>CM028138.1:539835000-542517500 GCA_016271365.2 Neoceratodus forsteri | reverse complement strand
AATGACCTCTGTGCAAATGGCTGTTCAATTGCCTGGCTCAAGGGAGACCCAAACTTCCTCTGTTTCCTCATGCCTGTTCTGAATTTCAGTTGCCTTGATGCTTTCTTTGTTGTAGAGGGCAACCCCCTGCCCTTTTACCTTCCCTGTCTTTTCTGAACAGGACATAACCCAGTACACTTATGTCCCAGCTGTGGTTCCTGTTGTACCATGTTTCGGTTATGGCCACTATATCCAGATCAGCCTCCGTCATTAAAGCTATCAAGTCTGGGACCTTGTTCCCCAGACTGCGGGCATTCGTCTGCATGACTTTCCATTAAAAGTGGCATCCTGTCGGCCCAGCCTTGTGTTTAGCCCCTTGTTTCATCCTACTATTCCTGGTATATTCTATATGGGGCTTCCCTTTTACTACCTTTGTTAATGATATCATCTGGCCCTGTCTGCAGCATTTTCTGTTCTGTGGTACTGGTGAATCTGCCCCCAGCATAACATCCTGATTCTGCTTGTGTGCCCTAACCTGTTGGGGAGGTCTGTCTGTATCCCCCCACTCTTGACAGCCCCTCCCCCAGTGGCTAGTTTAAATGCTTGCTCAGGAAGCACATAAACATCTCACTGAAGACAGATGTTCCCTCCATGGAAGGATGCAGACTGTCTCTTTTCTATAGGCGTGCATCATCCCAGGTGGTACCCCAGTTCCCAATGTAGTCAAAGCTGTTTTCCCTGCACCAGTCCTTCAACCACTTGTTGAAACTATTGATGCGTTGGTTTCTTTCCCCCTCCTTCCCCTGACTGGTAGCACCTCTGGGAATGTAACAGAGTTAGCTACCTCCCCCAGGCACCTACCCAAATCCCTAAAATCCTCCTGAACCTTTTCCAAGCTAGCCCTGTCTTTGGCTAGGTCATTTGTCCCCAGATGGACAATGACATCCAGCCCCCATGAGCCACAGCCTTAGCAATCCTGTGGATCTGCGTCTCCTCCCTCTGAGCTGTGCCTCCTGGGAGACACTTTACTTCCCTCTCCATCTTTATTTATGACCCCAGCTCCATACCCCAAACTATCGAGTCCCCTACCAGGAGAAGCTTCCTCCTCCCCTGGGTTTCACTGACCCCAACCCCCAAGCCCCCAACCTGGTGGGCCTGGTCATCCTCCCTGTTCTCAACCTTGGGTTCCCTTGCAGGGCTCTCCCTCTCCTTGAGAATATCATATTTGTTCCTTAGTTGGACCGGGTTGGGGATGTGCTTAAGCTCCACCTTCCTCAACCTCCTCGAGCCCACCGTAGTCCATCCAGGCCTCTGTCTTCGCAACCTCTACTGCGAAATAGAAGAAAGCAAAAGAAAACATTGCTTACCATAGTAATCTTGTTTCTTCTAAAGGAATCTTACTGTATTCGGACAAATTGCAGTATGGTGTCACCATAGGACTGCCCTGGAGCTGAAATAGTTAATAGAACCTATGCTAATAGTGGAAAGTTAGGCTCAAGCTCGATTTTCAAATCATTGTCCCTGGTTGCACTTCCTGCAACTATCAGATTCTTACGAAGCATGCAGAAGCTAAATACTAACTATCCAAACTAAGTTTACTATCCCTAAATACCCCTATTAGGGGAACAAAAACTCCAAACAACAGGAGGCATCTCTAAGACTCAAGTCAACAGATGCCCAAAAAATGAATAGGTACCCACAGGTTTCCAACATCAGTTATACAGGTAGTGAGCAGAGCTCTGTAGATCCTAGCAGGGGAGGAAGGGTGGGAGTTCAGAATATAGTAAGATTCCTTTGGAAGAAACAAGACTACTATGGTAAGTAATGTTTTCTTCAAACCCCAGGAAATCTTACCATATTCTGACAAATGCAGATTACCCAAGCAGTGCCTTTGGAGGCGGGCAGAGGACCTATTTAGGAAACAGGCTCTGCAGAACTGCTGTGCTAAACCTTGCATCACTCCTAGCCTGAGTATCCAGACAGTAGTGCTTGGTGAATGTGAGAACTGTTTTCCAGGTAGCTGCTTTACAGATTTCCAGAAAAGGGGTGTCTCGGGAAGCTGCTATTGATGCAGCAGTCCCTCTAGTAGAATGGGCCCTAAGCCCTTGTGGGGGCTGCTTACCCACTTTGCCATGACATAATTGGATACATGACACAATCCATCTTGCTATGGATCTCTTTGTGGCAGTTTTACCCTTACCAACCTCTCCATAGGTCAGAAAAAGCTGGGTTCTATCCCCTCTGTGACCTTTTGTGTGCTCTAGGTAGTAGCTAATATCTCTCTTAACATCCAAGCTATATAGTCTACGCTCACCTGAGGTGGAATGGTTGGTAAAGAAGACTGGGAGGGTGATGGACAGATTAATGTGAAAGCTAGATACCACCTTAGGAAGAAATGTATTATTTGTCCGGATGACCAACTTGTCCTTATGGAAAGCCATAGGAGCCGGGTTGGTAAAATTTTGGTGGGGCTCAGGGGTCAAGACCCCGGCCCGACCCAGGGGTCAAGGCCCCGCCCCCTAACCTGGGGGTCAAGGCCCCACTCCCTGCAGTGAACAAAGTCCAAAACAGAGCAGGATGCACCAGCTTTTTTTATCTGTAGGCTAGTGGAGGAGCCAGTAGTCATAAGAGAATCCCCAACCCTCCACGTTCCACACATCAAGTCACTCGTGCAATTTCTTAGCACAATGCCTCCCGTTCTGGGCTGCCCTATGTGTTTAGCAGAGGTCAGGAGAGACATAGTGTGGCATAAATGGAGTCAGTACTGCATTTCACTGCATACCCATACATGTCATTATCACCAGGTAGCTAGGCTACAAAGAGCCAGAGACTCTATGTGCCCATGGCCAGCCATGTCCAAATAAAGTATGTGTATATAATTAATTACTGTATCTTTCCTGGACAGATACTTTATATATTCTTTTTTGGACATGGCCATAGACACATAGAAGACCAGGGATCGAAATTAAGTTTTGCAGCCAGTAGTCAAAAGGGCTAGTGACTTGGAAAACATAGTGGCCCAACAGACATTTCCAGTGGCACAGTTGTGTCCTAGCAATCCAAGAGCCAATATATATAATATACCTGCTTTTCAGCAGCCACAGGCCCACATAACAGTGAAGAAGCAAGAACTGTAGAAATAACTCAGATGGCTGGCAGCTGTTGCTTTTCAATGCTTCCCTGTGCAGTTTAATGAGGAATGCAGTTGCATTTGTTTTGTTTCACTTTGTCATTATGCTGCAATGGCCACACTCACCAACTGGGTTTTTTGACCCCTCTCAGGTCTCATTTGTGCCTCCATCTCATCACCACACCACTCTCTTCTCCCAGGTTGCTTACCCCCAAATCTCTGACAATTAATGCTGACAAATGCTTTAGAAAAACAATTTAACATTATACATTTAACATGAAACTTGCTACTTGAGGGGTCTGGCACTGGAAGAGACTGAGGAGAAGGACCTGGAAATTATTGTTTCCAGGGATCTAAGTGTAGCTAAACAATGTGGGCAGGTAATAGCCAAGGCTAGCAGGATGCTGGGCTGCATCAGGAGGGGATTCACTAGCAGGAAGAGAGAGGTGGTTATCCCCGTGTATTAACAGCTGGTTGCACCGCATTTGGAATATGGGGTGCAGTTCTGGAGACTGTTCCTGAAAAGAGATGAGGAACGGCTGGAGAGGGTATAGAGAAGGCGACTAAGATGGTGGCTGGGCTTAGTCACCTGACATATGAAGCTAGATTGAGCAAACTGGGAATGTACTCCCTGGAGCACAAAAAGGATAGGGGAATACAACTGAGACCTTTAAATATATGAAGGGGATAAACAGAAAACCAGAAGAGGAGCTTTTTAAACTAAAGGGGCACAAGAGGATCAGGTGGCATATGCTACAGATAGAGGGTGGCAGATTTAGAGGAAACTTCAGGAAGAACTTTTTTTACTGAAAGGGTGGGGGGAAATGGAATGGGCTCCCAGAGGAGGTGATAGGGGAAATCACCATAAGGGGCTTTAAGAGAGTATGGGACGGCCACATGGGTCTAGTATCAGGAGTGGGAAGGGTGAGAGGAAGAGGATGCCACAGGGAGAAGTAGGTTGTTGGAGAAAGTCCTAGCCTTCTGTTAGGCACCATGGGCAGACTTGATGGGCCAGGCGGTCCTTTTCTGCTGTCATGTTCCTATACAGTTTTCAGCCCAATAGAAATATCACTGAACTGAGGTTTATTTAATCTCACTAGCACATGTCCCACTTGGAACAAGTCTGTAATGTTCGATTATACCTTTGAGTGGATTCCCAACCTTTTTGTCAATCACAATCTGAAACATGGGAATGAAAGACTATTTCATCGATGGATACATATTTCACATGTAACATATAAGCCCGCAACCTTTAATTAGAATTTTACAGTTTGTTTTCTGCCCCTTGAGGCTGACACTTTGAAACAATAATCTTCATTCTTTATTGCCAATTAGCATTTTTTCTTTTCTCCTGTGGTATTTTCAAGAAACTGATAATAAAACAAATACACACTAATCACAGTAGTGGTGGCAATAATTGGTTAGCTGAATATGAGATCAGGCAGATGCAAAACAATGATCTGATTAGGGCTATGATTGCACTGGCAGGAAAAGTATAGGATGCTCACATTTCAGGACTAAGTACTAGTACCACAAGACTTTGATCTTGTATTTCCAGGAAAGAATAAACATGCCCCAGCTGTGTTGCTGCTTACCCCATGACAGGGCCTTTAGGATGGATACAGAAACCTAGCGTGCTGGCTAGTGTACTAACTTGCCCACGGAAGGCTTCAAGAAGACAGCAAGCAAATTAAAAAGCTAGTCAGTAGCCTAGGTCTCTGTTCCTGTCCTGAAGCTCCCCAGGCTGTCTCCCCCCCCGCACCAGACACTGCAGAGTAGCCAGAGACAGAGTCCACCTCCATGCCCAGAGTAGTCACACACCACCCCCCACACACACACAAACACAGTGCTGCACAGACAGACCACCAGTTCCACTTCAGTCACTGGACTCAACATCCCTCCACCCATCCCCACAGAGGCAACATCAGCATCCCTCCCATCTATCCCCAGAGAGACAACATCAGCGTCCCTCCCATCCAGCCCCACAGAGGCAACATCAGTGTCCCTCTCATCCATCCCCAGAGAGGCAGCATCAGCATCCCTCACGTCAATCCCCACAGAGGCGACATCAGCATCCCTCCAGTCAATCCCCATAGAGGCAGAGCCACCATCAGCATCCCTCCCATCAATTCCCAAAGTGGCAATATCAGCATCCTTCCCCACAGAGGCATCAGAATTCCTCACATCCATCCACAGAGAGGTAACATCAGCATCCATCCCCAGAGAGGCAGCATCAGCGTCCCTCCCATCCAACCCCAGAGAGGCAGCATCAGCATCCCTCCCGACAATCCCCACAGAGGCAACATCAGCATCCCTCCAGTCCATTCCCACTGAGGTACCTCCACCATCTGCATCCCTCCCATCAGTTCCCACAGTGTCAACATCAGCATCCCTTCCATCAATCCCCACAGAGGCAACATCAGCACCTCTCCAATCCATCCACACAGAGGCACTACCACCATCTACATCCCTCCCATCAGCTCCTACAGTGGCAACATCAACATTCCTCCCATCAATCCCCAGAGAAGCAACATCAGCATCCCTCCAGACATTCCATCCCCATAGAGGCACTGCCACCATCTGCATCTCTCCCATCAGTTCCCACAGTAGCAACATCAGCATCCCTCCCGTCAATCCCCAGAGGCAACATCAGCATCCTTCCAGTCCATCCCCACAGAGGCACTACCACCATCTACATCCCTCCAATCAGCTCCTACAGTGGCAACATCAACATTCCTCTCATCAATCCCCAGAGAAGCAACATCAGCATCTCTCCAGACAGTCCATCCCCATAGAGGCACTGCCACCATCTTCATCTCTCTCTTCAGTTCCCACAGTAGCAACATCAGCATCCCTCCCGTCAATCCCCAGAGGCAACATCAGCATCCTTCCAGTCCATCCCCACAAAGGCACCACCACCATCAGCATACCTCCCACCAGTTCCCACAGTGACATCAGCATCCCTCCACTCCATCGCCATAGAGGCAGTGCCACCATCAGCATCCCTCCCATCAATTCCCACAGTGGCAGCATCAGCATCCCTCCCATAAAATTAGTTTAAATGTGCGAGCCCCTCGTCCAGCATGGGCTAAGCAACCCAGAGAATACCATGAGCTGAAGTGCCTGAGGAGCAGGGTTGGTTTCCTAGCCTGATTGCCAGTAGTCAGGAGACACTATATTGTGATTGAATCATGTGCACCCTATGGAACAGTTCTGCTGCTGGCCTACCTTTACTTGCTGGCTGACGCTCTCCTCCTCTGCTGGCAGCTGCTCCTCCTGTTCACTCACTCTGTGCTGCTGCCACTCCAGCTGCCCGCACTGAAGGACCCACACCCAGCCACTTGTAGGCCTGCTACCTGCACAAACCTCCCTAACCCCACCGATATGCTCAAGTCACTCACTGCTGGTGTGGTGTTGTCGTGGAATCCTGGCCAACTGCTGGTTCCCGCTGCACCTCCACCACCAGTCTTTTGCTGTTCTCACTAGCTCCTCTCTCTTCTGACTGGATGCCTGGACCACCACCGCACTGCTCTCTTCTTCTGTGCTAGCCAGCCCGCCCACTGCTCACTGTCTCCTGCCGCCAAACAGTGGAAATCATCACTGTTTCAACCATCCATACGCATGCATATCGCGCTCAATACAACCCCCCTCAGCCAATCACAGTGCGGCAAGTTGAAAAATGGCACTTACTAAATGCCAATGATTTTCCAGCAGAAGGGCACAAACCAAGGGGAAGGGAGGGAGGTAGCAAGCCACAAAGGCGCCAATTTTAAATAATGCCAGTCACAGCCGGCAGCCTAATTAAACAGTGGGGGGGGGGACAGGGAGACGGGTGCGTGTGTGTGGTCATGGTCACTGTCAGCAGAGGGCATGCAGAGAAACCATGAGAAAAATGCCTTTAAAAAAAGCAGCATGTGCAAAATATTGCTGGGGCTCAGCCCAGATCCCAAAATATTGCTGTGGCCAATGCCCCACGGGCCCATACAGCCCAGTGCCTAGGAAAAGCCACATAGTTGGGTTCCATAGACAACACCTGAATCTCACTAATCCTTCTGGCAGAGGTAATGGCCACTAAAGACACAGCCTTCCAAGTTACATACTTAAGGTCAGCTGATGACATGGGCTCAAAAGGGGGCTGCATAAGCTGTGCTATGCAAATGTTTAAGTCCCAAACAGCGGTAGGAACTCTATAGGGAGGATGCAAATGCAGCAGCCCCTTAAAGAACTTTCGGAACACTGAATTAGAAGCCAAAGAGGATGGCTATCCTGCTGACAGGTAAGCAGATACCGCAGCCAGATGCACCTTTAGAGTAGAGGGTCTGAGGCCAAGGGAGTGAGAGTGGGTCAGATAGTCCAGGACTACTGAAAACCCAGCCTGGGTGTGATACAGATTTTTGTTCCTGCACCAGAAAGAAAATCTTTTCCAGCGGGAAGTATAAATCTTGCTGGTAGAAGATTTTCTGGATACCCTAAGGACCTCCATGACCCCTTCTGAAAGATTCTAAGTCCTCAAGAACCATGCTTTGAGCCTGAGGGATCGAAGGTTGGGATACAGGATCCTGCCCTGGGAGGAGGTCAGCAAATTGTGCCTCCTGGGAAGGCTGATTGGCTTGGCTACTGATAGGGACTGAACCAGGGAGTACCATGGTTGCCTGGCCCAGGCTGAGGCAATAAGGATCATTGTGGCTGGCTGGGATCTGAGCTTGTTCAGGACTCTCAGCAGTAATGGGAAGGGAGGGAAGGCATACAGGAACTTCCCTGTCCAATTCAGGGTCAATGCATTCAGTGGTACTGAGCCCTTCAGTGGGGGCCTCCAACAGTACTGAGGGAGCTGGTAGTTGTCTGGGGAAGCAAAGAGATCTACCTCCGGAGTGCCCCACCTTTTGAAAACCAGCTGTAGTACTTGTTTGTTAAAGTACCATTCTTGGTGGTACTGATTTATCCTTCTCAGTGCATCTGCCAGCACATTGTCCTTCCCTGGTAGATGGATTGCTGATAGCAAAATGTTCAGGGAATAGGCCAAGGTCCATATTTTTATAGCTTCTGTGCACAGGGGTGTGGACCTTGTGCCTCCCTGTTTGTTGATGTAGTACATAGTGGTCATGTTTTTCTGTCCTGACGTGAACCACCTTTCCCTGCAGCCTGCTGGCAAATGCCTGAAGTGCTAGGAATACTGCCCTGAGCTCCAGCAGGTTGATGTGAAGCAATGATTCCTGTTTGAGCCAAGTACCATTGACAGTATGCTCCCCTAGGTGTGCTCCCCACCCTAGTAGGGATGCATCTCTAGTGAGCACCACAGATGGTTGCTCTTATCGAAATGGGACTCCCTGTCTGAGGTTTTTCAGATCCAGCCACCACTGAAGTGCTTGCACGAATGTTTATGTGATTGGGATCAGCTTTGATAACCAGTCTCTTTTCTGGTGCCAGTATTGCTTGAGGTGATATTGAATACCCCTCATCTGAAATCTTGCCCCTCACACTGTGCCAGTTGAGGCTGCCATGTGGCCTAACAACTGAAGAAAATGTCTGGCCGGTCTGAGACTGTGAGGCTTGAAGGAGCCCACTAGCTGTATCAGAGTGTCTGCCCTCAGCTGAGGAAGAAAAGCCCTTCCTCTGACTGAATCCAGTTCTGCTCCTATGAACTCCAGGAGCTGTACTGGCTGTAACACTGACTTCTTCTCATTTATCATGAACCCTAGAGACTGTAACAGTTCCTGTGTCAACCCCAGGGACTGTTTGACCTGCTGGGGAGACTGCTCCACTAATAGCCAGTCATCCAAGTATGGAAAAACTGCCACGCCTTGCCTTCACAGGTATGCCACAACCACAGCCAAGCATTTTGTGAACACCCTTGGAGCAGAAGTAAGGCTGAAAGGCATTGCCCTGAACTGATAGTGGCCTGATGGCAGTCTGAATCGCAGGACTTTTCTGTGGGACTGTCTTATTAGGATATGGAAGTAAGCATCTTTTAAATCCAGAGATGCCAACCAGTCTCCTTGCCTTAGGGTTGGCAGAATTGTGTTTAAAGTGACCATTTTTAATTTTGGTTTCAGTAAATGCCTGTTTAGGTGTCTGAGATCCAGTATTGGTCGCCACTCCCCTGTTTTCTTGGTTGTAAGGAAGTATCTTGAGTAGAGGCCCTTTCCTCTCTGTGAGAGAGGAACTGGTTCCACTGCTCCCAATGAAAGCAGATTTAACACCTCCCTTTCCAGTAAGAGCGTCTCTGATGGGGAGGAAGGTTGAAAAACTCTTGCCCTCAGTCTTGGTCTGAGTTTGAAACTGAGTGCAAGGCCCTGACCTACTACCTCCAGGACCCACCTGTCTGTGGTGATAGATTGCCATTCCTGGAGGTAGTAGGTCATCCTGCACCCTACTGGAACTAGGGAGGCAACATGAGCAGGTCCCTTAGGGTGTCTGCTTATTCTGAGGTGCTGACTGAGTGCTGAGGCTGGTACAGTTGTTGCCTCTCCTGCCCCTGCCGCTGAAATAGCCTCTCTGCTGCTGATATTGTGAATAAGCTTGAGGGTGGAAAAATGGCCTGTAAGGTCTGCCCCTCTGACCCCTGGCATGCTTTTGGGGGGTAGGAGCCTTATCCTTGGCAGCAGCACTTTGATGTGCTGCTTTGTATTCGTCCATCTTCTTCATGTAAGCTTCCGCCTGTTGTCCACACAGGGACAAAGGCTCACATGGAAAATCCATGGCTTTGGACTGGGTATCTTGGGTAAGATTGGTAGTCCTCAGCCAAGCAAATCTCCTAAGAGACCGAGTAAGCCATCTGTCTGGCTGCAGTGTCATTGCTATCGACTGCCATCCTGAATTGAACTTTGGAGGCCTCTATACCTCTCTTAGCAGCTTCCTCCAGGTCTGATGCCATGGGGGGCTGGCACAAATTTTGTAATCTCCAGCACAGTGTCCCAGAGTGTCCTTTGATACCTGGCAACACAGGCCATGTATGAAGCCTGCCTAATTGCCAGGGAGGAACCCAGGTCATGCTTCTTTGTAACAGAATCCAGTTTTCTGGAGTCTTTATCAGGAGGGTGTGATGCCAGAGGAATGCCTGCCTTATCACAGGCTGCTGCCTTTACCACCTTCTCATGGCTAGGGTGTCCAAAGAGGAACTCAGCCCCACCCTTAGCCACCCAATACTTCTTATCCACCTTTCTATCAACTGGTGGTATGGAAGTTGGGGTATGCAGCACTTTCATGACCTGCTTCTTCAGGGACTTATGGATAGGCAGTAAAACTCTTTTAGGAGCCTGGACATCCATCATTTCCCTATAACCCTGTTCCTCCTCCTCATCAGTTGAGTCCTGTGTGGGGAGGTCCAGGGATTGAGCCACTTGTTTTACAAATTGAAAATGAGAGGTATAGTCCTCGGTTCCCTTGTCAGGAGAGTCAGGATGATGAGGATCCAGTGAAATATCTAGATCAATGGGTTCACCGTAATCCTCTTCCTCATCTTCTTCAGCATCGGTGTCCAACTCGGGTTCCAAGGAACCAGGAACTGGAGTAGAACTTGAAGGATCCAACCGCGGCCGCTTTGGAACCTGTACCGGGGTTACCGGTTGAAGTGACTGGATTATTTTAGTAGGTATTTGCTATTTCCTCAGCAGTTGGAACCATGGTACTTGGTTGCGGTTCAATCGCTGAGTGCTTTTCTTTTCTTTTTCGCTTTCCTGCAGTTGCCGGGTTAGCGGCAGGGTCAGTAGGTCTCCTTTTAACAGACGAACCGTCACCCTTGTCAGAGGGCTGATCCTCCGGTTCTTTTTGGCTCAAAATCAGTTTGTGTGCAGCCAGTTCAGCAGCCTTCTCAGACATCTTCTCCTGCAGTCGTTTTAAGCGCCTCTCAAGCGTCAACGGAGGGAAGTTTTTACAGATCTTGCAATCCTCTTTGAGGTGGTCAAACCCCGAGCAAAACATACATAACATGAGGGTCTGCCTTTGTGAACGGTTCCCCACACTCTGTACAATGTTGGAAATCTGTGGGGCCTGTTCGTTTCTTGGTCTGTGACATTTATCAGTTGTTAAAAACCGAATTAAACCGAGAGTTACCCCGGTGAATTTAAATCTACCAAAAACCACCTTACCAGACGGTATACAATCAAATTAAACTAATAAATGAAGTAAAATAACATACGTTCCTTCCCGGTAGGAAACCCGAGGAGGAACTGAAGAGACTTACCAAAACTACACTACTCTAACTAATTCTACCTGTGAACCAAGGACAGTGCTTCAAAATTCAAAATAAAGTAAACAGACTTCAAATAAACCGAGAAAATAATCTCTTCAGTTAGAGTGAAGGAGAGCTCTCCGGAGACATCTTACTGAGGCAAGCGGAGTAAAGAATCTGACGGTTGCAGGAAGTGCAACCAGGGACAGTGATTTGAAAACCAAGCTCGAGCCTAACATTCCACTGTTAGCACAGGTTCTATTAACCATTTCAGCTCCGGTGCAGTCCTATGGTGAGACCATACTGCATTTATCAGAATACAGTAAGATTTCCTGGGGTTTGAAGAAAAAAATTACTCACCTTAGTAATGTTGTTTCTTCTAATGGAGTCTTGCTGTATTCTGACATATGCAGTGATGTCCAACCTTTGAACTGCCCCGGAGATGAAAGAGTTAACTTTCCGTGCCAGGCATGGAATGCTGAGCTCGAGCTCGGTTGAGACTCTGTCTGTTGCTGTTTGAACGCAAACAGTCAGATCTTTACGATCTATACTCACTGGGTGTCCAGCGTGGCAACTGTAAACTTACACTAGCCAACTGGCTACTAAATAAAATAAAAAGATTTTTTGGTCCCAAAGCAAAGACTCAAGTCAGGAAACCCAAAAAATAAAACAAAACACAACACCCACACACCCCAACTAAAGGGGTGAGAAAAGAAGGGGTTGGGGCACCTCCTGAGTGCCAACACTGCTGCTGCTGCCCACCCACATCCCAAAAACCAGGTTCTGAGAGGGGAGGCGGGGGGGGAGGTCAGAATATAGCAAGACTCCATTAGAAGAAACAACATTACTAAGGTGAGTAATTTTTTCTTCAAACAACATGAAATCTTGCTGTATTCTGACATATGCAGACTACCAAGCAGTACCTCCATGGAGGAGGGACAGAACCTACTTTGGAAATAGGCTCTGAAGCACTGCTGTGCCAAACCGAGCATCACTCCTAGCCTGGATATCCAGAGAGTAATGTTTGGTAAAAGTATGTACTGTTTTCCAGGTGGCTGCTTGACAAATCTGTAAAATAGGAATATCCCTGGCAGCAGCTAGGGAAGCAGCTGTACCTCTGGTAGAGTGAACCCTCAGGCCTGAGGGTGGGATCCTACCTAGTTTTTCATAGCAAAATTAAATGCAAGAGACAATCCACCTGGCAATAGATCTCTTAGTGGCAGGTTTCCCCTTACCAACCTCACCATAAGTGAGGAACAGTTGGAGGGAGTCAAACCTGTGACCCTTGGTGCGCTTTATGTAGTAGCTAAGGGCCCTTTTCACATCCAAACTGTGCAGCTTCCTCTCCCCAGAGGAGGAATGCTCAGTGAAGAAAACAGGAAGAGACATAGACTGGTTAAGGTGGAAATCTGAAACCACCTTAGGCAAAAACTTCCTATTAGTCCTGAGGACCACCTTATCTCTATGGAAAGAGATAAAATCAGGCTCCACTCACAGGGCCTGTAACTCACTTATGCGTCCGGCAGAAGTGTTGGTCACCAAGAAAACAGTTTTCCAAGTCAAGTACTTAAGCTCTGCTGAGGACAAAGGCTCAAAAGGGGGTTGCATAAGCTGAGCAATGCAAACATTAAGGTCCCAAGCAGGGGCAGGGTCCCTGAAGGGAGGATTGGTATGCAGCAATCCCTTGAAAGATTTAGAAAATGCAGGATGAGCTGAAAGGGAAGAGTGCTTGCCTGCTGGGAGGAAGGCAGAGACAGCTGCCAGATGCACTCTTAGTGTAGCTGGTCTGAGTCCCAAGCAATTGAGATGAACCATATAGTCAAGGACTGTGGGCAGACCAGCAGACTCTGGAGAAATATGCTTCCCAGAGCACCATATAGTAAATCTTTTCCACTTGGAATTATAAGTGTTCCTGGTGGAAGGCTTTCGAGAAGCCTTTAAGATATCCAGAACACTTTGAGAGAGGTGCAAATCAGCAAACTCTAACTCTTCAAGAGCCAGGCCTTGAGATTGAGAGATTTGAGATTCGGATACCAAACCCTCCCTTGAGCACAAGTTAACAGGTTGTAATTCTTGGGAAGAGACAGGGGAAGGTGGACTGCTAAGGACAACAAGAGAGGGTACCAGGGCTGTCTGGCCCAGTCTGGAGCAATCAGAATCACTTTGCAGGGTTGAGATCTGATTTTGACTAGTACCTTGAACAGGAGAGGGAAGGGGGGAAAAGCATACAGGAACTTCCCTTCCCAATTGAGAACTCGGGCGTCCAGGGGGACTGAGCCCAACACTGGGGGCCTGCAGCAAAAGAGAGGAAGTTGGTGATTGTCTGGAGCTGCAAAAAGATCTATCTGTGGGGTGCCCCATCTGGAGAAGATCACCCTTAAAATCAGGGGATCCAGGGACCATTCGTGATGGCCCTGAGATATCCTGCTGAGAGCATCTGCCAGGACATTGTCCTTCCCTGGGAGGTGCACTGCTGTAAGAGAGGCGTTCAGGGAATGGCCAGAGATCACAACTTCATTGCCTCTGTGCACAAGGCCGTAGACCGAGTGCCCCCTTGCTTGTTGATATACCACATTGTGGTGGTATTGTCTGTCCTGATCTGAACTACTCTGTTCTGAACAGACTTGGAAAAAGCTTGAAGTGCTAGAAACACTGCTCTGAGTTCTAATAGATTGATGTGAAGCAGAGATTCCTGAGGAGACCACGACCCTTGGTTGGTCAGGTCCCCTAAGTGGCCTCCCCACCCCAAGCGGGAGGCATCTGTAGTAAGGATTAGAGAATGAGACTGAGTGACAAAAGGAACTCCCTGTCTTAGGTTGTCCTGATCCTGCCACCACTGCAACGCCTGGATCAGGGTTCGAGTCACTGGGATTAGTTTGGTCAGAGGATCCTTTTTCTGAGACCAGAAGGCTCTCAAGTGGAATTGAATGTCCCTCATCTGAAATCTTGCTCCCTGAACCACTGCTATAGAGGCAGCCATGTGTCCCAGGAGCTGCAGAAAATGCCTTGCTGGTCGAGACACCTGGAGGGGTGAATGAAGAGGCCAGTGAGATAAGGTCCTTGCCCTGTCCAGGGGAAGGAAGGCTCTTGCCTTTACTGTATCCAGCTCTGCCCCTATGAAGGTGAGGAGCTGCACAGGCTCTAGAACTGACTCTAAAAGATTCAGAAGGAAACCTAGGGAAGTGAGCAGTTGCTGAGTTATCTGTAGGTGTGACTTGACTTGGTCTGGAGACTGGCCTACTATGAGCCAGTCGTCCAGGTATGGAAAGTTGGAGATCTTTTTTCTCCTTAGGAAAGCAACCACTACTGCCAGGGCATTTTGTGAACACCCTTGGAGCAGAAGTTATGCCGAAGGGCATTGCTCTGAATTGATAACGGCCTGATAGCAGCTCGAACCTGAGGTACTTTTGGTGGGAGCTTCTGATGAGAATATGGAAATAGGCATCCTTGAGGTCCAGGGAAACTAGCCAGTCCCCTGGCCCTAGAGAGGGTAGAATCATTCCCAGAGTCACCATTTTGAACTTTGGCTTTAATAGGTACTTGTTCAAATATCTGAGATCCAGGATGGGCTGCCATTCTCCTGTCTTTTTCGGGGTTAGGAAGTACCTGGAGTACAATCCTTTTCCCTTGTGTAGGGGTGGAACCCTCTCTATGGCTCTCAGAGCCAAGAGGGAAGAGACCTCTGCCTCTTGGGCAAGTGCCTCTGAATGACTTGCAGGTGGAAAGGATCTGGTTCTCATCTTTGGAAATTTTTTGAAGCTGAGAACCAGTCTCTGGCTTACTACTTCCAGGACCCATTTGTCTGATGTTAAAGACATCCAGTCCTGGACAAAGTAAGCCAGCCTGCCCCCTACAGGCGGTGGAGAATCGGCCCTGGCAAACCCATCAGGGTGCCTGTTTGGCAGGGGCTTTAGGCTGAGGGGTGGAAGCAGGCCTGCTTGTACCCCGTCTGCCTCTCCTCTGAAGAACCCCTATGAGCATAAGCAGAAGAGGGCCTGGGCTTGGTAGAAAGGCCTATGAAAGGCCTGCCCCTGCCCTGGAATGCTGCCTCTAGGGAGTAGGCTTGCCTTTCCTTGGCCTGAGCACTCCTATAGGTGGTCCTGTATTCATCCATTTTCTTCATATAGTTCTCTGTTTGCTCCCAAACAGAGAATTACCTAAACAGGAAAATCCATGGCCTTAGTCTGGGTATCCTGGGACAGGCTAGTACATCTGAGCCAAGCCATCCTACGAAGGGCCACAGATGTAGCCATGACTTAGATGAAACATCATTGGAGTCCACTGCAGCATGGAACTGCACCTTGGATGCCTCAATACCATCCACAACCACCTGCTCCAGCTCCTTGGCAAGCTGGCCAGGGACCTGTTTAGCTAAAGCCATTACAGTGTCCCATCTAGATTTCTGATATCTAGCTGTATAGGCCATATAATTAGCCTGCCTGAGTCCCAAGGATGCTGCCATGTACTGTTTCTTTGCCATGGCATCAATCCTCCTGGAGTCCTTATCTGGGGGGTGTGAAGCCAAGAGTATATTTGCCTTATCACAGGCAGCAGCCTGCACTACCCCAACATGGCTGCATTGCTGGGTAAGGAACTCCGTATCTGAGCCTGAGAGAGTATACCTCTTGTCCATTCTTTTGTCCACAGGAGGTATAGAATTAGGAGTCTTTAAAATTTTTATCGCCTGTTTCCCAAAGGACTTATGAAAGGGAATAGACAGCATCCTGGACTCTGGGATATCCATCATCTCAACATAGTTAGGCTCCTCCTGATCGTCTACAGCTTCTTCCATAGGAAGCCGAAGAGTTTCAGCCACTTTTTTGTAGAACATAAAATGGGAAGGGGACTCAGAAAGCCTAGGAGGAGAAACCCCTGAAGGTCTGTCTGGGGAGATGTCCAGGTCAATGGGCACATCCAGACTTTCATAATCACCATCACTATCCTCATACTCTCCTTCCTCCTCCTCCGGTTCATAAAAATCTTCTAAATTATAATCTGGAACCGGGGGAACAGACCGAACCGAGCCCCTTCCCGATGGTGCCGGTTCGGTCGGAACCGGGGTTAGCGACTGAACAATCCTGATCGCTTTGGCTATTTCATCAGCGGTCGGAGAAAGAAGTTGTGGATCCGCACCGGCTGATTTATCCCTTCTTTTTCTTTTAACCAGAACCGACTCCTTAGAGTCAGTTCTCCTTTTGCCCGAAGAAGTTTTGCCCTGGTCAGAGGGCACTCCTTCTGGTTCGGTTGGAACCAAACGGGCTAGCCATCCGGGTCAGCAGACTTCTTGGCCTCCCTTTCCCTGAGCCTACCAACTCTCTTTTCCAGGGTAGCTGCAGGAAAATTCTTGCAAATCTGGCAGTCTGAATCGAGGTGGTCAAACCCCAGACAATAAACACAGGTGGTGTGGGGTCAGCCTTAGCAAAGGCTTCCCCACACACACTACAGTGTTGAAACCCAGTGGGCCCAGTTTTTCTTTTGGGTTTCTCAGACATGGCCAGTCCTAACAAAACTTACCCTTTTTTGGCAATCCACAAGCAAGACACCCTTATCGGGTTCCTGACCCGTGTTACGGATTCGTGGAAAAAGCCGTAATGAAATCCGTTTTTTTTAGAACTGATAAGGACCGGTTACCACACTCTAAAAGTAGAATAAACTTTTTTGAACAAACCTGATCAGTTCGAACCGATCCCACGGTTACAAGTTCCACACAGAAAAACAAGAAAATAAACCTATCTAGTACTCACAATACCACAGACAGAGACTGAACCGACAGGTTATTGGATTAAATTCGGTCAAAAACCGAGGAAAACGGCACTTTAACTGACAAACTTGAACCGAGCAAAGGAGAAATCTCCGGAGCGACTGTTCATTGAGGAGGAGTAAAGAATCTGACGGTTTGAGTTCAAACAGCAACAGACAGAGTCTCAACCGAGCTCAAGCTCAGCGTTCCATGCCTGGCATGGAAAGTTAACTCTTTCATCTCCGGGGCAGTTCAAAGGTTGAACATCACTGCATATGTCAGAATACAGCAAGACTTCATGTTGTTTGAAAATAAGTTTTTGCCTGTGTGCAGTCAGAGCTCAGGGAGATGGCAGCCCAGCCTGGCAGTCATCTTGCTTCCTTCCAAGCAGGAAACAGAGGTGTCCCACAAGTGTTGACATCTTCAACTAAGCATATAGCCTTACCAGCAAGTGAGTCCCCCAGCCACTTAAAGAAAAAACTAGCATGTGAACACCAAATGGGGTGCATCTAAGGGTGTTGACGGAGCTCAGGGAGGTACTGGCCACACCTCTGACAGACCTATTTAATAGCTCATTAAAAACAGAAGTGGTTGCAGAGAACAGAAGGAGGGTGGAAGTTGTCCCACTACACAAAAGTGGTAGCAGGAAGGAGGCTGGCAATTACAGGCCAGTCAGCCTAGCCTGACATTGGTAGTGGGAAAGTTAATGGAATCACTGCTGAAAGGATTGTGGAATATCTTGAATCCAGTGGGTTATGAGACCCAAGGCAGCATGGTTTCACAGAGGGGAGTCATGTTGAACGAATCTGATAGATTTCTTTGACTGGATGACCAAGGAACTACAGTACATCAGGGTGGAGCGATGGATGTGACCTACCTAGATATCAGTAAGGCTTTTGACACTGTTCCACATAAGAGACTAGTAAGCAAGCTGGGTAGCTTAGGAGTGGTCCACAGGTGGTAAGCTGGATAAGAAATTGGATAGGGGATAAGTGAAAATGGGAGATGGTAAATGAAATTTACTCTGAGGAAGGGAGGGTGACCAGCGGGGTGCCTCAGGGATCAGTGCAGGGACCAGGCCCAGTTTTAGACCTAATGGTGCCCTAAGCAAAAATACTTATGGTGCCCCACACCACTTCCCATAGACCCCTATCATTCCCTTCTTCCCCACCCCACATCCAAAAAGTGATACGAATTATATGAATACAAGGGTGATGACAACAATTATTGTTTTTAGATTGACACTTTTTGCATTTCAAGATGATTTCTGCTTATACGTTCTTTTACTTCAGTGTGTCCCTTCTGTGCTGACACCTCATGTGGCCCTTTTGGTTTATTTGTGCCTAAAACTGCCTCTGGCTGGGACCGATCCTCTTTAATGTCTTTATAAGTGATATTGCAGAGGAGCTAGAAGGGAAGGTCTTCCTCTTTGTGGATTACACCAATATCTGCAGTAGGGTAGACACTCCTGGGGCATGGAAAAGATGAGCAGAGATCTGAGAAAACCAGAGGAGTGATCAAGTGTATGGCAGTTGGGTTTCAATGCATAACGTGCAAAATAATGCACTTAGGGCACAGAAAGCCAGAGGCAAAGTACAAAATGGGTGGAGTGGTATTGATGACCACCAACCAGGAAGGAGACCGGGGGTAATCATATCAGATGACCTAAAGATGGCCAGGCAGTGTGACAAGGCAGTAGGGAGGGCTAGTGGGATACTGGGGTGCATAAGGAAGGGTATCACCAGCAGAAATGGGAGGTGGTATTGCCTCTGTATAGATCATTGGTAAGACCCCACCTAGACTGCTGTGTCCAGTTCTGAAGACAACATCTCTGGAAGGACATAGACAGAGTGGAGTTGGTACAGAGGAGGGCAATTAAAATGGTGCAGGATCGACAGTTCTGGGGCACTTGCAGGAATCACAGTGAATACCGCACCGTGGTAATGAAGGCAAACAATCCATAAAAGAGAGAGAGAGTGTGTAAACCACTGAAAAAATAAGAAGCTGGTGCTGGGTGTTTTCAACATTTTTATTGAGAGCCAAGTGTTCAAACCAGGACTCTAGCAAAATTCCTCTGCACTTTGAATCCAAATGATTCTTACTCAGGTGGCCCCGTGAGGAAGAATCATTTGGATATGAAGCGCCAGGGAATTTAACTAGTCCAGGTTTGAACCATTGGCTCTCAATAAAAACAGCACTGTTGCTTGAAAACACCTAGCTTCAGCTTCTTATTTTTCAGTGGTTTGCACACAGTCTCTCTCTTTTGTGGATAAAATGGTGCAGGGTCTGCATCAAAAGCCTTATGAGGAAAGACTAAAGGACCTCAATATGTACACCCTGGAAGACAGGAGGGAGACGAGGGATATGATAGAGACCTTTAAATACCTCATAGGGGTAAACAAGGTACAGGAGTGAAGTATTTTTCAGAAGAAAAGGTGCTCAAGAACTGGGGGCATGCTATGAAGCTGGAAGGGGGTAGATTCAGGAGAGATGTGAGGAAGTACTTCTTCACAGAAAGAGTGGTGGATTCCTGGAACAGCCTTCCAGCAGAGGTGGTGGGGGAGAAAACAGTGGTGGGGTTCACAAATGCATGGGATAAACACAAGGGAATCATAGTGGAAATGAAGGGGGGAGGAAGAAAGAGCTGTAGATCAAGTACAATCTGTGGTAATAGTGTAGGTAGAGTGAAATGGGCAGACTGGATAGGCCAAGAGGAACATAGAAACATAGAATTTGATGGCAGATAAGGACCGCTTGGCCCACCTAGTCTGCCCATTTTCCTACCTAACAGATAAGCTGCAGATCCTAGTTAACCAACAGCTTAATTCCTCCTACCCCCCACTAGGACTGCCCTATGCCTGTCCCATGCATTCTTGAAGTCCCCCACTGTTCTTGACCCCACGACCTCTTCAGGGAGGCTGTTCCATGCATCCACAACCCTCTCAGTAAAAAAATACTTCCTCACATTACCTCTGAGCCATCCCCCTTCTATCTTCAAATTGTGCCCCCTTGTTCTTGCACATCTCTTTTTCTGGCAGATGCTACCCTCTTGGACTTTGTTAATTCCCTTGAGGTACTTGAAAGTTTCTATCATGTCCCCTCTCTCCCTTCTTTCCTCAAGGGTATACATATTAAGCTCCTTTAGTCTTTCTTCATATGTCCTCTGGTGCAGATCCTGCACCATTTTGGTTGCCCTCCTCTGGACAGCCTCCACTCTGTCTATGTCTTTGTGGAGATGGGGTCTCCAGAACTGCACACAGTACTCCAGATGGGGTCTTACCAACTGTCTGTACAGAGGGATAACAACTTCCTGTTTTCTACTATTGATGCCTCTTCCTATACATCCCAGTATCCCCCCAGCCTTTCTTACTGCCTTCTCACATTGCTTGCCCACCTTTAGGTCATCTGATATAATTACCCCCAGGTCCCTTTCTATTTTTACTGTTGTCAGTATCTCACCCCCCATTGTGTACGCTTAAGAGGTCCTTATCTGCTATCAAATTCTATGTTTCAGTGTCTAAGCAAGCAATAATACCCAACAGGGTGGGCGGTATTGGGCAATATCGGACCACCCGGGGGCATAATGAGGCCCGAAGCCGCAGGCAGAGGGCCTTATAGCCCCTGAAAGGTCCAGTATTGCCCATACCGCCCACCCTGCAGGGTATTATTGCAGTTAGAAAATGGGCTACCAGTATTTCTATATGTGACTTAATTAAAAAGAAATACATAAAAAAAATTATAGGAAAGAAATGAAGTTGAATTGTGTCTGTTGTAAAGTAGTCCCTTTGTGTCTGTGCTGTTCCATTGCCATTCTCTTGTTCTCCCTCCCCTTCCCTGCATGACTTCATTAGCAAGGCATTACATTTTTGGCATAGTTTCCCCCAATATTTGTTTTTAAAAAGTGAAAAGAAAATGTTTTCTTTATTTTGTCCTTCCTGCTAGATACTTTTGTTTTGAAAGCTGCAATTGTGCACGATGAAGTCACATGCAAGCAGGAAGAAAAAATTACTTACCACAGTAATTGTGTTTCTTCCCAGTGATGCTCAGATATTCATAACTTTATGCAATAACCTTCTAGGTAGAACTGCCCGGAGAGATGGAACATATGCAAATGACGGAATCTTTTGCATGAGCCACTTTTCAAATGCTGCATTCTACTAACTGCCTTTGCTCTAAACCCTCAGATTGCCTAGAAGCCTGGAAAGACAGGCCCACGAAGACTAAGTGTGACAATGATGACAATATTGAACATAATAATAATAAAAATAATAATAATTATAGTAGGAACTGCTTAAACACCCAGAAAAGGCCTCCAACAAGAGGGCATGCTTGACCACGTCAAGCGCAGCGTGGGATTTCCGCTTACGGCGCGGCGGCCAGGTTCGGGGCGGACCCAGGTTGTCGAGAGGCAGCCGGGGAGAAGGATGGAGCATCCGATGGGCAGCTCTCCTTCTCCAGGGGAGGGTGGGGACAACACTCGGAGCACGGAGGACCCCTGGTGGAGGCCGGGAGACCTCGCGCTGCCGATGTTCAACAAGGGGGGCGGGGCAGACGCTGGCGTCATTGCACGTCCCCGCCTCCTCTGGGGAAAGAAACCATGAAAAAGAATGGCGGGCCGGGCTAACGAGAGAATGAAGCCCTCCCCGGAGGTCCTCGATTCACTGCCGTCGCTGCGGGACCCCAACTAGTCATAGTTCCATGGCCACAAAGGTGGCCAAGGCCCCGCCCTCTGGAGGGCAAGCCGGGGATGACCGTGGGTCCCTGGCAGCAATAGGAGGCGGTGGAGGTCTCCGGGGGCCGTGACCAGGGTGGATAAAGATCGGTGTCTGCCAGCAAAAAGAGGAAAATAAAAAAAAAAAAAGGGGGCATAGCATGTGAAAGAATACCCCTGAATGGCAGAATCACCTGGCAAGGGGGGAATAACAATAGTGAATGCAATCACAACATATGTGCCACACATGGCATTTATACCCCTGAGAGAACAGTATACAGGAGTGCAGAGGCTGAAGTTCTGGAAGGGGAGGTAGGGAAGGAAGTTATGAATATCTGAGCATCACTGGGAAGAAACAATAAACTATGGTAAGTAATTTTTTCTTCTAACCTCAGTAATGCTCCGTATATTCATAACTTTATGCAGACTACCAAGCAGTACCCCTGGAGGTGGGTACAGAACTCTAATTTGGAAACAGACTTTGCAGGACTGCTGTGCCAAACCTAGCATCACCCCTAGATAAAATATCCAGATTGTAATGCTTTGTAAATGTGTGTACTGTTTTCCAGGTAGCTGCTTTACAAATGTCCAGTAATGGAACATGCCTGGCAGCTGCTAAAGTAGCAGCTGTCCCTCTTGTGGAATGAGTCCTCAAACCTGATGGGGGCTCCTTACCAGCCTTTGTGTAGCAGAACTGGATACACTGGACTATCCATTGAGAAATTAACCTTTTGATGCTGGATTACCCTTTCCCACATTTCACAGGTCAAGAACAGGTGTTTCCTATCCTGCCTATGGACTGTAGTGGTTGTCAAGTAGTAGCTAAAAGCTCGTTGACATCCAAACAATGAAGACTCCTTTCACTTGAACCTAAGTGATCAGTGAAAAGACAAGTAAGGTAATGGTTTGGTTCAAATGGAAATTAAAACCCATTTTAGGAAGAAACTTCCTGTTTATTTTCAAGACCACTTTGTCTCTGCGGAATGAAATGTAGCCATGTTCAATGCAGTGAGACTGGGGCTCACTGATTTCTCTGACAGAAATTACCTTAAGGAAAGAACAATTTTCATGTGGCATATCTCCAATAAACTGAAAGCATCAGCTCAAAAGGGGAACCCATGAGCCTAACCATATACACATTTAGGTACCATCCTTGTGAGGGTGTGTGCAAATAGGATAGACCTTTAAAGAACCTTTTGAAAATAGGGTCTGGAGCACCGAGAAATAGAGGAACATTCTGTCCACTGAAATATAAGTATATGCTTTTAATGTAGTGAACTATAAGTCCAGTAAATGCAATAGGTAAGATAGTCCAGCACAGCTGGGACACCAGCCGGTACTGTTATGTGTGAAGCCCTTAAAGAGCCCTTTTGGAGATTGGATCTGGAGCGACTTGAAACATTTTGTCTAGCTGATATGCAGGCTGATGCTACAGCTGGGTGGACCTTAAGGGTGCTGGACTGCAAGTCCAATGAATGTAAATAAGAAAATAATCAGACACAACTGGGACCTCAGCGCGTGCTGGTACCAGTTCCTAGTTGAATAGCAATAGAAAAAAGCTTTCCATTTGAAGCATAGCTTTTCTTAACATAGGGATTCCTGTAACCACTTAAAATGTCCAAGACATTTTCAGAAAAATACAATTCCACATATTATAGGCCCCCAAGAGCCATGCCTTGAGCCCAAGTTTTAGGTACAGGAGCCTCCCTTGGTTGGAGGTTAGCAGATTGTGCCTCCAAGGAAGGTGTACTGGTTCAAACCCAGACATGGAGAGTAGCAGAGAGTACCATGGATGCCTGGCCCAGTCTGGTGCTATCAAGAGCACTGATGCTGACTGGCACTTGAGCTTAAGAAATACTCTGTACACCAGAGGGAAAAGAGGAAAAGCATGTAGATGCTTCTCTGACTAATCCAGAGTCAAAGCATCCAGAGGGAGTGTTCCCAAATTTAGTGGTCTGCCATAGTACAATGGCAGGTGGTGGTTCTGGTAGGACACAAACAAGTATACTTCTGGGGTGCCCCACCTCCTAAAGTTTCTTGCACCACCTGACTGTCCAAATACCATCTATGATTGGACTAGCTGATTTGAGTCAGGGTATCTAGCCAGGTATTGTCCTTGCCTGGCAGATGGAATACTCCCATGGAGCATCCTATACTGACTCCCTATTATCATGAGTCTTCTGCAGGCAGGGCTTGACTTTATCCATCCCTGCTTGTTTGTGTAATACATTGCGGTGGTACTGTCTCTTCTGACCCGTACCACCTTCCCTGTACTAGTTGTGTGAAAACCCTTAGTGCCAGTGACAATAATCTTGGCTCCAGCAGGTTTGTGTGCTGAAGTGACTCTGTGCTGGGACGGTGTGAACCCCCAGATGGGAGCCCCACACTAGCAGAGATGCATCTGTTGACTGAACAACTGATGGGGACTCTTGCTGAAAAAAGGGGACCCCGTTCCTCAGGTTGGTTTCTTCTTTCCATCCTTGGGTGACCTGTAACAAGGTTTGTTGTTATCAGAATTAGTTTTAAAGGAGGGACCTTTCTCTCAGTGAACCCAGAGGTGAAACTGAATGTCCCTCATCCATAACCTGGATTCCAGGACTATGCCAATGGCAGGTGTCATGGGGCCAGTAGCTGAAGAAACTGTCTTTTGGCTTTTAGTTTGTTCAGGCTGAATGAACCCACTATCAGTGGGATACATCTTGCCCTGCTGAGAGGCAGGTAGGCCCTGCCTTGCAAGGTATCTAGCTCTGCTCCTATGAACAGTAGTGCCAAAGCAGGCTGAAGGACAGAAGTTCTTTAGATTGTCAGGGACCCTAGCGACTCCAGGAGCCCCTAGGCCATTTGTTGGGTTGATTTTACAACCCCCAGCCAGTCATCTAGGTATGGGAAAACTGTGACACCTTGTCTTCGGAAGTGTGTCAGAAACCCTGCCAAGCACTTCATGCAGTCTCTTGGAAAGTGACCTGATGGGAGTATGCATCTGAGGTACTTTCTGTGAAATTCCCTTATGAAGGTGAGGAAATAAGCCCCCTTTAAGACATATGATGCCAACCCTTCCCTTGTCTGGAGTGTTGGCAGAATCAGTGACAAAGTTATCATTTTGAACTTTGGCCTTGCTAAAAAAATACTTGTTTAGTACCGTGAAGTCGAAGACAGGCCAGCACACCTCATTCTCTTTGTGGTACCTTTTGCTGTACTAGGACAGGCTCCACTTTGTGACAGTAACATGTTTTGAATCTTTTTTTTTTACTGTTGACAGGGATTTGAACTCTGAGTCAATCCCTAACTCACTGTGGTGCCTGAAGTACCCCTGGTGTGGGTACTGCTGATACTGAGGCACAACTCTAGCCTGATAAAAGAAAGGCTTAATGTGAAATGATCTGTCTCTGCCTTCCCTTCCATATGTTTTAGTGGAGGGGAAGATTTATTTTGCAGAACTGCAACTATAGGCGTTTTTTGTATAGATCCACCTTTGTCATGTAAACCTTTATCTTTCTTCCAAGAAGGGATGACCCTCAACTGGAAAATACATAGCCTTGGTTTGGGTATCCTGAATGAGGTTTGTGACTCTCAGTCAGGCAAACCCCCTTGGAGCTACTTAATCTGCCATTTATCTGGCAGTAGTGCCCGAAAAAGCAGCAGTCATATGACTGTTATTTGGCAGCTTCCAAACCCAACTTAACTGTTTCAGCTAGATCACCTGACAGGTAAATCTGAGCCTTGACTGCCATAGCAAGGATAGACTGCCACAGTGACTTTTGGTATTGAGCATCAAAGGCTTGAAAGTCATGCTGTCAATTTTCCTGAAATCCTTGTTAGGAGGAATGCCAGGGTATCTTTGCCTTGTTACAGGCTATCACTTGTACTACTCCTCGGTGAACAGGGTGGGAAAATAAAAATTCAGCTCCCTCCCTGTCCAGCTGATTTTTCTTATCCAGCCTCTTTTCAAGAGGGGAAGACAGAGCTTTGAATTTGTAGAAATCTTTAAAGTATCTTCCTGAAGAATGTATTCACAGGAAGGAGAAGTTTTTTAGTGGGTGTCAGCCCAATCATTTCTCACAGTATGAAAAGTGAGGAATAATCCTCAAATGCTCTGTGAGAATAGCCCAACTCCTGTTCAGGGAAAACCTCAGTTTAATAGGTTCCCCTTTCTTCTGTTTAATTATAAATATATATTCTTCCTCTTAATAATAGGAAGACTGATCAGAGGAGAAAGATTGCTTTGCAGTGGTCTGCTGTTGAGAAACGGACAGCCCTTGCAAGCCTAAAAGTTGTTTTTTTTTTTAAACCATTCAAGGCATTTTTCCACACTTTCTCCTAGAAAGTTTCACAATTTCTACAGGAGCTGTTAGGCTTTATAGCATACACGGAAGTCCCCAAATGCTGTCCAGCAGGAGGTTCTGTGTTCAATAAGTTCAGTAAGGTTCAATAAGTCTAGCAGGCACAGAAGTCCCTATAAGCTGTCTAGCAGGGGGTGCACTGTGCTTAGTTTTATTTTATTTCTTAGAGGGAACCAGGTAGTCAGCCAGTTCAGCAAGCCTCTCAAGAACTGCTTGTATACCCGTCTCAGGGGTAGCAGTTACAATAATTGTTGTGTTTTCAGCCACAGTAATTTAGGGTGTCTGCTGATCAGAGCTATAGGGACCCTTAGGTGGTGATAACTTTTTTTCTTTAGCCTTATCCAGGCATGTTTAAATAGTTTTCTCAGGCATGTAATGCAGATTTCACTCTGCTTGGAAATGTACATGCCCAGAGAGGCAAACAAAGACTGTTTGCCTTAACAAATATCACCACTCTCAACACAATTCAAAACCGGGATCACCAGTTTTCTTTCTTGGTTTTTCTGACATTTTCCAATAAAACCGATAAAAGTTGTAACCGCTAAAAGAAATGTATTTATTTCTTTCTCGGTTTTTCTGACATTTTCCAATAAAACCGATAAAAGTTGTAACTGCAAAAAGAAATGCATTTATTTAAACTTTATTTAACATTCGCGGTCAGTTCCCAAACCGATGAGAAACCGATCCGGACCAGAAACCCAAGTAAAATGAAATGAGGCTATCAGTTCAAAACCCAGTATTAGCGTTTCTTAAACGAGCTAAATTAAATTCAATTAAACATAACTAATGGAGTTTTTTTAGTCAGAAAACTCCGATAAATGTAAAATACACTTCCGTTTCCCCCGTTATACCAAACCGGAAGAAACTGATAAACTTACAATTTAAACACTAAGGCACAGATATTCAAAAGGGTTGCACATGGCGCCATGCACAACCCGCTGATGCGCGCCGGTGCGATATTTAAAAGGGAAAAGTGCACTGCACAAATCCTGATGCATCAGGACACATGTTGGCTAATGCAGGCACAGGTAGAGGGAATTTAGGTACATGCATAACCTGCACAGCCGATATTCAGCCCAGGCTGTGCAGAGTCATGCATGCACAACCCTACCTGCGCCTGCACAAAGTTACGCTCAAAAAAAGGAACAAGTGATGGCCACCCACAGGTGAGCTGCCGCGTGCAGGGCACAACCAGCAGCTGCCACCTGTGGGTGGCCAACATTCCTGCCACACCTAGCGGTGCCCCCATGCCCGATCATGGGCATCATTAATCACCCCCAAGTCCAATATCCCTGGTGGTCCAGTGGACCTCTATGTGCCCGATCCGGCATCATTTGGTGGTCAGTGGACGCACTGAAACCTGATCACGGGCATCATTAATCACCCCCAAGTCCAATATCCCTGGTGATCTAGTGTACCCCCCACCACCGCCCACTGAGCCCCACCACCTGCTCCTCTCCCATCAGCGGTGAGCGGCAGCACCCTACCCGCCTGCCACCCTGCGCCCATGCCCATGACAGCTCAGTAGGGCTGCCGCCTATTGGTTCACAGCATGAGCCAATGGGCATGCAGCCATACCGTACTACTCAGTCCAGATATGTCAGAATGAATTCATTCGCATATCTGGACTTAACTCTGAGCTGCATGCCACTCATGCTGTGAACATGCAGCCCCGAGCTGTGGTCGGCGGGCGGCGGCGGGGTGGCAGGCGGGTGGCAGGCGGTGAGGTGAGACTCGGTGCGGTACACTGGGTCACCGGGCATGCTGAAAGTGATGCTCATGCCGCGAACCAGCGATCACTGGACCACCCAAGATATTGACTTGGAAGCTCCCAGTGATGCCCGCGATTGGGGCACATAGAGGTCCACTGGACCACTAGGGATATTGGACATTTTTTTATCTTATGGGACTTCCTGCGATCGGGCTGCAGGGGGCGTTGGTCCCCGACGGCTGCTGCCTGTCAGGACTCCAGGCGCAAGTCATCGGGGATCGGCGCACCTGCATGCTAATGGGGCCATAATGAGATGCAAATGGACCCCTGTGCGCCTTGCATAACTTATGGCCCCATTTGCATGTCCCCGTTTGAATATCGCAGGTGCTGTGCATGGCGCAATGGCACTTACGCCACCGCATCTCCATGCTCCACTCTGGCCACTTGCGCTGACGCAGTGCCACTGCACCATGCACAGTGGGGGTGGCCAGGGTGCGATATTCAAAGCTGTTGTGCCATAGCGCAGCTCCATTGAATATCGCCCAGGCCACACCCATGCACAACAAAGTTGAGCTGTGCCCAGGCTTGTGCCACAGTCTGGTGCAGTTTGAATATCCGGGCCTAAAACTACAGGTTTACTTAAAATTATAAAAGTAAGAAGGCAGCAAATGAAATGTAAAGAATACTTTCTTAATTTTATAAGTTTTCTCACGTCAGAACAAGATGATGAGAAGAAGATCTCCAAGCGTCTAGTCTTGACAGGCGGAGAGAAAAATCTGAGGGTTTAGAACAAAGGCAGCTAGTAGAACGCAGCATTTGAAAAGTGGCTCATGCAAAAGATTCCATCATTTGCATATGTTCCATCTCTCCAGGCACTTCTACCTAGAAGGCTACTGCATAAAGTTATGAATATACTGAGCATTACAGGGGTTAGAAGTACAGAGTTTGAAAAACGAGGTGGCAGGGCAAGTGGACTAAATCAAAATGCTTTTTATTTGTAACACTTAAAGCATGGCATTAGTTTTATGTTTAAAATGCACTGAAACCCCCTGCTACTGCAAGCGGTATTATGCTTGAATGAATACCTTTTCGGTGGTTATGGGGAACGGAGAGCAGAGGAGGCAGAAGTACTTTTAAAGAGGTGAGGCAACAGCCCATAGGAGGAGGCAGGGGTGATCACTATGCTGAACAGAGTTTCTTTTAATACGGGGTGATCACTATGCTGAACACTTCTTTTTTTTTAAATATTAAAAAGTTGAACCATGGGACCGCTCACTACTGAATAGAACAACTTGCTGTATGGAGGAGGCATGAGAGGAGTGTCAGGACAGTGTCGCTCTTGCCGTTGAGGGCGGTTCACAAGAAAAAATTACTCACCCTAGTAATGTTGTTTCTTCTAATGGAGTCTTGCTATATTATGACATATGCAGTGAGTCCCAACCTTCGAACTGCTCCGGAGGTGAAAGAGTTAGCTTTCCATGCCAGGCATGGAACTTTGAGCGAGAGCTCGGTTGAAAACTCTGTCTGTTGTTAATCAGGCTCAAACTGTCAGATCTTTACGAGCAAAACTCACTAAGGTTCTGTGTGGAAGCCATAAACCTACACTAGCCAACTGGCTACTAAATATAAGAACACATTTTTCTTGGTCCCAAAACAAAGACTCAAGTCAGGGGATCCAAAAAATCAAAAACATAACACCCAAACACCCCAAAAAGAAGGGGGAAGAAAATAAGGTGGGCATCTACTAAGTGCATACAACACTGCTCCACCCACATCCCAAAAGTAGAGGTTCTGAGAGGGGCAGGCAGGGGAGGTCATAATATAGCAAGACTCCATTAGAAGAAACAACATTACTAAGGTGAGTAATTTTTTCTTCAAACAACATGAAGTCTTGCTATATTATGACATATGCAGACTACACAGCAGTACCTCCATGGAGGAGGGACAGAACCTACTTTGGAAATAGGCTCTGAAGCACAGCTGTGCCAAACTGAGCATCACTCCTAGCCTGGATGTCCAGGGAGTAATGCTTGGTAAAAGTGTGAACTGTTTTCCAGGTAGCTGCTTGACATATCTCTAGGATAGGAATGTCCCTGGCAGCAGCCAGGGAAGCAGCTGTACCTCTGGTAGAGTGAGCCCTTAGGCCTGAGGGTGGAATCCTACCTAGTTTTTCATAGCAAAATTGAATGCAAGAGACAATCCACCTGGCAATGGATCTTTTAGTGGCAGGTTTCCCTTTACCAACCTCACCATAAGTGAGGAACAGTTGGAGGGAGTCAAACCTGTGACCCGTGGTACATTCTATGTAGTAACTAAGGGCTCTTTTGACATCTAAACTGTGTAGTCTCCTCTCGCCAGAGGAGGAATGGTCAGTGAAGTACACAGGGAGAGACATAGATTGATTAAAGTGGAAGTCTGAAACCACCTTAGGCAAGAACTTTCTGTTAGTCCGGAGGACCACCTTATCTCTATGAAAGGAGATAAAATCAGGTTCCACTGACAATGCTTGTAACTCACTTATGCGCCTGGCAGAAGTGATGGCTACCTAAAACACAGTTTTCAAGTCAAGTACTTAAGCTCTGCTGAAGACAAGGGTTCAAAGGGGTTGCATAAGCTGAGCAATGCAAATATTAAGATCCCAGGCAGGGGCAGGGTCCCTGAATGGAGGTTGGTGTGAGCAACTCCTGGAAAACTTGCAGAATACAGGATGAGCGAAGAAGAAGAGGGTTTACCTGCTGATAAGAAAGCGAACACGGCTGCCAGGTGCACTTTTAGGGTAGCTGGCCTCAGCCCCAAAGTATTCAAATGCACCATATAATCCAGGACTGTGGGTAAGTCAGCAGATTCTGGGGCGATATGCTTGCCAGAGCACCAAATGGAAAATCTCTTCCATTTGGAATTATAAGTAGCCCTGGTGGATGGCTTCCTAGAAGCCTTCAATATATCCAATACACCTTGGGAGAGGTGTAGGTCAGCAAACTCTAACTCTTGAAGAACCAGGCCTTGAGATTGAGAGATTTGAGATTCGGGTACCAAACCCTCCCCTGAGCACAGGTTAACAGGTTGTGATTCCTGGGAAGACACAGGGGAAGGTGGACTGCTAAGGACATAAGGAGTGGGTACCAGGGCTGTCTGGCCCAATCTGGTGCAATCAGGATCATCTTGCAGGGTTGAGATCCGATTTTGACTAGTACCTTGAACAGAAGAAGGAAGGGGGGAAGGCATAGAGAAACTTCCCTTCCCAACTGAGAAGGAAGGCATCCAGAGGGACTGAGCCCAACACTGGGGGCCTGCAGCAAAAAAGGGGAAGTTGGTGATTGTCTGGGGCTGCAAAAAGATCTATCTGCGGGGTGCCCCATCTGGCAAATGCTACCTCCAATACTAGGGGATCCAGTGACCATTCGTGATGGCCCTGCAAAATCCTGCTGAGAGCATCTGCCAGGACATTGTCCTTGCCTGGGAGGTGAACTGCCGTAGGGAGGTGTTCAGGAATACGCCAGAGACCACAACTTCATTGCTGATGCACAAGGCCATAGACCAGTGCTCCTTGCTTGTTGATGTACCACATTGTAGTGGTGTTGTCTGTTCTGATCTGTACAACTTTGTTCTGAACAGAGGGTGAAAACTTGAAGTGCTAGAAAAACTGCTCTGAGTTCCAACAGATTGATGTGGAGCAGAGATTCCTGAGGGACCACAATCCCTGGGTAGTGAGATCGCCCATGTGAGCTCCCACCCCAAGAGGATGCATCTGTAGTAAGGATTAGGGAGTGAGACTGAGGGATGAAGGGGAACCCCTGTCTCAGATTGCTTAGGTCCTGCCACCACTGAAGGGTTTGGATCAGGGTTCGAGTCACTGGGATCAGTTTGGTCAGAGGGTCTCTCCTTTGAGACCAAAAGGCTCTCAAATGGAACTGGATGTCCCTCATCTGAAATCTTGCTCCCTGCACAACTGCTGTAGAAGCAGCCATGTGCCCCAGAAGCTGCAGAAAATGCCTTGCTGGTCGAGAGACCTGCAGGGTGAAGGAGGAGGCCAGAGAGACCAAGGTCCTTGCTCTTTCCAGAGGAAGGAAGCCTCTGGCCTCTTTTGTGTTCAGTTCTGCACCTATGAAGGTGAGAAGCTGGACAGGCTCTAGAACTGACTGGAAGACTGAGAAGGAAACCTAGAGATGTGAGCAGTTGCTGAGTTACCTGAAGGTGTAGTTTGACTTGTTCTGGAGACTGGCCTACTATGAGCCAGTCATCCAGGTAAGGAAAAATGGCAATCTTTTGCCTTCTTAAGTAGGCAACTGCTACTGCCAGGCATTTTGTGAATACCCTCAGGGCAGAGGTGAGGCCAAAGGGCATTGCTCTGAACTGGTAATGGCCTGAGGGCAGTTCGAATCTGAGGTACTTTCGATGGGAGCTTCTGATAAGAACATGGAAGTAGGCATCCTTGAGGTCCAGGGACGCTAGCCAGTCCCCTGGCCTTAGAGAGGGTAAAATAACTCCCAAAGTCACCATTTTGAATTTTGGTTTTAAAAGGTGCTTGTTTAGGTATCTGAGATCCAGGATGGGCCGCCATTCTCCTGTCTTTTTGGGGTGAAGTACCTGGGTACAACCCTTTGCCCTGGTGTAGGGGTGGAACCCTTTCCACAGCTCTGAGAGCCAGGAGGTGAGAAACTTCTGTTTCTAGGGCAAGTGCCTCTGATGGTTGCAGGTGGAAAGGACCTGGCTCTCATCTTGGAAATTTTTTGAGCTGAGACCAGTCCCTGGCTTACTACTTCAGGACCCACTTGTCTGATGAAAGAGACTTTGAGTCCTGGACAAAGTAAACCAGCCTGCCCCTGGGTGGAGGAGAATCGGCCCTGGCTTCCATCAGGTGCCTGCTTGGCAGGGGCTTTGGGCTGAGGGGTGGAAGCAGGCTTGCTTGCACCCCGTCTGCCTCTCCCTCTAAAGAACCCCCTCTGGGCATAAGCAGAAGAGGAGGTCTGGACTTGGTAAAAAGGCCTATGAAAAGGCCTGCCCCTGCCCCTGGGATGCTGCCTTTGAGGAGTGGCCTGCCTTTCCTTGGCCTGTGCACTCCTATAGGTGGTCCTATATTCATCCATTTTCTTCATGTAATTCAGTGTCTGCTCCCCAAACAGAGAATTGCCCACAACAGGAAAATCCATGGCCTTAGACTGGGTATCCTGTGACACGGTAGTACATCTGAGCCAAGCCATTCTGCGCAGTGCCACAGATGTAGCCATGACCCTTGATAACACATCATTAGAGTCTACTGCAGCATGAAATTACCTTAGATGCCTCAATACCATCTGCAGCCACCTTGTCCAGCTCCCTGGCAAGCTGGTCGAGGACCTGTTTTGCTAGAGCCAGCACAGTATCCCATCTGGATTTCTGGTATCTAGCAGCATAAGCCATATAATTTGCCTGTCTGAGTCCCAAGGATGCTGCCATGTACTGTTTCTTTGCCATGACATCAACCCTCCTGGAGTCCTTTTCAGGGGGGTGCGAAGCTAGAGGAATATTTGCCTTGTCACAGGCTGCAGCCTGCACTACCACCACATGGCTGCATTGTTGTGTGAGGAACTCCGTATCAGAACCTGGTAATGTATACCTCTTGTCCATCCTTTTATCAACAGGAGGTATAGTGTGAGGAGTTTTTAGAATTTTTACTGTCTGTTTCCTAAAAAGATTTATGCAGAGGAATAGACAGTCTCCTAGACTCTGGAATATCCATCATTTCTACATAATCAGGCTCCTCTTGGTCATCAACAGCTTCCTCAACAGGGAGCTGGAGAGTTTCAGCAACTTTCTTATAAAACATAAAATGAGAAGGGGACTCAGATAGCCTAGGAGGAGAAACCCCCGACGGTCTGTCTGGAGAGATGTCCGGTTCAATGGGCACAACCAGACTTTCAAACCCACATTCACTCTCCTTATACTCCTCTTCCCCCTCCTCCGGTTCATTAAAATCCTCAAAATCATAATCTTGAACCGGTGGAACCGGCTGAACCGAGCTCTTCCCTGATGGTATTGGTTCGGTCGGAACCGGGGAAAGTAACTGGACAATTTGAATTGTTTTAGCTATTTCCTCAGCAGTTGGAGAAAAAACCTTTGGCACACTAGCTGACTTTCTAGTCCTTTTAGTTGGAACCGGCTCCTCAGAGCTGGCTCTTCTTTCTTGAGGAAGTATCGCCTGGTCAGAGGCACTCCCTCGGTTCGGCTGGAACCGAACCGAGCTATACATCGGGTCAGCGGACTTTTTGGCCTCCCTTTCCCTGAGCCTACCAACTCTTTTCTCAATGGTGGCAGCAGCAAAATTACTACATATCTGGCAGTCTGCATTGAGGTGGTCAAACCCCAGACAATACACACAAGTGGTGTGTGGGTCAGCCTTAGCAAAGGCTTCCCCACAAACACTACAGTGCTGAAACCCAGTGGGCCCGGTTTTTCTTTTGGGTTTCTCAGACATAGTGCCAGCCTAACCAACTTGCCCGTTTATGGCAATCCGCCAAGCAAGACTCCCTTATTGGTTCCCAACCGTGTCATGGGTCATGGAAAAAACCGTAATGAAATCCGTTTTTTTTAGAACCAATAAGAACCGGGAACCGCACTCTAAACAAGGACTAGTAAAGTTTTAGAACAACCTGATCGGTTCAAACCAAACCGAAAGACGTTTACAAGTTCCACACAGAATAAAATAAATGTAAGCCTATCTATTACTTACAATACCACAGACAGAGCTTGAACTGACCGGTTGCGGTTTAATTTCAGTCAAAAAACCGATGAAATAACACTTTAACTGACAAAATGAACCAAGCAGAAGGAGAAATCTCCGGAGCGACTGTTCAGTGAGGTGGAGTAAAGAATCTGACAGTTTGAGTTTGATTAACAACAGACAGAGTTTTCAACCGAGCTCGCGCTCAAAGTTCCATGCCTGGCATGGAAAGTTAACTCTTTCGCCTCCGGAGCAGTTCGAAGGTTGGGACTCACTGCATATGTCATAATATAGCAAGACTTCATGTTGTTTGAAAAACAATGTTTGTTTTAGTGTGATGCAATAATAAAAAGAAAATATACCATTTCTTTTTTTTTTTTATACATGCTACTTCGCATGTGGTGGCCACTCTGTTAGAGGATCGTGCCAGTCTCCAGACCAGTATCTCTTGCTTAACGAGAGAAAGAAAATGACAGCGATGTTAAATTTTGTTTTGTTGGTTTAGACCAATCGCAGAGCAGGGTGGGCACCAGGATATTTCACTGGGTTGGCATGGCTGGCACGTTTAACTTACAGGGCTCTCACTGTAAGTTAATGTACCCCATGCTAGCCAATCAGATTACTTTATTTCTAAAGCCCATTTTCTAAATGTTCAGTAAGTCTGACAATTAAATGGGATTTTCAGGCAGTATGGTCATGCACCCTCAGATTCAGTGGAGTCAGTTGGCTGCCGGTCCACATTTTGGCAGCAAACTCCATCTCAGATTTTCTCGACCCAGCAACCCGCATCTCTGGGGTCACTGTGTTAAAACATTGTACCTCCTTAAATGATCATCAGGCAGGGAGGAGGAGGAATGAGTACACCACTTCCAGGGCCAGGGCCCAGAGACCCTGCTGAACAGCATCAAACTTCTCTCTCATGGACCTGATTTGAAAAAGACTTGAAACATTTTCACATCCCCACCACCCATTTCCAAGGTGTAAGAGGATCTTGCCAGCCTCAAAAGATCATTCTAAATCTCTGCTCCAGCTGTATGAGGGAGCATGGTTCTGAGCTGATTGGGAGGGGTTGGTGCTATTGTGGCTGCTGGTTGGAGCTGCCCCCCACACCTTTGCTGCTCCTTCTGCTTCAGACGAATCATCAAGAAATGTTATATCTATATGCTTCCCAAGTCTTCAATACATCAATATTATGTACCTACCATAACTGTTGATCATCCTCCCTGAACATCTTCGCCATAGAGTACCACCAAGTCATCTGAGCTGGAGGCATTAGGACCCATAGGAGACAGAACTTTTCTGGAGGATTGGCAGTGCGAGTTGGCCCCAGGGATGCATCACCACATGCGTGCGCCTATGTAAAAAGGGCCGCCAAACCAAGTAACACAGTGTCTTTACAGCCCAAATCAAGTACAAAGGGGAGAAGACCAACACAACAATACTGGAGTGAGCCTGAGGGGATGTTGGGTGGATGTGGTAACCTATGGAGAAGATATTCAGGAAGAGCAACAGTTATGGTAAGTATGTAAATTTTATATCTTCCAAGAATCAGTCTTCTTCATAGATTCCCACTAATGGGTCAGAGTACCAAGCTCAGAGAAAGCCCTCTAGATTAGGGAGGTTGGAGCTCAGGGCTCAATCAGGATAGTAATCCATTCATAATTGTCCTGCCAGAGGCGGCATGCTGTCTGGCATGGACATCCAGGACATTGTGCCTGATAAACATACGCACCAACTGCCACATAGTGTATTTCTGCCAGGGAAATGGCAACTGATCTGGTGGAGAGGACACGTACCTTACCCTCCAGTTTAACCTGAGCCATGGCATTGCAGCAGTGAAGGCAATTAACAATCCAGACTGAAATGCACTTAGTTGGGACAGGCTGTCCCATCTGCAGTCCTTAGTCCTGCCCAGATAAAACCTAAGGACCCTCGTAACATCCAGTGAGTGCCGGTAGAGTCCTTTCTGCTTCATTCTGGAAATTGGCAAAGTATGTAGGTCGTATTATAGCCTGATCAAGATGGAACTCTGACACTACCTTAGGTAGAAACTTGGGGTGTGTACAGAGAACTACCGTATCTCTTTGGAAAACAGTATACTGAGGATCTGTGACCAAAGCATGGATGTCAGATACTCTACGTGACAAGCGCCAGTAATGTCACTTTCCAAGTTAGAAACTTCAAGTCACAATAGCTCGAAGAGCTTGCAATTGAGCATACCCAGCACAAGGCTGAGATCCCAGGGAGCCACTGACTTAATGATGGGAGGCTTTGTGTGCAGGATACCCCTGAGGAACATCTTAAACAGTGGCAGCTGCGCCAAAGAGAGGGTACTTATAGGTTTGTGGTATGCTGATATAACTGACTGGTGGACCTTAACTATGGAATACTGCAGACCAGCATCAGAAGGTCCACCAAGTACTCCAAAACCTTTAAAGGTGGACACCTGAAAGGGTCCACAGGAGTTTTGGAACACCATATGGAGAATCTTTGGTTCCATGTGATAACGACGATCATGGAATAGCGATCACCATTTGGGCGAGTGTACATCGCTGAAAATACATTTCAGAGAAGTACACTTGCAGCTAACAACAAGAGGGCACCGAGGTTAGGATTCTTCATCCCCGCGCCCTCCTACTAAAGGATTCTCAACTCCAGGGGGTGCATGTTGGGGGGGGGGGCATGCAAAATTAAAAAAAAGAAAAAAAAACACCTGGAGCAAAAAAACGGGTGTGCCCAAAACCGAAAAGAAGCACAGAAAAGAAAACGCGGGCTTCAACAGTAATCCTAAGGAAGAACAGTCCACAAAATTAGGACACACTGAAACTTTATTTATTATTTTAAAATCGCAGTAAAAATCCACTATTAGATGGGTACAAAAAGTGGTAGCAACACCCAAGAACACCGTCAACGTTTCACGTCGATAACAGACGCTTTATCAAGACCAAAACCGAACCCGGCACCCTCCCAACCCCAGATTGCCACCAACCCACCACACCACACCCCACAAACCCTCCCTCTCCTTCTGCTCACCGCACAGTGTGGTCCCTCCCACCCACCCCTTGCATGTATACATAGAGACATCCCGTCGCTATAGTCACTAACCCCCATCCGGTCCACCCCTGCCAGGTAGCCCTGTGCACAGGCGCTGTGATTGAGTCGTCCTTTTTGAAAGTGCTCAATCGCAGTAGACATTTTCACAATGTACCGAATCTTTTCCACTTGGCTGTGTATGTTTTTGTAGTGGAAGTTTTATGGACAGACAAGAGTATTTCAGAGACCCTGTAAGACACTTTAAACCTGTTCAAGTCTAGCTTTTCAGGAGCCAGGCCTGAAAGTGACGGGATAGCAGGCTGTGGTGAACTAGCTGATCCTGGGTCAATAAGGGCATGAGGAGTGGCAGAACTCAGTTTGTTGACTAATAGTTAATGAACAGAGGAAACCATATCTGCTGAGGCCAGCAAGGGTCCACTAGAATCATCCTGCCCCCATGTGCTTCCAACATTTACAGCAATCTCTGGGAGAGAGGGATTGGAGGAAATGCATACAAGAAGAAAAAATTACTTACCATAGTAATCTTGTTTCTTCCCAGTGATACTCAAGTATTCATAACTTCTGCAGCGTCTCTTTAAGACTGAACTGCCCGGAGAGATGTAATGCTATGCAAATGATGGGAGTCTTTGAGCATTCTATTTTTTAAATGCTGCCTTGAACTAACTGCCCTGGTTCTAAACCCTCAGATTTCCTTGGAGCCTGGAAAGACAGGCCTCAAAAACGACACATATATATGTAAAAACTGTAATAACTGGAATTATAATGATTAATAAAATAACACCCAAAAGCCCCCAAGAGGAGAACAAAAACCCCAAAACTAGGAGTCATAAAATGCAACAACACCCCTGAATGTCAGAAATCACCTGAAGGGGAAGAAAACAAGAAGAACCCAATTTGCAAACAATAGTGCCTGATTGTGGCACCTATATAGTAAGTCAGAAAAACATTCCCAGGAATGCAGGGGCTACTGGTTCTTGAAGTACTGGTTCTTGAAGGGGAGGCAGGGTGGAAAGTTATGAATACCTGAGTATCACTGGGAAGAAACAAAATTACTATGGTAAGTAATTTTTTCTTCTAACCCCAGTAATACTCAGGTGTTCATAACTTCTGTAGACTACGAAGCAGTACCTTTGGAGGTGTGCACAGAACCTGCTTTGGAAACAGACTCTGCAAGACTGCTGTGCCAAACCTGGCATCACTCCTGTACATGATGTCCAAACTATAATGCTTTGTAAAGGTGTGTACTGTTTTCCAGATAGCTGCTTTACAGATGTCCACTAATGGCACATTTCAGGCAGCTGCTAAGGTAGCAGCTGTGCCCCTTGTGGAATAGGTCCTCAACCCTGTTGGGGTTCCCTTCCAGCTTTAGAGTAGCAAAACTGGATGCACTGTACTATCCAGTGAGAAATGGACCTTTTAGACGCTGGGTTACCCTTTCCCACATCCCCATAAGTCAGGAACAGCTGATCTTCCTGGACTAAGTCTCCATCACTCATTCACACTAGTGGGATAGTGCTAGAGGCACTAGGACCAAGCGGGAGCCAACATTTTTCAGAAGGGTCGCACCGAAACAGGACTGTGTAGGCTATCTCGGTGTCGACTCTCCAACTGCCTCAGTTCCTTTTCTCCCACCGTCGAGTATGCTTGGATGTCGATGTCACTCTTCTGCCGGAGTCAAAGTTTTCGTCTATACGACAGCAGCTTTTAGCATTTTAGTATTCGTTTAATTTAACATTTTAGTAGTATTTTCTTGTTTTATGAAGAAGAAAAGAAGATTATGAAGAAGAAGAAAATGAAATTCTTACCTGCCATCAATGGAGTCGTCCTTATAGCGGTGAGCGGTGATGGTAGGAAGACTTTGTTTGAAAGTTGTTATGGCAGAGGGGCTGTGTCCAGTCCGCCGCCCTTTGCTAAATGGGGGGGTCCAACTATGGACAGTCCTGTGCTTGGGGGGAGGACAGTCCAACGAAGCACGAATCTGGCGGTTCTGGGAATCCTGCTCTGCTTAATCTCAAGCTCTTCTTCCTCGTTGGGGGAAGAAGAAAAAATTACTCACCTTAGTAATGTTGTTTCTTCTAATGGAGTCTTGCTATATTATGACAAGTTGCAGTTTGTCCCACCATCAGAACTGCTCCGGAGGTGAAATGGTTAAATCCATTCCATGAATGGAACTTTGAGCACGAGCTCTAAGATAGAAGCTCTGTCTGTGTAGTTTCAAACCTGAACTGTCAGATCTTTCTGAGCAAAAACTCACTAAGGTCTGTGTGGAAGCTGTAACCTACACTAGCCAACTGGCTACCTAAATAATAACACCCATTACTGGTCCCAACACCAAAGACTCAAGTCAGGGGACCAAATTAATAATATAATTTAACAATATGAGAAGTAACACAAGAGAATAATAAACACCACACCCCAAACCCAAAAGGGTGGCGTAAAAAAAGGCATAAAATAGTGCCCACACTAGGTTCCCCATACCAAATAGAAGTTCTGAAAGAGGGCCAGGCTGGGGGAGGTCATAATATAGCAAGACTCCATTAGAAGAAACAACATTACTAAGGTGGTAATTTTTCTTCAAACAACATGAAGTCTTGCTATATTATAAACAATTGAACTACACACCAGTACCTCCATGGAGGAGGGACAGAACCTACTGGGGAATAGGCTCTGAAGCACAGCTGTGCCAAACCGAGCATCTCTCCTAGCCTGGATATCCAGGAGTAATGTGGTGAAAGTGTGTACCGTTTTCCAAGTAGCAGCCTGGCATATCTCCAATATAGGAATGTCTCTGGCAGCAGCTAGAGACGGCTGTACCTCTGGTAGAATGAGCCCTCAAGCCAGAGGAGATCTCTGCCCAGTTTCTGATAACAAATTGGATACAAGAGACAATCCACCTGGCAATTGATCTCTTAGTGGCAGGTTTCCCTTTCCCAACCTCACCATAAGTGAGGAAAAGTTGGAGGATTGAGACCTGTGACCCTTAGTACGTTCTAAATAGTAACTAAGGGCCCTCTTAACATCAAACTGTGCAATCTCCTCTCACCAGAAGAGGAGTGTTCAGTGAAGAATACTGGAAGGAGATAGATTGGTTAGATGGAAATCTGAAACCACCTTAGGCAAAACTTCCTGTTAGTCCTGAGGACTACCTTATCCTGTGGAAGAAATGAAGTCAGTTTCTGCTGACAAGGCTTGCAACTCACTTATCGTCCTAGCAGAAGTGATAGCCACTAGGAAAACAGTTTTCCAAGTTAGATACTTCAGCTCTGCAGAAAACAGAGGTTCAAAGGGGTTGCATTAACTGAGCAATGCAAACATTAAGGTCCCAGGCAGGGGCTGGATCCGAAAAGGTGGATTAGTATGAGTAATCCTTAAAAACTTGGAAAACACAGGGTGAGCAGAAAGGAGGATGACTTTCCTGCTGAAACAAAAGCAGAGAAAGCTGCCAAATGAACTCTCAGGGTAGCTGGTCTGAGGCCCAAGGAATTAAGATGGACCATGTAATCTAACACAATGGGCAAATCAGCAGATTCTGGGGGAATATGCTTCCCAGAACACCAAATGGAAAACCTTTTCCATTTAGAATTATAAGTAGCCTTAGTGGAAGGCTTCCTAGAAGCCTTTAGAATTTCCAGAACACCCTGAGAGAGGTGTAAGTCAGCAAATTCTAACTCCTCAAGAGCCAGGCCTGAGGTTGAGGGATTTGAGGTTCGGATACCAAACTCTCCCCTGGGCACAGGATAATAGGTTGTGATTCCTGGGGAGACACAGGGGAAGATTGACTGTCAGGGACAGAAGGAGTGGGTACCAGGGCTGCCTGGCGCAATCCGGGGCAATCAGAATCACCCTGCAAGGCTGGGATCTGATTTTGACTAACACTTTGAATAGGAGAGGAAGGGGAAAAGCATAAAAACTTCCTTCCCAATCCAGAAAGGCGTCCAGGGTACTGGAGCCCAACACTGGAGCCTGCAGCAGAACAGTGGAAGTTGGTGATTGTCTGGGGCTGCAAAAGATATATCTGAGGGTGCCCCATCTGGCAAATACTATCCCCAGTACTTGAGGATCCAGGGACCATTCGTGATGGCCTGAGAAATCCTACTGAGAGCATCTGCTAGAACATTGTCCTTTCCTGGAAGGTGAACTGCTATGAGGAAGTGTTCAGGAATAGGCCAGAGACCACAACGTCATTGCCTCGGTGCACAAGGCGAAGACAGAGTGCCCTCCTGCTTGTTGATGTACCACATTGTTGTGGTGTTGTCTGTTCTGACTTGTACCACTTTGTTCTGAACAGATGCAGAAAACACTTGAAGTGCTAAAAGACAACTCTGAGTTCCAGCAAATTGATGTGGAACAGAGATTCCTGGGACCACACTCCCTGAGTGGAGAGTCGCCATGTGGGCTCCCACCCCAGGAGGGAAGCATCTGTAGTGAGAGTCAGCGTGTGAGCAGGGGAGCAGAGGGACCCCCAATCTTAAATTGCTCTGATCCTGCCACCACTGGAGGGCCTGGATCAAGGTTGAGTCACTGGGACCAACTTGGAAGGGGTCTCTTCTCTGAGACCAATAGGTTCTCAAGTGAAACTGAATGTCTCTCATCTGAAATCTTGCTCCCCGCACAACAGCTGTGGATGCAGCCATGTGCCCCAGGAGCTGCAAAAAGTGTCTTGCTGGTCGAGAGACCCGAAGAGTGAAGGAGGAGTCCAGAGCCACCAAGTTCCTTACCCTTTCTAAGGGAAGAAAAGCTCTGGCCCGGTTTGTGTCCAATTCTGCGCCTATAAAGGTGAGTACCTGGACTGGTTCCAGAACCGACTTTGGTAGATTTAGCAGGAAGCCCAGGGAGGTGAGAAGCTGCTGGGTGACTTGCAGGTGAGATTTTACCTGTTCTGGGGACTGGCCTACAATGAGCCAGTCGTCTAGATAGGAAAAACAGCAATCCTTTGCCTCCTTAAGTGGGCCACTGCTACTGCCAGACATTTTGTGAATACCCTTGGGGCAGAGGTCAAGCGAAGGGCATTGTTCTGAACTGGTAATGACCTGAGGGCAGTTCGAATCTGAGGTACTTTCGGTGGGAGCTTCTGATTAGGGCGTGAAAATAGGCATCCTTGAAGTCCAGGGAAGCTAGCCAGTCCCCTGGCCTTAGAAGAGTAAAATCATTGCCAGAGTTACCATTCTGAACTTTGGTTTCAAAAGATGCTTGTTCAGATATCTGAGGTCAAAGATGGGCCGCCATTCTCCTGTCTTTTTTTTGGAGTAAGGAAGTATCTGGAATACAGACCCCTGCCCTGGTGCAGGGGAGGAACCCTTTCTATTGCTCTGAGAGCCAACAGGGTTGAGACCTCTGCTTCTAGAGCAAGGGTCTCTAAAGAACTTACAGGTAGAAAAAGCCTGGCTCTCATCTTGGGGAACATTTTGAAGCTGAGAACCAGACCCTGACACTACTTCCAGAACCCACTTGTCTGAGGTTAAAGACACCAGTTCTGACTGAAGTAAGCCAACCTGCCCCTACTGGTAAGGAGAATCGGCCCTGGGCACTTCCCAGGGGTGCCTGCTTAGCAGTGCTTTGGGCTGAGGGTAGGAGCAGGCCTGCCCACCCCCTCTGCCTCTGAAGAACCCCTCTGAGCATAAGCAGAGAGGCCTGAGTTTGGTAGAAGGCCTGTGGAAAGGCCTACCCTACCCTGGGGTGTGCCTCTGGGGGAGGCTTGCCCGCTCCTTAGCTTGAGCACTTTAGCGATAGTCCTATATTCATCCATCTTTTCATATAATTCTCTATCTGCTCCCCAAACAGAGAATTTCCCCACAGGAAAATCCATAGCCTTAGTCTGGGTATCCTGTGAGAGGCTGACTACACCTGAGCCAGGCCAACCTCTGAAAGCTACAGATGTGGCCATGACCCTAGAGGAGACATCATTAACATCCACAGCAGCATGAAACTGCACCTTAGAAGCCTCAGTGCCATCGGCAGCCACCTGTTCAGCTCACTAGCCAGCTGGCCATGGGCTTGTTTGGCTAATTCCATAACAGTATCCCATCTAGATTTCTGATACCTTGCTACATAAGCCATATAATTTGCTTGCCTGAACCCCAGGGCAGCTGCCATGTACTGTTTTTTTTGCTGGCATGCATCAATCTTCCTGGAATCCTTGTCAGGAGGATGTGAAGCCAGGGGAATATTAGCTTTATCACAGGCTGCAGCCTGAACTACCCCAACATGACTGCATTGCTGAGAAAGGAATTCTGTATCAGGACCTGACAATGTGTACCTTCTGTCCATCTTTTTATCTACAGGAGGCACAGAAGAAAAAATTACTCACCTTAGTAATTGCTTTTCTTCTCATGGAGTCTTGCTATATTATAACATTAGCAGTCAGCCACTGCAGCTGAACTGCCCCGGAGAGGAAGGAGTTAACTCCAGAGGATCTGGAGTTCTACAGCGTGGCGCTGTGCCCAAAGCTCTATCTGGCAGTTTCAAATGAAACTGTCAGATCTTCTGAACTAACATCAAGAACAGAAAGTCTGATGGAAAAACTACACTAGCCCATGGCTACCTACTAGTAAGTAGTAACAACAATATAAACAACAAAAACACCCAGAACCATAATAACAAAAATTGATGGTATTATGGTTCGTTTCCTATAGACAAGCACATTATGAACCCCCTTCCCCCAAGACTCAAGTCCAGGAAGGGGCAACATAAATAACCTAAATAACAACAGATCCCTAACCCAAGGAAAGAGGGTAGGGATAACTACAATGGCATGACACAGTGCTTGCACAATTCGCCACCCTACCCAAGTAGAGGTTCTGAGAGGGGCAGGAGGAGGTGGTTATAATATAGCAAGACTCCATGAGAAGAAAAGCAATTACTAAGGTGAGTAATTTTTCTTCAAACACCATAAGTCTTGCTATATTATAACATTAACAGATTACACAGCAGTACCTCCATGGAGGAGGTCAGAACCTACTTAGGAAATAGGCTCTGAAGCACAGCTGTGCAAACCCAGGCATCTCTCCTGGACTGGACATCCAGGGAATAATGCTTGGTAAAGGTGTGAACTGTCTTCCAGGTAGCAGCTTGACAAATGTCCAGAATGGAATGTCCTAGCAGCCGCTAGAGCGCAGCTGTACCCTGGTGGAGTGGGCCCTCAATCCTGAGGGGTACTCTACCTAGTTTCTGATAACAGAATTGGATACAGAAACAATCCACCTTGCAATTGTTCTCTTAGTGGCAGGTTTTCCTTTGCCAACCTCGCCATAGGTAAGAAACAGTTGGAGGGATTCGAACCTATGACCTCTGAGTGCGCTCTAAATAGTAGCTTAGGCTCTTTTGACATCAAGCTGTGCAGTCTCCTCTCACCTGTGGAAGAATGCTCAGTGAAAAATACTGGAGAGAGATAGATTGATTCAGGTGGAAATCAGAAACCACCTTAGGCAAAAACTTTCTATTAGTCCTAAGGACTACCTTATCTCTGTGGAAAGAGATAAAATCTTCTTCCACTGACAGGGCCTGTAACTCACTTATGCGTCTGGCAGAGGTGATAGCTACTAGGAAAACGGTTTTCCAAGTTAAATACTTGAGCTCTGCTGAAGACAGAGGCTCAAAGGGGGGTTGCATTAACTGAGCAATGCAAATATTCAGGTCCCAGGCGGGAGCTGGTTCCCGAGAGGAGGTTAGTATGAAGTAACCCTTTAAAAACTTGGAGAACACAGGGTGAGAAGAAGGGAGGCAGGCTTCCCTGCTGACACGAAAGCAGAGACAGCTGCCAGATGAACCTTCAGGTAGCTGGTCTAAGGCCTAGGAATTCAGATGGACCAAATATTCCAGAAGAATGGGAAGATCAGCAGATTCTGGGATAATCTGCCTCTCAGAGCACCAGATGGAAAACCTCTTCCACTTAGAATTATAAGTGGCCCTAGTGGAAGGCTTCCTAGAAGCCTTTAAAATATCCATGACACCTTGAGAAAGGTGTAAGTCACAAATTCTAGCTCCTCAAGAGCCAAGCCTTGAGGTGGAGGATTGAGGTCGGATACCACACTCTCCCTGTGCACAGGCCAGTAAGTCGTGGACTCTGGGTAGGCTCAGGGCAGGGTGAACTGCCAAGGACAGAAGCAGAGGGTACCAGGGCTGTCTGGCCCAATCTGGGAGCAATCAGAATCACTCTGCAAGGTTGAGATCTGATTTTACTAGTACCCTGAAAAGAAGAGGAAAGGCATACAGGAACTTCCTTTCCAGTCCAACAGAAAGGCGTCCAGAGGACTGGCCCAGTACTGGAGGCCTGCAACAGAAAAGAGGAAGTTGATGGTTGTCTGGGGCTGCGAAAAGATCTATCTGAGGTGCCCCATCTAGCAAAGACGGACCCCAGCACTTGTGGATTCAGAGCCCATTCGTGATGGCCCTGAGAAATTCTGCTGAGGGCATCCCAGGACATTGTCCTTCCCTGGGAGGTGAACCGCTATCAGGAGGTGTTCAGGAGTAGGCCAGAGACCACAACTTCATTGCTTCGTGCACAAGGCTGAAGACCGAGTCCCCTTGTTTGTTGATGTACCACATTGTGGTGGTATTGTCTGTCCTGACTTGAACCACTTTGTTCTGGACAGAATCTGAAAACACCAAGAGCTAAAAGACAGCTCTGAGTTCCAACAGATTGATGTGGAGCAGAGATTCCTGAGGAGACCACACCCTGGGTGCAAGATCACCAGGTGAGCCCCACCCTAACAGGGAGGCATCCGTGGTGAGGGTGAGGGGTGAGAAATGGGAATGAAGGAACCCCTGTCTTAAATTGCTCTGGACCTGCCACCAGTGGAGGGCTAGGATCAGAGTTTGAGTAACTGGAACCAGCTTGGTAAGGGGGTCCTTCCTTTGAGACCAATAGGCCCTCAAATGGAACTGAATGTCCCTCATCTGGAATCTTGCTCCCTGCACGACAGCTGTGGAAGCAGCCATGTGCCCAAGGAGTTGCAGAAAATGCCTTGCTGGTCGAGACCCACAGGGTAAAGGAGGATGCCAGGGCGATGAGTCTGTCCACCCTTTCCGAGGGAAGAAAAGCCCTGGCTAACCTTGTGTTCAATTCTGCGCCTATGAAAGTTAGGACCTGAACGGTTCCAGAACTGCTTTGGTAAGTTTAGCAGGAATCCCAGGAAGTGAGAAGCTGCTGGGTGACTTGCAAATGGGTTTTCACCTGACCTGGAGACTGACCCACAATGAGCCAGTCGTCCAGGTAGGAAACACAGCAACCTTGCCTTCTTAAGTGAGCCACTACTAGCGAGACATTTTGTGAATACCCTTGGCGCAGAGGTCAGGCGAAGGGCATTGCCCTGAACTGGTAGTGGCCTGAGGGCAGTTCGAACCTGAGGTAATTTCGTGAGAAGGCCTGATCAGAACATGAAAATAGGCATCCTTGAGGTCCAGGGAAGCTAGCCAGTCCCTGGCCTTAGGGAAGGCAATATCATTGCCAGAGTCAACATTTTGAACTTTGGTTTCAAAGATGCTTGTTCAGGTACCTTAAATCTAGAATGGGCCTCCATTCTCCTGTCTTTGGGGTAAGAAAGTATCTTGAATAAAGCCCCTTGCCCTGATGGCAAGAGGAACCCTTTCACTGCTTTGCAGTCAAGAAGAAGAAACCTCTGCTTCCAAAGCAAGGGCTTCTGAAGGATTTGCAGGTGGAAAATGTCTGACTCTCATCTTTGGAAAATGTTTGAGCTGAGAACCAGACCTGCCTGTCACCTCCAGAACCCATCTGTCCGTGATTGAGACAGCCAGTTGACACAAATAGGCCAACCTACTGGTACAGGAGAATTGGCCCTGGGCACCCCATCAGGGTGCCTGCTTAGCAGCAGCCTTAGGCTGAGGGGAGGGGGACGGTCTGCTTGTGCCTCGTCTACCCCTGCCTCTGAAGAAACCCCTCTGCGAGACAGCAGAGGAGGCTTGAAATTGGTAAAAAGGCCTGCCCCTACCTCTGGGAGCATGCCTTTGTGGCATGGCATGCTTCTCCTTAGCCTGGGCACTTTTGTAGGTAGTTCTGTATTCATCCATCTTTTTCATATAGTTTTCTGTTTGCTCCCAAACAGAGAATTTCCTACAGGAAAATCCATAGCCTTTGACTGGGTATCTTGGGACAGATTAGTGCATCTGAGCCATGCCAACCTACGAGGAAAGCTACAGAAGTGGCCATGACCCTAGAGGAAACATCATTAACATCAACAGCAGTATGAAATTGAACTTTAGAGGCTTCAATGCCATCAGCAGCCACCTGTTCCAACTCACTAGCCAGCTGGCCATGGGCCTGCTTGGCTAACTCTGATCTGTGTCCCACCTAGATTTCTGATATCTAGCCACACAAGCCATATAATTTGCCTGCCTGAGTCCCAAGAAGCTGCCATATACTGTTTCTTAGCCATGGCATCAATCTTCCTGGAATCCTTATCAGGAGGATGTGAGGCCAGAGGAATATTAGCCTTGTCACAGGCTGCAGCTTGTACCACACCTACATGACTACACTGTTCAGTAAGGAAGTCAGTATCCGAGCCTGACAAAGTATACCTTCTGTCCATTTTTTTATCTACAGGAGGGACAGAATGAGGATTTTTTAAAATCTTTGTTGTTTGCTTCCTAAATGACTTATGCAAAGGAATAGACAACCTCCTAGACTCTGGAATATCCATCATTTCCACATAATCAGGCTCCTCTTGCTCATCCACAGCCTCCTCAAAAGGAAGCTGGAGGTTTCTGCAACCTTTTGTAAAAATAAAGAAAGAAGGGACTCAGACAGAATAGGAGGAGATTCTAAGGTCTGTCTGGAGAAATGTCGGTTCAATGGCACGTCCAGACCCCCCAGCCACACATATATTGATCAAATTCCTCCTCCCTTCCTGTGGTTCATAAAATCCTCAACTTCAAAATCCTGAACCACTGGGACTGAGCAGACCAACCTTTTACCAACTGTTGGTGGTTCTACAGATCCCTGAGACAGTGACTGGACAATCTGAATGGCTTTAGCTATCTCTGCAGCAGTTGGAGACACAATTTTGGACCCCAAACCTACTGATTTTGTCTTTTTACTCGGGACTGGTTCCTCTGAACCAGCCTTCCTTTTGGCCGAGGAAGTCTCGCCCTGGTCAGAGGGCACTCCCTCTGGTCCAGTGGGTACTGGACCGGGCTGGCCATCCGGGTCAGCGGACTTTTTGGCCTCTCGTTCCCTGAGCCGACCCAATCTCTTTTCCAGGGTGGCTGCAGGGAAATTTTTACACACCTGGCAGTCTGACAGGAGGTGGTCAGCCCCCAGACAATAAACACAAGTGGTGTGTGGGTCAGCCTTGGCAAAGGCCTCCCCACAGACATCACACTGTTGAAACCCAGTGGGCCCGGTCTTTCTTTTGGGTTTCTCAGACATAATGCCAGCCTAACCAAAACTTGCCTTTTTGATGGCAGTGCCAGGCAAGACACCCTTATCGGTTCCTAACCGTGTCACGATATTTGAAAAACCGTTATAATTCTGTTTTTTAGAACCGATAAGAACCGGAACCGCACTCTAAAACCCACTGTACACTTTTAAAATGTAGAAATAACAAAGCGATCGGTTCAAAACCGAACCGATAATTAATTTCCACACAGACTTAAAATTTAGTACTTACGTTACCAGATAGAGCTTTAAAACCGAAATGCGGTAAAATAATGACTTTGCGGTTCAAATGAACCGAAAATATACACGAACCGAGAATGAACCGAGCTGAAGGAGCTGATCTCCGGGCGACTGTTCAGTGAAGCGGAGTAAAGAATCTGACAGTTTCATTTGAAACTGCCAGATGAAACTTTGGGCACGCGTCCTCGCTGTAGAACTCCAGATCCTCTGGAGTTAACTCCTTCCTCTCCGGGGCAGTTCAGCTGCAGTGGCTGACTGCTAATGTTATAATATAGCAAGACTTCATGGTGTTTGAATTAGGAGTTTTTAAGATTTTTATTGTTTGTTTCCTAAAAGACTTATGCAAAGGAATAGACAATCTCCTAGACTCTGGAATATCCATAATTTCTACAAAATCAGGTTCCTCTTGCTCATCCACAGCTTCTTCAAAGGAAGCTGGAGGGTTTCAACAACTTTTTGTAAAACATAAAATGAGAGGGACTCAGAAAGCATAGGGGAGATTCTAAAGGTCTGTCTGGGGAAATGTCCGGTTCAATGGGCACACCCAGACCCTCCCAGCCACATTCATACTGTTCATAATCATCCTCCCCCTCCTCTGGTTCATAAAACTCCTCAACATCATATTCTTGAACCGATGGAACCGGACGAACCGACCTTTTACCAGATAGTGGCGGTTCGGACGGGACCGGAGACAGTGACTGGACAATTTGAATAGCTCTTGCTATCTCTGCAGCAGTAGGAGAAGGGATTTTGGACTCCAAACCTGCTGACTTCTTTGTTCTCTTTACTGGAACTGGTTCCTCCAAACCAGCTTTTCTTTTGTCCGAGGAAGTCTCGCCCTGGTCAGAGGGCACTCCCTCCGATTCGGTTGGCACCGAACCGGGCTGGCCATCCGGGTCAGCGGACTTTTTGGCCTCTCGTTCCCTGAGCCTGCTCAATCTCTTTTCCAGGGTGGCTGCAGGGAAATTCTTACAAATCTGGCAGTCTGACTGGGTGGTCAAACCCAGACAATAAACACATGTGGTGTGTGGGTCAGCCTTGGCAAAGACTTCCCCACAGACATCACAGTGTTGAAACCCATTAGGTCCGGTTTTCTTTTGGGTTTCTCAGACATAATGCCAGCCTAACCAGAAAAACTTGCCCTTTGAACGGCAGTGCCAGGCAAGACACCCTTATCGGTTCCTAACTGTGTCACGGGTATTGGAAAAAAACGTAATAAATCCGTTTTTTTTAGAACCAATAAGAACCGGGAACCGCACTCTAAAATGACAAGCTTTAAAGTTTTTAAGCTTTTAACCCAGCTGATCGGTTCAAAACCGAACCGATAAACTTACAAGTTCCACACAGAAATACAAATTTAAATTACTTACGATACCACAGACAGAGCTTGAACCGGACGGTTTTGCAGTTAAAATAAAACTATTCTCGGTTGAATCGAACCGAGAAAACACTGTTTAAACCGAGAAATGAACCGAGCAGTAGGAGAAATCTCCGGAGCGACTGTTCAGTGAGGCAGAGTAAAGAATCTGACAGTTCAGGTTTGAAACTACACAGACAGAGCTTCTATCTTAGAGCTCATGCTCAAAGTTCCATTCATGGAATGGATTTAACCATTTCACCTCCGGAGTAGTTCTGATGGTGGGACAAACTGCAACTTGTCATAATATAGCAAGACTTCATGTTGTTTGAAGAATCGGTGCCGCTCGAGGTTGCCCTCTAGTACGTCTGCACGAGGATTGTTGGTCGGGAGGGGCGATATGCCTGAACTGACTGTGGTGGGTCCCCCTTGGCCCTGCTCCTAACTGTAGCATTCTTCGACTCTGGACTCCATCTCTGTCCTCAAAGAGGCTCCAGTGAGCAGTTTCACTTCTGGGCTGGTCCTGTTGAGCAGAGGGTTTGACTTCTGTCCACTTTTCCTGGCCAGTGTTCCTGATTTCGGGGCCTCTGGGAAGTGGCGCAGCTGGACCGGAGCCAGGTCGACTGGATCAGGATGAGCACAGTGCCCTCTTGGTGCCTTCGCCATCGCATTGACCTCTCGTGCCTACCCCCCTCTCTCTTTTCATGCAGGGGCTGGCACGGGCACAACCTTTTCCATCTCCCCTTCTCCTCAGGATTTCTCCTTTGGCATTTTCCACAGTGGTGTTGGTCCTGGCGTCGTAGCCAATGTCATGGGTGACGTCGCAGGTCTGGCGCCGTGGAGTGGCACCGCTGGATTTGGCATCTGTGCCATAGGCAGCACCACTGGTGTTTGTGTCGGTGCCAGGGTTCGGCGCCGTGAGTCAGCGCTGTGACTCAGTGCCATGGGTTTGGCGCCATCGCTCTGTGCAACCCCACAGGTGCTGTTGGTGCTGTTGGTTGCCGGCACTGCTGGCAGTGACACGGGTGTCCTGCGGTGCCATGAGCACCCACTGGTTGCGCCAAGCACCTGTGGGTGCCACCGAGTGCCCGTGGGCACTGCAGGTGGCTCCGATCACCTGTGGGCAGTGCCAAGCACCTGTGGGTGCCACAGACACCACCGTGGGCACCCATGGGTGCCATGAGTACCATGGGTGCCCTCGGTGCCATTGTTGCCATGAGTGACAGGGTGCCTGCAGGTACTGCCACGGGTGCCCTCGGGTGTCGCCCAGGCTGCCATAGGCACTGCTTGGTGCCCTCCTGTGCCATGAGTGATGCTGGTGCCACGGGGGTGCCAGTTGGTGCTGTCCAGCAGAACTAGTGATGGATTTTTCCTTCTGCAGACCTCTTCTTCTGCGGAACTTGTGGCAAGATGTTTTCCACAGAATGAAGTCTTGTTCTTCTGATTATTTTTCCAGACATTTTAGTGAGTGGTGGTCTACGTGGGATCTTGTGACATCCAATGGTTTTCCTCTGATGGAACTCTTCTGTACTGTTCTGCCAGCGGAGTCTCTCATTCCACTCGCACTTTCTCGGCTCCCTATGTGGTGTTGAGCTCCTCAACATCCTTCCTGGTGGCAGAGTCTCTAGTGGCTCTGACCTAAACCTCCCTTTAGGGGTCCTTCTTGGGTAGAAGTGCATCTAGATGAGTCTCTCCCTGTCCTACTGGTCAGTGATACAGCGGATGTCTCATCTTACATACTGAAGGGCATGCCTTCTCTATTATCAGAGTCTGTGATGGAAGATCTTTTCAGTAGTTCCTCAGTAATGGGGTCCACTATAGTATTTCAGACTGCATCCGTGGACCAGACTCTTCTGCGTCTAGACTCTTTCAGTCGTCAAGACAATTACACTCTGTGGAACATTCTAATTCAATGGTCAGGAGCCGTTCAGGTTCTTTCACCCCTTTGATAGGGGTATTTAGTCTCCTTGTGATACTTCCCCTTTGGTGGCTCCATCAGCAACAGGTGGTTAACATCTCTTCAGCTGTGATTATTGGTCCGGTCACGATTCCAGTTATGGATGCTCAGGCTCCTCCTGCCCCTCAGATGGACATCTTCGTCATTTTTGTATCAGGCAATCCTTGCGAAATAACAGCCTGAAAGCCTTGTCAGGCTCGGACTAAGAAAAAAAAAAAAGTAAAATTATCACAGTACAGGACCTAGCCGAAATTACCTGATACTACCCTTTTGGATCTGGTCAGGTTTTGCCTCAGCCCCTGAGGCGGTCGTCTCTAAACTACAGTAAAGAGTACCTGACTTCTTCTACCCATAGGGGGAGTCTGATCCAGTGGAGCTATGGGTCATCTCTTTTTTCCAAGAGAGATTTCTCTTATTCTGAGATATTTCCGAGACTTGGGCGACTGCCCAGTTTGTTGGTCCCCCTTTTTTATCAGGCTTTCTTCTCTTGATCAGAGCCTTGCAGCAACAGAAGTGACTCTCCAGCGAGCCAGAACTCATATTCCTGCTTCCTTGCTTGCTTCAACTCAACAGACAACATGCTCCTTTCTTGACCATAGCTCAAGTAGGTCTTTTTTCTGAGATGGCTTCTCAATATTCACACCTTCGGTTCCTACGCACTGGTTCTGTGCCAGTTGCTCATGATCTCATCCTCTCCGAGTGCGTGATGAAACTGTGATGTATGTTTTTCATCAGCAAGCAAACTAGAGTTCTTTCCTACTCCCTTCAGGAAGGCCGGAGTGAGTGATGCCTCACCGTATTGAGTCACTTCTGCCGCTATTCAGTCACTTTCAATGAATGGGTTAGCCCTAACTTGGTCCTGCTGCATCCCTCCTCAACGTACATCTGCCTCTATTTGCCTTAGAAATCCAGCCCGTTTTTTGCAGTCTAATGTTTTTCCGCAGTGGACACGTCCTCCTGTACGCTTTCCCTCTCTTCCCTGAGTTCAGAGACTGCTACTACAGCTGTAGGCACACAGGGGCAGGATGATTCCTTTTTGGAATATGAAGTGGGTAGGATCTGGTTCTACTAGACCACCACGTCAGGCTTCTACGTCGTGCTTTGGCCTTCCATCAGAAGGTTTCAATGACTAAGTGGAAACCATTCTCCTTGATGGTCTAACCCCACCTGGACCTTCTTTGCTCACCAAGTAAGGGGTTCAAGTACTCCTGTACCTGTTGTTCGCAGGTCAGCCATACTTGGTAGTGGGGGTTTCCATCTACACGTTTCGGTCTACCCTGAACCAGTAGACTTTACCTCCAGCTCTTTCAGTTCCTGAGGTCCTTTTACGTTAAGATTAGTACATGTCACTGACACTATTAATTTTTGTCCTAGACTAAATTGTGAGGCCAGGTTCTCACCACTCTCCTAGAATGGTTGCAGCTTCCTGGCAGTTTCATTTTGTGTCCATTGCAGTCATCTGCAAAGTGGTGAGTTACAACTCAAGCGCTTATCTTGTAAGCACTATGTTCTAGATGCTCTTTCCAAGACAGCTCTTTTTATTAGCAGGACAGTCCTTGGCCATCCTTTCTGAGTGAACCCTATCTCCTACCACCCTACTCAGGGTTATTGGTTTTAGCTTGGTACTCTCCCACTAGTGTGAATGAGTGATGGAGACTTAGTCCAGGAAGATATGGAAATTACATACTTGCTATAATTGTTGATCTTCTTGGACAGTCTCCATCACTCATTCACATGCCCACCCACCATCCCTAGGTTCACTCATTTTCTTTCCTGGTCTTCATGGTCCTATGGTTCAGGCTGTGAAGACATTATTCTTTGACTCTTCTTGCAAGGGCCATCTGGGTCCTCTCAGGCCCAGAAAGTCAGGATAAGTTACTTTCATTAGTTACACTGCACCTCCTCGGTCGAAAAGGTACTGAGGCGGTTGGAGGGTCGACGCCGAGATAACTTACACAGGTACGAGCTAGTCTTGCGGTGCCATGCATGCATGGTCCTGTCTCGGCGCCGACTCTTCTGAAAAATGTTAGCTCCCGCTGGGTCCTAGCGCCTCCGGTGCTATCCCACTAGTGTGAATGAGTGATGGAGACTGTCCAAGAAGATCAACAATTACGGTAAGTACGTAATTTCCATTTTCCTGTCCTGCCTATGGTCCTTAGTGGCTGACATGTAGTAACTAAGAGCTCTCTTAACATCCAAACTGTGGACCCTCTTTTCACCAGAAGTGGAGTGCTCAGTGAAAAAGACAGGTAAGGTAATGGTTTGTTTCAAGTGGAAATCAGGAACCACTTTAGGGAGAAATTTCCTGTTTGTTCTTAGGACCACTTTGTCCTTGTGGAAGGAGATGTAGTCCTGATCTATGCAAAGAGCTTGGAGCTCACTGATCCTTCTAGCTGAAATTATTGCCACTAGGAAAACTTTTCCATGTGTCATATTTCAGAAGAGTTGAAGACATGGGCTTGAAAGGGGACCCCTTGAGTTTGGCTACACACACATTGGGGTCCCATGCTGGCACTGGTTCCCTGTGAGGGGGGGTGCTAATGGGAAAGGCCCTTAAAGAACCTCTTACAGATAGGGTCTGTGGTAAGAGAAATTCTGTGCCTGGCTGAAATGTAAGCAGATGCTGCAGCCAAATGTACCTTCAGGATACTAGGCTGAAGGCCCAAAGAATGCAAATAAGTAAGATAATCCAGTATGGCTGGTACCCCAGCCTGTGTTGACACAATATTCTGGGTGGAACACCAAATAGAAAACCTTTTCCATTTTGCAGCATAGGTTTTCTTAGTGGAAAGCTTCCTGTAGCCCCTCAAAATGTCCAGGACACCTTCAGAAAGGTTTAGGCCTACATATTCTAGGTCTTCAAGAACCGTGCCTTGAGCCTGAGGGATTTGAGGTTCAGGTACAGGAGCCTCCCTCATTGGAGGTTAACAGATTGTGCCTCCTTGAAAGGTGCATTGGTTTGGCCACTGACATGGAGAGCAGAAGAGAGTACCATGGCTGCCTGGGCCAGTCTGGAGCTATCAAGATCATGGATGCTAACTGGGACCTGAGCTTGAGCAAAACCCTGTACAGCAAGGGGAAGGGAGGAAAAGCATACAGGTGTTTCCCTGACCAATCCAGAATTAGAGCATCCAAGGGGACTGTTCCCCGCTGTGGTGGTCTGCAACAATCTTTTGGCAAGTGGTGGCTCTATTGGGATGCGAACAGGTCTACCTCTGGAGTGCCCCACCTCCTAAAAGCTACTTGCACCACTTGCCTGTTCAGAGTTCATTCATGATGGACCCGATTGATCTGACTCAAGGTGTCTGCCAAGGTATTATCCTTGCCAGACAGATGAATGGCCTTTAGGGAAGCTCCCAAGGAGTATGCCAGACTCCATATTTTCATGGTTTCTGTGCAGAGATGGCTTGACCGTGTCCCTCCCTGCTTGTTTATGTAGTACACGGTGGTGGTATTGTCTGTTCTGATCTGTACCACCTTTCCCTGTAGCAGGGACGTGAAGGTCTTCAGTGCTAGCAATACTGCTCTAAGCTCCAGCAGGTTTATGTGCAGGAGTGACTCTGCACTTGACCATGTGCCTTAGTAGTGTGATCTCCCAGATGGGCACCCCACCCCAGGAGTGATGCATCCATTGTGAGACTTACTGATGGAGGCTCCTGTTGAAAAGGAACCCCTTCTCTCAGGTTGCTTTCCTCTTTCCACCATTTGAGAGCATGTAACAGAGTTCCTATTACTGGAATCACTTTTGAAAGAGGGTCTCTTTTCTGGCACCAGTGAGCTCTGAAGTGAAACTGGATGTCCATCATCTGGAATCTGGATCCCAGTACTGCGCCAGTGGCAGCTGCCATGTGGCCCAAGAGCTGAAGAAACTGTCTTACAGTTTTTGATTTGTTCAGGAAGAATGAGCCTGCTAACTGCAGGATGCTCCTTACCCTGTCCAGGGGCAGGTATGCCCTGCCCTGCAGGGTACATAACTCTGCTCCTATGAACCGACTGAGCAGCCTGAAGGACCGACATTTTTAGATTTATCAGGAATCCTAGGGACTCCAAGAGCTCCTGAGTGAGTTGCAGCTGATCCCTGACATGTTGAGGTGATTTTCCTACCACCAGCCAGTCATCTAGGTATGGGAAGGCTGTGACACCCTGCTTTCAAAGGTGTGCCACTACCACTGCCAAGCACTTTGTGAACACCTTTGGTGCTGAAGTGAGACCGAAAGGCACGGTTGAGAACTGATAGTGACCTGAAGGGAGTCTGAACTTGAGTTATTTTCTGTGAGATTCCCTCATAGGGATGTGGAAATAAGCATCTTGTAGGTCCAGTGAGGCCAGCCAGTCTCCTTTTTGGAGGGTTGGCAAGATCCGTGCCAAAGTTACCATTTTGAACTTTGGTTTTGTGAGGTATCTGTTTGACTCTGAGGTCTAAGACGGGCCGCCACTCCCCAATTTTCTTTGTGGTAAGAAAGTATCTGAAATAAAATTCCTTTCCCTTTAAATTGGTTGGCACTGTTTCCACTACTTGAGACTGAAGCAGTTTTTGAACCTCTGTTTCCAGGAGTTTTCTCTCTAGATTGAAGGATGGCTTGAAAACTCAAGTTCTTAAGGGTGGAAAGGATCTGAAAGTTAGTGACAGTCCCTGACTCACTACCTCCAGGACTCACTTGTCTGTGGTGATGTTTTCCCAGAGGTGTGAAAAGTGAGCCAGTCTGCATCCCTACAGGCAGTAGGGAGGTGGCTTATACAGACACATCAGGGTGCCTGCTTTGCTTGGGGCTGAGCTTGTACCTGGGAACCATGCCTGGAACCCCTTCTGCTCCTACCCCTGAAGTATCCCTGCTATGGATACTGCTGGTATGGGGTCATAGCCATGGCCTAGAAAAAGGGCCTGCTTTGAAAGGATCTACCCCTGCCTCCCCTTCCATAGGGTCTAGTGGATGGGGAAGCTTTCTCTTTTGCAAAGTTGATTCTGTAGGTGGCCTTATACTCGTCCACCTTTTTCATGTAAGCATCTGTCATTTGCCCAAAGAGGGAATTTTCCTCTAATGGAAAATCTAGTGCCTTGGTCTGTGTATCCTGGGTACGTTTTGTGGGTCTTAACCAAGCAAACCTTCTCTGAACCATAGTGTTTGCCATCCACCTGGCAGCTGTGTCATTCGAATCAGCAGCCATTTGGAACTGATATTTGACTGCTTCCAGACCAAATCTAGCTGTTTCAGCTAAATCAGCTGAGATAGGAGACTGCACTTTATCTGACATAGCAAGGACTGACTGCCAGAGAGATTACTGGTACTGTGCGGCATGGGCCTGGACGATGGCTTGCCTGATAGCCAAAGAGGCTGAAAGGTAACCCTTTTTGGCCATGCTGTAAAATTTCCATGAGTCCTTGTCTGGGGGATGAGAGGTTAGTGGAACTCTTGCCTTGTCACATGCTGTCACTTGCACCACCCCCTGGTTGTCAGGGTAAGAGAACAAAATTCAGCACACTGCCTTTCTACCTGATACTTTTTATCCAACCTCTTATCCAGAGGTGGAGCAGTATTTGGTGTATGGAGTATCCTTAGGGCATCTTTTTTAAAGAATTTGTTAATGGGAAGAAGAAGCTTTTTAATAGGTGTTAACCCCATAAGTTCCATGCATTCAACTTCTTCATCCTCAGTAACTTCACTTGTGGGGATGTCCAATGCATCCACCATCCTTCTTACAAAGGTAAAATGAGAGGGGAAAAATCCTCTGATGCCCTTGGAGGAGAACCAAATTCTTGTTCAGGGGAAACCTCTGGTTAAATGGGGTCCCCTTCCACCTCCACATCAATATCCAGATACTTTTCTCACTCATAAAGAGAAGACTGAGAAGAGCCAGTCTGGCTGGAGTCTGAGGCAAAGGAGCAGCCAGCCCTTGTAAAGCCTGGATAACACAAAAGGCCTGTGCAATCTCATCTGCACTTGGCATTTTTAGTGCAGGCACAGAAGTCTCCAATTGCTTCTCAGCAGGGGGTTCTGTGTGTTTTGTCTTTTTATATTTCTTTAAGGGAGAGTCAGCCGGTTCAGCAAGCCTCTTTGAAACTGCTTGTGTACCCATCTCAGGGGTAGCAGTTACAGATGTTGTGATCAAAGTGGTTTCACCCACAGGAGTAGAGGGTGCCAGCTGGTCAGAGCTCGAGGGACCCTTAGAAACAGACATTTTTTCCTTAAGCCTCTCAAGGCACTTTTCCACTGTTTTTTCTGGAAAAGTTTTACAAATATCACAGTCTGTTTTCAAATGTTCAAAGCCCAAATAGACAACACAAAGACTATGCTTGTCTGCTTTGGCAAAAATCTCACCACAATCAGTACAAGGTTTGAAACCAGGTTCACCTGTTCTTCTTTTTGGTTTTTCAGACATTCTGAGTGAGAAAAAAAAAAGATATATGTAACCGCTAAATAAGAAGAATTTTAAAACCTTATTTAGTGCTTGTGGTCAGTTCCTGAACCGAGAAAAACCCTTTCGGAACCAGAAACCGAATCGAGAAATGAACCGGAGCTAACGGTTCACAAACCGGGATTAGTGGTTCAAATTTAGAATGTAAAAACTTAAGTTTAAATAAAACTAACGGAGTTCCTTAGTCAGGGAACTCCAAGAACACTAAAGAAAGTCCCAGTTCCCCACCGGTTATACCGAACCAGGAGAAACTGAGAAAGAAATTATTTAACATTTAAACAACAGTTTAATAAACAAAAACACTAGCTAAAGGCAGCAGAAGAAAAAGGATAAATAATACTTATGTATTTTTATAAGTTTTATTGCATCAGGACAAGTAGATGAGGAGAGGATCTCCAAGCTTCTGGCCTTGACAGGCGAATAGTGAAATCTGAGGGTTTAGAGCAGGGCAGTTAGTTCAAGGCAGCATTTGAAAAATAACACGCACAAAGATTCCATCATTTGCATAGCATGCCACCTCTCGGGGCAGTTCAGTCTTAAAGGGACACTGCAGAAGTTATGAATACTTGAGTATTACTGGGGTTAGAACAGATTTTGCCCTGGCAGTCTGAATGCATCCTGACAGAAGATGCCAGGTCCTGGATTTCTGGAGCAGAATTGAAGCAGTTTGATGTTGAGTGGGGATTCAAAAAGGTCCACATCTGGGGTCCTCACTTGACGAACAGTGATCTCAGGATGTCTGGTGCTAGTGACCACACATGAGGCTCTGCCTCTGTTCGACTTAACTGATCTGTCAAAGTGTTCTGGACTCCTGGAAGATAAGATTACCTGGAGAAGGATTCCCTGCTGCAGGCACCATTCCCACACACTTTTTGCCTTCCTGCAGAGAGGGACAGAAAAAATTACTCACCTTAGTAATGTTGTTTCTTCTAATGGAGTCTTGCTGTATTCTGACAGTAGCAGCAGTGAGTCCCAACCTTCGAACTGCCCCAGAGATGAAAGAGTTAACTTTCCATGCCAGGCATGGAACGCTGAGCTCGAGCTCAGTTGAGACTCTGTCTGTTGCTGTTTAAACTCAAACCGTCAGATCTTTACGAGCTAAACTCACTAAGGTCCTGTGTGGAAGCTGTAAACCTACACTAGCCAACTGGCTACTAAACATAAAACAGATTTTTTGGTCCCAAAACAAAAACTCAAGTCAGGAGACCAAAAGAAAAACACAACACCCACTCACCCAAGAAAAGGCGAAAACAACAAGGTGGGGCACCTACTGAGTGCCAACACTGCCACTGCCCCCCACATCCCAAAACAGAGGTTCTGAGAGGGAAGGCAGGGAGGTCAGAATACAGCAAGACTCCATTAGAAGAAGCAACATTACTAAGGTGAGTTATTTTTCTTCAAACAACATGAAGTCTTGCTGTATTCTGACATATGCAGACTACCAAGCAGTACCTCCATGGAGGAGGGACAGAACCTACTTAGGAAATAGGCTCTGAAGCACAGCTGTGCCAAACCGAGCATCACTCCTAGCCTGGATATCCAGGGAGTAATGCTTGGTAAAAGTGTGAACTGTTTTCCAGGTAGCTGCTTGACATATCTCTAGAATAGGGATATATCCTGGCAGCAGCCAGGGAAGCAGCTGTACCTCTGGTAGAGTGAGCCCTCAGGCCTGAGGGTGGAACCTTACCCAGTTTTTCATAACAAAATTGGATACAAGAGACAATCCACCTGGCAATGGATCTTTTAGTGGCAGGTTTCCCTTTACCAACCTCACCATAAATGAGGAACAGTTGGAGGGAGTCAAACCTGTGACCCTTGGTACGTTCTATGTAGTAGCTAAGGGCTCTTTTCGCATCTAAACTGTGCAGCCTCCTCTGACCAGAGGAGGAATGGTCAGTGAAGTACACAGGAAGAGACATAGATTGGTTAAGGTGGAAATCTGAAACCACCTTAGGCAAAAACTTCCTGTTAGTCCTGAGGACCACCTTATCTCTATGGAAGGAGATAAAATCAGGCTCCACTGACAAGGCTTGTAACTCACTTATCGTCTGGCAGAAGTGATGGCTACCAGAAACACAGTTTTCCAAGTCAAGTATTTAAGCGCTGCTGAAGACAAAGGCTCAAAAGGGGGTTGCATAAGCTGAGCAATGCAAACATTAAGGTCCCAAGCAGGGGCAGGGGCCCTGAATGGAAGGTTGGTATGAAGCAATCCCTTAAAAAACTTGGAGAATACAGGGTGAGCTGAAAGAGAAGAGGGCTTACCTGCTGAAATGAAAGCAGAAACAGCTGCCAGATGCACCTTCAGTGTAGCTGGTCTAAGCCCTAAGCTATTCAAATGGACCATATAATCAAGGACTGTTGGCAGATCAGCAGACTCTGGGAAATATGCCTTCCAGAGCACCATATGGAAAATCTTTTCCACTTGGAATTGTAAGTAGTCCTGGTAGAAGGTTTCCTAGAAGCCTTCAGAATATCCATTACACCTTGGGAGAGGTGTAAATCAGCAAACTCTAACTCTTCAAGAGCCAGGCCTTGAGATTGAGAGATTTGAGGTTTGGGTACCAAATCCTCCCCTGAGCACAGGTTAACAGGTTGTAATTCCTGGGGAGAGACAGGGGAAGATGGACTGCTAAGGACAACAGGAGTGGATACCAGGGCTGTCTGGCCCAGTCTAGAGCAATCAGGATCACTTTGCAGGGTTGAGACATGATTTTGACTAGCACTTTGAACAGGAGAGGGAAGGGGGGAAAAGCATACAGGAACTTCCGTTCCCAACTGAGAACTAAGGCATCCAGGGGGACAGAACCCAACACTGGGGGCCTGCAGCAAAAAAAGGGAAGCTGGTGATTGTCTGGGGCTGCAAAGAGATCTATCTGTGGGGTGCCCCATCTGGAGAATATCACCTCCAAAACCAGGGGATCCAGTGACCACTCGTGATGGCCCTGAGATATCCTGCTGATAGCATTTGCCAGGACATTGTCCTTGCCTGGGAGGTGTACTGCTGTGAGGGAGGTGTTCAGAGAATAAGCCAGAGACCACAACTTCATTGCTTCTGTGCACAAGGCCATAGACCGAGTGCCTCCTTGCTTGTTGATGTACCACATCGTGGTGGTTTTGTTTGTTCTGACCTGGATAACTTTGTTCCGAACAGATCTGGAAAAAGCCTGAAGTGCTAGAAATACTGCTCTGAGTTCCAATAGATTGATGTGAAGCAGAGATTCCTGAGGGGACCACAACCCCTGGGTAGTCAGGTCGCCCAAGTGAGCCCCCCACCCCAAGAGGGAGGCATCTGTAGTAAGGATTAAGGAGTGGGACTGAGTGACAAAGGAAACTCCCCTGCCTTAGATTGTTCTGATCCTGCCACCACTGTAAGGCCTGGATCAGGGTTCGAGTCACTGGGATCAATTTGGTCAGAGGGTCCTTCCTTTGAGACCAAAAGGCTCTCAAATGGAACTGAATGTCCCTCATCTGAAATCTTGCTCCCTGCACCACTGCCGTGGAAGCAGCCATGTGCCCCAGGAGCTGTAGAAAATGCCTTGCTGGTCGAGACACCTGCAGGATGAATGAGGAGGCCAGAGAGATAAGGGTCCTTGCCCTGTCCAGGGGGAAGAAAAGCTCTGGCCTTTTCTGTGTCTAGCTCTGCGCCTATGAAGGTGAGGAGCTGAACAGGCTCTAGAACTGACTTTGAAAGATTGAGAAGGAAACCCAAAGAGGTGAGCAGTTGCTGAGTTATCTGTAGGTGTAACTTGACTTGGTCTGGGGACTGGCCTACTATGAGCCAGTCGTCCAGATATGGGAAGATGGCAATTCTTTGCCTTCTCAGAGAAGCAACTACTACTGCCAGGCATTTTGTGAATACGCTTGGAGCAGAGGTTAGACCAAAGGGCATTGCTCTGAACTGGTAATGGCCTGAGGGCAGCTCGAACCTGAGGTACTTTTGATGGGAGCTTCTGATGGGAATATGGAAGTAGGCATCCTTGAGGTCCAGGGACACTAACCAGTCCCCTGGCCTTAGAGAGGGTAGAATAATTCCCAGAGTCACCATTTTGAATTTTGGTTTTAAAAGATGCTTGTTTAAGTATCTGAGATCCAGGATGGGCCGCCATTCTCCTGTCTTTTTTGGGGTAAGGAAGTACCTGGAGTACAACCCTTTGCCCTGGTGTAGGGGTGGAACCCTTTCCACAGCTCTGAGAGCCAGGAGGGAAGAGACCTCTGCCTCTAGGGCAAGTGCCTCTGAGGGATTTGCAGGTGGAAAGGATTTGGCTCTCAGCTTTGGAAATTTTTTGAAGCCGAGAACCAATCCCTGGCTTACTACTTCCAGGACCCACTTGTCTGATGTTAGAGACTCCCAGTCCTGGACAAAGTGAGCCAGCCTGCCCCCTACAGGTAGCGGAGAATCGGCTCTGGCAATCCCATCAGGGTGCCTGCTTGGCAGGGGTTTTAGGCTGAGGGGTGGGAGCAGGTCTGCTTGTACCCCTTCTGCCTCTCCCTCTAAAGAACCCCCTCTGAGCATAGGCAGAAGAGGAGGCCTGGGCTTGGTAAAGGCCTATGAAAAGGCCTGCCCCTGCCCCTGGGAAGCTGCCTCTGAGGAGTGGCCTGCCTTTCCTTGGCCTGTGCACTCCTATAGGTGGTCCTATATTCATCCATTTTCTTCATGTAATTCTCTGTCTGCTCCCCAAACAGAGAATTACCCACAACAGGAAAATCCATGGCCTTAGTCTGGGTATCCTGTGACAGGCTAGTACATCTGAGCCAAGCCATTCTACGAAGTGCCACAGATGTAGCCATGACTCTAGATGACACATCACTGGAGTCCACTGCAGCATGGAATTGCACCTTGGATGCCTCAATACCATCAGCAGCCACCTGCTCCAGCTCCTTGGCAAGCTGGCCAGGGACCTGTTTTGCTAAAGCCATGACAGTGTCCCATCTGGATTTCTGATACCTAGCAGTATAGGCCATATAGTTGGCCTGTCTGAGTCCCAAGGATGCTGCCATGTACTGTTTCTTTGCCATGGCATCAATCCTCCCGGAGTCCTTGTCTGGGGGGGGTGTGAAGCCAAGGGAGTATTTGCCTTATCACAGGCTGCAGCCTGCACTACCCCAACATGGCTGCATTGTTGTGTAAGGAACTCCATAGCTGAGCCTGACAATGTATATCTCTTGTCCATTCTCTTATCCACAGGAGGTATAGTATTAGGAGTCTTTAAAATCTTAAATATCTGTTTCCCAAAAGATTTATGTAAGGGAATAGACAGCCTCCTAGACTCTGGGATGTCCATCATTTCCATAGTCAGGCTCCTCCTGGTCATCCACAGCTTCCTCCATAGGAAGCTGGAGGGTTTCAGCCACTTTCTTATAAAACATGAAATGGAAGGGGGACTCAGAAAGCCTAGGAGGAGACACTCCTGAAGGTCTGTCTGGGGAGATGTCCGGGTCAATGGGCACATCCAGACTTTCAAAACCACATTCACTTTCTTCATACTCCTCTTCCTCCTCCTCTGGTTCATAATATTCCTCTAAATCATAATCTTGAACCGGTGGAACCGGCTGAACCGAGCGCCTCTCTGATGGTGCCGGTTCGGTCGGAACCGGGGAAAGCGACTGCACAATTTTTATCACTTTGGCTATTTCTTCAGCGGTTGGAGAGGAAAGTTTTGGCTGCACACCAGCTGATTTTTCTTTTCTAGTTCTCTTAGTCGGAACCGACTCCTGACAATCGGCTCTCCTTTTGTCCGAAGAAGTCTCGCCCTGGTCAGAGGGCACTCCTTCTGGTTCGGTTTGAACCGAACCGGGCTGGCCATCCAGTTCAGCGGACTTTTTGGCCTCCCTTTCCCTGAGCCTACCAACTCTCTTTTCTAGGGTAGCTGCAGGAAAAGTCTTACAAATCTGGCAGTCTGCAATGAGGTGGTCAAACCCCAGACAGTAAACACAGGTGGTGTGGGGGTCAGCCTTAGCAAAGACTTCCCCGTACACACTACAGTGTTGAAATCCAGTGGGCCCGGTTTTTCCTTTGGGTTTCTCAGACATTGTGCCAGTCCTAACCAAACTTACCCTTTTAATGGGAATCCACCAGGCAAGACCCTCTTATTGGTTCCTGACCGTGTCACGGGTCGTGGAAAAAAACGTAATAAAAACCGCTTTTTTTAGAACCGATAACCGGTAACCACACACTAAAAGCACAAATAAAGATTTTTTAACAGCTTGATCGGTTCAAACCAAACCGATGAACCTTTTACAAGTTCCACACAGAAAAAGAATTAATATAAACCTATCTAGTACTCACAAATACCACAGACAGAGACTGAACCGACAGGTTACGGTTTAAATTCGGTCGAAAATCGAGAAAAGCGGTACTTTAACCGACAAATTGAACCGAGCAGAAGGAGAAATCTCCGGAGCGACTGTTCAGTGAGGCAGAGTAAAGAATCTGACGGTTTGAGTTTAAACAGCAGCAGACAGAGTCTCAACCAAGCTCAAGCTCAGCGTTCCATGCCTGGCATGGAAAGTTAACTCTTTCATCTCCGGGGCAGTTCAAAGGTTGGGACTCACTGCTGCTACTGTCAGAATACAGCAAGACTTCATGTTGTTTGAAGAGTGTGCTCCTCCTTGCTTGTTGTTATAGTACATGACAGACTTGTCCTTCTGAAGGAGGACTATCAGCTGACCAAGTCCAGTAGGGCTTTCGGACCATATGGATCTGCACACATCTCAAGCACATTTATGTGGAGATGTGTATCTGACAAGTTCCCTGCATATGGAGACTCTGACACTGGGTTCCTCAGCTCAACAGGGAGGCATCCATGGTAAGAATCACCATGGGTGGGAAGAAAGGGATGTAGTAGAAGAGGTTTTCCACCACTGACCAACACATCAGGGACCTCACCAGGGTTTGGTCACTTGAATGGGATAGTTTTAAGGGAGCAGCGCCTGTGACCACTGGGTACTTACTGGGCACCCACTTGAGTCATCCTCATGTGCAGCCTTGCTAGAGGCACTGTGAACAATGTGGAGGCTAGGAGGCCCAGCATGCATCGCATGGAGTTGGCTGGTTTGGTCTTGTGTTCCATGAGGTAGCATGCCATCTCCAGGATTGCCCATAGCCTGCTAACTGGAAGGAAGGCCCAATACTGGGTCATGACCAGAACAACTCCTATAAATAACAATTCTTGGGAGTGATCCAGCTGAGACTTTGCAGGGTTTAGCAGTGCTCCCATGGATGCTAGGAACTGGAAAGCAGTTGCCACTGCCTACTCTGTCTCCTATTTGAACTGGCTTGCGATTAGCCAGTCACTGAGATGTGGAACACTGGGGTCCTAGGTTTCTGAGCATCACTGCAAGTACTGCAAAGCACTTTATAAAGACTTGTGGTGCTGAGGAAAGCCTAAAGAGTAGGATTCTGCACAGGAAGTGTTGCATAACTGAAGGTATTTGTGGTGAGTGGGCGCACTGGTATGTGCTGGTATGCATCCTTCATATCCATTTCTGATGTTTCAGGTAAGGTAGCAAGGATCCCAGAAAAATCTTTTTGAGTTTTTCTCAATCCATGTGTAACCCCTAGATGGCGCTATCCCAGGGGCTACTACCCCTGCCTGATTTGCCACTAACAGGTTGAGGGGCCTGGATCCAATGGCGGGTGCCTCCACCCAGAGGTCAGGGTTTGCAATAGTTAAACTTACTTGGTCACAGCCCTCTGGGACACTGCAACCCCCCTTTCTTCCCACTAGTGGCCCACACAATATAGCAGAATTACCTTCACAGTATACACTTACCCCCAAGGCTGGTTCAGGCACCGGGACATCCTGTAAAATAAGATACAGTGCAACAATCACAGTACAGTACTTTAACATAGACAAATACCTCAGGCAGTATAACTTTGTTGAAACAAACAGCTCTGATTTATTTAGGGGGATATAACAAGGACAGGGGGAAATCAGGTTAATTAGCTTATCACTTTACTATCTACCTATGAAGCTCATGCACAGGCCTATCCCTACAGTTACTGTCCCTGGGTACCCAGGCCCTAGTGGCTAGTCCAAACCGTGGCAGCTGGTAGGGCCCTTTCACACAGAGAAAAGGAAAATTAAACAGTCAGCAGTACAGTAATTCCATTTAGTTTAATGTGGCAATTCAACAGGAAGCGACCCAATTAGTACTCACGACCTCAAAGAAGATATAGTCCTTCAATGTCAGCAGGGCTACTTTTGATCTCAAGAGACTCCTCACACATTTATATGGTAAAAAAGAAAGCACTATACCAGGCAGGCTGCATCTGTATCCCAATGCAATTACTGCACAATAACCAGGAGAACACACACAGATTCAGTTCCTGACAGACCGAGTGTAATTCAACAATTTCTTCAGTCTTCTACAGGGTGAGCCTGGTTTCTACTCTTCAGAGATCCTTTGATTCTTTTCACAGGACAGTTCAGTCCTAACAAGCAGTTACACAAGTTGTAGACGGAACTCTGGGCCTTGCACACGTTTTTTGACTGAAACTGTGCACTGAAGGAGCACAGGGTTTCTTTCCCCTTCACTTTCAGATCTCAAACTGAAACTCCCAACAGACAAAAACCGGGCACTTCCTTTGAGTTCCTCCCAGTTCTTGACTGGATTGGCTGTCACTCACAATAGACTGCTGCTGTTGGTCCAAAAGGCACGAAGTCTAAACTTCATCTCCCAGAGTCACTGCCCATACAATCCTCTTGTGGCTGGCTCAGATTATGAGTCCCAAGTTCTGATTCGTCCAAGGCATCATTTTAGAGCTAGTTTACCCCACACTGATTGGTCCAGTTCAGCAGTTCAAAACCAGAATGGGGAACTAGGCAGACAGTTCTGACTGCAAAGAAAGCAGGTTAGACAAACTGTAATTTTATTATTACTGTAAATGATTTCTGGCAATCAGTTACATCTTTCAGACAGGTTCCTTTGCACTCCTAGTGACTGCAAAAATGGGGTGAATTGGCAGCAGCATGGTGGTACTCAATCAAAGAAACACACAGTCCCCATACAAACTAATTATGTCTGCAAGCAGACAGCTCTTAAAGAGACAGTACCAGAGGTTCTAAAACACTCACTGATAAATGGCTTAAACGCCAAACACCATTCAGGCTTGGAGCATTCAAGCAAGCTCCTGGAAGTCTTTTGGGAACCCCCATTTGCAGGGGGGTTACACCCTTCCTGGCCTGGGAAAAGCTTGACGTCCGCGTCAAGCAAGTACCCATAAGTTTCAACTGCAACCATATACATTGCATTAGGCTCACACATGTAATCATCAGTCAATACATCATTTTACAAGAACCATTTCTGAAACATTGCAGTACGTCCTCTTTACACAGTATAACACACATTGTACCATAACTCAAGTTATTACCTCTTGTACATGAAACCTGAAGGGGGGACCCTTCCTATCAGTTACCTTGGGGCTGGACGGGGCAAGGGCACCATACTTAGAGAGCAACACAAGTAACTTGGAGTTAGCACTAACGCTCAGTTTGGGCAATGAGCCTGGGACACATATACTCCTTTATGGACAACATTGAGAGGCAGGTCCACTGGCCGCCCAGGGAATCATAACTGAGGTGCACCACAGGCTTTACAGCTCGACCAGTCTTTCTAGGGGAGCTGTTACAGTCTCTGCACTCTGAGCCTCATTTTCAGCATTGTTCTCACTTGTCAGGGAGTCTCCATGGGGGTAGAGAGGCTAGAACTTGGGGCACTTTCAGCTCCAGGAGTTACAGTTTCTGAGTCCACAACATTTGGCTCGCATGAGCTTTCAGACACTGGCAGTGGACTGTCAGGGCACTCAAAATACTCTTCTTGTTCGGTGTATCACCAGTCTGCCCCAATCTATCATTTTCCTCCTGAAAGCTCAAACAGTTCAACCATGCACAATGATTCCATTTCATCTGATCTGATGCTTTGCACTTCACTTTCTGGGAGCATTGGCTCCAGGGATGAAGCTGGGGGCATAGACAGTCCAGAAGGCCCAGCTTTGTCTCCAGTATTGACTAGGGGATTGCCCGAAACAATTGACTCAGTTCGTAAGAAGGATAGTATTCAAAGTCACTCACTTTTCTTCTGATATGGACTGACAGTCATGCTCAACTGGGACTTGTGCAGGGGAACACTTTAACTCTGCTTCTGTAGGTGCAGACTTCTTGATCTTTTCTTAGCAGCAGCTCTAGTCACTGGTCCAGAGGGGCATCTTCTGGGGCTCAGACTCAATCAGGATTTGTCCAATGGGTAGTAAATGATTTCTATGCATTGTTTTTACATCTTTTGAATTGTTCTCAGGCCTTACTTTGTACACTGGCAGATCATCTAGTTTGCCCACTACAATGTGAGGGAGATGGTGCCATCTGTCAGCAATCTTGTGTTTGCCATGCAGTCCCAGATTTCTTAGCAATACCCGATCTCCCTCCTGGAGTTCCTGTGCTTTCACCTTTTTATCATACCTTTCTTTGTTGGCCAGATTTCTTTTGGCAGCCATGGTTTGAGCCAGTTAGTACGCATGAGTTAGCTGGGCCTTTAACTTTGCACATACTGTAAATAGTTGTCAGCTTGAACCCCATCAGGAGAGACCCAAAACACACATCTACCGGTAGTCGAGCTTCTCTTCCAAACATCAGGCGGTAGGGAGAACCCAGTGGCATCACTTTTGGTGCAGTTATAAGCATGTACCAGGGTGCTAATTTGTTGGCTCCATCTAGGCTTGTCCTTTGGGTGCAGGGTGCCTAGCATATCTAGCAAAGTCTTGATTTGGCTTGATTCAGGCTGTGGGTCCCCCTGGGGGTGGTAAGGAGTGGTTCTGGACTTTCGCACTCCCCACAGAGAAAGCATCTCTTTGATCAGACGACTCTCAAAGTCTCTCCCTTGATCAGAATGGATTCTTTGTGGAGCCCCATAGTGAACAAAAAAGTTTTCTACGAGTACTTTGGCTACAGTGGATGCTTTCTGGTCTTTGGTGGGGAAAGCTTAGGCATATCTCGTGAAATGGTCAGTGACCACCAGCACATTACTGATATTTCTTTGATCTGACTCCAAACTCAGAAAATCAATACAGACCAGCTCCATGGGTGCACTTGGTGGTTATGTTAACAAGGGGCAGCCCTCTGGGGCAAAGCTTTCCTCTGTAAGCAGCGACTACAAGTTAGTATGTGTTGCTCCACATCAGCCCCCATCTTAGGCCAATAGAATCTGGATCTCACCAAGTCAAGTGTTCTGTCTATACCAAGGTGCCCCATGTGGTTGTGCAAGGACCTCAATACTGAGTCTCGAAAGGCAGTGGGCAGCACCAGTTGTTGTTTGTCTACTTGTCCCCCTCTGTCTACTGTTTCTCTATATAACAGTTTATTGATCAGTTTCAACTTAGGACCTTCTTTGTATAACAGTGCAGTTCTCAAATCAGTGGAGGCGTAATTTGGACACATCTTTCCTGCATAGAGGGCTTCTAAAGCTGATTTGATCATAGGATCGCTGATTGAGCCCAGAATACTGTCATTGTCCAGCTGAGGCAGTGCACCAATGTCTGTTGCAGAAAAGTGGCAATAAGCAGCAGGTATGCAATTCTCAGAGGGTCCCAAGCAATCCACCATGCAGTCCACTGCGTCCGTGGACATTGTTCCTCCTGTCAAACTTCCGCAGAGTGCCCGAATGTCAGGTTCCCAATCGGACCCAATCATTCTGGGGAACAGGCCTCCGGAGAGAGCATCAGCATCTATGTGGTTCCAGACCTGCTCGGTATTGAGAGCATAGTCATATGTAGATAATGCGAAAAGCCACCTGTGGCCAGTGGCATCCAACAGCTGAGGTCTGCACATAGGTCAAAGGATTATGTGTCAGTTTTTACTAGTATTTTAGCCCCATACAAGTACTCATGGAATTGGTCAACAATAGCCCACTTCAAAACTAGGAACTCTAACTTATGTACAGGATGGTTCTTTTCGGATGGGGTCAGGCTTCTACTGGCAAAGGCCACTGGTCTCAGGTCATTCTCGTGCTCTTAATACAACACAGCCCCCAACCCTTGCAAGCTAGCAGCAGTGCGCAGGACATAAGGTTTTGTTGGATCAGCATAGGCCAACACTGGAGCGTGGGTAAGTTGATATATGATCTCATGAAAAGCAGTCTCACAATCAGGAGTCCAGCGGGCCCCAAATACTTCACTCGGATGAAAATACACTCTTTCAGTCTTGAGGACGCTGACTTTGGTTTTTTTGTGGGTTGGGGATACCCTTGAGTAAGAGTTAAGTAAAGGGCGGATCACTCTTGAATAGTCCTTGATGAAGCACGATAATAACACAGAATCCCAGGAATCTTTGCAGTTCTTTTAGATTTTGGGGCTGTGGCCAGTGGTCAAGGGCCTCAACTTTACTTGGTCGGTCTCTATTCCTCGGTGGATACTATGTGTCCCACATACTTTACTGATGTTTGAAAGAATTGACACTTATCAATGGACAGTTTAAGGCCAAAGTCCTCCAGTCGATCCAATACCTTAAATAATCTGTCTCATGTTCCTCCAGTGAGCTGCCAAACACAATAACATCATCTAGGTATACCAGGCACTCTAGTAAGTTCATGTCCCCCACTGCACGCTCCATCAATCGTTGAAAAGTGGCTGGGGCACCTGAAATCCTTGAGGCATCCTCATGAATTCATAGAAGCCAAGCGACAGATAAAGGCTGTCTTCTCACGGTCCTCTGGGGCCATCGGGATCTGGTAGTACCCACTGCGGAGATCCAGCACAGAGAACCACTTGCTCCCGCTTAGGCAGTCCAAAGCATCCTGAATGCGGGCATTGTGTACTGATCAGGGATAGTCCGCCCGGTTTAAGATGCGATAATCCACGCACATCCTTACTGTCCCATTCTTTTCCTCACTACCACAATGGGGAAGCATAAGGGCTTCTGGATTCTTGTATTACACCAGCCGCTAACATCTCTTGCAGATGCCGCCTCACATCATCTATATCAGCAGGTGCCAGGCGCCGAGACCTCTCACGAAATGGTCTTTCGTCATGCAGCCGGATATTGTGCTCAGCTCCTTGCACGCATCCTACGCCCCATTCTTTAAAGAAAACACCTGGTCTCTCTGGGCAAGCTTCTCACTGATCCTCACTTTCCATTCAGCTGGCGGGGAGTTGCAAAATCAAACAAGTCAGGCGTTACTCTGTCATTCTTCCTTGAACTCTGCTGCTGGGTAGCACTGCAGTGTCTGCACAATGCACATTAGCCAGGATGCAACCTCTATTTACTCGAATGTCTCTTTCAGACACATTATGAACTTGGACCATTACCCTTCTGGCATAAGCATGGGCTCTAGCGGGCAAAATACTAGGCTTGACCAGCAGTCCCTCTGGCAATTTTCCATCGCCTGGTGCATCCAACATTAATATTTTATTCTTAACATCCTTTCTGATCTGGACCTCTCCCTGTAAGGTACACTGGGCATTTGGTGCAGGATCAGAGACTCAGGATCCTTCTTCCATACAATTCCGACCGGTTCCTCTGGTTCTATATTTTCAGCATCTCTGTGCCTCATAGGCCTTCTTAATTAAAGCCGGAACTCTTAAAGCTCTACTAGTCTTTGACCCTCGTTTTCATAACACAAATGTGCCAGCCTTCTGAACATATGAGCATTTGTTCCAATCAACAAAGGGACACCATCATACAGTCCAGTGGGGGACACACTAAGGCTAGGGTCTCTACTTGTTCGGCCACTCCAGCCACGGAGGTGGGGAAAGACAGCCAAATTCGGATATACCCAGAATAGGGTAGGCCTTCTCACTTAACCCCCCATACATGCAGTCCTTCTAATGGTTGTAAGGGTACGTCTGACAAATGCTCTGATACCAATCTTGAAACATAATTGTCACTTGGGAGCCACTGTCTAATACAGCTCTTGTAGACACTCCATTTACCTTTACAGTGGTCTCCATGGAGGGACCCACTATTCTGGACCAGTCTGGAGAGAGGCGGTGGTGGGGCCTGGGCAACTGACCTTGCCACAAAGGGACGTAAGATTAGCATTTTGTTGCCCTCACTGGGATCATTTTGCACCTCTTAACCACTGATTTGTTCTCCAAGCTCTCCTTGTAGCCTATATGCAACTTTGTCAGTGTCTTTTGGGATTGGCATTCCTTTTCATGTGCCCATCCTTCCCACAATTATAGCAAAACATACTTTTTTGGAGTTTGAGCTGGCCGAGGTGCCACACTGGGAGCCAGGGCGGGGTATTACTAACTGGAAACCTTGGTGCCATCTCTGTCTGCGGCGTGATAAACATTTGGAGACATCTCGTCAGTTTCTCCACTTCCATGGTCAAAGAATCGAGTTCGGGAGCTGTTATCAGCAGGAGATACATGGGTGGGTATCCCACCCCCCATAGCAGATGCAGTCGGATATAGGTCGGGCCTGTACTTGCAGGCGTGGCCTTCATAAAGGGACTGTTTTGAATCCCGGATCTCTCTCAACAGTTCACCCCATTGTGGCATATCTTTTCCTTATCAGAGCACTCATTGACTGCCAACCTCTGCCCTGAACTTCACTTGATGGGCCACCCCAGTCACTCGGGTCATAGCCACAGCTATTGGTGCAGGTCCTCCGAGGTCGCTTTTCTCAACTCCTCAATTTCTCTCATTAACTCATCATAGGAGGTGGGGATTCCAGTCGATTTGCCAGGCGTAACTGAAGCTAACAGCAGTTCTGAGAAGGGGCAGACTTAAGATTCTGTCCAGTCTGGTTCGGTCCAGTTCAATCGCTGCAAACTACCCTTTCTGAGGCATTCTTGCAACAATTTTTCCAGCCGAGAGACATACACAGACAACAACTCCCCTTGGTACTGTTGTGCATTTCTTACTCTCCACCATAGGTCCTCATCAGAATCTGGGCTCCCATACACATTCTCCAAGGCCTCAAGATAGGCTTGTGCAGTCGCTTCAGGGTTACTGGCCCGTTTAGCACGGATGGTAGCCAGGGCAGGACCTCGGAGGCCTCACTAACCCTCTTTAGCTTTCAGGCTTCCGAGCATTGCCATTCTAGCACTTGGGGCAACATAGTCTATCCAGGTCTCCCAGTCATCCTCCCCTTGGGGGGTGGGGAAGGTGCCAGAGAAGATCCTCAACCTTCGGTAAGAGTCGTGACTAATGGCAGGTGCAGAAATAGGAGTCTGCATTGGTTCAGCCACCATTACGGGTACTGGAGCAGGAGAGGGTGTTGGGGGAGGAACACCCCCAGGTGGCAAGAATAGTTTCTTCAAGTCCTCCACAGTTTTCCCTTCTCCCAGCAACCATTTAGCAAATTTCTCCTCAAAAGTTTCAGATAGTGGTGGGGGCTCATTCCCCCCCGGGTCTTTACTGTCCTTAGTTATCACTCTCCAAGCAGTGAGGGCTCCCTCTGGGGTAATGGTCTGTGGTACTTTGGAGCTATCTATGGGATCCTTAAACTCTACTAGGGCCAGGAAAGTGTGGGTGAGCAGATTAGCGTGCGACCCACCACCACAGGATTTTGTAAACTTCCACCTTGGAAAGTACTCCCTGCACAGTGTCCGTATTGATACCCAGGGGATGTCCAGGATAAGCATAGCATTTGGGGTCGATCTCCTCCCAGTACAACTCCACCAGCCGTGCACAGCCACTTCTGTCGGGGTACCCATTTATTTATTTATTTATTTATTTTCCCTTAACAGTGGTTTGTAAATATGGCCACTAGAGGACACACAATCCAGCGGTGAGCCTCCAAAATGTAACCCTAGATGGCGCTATCCCAGGGCTACTACCCCTGCCTGATTTGCCACTAACAGGTTGAGGGCCTGGATCCAATGGCGGGTGCCTCCACCCAGAGGTCAGGGTTTGCAATAGTTAAACTTACTTGGTCACAGCCCTCTGGGACACTGCAACCCCCTTTCTTCCCACTAGTGGCCCACACAATATAGCAGAATTACCTTCACAGTATACACTTACCCCAAGGCTGGTTCAGGCACGGACATCCTGTAAAATAAGATACAGTGCAACAATCACAGTACAGTACTTTAACATAGACAAATACCTCAGGCAGTATAACTTTGTTGAAACAAACAGCTCTGATTTATTTAGGGGATATAACAAGGACAGGGGAAATCAGGTTAATTAGCTTATCACTTTACTATCTACACCTATGGCTCTGTGCACAGGCCTATCCCTACCAGTTACTGTCCCTGGGTACCCAGGCCCTAGTGGCTAGTCCAAACCGTGGCAGCTGGTAGGGCCCTTTCACACAGAGAAAAGGAAAATTAAACAGTCAGCAGTACAGTAATTCCATTTGGATTTAATGTGGCAATTCAACAGGGAAGCGACCCAATTAGTACTCACGACCTCCAAAGAGATATGGTCCTTCAATGTCAGCAGGGCTACTTTTGATCTCAAGAGACTCCTCACACATTTATATGGTAAAAAAAGCACTATACCAGGCAGGCTGCATCTGTATCCCAATCATAATTACTGCACAATAACCAGGAGAACACACAGCAGATTCAGTTCCTGACAGACCGAGTGTAATTCAACAATTTCTTCAGTCTTCTACAGGGTGAGCCTGGTTTCTACTCTTCAGAGATCCTTTGATTCTTTTCACAGGACGGATTCAGTCCTAACAAGCAGTTACACAAGTTGTGAGCCGGAACTCTGGGCCTTGCACACGTTTTTGACTGAAACTGTGCACTGAAGGAGCACAGGGTTTCTTTCCCTTCACTTTCAGATCTCAAACTGAAACTCCCAACAGACAAAAACCGGCACTTCCTTTGAGTTCCTCCCAGTTCTTGACTGGATTGGCTGTCACTCACAATAGACTGCTGCTGTTGGTCCAAAAGGCACGAAGTCTAAACTACATCTCCCAGAGTCACTGCCCATACAATCCTCTTGTGGCTGGCTCAGATTATGAGTCCCAAGTTCTGATTCGTCCAAGGCATCATTTTAGAGCTAGTTTACCCCACACTGATTGGTCCAGTTCAGCAGTTCAAAACCAGAATGGGGAACTAGGCAGACAGTTCTGACTGCAAAGAAAGCAGGTTAGACAAACTGTAATTTTATTATTACTGTAAATGATTTCTGGCAATCAGTTACATCTTTCAGACAGGTTCCTTTGCACTCCTAGTGACTGCAAAAATGGGGTGAATTGGCAGCAGCTTGGTGGTACTCAATCAAAGAAACACACAGTCCCCATACAAACTAATTATGTCTGCAAGCAGACAGCTCTTAAAGAGACAGTACCAGAGGTTCTAAAACACTCACTGATAAATGGCTTAACGCCAAACACCATTCAGGCTTGGAGCATTCAAGCAAGCTCCTGGAAGTCTTTTGGGAACCCCCATTTGCAGGGGGTTACACATGCATTTGTTCAGATTTCTGAGACTGAGAACAGTGCACATGCCCCCTGATTTCTTTGCTACCAGAAAGCAGTGGGAGCAGAACCATGTGCTCCATTCTGACTCTGGCACTATTTCCACTGCCTTGTTTCTCAGAAAGCCCACAATCCCTTGTATGAAAAGCTCTGACATGTGAGCTGACAAGGGGAGTAGCCCTCTGGGGGGATTGTCTGGGGGCAACAATTCCAGGGAGTACCCTCTTTGATGGTCCCTAGAACCTACTTATCCATCAGGATGGATTCCCACTGATGGCAAACGTGGCAAAGGCATCCCCCTATTGGGGAGGAGTTGTCCACCTTGGGAAGATGAAATGGATCTGGGGCTAGAGCTTCAGATGGTGACACTGAACGCCTTTAGCCTCTATGCCTCCATCTGCACTTTCTTCTGGTCCTGGGGAGGCTGGGACTTAATGTTTTGGGCTCCTCTGCTCCTACCATGAAAGGACTGTCAGTTGTGAAAAGAGCAGTATCCTCTACCCTTTTCTGGGTTATAGGGATCTGACCTGTAAGTCTTAAAAATTGTTCTCATTTCAATAGACTCTAAGAACCCTCACATGCTGTCCAAACAGATAAGTGCCACTGAAGGGCACATTCATAATCTGTTGTTGGACGTCCAGTGTGAAGCCAGCAGTCTGCAGCCAGGAGTGCTATCTGATGCATATACCTGCAGCCATGGAGCGAGCTGTTGCTTTAAAGGCATCTAAAGAGGCTTTAATCTGGTGACTGTTAGATTCAGTACTTTGTTTAAGGGTTAGTGCATTAAAATGGGTTACCTATAGTTTCCCTTTAATGTCCCCAAGACATTACCAAAACACAAATGCAGGGAAAACCATTAGTAAATGTAGTGCAGTGGTTTTTGAAATAATACAGTGCAAGCAGATAAAAAACTTAACCAGAATGTCACGGCACATTCCTTAATGGTAAATTCCCACATCTTTGTGTGCAAATTCCAACAAGAACTGGTGAATGCTCTGTGACATTTTTTCCCATGCCAGCATTATGTGTATTAGTTGAGTTGTAACAGTTTGTATCTTGTGGAATAAAGTTTTTTCATACAGATAACTTATTTATTGTGTGCTCTGCACTTTTTTGCTGCATGTATAAATTACACCCTCCTCCAAAAACAGCCTGAAGAAGAGCAGTCTCAGATGTAACTTCATAAGTCCCCCTTAGTTACGCCCGGACATTTTAGAAAAGGGGCCCTTTTATAATTAATTTTCCCCAATTTTCTTTGTCGGTTCCCTCCATCGTTGTCCCTTTTAGCCCACTAACAGGCTTGTTTTCAATTCCCCATTTTATTTCCAGATCAGCATCGATTACATTCACCTGGCAACAGGTTCATGTCCACTTGCCCGGATGTTCATGCCAAGAGGTCGCGGGGTGGGGGAGCCGCACGAGAACACGAGACATGGAGTGACGTGCACTAATAGTGCATCGGGCATCGAGGGGGTATAAAAGAACCAACCCTAAACAGATGTGTCCCTTTCTTTGTGCCACAATCCAGCACTGAAGTTGTTTTGTCCCCCAGCGTTACGTGGTGAGACTCCGGCAGGCTCCATCAACGACCATCATTTTGCACCAGGCTATTCAGGTAACAGGCCAGAGCAGCGCATCTTTCTGCATTCGTAACTTATCTAGACATACATACTTCGTAACTTATCTCCCTTTTTCGATCCCTGTCTTTGTTGTGGGCATCTACATTCGTAACTTATTTTAATCTTATTAAAAGCTTCGTTTGACACCTTTACTGAGGTACATACTGGCTGACCTCCATGATTTATTTTATGGTGTGGTAGGCTCCCTTTTGTGAAACAAAAAGCTGCAGTGTGCTAAAAATGTAAGCACTGTGCCTCCTGTAAGTACTGTTTTATGTTGCCCCCAATCAGTTTAAAAGGCATGATTTGTACTGGAAAGTGAGGAAATTGGATGAGTGTGGGTGTGCTGAGCTGTTTTTGTGCTGACCATTGTGGGGTAGAGAGTCTGCATTCTTTAATTGTGGCATTCTGGCCAGATGCTTGCAGGGTGGGGTGCCTGGGTGCTTTATGTAGCAAAATGATATTGCTGTATTTATGTGGTATTTCTTAGACTAAAATGCTGCTTGCTGTTTACTGGGGGGAGCGCATGGTGTGGGGCATTTTTTTGGAAGCATGCGACTGATTTTTGCCTGGGTTTGGGGGAGGCCTTATGTTGCCAGTTCACCGTCTTGCTGTGTTTGCTTGGTGGGGGAGGGGGGTGCCATATGGTGTGGGCCTTTATCTGGAAGCCTGCTGTGGTGTGTAGGCCCCGAGTGGATCATTTGGCACCCAAAAGTGAATCTTTGATGTACGACTGGTAGGCACAGCATCATTTTGTTAATGCTGCGTCCACCTGTGCATAAGATTCACTTTGGGGTTTCAAATGGTGCAGCTGAGGTCTACGCACCACTGCAGGCTTCCAGATAAATGCCCACACCATGTTGACCGATTTCTCCGATGTTTGCCTGGGTGGGTGGGTGTTGGTTGCCAAATCCACCCTCTGCTGTGTTTGAACTAGTGAAAGTGATCTGTTTTTGTTATTATGTGACATTGCTGCTTAATTAAAACTGTTGCTGGGGGGAAACGCATGGTGTGGGCCTTTATCTGGAAGCCTGCTGTGGTGTGTAGGCCTCGAGTGGATCATTTGGCACCCAAAAGTGAATGTTTTCACTTATTGGACTCCAAATGATCCACTCGAGGCCTACACACCACAGCAGCCTTCCAGATAAAGGCTCATGCCATGCGGTCTGATGTTTTCTGATGGTAGAGGCCTCATGTAGCAAAATCCACCAGCGCTCTTGCTGTGTTTGAACCAGTCGAATATGGGATTTTTAGAAAAAGCTGCTTGGTGTTTGTTGGGGGGGGGATGGCGCATGGTGTGGGCCTTTATCTGGAAGCCTGCTGTGGTATGTAGGCCCCGAGTGGATCATTTGGCATCCAAAAGTGAATCTTTGATGTACGACTGGTAGGCACAGCATCATTTTGTTAATGCTGCGTCCACCTGTGCATAAGGTTCACTTTGGGGTTTCAAATGGTGCAACTGAGGTCTATGCATCACTGCAGGCTTCGAGATAAATGCCCCACCATGTCGACTGATTCGCATGTTGCCGCGGTGGGTGGGTGGGGGGCATTGCCAAATCCACCCTCTTGCTGTGTTTGAACTAGTGAAAAGTGATCTGTTTTGTTATTATGTGACATTGCTGCTTACTTAAAACTGTTGCTGGGGGAGCGCGCATGGTGTGTGCCTTTATCTGGAAGCCTGCTGTGGTGTGTGGCCTCGAGGTGGATCATTTGGCACCCAAAAGTGAATGTTTTCACTTATTGGGCTCCAAATGATCCACTCGAGGCCTTCACACCAGAGCAGGCTTCCAGATAAAGGCCCACACCATGCGGTCTGATGTTTTCTGAAGTTTGGTTAGGGGTTGGGGCACCTCAATGGGGATTCTATTAGTGTGACATCAACAGGCTAATCATACATTATCTGTATATTTTTTGTATTACATACCCACACTGTACAAGGCCTGTTTACCAAATGTTGTCTGAGAGTGGTGTTCTTTGCAGGCAGGTGCGCCTCCATTTTGTTTGCAGGCAGGTGACTGCATGCCTCCATTTTATTTGCAGGCAGGTGGTTTCGCGCCTCCATTTTGTTTGCAGGCAGGTGGCTGCGCGCCTCCATTTTGTTTGCAGGCAGGTGGCTACGTGTCTCCATTTTGTTTGCAGGCAGGTGGCTGCGCGCCTCCATTTCGTTATTTGACTTTTGTCCTGAGAAGCACGTTGTGTATCTCATCTTGTCCTTTTGCCCATGTAAACCACTTCAGGGGTCATGCCTTTGGCACTGTGCCTCCATTTCGTTGTTTGACTTTTGCCCTGTGAAGCACGTCGTGCATCTCATCTTGTCCTTTTGCCCGTATAAACCACTTTAGGGGTTATGCCTTTGACGCTGCGCCTCCATTTCGGTGTTTGACTTTTGTCCTGTGAAGCACATTGTGTGTCTCATCTTGTCCTTTTGCCCGTGTAAACCACTTCAGGGGTCATGCCTTTGGCACTGTGCCTCCATTTCGTTGTTTGACTTTTGTCCTGTGAAGCACGTCGTGCGTCTCATCTTGTCCTTTTGCTCGTGCAAACCACTTCATGGATCATGCCTTTGCCACTGCTCCATTAACCTATTCTCGTGACTTGCCTTGTCAATTTCAGAATTTACTGCTTCTCACTTTGTATATTTTTGCCAGTGTGGCATTAACCACATATTGAATGGCATTTCTATTCCAAAATGTCAATTCCATTAACAGAAGAGACCTCTTTTTTTAAAATCATTCTTCTTCTGTTCCTACAGACTTTCTGAAAACTCTTAAGGATGGAATCAAGAAGACGACTATGTTTATCTGCTGCAGCAGTGCTCACTGAGGTATCGCATAATACTGCTACTGCTCAATCAAGCAAAAAAAGAAACTGGCTTTACACAGCAAATATAAAGAAGGATGAAGGCCGCTATCAAGCATATTTGGAAAAAAAAAGCAACATGTGCCAAGAAAAACAGAGACAACATGACTGAGGATCAGCGTACCCATTATAATGACATGGCAAAGGAGAGAAGAAAAAAATTACTCACCTTAGTAATGTTGTTTCTTCTAATGGAGTCTTGCTGTATTCTGACAATAGCAGTGAGTCCCAACCTTCGAACTGCCCCGGAAATGAAAGAGTTAACTTTCCATGCCAGGCATGGAACGCTGAGCTCGAGCTTGGTTGAGACTCTGTCTGTTGCTGTTTGAACTCAAACCGTCAGATCTTTACGAGCTAAACTCACTGAGAGACCTGTGTGGAAGCTGTAAACCTACACTAGCCAACTTGCTACTAAATATAAAAAACAGATTTTTTGGTCCCAAAAGAAAGACTCAAGTCAGGAAACCCAAAAAATGAATAACACAATACCCACTCACCCAAAGAAAAGAGGGTGATAATAAAAAAGGGTGGGGCACCTCCTGAGTGCCAACACTGCTACTGCCCACCCACATCCCAAAAATACAGGTTACTCACCTGTGACAGGAGTTCTAGGAATGGTATATGTTGTTCATCCACACTGTCTGGCAGGTTCCTTGCCGCTTTAAATCTTGCCGGAAGGTCTTCAAGCTGGCTCCTCCCACCCACCTGGGTGGTAAAACTCTCGGCTCCGCCCCATGACGCCAGATCTGGCCCGCTGGAAGCTCAGGTTGTGCGTCGAAGCCGGGGAGGTCGGGTGGGTGGTGTGGATGAACAACATATACAATTCCTAGAACTCCTGTTACAGGTGAGTAACCTGTATTTCTAGGGACATGGATATGTTGTTCATCCACACTGTCTGGCAGACTCCTAGCAGTTCTCCGGGAGGAGGGAGGCAAGGCGCACACCCCAATACTTACTTGGGAAATAAGGACTGGAGAACCGAGGCCCCAAAACCAGCATCCCGGCGTGACTCAAGGTCGATGTGGTAATGGGTAATAAAGGTGTGTGCTGACTTCCAGGTAGCAGCCCTGCAGATTTCCTGGATAGGGACGTCCCTGGAAGCAGCCACCGATGCAGCAGTATGGCGGGTAGAATGAGCTCTTATCCCTCTGGGAGGCTCCATGCCGCCAACTTATACGAGATCTATGCAGGAGGTGACCCATCTGCTTATCGTCCGCATGCTGCAGGTCTGCCAGGTGCGGCTTCAGCGTAGGTGACAAACAGCTGGCGAACCTCTCCCCGAATTTCAGCCGTGCGCTCTTTATAATAAGCGAGCGCCCTTCTAGGGTCCAAAGTATGGAGCCTATATTCGGCCTCCGAGGTGTGATTGGGGTAGAACACCGGCAGAGTCAACACCTGGTTAAGGTGAAACTCCGACACCACCTTCGGAAGGAATTTCGGGTGGGGGCGCAGGACAACCTTGTCCCTGTGGAAGACCAGGTAAGGAGACTCAATGCTAAGCGCCTGGAGTTCTCCCATCCTTCTGGCTGACGTGATAGCCACCAAGAAGGCGGTCTTCCACGACAGGTGAGAGAGAGCACACCTGTGCATTGGTTCGAATGGCATGCCCATGAGCTTTGCCAGTACCAGCAGTAGATCCCACGGAGGTGGGGGTTCCCGCACTGGAGGGGAAATGTGATCAAGGCCTTTGAAAAAGTGCCCGACCACCTTCTCCTGTGCCACCGACTGCTCCCCGGCCCGCGCCCGGTAAGCAGAGATGGCTGCCAGGTGCACCTTTAGGGTCGTCGACCTAAGCCCTTGACTAGAAAGGGACCATAAATAGTCCAAAATGCTAGCCACAGAACAGGAGGAAGGGTCCAAGCCCTTGCCCCGACACCAAATGGAAAATCTCTTCCATTTGAAGGCGTAGCATTTTCTGGTCGACTCCTTACGGGACGCCTCAACAACATTGAGGACCTCGTCGGAAAGACCCAAGGCCTGGAACTCTGGCAGCTCAGGAACCAGGCCGTCAGGTGCAGGGAGTTGAAGGTCGGATGGAACACCTTCCCTGATTGGCTGAGAAGCAGGTCCGGCGAGCTGGAAGCTGCCTCGGGAGCCTGGAGCTGAGGCTGAGGAGATCTGGGTACCAGAACTGGCGGGGCCAGTCTGGGGCTATCAGAATCACCTGCGCCTTGTCCCTCCTCGCCTTGAGAAGCACCTTGTGAATCAAGGGAAATGGGGGAAAGGCGTAAAAGAGGCCCGGGGTCCAAAGCCTCGAGAAGGCATCCCCCTGCAGCGATCCCTGCTGAGGGGGGCGGGCATGAAACAGCCTCAGCTTCGCGTTCTCCCTGGAGGCAAACAGATCCACCTGAGGCGTGCCCCAGTGGGAGAACAGATCTTGTACTACCTCCGGCAGGAGAGACCACTCGTGAGATGCAGCCCCTATCCGGCTCAGGGCATCGGCCAGGGTGTTGGAGGCTCCTGCCACATGAATGGCTAGGAGATCCACCTCCAGGCTGCATGCAGTGACCAAATCTGGGAGAGCTTCCTTGCATAGAAGCTTGGGCGCGTCCGCCCCTAGCGGTTCAGATAGTACATGGTTGTGGTATTGTCCGTCTGGACTCGGACCACTTGACCCCGGAGAAACAGAGCAAAGGCAGTGAGAGCTAGGCGGACCGCTCGGAGCTCCAGCAGGTTGCTGTGACATCGGGACTCCCGCAGGGACCAGAGGCCGTGCACTCGGTGTTCCCCCAGATGGGCACCCCAACCCATCAGAGAGGCGTCGGTCGATAGAAAGACCGTCGGCTCGGGGTGGACAAACGGGATGCCCTCCTGCAGATGAGAAGGAACGGTCCACCACTGGAGAGCATTCCACATCTCCTGGGTCACCATCACTAGCTGGTCCAAAGGATCGCGGCGTTGTGACCACTGGCCGGCCAGTCCCCACTGAAGGGGGGGGCATGTGTCAACGTGCCCAACGGACCACACTGGTACAGGCCGCCATGAGACCCAGGAGGCGCAGGAAGTCCCGGGCAGGGCGCGATTGCCCAACCAGAAATGATTGGGCAAAGGAGGTAAGAACCTCAGCCCTGTCCGCTGGGAGCCATGTTCTGGCTCGTAGAGAGTCGAGCTCTGCCCCGATGAACAGGATCACCTGCTTTGGCTCGAGTTCCGATTTGGCCTGGTTGATGAGAAGGCCGACCTGAGCGCAAACCTGGAGGGCCAGATCTCTGGACCGTTCCACCTCCTGTCTGGAGGGGGCTGCTATCAGCCAGTCATCCAGGTAAGGGTACACCCGGACCCCTCGGTGCACAAAGGAATGCTGTCACCACTGCCATGCATTGGTGAAGACCCTGGGAGCTAGAGATAAGCCAAGGGCATGGCTTGGAACTGAAGAGGATCCCTCGGCAAGCGGAGGAATCTCGATCACGACGGACGGATAGGGACGTGAAGAGCAGCGTCCTGAAAGTCAGATAGCAGAACCACCACGCCCGTGTTCCAGAGATGGTATTATCTGAGCCAGAGTGACCATTCTGAAGGTTGAGACCTTAGGAACTTGTTCGGTCGTGTGGAGTCGAGAATGAGGCGCCAGCCCACCGTCCGTTTCGGGACCAGGAAATACCTGGACACGAACCCCAGGTCTGAGAGGGGGTCCTCTACCTCCCTTATCACCTCCTTCTGGAGGAGGAGAGCGATGTCGGCTCGATGAGCCGCCAATGAGGCTGGGGACCCCGAAGCCCCCCGAGGGACGACGGCTCTGAAGGGCGGGACCTGCTCGAACTCTAGAGGCAGGCCTTTTCCCACCACCTCCAGAACCCACCTGTCCGTGGTAACAGTGGACCAGGCGGAAAGGAAGTGAGGAGCCGTCCCCCCACGGGGGGAACCGGGGGTAAGGTGACGGGGATGGGGGCGACACCTCAGCCCGTCACTGGGCAGGCTTGGAGGAGGGACCGCCGAGGAACCTCCTGGGCCTTTACCTCCCTGCTTCCTATTGGAGAGAAGCCCGGCCAGCTAGGCTTAGGAAACCAAAGTCCGAGCCTGCTGGCCCTAACGTTGCTGGGCTGCGCGGCCGAGAGGCGACAGAGAGGACAGGCCTTAGGCTGTGGTTTGCGGCTTTGTCCTTCTGTGCGGAAGAGACCAGTCAAGTAGCATTGGACTTCTCGATCCTCTGCAGGTGTCCTTCCACCCCAGGGCGTCAAGAGGTCAGTCCCAAAAAGGAACATCCGCCAACTTGTGCTGGGTATCCGAGGTAAAGGTGGATATCCTCAGCCAAGCCCGCCGACGCATGGCCACTGTGGTCGCCACCGACCTGGCACATGAATCTCCGATGTCAAGAGCAGTCTGGAGCTGCTGCTTTGCCACTGCCCTGCCCTGGTCCCGCACCTGTCTGACCGTAGTCTGCAGGTCCGTGGGGAGATGGGGAACAACCTTATCCAGGGAGCCCAACAGGGCATGAGAAAAATGTGCCATGAGGACAGCAGAACTGGCCTGACGAAGGCCGAGGGAGGACGCAGCATAGACTTTTCACCCGGCATAATCCAATTTCTTGGATTCCTTGTCGGGAGGTTTGCCTACATCCCTGGCGTTCCCGGCACACGAGGCTATCGGTAACAACCCCTCGGCGAGGGGTGTTCAAACGGACAGGGAACGGTAGGGACCGCTACTTCCTGGCCATCCTGGCCGAGCGCGGGGCAGGAAGCAGGGCGCTGCCAAAGTTCCAGGCCGGACCCACTAGCCGGCCACCGGAAGGCCTCCGTGGGAGATCCCTCGGTCCAGAATCTCCGTGAGGGATACCTGGCCCATTGGAAGCGGTTCGAGCTTCATCCCGGTGGACTCGAGATGAGTCGAAGCAACCCTAAGAAGGACGAAGGGCTGCTCGTCCACCACTGGCCTCCGAGGACTCCAAGTCCATGCGCTTGGAGAAGAGGAGGAACCATCATCGGACTCGGAAGAGTCCTCAAAAACTGCCTCTGGCCTGAGCCACCTCCACCTGCCGAGGTTTTATCAGGAGTGAGGGTGACAGACAGCCTATGGGGCAAACCCAAGGCCGACCGAGAATTTTTGGTCGGAGCCCCAACTAATGGCTGAGGAGGCGGGCGTTCCACCAGAATCGGTGGGGCAGCTGGAATTGGCCGAACAACGGCCTGAGAACAGACTCCTCAGCTACGAGGGGTTGTTGACCGCTCGGTGACAACCACTTAATGGCGGGAAGGCGACTGGGTGGCTTATTCCCGGTCGAAAGAAACTGTTGCCACATGAGTTCTTAAATGCCTCGGCCGCAACTTGCGCCGAAGCCTCCCTCGTCAGGAAGAGGCGGTAGCGCCGCTTACCACGGTGCCGAGGCGGAACCGCCTATGGCCGGCAGGATCGGCTGGACCCGTGAGGAGGTCTGAGACCGAGACCGAGCATCTCTGCTAGGCGAGGTCGGTGCGATAAGCGAGAGCCGGCCTCGTTCAGCTCGGAAGATTCCACAGCGGCTCCAGAACCGGAGGCACAGTGAGCTGCGGGATCCTCAACTCCCCCCAGGGGAACAGGGGAGGGATTATCAGCTTCTTCAGCCGACAACCCCATCTAGCAGGTGGGAAAAATCTCGACCGCGTCGATGGATGTCTCGATCAACTGGCCTGACAGGGACTCGTGAAGCCATTGGCGAAGCTGGGGTCGACTGAAGTCGACTATCCGACCAGGGAGGATCTTTCCCGCTCCCAAGGCGTCGACGGTGAGACTTACTTTGCTCTTTTGACCGAGAAAAGCGGTCCAGAAGAAGTTGGACCTCGCCTTTCATTGAGAGGTCAGACAAAATATCCTTGAAAGAAGCCGAGTACGAGGCACCGAGAAGGCGGGACAAATGCCTTGAGGCGAGTAAAGCAGCCAGCGCCGCCTCCTCTTGAGGGGTGATCAACTGCTCTAGCTGATCCGCCAAGCCGCCGCCCGCGGACACCGCCAACCGGCCTCTTTGACTTGACCGGTGAAATCTTTTCTCGGGATACCCAAGCTGTAAGCGGGCAGCCGCGATCCTCGAGGCGTGGGCGAAAGGAAAGAGCACAGGTCGCAAGCCTGCGGGTGGGTACTCAAGGCCCAAACGAGTAAGCGCCGTGGAGTGCGGATCCGTCGAGACATTTCTGCGCGAGGCATCTCCGAAAACCAGGAGTCGGTTTATCCATAGCGCGGCGAGGAAGAGAAGACGAGTCTTTTGAAAGCGTTTCGATTTTGAACTTTGAAGAATTAGGAACCAGTCTTAATGTAGGCGTTAAGGAGGAACCTGAGCTTCCAGCGATGAGAAGATCTGGCGTCATGGGGCGGAGCGAGTTTCACCGGGTGGGTGGGAGGCAACAGAAGACCTTCCAGCAAGATTAAGCGGCAAGGAACCTGCCAGACAGTGTGGATGAACAACATATCCATGTCCCTAGAAACAAAGGTTCTGAGAGGGAAGGCAGCGGGGGGTCAGAATACAGCAAGACTCCGTTAGAAGAAACAACATTACTAAGGTGAGTAATTTTTCTTCAAACAACATGAAGTCTTGCTGTATTCTGACAATAGCAGGACTACTCAAGCAGTACCTCCATGGAGGAGGACAGAACCTACTTAGGAAGTAGGCTCTGAAGCTTAGCTGTGCCAAACCGAGCATCACTCCTAGCCTGGATATCCAGTGGTAATGCTTGGTAAAGTGTGAACTGTTTTCCAGGTAGCTGCTTGACATATCTCTAAGATAGGAATATCCCTGGCAGCAGCCAGACGCAGCTGTACCTCTGTAGAGTGAGCCCTCAGGCCTGTAGGGTGGAACCTTACCTAGTTTTTCATAGCAAAATTGAATGCAAGAGACAATCCACCTGGCAATGGATCTTTTAGTGGCAGGTTTTCCTTTACCAACCTCACCATAAGTGAGGAAAAGTTGGAGGGAGTCAAACCTGTGACCCTTGGTACATTCTATGTAGTAGCTAAGGGCTCTTTTCACATCCAAACTGCTGCAGCCTCCTCTCATCAGAGGAGGAATGGTCAGTGAAGAACACAGGAAGAGACATAGATTGGTTAAGGTGGAAGTCTGAAACCACCTTAGGCAAAAACTTCCTGTTAGTCCTGAGGACTACCTTATCTCTATGGAAAGAGATAAAATCAGGCTCCACTGACAGAGCTTGTAACACCAAACATGCGCCTGGCGAAGTGACAGCCACCAAGAACACAGTTTTCAAGTCAAGTACTTAAGCTCTGCTGAGGACAAAGGCTCAAAAAGGAGGTTGTATAAGCTGAGCAATGCAAACATTAAGGTCCCAAGCAGGGGCAGGGTCCCTGAATGGCGGATTGGTGAAGCAATCCCCTGAAAAACTTGGAGAATACAGGGTGAGCTGAAAGAGAAGAGGGCTTACCTGCTGAAAGAAAAGCAGAGACAGCTGCCAGATGCACCCTTAGTGTAGCTGGTCTGAGTCCCAAGCTATTCAGATGAACCATATAGTCAAGGACTGTGGGCAGGTCAGCAGACTCTGGGGAAATATACTTCCCGGAGCACCATATGGAGAATCTTTTCCATTTGGAATTATAAGTAGTTCTGGTGGAAAGCTTCCTAGAAGCCTTTAGAATATCCATAACACTCCGAGAGAGGTGTAAATCAGCAAACTCGAACTCCTCAAGAGCCAGGCCTTGAGATTGAGAGATTTGAGATTCGGGTACCAAACCCTTCCCTGAGCACAGGTTAACAGTTTGTAATTCCTGGGAAGAGACAAGGGAAGGTGGACTGCTAAGGACAACATGAGAGGGTACTAGGGCTCTCTGGCCCAGTCTGGAGCAATCAGAATCACCTTGCAGGGTTGAGACCTGATTTTGACTAGCACCTTGAACAGGAGAGGGAAGGGGGGGAAGCATGCAGGAACTTCCCTTCCCAATTGAGAACCAGGGCATCCAGGGACTGGCCAACACTGGGGCCTGCAACGAAAAAGGGTTGGTGATTGTCTTGGGGCTGCAAAAAGATCTATATCTGTGGGTGCCCCATCTGGAAGATCACCTCAAAACCGGGGATCCAGTGACCATTCGTGATGGCCCTGAGATATCCTGCTGAGAGCATCTCCAGGACATTGTCCTTGCCTGGGAGGTTACTGCTGTAAGGGAGGTGTTCAGGAATAGGCCAGAGACCACAACTTCATTGCTTCTGTGCACAAGGCTGAAGACGAGTGCCCCTTTCTTGTTGATATACCACATTGTGGTGTGTATTGTCTGTCCTGATCTGAACAACTTTGTTCTGAACAGACTTGGAAAAAGCTTGAAGTGCTAGAAACACTGCTCTGAGTTCCAACAGATTGATGTGAAGCAGAGATTCCTGAGGGACCACAACCCTTGGGTGGTCAGGTCTCCCAAGTGAGCCCCCCACCCCAAGAGAGAGGCATCTGTAGTAAGAATTAAGGAGTGAGACTGAGTGACAAAAGGAACTCCCTGTCTTAGATTGTCCTGATCCTGCCACCACTGCAAAGCCTGGATCAGGGTTTGAGTCACTGGTATCAGTTTGGTCAGAGGGTCCTTTTTCTGAGACCAAAAGTCTCTCAAGTGGAACTGAATGTCCCTCATCTGAAATCTTGCTCCCTGCACCACTGCTGTAGAAGCAGCCATGTGCCCCAGGAGCTGCAGAAAATGTCTTGCTGGTCGAGACACCTGTAGGGTGAATGAAGAGGCCAGTGTGATAAGGGTCCTTGCCCTGTCCAGGGAAGGGAAGGCTCTGCCTTTTCTGTATCTAGCTCTGTGCCTATGAAGGTGAGGAGCTGAACAGGCTCTAGAACTGACTTTGAAAGATTCAGAAGGAAACCTAGAGAGGTGAGCAGTTGCTGAGTTATCTGTAGGTGTAACTTGACTTGGTCTGGGGACTGGCCTACTATGAGCCAGTCGTCCAGGTATGGGAAGATAGCAATCCTTTGCCTTCTTAGGGAAGCAACTACTACTGCCAGGCATTTTGTGAACACCCTTGGAGCAGAGGTTAGGCCAAAGGGCATTGCTCTGAATTGGTAATGGCCTGAGGGCAGCTCGAACCTGAGGTATTTTCGATGGGAGCTTCTGATGAGAATTTGGAAATAGGCATCCTTGAGGTCCAGGGAGACTAGCCAGTCCCCTGACCTTAGAGAGGGTAGAATTATTCCCAGACTCACCATTTTGAACTTTGGCTTTAAAAGGTGCTTGTTTAAATATCTGAAATCCAGGATGGGCCGCCATTCTCCTGTCTTTTTGGGGGTGAGGAAGTACCTGGAGTACAATCCTTTCCCTTGGTGTAGGGGTGCAACCCTTTCTACAGCTCTGAGAGCCAAGAGGGAAGAGACCTCTGCCTCTAGGGCAAATGCCTCTGAGGATTTGCAGGTGGAAAGGATCTGGTTCTCATCTTTGGAAATTTTTGAAGCTGAGAACCAGTCCTGACTACTACTTCCAGGACCCATTTGTCTGATGTTAAAGACTTCCAGTCCTGGACAAAGTAAGCCAGCCTGCCCCTACAGGTGGTGGAGAATCGGCCTGGCAAACCCATCAGGGTGCCTGTTTGGCAGGGGTTTAGGCTGAGGGGTGGAAGCAGGCCTGCTAGCCCCCTTCTGCCTCCTCTAAAGAACCCCCTCTGAGCATAGGCAGAAGAGGAGGCCTGGGCTTGAGTAAAAGGCATAGGAAAAGGCTGCCCCTGCCCCTGGGATGCTGCCTCTGAGGAGTGGCTTGCCTTTCCTTGGCCTGAGCACTCCTATATAAGCGGTCCTGTATTCATCCATTTTCTTCATGTAGTTCTCTGTTTGCTCCCCAAACAGAGAATTACCCAACAAGGAAAATCCATGGCCTTAGTCTGGGTATCCTGAGACAGGCTAGTACATCTGAGCCAAGCCATCCTACGAAGGGCCACAGATGTAGCCATGACTCTAGATGAAACATCACTGGAGTCCACTGCAGCATGGAATTGCACCTTGGATGCCTCAATACCATCAGCAGCCACCTGCTCCAGCTCCTTGGCAAGCTGGCCAGGGACCTGTTTAGCTAAAGCCATGACAGTATCCCATCTAGATTTCTGGTATCTAGCTGTATAGGCCATATAATTGGCCTGCCTGAGTCCCAAGGATGCTGCCATGTACTGTTTCTTTGCCATGGCATCAATCCTCCCGGAGTCCTCATCTGGGGGGTATGAAGCCAAGGGTATATTAGCCTTATCACAGGCTGCAGCCTGCACTACCCCAACATGGCTGCATTGCTGGGTAAGGAACTCTGTATCTGAGCCTGACAGAGTATACCTCGTGTCCATTCTTTTATCCACAGGAGGTATAGAAGAAAAAATGACTCACCTTAGTAATTGCTTTTCTTCTCATGGAGTCTTGCTATATTATGACTTAAGGCAGTTAGCCACAGCACTTGAACTGCTCCGGAGAGGAAACAGTTAACTCCAGGGAGACTGGAGTTCTAAAGCGCGAGAGCGCTATGCCAAAGCTCGATCTGGCAAGTTTCAAATGAAACTGTCAGATCTTCTAACTAATACTAAACAGCAAGTCTGTGGAAAGCTCTACTAGCCAAGTGGCTACCTACTAGTAGGAACAACAGCAAACACAACAACAACAAGGCAATAATAATAATAACAATGATAATAATGTTATTAGTTTCACCCTAACAAGCACTAGTAGACCCCCCTTCTCCAAAGACTCAAGTCCAGGAAGGGGCCATATATTATAAAAAACGAAATACCTAGTTCCTAACCTAAATAAAGGGGGAGAGAGAACAAAATGGCATGACACAGTGCTTGCACTAATTTGCCAACCCCTACCCAAGTAGAAGATCTGAGAGGGGCAGGTTGGGGGTGGTCATAATATAGCAAGACTCCATGAGAAGAAAAGCAATTACTAAGGTGAGTAATTTTTCTTCAAACACCATGAAGTCTTGCTATATTATGACAAAAGCAGATTACACAGCAGTACCTCCATGGAGGAGGGTCAGAACCTACTTAGAAATAGACTCTGAAGCACAGCTGTGCCAAAACGAGCATCTCTCCTGGACTGGACATCCAGGGAATAATGCTTGGTAAAAGTTTGAACTGTTTTCCAAGTAGCAGCTTGACAGATTTCAGAATGGAATATCTCTAGCAGCGCTAGAGATGCAGCTGTACCCTGATGGAGTGAGCCTCAGTCCTGAGGGGTTCTACCTAGTTTTGGTAACAAAATTGGACAAGAGACAATCCACCTTGCAATTGTCCTCTTAGTGGCAGGTTCCCTTGCCAACCTCGCCATAGGTAGGAAGAGTTGGAGGATTCGAACCTGTGACCCTTGATGCGTTCCAAATAGTAGCTTAAATGCTTTTGACCTCTAAACTGTGCAGTCTCCTCTCACCCGAGGAAGAATGCTCAGTGAAAAATACTGGAGAGAGATGGATTGGTTCAGATGTAAATCTGAAACCACTTTAGCAAAAACTTTCTGTTAGTCCTGAGGACTACCTTATCTCTGTGAAAGATATGAAATCTTTTTCCACTGACAGGGCCTGTAATTCACTTATCGCCTGGCAGAAGTGATAGCCACTAGAAAAACAGTTTTCCAAGTTAGAAACTTGAGATCTGCTGAAGACAGAGGCTCAAAGGGGGTTGCATTAACTGAGCAATGCAAACATTCAGGTCCCAGGCAGGAGCTGGTTCCCGAAAAGGAGGTTAGTGTGAAGTAACCCTTAAAAACTTGGAAAACACAGGATGAGAGGAAAGAGAAGCAGGCTTCCCTGCTGATACAAAAGCAGAGACAGCTGCCAGATGAACCTTTAAGGTAGCTGGCCTAAGGCCTAAGGAATTTAATGGACCAAATAGTCCAGTAAAATGGGCAAATCAGCAGATTCTGGGACAATTTGTTTCTCAGAACACCAGATGGAAAACCTCTTCCATTTAGAATTGTAAGTGGCCCTAGTGGAAGGCTTCCTTGAAGCCTTTAAAATATCCAGGACACCTTGGGAAAGGTGTAAATCAGCAAATTCTAACTCCTCAAGAGCCAAGCCTTGAGATGGAGGGATTTGAGGTCCGATACCACACTCTCCCTGTGCACAGGCCAGCAAGTCGTGGACTCTGGGCAAGCTCAGGGCAGGGTGGACTGTCAGGACAGAAGCAGAGGTACCAGGGCTGTCTGGCCCAATCTGGAGCAATCAGAATCACTTTGCAGGGCTGAGATCTGATTTTTACTAATACCCTGAAGAGAAGAGGGAAGGGGGGAAAGGCATATAGGAACTTCCCCTTCCAATCCAACAGAAAGGCGTCCAGAGGGACTGAGTCCAGCACTGGAGGCCTGCAACAAAATAGAGTAAGTTGGTGGTTGTCTAGGGCTGCGAAAAGATCTATCTGAGGGGTGCGCCATCTGGCAAAGACCGACCCCAGCACCTGAGGATTCAGAGCCCATTCGTGATGGCCCTGAGAAATCCTGCTGAGGGCATCCACCAGGACATTGTCCTTCCCTGGAAGGTGAACTGCTATCAGGGAGGTGTTCAGGGAGTAAGCCAGAGACCACAACTTCATTGCTTCGGTGCACAAGGCGGATGACCGAGTGCCCCCTTGCTTGTTGATGTACCACATTGTTGTGGTGTTGTCTGTCCTGACTTGAACTACTTTGTTCTGGACAGAAGCTGAAAAAACCTGAAGAGCTAAAAAGACAGCTCTGAGTTCCAAAAGATTGATGTGGAGCAGAGATTCCTGAGGGGACCACACTCCCTGAGTGGAAAGGTCGCCCAAGTGAGCCCCCCACCCTAGCAGGGAGGCATCCGTGGTGAGGGTGAGGGAGTGGGAAAGGGAATGAAGGGAACCCCTTGTGTTAGATTGCTTTGATCCTGCCACCACTGGAGAGCCAGGATCAAAGTTTGGAGTCACTGGGACTAATTTGGTAAGGGGTCCCTCCTTTGAGACCAATAGGCCCTCAAATGGAACTGAATGTCCCTCATCTGGAATCTTGCTCCTTGCACAACAGCTGTAGGCAGCCATGTGCCCTAGAGTTGCAAAAATGCCTTGCTGGTCGAGAGACCATAGGGTAAAGGAGGATGCCAGGGCAATGAGTCTGTCTACCCTTTCCGAGGGAGAAATGCCCTGGCTAACTTTGTGTTCAATTCTGCACCTATGAAAGTTAGTACCTGAACTGGTTCCAGAACTGACTTTGGTAAATTCAGCAGGAATCCCAGGGAAGTGAGAAGCTGCTGGGTGACATGCAAGTGGGATTTTACCTGATCTGGAGACTGACCCACTATGAGCCAGTCGTCCAGGTAGAAACACAGCAACCCTTGCCTTCTTAAATGAGCCACTACCACAGCTAGACATTTTGTGAATACCCTTGGAGCAGAGGTAAGGCGAAGGGCATTGCTCTGAACTGGTAGCGACCTGAGGGCAGTTCGAACCTGAGGTACTTTCGGTGAGAAGGCCTGATCAGGACATGAAAATAGGCATCCTTGAGGTCCAGGAAGCTAGCCAGTCCCTGGCCTCAGGAAAGGCAAAATCATTGCCAGAGTTAACATTTTGAACTTTGGTTTCAAAGATGCTTGTTCAGGTACCTTAAATGTAGAATGGGCCACCATTCTCCTGTCTTTGGAGTAGAAAGTATCTTGAGTACAGCCCTTGCCCTGGTGGCAAGGAGGGACCCTTTCCACTGCTTTGCAGTCTAGAAGAGAAGAAACCTCTGCTTCCAAAGCAAGGGCTTCTGAAGGATTTGCAGGTGGAAAATGTCTGGCTCTCATCTTTGGAAACTGTTTGAAGCTGAGAACCAGACCCTGGCTCCTACCTCCAGAACCCATCTGTCCAAGTTAGGGACAGCCAGTTCTGGCTGAAATAAGCCAACCTGCCCCCCACCGGTACAGGAGAATCGGCCCTGTGCACCCCATCAGGGTGCCTGCTTGGCAGCAGCCTTAGGCTGAGGGGAGGGGGACGGTTTACTTGTGCCCCGTCTACCTCTGCCTCTGAAGAAACCCCTCTGTGCAAACGCAGAGGAGGCTTGAGATTGGTAAAAAGGCCTGTGGAATGGCCTGCCCTACCTCTGGGAGCGTGCCTTTGTGGAGTGGCATGCCTCTCCTTGGCCTGGGCACTTTTGTAGGTAGTTCTGTATTCATCCTTTTTTCATATAATTTTCTGTTTGTTCTCAAACAGAGAATTTCCCACTACAGGAAAATCCATAGCCTTTGACTGAGTATCTTGGGACAGATTAGTGCATCTGAGCCATGCCAACCTCAGAGCTACAGAAGTGGCCATGACCCTAGAGGAAACATCATTAACATCAACAGCAGTATGAAATTGAACTTAGAGGCTTCAATGCCATCAGCAGCCACCTGTTCCAACTCACTAGCCAGCTGGCCATGGACCTGCTTGGCTAACTGCAATACTGTGTCCCATCTAGATTTCTGATATCTAGCCACATAAGCCATATAATTTGCCTGCCTGAGTCCCAAAGAAGCTGCCATATATTGTTTTTCGCCATGGCATCAATCTTCCTGGAATCCTTATCAGGAGGATGTGAGGCCAGGGAATATTAGCTGTCACAGGCTGCAGCTTGTACCACACCTACATGACTACACTGCTCAGTGAGGAAGTCTGTATCAGAGCCTGACAAAGTATACCTTCTGTCCATTTTTTTATCTACAGGAGGGACAGAATGAGGATTTTTTAAAATCTTTGTTGTTTGCTTCCTAAATGACTTATGCAAAGGAATAGACAACCTCCTAGACTCTGGTATATCCATCATTTCTACATAATCAGGCTCCTCTTGCTCATCCACAGCCTCTTCTAAAGGAAGCTGGAGGGTTTCTGCAACTTTTTTATAAAACAAAATGAGAAGGGGACTCAGACAGCATAGGGGGAGATTCTAAAGGTCTGTCTGGAGAAATGTCCGGTTCAATGGGCACGTCCAGATCCTCCCAGCCACATATATAATGATCAAATTCCTCCTCCCCCTCCTGTGGTTCATAAAATTCCTCAACATCATACTCTTGAACCACTGGAACTGAACGAACCAACCTTTTGCTAGCTGTTGGTGGTTCGACAGGTCCCTGAGACAGTGACTGGACAATCTGTATGGCTTTAGCTATCTCTGCAGCAGTTGGAGAGACAATTTTGGACTCCAGACCTGCTGATTTCTTTGTCTTTTTTACTGAGACTGGTTCCTCTGAACCAGCCTTCCTTTTGGCCGAGGAAGTCTCGCCCTGGTCAGAGGGCACTCCCTCTGGTCCAGTGGGTGCTGGACCGGGCTGGCCATCCGGGTCAGTGGACTTTTTGGCCTCTCGTTCCCTGAGCCGGCCCAATCTCTTCTCCAGGGTGGCTGCAGGGAAATTTTTACACACCTGGCAGTCTGACAGGAGGTGGTCAGCCCCCAGACAATAAACACAAGTGGTGTGTGGGTCAGCCTTGGCAAAGGCTTCCCCACAGACATCACAGTGTTGAAACCCAGTGGGCCCGGTTTTTCTTTTGGGTTTCTCAGACATAATGCCAGCCTATCCAAAAACTTGCCCTTTTGATGGCAGTGCCAGGCAAGACACCCTTATCGGTTCCTAACCGTGTCACGGGTATTTGAAAAAACCCCAAAAGTATAGGTTTTTTTAGAACCGATAAGAACCGGGAACCGCACTCTAAAAAGCCCAAAATATGAATAGAAATGCTTATTTTAGCAAACCGATCGGTTCAAAACCGAACCGATAATTAATTTTCCACACAGACTTTAAATCCTGTACTTACGGTTTACCAGATAGAGCTTTGAACCGAAATGCGGTAAAATAAATACTTTTTGCCAGTTCAAATGAACCGAAAATACTCGCTTGAACCGAGAAATGAACCGAGCTGAAGGAGCTGATCTCCGGAGCGACTATTCAGTGAAGCGGAGTAAAGAATCTGGCAGTTTCATTTGAAACTTGCCAGATAGAGCTTTGGCATAGCGCTCTCACGCTTTAGAACTCCAGTCTCCCTGGAGTTAACTATTTCCTCTCCGGGGCAGTTCAAGTGCTGTGGCTAACTGCCTTAAGTCATAATATAGCAAGACTTCATGGTGTTTGAATTAGGAGTCTTTAAAATCTTAAATGTCTGTTTCCCAAAAGACTTGTGTAAGGGAATAGACAGCCTCCTGGACTCTGGGATATCCATCATTTCCACATAGTCAGGCTTCTCCGGGTCATCCACAGCTTCTTCCATAGGAAGCTGAAGGGTTTCGGCCACTTTCTTGTAAAACATGAAATGGGAGGGGGACTCAGAAAGCCTAGGAGGAGAAGACACTCCTGAAGGTCTGTCTGGGGAGATGTCCCGGTCAATGGGCACATCCAGACTTTCATAATCACATTCACTTTCCTCATACTCTCCTTCCTCCTCCTCCTCCTCCTCCTGTTCATAAAATTCTTCCAAATCATAATCCGGAACCAGTGGAACCGGCCGAACCGAGCGCCTTCCTGATGGTGCCGGTTCGGTCGGAACCGGGGAAAGCGACTGCACAATTTTTATTGCTTTGGCTATTTCATCAGCAGTTGGAGAAGAAACTTTTGGATCCACACTGGCTGATTTTTCCTTCTTGTTCTCTTAACCGGAACCGACTCCTCGGAATCTGTTCTCCTTTTGCCCGAAGAAGTTTCGCCCTGATCAGAGGGCACTCCTTCTGGTTCGGTTTGAACCGAACCGGGCTGGCCATCCGGGTCAGCGGACTTTTTGGCCTCCCTTTCCCTGAGCCTACCAACTCTCTTTTCTAGGGTAGCTGCAGGAAAATTTTTACAAATCTGGCAGTCTGAATCGGGGTGGTCAAACCCCAGACAATAAACACAGGTGGTGTGGGGGTCAGCCTTAGCAAAGACTTCCCCACACACACTACAGTGTTGAAACCCAGTGGGCCCGGTTTTCTTTTGGGTTTCTCAGACATGGTGCCAGTCCTAACAAAACTTACCCTTTTAATGGCAATCCGCCAGGCAAGACACTCTTACCGGTTCCTGACCGTGTTACGGGTCATGGAAAAAAACGTAGTAAAATCAGTTTTTTTTAGAACCGATAAGAACCGGTAACCACACTCTAAAAGTAGAAATAAAGATTTTTAAACAACCTGATCGGTTCAAACTGAACCGATGAAACATTTACAAGTTCCACGCAGAATAGAAAATCAATATAAACCTATCTAGTACTCACGAATACCACAGACAGAGACTGAACCAACAGGTTGCGGTTTAAATTCGGTTGAAAACCGAGAAAAACTGACTTTTTTTTATTATTTATTTTCTTATTTAGTTGTTTAACCAGGTTTAACCGACAAAGTGAACCGAGCAAAGGAGAAATCTCCGGAGCGACTGTTCAGTGAGGCGGAGTAAAGAATCTGACGGTTTGAGTTCAAACAGCAACAGACAGAGTCTCAACCGAGCTCGAGCTCAGTGTTCCATGCCTGGCATGGAAAGTTAACTCTTTCATCTCCGGGGCAGTTCGAAGGTTGGGACTCACTGCTATTGTCAGAATACAGCAAGACTTCATGTTGTTTGAATGAGAAGGTATAGAAAAGCACAGAAACAAAAGACCCAATCAACTGTAGAAAAAAGTAGTAGGCCAACAAAACGAACACGTCCTAATGATCAGAACGCATTGCCACAGAGGGAATACTGGAGAGAGCTAAAAAGAGAACAGTGAGCCAACATGACAAGTCAGAAAAGAAGAAGAATAAGTGAGAAGCAACGCAGAAAGTACAATGAAAAAAGATGTGCTGCCACTGCCTCACCAGTGCCCACTGTCACCTCTTCAATGGCCACCACCACAGACACCCTGCCAGTGGCCATCAACAACTCACCAATGGCCACCACCACCACACCATCCTCAGCGATAATCTTGCCAGGAAAAGAGCCATTCATAACGGTAGTGGAACCGTATAATGCCGCTCTAAGAAAGTCGGTGCAAAGAGCAAGAAAGGCATTGCCAAAATCACCCACTAAATTTGCAATAACATTGAAGCGAATATTGGCATCTTGCTCACCATCAAAGAAAGCGGCCCTGGCCAAGCGTGGTGTGCTTCCAAGAACACAACTGGAAGATAAACTTATGTCAGTTGTATCTGAGAAGTTGTTCCAGCTAAAAAACAATCGCAAGAAAAGTGACAGACAGAGGAACAAGGAATTTTTAAAAACCATTGTAGTATTAAAAAAATACAAGCTGCTAAGAACTGCAAGCTCAACATTGGGGGTGAGCTGGAAGAGGCTTATGAGAGTATCTTCTACAGAGACTGAAACCAAAAAAACACACTGTTCTGCACTGCCACTCGAAACTGTGAGTAGAGTGGAAAAATTCTTTGAAGAGAGTGCCACACCTCTGCCACACAAAAAGGTCTTTTCTAAACGGTCAGGCAAAACAAGGTCATACCTCCACAAACCTACTGACCATCTTCACCAAGAATTCATGCAACAGAATGCAGACACACCACTCGGAGCATGAAAATTTGGCACTTTACGACCAAGGCACATTAAACTTGCAGGGCAGCAAAAACCTGAACAATGTCTTTGCGAATATTGCGCTAATGCGTCACTGAAGCTTAAGGCTATAAATCGTCTTGTCAATAAATATAAACTTCCATGCTGCAAAGTTGCAGATCTTTATCAGGCAGTTGAAATTACTATGTGTCCCAGACTACCTTTGGAAAAGTTCTTCAAATTTGATTGCGTGCAAAAAACATGCGATAAGTGCAGCACCAAAAATTTTGTTGATGTGGTGAAGGACCTAGTCCAGAAACATGGAGAAGAATGGACAACATAGCAGCAGTGGGACAGTATTAAAATCAAGAGAAGGGCTGATGGCCTCCAAGTGCAACAGACCAGGAAGGTTTTGAAAAATAAACGCTGTACTGTCCAAATGCTGGTAGAAGTCCTAAAAGATTACCTTTTCTTCCTTGGTCATCATATGCATGTTGCAGCATGGCAGCAGCATCAATTTAACCAGATAAGGCAGTTCGTACCCAGGGATTGGGTGGTAATGGTGCTAGACTTCATGGAGAACTACACCTGTAAACTACAGGATGAAGTACAGTCAGCCCACTGGCACCATGAGCAAGCAACAGTTCACCCTGTGGTTACATATTACAACTGTAATCTCTGTAAAGCCACTGTCAGAGACTCTTTCGTTTTCATATCAAGTGATCTCAAGCATGATCACTATGCTGTACGGCATTTTGTTGAAATTGCAAATGCACACCTCGTGAACATTCGATCACTGAACATTGTCAAGCAAGTTCACTTCACAGATGGCTGTGGTGCGCAGTACAAGTCAAAATGGTCATTTTATGATATTTTCTTTTCCAACAGCAAGTATGGATTTCCAATTGAGCACATTTATTTTGGATTAGGACATGGGAAGAGGCACTCAGATGGGGAAAACGCAGTGGTGAAGTCTAAGGCAAGCATGGGAGTACAATCGCAGTGGGCAGTAATCCAGAATGCAAAAGAACTATTCAAATACTGCCACAGTGAACTAACAAAACGCATTGACACTGAAGGGTGCACTCACCACAGGAGAACATTTTTCTGGGTGGGTGAAAATGAAATAAAAAGACAGCCAAGAGGAGGTGTAAAAGCTGTACCCAGAACACGACTCGTACAAAGTGTGAAGTTGCTAGTGGATGGTGTGGCCACAAGAAACCTTACATGTTTCTGTACACATTGCATTGATGAAGCTGGGCCCTGTGAGAACCATAGTCTGGTGGAAGAGTGGAAGTCGAAGAAACAAATTAGTTCGGCTACTTTTGTGCCCACTGCTAATGTTCACAAAAACACAAGTGACACTGCTCCTACTTGCTCTGCAGCTGTGGTCATTGTGTCTGGTCATGCACAATCCCCTGACACCGGCACCCACCCATCTGCCAGTGACACGACTCCTTCCAGTGCTCCTGCAGTTCCTGGCACAACAGCAGCCACCACAGCCATTTTTAGCACTTTGCAAGACAGGGGCTTGCACATTGATGCAACCACGTCAAATCAGTGCACTGCTCCACAATTGGACAAGCCTGCTTCAAGCAACCAAAAAGTTCAGAAAAAGAAAAAAACATTGTTGGAACCAGAGATCAATAAATTCTATGCTGTCTACTATTTTAAGGAATTCTATATTGGTCAAGTTACAGCAGTAGACACCGTAAAGCAGTTGTTCTCAGTGAACTTCCTACAGAACCGTCAGAGTGTTTTTTCTTGGCCACGAAGGCAGGACACTGACAGCGTGAAGAAAATATGAATTTTTCATGGGCCGCTACAGCTTGAAGGAGATGGCCCCTATGTTTTACAATCAGAACAATTAAAGATTATTGTGGAAAAATTCAGCAAGCTGCAACAGAGATGAGATTAAAACACTACTCTTACTGTGCATTAAGGTGGACTGCAGAAACTGCATCATTGCATTGCACTAACTGTAATTTCTGTACATAATTTCCATATTTTCTGTACAGTTTATTCAGCATTTCTATTTTAGTTTAGAGGCAGTTAGTTCTGTAGTTACTGTTTAGCCTGTATTTATAGTTTAGTCTCTAGGTATAGTTCAGTAGAGCTGTAGTTACTGTTTCAGCAGTATTTTTATTTTTAGTATGGACTCTGGTCTAATTCAGTAGTTAGCATTTAGCCTGTACAGTTTAGTCTCTAGGTATAGTTCTGTAGTTAGGTAGTTACCATCCTAGCCTATATGCCTACTGTAGTCTCCAGATAGTCTCTGGGCCTTACCCGGTTGCCAAAGACCGAAACAAACAAACAAAAAAAAAAAAATATATATATATATAGTTTAGGAGTGAAAATTAATACTTGTTGAGACTTTTTCAGAGTAAACCGTTTTACTTCTGTCAATTTTGATTTCATTACCCGTTTTACTTCCACCTATAAAACTTTTTGTTAACTTCTACAACTGTTTCCTATCTGTTATTGCGTGTGCTGTTATGTAAGGTCCCTTGCCAAATGATAACATTATAAATATGTCCCATTACATGCACATGCAATTATGTGCCCCGTTACATGCGCATACACAGTTTTATGTCCCCCGTTACGTACGCATACACAGTTTTATGTCCCCCGTTACATTCGCATAAAAAGTTTTATGTCCCCGTTCATGTGCGACATTGTAACTGGTTTTACTGGTGACACAGCAAAGGAGTTATCCTGCACCATATAACATTTACATTAGGTGGGTGATGACTCCCCAAAAATCAACATTTTTTTTGATAAATTATGAATTTCAAAAAATTTTACAAATGTCACAATTTGGTAGTAGGGTTTCCACCTGTCCTGATTTTCGCAGGATGGTCCTGATTTAGGCAGCTGTGTCCTGCAAAAAAACATGAAAAATACTAAATGTCCTGATTTTATAGTAGAAAAAATATTTTCTAGCTTTCCACTAAATGTTGCAGGAAACTACAATACCTTAACTTAAGTACCTTAAAATAATAAGAAACAATAGAAGCAACTAGGAAACTACTTCATTAGCCTTAATTCTGATTATATAGAGAAAAACAAGTCTGTTGCATCAGTCGTGGTTACCTACTGTCCTGCGAAAAATCATGTTTCAGTAAGAAATGTCCCACTTTGGGCTTCTTAAAAGGTGGTAACCCTATTTGGTAGCCCTATTTCATGTACTGACCCTTAACAGCAAGCAGCATCTCTTGTTTTGGCCATTTCTGGCAGGGTCTCTGCCAGAGACTTAAGCTTTCACCAGAGGGCATGCTCCATACTTAGAGAAGTGGCCTTGGTAGCTAACTGTCCTCATGCCAAGAGTAGCTGAGGCATGGACCCACTTGCCCATGGTGTCTACCTTGCACAACTCCTTGTTAGTGGGGTACATGGTGACCTCCTTGGGAACTATGGTTTTGTCATTCTCATTTAGAATAACAATGGCATTGGCTAGGGTGAAATACATGGGCTTGTATTTAAGCACCACGTATTTCTTGTCCACCTGCTTGGGGATGGCTGCCACAGTACGTGGCCTCCTCCAAGCTGCCTCAGAGCATGTCTCTAGGGCTGGTTAGATGGAGGAACTAAAGAGATCAAAATATTATGCACATTTAAAATGTCCAGTTGAAGGCATCTAGCCTTGTCTGTGGTTGCAGGCTCAAATTCTGTGCAGTATGCATATTTCTTAGCAGAGCCTGAAAGCAGAGATCCTCTTGGGGTACGTAGTAGGAATTGGTTCCAGGTTCTCCGGATTGTAGTATTAGTCATCGTCCTCATCAATGGAGATTATAAGTCATTGTCATCACCATTGGAAATCATGGGTTTAGGATTTGACTCATTTCCTTCTACTACCTCAACACCCAGAGGTTAGTAAGGAGGAGGGAGTCTAAAAGGTGATAGTGCAGGACAAGGCCTTGGCAGCACCAGAGACACTGGACCCAGGTGGGGCCTTCGGAATGATGCTTTCAATGGCAGCAAGGCTGGCTGTGGGGCTGGCCCTGAAAAGAATGATCCCAGCAGTGAAAGTCTGTGTGTGGCAATGTCAACAGTGCCGGCACCAGCACAGAGGCAGGTTCTGATGGGCCAAACCCTGGTGCCAGATGCAGCACTGCCAACGGTCCATCCATGGTCATCCACTGTTAGCATAAGGTCGAGCTAAGAAAAAATGAAGATTACATACTTACTAGAGCTGGGAGAACTCAGTGAAGTTCTGACCATTATCAAATAACAACTGAAACACAGTGAAGTTCTGATTTGCTCTGATTAGTTCTGATTTATTGACAAATATTTGAAAACATTTGAAAAAACATATAAAAATGGCCAAAGTTGGTTACATTTGATACAGAAGCCCAAAGGAAATAATTTAATGGATTATTTGTATAAAAATTAATGTAAAACTGCTGAATAAAAAAGCAGTCACTCACTACTAGCCCCTTCATGACTGGCCTATAATGGTGGCATATCTTGCTCGGGTCCATGACATGAGTGTCTGGGAGAGACAGAGAGAGAGAGCGAGAGAGAGAGAGAGACAGACAGACAGATGCAATTACCTATATCACTTACCATGTCAAAATGTCGTACGCTTAATAGTGTACGACAAAACCCCATAACTGCAACAGCACAGTGCAACTGAGCAAGAGGGTGCAATATCGCAATTGGGTCTGTGAACAGTACTGCACCCTCTCACTCTCCCAGGCAGAGGATAAGACCTATGCTGGGACAGGGTTCTGTCAAGCAGCTGCTGTGGCTCAATGCAGTGAACCACTAGCAATAAGGAAACAAAGCAATGTGTTTGGGACTGGGTTTGATTCGGTACCAGACACATGGAAATGTTCTTTTTTGTTTGTACTTTGTGCAATATTTGTATAACTTGAGTTAGTTATATTAGTTGGGGGATCAGGAGCCAGAGCCCACTGCAAAAAAGACACTGCATAGCATATGTCAAGCGCTGTTTTGGTAGCAGCGGTATATGACGTGCATAATGCCTTGCGACATTATGACCCCATGCCCCTATATCATTAGTATTCTAACCTGTAAAAAAACTAAGATCCCTCTAACTAATGTGATGTCCTTCTGATGACTCCCACCCACACCCACAGGCCAGGGACAAATTTACTGTTGTGACTCGGACTGTACACAGCACACCGACAGCACAACAGTCCACCACCACTTCCTTCCAAGATTACCTGACTGACTCCTACAGCACAGTTACTGTAAAGTGACCAGATTCAGCAACTGTTAAGTGTGCCTCAGAATTTGAATTGGAGATGCAGACACATCTGGTGCATAGCCGGAAGCAGCACAGTCCCACACTGGCGGTTGGTTAATGTTTATATGTAATGTAACACGATATACTATAAAACTAATGATAATAGGGGGAGTGCTGTGGAGCCCGCACTGAGTGGCAGCAAATTTCTGTAGCTCTCTACTGCAAACTTTAAAATATTAAAAATTGACCCTTGGGAGTGCAAATTTGGAGCTAATTTTATACCAATTGACAGAGGAGCCTTCAGAGCTTATTATACTATCCGTCCTCTCTAAATTATTATCTGTCCTCTCTAAATTACTTGAAAAAATTGTCAACATCCAACTTAGAGAACATTTGGATTCACAAAAGTTGCTAAACCCGGCTTCAGAGCCAAACACAATACAGTATCGGCTCTTGCCAGTCGGTGTCGGTGTCTCTTCTCATTTCAGTAAAGCTTATCATTATGTACCTTTGCATGTTAATTATGTTGACCGGTATGTATAGGCCCATATTGACCAGCACCTTCACAATGTTTTTTTTTTTTTTTGCACCATTGTCCACCGTAATTGCAATCTTATGAAGTGTACTGTATTGTATTAATGCCCAGGACCACCTTGAAAATGAGCTTGCTCAATGGTGTTTATGCCTGGTTAAATAAAGTGATTGATTGATTGATTATGGGTAACCCTCGTACAGATAAAGGTGGCAGTTCTGGTGAAAAATCATTGGGGAACTTCTCATTCCAAAAGGTCTTGTGCCGAAGCGCAGGCCACTTCAATGCAAGAGTCTGAAGAGACAAAGTCTTCACTAGGCCTCAAGCTGCAGAGGCTTATTTCAGTGGTTTCAGATATTAATACCAAGCTGGACTCTTTTGCTACCAGAATGACTGTAGTGGAAACGATGGTGGAAGTTCTTCAGAGTGAAGTATCAGCTATTAAACAACAGTTGGAGTCGGCATCAGCCGCCACCACCTTGCTGATAAAAGAGAATACCTATTTGTGAGCCCAGCTTGAATCCCTGGAAAATCAGGCCTGCTCTTCACATGTTCGGATTCTGGGACTGCCCGAGGGGATCGAGGGGGATCACCCCCTCATGTTTCTCCAGGAATGGCTTGGAGAGAAATTGATGCCTGAAGGACAACCAATACAGCTTGGCCTCCAAAAAGTCTATCGGATCACCCCACGGAGTTGTTGGGAGGACTCTGATACCCCCCGTATCTTGTTGTTGGTAACAGATGGAGTCGGTACTCGGGATAAAATCTTAAGATTGACCAGGCAAGCAGGATCACTTTCTCAGGATGACCGAGTAGTGTATATATTTCCTGACATTAGCCATGCCACCCAAATGCACCGAAAAAGATTTGATGGTACTTGGAAGCAGCTCAGGAAAGCATCTATACCACACGCTATAATCTACCTGGCCAAACTGAGGATTGTCCATCAAGGGAAAGTCTGGGTATTTTCTGACCCCAATGAAGCGGGTAAATGGGCTTCCCATTTCATTTCTAGTCCTCGGAAAGTGAGTCAAGAACCTGGTGAAACAGAAAGTGATCTGGAGGAGCATGAAGACAGCTGAACTGGGACTTAAGTACCAATTTTGTACTACTGTAAAAAACCAAAACAAGGCGCTGCGTCAGCATGTGGTCTAAAAGCAAAACAAAATGGTTATATTAAATGCACGCTGAAAACAGAAAATAGAGTTAGAAATCTACGTTTCGACCTTAGGTCTTCTTCAGGAAATATCTAAAAGAGAGAGAGATATATATATGTGGAGAAAGAAGAAAGGGGAGGCTCAGGAAAAAGAAGAAGTGATAAATGGTAAGATTAAGAGAGAATCCGTGAAACAAAAAGGCGATGATGGGAAAGATAAAGCATAATGGGAGTGAAAGAGCTGGGGAAGTTTCCAGGTGGAGACTAATTAACAGGGCCTAGTAAGAAGGCTGAAAGGTGACAAATGTGTGGGAAGGAGACAGAAATGGAGACATATGGTGAAAATGAAAAATAAATTAAATGAGTACAAAAGCAAATAGACTTTAGGGAAAAAAAGGGATAGCTGAAAGATGTTAGTGGAAAATAAGTCTATCATTTAAACCAGAGGGCTGCTGGGAGCCAAGGCGGATGGTAAGCTTGGCTTCCATGTTTTTTCTATGGTCAGGATCCTGGAAGCCCTGCTGAAGGACACAAACAGAAAGGTCATTGACATTGTGGTCCCTGGAGATAAAGTGGGATACAATGGGTTTAGTAGTTTCACCATTCCTGACTGCTCTCTAATGTTCCCTTAAACGGTCAGCAAGACGCCAACCAGTTTCTCCGATGTAAATGGGATGTAAATTTTGTACTACTGTTGTCTTTCAGCTCCTATACTGTTACTTGAAATTTGCTCCATAGTTCGGTATCTTGTTTATGGGGGGTTGAAAGGCTGACCTACTTATATTTGAACTTTTAGAGCTAATTCCCCCACTAGACCAATAACCTCTATAGGGGTTTATTGTAGTTACACTTTGTAAACTGATTTTTGCTGCATGGAATTGATGTTGAAAATATTTTTTGTTACGTTCTATAGTATGACACCACAACCCCCATAAAGGGGTGTGAAATATTGGATTTTTTTTCTGGACTTTAGTTCAACGGAACAGTCATACTGCTCATGGACTCAGTACTACAGTGAACATTCTATTGGGTTTTTAGCTGTTTATTTCAGTTATCCCTCCTAATGCATAAAGTTGTTCATCCTGTATTTTTTATAGTGTATAGTATTACGTGAAATGTGTGCATTGTGTTGTTTTCACAATGAAACTGACTTGTGCAGTTTCTGGAGGTTCTAGAATGCAGTTCTACCACAGAAGAGTACAATCACATTCCATGACCTTTGAACCGTGGTACAACAGCATTTTGAAAAGGATGGATTTCCATATACAACATAGAAGATTGTGTATGAGCAGTCATACATAACAAGGATATTCTTGTATCAAGAGGTTTCCATGGTAACAGATGACCTTGAGAGCGCAGCTGGAGAGGTACTCTGTTACCAGAAATTCTCAAGATACATGAATTTCCTGTTGTATATGACTGCTCATACAACTGCTATAGTGTATAGGCAGTCACAGCATAGAAAATCACACAAAACCAGCTGGAGAAGATAAGAGAATAGAAATGTTAACATGTTCTTTTTTTATAACTGACACAGTGTGCTGCAGATGTTTCTGCAAGTTCGGAAAAATACAACTTCCAGCTAAACTGGATTGAGGAAAACAACTATGTGGCAGCATTCCAAGTTGTTATACTGCAGTAGTGACAAGGCTACTGCAGCATAACAACTCCATTCTAGTTATGGATCTCTATCCATATAGAGGATTGTGCATGATCACTCATACATAAGGGTATTTTTCACTCGAGAGGTTTCCATGGTAACTGGAGACCTCAAGAGCGCAGCTGAGAGGTCTAGATTACCATGAAACCTCAAGGTTGAAAAAACCTTCTGTTGTATGAGCGATTATACACAGTCTTTACAGTGTATGGTCGCTCATAAGGAGACTGCCGTGACTTACTTTCAGATTAGTGTGTGGTTTTCGGTTCCTCCAGCGTGTTTCACCACCGCGGCCGTTTTTAGTGCATCGCCGGTCGCCTGATCATTCATGTGCACATAGCTTCCACGCATGTGCACCCACCTTCTAGGTGTTATGCTGCACTAGCTACGTAGCTAGTGCAGCACAACAGCTACGATGACGTAGCTAGTGCAACATTTATTTATTTATTTAGTTTTTGTTGACCGGGGTAAGTGCACTAGACAAATCCTGCCTATTTTCATGCACGACCTGGGGAAGGGGGACACAGATGAATGCCAACTGACCTTGAAGCAGATTAAGCTGTTGGTGGTATTTTTAGTGAATGAGGGAAATTTGGCCAGGACACCGGGGAAATTCCCCTGCTCTCCCATGGGGAGGGGGACTTTGAGTCCAAGATGGAGGAGCCAGACAGCGATCTAGCAGTGGAGGAGATGGCTGGTGTGCTTCCCACGAAGGATGGCTAGTGATGCGTTCCTGAGGCGAAGACCTCGACAGTGTCAAGAAGCTGGTCTGCAAATGTGCAACCGAAAGAAATGAGTGCGGCTCTTTGCTCTGAGCATTCTAAATCGATCAATGGCATGGAGAATCCACAAATGGAAGATCTAGTTTCACAATTACAATGTTTGGAAAGGGAAGAAAAAATTACTCACCTTAGTAATGTTGTTTCTTCTAATGGAGTCTTGCTATATTACAGACATTAGCAGTTTGATCCAGCTCTAGAACTGCCCCCGGAGTGAATTGGTTAAAACCATTCCAAAATAGAATTTTGGCACGAGAGCAGCTCTATCTGTGTCATTTCAAACTTGAACTGTTAGATCTTTACGAGCCAAACTCACTAAGGTCTGTGTGGAAGCTGTAACCTACACTAGCCAAATGGCTACCTAAATAATAACAACCATTGATGGTCCCAACACCCAAGACTCAAGTCAGGGGACCAGAAATACTAACACCATTCTAATAATATGAAAATGGAACATAAGTATAATAAAATACACACACGTACACATACACACCCCAAAGTCCCAAGGGGACAAAATGCTAACAAGGGCATAAGTAGTGCCCACACTAAGTTGCCGCACCACCAAGTAGAGGTTCTGAGAGGGCAGGTTGGGGAGGTCTATAATATAGCAAGACTCCATTAGAAGAAACAACATTACTAAGGTGAGTAATTTTTCTTCAAACAACATGAAGTCTTGCTATATTATAGACATTAGCAGAATACACAGCAGTACCTCCATGGAGGAGGGGCAGAACCTACTTAGGGAATAGGCTCTGAAGAACAGCTCTGCCAAACCGAGCATCTCTCCTGGCCTGGACATCCAGGGAGTAATGCTTGGTAAAAGTGTGTACCGTTTTCCAAGTAGCAGCCTGGCAAATCTCTAATAAAGGGATATCTCTGGCAGCAGCGAGAGGCAGCTGTACCCCTGGTAGAATGGGCCCTCAAACCGGGGAGGGGGCTCTGCCCACTTTCTGATAACAAAATTGGATACAAGAGACAATCCACCTGGCCATTGATCTCTTAGTGGCAGGTTTGCCTTTCCCAACTTCACCATAGGTAAGGAAAAGTTGGAGGGATTCGAACCTGTGACCTTTAGTGCAGCTCTATATAATAACTAAGAGCTCTCTTAACATCCAGGCTGTGCAACCTCCTCTCACCGAAGAGGAGTGATCAGTGAAAAATACTGGAAGGAGATAGATTGATTAAGATGGAAATCTGAAACCACCTTAGGCAAAAACTCCTATTAGTCCTAAGGACTACCTTATCCCTGTGGAAAGAAATAAAGTCAGTCTCCACTGACAAGGCTTGCAATTCACTTATCGTCTGGCAGAAGTGATAGCCACGAAAAACAGTTTTCCAAGTTAGGTACTTAAGCTCTGCAGAAGACAGAGGTTCAAAAGGGGTTGCATTAACTGGGCAATGCAAACATTAAGGTCCCAAGCAGGGGCCGGTTCCCGAAAGGAGGATTAGTATGGAGTAATCCCTTAAAAAACTTGGAAAACACAGGATGAGAGGAAAGAGGGGATGACTTTCCTGCTGACACAAAAGCAGACACAGCTGCCAAATGAACTCTCAGGGTAGCTGGTCTGAGACCCAAGGAATTAAGATGTACCATGTAATCTAACAAAATGGGCAATTCAGCAGATTCTGGGGAAATATTTTTCCCAGCACACCAAATGGAAAACCTTTTCCATTTAGAACTATAAGTAGCCCTAGTGGAAGGCTTTCTGGAAGCCTTTTGGATCTCAAGAACACCCTGAGAGAGGTGTAAATCAGCAAACTCTAACTCCTCAAGAGCCAGGCCTTGAGGTTGAGGGATTTGAGGTCCGGATACCAAACCCTTCCCTGGGCACAAGTCAACAGATTGTGATTCCTGGGGCGGCACAGGGAAGATGGACTGTCAGAGACAGAAGGAGTGGGTACCAGGGCTGCCTGGCCCAATCCGGGGCAATCAGAATCACCCTGCAAGGCTGAGATCTGATTTTGACTAGTACTTTGAATAGGAGAGGAAAGGGGGGGAAAGCATAGAGGAACTTCCCCTCCCAATCCAGAAGAAGGGCATCCAGGGGAACTGAGACCAGCACTGGAGGCCTGCAACAGAACAGAGGAAGTTTGTGATTGTCTGGGGCTGCAAAAAGATCTATCTGAGGGATGCCCCACCTGGCAAAAACTATCCCCAGCACTTGAGGATCCAGGGACCATTCGTGATGGCCCTGGGAAATCCTACTGAGGGCATCCGCTAGGACATTGTCCTTCCCTGGAAGATGAACTGCTATGAGGGAAGTGTTCAGGAATAGGCCAGAGACCACAACTTCATTGCCTCGGTGCACAAGGCCGAAGACCGAAGTGCCCCCGTTGTTGATGTACCACATTGTTGTGGTGTTGTCTGTTCTGACTTGTATCACCTTTGCGTGGACAGATGCAGAAAAGCTGAAGAGCTAAAAGACAGCTCTGAGTTCCAGCAAACTGATGTGGAGCAGAGATTCCTGGGGACAAACTCCCTGAGTGGAAAGGTCGCCCATGTGGGCTCCCAACCCAGAAGGAAGCATCTGTAGTGAGAGTCAAGTCGTGAGAAGGGGAAATGAAGGGACCCCGCTCTTAATTGCTCTGATCCTGCCACCACTGGAGAGCTAGGATCAAGGTTAAGTCACTGGGACCAACTTGGAAAGGGGTCTCTTCTCTGAGACAAAAGGTTCTCAAGTGAAACTGAATGTCTCTCATCCGAAATCTGGCTCCCTGCACAACAGCTGTGGATGCAGCCATGTGCCCCAGGAGCTGCAGAAAGTGTCTTGCTGGTCAGAGACCTGCAGAGTGAAGGAAGAGGCCAGAGCCACTAAATTCCTTACCCTTTCTGGGGAAGAAAGGCTCTGGCTAGCTTTGTGTCCAATTCTGCCCTATAAAGGTGAGTACCTGGACTGGTTCCAGAACCGACTTTGGCAGGTTTAGCAGAAAACCCAGGAGGTGAGAAGCTGCTGGGTGACCTGCAGGTGAGATTTTACCTGTTCTGGGGACTGGCCTACAATGAGCCAGTCATCTAGATAGGAAAAACAGCAATCCTCTGCCTCCTTAAGTGGGCCACTGCCACTGCTAGACACTTTGTGAATACCCTTGGAGCAGAGGTAAGGCCGAAGGGCATTGCTCTGAACTGGTAATGACCTGAGGGCAGTTCAATCTGAGGTACTTTCGATGGGATCTTCTGATTAGGACATGGAAATAGGCATCCTTGAGGTCCAGGAGGCTAGCCAGTCCCTGGCCTTAGGGAAGGTAAAATCATTGCCAGAGTTACCATTTTGAACTTTGGTTTCAAAAGATGCTTGTTCAGATATCTGAGATCTAAAATGGGCCGCCATTCTCCTGTCTTTTGGGGTAAGGAAGTATCTGGAATACAGACCCCTGCCCTGATGCAGGGAGGAACCCTTTCTACTGCTCTGAGAGCTAACAGGGATGAGACCTCTGTTTCCAGAGCGAGGTCTCTGAAGCACTTGCAGGTAGAAAAGTCTGCTTCTCAACTTGGGAAACTTTTGAAGCTGAGAACCAGACCCTGGCTTACTACTTCCAGAACCCACTTGTCTGAGGTTAAGAAGCCCAACTCTGACTGAAGTAAGCCAGCCTGCCCCCACTGGTACAGGGGAATCGGCCCTGGCACCCCATCAGGGTGCCTGTTTCCAGGAGCTTTAGGCTGGGGGTGGGAGCAGGTCTGCCCACCCCTCGTCTGCCCTGCCTCTGAAGAAGCCCCTCTGAGCATAGGCAGAGGAGGCCTGAGTCTGGTGAAAGGCCTGTGAAAGGCCTACCCCTACCCCTGGGGGCATGTCTTTGAGGGTGGCGTGTCAGCCCTTAGCCTGGGCACTCTTGTAAGTAGTCCTATATTCATCCATCTTCTTCATGTAATTCTCTGTCTGCTCTCCAAACAGAGAATTTCCCACCACAGGAAAATCCATAGCCTTAGTCTTGGTATCCTGTGACAAACTAGTACACCTGAGCCAGGCCAACCTAAAAGCTACAGATGTGGCCATGACCCTAGAGGAAACATCATTAACATCCACAGCAGCATGAAACTGAACCTTAGAGGCTTCAATGCCATCAGCAGCCACCTGTTCTAGTTCACTAGCCAGCTGGCCATGGGCCTCTTGGCCAATTGCATAACAGTATCCATCTAGATTTCTGATACCTAGCTACATAAGCCATATAATTTGCTTGCCTGAGTCCCAGAGAGGCTGCCATATACTTTTTTTGCCATGGCATCAGTCTTCCTGGAATCCTTGTCAGGAGGATGTGAAGCCAAGGAATATTAGCTTTATCACAGGCAGCAGCCTGAACTACCCCAACATGACTGCATTGCTGAGAAAGGAATTCTGTATCAGGGCCTGACAATGTATACCTTCTGTCCATCTTTTTATCTACAGGAGGCACAGAATTAGGAGCTTTTAAAATTTTAATTGTTCGTTTCCTAAAAGACTTATGTAAAGGAATAGACAATCTCCTAGACTCTGGAATATCCATCATTTCTACAAAATCAGGCTCCTCTTGCTCATCCACAGCCTCTTCTAAAGGAAGCTGGAGGGTTTCAGCAACTTTTTTATAAAACATAAAATGAGATGGGGACTCAGACAGCATAGGGGGAGATTCTAAAGGTCTGTCTGGGGAGATGTCCGGTTCAATGGGCACACCCAGACCTTCCCAGCCACATTCATACTGTTCATAATCCTCCTCCTCCTCTGGTTCATAAAATTCCTCAATATCATAATCCTGAACCACTGGGACGGACAAACCCACCTTTTACCAGATAGTGGTGGTTCGGACGGACCCTGAGACAGTGACTGCACAATTTGTATGGCTTTTGCTATCTCTGCAGCAGTTGGAGAAGGAATTTTGGACTCCAGACCTGCTGATTTTCTTGTTTTCTTTACTGGAATTGGTTCCTCAGAACCAGCTTTTCTTTGCCCGAGGAAGTCTCGCCCTGGTCAGGGCGCTCCTCTGGTTGATTTGGCACGACGGGCTGGCCATCGGGTCAGCGGACTTTTGACCTCTCATTCCCTGAGCCTGCCCAATCTTTTTCCAGGGTGGCTGCAGGGAAATTCTACATACCTGGCAGTCTGACTGGAGGTGGTCAAACCCCAGACAATAAACACATGTGGTGTGTGGGTCAGCCTTGGCAAAGACTTCCCACAAACATCACAGTGTTGAAACCCAGTGGGCCTGGTTTTTCTTTGGGTTTCTCAGACATAATGCCAGCCTAACCAAAAACTTGCCCTTTTAACGGCAGTGCCAGGCAGGAACACCCTTATCGGTTCCTAACACGTGTCACGGTATTGGAAAACCATAATAAATCCGTTTTTTAGAATCGATAAGAACTGGGAACCGCACTCTAAAATAGTAACTTTTAGTTTTAAATGAGTTTTAAACCACTGATCGGTTCAAAACCGAACCGATAACTTACAAGTTCCACACAGACAAACCTCATTTACTTACGGTTACCACAGATAGAGCTTGAACGAACGGTTTTGCGGTTAAATAAAACTATTCTCGGTTAAATCCAACCGAGAAAACACTTTTAAACCGAGAAATGAACCGAGCAGAAGGAGAAATCTCCGGAGCGACTGTTCACTGAGGCGGAGTAAAGAATCTGACAGTTCAAGTTTGAAATGACACAGATAGAGCTGCTCTCGTGCCAAAATTCTATTTTGGAATGGTTTTAACCATTTCACTCCGGGGCAGTTCTAGAGCTGGATCAAACTGCTAATGTCTATAATATAGCAAGACTTCATGTTGTTTGAATATATTCTTACCAAGGAGAAGCTCCTGCGAGGTACATCTGTACACTTGTTGAAAGAGCTCTCAGCCCCGAAGATATGTGAAGCTGCATCGGCAGCTGACGGTGTTCTTGGGTTTAGTGCCAATACCTTGCAGACTGAAGGTGGCAGTAGTGTACCGGGACTTACACTGAATGCTAAGGGAGGGGAGTGGAATGCTAGGTCTGCGTTGGAGAGAGCTGGATGGGTTCAGAATTCAGTCAGAATTTGGCTCCCCGATCCTTTGATTCCACTTCCGGGATCATCCCCGGGTAAGTTGCATCCCAGATCTACGAATGTTGGGATTGAGGGAGTAGGAATTGGTCATCCGAAAGATGGGAGCCGGTGCGGTTTACCGGATGATGTTCAGACACTTTCCCAAACAGCTGATATGCAGTTAGCACAGAAGGAGACTGTATCTGGTGCTGCGATAAGTGCTGCAGAGTTGCCAGGAGACGATCCGTTAATGGAGGCCCAGGACTCTCACGATATCTCATACTTCCCGGTACTGTCTTCTAATGAAGTGTTCTTTGAGGCTTTGTTGGAAATAGAGCCACCCACCACAGACATTGTTACAGACTTCATTACAAATGACTTAATGAAGGAAGGGGATACTGTTGTTGAAGGGCAGGAGCTGGGACCTAATAGGGTTACATATGCCAGTCTTAAAAAAAACCACTAGAACAGGCCAAAAGGCGATTTGCTGTTCAATTGAGGTATGTGGGAGGTTTAGAATTACCTACACACAGGGCTTACGTAGGGAAGCATTTGATAAAACTGGATATGGGTTTTACACCTTCAGAGGTGTATGCTTTGATACATGCCCCAGGGAAAGCATCCTTTGATTTAAGCTTTTGATCTTCCTTGTTGAATAGATTTTGGCTTTTATTTAATGCTCATAAATGTACTCCTACATGGGCCCCTTTTCAAGCTATCCCACTTACAAAACCTACCTTCAAGATAATTACAATCCTTTTTAGAAATGAAGGAGTAAATATCATCGACATTCTGTACTGGTTAGGGACTAAGTGTGATGTGAAAGATATGCCAGAACCTATAGAGGATGAGGAGGGTTTTTGGACGGGGGCTGGAAGGTTAAAATTCAAATCCGTCAGGATGATTTTGGGATCAAGCATTTGCCAAATTGCTTTTATTTGGGGAAAGACAAAGGGATTCTGTTTTACCAGGGACAACCCAGACAATGTTACAAATGTGGCTCCTTGAGACACCTCAGCACTACTTGTGAGGTTCAGAGATGTTTGCACTGTGGTAGTCAGGGGCATACCAGTGCAGGGTGCACGGTTCCCCGTTTGCCATTTATGTGAAGAAGAAGGTCATTCTATTTTCTCTTGTCAATGGGCTTCCCATAATAATGGGAATGGAGATTTTGCAGAACAAGACTTTTATATTAATTGAGTGACTAGACAGGAAGGTGCGGCACACCCCACTCCTCCTAGACGAGAAGGTACAGCTCCCCCACACCTGGACAGGTGAGGTCAGCAACCCCCCCACCTAGAAAAGATGGTGTAGAGCCCCCCCACTTAAATAATTGAGGGAGACACCCTAGTTACCAAGTCATAGGGAGATAGCTGTTCAGTCATCTTCTATAGCACAGGCAAACGAACAAGAAGTGGTGACTCGAGTTGAAGGGGAAGAGGTTTTAGACCTCTCAAGTCAGTCAGTGCAGATGGTAGATCCAGACCTAGACATGCCACTGCCCCTAGCTCCATCCTCTTTGAACACTCCTTTCACTATAGTAGTCTTCAAGACCCATATCGTGCAAGACCAACCTGTGATGGAGATTCCTTTACAAAATAAGTTTGAGGTTCTACAGTGGGGGGACACAGAGATGGGAGATGATTCTGACGGAGTGTCTGACACCTCATCCTGTGTAGGGGGTACCTCAGATTACGAAGGACAGGACTCACAGTTGGCAGGAAAGGTTAAGAAAAAACGCCGTTTGAGGACACAATATAATTTAAGAAAGAAAAAAGCTACTGATATGGGTAATTCCTGAAGGGTTATACTTTACGGTTGGCATCGCTTAATGAGAACAGCTTGAAGTCTGATAAGAGACGCAAATCCACTTTTCAATATTTTCATTCCCAGACTTTTGACATCATTTTATTTCAGGATACACAACTCTTTACGAGTCTTGAGATCCAAAAGGCAAAAGATGACTTGATAGGGGGTCCGTCCTATTGGTCAGTGGAAGATGATACATGTAGTGGGGTTGGGATTTGCCTTACAAACACCAGGCTGGAGGTTACTAGAACTCAAGACATCATCCCTGGTAGAGCCATGTTAATGGATTTTGAGATTGAACAGCAGGCCTTTCGTTTAATAAATGTTTATACTCCACAGGAAAAGGCTAACCGGACTAGGATGTTTTACCCTTTTACAACCCCTGTTACTGATGGCACGTGCAGTCTTATGGGGTTGGGATTTTAATTGCAGCAGACTTAAAAAGGATTGTGGTATAAAAACTGGGAAAATATTTTGTGACGCTGCACTGTTAAATAGTATCATTTCTCAGATGCATTTGATAGACGCATTTCACACCACTCACCCTACTACGCAGTATACATATTTCAGAGGTCGCCTTAAAACTAGGCTAGATTACTGGTTTATTTCACCCTACCTACCTATTCAAATTTCTAGGATGCATCCAATGGCAACATCAGACCATCTACTGTTAGACGTCACTTTGTCCTGTTCCCCAGAACTCACATTAGGGAAAGGTTATTGGAGATGTAACACTTTATTATTGGTAATACCAGATATAAAAAAGGGATTTCTTGATACGACTCAAGCAAGACTTTCAGTTAAATGTCTATATGAGGCGGATTGGTGGGAACAAACTAAGGTAGTTCTGTCCAAGTACTGTCGATGTATGAGCCAATTGAAGGGGGCGTTTAGGAATACTAGGTATAGTCAATTACAAGGACAACTCTATCAGCTGTTTTCTTTACAATTAGACGGTTAATATGATTTTTTTGAACCAAATACAACACATAAAACGGGAAATGAATGAACTACAGTATGGCAGGATTAAGTCTATAGAATTTGAACAACGGTTTGGGACCAAGGGTAAACGAGAACAAGTTAACCCTTATGAAAACTGCATCTCACATAGTAATAAGAAATACATTTCATTGTTAAAATCAGGGGACCGGGTTATTACTGGTAATACAAACATTATGACGGAAGTAGAAACTTATGTACAGGAGTTATTTGGGAAGGCCCATGACATGCCAGGGAGTGCTGTAGATTGGTTGCATGAGTGTAATTTGCCACAAGTATCTCAAATTGATAGAAGGATGCTTACTAGAGAATCACGATATAGGAACTCAGGACAGTAATAGGTCAATTACAGGTAGGGAAGGCGCCAGGACCTGATGGTTTATCTAACGCCTTTTATAAGGTACTAATGGAATACATGGGACCCGAGATAACAGAGGTTTTTAATACAATTTTGCATCGTACAGAGATGCCAAACTCAATGTACCAAGGTCTTCTTCTATTGACTCACAAAAAGGGAACTAAAGACAGCTTAGATAATTGGAGACCCCTTTCCCTACTAAATTCTGATTTTAAAATACTGACAAAATTGCTAAGTAACCGACTGTCTTTAACATTAGCTTCCATAATACATTACTCACAGATGTGTTCTCTTCCAGGCAGAAAGATTTCTGACCTTTTAATCCTGATATGGGAATTGATAGAGAAAGGGGAGAATGGAGAGTTGTCAGGATATATAGTTAACCTTGACCAATCCAAGGCCTTTGATCAGGTTTCGCATCAGTATTTATGGACTTGCCTGGAACAATATGGATTCCCAGTAGAATTCATTAGATGGATTAAGTTGTGTTATGCCCATGCCCAGGTTAGGCCCTATGTGAACACGAGGGTGGGGAAGGCATGCCGTGTTAAAATAGGAGTGCATCAAGGGTGTCCTTTGAGCCCACTCCTGTATATTCTGACTTTGGATCCATTGATTAGGAAGATTCATTTACACCCTAGGATACAGGGATTATCTGTATCAAGCCAAGATACAGAAATAAAGACACTGGGGTATGCTGATGATCTCTGTATTGTTTTAGCAGATATGTATTCATCAGTATCAATGGGACATTTGTTGGAGGAATTCTCTGCAATTTCTGGATCGATAGCTAATTTTCAGAAAAGTACCTGCATTGTTTAGGTAGAGATTTGTCACAAGACACTCATGTATATAACATACCGAAAAGTACTACAGGCCACAACATTTTGGGGATCCTAATGTTGCATTATATAATTGGGAGTATTTATTGAATATAGCGTTAGATAGAGTAGCTCAGTGGAACAGATGGAGTATGAGTAAAAAAAGAGAGTATACATGATTCACACATTTTTGTTGCCGATGTTCCTTTACTTGAGTTATATATTTCCACCACCAAAACAAGTTGAAACAAGGTTATATGGTTGTTTCTTTCAAGGGATCTGGGGTAGTAGGTTGAACCCCATTAAACGTGGGATTCTATACTTAGAAATCAAGGCAGGAGGATTAAAATTGATTAACCATATTACATTTTATCATAGCATATTTTTATATACAAATGTTATGCCATTAGTACATGGACGGCTACATATATGGGGCCCATGGGTTAGAGATAGCATGCAGCCAGTTTTCAATGCATGGGAGAGGCATGGAGTGCTCCCTAGACAAGGTCAATATATTGGGATTCCAATATACTTTAAAGAATGTATAAGTAAATTGAAATTATGGAAGGTGAGTTTGGGAATGATGAAATTAATTAATAGGAAGCAGTTTTATTCTGACATACAAAAGAACTTTTTCATAACTTTTCAGACTATATGAAAAGATCTGAAAGGGAGATTCAGTACATTACGACTTTGTTATTGGATGACAGGATAGTTCCTCAGATTTAGGATACCGCTGTGTATACAAGGAAAACTTCCTATAAAGAATAATCAAAAACATAAAGAGATGTCAGAGAGGGGATGCCCAAGATTGGGATGTATAGATTTGCCGGAGACACTGGATCATCTTTTCTTTCAATGCTAGTTTATCCAGTCTTTTCGGACTTTAGTTTATCAAACGTGGATATGGTTCCCACAATGGTTACGCACTCCTGAGGCTTTGTATTATGGGATATTTCCAGAACATGATACCCAATTTGAGGTGAGCACCTTAAGAATTATTATTACATGCATCAAATATTGGATTTGGCAGGCTAGATGCAAACTCACTTTGCAACAGATAGAGTGGTCAACAGTACAATTGATTAACGCGATTCGAGAAAATATTAGCACCATTAAATATCAAGAGTGTAAAAAGAATAATATGAATGCAATAAAATGGGCACATGTTGAGATTTTCTAAATAAAAAGAGCAAAGAAAGACTATGGATGCTTTGGCTTAAGGTTCTGTTATTTTCCAATGTTATATGTCTGTATATTTATTAATGTTGTGAGTGGTACATATGTTAAGTTATTGATTAGGGATGAAATAGGGGGTTTTAGTGTTTATTTAGTAGTATGAATTATTCATTGGACTATTAAAAGGAGCTTCTTCAATAGTAATTCATCCTCTCTTTTTTTTTTGTTGATTGCCTATCGGAATAGGTATTATTACATTAATTCATTCATTATCTAAGCAGTTTATTATAGAGGGGATGTTATGCTGTACCTAGCCCTTCCTATGGCCAAGAAGAAAAAAATTACTCACCTTAGTAATGTTGTTTCTTCTAATGGAGTCTTGCTGTATTCTGACAGTAGCAGTGAGTCCCAAGCTTCGAACTGCCCCGGAGATGAAAGAGTTAACTTTCCATGCCAGGCATGGAACGCTGAGCTCGGGCTCGGTTGAGACTCTGTCTGTTCCTGTTTAAACTCAAACCATCAGATCTTTACGAGCAAACTCACGAAGGCCCTGTGTGGAAGCTGTAAACCTACACTAGCCAACTGGCTACTAAACATAAAAAACTCATTTTTTGGTCCCAAAACAAAGACTCAAGTCAGGAGACCCAAAAAATGAAAAACACAAAACAAAATCACCTAAGAAAAGGGGGTGAAACAACAAGGTGGGCATCTACTGAGTGCCAACACTGCCACTGCCCACCCACATCCCAAAACAGAGGTTCTGAGAGGGGCAGGCGGGGGGGGAGGTCAGAATACAGCAAGACTCCCATTAGAAGAAACAACATTACTAAGGTGAGTAATTTTTTCTTCAAACAACATGAAGTCTTGCTGTATTCTGACAGTAGCAGACTACCAAGCAGTACCTCCATGGAGGAGGACAGAACCTACTTAGGAAATAGGCTCTAAGCACACGCTGTGTTAAACCGAGCATCACCCCTAGCCTGAATATCCAAGGAGTAATGCTTGGTAAAAGTGTGAACTGTTTTCCAGGTAGCTGCTTGACATATCTCTAAGATAGGAATATCCCTGGCAGCAGCCAGGGATGCAGCTGTACCTCTGGTAGAGTGAGCCCTCAGGCCTGAGGGTGGAACCTTACCCAGTTTTCCATAACAAAATTGGATACAAGAGGCAATCCACCTGGCAATGGATCTTTTAGTGGCAGGTTTCCCTTTACCAACCTCACCATAAGTGAGGAACAGTTGGAGGGAGTCAAACCTGTGACCCTTGGTATGCTCTATATAGTAGCTAAGGGCTCTTTTCACATCTAAACTGTGGAGCCTCCTCTCGCCAGAGGAGGAATGGTCAGTGAAGTACACAGGAAGAGACATAGATTGATTAAGGTGGAAATCTAAAACCACCTTAGGCAAAAATTTCCTGTTAGTCCCGAGGACCACCTTATCTCTATGAAAGGAGATAAAATCAGGCTCCACTGATAAAGCTTGTAACTCACTTATGCGTCTGGCAGAGGTGATGGCTACCAGAAATACAGTTTTCCAAGTCAAGTACTTAAGCTCTGCTGAAGACAAAGGCTCAAAAGGGGGGTTGCATAAGCTGAGCAATGCAAATATTAAGGTCCCAAGCAGGCGCAGGGTCCCTGAAAGGAGGGTTGGTGTGAAGCAATCCCTTGAAAAACTTGGAGAATACAGGGTGAGCTGAAAGAGAAGAGGGCTTACCTGCTGAGGTAAAAGCAGAGACAGCTGCCAGGTGCACCTTCAGTGTAGCTGGTCTAAACCCTAAGCCATTTAAATGGACCAAATAATCAAGGACTGTGGGCAGATCAGCAGACTCTGGGGAAGTATGCTTTCCAGAGCACCATATGGAAAATCTTTTCCACTTGGAATTATAAGTAGCCCTGGTGGAAGGTTTCCTAGAAGCCTTCAGAATGTCCATTACGCCTTGGGAGAGATGTAAATCAGCAAACTCTAACTCTTCAAGAGCCAGGCATTGAGATTGAGAGATTTGAGATTCGGGTACCAAACCCTCCCCTGAGCACAGGTTAACAGGTTGTGATTCCTGGGAAGACACAGGGGAAGATGGACTGCTAAGGACAGAAGGAGTGGATACCAAGGCTGTCTGGCCCAGTCTGGAGCAATCAGAATCATCTTGCAGGGTTGAGATCTGATTTTGACTAGCACTTTGAACAAGAGAGGGAAGGGGGGAAAGGCAAACAGGAACTTCCCTTCCCAACTGAGAATTAAGGCATCCAGGGGGACTGTGCCCAAGACTGGAGGCCTGCAACAAAAAAGAGGAAGTTGGTGATTGTCTGGGGCTGCAAAAAGATCTATCTGTGGGGTGCCCCATCTGGAGAATATCACCTCCAAGACCAAGGGATCCAGGGACCATTCGTGATGGCCCTGAGATATCCTGCTGAGAGCATCTGCCAGGACATTGTCCTTGCCTGGGAGGTGTACTGCTGTGAGGGAGGTGTTCGGAGAATAAGCCAGGGACCACAACTTCATTGCTTCTGTGCACAAGGCCGTAGACCAAGTGCCTCCTTGCTTGTTGATGTACCACATTGTGGTGGTATTGTCTGTTCTGATCTGAATAACTTTGTTCTGAACAGACTTGGAAAAAACTTGAAGTGCTAGAAATACTGCTCTGAGCTCCAACAGGTTGATGTGGAGCAGAGACTCCTGAGGGGACCACAACCCCTGGGTGGTCATTTCGCCTAAGTGAGCCCCCCACCCCAAGAGGGAAGCATCTGTAGTAAGGATTAAGGAGTGGGACTGAGTGACAAAGAGGGGACTCCTTGTCTCAGATTGCTTTGATTCTGCCACCACTGTAGGGCCTGGATCAGGGTTCGAGTTACTGGGATCAATTTGGTCAGAGGGTCCTTCCTTTGAGACCAGAAGGCTCTCAAATGGAACTGAATGTCTCTCATCTGAAATCTTGCTCCCTGCACCACTGCTGTGGAAGCAGCCATGTGCCCCAGGAGCTGTAGAAAATGTCTTGCTGGTCGGGATACCTGCAGGGGTGAATGAGGAGGCCAGAAAGATAAGGGTCCTTGCCCTGTCCAGGGGAAGGAAAGCTCTGGCCTTTCCTGTGTCTAGCTCTGCACCTATGAAGGTGAGGAGCTGGACAGGCTCTAGAATTGACTTTGAAAGGTTCAGGAGGAAACCTAACGAGGTGAGCAGTTGCTGAGTTACCTGTAAGTGTGACTTGAATTGGTCTGGGGACTGGCCTACTATAAGCCAGTTGTCTAGGTAAGGGAAGATGGCAATCCTTTGCCTTCTTAGAGAAGCAACTACTACTGCCAGGCATTTTGTGAACACCCCTGGAGCAGAGGTTAGTCCGAAGGGCATTGCTCTGAACTGGTAATGGCCTGAGGGCAGCTCAAACCTGAGGTACTTTCGATGGGAGCTTCTGATGAGAATATGGAAGTAGGCATTCTTGAGGTCCAGGGATACTAGCCAGTCCCCTGGCCTTAGAGAGGGTAGAATTATTCCCAGAGTCACCATTTTGAATTTTGGTTTTAACAGGTGCTTGTTTAAGTATCTGAGATCCAGGATGGGCCACCATTCTCCTGTCTTTTTTGGGGTAAGGAAGTACCTGGAGTACAACCCTTTGCCCTGGTGTAGGGGTGGAACCCTTTCCACAGCTCTGAGAGCTAGGAGGGAAAAGATCTCTGCCTCTAGGGCAAGTGCCTCCGAGGGGTTTGCAGGTGGAAAGGATCTGGTTCTCAGCTTTGGGAATCTTTTGAAGCTGAGAACCAGTCCCTGGCTTACTACTTCCAGGACTCACTTGCCTGATGTTATAGACTTCCAGTCCTGGACAAAGTAAGCCAGCCTGCCCCCTACAGGTGGTGGAGAATCGGCCCTGGCAAACCCATCAGGGTACCTGCTTGGCAGGGGATTTTGGCTGAGGGGTGGAAGCAGGTCTGCTAGTACCCCTTCTGCCTCTCCCTAAAGAACCCCTCTGAGCATACATGAGAGAGGGAGGCCTGGCTTGGTAGAAAGGCCTGTGAAAAGGCCTGTCCCTGCCCCTGGGAAGCTGCCTCTGAGGAGTGGCCTGCCTTTCTTTGGCCTGTGCACTCCTGTAGGTGGTCCTATACTCATCCATTTTCTTCATGTAATTCTCTGTTTGCTTCCCAAACAAAGAATTACCAACAACAGGAAAATTCATGGCCTTAGTCTGGGTATCCTGTGACAGGCTAGTACATCTGAGCCAAGCCATTCTGCGAGGTGCCACAGATGTAGCCATGACTCTTGATGACACATCATTTGAGTCCACTGCAGCATGGAATTGCACCTTGGATGCCTCAATATCGTCAGCAGCCACCTGCTCCAGCTCCTTGGCAAGCTGGCCAGGGACCTGTTTTGCTAAAGCCATGACAGTGTCCCATCTGGATTTCTGATATCTAGCAACATAAGCCATATAATTTGCCTGTCTGAGTCCCAAGGATGCTGCCATGTACTGTTTCTTTGCCATGGCATCAATCCTCCTGGAGTCCTTGTCTGGGGGGTGTGAAGCCAAGGGAATATTTGCCTTGTCACAGGCTGCAGCCTGCACTACCCCAACATGGCTGCACTGTTGTGTAAGGAACTCCGTATCAGAGCTTGACAATGCATACCTCTTGTCCATTCTCTTATCCACAGGAGGTATAGTGTTAGGAGTTTTTAAAATTTTAAATGTCTGTTTCCCAAAAGATTTATGCAAGGGAATAGACAGCCTCCTAGACTCTGGGATATCCATAATTTCCACAAAGTCAGGCTCCTTTTGGTCATCCGAAGCTTCCTCCATAGGAAGCTGGAGGGTTTCAGCCACTTTTTTATAAAACATAAAATGAGAAGGGGACTTAGAAAGCCTAGGAGGAGATACTCCTGAAGGTCTGTCTGGGGAGATGTCCAGGTCAATGGGCACATCCAGACTTTCAAATCCACATTCACTGTCCTCATACTCCTCTTCCCCCTCCTCCGGTTCATAATACTCCTCTAAATCATACTCTTGAACGGTGGAACCACAGACCAAGCGCCCCCCTGATGGTGCTGGTTGTTCGGGCTGAGGAAAGCGACTGGACAATTTTGATCGCTTTGGCTATTTCTTCAGCGGTTGGAGAGGAAAGTTTTGGCTCCACACCAGCTGATTTTCTAGTCCTCTTTGCTGGAACCGACTCCTCAGAGTCAGATCTCCTTTTGCCCGAAGAAGTCTCGCCCTGGTCAGAGAGCACTCCTTCTGGTTCGGTTTGAACCGAACCAGGCTGGCCATCCGGTTCAGCGGACTTTTTGGCCTCCCTTTCCCTGAGCCTACCAACTCTCTTTTCTAGGGTAGCTGCAGGAAAATTTTTACAAATCTGGCAGTCTGCATTGAGGTGGTCAAACCCCAGACAATAAACACAGGTGGTGTGGGGATCAGCCTTGGCAAAGACTTCCCCACACACTCTACAGTGTTGAAACCCAGTGGGCCCGGTTTTACTTTGGGTTTCTCAGACATTGTGCCAGTCCTAACCAAACTTACCCTTTTAATGGCAATCCGCCAGGCAAGACCCTCCTATCGGTTCCTGACCGTGTCACGGGTCATGGAAAAAAACGTAATAAAATCCGTTTTTTAGAACCGATAAGAACCAGTAACCACACTCTAAAAGTACAATTCAGGATTTTTAAACAACTTGATCGGTTCAAACCGAACCGATAAACTTTACAAGTTCCACACAGAATAAGATTAATGTATAACCTATCTAGTACTCACGAATACCACAGACAGAGACTGAACCGACAGGTTGCGGTTTAAATTCGGTCGAAAACTGAGAAAAACGGTACTTTAACCGACAAATTGAACCGAGCAGAAGGAGAAATCTCCGGAGCGACTGTTCAGTGAGGCGGAGTAAAGAATCTGACGGTTTGAGTTTAAACAGCAACAGACAGAGTCTCAACCGAGCTCAAGCTCAGCGTTCCATGCCTGGCATGGAAAGTTAACTCTTTCATCTCCGGGGCAGTTCGAAGGTTGGGACTCACTGCCACTGTCAGAATACAGCAAGACTTCATGTTGTTTGAAGACTTGCTCCCTTATTGTAGAAATGTTATTGTTGGATGTTGTTGTATCATGACATGTGATATTTCTGTGCTGTATTTTGTATGCTTGTATCTTCCTTTTTATTTGTTGTTTGTGAGATCTTGACTAAAATAATTCCCCTACTCTTTTCGATAAGTGCCATGGGATCTTTAACATCCACCTGAGCTACCACCAATCCAGGCAGATGGGACCTCGGTTTTAACGTCTCATCCGAAAGACGGCACCTCAGAAGTGCAGCACCCCTCTCATACTGCACTACAATGTCAGTACTGGGATATTAACCCAAGTGCCAGATGTGGGAACTGAACCCACAGCCCTCCGATCTCCTGGCCGCAGAGGCGAGTGTGCTACCTACTGAGCCACTGACACTAACAAAGCTGTTGGAAGCATGGATTTCCATTCTCAACAGCGTTATACCATACACTATAACAACATTCTACCATACACTATAATGCTCTACTATACACTATATTTGGGATACATCTTAGCTCTGATTAAGGAGATTGTTTGTTTCTCCAGGTGGTAATATAATGTCTACATGGTTTGTATCAGATATGGTATAGTTATTGTTGTAATCACATATGAAAACAATAAACAAAGTTTTAAAAAAAAACTAATGATAATAAGGAGAAATAATGGGGAATGAGTGATGATGATGACACTTGTGTGTACAGTACTTGTACTTTACTTGTGTTGTACTGTAAACAGCCTGCTACGAGTCACAAAGTCAAGTTATCCCCTGGGCCACTCACAGCCAGAAGCACAAGCACATCAACTTATATATTGTTTGTCTGAACAGTATTTTTTTTAACACATGAAATTGTGAATGAACATTAACAAGTGATCGTGATTTATAATTGGATGGCACAAGTCAAAGATTTATTTTGCAACCCTGTTGCCCTTGCCCTGTACACACAGCCACACTGAAGCCAGGAAAACAAAAAATATTTTGGATTTCTAGGACTGTTACATTTATCATGGGCCACCCTGCAGTCTCTCTCTCTCTCTCTCTCCCCTGTCTGGACGTCACAAGTCAAAGATTTATTTTGCAACTCTGCTGCCCTTGCCCTGTACACACAGCCACACTAAAGCCAGGAAGGGAAATTTTAGTTGGGATTTCTGGGACTGTTACATTTATCATGAGCCCCCCTGCAGTCTTTCTCTCCCTTTCCTCTCTGGACATCACAAGTCATAGATTTATTTTGGCACCTTGTTGTCCTTGCCCTGTACACACAGCCACACTGAAGCCAGGAAAATACATTTTATTTGAGATTTCTGGAACTGTTACATTTATCGTCAGCCCCCCTGCAGTCTCTCTCTCTTGCTCCCCTCTGGACGAGATCTTGAATGAATGTTAACAAATGATTGTGAATCATGACTGGATGGCACAAGTCAAAGATTTATTTTGCCACCCTGCTACCCTTGCCCTGTTCACACAGCCACACTGAAGCCAGGAGAAAATTAATTTGGGATTTTATATAACTGTAAATTTCTCTTGGACCCCCAGTAGTCTCTCCCTCTGGATCAGGAATGGCACAAGTCAAAGATTTTGCCAGCCTGCCCTTTCTCATATACAGAGTCAGCTACATTGTTTGAGGCCAAGAAAAGAAAAATACTTTCATTTGGGATTTTCTGTAACTGTAAAATCTCTCTTGGGCCCCCAGTAGTCTCTCCCCTCTCTCCTCTGGATCTGGAATGGCACAAGTCAAAGATTTTGCCAGCCTGCCCTTTCTCATGTATACACAGCTACACTGTCTGAGGCCAAGAAAACAAAAACAAATTTCATTTGAGATTTTCTGTAACTGCAAAACCTCTCTCTGGCCCCTAGTAGCCTCTTCCTCTCATCTGGAACAGTCACACAATACTGCCACACTGCCTTAGTTTGCAATTTGCATCCCCCCGTGGCAGCCACCCAGGCCACCACTTCCTCCCCAGTCCCGCATCCCAATTTCCCAGCCCACCTTCACCCACCCCCAACGATCAGTTTCTCTCCCTCTCTTTTCTCTCACTCTCCCTCATTTCTTCTCCTCCCTCCCCTCTGGCTGATATATTTCTGGTGGTTTTTCTTGCATTTTTTGGGGGGGGTGGTTGGCACCTTTGTTTGGCGACTCTTTCTGCTGGCTGCCTGGCTCTGCTGAGTGCAGCTCCTGCTCCTCCTCAGTCATCTGGGGCCACGTTTTGCACTCACCATGGTTATATACCGTGAGCGCATCACGTGACCTTCTGTTGCCTGATTGGATGCTACCAGCCATCTGTATGTGCCAATAGCATCCCCATGGCAACAGACAACAAAATCATGGAAACAGCATCTGTGTGGACCCAGAAATGAAAATTATGTACCTACCATAATTCTTGATCTTTCTGTGTATCTTCACCATTCATCACTAGTGGGTATCTTGCCAGAGCTAGGACCCCATGGGAGACTTTTTTTTTCAGAGACGGAGTCGATGCAGGGGTGGCGCTGCCCTCGAGGCCGACGTACTTCAAGGCACTCGCGGGTTGGTCGCTAACTGCTGTCAACTCCACCCTCGCCCTAGTTCTGAAAATGCCGGAGAGAGAGAGAAAGAAAGCGACGGAGGGGTGGGGAAAGGGAGCCCAAGGGATAGACAAAAGGAAAGGATATAATAACTAAAAGGAGAAATAAATGAAGAGGACAGAAAAAGGGAGGAACAGCCTAAGGGATTGGGAAGAGGGGGCCCCATTCTCTGGATGAAAAGAAAGAAGGGATGGGAATGAGAGGGTAAAAGAGGGAAAAAGAGATGGGAGGAGGGAAGGACACCGCTCCTGGCTAATGCGGACCTGGACCTCGTGAGGGAGAGATTTTAAAAACTTCCAGGCTGCAGAAAATGCAGAAGGCACAGACTGCCTCATAAGCAGTCAGCTAGTCCCACAGGAACTAATACCTTTAGAGGAATATCGAGGTCGAACAGGGTAGACAGGGAGGTGGGGTCCAACCCTCCCACCAAATTAAGGAGTAAAACTCCAAAAGGGAGACCTCTATTAACTCAAAGAAGGAGAGGAGTAGTCCCAAGGGGATATTTAAAATAATAGGGATTGAAGTGGGGGTACTGGGGAATCCTCTGATCCCTCCCCTTCACCCCGGACCCCCAAAGGGGTGGGGAAGAGCTGAGCCAAAGGCAAGAGGGGAGGGAGGAGGAGGAGGAGACATGCCAAGACCCCCCAGGAAAGAACCCCTCCCTGTGTGTCTCAAAAAGGTCCTCTTCCTCCTAACCACACGGAAAAGGAGGGAGAGGATGGAGCTGGAGAGCAGCAGAGAGACACACATGGGGAGGGGGACTGCCCAGAGACTGAGGCCCAAGAGGGGAAGGTGGGCCGGATTTAGTGATGAATGGTGAAGATATACAGAAAGATCACTCTTCACCATTCACCACTGGTGGATGAGTACCAAGCCCCCCTGAAGGGGGCCCAATATGCCGCTAAGGGACAAAGCCCCATAGCTTCCAGTAGAGAAGACACCATAGGGGAGAACTCCTACAGGCCTGGGACTGGTCTGGGTGAGACGGGGAACTCCCCATGGGAGAAGGAAGGCACCCCTGAATCTGCCATCTCACCCTATGAGAGAGGAGATGGGCCCTCCGGAAAGCGAAGGAAATCACCCTATGCTGGGCCAAGGATGACAGCCAGGAAAGACGAAGCCATGCCATCTGCCTAGTGTAGATCGCTACCCCCACTATTTTGGAAGCCACCTCACTGGCATCATACAATGCCCTTGCCTAGTGCCTTGCAAGCTCCAGACCCTGCGCAGAGAGGGTGATGGCTCACCTGGTTTCCTCCAAATCAGGCATGTAGGCTAGAAGTTGTCCTAGTCTGGACCACAAGTACCTGTTGTAGGTAGCGTTGTGGGCCTGATGAGCTGCTATGCAGAGCAGAATCTGTGCAGAGGAAAAAGTTCTCCTCCCCCGAAGTCAAAATCCAAAGAGTCTGGGTCTGGGGGTCAGTCATAGGCTGGGGTTGGAAGCCCAGGGGGGGGGTATCCAGGCAAGTCATGCCCCCAAGGGGGGTGAGGCAGAGTTCCTGGAGACCCGGTGGGGGCGCAAAACCTCTGGCGTAGATCCCTTGGGGCTGGAGTGGAGGAGAAAGGGATGCTGGCAGACCCGGTGTGATGCTTCCTGGAAAGGAAGCAGGCCACACGAGAACCGCAAGGTTGGCCACACTGAACTCGCCTAAAAAGGTGCGCGCTGCCTGGTCTGGATTGCTTTCAGAAAGAGAGGTAATGTGGAGCTCGCCTACCATCCCTGAAAGGAAGCGCTGATAAGCAGTGAGATCAGCTGCTGGGGAAAGGTGGACTTAGGGTTCCTGTCCTTCAGAGTAGGAAGACGAGGAAGTCAATGAGTCCAGAGATTCAGGGTCAGGCTACACAGGAGAGTGGTGAAACACCTGCCCATCCATGGCTCTAAGATAGGAAGGGAAATGCGCAGCTGAAGCCCCTGAACTGCTCCCAGGTAAGGGGACCCCTAGGACCAGGAACACCTGGGAGAGGAGGAGGAGTAGGCTGAGGCATGGGGGTCAAGCACCTAAAAGAAGGAGCATGGCCTCTGCCCAGGCAGGCAGACCGAGCAGATGCCCCCAAAGAGGAGAGAGACTCGGCGGTCCCAGCAGACACAAGCCGTTCAACTGGGTCAGAATGACTAGAGCTGTGCCCGCAAGAAGAGATCCCCCCATGAGGTGACCAGGACCGTGTGAGCCCAGAAAGATGGCCTCTGACCTCCAGAGTACAAGTCCCTCTTGAGGAGTGTCTAGGGGAGGGGCAATGATCCATACTATGGCCCCTCCCAGAACCTGAACAGGTCCCAAGGAGAGGCCACTGCGCCAAACCCTGTGCCCTCAACCCCTGACTCTGAAAGGGCCCTCTTCCTTGTGACTGCCAGCCTAGGTAGCTTGCAACCCCTAACCAACTTCTGGGAGTCAGCCAAGGGTACAGTACCCTCCCCTTCCTGGGGTGCCACAGACTGTCCCAAACTTGGACTGTCCAGGCATACCGAGAGGGGTACCCCAACTGAGGGGACGGACATGTCTGTTGTCCGGGCTGCGCAGCAGTGGCCACCTGGACCGCTGCAGGCTGGTCAGTCCCACTGACCCCAGAACCTGTCTGACCCACAGAGGGAGGGTGAGTGGGGGCCAAGGTGCTGGACACCGAGGGACCAAAGGATTCAGAAGAATCCGGAAGCCAGTCCGGATCAGACCCCGAATCCTCCGAGGAGGAGGAGGACTGAGAGGTCCAAAGCCTGACTACTCACTGGTTCCTCCCAGTCCCAGAACCGCTAGCTGTGCCGCCTGCAGCCCTGGCACCGCGAGCGACACCACAGTCCAGAGTGGCACCACATCCAGCACTGACCTCCCCCCCGCACCACGAATGGCAATGGAGTCAAAGGCAGCACCAGCCATGGCACCGCCCCCATCCCCAGCGCTGCGAATGGCACCGGAGTCAAAGGCGGCATTGGCCACTGTGCCACCCCCCTCCCTGACACTGCGAACAGTACCGGAGACAGGTGCAGCACCTATCCCCCATCCCGGTGCCAGGCATGGCGCCAAAACCAGAGGTGGACCCAAAAACAGGTCCTGCACTGCCCACAGTGCTGTTCCCTTCTCCAGCACAGTAAACAGTGCCAGAGCAGGAAATGGCGCCAAGGGATAACCTGGCACCTGGGCCCCCAGTGAGTGGCACCGACAGACGATGTCGAGGACGGTACCGGTCTGAGCCCGCGGGCCCCAGAACTTGACACCGGGGGAGCCTTTGCTTCTGAGGAAGTGACTGCCAGAATGCTGCCTCCTACCTGGCCCCCAAGAGGGCTAGATTGGGCCTCCTGCACCGTGGAAGAAGCCCCTGCTGTGGCAAGGCTAAAACTGGGGGAGGTCCCCTCCTCCATGGGCCATATAGGACTGGAAGGGGACTCGGAAGAAAGGTCAAGTGTCCTCGCCTTGGCCCGCCTACTGCGAACCCGCCCTCCAAAAGTCAGCGGCACATGTCTGACTTTAAACGCGTGCATTTATAGAACACAGCAGTTAATGGAAAAGCAGGCATTGCAGTTATCCATGTCGTGGGCTGGGCCAAGGCAGGAGAGGCACCAGTCATGCTGGTCCAAAACAGAGTAAAGGCGGCCGCAGGGACACCGATGCATATGGGGCTGCCCCACCTTTGACTTTTTCTTGTCCCTGGGACGAGGCATGACCGAACGGAAAATAAATTCAAAACAGTACTCGGCATAGCTTTAGAAAAAAGGAACAATCTTACCGAGCAGGCGAAGCATAACTGAGACAACTAACCAACCGATGGACTAGGACACAAGCAGGCCAAAAATCTGCAGTTGCTTGAAGAATCTCCATGAGGTCCTCACTCTATGGTGGGAGAAGAAGAACTGGGGCAAGGGTGGAGTCAACGGCAGTTAACGCTAACTCCACGAAAAGCACGTAGCACGTTGGGTTCTCGAGGACAGCACTTCCCCCTGTGTCAACTCCACCTCTGAGAGAAAAAAAAAGTCTCCCGTGGGGTCCTAGCTCCGGCAAGATACCCACTAGTGATGAATGGTGACGACTGACACAAATAAGATCTGGACTTCTACAGCAAAGTCCATATCTATCCGAGTCAGTGGATTGCAGGTTCGATCCGGGAGTCCAGATCTCCCGCAGAACAGTCTGCCCAGTCCTAGTACTTGCAGTAATTATTAATCTTACAGAATATCTTCACCATTTATTCCCACTAATGGGTCTGGGGCCTGAGGCACTAGGATCCTGTGGGAGCTATTTTTTTGCAGGGAGGGAGCCAATGTTGACTACTGACAGCACCTGTGCATCTCCAGACAATAACCATCACCAGCTTCCTCATGTAACTCGGTTCTATTTGCCAGGAGAGAAACAAAGTGGAGAGAAATAAAAGAGAGAGCTAGATACTTTCTAGCCCAAGGGATAGGAAAAGCATATAGGAAATAAAACAAACAACCAGATAAAGCCCGACTATCTGCTACAGTCTAAGGGTTGGGCCTACCAGGTGACACAAGAGTAGTTGGGTCTAAAAAGGAGCCAGAGCCTCTTACCACTAGCCAGACATGGTGTGGATAGAGATGGTAAAAAATATAGGGCAGCAGCCCTGAGCAGATGGCTTTGGCAGAAGCAGCAAAAGGGGAAGTCCAAACGGGGACCCCTTGCAAATGGGATGGCATTATACTAAGAACAGAAAAAATGACATCTGAACTCCCAAAAAAGAACAGCTCCTTGCATCCACGTAAAACATGAATAAACTTAAGAGTAACCCATGGACCTCTTTTCTCTATGACAGAAGAGAGAAAAGTAGGGATGAGAAGCATAGGAGCTGCAGGACTAGCAGTCCTTGAGAGTCAAGATATGGTTATCTCCTATGGCTTGCTCCAGGCAGAGTGGGAGAAAGCCCAAGCACAGAGAGAAATTACACGGAAATACCAACCAAGAAGTCCCACCATAAGGAAGACCATGCCCTGCTTCTCCCTTCAACCACAGGGGTGTACCCTGTGTGATGCTAGTACATTGATCCAAGCAAGTGCATAGCACCCTTCCACACAGAGAGCAGCTGCTCAGTGGAGTTAGAGTAGACAGTGCCCAAGGCACATGTTGCATATGTCAACTAACAAGGATATACCCTGGAAAGAAAAAGAGGACAAGAAAAAACAATGGAGGGAAGGGGATACCTACCCACTCCATAAAAAAAAAACAAAAAAAAAATGTTGGGGTTGGTAGGGGGACACAAGTGACCCCCACTCCCCTTTTTTTTGGTGGGGGTTGGCACCGGAGTGCTCAACCTCTTTTTTTTTTTAACAGCAAAAAATAACCACCATATAAGGGCCATGGCAGAAGAGGTACCCAGCAGATAGAAGAGTGCTGCCAGCACACACAGGGTAAGCTGCCAGTGGCCATGGCTCTTAGTGAAGTGGGGGAAGGTGGGTGGGCATGTGAATCAATGGTGAAGATAGTCTGGAAGATCAGCAATTATGGTAAGTAAATAATTTTCACATCTTCCAAGAATCAGTCTTCACCATTGATTCCCACTAATGGGTCAGAGTACCAACTTTTCCCAATATATGGAGGAGCAGGCTCACCCTCTAGGTAGAATTACCCTCAGCCCTCTGCATGGGGGAGAACACCTGAGGGCAGGGGCTCCTTACAGGTCTTGCGAGACCCGAGACTGGTCAAAGACAGGCAGAGGCTCCTGTGGCAAAGGTGCAGAATGGTGACCCAATAGCTCTCGTCTGACCCTGCAGGAGAAAAAAAATGAGACCTCTTGGAGAGTTTAGCACCTTTCACCATGCCAGAGGTACTAGTCATGAAAGGCCAAGCCACGCTGCACACCTCATGCAGACTGCAGTTTCCACCAACCTGGAGGCCACTTTATTGGCATCAGACGATGCCTTTGATTGTTGTCTCTCCAACTCCAGGCTCTTGGCAGTAAGGCAGATGGCTTACCCGACTATGAGTGGAACATGGCAACTAATAGCTGACCTAGTTGCACCCACAAGTGCTTGTTGTAAGCTGCCTTAACTGCCTGATGTGCAGCAGTGCACATCATGGCATGAACTAAACTAAATTCCATCCTTCCTTGGGCATCTGCCTGAGCAGAGTCTCCCTCAAGAGGTCGGTCACACATTGGACACATAGGCCCTGTTGAGGTCTGCAGGATCTCACTCCCTGAGGTAGGATAAGACACTGCCCCTGCAGAACCCATGGGTGTGCAGTATCATATATGGATGTCCCTTGGGGGCTGGAGGGCATGTGAAGGGACATCTCCAGACTGCCCTTGAACACTACTTGAAGGCCCTAGGGCAGGGAGGGGTGACAGAGTTTGCATTACCAAAATCTCCTGGGAGTCCCAGCTGCAAAGACATGGTACTAACACTTGCAATAGTGCTCACATCCAGCACTTGCAACATGTCTGCCAGGAATCTCTGGTACAGAGTACTCAGAAGCTGAGGAAATATGCAGGGAGATTCCATGCCCTCTGAGGAGAACGTAGATGGAGAACAGGTAATGGATGTGGAAGGGGTGGTGCCAGGGGGCTGGGTTGAAACTGAACCCAGTCGGCATGCCTATGGTAGTGATGCAAGGCACCAGCCACTCTTCCATGCTCACTTCAGGTGATTGGACCCAGAGGGCCCATGATCCCTGGGAATTCAGGCAGAGGTGGCAAAGGCTCAAGAGGAAAGTGGGAGCTAGGGTCTCCAGAGCCTAAGTTTGGGCTGTAGGGATGTTCATGGGACCTTGCCCAAGGGAAGCACTTGGCAGGACCACCCAAAGAAGGTCTACCTTCAGAAGAAGAATGACAAAGTCAGTGCCCATGGTGGGAGACCTCCAAGTAAGGAGAGATACAGTCCCCTCAGTGCAGCTCTGGACCTCTCCAGTGGTGGGCTAAGCACGTGGGTCCAAAGAGAATTCCACCTCCCAGTCATCCTCTGGCCCTAACCCAGTGCCACCTCTGGCATCTGGCACAGGGCCAGGGACTGGCCTAAAAGTGGGTTCCCCTCTGGCCCTGTGGCTGGTACTACCCTCGGCACCGGACCTGGTATTGCATTCGATGCCAACCCCTGGCCCATCCCTCCCGGCACAGTGAGCAGCATCGGGAGACAGCCTGGTGCCATGAATGGAACTGGGACTTTGATGGCTCCAGGGGCAACACTGACACCAGCACCATGCCAGATGTTGAGCCCAGGACTGACACCACAGCCGGTGACATGTCCCTTGATGGGGTGGTGTCAGGCCCACCCCCAAAGCTATGAGGGCTGCACTGCATTGCCTCAGTGCCGTTCTCTCTCGTGACACTGTGAATGGTGTCAGGTGCAAAGGTGGCACCAGGCCATGTCTGGTGCCCAGTCTGCACCAGGCTGTGACACCAAGATGTCCACCAGTGTAGACTGAGAATATAGCTTCAGTCTCACCACCAGGAACATCTGCTGCTCAGGGCAGTCGGGGGTATGTAGCCAGCCTCCCAGAGGGAGCCAGCTGTCCACCAGACCCATCCACCAGGGCCTCTGACACCTCAGCAAGGAGGACGCTGTGCTTTCTCAGCATGAGAAGTGCTGGCAAGAGGCCCAGGTGAAAGGCCCAGAGACTGTGCCTTGGCTTCTCATGTGTGATGCTTGCCTCCAAAGGTGGAGATCAGGTGAGCTCACTTTGTCACTTGGATTTCTAATGTATGGCAGTCCATGAAGAAGAATCCATGTTGTGAGAAGAGCCAATGTAGGTCCAGCAATGTTATCCGTTTCCATGATGGATTTCCCACGGGGCAACAATGCACGATGGAAGGCTGACAGTGTTTCTTCAGCTTCTTTTCCCCTTTCATGTCTTTATTGGGTTTTGGCATCACAGAAAATAAAGAAAACAGAAGATGGCACTGTGAACTGTATACTTTCGGCAGTGACGCAGAAGTAATTCATTGATGGTCAAACTGAGGCACTGTTGCTCCCATGGTGTGCACTTGACAGAAGGAAGAACAGAACTGAGGTGCATGAGGGAGCTGGCAATGGTTACTAGCTGGCACGCATGGCACTAGGTGAGGTTCGCAGGCACTGTCAGTAGTCAATGTCAGTTCATTCCCTGCAAAAAAATTGCTTCTGCAGGGCCCTGATGCCTCTGGCCCTAGACTCCTTAGTGGGAATCAATGATGAAGACTGATTCTTGGAAGATCTGTAGAGTTGTGTGCATTAAACTAAACTGACACAAAAATAATAAACTATTGTGTATTTTAATGTAAAACTGAAGAACTTAATGAAGTAATCATATACAGTATACAGTAAAGTTCTGGCCTCCACATGGAGAGTATTGATGCTACTGCTGCACACTCAACATCAGGGAAAAAGGAACTGCGGTGGTTGGGGACTGGTGCCGCTGTATACCAGGGGGCATGTAAAGGTGACACATGCGTGATGCTCATTATCGCTGACAGCCCTCCAGAAATGTTCTAGCTGCTGTAGGATCCTAGAATCTCTGGCTCAGACCCATTAGAGGGAGTCTGTAGAGATGATTGACTCTTAGATCTCACCTGTATCCTTTTTGAGCATAAAACTTCCATAGTATAAAATGGGTTTGAAAACTCAAGAAACCTGATTGACTGAGGGCCATCTTTATCCGTGCTGTTATCTCAGCACCACAGCATTAAATAAAGATCCAGCAGCCTCTTCACAATAAAATCAATACTAACCACACATTCCTGACTGCCATCACAAACATGGCTGCCACCTTTACACACTTAAAACCTTCAAGTAGACTCTAAAAATAAAACTGCCTTCAATTGAAAAAAAATTAATGTTATCTGCCCAATTAATCCTCGTCTTATAATCATATACATTAAAAATGAAATGAAGTACCACAGAAATGGAAATTACATACTTACCGTAATTCTTGATCTTCTTGGACGAAGTCTCCACCACTCATTCACACTAATGGGACTACGCCAGAGGCGCTAGGATGCCACAGGAGCCAAACATCTTCAGGAGGACAGGCGCCAGGATAGGACAGTGAAGAATAAATTACTCACCTGTAGTAATCTTATTTCTTCCCAGGGATCCACTAATATTATTACTCTTTGCAGTGCCCCTTTAAGTCAGCACTGCCCCAGAGCCAAATAGAATGCTATGCTAATTATGGAATGTTTAGCTTGTGCATTCATTTTCAAACTGCCCTAGTCTAACTGCCTGGATTCTACCTCAGATTTCTGTGAAGCCTGCAAACAGGCCATAATATATAAAGAACAATGAATAAATATAAAGCTAAGTCACGGTATAAAGTCACGGTAGCAAGTGCAGTAAACACCAACATAGAGATGTCGATAGGGAGAAGGGCAGGGGTAAATGGAGAAAGTGACAAAGGCAAGAAGGACAGGGATGGGGCAAAAAGGAGTAAGGCCTTCAGGAAACGGAGGATAATGAGTACCAATGACCATAGCCTGGGCAACAAGCTCCCTGAACTGGTGGCCTTGATGGAAGAGGGATGCCTGGATATCATAGCAGTCACAGAAACATGGTACACAGAGAACCATGACTGGGATGTTAACATACCAGGGTACGTAACCTACAGGAGAGACAGGGAGGGGAGAAGAGGGGGAGGAGTAGCTCTCTATGTAAAGGAAGGGATAAAAGCAACTGAACAAAAGAGTAAACAGGGAGGAGAGGAGGCACTGTGGGTCACCTTGGAGACTGGAAGTGGCACCACAATCCGCACAGGGGTTGTATACAGACCCCCAGGTCAGGGGGAGGGAATGGACAAGGGTATGATAGAAGGCATTCTTAGGATGGCAGAGAAAGGGGAGATATTGTTGATGGGAGACCTGAACATGCCAGATGTTAACTGGAGCACACTTGCTGCAGCCACATCCAAGAGCAGGGCCATTCTCGATGCCCTACAGGTGGCATGCCTCAGACAGCTAGTTTCAGAACCCACACGTGAGGGAGCAATCTTAAACCTCGTACTCTCAAATGGGGACAGTGAGAAGATCTCAGATCTGGAAGTGGGTTGCCATCTGGGAACAAGTGACCATCAAACAGTGTGGTTCACGTTAAACTCAGCTACAGAGTCAAGCCATACAAAAGTGAGGGTACTGGACTTCAGGAAGGCTGACTTTGGCAAGATGGGAGAGTGCCTCAGAAAAGCACTAGCAAACAGGCTAGAAGGAGGGGTGGAGCAACAATGGGAATCATCAAAACTGCCATCACAGAGCAGTAGCGTAGCAAATTTCCAGAGGGTCTGGGTGCAAGGTGATGTTGCAGGGCCCCTTCCCAGTTTTGAATAAACATCAAAATTATGATTTGGGCCCCTCAAACCTCATGGGCCCGGGTGCCAGTGCACCCCCTGCACCCTTGCAGCTACGCCCCTGTCACAGAGGCAACAAGCCTTTGTGCGAAGCAAATAAACAAATCAAAATGAAAGAAAAAGCCACTATGGTTCTCAAAAGAGGTGGCAGGGAAAGTCAGGGAGAAAAAGATAGCATTCAGGAAGTATAAGGAAACACAGAAGGAGCAGGACAGAGAGCTATACCAGTTAAGGCAGAAGGAAGCAGGGAGGGAAGTCAGACTAGCAAAGGCCCAAACTGAGGAAAGGATAGCCAACTCGGTTGAAGGGATAAAACCTTTTATAGGTACATCAGGCGTAGAAAGACTAAGGGAGGATAGTGAGGCTGAATAGAATGAACGGTGGGTGGGTGGGCAGGGGATAGTGAAAAGCAGGGATACTGAACGAATATTTCTGCTCAGTATTCACAAAAGAGGAGGAGGTGCCTAATCCAATTAACAGAAGCACTCTGGATAGGGGGGTCAATCCCAGTCCTTTCACAGAAGAAAGGGTTCTGAAAGAACTCCTAAAACTGAAGGTGGACAAAGCAATGGGGCCTGATGGAATTCACCCCAGAATTCTAAAAGAATTAAGGGGAGAACTAATGAAACCACTGACTACCCTTTTTAACAAATCATGGGAGGATGGTGTGGTACCCGAGAACTGGAGGAAGGCAGATGTGATTCCCCTTCACAAAAGTGGGACCAAGACAGAGGCAGGAAACTACAGACCTGTCAGTTTGACCTCTGTGGTAGGGAAAGTGATGGAATCACTTCTGAAGGAAAGAACTGTTGAGTACCTAGAGGCCAGTGGGGCACAGGACCCAAGGCAGCATGGGTTCACAGTGGGAAGGTCATGTCAGACAAATCTAATTGATTTCTTTGACTGGATGACCAAAGTTGTAGACCAGGGAAGGGCTGTGGACATGGCCTACCTAGACTTTAGCAAGGCATTTGACACAGTCCCACACAAAAGATTAACAGTCAAATTAACCAGCCTGGGAGTGGGTCCCAGGGTGGTAGCCTGGTTAAAACATTGGCTGGACAACAGGACACAGAAGGTAATTGTAAATGGAGTCCACTCTGAAGAAAGAGGGGTTACTAGTGGGGTACCGCAGGGTTCAGTACTGGGTCCAGCCTTTTTAATGTCTTTATAAGTGACATTGCAGAGGGACTGGAAGGGAAAGTATGCCTCTTTGCAGATGACACAAAGATCTGCAACATGGTTGATACACAAGGAGGCGTGGAAAGGATGAGAAGGGACTTGGCAAGGTTGGAGGAATGGTCGGAAGTATGGCAGCTAGGATTCAATGCAAAGAAGTGCAAAATAATGCACCTGGAAACAAAACCCAGGGAAGATTATACAATGGGGAGGTAGTAACAAAACAAAAGGGAAAGGGACCTGGGGGTAATCATATCAGATGACTTTAAGGTTGTACGCATAATATGAGAAGGCAGTAAGGAGAGCTGGGGGTATACTGGGATGCATAATGGAGAGGCATCACCAGCAGAAAACAGGAAGTTGTTATCCTCTGTACAGACAGTTGGTGAGACCCCATCTGGAGTACTGCATCCAGTTCTGGAGACCCCATCTCCGCAAGGACATAGACAGGATAGAGGCAGTCCAGAGGAGGGCAACTAGAATGGTGCATGGTCTGCAAGAGAAGCCATATGAGGAGAGACTAAAAGAGCTTAATATGTATACCCTTGAGGAAAGAAGAGAGAGGGGGACATGATAGAAATGTTTAAGTACCTCAGTGGAATCAACAAAGTCCAAGAGGGTAGCATCTTTCAGAAAAAGAGACATGCAAGGACAAGGGGACACAATTTAAAGATAGAGGGGGGGCAGATCAGGGGCAATGTGAGGAAGTATTTTTTCACAGAGAGGGTAGTGGATGCATGGAACAGCCTTCCTGAGGAGGTTGTGGGGTCTAAAACTATGGGAGAATTCAAGGATACATGGGACAGACATAAGGCAATTCTTGTGGGGGGTAGGAAGAAATAGGCTATTGGTCGATTAGGATCTGTGGCTTATCCTGTAGGTAGGGAAATGGGCAGACGAGGTGGGCCAAGCGGTCCTTATCTGCCATCAAAGTCTATGTTTCTATGTTTCCAATGGCCAACAGGGCCATAAAAAGAAGTAATAGGTCAAGAAAGGGCCAAACAAAACGATAAAGAATGAGTCCTCTCTTCTGATCCAGATGTACCCTTAGAAAAGAACATACCAGCTAAGTATTAGAGAATGTGCCAGCAGATGACATACCCATCATACTGAGAGACATCTCAGCTGTACAGAGTATTTTTCTGAGATTCTAAGGGGAGGATCAGGGGCAGGGAGTAATAATATTAGTGGATCCCTGGGAAGAAATAAGATTACTATAGGTAAGTAATTTTTATTTCTAACCCCAGGAATCCACTAATATTATTACTCTTTGCTGACCATGTAGCAGTACCACTAGGAGGTGGGCAGAATCTATTTAGGAAAAAGACTCTGCAAAACAGTCCTTCCAAAACTGGCATCATTCCTGGCCTGGGTATCCAGGCTGTAATGCTTAGTAAAGGTGTGGACTAATCTCCAGGTAGCTGCTTTACAAATCTCCAAAAGAGGAACATCTCTGGCTGCTGCAATGGTGGCAGATGTGCCCCTTGTGGAATGGGCCCAAAAACTTGAAGGAGGAACCTTGACCACCTTTGTATAGCAAAACTGAATACACTGGACTATCCATCGAGATATAGTCCTCTTTGAAGCAGGAGATCCCTTACCTACTTCCCCATAGGTAAGGAACAATTGTTGCCTGTCCTGCCTATGATCCTTGGTATTGGCTATGTAATAGCTCAATGCTCTGTTCACATCCAAACTATGCAGCCTACACTCACCAGAACTGGCGTGTGCTGTAAAGAATACTGGTAGGGTAATAGACTGATTTAAATGAAAGTCAGAAACTACTTTGGGAAGGAATTTTCTATTAGTTTTCAACACCACCTTATCATTGTGGAAAGAAATATAGTCCTTTTCCACACATAGGGCTTGTAACTCACTTATCCTCCTAGCAGAGGTAAATGTCATAAGGAAAACTACCTTTCAGGTAAGGAATTTTAGCTCTGCAGTAGCCGGGGTTCAAATGGCAGGAGCATAAGCTGGGCAATACAAATGTTGAGGTCCCAAGCTGGCACTGGTTCCCTATGAGGGGGAGACAGGTGTAAAAGGCCCTTGAAGAACCTTCTAAATATGGGGTTCGAGGCTAGTGATACCCCTTTCCCTACAGAGATAAGCTGAAAGTGAAGCCAGATGAACTTTTAGGGTTGAATGTTGCAACCCCAGGGAATGCAGATGAGACAAATAATCTGGGAGGGTTGGAATGCCAGCCTGTGCTGGGATTAAGCCCTTTTCTGTACACCAAATAGAAAATCTTTTTCATTTTGAAACATAAGTTTACTTAGTAGAAGGCTTTCTATAACCTCTAAGGACTTCTAAAACTGTTCAAGAGTATTGGGAGTCTGGATATTCTATGTCCTCAAGAGCCAAGCTTTGAGTCTGAGAGACCTGAGATTGGGATATACCACCCTCCCTTGGAAGGAAGTCAGCAGATTGTACCTCTGAGGGAGGTAGATTGGTTCGCTCACTGACATTGAGAGTAACAGGGAATACCAAGGCTGTCTTGGCCAGTCTGGTGCTATCAGAATCATTGAGGCTGGCTGTGACCTGAGCTTGATGAGTACTCTGAGAATCAAAGGAAAAGGAGGAAAGGCATAAAGGTATTTTCCTGTCCAACTGAGAATCAAGGCATCCATAGGGACAGTCCGTTTCACTGGAGCCCTACAGCAATAAAGGGGTAAATGATGATCCTGGTGGGAAGCAAAAAGATCCAGCTCTGGGGTTTCCCACCGCCTGAATAGTACCTGCACTACTTGGCTGTTCAGTGCCCATTCGTGATGGGCCTGGTTTATCCTGCTCAAGGCATCTGCCAGTGTATTTTCCTTCACTGGCAGATGAATTGCTTGTATGGAGGCATTTATGGAGTAAATCAGGCTCCATATTTTCATTGCCTCTGTGCATAGTGGAGTGGATCTTGTCCCTCCTTGTTTGTTGATACAGCACATTGTGGTGGTATTGTCTGTTCTGACCTGAACCACTTTTCCCTTTATAAGATGAGTGAAAGCCTGAATGGCCAGGTACACTGCTCTTAACTCCAAGAGATTTATGTGCAGAAGTGACTCTGCAGCACTCCAGGAGTTGTGAACTGTGTGGTCCCCTAGGTGGGCACCCCATCCTAAGATGGAGGCATCTGTTGTGAGCACCAAGGAGGGGGGCTCCTGTAGGAAAGGCACCCTGTCCCTTAGGTTGTCTGGATCCTTCCATCACTGGAGGGCCTGTGGAAGAGTTTTTGTTACAGGGATTCATTTTGAAAGTGGATCTCGTCTCTGGGACCAATGGGCCCTGAGGTGAAACTGAATGTTCCTCATTTGGAATCTGGCACCTATGACTGTGCTTGTTGCTGCAGCCATGTGGCCTAACAGCTGTAAAAACTGAGTTGCTGGTTTTGGCCTGCCCAGGATAAATGAGCTTGCTAGAAGCTGAAAGCTTTCCAAGGGCAGGAAGGCCTTTCCCAGAATTGTATTGAGTTCTGCCCCTATGAACTGCAATACTTGGACTGGGGTGAGAACTGATTTCTTAACATTTAGAAGAAACCCCAGGGAGGAGAGAACACCTTGAGCTAGCAGTAAGTGTTCTGACACTTGTTGTTGGGATTTTCCCACAAGCAGCCAGTCGTCCACAAATGAAAAAACTGTGACACCCAGTTTTCTGAGATGTGCCACTACTACTGCTATGCACTTTGTGAACACCCTTGGTGCAGAAGTAAGGCCAAAAGGAAGTGTTGATAACTGGTAGTGGCCTGAGGGGAGAAAGAACCTGAGATATCTTCTGTGTGATTCTCTGACAAGGATGTGAAAATATGCATCTTTTAAATCCAGAGAGGCCAACCAGTCCCCTTTTTATAGCGTTGGCAGAATTATTGCCATTGTGACCATTTTGAATTTGGGTTTGACCAAATACTTGTTTAGACATCTGAGGTCTAGTATAGGCCGCCACTCTCCAGTCTTTTTTGTTGTTAGGAAATACCTGGAGTAGAACCCTTGCCCTCTTTGATTGAGTGGAACAGGCTCGACTGCTTTTACCAATAATAAGATTTTTACCTCCTGCTCCAGCAGTTCTCTTTGTGAGGGAGGAACTGATGCAAAATGTTTTACCCTTAGAGGGGGAAGGGACTTGAAACAAAGGGAGAGACCCTGACCCACTATTTTCAGGACCCACCTGTCTGATGTTATTTTTGACCAGTCCTGAAAATAGTGGGAAAGTCTGTCCCCTACTGGATGTGGAGAGGCAGCCTGAAGGGAAGAGTCAGGGATTCTGCTTTTGCTGTTGCTGAGGTTGGGTAGAATGGGACCCTCTGCCGGAGCCCGTTCTGCCCCAGGCCCTGTAGAAACCCATCTGTGGGGTTGGTACTGTATTTGCGGAGCAGCCTGTACCTGAAAGAAAGGTCTTCTAAAGGTAGACCTGTCTCTGCCTCCCCTAGAATAAGATGTGGAGGGAGAAGGTTTGTCCCTGGTGGAATTACATCTGAAAGCAGTCTTGTATTCGTCTACTTTCTTCATGTAGGCTTCAGTTTGTGCACCAAAAAAGGGAATGGCTCTCAACTGGGAAATCCATTGCTTTGGTTTGAGTGCCCTGGGTGAGGTTAGTAGCCCTCAGCCAGGCAAACCTTCTCATGACTATAGTACCAGCCAACTATCTGGCAGCAGTGTCATTTGTATCTGCTGCCATCTGGAATTGGTATTTGGAAGCCTCCAAACCCAATTTGGCTGTCTCTAATAAGTCAGAAACAGTGAGAGAGGGATTTGCCTCTGCATTATCCACCACAGACTGACAAAAAGCCTTTTAGTAGAGAGCAGCATAGGTCTGATATGTGGCTTGCCTGATAGCAAGGGATGCTGAGAGGTACCCCCTCTTAGCCATACTGTCCACCTTTCTGGAGTATTTTTCAGGTGGATGAGAAGACACGGGGGTTTTGGCCTTCTCACAGGCTGCCTGCTGCACAATGCCCTGATGATCAGGGTGGCTGAATAAAAATTCAGCACCAGATCTTTCCTGTTGGTACTTTTTGTCACATTTTTTATCAATAGGTGTGACAGTCTGAGGAGCTTTTAATATTTCCAGAATGTCTTTTCTGAAAAATTTATAAAGAGGAAGGAGAAGTTGTTTTGAGGGTGTTAGCCCTATTAGTTCCACATATTGAACCTCTTCTTCATCTAGTACTTTCTCAATTGTCTGGAGGTCCAATGTTTTCACCATTTTCTTAATGAAAGAAAATTGGGAGGAAAAATCCTCTGAGGGCCTGGGAGGGAAGAAAAACTTACTCACCTTAGTAATGTTGTTTCTTCTAATGGAGTCTTGCTGTATTCTGACATATGCAGTGATCACCAACCTTGGAACTGCCCCGGAGAACAAAGAGTTAACTTTCCATGCAGGGCATGGAACGCTGAGCTTGAGCTCGGTTGAAGCCTCTGTCTGCTGTTGTTTAAACTCCAACCGTCAGATCTTTACGAGCTATACTCACTAGGCGTTCTGTGTGGAAACTGTAAACTCACACTAGCCAACTGGCAACTAAATTTGTTAAAAAGGGTTTTTGGTTTCAAAGCAAAGACTCAAGTCAGAAACCCAAAAAACAAAACCTATTACACCCAAAATGAAGGAGGGTGAGAAAAAAGGGCACCTCTAGGTGCCAACACTGCTCCTGCCCACCCACATCCAAAAACCAGGTTCTGAGAGGGGAGGCAGGGGGGGAGGTCAGAATACAGCAAGACGCCATTAGAAGAACAACATTACTAAAGTGAGGAATTTTTTCTTCAAACAACATGAAGTCTTGCTGTATTCTGACATACGCAGACTACCAAGCAGTGCCTCCAAGGAGGAGGGACAGAACCTACTTTGGGAATAGGCTCTGAAGTACGGCTGTGCCAAACCGAGCATCACTCCTAGCCTGGATATCCAGAGAGTAATGCTTGGTGAATGTATGGACTGTTTTCCAGGTGGCTGCTTGACAGATTTCTAAGATAGGAATATCCTGGCAGCAGCCAGGGCAGCCAACTACCTCTAGTGGAGTGAGCCCTCAGGCCTGAGGGGGAGGTTCTACCAATTTCTCATAGCAGAATTGTATACAAGAGACAATCCACCTGGCAATAGATCTTTTAGTAGCAGGTTGCCCTTACAAACCTCCCCATAAGTGAGGAACAACTGGGAGGATTCAAACCTGTGACCTTTGGTACGATCTATGTAGTAGCTAAGGGCTCTTTTTACGTCCAGGCTGTGCAACCTCCTCTCCCCAGAGGAGGAATGCTCAGTGAAGAAAACAGGGAGAGACATAGACTGATTAAGGTGGAAATCTGAAACCACCTTAGGCAAAAACTTCCTGTTAGTTCTCAGGACCACTTTATCTCTATGGAAGGAGATGAAATCAGGCTCCACTGACAGGGCTTGCAATTCACTGATGCACCTGGCAGAGGTAATGGCTACCAAAACACAGTTTTCAAGTCAAGTACTTAAGCTCTGCAGAGGACAAAGGCTCAAGAGGGGTTGCATAAGCTGAGCAATGCAAATATTAAGGTCCCAAGCAGGAGCAGGGGCCCTGAAGGAGGATTGGTGTCAACAATCCCTTGAAGAATTGAAAAATACAGGATGGGCTGATAGAGAGAGGCTTGCCTACTGACAAAAAGCAGAAACAGCTGCCAAATGTACTTTGAGTGTAGCTGGTCTGAGTCCCAAGCCATTGAGATGAAGCATATAGTCCAGGACTGTAGGCAACCCAGCAATTCTGGAGAAATATGCTTACCAGAGCACCAAATAGTGAACCTTTTCCATTTGGAGTTGTAAGTCTTTCTGGTGGAAGGCTTTGAGAAGCCCTAAGAATATCCAGAACACCTTGAGAGGGTGCAGATCAGCAAACTCTAACTCTTCAAGAGCCAGGCCTTGAGATTGAAAGATTTGAGATTCGGATACCAAATCCTTCCCTGAGAGGATGTCAACAGGTTGTAATTCCTGGGAAGAGACAGGGGAAGGTGGACTGTTAAGGACAGCAACAGTGGATACCAGGGCTGTCTGGCCCAGTCGGGAGTGATCAGAATCACTTTGCACGGTTGAGACCTGATCTTGACTAGCACCTTGAACAGGAGAGGGAAGGGGGGGAAGCATACAGGAACTTCCCTTCCCAATTGAGAACCAGAGCATCCAGGAGGACTGAGCCCAAGACTGGGGGTCTTCAGCAAAAGAGAGGAAGTTGGTGATTCGGTCTGCAAAAAGACCTATCTGTGGAGTGCCCCATCTGGAGAAAATCACTTTCAAAATTAGGGGATCTAGGGACCATTCGTGGTGGCCCTGAGATATCCTGCTGAGAGCATCTGCTAGGACATTGTCCTTCCCTGGGAAGTGAACTGCCGTCAGAGAAGTTTGCAGGGAATAGGCCAGAGACCACAACTTCATTGCTTCTGTGCACAAGGCCATAGACCGAGTGCCCCCTTGCTTGTTGATGTACCACATTGTGGTGGTATTGTCTGTTTTGATCTGGACTACCTTGTTCTGAACAGACTTGGAAAAAGCTTGCAGTGCCAGAAACACTGCTCTGAGTTCCAAGAGATTGATGTGAAGCAGAGATTCTTGAGGTGACCACAGCCCTTGGGTGGTAAGATCCCCCAAGTGGGCTCCCCAGCTCAAGAGGGAGGCGTCTGTGGTGAAGATTAATGAATGAGACTGAGTGACAAAAGGAACTCCCTGCCTTAAATTGTCCTGATCCTGCCACCATTGCAAAGCCTGGATCAGGGTTTGAGTCACTGGAACTAGTTTGGTAAGGGAATCCTTTCTCTGGGACCAGAAGGCTCTCAAATGGAACTGAATGTCCCTCATCTGAAATCTTGCCCCCTGGACCACTGCTGTAGAGGCTGCCATGTGGCCCAGGAGCTGCAAAGTGCCTTGCTGGTCGAGACACCTGAAGGGTGAAAGAAGAGGCCAGTTCTATTAGTGTCCTTGCCCTGTCCAGGGGAAGGAAGGCCTTTGCTCTTATTGTATCCAGCTCCGCCCCTATAAAGGTGAGGAGCTGTACTGGCTCCAGAACTGACTTTGGAAGGTTTAGGAGGAATCCTAAGGAAGTGAGCAGTTGCTGAGTTATCTGAAGATGTGACTTAACTTTGTCTGGAGACTGACCCACTATGAGCCAGTTGTCCAGGTATGGAAAGATGGAGATCTTTTTTCTCCTTAGGAAAGCAACCACTACTGCCAGGCACTTTGTGAACACCCTTGGGGCTGATGTTAGAGCAAAGGGCATTTCTCTGAATTGATAGTGGCCTAAGGGCAACTCGAACCTGAGGTACTTTCTGTGGGAGCACCTGATGGGAATGTGAAAACAGGCATCTTTGAGGTCCAGGGAGGCTAGCCAGTTCCTGGCCTTAGAGAGGGCAGAATTATTCCCAGAGTCACCATTTTAATTTTGGCTTTAAAGGTGCTTGTTTAGATATCTCAGATCCAGGATGGACGCCATTCTCCTGTCTTTTGGGGGTTAGGAAGTACCTGGAGTACAATCCTTTGCCCCTGTGTAGGGAGGGAACCCTTTCTATGGCTCTGAGAGCCAAGAGGGAAGAAACCTCTGCCTCTAGGGCAAGGGCTTCTGATGGATTTGCAGGTGGAAAAGAGCTGGTTCTCATCTTGGGAAATTTTTTGAAGCTGAGAACCAGTCCCTGGCTTACTACTTCCAGGACCCATTTGTCTGATGTTAAAGACTTCCAGTCCCGGACAAAGTAAGCCAGCCTGCCCCCTACAGGTATTGGAGAATCGGCCCAGACAGACCCATCAGGGTGTCTGCTTGGCAGGGACTTTAGGCTGGGGGGTGGAAGCAGGCCTGCTCATACTCCGTCTGCCTCTCCCTCTAAAAAACCCCCTCTGAGCAAAAGCAGAAGAAGAGGCCTGGGCTTGGTAAAAAGGCCTTTGAAAGGGTCTGCCCCTGCCCCTGGAATGCTGCCTCTGAGGAGTGGCTTGCCTTTCTTTGGCCTGAGCACTCCTGTAGGTGGTCCTGTACTGTCCATCTTCTTCATGTAGTTCTCTGTCTGCTCCCCAAACAGAGAATTACCAATGACAGGAAAATCCATGGCCTTAGCCTGGGTATCCTGTGATAGGCTAGTACATCTGAGCCAAGCCATCCTCCGAAGGGCCACAGATGTAGCCATGACTCTAGATGAAACATCACTGGAGTCCACAGCAGCATGATATTGCACCTTGGATGCCTCAATCCCATCCGCAGCCACCCGCTCCAGCTCCTTGGCAAGCTGGTCAGGGGCCTGTTTAGCTAGAGCCAGCACAGTATCCCACCTGGACTTCTGGTATCTAGCTGTGTATGCCATATAGTTAGCCTGCCTGAGTCCCAAAGATGCTGCCATGTACTGTTTCTTTGCCATGGCATCAATCCTCCTGGAGTCCTTATCTGGGGAGTGTGAAGCCAAGGGAATATTTGCCTTATCACAGGCAGCAGCCTGCACTACCCCAACATGGCTGCATTGCTGGGAAAGGAACTCCGTGTCTGAGCCTGAAAGAGTATACCTCTTGTCCATTCTTCTGTCTACAGGAGGTATGGAATTAGGAGTTTTTAAAATTTTAAATGTCTGTTTCCCAAAAGATTTATGGAGGGGAATAGACAATCTCCTGGACTCTGGGATGTCCATCATCTCAACAAAATCAGGCTCCTCCTGATCCTCTACTGCTTCTTCCATAGGAAGCTGGAGGGTTTCAGCCACTTTCTTGTAAGACATAAAGTGGGAAGGGGACTCCAGAAAGCCTAGGAGGAGAAACACCTGAAGGTCTGTCTGGGGAGATGTCCGGGTCAATAGGCACATCCAGACTTTCATAATCACCATCATCATCATTATCTTCATACTCTCCCTCCTCCTCCTCCTCCTCCTCCGGTTCATAAAATTCTTCTAAAGTATAATCTGGAACTGGGGGAACCGACCGAATCGAGCCCCTGACAGATGGTGCCGGTTCAGCCGGAACCGAAGTTAGCGATTGAACTATCCTTATCGCTTTGGCTATCTCATCAGCGGTAGGAGAAAGAACTTGTGGATCCGAACCAGATGATTTATCCCTTTTCTTTCTTTTAACTGGAACCGACTCCTCAGAATCGGTTCTCCTTTTGCCTGAAGAAGTTTCGCCCTGGTCAGAGGGCACTCCTTCTGGTTCAGTTGGAACCGAACCGGGCTGGCCATCTGGGTCAGCAGACTTCTCGGCCTCCCTTTCCCTCAGTCTACCTACTCCCTTATCCAGGGTAGCTTTGGGAAAACTTTTACAAATTTGGCAGTCTGAATTGAGGTGGTCAAACCCCAGACAATAAACACAGGTGGTGTGGGGATCAGCCTTAGCAAAGGCTTACCCACACACACTACGGTGTTGAAACCCAGTGGGCCCGGCTTCTTTCTTGGGTTTCTCAGACATGGCCAATCCTAACCAAAACTTACCCTTTTTTCGGCAATCCGCCAGGCAAGATAACCCTATCGGTTCCTGACTGTTACGGGTCTTGGAAAAAACGTAATGAAATCCGTCTTTTTTAGAACCGATACAGACCGGTTACCACCTCTAATAAAGACAGAAGTTTTTTACACAAACCTGATCGGTTCAAACCAAACCGATCCAATGTTTACAAGTTCCACACAGAAACTAATATAGAAAAACCTATCTAGTACTCACGGTACTACAGACAGAGACTTAAACCGACAGGTTCAGAAGCAGAAATTTGGTTGAAACCGAGCGAAAAAACAACACTTTAACCGACTTTTTTGAACCGATCGAAGCAGAAATCTCCGGAGCGACTGTTCAGTGAGGTGGAGTAAAGAATCTAATGGTTGGAGTTTAAACAACAGCAGACAGAGGCTTCAACCGAGCTCGAGCTCACCGTTCCATGCTCTGCATGGAAAGTTAACTCTTTGTTCTCCGGGGCAGTTCAAAGGTTGGTGATCACTGCATATGTCAGAATACAGCAAGACTTCATGTTGTTTGACCCAAAGTCTTGCTCCAGTGACACCTCAGGCTCTAGTCCTTCCTCCTCATCATCATCATCATCATCACCACCCAAAGTGGAAACAGGCACCAGCGGGGTAGAAGCAGCAGTAGTTTTATCAGATGGAGCAGTTACAGGCTGCTGGGGAGGGAGCAGGCCCTGCAGCACCTGTAACAAAGCCAGGGCTTGTGAAATGTCAGCAGGAGAGGGAGTATGTAAGGGCACATGAGGGACCCTTTGAGGCGTTTTAGCCGGGGTGTCATTTTAGCCGCAGTGTCAATGTACTTACTTTTTCATAGTTTCTTGGCAGGCACCGGAGAGTCAGCCGGCTGATTGCCTCTCTTACTAGAGACCTCACCCGCATCAGGAGTGGAGTTGGAGGCTCTAGAAGGAATTGACACATTTTTTGAGGGGGTGGACTGGTCAGAGCCCAAGGACCCCTCTTCAAGCCTTCTTTTCACTTTCTCCCTGCACTTCTCCACAGTTTTTTCAGGGAAAGACTTGCAAATCTCACAATCTTCACTGAAATGCTTAACAGCAAGACAGAGCAGACAGAGGTCATGTTTGTCAGCTCTTGCAAATACCTCTGCACATTTAACACAGTTCTTAAAACCTGTAGGTCCTGTGTTCTTTTTAGGTTTATCCGTCATTGTAGAAAACAGGACTCAAAAACCGCTAAAATATGAAAGTATTAAAGATTTAGCAGTTGGTTTAAGTAAGAAAGTGATCGGTTCAGAAACTGACAATTTTTAAACAGAACTGCGGTTCTGATCGGTTCAGGAACCGAGAACCGCTAGTAGAACCAGAACACCTCTGTTCAAAATTAGTAAAATTAAATATTTTTAAAGAAAAACACTCGGAAACTTATTTAAAAGTTTCCTTTTGAAATTGACCAAGTAATCAGTTACCCCCGGTTCAAAGGAAACGAGAAGTACCGATAAAAAAACTAAAGAACTTGTATGTGAGGTAAAATTACTTAAAAACAATGAGAATAAGGCAGTAATGAAAAAATAAGACAAAATACTTACGTTTCTTTTGTTCTTATGCACAATTTAGACGATCTTGATAGAGAGAGATCTCCAGGGCATCTGAACTTTGCAGCGGAGACAGAAAATCTGAAGTAGAATCCAGGCAGTTAGAATAGGGCAGTTTGAAAATGAATGCACAAGCTAAACATTCCATAATTAGCATAGCATTCTATTTGGGTCCGGGGCAGTGCTGACTTAAAGGGGCACTGCAAAGAGTAATAATATTAGTGGATTCCTGGGGTTAGAATGCACAGCGCCGCGAGACTAGCTCATGCCGTATAGGCTATCTTGGCGTCGACCCTCCAACAGCCTCAGAACCTTTTTGACTGAGGAGGTGCAGCATAAACTAATAAAAGAAAACCTAACCCCAACTTCTGGGCATGTGAAGGCCCAGATGACCCATGTAAGAAGGGTCAATTCCACAATGTCTTCACAGCCTGAACAACAAGGAAGTGAAGTCCAAAGCAGAATGAGTGAGCTTAGGGGATGGTGGGTGGGTGTGTGAAAGAGTGGTGGAGACTTTGTCCAAGAAGATCAAGAATTATGATAAGTACGTAATTTCCATATCTTCCTGGACTAAAAGTCTCCAACACTCATTCATACTAATGGGAGAGTACCGAGCTAAAAATCAACCCCCTCCCCCCGAGAAGGGTGGTAGGAGACAGAGCTCACTCAGGACAGAAGTCCATAAGGACTGTCCTGCTGAAAAAAGTGAACTGTCTAGCATGGACATCCAGAACATAATGCTTTACAAAGGTATGCACTGAGCTCAAACTTGCCACCTTGCAGATGTCTGCAACAGGTACATTATGAATCTCCACCAGGAAAGCTGCAACCACTCTGGTAGAGTGGTGTGAACCCGACCTTCCAACTTGACCTGTGTCGTGGATTAGTAGTGTCAAAGACATGCTGCTAACCAAGCAGAAAACATCTCATGGTAACAGGCTGACCCAGCTGAGGCATGCTGAAAGATACAATAGTTGTTCAGATGCGTATCTCTCCATTCTGTTGATAAAGAATCATAGAACCCTCTTAAAGGAAAACTGTTCTATGCCCTATTTTCCTCCCAGTGTCTACTTACCTGCCAACTTGCAGCAGGAGAGTGCCATTTCTGTTGTAGGGCATGTAATTCATTAGTAATCCTAATTTAATGTTCCAGATTAAGTGGCACCATCTCACAGAGGGTAGCGGCCAGTGCCGCAACTGCTATGCAAATTATCTCCCCTGATCTTCCTGTTGTGTGCCGAAATGCTCGTTCATAATAAGCGAGGCACATTTTCATGGAGTAAAACTAAATAGTGTGCCATGTAGATGTCCTTGAGCTTCCTGCGCGTGCCCGAATTCGGAGCTGGAATGTTAATTAAGAATTTAACTATCTTACACTGCTCCATTTTTAACGGTGATTGCTTCTAGAGGTACAGTTCAAGGACCTCTACATGGTACGCTATTTATTTTTATTCCGTTAAAATGTGCCTCGCTCATCATGAATGAGCATTCTGGCATACAACAGGATGATCCGGGTAGTACCAAGGTCACGCTCTGTCTTCCGGTGTGGCGGCACTTTCAAAATGACGCATCCAGGACCACCATACAGGCAGGAAACACAAGAAATAACTCGGGCAAAGACTAGCTGCAGTCATGTTAAAATATATAGGTTATGTTAATTGGGCATTTTGTAGCCCTGATAATTGCCAGCACTGTTTTGGACAGTTTTTCTTTAGCATCCAGAGAAATGAAGAGAGTGCTCTCCTTCATTCTGGAGTTAATGAAGTAAGTAGAGAGAAGCAAAACTTGACTAACGGTAACTGAGCCAGTGACAGGTCTACTGGCTCGGGATAGACCAAAAATGCGCAGAAGTGTACCTTCACTGCCAAGTATTGCAGACCTGCGTTTGACAGGTCCAAGAAGGACCCTCAACACCTTACTTGGTGGGCAACCGAAGGGTCCAGACGGAACTTGCACACCAGATGGAGAATGGTTTCCACTTAGCCGTGTAAGCCCTCCTAGTGGAAGACCTATGCATAGCTTAGAAGATACCTGTAATGGTCTGGGAATCCTAAAACTTGCCCCCTTCCATTTCCTCTGGGCCCAGCAAGGAGATGAAGGGAACGCAGGCTAGGATGGACTAAAGTCCCTGTGTCAGAGGGTCTACCCGTAGAGGGAGTCACCTCAGGGGGAACTTCTGACAGACTGTAGATCAATGCAAATCATATCTGCAGCGGCCAGCCTGGGATGATGAAAATCATCCTGCCCCCGTGCCTACAACTGGAGCAGCACTCTCTGAATTAAGGGAAGAGGGAGGAAAACATACAGGGAGTGTCTTGTCTACTGCAGTGAATACATCCTGACAGAAAACATCAGGGTCTGGATTTCTGAAGCAGGATAGAGACAGTGTTGCATTGAGAGGGGACGCACAAAGGACCTGGGCCGAACTGCCCCACTCATCGAAAATGACTGCATGAAATCTGAACTGATGCATCGTGCTTAAGGTACCACTCTCACAGCCTCACGGCCTTCCTGCAGAGAGGGTAGAGTATGCCCCCCCTTCTTGCTGATGTAATATATCACAGCTTTGTCGTCTGTCCAAAGTAGGATCACTTTGTGGCAGAGGGCGTCCTTCAGGACTTTGTTTAAAATTTGAAATTTATGAAAAGATGAGGTTTCTCCTGGCTCCATACCTGAGTGTGGAGGTCTTGACAGTGAGCCCCCCCAAGAGAGATTTTGTCCGAGGCTCTATCATTTTGTACGGAGGATTGTGGAAGCGTGGTCAGAGACCACTGCTTGCTGCGGAGGATGCCCTGAGTCCCAGCATAGGCTCAACCAAAAGGGCCCGAAAGAGTCGTTTTTCGTGATGTAACGAGCCATCTGAAGATGTTATTTCTCCCGTCCTCTGGAATGAAAACTGATGCCCTGGAGGTATCCAGGAGGGCTCCTAAGAAGAGGAGTTCTTGGGCAGATGAAACTGGCATCTTTACTGAATCATTAAACCCCCTGGAGAGAACAACTGAGAAGCTGTGGCGACTGCTTCATGTGTCTCTTGCCTGGATAGGCTGGCTAGGTGCCAAATGTCCAGAAAATGAAGACACCAAGGTTTTAGTGAACTCTTCCCTAAACGGGTACTTGTTTAACCTTCCAAGGTCGACAAATGGGCACATGCCACCTGTTATCTTGGAACCAGAAGCAATGGAAATAGGAACCTATGCTCCGTTCCGCTGTGGAACAACTTCTACTGCCCAGTTCCCACAGAGGCCCCATATCTCAGAAGCAAGAGAGTGTGACTTGGAGGCAGACAGACTGGGCTGCCATCTGGGTGGAAGGGCTGGGGAACTCTGCGAAATTGGGGGAGTATCCCTCTCGGACAATCCTGATGACCCATATGTCCGCTGTAATGGACTTCCACTGGTTGTAAAACCAAATTAGATGCCCCTCCTACCGCTGAGAGGCATCCCCCTCAGACAGCTGAGGTGGGACCTGGGCTGGATCCACCTAGACCTCTGCCTTGAAAGGACTGCCTGTTACACGAATGTCGATGGTTCCTGTTCCTCTGAGAGGCAGCAGACGCCGCCTATTGTTCAAATGGCAGCCCTATTGTTCTGAATGGCCTCCAGAGCTCAACCTGAGGGCCAAACAGATGAGCACTGTCAAGGAGACATTAACCACCTGCTGCCAGAGGCAGCTGCCCTAGAGGCAGAGTCATAGGCATCCATAAAAGCTTTCAGCAGATTATTGGGTTATATGCCCCTAGCAGTGGAGCATTAGATTTCGGGAGGTTCTGCAATGCATTGCATTGAGTATGTTCCACAGAGTGTACTTGTACTGAGGAATGTAGGAACTCAAGACATAGAAGTCTGCTTTGGTCCACAGATGAAGACTGAAATGTTATGGAGGATCCCATATCCCTGAGGAAAAAACTGGAAAGAAGATCTTCCATCACACTGATACAGAAGGCTTGCATTCCAGCCCATAAAATGAGTCATCTGCTGTGTCTGTGACAAAGCAGAATAGGGAGAGACTCATTCAGATCCACTTCTACTACAGAATAACCTCCAAAAGGCAGATCTAGGCCAAGAACATGGGAGACGCCGCCACCTGGAGCGATGAAGAGTTCAGCGCCATCCGCAGCACCGGCACCACATTCAGCGCCCACACCACATGTGGCACCACACACGGTGCCAGACTCAACGACGGCACCCAGCACCACCTGACACCACGCACGGCACCAGAACTGCTGCTGGACCTAGACCTGAAGAAAAAGGGGGAGAAGAAAAGCGGTACCCGTGCCAGCCCCTGCAGGGAAAAAGAAATGGGGGGTAGGCACAAGGAGTCCGCATCAATGGCGTTGGCACCAGAGAGGGCACCGCACACATCCTCACCCGACCGACCCAGCCACGGCCCAGTGGCTCCAAGGCCCAAAGGCCCCGGAACTGGGTCCACTGACCAGGACAACTGGGCAGATGCCATACCCCCTGCTCTAAAAGAGTGACCCAGAGGTAAGACTGCTCACCGTGACCCCATCGAGGACAGAGACAGGATCTGGTGTCAGAGATCATGGCCGTTAAGAGTGGAGCCACAGAGGAACCCACCAGAGTCGGTTCAGGCCTACCACTCTCCACTACCAATAATCCCCATGCAGACATACCAGAGGGTGACCTCGAGCGGTACCGATTCTTCTTCCACCGATAGGAGGAAGAAGAGCTCGAGGTCAAACGGAGTGGGGTCCCCAATCGAGGTCAGAAACGGGACCGCTACTTTTGTGTTTTGGGTGGATTGTCCTCCCCTGAGCACCGGACTGCCCATTGTCGGATGCCCCTCTGCAAAGGGCGGTGGACCGGACACAGCCCCACTGCCATCGCAGCTTTCAAACAAAGTCTCCCTACCGTCACCGCCACCATCTAAGTTCAACTACATTGATGGCAGGCTGAGAATTTCATCTTCTTCTTCATCATCATCATCTTTTTTTTTTTTAAATAAGAAAAGAACACTAAAAATGGTAAGTTAATTGAATACTGAACGGCTGTAGCTGCTGTCGTATAGACGAAGATTTGACTCCCAGCAGGCGAGCGATGTCATTGAAACACACTCGACAGCAGGAGAAAGGAACTGAGGCAGTTGGAGGGTCAAAGCCGAGATAGCGTATACGGCGTGAGCTAGTCTCATGGTGCCACGCATGCGCGGTTCTATTCCGGTGCCGGCCCTCCTGAAAATTTTTGGATCCTGCGGGGTTCTAGCGCCTCCGGTGTAGTCCCATTAGTGTGAATGAATGGTGGAGACTTTTAGTCTAGGAAGATCTTACAGTTTTAATTTCTGGTGTTTCTTTGCTGACCATGAAAAATCCCCTTCTTATCCTTACTTGCTTACCAGGGAAATCTCTGTTGTTTAACCTGCTACGGATACAGCACAGTCCTGTTTCCATCTGAGGCCTTCTGTTGTGTGAGTGAGGAGATGAACATTCTGCCAGTAGAACTGAGCAGATATTTGAATACTTGCATTCCAGCCATAGTAAACATTCCATCTATTGAGTATAGGAAAGATCATAGAGTGTAGGAAAGATCATAGAATTATTATAAATCGAGGGAGCACCCCCAAACAATCAGAGCACTCCTTTCCTCTGTGCATGAGACACTATTATTCTGTGAAGAGTGTGTCATGCAAAGCTGCCCTAGAAACGGGCATGTTTGAGTAAGGTTTTAAAAAAATGTAATATATTATTGATCAAACTCGATCAATAATATATTAAAATCACCGCTGAGACCACTCTTACAGTTGTAACAGTGGTCTCAGTTACATTCGTAGAGTATCAGAAGCAGTCACCTTAATTTTGTGATCCTCATACCCTAAGAATATGTGTGAGACCACTCTTACAACTGTAAAAGTGGTCCCAGTGGCAGTATTAACATACAATGGCCAGTAAAATCACAAACTGTAGTGAGAAAGAAATAATGTGATCTATTGAGAATTGAACCCACATCCACAGAAAAACATCCCAGTGCTCTAACCCCTAAGCTACAGGCTCACATGGTTGGACCTGGGGTTCCTGGACACACTTCCTTTCTCTGGTATTGCATATCCTGCAATTAGGAATAATCAAGATGACAGTTTGATGTTTTTGGTGCAGTATAAGACACTGCTAAACAATTTAAGTCAAAACTTGTAGTGAGAAAAAAATCTTATGACCTTTTTTTTCTAACCCAGGTCCCTCAGAATATTGACTGTCCTGATGCTCTAACCACTGAGCTACATAGTCACATGGTTGGGCCTGAAGTTCCCAGACACACTTCCTTTCTCTGGTATTGCACATCCTGCAGCTAGGAATAATCAAGATGACAGTTGTGTTTTGGTACAGTGTTAGCCACTGCTAAGCAATTTAAATCACAAATTGTAGTGACAAAGAATAAATAATTACTCACCTGTAATACTCTTGCTTCTTCCAAAGGGATCCACTAATATTATTCTTGTAGTGCTCCTTTAAATCAGCACTGCCCCAGAGTGAATAGAATGCAATGCTAATCATGGAATGTTTAGCTTGTGCATCTATTTTCAAACTACCCATTGTCAACTTCCTACATTCTAACTCAGATTTCTTAGAAGCATGCAAAGAGGCCATAACAACATGTGAATCACTATTTAAATAATTATAGAAAAATGATGCCCAACTGGGGCAACTAACAACATTAACCAAAGGACTAGTATAAACAAATGTCCCTTTTTTCAGAAGTCAGATATGCCTTTAGAAAAGAACCTACGAGTTAAGACATTACCAGAAGGTGCCAGCAGGCGGCATGCCACTTCAACTATACGTCTTATCAGCTGTGGAGAGGCTTTTTCTTGTTACTGATTCTGAAAGGGGAGGCAAGGGCAGGGAATAATAATATTAGTGGGTCCCTTTGGAAGAAATAAGATTACTACAGGTGAGTAATTTTTTTCTTCCAGCCCCAGGAATCCACTAATATTACTACTCTTGCACACTGTGCAGCAGTACCTCAAGGAGGTGGGCCAGAATCTATTTAGGAAAGAGACTCTGCAAGACTGCTATGCCAAATCTGGCATCACTCCTGGACTGGGTGTCCAGGCTATAATGCTTAGTGAAGGTGTGGACTGTCCTCCAGGTAGCTGGTTTACATATTTCCATTAGAGGTACCTCTTGGGCAGCTGTAATAGTGGCAGCTGCACCCCTTGTAGAATGGGATCTAAAACCAGAGGGAGGAACCTTGTGTGCCTTTGAGTAGCAAAACTGAATACACTGGACTATCCATCGAGAGATAGTCCTCTTTGAAGCAGGAGTACCTTTACCTACTTCCCCATAGGCGAGGAATCGTTGTCTGTCCTACCTATGATTTTTGGTATGAGTCATGTAATAATGCAGTGCTCTTTTTATATCCAAGCTGTGTAATCTACACTCACCTGAGCTAGAGTGTTCAGTAAAGAAAACTGGCCATGTTATAGACTGGTTCAAATGGAAGTCCAAAACCACCTTGGGGAGGAACTTCCTAATAGTTTTCAACACTACCTTGTCCCTGTGGAAAGAAACCTAGTCCTTTTCCACACAGAGGGCCTGTAGCTCACTTATCCTTCTGGCAGAAGTGATTGCTACCAGAAAAACTACCCTCCAGGTAAGAAATTTAAGCTCTACAGATGCCATAGGCTCAAAGGGCGGAAGCATAAGCTGGGCAATGCAAATATGAAGGTCCCATGCTGGCAATGGTTCCCTGTGAGGGGGAAACAAATGAAAGAGCCCTTTAAAAAATCTTTTGAATATAGGGTTTGATGCCAGGGATGTATCCTTTCTAGCTGAAAGGTATGCTGAAACTGAAGCCAGGTGCACGTTCAGAGTTGAGTGTTGCAGCCCCAGGGAATGCAGGTGAGACAAATAATCTAGAAGGGTTGGGATCCCAGTCTGGGCTGGAACTATACCCTTGTCACTGCACCAAATGGAAAATCTTTTCTATTTTGAGGCATAGGTTTTCTTAGTGGAAGGTTTCCTGTAGCCCTTACGGACTTCTAAAACTGCTTCAGAGAACTGGCAATCTGCATATTCTAAGTCCTCAAGAGCCAGGCCTTGAGCTTGAGAGACCTGAGATTGGGGTACACTACCCTCCCCTGGAAGGAAATCAGGAGATTGTACCTCTGAGGGAGGTGAACTGACTTGTTCACAGACATTGAGAGCAGTAGGGAGTACCAAGGCTGTCTTGCCCAGTCCGGGCCTACCAGAATCATCGAAGCTGGTTGTGACCTGAGCTTGATGAGCGCCCTGAGTATCAGTGGAAAAGGAAGAAAGGCATAGAGGTACCTGCCTGTCCAGTCCAGAATCATGGCATCCATGGGAACTGTTCCCTTCACTGGGGCCCTGCAACAATAGAGAGGTAAGTGGTGAGTTTGGTGGGAAGCAAAGAGGTCTATTTCTGGGGTCCCCCACCTCCTGAATAGAGCATTCATAACTTGCTTGTTCAATGACCATTCATGATGGGCCTGGTTTATCCTGCTTAAGGCATCTGCCAAGGTATTGTCCTTGCCTGGCAGATGAATTGACTGTAGGGAGGCGTTTAGGAAGTAAACAAGGCTCCATATTTTCATTGCCTCTGTACACAGTGGTGTGGACCTTGTCTCTCCTTGCTTGTTTTTGTAATACATTGTTGTGGTATTGTCTGTTCTGACTTGTACCACCTTTCCCTGTATGAAATGAGAGAAAGCCTGAAGGGCCAGATAAACAGCTGTTAACTCCAGCAGATTTATGTGCTGGAGTGAGTCATAGAAACATAGAATTTGACGGCAGATAAGGACTGCTTGGCCCACCCAGTCTGCTCATTTCCCTACCTAATGGATAAGCTGCAGATCCTAGTTAACCAGCAGCCTACTTCTTCCTGCCCCCACCCCCTAGAATTGCCTTATGACTGTCCCATGCATGCTTGAATTCCACCACTGTTTTGACTCCACAACCTTCCTCCGGAAGCGCATTCCATGCATCCACAACCTCTGTGAAAAATACTTCCTTAAATTACCTCTGAGCCGCCCCCATCTTCAAATTGTGCCCCTTGTTCTTGCACACCTCTTTTTGAAAGATGCTACCTCTTGGACTTTGTTGATTCCTTGAGGTACTTGAACGTTTCTATCATGTCCCTCCTCTCCCTCCTTTCCTCGAGGCTATACATATTAAGCTCCTTAAGTCTCTCTTCATATGTCTTCCAGTGCAGACCCTGCACCATTTTAGTTGCCCTCCTCTGGACAGGTTCCATCCTGTCTATGTCTTTGAGGAGATTGGGTCTCCAGAACTGCACGCAGTACTCCAGATGGGGTCTGACCAGCTGTCTGTACAGAGGGATAATAACTTCCTGTTTTCTACTGGTGATGCCTCTCCCTATGCATCCCAGTATCCCCCAGCCCTCCTTGCTGCCCTCTCGCATTGCTTGCCCACCTTTAGGTCATCTGATATGACTACCCCCAGGTCCCTTTCCATTTTTGTTGTTGTTAGTATCTCACCCCCCATTGTGTACTCTTCCTGGGTTTTGTTTCCAGGTGCATTACTTGCACTTCTTAGCATTGAATCTAAGCTGCCATACATTTGACCATTCCTCTAACCTTGCCAAGTCCTTTTCATCCTTTCCACCCCACGTTGTGCATCAACTCTGTTGCAGATCTTTGTATCATCTGCAAAGAGACATACTTTTCCTTCCAGTCCCTCTGCAATGTCGCTTATAAAGACATTGAAGAGGACCGGTCCTAATACTGAACCCTGCGGTACCCCACTAGTAACCCCCCTTTCTTCAGAGTGGACTCCATTTACTATTACTCTCTGTGTCCTATTCTCCAGCCAATTTTTACCCAGGCTGTCATCTTGGGACCCACTCCCAGGCTGGCTAACTTGTATATTAATCTTTGTGTGGGACTGTGTCAAATGCCTTGCTAAAGTCTAGGTAGGCCATGTCCACAGCCCTCCCTGATCTACTACTTTGGTCACCCAGTCAAAGAAATCTATCAGATTTGTCTGGCATGACCTTCCCGCTGTGAATCCATGCTGCCTTGGGTCCTGTGCCCCTCTGGCCTCTAGATACTCGACAATTCTTTCCTTCAGAAGTGATTCCATCATTTTCCCTACCACTGAGGTTAAACTAACAGGTCTGTAGTTTCCTGCTTCTGCCTTGCTCCCACTTTTGTGAAGGGGAATCACATCTGCCCTCCTCCAGTCCTCGGGTACCACCCCATCCTCCCATGATTTCTTAAAGAGGGTAGTCAGTGGTGTCACTCTCCCAGGTACCATGGATGATGTGATCCCCTAAGTGAGCACCCCATCCTAGCAGGGAAGCATCGGTTGTGAGAACCGGAGAGGGAGGTTCCTGTAGAAATGGAACCCCTTCCCTTAAGTTTTCTGGTTCCCTCCACCATTGGAGGGCCTGTAGTAACATTTGTGTGACTGGTACTGGTTTTGAGACGGGGTCCTGCCTTTGGCACCAGTGTGCTCTGAGGTAGAACTGAATGTCTCTCATCTGAAACCTGGCACCTATGACTGTGCTTGTTGTTGAAGCCATGTGCCCTAACAGTTGAAGAAACTGTTTTGCTTGCTTTGGCCTGCCTAGGGCAAATGAGCCTGCCAAAAGCTGAATGCTTTCTGCCCTCCCCTGAGGGAGAAAAGCTCTTCCCACTATTGTATTCAGTTCTGCACCTATAAACTGCAGAACCTGGACGGGGTCAGGACTGACTTTTTGGTATTGAGAAGGAATCCCAGGGACACAGCATTTCCTGGGTCAGCTGAAGGTAGTCTGAACACCTGTTGGTGGGATTTTCCTATGATTAGTCAGTTGTCTAGATAAGGAAATCTGTGACACCCTGTCTTCTGAGGTGTGCCACTACTACTGCTATGCACTTGGTAAAGATCCTTGGTGCAGAGGTAAGGCCGAAGGGAAGTGTTGAGAACTGGTAGTGGCCTGAGGGGAGTCTGAATCTGAGATACTTTCTGTGTGACTCCCTTATGGGAATATAGAAATATGCATTATTTAAATCCAAGGAGGCTAGCCAGTCCCCTTTTTGCAGAGTTGGCAAAATCATGGCCATTGTGACCATTTTGAACCTGGGCTTTACCAGGTACTTGTTTAGCAGTCTGAGGTCTAGTACAGGCCGCCACTCTCCATTCTTTTTTGTTGTTAGGAAATATCTTGAATAGAACCATTGCCCTCTTTGGTTGTGGGGGATAGGCTCCACTGCTTTTGCCAGCAGTAGGACCTGTACCTTCTGCTCCAGTAGTTTTCTTTCTGAGAAGGGAGCTGGTGCAAAATGTTTTAACCTTGGAGGAGGAAGGGACATGAAGCAAAGGGAGAGACCCTGACTCACTATTTCCAGGACCCACTTGTCTGTGGTTAATTTCAACCATTCCTGGAAATAGTGGGTGAGTCTGCCCCTACAGGATGTGTAGAGGCAGCCTGAAGGGAAAAGTCAGGGGTTCTCTTTTGCTTGCTGCTGAGGCTGAGCAAATTGGGATCCTCTCTGAGAACCCCTTCTACTTCTAGCTCTGTAAAATCCAGTCTGCTGTGGTCGGTACTGCTGCTGGGAAACAGACTGTACCTGAAAGAAAGGCCTCTTAAAAGAGGACCTGCCCCTGCCTCCCCTAGAATAACATGACGTTGAAGTAGAGGGTCTGTCTCTGGTCGAGTTGCTCCTAAAAGTAGCTTTATATTCATCTACTTTTTTCATATATGCCTCAGTCTGGGCACCAAAAAGAGAGTGGCCCTCAACAGGAAAGTCCATTGCCTTACTTTGGGTGTCCTGGGTGAGGTCGGTAGCCCTCAGCCAGGCAAATCCTCTTACAGCAATAGTACCAGCCATCCACCTTACAGCTGTATAACTGATGTTAGCTACCATCTGAAATTGGTTTTTGGAAGCCTCCAAGACCAATTTTGTTATGTCTAGCAGCTCTGACACTGTTAAAGAGGGGTTAGCCTCAGCACTGTCCACTGCTGACTGCCAGAGAGCTTTTTGATAAAGGGATGCATAGGCCTGGTACTGGCTTGACGAATTGCCAGGGATACCGAAAGGTACCCCTTTTTTGCCATGCTGTTCACCCTTCTCGAATCCTCCTCAGGGGGATGAGAGGGTAAGGGAGTTTTGGCTTTCTCACAGGCAGCCTGCTGTACAATACCCTTGTGGTCTGGGTGACTAAAAATAAACTCAGCACCAGATCTTTCTAACTGATACTTCTTGTCACACTTTTTGTCAGTGGGTGTGACTGTATTGGGAGCCTTTAGGATTTCTAAAACATCCTTCTTAAAGAATTTGTAAATGGGCAAAAAGGGGTCTCTTTGAGGGTGTCAGCCCCATCAGCTCCAGGTATTGTGCCTCCTCTTCATCTTGTATCTCTTCAGCTGTCTGAAGATCCAGAGTTTCTACCATTTTCTTGACAAAAAAAAAATGGGAAGAGAAATCCTCTGAGGGTCTGGGAGGGGAGCCAAAATCCTGTTCCGGTGACACCTCAGGTTCAATTCCCTCTTCATCTTGGTCATCCTCCTCATATGCCACTGTAGCAGTAGGCAAAAGAGGGGCAGCAACAGTTGCTTTTTCAGCAGCAGTAGTAATCACAGACTGCTGAGGGGTAGTAAATCCTGCAGCACCTGGAGCAAGGCTAAAGCATGTGTCAAATCAGCAGGAGAAGGAGCATTACTAGGCACCTGAGGGACCCCTAGAGGCATTTCAGCCGGGGTGGCAGTGTGTTTGGTTTTCTTTAATTTCTTGGCAGGCACCGGGGAGTCAGCCTGTTGATTGCCTCTCTTGCCCAGAGCCCTCACCCATATCAGGGGTGGATTTAGAGGCTCTGGAAGGAACTGCCACAGTCTTAGAGGAGGTAGACTGGTTAGAGCCCATGGACCCAGCCTCTAGTTTTCTTTTAAGCCTCTCGCTGTGTTTTTCTACTGTCTTAACAGGGAAATACTTACAAATATCACAGTCTTCACTGAAGTGCTGTTGCCCAAGGCAGAGCAAGCAGAGATCATGCTTGTCTGCCTTGTCAAACAGCTCTGCACACTTCAAGCAATTCTTGAACCCAGGGGGTCCTGTTTTCTTTTTAGGCTTGTTTGACATTATAGAAAACAGGAAGCAGTAACTGACCAAAAAATAGACTAAATTCAAATATTTGCGGTCAGTTTCAATAGAGTAACGGTCAGTTCAGGAACCAATAAAGTGAAAAAACTGCTGGTTCCGACCAGATCCGGAACCAAGAAACTGCTGGGAAAAACTGATAAACCTCAGTTCAAAAGCGGTTAAAATTAAATAAAATTAAAGAATAAAGTAACTGGAACCCTCTAAAAAGGATCTGATTAAATAAAAAAAGAAGGCCAGTTGCCCCTAGGTTCAAAGGAAGCATGAGAAACTGCTAAACAAGTTTAAATTTAAAACTTATGAGGTATAAAACACTAAAGAACAATGACACTAGGCAGTAATGAAAAATAAAACAAAAATACTTAAGTTTTTTTGCTCTGTGCACTACAGGAATCTGTTCTGATTAAGCGAGATCTCCAGGGCATCTGAACTTTGCAGCAGAGAGAAGAAATCTGAGGTACAGTAGAATGTAGGCAGTTGACACTGGGCAGTTTGAAAATAGATGCATGAGCTAAACGTTCCATAATTAGCATAGCATTCTATTCTCTCTGGGGCAGTGCTGATTTAAAGGAGCACTGCAAAAGTAATAATATTAGTGGATTCCTGGGGTTAGAAGTAATGTTAACTGCTGGTAATTGAACCCAGCCCCATGGAATACTATCCCGGTGCTCTAACCACTGAGTTACAGCCTCACATGGTTGGACCTGGGGTTCCCGGACACACTTCCTTTCTCTGGTACTGCGTATCCTTGAGTAGAATGGTTAGAGTAGAATGGAAGTCTGGCCACCGTGTACATCTGCAGCTTACACTTCCCGAGCACACACAGTTCTAGGCCATGTGTGAATCAATGGAAGTAGGACTACATTTGCCTAGTTACTTAGAGGTCCAGCATGCACACATGTAGCCCATCAAAAAAGAAGGAGGCTTCAATTCTATTCTCCTGTTAATTCTATGGGAAAGATAGAACTGAAACAAGGTGGGGAAAAGGGAGGAAATAATATAAATGGAGGAGCAAAGGTCAGGAAACAGGTAAACGGGGTGAGTTTGGGAAAACAGAGGGTTTAAGGGCTAATTTGAAAAAATGTGTTTAGCTGCACATTATATTTGAAACTGAGATAGTATGCCAAATGCTGGGATGTGCTGGGACTATTTTGTTGGGGTGGATGAACATTTAAAACAAAAAATCATTAAATGCTTAACATTGTTTTATTTTTGTGTACCCCCCCCCCAAAAAAAAATCTTGGACTCATTTAATAATCACAATAAGACATTCCAGGGTGTGCTTTGTGGTAGGATAATGGTACTTCTTGAGTGGCTGAAGGCACTCGGCAATGCCTTGTACATGCCACAACATACACGCTGTCATATCCTATTGCTTGATGAAAGGTAGTTTTTGATGTAAATCTATGCTTTTGCTTTAGAGCTCAAGTAAAGCATGTCTTACTTAGGAGATGGCTCTCTAGTGCCCACAGTAATTCAGCTTTAATATAGTCACAGTTACTGTCTATGAGGAATGAAAGGTAGGTGGGATGGGAGCAGAAGAGTCACGCTTACTGCTCGATTCAAACCAAATTTTCACTTTTGGCATACAGTAATATAACATACTATTAAATATGAAACATGGGCAGCCGGCCCATCGGCACAGCGGTTGGATTTCTGCTTGCAACACCGCAACCCGGGTTCGGGAACAGACCCAGGTCGTCGGAGGGCCAGCCGGGGGGAGAAAGATTGAGCATCCCCAGGACTGCTCTCCTTCTCTGGGGGAAAGGGGGGGACCTGTGATTGCACAGGAGTGACACCTGGTGGAGGCCAGGTGGCCACCCTGTGATGACGCATAGTCGATGCTCTCTGGGGCGGGACAGATGCTGGACATCATTGCACGTCTCTGCCCCAGCTTAGGAGAGGGAAAAAAGCAAGGTGGGTCCTCTGTCTCCATGAAGCCCTCCCCAGGCTTCAATTAGCCTCCATTGCCGGCTCTCCCAAACCAGATACAGGTTCTGCGGCACTGGAAATAGCAGGGACCAGTGCCGCAGCCCCACCTTCCAGGGGGCAAGCTGGAGGTGACCGGGAGAGTGACGGCAAAAAGACGGTAGGTGGAAGTCCGGGGGCCGTGACCAGAGCTGAATATGACAGGAGGCCCTACCAGAAAAAGCAAAATAAATATTAAAAACAATAAAATATGAAACATAGGCAACATGCTCAGCTCGGCTCGTGTTTCTATTTCAGGACTGAAATGACATGATGGACCTCTCAAGTTTCACTCTTGAGGTCCATTTGATGTCAGCTCAACCCCTCGATAAAAACACAGCCTCAGTGTGTATAGTTGCCCATTTATTATTATCTTCATAATCGCTCACTTAAGGGCTGTTGCTAGGCACGTGGTCCAACCAACTGTCATGAAACACACCTAAGAAGTGCTATATGTCACCATAAATGAAAATTACGTACCTACCATAATTCTTGAACTTCTCCTGTATCTTCACCATTCATTACTGCTTGGGTTAGTGCCGGAGGCGCGCACCCGCTACGGGAGGTTTTTTTTTTTGGAGTCGGCTCCAAGCGCCACCCTAGAGGAAGCGCGTGCTGCATCATGCATGAGGCGGCGTTAGGAGTACGACTCCTCCTCTATCTCAGTTCTGGTAGCCGGAGAGGTGAAAATAAAGGGTAAGGAAAAAAGGAAAGTGAGGCAAGAGAGCCGAGGGACAGAAAAAGGAAAGGATATAAACTGAAAAAGGTATAAGCCAGTAGAGGATAGACAGAGGAGAGAGAATTCCTACCCTAAGGGACCACAGGGCCTCCTTTCCGGGGTGGCTCTAGGGGAGGAACAGAGAGAGGGAAAGAGAAAGAAGAAGAAGAAGAAAAGGAGGCATGTTGAGAGGGAGAACAGTGCTCATCGAGCATTGGTTGAGAGGCTTATAAGCTCGAGACTAACAAAGGAGCAAGAATCCCTGTTGACAGGACTGAGGGGAAGTTCAACCAAACCACCTGAACAGATCCAATACAAGGGCAGATTCTCTGATCTCTCAACATGCCAAGTCCCTACATCCTAGCCGAGGGCTCATAGACTGCCCGGGCAGAACCTGTTCCGGGGAGAGCGCCCACCCAGGAAGGGGACTATGTCCCTTAGCACCCTGTTACGTGCTAACACAGCAGTGTATGGGGAAAGATTATGTCTTACTGAAGGCAGCTTTGTATGAAGGATAGAGTGGGAACTCAATCAGACTCCCTAAGGCAAGGCAATAGCAGACGCTCAAGGCTGACAAGTGCAAAGCAGCAGCTAGAATGAGCTTAAAGATAATACCTGCCAGGGGGATTCTAAATTTTTGTTGAGGCCGAGTCAGGGCACGGTATCTTAAGCTGTGAAACTGCATAACCTGATCAAGGTACTTAGAAGTCGCACCCTAAGGGCAGTCAGAAAGAGTTCCCTCAGAATAAGAGAAAAGTACAGACCGTGCTCGTTCCTCTTTACCTTGAGGAAAAAAGGAACCATTCACTAAGAATGGAAAACAGAAAGTTTTTTTTTTTTTTGGCATAAAGGCCAAAGGAAGGAAGAGGAACGAGACGGGAGGGGGAGACGCCACAGTAGGAGGCCACTGAGGGGAAGGTGGGTGGGTATCAGTAATGAATGGTGAAGATACAAGAGAAGATCAAGAATTACGGTAGGTACGTAATTTTCATATCTTCCCTTGTCAATCTTCACCATTCATTACTGCTTGGGTGAGTACCAAGCCCCCCAAAAAAAAGGGGGGTAGAAACCTGAGGGAACAAGACCCCCAGCCTCCTGTTGGTGAGAAACAGAAGGGGAAGACCCTGGGCTAATCTAGAGAGAAGCCTATGGGGGAGAAGAGCTAGGAGGTGCCCCCCGAGGATGGGGAGACGGAGGAAGCCCCTGCAGTAGTCTCCTAGCTCTGGAGGAAAAGAGACGGTCCCGAAAGCGGAGCGAATCACCCTACGCCGGGCTGGGTGACAATCTTGATAGATGAAGCCATGCCGTCTGTCTAATGCAGATAGCTGTCTCCTCGCGAAGCCTGGAAGCCACCTCATTGGCGCCATAAGATGCCCTTGCTTGGTGTCTTGCCAGCTCCAGGCCTATAGCAGAGGGCAATAGCTTGTCTGGTCTGCTCCATATCAGGCATTGATGCTAAGATCTGAGAGAGCATCGACCACAAATGCCTACTGTAGGCAGCGTGATGAGCCTGATGAGATGCAATGCAAGACATCGCACAAGAGGAAGAGAACACTGTTCGCCCCCACTGGTCGAATTGTAGGGAATCCGAGTCCGGTGGACGGTCGTGCGCCAGGCGGTGGCACCCGGAGGGAGTCTCTAGGTATGCCAAACCCGAGGGCGGGTTGGGGAGAGTACCCAGGGATTCTGAAGGGGCACAATACCTACGTTGGCAGTCTGCCGGGGCTGGAGAAAGGGCAGCTGGCGACTGCCAAGAAAGGAAAATTACGTACCTACCGTAATTCTTGATCTTCTTGGACGAGTCTCCACCACTCATTCACACTAGTGGGATTAGCGCCGGAGGCACTAAGACCCATCGGGAGCAAACTTTTTGCTGGAGGGTCGGCGCGCGAGACGGGCGTCAAGATATGTATAGCGCCGCGAGCTGCCGAGCGGTAATGACCATCTCGGGCGACGACTCTCCAACCGCCTCAGTACCTTTTTACCAAGGAGGTGCAGCGCAATCTAACGTAAAGAGTAAACCCATATTAAAAAACGGACATAAGATAGTCCGGATGACCTGTGTAAGAAGGGTCAGTAAAGAAGTCCTCACGGCTAAAGATTTGAGGGAGTGAAGACCAATACGGGCGTGGAGCTCGGGATGGAGGGCACGTAGAATGAGTGGTGGAGACTCGCCCAAGAAGTTCAAGAATTACGGTAGGCAATGTACTTTCCTATCTTCCTGGACATAAGTCTCCACCACTCATTCACACTAGTGGGAGAGTACCAGCTGATAATCCCCAAAAGGGCTTATAGGAGAGCCAGAGCTACGCGGCTCAAGATAGAAGGCCATTAGGATAGTTCTGCCGAACGCGGAATGTCGCCAGCATGAACATCCAGTGCATAGTGCTTAACTACGTATGCACTCGAGCCTGGTGGCGTAAGGCATATATCTGCGAATTGAACATTGCGACTTCTCGCTTGGGATGTCATGACCGCTTCTAGTAGAGTGAGCGACACTCACCTTCTAATTTAACTTGAGCCATGGAATAGCAATGACGAAGGCATGCCACTAACCATGAAGAGATGCATCTAATAGCGACAGGTTGACCCAGCCGGTGTCGCTGAAAGAAACGAACAGTTGCTGAGTCTTGTGAACATCCTTGGTTCTATCTAAATAGAACCATGGAAGGTTCTCTTAACATCCAAGGAATGAAGAGTCTGCTCCCTTCATTTTGGAAATTGGCGAAGTAAGCGGAAGTACCAGAGGTTGGTTTAGATGGAATTCTGACACAACCTTGGGAAGAAATTTAGATGAGTACGGAGAACTACCTTTGTCTTTATGGAATACAGTATCACGGAGGGTCCGTAACCAGGGCATGTATCTCAGAGACCCTGCTGGCTGAGGTAATGGCCACCAGGAAGGCAGTCTTCCAGGTAAGAAATTTTAGCTCTGCAGGTAGCTAAGGGTTTCGAAGGCTTCGGGTGAGCATGTCCAGCACCAGGTTAATGTCCCAGGCTGCAACTGGATGCTTAACAGGGGTCTGTATGGAGAATCCCTTAAGAAATCTCTCTCTCACTATAGGTAACTGGAGCCAGAGTTAAGGAAGAAACCGGCTCATGGAATTTGAGATGGCACTACAAGTGAACTTTAACTGTGGAGTACTGAAGACCTAAGTTTGACAGGTCCAAAAGATACTCCAGAACCTTGCAAGAGGACAGGAAAAGGGATTCCAATGGGGATTTTGCACCAGAGAGAAAAACGTTTCCATTTGGAGGCGTGAGTTGCTGGGTGGCTGGCTTCCGAGCAGCCAGAAGGATGTCTGAGACTCTACGAGAGACATTGAACCGATTCACTTCTATCTCTTCAGGAGCCAAGCATGAAGGTGAAGTGATTTCAGGTTGGGATGGACCAACGAACCTTGAGTCAAAAGACTGATTTGCAAAGGAAGTGGTCTCGAGAGGCTGCCAACATACTGTTGAGTACAGGAAACCATAGTTGCCGAGGCCAGGAAGGAGCAATGAGAATCATCTTGGTCCCCTGAGACTTGAACTTGAGGAGTACTTCTCTGGATTAGAGGAAGTGGAAAGCGTGTAGAAAGCGCTTTCTTTGTCCACCGCAGCCTGAACGCATCCTGACAGAAAATGCCAGTCCCTGGATTTCTGGAGCAGAAGAGAGGCAGTTTTATGCTGAGTGGTGATGCAAAAGGTCCAGGTCTGAGTCCCCCACTCTTGAACAGGGACCGAGCTGGCTGGATCGAGAGACCACTCGTGAGGGTCTGCCTCCTCGCTCTGCTGAGGTGATCTGCTAGGTCGTTTGTATACCCGGCAGATAAGCCGCTTGAATCAGAGACTTGTGCCCAAGCACCACCCCACACCCTCATTGCTTCCCTGCAAAGGGGATAAGAATGAGCACCGCTTCGCTTGTTGATGTAATACATCACTGCTTTGTTGTCCGCTTGAAGGAGAATGTTCTTGTGACAAAGGACATCCTTCAGAGCTCGGATTGCATAGAGGACCGCCTCATCTCCAGGACATTTATGTGGAGATGAGTTTCAACTGAGTCCATACACCTTGAGTGTGGAGGAGAGACAGTGGCTCCCCATCCCATTAGTGAGCGCCTGTGGTGATGGAGATCTGATGATCCGGGGAGCAAAGAGGAATCCTTCCAGGAGATTGCTTCTTGAGACCACCAGGTGAGAGACTCGAAGGGGCTCTGTCACCTTGATGGGATAAGACTGGGGTGAGAGGTCGGGGACCACTGAGTGGGAGAGCATCCATTGGGTGGTTCTCATGTGCAGTCGGGCCAGAGGGACAGTGAAGACCGAGGACGCCATGAGACTCCAACATCTGCGTTGCATCGAGAGAGCTGTAACCGATTGGTTCTCCCTGATGTAACGGGCTATTCAAAGGATGCCGAATCTTCTGTCCTCTGGAAGGAAAGCTTTCGCTGAAGAGGTGTGCTCAGAAGCTGCCCCCAAGTGAAAGGAGCTCTGGGAGGCTTGCAGTTGAGATTTTTCAAATTCAGCAGAACTCCCATGGACGTGAGAAGACGAGAAGTCGCTTGCACGGCTTCCAAAGTCCCTTGACGGAAGGGCTTATAGAAGCCAATCGCTCCAGGTAGGGAAACACCGAGTCCGGATTTTCCTGAGATGCGCTGCGAGAACTGCACAACACTTTGTAAAACTCAAGCGGCCGAGGATAGCCCAAAGGCAGGACTCTGAACTGATAATGCTGACCCAAAGCTATAAACCTGAGGAACTTTGGTGGGTCGGGTGGACGGGATATGTTGGTAGGCATCCTGCATATCCAGAGAGGCCAGCCAGTCGTGCTGATGCAGCAAGGGTAACAGGGTAACCTAGGGAAATCATCTTGAATTTCTCCTGGGGAGGAATTTGTTTAACTCTTTCTGAGGTCTAGAATGGGGCATCCCCAGATTTCTTTGAACCAGAAAGTAATGGGAGTAGAACCCTGTGTTTCGCGGATGCGGGGCACCAGTTCTATTGCCCTGTTGTTCAGAAGGCCCTGGATCTCCGCGGTGAGGAGGTCTGACTGAGAGGCCGACAACCTGGGTTGTCGTCTGGGAGGACAACGGGGGTTTCAAGAAATTGAGAGAATAACCTCGCGAATTATCCTAATGACCCATTTGTCCGAGGTTATGGACTTCCACTGGTTGCAGAAGTACATCAGACGACCTCCCACGGAGGAGAAAGTTCCACCGGGCAGAGTGGATGGAACTCTGGGCCAACGACTCATAAGGGTAGCACTGGGAGCTTTAGGCCCCTGCGCTTTCTGCTGGCGTTTCTTTGAGGTTGGGCAGGTTGGCTTTATGGAAGCTTCCTGCCTCTCTGCCTCGGAAAGGACCTGACGACTATGAAACTGACGTTTGTTCACATGCCCGAGGGGGGGCAGGCAGAGGTCTGGCCAACTTAATGGCCGATCTAGTCTTCTGAGTGGCCTCTAAGGCTTGCTCCACCTGAGGGCCAAAAAGAAAGGAGCCATCAAAAGGCAGCGCCATCACCTGCTGCTGAGCATCATTCGTGAAGCCAGAAGTACGCAGCCAGGAATGGCGCCGAGTACAAATCCCCGCGGCTGCTGAGCGAGAAGCAGTGTCGAAAGCGTCCATGGCGGCTTTGACCTGTTGGTTATTGGACTCAATACCTCTAATAACGGTCAGAAGAAGCTTTGACTTGGAATCCGAATCTGAAGAGCTTCAACCATTCTTTTCATAGAGTGCCACAGGATATACTCATACTGAGAAAAATAGCCTTGATAACTGGCAATACGCATACTTAGAGTGGAGGCAGCAAAGACTCTCTTACCTAATGTATCAATCTTACGAGACTCTTTGTTAATAGGTCGAGCTGTAGTAGTTTGAGGAAGAACGACTTGTCATTCTCTCGCGAGACTACAATAGGATCCGCAGTTTGGATGCCAAATGGGACGCATCCTTGGGAGCTGAATACTTTATCAATGGATTTAGCCACTGAGGGAATAAGAGCAGGATTATTCCATACCATTTGAGACAGCTCTCGAAGGAAGGCTGGATCGGAGGAGTCAAATCCAGAGGGATCTCTCGGAGCATGAAGATACTGAGTCTTAATATCTTCCCAGGATCGATGTCTGTAGTCTGAGAGAAGAGTGATCCCAGGTTCTTCAACAGAGACTTAAAGGACAGGTCCTCACCACAGGCTCTGTAGCAAAGAAAGATCCTGTTTCCTCCACTTCATCACCCAACCAAGGTCTGGGCAGGCTCAACATCATCTCCTGATGGTCCAGAAAGGCTGTTTGACAGGAAAGGAGTGAAAATTAGGAGAGGAGGAAGAGCAGAAAACAAGGAGAGTCCCTGGCTGCCGCGCCGAGACGGAAAACGGGCTGAAGACGGCATCGAGGAGGCGCGACGGCGCCGAAGAGGTACGCAGCTCCCGCAAGCGCCCAGCGCAGCTGCTGGATAACGCAAGACGCGCGCCGCCGATGACGCTACGCATGGCGCTGCGGACGACGCCATTTAACGGCACCGCTGGATGACGCCGCACCGGGCGCTGGAACGGCACCGCGGGATTAACGCCGCCATGATCGGGCGCCGCCTCATCCAACGGTAATTACGGGCGGTGCTGAGATCTCGCTGGCGCTGCAGATGGCGCCTGGAAGACCCAGCGGCACCGAAACGGCGCCGAGCTAAGGCCAGACCTACCGAAGGCGCCGGAAAAGCCCCAGGAACCTGGAAAGCTAGAGAAGGAAAAACCAGGAGATAAGGGCATCGGTGAGGCCCCTGCACCGCAGCCATGTGAGGGGGGGAAACACCTAATCACGGAGTCGCTGGCACCAAGAAGGCGCCACGCGACTAGGAAGGTCCAACCGCCCTACCTGATCGCCGGAGGGGCCCGAGGGCTCCGAGGCAACCGAGCCAGGCAGAAGAACCAACCTCCGAGCCTATTGCTCCATAAGAGCGCCCACTGATGAAACTGCTCATCTGGAGTCCTACCTATAGGCGGGAGGACTCCGGTGTCGGGACGACGACATCGGAAGTTGGCGACTCAAGAAGGAGACCGCAACTAGCAAAGATAACTGACGTCGACGCCGCAGAGTTATTGCCAGAGGGTGACCTCGAGTATGCCTTCTTTTGACCTGTGGGTCAAGAAGAGCTCGAGGCCGAACGTGCCGTAGAATGCGACCGCTTATTTTATGCCGCGGGGACCCCATCTCCTGGGCATCGGACTGACCGTTGTTGGAACCTCCGCTGAGGAGAAGGAGGCTGACTGGACCCAGCCCGGCTGACTGAATAGCTTTATACACGGAAGTCTCCCTACCGTCACCTGACCTGCTCATGGTCGACTCCGTCCAGTAGGCCGAGACTTCTTCAAGTAAAATTTAAATGTTAGAAAAATTTAACGAAAATAGAATAAAATTAAGCGATACTACTTATCGTGATAAAGTTACAAAAAAACAAACTGAAAACTATGCGCTAGTTTGAAGTTTGACTCCTGACAGGCGAGCGACGTCGTCACTGAAGCGCACTCGACGGCGGGAAAAAAGGAACTGAGGCGGTTGGAGGGTCGTCGCCGAGATGGTCATTACCACTCGAGCCGCTGCTCGCGGCACCATGTCTCGCGGCGCCGTCTCTCGCGCCGACCCTCCAGCAAAAAGTTTTCTCCCGATGGGTCTTAGTGCCTCCGGCGCTAATCCCACTAGTGTGAATGAGTGGTGGAGACTTATGTCCAGGAAGATCGGATAGATGCCTCCTGGAAGGGAATAGGCCAGGAAGGTACCACCAGGTGCTGGGCACTGAATTCGCCAAGGAATTCATGCGTCTCCCGTTCGGTATTGTCTCACCTAACATAGGAGATTCAAAGATCCCTCACCATCCTCGAAAGGAATCGCTGATATTCAGTGAAATCGGCATCAGAGGAGAGATGAGCAGAGAGTTCCTCTCCCTCAGAGGAGGGAGATGAGGATGATGGAGAGCTCGAGTGTCCAGAGGATTCTTGTGGTGGTGGGGATAGGCGAAAGACCCGCTCATTCATGTACCTGACATATGAGGGGAAGGCCGCCGAGGAACCTCTGAACTGCTCCCAGGATAACGGGTCCGTAGGACCGACATGGCCTGGGAGCACGGGGGGTGGCTGCAGAGGAATGGGAGATGGGCACCTACGAAGAGGCAACTGTCCTCTGCTAGGGCTCTGAAATCCGGGGAACGGAGCCCGAGCTGGCGGGATCCCGGACAACAGACCAGGTCGCAAAACGGAACCCTGGGGATGCGAAGCCTGGAAGAGCCCAGAAGGGGATCCTCCCCTGTGACGAACCTGGGACTGCATGGATCCAGAAGGGCAGCCCACAGCAATGCCACCGGAGGGGACCCTGGGGTCCAAGAGGGAAAGGCGGGGCCCAGCGCTACGGCTCCTAGCCACCCCCAAGGGGTGGCCGACAGAGACCAAGATGCCTGCACCCTGCCCCTTGACCCCTCGGACTCCGAGAGCACCCTCCTCCTTGACCCCAGCGATCTCCCACCCTGAGGGGCTGTAGCAGCACCAGGGTCGGTAGCTGCCACGAGCCCCCCAGGAGGGAGAGCCCCTCCCTCCGCCCCTGCTCCATCGCCCCAGAGACCCCAGGACCACCCCAGCCTGGGACCTCAGGGAGGACAGCAGCGGAGGCCGCTGGGCCCTAGCACCCCGGCCACTGGGGACCCTGACTCCAAAGAATCAGGTTGCCAGGACGGGTCCACGTCTGAATCATCAGCCTCCGAAGAGGAAGAGATCAGCTGGACCACAATACTAGCAACCCCAGGGGTCCCCGGTGAAACAGCGCCGCAAACGGTGCCGGTGCCGGAGGCGGTGCCGGATGACCTCAGCCCCCCCGTGCCCGCCAAGCCCGACCCCGGCTCCCCACTGGCACCGGCTAGGCCCACGGCGCCGCCCTTGGTGCCGGAACCCAACCCGGAACCACCAAGACAGCGAACTGGGCCTGCAGCGCCGAAGGCCAGAGCGGCATCGCCAGTGGCGTCGTCTCAATCACCGGCGCCGCCAAATCGGGCGCCGGGAGAGCAGCCGAGTGTCCACCTGTGCCGAGGCCCAGCAGGCGGGCCTCGACACGTGGGAGCTCTGGCCTGGGAGGTGACTGCCGAGGCAGTGTTCCCCGCCGCTGCCCCGGAGGGACCTCGACGCTCCTCCAACACTGCAAAGAAGCTTCCTCTTCAGCAAGAGAAGATGAGGAAGCCTCCTCCTCTACGGATCATATAGACCCGAGAGGGGACCCGGAGAAAGGGCCTAGAGATCTTACCTGGGAATCCCTGGCGCGACGCCATTCCCCGAAGGTCGGCGGGGCCTTGCCGATCTTGAACGCGCGGACTTCGAGGACACGACGGTCCATGGAGAAACAGGCGTCGCACGCATCCATATCATGGTTGGGTCCCAGGCAACAAAGACAAACATCATGCCGATCCGTGACGGAGAAATGCCAGCCACAGGAGCACCGACGCATTGGGGCACGGCCCGCCTTCGACTTACGTTTTGGCCCCGAACCTGACATGATGCAAACTAAATAAGAGAAAAAATTAGCAACAAAGCACTCGGCGCCGACGACAGAAATAAAAGAAACGGTCTTACCGGGAGACGGCGTCGAGCGAATATGAAATATGAGAATACGAGAAGTCTGGCTTGAGTGACGCAGAAAGTCTTCAACTACCACGCAGCATGTGCAGCCTTGACGGCTGGAGAAACAGAAGTGAGATAGAGGAGGAATCTGCGGCACCTATGACAAGGCCCTCGCCAAGGATGAGGTGCGTACGTCAGATCGAGGGTGGCCGTTGGAGTCGAATTCAAAAAAAAATATTCCCGTAGTGGGTGCACACTCCGCACTAACCCAAGCAGTAAGAAAAATTACTCACCTTAGTAATGTTGTTTCTTCTAATGGAGTCTTGCTATATTATGACAATTGTAGTTTGTCCCACCATTAGAACTGCTCGGAGGTGAAATAGTTAACTCCATTCCATGAATGGAACTTTGAGCACTGAGCTCTAAAATAGAAGCTCTGTCTGTGGAGATTCAAACCTGAACTGTCAGATCTTTACGAGCAAAAACTCACTAAGGTCTGTGTGGAAGCTGTAACCTACACTAGCCAACTGGCTACCTGAATAACAACATCCATTGCTGGTCCCAACACCCAATACTCAAGTCAGGGACCAGAATTACTAATACAATTTTAACAAAATGAGAATAAAACAAGAGGATAATAAAACACCACACCCCAAATCCCAAAAAGGGGTGAAACGCTTAAAAAAAGGGCATAAAATAGTGCCCACACTAGGTTGCCCACACCCTACCCAAGTAGAGGTTCTGAGAGGGGCAGGCTGGGGGGGAGGTCATAACATAGCAAGACTCCATTAGAAGAAACAACATTACTTAGGTGAGTAATTTTTTCTTCAAACAACATGAAGTCTTGCTATATTATGACACTGCAGACTACACAGCAGTACCTCCATGGAGGAGGGGCAGAACCTACTTAGGAATAGGCTCTGAAAACAGCTGTGCCAAACCCGAGCATCTCTCCCAGCCTGGACATCCAGGGAGCAATGCTTGGTGAAAGTGTGTACCGCTTTTCCAAGTAGCAGCCTGGCATATCTCCAATATAGAGATGTCTCTGGCAGCAGCTAGAGACGCGGCTGTACCTCTGGTAGAATGAGCCCTCAAGCCAGAGGGGGGATCTCTGCCCAGTTTCTGATAACAAAATTGGATACAAGAGACAATCCACCTGGCAATTGATCTCTTAGTGGCAGGTTTCCCTTTCCCAACCTCACCAAAAGTGAAGAAAAGTTGGAGGGATTCGAACCTGTGACCCTTGGTACGTTCTATATAGTAACTAAGAGCCCTCTTAACATCCAGGCTGTGCAATCTCCTCTCACCAGAAGAGGAGTGTTCAGAGAAAAATACTGGAAGGGAGATAGATTGGTTAAGATGGAAATCTGAAACCACCTTAGGCAAAAACTTCCTGTTAGTCCTGAGGACTACCTTATCCCTGTGGAAAGAAATAAAGTCAGTTTCTACTGACAAGGCTTGCAACTCACCTATGCATCTAGCAGAAGTGATAGCCACTAGGAAAACAGATTTTCCAAGTTAGATACTTCAGCTCTGCAGAAAACAGAGGTTCAAAAAGGGGGTTGCATTAACTGGCAATGCAAACATTAAGGTCCCAGGCAGGGGCCCGATCCCGAAAAAGTGGATTAGTATGGAGTAATCCCTTAAAAAACTTGGAAAACAAAGGGTGAGCGGAAAGAGAGGATGACTTTCCTGCTGAAACAAAAGCAGAAACAGCTGCCAAATGAACTCTCAGGGTAGCTGGTCTGAGGCCCAAGGAATTAAGATGGACCATGTAATCTAACACAGTGGGCAAATCAGCAGATTCTGGGGAAATATGCTTCCCAGCACACCAAATGGAAAACCTTTTCCATTTAGAATTATAAGTAGCCCTAGTGGAAGGCTTCCTAGAAGCCTTTAGGATTTAAAGGACACCCTGAGAGAGGTGTAAGTCAGCAAAACTCTAACTCCTCAAGAGCCAGGCCTTGAGGTTGAGGGATTTGAGGTTCGGATACCAAACTCTCCCCTGAGCACAGGTTAATAGGTTGTGATTCCTGGGGAGGGAAAGGGGAAGATGGACTGTCAGGGACAGAAGGAGTGGGTACCAGGGCTGCCTGGCCCAATCCGGGGCAATCAGAATCATCCTGCAAGGCTGAGATCTGATTTGACTAACACTTTGAATAGGAGAGGGAAGGGGGGAAAAGCATAAAGAAACTTCCCCTCCCAATCCAGGAGAAGGGCGTCCAGGGGGACTGAACGCAACACTGGAGGCCTGCAACAGAACAGTGGAAGTTGGTGATTGCCTGGGGCTGCAAAAAGATCTATCTGAGGGGTGCCCCATCTGGCAGAGACTATCCCCAATACTTGAGGATCCAGGGACCATTCGTGATGGCCCTGGGAAATCCTGCTGAGAGCATCTGCTAGGACATTGTCCTTTCCTGGAAGGTGAACTGCTATGAGGGAAGTGTTCAGGGAATAGGCCAGAGACCACAACTTCATTGCCTCGGTGCACGAGGCCGAAGACCGAGTGCCCCCCTGCTTGTTGATGTACCACATTGTTGTGGTGTTGTCTGTTCTGACTTGTACCACTTTGTTCTGAACAGATGCAGAAAACGCTTGAAGAGCTAAAAAGACAGCTCTGAGTTCCAGCAAATTGATGTGGAGCAGAGATTCCTGGGGGGACCACACTCCCTGAGTGGAGAGGTCGCCCATGTGGGCTCCCCACCCCAGAAGGGAGGCATCTGTAGTGAGAGTCAAAGTGTGAGCAGGGGGAATGAAGGGGACCCCCAATCTCAAATTGCTCTGATCCTGCCACCACTGGAGGGCCTGGATCAAGGTTCGAGTCACTGGGACCAACTTGGAAAGGGGGTCTCTTCTGAGACCAATAGGCTCTCAAGTGAAACTGAATGTCTCTCATCTGAAATCTTGCTCCCTGCACAACAGCTGTGGATGCAGCCATGTGCCCCAGGAGCTGCAGAAAGTGTCTTGCTGGTCGAGAGACCTGCAGAGTGAAGGAGGAGGCCAGAGCCACTAAATTCTTACCCTTTCTAAGGGAAGAAAAGCTCTGGCTAGGTTTGTGTCCACTTCTGCCCCTATAAAGGTGAGTACCTGGACTGGTTCCAGAACCGACTTTGGTAGATTTAGCAGAAAGCCCAGGGAGGTGAGAAGCTGCTGGTGACTTGCAGGTGAGATTTTACCTGTTCTGGGGACTGGCCTACAATGAGCCAGTCGTCTAGATAGGGAAAACAGAAACTTTGCCTCCTTAAGTGAGCCACTGCTACTGCCAGACATTTTGTGAATACCCTTGGGGCAGAGGTAAGGCCGAAGGGCATTGCTCTGAACTGGTAATGACCTGAGGGCAGTTCAATCTGAGGTACTTTCGATGGGAGCTTCTGATTAGGACGTGAAAATAGGCATCCTTGAGGTCCAGGAAGCTAACCAGTCCCTGGCCTTAGAGAGAGGGTAAAATCATTGCCAGAGTTACCATTTTGAACTTTGGTTTCAAGGTGCTTGTTCAGATATCTGAGGTCTAAGATGGGCCGCCATTCTCCTGTCTTTTTTGGGGTAAGGAAGAATCTGGAATACAGACCCCTGCCCTGGTGCAGGGGAGGAACCCTTTCTACTGCTCTGAGAGACAACAGGGTTGAGACCTCTGCTTCTAGAGCAAGGGTCTCTGAAGAACTTGAGTAGAAAACCTGGTTCTCATCTCGGGAAACTTTTGAAGCTGAGAATCCAGACCCTGGCTTACTACTTCCAGAACCCACTTGTCTGAGGTTAAAGACGCCCAGTTCTGACTGAAGTAAGCCAACCTGCCCCTACTGGTAAAGGGGATCGCCCTGGGCACCCCATCAGGGTGCCTGCTTAGCAGGTGCTTTAGGCTGAGGGGTGGGAGCAGGCCTGCCCACACCCGTCTGCCTCTGCCTCTGAAGAAGCCCCTCTGAGCATAAGCAGAGGAGGCCTGAGTCTGGTAAAAAGGCCTGTGAAAAGGCCTACCCCTACCCCTGGGGGTATGCCTCTGGGGAGTGGCTTGCCACTCCTTAGCTTGGGCACTTTTGTAAGTAGTCCTATATTCATCCATCTTTTTCATGTAATTCTCTGTCTGCTCCCCAAACAGAGAATTTCCCACCACAGGAAAATCCATAGCCTTAGTCTGGGTATCCTGTGACAGGCTAGTACACCTGAGCCAGGCCAACCTACGAAAAGCTACAGATGTGGCCATGACTCTAGAGGAAACATAATTAACATCCACAGCAGCATGAAACTGCACCTTAGAAACCTCAATGCCATCGGGCAGCCACCTGTTCTAGTTCGCTAGCCAGCTGGCCATGGGCTTGTTTGGCTAATTCCATAACAGTATCCCATCTAGATTTCTGATACCTTGCTACATAAGCCATATAACCTGCTTGCCTGAGTCCCAAGGACGCTGCCATGTACTGTTTTTTTTTTGCCATGGCATCAATCTTCCTGGAATCCTTGTCAGGAGGATGTGAAGCCAGGGGAATATTAGCTTCATCACAGGCTGCAGCCTGAACTACCCCAACATGACTGCATTGCTGAGAAAGGAATTCTGTATCAGGACCTGACAATGTGTACCTTCTGTCCATCTTTTTATCTACAGGAGGCACAGAATTAGGGTTTTTAAATTTTTTTTTATTGTTTGTTTCCTAAAAGACTTATGTAAAGGAATAGACAATCTCCTAGACCCTGGAATATCCATCCTTTCTACAAAATCAGGTTCCTCTTGCTCATCCACAGCTTCCTCCCATGGGAGCTGGAGGGATTCAGCAACCCTTTTTATAAAACAGAAAAAGAGAAGGGGACTCAGAAAGCGTAAGGGGAGATTGTAAGGGTCAGTCTGGGGAGATGTCCGGTTCAGTGGGCACACCCAGACTCTCTCAGTCACATTCATACTGATCATCCTCATGCCCCCCCTCCTCTGGTTCATAAAATTCTCCAATATCATCTTCTTGAACTTGTGGTACCGGCCGAACCAACCTTTTACCAGACAGTGGCGGTTCGGACGGAACCGGAGAAAGTGACTGTACAATTTGTATAGCTTTTGCTAGTTCTGCAGCAGTTGGAGAAGGAATTTTGGACTCCATACCTGCTGATTTTCTCTCTTTTTTTTTTTTTTAGTTTACTTTTGCCCGAGGAAGTCTAGCCCTGGTCAGAGAGCACTCCCTCCAGTTCGGTTGGCACCGAACCGGGCTGGCCATCCGGGTCAGCGGACTTTTTGCCGCCTCGTTCCCTGAGCCTGCCCACTCTCTTATCCAGGGTGGCTGCAGGGAAATTTTTACAAATCTGGCAGTCTGAAATGAGGTGGTCAACCCCAGACAATAAACACCTGTAGTGTGTGGGTCAGCCTTGGCAAAGGCTTCCCCACAGACACTACAGTGTTGAAACCCAGTGGGCCGGTTTTTCTTTTGGGTTTCTCAGACATGATGCCAGCCTAACCAAGAAACTTGCCCTTTTAACGGCAGTGCCAGGCAAGACACCCTTATCGGTTCCCAACCGTGTCAAGGGTCATGGAAAAAACCGTAATGAAATCCGGTTTTTTTAGAACCGATAAGAACCGTGAACCGCACTCTAAAAGCTTTAAAATGCTTACTCTTTAAGGTTTTAACCAACCTGATCGGTTCGAACCGAACCGATGAACATTTACAAGTTCCACACAGAATAAAACCTGTCTATTACTTACAATACCACAGACAGAGCTTGAACCGATCGGTTTGCGGTTAAAATAATTATACTAGCGGTTTAATTTAACCGAGAAAATACTGTTTAAACCGAGAAATGAACAAAGCAGTAGGAGAAATCTCCGCAGCGACTGTTCAGTGAGGTGGAGTAAAGAATCTGACAGTTCAGGTTTGAATCTCCACAGACAGAGCTTCTATTTTAGAGCTCCTGCTGAAAGTTCCATTCATGGAATGGAGTTAACTATTTCACCTCCGGAGCAGTTCTAATGGTGGGACAAACTGCAATTGTCATAATATAGCAAGACTTCATGTTGTTTGAATGAATGGTGAAGATTGACGAGGGAAGATTGCTATATCCTGGAGTGCCTTATTGTGCTTATGAAATTATTTTTAAATATGTCTGACTTTAAATGAATAAAAGTAAGAAATTGTTTTAAAAGATAAAAATAAAGAACTTTCATTGAAATATACTTCAATTTTAACTTTAAAGACAAAAAATTAGTACATATCATGGTAACGGTACGGGGGGGGGGAGTCAAAAACTACAAAAGACAGTGAAAACACTGAGTGACACTAATTTCTTATACAACACAGTAAATATCTCATTTGCATTTCAAACCAATATACAGGTATTTTAATGGAAATGTGCTCAAAACTGTAGAACCTGCTGGATTTGGTGTGTGTGTGTGTGGGGGGGGGATTAGCTGTTGAATTCTCCTGAACAGGTTCTCCTATCCCTGATTCAAATGCACATGCTGGTATGAACTTCAGGACTCTTTATTTCGAAGCAGTTTGGATGTGCCTCTGCCCATTTAATTGTGTGTTACCCACCTTTCCTCCTCATTGTTTAGATTATTGCCTCTCTTCCTCACCCTGTTTCTTTTTTCTGTTCTAAATCATGTCTTTTTTTTCTTTCCAGTGCAACTGAAGGTGTCTGTAACACGTGAAGACCTCTTAGACAGGAAATGTGCAACAGCCTGAAGATCATGAACATTCTAGCATGCGAGTTCTAAATTCTGACAGTTGCTTTTAAAAAATGTGGATTCATTTTGTGAACAGCTGCTGGCAACTATGTTTCTCTCTTTAATTAAATGATGGGAAAGACTGCCCCCCCCCCCGATAAACTGTACTCTGAACTGCATTCTCATAAGCTTAACACAAAACAAAATACATTTGTTTTAAGAAAAAGAGAACATCAGTGGCTTTAGTCTTTGTGTCTAGGGTAAAGATGGTAGCCCTTAACCAGCAAACCTCCTCAGGGCCACGGCATGAGCCAGCACTCGTGAAGCCAAGTCACTGGTGTCTACATTTACAGCCATATGGAACTGGTACTTAGTGGCATCCAGGGCTGACCTTGATTTGGCAATGCCAGGTCCTGTACCACTTCAACATCTACCTTGTCAGTCAGCACCAGCACTGCATTCCACAGTGCTTTCTGGTACTGAGCTGTATATGCCAAGTAAGCTGCCCACCTCAGGAGCAGAGAAGCTGTTGTGCACACTTTTTTGGCCATGATATCCAGATTCCTGGCCTTCTCACAAGCAGCTGCCTGGACCACTCTTTCATGATTAGGTATTCCACCCTGTCTGTCTGTCCACCTGATACTTCTGTTTAACTTTTTTGTCGATACCGGCAGCTGAATTAGGTGTTGATTTTTGGAATAGCTTTGTGGAGTGACTTGCGGATGGGGACTAGCAGCCTCCTTGCGGGAGCTAGCCCCATCATATCCATAAACTCTACTTCCTCCTTATCCTCCTCCATTTCACAAGAGGGGATATTTTTTTTGTTAATATAATGTTTATTAAAAGTTTCTTTCAAGGTCTGCACAATACAAATTACATTGCAATAAAGTACATCTGCTTGCAGTTGTGTTGGGTCAGGTCTTTATGATTTTGGTACACAGATCACCATAACAGGTATTAAACAATTTGAAAGAGTCCCCATTCTTTGGTACAGTGTGAAGTGAGGGAGATATAGTGTATCTGATCATATTTGGTGAAGGTTGCTCAGAGTCCTGCATGGACCTAAAAGAAGACCCTTAGTGGAGGGTGTGGGGGCAGGTGGTCAGACAGAGGTGGTCAAGTGAGGAGTAGCGCAGCACACCATATGGATTACCTTGTTCACTCATGAGGTTACATATGCATGCCCAGTGATTCCCCCTTGGGAAGGATGATGCTTCAGAGCTGTGCCAGTACTGTGATATTAGTCTATGTTATATGAGTGGGATCCTTGCTCATGGAATGTAGTAACCATCTAGTCCATCTGCAGGAACATATTTCCATGCAGTCATTAAGAGAATGTAATTTTTTCCATTTGATAGATTTCATGAATTGCCTGTCGTCAAGTTGGCAAGGGTAAGCTATAGTTTCGTGATGGATTTTTTTTAGCCACTGTTAGGAGGATTCCCAAGAGGTAGCATGTGTTAGGGTCCCTCAAGCCTGGGTGTCCTGAGTTAGACTTGTGGCTCTTAGCCAGGCAAATCTCCTCTGGGCAACAGTGTTCGTCATCCATCTAGCTGTGGTGTCATTCATGTTAGCAGCCATCTGGACCTGGTATTTAGCCCCCTCCAAACCAAATCTGGCAGTTTCTGCCAGGTCATCAGACTGAAGTGAGGGGGCTTTTTGTGCCATGGCCAATACCGACTGCCACAAGGATTTTTAATACTGGGTAGCATAGGCCTGGAAGTTTGCCTGTCGCATTGCCAAAGAAGCTGACAAATCCCCCTTCTTTGCCATGCTGTCAATCTTTCTAGAGTCCTTATCTGGTCGGTGTGAAGCCAGAGGGACCCTAGCTTTATCACAGGCAGCTGCCTGTACCATCCCCAGATGGTCAGGGTGGGTAAACAGGAACTCTGCTCCTTCCCTTTCCAATTGGTACTTTGTATCCATCCTCTTGTCAAGAGGGGGAATATAGTTAGGGGTTTGCAAGAGTTTCAGAGCATCTTTTTTAAAGAATTTGTTGACAGGCAGGTGGAGTGCTCTGGTGGAGGTTAACCCCATCATTTTGAGGTATTCCACCTCTTCTTCACCTTCTATCTCCTCCTTCGTGGAGATGTCCAGGGCATCAGCCATCTTTCTGACAAAAGTAAAATGTGAGGAATAATCCTCAGAGGTTCTAGGAGGAGTGCTAAACTCCTGCTCAGGGGATACCTCAGGCTCTATAGGTTTCCCTTCCTCCTCCTCACTATAAACCTCCTCTTCCATAAAGTAAGATCTCCCAGTGCTGCCAGTCTGTCCTACAGTAGCTTGGACAGGTGGCTGCTGGTCAGTGGGTACAAGGCCTTGTAAAGCCTGTATCATCTTGAATGCCTGAGCAATTTCTTGGGGAGAAGGCAAAGTCAAAGCAGGCACAGAAGTCCACTTTTTACTAGTTGGGGGTTCAGTGTGCTTCAGTTTTTTTAGTCTTTTTTGAGGGAGCTGGGGAGTCAGCCGGTTCAGCAATCCTCTTAGTGCCTTTGTCACCCATCTCAGTGGTACAGGCAACAACAGAAGTGGTTTCACCCACATTAAAATGAGATATCAGCTGGTCAGAGCCAGAGGGACCCCTTGGTGGAGGAAGTTTGTACTTTAGCCGTTCCAGGCGTATCTCCACAGTTTTTTCCGGGAAGGTTTTACAGATGTCACAATCTTCCCTGCGATGCTCAAAGCCAAGGCAGGCTACACAAAGATTATGTTTGTCTGCCATAGCAAACACTTCCCCACAATCAGAACAATTTTTAAAACTGGGTTCACCGGTTTTCTTTTTCCGTTTCTCTGACATTTTTTATCAGGAACCGATAAAAAAGTAAACCGCTAAACAATTTTTACATTTTTATATAAATTTAGCTGTTGCGGTTGGCTCCAGAACCGATAAGGAACCGAAGGGAACCGAACCAATGAAGAAAACGAACTGGGATTAGCGGTTCAGGAACCGAGAAAAGCGGTTCAAATAAACAATTATTTAAACTACATTTAAATAACTAATGAGTTTTTTTTAGTCAGAAAACCTCGAAATAAAGTAAACTAACTCGATTCCCCACCGGTTATACCAAACCAGGAGGAACCGATAAAAATAACTAAATAACACCAAAAACTAAGTTTAACTACAAAAAACAGTAAGTCTAAGCCAGCAAATGAAATAAAAGGATACTTATGTATATTTGTAAGTTTCATCATGTCACAGGAACAAGTAGAAGAGCGAGACTCCGAGCGACCAGACTTTTGAGGCAGAGAGTGAAATCTGAGGAGTTTTAGAACATTGGCAATTAGTATGGGGCAGCATGTGAAAAGTTGTCACGTGCAAAGAGTTCCATCATTTACATGTGTTCTATTCTCCCCAGGCAGTTCTAGCTAAAGGGCTTACTGCAGAAAGTTAAGAATACCTGAGTATTACTGGGGTTAGACTCTAGACAGGTGAAGCCATGCCGTGCGCATGATGCAGATCGCTGTCCCTGCCAGTCTGCAAGCCACCTCACTGGCATCATATGATGCCCTTGCTTGGTGCCTTGCAAGCTCCAGATCCTGTGCAAAGAGGGCAATGGCTTGCCTAGATTCCTCCGAATCCGGCAATGATGCTAACACCTGTGCCAGCATCGACTACAGGTGCCTGTTGTAGGCAGCATGGTGAGCCTGATGTGAGCCAATGCACAGCAGCACACGAGCTGAAGAGAAAGCCCTTCTCCCCCACCGATCGAACTCAGTGGAATGGATCCAGTGGTCGGTCATGCGCCGGGTGTTGAAGCCAGAAGGAGTATCTAAAGCCATCAGCCACAAGGGTGGGTGAGGGAGAGAACCAAGAGGCTCCTGGAGAGCGCAATACCTTGTCCTGTAGTCTGCTGGGGTTGGGGACGAGGTGGCTGGTAACTGCCAGGTGCGGATAGATGCTTCCTGGAAGGGAATAGGCCAGGAAGGCACCACGAGGTGGTTCGCACTGAACTCACTCAAAAAGAAGCATGTCTCCTGCTCTGTATTGTGTCTTACCACATGCGAAATATGGAGCTCCTGAACCAACCTCGAAAGGAACCGCTGATATTCAGCTAAATCAGTGTCGGAGGAAAGGTTGACAGAACGTTCCTCTCCCTCAGATGAGGAAGCCAAGAAGGTAGAGGAGCTCAGATGCCCAGAATCCTCCTGTGGTAGTGGAGACAGGTGAAAGACCTGTTTGTCCATGGCTCTAACATACCTAGGGAAGACCGCCGCAGTGGCTCTGAACATCTCCCAGGTTAAGGGTCCCATAGGGCCCATGTGGCCTGGGAGAGGGGGAGGTGTCTGCAGAGGGATTGGGGAAGGGCACCTAACCAAAAGTTCCCGGCCTCTGCCAGGGCTCTGAGACCTCGCAGAAGATTCTTCCATATGGGGGGATCCGGGGGTCGACCCAGTCAATGTACGCTGCAAATGTGAAAACAAATCCTGGCTGAGCCCTGAGGAGGAATCTCCCCTGTGGTGTGACCAGGGTTGCATGGATGCAGAAGGGCAACCCCTAGTGCTGCCCACTAAGGACACCTCTGAAATCTCAGAGGAGGAGAAGCGGGGGCTCGGTACTGCGACTCCTCCCCACCCACCGCAGGGTGGTGGAAGAAGGCCCCTGTGCTTCGCCCCAGCCTTTCAATTCCTTGGACTCCAAAGCTGCCCTCTTCCTCAAACCCAGTGCCAAGAGGTTCCCCAATCCTGCAGGCCCCCAGAGGGAGGCAGCAGAAGAGGGGGGCCCCGTCCCAACCATGGTAGCCAGGGCAGCACCAGAGATGGCAGCTGTCACAGCCCCCGAGGTCAAGACCATCACCCCTGGCAACTTGGACCCACTATCCACTGTGGGGCCCCGACACTAGGGTCGACATGGGGGCCCGCAGAGACTGTGGAATCCGGAGTGCCCAGGAAACGAGCACCGGGCCACCCGGTGCTGCGTCCAAGAGGGCTCCCTGACTCTGAGGAGCTGGGAAGCCAGTCCGGGTAAGCCAGTGAATCATCCCCCTCCGAAGAGGAGAAGACCACACATACTGCCAGACTAGCGATCCCAGGGGCTCCCCTACCAATGGTGCTGTGAATGGCACCACCATGGGACTTGACACTGCCGGTGGTGCTGCCTCAATCACTGGCACCATGAAAGGTGCTGGGATCTGAGGCAGTGCTGGCAGGTGGCACTGAGGGTCTGCCGGTGCCGGGCCCAGCAGCCAGGGGCCGCAACACCGGGGAAGCCTGCACCTCTGAGGAGGTGACTGCCGTGGCGGTGCTCCTGACCTGGCTCCGCAAGGAACTGAGCTGTTCCTCCGGCACCGTGGAAGAAACCTCCTCTACGGCAAGGCTAGAATCAGAAGAGGGAAGTTTCCTCCTCATCGGGCTGTATAGACCCAGGAGGGGACCCGGAGGCAGGGTCAAGAGTTCTTGCCATGGCATCCCTAGAATGATGCCGTCCTCTGAAAGTTGGTGAGGTCTTGCTGACTTTAAATGCATGGATCTCAAGAATGCGGTGGTCCATGGAGAAACAGGCATTGCAGTTATCCATATTGTGGTTGGGACCCAGGCAATGAAGGCAAGCATTGTGCTGGTCCACTACGGAATAATGCCAGCCACAGGGGCACCGACACATGGTGGCACGGCCCGCACTGGATTTCTTCCTAGCCCCTGAACCAGACATGATGCCGAAAACAATTAACCAAAAACTACAGAAAATAGACCCAAAGCTGTTGGTAAGAAAATAAAAGGAATGAGCTTACCGGTATCAATGACGTCAGGTGGACTTTCAGAATTGGGATGGAGGAAACAAACTTGAGGCAGGAACACAGCGTCGAAAAACAGGCAAGGCCCAGTGACGCTGGGGAATTCTGGAAACTCATGCAGCAGGTGCACCTCGATGGCAGGAGAAAACAGAACTAGGGTTGGGGAGGAGTCTGCGGCACCTAACGGTCAACCCTCATGTGCCATGCAGTGGGTCGGCCTCATGGGTAGTGCTGTCAGCACCGACTCCCCCTCACCCCCCAAAAAGCTCCTGTGCAGGTGTGCACCACCGGCTTACACCAATCAGTAATGAATGGTGAAGACTTGACAAAGGGAAGATCTATCGCAATAGCTTTAGATGCCATTAAAGCTTTTGACCTACTAAACTGGTATTACATGTTTAAAACCTTGGCAGAATGGAAATTGCCTTTGTTTATATTAAAGAGCCACTGACGCCTCAATAAGAACTTTGAAAAACATAATATTTGAACACAAAGCAGCTTATATTGCTCATTAGCTCTCAATTTCTTATCTAGATTATTTATTATTGAGGTCATACTGTATGTATGAACACAGGATATTTGTTACTTGAGGGTTCATCAGCTCCTACTTGCATTTTCCCAACCTGATGTCATAATACTCTGCTTGTGATATCACAGTTATTCCCATGGCAACAGGCTGTGATGTCATAACAGAGCATTATGACTTAAAGTAAGGATTCATTTATAGAGGCAGATGAACTCCAAGGAATAAAGATCTTGTTTTTGTGGGAATTTCTTCAATAATAAATGATGGAGAGGAGAAATGTATAGAAGATAGATGAAATACAAGCTGAATTGTGTCTAAATATTATGTTTTCCAAAGTTTTCCCAAGGGCGTCAGCTGCTCTTTAAGATCAATAAAAGTTTTATATAAAGACCCAAAAGCTTTTTTTTAAATTAATCAATGCAAATCAAAACCTTATTAATGACAACTGGTGTCTGGCAAGGATGACCGCTTTCCCCTATTCTGTTCATTTTGTGTTTAGAACCATTGTTACATTACATCCGTAAAAATCAGTTGATCACTGGTATAACTAATTCAAATAACCACTTTAAATTAAATGTATACGCAGACGACATCTTGGTGTTTTTAACCAATCAAAAAAAAAAATCCTATATTAATGTCAGAATTTGATAGATTCTCAAAGTTATCAGGTTATCAATTAAATAAAACAAAATTTGTGAAATTACCTATTAATAACATTAAACCAGATATTAAAGAAATATTAAAAGAAATTAAAATAGAACAGGTAATTAAATATTTGGGCATTCATGTTACAAACGCAGTACGGAAAACCGTAGAGATAAATTTCACAATATTTACAGATGGAATTAAAATCTTATTGGAGAGAGATCCTTTTCGCTGGGACCTGGAGAAATTTAAATATTTAGGGATTTACTTGGCTCGTACCCTGATGGAGGCCTTCTACAATAACTAGATCCCATTTTTTGCCCAAACAACATCAGACCTTGCCAGATGGAACCTGCTGATACTTAATCTTATCGAGAAAATTGAGGTTATATGGATAGTGATCCTACCAAGGGCATTATATCTATTCCAAAATGTACCCCTTACCCTAACAGTAGATACATTTAGGCAATGGAATAAGGCAATAACCAAATTTATTTGGGTTGGACAACACCCACGAGTTAAACAATCTACTCTATTCCTCCCAATGGAGAGAGGAGGCCTGGCTCCTCCCAATTTTAAAATGTACTATTGGGCATTGCATCCCGCTTTATGGTACTCCAACAACTCGGCACCCCCTGAACATTATGGCAAGAGATAGAACTAACACCCCCCCCAAGGCATTCGTCCAAACCATGTACCATCTAGATTCGCAACCTGCCTCAGACAAAGGAGCCAATCCATGGATGCGATTCCAACTCTCGGCGTGGGTCACTATTAGAAAAACCTTACATCTTATTCCTTTTCTTTATCTCCTGTGCCCAATAGCTCTGCTGGAACACTTCCAACCAGGGCTGACTGATATAGCCTTCTGACAGTAGGAACATTATTCCCTACGTTATTTATCACAACTGATGACAGGTGCAACCTTTAAATCATTTTTGGAAATTCAGCAGGAATTTGGACTCTGACAGGGCATCTTCAATAGGTTTTTACAACTCAGGCATTATGTCTATAGCCTACCAATAGGAGTTCGCCAGCCAGAGTCCCACCTTGCCACTATTACCACCCTCATTACTGTCATCAGAACTGGAATGATAGAACACCTATTCTCCTTACTTTACAGGTCATTGACCGACTCCACTGGTGTCTTGACTGAGCTTGTCCTACAAACATGGCGAGAGGAATTAGACCAACAAATTACTCTAACCCAGTGGCAAAGATCCTGCTGGGTCATCTCTAAAATTGCCAGTTCCCATCAATGGAGGTAATATGCATGGAAGAAAAAATTACTCAACATAGTAACATTGTTTCTTCTAATGGAGTCTTGCTGTATTCAGACATAATGCAGTTAGCCCCAGCACTTGAACTGCCCCAGAGAGGAAAGAGTTAACTCTATGCAGAAGCATAGAACGTCGAGCTCGAGCTCGGTTTTCAAACTGCTGTCTGTGGTACTTCCCAGTGTAACCGTCAGATTCTTATGAGCTAACTAGTAACTAAAGTATGGAAATTGTTCAAATATAGCCAAAGGGCAAAATATATCTTCTTGGGCCCCAAGAGACTCAAGTCGAGAACCCAAGAAGGAAAGGTAGTGATGATATTTAGTAAAACACCAGAAAAAATAATAATAATAACATCTACCCCACCCAAGAGTGAGGGTACAAGGTACACCCCTGAGGTGCAACACTGTACCTGCCAGCCCACTTCCCAAAACCAGGTTCTGAGAAGGGAGGCTGGGGGAGGTCTGAATACAGCAAGACTCCATCAGAAGAAACAACATTACTATGGTGAGTAATTTTTTCTTCAAACAACATGAAGTCTTGCTGTATTCAGACATAATGCAGATTACCAAGCAGTTCTCTATGGAGGAGGGAATGCAGAACCTACTTTGGGAAGAGGCTCTGCAGTACTGCTGTACCAAACCTAGCAACACGCCTAGCCTGGATGTCCAGGGAGTAATGCTTGTGAAAGTATGTACTGTTTTCCAGGTGGCTGCTTTACAGATCTCTAACAAAGGTATATCTCTGATTGCAGCTAGAGAAGCAGCTGTACCCCTGGTCAAGTAAGTCGACAGGCCTGAAGGGGGCGTCCTACCCAACTTGTCATAACAAAATTGTATACAAGAAACAATCCACCTGCCAATAGTTCTTTTAGTGGCAGGCTTACCTTTCCCACTTCACCATAAGTGAGAAACAATTGAAGACAATCATTTCTATGTGCCTTAGTATGCTGAATGTAGTAGCTAAGGGCCCTCTTAACGTCCAGACTGTGTAACCTTCTTTCATCTGAAGAAGAATGGTCAGTGAAAAACACAGGGAGAGATATAGACTGGTTCAGATGAAAATCTGAAACCACTTTGGGCAAGAACCTCCTATTGGTTCTGAGGACTACTTTGTCCCTATGGAAGGAGATGAAGTCCGGTTCCACTGACAGAGCCTGTAACTCACTAATCCACCTGGCAGAAGTAATAGCTACCAGGAACAAAGTTTTCCAGGTCAAGTACTTCAATCGGCAGCCAGAGATTCAAGGGTGGCTGCATTAGCTGAGCTATGCAGACATTAAGATCCCAAGGCGGGAGGGCTCCCTAAAGGAGGGTTAATGTGAACCAGACCTTTGAAAAACTTTCTGAAAACAGGATGAGATGCCAGGGAAGAGCCTTTCCCTGCTGAGAGGAATGCAGAGACAGCTGCTAGATGAACCTTCAGAGTGGCAGGCCTAAGGCCTAAACCATTGAGATGAACTAGATAGTCTAAGGTTGTGGAAATGTCTGCAGAATCAGGCAGGATGCCTTTCTGAGAGCACCAAATACTGAACCTTTTCCATTTGGAGTTGTAAGTTTTTCTAGTGGAAGGTTTCCTAGAGACCTTCAGAATATCCAGAACTCCCTGAGAAAGATGTAGAGCTGCATATTCTAACTCTTCAAGAGCCAGGCCTTGAGATGGAGAGACTGGAGATTGGGGTACCAGATCTGCCCCTGGGAGGAGGACAGGAGATTGTATGTCCTGGGCAAAGACAGGGGACGCGACACTGACAGGGACAGCAGTAGAGGATACCAAGGCTGTCTGGCCCAATCTGGAGCCACCAGTATCACTGTGCAGGGTTGAGTCCTGATCTTGATCAGAACTCTGAACAGCAGAGGGAAGGGAGGGAAGGCTTAGAGAAACCTGCCCCTCCAGTCCAAAAAGAGAGCATCCCGGGGAACCATCCCCAGGACTGGAGGTCTGCAACAAAACAGAGGAAGTTAATGATTGTCCGGGTGCTGCAAAGAGATCTATCTCTGGAGTGCCCCACCTGGAGAAGATGACCTTCAGCATGTGAGGATCCAGGGACCATTCCTGGTGTCCCTGTGAAATTCTGCTCAGAGCATCTGCTAGTATCTTGTCCTTCCCTGGAAGGTGAACTGCTACCAGAGAAGTCTGAAGAGAATAGGCCAGAGACCACAGCTTCATGGCTTCTGTGCACAAGGCCAAAGACCGAGTGCATCCCTGCTTGTTGATATACCACATTGTGGTGGCGTTGTCCATTCTGACTTGGACCACCTTGCCCTTGACTGAATCAGAGAAGCTCTACAGGGCTAGGAAAACTGTCCTGAGTTCCAGGAAATTGATATGAAGGAGAGACTCCTGTGGAGACCAGAGCCCTTGAGCTGTCAGGGCTCCCAGGTGGGCTCCCCATCCTAGGAGAGAAGCATCCATAGTTAAAACTACTGATGGGACTTGAGGGAGAAATGGAACCCCTTGTTTGAGGTAGTCCTGGTCCAGCCACCACTGGAGAGCTTGGACCAGAGTCTGAGTCACTGGAATCAGTTTAGTAAGTGAATCCTTCTTTTGAGACCAAAAAGACCTCAGATGAAATTGAATGTCCCTCATCTGGAACCTTGCTTCCTGCACTACTGCCGTGGAAGCTGCCATGTGGCCCAGGAGCTGGAGGAACTGTCTTGCTGGGCGGGAGACCTGAGGTCAAAAGGAGGAAGCAAGATCCACTAGGGCCTTTACCCTTGCCAGGGGAAGGAAGGCTTTTGTTTGTACAGTGTCCAACTCTATGCCTATAAAGGTGAGAAGTTGAACTAGTTCGAGTACAGACTTTGGAAGATTGAGAAGAAAACCCAAGGAACTGAGTAGGTCCTGGGTAGTTTGAAGAGCTGACTTGACCTGTAAATGAGACTGACCCACTAACAGTCAGTCGTCCAGATATGGAAAGACAGTGATACCCTGTCTTCTGAGGTAAGCCACCACTACTGCAAGGCACTTTGTGAACACCCTTGGAGCTGATGTTAGGCCGAATGGCATGGCTTTAAATTGGTAATGGCCTGAAGGCAACTCGAACCTGAGGTATTTTCTGTGGGAGCACCTGATAGGAATATGGAAGTAGGCATCCTTGAGGTCCAGAGATGCTAGCCAATCCCCTGACCTTAGAGAGGGAAGGATTATTCCCAGAGTTACCATTTTGAATTTGGGCTTTGAAATGTGTTTGTTCAGATACCTTAGGTCTAGGATGGGTGGCCACTCCCCTGTTTTCTTTGGGGTAAGGAAGTACCTGGAATGCAGTCCTTTTCCCTTGTGCTGAGTAGCAACCTTCTCTATAGCTCTGAGAGCTTGAAGAGAGGAAACCTCTGTCTCTAGGGTAAGGGTTTCTGAGACTGACGCAGGTGGAAAAGACTTGGCCCTTCTTTTTGGAAATTTTTTGAAGTTGAGGGCCAGTCCCTGGCTTACTAGTTCCAGGACCCACTTGTCTGAGGTCACAGACTTCCAGGCCTGGAAGTAGTAAGCAAGCCTGCCTCCTACTGGAAATGAGAAGTTGACCCGGGCTGACACATCAGGGTGTCTGCTTGGCAGGAGCCTTAGACTGAGAGGAGGAGGGAGCAGCCCTGCTCATCCCCCTTCTACCCCTCCCTCTGAAGAACCCCCTCTGTGGGAAGGGAGAGGAGGCCTGGGCTTGGTAAAAAAGCCTTTGAAAGGGCCTGCCCCTGCCCCTAGACTGCTGCTTGAAAGGAGTGGCCTGCCTTTCCTTGGCCTGTGCACTCCTGTATGTGGTCCTATATTCATCTATTTTCTTCATGTAAGCCTCTGTCTGCTCCCCAAACAGAGAGTTACCTACTACAGGAAAATCCATGGCCTTAGTCTGGGTATCCTGTGAAAGGCTAGTACATCTGAGCCAAGCATGTCTTCTGAGAGACACAGATGTAGCCATGACTCTAGATGCCACATCATTGGAGTCCACAGCAGCACGAAATTGCATTTTGGATGCCTCAGTTCAATCAGCAGCCACCACCTCCAGCTCATTGGCTAGCTGGGGAGAGGCCTGTTTAGCCAGTTCCAGAACCATGTCCCATCTGGATTTCTGGTACCTGGCTGTGTAGGCCATATAAGTAGCTTGCCTGAGTCCCAAAGAGGATGCCAAATACTGTTTTTTGACCATGGCATCCACTTTCCTGGAGTCCTTATCCGGGGGTGTGTGAAGCCAAAGGAATGTTAGCCCTGTCACAGGCTGCAGCCTGCACTACCCCAACATGGCTGCAATGACTATAAAGGAACTCCGCAGCTGAGCCTGATAACAAATACCTCCTGTCCATTCTCTTATCTGCAGGAGGTATTGAATTAGGAGTTTGTAAAATTTTGTGTGTCTGTTTCCCCAAAGATTTATGAAGAGGGATAGACAGCTTTTTGGACTCTGGGATGTCCACCATTTCCACAAAATCAGGCTCTTCATCCTCCTCTGCTGCTTCAACCAAGGGAAGCTGCAGGGTTTGTGCCACCTTTTTGTAGAACAAAAAGTGTGAAGGGGACTCAGAGAGCCTGGGAGGAGAGACACCTGAGGGCATTTCTGGGGAGATGTCTGGTTCAATGGGCAAATCCAGACCCCCTCATCGTCATCATCAGGATAGTCTTCGTCTCCCTCCCACTCCTCATAATAAGCATCTGGGTCATAATCCGGGGGAGACGGATCCGACCGAACCGAGCACCTAACCGTCGGTATCGGTTCAGATGGAACCGGTCTAAGTGATTGGATAATACTAATCGCTTTGGCTATTTCGTCCTCGGTTGGAGAGTGGGATACAGGATCCGAACCAGCAGACTTGGACTTTTTCTTTGACGGAACCAACCTCTCGGGGTCGGCTCTCCTTTTGCCCGAGGAGGTGTCGCCTTGGTCAGTAGGCACCTCCTCAGGTTCGGCTGCAACCGAACTGGGCTGGCCATCCAGATCTACAGACTTCTCGGCCTCCCTTTCCTTCAGCCTACTCAGTCTTTTATCTAGAGTGGTTTTAGGAAAGTTCTTAAAGATTTGGCAGTCTGACTTGAGGTGGTCAAACCCCAGACAATAAACACAGATGAGGTGGGGGTTGGCCTTAGCAAAGGCCTCCCCACACTCAGTACAGTGTTGAAACCCAGTGGGACCGGTTTTCTTCTTGGGTTTCTCAGACATGGCCAACCTAACAAATTACCCTATATAAGCTTTCAAGCCAGGTAATAAAGCAACCGATCGGTTACGACCCGTGTCACGGGCTTTTTAAAAGAACCAGCAAAAGTCCGTTTCTTTTTAAACCGATCGGTACCGGAACACCACACTAACCCCAAAAAGAGAGAAAAATTTTACAAAGTCGGTTCCAAACCAGACCGACCGGAAAGAAACCGAAGAAAGACAATTTCACTTTTTAGCAAAATAAAACACAGTCACTACCTTATCGACATACTACCTGTACCATAGACAGAGGCTGAAACCGAAAATAACAAAAATATGCGGTTTAAACCGAATGCTTTATTTTTCTTTTACCGAACCGAGCAGAGGAAATCTCCGGAGCGACTTCACTGTTAGGCGAAGTAAAGAATCTGACGGTTACACTGGGAAGTACCACAGACAGAGGTTTGAAAACCGAGCTCGAGCTCAACGTTCTATGCTTCTGCATAGAGTTAACTCTTTCCTCTCCAGGGCAGTTCAAGTGCTGGGGCTAACTGCATTATGACTGAATACAGCAAGACTTCATGTTGTTTGAAACATCAAATACAATATTTTCAAACCCCAGTCATTACAGCTCATTTCCACACAGCTAGGGACTCCACCTGTTGGAGAAAGTGCGGCGGGGAGACCAAAGCTCACCACACACATATCAGGTGGATCTGCCCCATACAACACCCCTTTTTCCAATCCCTCCATACTGAACTAGAGGAACCATACTGTAAATCAATATCCTTAACTGCTGAGATGTTTCTGCCCTCTATATTACCAAGAGACTTCCGAGGGCCTCATTCAAGATACCTTTAAGTATATTGTTACTAGCAGCAAAAAAATAAACAAACAACACAATAACTAGGGCTTAGCTCACTCCACAAGTTCCAACCCTAGGGAGCTGAAGAACTATTGTTAATCAAATCTACAGGATGGAGAGGATTACATAATCCCTGAATGATAAAGTGGAACTCTTTTCCTCTAGATGGAATAGCTGGACCCTGCATATAATGAACAAAGACCCAGACTTTGTCCCTTGAGAAATTTGTATGTTGGGCCAGTACCCCTCTTTTTATTTAGCTAACTTACTTGAAACCAAGGTCTGGTTTATTACCATCTACTTTACTGGGGAGTTGTTAGGCAGCCCCTGTGGCTACCATGATCTCCCCACCCCCTGTGCACTGGTTGAAATGGGGAGAACCGGTGTGGGTATAGTGCATCAGGGTGTATCAATATATTATTGCTTCCCCCCACGCTGTCTCAATGGGGGTGGAGGCACTGATTATGGTTGCTGTCTATGCAGTGGTCTCCTACGATTGTACTGCAATAAAAGTGTTTACTTGCTAATCTATCTGTACTACTGTTCAGTTGTAACAATAGTTACTGTAGACCTGAAAACGTTTTTTATTTAACAAAAATATATTTACAAGAAAAAATCTTATTGGAGAGCCGGCAAGATAAATCATTATACTTATGGGATGAATTGAAGCATTCTTTTTCAAGGGGTTCAAGGGGAAATTCCTTTGTCCTGGCTTGAACAGATGAAAAAATTACTCACCACAGTAATCTTGTTTCTTCCAAGGGAATCTTACTGTATTCTGACTTCTGCAGTATGGTCTCACCATAAGACTGCCCCAGAGCCGAAATGGTTAATAGAACCTATGCTAATCATGGAATGTTAGGCTTGAGCTTGGTTTTCAAACCACTGTCCCTGGAATACATCCTGTAATTGTCAGATTCTTATGGAGCATGCATAATAACAAGCTATCTAAACTATACTACTAAATAATTAACTAATTAACAACACCCAAAACCAAACAATGCAGCCGGCCCAGTGGCACTGAGGGCTGATGTGCTGGATGATACACCGCGCGCCACGCCAGCAACCTGGGTTCGTGAACGAGCCCGGACCGTCGGGGGTCAGCAGGGGAGGGAAAGAATTGAGCATCCGGAGGACAGCTCTCCCTTCCTGCGGAGGGGAAGTTTCCTGCTCCCACTGTCCAGTGACCTCTGATGGTTCCAGGGGTTTATAGCACTCGGGAGCCAGATGGTCAGGGATTGGCTCGGAGGCACTTCTATGGGCATGCTCGGGAGCAAGTATGCAGCATGCTGGAGTGCATTGCACTTCCCAGCCAACAGGGGAAAAGTAAGTAAAACCCCCCCTTCTCTGGAGGATAGGCGAAGGCTCCGCCTCCTGATCCACACTCCCAACGCTGGGCGTTCTACACTCTCCGTCCCCCACCACTCTGGCCCGGCACTCTACACTCAAGATGGAGCACTCTGGGAGGATAGGAAGGCTCTTCCCCATGAGGGTTCAGATCTGGGGGGTTCACTGGGTCGGGGTGAGGAGAGTGGATACAGCGCCACAGCGGGAGGTAGAGATCGGGCAGGTAGGTAGCTGGAGAGAGTTCCTCTAGGGGAGAGTGCAGAAATAAAGTCCACAAAAAAAAAAAAATGCCCTTAATTTAAAAGTGTGGATAACATAAAGACTCAAGTCACTAAGCCCAAAAACAGAACCACTCATAGGTTTCAAACAGCATTTTCAGTGCAGGAAGAGTTTAAAGCACAGCTGACTTATTTTGGGGCTGACTGCTTTCAGAGCACAAACCACCAGGCCTGTTTTGGGGCTGGGGAGGTTTACCTGTGTCTGACTTGGATGTGTGGATTTTTCTCTGTTTGATAAGCAGGGTATTTTCTCTGTCAAATTGTTGTGTAGGGCATCTTGCTGACAGGAAGGCACTCATCGCAGCGGTGGGTCAGAGCTTTTAGTTGATTGTTTTGTCAGGCACAGTTTAGGCCCAACCTTCCCACCCTCACCCCACCCACCCCTGGAAGTAGTTCCTTATACCTGGGGTTCTGACATCATTTCCTCAAGAGTGCAAGGTGCATATCACTGTCATATCCTCTCTAGCACACTGCACTGACAATATAAGCATACATTGTATATATATATATTTCTATATAACAAACTAATCACACACACACACACAAAAAAAAAATGTGGGGAGTAGTGCAATGTAATGGCTGTGGGGCAGCAGTCTTCCGGGAGTCTTTCTGGAGGCTGAGATGCTGCCCTATTTGCAGACAACTCTCTGCCCTGACGGAGGAAGTTGCCCGTCTTCAGGCCACACTGGACAGTAGTAAGGGAACCGCCCCCAGGCCACACTGGACGGTAGGAAGGGAACCTCCCCCATCCAGGGAGCACCAGAGCCACCACCACTACCTCAGAGGTTGCGAAGAAAGCACAGCAGTTGGACCACAGTGGGCTCAGGGAGGGTGAGGATGGTGGAACAGAGGCACACCCAGTCAGTTGTTCCACTCCACAATCCATGCACCATTCTGGGGGAGCATAGCTCCCCTATGGATGCACCCGCAGAGAAGACTAAGGAGGCTGAGGACAACTGTCACAAGGGAGGCCCACAGGAAGGAGGCAGAGGACACCACAAGGAAATGAAGCAGCTCCTGGTGGGGAACTCAGTTATTAGGGGGATAGAACTGGGGGAAGCAGGGAAAGCTGAAGTAAGGTGCCTGCCTGGTGCCATGGCTTGGAGAGACAGGAAGCGCATCCTCAGGATCACGAGAACAGCTGCACGGGGTCCTGAGCGAACGTCATTGTCCACCTAGGGACAAATGACTTGGCTCATCATGAGATTAGAGCAGTGCAGAAGGACTTTGTAGAATTGGGGAGGCCTAAGACACAAGTAGCACACAATATCCTTCTCTGAGGTGCTGCCTGTCAATGGCATGAGTGAGGCGAGGGTACTGTCTATGCAGTTTAATGAATGGTTGAAAATATGGTGTGGAGCACAGGGTTTGGCTTCATTGGGGACTGGGGTTCCACCTGGAGGACACCAGCCTATACTGGCAGGATGGTCTGCATCTGTCCAGGAAGGAACAAGTCTTTTGAGCAATCAGTTTAAATGCTTCATTGGCAAGCTTTTAAACTAGTCAAGGGGGGCACTGATAAGCAGCAGGAAAATCCCAGCCTCTCCCTACAAAACAGGGTACTAAATGAGAAAAGACCGAGGTAGAAAGGTCAGTGGGGATGCTGCAAAGAAGGTAAAGCCATCAAAAATGGAGAGCAATGAGCACCAATGCCCATAGTCTGAGTAACAAGCTTCCTGAATTAGTGGTCTTGATGGAGGAGGAACATCTGGATATCGTGGCAGTCACAGAAACATGGTACACACAAACCATGACTGGGACGAAACATACCAAGATACACTATCTACAGGAGGGACAGGAGGGTAAAAGAGGAGGAGGAGTAGCTTTACATAAGGGAAGGAATCAAAGCAACAGAACAAAAGGGAAAACGGAGAAGAAGAAGCACTGTGGGTAAATTTGGAGACCGCAATGGCACCACAATCGCATTAGGTTGTATACAGACCCCTCTCAGGGGAGGAAATGGACAAGGAAATGTTAGAAAGAATACTTAGAATGGCAGAAAAAGGGGAGATATTGCTGATGGGTGATCTGAATATGCCAGATGTTAACTGGAGTGCAGTTGCAGCAGCCACTTCAAAGAGTGGGGATATTCTAGATGCCCTACAGGGGGCATGCCTTAGACAACTAGTATTGGAGCCCACTCGAGAGGGAGCAATCTTAGACCTGGTTCTCTCAAATGGAGATGAAGACAGGATCACAGATGTAGAAGTGGGTAGCCATCTGGGAACTAGTGACCATCGAACAGTATGGTTCACAATAAACACAGCAATAGAGTCAAGCCATACAAAGGCAAAAGTACTGGACTTTAGGAGGGCTGACTTTGCCAAAATGGGTGAGTGCCTAAGGAATGCACTAGCAAATGGGCAGGAAGGAGGGGTGGAAGAACAATGGGGAATAATAAAAACTGCCATCACAGAGGTAATGAGCCTTTGTGTGAAGCAAATAAACAAAATGAAGCGATATAAGAAACCAATATGGTTCTCAAAGGAAGTGGCAGTGAAGGTTCAAGAGAAAAAGAAAGCATTCAGGAAGTACAAGGAATCACAGAAGGAGCAGGACAGAGAACTGTATCAGTTAAAGCAAAAGGAAGCTGGGAAGGCAGTCAGAACAGCAAAGGCCCAAACCGAGGAAAAGATGAAAAAATTACTCACCTTAGTAATGTTGTTTCTTCTAATGGAGTCTTGCTATATTATGACATATGCAGTGAGTCCCAACCTTCGAACTGCTCCGGAGGTGAAAGAGTTAACTTTCCATGCCAGGCATGGAACGCTGAGCTCAAGCTCGGTTGAAACTCTGTCTGTTGTTCTTCAAACTCAAACCGTCAGATCTTTACAAGCTAAACTCACTGAGGTCCTGTGTGGAAGCTGTAAACCTACACTAGCCAACTGGCTACTAAACATAAGAACACATTTTTTGGTCCCAAAACAAAGACTCAAGTCAGGAGACCCAAAAAATGAAAAATACAACACCAAGTCACCCCAAGAAAGGAGGGGTGAAAACAGCAAGGTGGGCACCTACTAAGTGCCAACGCTGCACTGCCCACCCACATCCCAAAAACAGAGGTTCTGAGAGGGGCAGGCGGGGGGGGGAGGTCATAATATAGCAAGACTCCATTAGAAGAAACAACATTACTAAGGTGAGTAATTTTTTCTTAACAACATGAAGTCTTGCTATATTATGACATATGCAGACTACAAAGCAGTACCTCCATAGAGGAGGGACAGAACCTACTTAGGAAATAGACTCTGCAGCACAGCTGTATGTTAAACCCAGCATCACTCCTAGCCTGGATGTCCAGGAGTAATGCTTGGTAAAAGTGAACTGTTTTCCAGGTAGCTGCTTGACATATCTCTAGAATAGGATGTCCCTGGCCGCAGCCAGGAAGCAGCTGTACCTCTGGTAGAGTGAGCCCTCAGGCCTGAGGGAGGAACCTTACCCAGTTTTTCATAGCAAAATTGGATACAAGAAACAATCCACCTGGCAATGGATCTTTAGTGGCAGGTTTCCTTTACCAACCTCACCATAAGTGAGGAACAGTTGGAGGAGTCAAACCTGTGACCCTTGGTATGCTCTGTGTAGTAACTAAGGCTCTCTTCACATCTAGCTGTGCAACCTCTCTCGTCAGAGGAGGAATGGTCAGTGAAGTACACTGGAAGAGATATGGATTGATTAAGGTGGAAATCTGAAACCACCTTAGGCAAGAACTTCCTATTAGTCCTGAGGACCACCTTATTTCTATGAAAGGAGATAAAATCAGGCTCCACTGACAAAGTTCACAATTCACTTATGCGTCTGGCAGAAGTGATGGCTACCAGAAACACAGTCTTCCAAGTCAAGTACTTAAGTTCTGCTGAAGACAAAGGCTCAAAGGGGGGTTGCATAAGCTGAGCAATGCAAACATTAAGATCCCAGGCAGGGGCAGGGTCCCTGAATGGAGGGTTGGTATGAAGCAATCCTTTGAAAAACTTGGAGAACACAGGATGAGCTGAAAGAGAAGAGGGCTTACCTGCTGAAATAAAAGCAGACACAGCTGCCAAATGCACTTTTAGAGTAGCTGGTCTCAGCCCCAAGGTATTTAAGTGGACCATATAATCCAGGACTGTGGGTAAATCAGCAGATTCTGGGGAAATATGCTTTCCAGAGCACCATATGGAAAACCTTTTCCATTTGGAATTATAAGTAGCCCTGGTGGATGGTTTCCTAGAAGCCTTCAGGATATCCATTACACCTTGGGAGAGGTGTAGATCAGCAAACTCTAACTCTTCAAGATCCAGGCCTTGAGATTGAGAGATCTGAGGTTCGGGTACCAAACCCTCCCCTGAGCACAGGTTAACAGGTTGTGCTTCCTGGGAAGACACAGGGGAAGATGGACTGCTAAGGACAGTAGGAGTGGATACCAGGGTTTTCTGGCCCAATCTGGAGCAATCAGGATTGGCTGAGATCTGATTTTGACTAGCACTTTGAACTGGAGAGGGGAAGGAGGAAAAGCATAGAGAAACTTCTCTTCCCAATTGAGGACTAAGGCATCCAGAGGGACTGAGCCCAACACTGGGGGCCTGCAGCAAAAAAGGGGAAGTTGGTGATTGTCTGGGGCTGCAAAAAGATCTATCTGCGGGGTGCCCCATCTGGCAAAGATCACCTCCAAAACCAGGGGGTCCAGTGACCATTCGTGATGGCCCTGGGAAATCCTGCTGAGAGCATCTGCCAGGACATTGTCCTTGCCTGGGAGGTAAACTGCCATAAGGGAGGTGTTCAGGGAGTAAGCCAGAGACCACAACTTCATTGCTTCGGTGCACAAGGCCGTAGACCGAGTGCCCCCTTGCTTGTTGATGTACCACATTGAGGTGGTGTTGTCTGTTCTGACCTGTACAACTTTGTTCTGAACAGATTTGGAAAAAGCTTGAAGTGCTAGAAAAACTGATCTGAGTTCCAACAGATTGATGTGGAGCAGAGATTCCTGAGGGGACAACAACCCCTGGGTAGTGAGGTCGCCCATGTGAGCTCCCCACCCCAAGAGGGATGCATCTGTAGTAAGGATTAAGGAGTGAGACTGAGTGACAAAAGGAACCCTTGTCTCAGATTGCTCTGATCCTGCCACCACTGTAGGGCCTGGATCAGGGTTCGAGTCACTGGGATCAATTTGGTTAGAGGGTCTTTCCTTTGAGACCAAAAGGCTCTCAAATGGAACTGGATGTCCCTCATCTGAAATCTTGCTCCCTGCACTACTGCTGTAGAGGCAGCTGTGTGCCCCAGGAGCTGAAGAAAATGCCTTGCTAGTCGAGAGACCTGCAGGGTGAATGAGGAGGCCAGAGAGACCAGGGTCCTTGCCCTGTCCAAAGGAAGGAAGGCTCTGGCTTTCTCTGTGTTCAGCTCTGCACCTATGAAGGTGAGGAGCTGGACAGGCTCTAGAACTGACTTTGAGAGAGTTCAGAAGGAAACCTAGAGAGGTGAGCAGTTGCTGAGTTATCTGTAGGTGTAACCTGACTTGGTCTGGGGACTGGCCTACTATGAGCCAATCGTCCAGGTAAGGGAAGATGGCAATTTTTTGCCTTCTTAGGGAAGCAACTGCTACTGCCAGGCATTTTGTGAATACCCTTGGAGCAGAGGTGAGGCCAAAGGGCATTGCTCTGAACTGGTAATGGCCTGAGGGCAGCTCGAACCTGAGGTACTTTCGATGGGAGCTTCTGATGAGAGTATGGAAGTAGGCATCCTTGAGGTCCAGGGACGCAAGCCAGTCCCCTGGCCTTAGAGAGGGTAGAATAATTCCCAGAGTCACCATTTTGAATTTTGGTTTTAAAAGGTGCTTGTTTAAGTGTCTGAGATCCAGGATGGGCCACCATTCTCCTGTCTTTTTTGGTGTAAGGAAGTACTTGGAGTACAACCCTTTGCCCTGTTGTAGGGGTGGAACCCTTTCCACAGCTCTGAGAGCCAGGAGGGAAGAGACCTCTGCCTCTAGGGCAAGTGCCTCTGGTGGATTTGCAGGTGGAAAGGATCTGGTTCTCATCTTTGGAAACTTTTGAAGCTGAGAACCAGTCCCTGGCTTACTACTTCCAGGACCCACTTGTCTGATGTCAGAGACTCCCAGTCCTGGACAAAGTAAGCCAGCCTGCCCCTTACAGGTAGGTGAGAATTGGCCCTGGCAACCCCATCAGGGTGCCTGCTTGGCAGGGGCTTTGGGCTGAGGGGTGGAAGCAGGCCTGCTTGTACCCCGTCTGCCTCTCCCTCTAAAGAACCCCCTCTGGGCATAAGCAGAAGAGGAGGCCTGGGCTTGATAAAAATGCCTATGAAAAGGCCTACCCCTGCCCCTGGGAAGCTGCCTTTGAGGAGTGGCCTGCCTTTCCTTGGCCTGTGCACTCCTATAGGTGGTCCTATACTCATCCATTGTCTTCATGTAATTCTCTGTCTGCTCCCCAAACAGAGAATTACCCACAACAGGAAAACCCATGGCTTTAGTCTGGGTATCCTGTGACAGGCTAGTACATCTGAGCCAAGCCATTCTGCGAAGTGCCACAGATGTAGCCATGACTCTTGATGACACATCATTTGAGTCCACTGCAGCATGGAATTGCACCTTGGATGTCTCAATACCATCAGCAGCCACCTGCTCCAGCTCCTTGGCAAGCTGGCCAGGGACCTGTTTTGCTAGAGCCATAACAGTATCCCATCTGGATTTCTGATATCTAGCAACATAAGCCATATAATTTGCCTGTCTGAGTCCCAAGGATGCTGCCATGTACTGTTTCTTTGCCATGGCATCAATCCTCCTGGAGTCCTTGTCCGGGGGTGTGAAGCCAAGGGAATATTTGCCTTGTCACAGGCTGCAGCCTGCACTACCCCAACATGGCTGCATTGTTGTGTAAGGAACTCCATATCAGAGCCTGACAATGTGTACCTCTTGTCCATTCTCTTATCCACAGGAGGTATAGTGTGAGGAGTTTTTAGAATTTTAAATGTCTGTTTCCCAAAAGATTTATGCAAGGGAATAGACAGTCTCCTAGACTCTGGGATATCCATCATGTCCACATAGTCAGGCTCCTCTTAATCATCCACAGCTTCCTCCATAGGGAGCTGGAGGGTTTCAGACACTTTTTTATAAAACATAAAATGAGAAGGGGACTCAGAAAGCCTAGGAGGAGACACTCCTGAAGGTCTGTCTGGGGAGATGTCCGGGTCAATGGGCACATCCAGACTTTCAAATCCATATTCACTCTCCTCATACTCCTCTTCCCCCTACTCCGGTTCATAATATTCCTCTAAATCATAATCTTGAACCGGTGGAACCGGCCGAATCGGGCGCTTACCTGAAGGTGCCGGTTCGGTTGGAACTGGGGAAAGCGACTGGACAATTTTAATCGCTTTGGCTATTTCTTCAGCGGTTGGAGAGGAAAGTTTTGGCTTCACACCAGCTGATTTCCTAGTCCTTTTTGCTGGAACCGACTCCTCAGAGTCAGTTCTCCTTTTGCCCGAGGAAGTCTCGCCCTGGTCAGAGGGCACTCCCTCTGGTTCGGTTGGAACCGGATCGCGACTATGCATCGGTTCAGCGGACTTTTGGCCTCCTTTCCTGAGCCTACCAACTCTCTTTTCCAGGGTAGCTGCAGGAAAATTTTACAAATCTGGCAGTCTGCATTGAGGTGGTCAAACCCCAGACAATAAACACAGGTGGTGTGGGGGTCAGCCTTGGCAAAGACTTCCCCACACACACTGCAGTGTTGAAACCCAGTGGGCCCGGTTTTTCTTTTGGGTTTCTCATAGTGCCAGTCCTAACCAAACTTACCCGTTTATGGCAATCCGCCAGGTACGACCCTCTTATCGGTTCCCAACCGTGTCACGGGTTGTGGAAAAAAACGTAATAAAATCAGTTTTTTTTAGAACCGATAAGAACCGGTAACCACACTCTAAATCACAGATTAAGATATTTAAAACAACCTGATCAGTTCAAATCGAACCGATAAACCGTTTACAAGTTCCACACAGAATAGAAATAATGTAAACCTATCTAGTACTCACAAATACCACAGACAGAGCTTGAACCAACCGGTTGTGGTTTAAATTCGGTCGAAAACCGAGAAAAACAATACTTTAACCGACAAAATGTACCGAGCAGAAGGAGAAATCTCCGGAGCGACTGTTCAGTGAGGCGGAGTAAAGAATCTGACGGTTTGAGTTTGAAGAACAACAGACAAGAGTTTCAACCGAGCTCGAGCTCAGCGTTCCATGCCCGGCATGGAAAGTTAACTCTTTCACCTCCGGAGCAGTTCGAAGGTTGGGACTCACTGCGTATGTCACAATATAGCAAGACTTCATGTTGTTTGAAAGCCAACTCAGTTAAGAAGGGGGATAAAACCTTTTATAGGTACATCAGGGAGCGAAGGAAGACCAAGGGAGAGTTAGTGAGGCTTAATAAAGGAGAGGGAGGGTGGGCAGAGGGTGACTGTGAAAAGCCAGAGATACTAAACAAATATTTTTGCTCAGTATTTACAAAGGAAGAGGGGGAGGTACCTAAAACAAACAGTAGAAACACTCTGGATACAGAAGTTGATACCAGCCCATTTATAGAAGAAAGGGTTCTGAAAGAACTCTTAAAACTGAAGGTCGACAAAGCAATGGAGCCTGATGGGATTCATCCCAGAATTCTAAAAGAACTAAGGGTAGAACTAGTGACACCACTGACTACCCTCCTGAACAAATCATGGGAGGATGGGGTGGTACCCGAGGACTGGAGGAGGGCAGATGTGATTCCCCTTCATAAAAGTGGGAGCAAGGCAGAAGCAGGAAACTACAGACTTGTTAGTTTAACCTCAGTGGTAGGGAAAATGATGGAATCACTTCTGAAGGAAAGAATTGTTGAGTATCTAGAGGCCAGACGGGCACAGGACCCAAGGCAGCATGGATTCTGACGGGAAGGTCATGCCAGACAAATCTGATAAGATTTCTTTGACTGGGTGACCAAAGTAGTAGATCAGGGGAGGGCCGTGGACATGGCCTACCAGGACTTTAGCAAGGCATTTGACACGCCCCACACAAAAGATTAATATACAAGTTAGCCAGCCTGGGAGTGGGTCCCAAGATGACAGCCTGGGTAAAGAATTGGCTGGAGAATAGGACACAGAGGTAATAGTAAATGGAGTCCACTCTGAAAAAGGAGGTTACTAGTGGGGTACCGCAGGGTTCAGTAATAGGACTGGTCCTCTTCAATGTCTTTATAGCGACATTGCAGAGGGACTGGAAGAAAAATATGTCTCTTTGCAGATGACACAAAGATCTGCAACAGAGTTGATGCTAAGGTGGGGTGGAAAGGATGAGAAGGGACTTGGCAAGGTTAGAGGAATGGTCAAATGTATGGCAGCTAGATTCAATGCTAAGAAGTGCAAGGTAATGCACCTGGGAAACAAAACCCAGGGGAAGAGTACACAATGGGGGGTGAGATACTAACAACAACAAAAATGGAAAGGGACCTAGGGGTAGTCATATCAGATGACCTAAAGGTGGGCAAGCAATGCGAGAGGGCAGCAAGGAGGACTGGGAGGATACTGGGATGCATAGGGAGAGGCATCACCAGTAGAAAACAGGAAGTTATTATCCTCTGTACAGACAGTTGGTCAGACCCCATCTGGAGTACTCGTGCAGTTCTGGAGACCCAATCTCCATAAAGACATAGACAGGATGGAAGCTGTCCAGAGGAGGGCAACTAAAATGGTGCAGGGTCTGCACGGAGAAGACATGAAGAGAGACTTAGGAGCTTAATATGTAGCCTCGAGGAAAGGAGGGAGAGGGGGGACATGATAGAAACTTTCAAGTACCTCAAGGGAATCAACAAAGTCCAAGAGGGTAGCATCTTTCAAAAAAAGAGGTGTGCAAGAACAAGGGGGCACAATTTGAAGATAGAGGGGGGGCGGCTCAGAGGTAATTTAAGGAAGTATTTTTTCACAGAGAGGGTTGTGGATGCATGGAACGGCCTTCCGGAGGAGGTTGTGGAGTCAAAAACAGTGGTGGAATTCAAGCTTGCATGGGACAGTCATAATCATAAGGCAATACTAGGGGGTGGGGGTAGGAAGAAGCAGGCTGCTGGTTAACTAGGATCTGCAGCTTATCCATTAGGTAGGGAAATGGGCAGACTGGGTGGGCCAAGCGGTCCTTATCTGCCATCAAAATCTATGTTTCTATGTTTCATGGACAGCTGTGTTGCAGTGCCCATAGGTTCTAGCAGGGGATGTAGGGTGGGAGCTCAAAATACAGTAAGATTCCTTTGGAAGAAACAAAATTACAATGGTAATAATTTTTTCTTCAAACCCCAGGAAATCTTACTGTATTATGACTTCTGCAGACTACCCAAGCAGTATCTTTGGAGGAGGGTAGAGAACCTATTTAGGAAACAGGCTCTACAGTACTGCTGTGCCACTCCTGGTCTAGGTATCCAGGCTATAGTATTTGGCAAAGGTGTGAACTGTCTTCCAGGTAGCTGCTTTGTAGATTTTTAACAGAGGGATATCTCTCGTAGCTGCTACTAAAGCAGCGGTACCCCTCGTAGAGTGGGTTCTGAGGCCTACAGTAGGCTCTTTATCTACTTTGTTGTAGCAAAATTAGATACATAAGGGATATGCAGCGGTTCAGTGTGTGATAATGCATTTATCTTGTACAGTTTCCAGTGACCTCAAGTAACCTCACGAGTGCCGAAGGCACGAGTGAGAGCTACGAGAGGTCACTGGAAACTGTACAAAATAAATGCATTATCACACACTGAACCACTGCATATTCCATTTATGCAACAGGTTTAGATGTTGTGTGAACATTTTGATTTTGGTAGGTGTAAATAATTTGTCAAAAAAGGGAAAAGAAAATTGAATTTTATGCTGTTTTTTGCTAATTATAAAAAAACAAAATGGTATCTATAAATGAAACACCACTCATTTTGTAGATATTTTTGAGCTGAACATTTTTCATGCTCACAGTACCATGCTATCATTTTTTGTTTTAAAGTAATTTATATTTGTTTGTCAAAAAAGTGAACAAAAAATTACATTTTCTTCTGTTTTCTTGCTAACCATATACAATATACAGAGTTTATATAAATGAAACATTATTCATTTTGTAGATAATTTTGTGCTGAACAATTTTCATGCTCACAGTACCATGTTATCTTTTTTCGGTTTTAAGTTATTTACATTTAAATATGGTTAGTACTGCTTCCGAGGCCGAACATTCTGAATGAATTCTGAAGAGAACTGTGTAGATAAATGAGCTACTGATGTAGTTACTGTGTGAATAAATGGGTGATGATGTAGTTACTATGTGGATAAATAAATTTATTACCATAGTAGCGAAGATAAATGGTTTTATTCTACAGTTTTTATCCTGACCCCTGTTGCATAAATGCCACTATCCAGCAGACAATGGACCTCTTTGAGGCAGGTTTGCCCTTCCCCACTTCTCTATAGGTCAGGAAGAGCTGGGTTCTATCCTGCCTATGGCCCTTTGTGGGATCCAAGTAGTAGCTGATAGCTCTCTTGTCATCAAGGCTATGCAGTCTTTGTTCCCCTGAACTGGAGTGGTCAGTGAAAAAGACTGGTAAGGTCATGGACTGATTAAGGTGGAAGTCTGAGACCACCTTCAGGAGGAACTTCCTATTAGTACTAAGGACCACCTTGTCCCTATGGACAGCTATGTAATCTGGCTCTGTGGACAAGACCTGGAGCTTACTAACCTTCCTGGCTGAGGTGATGGCTACCAGGAAATGAAAATTACGTACCTACCGTAATTCTTGATCTTCTTGGACGAGTCTCCGCCACTCATTCACACTAGTGGGATTAGCGCCGGAGGCACTAGGACCCATCGGGAGCAAACTTTTTGCTGGAGGGTCGGCGCGAGAGACGGAGCCGCGAGGCATGGCGCCGCGAGCAGCGGCTTGAGCGGCAATGACCATCTCGGCGACGACCCTCCAACCGCCTCAGTACCATTTTTACCAAGGAGGTGCAGCGCAACTAACGTAAAGAGTAAATCTAACCTTAAAAAACGGACATAAGATAGTCCGTACGACCCGTGTAAGAAGGGTCAGCAAAGAAGTCCTCACGGCCTAAAGATTTGAGGGAGTGAAGACCAACACAGCGGTGAGCTCAGGGGATGGAGGGTGGGCGTGTGAATGAGTGGTGGAGACTCGTCCAAGAAGATCAAGAATTACGGTAGGTACGTAATTTTCATATCTTCCTGGACATAAGTCTCCACCACTCATTCACACTAGTGGGAGAGTACCAAGCTGATAATCCCCAAAGAGGCGGCAGGAAGCAGAGCTCACGCGTCTAAGATAGAAGCCCGTAGGATAGTTCTGCGAATGCGGAATGTCGCTCTGGCATGAACATCCAGTGCATAATGCTTAACGAAGGTATGCACTGAGCTCCAGGTGGCGGCGTTGCAGATATCCGCACTGGAACATTGCGAATCTCCGCTAGGATGCCATGACCACTCTAGTAGAGTGAGCGTACACTCTACCTCCAATTTAACTTGAGCCATGGAGTAGCAATGTGAAGGCATGCCACTAACCATGATGAGATGCATCTAATAGCGACGAGGTTGACCCAGCTGGGTGTCGCTGAAAGAAACAAACAGTTGCTGAGTCTTGAAAATTCTTGGTTCTATCCAAATAGAACATGAAGGCTCTCTTACCATCAAGGAATGAAGAGATCGTTCCCTTCATTTTGGAAATTAGCTGATAAGAGGGAAGTACCAGAGGTTGGTTTAGATGGAATTCTGACACAACCTTGGGAAGAAATTTAGGATGAGTACGGAGAACTACCTTGTCTTTATGGAATACAGTATACGGAGGGTCCGTCACCAAGGCATGAATCTCCGAGACCCTGCGGGCTGAGGTAATGGCCACCAGGAAGGCAGTCTTCCAGGTAAGAAATTTAGCTCACAGGTAGCTAGGGCTCGAAGGCTTCCGAGTGAGCATGTCCAGCACCAGGTTAATGTCCCAGGTTGCAACTGGAGCTTAACAGGGGTCTGGTATGAAGAATCCTTAAGAAATCTCTTCACCATAGGAAGCTGAGCCAGAGTCAAGGAAGAAACCGGCTCATGGAGCTGAGATGGCACTAAGGTGAACTTTAACTGTGGAGTACTGGAGACCTGAGTTTGATAGGTCCAAAGATACTCCAGAACCTTGTCAGGAGGACAGGAAAAGGATTCCAAGAGGACTTTGCACACCGAGAGAAAAGCGTTTCCATTTGGAAGCGTTTTCGGATGGCTGGCTGCGCAGCCAGAAGGATGTCCGAGACTCTACGAGGGCGTTGAATCAATTCACTTCTACCTCTTCAGGAGCCAAGCATGAAGGTGAAGTGATTTCAGGTTGGGATGGACCAGCAACCCTGAGTAAAAGGTTGATTTGCAAGGAAGTGGTCTCGAAGGCTGCCAACATACTGTTGAGCAGAGGAAACCATAGTTTCCGAGGCCAGGTGGGACCAATGAGAATCATTTTGGTCCCTGAGACTCGAACTGAGGAGAACTCTCTGGATTAGAGGAGTGGTGGAAAGGCGTAAAGAAAGCGTTTGTCCACGCAGCCTGAAGCATCCTGACAAAAATGCCAAGCCCTGGATTTCTGGAGCAGAAGAGAGGCAGTTTTGCGTTGAGTGGGATGCAAAAGGTCCAGGTCTGGAGTCCCCACTCTTGAATGAGCACAGCTACGGCTGGATCGAGACCACTCGTGAGGTCTGCCTCCGTTCTGCTGAGGTGATCTTCTAGATCGTTTTGTATACCTGGCAGATAAACCACCTGAATCAGAGACTTGTGCTCCAAGCACCACTCCCACACCTCATTGCTTCCCTGCAGAGGGGTAAGAATGAGCACTGCCTTGCTTGTTGATGTAATACATCACAGCTTTGTTGTCCGTTTGAAGGAGAATGTTCTTGTGACAAGGATATCCTTCAGAGCTCGGATCGCGTAGAGGACGCTCTCATCTCCAGGACATTTATGTGGAGAAGAGTTTGAACTGAGTCCATACACCTTGAGTGTGGAGGGAGGCGACAGTGAGCTCCCCATCTCATTAGCGATCGCGTCTGTGGTGATGGAGATCTGATGATCCGGGGAGCAAGGGGAACCCTTCCAGGAGATTGCTCTATTGAGTCCACCAGGTGAGAGACCTTGAAGGGCTCCGTCACCTTGATGGGATAAGACTGGGGTGAGGTGGAGACCACTGAGTGGAGAGCATCCATTGGGTGGTTCTCATGCAACCGGGCCAGGGTACAGTGAACACCGAGGACGCCATGAGACCCAACATGCGTTGCATCGGAGAGCTGTAACCGATTGGTTCTCCCCGATGTAACGGGCCATCTGAAGGATGTCGAGTCTTCTGTCCTCTGGAAGGAAAGCCTTTGGGAAGAGGTGTCTAGAAGCATCCCTATGAAAGGAGCCTCTGGGAGGGCTGCAGTTGTGATTTTTCAAATTCAGCAGAATTCCATGGGCGTAAGAAGGCGAAGACGTTTGCAGCTTCCAAAGTCCCTTGGCTGGAAGGGCTTGCTAGAAGCCAATGTCCAGGTAGGGAAACACTGGAGTCCGATCTTCCTGAGATGCGCTAAGAAGAACTGCACAACACTTTGTAAAGACTCGCGACGCCGAGATAGCCCAAAAGGCAGGACTCTGAACTGGATAATGCTGACCCAGAGCTACAAAACCTGAGGAACTTAGCGGTGGGTCGGGTGGATGGGGATATGCTGGTAAGCCGCCCTGCATATCCAGGGAGGCTAGACAGCAAAGGTTGATGCAGCAAGGGTAACGGGTACCTAGGAATTATTCTGAATTTCTCCTGGGGAGAAATTTGTTTAACTTTCTCGAGGTCTAGAATGAAGCGCATTCCCCAGATTTCTTTGGAACCAGGAAGTAATGGGAGTAAACCCATGTGCCCATGATTGGGGGCACCAGTTCTATTGCCCTATTGCTTGAAGGCCCTGATCTCGGTGGTGAGGAGGTCTGACTGAGGGGCCGACAACCTGGGTTGTCGTCTGGGAGGACAATTCGGGGTTTCCAAAATTGAGAGAATAACCTCAATTATCCGAAGGACCTCATTTGTCTGAGCAGTGGACTTCTACTGGTTGTAGAAGTACATTAGACGACCTCCACTGAGAAGAAAGTTCCACCTCGGGCAATGTGGATGGAACTTGGGCCAGCAATTCATAAAGAGTGCGCTGGGGGCTTTAGGCCCCTCGCTTTCTGCTGCGTTTTCTTTTGAGGTTGGGCAAGGTTGGCTTGCTTGAAGCTTCCTCTGCCTCTGCCTCGAAAGGACTGACGACTTCTGAAACTGGCGTCTGTTCACATGCCCCGAGAGGGAGCAGGCGGAGGTCTGGCCAACAATGGCTGACCTAGTCTTCTGAGTGGCCTCTAAGGCTTGTTCCACCTGAGGGCCGAAAAGAAAGGAGCCATCAAAGGGCAGTGCCATTACCTGCTGCTGAGCATCATTCGTGAAGCCAGAAGTACGCAGCCAGGAATGGTGCCGAGTACAAATTCCTGCGGCTGCTGAGCGAGAAGCAGTGTCGAAAGCATCCATAGTGGCTTTGACCTGTTGGTTATTGGACTCAATACCTCTAGTAATGGTCAGAAGAAGCTCTGACTTGGAGTCCGAATCCGGAAGAGCTTCAACCATTCTTTTCAAAGAGTGCCACAGGATATACTCATACTGAGAAAAATAGCCTTGATAACTGGCAATACACATACTTAGAGTGGAGGCAGCAAAGACTCTCTTACCTAATGTATCAATCTTACGAGACTCTTTGTTAATAGGTCGAGCTGTAGTAGTTTGAGGAAGAACGACCTTATCATTCTCTGCCAGGACTACAATAGGATCCATAAAGGCTTGGGATGCCAAATGGGACGATCCTTGGGAGCTGAATACTTCTTATCAATGGATTTAGCCACTGAGGGAATAAGAGCAGGATTATTCCATACCATTTGAGACAGCGTCTCGAAGGAAGGCTGGATCGGAGGAGTCAAATCAGTAGGGATCTCCGAGCATGAAGGTACTGGAGTCTTAATATCTTCCAAGGATCGTGTCTGTAGTCTGGAGAGAGAGTGGATCTCAGGTTCTTCAACAGAGACTTAAGGACAGGTCCTCGACCACAGGCTCTGTAGCAAAGAAAGATCCTGTTTCCTCCACTTCATCACCCAACGAAGGTCTGGGTCAGGCTCAACATCATCTCCTGATGGTCCAGGAAGGACTGTTTGGACAGGAAAGGAGTTAAAATTAGGAGAGGAGGAAATAGCAGAGAAACAGGAGAGTCCCGAGGGCCCCAGCGCCGAGAGAGCAAAGCAGGTTGAAAGCGCACATGAAGAGCACAGCGCAGAAGAGCTGCACCGGCACATAGCGGCGCCGCGGATAGCAGGCGCCTGTGAGCGCCGCCGAACCAGGCGGCACCGCCGCAGGCGCGCCAGACCCAGCGGCTGCGAGACCACGCGGTGCCACAGACAGCGCCGCAAGAGCCCTGCGGCACAGCGAGACGGAAAGCCAGCAGACCCGTGGAGGCGCCAAGCGCCCAGGAACCTGGAAAGCTAGAGAGGAAAAAACAGGAGATAAGGGCATCGTGTGGCCCCTGCGCCGCAGCCATGTGAGGAACACCTAGCGCCAAGTCACTGCACTGAAGAAGGCGCGACTAGGAAGGTCCAACCGCCCTACCCGATCGCTGGAGGAGCCCGGGGCCCGAGGCAACCGAGCCAGGCAGGAGAACCAACCTCCGAGCCCATCGCCCATAAAAGCGCCCACTGATGAAACTGCTCATCTGGAGCCCTACCTATAGGCAGGAGGGCTCGATGTCGAGGACGACGGTCACCAGCAGTTGGCGACTCCGAAGAAGAGAACAGCAACTAGCTACGATAACCGACCGTCAGACGCAGACGACTACGAGGGCGACCTCGAGTGATGCCTTCTCTTTTTGACCTGTGGTCAAGAAGAGCTCGAGGTCGAACGCAGCCGTAGAAATGCGAATCGCTTATTTTATGCCGACGGGGACTCATCCCCCGGCATCGGACTGACCGCTGTCGGAACCCGCTGAGGAAGGAGGCTGACCAGACCCAGCCGGCTGACTGAACAGCTTTCATACGAAGTCTCCCTACCGTCACCTGACCTGCTCATGGTCGACTCCGTCCAGTAGGCCGAGACTTCTTCAAGTAGGTTAAAATATTAGAAAAACTAAGCGATACTACTATCGAGATAATGTTACAAAAAAATAAACTGAAAACTATGCGCTAGTTTGAAGTTTGACTCGACAGAGACGAGCGTCGTCACTGAAGTGCACTCGACGCGCGGAAAAGGAACTGAGGCGGTTGGAGGGTCGCCACAGAGATGGTCATTGCCGAGCCGGGCTGCTCATGGGATCATGCCTCGGCGCCGCCTCGCTGCCGACCCTCCAGCAAAAAGGTTGCTCCCGATGGGTCCTAGTGCCTCCGGCGCTAATCCCACTAGTGTGAATGAGTGGTGGAGACTTATGTCCAGGAAGATCATTGTTTTTCATGTCACATAATTAAACTCTGCTGAGGACATGAGTTCAAATGATGGTTGCATTAGCTGGCCAATGCATATATTAAGGTCCCATGCAGGAGTGGGCTCCCTGTGAGGGGGATGCAAGTGCAATAGGCACTTGAAGAACTTTCTGAATACCTGGTTGGCAGCCAGGGATGACCCTTTTCCAGCAGAAAAGTATGCAGAGACAGCTGCTAGGTGTACCTTAAGTGTGGAAGGCCGAAGTCCAAGGGAATGCAAATGTGCCAAATAGTCCAAAACTACTGATAAACTAGCCTGGTGATGGTCTATCTGTCTCTGTTGGCACCAAATAGGAAACCTCCTCCATTTAGAAGTGTAAGTATTTCTAGTGGAGGGTTTTCTAGAGACCCTAAGAACCTCCAGCACCTCCTCCAAGAGGTGTAGGTCAGCACACTCTAAGTCCTCAAGAGTCAATCTCTGAGTCTGAGGGACTGGAGATTGGTGTAAAGGACCCTGCCCTGAGAGGAGGTCAGTAGATTGTGCCTCCTGGGTAGGAAGATTGGCTTGGATATTGACTGGGTCAGTAGCAGGGAATACCAGAATCGCCTGGCCCAATCTGGAGCAATGAGGATCATTGTTGCTGGTTGAGTCCTGAGTTTGTTCAGCACTCTGAGCAACAGGGAGAATGGAGGGAAGATGTATAGAAACTTCCCTGTCCAGTCCAACAGCAGTGCATCCAGAGGGACTGTGCCCACTGCGGGGGGGGGAGGGGGATCTGCAACAGAATTGTGCCAGCTGGTGATTGTCTGGGGCTGCAAAGGAGTCCACCTCTGGGGTGTCCCACCTTCTGAACATCACTTGCAGGATCTGCTTGTTCAGTGACCACTCGTGGTGGTTCTGGTTGATCCTGTTTAGGGCATCTGCGAGGACATTGTCCTTCCCTGGGAGGTGAACTGCTGAGAGGGAGATCCCTAGGGAGTAAGGCAGGTTCCACACCTTCATGGCTTCTGTGCACAGGGGAGAGGACCCTGTGCCCCCATGCTTGTTTATTTAGTACATTGTGGTTGTATTGTCTGTTTTGACTTAAAACACCTTGCCCTGCAGCACTGAAGTGAAGGACTGAATGTCCAGATAGACTGCCTGATTTCCAGCAGGTTTATATGAAGCAGAGACTCCTGCTGGAGCCAGGTACCATATGCAGTGTGCTCCCATAGGTGGGCACCCCATCCTAGGAGGGAGGCATCCGTTGTTAAGACTGATGCTGGTGGCCTTCCCTGAAGTTGTCCTTTTCTTGACACCATTGCAGAGCTTGGAGCAGGGTTCCAGTGACTGGTACCATCTTTGACAGGGAATCTGTTTTCTGAGACCAGTGAGACCTGAGGTGGAACTGAATGTCCCTCATCTGGAGCCTTGACCCTGACACTGTTGCTGTTGATGCAGCCATGTGCCCTAACAGCTGAAGAAAATGTCTTGCTGGTCTGGGGGTATGCAGTTGGAAGGAGCTTGCCAGCTGCACCAGGCTGTCTACCCTTCCCTGAGGGAGGAAGGCTCTTCCTCTCAGAATGTCTAGTTCTGCCCCATGAACTCCAGGAGTTGAACTGGTGTTAGCACTGACTTTTTCTGGTTTACCTGGAAGTCCAGTGTACACAGGGTATCCTGAGTGATGGTCAGTGCATCTCATACCTGTTGAGGAGATTGGCCTACCAGTAGCCAGTCATCCAGGTATGGGAAGACTGTAACCCCTTGTCTCCTTAGGTGAGCTACCACTACTGCTAGGCACTTGGTGAACACCCTTGAAGCAGAAGTCAGGCCAAAAGACACGGCCCTGAACTGGTAGTGGCCTGATGGCAATCTGGACCTGAGGTACTTTCTGTGTGATTGCCTGATGGTAATATGGAAGTAGGCATCTTTTAAGTCCAGAGATGCTAGCCAATCGCCCTTACTGAGTGTAGGAGAATGGTAGCCAGAGTGACAATTCTGAACTTTAGCTTTGTCAAACGCCTGTTTAAATGTCTGCTTTTCAGTATGGGTTGCCACTTCCCTGTTTTCTTTAGAGTGAGGAAGTACCTTGAGTAGAGACACCTTCCCCTTTTGGGCCAAGTGAACAAACTCTACTGCTTTTTCCCGAATTAATTTTGCTACTTCCTCCTCCAACAGAGTTGCTTCTGATAGGCTGGCAGGTCTGAAAAGTCTTGCCCTCAGTCTGGGCAGAATCTTGAACTGAGGGCAAGTCCCTGGCCCACTACCTTCAAGACCTACTTGTCTATAGTGATGGATTCCCAAGCCTGGAGATAGTGGACCAGCCTGCCTCCTACTGGAAGTGGGGAGGCAACCCTGGTAGACCCCTCAGGGGGTCTACTTAGTCTGTACACTTGGCTGAGTGCTGGGGCCAGCATGGCTGCTGCCCCTTCTGCCTCTGCATCTGAAGTACCCTCTCTGAGGTTAGTAGGCTGGTGATGCCTGAGCCTGGAAGAAGAGCCTGTGATGGGTTCTACCCCTGCCCCCTTCGCCTTGGTACTTCTGGTGTGTTGTTGCCTTCTCCTTTGCGGGAGCACTCTTATAGGCCACTTTATACACATCCATCTTCTTCATGTAGGCCTCTGTTTGCTCACCAAAGAGAGATGTAGGCTCACAAGGAAAATCCAGTGCCTTTGTCTGTGTGTCTCGGGACAAATTAGTGGCCCTCAGCCAAGCAAATCTCCTCAGAGACACTGAGGTTGCCATCTGCCTGGCTGCAATATCACTGGCATCCACTGCTATGCAAAACTGGCATTTAGAAGCCTGTATTCCCTCTTTTTGCAGCTTTGGACAAGTCTGATGCCATGGGTCCAGGGCATGCTTTGGCTGTCTCTAAAAGAGTATTCCAGAGGCTGATTTGGTATCTGGACACATAAGCCATGTAAGTTGCTTGTCTAATGGCCAGAGAAGCCCCCAAATAGGACTTCTTGGCCATAGAGTCCTTCTTTCTAGAATCCTTCTCAGGTATGTGTGATGCCAAGAAAATCCCTGTTTTGTCACTTGCAGCAGCCTGCACCACCCCTTCATGGCTGGGGGTGTACAAAAAGGAACTCTGCTCCAAACCTGGCCATTCAGTACTTCCTGTCCATCCTCTTGTCCACTGGGGAAATGGAAGTGGGGGTTTGTAAAATCCTGGAGACCTGTCTCTTTAGGGACTTGTGGATGGGCAACAACAGCCTCTTTGTTACTGGCACAGCCATCATTTCCATATAGTCTGGTTCCTCTTCCTCTGTGGATTCCTGGGTGGAGAGGTCCAATGTTTGTGCCACCTGCTTCATGAAGGCAAAGTGGGAGGAAAAATCTTCAGCTCACTTCTCAGAGGAGTCAGGGCATTGAGGATCAGGGGATACATCAGGTTCAAGAGGTTTCCCAAAATCTTCATCAATATCATCATCATCCTCATCCTCCCCTTCAACATAAACCTCGGCAAATTGCTCAAGTGAACCAGGAACTGAGGAGGAACCCAGGTCCTGAACAGAGGTCTGTGAACTGGGCTGCTGAACTGGGACCGCGGTACCGGTTTGTAGCTCCTGAATAATTCTTATAGCGCTAGCTATTTCTTCTACCATTGGAACTAACGGATTTGTTGGTTGCAGTTCCTTAACCAAGTGTTTTTCCTTCCTCTTTTTCTTTGCAGAACTTGCCGGTTCAGCAGCAGTGTCTGCGGTTCTCTTCTTTCCCGAGGAACCAACACCCTGGTCAGAGGGTTGTTCAACCGGTTCCTTGGGTTTCTCCTTCTAGGAGGAGGAAGGTTTATCCGAAGCTGGGTCAGCAGCCTTTTTGGACATTTTTTCTTTCAGTCAGTTCAAATGCCTATCAAGCGTTGACTGAGGAAAATGTTTCCAGATTTCACAATCTGCCTTCAGGTGGTCAAACCGTAGTCAGAAAACACAAATCAAGTGAGGATCTGCATTAGCAAATGGTTCCCCACACTCTGTACAATGCTGAAAACCCATAGGGACAGTTCTTTCCTTGGGTAGTGACATAACTAGTAAAACCCCCTTAAAAGTGGATTTTCTGCAAGTCAGAAACCCACACAAATAAACAAAGGTCTCTCACTTTTTTTTTCCTTTTATGTGGTCGGTTTAGTGACCAATGAAAGAACCGAGAGTTACTCAGATTTCTCTCTAAAAAGACCAAAAAGTAAAATAACTGGCCCAGGGAAAGTTTAAACACAGAAAAATACCTTTTAAAAAGTAAACAGACGAACCGAGAAGAAACTGAAAAACTTAACGGAATAAAATGAAATCTAGACTAATCCACCTGTAAACTCAAGGACAGTGCTTCAAAAATGAACAGAAATAAACTTTACTTCAAAAAAGGAGAAAATAAAATCTTCAAGAAAGATGAAAGAGGGCTGTCCGAGGTGTCTGTACTAGACAAGCGAAGTAAAGAATCTGATGGTTGTAGGATGTATTCCAGAAACAGTGGTTTGAAAACCAAGCTCAAGCCTAACATTCCATGATTAGCATAGGTTCTATTAGCCATTTTGGCTCTGGGGAAGTCTTATGGTGAGACCATACTGCAGAAGTCAGAATACAGTAAAATTTCCTGGGGTTTGAAGTGTAATTCCTTTAACAAATTCCTGTAGCAGGGTGGAGTTCTTCGAATTGCTTGGGAACAAACTGTTCTTACGCATAAAAAAGGGGAAATGGGATGCCTAGACCCTATATGGCATTACTGGGTGGCAAAACTCAAGCAAATCATTTATTGGATAGATTTGGGTATGACAGGAACGGACATGGAGGGCACTTACCAATCTTTGCCACAACAAATTCTAAACAAAGAGGACTCAAAATTAGAACTAGAAAATATTTTGGCATATCCAGCATTGTCTTTCTGTATCAAAAAAGAGAATAATGTATAGGTTCCGGTGCATTACTGATGAGTAATACCATCAAGAGATTCTGGACATGTAGGAACCTCGAGACTGAAGCTCGAGAGGTTCCCATGTGCAGAACCTCGAGATGGTATCACTCGCCAGTAGTGCGCTGGAACCTATACATTATGTTTTTAAATATATGGATCAAAATATTTTTTTTGTCTTTTTGTGATGTAGAGTCTCTCGGTCCTGGCACCACAGTGTCTCACTCCTCCGAGTACACTGGCCATGCAGGCTGCTCACTCCCCACCCCCCACCCCCACTGCAGGCTATGCTGCGATATAAAGTTTCAGTTTAGTTTAACAGGTAGTCCTACCTTTTGTTTTGTTTGGGAATGCCGGATCAACTAGATAATTCAATTTCTTAAGAGTTAAAGAAAGAAAAAAAAATGGAAATGTCACGGACAATACGATGCAGTCTCGCTAAGCGAGACATGGCCGCCGTGTTTGTGAGACTATTCTGCCCACCCAGAGAGACAAAGTGGCCAGTCGGGAGTCACGTGGAGGATGGTGTTCTTTGATTGACACCGACAGCATAGCGTGGTGTGGGAGACTGTTACGCTTGCGCTGTGCAGATTTAGTGATATAGTATCGTTCAAAGCTCCGAACTATAGTATTACAGACTCCGAACTATACTATTATCAGTTCTGAACTGTACTATTATCACTCTGGGAGCGATGTTATTATCAATAATCTTTTGTATACTTTTCCATACTATTATTTTTGCAATCCACATATTAAAATCCAATAATTAGTGTGTTGTGTAAAATAAGCACTAAATGGAATAATATTTTTCCTTATAATAATTATAGATTTGCATCGAGTATAATGTGAATCCAAAAATACGGAATGACAAAGTTGAAGTTTCTCAATTTGCAAAAGAATTAAAGACAATAAACCTGATAAATTGGAATGGTTTTGTTGAAAACAATAATATCATATCTAGGAAAGAATTTGGGATGAGATGCTCGAATATCAATTAAAAAATTACCAGATAAAATATTTAATGTTAAAAAATAAATTTAAGGAGTACATTAAAAATAAAGAATCAACAAACACTAGGTATTATTTCTTTGATATCACACTTTTATTTAAGTCACATATGAAATCCAAGTTTAGTACATCAGCCCACTTTTATAAGTCCTTGTTTAAGGCCAACCTAAAGAAAACAGAAAATATTTTTGTTAAATCACAAACCAGCTGGGAGAAAGAACTAGAAACAAAAGGGCATATGATAAAAGGAAAGACATACATACTAATGCCAATAAATTATATGCATATGCTAAGAATATATAAATTCAATATAAGATAATACAGTGTGCCTATGTCACTCCACATAAATAGAGGATATACAATGGCCTGTGTTCAAATATACCATTTATTTTCATGAGTGAGGGGGTGGAACCATAACTCACAAGTGGTAAAGCCATGAGTGAATTATGAAAGTCCCACCTCCTCATAACTAGAAATTAATGGCATATGTGAACACAGTCCATTGTATGATCTGTGTATACAATGTCTGTGTTCTGTGTGATAATTAAGAGCAGAATCATTGTGGGATTGGCAGAAAGAAAAATAAACAGTGTTATTTACCCATTAGGTAAATAAATGAACATGACGTACTCACCGTAATTCTTGATCTTCCAGGATATATTCACCATTCAGCACTGCTGGGTGCCACCTGGATGTGCAGGACTCTGCAGGAGCAGTAGCTTTAAAACCTTAGAAGGAGGGGAGCCAACACCAAGATGGCACCACCAGCGAGGCAGATGTATGACACGGCACTTGTGGGTTGGGCAGTAACCAACATTGGTCCCACCCCTTCCTTCTCAGTTCTGGCAGCCTACAGGAAACAGGAAAAAAAAAGGGTAGGAAGACAGGAAAAGGTGAGACAAGGGAACCCAAGGGATAGAAAAAAGGATGTAGGATATAAACCCAACAAAATAAAAGTAACCAGGCCAGAGAGAGAGAGAGAGAGATAAATATATCGTTTCTGGACAGACAGACTTAGCTTGGGTGTGGATGACCAGGGAACTGGGCAGCCAGAGAAGAATAGGTAAGTGTGGAAGAGAGAGAAAGATACAGATTGCTTACTCTCAGGACCAGACTGGAGAACTGGCATGCCTCTTGGCTTAGGAAGCATGTGCTCTGAAAATGAAGCATTAATAGAGATTGTCTGAAGAGGACTATGCTAGGAGGCAATGTAGGGGAATAAGTATTCCTGAGAAAGGGGCAAGACACATGGTCCTGGCAGGAGAATCAGCTGGAAGAAAATATTACTTACCATAGTAATCTTGTTTCTTCCAAGGGACTCTTACTGTATTCTGACAAATGCAGTATGGTCTCACCATAGGACTGCCCCAGAGCAGAAATAGTTAATAGAACCAATGCTAGTAGTGGAATATTAGGCTCAAGCTCGGTTTCCAAACCACTGTCCCTGGTTGCACTTCCTGCAACCGTCAGATTCTTACAAAGCATGCAGAAGCTAAAACAAAACTAAATACTCTATTCTAACATAGCTGATTAAACCCATTAGAGCAACCCTTTCTAAAACAACAAGGGCATCTTCCAAGACTCAAGTCACAGATGCCCAAGAAATAAACAAGTACACCAATAGGTTTCCCACAAGATATCTACAGTTGGCATGCAGTGCCCTGTGGGTTCTAGTAGGGGAGGAAGGCTGGGAGTTCAGAATACAGTAAGATTCCCTTGGAAGAAACAAGATTACTATGGTAAGTAATGTTTTTTTCTAACCCCAGGAAATCTTACTGTATTCTGACAAATGCAGATTACCCAAGCAGTACCTTTGGAGGTGGGCAGATAACCTATTTAGAAAACAGGATCTGCAGGACTGCTGTGTCAAACCTGGCATCACTTCTAGCCTGGGTATCCAAGCAATAATAGTTAGTGAATGTGTGAACAGTTTTCCAGGGTGCCCGGTTGAAGCGACTGAATTATCCTGATAGCGTTTGCTATCTCTCTTCAGCAGTTGGAACCGACGTCTTTTTAGGTTGCAGTTCATGCGCTGTATGTTTTTCTTTCTTTTTTCCTTTTCCTGCAGTTGCCAGTTCAGCTGCAGTATCTGCAGGATGTTTCTTAACCGAGGAACTGTCGCCCTTGTCAGAGGGCTGTTCCTCAGGTTCCAAATGGCTGGAAGCTGGTTTGTCTGTAGCCAGATCAACAGCAATCTCAGACGGCTTCTCCTGCAGTTGTTTAAGTCACCTCTCAAGCATCAACTGAGGGAAGTTTTACAAATCTCACAGTCCTCTTTGAGGTGGTCAAACCCCAAACAAAAGACACAAATAAGATGAGGATCTGCTTTTGCGAACAGTTCCCCACACTACAATGTTGGAAACCTGTAGGGCCCGTTGTTTTCTTAGCTCATGACATTTAAACACTTAAATCTTTCTCTCTCTCTTTTTTTTTTTTTTTTTTAGGTCGGTTAAGACCAAGTAACCGAGGCTTAACCCGGTAGAAAATGAAACAGAGAGAGAACCGACTTACTTAAAAAGTCAGAAAGGAAAAAATACACTGAGAATTACCTCAGAAATAGGGAGAAATCACTGGTTCCTTCTCGGTTGAGAAAAACTGAAAAGGAACCAAAAAAATTACCTGAATCACACTAATCTAGACTAAGTCTACCTGTGAACCAAGGACAGTGCTTCAAAAATTGAAATATTAAATGGACTTCGACAAACCAAGACAAAAATAAACTTCTTGAAAAAAGTAAAGGAGAGCTCTCCGGAGACGTCTTACTGAGGCAAGCGGAGTAAAGAATCTGACAGTTGCTGGAAGAGCAACTAGGGACAGTGGTTTGAAAACCAAGCTTGAGCCTAATATTCTACTATTAACATAAGTTCTAGTAACCATTTCGGCTCCGGGGCAGTCCTATGGTGAGACCATACTGCATTTGTCAGAATTCAGTAAGACTTCCTGGGGTTAGAAAGGCCCTAGTGTGCCGCTGTCTACTTTTCCTTTCAGACTCTCTTCCTCTCTTTTTTTTTTTGAAAGAGGAGGCGATCATGACCCAGTCACAAGTCAGACTAAGAGCCTCTAAAACAAAAAACAAGGCAGTCAAGCAAAGTTCCTGGACACTGAGAGTTAGGAGCCTGAGATATAAGGCAAGACAAAGGGGGCATAAACCTGTTCCCCTGTTGACACTCTGCTTGTCCCCGAAGAGATGGACAAGGAGACTGGAAAGAAGACTAGACAGAAAGAAAAGGGTGGAGGTAATGGGCCTCAGGTTACAAGGGACCTTTCAGGGGGTAACCACTCTACAGGTATCCATCAACGTTGTCTCGGGAGGGATAAGTGGAGAATGGCCAGCAGTGGCCAGCACGCTACCCAAATGGGACAATAAGGGAAGATACAGAACGGCCTGGTAAGACCCCAAGTCTTCCATTCTCTCTTCTCAAGAGGGAGGGAAAGGACCACCAATTTCTTTCTTTTTTTTTTTTTTATAGTGGTCATGCAGACTAGCAAAGCTGGAAAAGAGAATATGGCTTGAGGATGGTGACACCACTGGTGCTAGAAAATTAGGAGCCCAAAGGCCAGGATACCTTCCCCCTAATTAGTAGGGAACCACATCTGGACAGGATGAGTAGTGACCCGAAGGGTTTGCCCTCTAAAATTTGCCCCCGATGTGGCCATCCCCTTTTTTATTTTTTATTTAAAAAGGGGGAAGGCAAGAGGAGGAGAGACTGCCCAGAAGCCTGGTCATGAGGGAGATGGTTAGCGGGTAGCAGTGCTGAATGGTGAAGAAATCCTAGAAGATCAAGAATTACAGTGAGTATGTAATTTTCATATCTTCCAAGGATCAATCTGCACCATACAGCACTAGTGGGTGAGCACCAAGCCACCACTCTCTGTGTATGTTGGCAAACCCTGATGGAAACGGAGCCCCTCAGCCTCCTGTGGGGAGACACAGAGAGGCGGGGGCTCCTTATGGGTCTGGCAGGACCCGAGACTGGTCATTGGCAGGCAGACACTCCTGTGATCTGGGAGAAGGAAGTTGCCCCTGTAATTCATGCCTGACTCTGTGGGGAAAAAAAGTGGGCCCACTGCCTGGCAAGGTGAGGCAATCACTCTTCGCTGAACCAAGGGTTATAACCATGAACGGTGAAGCCATGCCATTCACCTGATGCAGACTGCAGTTCCCACTCATGGCCTGGAGCTGGCAAGACACCAAACCAGAACATCTTACAATGCCCTGGCTTGGTGTCTCGCCAGCTCCAGGCCTTGAGTGGAAAGTCTGATGGCATACCTGGTTGCCTCACAGTCAGGCATTGATGCCAGGATCTGTCCCTGCATTGACCATAGGTGCCTAGCATAGGCAGCCTAGTGTGCCTCAAGTGCTGCAATGTGCAGAAGAAGGTGCGCTGCTGAGAACACCCTTCTACCCAACTGGTCAAACTCAGCCGAGTCAGACTCTGGGGGGGAAGGGCAGTCGTGCCATGGGCGACAATGCCCAGAAGGGGTGTCCAAAAGCTCCACACCTGAAGTGCAGTTGGATAAAGTCCCTGGACACCCAACAGCATGCAGTACCTGCGTTGGCAGTCCCTTAGGGCTGGAGCTGGGAAAGAGGGACGGTGCCAGACACTGTGCGAAGCCTTCACCAATGGCTGGGGCCAGGGAGGTATGACAATTGTGTCAGCGCTGTATTCTCTCAAGAATGACAACATTGCACATGCAAGATTGCATCCTACAAACCTGGAGAGAGGCAGGTCCTCCAGCATCTGCAACAGGAAGCGCTGGTAGGCAGAGAAATCAGCGTCTGAGGTGTAATGGATAGAAGAATACTCTTCCTCAGAGGAGGAAGTCATAGATGCTGAGGGTCTAGATTCAGGGGGCGGTGGTGCAGGGGTTGTAGATCAGAAAATGACTCCCTCCATGGCTCTAAGGTATCTGGGAAATGCACCAGCTGTGGCCCTGAACTCTGCCCAGGTCATGGGCCCTGAAGGGCCGGAGAAACCCGGAAGAAGGGAAACAGGAGGCGGGGGGGGAAGGGTCATTGCAGACCAAGGTAGGTCTTCTGCTAAAGCTGAGGGAACTTGCAAGGGACCCCTCCCAAAGAAGGGGGCTGCGCAATCCAGCCACCATGGTACGCCCAACCTCAGAGGAGTGAGCAGGGTAGTGTCCTTGAGGGGAAACACCCAGGTGAGGAGATCAGAATAGTGCTGAACCCATTGGGTGGACCCTGTCCCCACCAACAGCAGACCTCACCAGTTCTGGGGGGATAGGAGCCTAGAATCAGCACTATGGCTCCACCCAGAGCCCTTAGGGGCTCTAGAAAAAGGCTGCAGTGCAGACTCTAGACTCCCAACCCCTGCCTCACCAGAACAGAATCTGCCCCTTGGAAAAGGCCTAAGGTTAGTGGCAGGGCCAAAAGAAAAAATTACTCACCTTAGTAATTGTGATTTTTCTGATGGAGTCTTGCCTGTATTCTGACAATCTGCAGTTAGCCTCAGCCTTTAAACTGCCCCAGAGAGTATAAGGTTAATTTTCTATGCAGTGCATAGAACATTGAGCTCGAGCTCGGTTGAAGTCTCTGTCTGCAGCACTTTGAAACCCAACCACCAGATTCTTACGAGCCAACACTCACTGACTATGGGGAAATTGTAAAATTTTTTAAAACTTGCCAACTGGCAACAAAAAGTTTTGGATTCCCAAAGGAAGACTCAAGTCAGGAAACCCAAAACCAAAACCTATCCAAAAATAAGATTATAATACAAAGCACCCAGATAAAATGGAGGGTGTGCTGAAGCCATCCCTGGGGTGCAACACTGCACCTGCCCACTCACTTCCCAAAACCAGGTTCTGAGAGGGGAGGCAGGGAGGGAGGTCAGAATACAGCAAGACTCCATTAGAAGAAACACAATTACTAAGGTGAGTAATTTTTTCTTAAAACAACATGAAGTCTTGCTGTATTCTGACAATCTGCAGACTACCAAGCAGTACCTCCATGGAGGAGGGACAGAACCTACTTGGGAATAGGCTCTGAAGTACTGCTGTGCAAACCGATCATCCTCCTAGCCTGGATATCCAGAGAGTAATGCTTGCAAAGGTATGGACTGTTTTCCAGGTGGCTGCTTGACAAATTTCTAACAGAGGGATATCCCTGGCAGCAGCCAGGGAAGCAGCTGAACCTCTTGTGGAATGAGCCCTCAGGCCTGAGGGTGGAATTTTTCCCAGTTTCTCATAGCATAATTATATACAAGAAACAATCCACCTGGCAATAGTTCTTTTGGTGACAGGTTTGTCCTTTCCCACTTCCCCATAAGTGAGGATCAATTGGAGGGAATCAAACCTGTCACCCTTGGTACGCTCTATGTAGTAGCTAAGGTCTCTTTCAACATCTAAACTGTGTAGCCTCCTCTCCCCTGAGGAAGAATGATCAGTGAAGAAAACGGAGAGACATGGACTGATTCAAATGGAAGTCTGAAACCACTTTGGGCAAGAACCTCCTATTGGTTCTAAGGACCACTTTATCTCTATAGAAGGAGATAAAATCAGGTTCCACTGACAGGGTTTGCAGTTTACTGATACGCCTGGCAGAGGTAATGGCTACCAAAAACAGTTTTCAAACAACATGAAGTCTTGCTATATTATGACAAGTTGCAGTTTGTCCCACCATCCGAACTGCTCCGAAGGTGAAATGGTTAAATCCATTCCATGAATGGAACTTTGAGCATGAGCTCTAAGATAGAAGCTCTGTCTGTGTAGTTTCAAACCTGAACTGTCAGATTCTTTACTCCGCCTCACTGAACAGTCGCTCCGGAGATTTCTCCTACTGCTCGGTTCATTTCTCAGTTTAAACAGTGTTTTCTCGGTTCGATTCAACCGAGAATAGTTTTATTTAACGCAAAACCGTCCGGTTCAAGCTCTGTCTGTGGTATCGTAAGTAATTTAAATTTGTATTTCTGTGTGGAACTTGTAAGTTTATCGGTTCGGTTTTGAACCGATCAGCTGGGTTAAAAGCTTAAAAACTTTAAAGCTTGTCATTTTAGAGTGCGGTTCCCGGTTCTTATCGGTTCTAAAAAAAACGGATTTATTATTTTCCAATACCCGTGACACGGTTAGGAACCGATAAGGGTGTCTTGCCTGGCACTGCCGTTCAAAGGGCAAGTTTTTCTGGTTAGGCTGGCATTATGTCTGAGAAACCCAAAAGAAAAACCGGACCCACTGGGTTTCAACACTGTGATGTCTGTGGGGAAGTCTTTGCCAAGGCTGACCCACACACCACATGTGTTTATTGTCTGGGGTTTGACCACCTCCAGTCAGACTGCCAGATTTGTAAGAATTTCCCTGCAGCCACCCTGGAAAAGAGATTGGGCAGGCTCAGGGAACGAGAGGCCAAAAAGTCCGCTGACCCGGATGGCCAGCCCGGTTTGGTGCCAACCGAATCGGAGGGAGTGCCCTCTGACCAGGGTGAGACTTCCTCGGGCAAAAGAAAAGCTGGTTCGGAGGAACCAGTTCCAGTAAAGAGAACAAGGAAGTCAGCAGGTTTGGAGTCCAAAATCCCTTCTCCTACTGCTGCAGAGATAGCAAGAGCTATTCAAATTGTCCAGTCACTGTCTCCAGTCCCGTCCGAACCGCCACTATCTGGTAAAAGTCGGTTCGTCCGAGTTCCATCGGTTCAAGAATATGGTTGAGGAGTTTTATGAACCAGAGGAGGAGGATGATTATGAACCATATGAATGTGGCTGGAAGGGTCTGGTGTGCCCATTGAACCAGACATTTCCAGACAGACCTTTAGAATCTCCCCTATGCTTTCTGAGTCCCCTCTCATTTTATGTTTTACAAAAAAGTTGCTGAAACCCTCCAGCTTCCTTTGGAAGAAGCTGTGGATGAGCAAGAGGAACCTGATTTTGTAGAAATGATGGATATTCCAGAGTCTAGGAGATTGTCTATTCCTTTGCATAAGTCTTTTAGGAAACAAACAATAAAAATCTTAAAACCTCCTAATTCTGTGCCTCCTGTAGATAAAAAGATGGACAGAAGGTACACAGGTCCTGATACAGAATTCCTGATACAGAATTCCTTTCTCAGCAATGCAGTCATGTTGGGGTAGTTCAGGCTGCAGCTTGTGATAAGCTAATATTCCCTGGCTTCACATCCTCCTGACAAGGATTCCAGAAGATTGATGCCATGGCAAAAAACAGCACATGGCAGCGTCCTTGGGGCTCAGGCAAGCAAATTATATGGCTTATGTAGCAAGGTATCAGAAATCTAGATGGGATACTGTTATGGAATTAGCCAAACAAGCCCATGGCCAGCTGGCTAGCGAGCTGGAACAGGTGGCTGCCGATGGCATTGAGGCTTCTAAGGTGCAGTTTCATGCTGCTGTGGATGTTAATGATGTCTCTTCTAGGGTCATGGCCACATCTGTAGCTTTTCGTAGGTTGGCCTGGCTCAGGTGTACTAGCCTCTCACAGGATACCCAGACTAAGGCTATGGATTTTCCTGTGGTGGGAAATTCTCTGTTTGGGGAGCAGACAGAGAATTATATGAAAAAGATGGATGAATATAGGACTACTTACAAAAGTGCCCAAGCTAAGGAGTGGCAAGCCACTCCCAGAAAGCACACCCAGGGAGGTGGGTAGGCCTTTCCACAGGCCTTTCTACCAAACTCAGGCCTCCTCTGCTTATGCTCAGAGGGGGTTCTTCAGAGGCACAGGCAGACGGGGTGTGGGCAGGCCTGCTCCCACCCCTCAGCCTAAAGCACCTGCCAAGCAGGCACCCTGATGGGGTGCCTAGGGCCGATTCTCCTTTACCAGTAGGGGGCAGGTTGGCTTACTTCAGTCAGAACTGGGTGTTTTTAACCTCAGACAAGTGGGTTCTGGAAGTAGTAAGCCAGGGTCTGGTTCTCGGCTTCAAAAAGTTCCCCAAGATGAGAGCCAGGCTTTTTCTACCTACAAGTTCTTTAGAGACCCTTGCTCTAGAAGCAGAGGTCTCAACCCTGTTGGCTCTCAGAGCAATAGAAAGGGTTCCTCCCCTGCACCAGGGCAGGGGTCTGTATTCCAGATACTTCCTTACCCCAAAAAAGACAGGAGAATGGCGGCCCATCTTAGACCTCAGATATCTGAACAAGCATCTTTTGAAACCAAAGTTCAGAATGGTAACTCTGGCAATGATTTTACCTTCTCTAAGGCCAGGGGACTGGCTAGCTTCCCTGGACCTCAAGGATGCCTATTTTCATGTCCTAATCAGAAGCTCCCACTGAAAGTACCTCAGATTCGAACTGCCCTCAGGTCATTACCAGTTCAGAGCAATGCCCTTCGGCTTGACCTCTGCCCCAAGGGTATTCACAAAATGTCTGGCAGTAGCAGTGGCCCACTTAAGGAGGCAAAGGATTGCTGTTTTTCCCTATCTAGACGACTGGCTCATTGTAGGCCAGTCCCCAGAACAGGTAAAATCTCACCTGCAAGTCACCCAGCAGCTTCTCACCTCCTGGGCTTCCTGCTAAATCTACCAAAGTTGGTTCTGGAACCAGTCCAGGTACTCACCTTTATAGGCGCAGAATGGACACAAACCGGGCCAGAGCTTTTCTTCCCTTAGAAAGGGTAAGGAACTTGGTGGCTCTGGCCTCCTCCTTCACTCTCGGGTCTCTCGACCAGCAAGACACTTTTGCAGCTCCTGGGGCACATGGCTGCATCCACAGCTGTTGTGCAGGAGCAAGATTTCAGATGAGAGACATTCAGTTTCACTTGAGAACCTATTGGTCTCAGAGAAGAGACCCCTTTCCAAGTTGGTCCCAGTGATTCGAACCTTGATCCAGGCCCTCCAGTGGTGGCAGGATCAGAGCAATTTAAGATGGGGGTCCCTTCGTTCCCCTGCTCACACGTTGACTCTCACTACAGATGCTTCCTCCTGGGGTGGGAGCCCACATGGGCGACCTCTCCACTCAGGGAGTGTGGTCCCCAGGAATCTCTGTTCCACATCAATTTGCTGGAACTCAGAGCTGTCTTTTAGCACTTCAAGTGTTTTCTGCATCTGTTCAGAACAAAGTGGTACAAGTCAGAACAGACAACACCACAACAATGTGGTACATCAACAAGCAGGGGCACTCGGTCTTCGGCCTTGTGCACCGAGGCAATGAAGTTGTGGTCTCTGGCCTATTCCCTGAACACTTCCCTCATAGCAGTTCACCTTCCAGGAAATGACAGTGTTCTAGCAGATGCTCTCAGCAGGATTTCTCAGGGCCATCACGAATGGTCCCTGGATCCTCAAGTACTGGGGATAGTATTTGCCAGATGGGGCACCCCTCAGATAGATCTTTTTGCAGCCCCAGACAATCACCAACTTCCACTGTTCTGCTGCAGGCCTCCAGTGTTGGGCTCAGTACCCCTGGACGCCCTCCTTCTGGATTGGGAAGGGAAGTTTCTTTATGCTTTTCCCCCCTTCCCTCTCCTATTCAAAGTGTTAGTCAAAATCAGATCCCAGCCTTGCAGGGTGATTCTGATTGACCGGGATTGGGCCAGGCAGCCCTGGTACCCACTCCTTCTGTCCCTGACAGTCAATCTTCCCCTGTGTCTCCCCAGGAATCACAACCTATTATCCTGTGCCCAGGGGAGAGTTTGGTATCTGAACCTCAAATCCCTCAACCTCAAGGCCTGACTCTTGAGGAGTTAGAATTTGCTGACTTACACCTCTCTCAGGGTGTTCTGGAAATTCTAAAGGCTTCTAGGAAGCCTTCCACTAGGGCTACTTATAATTCTAAATGGAAAAGGTTTTCCATTTGGTGTTCTGGAATGCATATTCCCCCAGAATCTGCTGATTTGCCCACTGTGTTAGATTACATGGTCCATCTTAATTCCTTGGGCCTCAGACCAGCTACCCTGAGAGTTCATTTGGCAGCTGTCTCTGCTTTTGTTTCAGCAGGAAAGTCATCCTCTCTTTCTGCTCACCCTGTGTTTTCCAAGTTTTTTAAGGGATTACTCCATACTAATCCACCTTTTCGGGATCCAGCCCCTGCCTGGGACCTTAATGTTTGCATTGCTCAGTTAATGCAACCCTTTTGAACCTCTGTTTTCTGCAGAGCTGAAGTATCTAACTTGGAAAACTGTTTTCCTAGTGGCTATCACTTCTGCTAGGCATAAGTGAGTTGCAAGCCTTGTCAGTAGAAACTGACTTTATTTCTTTCCACAGGGATAAGGTGGTCCTCAGGACTAACAGGAAGTTTTGCCTAAGGTGGTTTCAGATTCCATCTTAACCAATCTATCTCCTTCCGATATTCTTCACTGAACACTCCTCTTCTGGTGAGAGGAGATTGCACAGTTTGGATGTTAAGAGGGCCCTTAGTTACTATTTAGAACGTACCAAGGGTCACAGGTTCAAATCCCTCCAACTTTTCCTCACTTATGGTGAGGTTGGGAAAGGGAAACCTGCCACTAAGAGATCGCCAGGTGGATTGTCTCATGTATCCAATTTTGTTATCAGAAACTGGGCAGAGATCCCCCCTCTGGCTTGAGGGCTCATTCTACCAGAGGTACAGCCGCGTCTCTAGCTGCTGCCAGAGACATTCCTATATTGGAGATATGCCAGGCTGCTACTTGGAAAACGGTACACACTTTCACCAAGCATTACTCCCTGGATGTCTAGGCTAGGAGAGATGCTCGGTTTGGCACAGCTGTGCTTCAGAGCCTATTCCTAAGTAGGTTCTTCCCTCCTCCATGGAGGTACTGCTGTGTAGTCTGCAACTTGTCATAATATAGCAAGACTTCATGTTGTTTGAAGAAAAATTACTCACCTTAGTAATGTTGTTTCTTCTAATGGAGTCTTGCTATATTATGACCTCCCCCCCCAGCCTGCCCCTCTCAGAACTTCTACTTGGGTATGGTGTGGGCAACCTAGTGTGGGCACTATTTTATGCCTTTTTTTGGCGTTTCACCCCTTTTTGGGGTTTGGGGTGTGGTGTTTATTATTCTCTTGTGTTACTTCTCATATTGTTAAATTATATTATTAATTCTGGTCCCCTGACTTGAGTCTTTGGTGTTGGGACCAGTAATGGGTGTTATTATTTAGGTAGCCAGTTGGCTAGTGTAGGTTACAGCTTCCACACAGACCTTAGTGAGTTTTTGCTCGTAAAGATCTGACAGTTCAGGTTTGAAACTACACAGACAGAGCTTCTATCTTAGAGCTCGTGCTCAAAGTTCCATTCATGGAATGGATTTAACCATTTCACCTCCGGAGCAATTCTGATGGTGGGACAAACTGCAACTTGTCATAATATAGCAAGACTCCATTAGAAGAAACAACATTACTAAGGTGAGTAATTTTTTCTTCCAAGTCAAGTACTTAAGCTCTGCTGAGGACATAGGTTCAAATGGGGGTTGCATAAGTTGAGCAATGCAAACATTTAAGTCCCAGGCAGGGGCAGGATCCCTAAAGGAAGGATTGGTATGAAGCAATCCCTTGAAAAATGTACAGAATACAGGGTGAGATGACAGTGAGGAAGGCTTTCCCACTGACAGAAAAGCAGAAACAGCTGACAGGTGTACCTTGAGAGTAGCTGGTCTGAGGCCTAGACCATTAAGATGGACCATATAATCCAGAACTGTAGGCAATTCAGCAGTGTCTAGAGATATATGCTTCTTGGAACACCAAATGCTGAATCTTTTCCATTTGGAGTCATAAGTCTTTCCGGTGGCAGGCTTTCGAGAGGCTTTGAGAATATCCAGAACCCCTTGGGACAGATGCAAATCTGCATACTCTAACTCTTCAAGAGCCATGCCTTGAGATTGAGGGACCGAAGATTAGGGTACCAAATCCTCCCCTGAGAGGAGGTTAACAGGTTGTAATTCCTGGGAAGGGACAGGGGAAGATGGGCTGCTAGGGACAGCAAGAGGGGGTACCAGTACTGCCTGGCCCAATCTGGAGCAATCAGAATCACGTTGCAGGGTTGTGACCTCACCTTGACCAGAACCTTGAACAGTAGAGGAAAGGGAGGGAAAGCATAGAGAAATTTCCCTTCCCAGTTCAACATCAGAGCATCCAGAGGGACTGAGCCCAAGACTGGGGGTCTGCAACAAAACAGAGGAAGTTGGTGATTGTCTGGGGCTGCAAAGAGATCTATCTCTGGAGTGCCCCACCTTGAAAAAATCACTTTTAACACCAGAGGGTCCAGGGACCATTCGTGATGGCCCTGGGAGATCCTGCTCAGTGCATCTGCTAGCACATTGTCCTTCCCTGGAAGGTGGACTGCTATCAGAGAGGTCTGCAGAGAATAAGCCAGGGACCACAATTTCATGGCTTCCGTGCACAAGGCTGTGGACCGAATGCCTCCCTGCTTGTTGATGTACCACATGGTGGTGGTGGTGTTGTCTGTTCTGACCTGAGCCACCTTGTTCTGCACTGACTGAGAGAAAGCTTGCAGTACCAGAAAAACTGCCCTGAGTTCCAGGAGATTGATATGAAGAAAGGATTCCTGACGGGACCACAGTCCCTGGGCTGTGAGAGCCGCCAGATGGGCTCCCCATCCCAAAAGGGAAGCATCCCTGGTAAGGACCATCAAATGAGACTGAGTAACAAATGGGATCCCTTGCCTTAAATTGTCCTGATTCTGCCACCATTGAAGAGCTTGGATCAGTGTCTGAGCCACTATGAGCCAGTTGTCCAGATATGGAAAAATGGAAATCATTTGCCTTCTTAAAAAGGCAACCACTACTGCCAGGCACTTTGTGAAAACCCTTGGAGCTGATGTTAGGCCAAAGGGCATTGCTTTGAACCGATAATGGCCTGAGGGCAACTTGAACCTGAGGTACTTTCTGTGGGAGCACCTGATGGGGATGTGAAAATAGGCATCTTTGAGGTCCAGGGAGGCTAGCCAGTCCCCTGGCCTTAGAGAGGGAAGAATTATTCCCAGAGTCACCATCTTGAACCTTGGTTTTAAAAGATGTTTGTTCAGGTATCTTAGATCTAGGATGGGTCACCCCTTCCCTGTCTTTTTTGGGGTAAGGAGGTACCTGGAGTACAGACCTTTGCCTCAGTATAGGGTAGGAACTCTCTCTCTATGGCTCTTAAGGCCAGAAGAGATGAAACCTCTGCCTCTAGGGGAAGGGTTTCGGATAGACCTGCAGGTGGAAAAGATCTGGCTCTCATCTTCGGAAATTTTTTGAAGCTGAGAACCAGTCCCTGGCTTACTACTTCCAGGACCCACTTGTCTAAAGTAACAGACATCCAGTCCTGGACGAAGTAAGCCAGCCTGCCCCATACAGGGATAGGAGAGTCGACCCGGGTAGAGCCATCAGCGTGTCTGCTTGGCAGGGGCCTTAGGCTGAGGAGTGGATGCAGCCCTGCTCATCCCTCTTCTGCATCTCCCTCTGAAGAACCCCATCTGTGAAAACAGAGAAGAGTTCTGTGCTGGGTAGAAAGGCCTATGAAAAGGCGTGTCCCTGCCCCTAGATTGCTGCCTTTGAGGAGTTGCCTGCCTCTCCTTGGCCCAAGCACTCCTATAAGTGGTCCTGAACTCATCCATTTTTTTCATGTAATTCTGTCTGCTCCCCAAACAGAGAATTACCCACCACAGGGAAATCCATGGCCTTAGCCTGGGTGTCCTGTGAGAGGCTAGTACATCTGAGCCAAGCCATCCTCCGTAGAGCCACAGATGTAGCCATGAATCTTAATGACACATCACTGGAGTCCACAGCAGCATGAAATTGTACCTTTGATGCCTCAGTCCCAACAGCAGCCATCTCCTCCAGCTCCTTGGCCAGCTGAGAGGAGGCCTGTTTAGCCAGTGCCAGTACAGTGTCCCACCTGCACTTCTGGTACCTGGCTGTATAGGCCATATAATTAGCCTGCTTGAGCCCCAAGGAGGATGCCATGTACTGTTTCTTTGCCATGGCATCCATCTTCCTGGACTCTTTGTCTGGGGGGTGTGAAGCCAAGGGTATATTTGCCTTGTCACAGGCTGCAGCCTGCACTACCCCAACATGGCTGCATTGCTGGTAGAAAAACTCCATATGTGAGCCTGATAAAGTATACCTCTTGTCCATCCTTCTGTCAACAGGAGGTACAGAATTAGGAGACTTTAGGATTTTTTGTGTCTGCTTCCCAAAGGACTTATGAAGGGGAATAGACAGTCTCCTGGACTCTGGGATGTCCATCATTTCAACAAAATCAGGCTCCTCTTGATCCTCCACAGCCTCCTTCATAGGAAACTGGAGGGTTTCAGCCACTTTTCTGTAAAACAGATAGTGGGGAAGGGACTCAGAGAGCCTAGGAGGGGAAACACCCGAAGGTCTGTCTGGGGAGATGTCCGGTTCCACAGGCACATCCAGGCTTTCACCATCATCACCATCATCTTCAAAATCCCCCTCCTCCTCAAACTCCGGTTCATAAAAGTCTTCAGGGTATAATCTTGAACCGGGGAAACCGATCGAACCGAACCCCTGCCAAAAGGCGCCAGATCGGTCGGAACCGGACGAAGCGATTCAACAATCCGAATCGCTCTGGCTATTTCCTCGGCGGTCGGAACATGAACCTCTGGATCCGAACCGGTCGATTTCTCTTTGCGTTTTCTTTTTGTAGGAACTGATCCCTCAGATCGGCTCTCCTCTTGCCCGGAGAAGTATCGCCCTGGTCAGAGGGCACGCCTTCTGGTTCGGTCAGAACCGAACCGGGCTAGCCATCCGGGTCAGTGGACTTCTCAGCCTCCCTTTCCCTAAGTCTACCTAATCTTTTCTCCAGGGTAGACTTAGGAAAGATTTTAAAGTTGGCAGTCTGTATCGGGTGGTCAGACCCCAGACCAATGTACACAGGTGGTGTAGGGATCGGCCTTGGCGAAGACCTACCACACTCACTGCTGTTGGAAACCAGTGGGCCCGTTTTTTCTTGGGTTTCTCAGACATGGCCAACCTAACCAAACTTACCCTTTTTTCGGCAACCGCCAGGCAAGACTCCCTTATCGGTTTCTAACCGTGTTACGGGTATCGGAAAAAAACATTAAAAACAAGTTTTTTTTTAAAACCGATAAGGACCGGTAACCACACTCTAAAGAAAAACACAAGAGTTCAATAAATACAAGTTTTACAATTTCCACAATAAACAGAGAAACTACCTAAGTACACACGGTACTGCAGACATAGCCTGAACCGACAATGCGGAAATAATTTTGGAATGAAACCGACAACTTTAACCGACTTTGAACTAAGCAGAAGGAGAAATCTCTGGAGCGACTGTTCAGTGAGGCGGAGTAAAGAATCTGGCGGTTGGGTTTCAAAGTGCTGCAGACAGAGACCTCAACTGAGCTCGAGCTCAGTGTTCTATGTACTGCATAGAAAATTAACCCTACACTCTCCGGGGCAGTTTAAAGGCTGGGGCTAACTGCAGATTGTCAGAATACAGCAAGACTTCATGTTGTTTGAAAGAGGGGAAGAAGAGAGCCTGACACTGCGAGCGGCACTGGAACCCACCATGACACTGGCCCCAGCACTGAGACTTGAATCGGTGCCGCCCACAGCAGTTGAAACAGGTCTGGTACCAGAGATGACACCGTCTTCCAACCCTGCACTGGCCCCAGTCCCACCATCCCCATCAGTGTTGGGGTCCACACCAGAAGCATCCCCAGCACCGTCTGTGACTGAGAGACACAGAGGAGGTGGCACCATGGCAGGCACTGAGAAAGGGGTTCCCCTGGCTCCAGAGTAACAGAAGCCTTAGGCTGGGTCTAGGGGAGTCCTGGGGCTCACCAGAGCTGGGGAGCCAGTCAAGATCATCCCGATCACTGTCCTCCAACGCAGAGGATGAGATCAGGGAGATCTCCAAACTGGCAACCCCAATGACCCCCCCACACACAGACCTCGCAGCACCGCGAGCAGCATCAGAGGGGGACCCAACTGCACAGTTGGCACTGCCCCACTCACCGACATAGAGAGCGGCATCAGGAGCCAAGGTGAGACCAGGCCGTGTCACTGAGGGAACTGCTGGTTTGGGCCCAGTGTATGGAGTGCCATTAGCGCAGCAAAACCCTCAACAGCAGTGTTGCACTGCAACCTGACTGACAGTCATTCTGCCAATCGGGATTTTGCAGTGCCCGCAGTCTTGCCACCCCAGGGGTCTTGCACTGTTTCCCCCACACCTCTGACCTGGAGGTGATTATATTATTTTTCGGGGAGTGCAGGGGGGTGACATCCCTCATGGTAGGGGGGTGCTGTAGGCAAAGCCCCCCACAAATAGCTGGGATATGCCCTGGTGCTTTGCCCTTAATGGCAGTCGGGCGGCATGATTGCCAGGTGACATCATTGCCGTCGGCATTTTGTTGTCGCTGTGGTGTCAGTCGACATGATGGATATTGAACCGACATGGTGAAACCCAATGCATAGCTGTGACATCGTCGCCACTGGCATTTTGTTGTAGCTGTGGTGTAGGTCGACATGATGGATGTTGAACCGACATGGTGGAACCCAGTGTATAGCTGTGACACCGCCCCCAGGGTCGTCTGAGCCCCCAAGGGGGCACTGAACTGCAAGGATGCAAGGAGTGTTCAATTGACTCCCTGGAGGAAGCCAGCTGTCCAGCAGATCCCTCGCACAGGCCTACTGTCTGGGTGAGCTGGTAACAGAAGAAGCCTACTCTCCCTTGATATGTATAGTACCAGGGAGGGACTCAGCAGAAGAGCCCAAAGACCTGGTCCTGGTGTCCTGAGTGTGGCGCCACCCTCTGAAGGTTGTCGAGTCCCGTCCCAGCTATAACACGTGGACTTGAAGTGTGTGGAGGTCCATGGAGAAGCATGCATCGCACAAGTCCATATCATGGTTCGGTCCCAGGCAGGTCAGGCTGCAGTCATGGTGGTCTATTACGGTTTTTGCCTTCCCACAAGGCAACTGGCACATGGGGGCAAGCCCTGCCTTTGATTTACCAGTCCCCCTAGGCCCCGGACCGGACATGACTGCTGAATGAGGAAAACAAACAAAAAACAGCAAACACAGTACCCAATGACATACTATTAAAAGGAAAACAAGAAAAAAACGGTGTTGCAGTCGACAAAAACTGTGTCAAAATCAATACAGCGTTGAGTGAATGCGGTGGAGAACTTGTGATGCAGTCTTCAAAATGTGCTCCACATGGAGATGTAGCCTTCACAGCGGGAAAAACATAACTGAGAGGGAAAAGGGTCGGTGTCGGTTATTGCCCAACTCACAAGCACCACGTCATACATCTACCTCGTGGGCGGTGCATCCCGATGTCGGCTCCCCTCCTTCTAAGTTTTTAAAGCTATCGCTCCTGTGGAGTCCTGCACCTCCAGCTAGCACCCACCAGTGCTGAATGGTGAAGACTGATCCTTGTAAGATCATCATTTATCTTTCATGTGGATCAGAGTCTTGGGAAAATAATTGATTTATTTCAGTAGTCAAATCCCCTATATACATTGTATACATTAAAATATATGACACCAACAAATAAAACAGAGTGCTGACATAACTGTCAAAGTGAAAATAAGACTGATCATTTTCATTTACTATGGGACTGTGAAGAAAGTTTTCAGTGGTGGCGATGTATACATACGGAACTGAATAAGATTTTAAACAAAAACATTCCATTACTACCTAAAATCTTTACACTAAAGGATTCTGAAAGGCTGAAGTTACAATTAAAACAGCAGAAAATTCTTGCATTTGCTACCATGACTACTAAAAGAATGATTTTTGAAAACTGGAATTCCATTAAGCTACCGGAATTAAATAAGATGAAATGGTTTCAAAACTTCAAATCTACCTTGATTTTGGAAAGGCTGATGGACCATATAAGTGATAATGCTGATATCTTAGATATTATGTGGAACTCCATATTAAATATGATTCCTCCTTTATTACAACTATAATTTTTTAATAAGATGTAGTTTCCCTGGTGGTAAACAGTTAAAAAATGGGTTAACTTATGAATTGTGGCACAATTACTAAGTATATTGTAACGTAGTGGGCCCCCCGGTTTGGATACGTAAGCAATAACCCATGATGGGGTGTGCAGTTATTGGGGATTAATGAGCACACCAGGTGTGTTGTGAGGCATGAGGCTGCAGGCTGAGTTCCCTCACAGCACCCAGGGTGTTCTTTAATCCCTAATAACCGCACATCCTGGAGTGGGTTATTGTGCTTATAACAGGGGATCACTAAAAAAAAAATTTAACAGAAAGGGTTTCATTTATGTAGAAATCAAACAAACTCAACTGTATCCTTCTGCCTGAAAAAGTAGTCCCCAACAACTAATGCACACCTCACGTATGTGATGAACACACAAATGCCAGAAAGAAAAAATTACTTACCATAGTAATCTTGTTTGTTCCAAGGGAATCTTACTGTATTCAGTATGGTCTCACAATAGGACTGCCCCAGAGCCAAAATGGTTAATAGAACCTATGATAATGATGGAATGCTAGGCTTGAGCTCAGTTTTCAAACCACTGTCCCTGGAATACATCCTGCAACCGTCAGATTCTTATGGAGCATGCATAATAACAAGCTATCTAAACTATTTTAATAAATACCCAACGCCCCCAAAAAGAAACTTTCCTCTTTTTTTTTTAAAGTGTGGGCATCACTAAGACTCGGGTCACAAATGCCCCAATCAAGAAACACTCACAAGTTTCAAACAGCATGGACAACTGTAGTGCAGAGTCGATAGGTTCTAGTAGGGGAGGTAGGGTGGGAGCTCAGAATACAGTAAGATTCCCTTGGAAGAAACAAGATTACTATGGTTAGTAATTTTTTTACTTCAAACCCCAGGAAATCTTACTGTATTCTGACATATGCAGACTACCCAAACAGTGCCTTTGGAGGAGGGCAGAGAACCTATTTAGGAAACAAACTCTGCAGTACTGCTGTGCCAAATCTGGCATCACTTCTGGCCTGGGTACCCAGGCTATAGTGTTTGGTAAATGTGTGAACAGTTATCCAGGTAGCTGCTTTACAAATTTCCAACAAAGGACTGTCTCCTGCAGCTGCTATAGAAGCAGCTGTACCCCTTGTAGAGTGGGCCCTAAGGACCACGGGAGGCTCTTTGCCTACTTTGCTGTAGCAGAACTGAATACAGGCAACAATCCATCATTCAGTGGTTCTCTTCGAGGCAGGTTTGCCCTTGCCCACCTCTCCATAAGTCAGAAAGAGCCGAGTACTATCCTGCCTATGATTCTTAGTATGATTCAAGTAGTAACTGATAGCCCTTTTGACATCTAGGCTATGCAGCCAACATTCCCCTGAACTGAAATGGTCAGTGAAAAAGACTGGCAAAGTGATGGACTGATTCAGGTGAAAGTCCAACACCACCTTGGAGAGAATCCTGAGGACTACCTTGTCCCTATGGACTGAGATGTAATTTGGCTCTGTGAACAGGGCCTGGAGCTCACTAATTCTCCAGGCTGAGGTGACAGCTATCAGGAACACCATTTTCCATTTCACATATTTAATCTCTGCTGAAGACATGGGCTCGAAGGCTGGATGCATTAGCTGGCCAATGCATATACTGAGGTCCCATGCAGGAGCTGGTTCCCTGTGTGGGGGATGCAAGTGTAACAGACCTTTGAAAAACTTTTTGAATACCTGGTTAGCAGCCAGAGATGAACCCTTACCTGCTGAGAGGTAGGCAGAGACAGCTGCCAGGTGTACCTTAAGCATAGATGGCCTGAGGCCGAGGGAATGAAGGTGTGCCAGATAATCCAAAATGATTGGCAAGCCAGCCTAGCTACAGTCTGTATGTTTTTGCTGACACCAAATAGAAAACCTCTTCCACTTAGAGGTGTAAGTTTTCCTAGTAGAGGGTTTTCTAGAAACTCTGAGGACCTCCAGAACCCCTTCAGACAGGTGTAGGTTAGCATACACCAAGTCCTCAAGAACCAGGCCTTGAGCCTGAGGGACTGGAACTTGGGGTAAAGGATCCTGCTCTGTGAGGAGGTCAGTAGATTGTGCCTCCTGAGGAGGGAGATTGGTCTGGATACTGACAGGGTCAGGAGCAGTCAATACTAGGGCTGCCTGGCCCAGTCTGGAGAAATAAGGATCATTGTTGCTGGCTGAACCCTGAGCTTGTTCAGTACTCTGAGCAATAGGGGAAATGGAGGGAAGGCATACAGAAATGTTCCTGTCCAACCCAACAGTAGTGCATCCAGAGGCATTGTGCCCACTGCAGGAGGCCTGCAACACAACTGTGGCAGCTGGTGATTGTCTTGGGCTGTGAAGAGGTTGACTTCTGGTGTGCCCCACCTTCTGAACACAATTTGCAGAATTTTCCCGTTTAGTGACCACTCACGGTGATTCTGGTTGATCCTGCTAAGGGCATCTGCAAGGACACTGTCCTTCCCAGGGAGATGAACTGCTGATCGGGAGATCCCCAGGGAGTAGGCCAAATTCCATACTTTCATGACCTCTGTACACAGGGGGGATGACCTTGTGCCCCCTTACTTGTTGATGTAGTACATTGTGGTTGTATTGTCTGTTCTGACTTGAACTACCTTGCCCTGCAGCATTGAAGCAAAGGACTGACTGCCTAGGTAAACTGCCCTGAGTTCCAGCAGGTTTATGTAACGCAGAGACTCCTGCTGGAGCCAAGTACCATGTGCGGTGTGCTTCCCCAGGTGGGCACCCCATCCTAGGAGGGAGGCATCTGTTGTTAGCACTGCTGTTGGTGGTTGCTGAAGGAAAGGCACACCTCTAAGGATGTCCTTTTCCTGCCACCACTGGAGTGCTTGAAGAAGAGTTCCTGTGGCTGGCACCATTTTTGACTGGAAATCTCTTCTCTGCGACCAGTGAGATCTGAGATGGAACTGAATGTCCCTCATCTGGAACCTGGCACTGTTGCTGTTGACATAGCCATGTGTCCCAACAGCTGGAGAAAGTGCCTTGCTGGTCTGGGAATATGCAGCTGGAAGGAGCTTGGCAACTGTACGAGGCTGTCTACCCTCCCCTGAGGGAGGAATGCCTTTCCTCTTGGTGTGTCCAATTCTGCTCCTATAAATTCCAGGAGCTGAACTGTCTCAGCACTGACTTCTTTTGGTTTACCAGGAAGCCTAAGGATTGCAGGGTATCCTGAGTGGTGGTCAGTGCATCTCTGACCTGCTGGGGGGACTGGTCTACCACTAGCCAGCCATCCAAATATGGGAAGACTGTAACTCTCTGCCTCCTTAAGTGTGCTACTACTACTGCTAGGTACTTTGTAAACACTCATGAAGCAGAAATCAGGTCGAAAGGCATGGCTCTGAACTGGTAATGGCCTGATGGCAATCTGAACCTGAGGTAGTTTCTGTGGGAGTGCCTGATAGAAATGTGGAAGTAAGCATCCTTTAAGTCCAGGGATGCCAGCCAATCTCCCTTCCTGAGCGTAGGGAGAACGGTAGCCAGTAACCATTTTGAACTTTGGCTTTGTCAAATGCCTGTTTTAATGTCTGAGATCCAGTATGGGTTGCCACTCCCCTGTTTTCTTTAGGGTGAGGAAGTATCTTGAGTAGAGCCCCTTTCCCTTGTGGGCCAAGGGAACAGGCTCCACTGCCTTCTCCTAAAGGAGTTTTGCTGCTTCCACCTCCAATAGAACTAATTCTGATGGGGTGGCAGGTCTGAAAACTCTTTTCCTCAGCCTGAGTAAGACCTTGGAGCTGAGAGCAATACCTGGCTCACTACCTTGAGGACCCAATTGTCTGTGGTGATGGATTTCCAAGCCTGGAGGTAGTGAGCCAGCCTGCCTCCTACTGGGAATAGGGAGGCGACCTTGGCAGACCCCTCAGGTGGTGTGCTTTGCTTGTGCACTTGGCTGGGAACTGGGGCCAGCCTGATTGTTGCCCCTTCTGCCCCTGCCTCTGAAGTACCCTCTCTGTGGGTGATAGGCTGGGACAGCCTGAATCTGGAAGAAAGGTCTGTAGTGGGTTCTACCCCTACCCCCTTTACTCTAGTACTTCTGACGTGTTGCTGCCTTTTCCTTAGCAGCAGCACTCTTGTAAGCCACCTTGTACTCATCTATCTTTTTTATGTAGGCCTCTGTTTGCTCACCAAAGAAGAAAGTAAGCTCGAAAGGAAAATCCAAGGCCTTCGCCTAGGTGTCCTGGGATAGATTAGTGGCCCTTAGCCAAGCAAATCTCCGTAGGGACACTGCAGTTGCCATCAGTCTGGCTGCAATGTCACTGGCATCCACTGCCATCCGAAATTGGTACTTGGAAGCCTCTATGCCTCTTCACAGCCTCAGCTAGGTCGGATGCCATGGGAGCAAGGCAGGCCTTAGCAATCTCCAAAACCATATTCCAGAGACTTTTCTGGTATCTGGAAACATAAGCCATGTAAGTGGCCTGCCTAATGGCCAGAGAAGAACTCAAGTAAGACTTCTTGGCCATAGAATCCATTTTCCTAGAATCTTTATCAGGCGGATGTGATGCCAGAGGAATACCTGCCTTATCACATGTAGCAGCCTGCACCACCCCTTCATGACTAGGATGCCCAAAATGGAACTCGGCTCTAGTCTTGGCCACCCAGTATTTCCTATCCATCTTCTTGTCCACTGGCGGAATGGAAGAAACAATTACTCACCTGTAGTAATCTTGTTTCTTCCAAAGGGATCCACTAATATTATTATTCTTGCAGTGCTCCTTTAAATCAGCACTGCCCCGGAGCCAAATAGAATGCTATTCTAATCATGGAATGTTTAGCTTGTGCATCTACTTTAAAACTGCCTAGTGTCAACTGCCTACATTCTACCTCAGAGTTCCTAGAAGCTTGCAAAGAGGCCATAACATCATTTAAGTAAATAACTAAATAACTATAGAAAAAATGATGATGATGTACCAACTGGGACAATAAGTAAGCAATAAGACACGACAGGGTGTGCATGGAACAGATTTTACCGCACGGCTAGGGGCGTAATAAGGCACGAGGCCTTGGCCGAGTGCCTTTAGCTCTGGCGTGTGGTAAAATCTGTTCCATGCACAACCCTGGAGTGTCTTATTGCACTTATAAAATGGGCTGCCTTTTTAAAAAAAACTTTTTGCAGTTAAAAAATCATTTTTATATGTGGTAAACAGCAGTTAGTTATGCTGATTTAACATAAAATAGTCCTTCCGCCTACCACATAATGATGTCATTATGATGTCATGTCTGTACTAGACAAAGTTAGAGAACTTGTAGAGAAATTAAAAAACAGGGGGCACTCCATTTAATTCACTGTAGACTTCAATTTTGTTTTGTGTGAGGATGCATCGTTCGGGTCACTGGGGCTTACCAGTTAACAAGCCCCACCGGCAGCCGGACAAAGAGAGCACCCACAGCAGTAGTGCCTGCAGCAGCTCATGTGGGACACGGGCCAGCTGCTTCCATCCCTGTCACACCCTGAGCTGCCCACGACTGATGAAGGGACTTTACCTGAGACAGCAGAGGGTGAGGCAGTTCTACTACCTGGTGCCACTAACCTGAAGCTCTGAAGAGAAACCTCGGAGTTCCGCTGTACCGGCAGAGTTCGCTCACTCACCACTTCCCTCCGCTCTCGCATTCTTGCCCACGCACCTTCCGGCTTCCACCGTGCCCGCAGAGTTCACTCACTCCCCACCGTTTTGACCTCCTTCGCTGCCCACGTTAAAATTCCAGAGAAGATGCACTCCCCCATCACTCCAGCCGCCATAGTGAGTCAAACACACCGGGAAGCGCAAGGCTCGCAGCACCCAAACCGCTTCGGAGCATGAGGAAAGGGGGGTGGGGGCTCCTTCACAAACTGACAGGAGCAGAAAAATGTAACTAAATTAAGTGACGCTGCGCGGTTCTACCGGGTTTCACGCTCGTACTGAAAGGCAGTGTTTGAAAAGGTGCAGGTTTTTCTCGATGTTGTGCTTTGGGGACAAGGCTCAAGGCTCAAAGCTCTCGCAGTGGGTAAACAAAAGATGGCTGCTACTGAAATGCCAACATTCTATGGCACCAGAATCTTGGCCTTTTCACTGCCAGTTCTTTTTTTTACCCATGCGTGGAACATATTTCATGCATGGACAGGTTCGCTTCTGATTGGCTGGTTTAGCCTACCCGTTTTATAAGTAAAATTAACCAGAGGACCAGAAGAAATAAATGTCCCTTTTTCCTAAAGTCAGATATGCTTTAGAAAAACAATCTACACGTTAAAGACATTACCAGAAGATGCCAGTAGAAGGCATGCAAGTCCAACCATACATTTTATCAGATGTGGGGGAGGATTTTTCTAGTTACTGATTCTGAAGGGGAGGCAAGGTGGGGAGTAATAATATTAGTGGATCCCTTTGGAAGAAACAAGATTACTACAGGTGAGTAATTTTTTGTTCTAACCCCAGGAATCCACTAATATTATTACTTTTGCAGACTATGCAGCAGTACCTCAAAGAGGTGGGCAAGAATCTATTCAGGAAAAAGACTCTGCAAAACTGCTGTGCCAAATCTGGCATCACTCCTGGACAGAGAGTCCAGGCTATAATGCTTAGTGAAGGTGTGGACTGACCTCCAGGTAGCTGCTTTACATATTTCCATCAGTGCTACCTCTCAGGCAACTACAATAGTGGCAGCTGTGCCCCATGTAGAGTGGTCCCTAAGACCAGAGGAGGGTTTCTTACCTGTTTTTGAGTAGCAAAACTGAATACACTGAACTATTCATCGGAAGATAGTTCTCTTTGAAGCAGGCGTACCTTTACCTACTTACCCATAGGTGAGGAACAGTTGTTGTCTGTCCCGCCTATGATCTTTGGTATGAGACATGTAATAATTCACTGCTCTTTTTACATCCAAGCTGTGCAATCTACGCTTATCTGAGCTGGAGTGTTCAATAAAGAAAACTGGCAATGTTATACACTGGTTCAAATGGAAGTCAGAAACCACTTTGGGGGTAACTTCCTATTAGTTCTCAACAATACCTCGGCCCTGTGAAAAGATACATAGTCATTTTCCACACAAAGGGCCTGAAGCTCACTTATGCTTCTGGCAGAAGTGATTGGTATCAGAAAGACTACCTTCCAGGTAACAAATATAAGCTCTGCAGATGCCTTAGGCTCAAAGGGTGGAAGCATAAGCTGGGCAATGCAAATATTAAGGTCCCATGCTGGAACTGGTTCCCTGTGAGGGGGAACAAATGAGAGAACCCTTTATAGAACCTTTTGAATATAGGATTTGATGCCAGGGAAGTATCCTTTCTAGCTGAAAGGTATGCTGAAATTGAAGCCAGGTGCACCTTCAGAGTTGAGTGCTGCAACTCCAGGGAGTGCAGGTGACACAAGTAATCCAGAAGGGTTGAGATTCCAGCTTGGGCTGGGACTATACCCTTGTCACTGCACCAAATGGAAAATCATTTCCATTTAGAGGCATAGGTTTTCTTAGTGGAAGTTTTCCTGAAACCCCTAAGGACTTCCAAAACCGCTTCAGAGAATTGGCAATTTGCATATTCTAAGTCCTCAAAAGCCATGCCTTGAGCTTGAGAGACCTGAAATTGGTTTACACTACTTTCCCCTGAAAGAAAGTCAGTAGACTGAACCTCTGAGGGAGGTGAATCAGCTTGCTCACAGACATTGAGAGCAGTAGGGAGTACCAAAGCTGTCTTGCCCAGTCTGGGACTACCAGAATCATCGAAGCTAGTTGTGACCTGAGCTTGATGAGCACCCTGAGTATCAGTGGAAAAGGAGGAAAGGCATAGAGATGCCTGCCTGTCCAGTCCAGAATCACGGGCATCCATTGTAACTGTCCCTTTCACTGGGGCCCTGCAACAATGGAGAGGTAAGTGGTGATTTTGGTGGGAAACAAAGAGGTCTATTTCGGGGGTCCCCCACCTCCTGAATAGAGCATTCACAACTTGCTTGTTCAATGCCCATTCGTGATGGGCCTGGTTTATCCTGCTCAAGGCATCTGCCAAGGTATTGTCTTTGCCAGGCAGATGAATTGACTGCAGAGAGGCATTTAGGGACTAAGCAAGGCTCCATATCTTCATTGCCTCTGCACACAGTGGAGTGGACCTTGTCCCTCCTTGTTTGTTGATGTAATACATTTTTGTGGTATTGTCTGTTCTGACTTGTACCACCTTTCCCTGTATGAGATGAGAGAAGGCCTGAAGGGCCAGATAAACAGCTCTTAACTCCAGCAAGTTTATGTGCAGGAGTGAATCTGTACTCTCCCAGGTACCATGGATGGTGTGATCCCCTAGGTGAACACCCCATCCTAGCTGGGAAGCATCTGTTGTGAGAACCAGAGAGGGAGGCTCCTGCAGAAATGGAACCCCTTCCCTTAAATTGTCTAACTCCCTCCACCATTGGAGGGCCTGTAATAAGGTTTTTGTGACTGGTACTGGCTTTGAGAGGGGGTCCCGCCTTTGGCACCAATGTGCTCTGAGGTGGAACTGAATGTCTCTCATCTGAAAGCTGGCACCCCTGACTGTGCTTGTTGCTGAAGCCATGTGCCCTAACAGCTGAAGAAACTGTCTTGCTGGCTTTGGCCTCCCCAGGGTAAATGAGCCTGCCAAAAGCTGAATGCTTTCTGCCCTCTCCTGAGGGAGAAAAGCTCTTCCCACTACTGTATTCAGTTCTGCACCTATGAACTGCAGAACCTGCACAGGGGTCAGGACTGACTTTTTGGTGTTAAGAAGAAATCCCAGAGAGAGCAACAGGTCCTGGGTTACCTGAAGGTGGTCTGACACTTGGTGGTGGGATTTTCCAATGATTAGCCAGTCGTCTGGATAAGGAAAAACTGTGACACCCAACCTCCTTAGGTATGCCACTACTACTGCTATGCACTTGGTAAAGACCCTTGGTGCAGAGGTGAGGCCGAAAGGAAGTGTTGAGAACTGATAGTGGCCTGAGGGGAGTCTGAATCTGAGATACTTTCTGTGTGACTCCCTTATAGGAATATGTAGGTATGCGTCCTTTAAATCCAAAGAGGTTAGCCAGTCCCCTTTTTGCAGAATTGGCAAAATCATGGCCATTGTGACCATCTTGAACCTGGGTTTTACCAGGTACTTATTTAGCAGTCTGAGGTCTAGTATAGGCTGCCACTCTCCATTATTTTTTGTTGTTAGGCAATATCTTGAATAAAACCCTTGCCCTCTTTGGTTGTGAGGAACAGGCTCCACTGATTTTGCCAGCAGTAAGGCCTGCACCTCCTGCTCCAGTAGTTTTCTATCTGAGAAAGCAGCTGGTGTAAAATGTTTTAACCTTGGAGGAGGTAGGGACTTGAAACAAAGGGAGAGACCCTGACTATTTCCAGGACCCATTTGTCTGTGGTTATTTTTAACCACTCCTGGAAATAGTGGGTGAGTCTGCCCCCTACAGGATGTGAAAATGCAGCCTGAATGGAAAAGTCAGGGGTTCTTTTTTGCTTGCTGCTGAGGCTGAGCAGGTTGGGATCCTCTCCGAGAACCCCTTCTACCTCTAGCTCTGTAAAAAAACAGTCTGCTGTGGTTGGTACTGCTGCTGGGAAACAGCCTGTATCTGAAAGAAAAACCTCCTAAAAGAGGACCTACCCCTGCCTCTCCTAGAATAAGACGAAGTGGGAGGAGAGGTTTTCTCTCTGGTAGAATTGCTCCTAAAAGTAGCTTTGTATTTATCTACTTTTTTCATATATGTCTTAGTCTGGGCACCAAAGAGAGAGTGGCCTTCGACTGGGAAATCCATTGCCTTACTCTGGGTGTCCTGGGTGAGATTAGTTGCTTTCAGCTAGGCAAATCTCCTTAGAGCTATGGTACCAGCCATCCGTCTAGCAGCTGTATCATTCGTGTCAGCTGCCATTTGAAACTGGTACTTGGAAGCCTCCAAGACCAGTCTTGCTGTGTCCTGCAGCTCTGACACTGTTAAAGAGGGATTACCCTCAGTATTGTCCATCACTGACTGCCAGAGAGCCTTCTGATAGAGGCTGCATAAGCCTGGTAGCTGGTTTGATGTACTGCCAGGGATGCCGAAAGGTACCCCTTTTTTGCCATGCTGTCCACCTTCCTCAAATCCTTCTCAGGGAGGTGAGAGGATAAGGGAGTTTTAGCCTTTTCACAGGCAGCCTGCTCAACAATACCCTGGTGGTCTGGGTGACTGAACAGAAACTCAGCCCCAGACCTTTTTAAGCTGATATTTCTTGTCGCACTTTTTGTCAGTGGGTGTGCCAGTATTGGGAGACTTGAGGATTTCTAAAACATCCTTTTTAAAGACTTTGTATATAGGCAGGAGGAGCCTTTTTGTGGGTGTCAGCCCCATGAGCTCCATGTATTGTGCTTCCTCTTCATCCCAGATCTCGTCAGCTATTTGCAGATCCAGGGTTTCTACCATTTTTTTAACAAAAGAAAAATGGGAAGAGAAATCCTCTGTGGGTCTGGGAGGAAAACCAAAATCTTGTTCTGGTGAAACCTCAGGTTCAATACCCTCTTCATCTTGATCATCCTCCTCATATGCCACTGTAGCAGTGGGCAAAAGAGGGGCAACAACAGTAGCTTTTTTCAGCAGTAGGAAGCACAAGCTGCTGAGAGGGCAATAAGCCCTGCAGCACCTGGAGTAAGGCTAAGGCCTGAGTCAAATCAGCAGGAGAAGGAGCAGTGACAGGCACCTGAGGGACTCCTTGAGGCGTTTCAGCCAAGGTGTCAGTGTGCTTGGTTTTCTTTAATTTTTTGGCAGGCACAGGGGAGTCAGCCAGTTCATTGCCTCTCTTGCCAGAGCCCTCAACTGTATCAGGGGTGGATTTGGAGGCTCTACAGTCTTAGAGGGGGTGGGCTGGTTAGAGCCCATGGACCCCTTCTCTAGTTTTCTTTTAAGCCTCTCCCTGTGTTTTTCCACAGTCTTGTCAGAGAAAGACTTGCAAATATCACAATTTTCATTGAAGTGCTGTTGCCCAAGGCAGATCAAGCAAATATCATGCTTATCTGCCTTGGCAAACACCTCTGCACACTTCAAGCAATTCTTAAACCCAGGGGGTCCTGTTTTCTTTTTTGGCTTGTCTGCAATTTTAGAAAACAGAAACTGGGAACCAACAAAAATATACTAAATTTAAATATATGTGGTCGGTTCCAATAGAAATAGCGATCAGTTCAGGAACCGATAAAGTGAATAAACTAATGATTCCGATTGGATCCAGAACCGAAAAACCGCTGAGGGAACTGATAAATCTCGGTTCAAAAGCGGTTAAAATTAAATAAAATTAAAGAATAAAGTAACCGGAACCCTCTAATAAAGTTTCAATTAAATACAGAAAAGGTTCGGTTGCCCCTCGGTTCAAAGGAACCGCAAGGAAACGATAAACAAATTTAAATTTAAAACTATGAGGTATAAAACACTAAAGAATGATGACACTAGGCAGTGATGAAAAATAAAACAAAAATACTTAAGTTTTTTTGTTCTATGCACTACAGGAATCCGTCTTGATTGAGAGAGATCTCCAGGGCATCTGAACTTTGCAGCAGAGAGAAGAAATCTGAGGTACAATGTAGGCAGTTGAAACTAGGCAGTTTGAAAATAGATTCACATGCTAAACATTCCATGATTGGCATAGTATTCTATTTGGCTCTGGGGGAAGTGCAGATGTACAGGAGCACCACAAGAGTAATAATATTACTGGATTCCTGGGGTTAGGAGAAAAAATTACCATAGTAATCTTGCTTCTTCCAGGGTATTCTTCTATATTCATAACTCTATGCAGTCTGCCCTTTAAGGCTGCAGGCTCCCAGTGCAGAAAATACTATCCCCGGTCCGTTCCCATTGCAACTGAATGGAGAGCCTGCTGATTACTGCTCTGAGGCTGCAGGCTCCTGGTGTAGAAAATAAGATCCCTGGTCTGTTCCCTTAGCGGTTGAATAGTCTTAGACTTTGGATGCTTGTGTTAGTGAATAGAAATCGTATTTGTGCTTGTTGTTGGGGGGGTATTTGCTGAGAAGCTGCATTAACCATTGGCACTGTGAAATAGTGCAGTGCTGCGGTGACAGATCAGCCTGGCTTGCTGGATGGCGCGGATCAAAGGGACAGCAACTTCTTTCGAAGTTGGTACTGTCCCCACCCAGCAAGCTAGAAACTCTGTCATTGTCAGCCTTGGTGCTGACTGGTGTGTCACTGTTGTGCCCCTGCAACACTGCTCTGCACTGATTGGACAGTGTCACACCCCTCAAAGGGCACTCTCATACCAACGTGTTCGCTTGTGTGCTTGGTGAACACAAAAATACCAGTTTTATAGCAGTTTTAACAGTCTTGCAGCAAGGTTGCTGTGCAATGAAAGTACAAGCAGGCAAAGCACTCACCAGTCCTTCTGCATAAAAACAAAGAAAGCAGTGTTTAAAGCTTTTCAGAGCAAAATGTATGCCAGCGATCATGGTGAATGTAGATCCCTTACACAGTGCCTTGAAGAGAAAATACGGGTGATCACATTTTCTAAGAAATTGATTAAATCTGCTCCTCACCTCTGTAATCAAGTTTTTGTTAACTCTGTGATATACAGAACTTGAGAAATTAACCCATGATTGGAAATAAAAATAACAGAGCTGAAAAGCTTTGAACACTCCTTTATTTGTTAGATAAACAACTAAGAATTACTACAACATCAGCAATCTACTGAAGTTAAGTTGCAACCTGTTTGGTGTAAATTAACACGAAATATGAGAAATTTATTTTTCATTTATTAAGTTAACCTTTTTTTTTACTTTGATGTCTTTTGTATAATAACATTTGGATGTTGCTAGTTCATTATTCTAATCCCTCTAGCTGCCACTGATATGTAAACTAAAAATGTTGAATACTCTGTTAGAACACTAGATGGCAGCACTTCTATGTAGGAAATTGTATTTAAAGGATAGATGTACCACAGTAAAATTGACCCCCTCAGGAAGATCTAGTGTCGAAGTGCTGGGGTTTTGGTGTGGTGGTGATCCACACCAGCGTCTTTAGATGCCTGCAATAAAAGTGGAGAATTTTGCATTATACATTTGTCTCCATCATTTTTCATGCAGAAGGACTGGTGAGTGTTTTGCCAGCTTGCACTTTCATTGGACTTTAATTGGGGGTCAGCAACCCTCAGCAGAGCACCAGGCTCCATATATCCATTGTGCACACCTGTTTCTTGTTTAAGGTTGCTGAGCAGTCTTGGCAGCAAGTCCTGCTTCCAAGACGGAAAAATTGAATCTGACAGTTAGAGAGTAAGAGGCAGCAGTGTTTGAATTTGGCATTCTAAATTCTTCTCATTTGCATAAAATTCCAAATGAAAGTTCTGGGGGCAGTCAGCAGATTTAGTCTGCATGCTAATATGTCTAATGCTACTAGGAGAGTCCTGGGTCTTGAATAGGGAGTTCCTTCACATGGAAAATTCATAGCCTTTGCTTGGGTGTCCTGGGACAGGTTTGTAGTCCTGAGCCAGGTAAACCTTCTTAGGGATATCACATGGGCCATGACCCTAGAGGCAGTGTCATTGGTATCCACTGCCATATGAAACTGGCACTTAGTAGCATCCAGAGCTGATTTTGCAGTATCTGCTAAATCCTGCACCTAATCCCCAGAAGCCTTTTCACTCATGGCCTGGATGGAACTCCAATGAGCTTTCTGGTACTGGGTAGTATAATTCATATAGACCACCTGCCTTAGCAGCAGAGAAGCAGAAGTATAAATTTTCTTCCCCGTACGATCTAGCTTTCTGGATCTTCGTCTGGAGGCTGGATAGAGAGGGGAACCTTTGCTTTACCACAGGCCACAGCCTGCACTACCCCTTCGTGGTCGGAATGAGAATAAAGGTACTCAGCATCTCGCTTATCGAGTTGGTACTTCTTCTCAATCTTTTTGTCAATGCCGGGCGTGGAGGTGGGAGTCTGCAACAACTTACAGGCTGCCTTTTTTAAGGGGTTTATGTACCAGAAGGAGCAACCTCTTAGGGTTAAGCCCATCATGTCCAGAAACTACACCTCATCCTTATCCTCCACAGCCTCCTAGGTTGAGGGTGTTCACCATCTGCCTCACGAAACCATAATGTGAGGTAAAATCATCCTGGCCCCAGGGAGAAGAACCAAATTCCTGCTCAGGAGAACCATCAGGCTCTATTGGCTTCCTATCTCCTCTTTCTCATCATAGTAGAATTCAGCCCCCGGATCCTCCAGAGCCGGGGAGGGAACCAGATCCAGAGGGGGAACAGGCATGCCCATAAGTGACCCCATGGCCTGAAAGGCCTGGAGGAACTGCCATGGCTTGACCATATCCTCCATAGAGAGCACTCTATTTTTGTTTACTGATGGCTCCTTTCCTTCTTCAGGAGGAGGGGCAGTGAGATGCTTTTCCTTTTGTTTTTTCTTAGTAGGAACCATTTCTGGAACCTGCTTAGAGGGCCTTTTGTGTTTACTTATAACAGAGTTCCCTCATTCAGGAACCCTGGACTCTAAAGCATCTTTAGCAGGTTTTTCTTTCTGTTTGCTATGGAAGGATGGGCCCTCATCAGTGTGCTTAGGTGACGTAGAGGTGGACTGAGATGTCATTAAGTCTTCTAATTTTGTTGCCCTTTTCTTAAGGGTTTTAGGGCAAAACTTAATGCAGAGTTCACAATCTAAGAAAAGGTGGTCAGAAGCCAGGGACCCTAAACATAACTCACAGCAGTCCGCCTTAGCCAGGAGGTTGTAATACTTTACACAATTTTTAAAGCCCGTAGGTCCTGTTTTCTTTTGGGGCTTGCCAGGAATGTCAGTCACGCCAAGAACCACCAGAAAATGATTCCCAAAAACAGAAAAACAAAGATTGCCTTTCAATTCCTAAGAAAATGCGAACCGCTTATGAAAAAAATGTCTTTTAATAAAACGCAGAAAAACACCAAACACACCTCGGTTCCTGGAGACTGGGGAACCAAAGCGAAAACGGCCCCAAATTGGCTGAAAGGGACAAATAAAATATAATATTCAAAATGAAAATATATGTAGTTAGAGCAATTAAAAATTGGAAAACTGCAAAGAAAAAAGTTTTTTCTCCGGTTCCTGGGAACCACTGGGGAACTGGAGAAAACCATTAAAAAGTAACAAAATATCCAAAATTAAACTAAACTAAACTAAGCAGAGATTCAAAGCAAATAAAATGTACTGAGTAAAAAAAGAAAGTTGCAAAAAATGAAAATTACGTATCTACTGTAATTCTTGATCTTCTTGGACAGAGTCTCCACCACTCATTCACTCACTCTAATGGGACTACGGTGGAGGCGCTAGGACTGGGCAGGAGGCAAAAATCTTCAGGAGTGCCGGAGACTGGCTCGCGCCACATAGGCTACCTCGACATTGACTCTCCAACTGCCTCAGTACCTTTTTTACTGAGGAGGTGCAGTGTAAACTAACCTAGTGAAACTAACCTATGTCAGATATAAGACAGTCCGAATGACCCGTAAAAGAAGGGTCAACATAACAGAGTCTTCACAGCTCAGCCATCGAGGGAGTGAAGACCAAAAGAAAAAAATTACTCACCTTAGTAATTGTGTTTCTTCTAATGGAGTCTTGCTGTATTCTGACAATCTGCAGTTAGCTCCAGCCTTTAAACTGCACCGGAGAGCATAGGGTTAATTTTCTATGCAGTGCATAGAACGTTGAGCTCAAGATCGGTTGAGGTCTCTGTCTGCAGCACTTTGAAACCCAACCATCAGATTCTTACGAGCAAACACTTACTAACTATACTATGTGGGAATTGTAAAATTTTTAACTAGCCAGCTGGCAACAGAAAGTTTTGGATTCCCAAAGGAAGACTCAAGTCAGGAAACCCAAAAACTATCTAAAATAAAGATAATAATACAAAACTGCCCAGATAAAAAGGAGGGTGTGCAAGAAGCACCCCTTGGGTGCAACACTGCGCCTGCCCACCCACTTCCCAAAAACCAGGTTCTGAGAGGGGAGGCAGGGAGGGAGGTCAGAATACAGCAAGACTCCATTAGAAGAAACACAATTACTAAGGTGAGTAATTTTTTCTTCAAACAACATGAAGTCTTGCTGTATTCTGACAATCTGGAATATAGGACCACTTCTAGGCATGCACAGGCCAAGGAGAGGCAGGCAACTCCTCAAAGGCAGCAATCTAGAGGCAGGCGCAGGTGTTTCTACCGAGCACAGGCCTCTTCTCCCCTTTCACAGAGGGGGTTCTTCAAAGGGAGAGGCAGAAGGGGGATGAGCAGGGCTGCATCCACTCCTCAGCCTAAGGCCCCTGCCAAGCAGACACCCTGATGGGCCTGCTCGGGTCAACTTTCCTATCCCTGTAGGGGGCAGGCTGGCTTACTTCGTCAGGACTGGGTGTCTGTTACTTCAGACAAGTGGGTCCTGGAAGTAGTAGCCAGGGACTGGTTCTCAGCTTCAAAAAATTTCCGAAGATGAGAGCCAGATCTTTTCCACCTGCAAGTCTCTCCGGAACCCTTGCCCTAGAGGCAGAGGTTTCATCTCTTCTGGCCTTAGAAGCCATAGACAGAGTTCCTACCCTGCTCTGGGGCAAAGGTCTGTACTCGAGGTACTTCCTTACCCCAACAAAGACAGGGGAGTGGTGACCCATCCTAGATCTAAGATACCTGAACAAACATCTTTTAAAACCAAGGTTCAAGATGGTGACTCTGGGAATAATTCTTCCCTCTCTAAGGCCAGGGGACTGGCTAGCGTCCCTGAACCTCAAAGATGCCTATTTTCACATCCCCATCAGGTGCTCCCACAGAAAGTACCTCAGGTTCAAGTTGCCCTCAGGCCATTACCAGTTCAAAGCAATGCCCTTTGGCCTAACATCAACTCCAAGGGTTTTCACAAAGTGCCTGGCAGTAGTAGTGGCCTTTTTAAGAAGGCAAAAGATTTCCATTTTTCCATATCTGGACGACTGGCTCATAGTGGGTCAGTCTCCAGGCCAAGTCAAGTCAGAACTGCAAGTGACCCAACAAGTGCTCACTTCCCTGTGATTTCTTCTCAACCTCCCCAAGTCAGTTCTCGAACCAGTGCAGCTTCTTTCCTTTATAGGGGCAGAGCTAGATACTGTCAAAGCAACAGCCTTTCTTCCCCTTGAAAGGGCAAGAGTTCTTATAGAACTGGCTTCTTCTTTCAGCCTTCAGGTGTCCCGACCAGCAAGGCACTTCCTTCAGCTGTTGGGCCACATGGCAGCTTCTACAGCAGTGGTCCAAGGGCCAAGATTCCAGATGAGGGACATTCAGTTCCATCTGATAGCCTTTTGGTCCCAAAGGAAGGATCCTCTTACCAAACTGATTCCAGTGACTCGGACACTGATCCAAGCTCTACAATGGTGGCAGAATCAAGACAATTTAAGGCAAGGGGTCCCATTTGTCACTCAGACTCATTCGGTGGTCCTTACCACAGATGCTTCCCTTTTGGGGTGGGGAGCTCATCTGGAGGCTCTCACAGCCCAGGGACTGTGGTCCCCTCAGGAGTCCCTTCTTCATATCAATTTCCTGGAACTCAGGGCAGTTTTTCTGGCCCTGCAAGCTTTCTCTCAATCTGTACAGAACAAGGTGGTTCAGGTCAGAACAGACAACACCACCACCATGTGGTACATCAACAAGCAGAGAGACACTCAGTCTACGGCCTTGTGCACGGAAGCCATGAAATTGTGGTCCCTGGCTTATTCCCTGTAGACCTCTCTGATAGCAGTCCACCTTCCAGGGAAGGTCAATGTGCTAGCAGATGCACTGAGCAGGATCTCCCAGGGCCATCACGAATGGTCCCCAGATTCCCTGGTGTTGAAAGTGATTTTTTCAAGGTGGGGCACTCCAGAGATAGATCACTTTGCAGCCACAGACAATCACCAACTTCCTCTGTTTTGTCGCAGACCCCCAGTCTTGGGTCCAGTCCCTCTGGATGCTCTGATTTTGAACTGGGAAGGGAAATTTCTGTATGCCTTCCCTCCCTTTTCTCTACTCTCCAAGGTTCTGGTCAAAGTAAGGTCACAACCTTGCAAAGTGATTCTGATTGCTCCATACTGGGCCAGACAGCCTTGGTACCCCCTGTTGCTGTCTCTAGCAGTCCCTCTTCCCCTGTCTCTTCACAGGAATTACAACCTGTTAACCTCCTCTCAGGGGAGGATTTGGTACCCCAATCTTCGGTCTCTCAATCTCAAGTCATGGCTCTTGAAGAGTTAGAGTATGCAGATTTGCACCTGTCCCAAGGGGGGTTCTGGATATTCTCAAAGCCTCTTGAAAGCCTGCCACCAGAAAGACTTATGACTCCAAATGGAAAAGATTCAGCATTGGGTGTTCCAAGAAGCATATCTCTCCAGACACTGCTGAATTGCCTACAGTCCTGGATTATATGGACCATCTTAATGGCCTAGGCCTCAGACCAGTTACTCTCAAGGTACACTTGTCAGCTGTTTCTGCTTTTCTGTCAGTGGGGAAGCTTTCCTCACTATCATCTCATTCTGTGTTCTGTAAATTTTTCAAGGTATTGCTTCATACCAATCCTCCCTTTAGGGATCCTGCCCCTGCCTGGGACTTAAATGTTTGCATCGCTCAACTAATGCAACCTCCTTTTGAGCCTATGTCCTCAGCAGAGCTTAAGTACTTGACTTGGAAAACTGTTTTTGGTAGCCTTTACCTCTGTCAGACGTATCAGTGAATTGCAAGCCCTGTCAGTGGAACCTGATTTTATCTCCTTTCATAAAGTGGTCCTTAGAACCAATAGGAGGTTCTTGCCCAAAGTGCTTTCAGACTTCCACCTGAATCAGTCTATGTCTCTCCCTGTCTTCTTCACTGATCATTCTTCCTCAGGAGAGAGGAGGCTACACATTTTAGATGTTAAAAGAGCCCTTAGCTACTACATAGAGCGTACCAAGGGTCACAGGTTTGATTCCCTCCAGTTGTTCCTCACCTATGGGGAAGTGGGAAAGGAAAAACCTGCCACCAAGAGAACTATTGCCAGATGGATTGTGTCTTGTATACAATTCTGCTATGAGAAACTGGGAAAAATTCCACCCTCAGGCCTGAAGGCTCACTCTACAAGAGGTACAGCTGCTTCCCTGGCTGCAGCCAGGGATATCCTTCTGTTAGAAATTTGTCAAGCAGCCACCTGAAAAACAGTCCATACCTTTACCAAGCATTACTCTCTGGATATCCAGGCTAGGAGAGATGCTCGGTTTGGCACAGCAGTACTTCAGAGCCTATTCCCAAAGTAGGTTCTCTCCCACCTCCATGGAGGTACTGCTTGGTAGTCTGCAGATTGTCAGAATACAGCAAGACTTCATTATAAGTGAGCTCAGGGGATAGAGGGTGGGGGTGTGAATAAGTGGTGGAGACTTCATCCAAGAAGATCAAAAATTATGGTAGGTACGTAATTTTCATATCTTCCTGGACATAAAGTCTCCACCACTGATTCACACTAATGGGAGAGTACCAAGCTAAAATAATCCCCCGACAAGGGTGGCAGGAGAGAGGAGCTCACTTAGGACAGGAGACCATTCAAGATTGTCCTGCCAAAGGACTGATGCTGCCTAGCATGGACATACAAAGCATAGTGCTTCACAAAAGTGTGCACAAAGCTCCACGTAGCTGCATTGCAGATGTCTGCAATGGGCATGTTTCATATTTCTGCCAGAGATGCCACGACCACTCTGATCAAATGGGTGTATACCCTGCCTTCCAGCTTAACCTGTGACATGGAATAGCAGTGGCAAAGACATGCCACTAACCACGCTGAAATACATCTGATGGAAACAGGCTGACCCAGCCGGGCCATGCTGAATGAGACAGAGAGTTGCTTTGACTTGCACATCTCTTTAGTTCTGTCTAAGTAGAACTACAAAACTTGTTTAACATTCAGAGAATGTAGGGTATGCTCTCCCTCATTCTGGAAGTTCACGAAGTAGGTTAGAAGAACCAAGGGCTGGTACAGATGGAATTCCAAGACTACTTTGGGAAGAAGCTTAAGATGAGTTCTAAGAACCACCTTGTCTTTGTGAAATACTGTATAATGAGGGTCTGTGACCAGGGCATGTATTTCAGACACTCTGCAAGCAGAGGTAATGGCTACGAGGAAGGCGGTCTTCCAAGTCAGGAACTTCAGCTCACATGTTGCTAGAGGCTCGAAAGGTTTACAGGTGAGCTTGCCTAACACAAAATTGATATCCCAAGCGGCTACTGGTCTCCTGACTGGTGGCCTAGTGTGGAATATACCTTTAAGGAACCTCTTAACTAAGGGTAACTGAGCCAGAGACATAGAGTGTATAGGCTCGTGATAAGTGGAGATCGTGCAGAGATGGACCTTCATGGTTGAGTATTGTAGCCCTGTATCTGACAGGTCTAGCAAGTACTCTAGGACTTTGTTTGGTGGGCAAGAAAAGGGATCCAGGAAGGACTTTGCATACCAGATGGAAAAGCGTTTCCACTTTGCCGTGTAAGCTTTCCTAGTAGCTGGCTTGCATGCCACTAGGAGAATGTCTGAGACCCTATGGGAGACATCAAATCTCTCCACTTCTATCTCCTCAGGAGCCATGCGTGGAGAGGAAGGGATCTCAGGTTGGGATGGACCACTGGGCCTTGGATCAGAAGGTCTGTTTGAAGTGGAAGTTGTCTGGGTGGAATTTCCAATAATCTGTTGATTAATGGAAATCAAAGCTGACGAGGCCAGAACGGGGCGATGAGGATCATTCTGCCCCCCGTGCCTCCAGCTTGAGCAGCACCCTCTGAATTAAGAGAAGAGGAGGAAATGCATACAGAAAGTGTCTTGTCCACCGCAGTCTGAATGCATTCTTACAAAAAATGCCAGGTTATGGATTTCTGGAGCAGAATAGAGGCAGTGTTGTGTTGCATGGGGACGCTAAAAGGTCCAGGTCTGGAGTGCCCCACTCTTCGAAGAGCAATTGCACGATGTTTACGTTGAGAGACCACTCATGAGGATCCACCTCTGTTCTGCTGAGATGATCCACTACATTGTTCTGGATTCCAGGCAGACAAGACTGCCTAGAGCAGGGCTTCATTTTCTAGGCATCATTCCCACACTCTCATCGCTTCCCAGCACAGGGGATAAGAGTGCTCCCCACCCTGCTTGTTGATGTAGTACATCACTGCTTTGTTGTCCGTCTGAAGGAGAATTATTTTTTGACAGAGGATGTCCTTCAGGGATTGGACTACTCACAGGACAGCTCTCATTTCCAGGACATTTATGTGGAGTTGAGACTCGTCCTGCCTCCACAGACCTTGGTTGTGGAGATCCTGACAGTGAGCTCCCCATCCAAGTAGCGAGGCATCGGTGGTGATGGTGATCTGTGCCTCCAGCGGAGCGAAGGGAAGGCCTTTCTGAAGGTTGTCTTCCTGAGTCCACCAGGTGAGTGATTGTTTTATAGGTTCCGTCACCTTGATGTGAAAGGACTGGGGATATGTGGTCGGGGACCACTGAGTACTGAGCAACCACTGAGTGGTCCTCATGTGAAGATGAGCCAAGGATACCATGAACACTGATGACACCATAAGACCCAGCATTCACTGCATCTAGAGAGCTCAGACTGAGTCATTTTTTTGATAAAGGGAGCCATCTGAAGGATATCGGTCCTTCTGTCCTCTGGAAGGAAGGCCCCTGCACTGGAAGTATCCAGGACGGCTCCAATGAAGAGGAGTTGTTGGGAGGGCTGTAGCTGCAACTTTGCCAGAATTAACAGAACTCCCATAGATGTGAGGAACCTGGAAGCTGTGGTCACTGCTTCCTGTGCCCCTTGTCTGGAGGAGCTTGCTAGGATCCCGTCATCTAGATATGGGAAAACTTAAATTCCGAGTTTCCTTAGGTGTGCTGCTAGAACTGCAAGGCACTTTGTAAAAACTCACGGCACCGATGACAGCCCAAAGAGCAGTACTCTGAATTGACTGATAGTGCTGACCCAAAGCCACAAATCGAAGATGCTTGTGGTGGCTTGGGTGCATGAGAATGTGTTGATAGGCATCCTGCATGTCCAGGGAGGCCAGCCAATCATCTTGATGAATCAGATGCAGCAGCATGCCAAGTGATATCATCTTGAATTTTTCCTTGAAGTGGAACTTGTTTAACCTTAGGTCTAAAATAGGGCACACACCGCCTGTTTTCTTTGGGACTAGGAAGTAGTGGGAGTAGAAACCCATGTTCCACTGCTCCTGTGGAACTATGTCTACTGCCCTGTTGTTCAGAAGGTCTTGAATCTCAGAAGGCAAGGAGGTCTGACTGAGTGATCGACAGTCTGGACTGTCATTTGGGTGGATGATCCAGAGGGGTATCCGAAAATTCAGAGAATAACCCTCAGAAATTATCCTGAGAATCCACTTGTCTGAATTGACTGACTTCCACTGATTATAAAACTGAGTCTGATGTCCACCTACTGCCGAAGTAGAGTCCCCCTCGAACAGCTGAGGAGGGACCTGAGCTGGAATTTCAGAGGGTGGCACTAGGCGCTTTCGGGCCCTGTGCCTTCTGCTGCATTTTCTTTTGTGGCTGAGGGGTATGGTTTTTGTTGAAGCCCCCTCTGCCTTTGCCATGAAAGGACTGACAGTTATGAAACTGCCAGTGGTTCCCGCCCCATTATGGGGCAGCAGGGGCCAGTATGGCCGTTTTGATAGCTGTCCTAGTTTTCTGTGTGGCCTCAGGTGCCTGCTCCACCTGTGGACCAAACAGATAAGCACCATCAAATGATAAGTTCATGACTCGTTGCTGGGCATCATTTGTGAACCCTGAGGTTCGTAACCACGAGTGGCGATGGGTGCATATCCCAGCTGCTGCTGCTGCTCTAGAAGCAGTGTCAAAGGCATCCATAGCAGCCTTAAGTTCCTGATTATTGGATTCAGTACCCGTAGTGACAGTTTGGAGGAGCTCTGAGGAAATGTCCCACTCAGGGAGGGCCTCCACAGTAGCTTTTAGTGAATGCCAAAGGGTATACTCATACTGTGAGAAATAGCCCTAGTAGCTAGCAATATACATGCCTAGGGTAGCAGCAGTGAAGACTCATTTTCCCAAGGTGTCAGTCTTATGAGATTCTTTGTTTACTGGATGGGCCGTAGACTTCCTGAGGGAGGACAGCTTTATCATTTTCTGCCAGGACCACTTTGGCATCAGTGAACACTTGAGAGGCCAGGACTGGTCGATCCTTAGGGGAAGCGTACTTCCTGTCTATGGACTTAGCAACAGAAGGAATAAGCACTGAATTGTCCCACACCATTTGTGAGAGAGTCTCGAAAGACGGCTGTACTGGAGGAGTCAATTCCACAGGGATCTCCAGAACATGAAGATATTGAAGTCATAACAACTTCCGCAGATCCACCTCCAAAGTCTGGAGAGAGAGGGTGGAATTCATATCTTATGTAGAGACTTAAAGGACAGGTCCTCGACCAGAAGCTCCACTGAAGTAGAGGGCTTACTTTCCACTCCGAGAGACGAATCTTCATCAAAGTCATCTCCTAATCACAGGTCAGGATCAGGCTCAATGCCGTTTTCTACTAGCCCAGGAGGGATAGCATATAAAGGAAAGGGAGGAAAGAGAGCAGGAGGAGGTGCTCCTCGAATCGGCATCAAAAATACCGGCATCATAGGCAGCGCCGGCACCGAAGCCAGTGCTGGCTGTGGCGATGAGAGCAACACTGGCACCGGCCATGGCACCACCAAGACCAGAGTTGAAGGCGGCACCACAGCCGGCACTGTGCCAGTGCCTGGAGATCCCAACCCAACTCTCGAAGCACCCAAGGATGAAGATCTGAAAACATGAGTAGGAGAAAATGGTACCTGTGCAGTCCCCTGTGTCGCAGCCATGAGAGGGGGAAAAGCACAAGAGCATGGCGTCAGCGACACCAGAGAAGGTGCTGCGTGATTAGGAAGACCCAACTGTCCCACCCGCGGGTTTGAAGCCCCTAGGCTCGAAGGCCCTGGGGCCGACTCCACAGGCTCGGAAAGTCTGGACAACCACCGAACCCACTGCTCCATAAGAGCGTCCCACTGATGAAACTGCTCACAAGAGGACCCCCCAGGGGATGAGGAGGGACTACAGAGTAGAGGATATCGGCCACTAGGAATAGTGGCCTCAGGCGGCCTTCTGTCCCCTGTTGCTGATGATCCTCGAACAGACATACCATAGGGTGACCTCAAGTGGTATCGTTTCTTCTTCTTCAACTGGTGGGATGAAGAAGAGCTCGAGGCCGAGAAGTGCTGAGTTCTCGACGAAGATCAAGAACGGGCCCGCTTCTTTTCGTGCTTTCAGAAGGACCGCCCTTCCTCCAGAGCACCGGACTGCCCATAGTCAGACCCTCCCTCTGTGGAGGGCGGTGGACTGGACCCAGCTCTGCTGGAAACACAGTTTTCATGTGAAGTCTCCCTACTGTCGCTGGCTCTGTTCACAGTCAACTCTATTGAAGGCAGGCTGAAGATGACTTTCGTGTTCTTGCAAAGAAAACTGCATTTTCTTTTTCTGTTTTTTGATAAATAAAGAATAATACTACAAATCAAACTGAATGACTAAAGCTGATGTCGTACAGATGTGAAAATTTGACTCCCCACAGGTGAGCGACATTGTCACTGAAGCACACTTGACGGTGGGAAAAAAGGAACAGATGCGGCTGGAGGTCGACAATTGAGTAACCTATATGGCGCGAGCTGTCTTGCAGCGCCCGTATGTGCAGTCCTACTTTGGCGCCAGCCCTCCTGAAGAATTTTGGCTCCCGCCCAGTCCTAGCTCCTCCAACATAGTCCTATTAGTGTGAATGAGTGGTGGAGACTTTATGTCCAGGAAGACATGTGTAAAAATTACGTACCTACCGTAATTCTTGATCTTTCTGTGTATCTTCACCATTCATCACTGTTGGGTAGTGAGCCAAAGGATCAGGACCCCGTGGGAGCTTTTTTTTTTTTGCAAGGGGAGGAGTTGACATTGGGACGGCACTGCACTCGAGGCCGACGTATTGAGTGGTGCTCGCGGGTTGGCCAGTAACCAACGCCCAGCCCCTCCTCAGCCCCAGTTCTGCACGCCAGAGAGAGAGAAGTAGAGAAATAGGGAGGGCGCAAGGGAGCCCAACAGATAGCAAAAAGAAAGGATGTAAAACTAAAAGGAGGAATAAAGCCATAGAGAGGACAAAAGAGAAGGAAGCCTAAGGGATTGGGACAAAATAAAAAATTACTCACCTTAGTAATCTTGTTTCTTCCAATGTATTCTTCCATATTCATAACTCTCTGCAGTTAGCTGGCTCAGTAGAACTGCCCAGGAAATGAAACTATATGCTAATGATGGAATCATTGGCATGTGACAATTATTTAAACTGCTGCCCTCATCTGCTGCACATTCTATCAACGTCTCAGGTTTTGAGGAAGCCCACAAGGCAACCTATTAAAAATACTCAAGCTAACAAACTGCTTGATACAAACAACTACAGTCTATACCTACACACTACAGCTGATACTAATGATTATGGTATCAGACCTACCTCAAAATGAACAGAATCACCTGGGAAAAAGAAAGGTAAAATAAAAAACCCACAGGATTAAGGTAAGTGTGCCTGTGTTTGGGACTGTCAGGTAAGAAGACCATTCAGAGGCTCTGGTTCTGGAAGGGGAGGTAAGGAGGGAGAGTTATGAATATAGAAGAATACACTGGAAGAAACAAGATTACTAAGGTGAGTAATTGTTTCTTCTAACCCCATGTATTCTTCTCATATTCACAACTCTCTGCAGACTTCAAAGCAGCAGCTTTGGAGGTGGGCAAAGAACCTATTTAGGAAAGAGGCTCTGCAGAACTGCTGTGCTAAACCTGGCATCACTCCTGGACTGCAAGTCCAAACTATAATGTTTAGTAAAGGTGTGTACTGTTCTCCAGGTAGCTGCTTTACAGATCTCCACTAAAGGGATATCTCTAAAAGTTGCTATAGAAGCAGCTGTGCCCCTAGTAGAGTGGGCCCTGACGCCTGCTGGGGCCTGCTTTCCATATTTTGTGTAACAAAACTGAATGCATTGTACTATTCAGCGAGAGACTGATCTCTTGGAGGCTGGGGTGCCCTTTCCTACATCCCCATAAGTGAGAAAAAGTTGTTTATCACCTCTGTGATCCTTGGTGTGGGTCAGATAGTAACTCAATGCCCTTTTTACATTTAGACTATGGAGTCTGCGCTTTCCTGAACTGGCATGTTCTGTGAAGAAGACTGGCAGTGTCATGGACTGAATCAAGTGGAAATCAGAAACCACCTTAGGGAGAAATCTCCTATTAGTTTGAAGTACTACTTTATCATTATGGAAAGATAAATAATCCTTTTCTGCACATAATGCTTGCAGTTCACTTATTTTCCTAGCAGAAGTGATTGCTAACAAAAACACAGTTTTCCATGTGATATACTGAAAGTGTGCAGAAGACATTGGCTCGAATGGAGGTTTCATGAGCTGAGCAATGCAAATGTTCAGATCCCATACTGGAAGTGGTTCCTTAATAGGAGAGTACAAGTGACATAGCCCTTTAAAGAACTTTTTGAAAATGGGATTAGAAGCAAGGGAAACTGTTTTCCCTGCAGACATAAAAGCTGAAATTGATGCTAAATACACCTTCAGAGATGTATGTTTCAAACCTTGTGAGTGCAAATCAGTAAGATATTCTAACAGCACTGGGATTTCTGCCAGGGAGGGAGAAATATGTTTGGCATCACACCAAATATAAAACCTTTTCCATTTTGCATTATAGGTTTTATTAGTAGATGGTTTTCTGTATCCTTTTAGGATATCCAGAACAGCTTGGGAAAGTTGTAAGTTTGCAAACTGTAAGTCCTCAAGAGCCAGGCCTTGAGCCTGAGAGACCGAGGTTCGGATACAGGATCTCCCCTTGGTTGGAAGTTAAAAGATTGTGCCTCCTGGGTAGGGGATTGGTGTGGACACTGACATTGACAGCAGAAGGGGGTACCATGGCTGTCTGGCCCAATCTGGTGCTATCAGTATCACGGATGCAGGCTGTGACCTGAGTTTCAGAAGCACCCTGAAGATGAGAGGGAAGGCATATAGATGCTTTCCTGACCAGTCCAGGACCAGGGTGTCCAGGGGGATTGTACCCCTGACTGGTGGCCTGCGACAAAATAGGGGCAACATGTGATTCTCGTGAGAGGCAAAGAGTTCTACCTCTGGAGTGCCCCATCGTTTGAACACTGAGTCCAGTACCTGTCTGTTCAGAGACCATTCGTGATGTGCTTGGTTGATCCTGCTTAAGGCATCTGCCAGGGTATTGTCCATGCTGGTACATGAATGGCTTGCAAGGAAGCTTTTAGAGAGTAAGCCAGTTCCCAGATTTTCATGGCCTCTGAGCACAGGGGATCTGACCTTGTTCCCCCTTGCTTGCTTATGTAAAACATTGTAGTGGTGTTGTCTGTTCTGACCTGCATCACCTTGCCCTGTATTAACTGGGAAAAACATTTTAGAGTCAGAAATACTGCTCAAAGCTCTAGGAGATTTATGTGGAGGAGAGACTCCACACTTGACCAAGTGCCATGGGTACTGTGCTCTCCAATAAGAATGACTGAGGGATTTTCCCTCTGAAAGGGAACTCCTGCCCTTAGATTGTGGACATCTGTCCACCACTGTAGGGACTGGATTACAAATTTTGTTGCAGGAATCAATTTTGACATATGGTCTTTTCTTTGGCACCAGTGTGTCTGTAAATGAAACTGGATGTCTCTCATTTGAAGTCTTGCTCCCAAGACCACTCCTGTTGCTGCAGCCATGTGTCCCAGTATTTGCAAGTATCTTCTTGCAGGACATGGCTTTCCCAACTCGAATGAGGCAGTCAGTTGCAGTATAGATTGAACTCTGTTCTCTGGAAAAAAAGGAAAAATTACTCACCTTAGTAATGTTGTTTCTTCTAATGGAGTCTTGCTATATTATGACAATTGCAGTATGACTGCTGGTTAGAACTGCTCCGGAGGTGAAATAGTTAACTTTTCCATGCAGGCATGGAACTTAGAGCGCGAGCTCGGTTGAAAACTCTGTCTGTTGTGCTTCAAACGCAAACTGTCAGACCTTTACGAGCTAAAACTCACTAAGGTTCTGTGTGGAAGCTGTAAACCTACACTAGCCAACTGGCTACTAACATAAACACTCATTTTTGGCCTAAAACAAAGACTCAAGTCAGGAGACCCAAAATGCAAAACACAACACCAATTCACCCAAAAGGTAGGTGAAAAACAACAAGGTGGGCATCAAAAGTGCCAACTCTGTACTGCCCACCCACATCCCAAAACAGAGGTTCTGAGAGGGCAGGCAGGAGGGAGGTTATATATAGCAAGACTCCATTAGAAGAAACAACATTACTAAGGTGAGTAATTTTTTCTTCAAACAACATGAAGTCTTGCTATATTATGACAATTGCAGATTACACAGCAGTACCTCATGGAGGAGGGACAGAACCTACTTTAGAAATAGGCTCTGAAGCACAGCTGTGCCAAACCGAGCATCAATCCTAGCCTGGATGTCCAGGGAGTAATGCTTGGTAAAAGTGTGAACTGTTTTCCAGGTAGCTGCTTGACATATTTCTAGAATAGGAATGTCTCTGGCAGCAGCCAGAGAAGCAGCTGTACCTCTGGTAGAGTGAGCCCTCAGGCCTGAGGGGGAACTTTACCCAACTTCTTGTAGCAGAATTGATACAAGAGACAATCCACCTGGCAATGGATCTTTAGTGGCTGGTTTCCTTACCAACTTTGCCATAGATGAGGAACAGTTGGAGGGAGTCAAACCTATGACCCTTGGTACGCTCTATGTAGTAACTAAGGGCTCTCTTCACATCTAGGCTGTGCAGCCTCCTCTCCCCAGAGGAGGAGTGGTCAGTGAAGTACACTGGAAGAGAAATAGATTGATTAAGGTGGAAATCTGAAACCACCTTAGGCAGGAACTTTCTGTTAGTCCGAAGGACCACCTTATCTCTGTGAAAAGAGATAAACTCCTGCTCCACTGACAATGCTTGTAATTCACTTATGCATCTGGCAGAGGTGATGGCTACCAGAAACACAGTTTTCCAAGTCAAGTACTTGAGCTCAGCTGAAGACAAGGGCTCGAGGGTCGTTGCATAAGCTGAGCAATGCAAACATTAAGATCCCAGGCCGGGGCAGGATCCCTGAATGGAGGGTTGGTGTGAAACAACCCCTTAAAAAACTTGGAAAATACAGGATGAGCTGAAAGAGAAGAAAAAATTACTCACCTTAGTAATGTTGTTTCTTCTAATGGAGTCTTGCTATATTATGACTGATACAGGCCATTATCAGTTCAGAGCAATGCCCTTCAGCCTTACCTCTGCCCCAAGGGTATTCACAAAATGTCTGGCAGTAGCAGTTGCTCATCTAAGAAGGCAAAAGATTGCCATCTTTCCATACCAGGACAACTGGCTCATTGTGGGTCAGTCTCCAGACCAGGTCAAATCACACCTGCTAGTTACCCAGCAGCTGCTTACCTCTCTGGGCTTTCTTCTCAATCATCCAAAGTCAGTTCTGGAACCTGCCCAGGTACTCACCGTTATAGGCGCAGAACTGGATACAAAGCAGGCCAGAGCCTTCCTTCCCCTAGAAAGGGTAAGAACCTTGGTGGCCCTGGCCTCGTCCTTCACTCTGCAGGTCTCTCGACCAGCAAGGCATTTCCTGCAGCTCCTAGGACACATGGCTGCTTCCACAGCTGTAGTGCAAGGAGCAAGATTTCAGATGAGGGACATCCAGTTCCATTTGAGAGCCTTCTGGTCTCAAAGAAGATCCCCATCCAAGTTAATCCCAGTGACTCTGAACCCCGATCCAGGCCTCTTCAGTGGTGGCAGGATCAGAGCAATCTGAGACAAGGGGTGCCTTTCATCCCTCTGTCCCACTCCTTGACCCTTACTACAGATGCGTCCCTCTTGGGATGGGGAGCTCACATGGGCGACCTCTCCACCCAGGGGTTATGGTCCTCTCAGGAATCTCTGCTCCACATCAATCTGTTGGAACTCAGAGCTGTTTTTCTAGCACTTCAGGTTTTTTCTGCATCTGCTCAGAACAAGGTGGTACAGGTCAGAACAGACAACACCACTACAATGTACATCAAACAAGGGGCACCTGCCTCGGCCTTGTGCACCGAGTATGGCGAAGTTGTGGTCTCTGGCTTATTCTCTGAACACTTCCTCATAGCAGTTCACCTCCCAGGCAAGGACAATGTCCTGGCAGATGCTCTCAGCAGGATTTCCCAGGGCCATCACGAATGGTCACTGGATCCTCTAGTACTGGGGATAATTTTGCCAGATGGGGCATCCTCAGATAGATCTTTTAGCAGCCCCAGACAATCATCAACTTCCACTTTTTGTTGCAGGCCCCAGTGTTGGGCTCAGTCCTCTGGATGCCTTTCTCCTCGATTGGAAGGGAAGTTTCTCTGCCTTCCCCCTTCCCTCTCCTGTTCAAGGTGCTAGTCAAAATCAGGTCTCAGCCCTGCAAGATGATCCTGATTGCTCTAGACTGGGCCAGGCAGCCCTGGTACCCACTCCTTCTGTCCTTAGCAGTCCATCTTCCCCTGTGTCTCCCCAGGAACCACAATCTGTTAACCTGTGCTCAGGGGAGAGTCTGGTATCCGAATCTCAAATCCCTCAACCTCAAGGCCTGGCTCTTCAGGAGTTAGAGTTTGCTGATCTACAGCTTTTTTAGGGTGTTCTCGAAATCTTGAAAGCTTCTAGGAAGCCTTCCACCAGGGCTACCTATAACTCCAAGTGGAAAAGGTTTTCCATATGGTGTTCTGGGAAGCATATTTCCCCGGAATCTGCTGATTTACCCACTGTTTTGGATTATATGGTCCATCTTAATTCCTTGGGACTGAGACCAGCTACCCTGAAAGTGCATTTGGCAGCTGTCTCTGCTTTCATTTCAGCAGGGAAGCCATCTTCTCTTTCTGCTCACCCTGTATTTTCCAAGTTTTTTAAGGGATTGCTTCATACCAATCCTCCATTCAGGGACCCTGCCCCTGCTTGGGATCTTAATGTTTGCATTGCTCAGCTGATGCAACCCCCCCTTTGAGCCTCTGCCTTCGGCAGAGCTTAAGTATTTGACTTGGAAAACTGTATTTAGTAGCCATCACTTCTGCCAGGCGATAAGTGAGTTACAGGCTTTATCAGTGGAGACTGACTTTATTTCCTTCACAGGATAAGGTAGTCCTCAGGACTAACAGGAAGTTTTGCCTAAGGTGGTTTCGGATTTCCACCTTAACCAATCTATTTCACTTCCAGTGTTCTTCACTGACCATTCCTCCTCTGGTGAGAGGATGCTGCACAGCTTAGATGTTAAGAGGGCCCTGTTACTACATAGAGCGTACTAAGGGTCACAGGTTTGACTCCTCCAACTATTTCTCACTTATGGTGAGGTTGGGAAAGGAGACCTGCCACTAAGAGATCCTTTGCCAGGTGGTTTGTCTCTTGTATCCAATTTTGCTATCAAAAACTGGGTAAGGTTCCCCTCAGGCCTGAGGGCTCACTCTACCAGAGGTACAGCTGCATCTCTAGCTGCTGCCAGAGACATCCCTATCTTGGAGATATGTCAAGCAGCTACTTGGAAAACAGTACACACTTTCACCAAGCATTACTCCCCTGGATATCCAGGCCAGGAGGGATGCTCGGTTTGGCACAGCCGTGCTTCAGAGCCTATTCCCTAAGTAGGTTCTGTCCCTCCTCCATGGAGGTACTGCTGTGTAGTCTGCATCAGTCATAATATAGCAAGACTTCATGTTGTTTGAAGAAAAATTACTCACCTTAGTAATGTTGTTTTTCTAATGGAGTCTTGCTGTATTATGACCTCCCCCCCAGCCTGCCCCTCTCAGAACTTCTACTTTGGGTATGGGGTGGGCAGTCCACTGTTGGCACTTATTGATGCCCCCTTTTATGTTTGGGTGTTGTGTTTTATTTATTTATTTTATCTTATTGTTTCTGGTCCCCTGACTTGAGTCTTGGTGTTGGGACCAGGAAAATGTGTGAATGTTTTAGCAGCCAGTTGGCTAGTGTAGGTTACAGCTTTCACACAGATCCTTAGTGAGTTTTGCTCGTAAAGATCTGACGGTTTCGGTTTGAAATTACCCTGACAGAGCTTCTCTTACTGAGCTCGCGCTCTAAGTTCCATGCACTGCATGGAAGTTAACTCTTTCACCTCCGGAGCAGTTATGATGAAAGAGAAGAGGATTTACCTGCTGAAATAAAAGCAGACACAGCTGCCAAGAGCACCTTCAGGGTAGCTGGTCTCAGCCCCAAAGAATTCAGGTGGACCATATAATCCAGGACTGTGGGTAGATCAGCAGAGACTGGGGAAATATGCTTTTCCGAGCACCATATGGAAAACCTTTTCCATTTGGAATTGTAAGTAGCCCTGGTGGAAAGCTTCCTTGAGGCCTTCAATATATCCATTACACCTTGGGAAAGGTATAATCAGCAACTCTAACTCTTCAAGAACCAAGCCTTGAGATTGAGAGATTTGAGATTTGTACCAGACCTTCCCTGGCACAAGTTAACAGATTGTGATTCCTGGGAAGGCACAGGGGGGATGGACTGCTAAGGACAGCAGGAGGATACTAGGAGCTGTCTGACCCAATCCGAGCTATCAGAATGACTTTGCAGGATTGGGATCTGATTTTACTAGCACTTTGAACAGGAGAGGAAAGGGAGGGAAGGCATAGAGAAACTTCCCCTCCCAACTGAGGGCTAAGGCATCCAGGGGGAGTGAGCCCAACACTGGGGGCCTGCAGCAAAAAAGAGGAAGTTGAAGATTGTCTGGGGCTGCAAAAAGATCTATCTGCGGGGTGCCCCACCTGGCAAATACTACTCCCAAGACCAGAGGATCCAGTGACCATTCGTGGTGGCCCAGGGAAATCCTGCTGAGAGCATCTTCCAGGACATTGTCCTTGCCTGGGAGGTGAACTGCCGTAAGGGAGGTGTTCAGGGAGTAAGCCAGAGACCACAACTTCATCGCTTCGGTGCACAAGGCTGTAGACCGAGTGCCCCCTTGCTTGTTGATGTACCACATTGTAGTGGTGTTGTCTGTTCTGACCTGAATGCTCTTGTTCTGAACAGATTTGGAAAAAGCTTAAGTGCTAGAAAACTGCTCTGAGCTCCAACAGGTTGATGTGGGAGCAGAGATTCCTGGGGAGACCACAGACCCTGGGTGGTGAGGTCGCCCATGTGAGCTCCCCAGCCCAAGAGGGACGCATCTGTAGTAAGGATTAGAGAATGAGACTAACTGGCAAAAGGAACCCCTTGTCTCAGGTTGCTCTGATCCTGCCACCACTGTAGGGCTTGGATCAGGGTTCGAGTTACTGGGATCAACTTGGTAAGAGGATCCTTTCTTTGAGACCAAAAAGCTCACAAATGGAACTGGATGTCCCTCATCTGAAATCTTGCTCCCTGCACAACTGCCATGGAAGCAGCCATGTGTCCTAGGAGCTGCAGAAATGCCTGCTGGCCGGGAGACCTGCAGGGTAAATGAGGAGGCCAGGGAGACTAGGGTCTTTGCCCTGTCCAGGGGAAGGAAGGCCCTGGCTTCCTGTGTGTTCAGTTCTGCACCTATGAAGGTAAGAAGCTGGACAGGCTCTAGAACTGACTTTGAGAGATTCAGAAGGAAACCTAGAGAGGTAAGCAGTTGCTGCATTATCTGAAGATGTAAATTGACCTGGTCTGGGGACTGGCCTACTATGAGCCAATCATCCAGGTAAGGAAAGATGGCAATCTTTTGCCTTCTTAGGTAGGCAACTGCTACTGCCAGGCATTTGGTGAATACCCTTGGGGCAGAAGTGAGGCCGAAGGGCATTGCTCTGAATTGGTAGTGGCCTGAGGGCAGCTCGAACCTGAGGTACTTTCATGGGAGCTTGATGGGAATATGGAAGTAGGCATCCTTGAGGTCCAGGGAAGCTAGCCAGTCCCCTGGCCTTAGAGAGGTAGGATAATTCCCAGAGTCACCATTTTGAACTTTGGCTTTAAAAGGTGCTTGTTTAAATATCTGAGATCCAGGATGGGCTGCCATTCTCCTGTCTTTTGGGGTATGGAAGTACCTGGAGTACAAACCTTGCCCTGGTGTGGGGAGGAACCCTTCCACAGCTCTGAGAGCCAGGAGGGTAGAGACCTCTGCCTCTAGGGCGAGTGCCTCTGATGGAGTTGCAGGTGGAAAAGATCTGGTTCTCAGCTTTGGAAATTTTTTGAAGCTGAGAACCAGTCCCTGGCTTACTTCTTCCAGGACCCACTTGTCTGATGTTAAAGACTTCAGTCCTGGACAAAGTAAGCCAGCCTGCCCCTACAGGTAGAGGAGAATCGGCCCTGGCAATCCCATCAGGGTGCCTGTTTGGCAGGGGCTTTGGGCTGAGGGGTGAAGCAGACCTGCTTGTACCTCGCCTGCCTCTCCTCTAAAGAACCCTCTGAGCATAGGCGGAGGAGGAAGCTTGGGCTTGCAAAAGTCCTATGAAAAGGCCTGCCCCTGCCTCTAGGAAGCTGCTTTGAGGAGTGGCCTGCCTTTCCTTGGCCTGTGCACTCCTATAGGTGGTCCTATATTCATCCATTTTCTTCATGTAATCTCTGTTTGCTCCCAAACAGAGAATTTCCCAACAGGAAAATCCATGGCCTTAGACTGGGTGTCCTGAGACAGGGTAGTACATCTGAGCCAAGCCTCATGCAGTGCCACAGATGTAGCCATGACTCTTGATGAAACATCATTAGAGTCCACTGCAGCATGAAATTGCACCTTGGATGCCTCAATACCATCCATAGCCACCTGTTCCAGCTCCCTGGCAAGCTGGTCAGGGACTTGTTTTGCTAGGGCCAGCACAGTATCCCATCTGGATTTCTGGTACCTAGCAGCATAAGCCATATAATTTGCTTGTCTGAGTCCCAAAGATGCTGCCATGTACTGTTTCTTTGCCATAGCATCAATCTTCCTGGAGTCCTTCTCAGGGGGGTGTGAAGCTAGGGAATATTAGCCTGTCACAGGCTGCAGCCTGCACTACCCCCACATGGCTGCATTGCTGAGTGAGGAAATCAGTGTCGGAGCCTGATAAGGTATACCTCTTGTCCATCCTTTTATCCACAGGAGGTATAGTGTGAGGAGTTTTTAAAACTTTTACTGTCTGTTTCCGAAAAGATTTATGCAAAGGGATAGACAGTCTCCTAGACTCTGGAATATCTATCATTTCTACATAGTCTGGCTCCTCCTGGCCATCAACAGCTTCCTCAACAGGGAGCTAGAGAGTTTCAGCAACTTTTTTATAAAACATGAAATGAGAAGGGGACTCAGAAAGTCTTGGAGGAGAAACCCCTAGGGGTCTATCTGGAGAGATGTCCGGATCAATGGGCACATCCAGATCTTCAAAACCATATTCACTCTCCTCATATTCTTCTTCCCCCTTCCCCGGTTCATAAAAATCCTGAAAATCATAATCTTGAACCGGTAGAACCGGCCGAACCGAACGCTTACCAGAAGGTGTCGGTTCAGTCGGAACCGGAGAGAGAGACTTTGACGATTTTAATTGCTTTAGCTATTTCCTCAGCAGTTGGGGAGAGAACTTTTGGCTCTACTCTAGCTGACTTTCTAGCCCTTTTTGCTGGAACCGGCTCCTCAGAACCGGCTCTTCGTTTGCCCGAGGAAGTATCGCCCTGGTCAGAGGGCACTCCCTCCGGTTCGGTTGGTACAGAACTGGGCTGGCCATCCGGGTCAGCGGACATTTTGGCCTCCCTTTCCCTGAGCCTACCAACTCTTTTATCTATGGTGGCAGCAGGGAAATTGTGACAAATCTGGCAGTCTGAATTGAGGTGGTCAAACCCCAGACAATAGACACATTTGGTGTGTGGGTCAGCCTTAGCAAAAGCTTCCCCACAAACACTACAGTGTTGAAACCCAGTGGGTCCGTTTTTCTTTTGGGTTTCTCAGACATAATGCCAGCCTAACCAACTTGCCCATTTATGGCAATCCACCAAGCAAGACACCCTTATCGGTTCCCAACCGTGTCACGGGTCGTGGAAAAAACCGTAATGAAAATCCCTGTTTTTTAGAACCGATAAGGACCGGGAACCGCACTCTAAAAAGGGCTAGAAGATTTAAATAAAGCTGATCGGTTCAAACCGAACCGATAACAAATTACAAGTTCCACACAGAAAACAAAATGTAAAACCTATCTATTACTTACATTACCACAGACAGAGCTTGAATCGATCGTTGCGGTTTAATTTCGCTAAAACGAAAATAATACTTTTAAACCGACAAAATGAACCGAGCAGAAGGAGAAATCTCCGGAGCGACTATTCAGTGAGGCGGAGTAAAGAATCTGACAGTTTGCGTTTGAAGCACAACAGACAGAGTTTTCAACCGAGCTCGCGCTCTAAGTTCCATGCCTGCATGGAAAAGCTAACTATTTCACCTCCGGAGCAGTTCTAACCAGCGGTCATACTGCAATTGTCATAATATAGCAAGACTTCATGTTGTTTGAAGTTCTTCCTTTTAAGGTATTCAGTTCTGCTCCAGTGAAATGCAGGACCTGAACCGGTGTGAGAATGGACTTTTCCTGGTTTAGCAGGAAGCCCAGAGAATGTGACAGATTTTTTGTTATTTCCAGTTGTGCTTGCACCTGCTGAAATGACCTTCCTACTATTAGCCAGTCGTCGAGATAAGGAAAAACTGTAATTCCTAGTTTTCGTAGCAATACTACTACCACTGCCAGGCATTTTGTGAATACCCTTGGTACTGAGGTGAAACCGAAGGGAAGGGCTGAGAACTGGTAATGGCCTGAAAGGAGTCTGAGCCTGAGATATTTTTTGTGAGACTCCCTTATAGGGATGTGGAAATAGGCATCTTTTAAATCTAGAGATGCCAGCCAGTCTCCCTGCTGGATGGCAGGTAAAATTATAGATAGGGTCACCATCCTGAACTTTGGCTTTGTCAGGTATTTGTTCAGATGCCTTAGGTCCAGAATAGGCCGCCACTCCCCATTTTTCTTTTTGGTAAGAAAATACCGGGAGTAAAATCCTCTGCCCCCTGAAGGGTTGGCACCTGCTCCACTGCTTTTATGCTGAGCAGTGTTTGAACCTCCTATTCCATGAGCTGTTCTTCGAGAACGGAGGCTGGTTTGAATGGCCTTGACTTCAGAGGAGGGAAGGATTTGAAACTGAGAGAGAGTCCCTGGCTCACTAATTCCAATACACACTTGTCTGTGGTTATGGCCTGCCAGGCCTGAAAGAAGTGAGCCAGTCTTCCCCCTACTGGTATTAGGGAGGAGGCCTTGGCAAAGGGGTCAGGGATTTTGTTTCGGTGGGGTCTGAGCCTGGGCGGATTGGGAACCCCTCCTGGAGCCCCTCCTACCTCTGGCCCTATAATACCCAGTCTGCTGTGGGTATGGCTGCAGCTGTGAAACAGCTTGAGGCTGATAAAAGGGCCTACCATAGGACCTTCCTCTACCGCCCCTTCCATAAGGCCTATAAGAAGTAGAAGGCCTGTCTTTGGATGACTTACTCTTATAGGTGGTTTTGTATTCATCCACCTTTTTCATATATTCTTCGGTCTGTTTGCCAGTGAGGGAATGATCTTGTACAGGAAAGTCCATGGCCTTAGCCTGGGTGTCCTGTGTTAAATTTGTAGCCCTTAGCCAAGCAAACCTTCTCAGGGCTACAGCCAGAGCCATAATCCTAGCAGTGTTGTCACTGGCATCTGCTGCCATCTGGAACTGGTATTTGGATGCTTCCAGTCCAAACCTGGCTGTTTCTGCTAGGTTGTCAGACATAGGAGAGGGAACCTTCCCTGACATGGCCAAAACAGACTGCCACAGTGCCTTTTGATACTCTGCAGCATAGGCCTGGTAATTAGCTTGTCTGAACCCTAGAGAGGCAGCTAAATACCCTTTTTTCGACATACTGTCCATTTTCCTTGAATCCTTCTGAGGTGGATGAGAGGATGAAGGGACCCTCGCTTTCTCACAGGCTGCCTGCTGGACTATACCCTGATGATCAGGGTGAGAATAGAGGAATTCAGCCCCTTTCCTGTCCAGTTGGTACTTCTTGGCAGCCTTCTTATCCAGAGGCATGACAGAGTTAGGGTTCTGCAGGACTGTGAATAAATCCTTCTTAAAGAACTTATTGATAGGCAGAAAAATCTTTTTAGTGGGTGTTAACCCCATCATTTCCATATATGCTGCCTCCTCCTCCTCGTCTTCTATGACCTCGGTGGTAGCCAGGTCAAGGGTATCTACTATTTTCCTCACAAAGGAAAAGTGAGAGGAAAAATCCTCAGGCCTAGGAGGAGAGCCAAAGTCCTGCTCTGGTGAGATTTCCGGTTCAATAGGCTCACCATCATCATCCTCTGGTATATCATACTCCCCAGCATCTATTTCCTGAGACTGGGGATCCGAGGAGGGAGTAATCTCCTGAAACCTTGGAGGAGAAGGGGTTGGCGAAGGTACGAACCCCTGAATTGCCTCAATGACTTTAATAGCCCTGGCAATTTCCTCAGCAGTAGGCAGACTGTGAGGCACAAAGGAATCCCCTGTAGGTTTTGCCTGAGGTTCGATGTGCTTGGTCTTCTTTGACTTTTTGGAGGGGACCGGAGAGTCAGCCGGCCCACTCAGTCTTTTTAAAGAGGTTGATTCACCCTTATCAGGGGTGGTAAAGGAAGAAACTACGGTTTCACCTGTTGATTTTGAAGGTGTTGGCTGGTTAGAGCCTGAAGCACCTCCTACCTTTTTATTCAACCTCTCCATTCTTTTTTCCACAGTTTTCTGTGGAAATAATTTGCAAATTTCACAGTCAGAATTTAAATGTTCGGTTTCCAGGCAGAACACACAGCTGTCATTCTTGTTTACTCTGGCGAACACTTCTCCACACTTGACAGTTTTTAAACCCTGGGGGACCAGTCTTTTTCTTAGGTTTTTAAGAATGCTCCATCTTCAGGAGAAAAACCTCAACCTCAATAGATTTTTTTTTTTTTTTGTGGTCGGTTCAGGAACCGATTAGGCCTCAAAAAAACCAATGAAATTTTAAAATCAGAACCGGGTCAGCGGTTCTCGGAACCGATACAACAGTTCACAGTAACCAGGTTAGCGATTAGAAAAGAAACTGGGTTAACGGCTTCAACAAGACAAATTTAACTTTGAACAATAACTTTTTTAAACGAAAATACAGAAAATAAATCAGAAAAAAAATGCAACTAATATAAAACTACTCGGTTCCCCAATGGTTATACCGAACTGTGAGGAACCGAGAAATAAATGCTAAATCTAACTAAGCTAAAATAAACTAGACGTTAGAATAAAATTAAACAATAAATGAAGGCAGCAGAAAGAAAATTATGTATAATTAGATAATTATACTTCACAATAAGCCATCAACAACCTGAGGGATCTCCTGGGCATCTAGACTTGTGAGGTGGAGTAAGAAATCTGAGACGTTGATAGAATGTGCAGCAGATGAGGGCAGCAGTTTGAATAATTGTCACATGCCAATGATTCCATCATTATCATATAGTTCCATTCTCCGGGCAGTTCTACTGAGCAGGCTAACTGCAGAGAGTTATGAATATGAGAAGAATACATAGGGTTAGAAGGCCCCAATCTCTGGGCGAGTAAGGGAGGGATGAAGGGTCAGGGATAGGAAGGAAGAGAGAAAGAAAGGAGGGAGGATAGAGGAGACACCACCCCCAAGTATATAGCCCTGGAACTGCTCAAGGGAGAATGTTATGCTCCAGACCAGACCAATTTTTAAGCCAGAGAAGGAGGATCCAAAGGCTGGAGCAGCAGAATGGCACCAACTCAGAGGGAGCAGTTGAGTCACCCAGAAGGCCAGGGATGAGTTGGTGTCTCCCTTTCCTGCCTAGAGAATTTGAAGTGGAAAGCCACTTAGAAACATCGCTGGAGAGGAGAACCCCAAGGCACTGTCTTTTAGTTTGTTGTATAGAGGGAGTCACCGCCACAGGAGGAACTGTATAGGAAATACTTACTCTCCTTTAATGAGGAGAGTAGATAAATGGAAACCATATATGGAGTGGCACAATGTGGTTGGAGGGGAAAAAAAATGGAAATTACATACCTACCGTAATTCTTGATCTTCTTGGATGAAGTCTCCACCACTCATTCACACTAATGGGATCTACACCAGAGGCGCTAGGACCCAGCGGGAGCAAACTTTTTGCAGGAGGGCCGGCGCCAGAGATGGAGCCACGAGGAGCGGTGCTGCGAGCCTCTGCCCGTGCGACAGTGACTATCTCGGCGTCGACCTTCCAACTGCCTCAGTACCTTTTTTTCCGAGGAGGTGCAGCATAACTAACCTAGTAGGACAGCCTAACCATAAACCGGACATAAGATAGTCCAAAAGACCTGTATAAGGGTCAAGAAAGAAGTTTTCACAGCCAAAGATTGAGGGAGTGAAGACCAACAACAGAGGTGAGCTCGGGGGATGGTGGGTGGGCGTGTGAATGAGTGGTGGAGACTTTGTCCAAGAAGATCAAGAATTACGGTAGGTACATAATTCCCATATCTTCCTGAACATAAAGTCTCCACCACTCATTCACACTAATGGGAGAGTACCGAGCTAATAATCCCCTGAGAGGGTGGCAGGAGAGACCAAGAGCTCACAAATTTAGCACAGAAGACAATTAAGGATGATTCTGCCAAACAAAATATGTCGTCTGGCATGGACATCCAGGGCATAGTGTTTGACAAAAAGTATGCACTGAGCTCCAGGTAGCCACACTGCAAATATCTGCAATGGGCACATTGAGGATTTCTGCCAGGGATGCCACGACCGCTCTGGTAGAGTGAGCGTACACTCTGCCTTCCAGCTTAACCTGCACCATGGAATAACAGTGGCGAAGGCATGCCACCAGCCATGCAGAAATGCATCTGATAGCAAAAGGTTGACCCAGCCGGGTCTCGCTGAAGGAAACAAACAGTTGCTGAGCTTTGCGAAATTCTTTTGTTCTATCTAAATAGAACGCAAAGCTCTTTTGACATCCAAAGAATGAAGAGAACGCTCCCCTTCATTTTGGAAGTTCGCAAAGTAAGTAGGAAGGACCAAAGATTGGTTTAAATGGAATTCTGAAACAACCTTAGGGAGAAACTTAGGATGGTTCCTAAGAACTACTTTGTCTTTATGAAACACAGTATACGGAGTGTCTGTGACCAATGCAAGTATCTCAGAGACCCTGCGGACCGAGGTAATGGCCACCAGGAAGGCCGTTTTCCAAGTGAAAAATTTAAACTCACAGGTAACTAGAGGCTCGAAAGGTTTTCGAGTGAGCATGTCTAGCACAAGATTAATGTCCCAGGCTGTGACTGGATGTCTGGTAGGAGGTCTGGTATGCAGAATTCCTTTAAGAAACCTCTTAACCACTGGTAACTGGGCCAGTGACAAGGAAAGCACTGGCTCATGATAAGCTGAAATGGCACAAAGGTGAACCTTGACTGTAGAGTATTGCAGATCTGAATTTGAGAGGTCTAAGAGGTACTCTAGAACTTTATTTGGTGGGCAGGAAAAAGGATTCAAAGAGGATTTTGCACACCACAGCGAAAAACACTTCCATTTGGCTGTGTAAGTTTTCCTAGTGGCTGGCTTGCGAGCAGCCAGAAGAATATCAGAAACTCTGCGAGAGACATTGAACCTGTTCACTTCTATCTCTTCAGGAGCCAAGTGTGAAGGTGAAGCAATCTCAGATTGGGATGGACCACAGGTCCCAGAGTCAGAAGGTTCGCCTGAAGGGGAAGCACTTTCTGAGGGGTTTTCGACATACTGTTGAGTAACGGAAACCATATTTGTCGAGGCCAGAAGGGAGCAATGGGGATCATTTTGTCCCCCTGGGACTCGAACTTGAGAAGTACCCTCTGAATTGGAGGAAGAGGCGGAAAGGCGTATAGAAAGCGTTTTGTCCACTGCAGCCTGAACACACCCTGACAGAAAATGCTAGGCCCTTGATTTCTGCAGCAGAAGAGAGACAGTTTTGTGTTGCATGGGGATGCAAAAAGGTCCAGGTCTGGAGTTCCCCACTCTGCGAATAGTGACTGAACTACGGTTGAGTCGAGAGACCATTCGTGAGGATCTGTCTCTGTTCTGCTGAGACGGTCTGCCAGTTTGTTCTGCACTCTCGGCAGGTAGACCACTTGATTTTAGAGCCTTGTGCTCCAAGCACCATTCCCACACTCTCATCGCTTCCCTGCATAAGGGGTAAGGGTGAGCACTGCCCTGCTTGTTGATGTAATACATCACTGCTTTGTTGTCCGTTTGAAGGAGAATGTTCTTGTGACAGAGAATGTCCTTCAAAGCCCAGACTGCATAAAGGATGGCCCTCATTTCTAGGACATTTATGTGCAGCTGGGACTCTTCCTGAGTCCACGTACCTTGAATGTGGAGAGTCTGACAGTGAGCTCCCCACCCCATCAGGGACGTGTCCGTGGTAATGGAAATCTGATGATCCAGAGGAGCAAAGGGATACCCTTCCAGAAGATTGTCCTCTTGCGACCTCCAGGTGAGTGACTTCTTCAGAGGTTTTGTCACCTTGGTGAGAAAGGACTGAGGGTGAGTGGTTGGGGACCACTGAGTACTGAGCATCCATTGAGAGGTTCTCATGTGAAGGCGTGCTAGGGGTACAGTGAACACCGAGGACGCCATGGGACCTAGCATCTGCTGCATCGAGATAGCTCGAACCGAGCTGTTCTCTCTGATGTATCAGGCCATCTGTAGGATATCACTCCTTCTGTCTTCAGGTAGAAAAGCTTTCGCATAGGAGGTGTCCGGAAGAGTTCCTATGAAAAGGAGCCTCTGGGAGGGCTGTAACTGTGATTTCTTGAGATTTAGCAGGACTCCCATGGACGTGAGAAAGTCTGAGGCCATGGCAACGGCGTCGAGAGTTCCTTGCCTGGAAGGGCTTGCTAGAAGCCAGTCGTCCAGATATGGGAACACTTGTATTCCGATTTTTCTGAGATGCACTGCAAGTATTGCACAACACTTTGTAAAAACTTGCCGCGCCGAGGACAGCCCAAAGGGCAGGACTCTGAACTGATAATGCTGGCCCAAAGCCATGAACCTTAGGTATTTGTGATGCCTTGGGTGAATAGGAAAATATTGGTAAGCATCCTGCATGTCCAGGGAGGCTAACCAGTTGTGCTGATGAAGCAAAGGTAACAGGGTTCCTAGCTATATCATTTTGACTTTCTCTTTGGGAAGAAATTTGTTTAATTTTCTGAGGTCCAAAATGGGGCGCATGCCCCCAGTTTTCTTTGGAACCAGAAAGTAATCGGAGTAGAACCCTGTGTTCCGTTGATTCAGCAGAACTACTCCCACTGCCCTGTTGTTCAGAAGGCCTTGTATCTCGGAGGTGAGAAGTTCTGACTGAACCGGTTGTAGAATTGAGTCAGACGACTTTCCACCACTGAGGAAGAGTCCCCCTCGGGCAGCTGAGGTGGGACTTGGGCCAGCAACTCAGAAGGAGGCACTGGGCACTTTGAGTCCTTGCGCCATCTGTTGCGTTTTCTTTTGAGGCTGAGGGGCTTGATTTTTATTAAAACCTCCCCTGCCTTTGCCTCAAAAGGACTGATGGTTATGAAACTGGCGTTTGTTAACACCCCCCAAGAGGGGGCGGGAGGAGGCCGAGCCAATTTAATGGCTGATCTAGTTTTTTGTGTGGCCTCTAGAGCCTGTTCCACTTGAGGGCTGAAGAGGTACACACCATCGAAAGGTAATGCCATGACCTGTTGCTGGGCATCATTCGTGAAACCTGAAGTGCGCAGCCAGGAATGGCGGCGGGTACAAAAGGCCACCGCCACTTGGGAGGCAGTATCGAAGGCATCCATAGCTGCTTTAACCTGCTGGTTGTTGGACTCAATACCTCTGGTTATGGCTTGAAGAAGCTCTGAATTAGTGTTCGACTCCGGTAGAGCTTCAACCATTTGTTTGAGCGAATGCCAAAGAATATACTCATTTTGAGAGAAATAGCCCTGGTAGCTGGTGATACGCATACCCAGGGTGGATGCAGCAAAGGCTCTCTCACCTAAAGTATTTATCTTATGAGATTTTTTTGTTTATAGATTGAGCTGTAGTAGTCTGAGGAAGGACGACCTTATCATTCTCTGCCAAGACTACAATAGGATCCGCAAAGGCTTGGGAGGCCAAAATAGGTCGATCCTTGGGAGCAGCATACTTCCTATCTATGGACTTAGCCACAGAAGGAATGAGAGCAGGATTGTTCCATATCATTTGAGAAAGCGTCTCAAAGGAGGGTTGTACTGGAGGAGTTAAATCCATAGGGATGTACAGAACATGAAGGTATTGGAGTCTTAAAAGCTTCCCAGGATCAATGTCCATAGTCTGGAGAGAAAGAGTGGAATTCAGATTTTTCAGCAGAGACTTAAATGACAGGTCCTCGACCACAGGCTCTGCAACAGGATTAAGTCCTGCTCCTTCCACATCATCACCTAGTCTAAGATCTGGGCCAGGCTCAATATCATCTCCCGACAGTCCAGGAGGGACTGCATGGACAGGAAAGGAATGAAAATCAGCAGGAAAAGAGGAAGGAAAAGAATTCGGAGAGGAGAAGCCCTGAAGATTGGCAGATGAAAAGTCAGAGCCTCGGTGCCAAGAAGAGCACAGCACCCGAAAGGCCGCATGGTGCTGACAAGCAGGCGGCACCAAAGCAGAACACAGCACTGAAAACCATGGTGCAAGAGTGGCTGAAAGGCCACACAGCACGAGAAACTCAACGGCTGAAAAGCCTGCGAGTGCAGATGGCGCCAACAGGCACAACAGATGCCGAGCACGGCGCTGGCAGGTGCACTGGCGCTGAAATCGTGTTGAGCAACCCACTGACACCGATGGCAACTGAAACCAACCCAGGGCCCTGAAAATTAGGATTTGAGGGAAAAGAAGGAAGAATACCAGGAGATAGAGGCATCGGTGTGGCCCCTGCACCTCAGCCATGTGAGGGGGGGAAAACACCTGAGTGCGGAGTCGATGGCACCGAACAGGGTGCCACGCGACTAGGGAAGCCCAATCGCTCTGCCCAATCCCCCGAAGAGCCTGAAGGCCCCGAGTGACCGGGCCAGGCAGCTGGACCAACCTCCGAGCCCATTGATCCATCAGAGTGGCCCACTGATGAAACTGCTCATCGGAAGCCCTACCAGGAGGCGGGGAAGGGCTCCGATGTTGAAGAGGTCGATGACCAGAACCAGGAACCTGTGACTCCGAATGAGGAGACCAGCAACTGACCCCAATGACCGACCGTCGACGCGCAGACATATCAGAGGGCGACCTCGAGTGATGCTTTCTCTTTTTTGACCTAAGGGTCGAAGAAGAGCTCGAGGCCAAACAGTGTAGAGAATGCAACCGTTTTCTTTTATGCTTCCGGGGGGACCGTCCATCCCCTCAGGCATTGGACCGTCCGTTGTCAGACCCCCCCCTCCGGAGAAGGCGGCAGACCGGACACAGCCCCGCTGACTGAACAGCTTTCACACGAATTCTCCCTACCGTCACCTGACCCGCTCATGGTCAACTCCATCAAAGTAGGCTGAGACTTCTTTCTTTGGTAAGAATAAATTATCATAAGTGGTACTTTATTCAAGAAATGATACAAAATAATAAACTGAAAACTATGCTGCTAGTTTGAAGTTTGACTCACAGCGGGCAAGCGACGTCGTCACTGAAGTGCACTTGACGGCGGGAAAAAAGGAACTGAGGCGGTTGGAGGGTCGACGCCAAGATAGTCATTGCCACATGAGCAGAGGCTCGTGACACCACTCCTCGCTGCTCCATCTCTGGCACCAGCCCTCCTGCAAAAAGTTTGCTCCCGCTGGGTCCTAGCGCCTCTGGCATAGATCCCATTAGTGTAAATGAGAGGTGGAGACTTTATGTCCAGGAAGATCTGAGGGAGTCACCAGTGCCCCTCTCTATACTTCCTCAAGACAAGCTGGAGGAAGCAGAGAAATCCAAGCCATGGAAATTACGTACTTACTGTAATTATTGATCTTCTTGGACAGTCTCCATCGTTCATTCACACTAGTGGGATAGGCCGGAGGTGCTAGGACCAAGTGGGAGCCAAAATTTTCTGAAGGGTCAGTGCCGAGGTAGGACCGCGCATGCACAGCACCACGAGACTGGCTTGCGCCTGTGCAGGCTATCTTGGCATCGACCCTCCAACCGCCTCAGTACCTTTTCGACTGTGGAGGTGCAGCATAACCAATGAGAATAACTCATTCTGAGTTTCTGGGCCCGAGAGGGCCCAGATGGCCTTTGTAAGAAAGGTCAAAGAACAGTGTCTTCACAGTCTGAATCATAGGGCCATGAAGACCAGGAAAGAAAAATGAGTGAACCCAGGGGATGGTGGGTGGGCATGTGAATGAGTGATGGACACTGTCCAAGAAGATCAATAATTACAGTAAGTATGTAATTTCCATATCTTCCTGGACTAAGTCTCCATCACTCATTCACACTAGTGGGAGAGTAGCGAGCTAAAACCAACAACCCTGAGTAGGGTGGAAAGAGATAGGGTTCACTCAGAAAGGACGGCCAAGGACTGTCCTGCTAATAAAAAGAGATGTCTTGCAAAGAGCATCTAGAACATAGTGCTTAAAAGATAAGTGCTCGAGTTGTAACTCACCACTTTGCAGACGACTGCAGTGGGCACAAAATGAAAGTCTGCCAGAAAGCCACAACCACTCTAGGAGAGCGGCAAAAACCTGGCTTCACAATTTGGTCTAGGACCAAAATTAATAGTGTCCAAGACATGTACTAACATAATGTAAAGGGATCTCAGGAACTGAAAGAGTCAGAGGTAAAGTCTACTGGTTCAGGGTAGAACAGAAAGTGCAGATGGAAACCCCCACTATCAAGTATGGCTGACCTGTAAACAACAGGTCCAGGAGCACTTGAACCCCTTACTTGGTGAGCAAAGGGGGTCAAGGTGGGGTTAGCCCATCAAGGGGAATGGTCTCTACTAAGTCACTGGAACCTTCCTGATGGAAGGCCAAGTATGACTTAGAAGCCTCATGTGGAGGTTTAGTAGAACCAGATCCTACCCACTGCATATTCCAAAAAAGGAATCATCCTGCCCCTGTGTGTATAACTGTAGTAGCAGTCTCTGAACTCAGGGAAGAAGGAAAACGTGTACAGGAGGACGTGTCCACTGCGGAAAACAAAAAAAAAAAAACTCTGACAGAAAAAAACAGGGGCTGGATTTGTAAGGCAAATAGAGGCAGATGTGCGTCGAGGAGAGACACAGCAGGACCAAATTATGGCTAACCCAGTCATTGAAGTGACTGAATAGCAACAGAAGTGGCTCAATGCGGTGAGGCACTATTCACTCCGGCCTCCCTGAAGGGAGTAGGAAGGACTCTAGTTTGCTTTATTGACAAACAAACATCACAGCTCCGACACGCAGTCGGAGAGGATAGCTTCGTATGTGACTGGCACGGAACCAGTGCGCAGGAACTGAAGGTGAATATTTGAGAAGCACCTCAGAAAAAGACCTACTTGACCTATGGTCAAGAAAGGAGCATGTCGTCTGTTAAGTCGAAGTAAGCATGAAAGTAGGAATCTAAGTTCCGACTCACTGAAGAGTCACTTCTGTTTCTGTGAGGCTCTGATCAAGAGAAGAAAGCCTGATGAAAAAAAAGGGGACTAACAGACTGGTTAGATGCCTAGGTTTTGTAAATATCTCAGAATAAGGGAAATCTCTCTAGAGAAAAGGGGTGAGCCATACCACCGCTGGATCGGACTGCCCCTAGGGGTAGAAGAAATCAGGTACTCTTTACCGAAGTTTAGAGACGACCGCCTCAGGACTGAGGCAGAACCTGACCAGATCCAAGTGTGGTATCGGGTAATTCCGACTAGGCCCTGTGCTGTGATAATTCTAACCTTTTTTTTTTTTTTATATTAGTCCAAGCCTGTCAAGGTTGCTGGCTGCTATTTGGCAAGGATTGCCTGATACAGAAATGACAAGGATGTCATCCCTCTGAGGAGCAGGAGGAGCCTGAGGATCCATAACTGAACTCTTGACTGGACTGATAATAATAGCTAGACAAATGTTAACCACCTGTGCTGAAGCAGCTACCAGAGGGGCAGCATCAAAAGGGGGCTGTATACCCCTATCAAAGGAGCAGAAGAGCCTGTGTGGCTCCTGACCATTGAATTAGAATGTTCCACAGAGTGTAATTGTCTTAAGGACTGAAAGAGTCTAGACGCAGAGGCGTATGGTCCACGGATGCAGTCTGAACACTATGGTGGACCCCATTACTGAGGAACTACTGAAAAGAGCTTCCATCACAGACTCTGATGATAGAGAGGGCGTGTCCTTCAGTATATAAAATGAGTCATCCGCTGTATCACTGACCAGAAGGACAGGGAGAGACTCATCTAGATGTACTTCTACCCCAGAAAGACCCATAAGAGAGGTCTAGGTCAGAGCCACTAGAGACTCCACCACCAGGAAGGGTGTAGAGGAGCGTGGCACCACGTAGGGAGCCGAGACAGTGCTGAGCGGAATGAGAGACTCCGCTTGGCGAACAGAACTGAAGAGTCCCATCAGCGGAAAACCTCTGGATGACACAAGACCTGATGCAGACTGCCACCCACCCACTAAGATGTGTGGAAAAAATATAATCCACAGAACAGGACTTCATTCTGTGGAAACATCCTGCCACAATTCCCGCGGAAGAAGAGGTCCGCAAACGGAGATCTATCCCTAGTTCTGTCGGACAGCACCAACTGGCACCCCGCGGCACCAGCGGCACTCGTGGCACAGGAGGGCACCAAGCAGTACCTATGCCAACCTGGGAGACACCTGAAGGCACCCGCGGCAGAACCCACAGGCATCCTCAGCACCCATGGCAGCAATGGCATGCAAGAGCACCCCTGATGCCCATGGCACCCAAGAAACCCATGGCAGCAACTGCACCCGAGTGCACCCATGGCACTTATGGCACCCAAGGCACCATGGTACCAATGATACCCATGGACTCATGGTACCAAAGATACTCATGGCACCCATGCCATCCGTGGGTGCCAGGTACCACCTGCAGGTGCCAGGCACCACCCGTGGGTGCCCGGTGCTGCCCGCAGTTGCCTGGCACTGCCCACGGCACTAGCAGGTGCACAGCGCTGCCCACGGCATCACCCACGGGTGCCCGCACCACCTGCGAGCACCTGTGGGCATCCGCAGCACCACGAGACACCCATGGCACCACCAGCGGCGCCGGCAACGAAGGCAACAATGACAGCACCCACAGCACCACACAGAGCCCACGGCACCAAGCATGATGCCAAGCGCAGCGCTGAGTGTGGCGTCGAGCCATGGTGCTGATCCACAGCGCTGACCCAACACCCGCAGCGCCGCCTATGGCACTGATGCCAAACCAGTGGCCATGATGCCAGACCTGCGGTGCCACCCAGGCGTCGGGCACGGTGCCGGGAAAAACACTGGAAAAAGCCAATGGAGAAGACGGGGAGAAGGAAAAAGGTGGTTCTCGTGCCAGCCCCAGCATGGAAAAGGAAGAAGGGGGGTAGGAATGAGGGGTTGACATGACGGCGAAGGCACTAAGATGGCACTGTGCTCATCCTGATCCAATTGACCCAGCTCCGGTCCAACGGCTCCAGGGCCCGGAGGTCCCAAAAACAGGAACACAGCCAGGAAAAAAGGAAAGTCAAATCCCCTGCTCCATAGGAGCAGCCCAGAGGTGAAACTGCTCACCGGAACTCCAACGAGGACAGAGATGGAGTCCGGAGTCAAGAAAGCGGCCATTAGAAGCGGAGCCAAGGGGAACCCACAAAAGTCAGTTCAGGCCTATCGCCCCTTCCGAGGAACAACTCGCAGACATACATGGGGCAACCTCGAGCGGCACCGATTCTTCTTCCCCAAATGAGGAAGAAGAGCTCAAGGCTAAGCAGAGCCAGATCCCCGGAACCGCTAGATTCATGCTTCGGAGGACTGTCCTCCCCCCAAGCACAGGACTGTCTGTAGTCAGACCCTCCCCCATTACTTAAAGGTGGCAGACCAGGCACAGCCTCTCTGCCATAACAACTTTCAAACAAAGTCTTCCTACCGTCACCGCTACCGTCTAAGGACGACTCCGTTGATGGCAGGAAAGAATTTCTTTTTCTTCATAATCATCTTTCTTGTTCATAAAATAAGAAATTACTACAAAATAGTTAAACAGTTAAACACTAAAAGCTGCTGTCATATAGACGAAAACTTTGACTCCGGCAGACGAGCGACGTCGACATTCAGCGCGACTCGATGGTGGGAGAAACGGAAATGAGGCGGCTGAAGGGTCGACACCGAGATAGCCTACACAGGCATGAGCCAGTCTCGCGGTGCCACACATGCGCGGTCCTACCACGGCGCCAACCCTTCAGAAAATTTTTGGCTCCCGCTTGGTCCTAGCACCTCCGGCACTATCTCACTAGTGTGAATGAGTGATGGAGACTTAGTCCAGAAAGATCCACCTGGACTGAGAAGGAGCTCTGGAGACTCCCAACAGAGGGTAGCCTCCCTGTCTGTCAATCCAGGGGAAAAGCTCCCGACCCCAGGGGGGGAAGGAGGTAGGAGGTGCTGGAGATAGACCGAGATCCTGACTGAGAGACAAACAGAGAGGAGGAGGATCACCCAGAGACTGAGGCCTGAGAGAGGAAGGTGGGCAGCATTCAGTGGTGAATGGTGAAGATACTCAGAAAGATCAAGAATTACAGTAGGTACGTAATTTTCATATCTTATCTGTGTCAATCTTCACCATTCATCACTGTTGAGTGATTACCAAGCCCCCCGAAGGGGGCCCAGAACCTCCTTAAGGGACAAAGTCTCTCAGCCTCCAGTGGGGGAGATACTAGAGGAGGGAACCCTAACAGGCCTGGCTAGGCCTGAGGCTGGTCTGGGTGAGGCGAGGTTCTCCTAACAGGAGAGGGAAGGTGCCCCTTAAGCTCTCGTCTCACCCTATGGGAAAAGAGATGGGTTCCCCATAAGGAGGAGGCAGTCACCCTACGCCGGGCCAAGGGTGATAACTGGGAGAGACAAAGCCATGCTATCCACGTGATGCAGATCGCTGTCCCCGCCAAACTGGAATCACCTTGTTGGCATCGTAAGATGCCCTTGCTTGGTGCCTCGCAAGCTCCAGGCCCCGTGCTGAGAGGGCAGTGGCTTGTCTGGTTGCCTCCGAGTCAAGCAAAGAGGCTAGGATCTGACCTAGCAGAGACCACAAGTGCCTGTTATAAGCAGCATGGTGGGCCTGATGAGCTGAAAGACAAAGCAGAAGGCATGCCGACGAGAAGGCTTTCCTCCCCCAAAAATCAAACTCAGCTGAGTCAGATTCTGGGGGTCGGTCATGCCTTTGGCTTCCATGCCCTGAGGGTGTCTCCAGGAGAGTCACGCCCGAAGAGGGGGGGGTGAGTCAAGGCTCCTGGAGACCCAAGAGGTGCGCAATACCTCTGGCGGAGGTCCCTCGGGGCTGGTGCTTGGGTTGAAGGACATCGCCAAGCCCAGTACGACACCTCCTGAAAAGGAGTAGGCCAGGCAGGAACCAACAGGTTGGCCATACTGAAGTCGCCTAAGAAAGCGTGCACCGACCGGTCAGGACTGCGGCTGCCTAGGTTGGAAATATGGAGCTTGTTGAGCAACCCCGACAGGAAGCGCTGATAGCTGGAAAGATCAGCAGCTGGGGAAAGGTGGACAGAGGACTCTCCCTCAGAGGAGGAAGACGAGGGAGCTGATGAGCCCGGAGATAGGTTCCGGCTGCACTGGGTAGTGGTGGAACACCTCCTCATCCATAGACTGGTAGTAAGCAGGGAATAGTGCAGCCATGGACCTAAACTGCTCCCAGGTAAGGGGTCCTGTAGGACTGGACTGACCTGGGAGAAAGGGAGGGGTTTGGCAGAGGCAAAGGGGCCAGGCACCTACGGGGAAGGGAATGGCCTCTGCCCAGGCTAGGGGACCCGAAGAGAGACCTCAAAGGAGGAGGAGACCTGGTGGTCCCAGCAGATGAAGGCTGCTCAACCAAGCTGGAATGGCCAGAGCTGAGCCCAAAAAGAGAATTCCCCCCGAAAGGCGACTGGGGCCGCATGAACCCAGAGGGGTGGCCTCTAACCTCTACAGATGAGGTTCCTCCCAGGGAGACCTCGGGAGAGAAGGTTGGACCAACGCTGCGACTCCTCCCTGAACCCCTGCAGGTTCCCAGGAGAGGGCGCTGCCCTGAATCCAACCCCTCGGACTCTGAAAGAGCCCTCTTCTTCACCATCAGCCTAGGCAACTGACACCATGTAGTTGGCTCCTGAGAGACAGCTGGAGTTGGAGCACCCTTCCCTCCCCTGCCTGAGATGCTCCAGCTGGTCCAGAAGTAGGGCCAGCAAGAACTGTCACAGGAGGGGGTACATCTCCCAAGGTGGCAGACTGATCACTGGCTCCGGGCTGCCCTGCGGTGCCCACTGGGGCACCTGGGGACTGGTCGATACCACCAACCCCAGAATCAGCAGAAGCCATCCGCTCCTTGGAAGGGGGCTGAACCGGAGCCAATGCGCTGGAGGAAGAAGAATCAGAGGAGTCCAAAAAACCCGGGAGCCAGTCTGGGCCAGCCTCTGCATCATCCTCCCCAGAGGAGGCTCAAACCCAGACCACTCTCCGATCCCTCCCAGCCACGGCACTGCGAGCATCACCGTGAACCGGCTCGGCACTGCCCATGGTGCCACCCCATCCCCAGCACCGTGAATGGTGCTGGAGGCTGATCCCGTGCCACCCATGGTGCCGCACCGAGCCCCGGTGCCGCAAGCAGCACCAGGATCGGGGTGGCACCAGTGGACAGTGCTGAGGATGGTGCCAGACCAGGCCTGGAGGCCTCAGACTGCAACGCCGGGGAGCCCTCGCCTCTGAGGAGGCAACTGCCTAGACGGTGTCTCCCGCCTGACCACCGAGGGGGTCAGGCCAGGCCTCCTGCACTATGGAAGGGGTTCCCACTGAGGCAAGGCTAGAATGGGCAGAAATCCCCTCCTCCACGGGCCATATAGGACCGGGAGGGGACCTGGAAGAAGGATCAAGAAGAAAAAATTACTCTCCTTAGTAATGTTGTTTCTTCTAATGGAGTCTTGCTATATTATGACAATTGCAGTTTGTCCCACCATTAGAACTGCCCTGGAGGTGAAATAGTTAAATTCCATGCCAGGCATGGAACTTGGAGCACGAGCTCGGTTAGAGAACTCTGTCTGTGTTGTTTCAAACTGAAACTGTCAGATCTTTACGAGCAAAAACTCACTAAGGTTCTGTGTGGAAGCTGTAACCTACACTAGCCAACTGGCTACTTAAATATTAACACATATTAACACATATTCCTGGTCCCAACACAAAGACTCAAGTCAGGGGCCAGAGAATAATATAAGATAAGAAAAGATAAAACAAAAAACACAACATCCCAAAAAAAAACCCAAGAAAGAAGGGGGTGGAAAAACATAAAATGGGCATAACGCGTGCCCACACTGTACTGCCCACCCCATACCCAAGTAGGAGTTCTGAGAGGGGCAGGCTGGGGGGGAGGTCATAATATAGCAAGACTCCATTAGAAGAAACAACATTACTAAGGTGAGTAATTTTTTCTTCAAACAACATGAAGTCTTGCTATATTATGACAATTGCAGACTACACAGCAGTACCTCCATGGAGGAGGGACAGAACCTACTTAGGGAATAGGCTCTGAAGCACAGCTGTGCCAGACCGAGCATCCCTCCTGGCCTGGACATCCAGGGAGTAATGCTTGGTGAAAGTATGTACCATTTTCCAGGTAGCTGCTTGACATATCTCTAGGATAGGGATGTCTCTGGCAGCAGCTAGAGACGCAGCTGTACCTCTGGTAGAATGAGCCCTCAGACCTGAAGGGGGAACTTCCCCAGTTTTTGATAACAAAACTGAATACAGGAGACAATCCACCTGGCAATGGATCTTTTAGTGGCAGGTTTCCCTTTTCCAACCTCACCATAAGTGAGAAAAAGTTGGAGGGATTCGAACCTGTGACCCTTGGTACGCTCTATATAGTAACTTAGGGCCCTCTTAACATCTAAACTGTGCAATCTCCTCTCACCAGAGGAGGAATGGTCAGTGAAAAACACTGGAAGGAGATAGATTGATTAAGATGGAAATCTGAAACCACCTTAGGCAAAAACTTCCTGTTAGTCCTGAGGACTACCTTATCCCTGTGGAAAGAAATAAAGTCAGTCTCTACTGACAAAGCTTGTAACTCACTTATGCGCCTGGCAGAAGTGATAGCTACTAGGAAAACAGTTTTCCAAGTTAAATACCTAAGCTCTGCAGAGGACAGAGGTTCAAAAGGGGGTTGCATCAACTGAGCAATACAAACATTAAGATCCCAGGCAGGGGCCGGGTCCCTAAAAGGTGGATTAGTATGAAGTAATCCTTTAAAAAACTTGGAAAATACAGGGTGAACGGAAAGAGAGGAGGCTTTCCTGCTGAAATAAAAGCAGAGACAGCTGCCAAGTGTACTTGAGTAGCTGGTCTCAGGCCCAAAGAATTAAGATGGACCATATGGTCCAAAACAATGGGCAAATCAGCAGATTCGGAAATATGCTTCCCAGCACACAAATGGAAAACCTTTTCCACTTAGAGTTATAAGTAGCCCTAGTGGAAGGCTTCCTAGAAGCCTTTAGGATTTCAAGAACACCTTGAGAAAGGTGTAGGTCAGCAAATTCTAACTCCTCACGAGCCAGGCCTTGAGGTTGAGAGATTTGAGATTCGGATATCAAACTCTCCCCTGGGCACAGGTTAACAGGTTGTGATTCCTGGGAAGACACAGGGGAAGATGGACTGCTAAGGACAGAAGGAGCGGGTACCAGGGCTGCCTGGCCCAATCTGGGGCAATCAGAATCATCCTGCAAGGCTGGGATCTGATTTTGACTAGCACCTTGAATAGAAGAGGGAAGGGGGGAAAGGCATAAAGAAACTTCCTTCCAATCTAGGAGAAAGGCATCCAGGGGACTGAGCCCAACACTGGGGGCCTGCAACAAAACAGTGGAAGTTGGTGATTGTCTGGGGCTGCGAAAAGATCTATCTGAGGTGCCCCATCTGGCAAAACTATCCCTAGTATTTGGGGATCCAGAGACCATCTGTGATGGCCCTGGGAAATCCTGCTGAGAGCATCTGCCAGGACATTGTCCTTTCCTGGGAGGTGAACTGCCATGAGTGAAGTGTTCAGGGAATAAGCCAGAGACCACAACTTCATTGCCTCGGTGCACAAGGCTGAAGACCGAGTGCCCCCTTGTTTGTTGATGTACCACATTGTAGTGGTGTTGTCTGTTCGGACTTGTACCACTTTGTTCTGAACAGATGCAGAAAATGCCTGAAGTGCTAGAAAAATAGCTCTGAGCTCCAGCAAGTTGATGTGGAGCAGAGATTCCTGAGGGGACCACACTCCCTGGGAGGAGAGGTCGCCCATGTGAGCTCCCCAACCCAGAAGGGACGCATCTGTAGTAAGGGTCAAGGAGTGAGATAGGGGGATGAAGGGGACCCCTAGTCTCAGATTGCTCTGATCCTGCCACCACTGAAGGGCCTGGATCAGTGTACGAGTCACTGGGATCAACTTGGAAAGGGGATCTTTCCTTTGGGACCAGTAGGCTCTCAAATGAAACTGAATGTCCCTCATCTGAAATCTTGCTCCTTGCACTACAGCTGTGGAAGCAGCCATGTGTCCTAGCAGCTGTAAGAAGTGCCTTGCTGGTCGAGAGACCTGCAGAGTGAAGGAGGAGGCCAGGGCCACTAGGTTCCTTACCCTTTCTAGGGGCAGGAAGGCTCTGGCCTGCTTTGTGTCCAATTCTGCACCTATAAAGGTGAGAACCTGGACAGGTTCCAGAACTGACTTTGGAAGGTTTAGAAGAAAACCCAGAGAGGTGAGCAGCTGCTGGGTAACCTGCAGGTGTGATTTGACCTGGTCTGGAGACTGACCTACAATGAGCCAGTCATCTAGGTAGGGAAAGATGGCAATCTTTTGCCTCCTTAAATGAGCAACTGCTACTGCTAGACATTTTGTGAATACCCTTGGTGCAGAGGTAAGGCCGAAGGGCATTGCCCTGAACTGGTAATGGCCTGAGGGCAGTTCGAATCTGAGGTACTTTTGGTGGGAGCTTCTGATGAGAACATGGAAATAGGCATCCTTGAGGTCCAGGGAAGCTAGCCAGTCCCCTGGCCTTAAGGAAGGTAAAATCATTGCCAGAGTCACCATTTTGAATTTTGGTTTCAAAAGGTGCTTGTTTAGATATCTTAGGTCCAAGATGGGCCGCCATTCTCCTATCTTTTGGGGTAAGGAAGTACCTGGAGTACAGACCCTTGCCCTGGTGTAGGGGAGAGACCCTTTCTACAGCTCTGAGAGCCAGGAGGGTTGAGACTTCTGTTTCCAAGGCAAAGGTCTCTAAAGGCCTTGCAGGTGGAAAAGATCTGATTCTCATCTTTGGAAATTCTTTGAAGCTGAGAACCAGACCCAGGCTTACTACTTCCAGGACCCACTTGTCTGATGTTAGAGATTCCCAGTTCTGAATGAAGTAAGCCAACCTGCCCCCTACCGGCAAAGGAGAATCGGCCCTGGGCGCCTCATCAGGGTGCCTGTTTGGCAGGTGCTTTAGGCTGAGGGGTGGGAGCAGGCCTGCTTGCACCCCGTCTGCCTCTGCCCCTGAAGAAGCCCCTCTGAACATAAGCAGAGGAGGCCTGGGTTTGGTAAAAAGGCCTGTGAAAAGGCCTACCTCTACCCCTGGGGGTCTGCCTCTGAGGAGTGGCTTGCCGCTCCTTGGCCTGAGCACTCTTATAGGTTGTCCTATATTCATCCATTTTCTTCATATAATTCTCTGTCTGCTCCCCAAACAGAGAATTTCCTACCACAGGAAAATCCATGGCCTTAGTCTGGGTATCCTGTGACAAGCTAGTACACCTGAGCCAGGCTAACCTACGAAAAGCCACAGATGTAGCCATGACTCTAGAGGATACATCATTAAAATCCACAGCAGCATGGAACTGCACCTTGGATGCCTCAATACCATCAGCAGCCATCTGTTCCAGCTCCTTAGCAAGCTGGCCAGAGGCCTGTTTGGCCAAAGCCATGACAGTGTCCCATCTAGATTTTTTGGTATCTTGCCACATAAGCCATGTAATTTGCTTGCCTGAGTCCCAAGGACGCTGCCATGTATTGTTTTTTAGCCATGGCATCAATCTTCCTGGAGTCCTTGTCAGGAGGATGTGAAGCCAAGGGAATATTAGCTTTATCACAGGCTGCAGCCTGGACTACTCCAACATGACTGCATTGCTGAGAAAGGAATTCTGTATCAGGACCTGACAAAGTGTACCTCCTGTCCATCTTCTTGTCCACAGGAGGCACAGAATTAGGAGCTTTTAAGATTTTTATTGTTTGCTTCCTAAATGACTTATGTAAGGGGATAGACAATCTCCTAGACTCTGGAATATCCATCATTTCTACAAAATCAGGTTCCTCTTGCTCATCCACAGCTTCCTCCAATGGGAGCTGGAGGGTTTCAGCAACTTTTTATAAAACATAAAATGAGAAGGGATTCAGAAAGCATGGGGGATTCTAAGGGTCTGTCTGGGAGATGTCGGTTCAATGGGCACCCCAGGCCCTCAAAGTCACATTCATACTGTTCATAATCATCCTCCCTCCTCTGGTTCATAAAACTCTTCTAAATCATATTCTTGAACCGATGGAACCGGCGAACCGACCTTTTACCAGACAGTGGCGGTTCGGACGGAACCGAAAAGTGACTGGACAATTTGTATAGCTCTTGCTATCTCTGCAGCAGTTGGAGAAGAAATTTTGGACTCACACCTGCTGATTTTCTTTTTTCTTTGCTGGAACTGGCTCCTCCGAGCCAGCTTTACGCTTGCCGAGGAAGTTTTGCCCTGGTCAGAGGGCACTCCCTCCGGTTCGGTTGGCACTGAACCGGGCTGGCCATCCGGTCAGCGGACTTTTGGCCTCTCGTTCCCTGAGCCTGCCAACTCTCTTATCCAGGGTGGCTGCAGGAAATTCTTACAAATCTGGCAGTCTGAATCGAGGTGGTCAAACCCGAGACAATATACATGTGGTGTGTGGGTCAGCCTGGCAAAGACTTCCCACAGACATCACAGTGTTGAAACCCAGTGGGCCCGGGTTTTCTTTGGGTTTCTCAGACATAATGCCAGCCTAACCAAAACTTGCCCTTTAACGGGTGAAAAGTTAGGTAGATACCCTTATCGGTTCCCAACCGTGTCACGGGTTGTGGAAAAAAACGTAATGAAATCCCTTTTTTTTAGAACCGATAAGAACCAGGAACCGCACTCTAAAACCTTTAAACACTTAATTCTCAAAGATCTAAAACAACTTGATCGGTTCAAACCGAACCAATAAACATTTACAAGTTCCACACAGAAATAAACCTGTCTATTACTTACGATACCACAGACAGAGCTTGAACCGATCGCTTTGCGGTTAAAATAATAACATTCTCGGTTGAATGGAACCGAGAAAACACTGTTTAAACCGAGAAATGAACCGAGCAGTAGGAGAAATCTCCGGAGCGACTGTTCAGTGAGGCGGAGTAAAGAATCTGACAGTTTCAGTTTGAAACAACACAGACAGAGTTCTCTAACCGAACTCGTGCTCCAAGTTCCATGCCTGGCATGGAATTTCACCTCCGGGGCAGTTCTAATGGTGGGACAAACTGCAATTGTCATAATATAGCAAGACTTCATGTTGTTTGAACCCTGCTTTTGGCACCCTGGGTGGACGCCTGTCCCCCAAAAGTTGGTGGCGCACATCCAACTTTTAATGCGCACAACTTCAACACGTGACGATCCATGGAGAAACAGGCATCACATCTATTCATATTGTGGCTAGGTCCCAAGCAGGTGAGGCATCGGTCATGCTGATCCAAGACGGAGTACAGTCGGCCGCAGGGACACTGATGCATTGGAGGCCGACCCACCCTGGAAGATTTCTTTTTGTCCCTCGAACCAGAAATGACCGGATGGAAAAAATAACAACCAAAAACAGCATTCGGCTTCGATGAAGAAAATAAATGAAAAGATATGAAAATTATATACCTACCATGATTCTTGTTCTTTCTGTGTATCTTCACCATTCATCACTATTTGGGTTATAGCCGTCCAGAGCTAGGACCCTGCGGGAGACTTTTTTTTCCCTATGGGTGGAGTCGATGCAGGGACGGCACCGCCCTCGAGGCCGATGTTCTACGTGGCACTCGCAGGTTGGCCATTGACTGTCATTGACTCCGCCCCAGCCTCAGTTCTGAGATGCCGGAGAGAGAGGAAGAAAGGGGTGGAGGGGTGGGGCAAGAGAGCCCAAGGGATAGAGAAAAGGAAAGGATATAAAAACCGAAAGGAGAAATAATGACAGAGAGGACAGAATAGGAGAAAAACTAGTCTAAGAGATTGGGAAAAGGGGCCCCAATCTCTGGAAAAAGAGAATGGGTGGGAGGGAGGAAGAAAGAGAAAACAAATGGGGAGAGGAGAGGAGAGGACTCTGCTCTTGACATAAACGGACCTGGACCCCTAAAACTTAAAAATTAAGATTTGATGGCAGACAAGGACCGCCTGGTCCACCCAGTCTGCCCATTTAGAAGGAAGGAGAAACAGGTTGCCAAGGAGGCGGAGGCCTGGAGTTTGGCAGCAGCAATAGCCCCACAGAAACCAACAGCTTTAGGAAAAATATAGAGTTCCAGGTAGACAAAGAGTATGTCCTTCTCCCCCACCCCCACAAAGGAGAGAACTCCAAAAGGAGAAACTTCCTAAAAATATATAGAGGGATTAGTCCCAAGGGACATCCAAAATAAGAAAACGAGGGGTCTGAAAAAAAAGTCAGGGTCCCTCAGGAGTCTGCCAGTCCCTCCACCCCCACCCCAGATTCAAGAGAGTGGGGAAAGAACTGCCAAAGGTGAGGGGGGGGAGAGAGAGAGAGGACCCCCCCTTACCCAAGACCCCTACCAAGGAGAAACTCCTCCCTGTGTGTCTTCAGAGTCCCCTCCCTCTTGACCACAAGGGAAAGGAGAGAAAGGAGGGTTGAAATAACAGGGAGATACACAGGGGAAGGGGGTTCCCAGAGACTGGGGCCCAAGGGAGAAGGTGGGTGGGATTTAGTGATGAATGGTGAAGATACACAGAAAGATCAAGAATTACGGTAGGTATGTAATTTTCATATCTTACCTGTGTCAATCTTCACCATTCATCACTATTTGGGTGCGTACCGAGCCCCCCGAAGGGGGCCCAATACGTCCCTAAGGGACTAAGTCCCTTAGCCTCCAGTGGGGGAGACACCGGAGAGGAGAACCCTTACAGGCCTGGGGAGGCTTGAGACTGGTCTAGATGAGACGAGGAACTCCCAGTGGGAGAGGGAAGGAGCCCTGAAAGCCGTTGTCTCACCCTACAGGAGAAAAGGTGGTTCTCTGGAAGGCAGAGGAAATCACCCTACGCTGGGCCAAGGGTAACAACCAGGATAGGCGAAGCCATGCCGTCCTCCTAGCGCAGATCGCTGTCCCTACAATCCTGGAGGCTACCTCATTGGCGTTGTAAAATGCCCTTGCTTGGTGCCTTGCTAGCTCCAGGCCTTAAGCAGAGGGTGATGGTCTGCCTGGTTTCCTCCGTATCAGGCATTGAGGCTAGGAGTTGTCCTAGCCTGGACCACAAGTACCTGTCATAGGAAGCATAGTGAGCCTGATGCGACGCTATGGAAAGAAGGATCCGTGCCAAATAGAAGGTCCTTCTCTCCCAGAAATCAAAATCCGCCAAGTCTGAGTCTGGGGGTAGGTCATGGTGCAGGGTGAAAATCCCAGAAGGGGTGTCCAGGCACGTCAGACCCGAAGAAGGGTGAGGCCTAGTACCTGGAGACTCCAGGGGAGCGCAATACCACTGGTGCAGGTCCCTTGGGGCTGGAACAGTGGAAAAGGGAAGTTGCCAGAGCCAAAGTGATGCATCCTGGAAGGGGACAAGCCCACCATGTTGGCCGCACTGTACTCACCCAGGAAGGCGCGCATCACTTGGTCGGGATTGCCTGCAGAGGACAGGTTAAGGTGGAGCTCGTCAATCATCCTCATGAGGAAGCATTAATATGATGAGCTATCAGACGCTGGGGAAGTGTGGATAGAGAGTTCCTCTCCCTCCGAGGAGAGGGACGAGGAGGCTGACAAGTCTGGCGATTCAGGGTCAGGCTGCACAGGAGCATGGTGAAACACCTGCTCATCCGTGGCCCTGAGGTAGGTGGGGAAATGTGCAGCTGAAGCCCTGAACTGTTCCCAGATCAGAGGTCCCCTAGGACTGGAATACCTGGGAGAGAAGGAGATGGAGACAGAGGCATGGGGGCCAAGCTCCTAGCAGGAGTGCGGCTTCTGCCCAGGCAGGGGGGCCTAGCGGAAGCTCCTAATTGGGAGGGAGATCTAGAGGTCCCAGCAGTTAACAACCGTTTAACCGGATCAGAACAGCTAGAGCTGTGCCTGTGGGAAGAAATCCTCCTGTGAGGTGACCGGGACTGTGTGGGCCCAAAAGGACAGCCCCTGACCTCCAAAGTAGAGTCCCCTGTCAAGGAGTGATCAAGGGAAGGGCAAGCATCTGCACTATGGCTCCTCCCAGAACCCGGGCTGGTCCCAGGGAGGGGCCGCCATGCCAAACCCTGACTCCTCGAACCTTCAGACTCCAAAAGAGCCCTCTTTCTTGCTACCACTAGCCTAGGTAGCTGGCAACCCTTAGCCGACTCCAAAGAATCTACCTAGGGTGCCATACCCTTCCCCTCCTGGGGTGCACCAGGCTGTCCCAAACTTAGACTGTCCAGGCACACCAAGGAAGGAGGTGCCTCAACTGAAGGGACAGATGAACAAGTGACTCCGGGCTGTGCAGCGGCGGCAGCCACCTGGACCACCGCCGGCTGGTCAGTACCACTGACCCCAGAATCAACCAGAATCATCCAACCCCGCCTTTGACAATTTCTTGCCCCCGGGACGAGACAAGACCAAGCAGTAAACAACGTAGAAACAGTACTTGACGTTGCTTTAATAAAAAAAGAACGGTCTTACCAGTCACCAGGAAAGGGGCGTAGAGCAGGGTGAAACAGAACCGAGACACACACTAGCGAATGAACTAGGCCGTGAAACACACACGCTTCTTGATTGCAGTCTCCTCATGAGGTCCTCACTCGACGGCAGGAGAAGAAGAACTGAGGCTGGGGTGGGGTCGATGACAGTTAACGGCCAACCCACGAGCGCCATTTAGAACGTCGACCTCAAGGGTGGTGCCGTCCCTGCGTTGACTCCACCCATAGGAAAAAAAAAAAAAGTCTCCTGCAAGGTCCTAGCTCCAGAGGGCTATAACCCAGATAGTGATGAATGGTGAAGATTGACACAGATAAGATCTTACTGTTCAATCACCAAGGAAACGCAGCAGCAGGACTAGGACTTGAGGTAAATGATGGACTAGGCCACAGACAAAATGGCACTCACATGCGAGGTTGTGCTCACTCGGCGGGAGAAGAAGAACTGGGGCTGAGGAGGGGTCAGTGTCGGTTACTGGCCAACCCGTGAGCACCAATACATCGGCCTCGAGGGCGACTCCTCCCCTTGCAAAAAAAAAGCTCCCGTGGGGTCCTGATCCTCTGGCTCACTACCCAACAGTGATGAATGGTGAAGATTGACACAGGTAAGATCTGGAAGTTAGATGAAGAGAGCTCTTGGGGCAACTTCTGCCTCAGACAGAGAAATAAATCTGACGTGAGAGGACAGTAGAGTGTGACCACGCAGCAGAGATTTGAATTTCATTCCTTTGTTCCCCAATTTACATAAAATTCCACTCTCCAGGACAGCTCAGCAGGCTGATTGCATTAGTAAGCATAGTGAGGGATTCCTAGGGTTTGAATCTTATGTTCCCTAGCTTGAACCTGAAATATTTTCTGTGTGATGGCCTGACAGGGATGTAAAAATAAGCATCTTTCAGATTCAGGGATCCCAGCCACTGGCTTGACTGCAAAGATGGTATTCCTGTTCTCACTGTGACCATTCTGATTTGTTCTTTTTTTATATGCTTGTTGAGATATGTGAAATCTAAAATGGGTAGCCACTCCCCATTTTTCTTGTGGGCCAAAAACTACCTTGAGAACAGACCATTGCCCCACTGAGAGGCAAGGAGCTTTTCCACTACTTTTGCCAGCAGCAATTTCTTTACTACCAGTTCCAGCAGAATTCTTTCTGTGGGAGAGTGAGCTGCAAAGCTTTTGTATTTCTGCAATTTTGGAAATTTTTCAAACTGCAGAGACAAATCTTGACCCAGTACCACCAGCGCCCACTTGTCTGGGGTAATGTTTATCCATTCCTGGAAGCAGTGAGTCGCTCTTGCCCCCCTCAAGCAATGGTTGGGAGACCTGGGTAGAACTGTTACAGGTTTTGCTTTCACTTGGGCTTAGGTGCCAATGCTGCAGCAGCACTATGTTTTGTGTCCCTTCTGCCCTTGGCCTTACGGTAGCCTCTTTGTGGCTGGTACTCATTAGGGGTATACGGATTACAGGCTCTTGGGAAGTATCCCCTGCACCTGCTTCCCCTTCCATAAGGCCCGTAGGAGGTTGAGGCCTTTTCTTTCTCATTATTACTCTTGTAAGCAGTTTTGCATTCATTCACTTTTTTATGTGTGCCTCTGTTTCGTTATCTAAAAGTGAGTTCCCCCCTGATGAAGGCCTAATTGTTTGGCCGAAGCGCTGGGGAATCCAGCTCCTCAAAGTCATGTCCATGGATTGTATAATCTGTTACAATAAAATGCTACGTTGGCACTAACTTTGTTCATGGTTTCTAAGTGCAGATTTACTGTTTCGTGATTTTGAGTTGGCTACCCTTTCCTGCACCACAGTGAATTCCGTATTGCGCTGCTCCTTTCTGTACCTTTGGTCTGACTGCCCTGGGACAGGATGGCTGTCCTTCACCAGAAAAATCTTCTTAAGGACACTGCATGGGCTAAAACTCTAGCAGCAGTGTCATCAGTATCCACAGCAGTGCAGAAATGGTATTTAGTGGCATCTGGGGCTGATCTTGATGAGGCAATTAAGTATTTTGCCAGCTCACCATCTGCTTTATCGGCAAGTGCCAGAATTGTGTTCTATAGTGCTTTCTGGTACTGTGCTATATGTGCTGAATAAGCTGCCTGCCTAATGAGCAAAGAAGCTGAGGTGTAAACTGTAATGCTCTCCTATTCTTAACGAGTGGTATCAGATGTCTGGGCCCAGTGTTTGCTAAGACAGTCCAGTGTACCCTTTCAGAGTGGTCCTTTCCCAAGGAGCCTACAACAGAATCCTGACATGCAAGATATCAACATGTAAGATCCTGACACCATTTTCCTGACAGACAAGTGCCCGACAAGTGTAAAATCCTGATATGGGACTGCCCGACAATGGAAGTGCGAGCACTGTGGAAGTGATTACATCTTAGTTATGGCCCGCACCCCCTCGTTATGGGGGGTTTCACCCCCCCGCACACCCCATAACTAAAATATAATCACCTCCATGGTGCTCACACTTAAATTGTTGGGCAGTCCCAGGTCAGGATCTTACCCTTGTTGGGCACTTACCTCTTGGGAAAACGATGTCAGGATCTTGCATGTCAGGATTCTGTAGGGATACCCTTTCCAAGCACATTGAAGAATGTGCTGGTGATGCCCCTTCCGGAAAAAAAAATCTCTGGATCCAGTCTCTTGGCATATTATAGGCCTGTCTCTAACCTTCCTTTTCAATGAATAGTTATTGAGAAGACAGTGGCTCTGCAGCTTGAGGCACACCCCATGGCCTTTAACATCTATAAGCCACTCCATTCCAGATTTAGATACAGACATAGTAAGGTGACTGCACTGGTCAGGGAGCATAATGACCTCCTCAGGGCAAGAAATAAAGGGGAATGGTCAGTTCTTGTCATACTTGATCTTTCCTCAGTATTTGACACTGCCGACCATGGGCTGTTTTTGGATCACCTAAGGGAGGGTAGCCCGTCAATACCGTGACTGCAGAACAGCAACCTGTGACAACCATGAGGGAATCACGGCACTGACACCTTTGCACAACTGACGGTTCCCCCCATCCCCGAGTGGTGCCCCTCCAGAGTTGGAATCTAAAGAGTGGGGCGACCCCACAAAATAAGTAATTTCCCAAACTGATCACATTGCTGATTTGGCACCTTTGTCATGGGTTGCCATTCTGCAGTCACAGTTTTGACATGGAGCCCTAAGGGAGTACTGTGGACTCGCTGGTACAATCATTAGCTGGTTTGAGTCCTTCCTCAGGGATTGGACATAGAGGGTGGTGATGGGAAATGTTGCTCACTCCTGAAGCCCCTTGCTCTACGGTGTACCCCAAGGCTTGATCCTCTCATCTATGTTGTTCGCAGTGTACATGCTGCCCCTAGGTGACATCAGATGCTACGGCTTGGGTTTTCACTGCTATGCAGATGACACCCATTTTTAGCTGTCATTTGCACCCAGGACACCTGGTGCAGCTGAAGTACTTAATTTATGCCTGATTGAGATCTAGGATTGGATGTCCTCTAGCTGGCTGAGACTCAACCTGAACAAGACGGAGATACTGGTGATTAAGTTTGGTCAATGGCAGGGTGTGGGAGCCACAGCAGAGAAGACTAGCCTGGTGCTTGGTTCCTCTAGTCTGGTGGCATCCACTAAGGTGAAGAATCTGGGCATTATTCAGGATGAAAGATTGACACTTGAGGCTCAGGTGTCATCTGTAGTCTTGAGTGGCTTTTGCCATCTTGGAAACATCTTCCCAATTAAAGCCTTGATCCTACTGGAAGACCTGCCCTCTCTGATACATGTTTTTGTTACTTCCAGACTCGACTGCTGTAACACTCTATATCTTGGGGTTAGTGAAGGAGTCCTATGACGCCTACAGCTAGTGCAGAATGCAACAGCTAGCTTGCTGATGGGCTGTCCGAGGTCATGTCATGTGATCCCTGTCCTGCGTGACCTACCCTGGCTGCCAGTGAAGTGTCAAATCTCCTTCAAGGTCGGTTTGCTGACCTATAAAGCCCTATATAGACTGGGTCTGGGCTATCTAACTGATCTTCTGTCCCCTTATTGCCTCGCTCGTCCTCTCTGCTCCTCCAAGATGAGCCTCCTAGCGATTCCCAGGGCCAGGCTTAAGACATCAGGGGACCACACTTTTGAGGTGGCCAGTCCAACCCTGTAGAATTCGCTTCCCAGATCTCTGGGGGAAGTCCCTTTCAGTGGAGATCTTTACAAACATTCCCTGGTGTTTCAGCAACCCCATGTTAAACTCATAATTTTTTGCCCAGTACATGATGATCATCTAAACATTAAAAATCCACATCAAAAGCATGGGTGTTCATGCTTGTTTTTAAGTTACATTGGTGAGACTTAATCTCTCTTTATGGAAAAAATCTGGAAGGAGTCAGATTGTTTTATGTGCTTATAACATTAATATTTTAGATGTCAACATGAGTGTGAAAAAAATGTGAAACAAGGACTCATCATTAGTCATGATGCTTGCTTCACTTTTCCACAAATGCAAAAATAGAGTAAATTACCAATACTATGACACCCGCTTGAACTGATATTCCCTAAAAAAAGGGGGGAAATATTTGTATGTTTTTACACATAAAACCATTTCAAACCCATGTCATTTTCATAAAACTTTTTTGATAGATGTAAAAAATGGTTATGAATATAGAAACAGAAAGAAACGTAGGGGGTGCCATGCTTCTTTTGGTTATATCTGCTTTCAAAGTTGCAGTTTCAGAGGTGGTCGGCTCGGAACAAAAATAATTGAAACAACCCGTTAAAAAAATAAAACCTGCAAGGATGCTATTCAAACAATTCAAAAGTACATGCAAATAGGCTGGCCCAGTGGTGATGAGGGTTGAGGCGCTGGGTGCCACACCTTGCAGCACGCCGGCAGCCCATGTTTGGGAATGAGCACGGGTCGCCGTGGGTCGGCAGAGAGGAGATGGATTAAGCATCTGACGGACTGCTCTCCATCTCTGGGGAGGGGGGTTTCCAGCGACTGATACCTGCCTGACCCCTAGCGGAGGCTGGGGCTCGATGGCACAGAGCCCATACTATGAGGCGGGATGCAGCAGACGCTTGACAGGGGCGCGCATGGGAGCGTGCGTGCACCCAGTCACTGGCGTCATTGCACGCCATGAAACTGCAGGGGAGAAAAGCAGAAAATGGGCACCCGGTCGCAGCAGCTTGATGGCCGTCTGTGAGCACCTGCGCCGGCTCCAGGAGGGGATCACCATGTGGATCCGTAACTTGGTAGGGGAAGTTGGACACCCCGCCATGGAGGGCAAGCCATGGGGCAATTAAGGTGATTGCCCTCCGAGGACGGATTGGCCGACTGGGGCCCCGGGAGAAACAACACCCACAAAAAATTACATGCAGAATGACAAGGACTTTAGCATAAAAATAAACTGTAATTAAAGACAGATGTTTAGGTAAAGTGCCTTACACAGAAACTTAGAAGGTGATGGCAGATAAGGACCGTGCGACCCACCTAGTTTGCCACTTTTCCCTTCCTAATGCAATACTGCAGACCCTAGTTGATCTGTGGCTTACCCTCTCTTCCCTACTGCGAGAGTACTCTTATGTCTATCCCATACATTCTTGAATTCCCCTACCGTTTTTGCCTCCACCACCTCCACAGGGAGGCTGTTCCAAGCATCCACTACTCTTTCTGTGAAAAAGTACTTCCTCACGTTGCCCTGAGCCTACCCCCCCCCCAGCCTCATATCATGCCCCCTTATTCTTGTACACATTTGTCCTATCTTCTATAAAACAGACATTGCTTAAAGGCAAGATGAGTGGAGGTCACTTGGTCAGGTTGCTTGATGAGGAAACATAGCTACATAAATGCTGCTGTACTGAAAGCTCAGTTCTGTACTGTACTAGGAGTTGTCAGTATCAACATCAGTATCACTGACATTGATGTTGCTGTCACTCCATTATAATTTTTTGAACATTAATTTCTGTATAAACTCCAGGCATTTTCAGGCTTATTATTGCAGAGTTTCTGCATCATTGCTTATTATTGGCAAGTTCTGATGCAGGAACTCACCAAAATAAGGCTGCAAATGTTTAGTTTCTACATCATGCAGCCTAAATCACCTAAAGTGATGGTAAAGCAACACTGGAGCCAGTAGAGGGAGATGGCGATTGATAAAACAGTATAACAAAATACACCCGTTGTTTCTACAATGAGTGTGCGCTCGCTCTATGCCATTCAGATGGTGACCAGCCAAAGTGGTGAGTGGGGTGCTGTGCTGCTTGCAGTCTCTGCTGCTGTGGTACCCGCATCAGTGACTGGAGTGAGGGGGTGCGGAGGGAGGATGCTGAGTGGGTGGGTTGGGAAGGGGTCAGATGCCTTTCAGGGGTTGGGGGTCCACTAGACCTCTGGAGTATGCAGCAAGTATTACAGGACTGGTAATCTGGGGGTGGAGGGCCCACTAGACTACCAGGGAATATCTTCTTATGCTACAGGATGAGTGATCGGGGGTGGGGGATCACTACACTATCAGGGAATATCACTTTATGATACAAGATGGGCTACTCGGGGTCCACTAGACTAGCAGGGCCTTCTACATAGATGTCAAGATGGACGATCAGGAAGGAGGCACTGCTCCACGGGGATAAGGGTAGGGTTAAGACAGTGCTAAATAGTGCTGCAATGGTGGCTATTTAGCACTGCCAAAACCTCTGAATACACCACTGTGCCCAGTATGAATGGGGGATCCCTCATTTGAATGGGCACTGTGGTATAATCTAAACAGTAACACTCTTGGGTCAGTGCAGTGCACTGGGGGCCTTTGAATATGGCCCTTGTTGGCCAGCACTATTCACTGTTTATGTGGCACTAATCTGGTTAGTAACAGACTGTTTGAATATGGGAGCCAAGGACACTTCACTGCCAGGTCAAAATCTGTGTGTGTGTGTGTGTGTGTGTGCGTGCCTGCATGCGACAGATGTTGAATTTAGCACCTAGTACCTGTTCTGAGTGAAATTATTTGCCTGTCCACACTGAACTCCCATGAGGCATATTTACATAAAATATTTCAACATTGGATAGTTTGGGAATATTTTAAATATACGGAACAACAAGAAACATGCATGCTATATAAATGTTCAATATATACATGTAAAATGCAGTTATTTATTTACATTTTGAGAATGGATTATCTACATATTGTTCATGTACAGGATTTATTTTCCCATTATTCCAGACATATGTAAAAATTCCACACACTAGCCAATTGTACAATGTTTAAAATATATCTTTCAGACAGAGGCAGGGTGCTAAAGTGGGTGGTGAATTGTTTACCAGCATGCCGTGGACAGGATTTTGGCATTGACAGTGATGACATCTACATGAAGTTGTGTCATTTGGGCAGGGACTGAATGCATCTGCAAAAGTTGATTTATTAACCTACAGGTGCAGGCAGAACAGTAAGGGTAGAACACAACAGTAGAGTCATAAGATTATTTTCACTACATCACAGAACCATAGAAAGACGGGGACAAAGAAAGACCCAAGGTTGATACAGTCTGTGTGGGAAGCCTACCCGTATACCATACATAGTGCCAACCACTGTCCTAGGCTGAGTGTTCTGGTGATGACTTGTCCCTGTTTCCACCATGATCTCCCAAAGCCCCGCTTCCTACTACTAACCCCTTAAATCCCAGCCTGCCATGAGCCTTGCTATGGCTCCAGCGTTTACCACCATGTTTGTGCATGTCTGTTGAGTCAAGTAACGAAATACTGCTCAGCAAGCAAGCACGGAAATGTTTTTTAAAAAGGCTATACAGGCGTGTTTATTTTAATTCTAGCTGCAGGTAAGTGGAATATAATGTATATAACTGCATATTAGGAGTGTGCATGGCCAAATATAATTTAGCAAATACTATAAATAATGGAGTCCCAAGTACTTAGGATCAAACACTGAATAATTTATTAACTGTGGTATTCTTTTTTTACAACTTATTTACCCAGGACAGACCAGTGAAGATGTAACATTTAGTTTTGAGTGAAACCCTGCTACATCCATTTCTACAGCTATGGACTAGAGCACTGTGAGGTTTAAGTGACTTACTTAAAGTCACGTAGTGAGAATTTGACTTTGGTGGGGTTTGAACCTTTGGTCTGCTGGTTCCAAAACTACCTCTCATTTGTTTTCCTAGTCAGACCCTGTAAAATGTTTGATAAGAAACCCCCTTCCCTCCCCAGATGGCCAAAGCTGGTCTCCGGACTATCCTCTCCTCAGACCCAGTCACCACAAACTCTCCAATACCCTTCTCTGTTTTCATGGATTTCTTCCTAAAAATAAATTTGCAGGTTGGCCTTTAGTTTTCCTTTTCATTCCTATTCCAACCCCAAGTCCCCTATTTTCCTTAATCTGAACAATAGGCCCTTCCTCTTGACCCCGATCCACAGTTTTCAGGACCAGCACTTATAATCCCCCCTCACACACACACACACACACACACACCCACCCCATGACTCTCTGTTTCGTAGTAGTGGAAAATTCAGACATATGAATGACCAAGCACACGATTGGGAACATGACTGGTGAGGGGGTGGAGCAGTTTGTGCTACTGATGACAGGTGCCACTGGACAACAGAAAACAGGTGATGGGGTGTTACTGAAAAACAGGGAGTGCATCCGGTACCACTTTTCCTGGTGTCTAGCAGTATTTTCTTTTCCTCTAATTGGTCTCATGCCACATTTCTTGGTGTCTAGTAGTAACCCCCTCCTTCTCCCCACCCTGGGCTGTTATCTGTGGTGTCTAGCAGTAATCCCCTCTCTCTCCCTGTCCTAGGCTGTTACCCCTGTTGTCTAGCAGTAACAACCCACCACAGGTCAGATACCTCTTTGCTAGAGTAGGCAGAGGTGCAATGTGCTTTAATTTGCAGCACTGCCAACATCAGGAACAGCTCCACACTTCATGCCAGCACAAAACCAGATGCCAAGGACTCTTTTGCAAGGAGAGGCTGCAAGCACCAAAGCAAGCTTCTGCTCATACAATTCATGCCAATGCTGCTGGAGCTCATACTATACCCACTGCTGCTGCCGTTGGGAGACATGCTACTGTACCCCCCTTCCCCTCCAACCAGCACAATAATGATCCCAGAAGAGTTAGGTCTCAGTTAGAGAGAGCAGGTGAATCCCATGGTAAGAAACAAGCATGTGTGTATCTGTTTCTGTAGTATTTGTGTGTTTTGTGTGTGTGCGTCTGTAAGTAATGTTGTGTTGTGTGTCTGTGTAAGAAGTGCTCTGTGTCTGCTCACAGTATATATCCCTGTGTTTCTACATCTCTATGTAAATGTTATGTGTGTGCATCTGTGAATATAGTGCTGTGTCTGTGCATCTGTGCAGTGCTGTATGTAGTGATGTGTGTGTGTCTGTGTGTATGCAGTGCTGTGTGATTTTTGTAGTGCTGTTAGAATGTGTCTGTTGTGCTCTATGTGTAAAGCAATGTTCGTGTCTGTCCGAATATGTAGGCCCTGATATTTAAACAGTTAGCGCAGCACTAACCAGGTTAGTGCTGGTGGTTGGTGGCCATATTCAAAAGCCCCAGTGCGCCATGCTATCCTGTGACTGACAGTGCTTCTGGGCAGGGAATGTTATAAGCCTATGAGAAATAGAGGATCCCTCTTACATAAAGGCAGTTTTAGTAGTGTTAAACAGCCACCATCACAGCACTGTTTAACGCTACCAAAACCCTGCCCTTAACCCCCACCTATTGCCCATGCTGGTATTTGTATGTGATATAGTTGGCACCTAGTGGTCCCCTAACCCCGATCATACATGTAGATAGTATATATATATATATATATATATATATATATATAAATAGAATAAAGTATGGGTCGGGATGTGTAATGAGAAGTTTACACACACACCGAGGGGTTAGATGCTACATAAACCCGAGAGTGAAGCTCAGGGGTTATGACTAGCATCTAACCCTTTGTGTAAACTTCAAGTTTACATGCCCAACCCATATTTTATTTTATATAATTGCTGAGTTTCCCTTTTTTCGCCTCAGCAATTATATAAAATACAATTGTTGCTAAAAATCAGGTCACAGTCCAGTTCGTAGTCAGGTTAATCTCTTTTTTTATTCATTTAGCAAGTTTATTTTTTGCTGGGGAATTTAAAAAAAAAGAATGCTGTGGTAGGTTTAAAAAAAAACTTACCACTGAATCTGAGTGGCGGTTTAATGTTTCTTTGCTGTTAGGGGAGAAAGGAAGTGGAAAGCAGTTGGCAACTAGTGCAGCGGGCGCCTGCGCAGAGTGAGAGAAGCCATGCGCATGTTTGCCGTAATAAACACTCCTTTATTATGACAAATTACACCACGGTTTCCTATGGGAAAAAAGGGAGACTTAATTATGATATATATATATATATATATATATATATATATCTCCCTGCTGTCTAGTGGTCCTCCGACCCCCTCAACCACCAATGTAGATAGTATTACAAATATTTCCGTGGCATCTAGTAGTCCCCCCCCATCCCATACAAGTGGAACACCCTGCCAGAGGAAGTGGTGGGGGCTGAAACAATCACGGGATTTAAGAATGCATGGGATAGACATAAAGGAATTCTGGAGGTCAGGGGTGAGGGGCAACAGACTTCTTGGAAAACATAAACTGAACTTACAAGCTCAAATGGGCAGACTGGGTGGGCCATAGGCCCTTATCTGCCGACACTGTCTATGTATCTATGTATGTATCTATGTAGACAGTATTATAGACACATCCCTGGCATCCAGTGGTCTCCCTAACCCATCATCGTCCAAGCAGATAGTATTATAGAAATACCCCTGGTGTCTAGTGGTGCCCCCACCCTGAACAGTTCTCAGTTCCCCCTCCTGACTCACCCTGCACCCACCACCTCACCCTCCAGTCACCGGTCCACATTCAGGGAGAGTGACCAGCACAGCCCTCTGCTCACCTATTTAGCCAGCTGCTACCTGACTGTAAGTGAGCAATCACGAGTGTTATGTACTCACGATCCCTCATGGACAGTTGGCCATCAGCTGACGGAGGAGGTCAGCAGAAGGCTGTACCTTTTGCCGTCCCCAAGTGTGGACAAGTGACCGAGCTGAGGGACAGTGGGTATGGAGCAAGTAGATCAGAAGGCAGACTGATAACTGTTCAAGGGGGGTGGGGAGACCACTAGATGCCAGGGATACATCTATAATACTATCTACATGGGTGATCAGGGGAACCATAAGATGCCAGGGATACATCATCAACATGGGTAACCATGGCATGGGGGACCATTAGACACCAGGTATATAAATATAATGCTATATACATGGGTGACTCAGGGTTGGGGGGGATCAATAGCTGTCAGGGATATATATATATATAATACTATGAGGTGATTGATGGGTGGGGGGACAACTAGACACCAGGGACTTCTTTCTACACTTTTGTACATGGCCAACATGGTCACTAAGGGGCAGTGTGAGATGTTAATGTGTCCATAATGGGTATGCAAATGGCCCCTTAATGCCTTGCATGCCCAATTGGCTCAGTAGCATGCTAGGGCTGAATATGGCCCACAGAAGCCCTGGTGCTATCCTGTTTGGGCAGCACTATCTCCAGTGGGCTCCTCTATGAGCCATATTCAGCCTTTGGTTGTGTCAGCGCAGTGAACAGTCACTATGAACTTCTCTGGCATGGCACCATATTCAGACAGTTACTGCAGTCCATTGGAGTGCCCTGTCCGAATACTGCGCAAAGCCAGATGTACGCTATTTGCCACACAGCGCTACTGGCTGTGTGGGCTAATGGCTGGCTCTGCATATGGGGGCCACAGTGCTGTATATGTGTGAATCTGTGTATACAGCAGGTGTGTGTGTGTGTGTGTGTGTGTGTGTGTGTGTGTGCATGCATGCGTGTACATATGTAGCATTGTATATGTATGAATATTTGTATGTAACAGTGTATTTATGTGTGTCTACAGTTGTCATATTTGTCCATCTATGATAGTATGTAGTCCGGGGTGTGCACATGTGTCTGCATAAAGTGTTTTATATATACATATATATATATATATATATATATATATATATACACATCACATTGTATATATAAAGGTGTGTGTGTGTGTGTTTGGGAGTGCATGTGTGCATCTGTTTAGTGTTGTGTGTGAGTGACTGCATCTGTGTATTTTGTGCTGTATGCATTTGTGAATCAACCACCACTTATTCACTGTGATGTTCTTTGGTGGGGGGGGGGCTGAAACAATTAATTCAACCTAGTGGTTCTGTGGGGTTGGAGACCCAGGTTGTAACCTAACAACCAATACATACTGTGCTATGTAAGCTAAGGGAAGGGATAAGTACAAGCATGTTAAATATTTGTAAACTATTGTGTGTGCTTACTTTCACTTCTCAACTATTTAATGCCCTTTCTTTTTCACTGTTATTATTTTAAAATAATTAATTTATTTTTCTTTTATTCTATTACCATTGGCAAAGCAGCCCGTTGGGTGTAGCCACTCGTGTTTGTTTTAGCCGCTTTTATAATGAATACAGTAATGTCACCAAACTTGGGGGGGTATCTTAGTTCTTCCTAGAATCAGTCTTCTTCACAGAGTACCACTGTTGGGTCTAAGATAAGGTGCCAGGACACTATGTGACAGGGTTGAATAAGGCCCTGTCACATTTGTTATGTAGAAAGAGATAAACACACGGATCTGTTCTATCCTCTCCTTTTCTGTCTCTTGTCTGTCTGGTTGTGCAACCAAATGTTCTTGTGAGACCTAGGAACTGATCACTCTGAAAGTCTCACGATTCTCCTCTTTTCTTCCCTCCTTGCATATCTGCAGTTATAAAAATATATGTGAATCATTGTGTGAAACAAAGTGATACTGGGATCTCTTTGTTTGAAAATGTATATAGTCATACTGTTGAAATGATTGCAAAAAGCTATTTAGAACTCAAGGGCTTAACCTGAGATGCAGTTTGAGCTCCTCTCAGGCTTGTTTGCAAACTGTTTTGCAGAGCTGTCAGCAGGAGGCCAGCTTGGGACCTTGTTCTATTTGCAAGGCTGCTTTACAAAGAACTGACAAGAACATTTCCTGAAAAACAGAATGTCTCCTTAATGAGTTCCCAGGCAAAGACTTATGAAAAGAGCAGCAATGCTTTTTCTAGCGAGAGAGAAAGAGATTGAAACCTGGGATTAGAGATACCCTCAGATGAAGGACTTAGTTTTCTCTGTTTGCACTGCCTTTGTAAATAGTTATACTGAGCAATCTTTATTTTTTCATTTTACTGTTATTGATAATAATAAAATGTTACTTGCAAATTTTGCAACTGCTCCTGGTTTCTCATGCTTCCTGACCTGTGCCTTGACAACACACTGCAGAAGCAAATCTTTTCAGCCAGGGCATCAGCATCAGCTACTGGCATGGCTGCATGCATGACACCACATGGTGCCACGTGCCTGTCAATAACTGCTGCTGATGTACTAGCCTACCTCAATTCAGTAAGCAAGAAGAGTGACAATCAGTGCTTGTAAAAATAGATAGTATAGGAAATAGAATAGTAAGAACAGGAAAAGGATATATGAAGAGAAAAGGAACAACTCTTCCACCCATGGGGTCAAAGGAGGTCCCTACAACTAATATGGATAAAACATGTGTCCAACACTGACATGCTGCATATCTCCTATAAATGTTTAGGACAGAAGAAAAAATTACTCACCTTAGTAATTGTGTTTCTTCTAATAGAGTCCTGCTGTATTCTGACATATCCAGTTAGCCCCAGCACTTGAACTGCTCCAGAGAGGAAAGAGTCAACTCTATGCAGGAAGTATAGAACGTTGAGCTTGAGCTCAGTTCAAACCTCTGTCTGCAGCACTTCAAAGTGTAACCCTCAGATTCTTATGAGCTAATACAAACTAACTACACTTCTAAAAGTGGAAATTGTAAAGAACATAGCCAACAGGCAACAAATTTTTGGTTCCCCCAAAAGACTCAAGCCGAGAACCCAAAATAATAACCAGGTAGTGAACCAACATATAGCTACCAAAACAACATAACTATAACCCCTCCCCTTCTAGAAGGAGGTACCAGAGTACCCTGAGATTGCAACACTATGCCTGCCAGCCACTTCCCAAAAACAGATTCTGAGAGGAGGCAGGGAGGGAGGTCAGAATATAGCAAGACTGCATTAGAAGAAACACAATTACTAAGGTGAGTAATTCTTTCTTTAAACAACATGAAGCCTTGCTGTATTCTGACATATGCAGACTACCAAGCAGTACTGCCATGGAGGGGAAGTACCGAACCTATTTTGGGAATAGAATAGGCTCTGCAGTACTACTGTTCCAAACCGAGCATCACTCCTAGCCTGGATATCCAGAGAGTAATGCTTGGTAAAAGTATGGACAGTTTTCCATGTGGCTTCTTTACATAGCTCTAGTAAAGGTATCCCTGGCAGCAGCAGCCAGAGAAGCAGCTGTACCCCTAGTCGAATGAGCCCTCAGGCCTGAGGGGGGTATTTTGCCTAGCTTTTCATAGCAGAATTGTACACAAGAGACAATCCACCTGGCAATAGTTCTCTTAGTAACAGGTTTACCTTTTCTCACTTCACCATAAGAGAGAAATAAATTGAAGACAGTCAAACCTAAATGCCTTAGTATGCTCAATGTACAGTAGTAGCTAAGTGCCCTCTTAACATCCAAACTGTGTGATCTTCTTTCTCCTGAAGAAGAATGATCAGTGAAGAACACAGGAAGAGACATGGACTGGTTCAGATGAAAATCTGAAACCACTTTAGGTAAGAACCTCCTACTGGTTCTAAGGACCACCTTATCTCTGTGGAATGAGATAAAATCCAGCTCCACTGACAGAGCTTGTAATTCACTAATATGCCTGGCAGAAGTAACAGCTACCAGGAACACAGTTTTCCAAGTCAAACACATGAATTCTGCTGAAGCCAATGGCTCGAAAGGGGGTTGCATAAGCTGAGCAATGCAAACATTAAGATCCCAAGCAGGGGTAGGGTCCCTAAAGGGAGGGTTGGTATGAACCAAACCTTTAAAGAACTTACAGAAGACAGGAAGAGATTACAGGGAGGAAACCTTTCCCACTGACAGGAATGCAGAGACAGCTGCTAAATGAACTTTCACAGTGGCTGGCCTGAGGCCTAGGCCATTGAGATGAACCATGTAATCCAGAACTGTAGCCAGATCAGCAGTATCTGGTAAGACATCCTTATTGGAGCACCAAATGCTGAATCTCTTCCATTTGGAATTATAAGTTTTTCTGGTGGCAGGTTTTCGAGAGGCTTTGAGAATATCCAGGACCCCCTGAGACAGGTGCAGACTTGCATAATCTAACTCTTCCAGAGTCGAGCCTTGAGGTTGAGAGACCAAAGGTTGGGGTACCAGATTCTTCCCTAAGAGGAGGTTAACAGATTGTGCTTCTTGGGAAGAGATAGGGGGAGATGGACTGCTAGGGACATCAATAGAGGATACCAAGGCTGTCTGGCCCAGTCTGGTGCAATCAGGATCACCTTGCATGGTTGTGACCTGATCTTGACAAGTACCTTGAATAACAGAGGAAAAGGAAGAAAGGCATACAGGAATGTTTCCCCCGCAATCCAGAACCAGATAATCCAGAGGAACTGTGCCCATGACTGGAGGTCTGCAACAGAAGAGACGAAGTTGATGATTGTCTGGAGCTGCAAAGAGATCTATCTCTGGAGTGCCCCACCTGGAGAAAATTACTTTCAATATGAAGGGGTCCAGGGTCCAATCATGATGGCCCTGAGAGATCCTGCTCAGGGCATCTGCTAGCACTTTGTCCTTCCCTGGAAGATGGACTGCTACTAGAGATGCCTTCAGGGCATAAGTCAGAGACCATATTTTCATGGCTTCCATGCACAAGGTCGTAGACCGAATGCCTCCCTGCTTGTTGATGTACCACTTGGTGGTGGTGTTGTCTGTCCTGACCTGACCACCTTGTTCCTTACTGAAGTCCGAGAAAGCTTGGAGAGCCAGGAATACTGTCCTGAGTTCCAGAAGATTGACATGAACTAGAGACTCCAGAGGGGACCACACCCCTTGTGCTGTGAGGGCTCCTAAGTGAGCTCCCCAGCCCAGGAGAGAGGCATCTGTGGTTAACACCACTGAATGAGTCTGACTGATGAATGGGACTCCTTGTCTGAGATTGTCCTTATCCAACCACCACTGGAGATCTTGGACCAGAGTCTGAGTTACTGGAATCAATTTGGTTAGATCTTTTTTCTGAGATCAAAAGGACCTCAGATGGAACTGAATGTCCCTCATTTGAAATCTGGCTCCCTATACCACCGCAGTGGAAGCTGCCATGTGACCCAGGAGCTGAAGAAAATGTCTTGCTGGTCGAGACACCAGAAGGTGAAAAGAAGAAGCAAGATCTGTAAGGGCCTTCACCCTTACCAAGGGAAGAAAAGTCTTTGCTTGGACAGTATCCAACTCTACCCCATGAAGGTAAGGAGTTGTACTGGTTTAAGAACTGACTTTGGTAGACTGAGAAAGAACCCTAGAGAAGTGAGCAACTGTTGTGTCACTTGTAGATCTGACTTGACTTAGTCTGGAGACTGTCCCACGATGAGCCAGTCGTCCAGGTGTGGCAAAATGGAGATATTCTGTCTCCTGAGAAAGGCCACTACTACTACTGGGCATTTTTCAAACACCCTTGGAGCTGATGTTAAGCCGAAGGACATTGGTCTGAACTAATAATGGTCTGAAGGCAATTCGAACCTGAGGTACTTTCTGTGGGAGCACCTGATTGGGATGTGAAAGTAGGCATCCTTGAGGTCCAGGGAAGCTAACCAATCCCCTGGCCTTAGAAAGGGAAGAATTACTCACAGAGTCACCATTTTGAATCTTGGCTTTAAAAGATGCTTGTTTAGGTATCTTATGTCTAGGATGGGCCGCCACTCCCCTGTCTTTTTTGGGGTAAGGGAGTATCTGGAATATAGACCCTTGCCCCTGTACTGAGTAGGAACCCTCTCTACAGCCCGCAGGGTTAGTAAAGAAGACATCTCTGCTTCTAGAGTAGTGGTCTCAGAAGGGTTTGCAGGTGGAAAGGATTTGGTCCTCAATTTTGGAAACTTTGCAAAACTGAGAGCTAATCCCTGGCTTACTACCTCCAGGACCCACCTGTCTGAGGTAACAGACTTCCAGGCCTGGAAGTAATAAGCCAGCCTGCCTCCTACTGGGATTGGGGAGTCGACCCGGGCTGACACAACAGGGTGTCTGCTTGGCAGGCGCCTTGGACTGACAGGAGGATCCAGCCCTGCTCATCCCCCTTCTGCCTCTCCCTCTGAAGAACCCCCTCTGAGGAAAAGGAGAGGATGCCTGTGCCTGGCAGAAAGGCCTGTGAAAAGGCTTGCCTCTGCCTCTAGACGGCTGCCTCTGAGGAGTTGCCTGCCTTTCCTTGGCCTGTGCACTCCTGTAGGTGGTCCGGTACTCATCCATTTTCTTCATGTAATTCTCTGTCTGCTCCCCAAACAGAGAACTACCCACCAAAGGGAAATCCATGGCCTTAGCCTGAGTGTCCTGTGAGAGGCTAGTACATCTGAGCCAAGCAAACCACTGAAGGGACACAGATGTAGCCATGACTCATGATGCCACATCATTTGAGTCCACAGCAACATGAAATTGAATCTTGGATGCCTCAATCCCATCAGTAGCCACCTCCTCCAGCTCTTTGGCTAGCTGCGGGGAGGCCTGTTTAGCCAGTTCCAGAACAGTATCCCATCTGGTTGTCTGGTATCTGGCTGTGTAGGCCATATAATTCGCCTGCCTGAATCCCAAGGAGGATGCCAAGTACTGCTTTTTGGCCATAGCATTCACCTTCCTAGAGTCTTTATCTGGGGGGTGTGAAGCCAAAGGTATGTTAGCCTCGTCACAGGCTGCAGCCTGCACTACCCCAACATGGCTGCAATTGGTGGAACAAAAACTTTGTACCTGAGCCTGAAAGCATATACCTCCTGTCCATTATTTTATCTACAGAAGGTAAAGAATTTGGATTTTGAAGAACTTTCTGTGTCTGTTTCCCAAAAGATTTATGGAGGGGAATAGACAACCTTTTGGACTCTGGGATGTCCATCATTTCCACAAAATCAGGCTCCTTTTGTTCCTCGACAGCTTCAACCAAGGGAAGCTGGGGGGTCTCAGCCACCTTCTTGTGGAACAAATAGTGAGATGGGACTCAGAAAGCCTGGGAGGGGAAACATTAGAAGGTCTGTCTGAGGAGATGTCCGGTTCAATGGGCTCATCCAGACCTTCATCACCATCATCATCGTCGTCCTGTTCTCCCCCCCCATTCCGGTTCATAAAATTCATCCAGAACATATTCCGGAACCTGGGGAAGCGACCGAACTGAATGCCTAGCGAGAGAACGCCGGATCGGACGGAACCGGATGGAGCGATTCTACAATGCTTATCGCCCTGGCTATTTCTTTGGCAGTTGGACGCTGCGGTTCTGGATCCAAACCGGACGACTTCCTTTTTCGCTTCGATGGAACCGACCCCTCAGGATCTGATCTCCTCTTGCCCGAGGGGGTATCGCCCAGGTCAGTGGGCACTCCCTCAGGTTCGGTCGGAACCGAACCAGGCTGGCCATCTGGATTAGCGGACTTCTCTGCCTCCTTTTCCCTGAGCCTATCCAACCTCTTTTCTAGGGTGGTCTTCGGGAAATTTTTACAGCTTTGTCAGTCTGAATCAAGTTGGTCATACCCCAGACAATAAACACAAGTGGTGTGAGGGTCTGCCTTAGTAAAGGCATTCCCACACTCACCACAGTGTTGAAACCCAGTGGGCCCATTTTGTTTCTTATGTTTCTCAGACATGACCACACTACAAACTTACCTTTTACAGCTTAATAGCCAGGTAAGACCCTCCTATCGGTTACCAACTGTGTTATGGGTCATGGAAGAAAACATATAAAATACAATTTTTTTGAAACCGATAGGAACCGGTGCCTCACACTACAAAGAAAAATAAATAAACTGTAACCCAATCGGTTCCTAACCGGACCGATTGACAGGTTTTACAATTTCCACACAGAAATATACACAAATAAACCTATAGTCCACTACCTACAACACTTACTGTACCGCAGACAGGGATTTGAAGCCGAAAAATTAACAAAATCGGAAGTTAAACTGATGGATTTTTAAACCGAACCTACTAAGCGAAGGAGCAATCTCTGGAGCGACTGTTCAGTTAGGCGGAGTAAAGAATCTGACAGTTACACTTCCAAGTGCTGCAGACAGAGGTTTGAACCGAGCTCGAGCTCAACGTTCTATGCTTCCTGCATAGAGTTAACTCTTTCCTCTCCGGAGCAGTTCAAGTGCTGGGGCTAACTGCATATGTCAGAATACAGCAAGACTTCATGTTGTTTGAATAATCTCTGCTGCATTAAATAATGCTGAAATGTACCACAGCACAGTAACAGTATTTCTATCACTGCTGCCTCTGCCCTGAAATATTCTGTGGCTAGCAGCATTATATAATTTTTTTTTTTAAGTTTCTATTTATACTCCCCCCGCAATGTCGGTCTCCACTCTTTCGGGAGACACATTGCAGTCTATCCCCGCACCACAGCCTCCCCGATTCTGCCCCTGGTGGTCCCCATCGAGTCGTGGCTGTACCCCCTAGGCGGGTACGGGGCTGGGCGGCATGCCCCAATAATCCTGCTGTGTCGGACCACTGGGGACGTCAGGGAGGTGCAGGCGATCAGGGTCACTGCTGGGTCTCCGTCACCTAGGAGACCGACACCGGTTTATCCTCCTTTTTCTCCCCTCAGCGTGGTGCACGTCCCGTGATGTCAAGGCACTCGGCACCAACGTTCACCACGTCCCTCGGCCGGCCCTTTCTGAAGTCAGGAGTTGCAGTACCCCAGGCCTCTGCTCGGGGTCAGGAAAACTGAGGGCCTTGGCCTCCCCCCTTCCCCCAGAGAATGCGAGCAGTCGTGGGATGCTCAAGCCTTTCTCCCCGGCCAGCCCTCCAATGACCCGAGTCCGCTCCCGAACCCAGGTTGCTGGCGTCACGAGTGAAAATCAAACCGTGCACCGATGGGCTGGCTAGCATTATATAATTTAATGCATAACACTTTTTCATTTTAAAAGTGGCAAATTGAACACCGTGGTATAAAAAGCAGTTAATTCTCTCACTATTAGTTTGTCACTCTTTAAAAAAATTCAATTTACAATGCTCTGGCAGTTGAAATAATGAAACACTGGAGACACATAACATAAAAAGAACAGATCACGATCTCCTTAATTTTTTTGAGCCAATTAATAGGGAACTGGATTGGAATGTTCCAGTGGATGTGCTCTACTTGGACTACTCAACGGCCTTTGATGAAGTGCCACACTTTGAACTGATTAACAAACTAGAGGAAACAGGTGCAAATAAGAACATAGTGAGTTAGATAGCCTCATGGTTGAACAATAGAAGGCAGAGGGTTTCCATTAACGAATGGGGTCCCTCAGTGGTCGGTTCTGGGACCGGAGCTATTTAATATCTTTATCTCTGCCATGCAGTGTCCCAAAGGGGCTTGGCTCTGCAAATTTGCAGATGACACCAAGATGGGAGCAATAGTTGATGATAATGAGGACATACAACATTTTCAGAATGAGACCAGTAATTTAGAAAACTGGGCCAATAAGAACAAACTGACCTATAACATTGATAAGTGCAGGGTAATGCACTTTGGGATCAGAAATAAAAAAGATAAATACACATTGAACAGTAACAAGCTCTTTTCGACCAAGGAGAGAGACCTTGGGATTCTGGCATCTAATAGGTTAACCTTCGACCTTCAGTGTAAGACTGTGGTGAATAAAGGTAATAGAATCTTGGGCTGTATTAGCAGGGCTAGGAGAGTAGTGATCCCACTGTACTCAGCACTTGTGAGGCCGTTCTTGGGGCACTGTGGGCAGTTTTGGGCACCACACAGAAAAGGGGATGTGGGAAGGCCAGAGGGTGTCTAGAGAAGAGCAACACAACTAGTAGCTGACATTAAAGATCTACCATATGATGAAAGGCTGTCAGAATTGGGCACGTTTACACGAAAAATATAGGAGGATGCAGGGAGATTTATGTATGGTATACAAGGCACACTACAACCAGGACATTTGGAACTGTATAGGATTAGAGGCAAAAGGACATGGTAGAGACACTAGGTTCCATAACAGGCAGTTAAAGGGTGAATATTATAGGAAAAAGTTAAGGGGAGCATGGATAAATCAGAGAGGTCTCAGCTTGGAACGCTCTACCAGATCAAGTAGTGAACAGTCCTAATATGAAGCATTTCAAGGAATTCTTGGACTCTTATTTTATTGGTAATGGAAATTTGGGTTATGTTTAAGTACAAATCAAGTCAAAATGGATAAATGCTAATGGACTTGTATTAATCCTATGAATATCATCAAAGTGGTATACGTTACATCTGAAAAATCATGACATGGAAAGCAATTATTAACATATCTCTTTAGTAAATTTGAATCAATTTTTCTTCATAAAATATTATATTACTTTATTACATATAGAATAATAGATGGGGTGGTGTATTTAACAAAAAAATTTTACACACACCCTTGGTGTTGGATGCTACATAAACCCTGAGAGCGAAGCTCGAGGAGTTTATTTAAGCATCCAACACCAAGGGTGTGTGTCAACTTTGAGTGCAAGTGTGAAAAAATGCTCCCCATCATTATACGTCAATAATATTTCTAACATTTATAACATGTTATAATGAATCTTTACCTTTTTTCATCGTTTTCTTCCACAGTGGGTCTAGATGAGAGAGATAAGAGCCAACTTTAAAAAAGTTAACATCATTTAATCAGCTTTTGAAACAGAGGGATCAAAATGTTGAAGAGGAAAAAGGTTACATGAAATTATTCAAATTTCAAGTTGTCTGCTGTGCCCCACTATGACAACAGTGTTGTCCCACTCAGAACATTTGGTTCACTGTAATCAAGTCATTGATGAATTGCATCTGGCATGAGATTGGGGGCAGGCAATTTTGAAGCCATACTGATGGACAGTGATCCGTTTTTTCCCAAGTGGGACTTGATGCACATTGTCCACTGTGTTTACCAGTATGAGAAGTGACATCCATTCACTTATCAAATATGTAGGCTTATCATAATGCAGCCCTTGCAAAGGAAATGGAAAAGTACAGTTATGTAAGAGCTTACCGTAACAGCAGATCTTCAAGAGGATCTCTTGCAGCAGGCCACACTTATGAAACTATAGCCACCAGGCACTAGAACCACATGGAAAGATTTTTAGCTGGCGGTCTACCAGGGGGCGACTCACTCCAACATCATATGTCAATGTTGCCCTATCTTATAAGAGTGGGCAGTCCACACGCCCTCCTCAGTTCTCCCGCCAGAGATCATAAGCCACCTAGCCCCTGCTAGGGGAACCGAAGAGGAATGAAAGGTTCCTGCTAAAGAAAAGATGGTAAAGAAGGTGGTACAAACACAGATGGGCCTCCCAGGCCCAGGGTGAAGGATGGAGGGACAGCATGGCCTGCTGCAAGAGATCCTCTTAAAGATCTACTGTAACGGTAGGTTCTTACGTAACTGTGCTATCTTACTTTGAGTGTATCTCTTGCAGCAGATCACACCTATGGAATGAGACCCGAGTAGTTCCATTATCAGACAGCACAGCCTAGGTAGAGAAAACCTCAAGCCTAAAAAAGTAGGCCCTGGAGGACTGCTAGGCCAAAGTTGACCCTACACCTAGAGGCAATGTTCAGACTGTAGTGCTTGGTAAAGGTGTGGACAGTATTCCAAGTAGCAGCACAGATCTCTGCAGCTGACACATTCCTGAAACAGGCAACAGAAGTGGCCATGCCTCTGGTAGAATGGCCAGAACAATGCTAGGAAGATCCTTGCCGTACTTCCTGTAGCAAAAAGTAATACAGTTGGCCAACCATTTGGACAAGCACTGTTTTGAAACAGGAACGCCCTCTTTCCCAGGGGCAAAAGAAAGAAATAACTAAGAGGACTTCCTGCAGTCCTTCATACATTGTGTGTAGTAACGTAGAATTCTATGTACATCTAAAGTGTGGAGCAATGCTTCCCCAGGATTGGCATGCTCTGGGTAATAAACAAGAAGGTGGATGGATTGATTTAAAGTAAACTCAGACACCACCTAAGGAAGAAACTCAGAGTTAGTACGCAAAATCAAATAAGGTTGCTCACACATGAGTGCCTGTAACTCTGAAATTCTTCGAGCAGAAGTAATAGCAACTAAAAATAATGCTTTACACAATAGAAAGCATAGCTCGCATGTCATGGCTGGCTCAAAAGGAGCCAAAGTAAGTTTATCCAACACAAAATTCAAGTCCCAAGGCAGGACTGGATTGCAGATAGGAGTCTTCAGGTGAAGAATGCCTCTCAGAAATGTATGGAACTGTGCCAGTTGTGCCACTGTACGGCCATCAGTAGGCACATGGGAGGCAGACATGGCAGACGTGCACCGTAAGAGAGGAGTACTTCAGACTGGAGTTTGAAAGGGACAGCAAGTACACCAGAATCTGATTCACTGGACAAGTGAAGGGATCCAGCTGATGTGAAGCAGCCCACAATGCAAAACATTTCCACTTCCTAGTATAAGCGGTCCTAGTGGAAGGCTTCCCAGCCACCTTGGGTGACACCCTGAACCAAGCCATGGCTATGTTCTCAGAACCCAGGCATGAAGATGCAGGGATTTGAGGTCCGGATGGACTAGGGTGCACCGGTTGTGGGAGTGCAAGCCGGTGCACAGAGGTAGAAGTACTGGAGGTTCCACTGTCAGCTGCTGCAGTAAAGGAAACCAGATGTGATAAGGCCAGAAGGGAGCGATGAGGGTCATCATGGTCCCTTCCATCTGGAGCTCGATCACAACCCTCTGAAGCGGGGGGAAGGGAGGAAGTACGTACAGAAACCTTCCTTTCCAAGAGAGGAACAACACGCCTTGCCAGAAAACTCCAGGCCCTAGATCAAGTGAGCAAAAAAGCGTCAGTTTTGCGTTGAGTGGGGATGCAAATGGTTCAACTCTGGATAATCCCACCTGTGAAACAGGTGTTATACTACTGAGGCCAGCAGCTCCATCTCATGCATTTTGGACTGCGACCGGCTTAGGCTGTCCACCAGGAACTGGCTGAGGAGCTGGCAGGGCCACTTGCAGACCTGTTTAATAGTTCACTAGAGTCAGAAGTGGTACCACAAGACTGGAGAACAGTACATGTAGTGCCCCTCCACAAAAACGGTCCCAAGGATGACCCAGGGAATTACAGACCAGTCAGTCTGACCTCCACTGTGGGTAAGCTCATGGAGACCATACTAAAGGAAAGGTTGGTGGAATATCTAGAGAAGCATGGTCTTTAGGATACGAGGCAGCATGGGTTCATGGGGGGAGATTGTGTCAAACAAATCTGATTGACTTCTTTGACTGTGTCACTAAGACAGTAGACAGGAGCCAGGCAGTAGACATCCTCTATCTTGATTTCAGAAAGACCTTTGACTCTGTGCCCCATAAAAGGTTGATCAGGAAGTTGGTGGATATCGGGGTTGGGGAAAAGATGTCCAGATGGGTGGAAAACTGGCTGAGGGACAGAACCCAGAGGGTGGTTGTGAGGGGAGAGTTATCTGGCACTAGAGAGGTAACCAGTGGGGTCCTGCAGGGCTCGGTGCTGGGGCCGGTGTTGTTCAATGTCTTCATCAATAACACTGGAGATGGCATTAAGGGCAACATGTGCCTATTCGCAGATGACACCAAGCTCTGTGGAACAGTGGACACAGCTGAAGGGATACAGGACCTACAGAAAGATCTGGAAAAGCTGGGGAAGTGGTTCAATGCCAAGAAATGCAAAGTTATTCATATTGGAGCCAAGAATCCCAGTACAGAGTACTACCTGGGTGGAGTCCAAGTATCTGCATCAGAGGAGAAGGACCTAGGAGTGATGATCACTAGTGATCTGAAGCACTCCACACAGTGCGAGAAAGCAGCAGCAAAGACAAACAAGATGCTGGGATGCATATCTAGGGAGATCAGTAGTAGGAGAGAGGAGGTTATACTGCCCTTGTACATGTCACTGATAAGGCCGCATCTAGAGTACGGAGTTCAGTACTGGTGCCCACACCTCAAAAAGGACATTAACCTGCTGGAGAAGGTCCAGAGGAGGGCTACAAAGATGATAGCAGGTCAGCAGGGTAAGGCATATGAGGAGAGATTGAGGGCACTGAAGAAAAAATTACTCACCTTAGTAATGTTGTTTCTTCTAATGGAGTCTTGCTATATTATGACAATTGCAGTATGACCACAGGTTAGAACTGCTCCAGAGGTGAAATAGTTAACTTCCATGCAAGGCATGGAATCTTGAACGCGAGTTCGGTTAAGGAAGCTCTGTCTGCTTGCTTTCAAACCCAAACCGTCAGATCTTCTGACTAAAACTCACTAATGTTCTGTGTGGAAGCTGTAAACCTACACTCAGCCAACTGACTACTACCCTAACAAACACACTTGTTGGTCTCAAAAAGACTCAAGTCAAGAGACCCAATAATGAAATAAAACACACTCACCCTAGGGAGGGTGAAACAAAACAACAAAGTGGCAAGAAAAACAGAGTGCCAACACTGTGATGCCCACCCACAGTGCAAAAAACGAGAGGTTCTGAGAGGGGCAGGAGGGAGGAGGTCATAATATAGCAAGACTCCATTAGAAGAAACAACATTACTAAGGTGAGTAATTTTTCTTCAAACAACATGAAGTCTTGCTATATTATGACAATTGCAGACACACAGCAGTACCCCAATGGAGGGACAGAACCTACTTAGGGAATAGGCTCTGAAGGACAGCTGTGCCAAACCGAGCATCACTCCTAGCTTGAATGTCCAAGGAATAATGCTTGGTAAAAGTGTGAACCGTTTTCCAGGTAGCTGCTTGACATATCTCTAGAATGGGATGTCTCTGGCAGCAGCCAGAGAAGCAGCTGTACCTCTGGTAGAGTGAGCCCTCAGGCCTGAGGGAGGAGTCTTACCCAACTTTTCATAACAGAATTGGATATAAGAGACAATCCACCTGGCAATGGATCTTTTAGTGGCAGGTTTCCTTCCCAACCTCACCATAAGTGAGGAACAGTTGGAGGGAGTCAAACCTGTGACCCTTGGTACGCTCTATGTAGTAGCTAAGGGCCCTCTTTACATCTAAGCTGTGCAGCCTTCTCTCACCAGAGGAAGAATGATCAGTGAAGTAAACAGGGAGAGAAACAGATTGATTAAGGTGGAAATCTGAAACCACCTTAGGCAGGAACTTTCTATTAGTCAAGGACTACCTTATCTCTGTGAAAGGAGATAAAGTCTGGCTCCACTGACAATGCTTGTAATTCACTTATGCATCTGGCAGAGGTGATAGCTACTAAAACACAGTTTTCCAAGTCAGGAACTTAAGCTCAGCTGAAGACAAGGGCTCGAAAGGAGGTTGCATGAGCTGAGCAATGCAAACGTTGAGGTCCCAGGCAGGGGCAGGGTCCCTGAATGCAGGGTTAGTGTGAAGCAAACCTTTAAAAAACCTGGTAAATACAGGGTGAGATGAAAGAGGAGAGGGTTTACCTGCTGAAAGAAAAGCAGAGACAGCTGCCAAATGTACCTTCAGGGTAGCTGGTCTCAGCCCTAAAGTGTTTAGATGGACCATATAATCTAGGACTGTGGGTAAATCAGCAGTGTCTGTGGGAATATTTTTTTCCGAGCACCATATGGAAAACCTTTTCCATTTGGAGTTATAAGTAGCCCTGGTAGAAGGCTTCCTAGAAGCCCTGAGTATATCCATTACACCTTGAGAGAGGTGTAGGCCAGCAAACTCTAGTTCTTCAAGAACCAGGCCTTGAGATTGAGAGACTTGAGATTCAGGTACCAAACCGTTCCCTGGGCACATGTTAACAGATTGTGATTCTTGGGAAGGCACAGGGGAGGATGGACTGCTAAGGACAGGAGGAGAGGATACCAGGGTTGCCTGGCCAATCCGGAGCAATCAGAATGACCCTGCAGGATTGGGCTCTGATTTTGACTAGCACTTTGAACAGAGAGGGAAAGGAGGGAAGGCATAGAGGAACTTCCTTCCCAGCTGAGGGCTAAGGCATCCAGAGGGACTGAGCCCAAGATTGGGGGCCTGCAGCAAAAGAGAGGAAGTTGATGATTGTCTGGAGCTGCAAAGAGATCTATTTGAGGGGTGCCCCATTTTGCAAATACCATTCTCAGAACCAGGGGATCCAGGGACCACTCGTGATGGCCCTGAGAGATCCTGCTGAGAGCATCTGCCAGGACATTGTCCTTGCCTGGGAGGTGAACTGCAAAGGGAGGTGTTCAGGAGATCGCCAGAGACCACAACTTCATGGCTGCTGCACAAGGCCGAGGACCGAAAGTGCCCCCTGCTTGTTTGATGTACCACATTAGTGGTGTTGTCTGTTCTGACCTGCACAGTCTTGTTCTGAACAGATTCTGGGAAAACTTGAAGTGCTGGAAAAACTGCCCTGAGCTCCAACAGGTTGATGTGGAGCAGAGATTCCTGTGGGGACCACAGTCCCTGGGTAGTGAGGTCGCCCATGTGGGCCCCCCACCCCAAGAGGGATGCATCTGTAGTAAGGATTAATGAGTGAGGCTGAGTGACAAAGGGAACTCCTTGTCTCAGATTGCTCTCATCCTGCCACCACTGAAGGGCTTGGATCAGGGTTCGAGTAACTGGGATCAGTTTGGTAAGAGGATCCTTTCTTTGTGACCAAAAGGCCCTCAGATGAAACTGAATGTCTCTCATTTGAAACCTTGCTCCTGCACTACTGCTGTGGAAGCAGCCATGTGCCCTAGGAGCTGCAGAAAATGCCTTGCTGGTCGAGACCTGCAGGGTGAATGAAGAGGCCAGGGAGACAAGGGCGTTTGCCCTGTCTAGAGGAGGAAGGCCCTGGCTTCCTGGGTATTCAGCTCTGCGCCTATGAAGGTGAGGAGCTGGACAGGCTCCAGTACTGACTTTGAGAGATTCAGAAGGAAATCTAGTGACGTAAGCAGTTGCTGGGTTATCTGAAGATGTAGGTTGACCTGATCTGGGGATTGTCCTACAATGAGCCAATCGTCCAAATAAGGAAAGATGGAAATCTTTTGCCTTCTTAGGCAAGCTACTGCTACTGCCAGGCACTTGGTAAATACCCTTGGAGCCGAAGTGAGTCCGAAGGGCATTGCCCTGAACTGGTAATGGCCTGAGGGCAGCTGGAACCTGAGGTACTTTCGATGGGAGCTTCTGATGAGAATATGGAAGTAGGCATCCTTGAGGTCCAGGGATGCTAACCAGTCTCCTGGCCTTAGGGAAGGTAAAATGACTGCCAGAGTCACCATTTTGAACTTTGGTTTTAAAAGGTGCTTGTTTAGGTATCTGAGATCCAGGATGGGCCACCATTCTCCTGTCTTTTTTGGGGTAAGAAAGTACCTGGAGTACAACCCTTTGCCCTGGTGTAGGGGTGGAACCCTTTCCACGGCTCTGAGCGGGGAGGGTGGAGACCTCTGTCTCTAAAGCGAGAGTGCCTCCGATGGAGATGCAGGAGGAAAGATCTGGTCCTCAGCTCGAAATTTTTTGAAGCTGAGGACCAGTCCTATTACTACTTCCAGGACCCACTTGTCTGATGTGAGAGACTTCCAGTCCTGGACAAAGTAAGCCAGCCTGCCCCCTACCGGTAGAGGAGAAGCGGCCCTGGCTACCCCATCAGGGTGCCTGCTTGGCAGGGGCTTTGGGCTGAGGAGTGGAAGCAGGCCTGCTTGAACCCCTCCTGCCCCTTCCTCTAAAGAATCCCCTCTGGGTATAGGAGGAAGAGGAGGCTTGAGCCTGATAAAAAGGCCTATGAAAAGGCCTGCCTCTGCCCCTGAGGGGCTGCTTCTGAGGAGTGGCCTGCCTTTCCTTGGCCTGTGCACTCCGATAGGTGGTCCTGTATTCATCCATTTTCTTCATATAATTCTCTGTTTGCTCCCCAAACAAAGAATTGCCAATCACAGGAAAATCAATGGCTTTTGACTGGGTATCCTGTGACAATGGGGTGCATCTGAGCCAGGCCATTCTGCGAAGAGCCACAGAAGTAGCCATAACTCTAGAAGATACATCATTAGAGTCCACCGCAGCATGAAATTGCATTTTTGATGCCTCGATACCATCTAAAGCTACCTGTTCCAGATCCCTGGCAAACTTGTCAGGAGTTGTTTGACTACAGCCAGCACAGTATCCCATCTGGATTTCTGGTATCTGGCAGCATAAGCCATGTAATTTGTTTGTCTGAGCCCCAAGGATGCTGCCATGTACTGTTTCTTTTGCTATAGCATCAATCTTCCTGAGTCCTTTTCAGGAGGATGTGAAGCTAGGGGATATTTGCCTTGTCACAGGCTGCAGCCTGCACCACACCCACATGGCTGCATTGCTGTGTGAGAAATTCTATGTCAGAACCTGATAAAGTATACCTTCTGTCCATCCTTTTATCCACAGGAGGTACAGAATGAGGAGTTTTTAAAACTTTTACTGTCTGTTTCCTGAAAGATTTATGAAGGGGAATAGACAATCTCTTAGATTCTGGAATATCCATTATTTCCACATAATCAGGCTCTTCCTGATCATCCACAGCTTCCTCACCGGGAAGCTGAAGAGCTTCAGCAACCTTCTTGTAAAAGATAAAATGAGCAGGGGACTCAGAAAGCCTAGGGGGGGAACCCCTAAAGGTCTGTCTGGAGAGGTATCTGGCTCAATAGGAGCGTCAGATCTTCCAGACCATAATTACTCTCTTCACTCTCCCCACGGTTCATAAATTCCTCAAAATCATAATCCTGAACCGATGGGACTTGGTGAACTGAACGTCTCCCAGATGGGGCGGTTCAGGAACGAGGAAAGACTGGACAATTTGGATTGCTTTGGCTACTTCTTCAGCTGTTGGGGAAAGGACTTTTTCCACAGCAGCAGACTTTCTAGTCCTTTTTGCAGGAACTGGCTCCTCGGAGCCAGCTCTTCGTTTGCCCGAGGAAGTCTGGCCCTGGTCAGAGGGCACTCCCTCAGGTTCGGTTGGCACCGAACCGGGCCGGCCATCCAGGTCAGCGGACTTTTTGGCCTCTCTTTCCCTGAGCCTACCAACTCTCTTTTCAATGGTGGCAGCAGGGAAATTCTTGCAAATCTGGCAGTCTGAATCGAGGTGGTCAAACCCCAGGCAATAAACACAGGTGGTGTGAGGGTCAGCCTTGGCAAAGGCTTCCCCACAGACATCACAGTGCTGAAACACAGTGGGCCCGGTTTTTCTTTTGGGTTTCTCAGACATTATGCCAGCCTAACCAAAAACGTGCCCGTTTATGGCAATCCGACAAGCAAGACTCTCCTATTGATTCCAAACCATGTCATGGAGTCGTGGAAAAAACGTAATGAACCAGTTTTTTAGGACCGATAGGAACCGGAACCGCACTTCTAGAAAAAGGACTAGCATTGAAAAACAACCTAATCGGTTCAAGCCGAACCGATAAATGTTTTACAAGTTCCACACAGAATTCGAATGTAAAACCTATCTATTACTTACGTTACCACAGACAGAGCTTGAACCGAACGGTTGCGGTTAAATTAAGACGAATTTAAACTTTTTAAACTGTTTTAAACCGCGAAATGAACCAAGCAAAAGGAGAAATCTCCGGAGCGACTGTTCAGTGAGGCGGAGTAAAGAATCTGACGGTTTGGGTTTGAAAGCAAGCAGACAGAGCTAACTTAACGGAGCTCGCGCTCAAGATTCCATGCCTTGCATGGAAGTTAACTATTTCACCTCCGGAGCAGTTCTAACCTGCGGTCATACTGCAATTGTCATAATATAGCAAGACTTCATGTTGTTTGAACATGTACTCCCTGGAAGACGGGAGAGAGAGAGAGAGAGGGGACATGATTGGGACCTTCAAGTACTTGAAAGGAATAAATAAGGTTGTTAAGCAGAGTCTCTTTAAGCTGAGTGGCAACAATAACAGGAGGGGGCACAGTCTTAAGCTGGAGGGTGGGAGGTTTAGGAGGGAGGTCAGAAACATAGAAACACAGAAGTTGACGGCAGACAAGGACGGCAAGACCCATCCAGTCTGCCCATTTTTTCTACCTTATGAATGTGCCATAGGCTTGTACTCTGTCAATGGCCTATCTATTCATACTCATCTGTATTGCTCCCTTATTCCTATCCCATGCCTGTTTGAAGCCCTGCACTGTATTCATATCCACCACTTCCTGAGGTAGGCTGTTCCATGCATCCACCACCCTTTCTGTGAAAAAGAACTTCCTCACATTACCCCTTAATCGGCCTCCCTCTCATTTCATGCTGTGTCCTCTTGTCCTGCTATTTTTCTTATATTGAAACATGTTACACTCATTCACCTTGTTAATGCCCTTAAGATGTTTGACTGTTTCAATCATATCACCTCTCTCCCTCCTTTGCTCTAGGGTATACATATTGAGCTCCGTTAAATCTGTCCTCATGTGTTTTCTGATGCAGTCCCTGCACCATTTTGGCTGCCCTTCTCTGGACTGCCTCCATTTTGTTAATGTCCTTGTGCAAGTCACGGCCTCCAGTACTGCGCAGTACTCCAGCCAGGGCCTAACCAGTGTCTTGTAAGAGGATTATTACCTCCTCCACGACTTGGCGACACACCCTACCAAGGAAGCACTTCTTCTGCCAGAGGGTGGTGGACAATTTGGAATGCGCCTGCCAGAAGAGGCCATCCAAGACAGTGGGCAGCTTTAAGAAAGGCTGGGATAGACCATGGGGGAAGGTAAGGATCATGGGTAGAAAGGATGGGAGGAGTGGGGAGGGTGGGCAGAGACATTAGCTCAAGCTGTGGACCCTGCAATACGAGCAGACTTGATAGACCAAATGGCCTTCTTCTGCTGGCTTCTTCTGGATGCCTGGAACATGGATGGCTGACAGTTCTAGACCATGTTCCACAGCCCAATACCAGCCTCTCATCGCTTTCCGGCAAAGGGGGTACAAGTGAGTGCCCCCTGTTTGTTGATGTAGTGGACTACACTGACGTCCACCTGCACTTGCAGAAGACCCAGGGATAGCTGCATCTGGAAGGCCTGCAACGCATAAAGAATGGCCCGCATCTCCAGGACATTAACGTGGAGAGAGGACTCCAGCCTGGACCACGTCCCTTGTGTTTGGTGGGCCCTAGATGAGCCCCCACCCAACCTCAAGTATCTGTTGTGAGAATTTGCTTAGAGGAAGGAATGAGGGAAGGAACCCCTCTTACCAGATTGCTGTGTTCCATCCACCAAAGTATAACCTTTTCCACCGGAGACAGACCAGCACCTGCTGTTCCAGGCCATCGATACGTTGGTCCCACTGGACCCTCAGTGTCCATTAGGGTATCCTCATGTGCAATCTGGCTAGAGGCACTGTAGTTATAGCTGTGGCCATCAGGCCCAAGAGCCAGAGGAAGGTTCTGGCCGAGACATAGTGGCTGTTGTACAGCAAGCAGGCTTGAGCTATAAGGCGATCTGCCCTGTCCTGAGACAGGAAGGTCATACCCTGAGCCATATCCTGGACTGCCCTTATATATTGAAGGTGCTGACAGGGGATCATAACTGACCTGGGCAGGCTGACTGTGATCCCCAGATCCTGGAACAGGGAAGGTGGTGTGTTCCATAGTCTGTAACAGGCGGTCCCTGGACTGGGCTTTGAGAAGCCAGTTATCCAGACAGGGAAAGACATACAGACCCTCCCACCTGAGGGCTGCTGCCACCACTGCCCAGTATTTTGTAAATGATTGAGGGGCCAAGGACAAGCCAAAAGGCAGGGCCCAGAAATGGAAGTGGAAGTGTGACCCCTGGAAAGGTACTGTCTGTGGGAGACATGTACCTGGATATGCAGGTAGGTATCTTTCATGTTGAGGGAGCAAATCCAGTCTTCCTGGTGCAGAAGGGGCAGCAGACCCTGAAGTGTCACTATCTGGAACTTTTTGTACTGAATGAACAAATTTAGCTCCTGGAAGTCTAGAATAGACCTGAGATCCCTGTGTATTTGGAGACCAGGAAGAAATGGGAGTAGAACTCTCTGCCCTGTTGAGTCTCTAGGATGGGTTATATGGCTCTTTTGCATAGCAAAAAGTGGGTTTCCTCCCAGAGCATGGGAATGTGGTCTGGAGGATAAGAGGACAACACCGGAGGTTTGTCTAGAGGCCACTCCAGAAGTTCCAGAGTGTGGTCACATTCTATGAGCTACAGTACCCAGGCATCTCCAGTAATTCCCCTCCACTTGTCCAACTGCATGGAGAAGCGACCCCCTACAACCACCTCCTGCCTTGTGGAGGGGGGTCAGGCAAGGAGTTAGACTGAACTGGCAGGGGCAGCTGGAGCCGCAACTCCTCTAGGTTTTTTTCTCATGGTGGAGGAGGTCGTGGGCATGGCAGGGATGGCTCAGCGCTTACCCTGAAGCTTGTGAGAGGGTTTGGGTCTATGGGCAGACTGACAAAAGGACACTCATTGACCACGTTTGGGCTGGTTGGTGTGGTACATGGAGTGGAATGACCGCTTGGTGCGGTCAGAGGCTTTGCAGTTGAGACAGTATGTCCTGCACATCTGCACCAAATAGTTTGTAGCCTCTAAAGAGGGCATTCAGGATGGACAACTGAACAGCCTGTACAAAGCCTGAGACCCTCGGCCAAGAGTGTCTTCGCAGGCAAATGCCCACCACTGCAGCCCTGGCCGAGGCATCCACGGCATTGTAGGCTGCCCTAAGGAGGTGATTGCCGAAACCCACTTTAAGAGACTGCCACATCTGCTGTTTTTGGGGGTCCTCCAGGAGGGCTCAGGCAGTTTCAAGGGCCTGATCCCAGAGCTGGTTTTGGTACTGGACCACATGAGCAATGTAGTTCAGCATCCTGATGGTCAGTGTGGCAGAAGCAAAAGTTCTCTTGCCAATGAGATCCAGCCACCAGGACTCCTTATCCAGAGGCAAGGAACTGAGATGCTTAGGCCTCTTGGTATGGTTGTGGGTGGCATTGATAACCACTGAATCCGCTTGAGGGTGATCAGTGAAAAAAGGCCTCCCTGCTGGAGCCTGGCATAATTTGCCTGCCTTCCGGGGCATGGTGGGGATCAAATTGGGCTGGTTCCAGTCGGCCATGGAAGCATCCTCAAAAGGCTCAATTAAGGGAGGAATGACCAGAGGAGGGGCGCCCGGCAGGTGCAAATAAGTAGCCAGTTGATGTTGAGTAGGGTCTTGCTCCTTGGTGTAGAAGCCCATGGCCAACTGTAACTGTCTCATAACTGTAACTGTCTCATAACTGAGACAGAAGAGGGATCATCCTGGGGAGATCGTGGGATGTACTTCAAAGTCTCCTCATCATCAAATGAGATCGTGGAGAAGTGGCAGGGAGTGGCACCCCCATCGTCCAGGTCATCTGAAAGGATGAGGTCGGGGGGGTACTCATCCTCGTCCCCTGGCTCCTGAAGGAGGAGCGAGGACCCTGGGTCCTGAGGCACGTGCCATGGCCCCACTGGAGGAGGGGGCGCAGGGCCCAGTGCAGAAGGCCACTGCAGAGACAGGTCTTGGGGAGGGGCAAGCCTAGCTTGCATGAAGTCCCACAAGGTGTTAAACATAGAGTGAAAGTCCACTGCTATCGGCATCAGGTGAGGGAAGACCGAGGCCAACATTGGGGGTGGTACCAGGGAGGATGGCCAAACAGGCTGGGGCCTGTGGGGGTCTCCTCAGTGTGGGTTGGCATCGTGGAGGGTGACGGCGACCAGAGCTTGGCCTGGGGTGACTCTGGAGAGGGTAAAGGCCCCAGGCCCAAGATATTGGCTGAAGAAATGACCAAGACTGGTGGTGGGGGAGTAGGCTGCACACCGGCAACTGCTAATGATGAGCCCGTCGATGATGAGCCAGTTGAGCCACCTGACTGAGTGCCCACCAAAAACAAGGGCCTGAACAGCAGGGGCTGGGAGGTCAGTAGGCCACCAGAGCCCCTGGAACCAACACCTGTCACTGAAATATTGTGGAGGGAGCAGCCAACGGTAGCCCTGCAGGTGACAGGGCATGCAAGGAACAGGAGGCCGCCCCCAATGACAAGGCCAGCCCTGTCGCGCTCGACGCCAGTAGTGGCGACCGCGAGCAAGGTGGGGAGGACTGGGCCTTAGAACGGTCCTTGTCTTGGTGGTTGTGCTTCCCTGCTGACTTGTTCTGGGCCTTGGACGTCTACGACCCTGAAGACGTCACGGGGGAAGCAGAGGAACTTCTGGCCTGAAGCGCCTTCTTCATCTGGGCGACCTTCTGCTAAAGCAGGAACATTTCCAAGGTCTGCTCTTGGTGCCACCTAGTAGCCTGGTTGAAGCTGCAGCAGATCATGCAAGCCTGGGTGTCATGGTTAGGGCCTAGGCAGTGGACCGGGCCTCGTAGTGATCCTTCTCGGGGATCTTCTTCTGGCAGGCACACTTCTTGAAAAGAATCCCAGAGATGGAGCTCAGCATAAATGGTAGTGGGAAAATCACTTTATTGCTAAAGCGATGCACACTTGGGAGAGAAATAAAAATTAATACGTTTCAACAAGAAATGACAAAATGGTGGTCGACTGAAGCTGGCAGATCTCCGTGAAGTCCAATGTGTGACGGTCAATGGCAGGAAAAGAACTGAAGAGGCACGAGGGCCACCGGCTCTTATAGGACAGGGCGACGTTGGTGTATGACGTCGGAGTGGGCGGCCCCCTGCAGACTGCTAGCTAGAAAAGTCTGCATGTAATCTTAGTGCCTGATGGCTATAGTTCTATAGGTGTGGCCTGCTTCAAGATATACCCTCGAAGTAAGATCTAAGTACATCTCCCCATCCCTCTGGTATAGTAATATAATTGAAAATCTTCCCAAATGAGTAATAAGGTATAACAACTGCTGAAAACTTTTCTCTTTGGTGACTTGGTAGAAACACAATTTTTTCTGTAGTATACATTTCCCCTATGACCAGTGTATTAAAAATTGACTTCTATCAAGTTCATTTTACCTTTCGTCCTCTTTGCAAGCCTGTCTTACTAAAGTGCTGCAAGAGACATGAACATAAGTAATTATTCACAAAAAGGATATCCAGTTCAATTCCTGAAAATCTGCTGCAATTTCTAGGTTACATACCATAGGAATTTATGTGACTGATTCATAAAAAGAAAGTTACAATTCCTGCTAATACGGCCTTTGCATCTCCAACACGAAATACATAAGATTCTTGTGAGGAAGGCACACAGAGCTGTAACAGCTTGTTTCCTGGTGTGTCTTGGCCATAGGGAAAGTGGAGCAAGGAAATGCACACACAAGTGCATGTACAGAAAGATATACGGAGCAGAGGAATAACAACAAGGAGTTCCAGGTGATTACATCGTGTGCAAAAACATCGTGGCACACAACGCCACAACCACAACATCTAAAATCACATTCAACTCCGGCTAAAACACCAACTGGCACAACCCGATTTAAACACAAAAAACAAAAATAACATCAGGAGTCTTTTGTTTTGTACCCCCTGGAATTTATATAATCAACTTTGAGGGTGTGGACCTCGGGGGCGGGGAAAAAACTCAGGAGGGGCGAAATGTCTTTGAAAGAAAACCAAAAACCACAAATGTTCAGTTTTGGGAGACAGGGAACCAAACCATGATCTGCAGGTTTCCTCTGCTCTAGCAGCAAGTGCCTTATCCACTCCACCACAGGAGCAGCTCACCTAGGCACTACACCTCCTGCTCTCTTAACTCTTCCTCACTATTGCTTTCCCTTCCCCGCCTACACATACCCTGTCACTGTAAAGGCTGCCGAGATTCTAGCCATGATATTATTGCGGTGATATTTTTAAAATGATGACTTAAGGTGATACAAAACAAGTCAAACCACAATTCAAAATACAACACAGACAAGCAATTCCGTAAGACAGGGAAAGCAACAAGTGAGGCACTACTCCAAGTGGAGATGTATACTCAGCAGCTGGGGCCACTGCTGTTCAACATTTTCATCAATAATCTGGAAGCTAGGGCCTCCAGCAGGCTGCCTAAACTGGCCAGGGTGATGGACTCCCTTGAAGATGGGGATAAACATCAAGGGGATCTGAGCAAGCTGGGAGCGTTTGGTCAAATTCTCATTCAGTGTAGCCAAAAGTTAGATGCTACACTTGGGGAAGAAAATTAGATACAGGACCTAGGTACCGTGTGAGGCTCTTGCTGCAGTGGAGCACGGAAGAGAAAAAGGACTTGCGGGTCATTGTTGACAAGGATGACTATTATTACTGTTATGCCAAGTGCATGCCGTTTGTATCCATTACTTCAGGTATCAATACTCACAGTTATAGGTAACATTTATCAACGCTTTCCATCATAGTGTGAAAGTTCATGAAAAGATCCTCTGTAGCTGACAGCAGTCCAGAGATATTGATGATTAAGCCTGTTCCATATTAATACTACATTGCCACCATTTTTAGAACCTTGTGATGTCACCGACAATCAAGCTGTGCTTGACTACCATGTGGTTAGCCACAGACTGATCATCAGTGACGTCACAAGGTTGATTATCAGTAACATCACAAGGTTCTAAAAATGGTGGCAATGTAGTATCAATATGGGACAGACATAGTCATCAATATCTTTGGACTTCTGCCAGCTAAAGGTAAGCCCAATACCCGCTTGCATGCTGATTACCTAGATTGGTAAACCCAATATCTCACTTAAAAGAACTTTTCATCATTTAAAAGAGTTTTTCATGGGCTTTGGCTTATGTTGAGCACAGTTCATAAATAAATATTATGTACCTGCCGTAATTCTTGCTCTTCTCTTGTATCTTCATCATTCATTACTGATGGGTGTAAGTCGGAGGCATGCACCTTTATAGGAGCTTCCTTTTTTGAAGTGCGGCACCAATGACACCACCATGGTGAATAACTTACATTGGGTGGCATACGAGGTTGGCCATTAGGTGCTGCAGTCTCCTCCTCCACCCCAGTTCCGTTCTGCCAGAGAGCATGAAACAAAGGGGGTTGAGAAAACAGGACAGGACAGGACAGCAGACAGCATGGCTTCATATGTGGCAGATCCTGCCAAACCAACCTGGTGGAGTTCTATGACTGGGTAACTAGGCAACTGGACAGGGGCCATGCAGTGGATGTCCTGTATCTGGACTTCAGTAAGGCATTCAACTCGGTGCCGCATGGAAGGCTGGGAAGTAAGTCAGAAGGCACAGGGGCGGGAGCAAAGCTGGTGAGATGGGTAGGGAACTGGCTTCAGGGAAGGCAACAGAGGGTGGTGGTGGGTGGGGAGCTCTCACACCCAAGGGTAGTGACGAGCAGTGTTCCACAGGGCTCTGTGTTGGGACCACTGTTGTTTGGGATATTCATTGCAGACATATCATTGGACATCAAGAGCAAGATCAGTCTGTTTGCTGATGATACCAAGGTAGGAGTGGTGGTGGACTACCTAGGGGGATGGCAGGGGTTGCAGGATGATCTGGCAAAGCTTGAAACCTGGTCAGACACCTGGTAACTGGGGTTTAATGCCAAAAAGTGGAAGGTGCTGCATTTTGGGATGAAGAACCCAAGGAGGAGTTACCAGCTGGGGGGGAGTGCAGCTAGCTCAGACAGAGGAGGAGAAGGATCTGGGTGTGCTCATTACAGGGTCAATGAACAACTCAGCACAATGTAGGAAGGCAGCTGCAAAGGCTAACAAAATGCTGGGTTGCACTGCAAGGTATATCCTAGAGGAGGAAGAGGTGATTCTGCCACTGTATAGGTCATTAGTTAGACCACACCTGAGTACTACGTTGCAGTACTGGCTCATATCTGAAGAGGGATATTAAGTTACTGAGGGGGTGCAGCGAGGGGCTAAAAGATGATCGGCGGGGCTGGGGACTTACTACGAGAGGAGGCTGAGGGAGTTGAACATGTACTCCGAGGAGGGACGGGGACATGATTGAAACCTTTAAGTACATGAAAGGAATAAACAAGACAGTACGGAGGGGCTGTTCAAAGTAAGGGAGGGAGGGACACCAGGGCCATGATATGAGACTGGAGGAGGAAGGTTCAGGAGGAGATGAGGAGACACTTTTTACAGAGAGGGTGGTAGCTGGGTGGAATGCATTACCTGCAGAAGTGGTATCCAGTAGAACAGTGGACTGCTTCAAAAGGGGATGGGACAGGACAAGGGGAAGGGTCAATGGAGGGGAAGGGTGGAAGGGAGGGGCAGCTGCAGAATAAGAGGTGCTAGCTGCACATTCGAGCAGACTTGATAGACCTCTAGGCCTTTATCTGCTGGCAAATTTCGTACGTCCGTATGTTCATAAAACCAAGGTGAGGCAAGAGAGCTGAGGGATAGAAAAAGTAAAGGATATAAACTGAAAAAGGAAGAAGCCGACCAGAGGACAGAGGGATTGGACTTTTTATCCTAAGAGGTCATAGAGCCCTAACACTTGGGCGGCAGCACAGGAAAAGGGAGAAAGAAGGAGAGAAAGAGGAAGATATAACGAACTAAGTTAAAGAACTAGTTAAAGAACTAAGAGAGGTGGTGGCTGAACCTCTGGCTATCCTGTTCAGCCAATCACTGGAAACAGGGGAGGTACCCAAAGACTGGAGGACAGCAGATGTAGTCCCCTTATACAAAAGTGGGAACAAAGAGGAAGCAGGGAACTACAGACCAGTCAGCCTCACCTCGGTAGTGGGAAAGATCATGGAAGCACTACTGAAGGAGAGATTGGTGGAACATCTGGTTGTCAATGGACTACAGGACCCAAGGCAGCATGGTTTCACCAGGGGAGGTCATGTCAGACCAACCTCATTGAATTTTTGACTGGGTGACTAGGGAGGTGGATCAGGGAGGGCAGTGGACATGGCCTATCTGGACTTCAGCAAGGCCTTTGACACTGTGCCACATAGAAGACTATTATACAAACTGGGAATATGGGTGTGGGCAGGACAGTAGTGTGGTGGGTAGGTAACTGGCTGGATGGCAGGACACAGAGGGTGGTGGTAAATGGCTGTCACTCCACAGAGGAAAGAGTGACCAGTGGGGTACCACAGGGATCAGTGCTGGGACCGGTCCTATTAACATCTTCATCAGTGACATTGCACAGGATCTAGAAGGCAGAATTTCACTGTTCGCTGATGACACAAAGCTCTGTAACAGAGTAGACACACCAGAGGGTGTAGACAGAATGAGAAGGGACCTGCAGAAACTTGAAGAATGGTCAAGGGTTTGGCAGTTGAAATTCAATGCAAAGAGTGCAAGATAATGCATATGGGGCACAAAACCTGGCACAATATATCAGTTGGGGGTGAGGATATAGCATGCACCAAGCAGGAAAGGGATCTTGGGTTGTCATCTCTGATGACCTCAAGAGTAGGAAACAGTGTGACAAGGCATCAGGTAAAGCAAATAGGATGCTGGGATGTATAGGCAGGGGCATCACCAGCAGGAAAGGGAGGTCATAATTCCGCTATACAAGACACTAGTGAGGCCCCACCTGGAGTACAGTGTACAGTTCTGGAGACCATAACTACGTAAGGACATAGACAGGGTAGAGAAGGTTCAGAGGAGGGCAACAAAGATTGTGCATGGGTTGCATCACAAGTCCTATGAAGACAGGTTGAAGGAACTGAACATGTACTCCCTGGAGGAGAGGAGGAGAGGATATGATAGAGACATACAAGTATCTTACAGGGAGGAACAGGGTGCAGGAAACACTATTTTTAAGCAAAAAGATGTTTCAGGACTAGAGGGCATGGGATGAAGTTGGAGGGAGGACGATTCAGGAAAACATGAAAAAATTTCTTCACAGAAGCGGGTGGTGGACAAGTGGAACACCCTGCCGGAGGAAGTGGTGGGAGCTGAAACAATCACGGGATTTAAGAATGCATGGGATAGACATAAAGGAATTCTAGAGGTCAGGGGTAAGGGGAAATAGACTTCTAGGAAAACAAACTGAACTTACAAGCTCAAATGGGCAGACTAGGTGGGCCATAGGCCCTTATCTGCCGACACTGTCTATGTATCTATGTATCTATATAACATACGTAAGGGAAGAAGGGGGGCCCTCAGCCATGCTGAGATGTAAGACCATTGGCTTATTTTAACCTCACAAACCTGAAAGGTACGAAGATACAGGTGCAAGGATCCCATCAACTTCAGGGACCACTGGACAGAAGTCCAGAACAAGAAAATTTGAAATGGTCTTAGAGAATATAAAACATGGCAGAATCAGGGCCCCCCCCCCTTCTCACCCCTAAACCCACATTTGGGATGAAAGTCATGGAACATGGCCCTCTAGAGTTTAACACCTGATGGCTTAGTCAGGGGGAAAACCCCCTTAAACAGGAGAGGACTCTGTCCAGAATGACCTCTAAGGTAGAGGGGAAGCGAGAAAAAATAGGGGGTAGGAAAATCCCTATGGCATCTCCCACGAGATGCACTGATGCAGTCCACACTTCAAGAAGAGGAAAACAAACACATTATCCATGTCAGGTTAAGGAGGATACCACAGTACACCCTACTGAGAATACCAGGGAGTTCCCTCCGAGGCCAGGGCGAAGACCCTACTCACCACCCTCCTAGGATGGGTGCTCTGTGACTTTTAAAGAAGGAAACAGAGGGCCCTGAGGAACCAGGAGGACTCTGCCCCTGATTGGCCTCAAAGAGGGGGGAGGCGAAGAGGGTGGAGGTAGGGCCCAAGGGCTGAGGCTCAAGAGCGGAAGATGGATGGGAATCAGTAATGAATGGTGAAGATACAAGAGAAGATCAAGAATTATGGTAGGTATGTAATTTTGATATCTTTCCATTGTCAATCTTCACCATACATTACTGATGAGTGAGTACCAAGCCCCTCCCGGAGAGGACCTAGCACAGCCTCCTGCAGGGGAGACGCAGGAGGGGGAGACCCTACTGCCATTCTAGGTTAATATGGCCTAAGACTGGTCAGGCTGAGGAGGTATCCCCTGTGACTGAGGAGATGGAAGATGCTCCTGAAGATTCCTCCTTGCCCTGCAGGAGAAAAGACGGGTCCCCTGGAAAGCAAAGAAAATCACCCTATGCCAGGCAATGGGGGGCAATCTAGACAGATGAAGCCATGCCATCTGCCTGATGCAGATCGCTGTCCCTGCCAGTGTGGAGGGCATCTCATTGGTGTTGTATGATGCCCTTGCTTGGTGCCTGGCAAGATCCAGACCCAGTGCAGAGAGGGCAATGACTTGCATAGATTCCTCAGAATCAGGCAAGGATGCTAAAACCTGTGCCAGCATCGATCACACCTGTTGTAGGCAGCGTGGTGAGCCTGATGTAAACTGATGCAGAGTAACACACATGATGATGAGAAAACTCTTCCTCACTGGTCAAACTCAGCGGAATCCAGATCAGGTGGTCAGTCGTGTGCCGGGTGTTGAAGCCCAGAAGGAGTGTCTAAAGCCATCAGCCCTGAAGGTGAGTGAGGCAGAGAATCAAGAGACTCCCGGGGAGCGCAATACCTCCTCCTGCAGTCCACTGGGACTGGGGATGAGGCGGCTGGTGACTGCCAGGTGTGGATAGATGCTTCCTGGAAAGGAATAGGCCAGGAAGGCACCACTAGGTGGTTGGCACTGAATTTGCTCAGAAAAGAGCACATCTCCTGCTCGGTATTGCATCTTGCCACATACTAACATACTATTTGCCAGCAGATTAGGCCTTACGGTCTATCGAGTCTGCTCGAACCTTAGATCCTTAGTTGGGTGCCGAGACCCTCCCATCCCTTGTGCTCCAGAAACCCCTATCATCCATCCTCACCCCCTGGGACAGGCCATCATCTGATACATCCACCTTCTGTGTTTGTCCCACCCTCTCTTGAAGCCCTCCACTGTGGATCTCTGAACCAGCTCACCAGGCAGTGCATTCCAAAGGTCCACCACCCTCTCAGTGAAAAACCTCCTCCTCTTTTCCCCTGTCACCCTTCCACCTTCCAACTTCAAACCATGCCCTCTGGTGATCCCTCCCTGCTTTAGTCTAAAGATCCCCTCCATGTTTACCCTATTTATTCCCTTGAGGTACTTGAAGACCTCAATCATGTCCCCCCTGTCTCTCCTCTCCTCCAATGAAAACAGGCAGAGCTCCTCAAGTCTGTCCTCATACATCAAATCCCTAGCCCTCATGTCATCTTTGTTGCCCTCCTCTGTACCCTCTCAGGAGCTGTATGTCCCTCTTCAAGTGTGGTCTCCAGTACTGTACACAGTACTCAAGGTGTGGTCTAACCAGTCCATTGTACAGCGGCAGAATCACTTCCTTGCTCCTAGAGGTGATCCCCTTACAATGCATCCCAACATCCTGTTTGCCTTGCTAAGCTCTTCTGCACTGCTCAGAGTTATTTATACATGCATCCACCATGACCCCTAGGTCTTTTTCCCCTATTGAGGCCTACAAGCCTCCTCCCAGGGTGTACCTGTGTTTAGGGTTTCCCGACCAAGATGCAACACCTTGCACTTGGTGATATTGAAATTTAATTTCCATGTGTGAGCCCAGCTTTCCAGGGTGTCCAGGTCCCTTGCAGGGCCAACCTCCCTCTTCTCCCTCAACTACTGCTCCCATCTTGGAGTCATCCATGAAGAGACTCATTTCACACCTATACCCTCCCTGATGTCCGATATGTATGCATTAAACAGGATCGGACCCAGGACCCAACCCTCGGTACCCCTACCAACCCCTCTGGGTTGAGAGCTCCCACAGACCACTACTCTCTGGGTGCATCCAGCTAGCCAGTTTTCAATCCATCTGACCATCAAAGGGCCTACTCCTAACCCCATCAGTTTCTCCACCAGACCATTGTGGGGGACAGAGTCAAACGCCTTGCTGAAGTCCAAGAATAATACATCCACAGGCTTTCCCCTGTCCAGTTCTGATGTTACCCATTTGTAGAACTCCACAAGGTTGGTTTAACATGATCTACCTGGCACAAACCCATGTTGCCGACTATCCAGACCTCCCACCTCCTCCAAGTACACCCCCAATCGTTCCTTTAGTATACTCTCCATTAATTTTCCCACCACCGAGGTCAAACTGATGGGTCTATAGTTACCTGGTACTTCCCTCGACCCCCCTTTATGGATTGGCACCACATGTGCCTCTCGCCAATCCCTAGGTACCCTCCCTGTCTCAAGTGACCTGTTGAAGAGCTTCGGCGGGGTGCAGCCAGTACATGGGAGATGTGGATCTCCTGAATTATCCTCAAGAGGAACCACTGATATTCGGTGAAATCAGTGTCGGAGGAAAGGTGGACAGAGTGTTCCTCTTCCTCAGATGAGGAAATAGAGGAGCTTGGGTGTTCGGGGTCCTCCTGCGGCAGGGGAGACAGGTGAAAGACCTGCTCGGCCATGGCTCTAACATATCTAGGGAAGGCCACTGCAGTGGCCCTGAACGTCTCCAGGTTAAAGGTTCCATAGGGCCCATATGGCTTGGGAGGGGGGACATGTCTGCAGAGGGATTGGGGAAGGACACCTCATAGAAACTGCCTTGCCTGTGCCAGGGCTGAGACCCCGCAGCAGATCCTCCCACAAGGGGGGACCCAGGGGTCGATCCAGTCAGTGAACACTGCAAATGTGTAAACAAATCCTGGCTGAGCCCAGAGGGAGAATCTCCCCTGTGGTGTGACTGAGTTTACATGGTTCCAGAAGGGCAACACTCAGCACTGCCCACTAAGGGTGCTCCTGAAGTCTCAGAGGAGGAGAAGCAGGGCTCAGTGCTTCGGCTCCTTCCCACTCCACGCAGGGTAGTGGAAGAAGGCCTCCATACCTCACCCCATCCCCTCAACCCCTCGGACTCCAAGGCCACCCTCTTCCTTTAACTGAGTGCCAAATGGTCCCCCAATCCCATAGGCCCTCCAAGGGAAGCCACAGAAGAGGAGGTCCCTGTCCCCACCAAGAAGGCCATAGCAGCACCAGAAATGGCAGCTGCCCCGGCCCCCATGGTTGAGACCACCACACCAGGTCCCTCGAGACTGCTATCCACTGCAGTACCCCTAACACCGGCATCAAGTGGGGGGGGCCGCAGGGACCACAGACTCTGGGGAGTCTGGGAGGCGAACACTGGGCTGCCTGATGCCATGTCCAAGAGGACTCCTGGACTCTGAGGAGTCGAGGTGCCAGTATGGATTGGCCAGCGAGTCATCCATCTCCAAAGAGGAGGAGACCAAACATACCCCCAGACTAGCAACCCTGGGAGCTCTCTTACCAATGGTGCCACAAACTGCGCTGCTGCTGGACATGGAACTGCCCCCAGCACCACCTCAATCACTGGCACCGCAAAATGGCACCGGGATCCGAAGTGGCGCCGACAGGTGGTGCCAAGGGTCTGCCAGTGCCGGGCCCAGCAGCCATGAGCCGCAACACCAGGGGAGCCTGCACCTCCATGGAGGTGACTGCTGTGGTGGTACTCTCAACCCAGCTCCACAGGGAACCAAGCCACTCCTCCGGCACTGCAGAAGAAACCTTGATGGCAAGGCTGGAATCCAAGGTGGTTTCCTCCTCACCGGGCCATAAAGACCTGGGAGGGGACCCAGAGGCAGGGCCATGAGATTTTGCCATGGCATCCCTAGAATGACGCTGCCCTCCGAAAGTTGGCGGGGTCCTGCTGACTTTAAATGCATGGATCTCAAGAACATGGCGGTCCATGGAGAAAGAGGCATCGCAGTTGTCCATATCATGGTTGGGACCCAGGCAACGCAGGCAAACATCATGCTGGTCCATCACGGAAAAATGCCGGCCACAGGGGCACCGACGCATGGGGCATGGCCTGCTTTGGATTTTCTCTTAGCCCCCAAACCAGACATGATGCGAAAACAACTCAACAAAATTCACAGAAAAGGACCCGGCACCTTCGGTAATAACAATAAATGGAACGGGCTTACCGGTTTCCAGATGGCGTCGGGTGAAACTCAGAATCGGGATGGAGAAGCAGTAACACGGCGTCAAAATTCGGAGAAGGCCCAATGATGGAGCAACTCTGAAACTCGCGCAGTAGGTGCGACCTCGATGGCGGGAGAGACAGAACTGGTGTGGAGGAGGAGTCTGCAGTGCCTAACAACCAGCTCTCCTGTGCTACACAATGCAACGGCCTCATGGAGGGTGCCACTGGTGCCGACTCCTACCCCCCCCCCGAGAAAAGAAAAAAGGCTCTATACAGGTGTGCGCCTCTGGCTTACACCCAGCAGTAATGAATGGTGAAGACTGACAAAGGGAAGACCTGCTCCCCTTTAACTCCTGATCAGAATATATAGGATAGTGTATGGTAGCCCTTACACAACAATGCTATTATTACACCAAGTGGTTACTATGACATCAAGGACCTCGAGAACAAAGCTTGAGCGGTCCCTTTGATGTCATAGTAATCACAAGGTGTGAGAAAAGTGAATTTGTGTATTTGGGCTACCATACACCATTCTACATAGTGTCTGGTCCCCTCAGCCATCCTTCCACCTGCCAGCTCACGCACGCGACACTTCATCTACCGCTAGCCCTATCACCAGCACTGATGGGGTCGCTTACATTATGATGTTCATACTAACGCAGAATGAAAAGTCGTTCTGGGTTAGTATGAATGTCATTACTGCAGCAGAACGACTTTTTACAGTGTAGGGAACTCCATACACAATAACATTCTACCATACACTATATATGTGTAATTAGCTATTGTGTTTACTGTTCTCTGATAAAATTCAATAAAATGTAAAATTCTCATGATAGACAAGGGCCAGAAGCATGGCAAGCAGTGGGCAGCTATTGTCAAGAGGACCACAGAATGCATGGGTGCATCAAAAAGAGGTGACCAGAAGGGCAGGAGAAATGATCCTCCCAAGTTGCCAGGCCCTGATCAGGCCCCACATGGAGTGCTGTGTGCAGTTCTGGAATACTAAATGCAAAAAGGACAAGAACGACAGCTTAAATGTGAAAGCGTGCAAGGTGCTTCACCAGGACATGAGGAACGTGGGTTGCACATACTCCCTGGGTAGCACAACAGTGGACAGCACAACTGAGGAACATGATCTAGGGCTAACTGTGGACAGTAAGCTGAAGTCAGTCAGGCAGTGTGTTGTCACACTCAAGAAAGCAGATGCAATGCTGGGATGCATAGGAAGGGGGTAAGGAAGTGATCCCCCGTGCATGGCCTTGGTTCGACCACACCTGGAGTACTATGTGCAGTTCTGATTAATGCACAACATAAAGGACATTGAAGAGGTGAATGGGTTCAGAACAGGACCACCCAGCTGATTAGCGGCTTAGGAGGCACATGCTATGAGGAGAGATTGGACATATACAAATTATTTAGCCTAGAAAAGAGAAGGCCAAGAGGGGACATGATTATGGTTTTCCAAATATAAAAGGAGATAGTCGGCATGGAGTATTCACTGATATTTAAACTGGTGACTGCGGCAGAACAAGAGGACATGCCCTCAAATGGGAGGTGGGGGGGTTAAGGGGAAACATTAGAAACCATTATTTTACACATACAGTGGTTTACTTGTGTAATAACTACTCAGTAAGACTGTGGAAGTTAGCACTAGCACTGTTCAGGCTTTCACAAAAGGACTAGACAGACAAATAGGCCTGGTCCTGGCTGGGATAGTCTGGTGCCCTTTAGTGAAGGAGGTCTTTCCTGAGCCTCTGAAGGAGGTGGTGGTGACAGCCCTCTTGAAGAAACCCGCATTAGACTCAGACTGCCTAGTGAACTACAGACCTGTCTTTAACCTTCCCTTTTTGGGGAAGGTTACTGAGAAGGTGGTGGCTCTACAACTGGAGTCCCGTTTATCAACTTATGGCATCACTGACCCTCTCCAGTCAGGTTTTATGAAAAGGCACAGTACCGAGACTGCCTTGGTTCAGGTGCTTAATGATCTCCTGGTGGCAAGAGATAAAGGAGAGCATTCTATTCTTGTTCTCTTCGACCTCTCGGCTGCTTTTGACACCGTGGACCACGAGGTGCTTTTGGATCACCTGTGGGTTCAGTGTGGACTGTCTGGTGCAGTCCTCAGCTTGTTCCATTCTTTTCTCACTGGCAGGATGCAGAGGGTGGTATTGTTTTTTTTTCCCTCCAAACCAATGCTCCTGCCATGTGGGGTCCCATAGGTTCCATTTTGTCCCCCATGTTGTTTGTAGTATATATATATATATATATATATATATATATATATATATATATATATATATATATATGCTCCCACTAGGGACATTATAAGATAGTACAGGCTGAGCTTTCATTGTTGTGCTGGTGATACTCAACTGTACCTGTCCTTTGCGCCCGAACAGTAGGATGCAGTCTCAGTTTTCAATCAGTGCCTTGCTGAAAGCCAAGACTGGATGAGTGCCAAATGGTTGAAGTTAAATCCGGACAAGACGGAAGTACTGGTGGTGGAATCTGTTCACCTGAGGGCTGGTGTGCAGGCTGGTTGAGTAATTGGGCTTAGGCTCAGAGATTCCCAGCTGCTAACCTCTGTTAATGTGAAGAATCTTGGCGTTTTGCTGGATAATGACCTAACACTTGAATTTCAGGTGTCGGCCATGGTCCAGAGTGCTTTTTACCATCTTAGAAACATCGCCAGGATTAGACATCTGATTCCCTCAGGTGATCTGCCATCACTAGTCCATGCCTTTGTGACATCACGGCTGGATTGCTACAATGTCCTTTACCTAGGGTTATCAGGGGTTGATCTCCCCTGCCTACCACTAGTGTAGAATGCAGCAGCCAGGCTGTTGACTGGCCTTTCGAGGTCACGTCCAATTATGCCTGTGCTGCGCTCTTTGCACTGGCTTCCTGTTAGGTGGTGGACCACCTTCAAGGTCAGGTTGCTGACCTAAAAGGCCCTACATGGACTGGGTCCCAGTCAACTGCAAGACCTCCTACAGACCTACCGCCCATCTCGTCCCCTCTGGTCAGCCAATGAGTGCCTCCTAGTGATTCCCAGGGTCCACCTTAAGTCATCAAGTGCCTAGGCCTTTTCTTTTGTAGCGCCGACCCTGTGGAATTCACTGTCTTATTTGCTCAGAGAGGCCCCATCGGTCAGCTCAGATAGGCCCCATCGGACAGTGCCTTCAAAAGGGATCTAAAAACCTTTTTACTTAATAAACCCTTTCCCTGCGTTTAATGTTTAATTTTAATACCGTATTTTTAATGAATGTTTTAAATCTTTATAGAATTCAGACATCTGTACAGTGCCTAGCGTCGTGATGAAATAGAGAGCCTATTAAATGAATAATCTAAACAAAACTAATAGCATTGAGGGTCACACAGCATGAGTGAGGGGTATCATTCCAACTGTTAAAGGAGAACTGTGCTGAATTTGCAAGTCATTTTTCCCAGCAGAAGCTGTTTTTTGAATACTTGTTCAAATGTTGTCCTTTCTCTAGATATTCAGGCTTTTCAGTTATCCTACTGGGTGTTTCTGATTTACATGCTGCAGGTAAGAACCATTTTAGAACTGTATGATGCTACATTATAAAATGGGTAAGAGAAATACTGTACTGTGATTGGTGGAATCCAGTCACATGACTGTGTTGTTATTCTAGCACAACAGCACAGGTCAAAAATGCTTAACTTTCAGAACCTCATGACTTGGTTCTTAAAATAAAAAATAAGGGAGCCGTTTTATAATCGCAGTAAGGCATTCCAGGGTGTGCATAACTGAGGGATAAGAGCACTTCTTGGGTGCATTTACTTCACGAGGTATGCTGTTATTCCACAATAACGCACACCCTGTCATGCCTTATTACTTATTATGTCCATGCTCTACTCTTCTATTATTGCCACAATGCATCCAAGTTCTGTTATAGAACTATGTGGTTGAGAGGGACACAAACCACATCATACAGTTCTGAAATGGTACAGTACTTCCCCCCCAGAATGTAAAGCAGAAATACATACTGAGGTTACTAAAAGGCCTGTATGCATGATTTATTTATTTATTTACTGAATTTTGTTGACTGGGTGGGCCCACTGAGACTAAGAGTCCCTTTTTCAGGAGATGGAACAATAACAGAATTTTAACCAGTACTTAAATAACTTCCATTGGGAAACATGACTTACAGGTTCAGTGCAGTTCTCCTTTAAACTTGAATGTGTGTCCATTCTAAAAACTGGGTATAGTCCCTCCCATGTGGCAGGAAGGGCAGACAAGGCAGATCCCAAGTCCCTTCTGGTATCACAATGCTAAGCAGAACATTAAGGCAGATGAGAAGGCGTTACAAAGGGTCATCAAAATGATCAAGCGTACAGTGATAGCAGTCAATTTCAGTAAGTTATCTCCCAAGGTTTTATGGAGCTGCCTAGAGAAACAAGTCTCTGGGACTTCCTGTACTACAGCAAATCTCACAAATAACTCATTAGAGATTGTCAGAGAGTTTGGAAAATAACTTGCCAAATCAACAGCTACTACTCTATGGTGGGGACAAATGCTATGATAAGAGGTTGTGGCCCTTAACATGTCCCACTTGGAGAAAAGAAGGTGGATAGGGAACATGATCTCATTCTTCTGCATACTCGGGGTATTAATGATATAGAAAGTGAAATTGCATACTCTTTGTTATTCTTTATCTTCTAAGACTGTCTTCACCGCTGATCCACATTAGCAGTAGGTATGGTTTCCCCTAGAAATGGTTTCCTCTGCTGAACAGACTTGCAGTCAGCAAAACAATGACTCTTCCACTCAGTAGGGACTTGTTGACATAAGGTCAGCTGGTCTATCCCAACCTGCACTCCCTTCACCTTCAGGTCTGGCTCCTGAAGAGATAGAAGTGAACAGGTACAAGGTTATTTCAGAGGGTCTCTGAAATACTTCTGGCTGTGCATAAGCCTTCCACATGGAATATGTACACAGCCAAATGGAAAAGATTTTCCATCTGCTGTTCCAAAACCCATATGGACCCCTCCAGGTGTCCCCCTGATAGGGTTCTGGAGTACTCACTGGACTTTTCTGATGGTGGTCTATAGTATTCTATGGTAAAGGTCCACATGAAAAAATTACTCACCTTAGTAACTATGTTTCTTCTAATGGAGTCTTGCTGTCTGACTAATGCAGTTAGCCCCAGCACTTGAACTGCTCTGGAGAGTAGAGGGTTAAATTCTATGCAAAGCATAGAACCTTGAGCTCGATCTCGGTTCAAACCTCTGTCTGCTGCACTATGAAGCATAACCGTCAGATTCTTACGAGCTAATACTAACTACTATGTGGAAATTGTAAAATTATTACTAGCCAAAATAGCAACCAAATATTTTGGATCCCCAAAAGACTCAAGTCAAGAAATCCAAAACCAAAAACCAGGTAGTAAACAACTTAAAATCATTAAATTAACAAACATAACCCACTCCCCCTCTCTAAAAAGAGGAAGTGCCCAAATGCACCCCTGAGGTGCAACACTGCGCCTGCCAGCCCACTTCCCAAAAGTAGGTTCTGAGAGGGGAGGTAGGATGAGATGGCAGTGAAGAGGGTTTACCTACTGACAAAAAAGCAGAAACAGCTGACAAATGTACCTTGAGGGTAGCTGGTCTGAGGCCTATGCCATTGAGATGAACCGCATAGTCCAGAACTGTGGACAATTTAGCAGTATCAGAGAATATATGCTTCTTGGTACACCAAATACTAAATCTCTTCCACTTAAAATTGTAAATCTTCCTGGTGGCAGGTTTTCAAGAGGCTTTGAGAATGTCCAGAACCCCCTGAGACAGGTGCAACCCTGCATACTCTAACTCTTCAAGAGCTATGCCTTGAGGTTGAGAGACAGAAGGTTGGGATACCAAATCCTCCCCTGAGAGGAGGTTAACAGATCGTGATTCCTGGGAAGAGACAGGGGAAGATGCACTGCTAAGGACAAGAGGAGAGGGTACCAAGGCTGCCTGGCATACTCTGGAGCAATCAGGATCACTTTGCAAGACTGTGACCTTATCTTCACCAGGACCTTGAAAATCAGAGGAAAAGGAGGGAAGGCATACAGAAATTTCCTTTCCAAATTCAGAAGCAGAGCATCCAGAGGGACTGAGCCCAAGACTGGGGGTCTGCAACAAAACAAAGGGAGTTGGTGATTGTCTGGGACTGCAAAGAAGTCTATCTCTAGGGTGCCCCATCTTGAAAAGATCACTTTCAACACTAGGGGATCCAGGGACCATTCGTGATGGCCCTGGGAAATCCTGCTCAATGCACCTGCTAGCACACTGTCCTTGCCTGGGAGATGAACCGCTACCAGAGAAGCCTGAAGGGAGTAAGCCAGTGTCCATATTTTCATTGCTTCCGTGCACAAGGCCATGGACTGAGTGCCTCCCTGCTTGTTGATGTACCACATGGTGGTGGTGTTGTCTGTCCTGACCTGAACCACCTTGTTCCTTACTGATTGTGAGAAAGCCTGTAGAGCCAGGTACACTGCCCTGAGCTCCAGAAGACTGATGTGGAAAAGAGACTCTTGAGGGGACCACACTCCCTGAGCTGTGAGAGCCTCTAAATGGGCCCCAACCCAGGAGAGAAGCGTCTGTGGTTAGGACCACAGAATGGGACTGTGAAATGAATGGGACCCCTTGGCTGAGATTGTCCTGATCCTGCCAGCATTGAAGGGCCTGGATCAGAGTCCAAGTCACTGGAATCAGCTTGGTCAGAGGATCTTTTTTCTGAGACCAAAAAGCCCTCAGATGAAACTGAATGTCTCTCATCTGAAATCTGGCCCCTTGGACCACTGTGGTGGAAGCTGCCATGTGGCCCAGAAGCTGAAGGAAATGCCTTGCTGGTCGAGACACCAGAAGATGAAAAGAGGAAGCCAGATCTATAATGGCCCTTGCCCTTGCCAAGGGGAGAAATGCTCTTGCTTTGACAGCATCCAGTTCCACCCCTGTGAAAGTCAAGAGTTGAACTGGCTTGAGAACTGACTTGGGAAGACTGAGAAGGAAACCTAGAGAAGTGAGCACCTGCTGGGTCACTTTTAGATCTGACTTGACTTGGTCTGGAGATTGGCCCACTATGAGCCAGTCATCCAGGTAAGGGAATATGGAGATATTTTTCCTCCTTAGAAAAGCCACCACTACTGCCTGGCACTTGGTGAACACCATTGGAGCTGATGGCAAAGGCATTGCTCTGAACTAGTAATGGCCTGAAGGCAGTTCGAACCTGAGGTAATTTCTGTGGGAGCACCTGATGGGAATGTGAAAGTAGGCATCCTTTAGGTCCAGGGAGGCTAGCCAGTCCCCTGGCCTTAGAGAGGGAAGAATTATTCCCAGAGTCACCATCTTGAACTTAAAGATGTTTATTCAGGTATCTTAAGTCTAGGATGGGCCACCACTCCCCTGATTTTTTCAGAGTAAGGAAGTACCTGGAGTACAGACTTTTGCCCCTGTGGGCTGTAGGAACTCTCTCTATGGCTCTTAAGGCCAGGAGAGATGAAACCTCTGCCTCTAGGGCAAGGGGTTCAGAGATGCTTGCAGGTGGAAAAAATCTGGCTCTCAGTTTTGGAAACTTTTTGAAGCTGAGAACCAGTCCCTGGCTTACTACCTCCAGGACCCACTTGTCTAAGGTAACAGACTGCCAGTCCTGGAAATAGTAAGCCACCCTGCCTCCTACAGGAATGGGTGAGTTGACCTGGGCTGACACATCAGGGTGTCTGCTTGGCAGGGGCTCTGGGCTGAGAGGAGGATGCAGCTCTGCTCATCCCCCTTCTACCTCTCCCTCTAAAGAACCCCCTCAGAGCAAAAGGAGATGAGGCCTGAGCTTGGAAGAAAAGCCTTTGAAAAGGCCTGCCCCTGCCCCTAGACTGCGGCCTCTAAGGAGTGGTTTGCCTTTCCTTGGCTTGAGCACTCCTATAGGTGGTCCTGTATTCATCCATCTTTTTCACGTAATTCTCTGTCTGCTCCCCAAACAAAGAATTACCTACAACAGGGAAATCCATGGCCTTAGCCTGGGTATCCTGTGATAGGCTAGTACATCTGCCAAACTATTCTCTGCAGAGCAACAGATGTAGCCATGACACTAGATGATACATCACTGGAGTCGACAGCAGCATGAAATTGGATTTTTGATGCCTCAATCCCATCAGCAGCCACCTCCTCCAGCTCCTTGGCCAGCTGAGGGGAGGCCTGCTTAGTCAGTTCCAAGACAGACTCCCACCTGGACTTCTGGAACCTGGCAGCATAGGCCATGTAATTAGTCTGTCTGAGTCCCAAGGAAGATGCCAAATACTGCTTCTTGGTCATGGCATCTATCTTCCTGGAGTCCTTATCTGGGGGTGTGAAGCCAAGAGAATGCCAGCCTTATCACAGGCTGCAGCCTGTACTACCCCAACATGGCTGCAATGCTGGTATAGGAACTCTGAACTTGAGCCTGATAGCATATACCTCCTGTCCATGCGCTTGTCCACTGGAGGCAGAGAATTTGGTGTTTTTAAAAGTGTATGTGTCTGTTTCTCAAAAGATTTATGCAAGGGAATAGACAGCCTCTTGGACTCTGGAATATCCATCATCTCAACAAAATCAGGCTCTACTTCCTCCTCAACAGATTTATCCACAGGGAGCTGGAGGGTTTCAGCCACTTTCTTGTAGAACATAAAGTGGGAAGGGGACTCAGAAAGCCTAGGAGGGGAAACTCTAGAAGGTACGTCTGGGGAGATGTCTGGCTCAATAGTCTCATCCAGACCCTCTCCACCATCATAGTCGTCTTCTTCACCCTCTTCACCTTCCCCCTCCCATAGCGGATCATAATATTCCTCCAAAGAGTAATCTGCAACAGGAGGAGCTGACCGAACTGAACGCCGACCAACAGGGCCCGGTTCGGTCGGAACCAGATGGAGCGATTCAACAATGCTAATCACCCGGGCAATTTCATCAGCCGTCGGATGGAGAGATTCAGGATCCAAACCGGTCGATTTAGCTTTCCTTTTCCTTTTTGAAGAAACCGACCCTTCAGAGTCGGCTTTCCTATTGCCTGAGGAAGTCTGGCCCAGGTCAGATGGCACTCCCTCAGGTTCGGTTGGAACAGAACCAGGCTGGCCATCCGGGTCAGCGGACTTCTCTGCCTCCTTATCCCTAAGCCTGCCCAAACGTTTTTCCAGGGTGGTCTTTGGGAAATTATTGCAAATTTGGCAGTCTAAATCGAGGTGGTCAAACCCCAGACAATAAACACAGGTGGTGTGGGGATCAGCCTTGGCAAAGGCCTCCCCACACACACTACAGTGCTGAAACCCAGTGGGCCCGATTTTTTCCTGGGTTTTTCAGACATGGTCAACCACAAAATTAACTTACCCTTTACATGGCTTCAGGCCAGGTAAGACAAACCTATTGGTTCCACACCGTGTCACAGGCGTTGGAAAAGAAACAAAGCATTTTTTTTTTTTTTTTTTGAACCGATAGGCACCAGAAGAAAAAATTACTCACCTTAGTAATGTTGTTTCTTCTAATGGAGTCTTGCTATATTATGACAATTGCAGTTTGTCCCACCATTAGAACTGCTCTGGAGGTGAAAGAGTTAACTTCCATGCCAGGCATGGAACTTAGAGCACGAGCTCGGTTAGAAAAGCTCTGTCTGGAATATTTCAAACTGAAACTGTCAGATCTTTACGAGCAAAACTCACTAAGGTTCTGTGTGGAAGCTGTAACCTACACTAGCCAACTGGCTACTTAAATATAAACACATTTTCCTGGTCCCAACACCAAGACTCAAGTCAGGGGACCAGAAAATAAGATAAGATAAAATAAAACACAACACCCAAACACCCCAAAAAAGAAGGGTGGAAAACATAAAATGGCATCAATAAGTGCCAACACTGGACTGCCCACTCCATACCCAAAGTAGAAGTTCTGAGAGGGGCAGGCTGGGGGGGAGGTCATAATATAGCAAGACTCCATTAGAAGAAACAACATTACTAAGGTGAGTAATTTTTTCTTCAAACAACATGAAGTCTTGCTATATTATGACAATTGCAGACTACACAGCAGTACCCCCATGGAGGAGGGACACAACCTACTTAGGGAATAGGCTCTGAAGCACGGCTGTGCCAAACCGAGCATCCCTCCTGGCCTGGATATCCAGGGAGTAATGCTTGGTGAAAGTGTGTACTGTTTTCCAAGTAGCTGCTTGACATATCTCTAAGATAGGGATGTCTCTGGCAGCAGCTAGAGACGCAGCTGTACCTCTGGTAGATTGAGCCCTCAGGCCTGAAGGGGAACCTCACCCAGTTTTTGATAGCAAAATTGATACAAGAGACAATCCACCTGGCAATGGATCTCTTAGTGGCAGGTTTCCCTTTCCCAACCTCACCATAAGTGAGAAATAGTTGGAGGGAGTCAAACCTGTGACCCTTGGTACGCTCTATGTAGTAACTTAGGGCCCTCTTAACATCTAATCTGTGCAACCTCCTCTCACCAGAGGAGGAATGGTCAGTGAAGAACACTGGAAGAGAAACAGATTGATTAAGGTGGAAATCTGAAACCATCTTAGGCAAAAACTTCCTGTTAGTCCTGAGGACCACCTTATCTCTGTGAAAGGAGATAAAATCAGGCTCCACTGACAATGCTTGCAGCTCACTTATGCCTGGCAGAGGTGATGGCTACCAGAAACACAGTTTTCCAAGTCAAGTACTTAAGCTCTGCTGAAGACAATGGCTCAAAAGGGGGTTGCATAAACTGGGCAATGCAAATATTAAGATCCCAAACAGGGGCAGGGTCCCTGAACGGAGGGTTGGTGTGAAGCAACCCTTTAAAAAACTTGGAGAACACAGGGTGAGCTGAAAAAGAAGAGAGCTTACCTGCTGATAAGAAGACAGACACGGCTGCCAAGTGCACTTTTAGGGTAGCTGGTCTCAGTCCCAAAGAATTCAAATGCACCAAATAATCCAGGATCATGGGCACGTCAGCAGATTCTGGGGGAATATGCTTGCCAGCACACCATATGGAAAATCTCTTCCATTTTGAATTATAAGTAGCCCTGGTGGAAGGCTTTCCAGAGGCCTTCAAGATATCTAATACACCTTGAGAAAGGTGTAGGTCAGCAAACTCTAACTCTTCAAGAGCCAGGCTTTGAGATTGAGAGATTTGAGATTCGGATACCAAACTCTCCCCTGGGCACAGGTTAACAGGTTGTGATTCCTGGGAAGACACAGGGGAAGGTGGACTGCTAAGGACATGAGGAGTGGGTACCAGGGCTGTCTGGCCCAATCTGGGGCAATCAGGATCATCTTGCAGGGTTGAGATCTGATTTTGACTAGCACCTTGAAGAGAAGAGGGAAGGGGGCAAAAGCATAGAGAAACTTCCCTTCCCAACTGAGTAGGAAGGCATCCAGAGGGACTGAGCCCAACACTGGGGGCCTGCAGCAGAAAAGGGGAAGTTGGTGATTGTCTGGGGCTGCAAAGAGATCTATCTGCCGGGTGCCCCATCTGGCAAATACTACCTCCAGTACTAGGGGATCCAGTGCCCATTTGTGATGGCCCTGGGAAATCCTGCTGAGAGCATCTGCTAGGACATTGTCCTTGCCTGGGAGGTGAACTGCCGTGAGGAAGGCGTTCAGAGAATAAGCCAGAGACCACAACTTCATTGCTTCAGTGCACAAGGCCGTAGACTGAGTGCCCCCTTGCTTGTTGATGTACCACATTGTAGTGGTATTGTCTGTTCTGACCTGAACAATCTTGTTCTGAACAGATGTGGAAAAAACCTGGAGTGCTAGAAAAACTGCTGTGAGTTCCAACAAATTGATGTGGAGTAGAGATTCCTGAGGGGACCACAACCCCTGGGTAGTAAGGTCGCCCATGTGAGCTCCCCACCCCAAGAAGGATGCATCTGTAGTAAGGGTCAAGGAGTGAGACTGGGGAGTGAAGGGAACCCCCTGTCTCAGATTGCTCTGGTCCTGCCACCACTGAAGGGCCTGGATCAGGGTTCGAGTCACTGAGATCAATTTGGTTAGAGGATCTGTCCTTTGAGACCAAAAGGCTCTCAAATGGAACTGGATGTCCCTCATCTGAAATCTTGCTCCCTGCACTACTGCTGTAGAAGCAGCCATGTGCCCCAGGAGCTGTAGAAAATGCCTTGCTGGTTGAGAGACCTGCAGGGTGAAAGAGGAGGCCAGAGAGACCAAGGTCCTTGCTCTTTCCAGAGGGAGGAAGGCTCTGGCTTCTTTTGTGTTGAGTTCTGCGCCTATGAAGGTGAGAAGCTGGACAGGCTCTAGAACTGACTTTGGAAGATTGAGAAGGAAACCTAGAGATGTGAGCAGTTGCTGAGTTACCTGAAGGTGTAGTTTGACCTGGTCTGGGGACTAGCCTACAATGAGCCAGTCGTCCAGATAAGGAAAGATGGCAATGTTTTGCCTTCTTAAGTGGGCAACTGCTACTGCCAGGCATTTTGTGAACACCCTCGGGGCCGAGGTGAGGCCGAAGGGCATTGCTCTGAACTGGTAATGGCCTGAGGGCAGTTCGAATCTGAGGTACTTTCGATGGGAGCTTCTGATAAGAACATGGAAGTAGGCATCCTTGAGGTCCAGGGAGGCTAGCCAGTCCCCTGGCCTTAAAGAGGGTAAAATAATTCCCAGTGTCACCATTTTGAATTTTGGTTTTAAAAGGTGCTTGTTTAGATACCTGAGATCCAGGATGGGCCGCCATTCTCCTGTCTTTTTTGGGGTAAGGAAGTACCTGGAGTACAACCCTTTGCCCTGGTGTAGGGGAGGAACCCTTTCCACAGCTCTGAGAGCCAGGAGGGTGGAAACTTTGTTTCTAGGGCAAATGCCTCTGATGGATTTGCAGGTGGAAAGGACCTGGCTCTCATCTTTGGAAATTTTTTGAAGCTGAGAACCAGTCCCTGGCTTACTACTTCCAGGACCCACTTGTCTGATGTTAAAGACTTCCAGTCCTGGACAAAGTAAGCCAGCCTGCCCCCCTACTGGTAGTGGAGAATCGGCCCTGGCCACCCCATCAGGGAGCCTGCTTGGCAGGGGCTTTGGGCTGAGGGGTAGAAACAGGCTTACTTGTACCCCGTCTGCCTCTCCCTCTAAAGAACCCCCTCTGGGCATAAGCAGAAGAGGAGGCCTGGGTTTGGTAAAAAGGCCTATGAAAAGGCCTGCCCCTGCCCCTGACATGCTGTCTTTGAGGAGTGGCTTGCCTTTCTTTGGCCTGTGCACTCCTGTAGGTGGTCCTATATTCATCCATTTTCTTCATATAATTCTCTGTCTGCTCCCCAAACAGAGAACTGCCCACAACAGGAAAATCCATGGCCTTAGACTGGGTATCCTGTGACAGGGTAGTACATCTAAGCCAAGCCATTCTGCGAAGAGCCACAGATGTAGCCATGACCCTTGATGACACATCATTAGAGTCCACTGCAGCATGAAATTGCACCTTGGGATGCCTCAATATCATCTGCAGCCACCTGTTCCAGCTCCCTGGCAAGCTGGTCAGGGGCCTGTTTTGCTAGGGCCAGCACAGTATCCCATCTGGATTTCTGGTACCTAGCCGCATAAGCCATATAGTTTGCCTGTCTGAGTCCTAAAGATACTGCCATGTACTGTTTCTTTGCCATGGCATCCATCCTCCTGGAATCCTTTTCAGGAGGGTGAGAGGCTAGAGGAATATTTGCCTTGTCACATGCAGCAGCCTGCACTAGCCCCACATGGCTGCATTGCTGAGTGAGGAACTCCGTATCAGAGCCTGATAAAGCATACCTCTTATCCATCCTTTTATCCACAGGGAGGATAGAATGAGGAGTTTTTAGAATTTTTATTGTCTGTTTCCTAAAGGATTTGTGCAAGGGAATAGACAGTCTCCTAGACTCTGGAATATCCATCATTTCCACATAATCAGGCTCTTCTTGGTCATCAACAGCTTCCTCAACAGGGAGTTGGAGAGTCTCAACAACTTTCTTATAGAACATAAAATGAGAAGGGGACTCAGATAACCTGGGGGGGGGGGAACCCTGATGGTTGGTCTGGAGAGATGTCCGGTTCAATGGGCACATCCAGACCTTCAAAATCACATTCACTCTCCTCATACCCCTCCTCCCCTTCCTCCAGTTCATAAAAATCCTCAAAATCATAATCTTGAACCTGTGGAACCGTCCGAACTGAGCGCTTACCTGATGGTGTCGGTTCGGACGGAACCGGGGAAAGGGACTGGACAATTTGAATAGCTTTAGCTATTTCTTCAGCGGTTGGAGAAAGAACTTTTGGCTCCACACCAGCTGACTTTCTAGCCCTTTTAATTGGAACTGGCTCCTCAGAGCTGGCTCTTCGTTTGCCCGAGGAAGTATCGCCCTGGTCAGAGGGCACTCCCTCAGGTTCGGTTGGAACCAAACCGGGCTGGCCATCCGGGTCAGCGGACTTTTTGGCCTCCCTTTCCCATAGCCTACCAACTCTCTTTTCCATGGTGGCAGCAGGAAAATTGTTACAAATCTGGCAGTCTGTATTGAGGTGGTCAAACCCCAGACAATATACACAAGTGGTGTGTGGGTCAGCCTTAGCAAAGGCTTCCCCACAGAGGCCACAGTGCTGAAACCCAGTGGGTCCGGTTTTTCCTTTGGGTTTCTCAGACATAGTGCCAGCCTAACCAAAACTTGCCCGTTAGTGGCAATCCGCCAAGCAAGACTCTCTTATCGGTTCCCAACCGTGTCACGGGTCGTGGAAAAAACCATAATAAAATCCGTTTTTTTTTAGAACCGATAAGAACCGGGAACCCCACTCTAAAGGACTAGAAAGTTATTTAAAAACCAATCTGATCAGTTCAAACCGAACCGAAAAAGACGTTTACAAGTTCCACACATAAGAAAATAACGTAAGCCTATCTATTACTTACAATACCACAGACAGAGCTTGAACCGACCGAATGCGGTTTAATTTCGGTCAAAAAAACGAAAATTACAACTTTTTAACCGACAAACGAACCAAGCAGCAGGAGAAATCTCCAGAGCGACTGTTCAGTGAGGCGGAGTAAAGAATCTGACAGTTTAAGTTTGAGCTTCAACAGACAGAGTGTTCAACCGAGCTCGCGCTCAAGGTTCCATGCCCTGCATGGAAAGTTAACTCTTTCACCTCCCGAGCAGTTCTAACCTGGGGTTATACTGCATATGTCATAATATAGCAAGACTTCATGTTGTTTGAAGGAACTGAGGCGGTTGGAGGGTTGACGCCGAGATAGTCATTGCCGCACGAGCCAAGGCTCGCGGTGCCGCTCCTTGCTGCTCCATCTCTGGGGCTGACCCTCCTGCAAAAAATGTTTGCTCCCGCTGGGCCCTAGCACCTCTGGCGTAGTTCCCATCAGTGTGAATGAGTGGTGGAGACTTTATGTCCAGGAAGATCAGGATGCTTGTTAAGGAGGGGGGTTGCAAGGACTTATAAAAACAGAGCTGCAATTGTTTGCAAGAGAGACACAGAAACTGAAGGAAAACTTAGATGGATCTTCTCTATGTATTCTGCCTTTGTAAATAGTTATTCTGAACAATTTTTTTTTTATGTTACTGCTAGTACTAATAACACTTTTTGCAAATTCTACAACTGCTCCTGTTTTTTCCTATGCTTCCTGACCTGTGCCTCGATGACAGTGTGGTGTGCGTGCGTGACTTGCTGGTCACATAACCCTCAGAAGAGGCCCTGATTGGAGGATGGGCAAAAGGAGCTATAACAGCTGCATGAAGAAGTGCCATCTTGGGGATCAGAGTGAGTGAACTGAGGGAGAGAGACGAACAATAGTAGTGAAGCAGAAAAGACGAACAGTGCCAGCGAAAGCAGAGCAAAACAGATCGCTTTGGGAGCTCATCATTTGAGAAGCAAGCAAGTTAACTGGGACTGCATTATTTTGGAGCACAGAACTGTGGATTCCAAGTGACTGTGGGACTGGAAGGGAAGGAAACGCCAAGTGCAGGCATCCCAATGGATTGGCAGCAAGTAGTTGCAGGGGGAGATGCAGAGAGGCCTGAAGCAACCCCTCAGGAGGAACCCCTGACTACAGTTTCAGCCTCACTTCTTTCCTGGCTTTGGAAGGCTGGGGACAATGCAAGGGACATGAATGTTGTGTGAGGTGTGGCTTTGTGGGAGAAGCAGTTACCAGGCTGCCAATATGCCTATACTGTATTGGTAGGGCACCCATGTTATGTAACGGGATGTATGCTCCCATTTCCACTGACAGCTTATTCATCCTATGGCCACCAGCCAGTGGAGATTTGGAAGGTCTTGAGAGATTGTCCCTGGGAGAAAGCACACATGTCCAGGTGGACGAGACCTGAAGCAAATCCCCGGACGTGATAGTGGAGGCTACGGAAGAGGAGGGTGCAGGAGTACCAGAAAGAGACAGAGGTAATGGACAGCACAGATGTCTTCCCAGCTCTCCGCCACCTGCTACCGTCTATCCCACTGGCACAGGGATGGGCAGGGGTCTCAGACAACTGGATGGGTATCCTCCAGGGCCCAGGGGGCCCTCACCATGGCCCCTGTCTGGCGGTATCTTGCAGGCGTTATCCAGCAAAATGGAGCCTGCTTCCGGTGCCAGGAGCAAAACCAGAACCATAGGGAGTGGCCCAGAGTCGATGCCTGCACCAGAATCAGCCAGAGGAAAGATTGGTGACCCCCAAGGTCCAAGAGAGCTGAATGAGGAGAAATATGTGGACAGCCAGTTCCAGGGCCATATGGTGATCAGGGCGATCTCTAGGCCCTACCACTGCCCGGTTATCACCTTTGGTGATACAACCCCACAGCTCCCGGTCCGGTCCAAGACCCTCCGGACCTGGATGGATGGGTTAAACCCAAATGACCTGCTGAATTTGAAATATCAACCGGGAATATGGCTATCCAGAGGTCAAGCGAGGAAAACCAGCATGAGGGACCTGTCTGAATGGAGTCAGGCCAAAAGGTGGGTCCATAGGAGGCTGAGGGTAGAATAGCCAAACTTGAACTATCCATACGTACCGAAAGGAAAAATTACTCACCGTAGTAATCTTCTTTCTTCCAGGGGATCCACTAATATTATTAACTTCTGCAGTGTCCCTTTAAGACAACACTGCCCCAGAGAGAATGGAACTATATGCAAATTATGGAACATTTGCAATGAACCATTTTTCAAAAGCTGCCCAGCTAACTGCCTATGTTCTAACTCCTCAGATTTGGACGGAGCCTGCAAAGAGGCCCCAATGTAACAAATCCTATTATCACCAACAAAAGGCCCCACTAGGGCAACTACTACAATATTAACAACCCCCCTTTCAATGTCAGAATCACCTGAAAAAGGGGAACAAAGGCCAAACAGAGCTAGAGAAAGAGAAAGAAGAAGAAGCATGCCATTAACTGGCACCCCCACAGTTGATTAATCAACCAGGGATGTAGAGGTCTTTGGTTCTAGAAGGGGAAGTAAGGGTAGGAAAGTTAATAATATTATTGGATCTCCTGGAAGAAAGAAGACTACTATGGTGAGTAATTTCTCCTTCTTACCCCAGGAATCCACTAATATTATTAACTTCTGTAGACTAAGAAGCAGTACCTTTGGAGGTGGGCACAGAACAATTTAATAAACAGCCTCTGCAGAACTGTTGTGCCAAACCTGGCCTCATTACTAGACAAGTGTCCAGGAAGAAGTGCCTTGCAAATGTGCAGAAAACTTCAAGGTAACTGCTGTGCAGAGTTTCAACAGGGGACCTCCCTGGCAGCTGCAAGAGAGGAAGCTGTTACCGTTGTGTAATGAGCTCGGAATCCTGATGGAGCTCCTTTTCCCACCATGCAGCTGCAAAGCTGGTTACACTGAACTATCCACAAGAGCAAGAGCCAGTACTTTTGGGGGGTGGATATCCTTTGCCCATATCTTCATAGGTTAGGGAGAGCACATGCCCATCCTGCCTGTGGTCCTTGGTATGACTTATGGTAATAGAAAGGTTTTCTTTGTACCCCTATAATGCATGATCCGTGTTTGCCTGTGAAAGAATGCTCAGTGAAGAGACTGGCAAGATTACAGACTTGTCCCAGTGGGAGTTTGATATGACTCTGGGTAAGGATCCCCCCTTTTTTGCTCTCAACACTATCTAGTATCTAAGGCCAGAGATATAGTCATATTTATACAACCAGATTTTGGATCTTACTGACCCCTTGGGCTGAAGTGGTGACCCCCAGAAAAAACTTGAAACCTTGGGGTTGAAGAGGGGACAGCATAAGCTTAACCATGTAGGTGTTCTGGGTCCCAGCTGGCAGTGGTGTCCCATGAGGGAATACAGGTAAGACAACGTCTTATAAAGTGAAGGTTGGAATGAATGCCAAGGATGGTTCCTTCCCAGGACTGAAACCCAATGTAACCACATGTCAAGAGCTAAGACCAGTGAGTGCTGGTATATAAAATAATTCCACAAAGCCGGGATACCTGCTAGTGTTGATTCCAGACCCTTAGGAGAACGCCCAAGTGTAAAGCCTTCTCCCTTATTGCAACACAGGCTTTTTTTTTTAAAGAATTCTCTGTGATCCATTAAAAACTCCCATGTGACTCACTAAGAGATGCAGAACAGCATATTCTAAATACCAAAGAGCCAATCCTAAACTCCAGGAACCTGTGGTTGGTGTACATGATCTCCCCCAGGCGGCGGTCAACAGGTTGTGATCCCCATGGGGGGGGACATATAGGCTTGGCCACCGACAAAGGAGACAACAGTAGAAAATATCATGGCTGCAGGGCCACAGTACTAATAGAACCCTTGATACTGGCTGGGATCATAGTGTAATGAATACCCTGAATGACTACAACAGGAGAGAGGCATACCAATGCCTCCCCAAACCATCCCAGATGCAAATCAAACAGGGGTACCATGCCCTGTGTGGTGATCCAAAATGGGACTGAGGCAGGTGATGATTCACATCAGATGCACAGAGATTTATCACTGAGGTAAGCCACCCTCTAAATACTTGAACAGCATCTGCTGCTCTGAAGCCACTCATGATGAGCCTGATCTGACTACTCAGGTCATCTGCTAAGTGTTATTTGTTCCAGGAAGGCTGATAACCTGTAGGGGGCACTGAGGTAGTAGAGGGACTCATATCCATTGCCCACGTGGCGCACAGAAAAAGACTGTGTCCCATGTGCTGGAGCAACTCCTAAAGACTGTGGGTGATGCCCCCTCATAGATGGGCAAACCAAGAGTGAAGATGCCTCTATCCTAAGAAGCACAGATGGAGACTTCTAGTGGGAGACTTACTTATTATGAGGAAGGAAAGATCCCTTATCTGGTACAACTCGGCTCTGAGGAACCTTCAGTGTTTCCCCTGAAAACTGTTGTCCAATAAAGTACCTGTTGCTGAAACCAAGTAGTCCAGGAGATGTAGGCACTGCTATGGTGCAGAGCTTGGTTAGTCTTTCCTGGTTGGGGAAGCCCTTTCCACAGTGGTACTCAGCTCATTTAAGAAAAATGCAGTGACTGCAAAGAGATTAGAACTGATTTTTCCTTTTTTTTTTCCAAACACCCTGAAAAAGATCATTATTTTTGGGGAAAGTTTCCCTTCACTAGCCAGTCATCCAGGTAGGGGTAACAACTGATCCAGCCAGTTTTCTTATGGGCGAGCCAATGACACTAGCCACGAGCAGAGTTCATTTTGGATATTGATCCACATGAAGGACTTATCAGCAGAGCCCAGAAATGGATCATAGTGTAAAGCCAACCATAGCAAGAAGAAAAAATGACTCACCTTAGGAATATTGTTTCTTCCAGCGTATTCTTCTATATTCATAATTGTATGCAGTCTGTCGCCTAAGTAGAGCTGCCTGGAGAAATGGAACTATATGCAAATGATAGAACCTATCATTGCTTGAGACACATATTCAAACTGCTGCCCTTATCTACTGCAATGCTCCATCAATGTCTCAGATTTCGATAAAGTCTACAAGGCAGAGGCTACCTATCTACCTAACAGTACCTATAAAATATAAAAGAAATCTATTCATATATATATATATACATACATATATATATAATATGCAATAATATCTAGTTAATTACAGTACTTAAATACAGCATTTCATCCTGGAAACACAGGATAGCCAAAGAACAAGGCCTAAATCCTGCCAACTTAAAAATGTACCCAAAACAGTGTGTACATAGTGACTAAGAACCAAGAAAATTCAGTAGGCATGCAGAGGATGTGGTTCTGGTAGGGGAGGCCAGGTAGGAAAGTTATGAATATAGAAGAATGCACTGGAAGAAACAATATTACTAAGGTGAGTAGTTTTTTCTCCTAACCCCATGTATTCTTCTATATTCATAATTGTATGCAAACTTTAAAGCAGTACCTTTGGAGGTGGGCAGAGAACCTATTTAGGAAAAAGGCTCTGCAGGACTGCTGTTCCAAATCCGGCATCACTTCTCGACTGTATGTCCAGGCTGTAATGCTTAGTGAAAGTATGTACTGTCCTCCATGTGGCAGCTTTGCATATGTCCAGTAGGAGGACGTCCCTTGAAGCTGCTATGGAAGCAGCTATTCCCCTAGTTGCGTGGGCCCTAAGTCCTGATGGGGCCTGCTTGTCTGCTTTTGCATAGCAAAACTGTATACAACTGACCATCCAGCGAGAGACTGTCCTCTTGGTAGCTGGTGTACATTTTCCCACATCCCCATAGGTGAGGAATAATTGCTGCTTATCCTCCCTATGATTTTTAGTGTGAGATATGTAATAGCTCAATGCCCTCTTCACATCAAGACTGTGACGTCTACATTCACCTGAGCTAGCGTGTTCACTGAAAAATACTGGTAGTGTTATGGATTGATTTAAATGAAAATCTGATACTACTTTGGGAAGAAAATGTTCTGTTTGTCCTCAGTACAACTTTATCATTGTGGAAGGACAGGTAATCCTTTTCTATACACAGGATCTGGAGCTCGCTCACCCTTCTAGCAGAAGTGATAGCCACCAAATGACAATTTTCCATGTCACATACTAAAGATGAGCTGAAGACATGGGTTCAAAGGGTGCCCTCGTAAGTTAAGCAATGCAAATGTTTAAGACCACCCCCCTCTCAGAACAGGTTCCCTAATAGGTGGGTGCATGTGACACAGACCTTTAAAAAATTTCTTAAAAATAGGATCAGCTGCTGTGGAGTTGGTCCTACCCACAGAAATGTAAGCAGAGACAGAGGCCAAATGGACTTTCAGGGAAGTATGCTTGAGGCCCTGATCATGCAAGAAAGTGAGATACTCAAGGAGAATTGGAATCCATGCTGAAACAGGTACTATGCTGTTTAAGTTACACCAGGACACAAACCTTTTCCACTTAGCTGAATAGGTTTTCTTAGTGTAACCCCCCTGCAAATGGGGGTTCCCAAAAGACTTCCAGGAGCTTGCTTAAATGCTCCAAGCCTGAATGGTGTTTGGCGTTTAAGGCATTTATCAGTGAGTGTTTTTAGAGCCTCTGGTACTGTCTCTTTAAGAGCTGTCTGCTTGCAGACATAATTAGTTTGTATGGGGGACTGTGTGCTTCTCTGTTTGAGTACCACTGAGCTCCTGCCAATTCACTCCATTTTGCAGTCACTAGGAGTGCAAAGGAACCTATCTGAAAGATGTAACTGTTTGCCAGAAATCATTTAGAGTAATAATGAAATTACAGTTTGTCTAACCTGCTCTTTGCAGTCAGAACTGTGTTTGCCTAGTTCCCCATTCTAGTTTTGAACTGCTGAACTGGACCAATCAGTGTGGGTTAAGGTAGCTCTAAAATGGTGCCTTGGACGAATCAGAACTTGGACTCATAATCTGAGCCAGCCACAAGAGGATTGTATGGGCAGTGACTCTGGGAGATGTAGTTTAGACTTCGGCGCCTTTTTGGACCAACAGGGGCAGTCTATTGTGAGTGACAGCCAATCCAGCCAAGAACTGGGAGGAACTCAAAGGAAGTGCCCGGTTTTGTCTGCTGGAGTGTCAGTTGAGCTCTGGCAGTGAAGAGGGAAGAAGCCCTGTGCTTTTTTCGGTGTGCAGTTTTAGTCGGGAAACGTGTGTAAGGCCCAGAGTTCCGGTCTGCAGCTTGTGTAACTGCTTGTTAGGACTGAATCCGTCCTGTGAAGAGAATCAAAGGATATCTGAAGAGTAGAAACCAGGCTCACCCTGTAGAAGACTGGAGAAATTGCTGAATTGCACTCGGTCTGTCAGGAACTGAATCTGCTGTGTGTTCTCCCGGGTATTGTGCAGTAATTGCGATCGGGATAGAGAAGCAGCCTGCCTGGTATAGTACTTTCTTTTACCATATAAATGTGTGAGGAGGCTTGTGTAGCTCAGTGAATCCTGCTGCCATTAAAGGACTTTTGCCTGTTACTGTTCACCATATAAATGTGTGAGGAGGCTTGTGTAGCTCAAGTGAATCCTGCTGCCATTAAAGGACTTTTGCCTGTTGCAGTTTGCCATATAAATGTGTGAGGAGTCTCGTGGAGCTCAAGAGTAGCCCTGCTGACATTGAAGGACCCTATCTTGTTTGGAGGTCGTGAGTACTAATTCAGGGTCGCTCCCTGTTGAATTGCCACATTGAATCCAAATGGAATTACTGTACTGCTGACTGTTTAACTAATTTTTCTTTTCTCTGTGTGAAAGGGCCCTACCAGCTGCCACGGTTTGGACTAGCCACTAGGGCTCGGGTACCCAGGGACAGTAACTGGTAGGGATAGGCCTGTGCACAGAGCCATAGTAGATGAGTAAAGTGATAAGCTAATTAACATGATTCCCCGTCCCTTGTTATATCCCCTAAATAAATCAGAGCTGCTTGTTTCAGCAAAGTTATACTGCCTGAGGTATTTGTCTATGTTAAAGTACTGTACTGTGATTGTTGCACTGTATCTTATTTTACAGGAGGTCCCAGTGCCTGAACCAGTCCTGGGGTAAGTGTATACTGTGAAGGTAATTTGATATATTGCGGGCCACTAGTGGGAAGAAAGGGTTGCAGTGTCCCAGAGGGCTGTGACCAAGTTAGTTTAACTATTGCAAACCCTGACCTCTGGGTGGAGGCACCCGCCATCGGATCCAGGCCCCTCAACCTGTTAGTGGCAAATCAGGCAGGGGTAGTAGCCCCTGGGACAGCGCCATCTAGGGGTTACATCTTGGAGGCACCGCAGGGATTATGTGTCCTCTAGTGGCCATATTTACGAACCACTGTTAAAAAAAAATGGGTACCCCGACAGAAGTGGCTGTGCACCAACTGGTGGAGTGGTGTACTGGGGAGGAGACTGACCCCCAAAATGCTATGCTTATCCTGGACATCCCCCTGGGTATCAATACGGACACTGTACAGGGAGTACTTTCCAAGGTGGAAGGTTTACAAAACCCTGTGGTGGTGGGTAGGCATGCTAATCTGCTCACCCACACTTTCTTGGCCCTAGTAGAGTTTAAGGATCCCATAGATAGCTCCAAAGTGCCACAGACCATTACCCCAGAGGGAGCCCTCACTGCCTGGAGAGTGATAACTAAGTACAGTAAAGACCTGGGGGGGAATGAGCCCCCACCACTGTCTGAAACTTTTGAGGAGAAATTTGCTAAATGGTTGCTGGGGGAAGGGTAAACTGTGGAGGACTTGAAGAAACTATTCTTGCCACCTGGGGGTGTTCCTCCCCCAACACCCTCTCCTGCTCCAGTACCCGTAATGGTGGCTGAACCAATGCCGACTCCTATTTCTGCACCTGCCATTAGTCACGACTCTTACCGAAGGTTGAGGATCTTCCCTTGCACCCTCCCCAACCCCCAAAGGGAGGATGACTGGGAGACCTGGATAGACTATGTTGCCTCCCAAGTGCTAGAAGAAAAAATTACTCACCTTAGTAATTGCTTTTCTTCTCATGGAGTCTTGCTGTATTAGGACTTAATGCAGTTAGCCACTGCACTCGAACTGCCCCGGAGAGGATAGGGTTAACTCCAGAGCAGTCTGGAGTTCCACAGCGCGAGGGCGCTGTTCAAAGCTCTATCTGGCTAGTTTCAAATGAAACTGCCAGGTTCTTTATGAAGCTAAACTAATATAGCAAGTCTGTGTGGAAAGCTCTACACTAGCCATTGGCTACCTACCAGTAGTAGGACAACAAAAACACAACAATCATAGAATAATAACAAAATCACCTGTTATTGTTAGAATCACCCATGACAAGCACTAATAGGCCCCCTCCCCAAAGACTCAAGTCCAGAGAGGAGCCACCTATCACTTAACAAAAACAGAATCACCTAGTTCCTAACCCAAATGAACAAAGGGGGACTAGAGAGAAATTGAAATGGCATGACAGTGCTTGCACCAATTTGACAACCCCATACTCAAGTAGGAGTTCTGAGCGGGGTAGGAGGGAGGGTTGTCCTAATACAGCAAGACTCCATAAGAAAAGCAATTACTAAGGTGAGTAATTTTTTCTTCAAACACCATGAAGTCTTGCTGCTATTAGGACTTAATGCAAATTATACAGCAGTACCTCCATGGAGGAGGGTCAGAACCTACTTGGGGAATAGGCTCTGAAGCACAGCTGTGCAAACTGAAGCATCTCTCCTGGACTGGACATCCAGGGAATAATGCTTGTAAAGGTGTGACTGATTTCCAGGTAGCAGCTTGGCAAATTTCCAAATGGGAATATCTCTAGCAGCCGCTAGAGATGCAGCTGTACCCCTGGGAATGAGCCCTCAGTCCTGAGGGAGGTTCTCTACCTAGTTTTTGGTAACAGAACTGGATACAAGAGACAATCCACCTCGCAATTGTCCTCTTAGTGGCAGGTCTCCCTTTGCCAACTTCTCCATAGGTAAGGAAGAGTTGGAGGGATTCGAACCTGTGACCCTTGGTGCGTTCCAAATAGTAGCTTAGGGCTCTTTTGACGTCCAGACTGTGCAATCTCCTCTCCCCGAGGAGGAATGCTCAGTGAAAAATACTGGAAGAGAGATGGATTGGTTGAGATGAAAATCTGAAACCACTTTAGGTAAAACTTTCTGTTAGTCCTAAGGACTACCTTATCTCTGTGAAAAGAAATAAAATCTTCTTCTCACTGACAAGGCCTGTAATTCACTTATACGTCTAGCAGAAGTGATAGCCACTAGAAAACAGTCTTCCAAGTCAAAACTTGAGGTCTGCCGAGGACAGAGGCTCAAGGGGGTGTATTAGCTGAGCAATCGTAAACATTCAGGTCCCATGCAGGAGCTGGTTCCGAAAGGGGGTTAGTGAAGAACCTTAAAAAACTGGAAAATACAGGGTGAGAAGAAGGAAGCAGGCTTCCGCTGACACAAAAAGCAGAGACAGCTGCCAGATGAACCTTTACGTAGCTGGCCTAAGGCCTAAGGAATTTAAATGGACCAAATAGTCCAGTAAATGGCAGATTAGCAGATTCTGGATAATCTGCTTCTCAGAACACCAAATGGAAAACCTCTTCCGCTTAGAATTGTAAGTGGCTCTAGTGGAAGGTTTCCTAGAAGCCTTTAAAATATCCAGGACACCTTGAGAAAGGTGTAAATCAGCAATTCTAGCTCCTCAAGAACCAGGCCTTGAGGTGGAGGGAATTGAGGTTCGGATACCACACCTCCCTGTGCACAGGTCAACAGGTCGTGGGTCCTGGCAAGCTCAGGGAGGATGGAATGTCAGGGACAAGAGGAGAGGGTACCAGGCTGTCTGGCCTGTCTGGAGCAATCAGAACACTGCCTGCAGGGCTGAGTTCTGATTTTTACTAGTACCCTGAAGAGGAGAGGGAAGGGGGGAAAAGCATACAAGAACTTCCCTTTCCAATCCAACTGAAAGGCGTCCAGTGGGACTGATCCCAGAACTGGAGGTCTGCAACAAAACAGGGAAGTTGGTGGTTGTCTGGGGCTGCGAAAAGATCTATCTGAGGGTGCCCCATCTGGCAAAGACTGACCCCAGCACCAGAGAATTCAGAGCCCATTCGTGATGGCCCTGAGAAATTCTGCTGAGGGCATCCGCCAGGACATTGTCCTTCCTGGAAGGTGAACTGCTATCAGGAGGTGTTCAGGAGTAGCCAGAGACCACAACTTCATTGCTCGTGCACAAGGCTGATGACCGAGTGCCCTTGCTTGTTGATGTACAACATTGTTGTGGTGTTGTCTGTCCTGACTTGGACTACCTGTTCTGGACAGTAGTCGAAAAACCTGGAGAGCTAAGAGAACAGCTCTGAGTTCCAAAAGGTTGATGTGGAGCAGAGATTCCTGAGGGACCACACCCCTGAGTGGAAAGGTCGCTCAAGTGCCCCCACCCTAACAGGGAGGCATCCGTGGTGAGGGTGAGGGAATGAAGAACGGTAAGAAGGGGATCCCTGAGTTAAATTGCTTCGATCCTGCCACCACTGAAGGGCCAGGATCAGGTTTTGGTCACTGGGATTAACTTGATAGGGGGTCCTTCCTTTGAGACCAGTAGGACCAAGTGGAACTGGATGTCTCTCATCTGAAATCTTGCTCCCTGCACGACAGCTGTGGAAGCAGCCATGTGTCCTAGGAGTTGCAAAAGTGCCTTGCTGGTCGAGAGAGACCCGCAGGATAAAGGAGGATGCCAGGGCAATGAGTCTGTCCACTTTTGGAGGAAGAAATGCCTGGCTGACTTTGTGTTCAATTCTGCACCTATGAAAGTTAGTACTGAACTGGTTCCAGAACTGACTTTGGAAAATTCAACAGGAATCCCAGAGAAGTGAGAAGTTGCTGGGAGACTTGCAGAGTGGGATTTTCACAGTCTGGAGACTGGCCCACTGAGCCAGTCGTCCAGGTAGGAAACACAGCAACCCCTGCCTTCTTAAATGAGCCACTACTACAGCTAAACATTTTGTAAAACCCTTGGAGCAGAGGTAAGGCTAAGGGCATTGCTCTGAACTGGTAGTGGCCAGAGGGTAGTTCAAACCTGAGGTACCTGGTGAGAAGGCCTGATCAAAATATGAAAATAAGCTGCCTTGAGGTCCAGGAAGCTAGCCAGTCCCCTGGCCTTAGGGAAGGCAGAATCATTGCCAGAGTTAACATTTTGAACTTTGGTTTCAAAAGATGCTTGTTCAGGAACCTTAAATCTAAGATGGCACGCCACTCTCCTGTCTTTTTGGGGTAAGGAAATACCTGAATACAGACCCTTGCCCTGATGGCAAGGGAGAAACTCTTTCCACTGCCTTGCAGCCCAGCAGAGAAGAAACCTCCTGTTTCCAAAGCAAGGGCTTCTGAAGGATTTGCAGGTGGAAAATGTCTGGCTCTCATCTTTGGGAACTGTTTGAAACTGAGAAACAGACCTTGGTTTACCACCTCCAGAACCCATTTGTCCGGGTTAGGACAACCAGTTCTGGCCGAATAAGCCAACCTGCCCCACCGTACAGGAGACCCGGCCCTGGGCACCCCATCAGGGCGCCTGCTTGGCAGCAGCTTTAGGCTGAGAGAGGGAGATGGTCTGCCTGTGCCCCATCTACCCTGCTCTGAAAAAACCTCTGTGCAAAGGCTGAAGAGCCTGAACTTGATAAAAGGCCTGTGTAAGGCCTGCCCCCTACCCCTGGGGCATGCTTTTGTGGAGTGGCATGCCTCTCCTTAGCTTGGGCACTTTTGTAGGTAGTTCTGTATTCATCCATTTTCTTCATGTAATTTTCTGTTTGATCCCAAACAGAGAGTTTCCCATACAGGAAAATCTATAGCCTTGTCTGAGTATGTTGGGACAGATTAGTGCATCTAAGCCATGCCAACCTACGGAGAGCTACAGAAGTGGCCATGACCCTAGAGGAAACATCATTAACATCAACGGCAGTATGAAATTGAACTTAGAGGCTTCAATGCCATCAGCAGCCACTTGTTCCAACTCACTAGCCAGCTGGCCCTGGGCCTGCTTGGCTAACTGCAAATATAGTGTCCCATCTAGATTTCGATATCTAGACACATAAGCCATATAATTAGCCTGCCTGAGTCCCAATGAAGCTGCCATATATTGCTTTTTCCATGGCATCAATCTTCCTGAATCCTTATCAGGAGGATGTGATGCCAGGGAATATTAGCCTTGTCACAGGCTGCAGCTTGAACAACACCTACATGACTACACTGCTCGGTGAGGAAGTCTGTATCAGGGCCTGATAAAGTATACCTTCTGTCCATTTTCTTATCTACAGGAGGAACGGAATGAGGATTTTTAAAATCTTTGTTGTTTGCTTCCTAAATGACTTATGCAAAGGAATAGACAACCTTCTAGACTCTGGAATATCCATCATTTCTACATAATCAGGCTCCTCTTGCTCATCCACAGCCTCCTCTAAAGGGAGCTGGAGGGTTTCTGCCACCTTTATAAAACATAAAATGAGAAGGGACTCAGACAGCAAGGGGAGATTCTATGGGTCTATCTGGAGAAATGCCCGGTTCAATGGGCACGCCCAGACCTTCCCAGTCACAAATACACTGATCAAATTCCTCTCCCTCCTGTGGTTCATAAAACTCCTCAACATCATAATCCTGAACCACTGGACCTGGAACGAGCCACCCTTTTCCCAATTGTAGGGGCCTGACAAGTCCCCAGACAAAGACTGAACAATCTGAATGGCTTTTGCTATTTCTGCAGCAGTTGGAGAGACAATTTTGACTCCAGACCTGCTGATTTCTTTGTCTTTTTGCTGAGCTGGTTTCTCTGAACCAGCTTTTCTTTGCCCGAGGAAGTCTCGCCTGGTCAGAGGGCACTCCCTCTGGTCCAGTGGGTACTGGACCGGGCTGGCCATCCAGGTCAGCGGACTTTTGGCCTCTCGCCCTGGAGCCGGCCCAATCTCTTTCCAGGGTGGCTGCAGGTAATTTTACACACCTGGCAGTCTGACAGGAGGTGGTCAGCCCCAGACAATAGACACAGTGGGTGTGGATCAGCCTTAGCAAAGGCTTCCCCACAGACATCACAGTGTTGAAACCCAGTGGGCCGGTTTTCTTTTGGTTTCTCAGACATAATGCCAGCCTGACCAACAAACTTGCCTTTAAATGGTCAGTGACAGGCAAGACACCTTTATCGTTCCTAACCGTGTCACGGTATTGGAAAAAACCCCAAATAAAATTAAGGTTTTTAGAACCGATAAGAACCGGGTACCGCACTTCTAAAGCCCAAAATCGGTAAAATGCCAACCGATCGGTTCAGACTGAACCGATAATGTATTTCCACACAGACTTTATTTTTAGTACTTACTGTTACCAGATAGAGCTTTTGGCGAAAAAGGAAAATTACGTACCTACCGTAATTCTTGATCTTCTTGGACGAGTCTCCCCACCATTCACACTAGTGGGATTAGCGCCGGAGGCACTAAGACCCATCGGGAGCAAACTTTTTGCTGGAGGGTCTGCGCGAGAGACGGCGCCGCGAGACACGGCGCCGCGACCAGCGGCTCGAGCGGTAATGACCATCTCGGCGACGACCCTCCAACCGCCTCAGTACCTTTTTTACCAAGGAGGTGCAGCGCAACTAACGTAAAGAGTAAACCCAACATTAAAAAACGGACATAAGATAGTCCGTATGACCCGTGTAAGAAGGGTCAGCAAAGAAGTCCTCACGGCCTAAAGATTTGAGGGAGTGAAGACCAATACACGGTGAGCTCGGGATGGAGGGTGGTAGAATGAGTGGGGGAGACTCGTCCAAGAAGATCAAGAATTACGGTAGGTACGCACTTTCCTATCTTCCTGGACATAAATCTCACCACTCATTCACACTAGTGGAGAGTACCAAGCTGATAATCCCCAAAAGGGCGGCAGGAGAGCCAGAGCTCACGTGCCTAAGATAGAAGCCTATTAAGGATAGTTCTGCTTAACGCTGAATGTCGCTTAGCATGAACATCCAGTGCATAGTGCTTAACGAAGGTATGCACTGAGCTCCAGGCGGCAAGGCGTTCTATATATCTGCATTGGAACAGTCGATTACACTTCCGCTTAGGGATGCACAAGGGTCCTAGTAGAGTGATGCATACTACCTTCTAATTTAACTTGAGCCATGGAATAGCAATGACGAGGTATGCCACTAACCATGAAGAGATGCATCTAATAGCGACAGGTTGACCCAGCCGGTGTCGCTGAAAGAAACGAACAGTTGCTGAGTCTTGCTAACATCCTTGGTTCTATCTAAATAGAACCGCAAGGCTCTCTTAACATCCAAGGAATGAAGAGCTCTGCTCCTTCATTTTGGAAATTAGTAGGCGGGAAGTACCAGAGGTTGGTTTAGATGGAATTCTGACAACCTTGGGAAGAAATTTAGATGAGTATGAGAACTACCTTGTCTTTATGGAATACAGTATACGGAGGTCCTGAACTCGGGCATGTATCTCAGAGACCCTGCGGGCTGAGGTAATGGCCACCAGGAAGGCAATCTTCCAGGTAAGAATTTTAGCTCACAGGTAGCTAAGGGTTTGAAAGGTCTCCGAGTGAGCATGTCCAGCAATTGGTTAATGTCCCAGGCTGCAACTGGACGCTAACAGGGGTCTGGTATGGAGAATCCCTTAAGAAATCTCTTCACCATAGGTAACTGAGCCAGAGTTAAGGAAGAAACTGGCTCATGGAACGCTGAGATGGCACTTAAGGTGAACTTTAACTGTGGAGTACTGAAGACCTAAGCTTGACAGGTCCAAAAGATACTCCAGAACCTTGCCAGGAGGACAGGAAAAGGATTCCAAGAGGATTTTACACTACGAGAGAAAACGCTCCATTTGGAAGCGACGCTTTGGGTGGCTGGCTTCCGAGCAGCCAGAAGGATGTCTGAGACTCTACGAGACGTTGAACCGATTCACTTCTATCTCTTCAGGAGCCAAGCATGAAGGTGAAGTGATTTCAGGTTGGGATGGACCAACGAACCCTGAGTCAAAAGACTGATTTGCAAGGAAGTGGTCTCGAGAGGCTGCCAACATACTGTTGAGTAGAGGAAACCATAGTTGCGAGGCCAGGAAGGAGCAATGAGAATCATCTTGGTCCCCTGAGACTCGAACTTGAGGAGTACTCTCTGATTAGGAGGAAGGTGGAAAGGCGTAAAGAAAGCTGCTTTTGTCCACCGCGGCCTGAACGCATCCTGACAGAAATGCCAGGCCTGGATTTTGGAGCAGAAGAGAGGCAGTTTTGCGCTGAGTGGGGATGCAAAGGTCCAGGTCTGGAGTCCCCACTCTTTGAACAGGGACCGAGCTATGGCTGGATCGAGAGACCACTCGTGAGGGTCTGCCTTCTGCTGAGGTGATCTGCTAGGTCATTTTGTATACCTGGCAGATAAACCGCTTGAATCAGAGACTTGTGCTCCAAGCACCACTCCCACACCCTCATTGCTTCCCTGCAAAGGCGGTAAGAATGAGCACCGCCTTGCTTGTTGATGTAATACATCACTGCTTTGTTGTCCGTTTGAAGGAGAATGTTCTTGTGACAAAGGACATCCTTCAGACCTCGGATTGCATAGAGGACCGCCTCATCTCCAGGACATTTATGTGGAGATGTGTTTGAACTGAGTCCATACACCTTGAGTGTGGAGGAGACAGTGAGCTCCCCATCCCATTAGCGAGCGCGGTCTGTGGTGATGGAGATCTGATGATCCGGGCAAGGGGGAATCCTTCCAGGAGATCGTTCTCTTGAGACCACCAGGTGAGAGACCTTCAAGGGGCTCCGGCCACCTTGATGGGATAAGACTGGGGGTGAGAGGTCGGGGACCACTGAGTGGAGAGCATCCATTGGGTGGTTCTCATGTGCAGTCGGGCCAGGGGACAGTGAAGACCGAGGACGCCATGAGACCCAACATGCGTTGCATCGAGAGAGCTGTAAATCGATTGGTTCTCCCTGATGTAACGGGCTATTCAAGGATGTCGAGTCTTCTGTCCTCTGGAAGGAAAGCCTTCGCTGAAGAGGTGTCTAGAAGGTCCCTATGAAAGGAGCCTCTGGGAGGGTTGCAGTTGAGATTTTTCAAATTCAGCAGAACTCCCATGGATGTGAGAAGACGAGAGTCGCTTGCATGGCTTCAAAGTCCCTTGACGGAAGGGCTTGCTAGAAGCCAATCGCTCCAGGTAGGGAAACACTGAGTCCGACTTTCCTGAGATGCGCCTCGCAGAACTGCACAACACTTTGTAAAAATCACAAGGCCGAGGATAGCCCAAAGGGCAGGACTCTGAACTGATAATGCTGACCCAAAGCTACAAACCTGAGGAACTTGTGGCTGGGTGGACGGGATATGCTGGTAAGCATCCTGTATCCAGAGAGGCCAGCCAGTCGTGCTGATGCAGCAAGGGTAACAGGGTACCTAGGAAATCATCTTGAATTTCTCCCTGGGGAGGAATTTGTTTAACTTTCTGAGGTCTAGAATGGGGCGATCCCCAGATTTCTTTTGGAACCAGAAAGTAATGGGAGAACCTCTGTGTTTCGTAGATGCTGGAGTACCCAGTTCTATTGCCCTGTTGTTCAGAAGGCCCTGATCTCCGTGAGTGAGGAGGTCTCGATTGAGAGGCCAGCAACCTGGGTTGTCGCCTGGGAGGACAATTGGGGTTTCCAAGAAATTGAGAGAATCTCTCGTGGTAATTATCCGAAGGAACCCATTTGTCCGGTTATGGACTTCCACTGGTTGTGAGAAGTACATCAGACGCACACCTCCCACTGGAGGAGAAGTTCCACCTCGGGCAGAGTGGATGGTGGAACTTGGGCCAACGACTATAAGGTAGCGCTTGGGAGCTTTAGGCCCCGCTTGCTGCGGCCTTCTTTTGAGGTTGGGCAGGTTGGCTTTTATGGAAGCTTCCCTGCCTCTGCCTCAAAGGACTGAGCTACTGCAAACTGACGTCTGTTCACATGCCCCCGAGAGGGGGCAGGCGGAGGTCTGGCCAACTTAATGGCTGATCTAGTCTTCTGAGTGGCCTCTAAGGCTTGCTCCACCTGAGGGCCAAAAAGAAAGGAGCCATCAAAAGGCAGCGCCATCACCTGCTGCTGAGCATCATTCGTGAAGCCAGAAGTACGCAGCCAGGAATGGCGCCGAGTACAAATCCCCGCGGCTGCTGAGCGAGAAGCAGTGTCGAAAGCGTCCATGGCGGCTTTGACCTGTTGGTTATTGGACTCAATACCTCTAATAACGGTCAGAAGAAGCTCTGATTTGGAATCCGAATCTGGAAGAGCTTCAACCATTCTTTTCATAGAGTGCCACAGGATATACTCATACTGAGAAAAATAGCCTTGATAACTGGACATACGTGATACTTAGAGTGGAGGCAGCAAAGACTCTCTTACCTAATGTATCAATCTTACGAGACTCTTTGTTAATAGGTCGAGCTGTAGTAGTTTGAGGAAGAACGACCTGTCATTTCTCTGCCAGGACTACAATAGGATCCGCAAAGGCTTGGGATGCCAAATGGACGATCCTTGGGAGCTGAATACTTCTTATCAATGGATTTAGCCACTGAGGGAATAAGAGCAGGATTATTCCATACCATTTGAGACAGCGTCTCAAGGAAGGACTGGATCGGAGGAGTCAAACTGTAGGGATCTCCGAAGCATGAAGATACTGGAGTCTTAATATCTCTCCCAGCATCGATGTCTGTAGTCTGGAGAGAAAGAGTGGATCCCAGGTTCTTCAACAGAGACTTAAAGGACAGGTCCTCGACACAGGCTCTGTAGCAAAGAAAGATCCTGTTTCCTCCACTTCATCACCCAACCGAAGGTCTGGGTCAGGCTCAACATCATCTCCTGATGGTCCAGAAAGGACTGTTTGGACAGGAAAGGAGTGAAAATTAGGAGAGGAGGAAATAGCAGAAAAACAAGGAGAGTCCCCAAGGGCTGCCGGTGCCGAGACGGCAAAACGGGCTGAAGACGGCACTCGAGGAGGTGCATAGCGCCAAGAGGCACGCGCCCCGCAGCACTCGCGCCGCTGACGACAATAAGTAACCGGCGCTACGACGACGGATGCCGCGACGGCGCCACAAACGGTGCGCTCCCTGACGACGCCGCCAGGGCGCTGGGCGAACGCGCCGCGACGCACGACGCCTCATCTAACGGTACCACCGGGCGGCGCCGCAGACCTCATGCGCGCCATGGACGGCGCCCGCAAGACCCAGCAGCACCGAAAACGACGCCGACAAGCCAACAGATCCTGCCAAAGGCGCCGGAAAAGCCCCAGGAACCTGGAAAGCTAGAGAAGGAAAAAAACCAGGAGATAAGGGCATCGGTGAGGCCCCCTGCGCCGCAGCCATGTGAGGGGGGGAAACACCTAAGCACGGAGTCGCTGGCACCGAAGAAGGCGCCACGCGACTAGGAAGGTCCAACCGCCCTACCTGATCGCCGGAGGGGCCCGAGGGCTCCGAGGCAACCGAGCCAGGCAGAAGAACCAACCTCCGAGCCCATTGCTCCATAAGAGCGGCCCACTGATGAAACTGCTCATCTGGAGTCCCACCTATGATGGAGGGACTCCGATAACGAGGACGACGACACGAAGTTACATTCGGCGAAGCGAGACCGCAACCAGTAACGATAACGAAAGGCCGACGCCGTAGAGATACCAGAGGGGCGACCTCGAGTGATGCCTTCTTTGACCTGTGGGCCGGGCATAGCTCTCGAGGCCGAACGGTGCCGAGAATGCGACTATTTATTTTACATGCCGGCGGGGACTGCCCATCCCCCGGCATCGGACTGACCGCTGTCGGAACCCCCGCTTGAGGAGAAGGAGGCTGACCGGATCCAGCCCGCTGACTGAACAGCTTTACACAAGTCTCCTGACCGCCACCCGACCTGCTCATGGTCGACTCCCCAGTAGGCTCGAGACTTCTTCAAGTAAAATTTAATATTAGAAAAATTTAACGAAAATAGAATATAATTGCCGATACTACTTATCGAGATAAAGTTACAAAAACAAACTGAAAAACTATGCGCTAGTTTGAAGTTTGACTCTCGACAGGCGAGCGACGCTGCCACTGGAAGCGACTCGACGGGCGGAAAAAGGAACTGAGGCGGTTGGAGGGTCGCCGCCGAGATGAGTCATCACCGCCGAAAGCCGCTGCTCATGGCGCCGTGTCTCGCTGGCGCTGCGGTCTCATGGGCGCCTGCCTCTCTCGCGCCGACCCTCCAGCAAAAGTTTGCTCTCTGCGGGTCTTAGTGCCTCCGGCGCTAATCCCACTAGTGTGAATGAGTGGTGGAGACTTATGTCCAGGAAGATCGCGGTAATTTTTAAACACTTGTTGGTTCAAATGAACCGAGTAAACTCGCTTGAACCGCGAAATGAACCGAGCTGAAGGAGCTGATCTCCGGAGCGACTGTTCAGTGAAAGCGGAGTAAAGAATCTGGCAGTTTCATTTGAAACTAGCCAGATAGAGCTTTGAACAGCGCCCTCGCACTGTGGAACTCCAGACTGCTCTGGAGTTAACCCTATCCTCTCCGGGGCAGTTCGAGTGCAGTGGCTAACTGCATTAAGTCCTAATAGCAGCAAGACTTCATGGTGTTTGAATGACAATGCTCGGAAGCCGAAAAGCGAAAGAGGGTTAGTGAGAGCCTCCGAGGTCCTGCCCTGGCTACCATCCGTGCTAAACAGGCCAGTAACCCTGAAGTGACTGCACAGGCCTATCTTGAGGTCTTGAGAATGTGTATGGGAGCCCAGATTCTGATGAGGATCTATGGAGAGTAAGAAATGCACAACAGTACCAAGGGGAGTTGTTGTCTGTGTATGGTATTCGGCTGGAAAAATTGTTGCAAGAATGCTCTCTGAAAGGGTAGTTTGCCAGCGATTGAACTGGACCGAACCAGGCTGGACAGGATCCTTAAGTCTGCCCTTCTCAGAACTGCTGTTGCTTCAGTTACGCCTGGCAAATCGACTGGAATCCCCACCTCCCATGGATGAGTTAATAGAGAAATTCGAGGAGTTGAGAAAAGCGACTGGAGGGACCTGCACCAATAGCCGCGCTATGACCCAAGTGACTGAGGGTGGCCCATCAAGTGAAGTTCTAGGGCAGAGGTTGGCAGTCAATGAGTGCCTGACAAGGAAAAGATATGCCACAATGGGTGAACTATTGAGAGAGAGATCCGGAATTCAAAAACAGTCCTTTATGAAGGCCACGCCTGCAGCACGTATGGGCCCGACCTATATCCGACTGCTATTCATATGGGGTGGGGGTACCTCACCCATGTATCTCCTGCTGATAACAGCTGCCAAACTCAATTCCTTGACCATGGAAGTGGAGAAACTGACGATGTTCCAAATGCTTATCAACTAGCAGACAGAGATGGCACCAGGTTTCCAGATAGTAGTACCCCCGCCTGGTTCCCAGTGTGGCGCCGCCAGCTCAAACCCAGAAAGTATGTTTTGCTATAATATGCGAAGGATGTGGGCACATGAAGAGGGAATGTCGAGTCCCCAAAAGACACTGACAAAGTTGCATATAGGCTACAAGGAGAGCTCGGAGAACAAATCAGTGGTTGAGGTGCACAAAATGATCCCAGTGAGGGCACCAAAAATGCTAACTCACGCCTTTTTGTGGCAAGGTTCGTTGCCCAGGCCCCTACTACCGCCTCCAGACTGGTCCAGAATAGTGGGGTCCCATGAGACCACTGTAAAGGTGAATGGAGTGTCTACAAGAGCTGTATTAGACAGTGGCTCCTAAGTGACAATTATGTTCCAGGATTGGTATCAGAAGCGTTGGTCAGACGTACTTTACAACCATTAGAAGGACTGCAAGCAGAGGGTTAAGTGAAAAGGCTCACCCTATTCTGGGTATATCTGAATTTGGCTGTCTTTCCCCACCTCCTCCGCGGCTGGAGTGGCTCGTATCAAGTAGAGACCCCAGCCTAGTGTGTCCCCCACTGACTGTATGATGGTGTCCTTTGTTGATTGGAACAAATGCTCATATGTTCGGAAGGTCAGGCACAGTTGTGTTATGAAAACAGGGGTCAAAGATCTAGTAGAGCTTTTGAGATTCCGCTTTAATTAAGATGGCCTATGAGGCAGAGAGATGCTGAAAATAGAACCAGAGGAACCGGTCGGAATTGTATGGAAGAAGAATCTGTGTCTCTGATTCTGGCGCCAAATGCCCAGTGTACCTTACAGGAGAGGTCCGTATCAGAAAGGATGTTAAGAATAAAATATTAATGTTGATGTAACGTATATGGAAATTGCCAGAGGGACTGCTGGTCAATCTTAGTATTTTGCCTGCCAGAGCCCATGTGCTTAATGCCAGAATGGTAATGGTCCAGGTTCATAATGTGTCTAAAAGAGACATTCGAGTAAATAGAGGTTGCATCCTGGCTAATGTGCATTGTGCAGACACTGCAGTGCTACCCAGCAGCAAGAGTTCAAGGAAGAATGACAGAGTAACGCCTGACTTGTTTGATTTCCGCGATCCCCTGCTGCCAGCTGAATGGAAAGTAAGGATCAGTGAGAAGCTTGCCCAGAGAGACCAGGGTGTTTTTAAAGGAATGACGTGGGATGCGCTCGGAGCTGAGCACAATATCCGCTGCATGACGAAAGACCATTTCCATGAGAGGTCTCGACGCCTGGCACCTGCTGATATAGATGATGTGAGACGGCATCTGCAAGAGATGTTAGCTGCTGGTGTATTACAAGAATCCAGAAGCCCTTATGCTTCCTCATTGTGGTAGTGAGGAAAAGAATGGGACAGTATGATGTGCGTGGATTATCGCACCTTAAACCAGCGGACTATCCCTGATCAGTACACAATGCCCCGCATTCAGAATGCTTTTTGACTGCCTAAACGGGAGCAAGTGGTTCTCTGTGCTGGATCTCCGCAGGGTACTACCAGATCCCGATGGCCCTAGAGGACTGCGAGGAGAAGACAGCCTTTATCTGTCTGCTTGGCTTCTATGAATTCATGAGGATGCTTCAGTGATTTCAGGTAGTCCTATCACTCTTTCAACCATTGATGGAGCGTGCAGTGGGGACATGAATCTATAGAGTGCCTGTATACCTAGATGATGTTATTGTGTTTGGCAGCTCACTGGAGGAACATGAGAGCAGATTATTTAAGGTATTGGACCGACTGGAGGACTTTGGCCTTAAACTGTCCATTGATAAGTGTCAATTCTTTCAAACATCAGTAAAGTATGTGGGACATAAAGTATCCACCGAGAATAGAAGACCGACCGAAGTAAAGTTGAGGCCTTGACCACCTGGCCACAGCCCAAAAATCTAAAAGAACTGCAAAGATTCTGGGATTCTGTGGTTATTATCGGGCGTTTCATCACGGACTATTCAAGAGTGATCCGCCTTTACTTAACCTTACTCAAGGGTATCCCCAACCCACAAAAATGCCAAAAGTCAGTGTCCCTCAAGACTGAAAGAGTGTATTTTCATCCGAAAGAAGTATTGGTCCGCTGGACTCCCGATTGTGAGACTGCTTTTCATGAGATCATATCATCCACCCATGCTCAGTGCTGGCTATGCCGATCCAAGAAAACCTTCGTCCTGCACACTGATGCTAGCTTGCAAGGGTTGGGGCCTGTTGTACCAAGAGTGCAGAATGGCCTGAGACCAGTGGCCTTTGCCAGTAGAAGCCTGACCCCATCCGAGAAAGAACTATCCTGTATATGTTAGAGTTCCTAGCTTTGAAGTGGGTTGTTGTTGACCAATTCCATGAGTACTTGTATGGGGCTAAAATACTAGTAAAACTGACAATAATCCTTTGACCTATGTGCAGACCTCAGCTAAGTTGATGCCACTGGCCATAGGTGGCTTTCTGCATTATCTACATATGACTATGCTCTCGAATCCAGAGCAGTCTGAACTACATAGATGCTGATGCTCTTCCCGGAGGCTGTTCCCAGAATGATTGGTCCCGATTGGCAGATCCTCACATTCGCACTCTGCCGGAAGTCTGACAGGAGGAAACAATATCCACTGGACGCAGTGGACTGCATGGTGGATTGCTTGGGACCCTCTGAGAATTGCATACCTGCTGCTTATTGCCACTTTTCCTGCAATGAACATTGGTGCACATGCCTCAGCTGGACAATGACAGTGTCGGTGAGCTCCAATCCCATGATCCCATGATCAAAGCAGCTTTGGAAGCCCTCTATGCAGGAAAAGATGTGTCCAAATTAGCTCCACTGATTTGAGAACTGCACTGTTATACAAAGAAGGTCCTAAGTTGAAACTGATCAATAAACTGTTACAGAAACAGTAGACAGAGGGGGACAAGTAGACAAATCAACAACTAGTGCTGCCCACTGCCTTTGAGACTCAGTACTGATGTCCTTGCACAACCACATGGGGCACCCGGTATAGACAGAACACTTGACTTGGTGAGATCCAAATTCTATTGGCCTAAAGATGGGGGCTGATGTGGGGGCAACACATTCAGACTTGATCGCTGCTTACAGAGGAAAGCTTTGCCCCAGAGGGCTGCCCCCCTGTTAACATCACCATCAGTGCACCCATGGAGCTGGTCTATATTGATTTTCTGAGTTTGGAGTCAGATCAAAGAAACATATCAGTAATGTGCTGGTGGTCACTGACCATTTCCACGAGACATGCCCAAGCTTTCCCACCAAAAGACCAGAAGCATCCACTGTGGCCAAAGTACTTGTAAAACTTTTTGTTCACTATGGGTCTCCACAAAGAATCCATTCTGATCAAGGAGAGACTCTTGAGAGTCATCTGATCAAAGAGATGCTCTCTGTGGGAGTGCTAAGTCCAGAACCCTCTCACCACCCCAGGGGCCCAGCTACCTGAACGTTTCAGCCGCATTTTGCTAGATATGTTGGGCACCCTGCACCCAAAGGACAAGCCTAGATGGAGCCAACAAATTAGCACCTGGTACATGCTTATGAACTGCACCAAAAGTGATGCCACTGGGTTCTCCCCTACCGCCTGATGTTTGGAAGAAGAAGCTCGACTACCTGTAGATGTGTGTTTTGGGGTCTCTCCTGATGGGGTTCAAGTTGACAACTATTTACAGTATGTCAAAAGTTAAAGGCCCAGCTAACTCATGCGTACTAACTGGCTCAAACCATGGCTGCCAAAAGAAATCTGACCAACAAAGAAAGGTATGATAAAAGGTGAAAGCACAGGAACTCCAGGAGGGAGATCGTGGATTACTAAGAAATCTGGGACTGCATGGCAAACACAAGATTGCTGACAAATGGCACCATCTCCCTCTACATTGTAGTGGGCAAACTAGATGATCTGCCAGTGTACAAAGTAAGGCCTGAGAATAATTCAAAAGATGTAAAACAATGCATAGAAATCATTTACCGCTCATTGGACAAATCTTGATTGAGTCTGAGCTCCCAGAAGATGCCCCTCTGGACCAGTGACTAGAGGTGCTGCTCAAGAAAAGATCAAGAAAGTCTGCACAGAAGCAGAGTTAAAGTGTTCCCCTCCACAAGTCCCAGTTGAGCATGACTGTCAGTCCATATCAGAAGAAAGTGAGTGACTTTGAATACTATCCTTATTATGAACTGAGTCAATTGTTTCGGGCAATCCCTAGTCAATACTGGAAGACGAACTGGGCCTTCTGGACTGTCTAAGCCCCAGCTTTTGTCCCTGGAGCCAATGCTCCCAGAAAGTGAAGTGCAAAGTATCAGATCAGATTAAATGGAATCTATGCATGGTTGAACTGTTTGAGCTTTCAGGGGAGGAAAGATGATGGATTAGGGCAGACTGAGTGATCCACCAGAACAAGAAGAGATATTTTGAGTGCCCTGACAGTCCACTGCCAGTGTCCAGCTCTCCATGTTGAGCCAAATGTTGTGGACTCAGAAACTGTAACTCCTGGAGCTGCAAAGTGCCCCAAGTTCCTAGCCTCTCTACCCCCAGCAAGACTCTCCTGACAAGTGAGGACAATGCTGAAAATGAGGCTCAGAGGCAGAGACTGTAACAGTTCCCCTAGAAAGACTGGTTGAGCTGTAAAGCCTGTGGTGCACCTCAGTTATGATTCCCTTGGGAGGCCTGTGGACTTGCCTCTCAATGTTGTCCATAAAGGAGTGTATGTGTCCCTTGAGCTCATTGCCCAAACTGAGCGTCAGTGCTAACTCCAAGTTACTTGTGTTGCCCTCTAAGTATGGTGCCCTTGCCCCGTCCAGTCCCAAAGGTAACTGATAGGGAAGGGCACCCTCTCTTCCAGGTTTCATGTACAAGAGGTAATAACTTGAGTTATAGGTACAATGTGTGTGTAATACTGTGTAAAGAGGGACGTACTGCAATGTTTCAGAAATGTGTTCTTGGTAAAATGATATATTGACTGATGATTACATGTGTGAGCCTAATGCAAATGTATATGGTTGCAGTTGAAACTTGTAGGTACTTCTGCTTGACGCGACGTCAAGCTTTCCCAAACTAGGAAGGGTGTAACCCCCTGCAAATGGGGGTTCCCAAAAGACTTTCAGGAGCTTGCTTGAATGCTCCAAGCCTGAATGGTGTTTGGTGTTTTAAGCCATTTATCAGTGAGTGTTTTTAGAGCCTCTGGTACTGTCTCTTTAAGAGCTGTCTGCTTGCAGACATAATTAGTTTGTATGGGGACTGTGTGCTTCTCATTTATGAGTACCACTCAGAGCTGCTGCCAATTCCCCCCATTTTTGCAGTCACTAGGGTGCAAAGGAACCTATCTGAAAGATGTAACTGTTTGCCAGAAATCATTTTAGAGTAATAATGAAATTACAGTTTGTCTAACCTGCTTTCTTTGCAGTCAGAACTGTGTTGCCTAGTTCCCCATTCTAGTTTTGAACTGCTGAACTGGACCAATCAGTGTAGTTAAGGTAGCTCTCAAATGGTGCCTTGGACCTAATCAGAACTGGACTCATAATCTGAGCCAGCCACAAGAGGTTGTGTATGGGCAGTGACTCTGGAAGATGTAGTTTAGACTTCGCCTTTTGGACCAACAGGGACAGTTCTATTGTGAGGACAGCCAATCTAGCCAAGAACTGGGAGGAACTCAAAGGAAGTGCCCGTTTGTCTGCTGGAGTGTCAGTTGAGCTCTGGCAGTGAAGAGGGAAGGAGCCCTGTGCTTTTTCGGTGTGCAGTTTTAGTCAGAGGAGAAAGCGTGTAGTAAGGCCCAGAGTCCCGTTCTGCAGCTTAGTGTAATTGCTTGTTAGACTGAATCCGTCCTGTGAAGAGAATCAAAGGATATCTGAAGAGTAGAAACCAGGCTCACCCTGTAGAAGACTGGAGAAATTACAGAATTGCACTCAGTCTGTCAGGAACTGAATCTGCTGTGTATTCTCCAGGTATTGTGTGCAGTAATTACATTAAGGGATAGAAGAAGGCAGCCTGCCTGGTATAGTACTTCTTTTTACCATATAAATGTGTGAGGAGAGCTTGTAGCTCAAGTGAATCCTGCTGCCATTAAAGGACTTTTGCCTGTTACTGTCTCCACTATATAAATGTGTGAGGAGGCTTGTGTAGCTCAAGTGAATCCCTGCCATTAAAGGACTTTTGCCTGTTGCAGTTGCCATATAAATGTGTGAGGAGTCTCGTGGAGCTCAAGAGTAGCCTGCTGCTGACATTGAAGGACCTATCTTGTTTGGAGGTCGTAGTACTAATTCAGAGTTAAGCTCCCTGTTGGAGTACCACATTAGAATCCAAATAAATTACTGTACTGCTGACTGTTTAACTAATTTTTCTTTTTTTCTGTGTGAAAGGGCCCCTACCAGCTACTGTGGTTTGGACTAGCCACTGAGGCTCAGGTATCCAGGAGACAGTAACTGGTAAGGAATAGGCCTGTACACAGATCCATAGAGTAGATGGTAAAGTGATAAAGCTAATTAACCTGATTCCCCCTGTCCTTGTTATATCCCCTATAAATAAATCAGAGCTGCTTGTTTCAGCAAAGTTATACTGCCTGGAATTATTTGTCTATATTAAAAGTATTGTACTGTGATTGTTGCACTGTATCTTATTTTACAGGAGGTCCCAGTGCCTGGAACCAGTCCTGGGGGTAAGTGTATACTGTGAAGGTAATTCTGATATATTGTGTGGGCCACTAGTGGGAAGGAAAGGCTTGCAGTGTGTCCCAGAGGGCTGTGACAAAGTTAGTTTAACTATTGCAAACCCTGACCTCTGGGTGGAGGCACCCGCCATCGGATCCAGGCCCCTCAACCTGTTAGTGGCAAATCAGGCAGGGGTAGTAGCCCCTGGGATAGCGCCATCTAGGGGTTACATTAGTAGAGGGTTTTCTATACCCTTTCAGTATATGTAATACTGCTTGAGAAAGATTTAAGTTTGCAAACTCTATGTCTTCAACAGCCAAGCTTTGAGACTGAGGGAGTTGAGGTTGGGATACCCTATTTTCCCCTGGTGAGAGGTCAACAGGTTGTGCCTCTGAGAAAGGTGTATTGGTTTGGATACTGAAACAGACAACAGGAGGGGGTATCAATGCTGTCTGGCCCAATTTGGAGCAATCAGGATCATCGAAGCAGGCTGAGATCTGAGTTTGATCAGGACTCTGAGGATGAGAGGAAAGGGAGGAAAAGCATGCAGCCTTCTTCCTGACCAGTCCAGTGCCATGGCATCCACTGGAATTGTGCCCTTGGCCAGAGGCCTGCAACAAAACAGTGGCAGTTTGTGATTTTCTTGAGAGGCAAAGAGATCCACTTCTGGGGTACCCCACCTTCTGAACACTGAGTTCAGTACTTGTCTGTTTAGGGACCACTCGTGGTGACCCTGAGTAATTCTGCTGAGGGCATCTGCCAGGATATTGTCTTTTCCTGGGACATGAATGGCCTCTAGGGATGCCTTTAACGAATAGGCCAGATCCCACAATTTCATGGCCTCTGCACACAGAGGGTCTGATCATGTGCCACCCCTGCTTGTTTATGTAATATATTCTTGTGGTATTGACTATTCTGACCTGTACCACCTTGTCTTGCACCAGATAAGAGAACGCCTTCAGAGCTAGTAGCACTGCTCACAGCTCTAAGAGGTTTATGTGAAAAAGAGATTCTGCATTGGACCAAGTCCCATGGATGGTGTGCTCTCCCATATGAGCACCCCAACCCAATAGAGAGGCATCTGTTGTTAAAGTAAAAGAGGGATCTTCTCTCTGGAAGGGGACCCCTTGCCTTAAGTTGTCTGAACTTTTCCACCACTGTAAGGCTTGAATAATAGCCTCTGTTACTGGAACCAACTTTGACATTTTGTCTCTCCTCTGGGACCAGTGAGACCTGAGGTGAGATTGCCAATCTCTCATTCTGTATCTTGCCCCTAAGACTGTACCTGTTGCTGCAGCTATGTGACTCAGAATCTGCAGAAAGTGTCTTGTTGGGCATGGCTAGTGAAGTTTGAATGAAAAAACTAGACTGAAAATACTTGTTACCCTGTCCTAAGGAAGGAAAGCCCTTCCTTGAATTGTATCCAGTTCTGCCCCTATGAAGTGTAACACCTGAACAGGGGTAAGGACAGATTTCTCCTGGTATATCAGGTATCCTAGGGACTGCAGGAGATGCATGGTTAACTGCAGATGCTCTGAAACCTGCTGTGGAGACTTGCCCATGAGCAACCAGTCATCCAGATAAGGGAAGACTAAAATACCTAACCTTCTTAGATGTGACACTACTACAGCCATGCACTTTGTAAATACCCTGGGAACTGAGGTTAGGCCGAAGGGAAGGGATGTGAATTGGTAGTGGCCTGAAGGGAGTCTGAACCTGAGGTATTTCCTGTGAGACTGCCTTATTGGAATGTGAAAATATGCATCCTTTAAATTCAAGGCTGCCAGTCAATCCCCCTGCTGAATAATTGGTAGTATGGAAACCAGGGTGACCATCCTGAACTTTGGTTTCACTAGATATCTGTTGAGAGATCTGAGATCCAGAATTGGTCGCTACTACCTATTTTTCTTTTTGGTCAGGAAATAACCAAAATAGAAACCCCTTCCTCTGTGGTGCAGTGGTACAGGGTTCCACTGCTTTCATGTGAAGCAATCTGTGTACCTTCTTCTGCAAAAACTTTCCCTCTATGAGGGAGGCTGGTCTGAAAATTCTCGATTTTAGAGGAGAAGAGATTTTAAACATAGGGACAATCCCTGACTTACCACCTCCAGAACCCACCTATCTGTGGTAATGGAGACCCATGTCTGGAGGAAGTAAGTCAGTCTGCCCCCTACTGGCACTGGGGAGGTGACCTGACCAGCCGGTCAGGGATTTTTGTTTTGAGGGTGTGGGGGTACCTGAGTTTGTGCAGAATGGGAACCCCTTCTGGAACCCCTTCTGCCTCTGTATCTGAAGTACTCAGTCTGCTGTGGGTAGGGCTGTTGCTGAAAAGCAACTTGGCCCTGATAAAAGAGCCTCCCATAAGAGGACCTACCCCTGCCTCCCCTCCCATAAGGCCTACAGGAGGGAGAAGGCCTGTTCCTGGAGGAATTACTCTAGTAGGTGGCCTTGTATTTGTATACCTTCTTCATATAATCCTCAGTGTGTTTACCAAACAGGGAATTGTTCTCCACAGGAACGTCCATAGCCTTAGCCTGGGTATCCTGGGTTAAATTAGTAGTTCTAAGCCATGCCAGTCTTCGTAGAGCTACTGTCAGAGCCATCCACCTGGCAGCACTGTCATTAGCATTAGCTGCAATTTGGAACTGGTACTTGGCAGCTTCCAGTCCAAATCTAGCTGTCTCTGCCAGGTCATCAGAGAAGGGCACAAAAGCCTTCTCTGACATAGTCAATACTGATTGCCACAGTGTATTTTGATACTGTGCTGCATACGTCTGGTAATTAGCTTGCCTCACACCTAAGGAGACAGCTAAATTCCCCTTTTTAGACATACCATCTATTTTTCGGGAATTCTTCTCAGGTGTGTGAAAGGGGAGAGGGACCCTTGCCTTTTCACAGGCTGCCTGTTGGACTATGCCTTGGTGGTCAGGGTGAGAATATAAAAACTCAGTCCCTTCCCTTTCCAACTCATATTTCTTATCAGACTTCCTGTCTAAAGGAGGAACAGAGTTAGTAGTCTGCAAAATCTATAACAAGTCTTTCTTAAAAAAACTTGTTAATTGGCAGGAGTATCTTTTTTGTGGGTGTTAAGCCCATCATTTTCACGTATTCGGCCTCCTCATCATTATCAGTGACCTCTGTAGTGGCCAGGTCCAGAGCATCCACTATCTTTGAAAGAAAAATGTGAAGAAAAATCCTCTGGCCTAGGAGGAGAGCCGAACTCCTGCTCAGGTGACATTTCTGGTTCTATAGGTTCATTTTGCTCGGGTTCCATTTCCTCAAAATCATCAAACTCAGGCTCTTGTGAAATATCAGGAGGAACAACTGGAGTTGCAGTCCTTAGAGGAGTAGGCTGAACAGGCAAAAGACCTTGTAAGGCCTGCATAATTTTCATAGCCCTGGCTGTCTCCTCCGCAGATGGCAGGCTGTGAGGCACAGTGGTAACCCCTTGAGATGCAGGAGCCTGGGGTTCCATGTGCTTTGTTTTCTTGGTCTTTTTGGAGGGGGCCAGAGAGTCAACCAGACCACTCCCCATTTTTAAACTGCCAGAAGCACCCTTATCAGGGGTGGTTACAATAGGTATAGGGGTTTCACCCGCATGTTTGGGAGGCTGGTTAGAGCCTGATGGACCACTGTCCACTCTTTTCTTAAACCTTTTGGGCAGGATTCATAGAAGTGATGCACCCAGCACATCTGAGATGCGCCAGGGCATCCCCAAAATGCGCCAAAGGGCAATTCTGGCAGGGTGCCGATGCGGCAGTGCAACCCCGATGTGCCACATACCGCCAGTAATGTTATGTGGTGCATCTGGAGGGGCTGTGACAGGGGCATGCCCATGCATACCGGGTGCAATCCCATTCATAACCCTATTCTGTGGCACAACCCCGGGGCAAGTCCAGGGATGCACCACAGAAAGATAAGTCTAGAAAATCTAGACTTAAGTAGGTGGCCACCTACAGGCAGGCTGCTGCACTGCAGGCAGCAGTATGGCAGCCAGCCCACCCTGGCGGTCCAGTGTGCCCCCCCGTCTCAAACCCCCATACAATGCCGCTCCTGGTGGCAGTAAAAGTAAAGATGACCCCCAAGCCCCACATACAATGCTGCTCCTGGCAGCAGTAAAGAACAGATGACACACACCCCAGCCCATGTATGATGCTGCTCCTGGCGGTGGTAAAAGAAAAGAAGACACCCCCCGAGCCCCGTGTGATGCATCTCCCAGCGGCGGTGAGATGGAAGAGAACCCCACTCCCAGCCCCAAGCCTCAGCAAAGCCGCCTTCCGTGGCAGTCGGCCAGTGTAGACACCCCCAAGTACCCCCAACCCTCCTCTCCCCACCCCAGCAGAGTCCCACTGTTGGCGGGCAGCTCAACCACCTGCATATCGCCACAGCCACCCGCCGACACAGCTGTCTGAGAATAACAGCTATCGTGCAGCCTGAGCTTGGGCTTACTTGGGGATACTTGGGGGCTGTCTCGCCGGCCAACTGCAGAGGCAGAACTTTACCAAGGGCTTGGGGCTGGGAGGGGGTTTCTCTTTCATTCACCGCTGCCAGGAGCGGCATCGTATGGGGGGCTTGGGGGTGTCTTCTTCTATTTTACTGCTGAGATGCACTGAGTGCATCTTCTTTGTGAATTCTGCCCTTCTAATCTTTTTTCAACAGTTTTCTGAGGAAAGGACTTGCAAATATCACAGTCTGCAGAGAAGTGTTCAGATCCTAAGCAGACCAAGCATAAATCGTGTTTGTCAGCTTTGGCAAACACTTCCCCACGTTTGAGGCAATTTTTAAAACCTGGGGGACCAGTCTTTTTCTTTGTTTTTTCTTCTAACTTCATTTCCAGGAGAAAAACCCACAACCGTATAATTAGTATTCAAACTAACATTTTTTTTTTTTTTTTTTTTGTCAGTTCAAGAACTGATTAAAGTTCAGAAAAAGAACCGAAGAAATATGACACTGAACCGGATCAACGGTTCACAGAAACCAGATTATCGGTTCAAAACAACCGGTTGCACGGTTCCTCAAAAACTCAAATAATAAACTAAACTTAGAAAAATACTAAATAATGGCAAATAAACACCGAAACTAACTAGAGAAACCTTGGTTCCTCAACAGCCATACCAAACCGAGAGGAACCGAGAGAAAACACAATTTTTAACCGTAAATAAAATTAAACTAGCTTAAAATATTACAGGAACTAAACTATAACAATAAATAAAGGCAGCAGTTCAAATATAGACAAAAATATACTTATTTAAACTGGGAGCTAGTCGAACAGTCAAGAGGGAGATCTCCAGGCATGTGACTTGTCAGGCGGAGTAAGAAATCTGAGACGTTGATGGAACGTTGCAGTAGATAAGGGCAGTAGTTTGAATATGTTTCTCGAACAATGATAGGTTCTATCATTTGCATATAGTTCTATTTCTCCGGGGCAGCTCTACTTAGGAGGCAGACTGCATACAGTTATGAATACAGAAGAATACATGGGGTTAGAAATGGAAATTATGTACTTACTGTAATTCTTGATCTTCTTGGACGAGTCTCTACCACTCAGCCACACTAACGGGAGTACACGGAGGTGCTAGGACCCATGAGGAACAAAAATCTTCAGAAAGGCGGGCATGCATGATAGGACTGTGCATGAGCAGCCGGTGGAGGCTATCTTCACGCCGTATAGACTATCTCAGCGTCGACCCTCTTACCACCTCAGTACCTTTTCAACCGAGGAGGTGCAGCGTAACTAATGAAAGAAAACCTGTCCCTAACCTCCGGGCATGTGAAGGCCCAGATGACCCATGTAAGAAGGGTCAATTCAACAATGTCTTCACAGCCCGAACAAAATGGTACTGAAGGCTAAAAACAGAACGAGTGAGCTCAGGGGTTGGTGGGTCGGCATGTGAATGAGTGGTGGAGACTCCATCCAAGAAGATCAACAATTACGGTAAGTACATAATTTCCATATCTTCCTGGACTCAAGTCTCCACCACACTTTCATACTAATGGGAGAGTACCGAGCTAAAAATCAACCCTCCCCGAGTAGGGCGGTCGGAAACAGAGCTCACTCAGAATGGAAGTCCAAAAGGACTGTCCTGCCAAAGAAAGAGAGCTGTCTGGTATGGACATCCAGAACATAGTGCTTTACAAAGGGTACATTACGGATCTCTGCCAGGAAGCCGCAACCACTCCGATAGAGTGGTGTGAATCCGGCCTTTCAGCTTGCCTATGACATGGATCAGTAGTGTCAGAGACATGCTACTAACCAAGCCGAAAACATCTCATGGCAAGAGGTTGACCCAGCTGAGGTATGCTGAAGATGCAATAGTTGTTCGGATGTGTATCTCTTTGTTCTGTTGATGAAGAATTGCAGAACCATCCTAACATCCAGAGAGTGAAGGGAGTGCTCCCCTTCCTTCATTTCCTCCAGGCCCAGCATGGAGATGATAGGAGCACATGCTAGGATGGACTAAAGTCCCTGTGTCAGAGAGTCCGTTCGTAGAGGTAGTTGCTTCAGGGAAACTTCTGACAGACTGCAGATCAATGAAAATCAATCTGCTGAGGCCAGTCTGGGATTATGAGAATCATCCTGCCCCCTGTGCATGCAACTTGATCAACACCCTCTGAATTAAGGGAAGAGGAGGAAAACTTACAGGGAGTGTCTTGAATATTTCAGTGAACACATCCTGACAGAAAACACCAGGGTCAGGATTTCTGAAGCAGGATACAGGCAGTTTTGAGTTGAGAGGGGACGCAAAAGGACCAGGTCCGAACTGCCCCATTCGTCAAAAGCAACTGCACGAAATGTGAACTGACACATCATACTTGAGGTACTACTCTCACAACCTCATGGCTCTACTGCAGAGAGGGTAAGGGGACACCCCATCCTGTTTGCTGATGTAATACATTACAGCTTGTCATACTTCCGAGGTAGGAACACTTCGAGGCAGGGGACATACTCCAGGACTTTGCCTGTAAGATAACTCTCATCTCTAAGAATTTTATGACAAAATGAGGATCCTTCAGGCTCCACACCTGAGTGTGGAGGCCTTGGCAGTGAGTCCTCCACAGATTTTGTCCCAGACTCTGTCATCTTGTACGGAGGATTGAGGATGCACGGTCGGAGACCACTGCTTGCTGCGAAGGATGACCTGAGTCCCAGCATCCACTTAACCAAAAAGGAGGCCAACTAGAGTAATTTTTTGTATTGTAATGAGCCATCTAAGATGTCATTTCTCCCATCCTCTGAAACTAAGTTGACACCTTGGAGGTATCCAGGAGGGCTCCTAAGAAGAGGAGCTGCTGGGAAGATGAACTAGCACCTTCTCCGAACCTGGAGAGAACAACTGAGGAGCTGCAGCGACTGCTTCCTGTGTCTCTTAACCGGATGTGCTGGCTAGGAGCTAAATGTCCAGAAAGTGAAGACTTGGACGCCTAGATTTAGAGAACTATTGCCTGAACAGGAACTTGTTGAACCTTCCAAGGTTGACAAATGGGCGCATGCCATCTGTTAACTTGGAACCAGAAGCAATGGAAATTGGAACCTGCCCTTACCAAATGTGACACAATGGCAACACCATGGCACCATAATGGCAACACAGTGGTGAGCTACAAAATGTGCAGTGGTACTACTCAGTGGTACCATGGTTGCACTATGGTAGTTTACATTTTGATTATTTTTGTTGATATGGTAAGACAGTGGTACAATGGTATCACAATGGAATTGAAAAAAACCACTGTGATACAATGAAAACCTTAATGGTAGTACAGTGGTAATCACAGTGCTATTGTAACGGCAGATGAGTGGTATTACAGTGGTATTCTGAAGAACTTTTTGTAAGGGTGTGCTTCATTCCACTGTGGAATGATTTTTACTGCCCAGTACCCGCAGAGGCCCTGTATCTCAGAAGCACAGAGTGTGTGACTGAGAGGCCGACAAACTGGCTGCCATCTGGGTGGAAGGTCTGGGGAAAGCTGCAAAATTGGGAGAGTATCCCTCTCGGACAGTCCTGATGACCTATAGGTCCACTGTAATGGACTTCCACTGGTTGTAAAACCGAATTAGACGCCCCTCCTACCGCTGAAAGGTACGCCCCCCCAGACAGCTGAGGTGAGTCGGGGCTGGACCGACAGAGGTTAGTATAGGGCAGTTTCAGATCCTGTGCCCTCTACTACATTCTCTTAGTGGCTGGGGGGGTTGGATCCTGAAAAGGGCACCTAGGCCACTACCTTGACAGGACTGCTTGTCACGAGGATGTCGTGTGGTTTAAATGGCAGCCCTATTGTTCTGGGTGGCCTCTAGCTGAACAGATAAGCACAGTCAAGGAGACATTAACCACCTGCCACCAGTGGCAGCTGCCCTTGAGGCAGAGACATAGGTGTCCATAAAAGTTTTAGCTGACTTACTGAGCTATATGTCCCTAGCAATGCAGCGTTAAGATTTCAGGAGGCTCTTGACCATTGCATTAAGTGTGTTTCACAGGGTGCACTTGTACTGACGAATGTAGGAACTCAAGACATAGGAGTCTGCTTTGGTCCACAGATGAATACTGAAATGTTATGGTGGACCCGATATCCCTGAGGAAAAGGAACTGGAAGAAAAAAATTACTCACCTTAGTAATGTTGTTTCTTCTAATGGAGTCTTGCTATATTATAGACATTAGCAGTTTGTTCCAGCTCTAGAACTGCCCCGGAGTGAAATGGTTAAAACCATTCCAAAATAGAATTTTGGCACGAGAGCAGCTCTATCTGTGTCATTTCAAACTTGAACTGTCAGATCTTTACGAGTCAAACTCACTAAGGTCTGTGTGGAAAGCTGTAACCTACACTAGCCAAATGGCTACCTAAATAATAACAACCATTGATGGTCCCAACACCCAAGACTCAAGTCAGGGACCAGAAATACTAACACCATTCTAATAATATGAAAATGGAACATAAGTATAATAAAACACACACACACGACACATACACACCCCCAAAGTCCCAAAGGGGACAAAATGCTAACAGGACATAAGTAGTGCCCACACTAAGCTGCCCGCACCCCACCAAGTAGAGGTTCTGAGAGGGGCAGGTTGGGGGGGAGGTCTATAATATAGCAAGACTCCATTAGAAGAAACAACATTACTAAGGTGAGTAATTTTTTCTTCAAACAACATGAAGTCTTCCTATATTATAGACATTAGCAGAATACACAGCAGTACCTCCATGGAGGAGGGGCAGAACCTACTTAGGGAATAGGCTCTGAAGAACAGCTGTGCCAAACCGAGCATCTCTCCTGGCCTGGACATCCAGGGAGTAATGCTTGCATAAGCGTGTCTAGTTTTCCAAGTAGCCGCCTGGCAAATCTCTAATAAAGGGATATCTCTGGCAGCAGCTAGAGGCAGCTGTACCCCTGGTAGAATGAGCCTCAAACTCGGGTGGGGGGCTCTGCCCACTTTCTGATAACAAATTGGATACAAGAGACAATCCACCTGGCTATTGATCTCTTAGTGGCAGGTTTGCCTTTCCCAACTTCACCATAGGTAAGGAAAAGTTGGAGGATTCAACCTGTGACCTTGGTCACGCCTATATAATAACTAAGAGCTCTCTTAACATCCAGGGTTGTGCAACCTCCTCTCACCCAAGAGGAGTGACTAGTGAAAATACTGGAAGGAGATAGATTGATTAACATGGAAATCTGAAACCACCTTAGGCAAAAACTTCCTATTAGTCCTAAGGACTACCTTATCCCTGTGGAAAGAAATAAAGTCAGTCTCCACTGACAAGGCTTGCAATTCACTTTTGCATCTGGCAGAAGTGATAGCCACTAGAAAAACAGTTTTCCAAGTTAGGTACTTAAGCTCTGCAGAAGACAGAGGTTCAAAAGGGGGTTGCATTAACTGGGCAATGCAAACATTAAGGTCCCAAGCAGGAGCCGGTTCCCGAAAGGGAGGATTAGTATGGAGTAACCCCTTAAAAAACTTGGAAAACACAGGATGAGAGGAAAGAGGGGATGACTTTCCTGCTGACACAAAAGCAGACATAGCTGCCAAATGAACTCTCAGGGTAGCTGGTCTGAGACCCAAGGAATTAAGATGTACCATGTAATCTAACAAAATGGGCAATTCAGCAGATTCTGGGGAAATATTTTTCCAGTACACCAAATGGAAAACCTTTCCATTTAGAACTATAAGTAGCTCTAGTGGAAGGCTTTCTGAAGCCTTTAGGATCTCAAGAACACCCTGAGAGAGTGTAAATCAGCAACTCTAACTCCTCAAGAGCCAGGCCTTGAGGTTGAGGGATTTGAGGTCCGGATACCAAACCCTTCCCTGGGCACAAGTCAACAGATTGTGATTCCTGGGGAGGCACAGGGAAGATGGACTGTCAGAGACAGAAGGAGTGGGTACCAGGGCTGCCTGGCCCAATCCGGGGCAATCAGAATCACCCTGCAAGGCTGAGATCTGATTTTGACTAGTACTTTGAATAGGAGAGGAAAGGGGGGGAAAGCATAGAGGAACTTCCCCTCCCAATCCAGAAGAAGGGCATCCAGGGGAACTGAGCCCAGCACTGGAGGCCTGCAACAGAACAGAGGAAGTTTGTGATTGTATGGGGCTGCAAAAAGATCTATCTGAGGGATGCCCCACCTGGCAAAAACTATCCCCAGCACTTGAGGATCCAGGGACCATTCGTGATGGCCCTGGGAAATCCTGCCGAGGGCATCCGCTAGGACATTGTCCTTCCCTGGAAGATGAACTGCTATGAGGGAAGTGTTCAGGGAATAGGCCAGAGACCACAACTTCATTGCCTCGGTGCACAAGGGCCGAGACCGAGTGCCCCGCTTGTTGATGTACCACATTGTTGTGGTGTTGTCTGTTCTGAATTGTATCACCTTGTCGTGACAGATGCAGAAAAGCTTGAAGAGCTAAAAAGACAGCTCTGAGTTCCAGCAAATTGATGTGGAGCAGAGATTCTGGGGACCAAACTCCCTGAGTGGAAAGGTCCATGTGGGCCCCAAACCAGAAAGGAAGCATCTGTGAGAGTCAAGTCATGAGAAGGGAAATGAAGGGGACCCCCGCTTAAATTGCTCTGATCCTGCCACCACTGGAGAGCTAGGATCAAGGTTCGAGTCACTGGGACCAACTTGGAAAGGGGGTCTCTTCTCTGAGACCAAAAGGTTCTCAAGTGAAACTGAATGTCTCTCATCTGAAATCTGGTTCCTGCACAACAGCTGTGGATGCAGCCATGCCCCAGGAGCTGCAGAAAGTGTCTTGCTGGTCGAGAGACCTGCAGAGGAAGGAAGAGGCCAGAGCCACTAAATTCCTTACCCTTTCTGGGGAAGAAAGGCCTGGCTAGCTTTGTGTCCAATGCTGCCCCATAAAGGTGAGTACCTGGACTGGTTCCAGAACCGACTTTGGTAGGTTTAGCAGAAAACCCAGGGAGGTGAGAAGCTGCTGGGTGACCTGCAGGTGAGATTTACCTGTTCTGGGGACTGGCCTACAATGAACCAGTCGTTCAGGATAGGAAAAACAGCAATCCTCTGCCTCCTTAAGGGCCACTGCCACTGCTAGACACTTTGTGAATACCCTTGAGCAGAGGTAAGGCCAAGGGCATTGCTCTGAACTGGTAATGACCTGAGGGCAGTTCGAATCTGAGGCACTTTCGATGGGATCTTCTGATTAGGACGTGAAATAGGCATCCTTGAGGTCCAGGGAGGCTAGCCAGTCCCTGGCCTTAGGGAAGGTAAAATCATTGCCAGAGTTACCATTTTAAACTTTGGTTTCAAAAGATGCTTGTTCAGATATCTGAGATCTAAAATGGGCCGCCATTCTCCTGTCTTTTGGGGTAAGGAAGTATATACAGACCCTGCCCCTGATGCAGGAGGAACCCTTCTACTGCTCTGAGAGCTAACAGAGATGAGACCTCTGTTTCAGAGCGAGGGTCTCTGAAGCACTTGCAGGTAGAAAAGTCTGCTTCTCAACTTGGGAAACTTTTGAAGCTGAGAACCAGACCCTGGCTTACTACTTCCAGGAACCCACTTGTCTGAGGTTAAAGAAGCCCAATTCGACTGAAGTAAGCCAGCCTGCCCCCAACTGGTATAGGAGAATCGGCCCTGGGCACCCCATCAGGGTGCCTGTTTCGCAGGAGCTTTAGGCTGGGGGGGGTGGGAGCAGGTCTGCCCACCCCTCGTCTGCCCCTGCCTCTGAAGAAGCCCCTCTGAGCAAAGGCAGAGGAGGCCTGAGTCTGGTAGAAAGGCCTGTGAAAGGCCTACCCCTACCCTGTGGGCATGCCTTTGAGGAGTGGCTTGCCGCCTCCTTAGCCTGGGCACTCTTGTAAGTAGTCCCATATTCATCCATCTTCTTCATGTATTTCTGTCTGCTCTCCAAACAGAGAATTTCCCACCACAGGAAAATCCATAGCCTTAGTCTGGGTATCCTGTGACAAACTAGTACACCTGAGCCAGGCCAACCTACGTAAAAGCTACAGATGTGGCCATGACCCTAGAGGGAACATCATTAACATCCACAGCAGCATTAAACTGAACCTTAGAGGCTTCAATGCCACTGGCAGCCACCTGTTCTAGTTCACTAGCCAGCTGGCCATGGCCTGCTTGGCCAATTGCATAACAGTATCCCATCTAGCTTTCTGATACCTAGCTACATAGCCATATAATTTGCTTGCCTGAGTCCCAGAGAGGCTGCCATATACTGTTTTTGCCATGGCATCAATCTTCCTGGAATCCTTGTCAGGAGGATGGGAAGCCAAGGGAATATTAGCTTTATCACAGGCAGCAGCCTGAACTACCCCAACATGACTGCATTGCTGAGAAAGGAATTCTGTATCAGGGCCTGACAATGTATACCTTTTGTCCATCTTTTTATCTACAGGAGGCACAGAATTAGGAGCTTTTAAAATTTTAATTGTTTGTTTCCTAAAAGACTTATGTAAAGGAATAGACAATCTCCTAGACTCTGGAATATCCATCATTTCTACAAAATCAGGCTCCTCTTGCTCATCCACAGCCTCTTCTAAAGGAAGCTGGAGGGTTTCAGCAACTTTTTATAAACATAAAAATGAGATGGGGACTCAAGACGGCATAGGGGAGATTCTAAAAGGTCTGTCTGGGGAGATGTCCGTTCAATGGCCACACCCAGACCTTCCAGCACATTCATACTGTTCATAATCCTCTCCCCTCCTCTGGTTCATAAAATTCTCAATATCATAATCCTGAACCACTGGGACCGGACGAACCGACCTTTTACCAGATAGTGGTGGTTCGGACGGACCCTGAGACAGTGACTGGACAATTTGTATGGCTTTTGTTATCTCTGCAGCAGTTGGAGAAGGAATTTTGGACTCAGACCTGCTGATTTTCTTGTTTTCTTTACTGGAATTGGTTCCTCAGAACCAGCTTTTCTTTTGCCCAGGAAGTCTGGCCCTGGTCAGAGGGCACTCCCTCTGTCTCGGTTGGCACCGAACTGGGCTGGCCATCCGGTGCAGACTTTTGGCTCTCGCCCCTGAGCCTGCCCAATCTTTTTCCAGGGTGGCTGCAGGAAATTCTTACATACCTGGCAGTCTGACTGGAGGTGGTCAAACCCCAGACAATAACACATGTGTGTGGGTCAGCCTTGGCAAAGACTTCCCACAACCATCACAGTGTTGAAACCCAGTGGGCCGGTTTTCTTTTGGGTTTCTCAGACATAATGCCAGCCTAACCAAAAACTTGCCCTTTTAACGGCAGTGCCAGGCAAGACACCCTTATCGGTTCCTAACCGTGTCACGGGTATTGGAAAAAACCGTAATAAATCCGTTCTTTTTAGAACCGATAAGAACCGGGAACCTCACTCTAAAATAGTAACTTTTAGTTTTAAATGAGTTTTAAACCCACTGATTGGTTCAAAACTGAACCGATAACTTACAAGTTCCACACAGACAAAACCTTCATTTACTTACGGTTACCACAGATAGAGCTTGAACCGAACGGTTTTGCGGTTAAAATAAAACTATTCTCGGTTAAATCCAACCGAGAAAACACTTTTTAAACCGAGAAATGAACCGAGCAGAAGGAGAAATCTCCGAGCAACTGTTCAGTGAGGCGGAGTAAAGAATCTGACAGTTCAAGTTTGAAATGACACAGATAGAGCTGCTCTCGTGCCAAAATTCTATTTTGGAATGGTTTTAACCATTTCACTCCGGGGCAGTTCTAGAGCTGGAACAAACTGCTAATGTCTATAATACAGCAAGACTTCATGTTGTTTGAAAGAAGATCTTCCATCACACTGATACAGAGGGTTTGCCTTCCAGCCCATAAAATGAGTCATCCACTGTGTCTTCGACAAAGCAGAAGAAGGAGAGACTCATCCAAATCCACTTCTACCCCAAAATAACCTCAAAGGGCAGGTCAGAACCAGGGAGACACCTGGATCAGGGAGGAGTTCAGCGCCATCTACGGTGCCAGCACCACACATGGCACCACACCACCCGGTGCCACACCCAGTGCTAGCACTGCCCGGCTCCTGGTGGCAATGCTGCCAACACCAGGCACTGCTGTACAGCACCGCCAATGGCAGTGCATGGTGCCACGAATGGCATAGGTGCCACAAGGTGACGCCGTACCACACGGCACCACCTAAGGCAGCAGCACCCAAAGCGCCAGTGCCAGACATGGCACCACACAGATCAGGCACAACACACAGTGCCAGAATCGCTACTGGACCTAGACCTGAAGAAAGGGGAAGAAGGATGCGGTATCCATGCCGTCCCCTGCAGAAAAAAGGGAGAAAGGGTAGGCACAAGGTATCGGCGTCAGTGGTGTTAGCACCAGAGAGGACACCATGCACATTCTGGCCTGGCAGAACAGGCCACGGCCCAGTGAGCCCAAGGCCCGAAGGCCCCAGACCCAGGACCACTAGCCAGGACAACTGGGAAGACACCATACCCCCTGCTCTAAAAGAGCGGCCCAGAGGTGAAACTGCTCACCAGAACCCCATCGAGGACAGAGATGGGAACCGGTGTCGAAGATCACAGCCATTAAGAGTGGAGCCACAGGGGAACTCACCAGAGTTGGTTCAGGCTAACCGCTCTCAACCAGCAATGATCAATGCACAGACATACCAGAGGGCAACCTTGAGAGGTACCAGTTCTTCTTCCTCCAACAGGAGAAAGAAGAGCTCGAAGTCAAGCGGAGCTGGGTTCCAGAACCGCTACATTTGTGCTACGGGTGGACTGTCCTCCCTTCCGAGCACCGGACTGCCCATGGTCGGACCCCACCCTCCAAAAAGGGCGGCTGACTGGACACAGTCCCACTGCCATCACAGCTTTTGAACAAAGTCTCCCTACCATCACTGCTACCGTCAAAGGTCGCCTCCATTGATGGCAGGCTAAGAATAACTTCTTCTCCTTCTGCATGTTCTTCCTTTTTTTTTTTTTTGAAAGAAAAGAACACTAAAAATTGAAAGTTAAGTGAATACTGAACAGCTATATAGCTGCTGTCTTATAGATGAAGACTAGACTCCCAGCGGGCAGGCGACGTCGACATCAAAGCGCACTAGATGGCGGGAGAAAAGGAACTGAGGCAGTTGGAGGGTCGATGCCAAGACAGCCTATACAGTGCGAGCTAGCTTTGCAGTGCCGCGCATGCGCAGTCCTATCCCGGTGTCGGCTCTCCTGAAGATTTTTGGCTTCCGCATGGTCCTAGTGCCTCCGGTGTACTACCATTAGTGTGAATGAGTGGTGGAGACTTGAGTCCAGGAAGATCAAACATTAATAGAGGGGCCTAAACAAAATTGTACGGAAACTGTCTCAAAAACCCCACATCAAGAAGTGGGGGTGATGGAGTTAAAGGGAAAAAGCTGGGGCCTGGGGACTCCTCAAAAAGATCCTACTGAAAAAACCCACTTGTTATAATGCTGGCATTATTGCCAAAGTGATCCTTTACAACCAGGTATAAAAGGGGGTGAAGTCCCACTGTCAGGCCTGAGGACCAATTCAGGGGTTTTGTTGTAGTTGTGGCTGAACTTCTTCAGCCTGGGAGCCCTTCCTAGGACCCCTTCTACCCTTACCTTTGTCTGTAGGGTACTGCATATGCTGTGGAGCAGTCTAGACCTGAGGAAGAGGTTTGCTGCCCGATGCTACACCCTTACCTCCCCTTCCCACCGACTTAGAAGGGGAAGGTTTCTCTTTAGTTTTGCTCCTGAAAGTAGTTTTATAAGTATCCATCTTTTTCAGGTAAGCCTCAGTCTGCTCACCAAAGAATGCGTTGTTTTCCAATCAGAAATCCATGACCCTGGCCTAGGTATCTGGAGTCAGGTTAATTGTCCTGAGCCAGGCAAATCTCCTGAGGGCTACTGAACCAGCCATCAATCTAGCAGCACTGTCACTGGTATCAGCTGCCATTTGAAATTGGAATTTTGAAGCCTCTAGGCCCAGTCTGGCAACTTCAACCAGGTCTGGTGCTTTGTTAGAAGGATTCCCTTGCAAGATGTTCAGAACTGACTGCCACAGGGTCTTTTGGTACTGGGCAGCATACGCCTGGTTACTGGCCTGTCTGACTGCCAATGAAGCAGACAGGTAGTCCTTTTTCGCCATAGCATCCATTTTCCCTGAATCCTTCTCAGGAGGGTGCGAGGATAGAGGTACCTTGAACAACATCCTGGTGCTCGGAGTGAGTGAATAGAAACTCAGCCCCTGTCCTGTCAAGCTGATACTTCTTGTCACTCTTTTTGTCAATGGGAGGAACAGTATTTGGTGCTTGTAATATAGTCATAATGTCCTTCTTAAAGAATTTACAGAGGAGAAGTAAGAGTTTTTTAGTGGGTGTCAGCCCCATTAATTCCATATATTCAGCTTCCTCCTCATCTTGCACCTCCTCAGTGATGACAAGGCCCAGGGATTCAACCATTTTTCTCACAAATGCAAAGTGTGAGGAATTATCCTCAGAAGGTCTGGGGGGTGAACCGAACTCCTGTTCAGGAGAAACTTTGGGTTCAGTTCCCCCTTCTGCCTCGACCTCTTCCAGTTCCCCATGCTCCAAATGTTCCAGGAGTGGAGGGGCAACAGAGGCAGATGGTTTCCGTGGCAAAGCCAGAACAGGTGGCTGAGGGGATATCAAGCCCTGCAGAACCTGAAGCACTTGTAGAGCCTGTGCTAAGTTACTTCGATAGGTAGATTTGTATTCCTCTACCTTTTTCATATAGGCCTCAGTTTTATCACCAAACAATGAATTATTTTCAAGAGGGAAATCCATTGCGTTGGCCTGGGTATCTGTGGTGAGGTTGGTGTCTCTGAGCCATGCAAATCTCCTAAGGGAGACAGCTAATGCCATTAGTCTGGCTGCAGTGTCACTGGCATCCACTGCCATATAGAACTGGTATTTAGTGGCATCAAATGCAGCCCTTGCTGTGTCTTGCAGGTCCACTGTCACTTCATCTGGCACCTTGTCAACCAGAGCTAACACTGACTTCCAGAGTGCTTTCTGATACTGCACTCTATATGCCATGTAGTTGGCTTGCCTGACTATTAAAGAGGCAGCCATAGAGTCCTTTTTTCCCATGGCATCCATTTTCCGTGAATCTTTATCTGGAGGATAGGTAGCCTGGGGTATCTGCAACGCTGCCTTTTTCAGGGACTTATGCATTGGAAGCAGAAGACGTTTTGTAGGGGTTAGACCCATCATATCAAGAAACTCTGCTTCCTCCATATCCTCTTCAATTTCCTGAAGAGGGAGATTAAGGGTCTCTACCATACTTTTTACAAAAGCATATTGAGAAGAGTAATCTTCTGGACCCCTAGGGGGAGATCCAAACTCCTGTTCCGGGGAAACCTCAGGATCTACCAGTTCCCCTTCAAAATACTCATCATCATCCTCATCCTCACCATAAATAACTTGAGGTTCCTGACGGGCAGGAACCAGAGCAGGAACCTGGACTGCAGCCTGTAGGGCTTGTAAGACCTGTAATGCCTTCGCAATGTCCTCAGCCGAGGGCATATTATGGTTGTCTGCTGGGAGCTCCTTATCCTTCTCGGCCAGAGGCACAGCAAAATGCTTCTCTTTGCATTTTTTCTTTAGTGGGACAGACTCTGCCACTGTCTCCACAGACCTTTTAGATTTACCTTGTTCAGATTTTTCTGAACTCTTGTCACAGTCCTTAGCTTTGCCTCCATCCTTTTTAGGGACAGAGCTAGATGTAGCATTATCAGAAGCAGAAGCCATCTCCTCTAATTTCTTAGTCCTTTTTCTTAAGGTTTTAGGACAAAAAGTATTGCAAATCTCACAAGCAGCAAAAATATGGCTGGTACCCAAGCAGGAAATACAAAGGGAATGTCTGTCTGATTTTGCTATAATCTGCCCACAAGACTCAAAATAATGAAACTCAGTGGGTCCTGTATGTTTTTTAGGCTTGTCTAAATGGACCTCTGACATTGAGTAAGACAATAAAATTCAATTGCAAGACTTTTATTAATACCTCAGAACCGAAGGTTTTAAATATAAACAACCGCTAACGGTTCCTGGAACTGTGCGATACTCGGTTCCCAAAAAGAAAAAGAACCGAGAATTACTCTAAATTTAAATAAAAATAAAGCAGTCAAAGGAACCAACTGCAAATAACAAGGTTTAAATAATAAAACTAAGTAAAACTTAGTCAAAAGACACGGAGCCCTCGGTTCCAAGGAACCGTGAGGGAACCGCTAATACAACAAAAAAACTACAACTATCAAATAAACTAACTCTAAGGCAGCAATTTAAAATTAAAACAAGTAATTATCTAAACAGATAATTTATTCTGAAGACAGTTCAAGGAGAGCTCTCCGGGATGTCCTTACTAGGCAGGCAGAGTAAAGAATCTGAAGCACTCAGAGTGCAGCAGTTGCTAGGGCAGCAGTTTTAAACTGGCATGAGCTAATGGAGAGTTCCATCATTTGCATATAATGCCATCACTCCGGGCAGTTCAACACAGGAGTCTGACTGCATCAGTTTATTCATAATAATTGATTCCTGGGGTTAGAAGCAGGCACCTGAGTGGGCCCTTGTTGCTTTCCAGCAGGGGCCTCAGTGTGCTTAGTTTTTCTCAACTTTTTGGCAGGCATAGGAGAGTTTGCCAGTTCAATACCCTTTTTACTAGAGCCCTCACCCATATTAGAGGTGGTACAAGAGGCATTAGCAGTTTCAACCATATTTTTAAAGGGAATTGACTGGTCAGAGCCCATGGCACCCTTTTCAAGTCTTTTTTGCAGCCTTTCCTGATGTTTTTCAAGCGTTTTGGGGGGAAAGGATTTGCAAATGTCACAATCCATAGAAAGATGTTGTTGTCCACGGCAGACAATACAAAGGTCATGGTTGTCTGCTTTGGCAAATACTTCTGCACATTTTAAACAATTTTTGGACCCTGGGTGTCCTGTTTTCCTTTTAGGCTTTTCTGACATTTTAAGAGAGCAAGAGAAAACAGGAACTGCAAGCCGTTAATTGAATTTGAATGTTGTGGTTGGTTCAGGAACCAAGAAAAAATTACAAAACCTCTCGGTTGCAGTTTGTTCAATAACCGGGGAAAAAGAACCGATAAGGCGGTTAAAAATTGGTGTTTTTTAATAGAAAAACACTGAAAAAGCAAGCGGAACAGTAGAAAGGGTTCTGATTAAAATAAACAACCCTCAGTCCCCCGGGTTTAAAGTAAACCGAGAGGAACTGATAAACTAACTAAAATGCACTAACAAAGGAAAGTTTAAAACTAACAAACAATAAACTATGCATCAATTGAAAATAAATAAATAATAATTAAGTCTTTTAAGGAAATAACACATCAGGAACGACTGAGAGGGACATGAAACTCCAGGGCGTCTTGACTTGCAGGCGGAAAGAAAAAAAAATCTGAGGAATTAAATATAGGCAGTTAGCTGGGCAGCTTTTGAAAAATGGCCCCTGGCAAATGTTCCATCATTTGCAAATAGTTCCATTCTCTCCGGGGCAGTGTTGTCTTAAAGAGACACTGCAGAAGTTAATAATATTACTGGATTCCTGGGGTAAGAAAGGATTTGGGACATTGTTGAGAAGATGTGGGAGGACTGGATTTTTAAAAAGCAATTGGAAAGGCTGAAGAACCATCCAGGAGGAGGAAGTGCCCCGTCTCAGGAGTTTTTTCAAAGGGCACAGTCGATATGCTGCACAGGTACTTGGTCCGGACGAAAAAATTACTCACCTTAGTAATGTTGTTTCTTCTAATGGAGTCTTGCTATATTATGACATATGCAATATAACCCCAGGTTAGAACTTCTCCGGAGGTGAAAGAGTTAACTTTCCATACCAGGCATGGAACCTTGAGCGTGAGCTCGGTTGAAAACTCTGTCTGTTGTTGCTCAAACTTCAACTGTCAGATCTTTATGAGCAAAACTCACTAATGTTCTGTGTGGAAGCCGAAAACCTACACTAGCCCATTGGCTACTAACTACAAAAAACACATCTGTGTTCTTGATCCCAAAACAAAGACTCCAGTCAGGGGAATCAAGAAAGAAAATTAAAACATAACACCCAGGCACCCTAAAAAAAGGGTGAAACAAAGTGGGCATCTATGAAATGCAACATTGCACTGCCCACCCACCTCCCAAAAAAATAGAGGTTCTGAGAGGGGCAGGCTGAGGGGGAGGTCATAATACAGCAAGACTCCATTAGAAGAAACATTACTAAGGTGAGTAATTTTTTCTTCAAATAACATGAAGTCTTGCTATATTATGACATATGAAGACTACACAGCAGTACCTCCATGGAGGAGGGACAGAACCTACTTAGGAAATGGGCTCTGAAGCACAGCTGTGCCAAACCGAGTATCACTCCTAGCCTGGATATCCAGGGAGTAATGCTTGGTGAAAGTGTGAACTGTTTTCCAGGTAGCTGCTTGACATATTTCTAGGATAGGGATGTCCCTGGCAGCAGCCAGGGAAGCAGCTGTACCTCTAGTAGAGTGAGCCCTCAGGCCTGAGGGTGGAACCTTACCTAATTTTCATAGCAAAATTGTATGCAAGAGACAATCCACCTGGCAATGGATCTTTCAGTGGCAGGTTTTCCTTGCCTACTCACCATAAGTGAGAAACAGTTGGAGGAGTCAAACCTATGACCCTTGGTACGTTCTATATAGTAGCTAAGGGCTCTTTTCACATCTAGGCTGTGCAGCCTCCTCTCACCAGAGGAGGAATGGTCAGTGAAGTACACAGGAAGAGACATAGATTGGTTAAGGTGGAAGTCTGAAACCACCTTAGGCAAAAACCTCCTGTTAGTCCTCAGGACAATCTTATCCCTATGGAAGGAAATAAAGTCATGCTCCACTGACAGGGCTTGAAGCTCACTTATGCGTCTGGCAGAAGTGATGGCCACCAGAAACACAGTTTTCCAAGTCAAGTACTTAAGTTCTGCTGAGGACAAAGGCTCAAAAGGGGGTTGCATAAGCAGAGCAATGCAAACATTAAGATCCCAAGCAGGGGCAGGATCCCGGAATGGAGGATTAGTTTGAAGCAATCCCTTGAAAAACTTGGAGAAAACATTGTGAACTGAAAGAGAAGAGGGCTTTCCTGCTGAAATGAAAGCAGAAACCACTGCCAGGTGCACCCTTAGTGTAGCTGGTCTGAGACCCAAGCTATTGACATGAACCATGTAGTCAAGTACTGTGGGCAGATCAGCAGACTCTGGGGAAATATGCTTCCCAGAGCACCATATGGAAAATCTTTTCCACTTGGAATTATAAGTAGTTCTGGTGGAAGGCTTCCTAGAAGCCTTCAAAATATCCATAACCCCTTGGGAGAGGTGTAAATCAGCAAACTCTAACTCTTCAAGAACCAGGCCTTGAGATTGAGAGATTTGAGATTCGGGTACCAAACCCTCCCCTGAGCACAAGTTAACAGGTTGTAATTCCTGAGAAGAGCCAGGGGAAGATGGACTGATAAGGACAATAGGGGAGGATACCAGGGCTGTCTGGCCCAATCTGGAGCAATCAGGATCACTTTGCAGGGTTGAGACCTGATTTTGACTAGCACTTTGAACAGGAGAGGAAGGGGGATGCATACAGGAACTTCCCTTCCCAATTGAGAACTAAGGCATCCAGGGGGACTGAGCCCAACACTGGGGGCCTGCAGCAAAAAAGGGGAAGTTGGTGATTGTCTGGGGCTGCAAAAAGATCTATCTGTGGGGTGCCCCATCTGGAGAATATCACCTCCAGGATCAAGGGATCCAGTGATCATTCGTGATGGCCCTGAGATATCCTGCTGAGAGCACCTGCCAGGACATTGTCCTTGTCTGGGAGGTGTACTGCTGAGAGGAAGTGTTCAGAGAATAAGCCAGGGACCACAACTTCATTGCTTCTGTGCACAAGGCCGTAGACCGAGTGCCTCCTTGTTTGTTGATGTACCACATTGTGGTGGTATTGTCTGTTCTGATCTGAATAACGTTGTTCTGAACAGACTTGGAAAAAACTTGAAGTGCTACAAATACTGCTCTGAGCTCCAACAGATTGATGTGGAGCAGAGATTCCTGAGGGGACCACAACCCCTGGGTGGTCAGGTCGCCCAAGTGAGCCCTCCACCCCAAGAGAGAGGCATCTGTAGTAAGGATTAAAGAGTGAGACTGAGTGACAAAGGGAACTCCTTGTCTCAGATTGTTCAGATCCTGCCACCAGTGCAAGGCCTGGATCAGGGTTCGAGTCACTGGGATCAGTTTGGTCAGAGGGTCCTTTTTCTGAGACCAGAAGGCTCTCAAATGGAACTGAATGTCCCTCATCTGAAATCTTGCTCCCTGCACCACTGCTGTAGAAGCAGCCATGTGTCCCAGGAGCTGCAGAAAATGCCTAGCTGGTCGAGACACCTGTAGGGTGAAAGAGGAGGCCAGAGTGATAAGGGTCCTTGCCCTGTTCAGGGGAAGGAAGGCTCTGGCCCTTTCTATATCTAGCTCTGCACCTATGAAGGTGAGGAGCTGAACAGGCTCTAGAACTGACTTTGACAGATTCAGAAGGAAACCTAGAGAAGTGAGCAGTTGCTGAGTTATCTGTAAGTGTAACTTGACCTGGTCTGGGGACTGGCCTACTATGAGCCAGTCGTCTAGGTATGGGAAGATGGCAATCCTTTGCCTTCTCAGAAAAGCAACTACTACTGCCAGGCATTTTGTCAACACCCTTGGAGCAGAGGTTAGTCCGAAGGGCATTGCTCTGAACTGGCAATGGCCTGAGGGCAGCTCGAACCTGAGGTACTTTCGATCGGAGCTTCTGATAAGAATATGGAAGTAGGCATCCTTGAGGTCCAGGGACATTAGCCAGTCCCCTGTCCATAGAGAGGGTAGAATTATTCCCAGAGTCACCATTTTGAATTTTGGCTTTAAAAGGTGCTTGTTTAAATATCTGAGATCCAGGATGGGCCGCCATTCTCCTGTCTTTTTTGGGGTAAGGAAGTACCTGGAGTACAATCCTTTGCCCTGGTGTAGGGGTGGAACCCGTTCCACAGCTCTGAGAGCCAGAAGGGAAGAGACCTCTGCCTCTAAGGCAAGTGCCTCTGAGGGATTTGCAGGTGGAAAAGATCTGGTTCTCAGCTTTGGAAATTTTTTGAAGCTGAGAACCAGTCCCTGGCTTACTACTTCCAGGACCCACTTGTCTGATGTTAGAGACTTCCAGTCCTGGACAAAGTAAGCCAGCCTGCCCCCTACAGGTGGTGGAGAATCGGCCCTGGCAAACCCATCAGGGTGCCTGCTTGGCAGGGGGTTTTGGCTGAGGGGTGGAAGCAGGTCTGCTTGTACCCCTTCTGCCTCTCCCTCTAAAGAACCCCCTCTGAGCATAGGCAGAAGAGGAGGCCTGGGCTTGGTAGAAAGGCCTGTGAAAAGGCCTGCCCCTGCCCCGGTATGCTGCCTTTGAGGAGTGGCCTGCCTTTCCTTGGTCTGGTCACTCCTATAGGTGGTCCTATATTCATCCATTTTCTTCATGTAATTTTCTGTTTGCTCCCCAAACAGAGAATTACCCACAACAGGAAAATCCATGGCCTTAGTCTGGGTATCCTGTGACAGGCTAGTACATCTGAGCCAAGCCATTCTGCGAAGTGCCACAGATGTAGCCATGACTCTAGATGACACATCATTGGAGTCCACTGCAACATGGAATTGCACCTTGGATGCCTCAATACCATCAGCAGCCACCTGCTGCAGCTCCTTGGCAAGCTGGCCAGGGTCCTGTTTTGTTAAAGCCATGACAGTGTCCCATCTGGATTTCTGATACCTAGCAGTATAAGCCATATAATTGGCCTGTCTGAGTCCCAAGGATGCTGCCATGTATTGCTTCTTTGCCATGGCATCAATCCTCCTGGAGTCCTTGTCTGGGGGTGTGAGCCAAGGGAATATTTGCCTTGTCACAGGCTGCAGCCTGCACTACCTAACATGGCTGCATTGTTGTGTAAGGAACTCCGTGATTGAGCCTGACAATGTATACCTCTTGTCCATTCTTTATCCACAGGAGGTATGGTGTTAGAGTCTTTAAAATCTTAAATGTCTGTTTCCAAAATATTTGTGTAAGGAATAGACAGCCTCCTAGACTCTGGGATATCCATCATTTCCACATAATCAGGCTCCTCCTGGTCATCCACAGCTTCTTCCATAGGAAGCTGGAGGGTTTCAGCCACTTTTTATAAAACATGAAATGGGAGGGGACTCAGAAAGCCTAGGAGGAGACACTCCTGAAGGTCTGTCTGGGAGATGTCTGGGTCAATGGGCACATCCAGACTTTCAAAACCACATTTACTTTCCTCATACTCCTCTTCCTCCTCCTCCGGTTCATAAAATTCCTCTAAATCATACCTTTGAACCGTGGAACCGGCCGAACCGAGCGCCTCCCTGATGGTGCCAGTTCGGTCGGAACCGGGGAAAGCGACTACACAATTTTTATCACTTTGGCTATTTCTTCAGCGGTTGGAGAAGAAAGTTTTGGATCCACACCAGCTGATTTTTCCTTTCTTGTTCTCTTAGCTGGAACCGACTCCTCAGAATCGGATCTCCTTTTACCTGAAGAAGTCTTGCCCTGGTCAGAGGGCACTCCTTCTGGTTCGGTTTGAACCGAACCGGGATGGCCATCTGTTCAGCGGACTTTCTGGCCTCCCTTTCCCTGAGCCTACCAACTCGTTTTTCTAGGGTAGCTGCAGGAAAATTTTTACAAATCTGGCAGTCTGCATTGAGGTGGTCAAACCCCAGACAATAAACACAGGTGGTGTGGGGATCAGCCTTGGCAAAGACTTCCCCACACACACTGCAGTGTTGAAACCCAGTGGGCCCGGTTTTTCCTTTGGGTTTCTCAGACATTGTGCCAGTCCTAACCAAACTTACCCTTTTAATGGCAATCCGCCAGGCAAGACCCTCTTATTGGTTCCTGACAGTGTCACGGGTCGTGGAAAAAACGTAATAAAATCCGTTCTTTTTTAGAACCGATAAGAACCAGTAACCACACTGTAGAAATTCAAATAAAGATTTTTTAGCAACTTGATCGGTTCAAACCGAACCGATGAACCGTTTACAAGTTCCACACAGAATAGAAACAATATAAACCTATCTAGTACTCACGAATACCACAGACAGAGACTGAACCGACAGGCTGCGGTTTAAATTTGGTTGAAAACCGAGAAAAACGGTACTTTAACCGACAAATTGAACCGAGCAGAAGGAGAAATCTCCGGAGCGACTGTTCAGTGAGGCGGAGTAAAGAATCTGACGGTTTGAGTTCAAACAGCAACAGACAGAGTCTCAACCGAGCTCGAGCTCAGCGTTCCATGCCTGGCATGGAAAGTTATCTCTTTCATCTCCGGGGCAGTTCGAAGGTTGGGACTCACTGCGATTTGTCAGAATACAGCAAGACTTCATGTTGTTTGAAAAGAGTTTACAGACATTTGAAATCCGGGCAAGAAGCCTGAAGAGACGAGATGTTCTGTCTTTGAGAGGACTCCGAGTAAGTGGGATGACTAGAAGGGGCCACACGAACGGCCAAATGAAAAGACTGAGCCGTTTATTTAGAAAAGAATACTGCAAATAGAACTGATTACTGGATTCTAACACACAGACTATCAAGGGACAAATTCAAACAAATTACAAAGGCTTAATTGGTGGAATAAGTGGCTGAATTAATAGCGGGAAGGAATGAATGAATGAGGGGAGAGTTTGAGAATCTTTCCCTTGGATGGATTATAAAATGGCTGGGGAAAGCCTCAGCCCCTAATTGTAGGGAGGAGAGCTAGGAAAAGTGAAAGGGAAGGGGGCTCCTCACTGATAATTTTCTTTGGGACACCTGAGACTCATAACTGAAACTGATAATAGTGGTGAGGGAATTAGGGAATAGAAGTGATCCTGACTTATGTGAAAGGTCGCTGGCTGCTTCTGGGGATAAGAGAGTATAGCTATGTATAATGATTTTGAAATAAGGGGCAAGGGCATCCAAGTAGAAATGGATGAGGGGTCAGGGGACTTAAGAAAAATAACAGCGACTCCTGATGCACATGATGGATGCTGACTTAAGAAGGATAACTGGGAAACTGTCCACCACATACATGATTAAAAGGAAAAGTATTCAGTAATATTTTTTGGGGGGAGACAACTGCAAGCAGGGAGGAAAAGTGGGAATTAAAGAGATACACATATCACACAGATTACAATAGCAGGGGAAAGAGAAAGGAATAAAGGAAATGAGCGTGGGGGAGCTGGAAATGGGAGGTACTTAAAGACCAGTACCATAGCTGCGCTGCTGGACTGTCTGAAAGTGAGAGATTATATAAAGGCCACTCGAGAGAGAGTGCCTCTTCAAGGGAATAACCCGTGAGGGCGGGATTAGTTCCACTCGAGTCTGTCCTTAATAACATCTTTAGAGGGCAGAGGAAGGGAACCACGCAGTTGGGATCCCCTGCCTTGGAAGCAACCACTATTTGATAGTCCCTTTGTAACCCCCCTGCAAATGGGGGTTCCCAAAAGACTTCCAGGAGCTTGCCTGAATGCTCCAAGCCTGAATGGTGTTTGACGTTTAAGCCATTTATCAGTGAGTGTTTTTAGAGCCTCTGGTACTGTTTCTTTAAGAGCTGTCTGCTTGCAGACATAATTAGTTTGTATGGGGGGAATGTGTGCTTCTCTGCTTGAGTACCACTCGAGCTGCTGCCAATTCACTCCATTTTTGCAGTCATTAGGAGTGCAAAGGGAACCTATCTGAAAGATGTAACTGTTTGCCAGAAGTCATTTAGAGTAATAATGAAAATACAGTTTGTCTAACCTGCTTTCTTTGCAGTCAGAACTGTGTTTGCCTAGTTCCCATTCTAGTTTTGAACTGCTGAACTGGACCAATCAGTGTGGGTTAAGGTAGCTCTAAAATGGTGCCTTGGCAGAATCAGAACTTGGACTCATAATCTGAGCCAGCCACAAGAGGACTGTATGGGCAGTGACTCTGGGAGATGTAGTTTGGACTTCGGCACCTTTTTGGACCAACAGGGCAGTCTATTGTGAGTGACAGCCAATCCAGCCAAGAACTGGGAGGAACTCAACGGAAGTGCCCGGTTTTGTCTGCTGGAGTTTCAGTTGGCTGGCAGTGAAGAGGAAGAAGCCCTGTGCTTTTGGTGTGCAGTTTTAGTCGGAAGCGTGTGTAAGGCCTCGAGTTCCGGTCTGCAGCTTGTGTAACTGCTTGTTAGGACTGAACCGTCCCCTGTGAAGAGAATCAAAGGATATCTGAAGAGAGAAACCAGGCTCACCCTGTAGAAGACTGGAGAAATTGCTGAATTGCGCCGGTCTGTCAGGAACTGAATCTGCTGTGTGTTCTCCCGGTATTGTGCAGTAATTGCATCGGATAGAGAAGCAGCCTGCCTGGTATAGTACTTTCTTTTACCATATAAATGTGTGAGGAGGCTTGTGTAGCTCAAGTGAATCCTGCTGCCATTAAAGGACTTTTGCTCTGTTACTGTTTATATAAATGTGTGAGGAGTCTCGTGGAGCTCAAGAGTAGCCCTGCTGACATTGAAGGACCCTATCTTGTTTGGAGGTCGTGAGTACTAATTCAGGGTAGCTCCCTGTTGAATTGCCACATTAAATCCAAATGGAATTACTGTACTGCTGACTGTTTAACTAATTTTCTTTTCTCTGTGTGAAAGGGCCCCTACCAGTTGCCACGGTTTGGACTAGCCACTTAGGGCTTGGGTACCCAGGGACAGTAACTGGTAGGGATAGGCTCGTGCACAGAGCCATAGGTAGATGAGTAAAGTGATAAGCTAATTAACCTGATTTCCCCTGTCGTTGTTATATCCCTAAATAAATCAGAGCTGCTTGTTTCAGCAAAGTTATACTGCCTGAGGTATTTGTCTATGTTAAAGTATTGTACTGTGATTGTTGCACTGTATCTTATTACTTTACAGGGGTCCCAGTGCCTGAACCAGTCCTGGGGGTAAGTGTATACTGTGAAGGTAATTCTGATATACTGTGTGGGCCACTAGTGGGAAGAAAGGGGGGTTGCAGTGTCCCAAAGGGCTGTGACCAAGTTAGTTTAACTATTGCAAACCCTGACCTCTGGGTGGAGGCACCCGCCATCGGATCCAGGCCCCTCAACCTGTTAGTGGCAAATCAGGCAGGGGTAGTAGCCCCTGGGATAGCGCCATCTAGGGGTTACACCTTTCTGGGAAAGTTGTGTTTTTCTAAATTGTTTAGTAAAAGTTTACTTTTCAAATGTTTAGAAGAATATCCATTAGATCTTTAAAGAGTTGGGAGATTATAACAGTCTAATAAGCCTAAAATGTATAAAAAGGAAAGGGAAATGAATGCATATTGCCAAAATATTTGAAGGACCACCACCTTGGGGAAGACGGGGGAGAGAAAGGGAAGAACTAAGGTTAGAAAAAGAAAGGATAAAAGGGAATATGAAGATGAAGATGGATAAAACAACATTAATCTGTTCATTTAATGTTAATGGACTGACTAATCCCATCAAGAGAAGCAAAATACTAGCAGCAATGAGAAAGGAGGGCCCAGATTTTTATCTTGTTACAAGATACACACTTAACCCAGGTAGAACATAGTAAATTAGGGAAAATGGGCTTTAGTTATGAAGTTAGTACTTCTTATGGACGTGGTAGAAGGCGGGAGGTCTCTATACTGGTGCCAAGTAAAACAATATTCGAAACAATAGAGAAGTGTATAGATAAGGAGGGGAGATATGTATTTCTTAAAGGTAAATTTCAGGGGAGAATGATAACCTTGGCATCGGTATATGTCCCACTGGGCTCGAATTACCAGGTATATAGATTTATTCTATTAAAGCTACAGGAATGGGCTGAAGGGCAGGTTATACTGGGAGGAGACCTGAACATAACACTAGATCCACATTTGGACAGTACAGCTCTGGGAGGGCATAAGGAGAGAGGAACCTCACAAAAGTTGGTGAAACTGCTAGGGGAGATGGGGTATGTAGACGCATGGAGAGTGGGACACCCTAAACAACGGAACTATACTTTTTTTCCCCCACCATATAAAAGCTACTCGAGATTAGATTACTTTCTCTTGCCAAAAGAAAGAATGACGGAGGTGAAAGATAGCTGGATAGGTAACACAGCATTGTCAGACCATGCTCCGATTTTTTTACAAATAAAGTTGGGGGACCTCCAGAGAACGTTTTGGAGATTGAATGTCTCACTGTTGCAGGATAAAGAAACTAAACAAGAGGTGATAGACACTATTAAAAAGACTATAGAGGAAAATACAACACCAGAAGTAACATCAGCTTTAATATGGGATATGTTAAAGGCCATATTCAGAGGGAAATTAATAGCTATAGCAGCACATAAAAAGAAGCAAAGGGAAAAGAGAATAGAAGCTTTAAGGGGAGAATTGGAACAACTTGAAACTCAGCTTAAAAGAAAATACAATAAAGAGACCCTTAAAAAGTTAAGCAAAATTAAACAAGACCTGAATAGAGAATTAGATTATTATATAGAGTAAAAATTACTGTTTATTAAGCAAAGATATTATGAGGGAGGACCAAAAGCCACTAGAGTGTTAGCGGCTAAATTACACACCCAAAGAGCAAAGGCCCATATAAGTAAGTTAACGCATCCGCAGAATAAAAAACAGTTACAAAACAGTTTAGAGATAGTAGAAGCTTTTAAAGCTTTTTACAAAGACCTGTATACAGCTCCCCTAACCCGAAAGGAGAAGGACTTGGAACCATATTTATGAACCATCCCTCTACCCAAGGTATCGGAATTGGAACAAAAACAGTTGATGAAACTGGTAACTAGTGAGGAATTGATTGGAGAAATAACTAGACTTAAAACAAATAAATGCCCCGGAATGGATGGATACCCTGCTGAAATGTATAAACATTTCCAGAAACAATTTGTTCCCCTATTACTAAAAGTTTTTAACGAAACTCTTTTAACAGAGAGTTCCCCACCAGAATCTTGGTCGCAGGCTATTATCTCAGTGCTCCCAAAGGAAGGTAAAGACCCAAAGGTGTGCTCCTCCTACAGACCAATTTCCCTCCTCAATACAGATTACAAATTATTTATGGCAATATTGTCACGCAGATTACAACAAAAACTTCCACAGTTAATACAAACCAATCAAACTGGTTTTATCCCAGGGAAACAGGCGCAGGACAACTTGAGGCGAACAGGGCATATAATAGATCACTTGAATTGCACTAAACAGCCTGCAGTACTCTTGAGCCTAGATGCCGAAAAGGCTTTTGATAAGGTCTCATGGGAATTTTTGAGTGCAGTATTAGAGAGATTCGGCTTCCCTACACAATTTACTGAACTTATCGGCAAAATCTATGAAACACCTAAGGCCTATGTAACAGCAAACGGGCACCATTCAGAACCATTTGGATTGGAGAGGGGAACACGGCAGGAATGCCCGCTTTCACCTCTGTTATTTGCCCTAGATTTAGAGCCCCTGGCGCAAGGAATTAGAGACAATCATGAAATTAAAGGTGTGCAGTTGGGGGGGAGACAGCAACAATTAGCTCTATATGCGGATGATATTTTACTCTACTTAACTAGCCCAGAAGAATCTATAATACATCTCTTTAAACACTTAAAAATGTTCTCTAACTATGTGGGATATACATTAAATGATACTAAGACAGAGGTGCTCAAACTAAATTATACCCCAACTCTTCAGATTAAGAGTTTATATCCTATGAGATGGGACCTCCCCTGTTTGAAATACTTAGGGGTAAAACTGGTTAAAACGGTCGACCGGTTACCACAGATAAATTATCCTACATTGGTGGAGCAAATACAAAAAGATATACAGAGATGGAGGTTGTTACCAATGACTCTACCCATGAGGATACAGGCAGTCAAAATGAATGCCTTGCCTCGTTTTTTGTTTTTATTTCAATGCGTACCTGCCCCGGTGTCTCTCAAGCAATTAGGAGGATGGCAAAAGCTGATATGGAGCTTTATATGGTTAAATAAAAAAGCTAGAGTTAAAAAGCAAACTATGTATCTCCCAAAGAAAACAGGAGGACTTGCGGTGCCACTGTTGATGGGATATTGGATAGCCGCCCAGACCAGAGTAGTACTGTTACTGCAACACATGGACTACACGGCGAGATGGAAGGAGATAGACTTAGAGGCTGCAATGACACCATCAATATTGGCATAATACTCGGTGTTGCACCCTAGGGAGGGGTGGACAAGCACACCATACTTGGGGACTAAAACAGCAATACAGGGATATAGACAGGGACTCGCTAAAGGCTCCACCAGAATATACCAATGGAAGTATACATGGTGGACTATGGATACAGGGAATAATCCAGCAGCTGGAGATCCTTGGTATAAAAAGCAGGAAGGGCAGGGGTGTAGAGCACCCTGACAGTTCCTCAAAGGGGAAAATGTGATTTCATTTGCGGAAGCTCAAATAAAGTTTAATTGGACAGGAAAGGAACTTATACGTTACTATCAGATTAGAGACTTTATAGGGGTGCAAATGAACAAATCGATTAGTAGGGCTGGTAGAGGTGAGGCCCCAAACGCATTTGAGACAATATGGAGCTCGAGCAGGGGGGAGAGAGCCATCTCTATATTATATCAAGGATCTCCGGCACTCAACGGAATATATTAAGGTCAAATGGGAGCAAGAGTAACGGATTAAACTGGATTGTAGAGAATGGACAACAGTCTGGCAGAATACTTGGAGCACCACATCCTCCCCAGAGTGGAGGGCTTTTCTTTGGAAATTGAGATCTAGATGTAACCCCTAGATGGCGCTATCCCAGGGGCTACTACCCCTGCCTGATTTGCCACTAACAGGTTGAGGGGCCTGGATCCAATGGCGGGTGCCTCCACCCAGAGGTCAGGGTTTGCAATAGTTAAACTAACTTGGTCACAGCCCTCTGGGACACTGCAACCTCCCTTTCTTCCCACTAGTGGCCCACACAATATATCAGAATTACCTTCACAGTATACACTACCCCAGGTCTGGTTCCGGCACTGGGACCTCCTGTGAAATGAGATACAGTGCAACAATCACAGTACAGTACTTTAACATAGACAAATACCTCAGGCAGTATAACTTTGCTGAAACAAGCAGCTCTGATTTATTTGGGGATATAACAAGGACAGGAAATCAGGTTAATTAGCTTATCACTCTAATAATCTACCTATGGCTCTGTGCACGGCCTATCCCTATCAGTTACTGTCCTGGGTACCCAAGCCCTAGTGGCTAGTCAAACCGTGGCAGCTGGTAGGGCCCTTTCACAGAGAAAAGGAGAATTAAACAGTCAGCAGTACAGTAATTCCATTTGGATTTAATGTGGCAATTCAACAGGAGCGACCCTGAATTAGTACTCACGACCTCCAAATAAGATAGGGTCCTTCAATGTCAGCAGGGCTCACTTGAGGTACACAAACCTCTTCACACATCCATATAAAAGAAAGCACTATACCAGGCAGGCTGCATCTGTATCCCAATCGCAATTACTGCACAATACCCGGAGAACACACAGCAGATTCAGTTCCTGACAGACCGAGTGCAATTCAATAATTTCCCAGTCTTCTACAGGGTGAGCCTGGTTTCTACTCTTCAGAGATCCTTTGATTCTTTCTACAGGACGGATTCAGTCCTAACAAGCTGTTACACAAGCTGCAGACCGGAACTCTGGGCCTTACACGCTTTTTGACTAAAACTGCACACTGAAAAGCACAGGGCCCTTCCTTCTTCACTGCCAAAGCTCAACTGAAACTCCAACCGACAAAACCGGCACTTCCTTTTGAGTTCCTCCCAGTTCTTGACTGGATTGGCTGTCACTCACAATAGACTGCTGCTGTTGGTCCAAAAGGCACTGAAGTCTAAACTACATCTCCCAGAGTCACTGCCCATACAATCCTCTTGTGGCTGGCTCAGATTATGAGTCCAAGTTCTGATTCGTCCAAGGCACCATTTTAGAGCTAGCTTACCCCACACTGATTGGTCCAGTTCAGCAGTTCAAAACTAGAATGGGAACTAGCAGACACAGTTCTGACTGCAAAGAAAGCAGGTTAGACAAACTGTAATTTCATTATTACTCTAAATAATTTCTGGCAAACAGTTACATCTTTCAGATAGGTTCCCTTTGCACTCCTAGTGACTGCAAAATGAAGTGAATTGGCAGCAGCTTGAGTGGTACTCAATCAAAGAACACACAGTCCCCCATACAAACTAATTATGTCTGCAAGCAGACAGCTCTTAAAGAGACAGTACCAGAGGTTCTAAAAACACTCACTGATAAATGGCTTAAATGCCAAACACCATTCAGGCTTGGAGCATTCAAGCAAGCTCCTGGAAGTCTTTTGGGAACCCCCATTTGCAGGGGGGTTACATAGATATTTAGAGTACCAAAGCAAATGGCCAGCTGGCATAAAGATATCACAGGTAGCTGCTGGAGGGGATGTGGTGCACGACTTGCCAACCAAGCACATGTTTTTTGGGAATGTCCTGATCTAAAGGAATACTGGGAAGGGATACAGAGGGATTTGAGGACAAGGTTTAATATAACCACACTATTAGGACCAAAGCAGATGTTGCTAGGGATCTATCCATCAGAGCTCAAAGGGAAAGAAGCAAAATAACTTTGGAAGGTATTGATGGCTGCGGCTGGGAAAGCCATAACTAGAAGGTGGCTCTCTCCGAGTCCTCCCACAGTGGTGGAATGGGAGAGAGATAGTAGAAAAGATAAAAATGTTTGAAAGGATTACATATACCCTGAGACAAAAATTACCGCAACACCGAAACAGGTGGCTTAGATGGGAACTAGAGTAAGGAATGGAACTGAGAGAGAGACTGAACCTGAAGAGAATAGGAGTAATAATGAGGAGATGAAATACTGTAGATAGAGGAATTAGATTGAGAAAGGAGGTGGAGAGGTCTGAAAGAGCTGAGGAGAAAGGGGAAGAGATTGATCATCCCTGCAAAAATGTAAGAATGTAAAACTAAAAATAGATCAAACGGATCTCCCTTTCCTGCAGACCATATACTGTAAGGAAGCAGGAAAGAAAGAGCGAGAGAGGAGGGGAGAAAAGAGAGATGGTGGTAGGGGAGAAATTGAGCATTAAGATAATCTGTATGTTATAGAAAGAGGTAAAATGCATTCGAATAGTAAGGATGAATAGTACAATGTAAGACAAGAAAGGTGTGTAATTATACAGAAACTAGGCTTATGTTTTATATGTTATATTAAAAGGAAAAAAAGAAAAAGGAATGAGAATACTGAGTAGGGGAAATTTAGATGGTAAGAATCGGAAAAGTGGAAAGAAAGAAATGACTGTAAGTGATGGTGAAGTAATGTATAAAAATATCCGTATGTGAAGAAAATAAAGATGAAGTATAAAAAAAATAAATGTTTCGACTACTACGGTCCCATTTTCACAGCCGGTCGGCTGCAGGCACAAACAGATGCACAACAGCGAAAAAAAGGTCCAACCGGCTCTGGTGTCATATCCAAATAGAGCAATCCAAACTGACCACACTATCGTTTGAATATTGGACCCCGGTAGCACGGTGCACAGCAAGCAGTTGCCATGTTTGTCACAGACCTACTAGAGGGTGGAGCTGAAGACTACCCATAGGGGTAAAGCATGGCACACACACTGGTTAGTGCCGCATCTCCCATGGGTGATATTCAGCCCAAACATACAAATGAGCCCATTGGGCATGCACGGCACAATGGGGCCATTTACAAGCCCATTATAGGCTCATCTGCACATGAGCACCATCTGAGTGTGCCGGACCAGGTCGCCCCTCCAAGCCCCAATCCTTGTTCCCATATAGATAAAAATGAACACTGGTGGTTCAGCATCCCTTCCCTGCCCTAGTCCCCATCACCATATATAAATTCACACACATTGGTGGCTCAGTGTCCCTCCTCCTGCCCCAATCCCCATTCTCCATACATAAAATCAAACACATTGGTGGTTCAGTGGTACTCCCCTGCCCTGATCTCTGTCCCCATATATAACATCAAAAACATTGGTGGCTCAGAGTCCCTCCCCTGTCCCAATCCCCGTCCCCATATATAACTGCAAACACATTGATGGCTCAACATCCCTCCTCTGCCCCATCCCTTTCCCCATAGGTAAAAGCATTATCAATGGTGGTCCAGTGGTCCCACCCCCATTCTCTGATTGCTGTCCTGGTTAGAAACATAAAAGCCCTGGTAGTCTAGTGCCCCACCCCCACTCCATCAGGTAGTGACCCACCACCCCTTTCCCCCCAACCCGACCTGTACCAGCGACTGGCACAGCCCTCCTCACGCCACCACGGCAAACCACCGACTGAACTGTCACTGAGCGTGTACAGTAGACAACTGGTTGACTGGTCATGGAGATGAATGAAGAGTCTTCAGAAGGGGACCTTGGGATGTACGCAATGGAGTCCTCATCCCCTGTGGAGATGGTGGAGCTACACCTCTCATGTGAACTCTCCACATATTCTTCCTCCTCCTCTTGCATTATGAGATTAGGGTTATATTCCTGATCCTCGTCAACAGTTTCTGTAGGCCTCAAGGAGGGAACAGAATAGGTCTTGGATACCCTGAAAGGCAACTGGCATGTCGACCTAATAGACGTTGGCACTGGGGCTTGCCGGGGGTGCCCTGTCAACTACTATTATCCTGTGGCAGGAGGAGGAGGTAGCAAGCACTGCAGCATGTCCGTGAAGGATGAAGGCACCGCCTGCATGTCAACGCTTGTTTGGACTACAGGCACGCTCCATGCTGTTGATGGGGGAGGCGTCATCCCCGATAACGACGGCCCCTCACCAGCTGTAATATGCCTGATGGTGCTCACAGTCTGTCCTGACCATGGAGGAGTCATTGGTCTGGGCAGCCAGTGGTGTCACCGTCGAGGCGGTTGACGGCATGTAGGTGGTCACACTGGTATGAGGAGGTGACCAAGAGCATACCGGGAAGGATTTCTTCTTGCTCCTCTCCCTCTCCCTCTCCCAGTGCTTATGCTCATGTTGCCTGGAGATTTTCTTCCCAGACTTCAAAGAGTGGGATATGATGGCCCAGTGGTGCTGATGGCTGAGGCGCTGGATGTCTTTCCTCGCGTCACGCTGGCAACTTGGGTTTGAGAATGAGCCCGGGTGGTCAGAGAGCTAGTATGGGGGGAGAGGGAGTGGGACTGAGCAGCTGGAAGGCAGCTGTCCTCTCTCGGGGAGGACCCTGTCGCCCGCCATAGTTCCACTGCCCCCAGATGGAAGTCCGCGGACAGTCCAGGCGAGCAGGCGGCAAGCAGTGGGAGGGCATCCTAGTACCATGGCATGTGCGTGACTCCACACATACACACACGGCTGGGCAGGGTTGGGAGAAAATGGGGATAAAATATAAATAAATAAATAAAAAAGAGTGGGAGCTCGAAGAACGGGCAGGTGACGTGGTAGAGCTCTTTCCTTGGAACTCTTTCTCTATCCTGGCTACCTGCTATTTCAAAAGGTGGGTTTCCAGGGCATTCCTTCTGAATCACCTGGTAGCGGGGTTGAACTTGAGAAAAATCTCACAGGCCTTAATGTTATGGGCCATGCTTAAGCAACACATGCAGACGTTGTGCAAGTCACCCGAGTAAATCTTTCACCACATTCATAATATCTAAAGAGCTTAGCAGGCTCTTTAGACAACATACACGATGACAATTAGCACTTATGAAAAGTGATAGCGAACTAGGAGACAAATATTCAAAAACTCTGAGTAGCAGTTGACTGTAACAGCGGCATTTCCGTAGAGGGTCCGGCAAGTTTGGTCGATGGCAGGAAAATAACTGAGGAGGGAAGAGGCTGCCCTCATTTATATGGGAAATGCCGACGTAGGACACTGTCATAGGTGGCCCCTAGCAGATTGCTAACAAAAAGTTTCCATGTGGTCCTAGAGCCTGGTTGCTATAGTTCAACAGGTGTGATCTGATGAACGAGATATCCTCAAAGAAGATACATTTTTACAATTTTTTGAAGGCCCACAAGGTCTCTCTGACATACCAGACTGAGATAACCTTAAAAATATAAAACTTATTCCCCAAAACAACACAGTACAGAAGTCAGCAGTGAAAAAAATCACTCTTGTACTGAAGAAACTGTGCCAAAGGTCAAATTGTGGCTCCTACAACAGGACCCAATTAATTAAGGTGAAAGAGCACAGACAGAAATGGAAAGTGAAAGCACTCCATTTTATGTGAGCTGTATATGTTAAAAATACTAAACCACTTGCTAGGTTAGGTAAAAAATGGTTTTGTAATCAAAAAATTAAAACGGTAGCCAGCTAGGATAGTCTCCGGTTCCAGGGAATCAATTGGGAACGGAGAGACCATAATTTACCTAAATTCCCCACACTAAAGCAGAATAATTGAAAAACTAACTAAAGTAATACCTTAAATAAATTGCAAGTAAACAAACCAAATGGAGAGCCAGCCATTACCACAGATCACTATGAGGCAACTGTTCTCTTCAGGTGGAGAAACAGATCTGAGCAATGGCCTGACTGGAGCATGGGTGCCAAGTTTGAACCTATATTCCAAATTCTAAAATTTGCATAGGTTCTAATCTTTGGGTATCACTCTCAGACAAGATGACAGTATAAAGTACAAACATTTAAGTGAGGGATTCCTTGGATTAGAAAAAGTAAGTTATACTGCTTGGTTCCCATGGAGTGCCATGGATACCCTCGGAAGAAAGGAAGAAAAAATTACTCACCTTAGTAATGTTGTTTTTTCTAATGGAGTCTTGCTGTATTCTGACATATTGCAGTGATGTCCACCTTTGAACTGCCCCGGAGATGAAAGAGTCAACTTTCCATGCCAGGCATGGAAAGCTGAGCTCTAGCTCGATTGAGACTCTGTCTGTTGCTGTTTGAACTCAAACCGTCAGATCTTTATGAGCTAAAACTCACTGAGTGTCCTGTGTGGAACCTGTAATCCTACACTAGCCAACTGGCTACTAAATATAATAAAGAGATTTTTTGGTCCCAAAACAAAGACTCAAGTCAGGAAACCCAAAAAATGAAACAAACACAACACCCACTCACCTAAAGTAAAGGGGTGATGAATAAAAGGAGGGGTACCTCCTGAGTGCCAACACTGCTACTGCCCACCCACATCCCAAAACAAAGGTTCTGAGAGGGGAAGGCAGGGGGAGGTCAGAATACAGCAATACTCCATTAGAAGAAACAACATTACTAAGGTGAGTAATTTTTTCTTCAAACAACATGAAGTCTTGCTGTATTCTGACAATTGCAGACTACCAAGCAGTACCTCCATGGAGGAGGGACAGAACCTACCTAGGAAATAGGCTCCGAAGCACTGCTGTGCCAAACCGAGCAACACTCCTAGCCTGGATATCCAGAGGGTAATGCTTGGTAAAAGTGTGAACTGTTTACCAGGTAGCTGCTTGACATATCTCTAAGATAGGAATATCCCTGGTAGCAGCCAGGGAGGCAGCCGTACCTCTGGTAGAGTGAGCTCTCAGGCATGAGGGTGGAATCCTGCCTAGTTTTTCATAGCAAAATTGAATGCAAGAGACAGTCCACCTGGCAATGGATCTCATAGTGGCAGGTTTTCCCTTACCCACCTCACCATAAGTGAGAAACAGTTGGAGAGAGTCAAACCTGTGACCCTTGGTATGCTCTATGTAGTAGCTAAGGGCCCTTTTCACATCCAAACTGTGCAGCCTCCTTTCACCAGAGGAGGAATGGTCAGTGAAGAAAACAGGAAGAGACATAGACTGGTTAAGGTGGATGTCTGAAACCACCTTAGGTAAAGACTTCCTGTTAGTCCTGAGGACCACATTTACTCTATGGAAAGAGATAAAATCAGGCTCCACTGACAGGGCTTGTAACTCGCTTATGCGCCTGGCAGAAGTGATGGCCACCAAGAAAACAGTTTTCTAAGTCAAGTACTTAAGCTCTGCTGAGGACAAAGGCTCAAAAGGGGGTTGCATAAGCTGAGCTATGCAAACATTAAGGTCCCAAACAGGGGCAGGGTCCCTGAATGGCAGATTGGTATGAAGCAATCCCTTGAAAAACTTTGAGAATACAGGATGACCAGAAAGGGGAGAAGGCTTACCTGATGAAAGAAAAGCAGAGACAGCTGCCAGATGCACTCTTAGTGTAGCTGGTCTGAGTCCCAAGCTATTAAGATGAACCATATAGTCAAGGACTGTGGGCAGGCCAGCAGACTCTGGAGAAATATGCTTCCCAGAGCACCATAAGGAGAATCTTTTCCATTTGGAGTTGTAGGTGCTTCTGGTGGAAGGCTTGCGAGAAGCCTTTAGGATATCCATAACACCTTGAGAGAGGTGTAAATCAGCAAACTCTAACTTCAAGAGCCAGGTCTTGAGATTGAGAGATTTGAGATTCGGATACCAAACCCTCCCCTGAGCACATGTTAACAGGTTGTAATTTCTGGGAAGAGACAGGGGAAGGTGGACTGCTAAGGACAACAGCAGAGGATACCAGGGCTGTCTGGCCCAGTCTGGAGTAATCAGAATCACCTTGCAGGGTTGAGACCTGATCTTGACTAACACCTTGAACAGGACAGGGAAGGGGAGAAAAGGATACAGGAACTTCCCTTCTCAATTGAGGACAAGGGCATCCAGGGGGACTGAGCCCAACACTGGGGGCCTGCAGCAAAAGAGAGGAAGTTGGTGATTGTCTGGGGCTGCAAAAATATCTATTTGTGAGGTGCCCTGTCTGGAGAAGATCACCTTCAAAACTAGGGGATCCAGGGACCATTCGTGATGGCCCTGAGATATCCTGCTGAGAGCATCTGCCAGGACATTGTCCTTGCCTGGAAGATGTACTGCTGTAAGAGAGGTGTTCAGGGAATAGGCCAGAGACCATAACTTCATTGCCTCTGTGCACAAGGCCGTAGACAGAGTGCCCCCTTGCTTGTTGATATACCACATTGAGGTGATATTGTCTGTCCTGATCTGAACTACTTTGTTCTGAACAGACTTGGAAAAAACTTGAAGTGCTAGAAACACTGCTCTGAGTTCTAATAGATTGATGTGAAGCAGAGATTCCTGAGGAGGCCACAACCCCTGGGTGGTCAGGTCTCCCAAGTGGGCTCCCCACCCCAAGAGGGAGGCATCTGTAGTAAGGATTAGAGAGTGAGACTGAGTGACAAAGGGAACTCCCTGTCTTAAATTGTCCTGATCCTGCCACCACTGCAATGCCTGGATCAGGGTTTGAGTCACTGGAATCAGTTTGGTCAGAGGATCCTTTTTCTGAGACCAAAAGGCTCTCAAATGTAATTGAATATCCCTCATCTGAAATCTTGCTCCCTGCACCACTGCTGCAGAAGCAGTCATGTGCCCCAGGAGCTGTAGAAAATGCCTTGCTGGTCGAGACACCCTGAAGGGTGAATGAAGAGGCCAGTGCAATAAGAGTCCTTGCCCTGTCCAGAGGAAGGAAGGCTCTTGCCTTTACTGTATCTAGCTCTGCACCTATGAAGGTGAGGAGCTGGACAGGCTCTAGAACTGACTTTGAAAGATTCAGAAGGAAACCTAGAGAAGTAAGCAGTTGCTGAGTTATCTGTAGGTAGAACCTGACTTGGTCTGGGGACTGGCCTACTATGAGCCAGTCGTCCAGGTATGGGAAGATGGAAATCCTTTTCCTTCTTAGGAAGGCAACTACTACTGCCAGGCATTTTGTGAACACCCTTGGAGCAGAGGTTAGGCCAAAGTGCATTGCTCTGAATTGGTAGTGGCCTGAGGGCAGCTCGAACCTGAGGTATTTTCGATAGGAGCTTCTGATGAGAATATGGAAATAGGCATCCTTGAGGTCCAGGGAGACTAGCCAGTCCCCTGGCCTTAGAGAGGGTAGAATTATTCCCAGAGTCACCATTTTGAACTTTGGCTTTAAAAGAAGCTTCTTTAAATATCTGAGATCCAGGATGGGCCGCCATTCTCCTGTCTTTTTGGGGGTGAGGAAGTACCTGGAGTACAATCATTTCCCTTTGTGTAGGGGTAGAACCCTTTCTATAGCTCTGAGAGCCAAGAGGGAAGAGATCTCTGCCTCTAGGGCAAGTGCCTCTGAAGGATTTGCAGGTGGAAAGGATCTGGTTTTCATCTTTGGAAATTTTTTGAAGCTGAGAACCAGTCCCTGGCTTACTACTTCCAGGACCCATTTGTCTGATGTTAAAGACATCCAGTCCTGGACAAAGTAAGCCAGACTGCCCCTACAGGTAGTGGAGAATCAGCCCTGGTAACCCCATCAGGGTGCCTGTTTGGCAGGGACTTTGGGCTGAGGGGTAGAAGCAGGCCTGTTTGTACCCCATCTCGCTCTCCCTCTAAAGAACCCCCTCTGAGCATAAGCAGAAGAGGAGGCCTGGGCTTGGTAGAAAGGCCTATAAAAAGGCCTGCCCCTGCCCCTGGGTTGCTGCCTCTGAGGAGTGGCTTGCCTTTCCTTGGCCTGAGCACTCCTATAGATGGTCCTGTACTCACCCATTTTCTTCATGTAGTTCTCTGTTTGCTCCCCAAACAGAGAATTACCCACAACAGGAAAATCCATGGCCTTAGTCTGGGTATCCTGAGACAGGCTAGTACATCTGAGCCAAGCCATCCTATGTAGGGCCACAGATGTAGCCATGACTCTAGATGAAACATCATTGGAGTCCACTGCAGCATGGAATTGCACCTTGGATGCTTCAATACTATCCGCAGCCACCTGCTCCAGCTCCTTGGCAAGCTGTCCAGGGACCTGTTTAGCTAAAGCCATTACAGTGTCCCATCTAGATTTCTGATATCTAGCTGTATAGGCCATATAGTTGGCCTGCCTGAGTCCCAAGGATGCTGCCATGTACTGTTTCTTTGACATGGCATCAATCCTCCTGGAGTCCTTATCTGGGGGGTGTGAAGCCAAGAGTATATTAGCCTTATCACGGGCTGCAGCCTGCACTACCCCAACATGGCTGCATTGCTGGGTAAGGAACTCCGTATCTGAGCCTGAAAGAGTATACCTCTTGTCCATTCTCTTGTCAACAGGAGGTATAGAATTAGGAGTCTTTAAAATTTTCATTGTCTGTTTCCCAAAAGACTTATGAAGGGGAATAGACAGCCTCCTGGACTCTGGGATATCCATCATTTCAACATAGTCAGGCTCCTCCTGGTCATCCACAGCTTCTTCCATAGGAAGCTGGAGAGTTTCAGCCACTTTCTTCTAAAACATGAAATGGGAGGGGGACTCAGAAAGCCTAGGAGGAGACACTCCTGAAGGTCTGTCTGGGGAGATGTCCGGGTCAATGGGCACATCCAGACTTTCATAATCACATTCACTTTCCTTATACTCTCCTTCCTCCTCCTCCAGTTCATAAAATTCCTCTAAATCATAATCCGGAACCGGTGGAACCAACCGAGCCGAGCGCCTTCCTGATGGTGCCGGTTCGGTCGGAACCAGGGATAGCGACTGAACAATTTTTATCGCTTTGGCTATTTCATCAGTGGTTGGAGAAGATACTTTTGGATCCACACCGGCTGATTTATCCCTTCTTGTTCTCTTAACTGGAACTGATTTCTTGGAATCGGTTCTCCTTTTGCCCGAAGAAGTTTCACCCTGGTCAGAGGGCACTCCTCCTGGTTCAGTTGGAACCAAACCGGGCTGGCCATCCGGGTCAGCGGACTTTTTGGCCTCCCTTTCCCTGAGCCTACCAACTCTTTTTTCCAGGGTAGCTGCAGGAAAATTTTTACAAATCTGGCAGTCTGAATCGAGGTGATCAAACCCCAGACAATCAACACAGGTGGTGTGGAGATCAGCCTTAGCAAAGACTTCCACCACACACACTACAGTGTTGAAACCCAGTGGGCCCGGTTTTTCTTTTGGGTTTCTCCGATATGGCCAGTCCTAACCAAAAACTTACCCTTTTTTTGGCAATCCGCCAGGCAAGACACCCTTATCGGTTCCTGACCGTGTTACGGGTCGTGGAAAAAAACGTAATAAATCCGTTTTTTTTAGAACCGATAAGAACCGGTAACCACATTCTAAAAGTAGAAATAAAGACTTTTCAACAATCTGATCGGTTCAAACCGAACCGATCCCACGTTTACAAGTTCCACACAGAAAAATAACAAAAATAAACCTATCTAGTACTCACGAATACCACAGACAGAGACTGAACCGATAGGTTACGGTTTAAATTCGGTCGAAAACCGAGAAAAACGGTACTTTAACCAACAAATTGAACCGAGCAAAGGAGAAATCTCCAGAGCGACTGTTCAGTGAGGCAGAGTAAAGAATCTGACAGTTTGAGTTCAAACAGCAACAGACAGAGTCTCAACCAAGCTCGAGCTCAGCGTTCCATGCCTGGCATGGAAAGTTAACTCTTTCATCTCCAGGGCAGTTCAAAGGTAGGACATCACTGCAATTGTCAGAATACAGCAAGACTTCATGTTGTTTGAAAGAATGGTACTTGCAGTTTAGTGAGGAAGTAATGCATACCTTTCTTAGAAGGATGTGGATACCTGCACTTCGATAGTGGCTCTTTTCCCCAGACCCGAGGCCTGCCTCTGAAGATCTGATTGATGAGCGCTTGAAAGGAATTACAAGGGGACATATTGTGATTGGGACTGAGAAACCATGGACAAACTTCATGAAAAAAATGTTGGCAATTTTATTGCTCTACAGACAGATGTGAAACAAGGGCTGGGGACACAGGATGAGAAGAAGATGAAGATGAAAGTTAAAAATGGAGGCCTATCGTGCCGCCAGGTGGCACTGAGGGTTGAGGCGCTGGATGCCACACCTCGCATCATGCCGGTGACCCGAGTTCGGGAGCGAGCTCAGGAGCCGGGGGTTGGCAGTGGACGGTAGAGGATTTAGCGCCCCATGGGCAGCTCTGCTCTCCAGGCGGGTGGGTGAGGGATAGCCCGACACACCAGCAGCTCCTGGTGGAGATCAGGAGCGCTGCAGTGCACAGGCTGCACACAACACACAGCGTGGCTGACGCTGACAGGGTTGCCCCGTTGCATCAGGCCTGCCCACACAGGAAGGGGGGCGGTCCATTAAGAACAGGAAAACACCGGCTCCGAGGAACAGGCGGCACCAACTGTCCCCCATGCCCTCTGCTGGGCTTACCCAGACTGGCCTTCCAGTTCTTTCAGCCAAGCCCTCACCTGCAGCCAGAGACTGCCTTAGAAGAGTGCCCAAGAGAAGACGGGTGACCCACTCCGGATGGGTTAAACCAGGGGGGCTGGCTGCGTGGAGTGGAGGAGAGAGGAGGTGCAGTTCTGGGGGACTCAGGCGGGCAGGACAAGGACAGGATGCCCGAGAGAAGGTTCCTCGGGCCACAAACGGAGTGAAAGAAAGTTGACAAAAAAAAAATGGAGGCTATGCAGAGAAATGCTGATGTCCCAAACTCCCAGGGTGCACTCTAGATGGCAGGGAAAGGCAATCGAAGTAGGGGGGGTCTCTGGCGTCGCCTAACAGCTCTGGAGTGTAATGAAAGTCTATAAATATATATTTAGGGACTTTTCTGTAATGGAGTTTTGCTGATGCTAACTGATAATTATTTGCTAACAACCAGAAAATCTCTTGAAAACAGCTGTTCATTATTTGAAATGTCTAAAGGCATACAAAAGTACATGCATTACCTTCCAATATCTTCTTCTGTTTGAGTGCCCACAGATCTTTAATGAGAAAAAGAAGCCAGTTAACCACAGATTAAGTACTTTTTGGCAAAACAGAATCTTAGCACAATATTCACTTTGCTAGGCAAACTGAGAGTAGGCACCTCTTTTACAACTGCAATCATAAATAATGCAACCAAAACAACACTCCATGGACTGTAAACTATTTTATTTATCAAGTCTAGGATTACAAATACCTTTGAGCCAAGGCTCTTTTACAAAGGTTCCACGTCAGAGAAATACAAATTATGGGGAACATCAAGACAGACATTACAACAATGTGGACATTGCAAATAGATTACAGATTAATACAATTCAAGGGTAACACTGTAAGCAAGGCAGCCAGTGGCATTTGTCAGAGAAAACAGACAAGAGATAAAAAGTGCCAGAGTCATAGGGAGAGGGAAGAGGGAGGGAAGGGGGAGAAGGAATGTAGGTAGGGTAGGGAGAGGGTGAAAATGCAGCATTGGGTATACCAAGATGTGAGGGTAGAATCCAGTTGGGGGGGGGGCACTAGGGCAGGAAGGGAAGTGGAGAAAAAAGGTGAAGTTGGGCAGTCACAGGAGCTTTTGGTACTGAGATAGTCCCGGAGCCTAGTTTTAAACATACCAATTGTCAGGGCAGAAGAGATGGCGGAGCTGAGGCCATTGAACCAGAGTGGCGCTCGATAAGCAAAAGAGCGTTATCCCTGTGAAGTGTGACAGTGGGGGACTTTCAGTAGCTGTAGGCGTGGATCTCCGAAGGCACCATTTGTTGGTTCAGTGTTGTAACAGAGTTGAGACCCCAGAAAGTGCAAGACCAAGGTAGATTTTTTTCTCCATGGAGCAGGTGAGAAACTTTATGCGGTTTGATAGTTGGAGCCAGCCGGTCTGAGTGTACAGGTCACATGTGTGGGTGAGACGGTGAGCACCGGTGATGAGCCGACATGCCTTATTTAAGGCAGTTGAGAGGTGTCTAAGGGTTGTGGCTGTGGCCAAGCCATAAATGATGAGACCATAGTCTATTACAGAGATCACAGAGCTCAGGACTGCAACCTTCAAAGCTTCTGGCATGAGGTGTTGTCAGTGTTTGTAGAGGAGACCAAGCCATGTATTAGCAGCTCTAGCTACATTATCTACGTAAGGTCCATAGGAAAGATTAGGGTCAAGCTGTATCCCTAAGTATTTGAAGGACCCCACCTAATCTAGAGTGTTCCTCTGGGTGGTGGAGATAGCCAAGTGGTGTAGCATGTGTGGGTTATGAGAGCTGCAGAAGAGCATAGATTTGGTTTTCTTGTCATTGAGGACCAGTTTATGATTAAGAAACCATGTCTCTACAGAACTGAAACCAAGTTGAAGGTTGTGTTGAAGAGTTGCAGGATCTTTGTGAGTGGAGAATACAACAGCATCATTGGCATATAGTATGATCTGCTCAGAGCAGTGGTAAAGGAGGGAGTTTAAGAAAAGGCTAAAAAGGAGGTGGCCCAGTATGGATCCCTGTGGGATACCCAAGCGAACAGGCAGGGTGTCAGAAAGAGCGTCAGCAATTTTTACTCTCTGCGACCAGTTTTCTAAGTAGCTTTTAAACCAGAGAGAAGAGTCAGGTGATAGCCCGGCATTCAGTAGTTGGTCAGTTAGTAGTCCATGGTGTACTGTATCAAAGGTCAACGAAAAGGGCCCCTGTGAGAAGGCCGTTGTCAAGGGATTTGTGCAAAGCTCCAGTGAACTCAAGAAGGGCTGTGGTGGTGCTGTGACCTTTCCGGAAACTGTGTTGTTCTGGACAAGGTATACTGTATTTATCCAAGTGGTCGGTAAGTTGATTGGCCACGATGCGCTCGAGTGCCTTAGAGAGTGGGGGCAGTATGGAGATAGGGCGATAATTTGAGTGATTCATCTTATCCCCACTTTTATGGACAGGTGCCATGGTGGCTGTTTTCCATAAGTCTGGGAATTTTCCACAGCTGAGAAAGAGGTTTAGGATTTTTGTTAATGGATGAATTACCTCATCGAGGGTGAGCAACAGAAGCTTACAGTAAGGTCTAGGGTGTCGCTACTAGATCTAGATTTAGAGATAGCTGCAGTAATATAGTGGCGAGCTTCACTCAGCCTTACCTCACTGAAGTAGAAGAGGGGATGGTTAGACTGTGGGGCTGAGGTATTTGGGGAGTAGGCCCTGTTTTCTAAAAAGTCATGGGGTAGGAAAGCACTAAGGTCTGAAAAAGCCGTGTTAAAGATGTTTGCAATCAGCTTGGGGTCAAGGGTTGAGGATCCATCAACCATTAACATGGATGGAGAGGTTTTTGGCTGCTTCCCCGTGACATCCTTGATATTGTCCTAGAAAGCACGACCATTTCCCCATGTATTGGTGAGAGCGTCTTTGTAATAGGTGGATTTCATGAACCAGATGGCTTTTGTGCAGGCATTTCGTGCTTGTTTGTAATTTTGGATGTCCAGTTGTTTGCCAGTGACCCTGGCAACTGCCCAGAGGTGGTCCCTTAGTTTCAGCTGTGAGAGAAGAGCCATGTTGAGCCATGGATTAGAGAGAGATTTTGTTTTGCGCCTTTTAGCAGGGGTAAAGAGGTCGCAGGCTTTGTTGAAAACTGAGATGAAGTGATCAAGAGCCAAGTTAACATCTATTGCTCATAGATGGGTAGCCAGTCTTGAAAAAGCACGTATTGTTTGAGATGTGGAAGTTTTCCATGAGGAAGGACTCTGCTAGCAATAATTTTGGGAGGGGGCTTCAGGAATTTGTTACACCATGCACATATGACTGGAGAGTGATCACTGAGAGAGTCTGGGAGAACGGTCATACAAGAAATCCTTGTGGGGCGAGTAGTGAGGACCCAATCCAGGAGGGTACTGATGCCAGTCTTGTAGTTAATCCTAGTAGGGAACCATGCCCAGTCAAAAACCAGAAGCAGAGAACAAAAGATTGGCAACAGCAAACGCTGCAAAAGTCTATACATTTATCGATACAAAAAGTGTATAACATACGAGTCAACCAGAGCATACTCAGAAAAAGTCTAGGAGGCAGCAGCACAGGAGAAAAAACCCTAACCGGTTTTGGAGCAGCTGCAGTTTATGGGTCCCTGTAGCTTTGTCAGAGGGAGGTGAGTTGCTAACTGCAAGCCATACCTCTTAAATAAAAGAATCAATTAAGTAGTATAACAGTGCAGGACAAAAGGTCCAATTAGGTAAAGTGCAATTAAGAAACACCAATGTAAGTGACACAAGCTAAACAGATAATTTCTAAACAAAAGTCAATATGATGAGTGGCAATTAAGGAAATAGAAACTGCAACTGAAAGTCCATATCAAATCTTAAAATAATTGGATGTTTCTACTCTTCTAGGTAACCCACAAGTCCAGCAGTTTCCTAAATATTAGTAAATAATTATATCAAAAGAACAAGGGCACATTACTGGAAGCACGTAGGTATAGCCACAGCTATGTTTAATCAATGGCAAATAATCAATTCTCTCATTTAGTCCAGGAGGGTAAAGCGCTCCCAGTTGAGTAATCCATAGTGCTTCCATCATCAAAATCAAATCATTTATGTTGCCACCCTGTCTGCCTAGCCTTACCCTTTCTATGTTACTGCAATTCTTGATCTTCCCTTGTATCTTCACCATTCATTACTAATGGGTGTGAGCTGGAGGCACGCACCTGCTCAGGAGCTTTTTTTTTTGTGTATGGGAAGAGTGACGCACTACGTGGTGCTCGCAGGTTGGCCATTAAAAGTCGCTGACTTCTCCTCCACCCGAGTTCTGTTTTGCCGGAGAGAGGGAAAAAAAAATACTCACCTTAGTAATGTCGTTTCTTCTAATGGAGTCTTGCTGTATTCTGACATATTGCAGTGATGTCCAACCTTTGAACTGCCCCCGAGATGAAAGAGTTAACTTTCCATGCCAGGCATGGAACGCTGAGCTCGAGCTCAGTTGAGACTCTGTCTGTTGCTGTTTGAACTCAAACCGCCAGATCTTTAAGAGCTATACTCACTGGGTGTCCTGTGTGGAAACTGTAAACTTACACTAGCCAACTGGCTACTAAATATAATAAACAGATTTTTTGGTCCCAAAACAAAGACTCAAATCAGGAAACCCAAAAAATAAAACAAAACACAACACCCACAGACCCAAACTAAAGGGGTGAGAAAAGAAGGGGTGGGGGCATCTCCCGAGTGTCAATACTGCTACTGCCCACCCACATCCCAAAAACCAGGTTCTGAGAGGGGAGGCGGGGGGGAGGTCAGAATACAGCAATACTCCATTAGAAGAAACAACATTACTAAGGTGAGTAATTTTTTCTTCAAACAACATGAAGTCTTGCTGTATTCTGACATATTGCAGACTACCAAGCAGTACTTCCATGGAGGAGGGACAGAACCTACTTCAGAAATGGGCTCTGAAGCACAGCTGTGCCAAACCGAGCATCACTCCTAGCCTGGATATCCAGAGGGTAATGCTTGGTAAAAGTGTGTACTGTTTTCCAGGTGGCTGCTTGACAAATCTCTAAGATAGAAATATCCCTGGCAGCAGCCAGGGAAGCAGCTGTACCTCTGGTAGAGTGAGCCCTCAGGCCTGAGGGTGGGATCCTATCTAGTTTTTTGTAGCAAAATTAAATGCAAGAGACAATCCACCTGGCACTAGATCTCTGAGTGGCAGGTTTTCCCTTACCAACCTCACCATAAGAGAGGAACAGTTGGAGGGAGTCAGACCTGTGACCCTTGGTGCGCTCTATGTAGTAGCTAAGGGCACTTTTCACATCCAAACTGTGCAGCCTCCTCTCCCCAGAGGAGGAATGGTCAGTGAAGAAAACAGGAAGAGACATAGACTGGTTAAGGTGGAAATCTGAAACCACCTTAGGCAAAAACTTCCTATCAGTCCTGAGGACCACCTTATCTCTATGGAAAGAGATAAAATCAGGCTCCACTGACAGGGCCTGTAACTCACTTATGTGTCTGGCAGAAGTGATGGCCACCAAGAAAACAGTTTTCCAAGTCAAGTACTTAAGCTCTGCTGAAGACAAAGGCTCAAAAGGGGGTTGCATAAGCTGAGCAATGCAAACCTTAAGGTCCCAAGCAGGGGCAGGGTCCCTGAAGGGAGGATTGGTATGAAGCAATCCCTTGAAAAATTTAGAAAATACAGGATGAGCTGAAAGGGAAGAGTGCTTGCCTGCAGAGAGGAAGGCAGAGACAGCTGCCAGATGCACTCTTAGTGTAGCTGGTCTGAGTCCCAAGCTATTAAGATGTACCATATAGTCAAGGACTGTGGGCAGGCCTGCAGACTCTGGAGAAATATGCTTCCCAGAGCACCATACAGTAAATCTTTTCCACTTGGAATTGTAAGTGTTTCGGATGGAAGTCTTTTGAGAAGCCTTTAAGATATCCAGAACACCTTGAGAGAGGTGCAAATCAGCAAACTCTAACTCTTCAAGAGCCAGGCCTTGAGGTTGAGAGATTTGAGATTCGGATACCAAACCCTCCTCTGAGCACATGTTAACAGGTTGCAATTCCTGGGAAGAGACAGGGGAAGGTGGACTGCTAAGGACAACAAGAGAGGGTACCAGGGTTGTCTGGCCCAGTTTGGAGTAATCAGAATCACCTTGCAGGGTTGAGACCTGATTTTGACTTGCAACTTGAACAGGAGAGGTAAGGGGGAAGCATACAGGAACTTCCCTTCCCAATTGAGAACTAGGGCATCCAGGGGGACTGAGCCCAACACTGGGGGCCTGCAGCAAAAAAGAGGAAGTTGGTGATTGTCTGAGGCTGCAAAAAGATCTATCTGTGGGTGCCCCATCTGGAGAAGATCACCTTCAAAACCAGGGGATCCAGGGACCATTCGTGATGGCCCTGAGATATCCTGCTGAGAGCATCTGCCAGGACATTGTCCTTGCCTGGGAGGTGTACTGCTGTAAGAGAGGCGTTCAGGGAATAGGCCAGAGACCACAACTTCATTGCCTCTGTGCACAAGGCCGTAGACCAAGTGCCCCCTTGTTTGTTGATATACCACATTGTGGTGGTATTGTCTGTCCTGATCTGAACTACTTTGTTCTGAACAGACTTGGAAAAAACTTGAAGTGCTAGAAACACTGCTCTGAGTTCTAATAGATTAATGTGAAGCAGAGATTCCTGAGGAGACCACAACCCTTGGGTGGCCAGGTCCCCCAAGTGGGCTCCCCACCCCAAGAGGGAGGCATCTGTAGTAAGGATGAGAGGATGAGACTGAGTGACTAAAGGAACTCCCTGTCTTACATTGTCCTGATCCTGCCACCACTGTAACGCCTGGATCAGGGTTCGAGTCACTGGGATTAGTTTGGTCAGAGGATCCTTTTTCTGAGACCAAAAGGCTCTCAAGTGGAACTGAATGTCCCTCATTTGAAATCTTGCTCCCTGAACCACTGCTGTAGAGGCAGCCATGTGTCCCAGGAGCTGCAGAAAATGCCTTGCTGGTCGAGACACCTGAAGGGTGAATGAAAAGGCCAGTGAGATAAGGGTCCTTGCCCTGTCCAGAGGAAGGAAGGCTCTTGCCTTTACTGTATCCAGCTCTGCCCCTATGAAGGTGAGGAGCTGCACAGGCTCTAGAACTGACTTTGAAAGATTCAGAAGGCAACCTAGAGAAGTGAGCAGTTGCTGAGTTTTGCTGAGTTATCTGTAGGTATGACTTGACTTGGTCTGGAGACTGGCCTAGTATGAGCCAGTCGTCCAGGTATGGAAAGATGGAGATCCTTTTTCTCCTTAGGAAGGCAACTACTACTGCCAGACATTTTATGAACACCCTTGGAGCAGAAGTTAGGCCGAAGGGCATTGCTCTGAACTGGTAGTGGCCTGAGGGCAGCTCGAACCTGAGGTACTTTCGATGGGAGCTTCTGATGAGAATATGGAAGTAGGCATCCTTGAAGTCCAGGGACACTAGCCAGTCCCCTGGCCTTAGAGAGGGTAGAATAATTCCCAGAGTCACTATTTTGAATTTTGGTTTTAAAAGGTGCTTGTTTTAATATCTGAGATCCAGGATGGGCCGCCATTCTCCTGTCTTTTGGGGGGTAAGGAAGTACCTGGAGTACAACCCTTTGCCCTGGTGTAGGGGTGGAACCCTTTCCAAAGCTCTGAGAGCCAGGAGGGAAGAGACCTCTGCCTCTAGGGTAAATGCCTCTGAGGGATTTGCAGGTGGAAAGGATCTGGTTCTCATCTTTGGAAACTTTTTGAAGCTGAGAACCAGTCCCTGGCTTACTACTTCCAGGACCCATTTGTCTGATGTTAGAGACTCCCAGTCCTGGACAAAGTAAGCCAGCCTGCCCCCTACAGGTAGTGGAGAATCGGCGCTGGCCAACCCATCAGGGTGCCTGTTTGGCAGGGGGTTTTGGCTGAGGGGCGGAAGCAGGTCTGCTTGTACCCCATCTTCCTCTACCTCTAAAGAACCCCCTCTGAGCATAAGCAGAAGAGGAGGCCTGGGCTTGGTAGAAAGGCCTATGAAAAGGCCTGCCCCTGGGATGCTGCCTCTGAGGAGTGGCCTGCCTTTCCTTGACTTGTGCACTCCTATAGGTGGTCCTATAGTTGTCCATTTTCTTCATCTAATTCTCTGTCTGCTCCCCAAACAGAGAATTACCCACAACAGGAAAATCCATGGCCTTAGTCTTGGTATCCTCTGACAGGCTAGTACATCTGAGCCAAGCCATTCTACGAAGTGCCACAGATGTAGCCATGACTCTAGATGAAACATCATTGGAGTCCACTGCAGCTTGGAATTGCACCTTGGATGCCTCAATACCATCAGCAGCCACCTGTTCCAGCTCCTTGGCAAGCTGGCCAGGGACCTTTTTTGCTAAAGCTATAACAGTGTCCCATCTAGATTTTTGATACCTAGCAGTATAGGCCATATAGTTGGCCTGTCTGAGTCCCAAGGATGCTGCCATGTACTGTTTCTTTGCCATGGCATCAATCCTCCTGGAGTCCTTGTCTGGGGGTGTGAGCCAAGGGAATATTTGCTTTATCACAGGCTGCAGCCTGCACTACCCCAACATGGCTGCATTGTTGTGTAAGGAACTCCATATCTGAGCCTGACAATGTATACCTCTTGTCCATTCTCTTATCCACAGGAGGTATAGTATTAGAGTCTTAAAATTTTAAACGCCTGTTTCCCAAAAGATTTGTGTAAGGAATAGACAGTCTCCTAGACTCTGGGATATCCATCATTTCCACATAGTCAGGCTCCTCCTGGTCATCCACAGCTTCTTCCATAGGAAGCTGGAGGGTTTCAGCCACTTTTTATAAAACATGAAATGGGAGGGGACTCAGAAAGCCTAGCAGGAGACACTCCTGAAGGTCTGTCTGGAGAGATGTCCGGTCAATGGACATTCAGACTTTCAAACACATTCACTTTCTCATACCCTCTTCCTCCTCCTCCTCCAGTTCATAATACCCTCTAAATCATAATCTTGAACCGGTGGAACCGGCCGAACTGAGCACCTCCCTGATGGTGCCGGTTCGGTCGGAACCGGGGAAAGCGACTGCACAATTTTGCTCACTTTGGCTATTTCTTCAGTGGTTGGAGAGGAAAGTTTTGGTTCCACACCAGCTGATTTTTCTTTTCTAGTTCTCTTAGCCGGAACCGATTCCTCAGAATCGGATCTCCTTTTGCCCGAAGAAGTCTCGCCCTGGTCAGAGGGCACTCCCTCTGGTTCGGTTGGAACCGAACCGGGCTGGCCATAGAGTTAAGCGGACTGTTTGGTCTCCCTTTCCCTGAGCCTACCAACTCTTTTTTCTAGGGTAGCTGCAGGAAAATTTTTACAAATCTGGCAGTCTGCATTGAGGTGGTCAAACCCCAGACAATAAACACAGGTGGTGTGGGGTCAGCCTTAGCAAAGACTTCCCCACACACACTACAGTGTTGAAACCCAGTGGGCCCGGTTTTTCTTTTGGGTTTCTCAGACATTGTGCCAGTCCTAACCAAACTTACCCTTTTAATGGCAATCTGCCAGGAAGACTCTCTTTATCGTTCTGACCGTGTCACGGGTCGTGGAAAAAAACGTAATAAAATCCGTCTTTTTAGAACCGATAAGAACCGGTAACCACACTCTAAAAGTACAAATTAAGATTTTCTAACAACTTGATCGGTTCGAACTGAACTGATGAACCGTTTACAAGTTCCACACAGAATAGAAATAAAATATAACCTATCTAGTACTCGCAAATACCACAGACAGAGACTGAACCAATAGGTTACGGTTTAAATTCGGTCGAAAACCGAGAAAAGTGGTACTTTAACTGACAAATTGAACCGAGCAGAAGGAGAAATCTCCGGAGCGACTGTTCAGTGAAGCGGAGTAAAGAATCTGATGGTTTGAGTTTAAACAGCAACAGACAGAGTCTCAACCGAGCTCGAGCTCAGCATTCCATGCCTGACATGGAAAGTTAACTCTTTCATCTCCGGGGCAGTTCGAATATTGGGACTCACTGCTTCTGTCAGAATACAGCAAGACTTCATGTTGTTTGAATCGGCCCTGGCAAACCCATCAGGGTGCCTGTTTGGCAGGGGCTTTAGGCTGAAGGGTGGAAGCAGGCCTGCTTGTACCCTGTCTGCCTCTCCCTCTAAAGAACCCCCTATGAGCATAAGCAGAAAAGGAGGCCTGGGCTTGGTAGAAAGGCCTATGAAAAGGCCTGCCCCTGCCCCTGGAATGCTGGCTCTGGGGAGTGGCTTGCATTTCCTTGGCCTGAGCACTCCTGTAGGTAGTCCTGTATTCATCCATTTTCTTTATGTAGTTCTCTGTTTGCTCCCCAAACAGAGAATTACCCACAACAGGAAAATCCATGGCCTTAGTCTGGGTATCCTGTGACAGGCTAGTACATCTGAGCCAAGCCATTCTACGAAGTGCCACAGATGTAGCCATGACTCTAGATGAAATATCAATGGAGTCCACTGCAGCATGGAATTGCACCTTGGATGCCTCAATACCATCTGCAGCCACCTGCTCCAGCTCCTTGGCAAGCTGTCCAGAGACCTATTTAGCTAAAGCCATTACAGTGCCCCATCTAGATTTCTGATATCTAGCTGTATAGGCCATATCATTAGCCTGCCTGAGTCCCAAGGATGCTGCCATGTACTGTTTCTTTGCCATGGCATCAATCCTCCTGGAGTCCTTATCTGGGGGGTGTAAAGCCAAGGGTATATTTGCCTTATCACAGGCAGCAGCCTGCACTACCCCAACATGGCTGCATTGCTGGGTAAGGAACTCCGTATCTGAGCCTGAGAGAGTATATCTCTTGTCTATTCTCTTGTCCACAGGAGGTATAGAATTAGGAGTCTTTAAAATGTTCATTGTCTGTTTCCCAAAGGACTTATGAAGGGGAATAGACAGCCTCCTGGACTCTGGCATATCCATCATTTCAACATTGTCAGGCTCCTCCTGGTCATCCACAGCTTCTTCCATAGGAAGCTGAAGAGTTTCAGCCACTTTTTTGTAGAACATAAAATGGGAAGGGGACTCAGAAAGCCTAGGAGGAGAAACCCCTGAAGGTCTGTCTGGAGAGATGTCCGGGTCAATAGGCACATCCAGACTTTTGTAATTACCATCACTATCCTCATACTCTTATTCCTCCTCCTCCGGTTCATAAAAGTCTTCTAAATTATAATCTGGAACCGGGGGAACCGATCGAACCGAGCCCCTTCCTGATGGTGCCGGTTCGGTCGGAACCGGAGTTAGCGACTGAACAATCCTTATCGCTTTGGCTATTTCATCAGCGGTCGGAGAAAGAATTTGTGGATCCGCACTGTCTGATTTATCCCTTCTTTTTCTTTTAACCGGTACCGACTCCTTGGAGTCGGTTCTCCTTTTGCCTGAAGAAGTTTCGCCCTGGTCAGAGGGCACTCCTTCTGGTTCGGTTGGAACCAAACCGGGCTGGCCATCCAGGTCAGCGGACTTCTTGGCCTCCCTTTCCCTGAGCCTACCAACTCTCTTTTCCAGGGTAGCTGCAGGAAAATTCTTGAAAATCTGGCAGTCTGTATCGAGGTGGTCAAACCCCAGACAATAAACACAGGTGGTGTGGGGATCAGCCTTAGCAAAGGCTTCCCCACACACACTACAGTGTTGAAACCCAGTGGGTCCGGTTTTTCTTTTGGGTTTCTCAGACATGGCCAGTCCTAACAAAAACATACCCTTTTGTCGGCAATCCACCAGGCAAGACACCCTTATCGGTTCCTGACCGTGTTACGGGTCGTGGAAAAAACGTAATGAAATCCATTTTTTTAGAACCGATAAGGACCGGTTACCACACTCTAAAAGTAGAATAAACTTTTTTTGAACAACCTGATCGGTTCAAACCGAACCGATCCCAAGTTTACAAGTTCCACACAGAAGAACAAGAAAATAAACCTATCTAGTACTCACAATACCACAGACAGAGACTGAACCGACAGGTTAACGGATTAAATTCGGTCGAAAACCGAGGAAAACGGTACTTTAACCGATAAACTTGAACTGAGCAAAGGAGAAATCTCCGGAGCGACTGTTCAGTGAGGCGGAGTAAAGAATCTGACGGTTTGAGTTCAAACAGCAACAGAGTCTCAACCGAGCTCGAGCTCTGCGTTCCATGCCTGGCATGGAAACTTAACTCTTTCATCTCCGGGGCAGTTCAAAGGTTGGGCATCACTGCAATATGTCAGAATACAGCAAGACTTCATGTTGTTTGAAAAAAACACAACAGACAGGATTCACAGTACTATACAATATACTATAGAAAGTTACGTGTTTAAACACATACACACACACACATCAAGCAGAACACAGCTGGATAAGGTACCAGAATTTAGGAAATTTGTCATACTTACTCAGAGTCTAGCAGGGGCGTCATGCAACCAGAAATTTTGGAGGGGCACAAAATCAAAATTTCTCTGGGGGGTCTGGGGCATGCTCCCCGGGAACATTTTGAAAAACTGAGGTCAAATGGCGCATTTTGGTGACTTTTAGAAGGCAAGGAAGCTTTTCCTTAACATGCTAAATGCTGTCACAATAATACTTTTGTAACCCCCAGGAGGCGCTATCCCAAGGCCTACTACCACTGCCTGATTTGCCACTAACAGGTTGAGGGGCCTGGATCCGATGGTGGGTGCCTCCACCCAGAGGTCGGGGTTAAGACAGTCTGATATGACTTGGTCACAGCCCTCTGGGTCACTGCAACCCCCCTTTCTTTCCACTAGTGGGCCACACAAATCAATCACAGTACCCTTGCAATATACACTTACCCCCAGGATTGGTTCAATCAGCGTGACTCGGGGGACTCCCTGTAAAACAAGATGATACAGTGCAAAAATCACAGTACAATACGTTAACATAAACGAATACCTCAGGCAGTGTAACTTTGCTGAAACAAACAGATCTGATTTATTTAGGGGGATATAACAAGGACAGGGGGAAATCAGGTTAATTAGTTTACACGCATTAACAATCACAGTACTGTACACATATTTCAGAATCCCAAATGTCCCAAATGTCACTCTTACTGGGTACCCAGGCAATAAGAGGCTAGCCTACTTGATGCAGCTGGTTGGGGCCCTGACGATGGAAAATGCATGTACAATACCCAGATTGTAATCCGGAGCCAGTAGGCTTAGGTCGTGGAGAAAGAAAGGAAAAGTAATCAGATGGAACACTTGCAATTAGATGATGGCAGGGAGCTACCCTGATCTGTACTCACAAATTCAATGTTGAAACTGAATGGAAGGCAGATTGTCCTGGATTGCCAGGAGGAGCAGACCATGTGGACAAGGTCCTTGTGACTGGACCCCACGGCAGTTCAGAGAAAATGGATGTAGTGTGGATTAAGCTGGAGTTTACTTGCAGTTTCATGCACTCAATTCACTGTACTGGGGATTTGAAACGCGAGTCCCCACAAGCACTACACACATTTATATGGAAAAAAGAAAGTATTATACCAGGCAGGCTGCTTCTCTATCCCGATCGCAATTACTGCACAATACCCGGGAGAACACACAGTAAATTCAGTTCCTGACAGACCGAGCGTGATTCAGCAATTTCTCCAGTCTTCTACAGGGTGAGCCTGGTTTCTACCCTTCAGATCTCCTTGATTCTCTTCACAGGTCGGATTCAGTCCGAACAAGCAGTTGCACAAGCTGCAGACCGAAACTTGGGGCCTTACATGCGTTTTCCGACTAAAACTGCGCACCGAAGGAGCACAGGGATCCTTCCCTCTTCACTGCCAGAGCTAAACTGAAACTCCAGTAGACAAAACCGGCACTTCCTTTGAGTTCCTCCCAGTTCTTGGCTGGATTGGCTATCACTCACAATAGCCTCCCCCTGTGGTGCAAAAAGGCGCCAAAGTCCAAACTACATTTCCCAGAGTCACTGCCCATACAATCCTCTTGTGGCTGGCTCAGATTACGAGTCCAAGTTCTGATTCGTCCACAGGCACCATTTTAGAGCTCCTTTAACCCACACTGATTGGTCCAGTTCAGCAGTTCAAAACTAGAATGGGGAACTAGGCAAACACAGTTCTGATTGCAAAGAAAAGCAGGTTAGACAAACTGTATTTCCATTATTACTCTAAATAATTTCTGGCAAACAGTTACATCTTTCAGATAGGTTCCCTTTGCACTCCTAGTGACTGCAAAAACGGAGTGAATTGGCAGCAGCTCGAGTGGGACTCGAAACACACAGTCCCCCCCATACAAACTAATTATGTCTGCAAGCAGACAGCTCTTAAAGAGACAGTACCAGAGGCTCAAAACACTCTCAGATAAATGGCTTAAACGCCAAACACCATTCAGGCTCGGAGCATTCAAGCAAGCTCCTAGAAGTCTTTTGGGAACCCCCATTTGCATGGGGGGTTACACTTTTTTTCTTTGTTCAGTCTGTGACAGTGACCTCTTGTATTTTCAAAGCAATTGAGTAAAAACTGAACTGAAATGGTGCATTTTGGTGGTTTTTACCATACAGTGAATCAGCTAGCTATTTACAGTCCATTCCTAACTAATTACTTACCTGCTAAAAGCCACAAATGCACCATTTGAATAGTCAGATTATCACAGTCATCTACTATAAATGTTTTGCATGAAAAATAATGACACAGGTCATCTGTTCTTGCTGATACTTTGTTTACTGTGTAATAGTTTCCATGTATTACTTCCATATATGCAGAAAAGACACTGCAGACAGGATGCACAGTACTATACTATGTACTATAGAAAGTTACATGTTTAAACACACACACACACACACACACACACGCACACATACACATATACAGACTCACACACACACCAAGCGGAACACAGCTGGATAAGGTACCAGTATTTAGCAAACTTGTCATACTTACCCAGAGTCTAGTAATGTGAATCCTGGCTGTGACTGTAGGTGTTTACAACTGAATGATAATAAATGGAAATTACGTACTTACCGTAATTATTGATCTTCTTGGACAGTCTCCATCACTCATTCACACTAGTGGGATAGCGCCGGAGGCGCTAGGACCAAGCGGGAGCCAAAAGTTTTCTGAAGGGCCGGGCCGAGGTAGACCACGACGCTGCACCGAGACTGGACTCACGCCTGTATAGGCTATCTCGGCCGACCTCCAACTGCCTCAGTACCTTTTCGACCAAGGAGGTGCAGCATAACTAATGAGAATAACTCATTCTGAGTGTCTGGGCCTGAGAGGGCCCAGATGGCCTTTGTAAGAAAGGTCGAAGAACAATGTCTTCACAGTCCGAACCGCAGGCCATGAAGACCAGGAAAGAAAAACGAGTGAACCCAGGGGATGGTGGGAGGTAGGAATGAGTGATGGAGACTGTCCAAGAAGATCAATAATTACGGTAAGTACGTAATTTCCATATCTTCCTGGACTAAGTCTCCATCACTCATTCACACTAGTGGGAGAGTACCAAGTTAAAATCAACAACCCTGAGTAGGGTGGTAGGAGATAGGGTTCACTTCGGAAAGGACAGCCAAGGACTGTCCTGTTAATAAAAAGAGCTGTCTTGTAAGAGCATCTATAACATAGTGCCTACAAGATAAATGCTCGAGTTATAACTCGTCACCTTGCCGACAACTACAATGGGCAAAAAATTAAAGTCTGCCAGGCAGCCACAACTATTCTAGGGGAGCGGCAAGAACCTGGCCTCACAATTTGATCTAGGACCAAAATTAATAGTGTCAAAGACATGCACTAATCTAATGTAAAAGACCTCAGGAACTGCAAGAGCCGGAGGTAAAGTGTACAGGTTCAGGGTAGTATGACTGTATGTGAATATTTCTGAGGTTACCTTAGAAAGAACCTACTTGACCAATGGTCAAGAAAGAAGCATGTCATCTGTTAAGCTGGTGCAAACATGGAAGTAGGAATCTAAGTTCCGACTTGCTGAAGAGTCACTTCTGTTGCTGCAAGGCTCTGATCAGGAGAAGAAAGCCTGATTAAAAAACAAAAAGGGGACTAACAGACTGGTTAGATGCCTAGGTTTTGAAAAATATCTCGGAATAAGAGAAATTCTCTTAGAGAAAAAAAGGTGAGCTATACCACCGCTGGATCGGACTGCCCCCTAGGGGTAGAAGAAAACAGGTACCCTTTACTGAGGTTTAGAGACGACCGCCTCAGGGTTGAAGCGGAACCTGATCAGATCCAAGCGTGGTATCAGAAAATTCCAACTAGGCCCTGTGCTGTGATAATTCTGACCCCCTTTTTTTTTTTATTATCATTAGTCCGAGCCTGACAAGGTTGCTGGCTGCTATTTGGCAAGTATTGCCTGATACAGAAATGACAAGGATGTCATCCCTCTGAGGAGCAGGAGGAGCCTGAAGATCCATAACTGAACCCCTGACTGACTAATAATAGCTAGACAGATGTTAACTACCTGTGGCGAAGCAGCCACCAGAGGGGCAGCATCAAAAACGGGCTGTATACTCTTATCAAAGGAGCGGACAGTCTGTGCAGCTCCCAACATAGAATTAAAATGTTCCAAAGAGTGTAATTGTCTTGACCACTGAAAAAGTCTAGACGCAGAGGTATATAGTCCACAGATCCAGTCTGAACACTATGGTGGACCCCATAAATGAGGAACTACTAAAAGAGCTTGCATCACAGACTCTGATGATAGAGAGGGCATTCAGTATATAAAATGAGTCATTCGCTGTATCACTGACCAGAAGGACAGGGAAAGACTCATCCAGATGCCTTTCTACCACAGAAGGACCCCAAAAGAGGTCTCGGTTAGAGCCACTAGAGACTCCGCCACCAGGAAGGGTGTCGAGGAGCTTGGCACCACGTAGGAGGCTGAGAAAGTGCCGAGCGGAATGAGAGAGTCCGCTGACAGAAACAGAATAGAAGAGTCCCATCAGCGGAAAATCGCTGGATGAGGAGATCCGATGCAGACCGCCACCCACTAAAATGTGTGGAAATAATCCGCAGAATGGGAATTCATTCCATGGAAACATCCCAACACAAGTCCTGTGGAAGAGAGGTCTGCAAACACAGATCTTTCCCTAGTTCTGTCAGACAGCACCAACTGGCACCCCCGCGGCACTAGCATCACTCCTAGCACAGGAAGGCACCAAGCAGTAACCATGCCAACCTGAGAGACACCAGAGGGCACCCACGGCAGAACCCGCAGGTATCCTCGGTACCAACGGCAGCAATGGCACGCAAGGGCACCCCCGATGCCCATGGCACCCATGGTACCATGGCACCCATGGGTGCCAGGTGCCACCCGCTGGGTGCCAGGCGTCACCCGTGGGTGCCTGCACCACCCGCAGGTGCTCAGCGCCACCCACGGTGCCACCCGGCACGGCGTCACTCGCAGCACCTGACCGGGTGCCAAGAAAGGGCTGCTGCGGCACCCGCGGGTGCCCGGCATCAGCCCCGCAGCACCCACGGGTGCCCGCGGGCATCAGTGGGACCATGAGACACCCACAGCACCGCTAGCGGCGCCGATAAAGAAGCACCCACGGCGCCAAGCACGGCGCCGAGCACAGTGTGAGCCACAGAGCCAACCCACGGCACCGAGCATGGCGCCGAGCAAGCCAGCGCCAACTGGAGCACAGAGCACGGTGCCGACCATGGCACCGAGCACGGCGCCGAGCCATGGAGCCGAGCCAAACACCAGCGGTGCCACCTATGGCACCCATACCAAACCAGGGGCACGGCACCAGACCTGCGGCGCCACCAAGGTGTTGGGCACAATGCAAGGAAACACACCATGGAAAAGAAGAGAAAGGTGGTGCCTGTGCCGGCCCCTGCATGGAAAAGGAAGAGGGGGGTAGGCACGAGGGGCTGACAAGATGGCGAAGGCACCAAGAGGGCACCGTGCTCATTCAGATCCAATTGACCCGGCTCCGGTCCAACAGCTACGAGGCCCGGAGGCCCAGAAACCAGGAACACAACTAGGAAAAAAGGAGTCAAACCCCCTGCTCCACAGGAGTGGCCCAGAGGTGAAACTGCTCACTGGAAATCCAACGAGGACAGAGATGGAGTCCGGAGTCGAGAATGCAGCCATTAGGAGTGGGGCCAAGGGGGAACCCATGAAAGTCGGTTCAGGCCTATCGCCCCTACCAACGAACAATCCTCGTGCAGACATACCAACGGGCAACCTCGAGAGGCACCGATTCTTCTTCCCCAAACGAAGAAGAAGAGCTCGGTGGCTGCTAAGCCGATCCCCGCAATCGCCAGATTCGCGGCTTCTCGTGGACTGTCCTCCCACGCAGCACAGGACTGTCCATAGTCAGACCCCCCCCCGTTACTTAAGGGTGGCGGACCGGGCACAGCCCCTCTGCCATAACAACTTTCAGACGAAGTCTTCCTACTGTCACCGCTACTGTCTAAGGATGACTCCGTGGATGGCAGGAAAGAATTTCTTCATAATCTTATTCGTAAAATAAAAAATTACTACTAAATAGTTAAATTAAAACTTTTAAATTAAACACTAAAAGCTGCTGTCGTATAGACGAAAACTTTGACTCCGGCAGACGAGCGACGTCGACATCCAAGCGTAGTCGACGGCGGGAGAAAAGGAACTGAGGCGGTTGGAGGGTCAACGCCGAGATAGCCTATACAGACGCGAGTCAGTCTCGCGGTGCCGCGCGTGCGTAGTCCTACCTCGGCGCCGGCCCTTCAGAAAATTTTTGGCTCCCGCTTGGTCCTAGCACCTCCGGCGCTATCCCACTAGTGTGAATGAGTGATGGAGACTTAGTCCAGGAAGATCCATATTTGATTCACTTGCAAATAGGTAGATAGTTGTGTCTAATTTCTGTTTGACTTACTGTAGGTTACACATGGAATCTGAAAAATTCATAACATACTATATTGTGCTTCAATGAACTGATAAATAGGGATTTTGGTTTCTTTTACAAATTTTTCCTGACCATGGATATACTAAAACAAAAATTTCTCAACAAAATGTTTTTAAATTAAGAGTTTAACTCACAGCAGCAGAAGAAGCATGTTGGCATTAAAAGCTTAGTGGAGTGGATGTAGAAGCACCAGTATTTAAGCATGAGTTTGGTAGAGGATTAATTGTGACTTGGGGGGGCGAGGGAGGAAGTGAGTCTTGATATTTGTAGCATAATGGTTTTCTGAAACTTCAACCTTCAATGGGTTAGACTCTGCAGCCATCTGTACAGTATATCACTAAGCCATATGCAGTGTGGTATGGGTAAAACCCAGATCACCAGACCAGGACCAGTGCTGTAAAATCTGCACTGGGCACAGCTTGTGCAGATATTGCTGATCCAGTGGATCAAATAAATACATGCAAATAAATAAATAAATACTCAGCTTCGCCTCATGCTTCAACCCACCCCAGGAGTGACTTTTTTTTTTTTTTTTTAATTATACTTTTTCCCTCCTGCTACCCTGTCGGCCCTGACCTATCAGGGCATCCATGGGGCCATCCTCCTACCACTTACTCCCTGATACTATACCTCAAGTCCCCCATGTAGCTTCCGCTTTGGCCCCTGAGTGGGGACAAGGTGGGGCGGGACCCCCGTACTTCAACTTTCGTCAGGCTTTGAGACAGTCAGTGAGCATGGCACATTAGAGGCATGCCCCAGGAAGCCCATCTTCCCGGAGCCGACAGGGTTTTTTTCCAGCTTTTCTGTCCTCCCCATGCAGCATCACCCCTGACATCATGGTGCTAGATGCCTACACCTGCTGCATTCCTGGGCCGCCCGTTCCCTTCTACTGGGAGCTTGTAGTCCACTGAGTCTCTGCCCAGAGTCGCGCAAGTGCGATAGGGCATGGACCCTCCCTCCCGACGCTCCCTGGAGATGGCTAGCTGTGTGATGCTCAAGCCATACTCTCTCCCAGCCGACCCACCAGCGACCCGAGTCTGCTCCCGAACCCAGGTCGCTGGCGTGGAGCGAGGTGTGGCATCCAGCGCCTCAACTCTCAGTGCCACCGGGCCAGCTGGAGTGATGTTATTACATGATAACACACACCCTTTCGTGACTTATTGCTTAAATATGCCCTTTCTCAATGTACTATACCTTGATTCAGTTAGTGTATGCAACAGCTTTCATGTGAACACTCTGGGCTTCTCTTTGACTCCTGATGTCTATTTGCTTTAGCTATTGTGTATTGTTTGAACTGCTTTGGTCTTCTTGATGTGGTGCCTATGTGCCTAAACTATGTAATCTGTTTATCTACTGCTACCCATGTATCTTCAGTGAATGATTGTAATAACTGTCTGCTCTCCGAGCCATTGTTTTTGGACTTGTTTACTGTGCTGTCTTTGTATTAGTTTCGACAAGGTTAATTTGTAAATGAATCTCTGACTCAAAGGTTTGTAAATCTGATATATTTTTAAAATAAATAAATAAATGTTTACGTTTAAGCCCATGAAACACCCTTATCTAGTTAATGCATTCACAGTCATAGTGGCTCTGCCAGAGCTTCTTTTTCTGAAGTCAGGTATGCCTTTAGAAAAGAATCTACAAGTTAAGACATTATTAGAAGGTGCCAGCAGGTGGTATGCCACTCCAAGAAAAAATTACTCACCTTAGTAATGTTGTTTCTTCTAATGGAGTCTTGCTATATTATGACAATTGCAGTGAGTCCCCATCTTCGAACTGCCCCGGAGGTGAAATAGTTAACTTTCCATGCAAGCATGGAACTCTGAGCGCGAGCTCGGTTAGAAAGCTCTGTCTGCTGATCTTCAAACATAAACTGTCAGATCTTTACGAGCTAAAACTCACTAAGGCTCTGTGTGGAAGCTGTAAACCTACACTAGCCAACTGGCTACTAACATAAACACACACTTCTTGGTCTCAAAGACTCAAGTCAGGAGACCCAAAAAATGAAAAACACACCACCAATTCACCCCAAAAGAAGGGTGAAAAACAACAAGGTGGGCATAAATAAAGTGCCAACACTGTAATGCCCACCCACATCCCAAAACAGAGGTTCTGAGAGGGGCAGGCAGGGAGGGAGGTCACAATATAGCAAGACTCCATTAGAAGAAACAACATTACTAAGGTGAGTAATTTTTTCTTCAAACAACATGAAGTCTTGCTATATTATGACATTGCAGACTACACAGCAGTACCCCTAATGGAGGAGGGACAGAACCTACTTAGGGAATAGGCCTGAAGGACAGTTGTGTTAGAAACCGAAAGTATATCACCCGAGCCTGGATGTCCAGGGAGTAATGCTTGGTAAAAGTGTGAACTGTTTTCCAGGTAGCTGCTTGACATATCTCTAGAATAGGGATGTCCCGCAGCCGCCAGAGAAGCCAGCTGTACCTCTGGCAGAGTGAGCCTCAGGCCTGAGGGAGAAACCTACCCAGTTTTTCGTGAACAGAATTGGATACAAGAGACAATCCACCTGGCAATGGATCTTTAGTGGCAGGCTTCCTTACCAACCTCACCATAAGTGAGGAACAGCTGTGGAGTCAAACCTGTGACCCTTGGTACGCCCTATGTAGTAACTAAGGGCCTTCACATCTAGGTTGTGCAGCCTCCTCTCACCAGAGGAGGAATGGTCAGTGAAGTACACTGAAGAGAAATAGATTGATTAAGGTGGAAATCTGAAACCACCTTAGGCAGGAACTTTCTATTAGTCCGAAGACTACCTTATCTCTGTGAAAGGAGATAAAACCGCTCCACTGACAACGCATTGTAATTCACTTATGCGTCTGGCAGAGGTGATGGCTACCAGAAACACAGTTTTCCAAGTCAAGTACTTAAGCTCAGCTGAAGACAAGGGCTCATGGGGCAAGGCTGCAAGCTGAGCAATGCAAACATTAAGATCCCAGGCAGGGGCAGGATCCCTGAATGGAGGGTTGGTGTGAAGCAATCCCTTAAAAAACTTGGAAAATACAGGGTGAGCTGAAAGAGGAGAGGATTTACCTGCTGAAATAATAGCAGACACAGCTGCCAAATGCACCTTCAGGGTAGCTGGTCTCAGCCCCAAAGTGTTCAGATGGACCAAATAATCCAGGACTGTGGGTAAATCAGCAGAGTCTGGGGAAATATGCTTTTCTGAGCACCATATGGAAAACCTTTTCCATTTGGAGTTGTAAGTAGCCCTGGTGGAAGGCTTCCTAGAAACCTTCAATATATCCATTACGCCTTGTGAGAGGTGTAGGTCAGCAAACTCTAACTCTTCAAGAACCAGGCCTTGAGATTCAGAGATTTGAGATTCGGGTACCAAACCCTTCCCTGGGCACAGGTTAACAGATTGTGATTCCTGGGAAGGCACAGGGGAGGATGGACTGCTAAAGACAGTAGGAGTGGATACCAGGGTTGTCTGGCCCAATCCGGGGCAATCAGAATGACCGTGCAGGATTGGGATCTGATTTTTACTAGCACTTTGAACAGGAGAGGGAAGGGGGGAAGCATAGAGAAACTTCCCTTCCCAACTGAGGGCTAAGGCATCCAGAGGGACTGAGCCCAAGACTGGGGGCCTGCAGCAAAAGAGAGGAAATTGGTGATTGTCTGGGGCTGCAAAAAGATCTATATGCGGGGTGCCCCATCTGGCAAATACCACTCCCAGAACCAGGGGATCCAGGGACCACTCGTGATGGCCCTGAGAAATTCTGCTGAGAGCATCTGCCAGGACATTGTCCTTGCCTGGGAGGTGAACTGCCGTAAGGGAGGTGTTCAGGTAGTAAGCCAGAGACCACAACTTCATGGCTTCGGTGCACACAGCCGTAGACCGAGTGCCCCCTTGCTTGTTGATGTACCACATTGTAGTGGTGTTGTCTGTTCTGACCTGTACAATTTTGTTCTGAACAGATTTGGAGAAAGCTTGAAGTGCTAGAAAAACTGCTCTGAGCTCCAACAGGTTGGTATGGAGCAGAGATTCCTGGGGGGACCACAGTCCCTGGGTAGTGAGGTCGCCCATGTGAGCCCCCCACCCCAAGAGGGATGCATCCGTAGTAAGGATTAAGGAGTGAGACTGAGTGACAAAAGGAACTCCTTGTCTCAGATTGCTCTGATCCTGCCACCACTGTAGGGCTTGGATCAGGGTTCGAGTTGCTGGGATCAACTTGGTAAGAGGATCCTTTCTTTGAGACCAAAAGCTCTCAAATGGAACTGAACGTCCCTCATCTGAAATCTTGCTCCTTGCACTACTGCTGTGAAGCAGCCATGTGTCCTAGGAGCTGCAGAAAATGCCTTGCTGGTCGAGAGCCCTGCAGGGTGAATGAGGAGGCCAGGGAGACTAGGGTCTTTGCCCTGTCCAGAGGGAAGAAGGCCCTGGCTTCCTGTGTGCTCAGTTCTGTGCCTATGAAGGTTAGGAGCTGGACAGGCTCTAGAACTGACTTTGAGAGATTCAGAAGGAAACCTAGGGAGGTAAGCAGTTGCTGAGTTACCTGAAGGTGTAAGCTGACCTGTTCTGGGGACTGGCCTACTATGAGCCAATCGTCCAGGTAAGGAAAGATGGCAATTTTTTGCCTTCTTAGGCAGGCAACTGCTACTGCCAGGCATTTGGTGACTACCCTTGGAGCAGAGGTGAGGCCAAAGGGCATTGCTCTGAACTGGTAATGGCCTGAGGGCAGTTCGAACCTGAGGTACTTTCGATGGGAGCTTCTGATGAGAATATAGAAGTAGGCATCCTTGAGGTCCAGGGACGCTAGCCAGTCCCCTGGCCTTAGAGAGGGTTAAATAATTCCCAGAGTCACCATTTTAAATTTTGGTTTCAAAAGGTGCTTGTTTAAGTATCTGAGATCCAGGATGGGCCACCATTCTCCTGTCTTTTTTGGGGTAAGGAAGTACCTGGAGTACAAACCTTTGCCCTGGTGTAGGGGTGGAACCCTTTCCACGGCTCTGAGAGCGAGGAGAGTAGAGACCTCTGCCTCTAGGGCAAGTGCCTCTGAAGGAGGTGCAGGTGGAAAAGATCTGGTTCTCATCTTTGGAAATTTTTTGAAGCTGAGAACCAGTCCCTGGCTTACTACTTCCAGGATCCACTTGTCTGATGTTAGAGACTTCCAGTCCTGGACAAAGTAAGCCAGCCTGCCCCCTACAGGTAGAGAAGAATCGGCCCTGGCTACCCCATCAGGGTGCCTGCTTGGCAGGGGCTTTGGGTTGAGGGGTGGAAGCAGGCCTGCTTGAACCCCGCCTGCCTCTCCCCTCTAAAGAACCCCCTCTGGGCATAAGCGGAGGAGGAGGCTTGGGCTTGGTAAAAAGGCCTATGAAAAGGCCTGCCCCTGCCTCTGGGAAGCTGCTTCTGAGGAGTGGCCTGCCTTTCCTTGGCCTGTGCACTCCTATAGGTGGTCCTGTATTCATCCATTTTCTTCATGTAATTCTCTCTTTGCTCCCCAAACAGAGAGTTGCCCACAACAGGAAAATCCATGGCCTTAGACTGGGTATCCTGTGACAGGGTAGTACATCTGAGCCAAGCCATCCTGCGAGAAGTGCCACAGATGTAGCCATGACTCTTGATGACACAACATTAGAGTCTACTGCAGCATGAAATTGCACCTTAGATGCCTCAATACCATCTCTAGCCACCTGTTCCAGCTCCCTGGCCAGCTGGTCAGGGACTTGCTTTGCTAGAGCCAGCACAGTATCCCATCTGGATTTCTGGTGTCTAGCCGCATAAGCCATATAATTTGCCTGTCTGAGTCCCAAGGATGCTGCCATGTACTGTTTCTTTGCCATAGCATCAATCTTCCTGGAGTCCTTCTCAGGAGAGTGTGAAGCTAGGGGAATATTTGCCTTGTCACAGGCTGCAGCCTGCACTACTCCCACATGGCTGCATTGCTGTGTGAGGAACTCCGTATCAGAGCCTGATAAAGTATACCTCTTGTCCATCCTTTTATCTACAGGAGGTATAGTGTGAGGAGTTTTTAAAACTTTTACTGTCTGCTTCCAAAAAGATTTATGCAGAGGAATAGACAGTCTCTTAGACTCTGGAATAGCCATCATTTCTACATAAGCAGGCTCCTCTTGGTCATCAACAGCTTCCTCAACTGGGAGCTGGAGAGTTTCAGCAACCTTTTTATAAAACATAAAATGAGAAGGGGACTCAGAGAGCCTTGGAGGAGAAACCCCTAAAGGTCTGTCTGGAGAGGTGTCCGGTTCAATGGGCACATCCAGGTCTTCAAAACCATATTCACTCTCCTCATACTCCTCTTCCCCCTCCCACGGTTCATAAAATTCCTCAAAATCATAATCTTGAACCGGTGGAACCGACCAAACCAAGCGCCTCTTGATGGTGCGGTTCAGTCGGAACCGGGAAAGAGACTGAACAATTTGGATTGCTTTTTAGCTATTTCTTCAGCGGTTGGAGAGAGAACTTTGGCTCCACACCAGCTGACTTTCTAGTCTTTTGCAGGAACTGCCTCAGAGCCAGCTCTTCATTTGCCCGAGGAAGTATCGCTCTGGTCAGAGGGCATTCTCTGGTTCGGTTGGAACCGAATCGGGCCGGCCATCCGGGTCAGCAGACTTTTTGGCCTCCCTTTCCCTGAGCCCACCAACTCTCTTTTCTATGGTGGCAGCAGGGAAATTCTTACAAATCTGGCAGTCTGAATTGAGGTGGTCAAACCCCAGACAATAGACACAGGTGGTGTGAGGGTCAGCCTTAGCAAAGGCTTCCCCACAGACACTACAGTGTTGAAACCCAGTGGGCCCGGTTTTTCTTTTGGGTTTCTCAGACATAATGCCAGCCTAACCAAACTTGCCCATTTATGGCAATCCGCCAAGCAAGACTCTCTTATCAGTTCCCAACCGTGTCATGGATCGTGGAAAAAACCGTAATGGAATCAGTTTTTTTTTAGAACCGATAAGAACCGGGAACCGCACTCTAAAAAAGGACTAGCAATTTTAAAGCACAATCTGATCGGTTCAACCTAACTGATAAATGTTTACAAGTTCCACACAGAGAAAAACGAATGTAAAACTTATCTGTTACTTACATTACCACAGACAGAGCTTGAACCGACCGGTAGCGGTATAATTTCGGTCGAAAACCAATAAAACAATACTTTTAAACCGACAAAATGAACCGAGCAGAAGAAGAAATCTCCGGAGCGACTGTTCAGTGAGGCGGAGTAAAGAATCTGACAGTTTATGTTTGAAGATCAGCAGACAGAGCTTTCTAACCGAGCTCGCGATCAGAGTTCCATGCTTGCATGGAAAGTTAACTATTTCACCTCCGGGGCAGTTCGAAGATGGGGACTCACTGCAATTGTCATAATATAGCAAGACTTCATGTTGTTTGAATTATACATATTCTCAGCTGTGGAGAGGATTTTTCTTGTTACTGATTCTGAAAGGGGAGGCAAGGGTGGGGAGTAATAATATTAGTGGATCCCTTTGGAAGTAACAAAATTACTACAGGTGAGTAATTTTTTCTTCTATCCCCAGGAATCTACTAATATTATTACTGTTGCAGACCATGCAGCAGTACCTCAAGGAGGTGGGCCAGAGTCTATTTAGGAAAAAAACTCTGCAAGACTGTTGTGCCAAATCTGGCATCACTCCTGGACTGGGTGTCCAGGCTATAATGCTTATTATAAAATGGCAGGGTAAAATCATGGAATCTGATTGGCTGTTATTTATGTGTAAAATATGGTTTACACATGGCTAAAAAAAAGGACTGTGAAGAGTCTGGAAACCAGATCAATGGGCATTTGGAACACAGGCATTTCAGTTAGCCCCCTACAGCCAGAACTGATCTTCCACCACAAACATGGCTACTCTTACACTGTAAAAAAAAAAACTCATCTGGCCCTAAAAATAAAACTACCTTAAATAAAATATAAACAAATTAATTTACGGTAGTTTCCTTGATTATCACACTCTCCTTACACATGAACAAATTAGCAACAATAAGTATTGTTTATAGTTTCACTACAACTGTTTCTTTGCTTACAGTGAAAATCCCCTTCTATCTTTACCTGCTCATCCGTAACTTCTTCTTGTCCTGACAGAGAGATAACTGAGGCTGTGGCTGTAACAAAGGCCTTTGTTGTCTATGCATACAGAGTGTTAGCAGAAAAACATTCTGCCAATGGAACTGAGCAGAATTTTGAATCCATGTATTCCATGGTAAACATTCTATGATAAACATTCCATATCTTGAATGTGGGAAAACAGAAAAAACAGGAAAAGAAGGTAGGCAACAATACAATGACATCATCAGTGACATCATTTGTTGTGAGTGGAAGGACTATTTGATCACAAATGCACACAAGTAAATCTATTGTTTCTACATATAAACATGCTTTTCCCAAATGTAAAAAGTTTTAAAACAGAGCCCTATTTATAAGTGCAATAAGAAACTCCAGGTGAGTGATGGAAAGATTTACTGCACGCCAGGGGCTAAAGGCACTCGGCCAAGGCCTCGTGCCTCATTACACCCCTAGCCGTGCAGTAAAATCTGTTCCATGCACACCCTGTCGTGTCTTATTGCTTACGTGAAGGTGAAGACTGACCTCCAGGTAGCTGCTTTACATATTTCCATTAGAAGTACCTCTCAGGCAAGCAAGCAAACTTTATTTATATAGCGCCTTTCATAATCAAGGCACTGTACACAATATAAGTTACAATAAAACAGTAATGTAATAAAATTTAAAAAATCACTCAATAAAATAAACACTTAGTTAGGGAAAGCCAAGGAGAATAAATATATTTTCAACATTGATTTAAAGCTGCTGATGGTCAGACATTCTCTTAACTGGCAAGGTAGAGAATTCCACAGGGTTGGTGCTGCAAATGAAAAGGCACGAGCTCCAGATGACTTAAGACGAACCCTGGGAATCTCTTGCAATCCCTCGTTGGTGGATCAGAGAGGGCGACTGGGGGAGTAGGGAGTCAGGAGATCTTTCAGGTAGTCAGGTCCCTGTTCATGTAGGGCTTTAAAGGAAAGCAAGCTTACCTTACAGGTGATCTGCCACTGAACTGGGAACCAATGCAGCATAGGCATAATATGACTGGTCCTGGAGGTACCAGTCAATAGCCTGGCTGCAGCATTCTGCACTAGCTGCAAGTGGCAGATATCAACCCCAGACAGTTCTGGGTAGAGGGCATTGCAGTAGTCAAGACTGGTGGTAATGAAGGTATGGCTGAATGCTGGAAGGTCGCCCTGAGGAATCAAGTGTTTCATCCGCGCAATATTCCTCAGGTGGTGAAATGAGGATTTGATCACTGCTGACACCTGAGACTTCAAGGTCAAACCATCATCAAACATAATGCTCAAGTTACGCACTCGATCTGAGGTAGTGAGCGGGACACCATCAAGCCATAGGCCCAACATGAGCACAGCTCCAGAACCCGCCCCCAGGTGGCCCAGATCCACCACCAACACCTCAGTCTTACCCTGATTTAATCTCAACCAACTCTTGCTCATCTAGTCTTTGATCTCAGAGAGGCAGCTGTTTAGCGCAGGGACTGCATCATCCTGTCTGGGCACAAAGGACATATACAGCTAAGTATCATCTGCATTGCAGTGAAAACTCAAGCCGTATCACCTGATGATATCTCCTAATGGCAGCATATACACTGTAAACAACATGGGCGCCAGTATGGAACCATGCGGCACCCCGCAGGACAGGGGGATGGGGTCAGAGGAATAAATTCCAGTGACCACCCTCTGAGATCTGCCTACGAGGAAAGATCGAAACCATTCAAGGACTGTACCTGACAGTCCACAAAGGAACAGTAGGGTCTCCAAAAGCACCTCATGGTCCACAGTGTCAAAAGCTGCAGAGAGATCAAGAAGGACCAAGATGGTACAAGCCTTTTTGATCTCTAGCCAACAAGGGCAATCTCCATGCTATGCCTCTTCCTGAAACCTGAAACCAGACTGGAGAGCTTCACAGACATTGTGAGTTACAAGGTGATTGTTCAGTTGCAGCGCAACTACCTTCTCAATAACCTTCCCCACAAAGGGAAGGTTAGAGACAGGTCGGTAGTTAGCTGGATCGATGGGATCCAAGGAGGGTTTTTTAAGGAATAATTCCCTCTCCAAGGATCTCCATAATATTTCAACTAGGATTGGGCAGATGACATCTACACAACCCACTAAAAGGGAGGTAGGGCCCGGATCCAAACTACAGCAGGTTGGGCGTAAAGTCTGGACAATCTTCACAATGTCCGAGAATTCCGGTCAGCTGAAATCCATCCAGACAGACCGGGTGTTCACTACCTCCCACTGACCTCTGCAACCCCTCACAGAGAGAGCCGGGCCCATTCCAGATCTGATGCTGGCAACCTTCTCTGCAAAGAACCAAGCTAGCCCATCACACTCAATTTGTGAAAAAACTCTTCCAGACTGGAGACAGATTGGATTGCACAATCTGTCAACAGTTCAAAAAAGTTGAGCCGGTCGGTTCTGCGCTGCAGAATTCTGCCTGGACAGGAACTCTGCCTTCTTATGGGTGATTTCTGATTGATAGCCCTTATAATGTTCCATCAATCTATGCCTGTCAGCATCCAGGCTGGACGTCCGCCATGCTCTCTTCAACCTTCAACCAACCCACCTCAACTCCTTCAAGGACCCATCATACCAAGGGGACCTTGGGCGAAGAGTGAGTGGTCGAACACGAACAGGAGCAATCAAGTCCAGGGCCTCTCCTACTGCCTTATTATAGGCTAGTATGAGGTCTCCTAGACTTGTGCTTTCAACCAGCAATCCCGATAGGTCCAGCACCGCTGACAGACCATCTGGGGTAACTCCCCTTAAAGGGCAGTACCAGACCATCACCAAAAGGGTAGGTCCATTTAGGGGGGCCCCGAAACTGAACCCTGTGGTGTGTTGGTCAGACCAACTGACTGATTCCACCCCCACATCAGTGATCTCCATCCCCAGGAGGAACAGCAGATCCAATGAGTGATCTCCTATATGGGTAGAGGAAGTAACTACCTGTGTGAGGCCCAGCATTGTCATTAGCTGGAGGAGATTTTGCCCAAACTACGAGAGTTCATCATCGACCCAGGCATTGAAGTCCCCCAGAATTATCCATCTGGGAGACTCCAACACCATGTCAATGATGAAGTCCGCAATGTCCTGCAGGAATACACCCCCATCACCTGGAGGACAGTAGATGAGGAGTATCCTGCAACCTACACCCTCACCCATGATACACTCAAAGGATCTGGTAGTCCCTACTGGAACATCCAAAAGGCCCAGTTCGGTCTTAAAAAAGATGGCTACGCCCCCGCCCCTATGATCCAACCCCGGGTGGTGGATCACCAAGAACCCAGCAGGAACTGCAGAAGCCAATACAGGGCCTGCATTTTCGTCCAGCCAAGTCTCGCTGATACATGCCAGGTCCACTGTTTCAACAAGATCGGCTATAATAGCTGTCTTGTTTTTGATGGACCTAGCATTATATAACACAACCTGGGTTGGATGAGATGTTGGGGAAGACTTCGACTCCTGACCAGCATCAATTGCTGGGCCCTTGGGTATCCAATAGTGGCAGCTGTGCCACTTGTAGAGTGGGCCCGAAGACCAGAGGGATGAACCTTGCCCGCCTTTGAATAGCAAAACTCAATACACTGGACTATCCATTGAGAGATAGTCCTCTTTGAAGCAGAAGTACCTTTACCTACTTCCCCATAGATGAGGAACAGTTGTTATCTGTCCTGCCTATGATCTTTGGTATGAGTCATGTATTAACTCAGTGCTCTTTTTACATCCAAGCCCTGCATTCTACGCTCACCTGAGCTAGAGTGTTCAGTAAAGAAAACTGGCCATGTTATAAACTGGTTCAAATGGAAGTCAGAAACCACCTTGGGGAGGCACTTCCTATTAGTTCTCAACACTACCTTGTCCCTGTGGAAAGAAACATAGTCCTTTTCCACACAGAGGGCCTGTAGCTCACTTATCCTTCTGGCAGAAGTGATTGCTACCAGATAAACTACCTTTCAGGTAAGAAGTTTAAGCTCTGCAAATGCCATAGGCTCAAAGGACGGAAGCATAAGCTAGATAATGCAAATACTAAGGTCCCATGCTGGCACTGGTTCCCTGTGAGGGGGAACAAATGAGAGAGCCCTTTAAAGAATCTTTTGAATATAGGGTTTGATGCCAAGGAGGTATTCTTTCTAGCTGAAAGGTATGCTGAAACTGAAGCCAGGTGCACCTTCAGAGTTGAGTGCTGCAACCCCAGGGAATGCAGGTGAGACAAATAATCAAGAAGGGTTGGGATCCCAGCCTGGGCTGGGACCGTACCCTTGTTACTGCATCAAATGGAAAATCTTTTCCATTTTGAGGCATAGGGTTTCTTGGTGGAAGGCTTCCTGTAACCCTTAAGGACTTCTAAAACTGCTTCAGAGAATTGGCAATCTGCATATTATAAGTTCTCAAGAGCCAGGCCTTGAGCTTGAGAGACCTGAGATTGGGGTACACTACCCTCCCCTGAAAGGAAGTTAGTAGATTGTACCTCTGAGGGAGGTGAATCAGTTTGCTCACAGACATTGGGAGAACCAAGGCTGTCTTGCCCAATCCAGGGCTACCAGAATCATCGAAGCTGGTTATGACCTGAGCATGATGAGCACCCTGAGTATCAGAAGAAAAGGAGGAAAGGCATAAAGGTACCTGCCTGTCTAATCCAGAATCAGGGCATCCATTGGAACTGTCCCCTTCACTGAGGCCCTGCAGCAATAAAGAGGTAAGTGGTGATTTTGATGGGAAGCAAAAAGGTCTATTTCTGGTGTTCCCCACCTCCTGAATAGAGCATTCGCCACTTGCTTGTTCAATGCCCTGTCATGATGGGCCTGGTTTATCCTGATCAAGGCATCTGCCAAAGTGTTGTCCTTGCCTGGCAGATGAGTTGACTGTACAGAGGCATTAAGAGAGTAAGCGAGGCTCCAAATCTTCATTGCCTCTGTACACAGAGGAGTGGACCTTGTCCCTCCTTGTTTGTTGATGTAGTATATTGTTGTGGTATTGTCTGTTCTGACATTTACCACCTTTCCCTGTATGAGAGAAGAGAAACCCTGAAGGGCCAGATAACAACTCTTAACTCCAGCATGTTTATGTGCAGGAGTGAGTCTGCACTCTCCCAAGTACCATGGATGGTGTGATCCCCTAAGTGAGCTCCCCAACCAAGCAGGGAAGCATTGGTTGTGAGTACCAGGGAGGGAAGGAAGCTCCTGCAGAAATGGAACTCCTTCCCTTAAATTTATTGGTTCCCTCCACCACTGGAGGGCCTGTAGTAATGTTTGTGTGACTGGTACTGGCTTTGAGAGGGGGTCCCACATTTGGCACCAGTGTGCTCTGAGGTGGAACTGAATATCTCTCATCTGAAATCTGGCACTCATGACTGTGCTTGTTGCTGCAGCCATGTGTCCTAACAGTTGAAGAAACTGTTTTGCTGGCTTTGGCCTGCCCAGGGCAAATGAGCTTGCCAGAAGCTGAATGCTTTCTGCCCTCTCCTGAGGGAGAAAATCTCTTCCCACTACTGTATTCAGTTCTGCACTTATGAACTGCAGAACCTGCACAGGGGTCAGGACTAACTTTTTGAATTGAGAAGGAATCCCAGGGAAAGCAGCATATCCTGGGTTACCTGAAGGTGGTCTGATACCTGTTGGTGGTATTTCCCCATGATTAGCCAATCATCCAGATAAGGAAAAATTGTGACACCCAGTCTTCTGAGGTGTGCCACTACTACTGCTATGCATTTGGTAAAGACCCTTGTTGCAGAGGTAAGGCTGAAGGGAAGTGCTGAGAACTGGTAGTGGCCTGAGGGGAGTCTGAATCTGAGATACTTTCTGTGTGACTCCCTTATGGGAATATTGAAATATACACCCTTAAGATCCAAGGAGGCTAGCCAGTCCCCTTTTTGCAGAGTTGTCAAAATCATGGCCACTGTGACCATTTTGAACCTAGGCTTTACCAGGTACCTATTTAGCAGTCTGAGGTGTAGTATAGGCCACCACTCTCCATTCTTTTTTGTTGTTAGGAAATATCTTGAATAGAACTCTTGCCTTATTTGGTTGCAGGGTATAGGCTCCACTGCGTTTTCCAGCAGTAGGACCTATATCTCCTGCTCCAGTAGTTTTCTTTCTGAGAAGGGAGCTGGTGCAAAATGTTTTAACCTTGGAGGAGGAAGGGACTTGAAGCAAAGGAAGAGACCCTGACTCACTATTTCAAGGACCCACTTGCTGTGGTTATTTTGAACTATTCCTGGAAATAGTGGTTGAGTCTGCCCCTACAGGATGTGTAGAGGCAGCTTGATGGGAAAAGTCAGGGATTCTGTTTTGCTTGCTGCTGAGGCTGAGCAGATTGGGAACCTCTCTCAGAACCCCTCCTACCACTAGTTCTGTAAAATCCAGTCTGCTGTGGTTGGTACTGCTGCTGGGAAACAGCCTGTGCCTGAAAGAAAGGCCTCATAAAAGAAGACCTGTCCCTGCCTCCCCTAGAATAAGATGAAGTTGAAGTAGACGGCCTGTTCTCCTAAAAGTAGCTTTATATTCGCCTACCTTTTTCATATATGCCTTAGTCTGGGCACCAAAAAGTGAGTGGCCTTTGACAGGAAAGTCCATTGCCTTAGTTTGGGTGTCCTGGGTGAGGTTGGCAGCCCTCAGCCAGGGAAATCTTCTTAGAGCAATGGTACCAACCATCCACCTTGCAGCTGTAACACTGGTGTCAGCTGCCATCTGAAATTGGTATTTGGAAGCCTCCAAGACCAATTTTGCTGTGTCTAGCAGCTCTGACACTGTTAAAGAGGGGTTAGCCTCAGCATTGTCCACTACTGACTGTTAGAGAGCTTTTTGATAAAGGGATGCATAGGCCTGGTAGCTGGCTTGATGAATTGCCAAGGATGCCGAAAGGTACCCCTTTTTTGCCATGTTGTCCGCCTTTCTCGACACCTTCTCAGGGAGGTAAGAGGATATGGGAGTTTGGGCTTTCTCACAGGCCGCCTGCTGTACAATACCCTGGTGGTCTGGGTGACTAAAAAGAAACTCAGCAACAGATCTTTCTAACTGATACTTCTTGTCACACTTTTTGTCTGTGGGTGTGACTGTATTGGGAGCCTTTAGGAGTTCTAAAACATCCTTCTTAAAGAATTTGTAGATGGGCAGAAGGAGTCTTTTTGAGGGTGTCAGCCCTAAAAGCTTCATATATTGTGCCCCCTCTTCATCCTGGATCTCTTCAGCTGTTTGCAGATTCAGGGTCTCTACCATTTTCTTAACAAAAGAAAAAAGGGAAGAGAAATCCTCTGAGGGTCTGGGAGAGGAGCCAAAATCCTGTTCTAGTGACACCTCAGGTTCAATTCCCTCTTCATCTTGGTCATCCTCCTCATATGTCACTGTAGCAGTAGGCGAAAGAGGGGTAACAACAGTTGCTTTTTCAGCAGTAGTAATCACAGGCTACTGAGGGGGGTAATAAACCCTGCAGCACCTGGAGTAAGGCGAAAGCCTGTGTCAACTCAGCAGGAGAAGGAGCATTAATAAGCACCTGAGGGACCCCTTGAGGCGTTTCAGCCAGGATGTCAGTGTGTTTGGTTTTCTTCAATTTTTTGGCAGACACTGGGGAGTCAGCCGGTTGATTGCCTCTCTTGCCAGAGTCCTCACCTGTATCAGGGGTGGATTTAGAGGCTCTGGAAGGAACTGCCACAGTCTTACAGGGGGTGGACTGGTTAGAGCCCATGGACCCCTCCTCTAGTTTTCTTTTAAGCCTCTGCCTGCATTTTTCCACTGTCTTAACAGGGAAAGAATTACAAATATCACAGTCTTCATTGAAGTGCTGTTGCCCAAGGCAGATCAAGCAAAGATCATGCTTGTCTGCCTTGGCAAACACCTCTGCACACTTCAAGCAATTCTTGAAGCCAGGGGGTCCTGTTTTCTTTTTAGGCTTGTCTGACATTATAGAAAACAGGAACCAGTAACCGACCAAAAAATAGACTAAACTGAAATATTTGCGTCGGTGTTAGTAGAATAACGGTCCGTTCAGGGACCGATAAAGTGAAAAAATTATCAGTTCCGATCGGATCCGGAACCAAGAAACCGCGGAGGAAAACCAATAAACCTCAGTTCAAAAGCAGTTAAAATTAAATAAAATTAAAGAATAAAGTAACCAGAACCCTCTAAAAAGGCTCCAATTAAATAAAAAAAAGTTGGCTGCCCCTCGGTTCAAAGGAACCACGAGGAACCGATAAGCAAGTTTAAATTTAAAACTAATGAGGTATAAAACACTAAAGAACAAGGACACTAGGTAGTAATGAAAAAAACAAACAAAAATACTTACTTTTTTTGCTCTATGCACTACAGGAATCTGTCTTGATTGACAGAGATCTCCAGGGCATCTGAACTTTGCAGCAGAGAGAAGAAATCTGAGGTAGAATGTAGGCAGTTGACACTGGGCACTTTGAAAATAGATGTACGAGTTAACATTCCATGATTAACATAGTATTCTATTCTCTCTGGGGCAGTGCTGGCTTCAGGGAGCACTACAAGAGTAATAATATTAGTGGATTCCTGGGATTAGAATAACGTTTTTTTTATTCAAAATAACTAAAATGAAGTTTTTTTTTAGTCAGAAAACCCCGACTATTAACTAAACTAACCCGGTTCCCCAGGTTTTTTTCTGAACCGAGAGAAACTGGGGAAAAACAATAAACTGAAGCTAAAACTAAGATTTAACAACAAAATGCAACTAATAGAGGCAGCAAATGAAAACAAAATTATACTTAAGTGTATATAATGAAGTTTTTTTCATACAGGAGAAAGTGGGACGAACGGCACTCCGAGCGACCAGACTTTTCAGGCAGAGAGAAAAATCTGAGGAGGTTTAGAACACTGGCAGTTAGTAGAGGCAGTGTTGAAAAGTTCTCAAGTGCAAAGAATTTGTATTTATTTATTTATTTTAGAATATTGGATTTACAGACCTTTGAGTCAAGGACTCATTTACAAAGGCACCTCATCATGGAGTACAAAGAGTGTTACATAGTTCAATAAATAGTAATAGTTACAGGTTACAGATTTCAAGTAATAGTTACACAGTTTCAACAGGTGTTACAGTAGGATAACACCTCAGTGATACATGAATAGAATACAGTTACATGACTAAAGAAGGCTACACAGGACAATGCCTCAGTGGTACATGAACAGTAAAACAGTTAAGCAGTGTACAGTGAAATATGGTCCCTGGTTAGTAGAGCTGTGAGAATAATGGTGCAACACAACGTATCACCAGGTGACAAAAGCAAGAAGGGATGCAGGGCACTCGGCCCTGAGGGGGACTGTAGCATTCGTGCAAGGGGGGGGGAGGACTTGTGAAGTGGCATAAGTGCAGAAAAGCAGTCTGAGGGACCTTATCATGATCCTAAGCAGGATGGTTGCAAAGGGTTGGTAGATTAGTCCCCATGGGGCGGTCTAGAGGAGCTCTGGAGACTGAATTTAGGTACACTTACAGCAGTGGGTGCTGAAGAGGTGGCTCTTGAGGGCTGTTTTGAAGGTACCAATTTTAGTGAGGTTGGTGACGGTTGGGAGGGTGTTGAACCAGGGGGGCACTCTGTAGCCAAAGGATCTCTGGACAAGGGATGTCCTGGCTCTTGGTGCTAGAAGCGTAGCCTTACAGGCACTATGGGTGGAGACCATAGGGGTGGACCAGTGAAGGGAGGCAGTTACCCTAGGAGGGGAGAGTCCGAGGAGCATTTTTTTGGCTAGCAGACAAGTCTGATAGTGGATTCTCTCCTCTAGGTTGAGCAGGTTGGCTGAGGAGTACAGTAGACAGGTGTGCGTGCACCTAGAAGCTCCAGTCAGGAGCCTGCAGGACTTATTCCCTAATTACATCTGCTTGTAAGAGGCTTGAGGCTGATTGCTGTCAGCTGAAGAAGTGGGGACTGTGGGACTATATATTGTAGCAAGCAGCTGGATGATACCTGACTCTGCTGGTGCTGTTTTTCCCCTGCTGTTGCTTGCATTCAGATGCTCTGAGTGAAGAGTGATTCTCCTACTAGCAATTTAGAGGTGCAGTGTGAGAGACGAAAAAAGTACTCACCTTAGTAATGTTGTTTCTTCTAATGGAGTCTTGCTGTATTCTGACAAATTGCAGTGAGGTCCAACCTTCGAACTGCCCCGGAGATGAAAGAGTTAACTTTCCATGCCAGGCATGGAACGCTGAGCTCGAGCTCGGTTGAGACTCTGTCTGTTGCTGTTTGAACTCAAACCGTCAGATCTTTACGAGCTAAACTCACTGAGTGTCCTGTCTGGAAGCTGTAAATCTACACTAGCCAACTGGATACTAAGTATAATAAACAGATTTTTTGGTCCCAAAACAAAGACTCAAGTCAGGAAACCCAAAAAATGAAATAGACACAACACCCACTTACCCAAAGAAAAGGGGGTGATAATAAAAAGGTGGGGCACCTCTTGAGTGCCAACACTGCTACTGCCCACCCACATCCCAAAAACAAAGGTTCTGAGAGGTGAAGGCGGGGGGAAGGTCAGAATACAGCAAGACTCCATTAGAAGAAACGACATTACTAAGGTGAGAAATTTTTTCTTCAAACAACATGAAGTCTTGCTGTATTCTGACAAATTGCAGACTACTAAGCAGTACCTCCATGGAGGAGGGACAGAACCTACCTAGGAAATAGCCTCTGAAGCACTGCTGTGCCAAACTGAGTATAACTCCTAGCCTGGATATCCAGAGAGTAATGCTTGGTAAAAGTATGAACTGTTTTCCAGGTAGCTGCTTGACATATCTCTAAGATAGGAATATCCCTGGCAGCAGCCAGGGAAGCAGCTGTACTTCTGGTAGAGTGAGCCCTCAGGCCTGAGGGTGGAATTCTGCCTAGTTTCTCATAGCAAAATTGAATGCAAGAGACAATCCACCTGGCAATGGATCTTTTAGTGGCAGGTTGTCCCTTACCAACTTCACCATAAGTGAGGAACAGTTGGTGGGAGTCAAACCTGTGACCCTCGGTACACTCTATGCAGTAGCTAAGGGCTCTTTTCACATCCAAACTGTGCAGCCTCCTTTCACCAGAGGAGAAATGGTCAGTGAAGAACACAGGAAGAGACATAGACTGGGTAAGGTGGAAGTCTGAAACCACCTTAGGCAAAAACTTCCTGTTAGTCCTGAGGACCACCTTATCTCTATGGAAAGAGATAAAATCAGGCTCCACTGACAGGGCTTGTAACTTGCTTATGCGCCTGGCAGAAGTGATGGCCACCAAGAAACAGTTTTCTAAGTCATGTACTTGAGCTCTGCTGAGGACAAGGGCTCAAAAGGGGGTTGCATAAGCTGAGCAATGCAAACATTAAGGTCCCAAGCAGGGGCAGGGTCCCTGAATGGCAGATTGGTATGAAGCAATCCCTTGAAAAACTTAGAGAATACAGGATGAGCTGAAAGGGAAGAAGGCTTACTAGCTGAAAGAAAAGCAGAGACAGCTGCCAGGTGCACTCTTAGTGTAGCTGGTCTGAGTCCCAAGCTATTCAGATGAACCATATAGTCAAGGACTGTGGGCAGGCCATCAGACCCTGGAGAAATAAGCTTCCCAGAGCACCAAATGGAGAATCTTTTCCATTTGGAATTGTAAGTGCTTCCGAGAAGCCTTTAGGATATCCATAACACCTTGAGAGAGGTGTAAATCAGCAAACTCTAACTCTTCAAGAGCCAGGCCTTGAGATTGAGAGATATTAGATTCGGATACCAAACTCTCCTCTGAGCACAGGTTAACAGGTTGTAATTCCTGGGAAGAAACAGGGGAAGGTGGACTGCTAAGGACAACAGAAGAGGGTACCAGGGCTGTCTGGTCCAGTCTGAAGCAATCAGAATCACCTTGCAGGGTTGAGACCTGATTTTGACTAGCACCTTGAACAGGAGAGGGAAGGGGGGAAAAGCATACAGGAACTTCCCTTCCCAATTGAGAACTAGGCATCCAGGGGGACTGAGCCAAACACTGGGGGCCTGCAGCAAAAGAGGGGAAGTTGGTGATTGTCTGGGGCTGCAAAAAGATCTATCTGTGGGGTGCCCCATCTGGAGAAGATCACCTTCAAAACCAGGGAATTCAGTGACCATTCGTGATAGCCCTGAGATATCCTGCTGAGAGCATCTGCCAGGACATTGTCCTTGCCTGGGAGATGTACTGCTGTAAGAGAGGTGTTCGGGGAATAGGCCAGAGACCATAACTTCATTGCCTCTGTGCACAAGGCCGTAGACAGAATGCCCCCTTGCTTGTTGATATACCACATGAAAAAATTACTCACCTTAGTAATTGCTTTTCTTCTCATGGAGTCTTGCTATATTAGGACTTATGCAGTTAGCCTCTGGCTCGAACTGCTCCGGAGAGAAACAGTTAACTCCAGAGTAATCTGAGTTCCACAGAGGGCACTGTTCAAAGTTTATCTGGCCAGTTTCAAATGAAACTGCCAGGTTCTTTATGAAGCTAAACTAACATAGCAAGTCTGTGTGGAAAAACTCTACACTAGCCATTGGCTACCTACCAGTAGTAGAACAACAAAAACACAACAACAATCACAGAATAATAACAATATTACATATTATTGTTAGAATCACCCCTGACAAGAACTAATAGGCCCCCTCTCCCCAAAAAACTCAAGTCCAAGGAGGGGGCCATCTACTACTTAACAAAAAACAGAATTACCTAGTTCCCTAACCCAAATGAAACAAGGGGGACTAGGGAGAACTAACATGGCATAACACAGTGCTGGCACTAATTTGCCAACCCCGCACCCAAGTAGGAGTTCTGAGAGGGGTAGGAGGGAGGGTTGTCCTAATATAGCAAGACTCCATGAGAAGAAAAGCAATTACTAAGGTGAGTAATTTTTTTCTTCAAACACCGTGAAGTCTTGCTATTATTAGGACTTATGCAGATTATACAGCAGTACCTCCATGGAGGAGGGCCAGAACCTACTTAGGGAATCAATCAATCAATCAATCAAAATCTTTATTTAATCAGGCGAACATCATTGAGCATAGCTCATTTACAAGATGGACCTGAGTGGTCAAGAAGTGCAAGTGTTAATACATTGACAAAGGTAGCATAAACAGTAATACAATGACAGTGGTAACATAAACAGTAATACAATGACATAAGTGCTAATATATAACAATATACATATGTACACGGCACATAAAAACTATTAATCTGTGAGACAGAAGGCAATGGACACATCAGGAGTAATATGTAGATTATAGGACCTAGCAGGAATAGGCTCTGAAGCACAGCTGTGCCAAAACGAGCATCTCTCCTGGACTGGACATCCAGGGAATAATGCTTGGTAAAGGTGTGGACTGTTTTCCAGGTAGCAGCTTGGCAAATTTCCAAAATGGGAATATCTCTATCAGCCGCTAGAGATGCAGCTGTACCCCTGGTAGAATCAGCCCTCAGTCCTGAGGGAGGTTCTCTACCTAGTTTTTGGTAACAGAACTGGATACAAGAGACAATCCACCTTGCAATTGTCTCTTAGTGGCAGGTCTCCCTTTGCCAACTTCTCCATAGGTAAGGAAGAGTTGGAGGGATTCGAACCTGTGACCCTTGGTGCGTTCCAAATAGTAGCTTAGGGCTCTTTTTACTTCCAGACTGTGCAATCTCCTCTCCCCTGAGGAGGAATGCTCAGTGAAAAATACTGGAAGAGAGATGGATTGGTTGAGATGAAAATCTGAAACCACTTTAGGTAAAAACATTCTGTTAGTCCTGAGGACTACCTTATCTCTGTGAAAGAAATAAAATCTTTTCCACTGACAAGGCTTGTAATTCACTTATACGTCTAGCAGAAGTGATAGCCACTAGAAAAACAGTCTTCCAAGTTAAAAACTTGAGATCTGCCGAAGACAGAGGCTCAAAGGGGGATTGCATTAGCTGAGCAATGCAAACATTCAGGTCCCAGGCAGGAGCTGGTTCCCGAAAGGGAGGGTTAGTGTGAAGTAACCCCTTAAAAAACTTGGAAAACACAGGGTGAGAGGAGAGGGAAACAGGTTTCCCTGCAGATACAAAAACAGAAACAGCTGCCAGATGAACCTTCAAGGTAGCTGGTTTGAGGCCTAGGGAATTTAGATGGACCAAATAGTCCAATAAAATGGCCAAGTCAGCAGATTCTGGTACAATTTGTTTCTCAGAACACCAGAAGGAAAACCTCTTCCACTTAGACTTGTAAGTGGTCTAGTGGAAGGCTTCCTAGAAGCCTTTAAATATCCAGGACACCTTGAGAAAGGTGTAAATCAGCAAATTCTAGCTCCTCAAGAACCAGGCCTTGAGGTGGAGGAATTGAGGTCCGGATACCACACTCTCCCTGTGCACAGGTCAGCAGGTTGTGGGTCCTGGGCAAGCTCAGGAGGGTGGAATGTAAGGGACAGGAGAAGAGGGTACCAGGGCTGTCTGGCCCAGTCTGGAGCAATCAGAATCACTTTGCAGGGCTGAGTTCTGATTTTACTAGTACCCTGAATAGGAGAGGGAAGGGGGGAAAGGCATACAAGAACTTCCCTTTCCAATCCAACTGAAAGGCGTCCAGGGGGACTGATCCCAGCACTGGAGGCCTGCAACAAAACAGAGGAAGTTGGTGGTTGTCTGGGGCTGCGAAAAGATCTATCTGAGGGGTGCCCCATCTGGCAAAGACTGACCCCAGCACCAGAGGATTCAGGGCCCATTCGTGATGGCCCTGAGAAATCCTGCTGAGGGCATCCGCCAGGACGTTGTCCTTCCCTGGAAGGTGAACCGCTATCAGGGAGGTGTTCAGGGAGTAAGCCAGAGACCACAACTTCATTGCTTCGGTGCACAAGGCTGAAGACCGAGTGCCCCCTTGCTTGTTGATGTACCACATTGTTGTGGTGTTGTCTGTCCTGACTTGAACTACCTTGTTCTGGACAGTAGCTGAAAAAGCCTGGAGAGCTAAGAGAACAGCTCTGAGTTCCAAGAGATTGATGTGGAGCAGAGATTCCTGAGGGGACCACACTCCCTGAGTGGAAAGGTCGCCTAAGTGAGCCCCCCCACCCTAACAGGGAGGCATCCGTGGTGAGGGTGAGGAATGAAGAACTGGTGAAGAAGGAACCCCTGAGTTAACTGCTTTGATCCTGCCACCACTGAAGGGCCAGGATCAGGGTTTTGGTCACTGGGACTAATTTGGTAAGGGGTCCTTCCTTTGAGACCAGTAGGACCTCAAGTGGAACTGGATGTCCTCATCTGAAATCTTGCTCCCTGCACGACAGCTGTGGAAGCAGCCATGTGCCCTAGGAGTTGCAGAAGTGCCTTGCTGGTCGAGAGACCACGAGAGGTAAAGGAGGATGCCAGGGCAATGAGTCTGTCCACTCTTTCCGAGGGAAGAAATGCCCTGGCTGACTTTGTGTTCAATTCTGCACCTATGAAAGTTAGTACCTGAACTGGTTCCAGAACTGACTTTGGAAAATTCAACAGGAATCCCAGGGAAGTGAGAAGCTGCTGGGTGACTTGCAAATGGGATTTTACTTGATCTGGAGACTGACCTACTATGAGCCAGTCTTCCGAGGGAACACAGCAACCCCTTGCCTTCTTAAATGAGCCACTACCACAGCTAGACATTTTGTGAAAACCCTTGGAGCAGAGGTAAGGCCTAAGGCATTGCTCTGAACTGGTAGTGGCCAGAGGGTAGTTTGAACCTGAGGTACTTTCGGTGAGAAGGCTTGATCAAGATATGAAAATAGGCGCCTTGAGGTCCAGGGAAGCCAGCCAGTCCCCTGGCTTTAGGGAAGGCAAAAAACATTGCCAGAGTTAACATTTTGAACTTGGTTTCAAAAGATGCTTGTTCAGGAACCTTAAATCTAGGATGGCCGCCATTCTCCTGTCTTTTTGGGGTAAGGAAATATCTCTAGTACAGACCCTGCCCTGATGGCAAGGAGGAACCTTTCCACTGCTTTGCATGTAGAAGAGAAGAAACTCTGCTTCCAAAGCAAGGGCTTCTGAAGGATTTGCAGGTGGAAAATGTCTGGCTCTCATCTTTGAAACTGTTTGAAACTGAGAACTAGACCTGGCTTACCACCTCCAGAACCCATTTGTCCGGAGTTAGGGACAACCAGTTCTGGCTGAAATAAGCCAACCTGCCCCCCACTGGTACAGGAGATCGGCCTTGGGCACCCGTGCCAGGTGCCTGCTTGGCAGCAGCTTTAGGCTGAGGAGAGGGAGACGGTCTGCCTGTGCCCTGTCTACCTCTACCTCTGAAAAAACCCCTCTGTGCAAAGGCTGAAGAGGCTTGAACTTGATAAAAAGGCCTGTGGTAAGGCCTGCCCCTACCCCTGGGGGCATGCCTTTGTGGAGTGGCATGCCTCTCCTTAGCTTGGGCACTTTTGTAGGTAGTTCTGTATTCATCCATCTTTTTCATGTAATTTTCTGTTTGATCCCCAAACAGAATTTCCTACTACAGGAAAATCTATAGCCTTTGACTGAGTATCTTGGGACAGATTAGTGCATCTGAGCCATGCCAACCTACGGAGAGCTACAGAAGTGGCCATGACCCTAGAGGAAACATCATTAACATCAACAGCAGTATGAAATTGAACTTTAGAGGCTTCAATGCCATCAGCAGCCACTTGTTCCAACTCACTAGCCAGCTGGCCCTGGGCCTGCTTGGCTAACTGCAATATAGTGTTCCATCTAGATTTCTGATATCTAGCCACATAAGCCATATAATTAGCCTGCCTGAGTCCCAACGAAGCTGCCATATATTGTTTTTTCACCATGGCATCAATCTTCCTGGAATCCTTATCAGGAGGATGTGAGGCCAGGGGAACATTAGCCTTGTCACAGGCTGCAGCTTGAACAACACCTACATGACTACACTGCTCAGTGAGGAAGTCTGTATCAGGGCTGATAAAGTATACCTTCTGTCCATTTTTTTATCTACAGGAGGAACAGAATGAGGATTTTTTAAAATCTTTGTTGTTTGCTTCCTAAATGACTTATGCAAAGGAATACACAACCTTCTAGACTCTGGAATATCCATCATTTCTACATAACCAGGCTCCTCTTGCTCATCCACAGCCTCCTCTAAAGGGAGCTGGAGGGTTTCTGCCACCTTTTTATAAAACCTAAAATGAGAAGGGGACTCAGACAGCAAAGGGGGAGATTCTAAGGGTCTGTCTGGAGAAATGTCCGGCTCAATGGGCACGTCCAGACCTTCCCAGTCACAAATACACTGATCAAATTCCTCCCTCCTCCTGTGGTTCATAAAATCCTCAACATCATAATTCGAACCACTGAACCTGAACGAGCCACCCTTTTCCAACTGTAGGGGGTTTGACAAGTCCCTGAGACAAAGACTGAACAATCTGTATGGCTTTTGCTATCTCTGCAGCAGTTGGAGAGACAATTTTGGACTCCAGACCAGCTGATTTCTTTGTCTTTCTTACTGGGACTGGTTCCTCTGAACCAGCCTTTCTTTTGCCCGAGGAAGTCTCGCCCTGGTCAGAGGGCACTCCCTCTGGTCCAGTGGGTGCTGGACTGGGCTGGCCATCCAGGTCAGCGGACTTTTTGGCCTCTCGTTCCCTGAGCCGGCCCAATCTCTTTTCCAGGGTGGCTGCAGGGAAATTTTTACACACCTGGCAGTCTGACAGGAGGTGGTCAGCCCCCAGACAATAGACACAAGTGGTGTGTGGGTCAGCCTTGGCAAAGGCTTCCCCACAGACATCACAGTGTTGAAACCCAGTGGGCCGGTTTTCTTTTGGGTTTCTCAGACATAATGCCAGCCTAACCAAAAACTTGCCCTTTAAACGTGTCGTGCTGTAGACACCCTTATCGGTTCCTAACCGTGTCACGGTATTTGAAAACCAAGATTAATCCAAGGTTTTTAGAACCGATAAGATCCGAACCGCACTTCTAAAAGCCCATTCAATGAATAAAATCGTTATTTAAAGAACCGATCGGTTCAGACTGAACCGATAATGAATTTCACACAGACTTAAATACTTGTACTTACGATTTACCAGATAGAGCTTTTGACCGAAAACGCGGTAAAATAAACACTTTTGCCGGTTCAAATGAACCGAATAAACCCGCGAAATGAACCGAGCTGAAGTAGCTGATCTCCGGAGCGACTGTTCAGTGAAAGTGGAGTAAAGAATCTGGCAGTTTCATTTGAAACTGGCCAGATAGAGCTTTGAACAGCGCCCTCGCGCTGTGGAACTCCAGATTACTCTGGAGTTAACTGTTTCCTCTCCGGGGCAGTTCAGAGCCAGAGGCTAACTGCATAAGTCCTAATAATAGCAAGACTTCATGGTGTTTGAATGTGGTGGTATTGTCCGTTCTGATCTGAACTACTTTGTTCTGAACAGACTTGGAAAAAGCTTGAAGTGCTAGAAACACTGCTCTGAGTTCTAATAGATTGATGTGAAGCAGAGATTCCTGAGGAGACCACAATCCTTGGGTGGTCAGGTCTCCCAAGTGGGCTCCCCACCCCTAGAGGGAGGCATCTGTAGTAAGGATTAGAGAGTGAGACTGAGTGACAAAAGGAACTCCCTGTCTTAGATTGTCCTGATTCTGCCACCACTGCAATGCCTGGATCAGGGTTCGAGTCACTGGGATTAGTTTGGTCAGAGGATCCTTTTTCTGAGACCAAAAGGCTCTCAAGTGGAACTGAATGTCCCTCATCTGAAACCTTGCTCCCTGCACCACTGCTAGAAGCAGCCATGTGCCCCAGGAGCTGCAGAAAATGCCTTGCTGGTCGAGACACCTGTAGGGTGAATGAAGAGGCCAGTGCAATAAGGGTCCTTGCCCTGTCCAGGGGAAGGAAGGCTCTTGCCTGTACTGTATCCAGCTCTGCGCCTATGAAGGTGAGGAGCTGTACAAGCTCTAGAACTGACTTTGAAAGATTCAGAAGGAAACCTAGAGAAGTGAGCAGTTGCTGAGTTATCTGTAGGTGTAACCTGACTTGGTCTGGGGACTGGCCTACTATGAGCCAGTCGTCCAGGTATGGGAAGATGGCAATCCTTTGTCTTCTTAGGAAGGCAACTACTACTGCCAGGCATTTTGTGAACACCCTTGGAGCAGAGGTTAGGCCAAAAGGCATTGCTCTGAATTGGTAATGGCCTGAGGGCAGCTCGAACCTGAGGTATTTTCGATGGGAGCTTCTGATGAGAATATGGAAATAGGCATCCTTGAGGTCCAGAGCGGCTAGCCAGTCCCCTGGCCTTAGAGAGGGTAAAATAATCCCCAGGGTCACCATTTTGAACTTTGGGTTTAAAAGTGCTTGTTTAGATACCTGAGATCCAGGATGGGCCGCCATTCTCCTGTTTTTTTTGGAGTAAGGAAGTACCTGGAGTACAACCCTTTGCCCTGGTGTATGGGTGGAACCTTTTCCACAATTCTGAGAGCCAGGAGGGAAGAAACTTCTGCTTCCAGGGCAAGTGCTCTGAAGGGTTTGCAGGGAAAGACCTGGCTCTCATCTTTGGAAATTTTTGAAGCTGAGAACCAGTCCCTGGCTTACTACTTCAGGACCCACTTGTCTGATGTTAAAGCCTTCCAGTCCTGGACAAAGCCAGCCTGCCCCTACAGGTAGTGGAGAATCGGCCCTGGCTACCCCATCAGGAGCCTGTTTTGCAGGGCTTTGGGTTGAGGGGTAGAAGCAGGCTTACTAGAACCCCTTCTGCCCCTTCCTCTAAAGAACCCCCTCTGGGCATAAGCAGAAGAGGAGGCCTGGGCTTGGTAAAACGGCTTATGAAAAAGCCTGCCCCTGCCCCTGATATGCTGCCTTTGAGGAGTGACTTGCCTTTCTTTGGCCTGTGTACTCCTATAGGTGGTCCTATACTCATCCATTTTCTTCATATAATTCTCTGTCTGCTCCCCAAACAGAGAATTTCCCACAACAGGAAAATCCATAGCCTTAGACTGGGTATCCTGTGACAGAGCAGTACATCTGAGCCAGGCCATTCTGCGAAGAGACACAGATGTGGCCATGACTCTTGATGAAACATCATTAGAGTCTACTGCAGTGTGAAATTGCACCTTGGATGCCTCAACCCCATCCGCAGCCACCTGCTCCAGCTCCCTGGCAAGCTGGTCAGGGGCCTGTTTTGCTAGGGCCAGGACAGTGTCCCACCTGGATTTCTGGTACCTAACTGCGTAAGCCATATAATTTGCCTGTCTGAGTTCCAAAGATGCTGCCATGTACTGCTTTTTTGCCATGGCATCCATCCTCCTGGAATCCTTTTCAGGAGGGTGAGAGGCTAGAGGAATATTAGCCTTGTCACAGGCTGCAGCCTGCACTACCCCCACATGGCTGCATTGCTGGGATAGGAACTCCGTATCAGAGCCTGATAAAGCATACCTCTTGTCCATCCTTTTATCCACAGGGAGGATAGAATGAGGAGTTTTCAGAATTTTACTGTCTGTTTCCTAAAAGATTTATGCAAGGAATAGACAGTCTCCTAGACTCTGGAATATCCATCATTTCCACAAAATCAGGCTCTTCTTGATCATCAACAGCTTCCTCAACAGGGAGTTACAGAGTCTCAGCAACTTTCCTGTAAAACAAAAATGAGAAGGGACTCAGATAGCCTGGGAGGGACACTCCTGAGGTCTGTCTGGAGAGATGTCCGTTTAATGGGCACATCCAGACTTTCAAAATCACACTCACTCTCCTCTTACTCCTCCTCCCTCCCGGTTCATAAAAATCCTCAAAATCATAATCCTGAACTGGGAACTGACCGAACCGGCGCTTCCCTAATGGTGCCGGTTCGACGGAACTGGGAAAGAGACTGACAATTTGAATAGCTTTGGCTATTTCTCAGTGGTTGGAGAAAGAACTTTGGCCCCAAACTAGCTGACCTTCTAGTCCTTTTAGTTGGAACCGCCCTCAGAGCTGGCTCTTCGCTTGCCCAAGGAAGTATCGCCTGGTTAGAGGGCACTCCCTCAGGTTCAGTAGGAACCGAACCGGGCTGGCCATCCGGGTCAGCGGACTTTTTGGCCTCCCTTTCCCTGAGCCTACCAACTCTTTTTTCCACGGTGGCAGCAGGAAAATTCTTACAAATCTGGCAGTCTGCATTGAGGTGGTCAAACCCCAGACAAAATACACAAATGGTGTGTGGGTCAGCCTTAGCAAAGGCTTCCCCACAGAGGCCACAGTGCTGAAACCTAGTGGGTCCGGTTTTTCTTTTGGGTTTCTCAGACATAGTGCCAGCCTAACCAAACTTGTCCGTTAATGGCAATCCACCAAGCAAGACTCTCTTATCGGTTCCCAACCGTGTCACGGGTCGTGGAAAAAAACATAATAAAATCCGTTTTTTTTAGAACCGATAAGAACCGGGAACCGCACTCTAAAGGACTAGAAGGTAATTTTAAAACCCATCTGATTGGTTCAAACCGAACCGAAAAAGACGTTTACAAGTTCCACACAGAAGAAAAAATAATAAATAAGCCTATCTATTACTTACAATACCATAGACAGAGCTTGAACCGACGATTGTGGTTAAATTTTGGTAAAATAAACCGAGAATTACACTTTAAAACCGACAAACGAACTGAGCAGCAGGAGGAATCTCCGGAGCGACTGTTTAGTGAGGCGGAGTAAACAATCTGACGGTTTAAGTTTGAGCTTCAACAGACAGAGTGTTCAACCGAGCTCGCGCTCAAGATTCCATGCCCTGCATGGAAAGTTAACTCTTTCACCTCCGGAGCAGTTCTAACCTGGGGTTATACTGCATATGTCATAATATAGCAAGACTTCATGTTGTTTGAATCATAGATGTAGCTGTGATTTTCTGCAGACTATGTCCTCTTTAGGATTGATGCAGGTTGTTACTGCGTCAACTCATCAGGATGGCCACATGTTGGACCTGGTGTTCTCACTGGGGCTTGAGATCAGTGATCTCAGGATTGATCGAGTACACTAGTTTGATCACTGCACAGTGCAGTTCACGCTTGGGGCTCCCGCCATAAGCCCTTCCCCTGCTGAGATGATTAGCTGTCGCCCTTTGTGGGGTTTGACCCCTGAGGGTTTTTTTGGCAGCAGCTAAATTGTCTAGTGTGGGTACTGCATGCGTCGGAGGTGTTGATGTCAGGGTTGATACCTATAATAGGGTGCTATCTGACACCATCAACTCCCTTGCACCTGTCCGTGTACGACCCAGAACTTCATACCTGAGGTCCCCGTGGTTTGACGGGGAGCTCAGGGAGATGGAGAAGATGGGTCAGAGATTAGAGCACTGCTGGAGAAGATCCTGTCTGGAGGCGGACAAGCTGGTCCTGCGTGAGCATTATAGTGCGTACCAGGAGGCAATCAACCATAAGAAGGCAATGTTCCTGTCCAGGGAGATTGCTGCTGGGAAAAAACAACCAGCTTTACTCTTCCGGACTGTGGACAGGCTTCTTCATCCTGCCTGTCTGCAGCCCGGGAGGGTTTTTTCTAATTTAGATTGTGAGGAGTTTGCTCATTTTTTTTTCGGACAGGGTGTCCTCGATCCGGCGGGTGGCTTTTTCAGCTAATAATATTATAGCTGACAGTGGTCACCTGATGTGTCCTGAGAGCACTCCGCCTAGTTGGGTAGAGTTTAGACCAGGGGAGGCTAGTGAGGTTATTGAGGTGGCAGCCAACATGAAGCATACCTTTTGTGAACTGGACCTGGTGCCAACGTGATTTTTAATGAGATGTGTTGACTCTGTAGGCCTGGTGTTTGCCTTGATTGTACGGTGCTCCCTTTCTGAGGGGGTCTTTCCGGATGTCGTGAAGGAAGATCTGGTGAGACCCCTCTGAAAGAAATCATCTTTGGATCCGGAGATCAAGGCGAATTACCGTCCTATATCCAACCTTCCATTTTTGGGGAAGGTGGTGGAAAAGGTGGTAGCGCTTCAGCTGGAAGAGAATCTCGTGACTCACGAGTTGTACGAACCTTTCCAGTTGGCATTTCGGGCTAGACATAGCACAGAAACTGCACTTGTTCGGGTGCAGAATGATCTCCTCAGGGCAAGAGATCAGGAGGACAGGACAATTCTTGTTCTCCTTGATTTCTCTTCTGCATTTGACACTGTGGACCATTGTGTGTTGCTTGCCGCCTTAGGGAGCTATGTGGACTCCAGTACTGTCATCAACTGGTTTGAGTCCTTTCTTACCAACAGAATGTAACGAGTTATGATGGGGAATTCTTCATCTATACCCAGTCTTTTATTTTGTGGAGTCCCCCAAGGATCGGTACTGGCCCCAATGTTGTTCACAGTGTACATGCTGCCCCTGGGAGGGATCATTAGGAAGTATGGTTTGAGTTTTCATGGTTATGCTGATGACACTCAGCTATATTTTTCCTTTGCCCCAGGAACATCTAATGCAGTAGATGTGCTTAACATCTGTCTGGCTGAGATTATCGACTGGATGGCCTCCAGTTGGTTGAGACTGAACCCTGACAAGATGGAGGTATTGGTAGTGGAGTCAAACAGAGTTCATGATAGGATGGCCTCTGTTTTAAATTTGTGCTTTTAAAATTCTGTGTAAAATTTGTATGGCGTCCAGAGCTCCAGGATTGGGCATCTTTTAAATAAATTTTGCCTTGCCTTGCCTTTTGCCTTGTTAATTTAGAGCTGGATTTTGGCCAGTGCAGTGATGTCAGTGGCTGCATAGATAGGCAGGCTGTAGTCCACTAGCGATAGGATGGATGAGGTGATGGCCAGCCTGAAAGCCTCAGGAGGAAGGCAGTCCTTATGATGGTATAGAAGCCCGATTCTGGAGTTAGTGACGGCAGAGAGGGCGCTGATGTGGCCGTGGAAGGTGAGGGCAATGTCAAAAGTGATACTCAAGTATTTATAGGAGGACACTTGCTCTAGGTGGTGCAGAGTGCTGGGTAGTATCAGGAGGGGGGTGTTTCTGGCTTTGCTTTGGTGGTGCATGAACAGTATTGCCTTAGTCTTTTTTAAGTTCATGACCAACCTATGATCGGTGAACCACTGTTCAGCTTGGTGGAAGGCATGCTGGAGGGAGGCCTGTAGTGAAGCAGGTTTGGGGTGTGAGGAGAATAGTACTGTGTCATCCACACAGAGGAGAATTTGGCGGGAAGAGATGGTGGGGAGCATGTTCAGTTAGAGACTGAAGGTAAGGGGTCCCAGGATGGAGCCCTGTGGTACTCCGGAGTGGACAAGCTGGGTGTCAAATAGGGAGCTGCTGAGTTTTACACACTGTGCTCAGGATGAGAGATAGCTGGTGTACCATGCGAGACGACCTGCTGAGAAACCAGGGTGGAGGAGAGAGTCAAGCAGGAGAGGATGGCAGACCTTGGAGAGGTCAATGAACATGGCTCCGGCAAGGTTGCCAGAGTCTAAGGCAGTGTGCAGGAAGTTAGAAAATTCCAGGAGAGCCGTAGTGGTGCTATGACCTGAGAGAAAGCCGTGCTGCTCAGGGCACATGATATCATACTTGGTCAGGTACTCCGTGAGTTGGTCTGCTACCACTTTTTCAAGAGCTTTTGAGAGTGAGGGGAGGATACAGATTGGCCGGTGGTTGCTAGGGGAGGACCAGCCCCCATTCTTGTGTATTGGAGTGATGACGGCTGTCTACCAGGCACTAGGGAACTGACCCAGACATAGTGAGCAGTTTAAAGGTCAGTAAGGGGGACCAGAATAATATCCAAGACCTGACATATGATACTGGTGTCCAGGGGGTCATTACTGGGGCTGTTACTATTGACAGCTTTTTGTAGCTATGGCCTGGCTTCAAGTTGGGATACTGTAATTTGCATGTGTTCTATTCTCTCCAGGCAGTCCTACCTAGAAGGCTTACTGCAGAAAGTTTTGAATTCCTGAGTATTACTGGGGTTAGAATATCCGGAACATACAGAAACTGCAGGTGTAACAATTTCCCAGGATCAATCTCTGAAGTCTGGAAAGAGAGAGTGGTATTCATGTTCTTAAGCAAAGACTTAAAGGAAAGGTCCTCAACCAGAGGCTCTGCTGGAAGAGAGGGTTTATTTGCCACCCCTAGAGAGGAATCATCAAAGTCACCTCCTAATCGAAGATCAGGATCAGACTCAATGTCATCTCCTACTAGTCCCAGAGGAACAGAGTAAATAGGAAAGTGGGTAAAGAAAGGAGGGGGAGCTCTGTGAATTGGAGTCGAGAACCCCGGTGCCCTACACGGCATCAAAGGCACTCCCATGCTGGTTCAGAATGCTGTGCTGAAAAACTGGTGGTGCTGGCACAAGACGTGGTGCCAGATGCGGCGCTGGCACTGGAGGAGCCAGCACCACAGGACCAGAGGCCCCTAACACCCCACTTGGGGAGGAAGATCTGAGAAATTCAGCAGGAGAGAATGGAACCTGTGCTGGCCCTGCGCCGCAGCCACATGAGTGAGAAAAGCACCAGAATGCAGCACAGAAGAAGGTGCTGTGTGACTAGGAAGTCCCAATCGCCCTGTCCTCAAGCCCGAAACCAATAGGCCTGAAGACAACAGCAACGGACTCACCAGCTCAGGCAGGCAGGACAACTCATTGCTCCACAAGAGTGGCCTAATGATGAAACTGCTCACCGGAGGATCCCCCAGGGGGCAGGGAGGGACTCCGGAGTCAAGGATGCTGGTCACCAGGAACAGGGGCCGTAGAAGACCCCGAAGGAGTTGGAGTCAAACCCCTGTCCCTTATCATACTCCCTGTAACATGACTCTGTGTACTCACTCAGATGTGGTTTTGCTACCATAAAGGGGTCCAGAAGGCATGAAAATTGTGAGCATTCTGTCTCTACCCTCTCCCGAGACACTTGAGGAGGGAAGGGACAGCCTGCTGGGCTGTAGTATCTGTGCCTCGGGAAGAATTTTGAGGCTCCAGCAATACCCTTGGCTAAGGAAGATGGAGTGGAGCCTCCCACTACTGGCACTCTTTTTCATAGGAATTCATAGGAAAACTACAAGTCCACAGCCTAAAAAGGCCATTTAGGACCGGACCATTCCCTAAATGACAGAGGAGGTGACAGAGTGGATGAAGCCTATCCCTAGCATACAGCCTCTTTTTCTCCCAAGCTGCCTCCGATCACCCACTACCCCATACCCCCGAGCTTCACCCCACCCTCCGAGCCACTCATTTACCTCCCTAATTTTCTGTTTATTTTCCACACTGGCTCTCGGTACTGGCAGGATTTCTGAGAAGGAGACCGAGCAGCCATTTGCATGACAGACCCTGGCAAGCTCACGGAACCTAGCCTAGATTTCCAACACACTGTTTCCTTCTATATCATTAGTACCCAGATGCACTAACCAGTCCAGGGAACCTCCACAACTTTGTACCAGCTCGTACACCAGGAACTTAGCCTTGTGTACCAACAGGCCAGAAATGCTCTTGACCCTAACTGGACTAGGCTTCCCGTCGTCCAGCCCTTCCCACTGGAGATCTCTAATCATGGAGTCCCCCAGCAGGAGCACCCAAACTCCTCCCTCGACCTTTGCCCCTCCCCCTTTTCCATTTACCACCCAAATCCCTACACCTTCCCGGGCCCTGCCCTTTAACTGGGTAGCTGCCAGCCCCTGTCCAGAGCTGCACATGCATCCCCGTTCAACTCATCCCAATGAACTGACTGACCCAGTTGCCTCTTCCCCTCGTAGCGCTGCCCCAGCCCCCCTCATTTCCCTAGCTGAGCCAGCAGCTCCAGTTAATCCCCCGTTTGTGACACTTTCAGCTTCCACCCCCCCCCAGCAGCTTCTGTCCTACTTTTCCCCACACTGTCTGCCTGTTGGACCCCCAGGCATCCCACCTCTCTCCTGACAGGGTCCTGCACTTCCCTGTGAGGATCCTCCCTGAATGCAGCACCCTTACCAGCCCTGAATCCATCTGAATCACCAGGGCCCTCACACCCTGCATCACTACCTACAATGATTTCCTCTTGTCCAATACTGTGAGCGCACCCCACCCCCACTGTGTCCCCAAGCCATTTTGCACCCCCACACTTGCCAGCCACTGGACGAAAACATTACTCACCTTAGTAATTATGTTTCTTCTAATGGAGTCTTGCTGTATTCTGACTATTGCAGTTAGTTCCAGCCTTTAAACTGCCCTGGAGAACAAAGGATTAACTTTCTATGCAGCGCATAGAATGCTGAGCTCGAGCTCGGTTGAGGTATCTGTCTGCAGCCCTTTGAAACCCAACCGTCAGATTCTTATGAGCAAAAACTCACTAACTATCCTATGTGGAAATTGTAAATTTTTTTTCTAGCCAACTGGAAACAAGGAGTTTTGGATTTCCAAAAAAGACTCAAGCCAGGAAACCCAAAACCAAAAATCAATCCAAATAAGGATAACAATAATAACAAAACACCCAAACAAAAGGGGAGGGTGTGTAAGAAGCACCTCTGGGGTGCAACACTGCACCTGCCCACCCACATCCCAAAAACAGGTTCTGAGAGGGGAGGCAGGGAGGGAGAGAGGTCAGAATACAGCAAGACTCCATTAGAAGAAACATAATTACTAAGGTGAGTAATTTTTTCTTCAAAAAACATGAAGTCTTGTTGTATTCTGACTTTTGCAGATTACCAAGCAGTACCTCCATGTAGGAGAGACAGAAGAAAAAATTACTCACCTTAGTAATGTTGTTGCTTCTAATGGAGTCTTGCTATATTATAGACATTAGCAGTTTGATCCAGCTCTAGAACTGCCCCGGAGTGAAATGGTTAAAACCATTCCAAAATAGAATTTTGGCACGAGAGCAGCTCTATCTGTGTCATTTCAAACTTGAACTGTCAGATCTTTACGAGCCAAACTCACTAAGGTCTGTGTGGATGCTGTAACCTACACTAGCCAAATGGCTACCTAAATAATAACAACCATTGATGGTCCCAACACCCAAGACTCAAGTCAGGGACCAGAAATACTAACACCATTCTAATAATATGAAATGGAACATAAGTATAATAAAACACACACACGCTCACACATACACACCCCCAAAGTCCCAAAGGGGACAAAATGCTAACAGGACATAAGTAGTGCCCACACTAGTTGCCCGCACCCCACCAAGTAGAGGCTCTGAGAGGGGCAGGTGGGAGGTTCATAATATAGCAAGACTCATTAGAAGAAACAACATTACTAAGGTGAGTAATTTTTCTTCAAACAACATGAAGTCTTGCTATATATAGACATTAGCAGAATACACAGCAGTACCTCCATGGAGGAGGGCAGTACCTACTTAGGAATAGGCTCTGAAGAACAGCTGTGCCAAACCGAAGCATCTCTCCTGGCCTGGACAGCCAGGGAGTAATGCTTGGTAAAAGTGTGCACCGCTTTTCCAAGTAGCAGCCTGGCAAATCTCTAATAAAGGATATCGCTGACAGCAGCTAGAGACGCAGCTGTACCCCTGGTAGAATGAGCCTCAAACCGGGGAGCTCTGCCCACTTTCTGATAACAAAATTGGATACAAGAGACAATCCACCTGGCTATTGATCTCTTAGTGGCAGGTTTGCCTTTCCAGCTTCACCATAGGTAAGGAAAAGTTGGAGGATTCGAACCTGTGACCTTTGGTACGCTCTATATAATAACTAAGAGCTGTCTTAACATCCAGGTTGTGCAACCTCTCTCACCCAAGAGGAGTGATCAGTGAAAAATACTGGAAGGGAGATAGCTTGATTAAGATGGAAATCTGAAACCACCTTAGGCAAAAACTTCCTATTACTCCTAAGGACTACCTTATCCCTGTGGAAAGAAATAAAGTCAGTCTCCACTGACAAGGCTTGCAATTCACTTATGCGTCTGGCAGAAGTGATAGCCACTAGAAAAACAGTTTTCCAAGTTAGGTACTTAAGCTCTGCAGAAGACAGAGGTTCAAAAGGGGGTTGAATTAACTGGGCAATGCAAACATTAAGGTCCCAAGCAGGGGCCGGTTCCCGAAAGGGAGGATTAGTATGGAGTAATCCCTTAAAAAACTTGGAAAACACAGGATGAGAGGAAAGAGGGGATGACTTTCCTGCTGACACAAAAGCAGACACAGCTGCCAAATGAACTCTCAGGGTAGCTGGTCTGAGACCCAAGGAATTAAGATGTACCATGTAATCTAACAAAATGGGCAATTCAGCAGATTCTGGGGAAATATTTTTCCCAGCACACCAAATGGAAAACCTTTTCCATTTAGAACTACAAGAAGCCCTAGTGGAAGGCTTTCAGGAAGCCTTTAAGATCTCAAGAACACCCGGAGAGAGGTGTAAATCAGCAAACTCTAACTCCTCAAGAGCCAGGCCTTGAGGTTGAGGGATTTGAGGTCCGGATACCAAACCCTTCCCTGGGCACAAGTCAACATATTGTGATTCCTGGGGAGGCACAGGGGAAGATGGACTGTCAGAGACAGAAGGAGTGGTACCAGGGCTGCCTGGCCCATCCGGGCAATCAGAATCACCCTGCAAGGCTGAGATCTGATTTTGACTAGTACTTTGAATAGGAGAGGAAAGGGGGGGAAAGCATAGAGGAACTTCCCCTCCCAATCCAGAAGATGGCATCCAGGGGAACTGAGCCCAGCACTGGAGGCCTGCAACAGAACAGAGGAAGTTTGTGATTGTCAGGGACTGCAAAAAGATCTATCTGAGGGATGCCCCACCTGGCAAAAACTATCCCCAGCACTTGAGGATCCAGGGACCATTCGTGATGGCCCTGGGAAATCCTGCCGAGGGCATCCGCTAGGACATTGTCCTTCCCTGGAAGATGAACTGCTATGAGGGAAGTGTTCAGGGAATAGGCCAGAGACCACAACTTCATTGCCTCGGTGCACAAGGCCGAAGACCAAGTGCCCCTGTTTGTTGATGTACCACATTGTTGTGGTGTTGTCTGTTCTGACTTGTATCACCTTGTCGTGGACAGATGCAGAAAAAGCTTGAAGAGCTAAAAAGACAGCTCTGAGTTCCAGCAAATTGATGTGGAGCAGAGATTCCTGGGGGGACCAGACTCCCTGAGTGGAAAGGTCGCCCATGTGGGCTCCCCAACCCAGAAGGGAAGCATCTGTAGTGAGAGTCAAGTCGTGAGAAGGGGAAATGAAGGGATCCCCGCTTAAATTGCTCTGATCCTGCCACCACTGGAGAGCTAGGATCAAGGTTCGAGTCACTGGGACCAACTTGAAGGGGGTCTCTCTCTGAGACCAAAAGGTTCTCAAGTGAAACTGAATGTCTCTCATCTGAAATCTGGCTCCCTGCACAACAGCTGTGGATGCAGCCATGTGCCCCAGGAGCTGCAGAAAGTGTCTTGCTGGTCGAGAGACCTGCAGAGTGAAGGAAGAGGCCAGAGCCACTAATTCCTTACCCTTTCTGGGGGAAGAAAGGCTCTGGCTAGCTTTGTGTCCAATTCTGCCCCTATAAAGGTGAGTACCTGGACTGGTTCCAGAACCGACTTTGGTAGGTTTAGCAGAAAACCCAGGGAGGTGAGAAGCTGCTGGGTGAAATGCAGGTGAGATTTTACCTGTTCTGGGACTGGCCTACAATGAGCCAGTCATCTAGATAGGGAAAACAGCAATCCTCTGCCTCCTTAAGTGGGCCACTGCCACTGCTAGACACTTTGTGAATACCCTTGGAGCAGAGGTAAGGCCGAGGGCATTGCTCTGAACTGGTAATGACCTGAGGGCAGTTCTAATCTGAGGTACTTTGATGGGATCTTCTGATTAGGACATGGAAATAGGCATCCTTGAGGTCCAGGGAGGCTAGCCAGTCCCCTGGCCTTAGGGAAGGTAAAATCATTGCCAGAGTTACCATTTTGAACTTTGGTTCAAAAGATGCTTGTTCAGATATCTGAGATCTAAAATGGGCCGCCATTCTCCTGTCTTTTGGGGTAAGGAAGTATCTGAATACAGACCCCTGCCCTGATGCAGGGAGGGACCCTTCTACTGCTCTGAGAGCTAACAGGATGAGACCTCTGTTTCCAGAGCGAGGGTCTCTGAAGCACTTGCAGGAAGAAAAGTCTGCTTCTCAACTTGGGAAACTTTCTGAAGCTGAGAACCAGACCCTGGCTTACTAATTCCAGAACCCACTTGTTCGAGGTTAAAGAAGCCCACCCCTGACTAGTAAGCCAGCCTGCCCCCCACTGGTACAGGAGAATGGCCCTGGGCACCCCATCAGGGTGCCTGTTTCAGAAGCTTTAGGCTGGGGGTGGGAGCAGGTCTGCCCACCCCTCGCCTGCCCTGCCTCTGAAGAAGCCCCTCTGAGCATAGGAAGAGGAGGCCTGAGTCTGATAGAAGGCCTGTGAAAGGCCTACCCCTACCCCTGGGGATGCCTTTGAGGAGTGGCTTGCCACTCCTAGCCTGGGCACTCTTGTAAGTAGTCCCATATTCATTCATCTTCTTCATGTAATTCTCTGTCTGCTCTCCAAACAGAGAATTTCCCACCACAGGAAAATCCATAGCCTTAGTCTGGGTATCCTGTGACAAACTAGTACACCTGAGCCAGGCCAACCTACGAAAAGCTACAGATGTGGCCATGACCCTAGAGGAAACATCATTAACATCCACAGCAGCATGAAACTGAACCTTAGAGGCTTCAATGCCATCAGCAGCCACCTGTTCTAGTTCACTAGCCAGCTGGCCATCACAGGCAGCAGCCTGAACTACCCCAACATGACTGCATTGCTGAGAAAGGAATTCTGTATCAGGGCCTGACAATGTATACCTTCTGTCCATCTTTTTATCTACAGGAGGCACAGAATTAGGAGCTTTTAAAATTTTAATGGTTTGTTTCCTAAAAGACTTATGTAAAGGAATAGACAATCTCCTAGACTCTGGAATATCCATCATTTCTACAAAATCAGGCTCCTCTTGCTCATCCACAGCCTCTTCTAAAGGAAGCTGGAGGGTTTCAGCAACTTTTTTATAAAACATAAAATGAGATGGGGACCAGACAGCACAGGGGAGATTCTAAAGGTCTGTCTGGGGAGATGTCCGTTCAATGGGCACAACCAGACCTTCCAGCCACATTCATACTGTTCATAATCCTCCTACCCCTCCTCTGGTTCATAAAATTCCTCAATATCATAATCCTGAACCACTGGGACCGGACGAACCGACCTTTTACCAGGTAGTGGTGGTTCGGACGGACCCTGAGACAGTGACTGGACAATTTGTATGGCTTTTGCTATCTCTGCAGCAGTTGGAGAAGGAATTTTGGACTCCAGACCTGCTGATTTTCTTGTTTTCTTTACTGGAATTGGTTCCTCAGAACCAGCTTTTCTTTTGCCCGAGGAAGTCTTGCCCTGGTCAGAGGGCATCTCCTCTGGTTCGGCTTGGCACCGAACCGGGCTGGCTATCCGGTCAGCGGACTTTGGCCTCTCGCTCCCCTGAGCCTGCCCAATCTTTTTCCAGGGTGGCTGCAGGAAATTTACATACCTGGCAGTCTGACTGGAGGTGGTCAAACCCCAGACAATAAACATGTGGTGTGTGGGTCAGCCTTGGCAAAGACTCCCACAAACATCACAGTGTTGAAACCCAGTGGGCCCGGTTTTTCTTTGGGTTTCTCAGACATAATGCCAGCCTAACCAAAACTTGCCCTTTAACGGCAGTGCTAGGTAAGACTTTATCGGTTCCTAACCGTGTCACGGGTATTGGAAAAAACCGTAATAAATCCGTTATTTTTAGAACCGATAAGAACCGGGAACCGCACTCTAAAATAGTAACTTTTAGTTTTAAATGAGTTTTAAACCCACTGATCGGTTCAAAACCGAACCGATAACTTACAAGTTCCACACAGACAAAACCTTCATTTACTTACGGTTACCACAGATAGAGCTTGAACCGAATGGTTTTGTGGTTAAAATAAAACTATTCTCGGTTAAATCCAACCGAGAAAACACTTTTTAAACCGAGAAATGAACCGAGCAGAAGAAGAAATCTCCGGAGCGACTGTTCACTGAGGCGGAGTAAAGAATCTGACAGTTCAAGTTTGAAATGACACAGATAGAGCTGCTCTCATGCCAAAATTCTATTTTGGAATGGTATAAACCATTTCACTCCGGGGCAGTTCTAGAGCTGGATCAAACTGCTAATGTCTATAATATAGCAAGACTTCATGTTGTTTGAACCTACTTTAGGAATAGGCTCTGAAGTACTGCTGTGCCAAACCGAGCATCGCTCCTAGCCTAGATATCCAGAGAGTAATGCTTGATAAAGGTATGGACTATTTTCCAGGTGGCTGCTTGACAAATTTCTAACAGAGGGATATCCCTGGCAGCAGCCAGGGAAGCAGCTGTACCTCTTGTAGAGTGAGCCCTCAGGCCTGAGGGTGGAATCTTTCCTAGTTTCTCATAGCAGAATTGTATACAAGACACAATCCACCTGGCAATAGTTCTCTTGGTGGGAGGTTTGCCCTTTCACACTTCCCCATAAGTGAGGAATAACTGGAGGGAATCAAACCTGTGACCTTTGGTATGCTCTATGTAGTAGCTAAGGGCTCTTTTAACATATAAACTGTGTAGCCTCCTCTCCCCTGAGGAAGAATGATCAGTGAAGAAAACAGGGAGAGACATGGACTGACTCAAATGGAAGTCTGAAACCACTTTGGGCAAGAACCACCTATTGGTTCTAAGGACCACTTTATCACTATGGAAGGAGATAAGAAAAAATTACTCACCTTAGTAATGTTGTTTCTTCTAATGGAGTCTTCCTATATTATAGACATTAGCAGTTTGATCCAGCACTAGAACTGACCTGGAGTGAAATGGTTAAAACCATTCCAAAATAGAATTTTGGCACGAGAGCAGCTCTATCTGTGTCATTTCAAACTTGAACTGTCAGACCTTTACGAGCCAAACTCATTAATGTCTGTGTGGAAGCTGTAACCTACACTAGCCAAATGGCTACCTAAATAATAACAACCATTGATGGTCCCAACACCCAAGACTCAAGTCAGGGGACCAGAAATACTAACACCATTCTAATAATATGAAAATGGAACATAAGTATAATAAAACACACACCACTTACACAAACACCCCAAAGTCCCAAAGGGACAAATGCTAACAGGACATAAGCAGTGCCACACTAAGTTGCCCGCACCCCACCAAGTAGAGGTTCTGAGAGGCAGGTGGGGAGGTCTATAATATAGCAAGACTCATTAGAAGAAACATCATTACTAAGGTGAGTAATTTTTCTTCAAACAACATGAAGTCTTGCTCTATTATAGACATTAGCAGAATACACAGCAGGTACCTCCATGGAGGAGGGGCAGAACCTACTTAGGAATAGGCTCTGAGAAAGACAGCTGTGCCAGACCCAGCATCTCTCCTGGCCTGGACATCCAGGGAGATGCTTGCAAAGTGTGTACTGCTTTCAAGTAGGCCTGGCAAATCTCTAATAAAGGGATATCTCTGCAGCAGCTAGAGACGCAGCTGTGCCCTGGTAGAATGAGCCCTCAAACGCGGGCTCTGCCCACTTTCTGATAACAAAATTGGATGCAAGAGACAATTCACCTGGCTATTGATCTCTTAGTGGCAGGTTTGCCTTTCCCAACTTCACCATAGGTAAGGAAAAGTTGGAGGATTCGAACCTGTGACCTTTGTACGCCTATATAATAACTAAGAGCTGTCTTAACATCCAGGCTGTGCAACCTCTCTCACCAAGAGGAGTGATCAGTGAAAAATACTGGAAGGGAGAGATTGATTAAGATGGAAATCTGAAACCACCTTGGGCAAAAACTTCCTATTAGTCCTAAGGACTACCTTATCCCTGTGGAAAGAAGTAAAGTCAGTCTCCACTGACAAGGCTTGCAATTCACTTATGCGTCTGGCAGAAGTGATAGCCACTAGAAAACAGTTTTCAAGTTAGGTACTTAAGCTCTGCAGAAGACAGAGGTTCAAAAGGGTGCATTAACTGGGCAATGCAAACATTAAGGTCCCAAGCAGGGGCCGGTTCCCGAAAGGGAGGATTAGTATGGAGTAATCCTTAAAAACTTGGAAAACACAGGATGAGAGGAAAGAGGGATGACTTTCCTGTTGACACAAAAGCAGACACAGCTGCTAAATGAACTCTCAGGGTAGCTGGTCTGAGACCCAAGGAATTAAGATGTACCATGTAATCTAACAAAATGGGCAATTCAGCAGATTCTGGGAAATATTTTTCCTAGCACACCAAATGGAAAACCTTTTCCATTTAGAACTATAAGTAGCTCTAGTGGAAGGCTTTCTGGAAGCCTTTAGATCTCAAGAACACCCTGAGAGAGTGTAAATCAGTAAACTCTAACTCCTCAAGAGCCAGGCCTTGAGGTTGAGGGATTTGAGGTCTGATACCAAACCTTCCTGGGCACAAGTCAACAGATTGTGATTCCTGGGAGGCACAGGGAAGATGGACTGTCAGAGACAGAAGGAGTGGGTACCAGGGCTGCCTGGCCCATCCGGGCAATCAGAATCACCCTGCAAGGCTGAGATCTGATTTGACTAGTACTTGAATAGGAGGAAAGGGGGAAGCATAGAGGAACTTCCCTCCCAATCCAGATGAAGGGCATCCAGGGGAACTGAGACCAGCACTGAGGCCTGCAACAGAACAGAGGAAGTTTGTGATTGTCTGGGGCTGCAAAAGATCTATCTGAGGGTGCCCCACTTGGCAAAAACTATCCCCAGCACTTGAGGATCCAGGGACCATTTGTGATGGCCCTGGGAAATCCTGCTGAGGGCATCCGCTAGGACATTGTCCTTCCTGGAAGATGAACTGCTATGAGGAAGTGTTCAGGAATAGGCCAGAGACCACAACTTATTGCCTCGTGCACAAGGTCAAGACCGAGTGCCCCCCATTTGTTGATGTACCACATGTTGTGGTGTTGTCTGTTCTGACTTGTATCACCTGTCGTGGACAGATGCAGAAAAGCTTGAAGAGCTAAAAGACAGCTCTGAGTTCCAGCAAATTGATGTGGAGCAGAGATTCCTGGGGACAGACTCCCTGAGTGGAAAGGTCGCCCATGTGGGCTCCCCAACCCAGAAGGGAAGCATCTGTAGGTGAGAGTCAAGTCGTGAAGAAGGGGAAATGAAGGGACCCTGCTCTTAATTGCTCTGATCCTGCCACCACTGGAGAGCTAGGATCAAGGTTCAGTCACTGGGACCAACTTGAAAGGGGGTCTCTTCTCTGAGACCAAAAGGTTCTCAAGTGAACCTGAATGTCTCTCATCTGAAATCTGGCTCCTGCACAACAGCTGTGGATGCAGCCATGTGCCCCAGGAGCTGCAGAAAGTGTCTTGCTGGTCGAGAGACCTGCAGAGTGAAGGAAGAGGCCAGAGCCACTAAATTCCTTACCCTTTCTGGGGAAGAAAGGCTCTGGCTAGCTTTGTGTCCAATTCTGCCCCTATAAAGGTGAGTACCTGGACTGGTTCTGAACCGACTTTGGTAGGTTTAGCAGAAAACCCAGGGAGGTGAGAAGCTGCTGGGTGACCTGCAGGTGAGATTTTACCTGTTCTGGGGACTGGCTTCAATGAGCCAGTCGTCTAGATAGGGAAAAACAGCAATCCTCTGCCTCTTAAGTGGGCCACTGCCACTGCTAGACACTTTGTGAATACCCTTGAGCAGAGGTAAGGCCGAAGGCATTGCTCTGAACTGGTAATGACCTGAGGCAGTTCGAATCTGAGGTACTTTCGATGGATCTTCTGATTGGGACATGGAAATAGGCATCCTTGAGGTCCAGGGAGGCTAGCCAGTCCCCTGGCCTTAGGGAAGTAAAATCATTGCCAGAGTTACCATTTTGAACTTTGTCTCAAAAGATGCTTGTTCAGATATCTGAGATCTAAAATGGGCCGCCATTCTCCTGTCTTTTTTGGGGTAAGAAAGTATCTGGAATACAGACCCCTGCCCTGATGCAGGAGGGACCCTTTCTACTGCTCTGAGAGCTAACAGGATGAGACCTCTGTTCCAGAGCGAGGTCTCTGAAGCACTTGCAGGAAGAAAAGTCTGCTTCTCAACTTGGGAAACTTTTGAAGCTGAGAACCAGACCCCTGGCTTACTAATTCCAGAACCCACTTGTCTGAGGTTAGAAGCCCAATTCTGACTGAAGTGAGCCAGCCTGCCCCCACTGGTACAGGAGAATCGGCCCTGGGCACCCATCAGGGTGCCTGTTTCGTAGCTTTTAGGTTGGGGGTGGAGCAGGTCTGCCCACCCCCTGCCTGCCCTGCCTCTGAAGAAGCCCCCTCTGAGTGCAAGGCAGGAGGAGGCCTGAGTCTGGTAGAAAGGCCTGTGAAAGGCCTGACCTCACCCTGGGGCAGCCTTTGAGGGATGGCTTGCCACTCCTTAGCCTGGGCACTTTGTAAGTAGTCCTATATTCATTCATCTTCTTCATGTAATTCTCTGTCTGCTCTCCAAACAGAGAATTTCCCACCACAGGAAAATCCATAGCCTTAGTCTGGGTATCCTGTGACAAACTAGTACACCTGAGCCAGGCCAACCCACTAAAAGCTACAGATGTGGCCATGACCCCAGAGGAAACATCATTAACATCCACAGCAGCATGAAACTGAACCTTAGAGGCTTCAATGCCATCAGCAGCCACCTGTTCTAGTTCACTCAGCCAGCTGGCCATGGGCCTGCTTGACCCACTTGCATAACAGTATCCCATCTAGATTTCTGATACCTAGCTACATAGGTCATATAATTTGCTTGCCTGAGTCCCAGAGAGGCTGCTATATACTGTTTTTTTGCCATGGCATCAATCTTCCTGGAATCCTTGTCAGGAGGATGTGAAGCATGGAATATTAGTTTTATCACAGGCAGCCTGAACTACTCCCAAACATGACTGCATTGTTGAGAAAGGAATTCTGTATCAGGGCCTGACAATGTATACCTTCTGTCCATCTTTTTATCTACAGGAGGCATGGAATTAGAGCTTTTAAAATTTTAATGGTTTGTTTCTAAAAGACTTATGTAAAGGAATAGACAATCTCCTAGACTCTGAATATCCATCATTTCTACAAAATCAGGCTCCTCTTGCTCATCCACAGCCTCTTCTAAAGGAAGCTGGAGGGTTTCAGCAACTTTTATAAAACATAAAATGAGATGGGGACTCAGACAGCACAGGGGAGATTCTAAAGGTCTGTCTGGGAGATGTCCGTTCAATGGACACACCCAGACCTTCCCAGCCACATTCATACTGTTCATAATCCTCCTCCCTCCTCTGGGTCATAAAATTCTCAATATCATAATCTTGAACCACTGGGACGGACGAACCGACCTTTACCAGATAGTGGTGGTTTGGACGGACCCTGAGACAGTGACTGGACAATTTGTATGGCTTTTGCTATCTCTGCAGCAGTTGGAGAAGGAATTTTGGACCCAGACCTGCTGATTTTCTTGTTTTCTTTACTGGAATTGTTCCTCAGAACCAGCTTTTTCTTTGCCCGAGGAAGTCTGGCCCTGGTCAGAGGGCACTCCCTCTGGTTAGGTTGGCACCGAACCCGGCGCTGGCCATCCGGGTCAGCTGACTTTAGCCTCCTCGTTCCTGAGCCTGCCCAATCTTTTTCCAGGGTGGCTGCAGGAAATTCTTACATACCTGGCAGTCTGCTGAGGTGGTCAAACCCCAGACAATAAACACCGTGGTGTGTGGGTCAGCCCTGGCAAGACTTCCCCACAAACATCACAGTGTTGAAACCCAGTGGGCCGGTTTTTCTTTTGGGTTTCTCAGACATAATGCCAGCCTAAGCAAAAACTTGCCCTTTAACGGCAGTGCTAGGTCAAGACACCTGATCGGTTCCTAACCGTGTCGCAGGTATTGGAAAAAACGAATAAATCCAGCTTTTTAGAACCGATAAGAACTGGGAACCGCACTCTAAAATAGTAACTTTTAGTTTTAAATGAGTTTAAACCCACTGATCGGTTCAAAACCGAACGATAACTTACAAGTTCCACACAGACAAAACTTCATTTACTGATGGTTACCACAGATAGAGCTGAACGTAACGGTTTATGGGTTAAATAAACTATTCTCGTTAAGTCAACCCGAGAAAACACTTTAAACCGAGAAATGAACCGAGCAGAAGGAGAAATCTCCGGAGCGACTGTTCACTGAGGCGGAGTAAAGAATCTGACAGTTCAAGTTTGAAATGACACAGATAGAGCTGCTCTCGTGCTAAAATTCTATTTTGGAATGGTTTTAACCATTTCACTCTGGGGCAGTTCTAGAGCTGGATCAAACTGCTAATGTCTATAATATAGCAAGACTTCATGTTGTTTGAAAATCAGATTCCACTGACACGGCTTGCAATTCACTGATACATCTGGCCGAGGTAATGGCTACTAAAAACACAGTTTTCCAAGTCAAGTACTTAAGCTCTGCTGAGGACATAGGTTCAAATGTGGGGGCTGCATAAGCTGAGCAATGCAAACATTTAAGCCCCAGGCAGGGGCAGGATCCCTAAAGGGAGGATTGGTATGAAGCAATCCCTTGAAAAATTTACAAAACACTGGATGAGATGATAGTGAGGAAGACTTTCCCACTGACAAAAAAGCAAAAACAGCTGACAAGTGTACCTTGAGAGTAGCTGGTCTGAGGCCTAGGCCATTAACATGGATGATATAATCCAGAACTGTAGACAATTCAGCAGTGTCTGGAGGAATATGCTTCCTGGAACACCAAATGCTGAATCTTTTCCATTTGGAGTTATAAGCATTTCTGGTGGAGGGCTTTCGAGGAGCTTTGAGAATATCTAGAACCCCCTGAGACAGATGCAAATCTGCATACTCTTAACTCTTCAAGAGCCATGCCTTCAGATTGAGAGAACGAAGACTGAGGTACCAAATCCTTCACTGAGAGGAGGTTAACAGACAGGTTGTAATTCCTGGGACGAGACATGGGAAGATGGACTGCTAGAGACAGCAACAGAGGGTACCAAGGCTGTCTGGCCCAGTCTGGAGCAATCAGGATCACTTTGCAAGGTTGTGACCTTATCTTGACTAGGACTTTGAACAGTAGAGGAAAGGGAGGGAAGGCATACAGAAATTTCCCTTCCCAGTTCAAAATCAGAGCATCCAGAGGGACTGAACCCAAGACTGGGGGTCTGCAAACAAACAGAGAAAGTTGGTGATTGTCTGGGGCTGCAAAGAGATCTCATCTCTGGAGGCCCCACCTTGAAAAATCAATACTCAAAATCAGAGGGTCCAGGGACCAATCGTGATGTCCCTGGGAGATCCTGCCCAGTGCATCTGCCAGCACATTGTCCTTTCCTGGAGGGTGGACTGCAATCAGAGAGGTCTGCAGGGAATAAGCCAGAGACCACAATTTCATTGCTTCTCTGCACAAGGTCATAGACCGAGTGCCTTCCTGCTTGTTGATGTACCACATGGTGGTGGTGTTGTTTGTTCTGACCTGAACCACCTTGTTCTGCACCAACTGAAAGAAGGCTTGCAGGGCCAGAAAAACTGCCCTGAGTGCCAGGAGATTGATATGAAGAAGGGACTCCTGAGGGGACCACAGTCCTTGGGCTGTGAGATCCCCCAGTTGAGCTCCCCACCCCAAAAGAGAAGCTTCCATGGTAAGGACCACCGAATGAGACTGAGTGACAAAACGGTCCCCTTGCCTTAATTTGTCCTGATCCTGCCACCATTGAAGAACTTGGATCAGTATCCGAGTCACTGGAATCAGTTTGGTAAGAGGGTCCTTCCTTTGGGACCAAAAGGCCCTCAGATGGAACTGAATGTCCCTCATCTGAAATCTTGCCCCCTGGACCACTGCTGTAGAAGCTGCCATGTGGCCCAAAAGCTGAAGGAAATGCCTTGCTGGTCGGGACACCTCAAGGCTGAAGGAAGAAGCCAGTTCTATAAGAACTCTTGCCCTTTCCAGGGGAAAAAAGGCTGTTGCTTTGACAATATCTAGCTCTGCCCCTATAAAGGTAAGAAGCTGCACTGGTTCGAGAACTAATTTGGAGAGGTTGAGAAGAAAACCCAGAGAAGTGAGCACTTGCTGAATCACTTGCAGGTCTGACTTGACTTGGTCTGGAGACCGACCCACTATGAGCCAATCGTCCAGATATGGAAAAATGGAAATCTTTTGCCTTCTTAGAAAGACAACTACTACTGCCAGGCGCTCTGTTAAGACCCTTGGAGCTGATGTTAGGCTGAAGGGCATTGCTTTGAACTGATAATGGCCTGAGGGCAACTTGAACCTGAGGTACTTTCTGTGGGAGCACCTGATGGGAATATGAAAGTAGGCATCTTTGAGGTCCAGGGAGACTAGTCAGTCCCCTGGCCTTAGAGAGGGAAGAATTATTCCCAGAGTCACCATCTTGAACTTTGGTTTTAAAAGATGTTTGTTCACGTATCTTAGATCTAGGATGGGTCACCATCCCCTGTCTCTTTTGGGGTAAGGAAGTATCTGGAGTACAGTGTACAGTTCTGGAGATCATACCTACGTAAGGACATAGACAGGGTAGAGAAGGTTCAGAGGAGGGCAACAAAGATGGTGCATGGATTGCATCACAAGTCCTATGAGGACAGGTTGAAGGCACTGAACATGTACTCCCTGAAGGAGAGGAGGGAGAGGGGGATATGATAGAGACATACAAGTATCTTACAGGGAGGAACAAGGTGCAGGAAAACACTATTTTTAAGCGAAAAAGATGTTCCAGGACTAGAGGGCATGGGATGAAGTTGGAGGGAGGACGATTCAGAGGAAACATGAGAAAGAATTTCTTCACAGAACGGGTGGTGGACAAGTGGAACACCCTGCCAGAGGAAGTGGTGGGGGCTGAAACAATCACGGATTTAAGAATGCATGGGATAGACATAAAGGAATTCTGGAGGTCAGGGGTAAGGTGCAACAGACTTCTAGGAAAACAAACTGAACTTACAAGCTCAAATGGGCAGACTGGGTGGGCCATAGGCCCTTATCTGCCAACACTGTCTATGTATCTATGTATCTATGTATGAGTACAGAACTTTGCCCCAGTGTAGGGCAGGAACACTCTCTCTATGGCTCCTAAAGCCAGAAGAGATGAAACTTCTGCCTCTAGGGCAAGGGTCTCGGAGAGACCTGCAGGTGGAAAAGATCTGGCTGTCATCTTTGGAAATTTTTTGAAGCTGAGAACCAGTCCCTGGCTTACTGCTTCCAGGACCCACTTGTCTGATGTAACAGACATCTAGTCTTGGACATAGTAAGGCTGCCCCTACAGGGATAGGAGAGTCGATCCAGGCAGACCCATTAGGGTGTCTGCTTGGCAGGGGCCTTAGGCTGAGGAGTGGATGCAGCCCTGCTCATCCCCCTTCTGCCTCGGCCTCTGAAGAACCCCCTCTGTGAAAAGGGAAAAGAGGCCTGTGCTTGGTAAAAAGGGTTATGAAAAGGCCTGCCCCTACCCCTAGATTGCTGCCTTTGAGGAGTTGCTTGCCTCTCCTTGGCCTGAGCACTCCTATAAGTGGTCCTGTACGCATCTATTTTCTTCATGTAATTCTCTTTCTGCTCCCCAAACAGAGAATTACCCACCACAGGAAAATCCATGGCCTTAGCCTGGGTATCCTGTGAGAGGCTAGTACATCTGAGCTAAGCCATCCTCTGAAGAGCCACAGATGTAGCCATGACTCTTGATGATACATCACTGGAGTCCACAGCAGCATGAAATTGTACCTTCAATGCCTCAATCCCATCAGCAGCCACCTCCTCCAGCTCCTTGGCCAGCTGGGGGGAGGCTTGATTAGCCAGTGCCAGTACAGTGTCCCACCTGGACTTCTGGTACCTGGCTGTATAGGCCATATAGTTCGCCTGCCTGAGTCCCAAGGAAGATGCCATGTACTGCTTCTTTGCCATGGCATCCATCTTCCTGGAGTCTTTGTCTGGGGGGTGTGAAGCCAAGGGGATATTTGCCTTGTCACAGGCAGCAGCCTGCGATACCCCAATATGGCTGCATTGTTTGTATAAAAACTCCATATCTGAGCCTGATAGTGAATACCTCTTGTTCATCCTTCTGTCAACAGGAGGCACAGAATTGGGAGACTTTAGGATTTTTCGTGTCTGCTTCCCACAGGATTTGTGAAGGGGAATAGACAGTGTCCTGGACTCTGGGATGTCCAACATTTCCACATAATCAGGCTCCTCTTGATCCTCCATTGCCTCCTCCATAGGAAGCTGGAGGGTTTCAGCCACTTTTCTGTAAAACAGATAGTGGGGAAGGGACTCAGAAAGCCTAGGCGGGGAAACACCAGAAGGTCTGTCTGGGGAGATGTCCGGTTCCACAGGCACATCCAGACTTTCACCATCATCACCATCATCTTCAAACTCCCCCTCCTCCTCAAACCTGGTTCATAAAAGTCTTCAGGGGTATAATCTGGAACAGGGAGCCGACGAAATGAACCCCTGCAAAAGGTCGGCGCGGATTGGTCGGAACGAGCTGAGCGATTCCACAATCCGAATCGCTCTGGCTAATTCTTTGGTGGTCGGAACATGAACCTCTGGATCCGAACCAGTCGATTTCTCTTTGTGTTTCCTTTTTGTAGGAGCCAACCCCTCAGGATCGGCTCTTCTCTTGCCCAAAGAAGTATCGCCCTGGTCAGAGGGCATTCCTTCTGGTTCGGTCGGAACCGAACCAGGCTGGCCATCCGGGTCAGCGGACTTCTCGGCCTCCTTCTCCCTAAGTCTACCTAATCTCTTTTCAAGGGTAGATTTAGGAAAATGTTTACAAATTTGGCAGTCTGTATCGAGGTGTTCAAATCCCAGACAATAAACACAGGTGGTGTGGGGATCGGCCTTAGCAAAGAACTCACCACACTCACTGCAGTGTTGAAACCCAGTGGGCCCAGTTTTCTTCTTGGGTTTCTCAGACATGGCCAGCCTAACCAATGTACCCTTTTTATGGCAACCACCAGGCAAGACTCCCTTATCGGTTTCTAACCGTGCCACGGGTATTGTAAAAAAACGTTCAAAACATGTTTTTTTAGAACCGATAAGGACCGGTAACCACACTCTAAAGTAAAACACAAGAATTCACTACAAGTGATCGGTTCAGCCGAACCGATCTAACACTTTATAATTTCCACACAGAATTCAGACAAAAACCTATCTAGTACTCACGGTACCGCAGACAAAGACTGAACCGACTATGCGGAATAATTTCGGTTTAAAACCGAAAACTTAACTGACACTTTAACCGTCTTTCGAACCGAGCTGAAGGAGAACTCTCCAGAGTGACTGTTTAGTGAGGCGGACTAAAGAATCTGATGGTTGGGGTTCAAAGGGCTGCAGACAGAGACCTCATCTGAGCTTCAGGTCAGCATTCTATGCACTGCATAGAAAGTTACCCTTTGTTCTCCGGGGCAGTTTAAAGGCTGGAGCTAACTGCAATAGTCAGAATACAGCAAGACTTCATGCTGTTTGAATGCCCACTTCTCCTGCTCCAATTTGGTTCCTATGCAAGGACCCCTCCCTACTATCCCCAAACCCTAGGTTAGTTGCATTGTCCACCTGCCCCCTCACCCCCTTTTTTATCTCCACTGGGTTGGCCTCATCACCACCCTTCTTAGCAGGACTAGACCTTGCAATTCCCCTGTCACCCTCCTTCTCGTCCCTCCTTCACCCCCCATTCACTTCAATTGGCCTTTTAAGACCCCTGGTTAGCTGCTGGTTTGAGTGCAAGGCCCCCCTTTGCTCTTCCTGTTTCCCTAGCAGCTACTCTGCCCATCTCTCCCCCCTCCACCACTGCTCCAAACTCCCCTCTTCATCATGAATCAAACATAGTGGTTCATAACTATTGTAGCACTCAAGGCCCCCTCTCTCATCCCGCCCTGTTGCCACCCTATTTCCCCTACCCATCTCTCCTTTTGCAGTGCCTTCCTCTTTTTTCCCTGGACACTGCCTGCATTCCCGGTAGTCGCCACCTTTAGGGCACCCCCTAGTGGGGCCTCCCTGCAACCCAAGGCCTTCCACCATTTCTCCACCCCTCTTGTCTGCTGGAAGGGATCCAGAGGCTACCATACCAACACCCACATGCCCCTTGCCATCTAACCCTGAACTGGTGGACCATCCCAGATCAATACACCATATCCCATATACAAGATGCCCTGGATTGCTTGAATGCGAGCAAATGGTTTTCAGTATTGGATCTTCACAGCAGATATTACCAGATTCCGATGGCCCCGAGGTCTGTGAGAAAACTGCCTTCATCTGTTCTTTGGGGTTCTATGAATTCCTAAGAATGCCACATGGGATTTCTGGTGCCCCGGCCACCTTTCAACGACTGATAGACTGCATGGTGGGAGATATGAACTTGCTGGAATGCCTAGTGCACCTAGATGATGTCATTGTGTTTGGACACACATTAGAGGAGCATGAGACACAACTGTATAAAGTCCTAGACTGATTGGAAGACTTCAGCCTCAAGCTGTCCATTGACAAGTGCCAGTTTTTCAAACCTCCGTGAAGTATGTGGGGCACATAGTATCTGCAGAAGTGATAGAGACTGATCCCAGTAAGGTTGAGTCACTGACTACTTGTCCCCAGCCCCATAACTTGAAAGAACTACAATGTTTCCTGGGGTTCTGTGGCTACTACCGCAGGTTCATAAAAGACTATTCCAAGGTGATTCACCCACTCCCGAATCTCACCCAGGGTTACCCCTCTACCAACCGTAAATACAAGAAAGGGGCTGTTAAAGAACCCGAGAAAGCATACTTCCGAATAGACGAACCTTTCAGGCCCCGCTGTTGAATCTGAAGCAGCTTTCCACGAAGTCGTATACCAGCTTACCCACACCCCCATCCTCACCTATGCTGACCCTACCAAGCCCTATGTGCTGCATACGGACGCTAGTCTGCAGGGCCTAGGAGCTGTGCTGTATCAAGACCATGAGGATGGTTTGAGACCAGTGGCTTTTGCCAGCAGGAGCTTGACCCTGTCAGAACGAAACTAGCTGGAGTTCCTTGCCCTAAAATGGGCCATTGTTGACCAGTTTCATGGGTACCTCTATAGGGCAAAGATATTGGTGAAGACCGACAATAATGCGTTAACCTATGTACAGACTTCAGCTAAGTTGGACGCCACTGGGCACCAGTGGCTCTCTGCTTTATCAAACTATGATTATGCTGTCGCATACAGGCCAGGACTGAACCATATTGATGCTGACACCCTGTCATGAAGGCCAGTCTCCAAGAGTGATTAGGTCAGGTTGTCTGAACCTGACATCCGAGCATTGTGCCAAAAGTTTGACAGAGATGAACTGATGTCTGCGGACACAGTGGACTGACTAGTAGATTACTTGGGCCCTCCTGATACCTGCATACCAGCTGCCTATTGCCATTTCTCTGCTCTAGATATTAGTGCACTACCTCAACTTGACAATGACAGTATTCAGTGGGCTCAATCCCAAGATCCTATGATTCAACCTGCACTTCATGCCCTGCGTGCAGGGAAAGATGTTTCTAAGTTGTGTTCCCCTGACTTGCGAACTGCCCTATTGTTTAAAGAAGGCCCCAGGTTGAAGTTACTCAATCAGTTGTTGCACAGAGAGACAGTTGATCGTAGTGGTCAAGTAGACAAGCAACAATTGGTCCTGCCCACAGCCTTTAAACACTTGGTACTGAGATCTCTCCACAATCACATGGGGCGTCTCGGTATTGACAGGACTCTTGACCTGGTACAGTCTTGATTCTACTGGCCCAAGATGGGGGCTGATGTTGAGCACCATGTAAAGACCTGTAGTCGTTGCCTCCCAAAGAAAAGCCCTGCCTCGGAGGGCTGCCCCCCTTGTCAATATCACTACCCGTGCCCCTATGGAACTGGTTGACATAGATTTTTTATGTTTAAACCTGATTAACAGAATATTGGCAATGTGTTAGTGGTTACGGATCATTTCACACAATATGCACATGTTTTTCCAACTAAAGATCAAAAAGCCTCTACCGTGGCCAAGCTGCTAATGGAAAAATTCTTTGTCCTCTATGGTGCCAAATCCTATGAGCTCCACACAAGTCTGAGAGGGGTGGTTTAGTGAAGGGGGCAAACCAGAAGAATTCACACTTGTAGACAGTTCTTCTGTATTTCAAGTATCTGAATCTTTTATTTTAAATAGTGGCCCAATTCCTCTACGTTTTGCCAATACACAATTGGCTTCATCAGGAGGTGCCTTTTAAAAGAACCTTATTCACATTCTGATTTTTCAGCACATCTTTATTTAGAAAACTTCTAAAAAGCCCCTTCTATTGGCAATTCTTGACTTTTCTCATGTCCATCCACGCTGCAGCTCAGGTAATTCTAAATGGTGCCCCCCAGCAGATCCACTCTGACCAAGGCAGAGACTTTGAAAGTCAGCTAATCAAAGAAATGCTCTTCCTGTGGAGGGGGGTGCGGAAGTCAAGAACCACCCCCTATCACCCACAGGAGGACCCTCAGCCGGAATGTTTTAACCGCACCCTTCTAGACATGCTGGGCACCCTCCACCCAAAAGACAAGCATAAGTGAAGCCAGCAGAGTATCACTTTGGTACACACGTACAATTGCACCAAAAATGACACTACTGGGTTCTCCCCCTACCACCTCATGTTTGGGAGGGAGGTCCGCCTGCCAGTTGATGTCTGTTTTGGGGTCTCTCCAGATAGGGTCCAAGCTGAAAACTACCTGCAGTATGTACAGAAACTGAAAGCTCAATTGAACCATGCATATCAACTGGCCCAGACAATGGCCACTAAAAGAAATCTCGCCAACAAAGAGAGGCACAACAAGAAAGTAAAGGCTCAAGAGCTACGGCCCAGAGACCGTGTGTTGTTACGCAATTTGGGACTACATGGCAAGCACAAATTGCTGATAGGTGGCACCATCTTCCTCATGTAGTAGTTGGAAAGTTGGATGATCTACCAGTATACAAGATATGCCCAGAGAAGAACTCTAAAGCTGTCAAGACCATGTACTGTAACCACTTGCTGCCTATTGGACAAATTATTATTGAAGCTGAGCCAGCAGACATTGCCTCCCCTGGGCCAGTGACTCATGCTGCTGCACAAAAGTGACAGAGTCAACCTACCCCAGTAGTTACAGATTTAAGGTTTCCCCTGCAGCAGGCCCAGAATGATAGTGACTGTCAGTCCACCTCTGATGAAAGTGACTATGGTAATGCCTATTATCCCTCCTATGAATTAAGTCAGTTGTTTCATGGAAATCCTATGCAGAATCGTGGGGATGAAGTTGGGCCTTCTGGACTGCCTAACCCCCCAGCTTCATTCTTGGAGCCAACGCTCCCTGAAAGTGAAGTGCAAAGTATCACGTCTAAGGCTGTGGACTCCCTGTGTTTAGTGGAACTGTGTGACTTGCCCGAAGAAAGAGCTGATGATCTGAGTCTCTCTAGTGACACACCAGAACCTGAACAACAATACGAGAGTGCTGACAGCCCTCCTTCAGTGCCAAAAGAAAAAAATTACTCACCTTAGTAATTATGTTTCTTCTAGTGGTGTCTTGCTGTATTCTGACAAATGCAGTTAGGTCCTGCCTTTCAACTGCCCCGGAGAACACAGGGTTAACTTTTCTATGCATGGCATAGAATGTTCATCTCGAGCTCGGTTGAAGCCTCTGCCTGTTGCTATTGGAACTGCAACCGTCAGATATTTATGAGCAGAAACTCACTAGGTGTTCTGTATGGAAACTGTAAAATTTTTAACTAGCCAACTGGCAGAAATATAATGTTTTTGGTTCTCAAAGGAAGACTCAAGTCAGAAAACCCAAAAACCAAAACCAATCAAATGAACAACATTCTACCCAAAGAAAAAGAGAGGTGTAAAGGGGGCACCTCTATGGTGCCAACACTGCACCTGCCTACCTAGTCCCCAAAAATCTAGGTTCTGAGAGGGGAGGGAGGCGGGGGAGGTCAGAATACAGCAAGACTCCACTAGAAGAAACATAATTACTAAGGTGAGTAATTTTTTCTTCAAACAACATGAAGTCTTGCTGTAGTCTGACAAATGCAGACTACCAAGCAGTACCTCCATGGAGGAGGGACAGAGCCTACTTTGGAAACAGGCTCTGAAGTACTGCTGTGCCAAACCGAGCATCACTCCTAGCCTGGATATCCAGAGAGTAATGCCTGGTAAAAGTATGGACTGTTTTCCAGGTGGCTGCTTGACAAATTTCTAAGAGAGGGATATCCCTGGCAGCAGCCAGGGAAGCAGCTGTACCTCTTGTGGAATGAGCCCTCAGGCCTGAGCGTGGAATTCTACCCAGCTTTTCATAGCAGAATTGTATACAAGAAACAATCCACCTGGCAATAGATCTCTTAGTGGCAGGTTTGCCCTTCCCAACCTCTCCATCAGTGAGGAACAACTGGAGGGATTCAAACCTGTGACCCTTGGTACACTCTACGTAGTAGCTAAGGGCTCTTTTAACATCCAAATTGTGTAGCCTCCTCTCTCCCAAGGAAGAATGATCAGTGAAGAAAACAGGGAGAGATATAGACTGATTGAGGTGGAAATCTGAAACCATTTTAGGCAAGAACTTTCTGTTAGTTCTAAGGATCACTTTATCTCTGTGAAAAGAGATGAAATCAGATTTCACTGACAAGGCTTGCAATTCACTGATATGTCTGGCAGAAGTAATGGCTACCAAAAACACAGTTTTCCAAGTCATGTACTTAAGCTCTGCTGAGGACAAAGGCTCAAAAGTGGGTTACATAAGCTGAGCAATGCAAACATTAAGATCCCAAGCAGGAGCAGGATCCCTAAGGGGGCGGGTGGTGAAGCAGTCCCTGAAAAACTTACAGAATATAGGATGGGATGACAGAGAGGAAGACTTGCCCAGAGTCACTATTTTGAACTTTGGTTTTAAAGGTGTTTGTTCAGATATCTTAGGTCCAGGATGGGCTGCCATTCTCCTGTCTTTTTGGGGGTTAGGAAGTACCTGGAGTACAATCCTTTGCCCCTGTGTAGGATGGGAACCTTCTCTATGGCTCTGAGAGCTAGGAGGGAAGAAACCTCTGCCTCTAAGGCAAGGGTCTCTGATGGATTTGCAGGTGGAAAGGATCTGGTTCTTATCTTGGGACATTTTTGGAAGCTGAGAACCAGTCCCTGGCTTACTACTTCCAGGACCCACTTGTCTGATGTCAAAGACTTCCAGTTCTGGACAAAGTAAGCCAGCCTGCCCCCTACTGGTATTGGAAAATCGGCCGGGGCAAACCCATCAGGGTGATGCTTGGCAGGGGCTTTAGGCTGAGGGGTGGAGGAAGGCCTGCTCATCCCCCGTCTGCATCTCCCTCTGAAGAACCCCCTCTGAGAATAAGAAGAGGAGGCCTGAGCTTGGTAAGAAGGCTTTTGGAAAGGCCTGCCCCTGCCCCTGGAATGCTGTCTTTGAGGAGTGGCTTGTCTTTCTTTGGCCTGAGCACTCCAGTAAGTGGTCCTGTGTTCGTCCATCTTTTTCATGTAGTTCTGTCTGCTCCCCAAACAGAAAATTACCAATAACAGCGAAATCCATGGCCTTAGCCTGGGTATCCTGTGATAGGCTAGTACATCTGAGCCAAGCCATCCTACAAAGAGCCACCAATGTAGCCATGACTCTTGATGAAACATCACTGGAGTCCACAGCAGCATGAAATTGCACTTTGGATGCCTCAATCCCATCTGCAGCCACCTGCTCCAGCTCCTTGGCAAGCTGGTCAGGGGCCTGTTTAGCCAGAGCCAGCACAGTGTCCCATCTGGACTTCTGGTATCTAGCTGTGTAGGCCATACAGTTAGCCTGCCTGAGTCCCAAAGATGCTGCCACTGCACTGTTTCTTTGCCATGGCATCAATCCTCCTGGAGTTCTTATCTGGGGGGTGTGATGCCAAGGGGATATTTGCCTTATCACAGGCAGCAGCCTGCACTACCCCAACATGGCTGCATTGCTGGGAAAGGAACTCCGTGTCTGAGCCTGAAAGAGTATACCTCTTGTCCATTCGTCTGTCCACAGGAGGTATGGAGTTAGGAGTCTTAAGAATTTTATTTGTCTGTGTCCCAAAAGATTTATGGAGGGGAATAGACAGTCTCCTGGACACTGGGATGTCCATCATTTCAACAAAATCAGGCTCCTCATGATCCTCTACTGCTTCTTCCATGGGAAGCTGGGGGGTTTCAGCCACTTTTTTGTAAAACATAAAGTGGGAAAGGGACTCAGAAAGCCTAGGAGGAGAAACACCTGAAGGTCTGTCTGGGGAGATGTCCGGGTCAATAGGCACATCCAGACTTTCATAATCACCATCATCATCCTCATACTCTCCCTTCTCCTCATCCGGTTCATAAAATTCTTCTAAGGTGTAATCCGGAACTGGGGGAACAGACCGAACCGAACCCCTGCCAGATGGTGCCGGTTCGGCCAGAACCAAAGTAAGCGATTGCACTATTTTTATCGCCTTGGCCTATCTCATCAGCGGTCAGAGTATGAATTTCTGGATCCGAACCGACGATTTATCTTTTTCTTTAGCCGGAACCGACTCCTCAGAATCGGCCTCCTTTGCTCCCGAAGAAGCACGCCTGGTCAGAGGGTACCCATCTGGTTCGGTTGGAACCAACCGGCTGGCCATCCGGTCAGCGGACTTCTTGGCCTACCTTTCCCTCAGCCTACCTAATCTCTTTTCCAGGGTAGCTTTGGGAAAATTCTTACAAATTTGGCAGTCTGAATCGAGGTGGTCAAACCCCAGATAATAAACACAGGTGGTGTGGGGATCAGGCTTAGCAAAGACTTACCCACACACACTGCAGTGTTGAAACACAGTGGGCCCAGTTTTTTCTTGGGTTTCTCAGACATGGCCAATCCTATCCAAAACTTACCCTTTTTTCGGCAATCTGCCAGGCAAGACTCCCCTATCGGTTCCTGACCTTGTTACGGGTCTTGGAAAAAAACGTAATAAAAATCTGTTTTTTTAGAACCGATATGGACCAGTTACCACACTCTAAGTAAATTCACAGACTTCTTTACCTGAACTGATCGGTTCAGCCGAACCGATTCACAATTTACAAGTTCCACACAGAAACTAAATAGAAAACCTATCTAGTACTCACGGTACCACAGACAGAGACTTAAACTGACAGATTCAGTAGCAGGAATTCGGTAGAAACCGAGCAAAAAATGACACTTTAACCGACTTTTTTGCATATGTTAGAATACAGCAAGACTTCATGTTGTTTGGAAGTCCCACACTGCTTCCAGTTTCAGTTAGATCTGAGTTGGAAAGTGAAGAAGTAACAGCTCGAGACAGTTCGAGCAGCAATCCATAGTGGATTCATGTGGAAGAACTGTGGAAAGGCCTGAGTTCAGCCTGCATGCCTGCCTGCCGTTCCTGAGAGGGAACTTGTGCTTTTTTTCGGAGTGAATCTGAATTTGGAGAGCGAATTAAGCCACTGAATTGTGACCAGGCTCTAACCTGAAGAAGACCGAAGATTTGCTGAATGCGATCATCCTGTCAGGACTTCCAGCAACCTCTGAACTCCTGGATTGTGCAGAGACTCCGTAATTGCGACTGGTGAGCCATTTGCCTGGTACAGTGGAATTTCCTTACATGTGAATGTGCTGTGTGCTTGTAGTGGGTCATGATTTGGTTCACCACTGTGTGTCTGAACTGTGTTTGCTTGCTGGAGGCTGTATCCAGCTCCACAGACTGAATCTGTATCCATTTCCATTTGCATGGGCCTTACTACACTGGCCCAGCCAGAATACCTGCTACGCAGAGAAAGTCATAGATGAGAGACCGACCTGGGGATCTTGCCCCTGCTCAATGCCTTGAACAGGAACGAGACCTCAGTGATTCATGTGGGCCCTGCTTCTCCGGGCACTCCAGCTCAACAGCCTGCAGCCTCGATTTCTTATCCTGCCTGTGTCCAGTATGAAATAATTACTCACCTTAGTAATTGTGTTTCTTCTAATGGAGTCTTGCTGTATTCTGACATTATGCAGTTAGCCCCAGCACTTGAACTGCTCCAGAAAGGAAAGAGTTAACTTTATGCCAGAGCATAGAACATTGAGCTTGAGCTCAGTTGAAACCTCTGTCTGCTGCACTTTGAAGTGTAACCGTCAGATTCTTATGAGTTAATACTAACTAACTAAACCTGCTAAGTGGAAATTGTAAAATCTACAAGCCAAAAGGCAATCAAATATTTTGGATCCCCAAAAAGACTCAAGTTGAGAACTCCAAAACAAAAACTAGGTAATGAACAAAACATAACTATAGAAAAATATATAACTTAACCCAATTCCTGTTTCTATAAAGGGGAGAGTGCCAATTGCACCCCTGAGGTGCAACACTGCACCTGCCAGCCCACTTCCCAAAAAAACAGGTTCTAAGAGGGGGAGGCAGGAAGGGAGGTAAGAATACAGCAAGACTCCATTAGAAGAAACACAATTACTAAGGTGAGTATTTTTTTCTTCAAGCAACATGAAGTCTTGCTGTATTCTGACATTATGCAGACTACCAAGCAATACCTCCATGGAGGAGGGTACCAAACCTATTTGGGGAATAGGCTCTGCAGTACTGCTGTACCAAACCTAGCATCACTCCTAGCCTGGGTATCCATAGAGTAATGCTTGGTGAATGTATGGACTGTTTTCCAGGTGATTGCTTTACATATCTCTAACAAGGGTATATCTCTGGCAGCAGCCAGAGAAGCAGATGTACCTCTAGTCGAATGAGCCCTCAGGCCTGAGGGGGGTACTTTTCCTAGCTTTTCATAGCAGAACTGTATACAAAAGACAATCCACCTGTCAATAGTCCTCTTAGTAGCAGGTTTATCCTTTCCCACTTCACCATAAGTGAGAAACAACTGAGGACAGTCATACCTAAGTGCCTTAGTGCACTCAATGTAGTAGCTAAGTGCCCTCTTAACATCCAAACTGTGTAATCTTCTCTCTCCTGAAGAATGATCAGTGAAGAACACAGGAGGAGACATGGATTGGTTCAGATGAAAATCTGAAACCACTTTAGGTAAGAACCTCCTGTTGGTTCTAAGGACCACCTTATCTCTATGTAAAGAGAGAAAATTAGGCTCCACTGACAGAGCTTGTAATTCACTGATACGCCTGGCAGAGGTAATAGCTACCAGGAACACTGCTTTCCAAGTCAAGTACTTAAGTTCTGCTGAGGCCAAAGGCTCAAATGGTGGTTGCATAAGCTGAGCAATTCAAACATTAAGATCCCAAGCAGGGGTAGGAATTCTAAAAGGAGGATTGGTGCGGAGCAATCCTTTAAAGAATTTACAGAAAACAGGATGAGATGCCAGTGAGGAGGCCTTTCCCACTGACAGGAATGCAGAAACAGCTGACAAGTGTACTTTCAGGGTAGCTGGTCTGAGGCCTAAGCCACGAAAAAGAGATTACTATGAAATATGGATTTATGGTCATCACTCACTTAAATATTAGGAGTCTGAGAAATAAGTTTGATGAGTTGAGAGATTGGGTTAATGAAGCCAAACCAGGGGTTCTGGTTTCAACAGAAACCTGGTTGGATGGTAGAACTCCGAACTCATCTGTTGACTCGGAACATTTCCAATTGTTCAGAAGGGACTGGACAAAAAGGGGGGGGGGGATTATTGTTTATACAGATTGCAGTCTAATAGTTCATGAGGTATATTACCCCTTTCTTAGTAATGGTCTGGAAGTGTTGGTATTGGAATTAGAGGGTACCTTTTCGAAAACCTTTGCTGTTAGTAGGGATCAATAAACCGCCCAAGGTTTCGCTGCATGTTTTTTCAGATCTACATGAGTTTTTGACTGGTTATCGAGATACCCATGAACTACTTATAACTGGAGATTTTAATGTAGATTGGTTGACCGTAGATGGGAATCACGAACTGGTTGATTTCCAGATTGGACTGGGTTTGACCCAGCTAATTCTGGAAAAAAACAGAATTAACCATAGAGATCTTAAGAGATCTACAACTTTGGACATGATGTTTACTAATTCCCCCCAGCTTTAATTTAAGGCTGGAGTTCTTCCAGAATCTTTTTTGGATCATCAAGTTATTTACTCGATTAGAAATAATGTGGTTAGAATAGGCACTAAATCAAAAATATTCTGGAGATGTTTTAAAAATTTTGATTATATTAGTTTCATGAATGATGTTGAAAATATCAACTGGAATAGACTGGAATTTATCCCTACTTCATCAGCCGCTTGGGAATTTTTCCTAAGCGAATTTATGACTATCTGTAATAAACATGCACTCCTAAAATCAAGACTTACAAAAAATGAAGGTAATACCTGGTTTTCTCCTGAATTATATAGAATTAGGAAAGATAGGAATAAAAAATGGAAGAAAGCAAAACAAACAATGTTAAATCAGGATTGGGTTTCCTATAGACAGGCTCGAAATTTTTATACTACCAAAATTAGGGACTCTAAAAAACAGTTTGTTCATTCTAATTTGGAGGCTAATCACAAAAAGAATCTGAGGAGGTTCTGGGGAATTATTTCGAACCTAGTGGGGAAAAATAAACAGAATTGTGTAAATAAAATAGAAAAAGATGGTATTGCACTGCCTTTGGGTAAAGAAATGGTCGATGCCTTTAATGACTATTTCTCAAAAGTGGCTTCATCAAGCCCTTTAGATAGGGTCCATAGTGATCAAAATGAGTCTTCGAGGCCAAACTATAGAGATACTAGTATAGAAGTTGGAGAAATAGGTGGCTTCGATTTTGATTATATTTCCCCGGAAATTATACGATCTGAACTCTTGAAATTGGATACTTCCAAGGCGAAAGGATCAGACGAGATTCCCTCTACATTGTTGAAATATGCAGCACCTTGTGTGGCTTATCCTTTGGCCTACATTTTCAATTTATCTATTGAAAGAGGGGAATTTCCAGATGGATGGAAGACTGCAAAGGTTAGACCTATATTTAAAGCTGGAGACAAGAGCGAGTTGGGCAATTATCGGCCCATCTCGCTCTTGTCTCAGATTTCTAAAATATTTGAAAAGATTGTATCTTGTCAGTTGAAAGGCTTTCTTGAGGATAACAATAAATTGGCATCTTTTCAATCAGGATTTGGGTACTTCATAGCACACAAACAGCATTGATAAAGGTTGTAGGCGATCTCCAACTGAGTCTGGACAGGAGGTTAATGACAGGTGCTCTATTTATAGATCTTTCAAAAGCGTTTGATACCCTCAACCATCGGGTACTCCTGTCCAGACTCAGTGGGATTGGCTTGTCATCTCAATCAGTTAAGTGGTTTTCTTCTTACTTGATGGACCGAAGACAATTCGTAGAAGTGGGCTCCTATAAATCTGAGATACTGGAAATAAAAAATGGAGTACCACAGGGTTCGATCTTGGGGCCTTTATTATTTAATGTTTATATGAATGACCTCAAGATTGTATCTACATCTGCACAGTGTCATATGTATGCTGATGACACTGTGCTGTATGTTGAGGGAGATACTGTAGAATCTATAAATGAGAGGCTGCAACTGGCCTTTGATGAAATTCAGGATTTCTTTAAGATGAATTACCTTATCCTAAATACTAACAAAACACAATCATTGTTGTTTAAAAATAATAATAACAATAAAAAAGATTTGCATTTGGAAATACACACAGCTGATGGCATTGCCATCAAGCAGGTGGACTTGTACAAATATCTTGGGCTCTGGTTAGACCCTAGTTTAGGGTGGGATATATATATAAACTCTCTTATAAAAAATATCAATAGAAAATTGGGTGTATTGTATAAATATAAAAGGTTTATGACCAGAGAAGTCCGCCTGACTGTAGTTAACTCTTTGATACTTCCAGTGATGGATTATGGTGATCTGCTTTATGGAGGAGCCTTAGAAAAATATACAGGTAGCATAGACTTAGTCTTTCGCAGATTGGCTCTTTTTGTTTTGGATGCCCCTTATAGAACACACAGGTGTCTACTCTTTAAGGAATTAGACTGGCTCAGTCCCACAGTGAGAAGAGATCTACATTTGCTTCAGTTTATGATTAAAGTATGGTATAAGGAAGTACCCAACTATAACATTGACCTATTTGAGGTTAGAAAGATCAAGGAAAGTCTAAGGGCCTCAACCGGAACTTAATTTGTTCCGCTTAAATGTAATCTGAATATAGGTAAATCTTCTGTCCTTGCCAGAGGCATTAGCCTATGGAATAGATCCCCTCCAGCTTTGAGAAGTAACAAACCCAAGCATAACATAAGTGAACTAAAGAAATGATATATGTTTGCACTAAACATTAGCACTTTAAAGTTTGATTGTTATGTTTTTTGGAATAGTCTTTTTTCATTTTTAATTTTATCTATTGTTTGTTAGTTGTTTTTACTTGTTGTTTTGTATTCTGCTGTATTGTCAATTTATGTGGAATCTCCTAATGATATTTGGAACTTCATTGAAAATGAGCTATGCTCAATTGATAGTATCCATTTTATTCGTATTTGAATAAAAAAATTATTTACTACTACTACTACTACATTAAGATGAACCATATACTGCAGAACTGTAGCCAAGTAGCAGAATCTGGGGATATGTGCTTATTGGAACACCAAATGCTGAATCTTTTCCATTTGGAGTTATATATGTTTTTCTGGTGGCAGGTTTTTAAGAGGTTTTGAGAATGTCCAGAACCCCCTGAGACAAATGCACGCTTGCATATTCTAGCTCTTCAAGTGCCATGCCATGAGATTGAGAGACTGAAGGTTGGGCTACCAAATCCTCCCCTGAGAGGAGGTTAACAGGTTGTGATTCTTGGGAAGAGACAGGAGAAGATGGACTGCTAGGGACAGCACCAGAGGATACTAAGGCTGCCTGGCCCAGTCTGGAGCAATCAGGATCACTTTGCAAGACTGTGACCTTATCTTGACCTGAACTTTGAATAATAGAGGAAAGGGGGGAAAGGCACACAGAAATTTCCCCTCCCAATCCAGAAGTAGAGCATCCACGGGGACTGAGCCCAAGACTGTGGGTCTGCAACATAAAAGAGGAAGTTGGTGATTGTCTGGGGCTGCAAAGAGATCTATTTTTGGAGTGCCCCACCTTGAAAAAAATCACCTTTAACACTAGGGGATCCAGGGACCATTCGTGATGGCCCTGAGAAATCCTGCTCAATGCATCTGCTAGTACATTGTCCTTCCCTGGAAGGTGGACTGCTACAAGAATGTCTCTAGGGAATAAGCCAGGGACCATAACTTCATGGCTTCTGTGCACAAGGCCGTAGACTGAATGCCTCCCTGCTTGTTGATGTACCACATGGTGGTGGTGTTGTCTGTCCTGACCTGAACCACCTTGTTCTGTACTGAGTCCGAGAAAGCTTGTAGAGCCAGGTGCACTGCCCTGAGCTCCAGCAGACTGATGTGAAGTAGAGACTCCTGAGGGGACCACACTCCCTATGCTGTGAGGGCTCCCAAGTGAGCTCCCCACCCCAGGAGAGAAGCATCTGTGGTTAAAACCACAGAGTGAGACTGAGCGGTGAATGGGACTTCTTGTCTGAGGTTGTCCTGATCCACCCACCACTGGAGAACCTGGATCAGAGTCTGAGTCACTGGAATTAGTTTGGTTAGAGGATCTTTTTTCTAAGACCAAAAAGCCCTCAAGTGGAACTGGATGTCCCTCATCTGAAATCTGGCCCCTTGTACCACTGCAGTAGAAGTTGCCATGTGGCCCAGGAATTTAAGAAAATGCCTTGCTGGTTGAGACACCAGAAGGTGAAAAGAAGAAGCCAGGGCTATAAGGGCCTTTGCCCTTGCCAGAGGGAGAAAGGCTCTTGCTTTGACAGTATCCAACTCTACCCCTATGAAGGTCAAGAGTTGCACTGGTTCGAGAACTGACTTTGGAAGACTTAGGAAGAATCCTAGAGAAGTGAGCAATTGCTGGGTCACTTGCAGGTTTAACTTGACTTGATCTGGAGACTGACCCACAATGAGCCAGCCATCCAGGTATGGAAATACGGAAATGTTTTGTCTCCTTAGAAAGGTCACTACTACTGCTAGGCATTTTGTGAACACCCTTGGTGCTGATGTTAGGCCGAAGGACATTGCTCTGAACTACTGATAATGGTCTGTAGGTAGTTTGAACCTGAGGTACTTTTTGTGGGAGCACCTGATGTGAATGTGAAAATAGGTATCCTTGAGGTCCAGAGAGGCTAGCCAATCCCCTGGCCTTAGAGAGGGAAGAATTATTCCCAGAGTCACCATTTTGAATTTTGGCTTTACTAGGTGCTTGTTTAAGTATCTTAGATCTAGGATGGGCTGCCACTCCCCTGTCTTTTTTGGGGTAAGGAAGTATCTGGAGTACAGACCTTTGCCCCTGTGAGATGTAGGAACTCTTTCTATGGCTCTGAGAGCCAGCAGAGTGGAAACCTCTGCCTCTAGGGCAATGGTTTCAGAGATGTTTGCTGGTGGAAAAGACCTGACCCTCAACTTTGGAAATTTTTTGAAGCTGAGGGCCAGTCCCTGGCTTACTACCTCCAGGACCCACTTGTCTGAGGTAACAGACTTCCAGGCCTGGAAGTAGTAAGCCAGCCTGCCTCCTACAGGAAAGGGGGAGTCGACCCGGGCTGACACATCAGGGTGTCTGCTTGGCAGGAGCCTTAGACTGGGAGGAGGATGCAGCCCTGCTCATCCCCCTTCTGCCTCTCCCTCTGAAGAACCCTCTCCGAGGAAAAGGAGAGGAGGCCTGTGCCTGGTAGAAACGCCTGTGAAAAGGCCAGCCCCTGCCCCTAGATTGCTGCTTCTGAGGAGTTGCCTGCCTTTCCTTGGCCTGTGCACTCCTGTAGGTGGTCCTGTATTCATCCATTTTCTTCACATGATTCTCTGCTCCCCAAACAGACAATTCTCCATGACAGGGAAATCCATAGCCTTAGCCTGGATGTCCTGTGAGAGGCTAGTACATCTAAGCCAAGCCAATCTCCGAAGAGCCACAGATGTAGCCATGACTCATGATGAGACATCACTGGAGTCCACAGCAGCATGAAAATGGATCTTAGATGCCTCAGTCCCATCAGCAGCCACCTCCTCCAGCTCCTTGGCAAGCTGGGGGGAAGCCTGTTTAGCCTGTTCCAAAACAGTATCCCATCTGGACGTCTGGTATCTGGCTGTGTAGGCCATGTAGTTAGCCTGCCTGAGTCCCAAGGAAGATGCCATGTACTGTTTTTTAGCCACGGCATCCATCGTCCTGGAGTCTTTATCTGGGGGGGTGAAGCCAAGGGTATGTTAGCCTTATCACAGGCTGCAGCCTGCACGACCCCAACATGGCTGCATTGCTGGTACAAGAACTCCATACCTGAGCCTGACAGCATGTACCTCTTGTCCATTTGCCTGTCCACAGGAGGTAGAGAATCTGGTGTTTTAAGCAATCTTTGTGTCTGTTTCCCAAAAGATTTATGGAGGGGACTAAACAGTCTCTTGGACTCTGGGATGTCCATCATTTCCACATAGTCAAGCTCCTCTTGTTCCTCAACAGCTTCAACCAGAGGGAGCTGGAGGTTTTCTGCCACTTTTTTGTAAAACATAAAGTGGGATGGGGACTCAGAAAGCCTAGGAGGGGAAACACCAGAAGGTCTGTCTGGGGAGATGTCCGGTTTTATGGACTCACCCAGACCTTCCATACTATCATCATCATCGTAGTCTTCATTGCCCTCCAGATCTGGTTCATAATACTCTTCTGGGTGTAACCCCTAGGTGGCGCTATCCCAAAGGCTACTACCCCTGCCTGTTTGACTACGGACAGGTTGAGGGGTGGGTGCCTCCACCCAGAGGTCAGGGTTTGTAGTGGTTAGACTAACTTGGTCACAGCCCTCTGGGACACTGAGACCCCCTTTTATCCCCTCTAGTGGCTCACACAGTACACTGGAGTTACAGCCCCAATACCCCACATTTACACACTGTTCACTCATATAGATACCACTTACCCTCGAGACTGATTCTGCAGCACGTCTCTGAGGACCCCCGTAAAGTAAGGTTAATCAACATATACAGCAAAACACAATACTGTTTCCATAAGTACCACCACCACAGACAGTATATAGTATAACAACAAATCTAATTTATTTAGGGGACAGTAACACGGGAGGGGAAACTCAGGTTAATTAGTGGCATTAAATCACAGTACTGTGCACACATACAGGGTCTGAAAAGTCACACTCTGGGTACCCAGGTGGGGGGGGGCTAGCCAGGTCCGCTGCCCGGGGTTAGCCGGCAGGTGCAGATGGATAGGGTCCTGTAGAAGAAGATATATGCACAACACCCAATTGTAATCCGGAGCCGGAGGGCTCAGTCCATGAAACAGTGAAACAACAAGAATTAGATGACACACTTGTGATTGAAAAACAAGCTGCAGGGGAATACCCTGATTTGTACTCACAACACCCAAGCTGAGGATCAGATGGAGAATGTCCCTCTGGATTGCCAGAAGAGCAGGGCATGAGGACAAGGTCCTTGTGACTGGACCCCACTACAGTTGATAGCAAACGGATGTAGTCCGAATTAAGCTGGGGTTTACTTCCAGCTTCGGCACACAATTCACTGTACAGGGGATTTGAAATAGCAATTCCCCACAAGCACTATGCACATTTATATGTAAAAGGAAAGTACTATACCAGGCAGGCTGCTCCTCAATCCCGATCGCAATTACTGCTAAATACCCAGGAGCACACACAGCAGCTTCAGTTCCTGACAGACCGAGCGCGATTCAGCAATTTCTCCAGTCTTCTACAGGGTGAACCTGGTTTCCACACTTCTAGTGCTTCTTTCTCCTCACAATTCGGATTCAATCCAAACTGGCACTCACAAAGGCTGCAGACCGAAACTCAGGGCCTCACACATGCTTCCCGCGCGAAACTATACACTGCAGAAGCACACAGTTCCTTCTCTCCTCTCTGCTACAACTGATCTGATCTTTCCAGTCACAGAGCAGGGCATTTCCTTTAGCTCCACACTATTCTGTTGGCTGATTTAGCTGTCACTCACAATAATACTCCCTCTGTTAGTAGAAAAAGGCGCCAAGGTCAAAACTACATTTCCCAGAGTCACTGCCCATAGAATCCCCTTGTGGCTGGCTCAAATTAAGAGTCCAAGTTCTGATTCATCCACAGGCTCCATTTTAGGGCTCCATTAACCCAATTGGCCCAGCACAGCAGTTTAGGTCCAAAATGGAGAGGTAACACACACGAGTCCCAGCTGCAATAAAGGCAGGTTAGACAAACTACAATTTTGCTAATGCTTTAAATGATTACAGGCAAACAGTTACAGCTTTCAGATGGGCTCCCTTTGCACCTTCAGCGACTGCAAAATGGAGCGATTACTCTGCAGCTTGGGAGGGATTCGAGCATTAAATACACAGTACCCCCATACAAACTAATTAAGTCTGCAAGCAGACAGCTCTTACAGAGACAGTACATGGAGGTTTAAATAGCACTTACTTGCAACCACAGTTAAGCAGCTCAGACTCCAAACTACATCCAGGCTTGGAGCATTCAGGCAAGCTCCTGGAAGACTTTTGGGAACACCCATTTGCAGGGGGATTACATGGGGAATAGTCCAGAACCGGAGGAACCGACCGAACCGAGTGCCTAGCAAGAGGCGTTGGATTAGTCGGAACCGGACGGAACGATTCAACTATACTAAGTGCCCAGGCAATTTCCTCAGTGATTGGACGATGCAGTTCTGGACCCGAACCGGCCAATTTCTCCTTTTTCTTTCTCTTAACCGGAAACGACCCTTTAGGATCAGCTCTCCTTTTGCCCGAGGGAGTCTCGCCCAGCTCAGTGGGCACTCCCTCAGGTTCGGTGGGAACTGAACTGGGCTGGCCATCCGGGTCAGCAGACTTCTCGGCCTCCTTTTCCCTAAGCCTACCCAATCTTTTATCTAAAGTGGCCTTAGGAAAATTTTTACAAATCTGGCAGTCTGAATCAAGGTGGTCAAAACCCAGACAGTAAACACAGGTGGTGTGTGGATTAGCCCTAGCAAAGGCCTCCCCACACTCACTGCAGTGTTGAAACCCGGCGGACCCGGTTTTTCTTTTGGGTTTCTCAAAGCCATCCTAAAACTTACCCTTTACTCTGCAAAAGCCAGGCAAGACCCCTTATCGGTTCCTAACCGTGTCACGGGTATTTGAAAAAAAGGTCTAAAATACGTCTTTTTAGAACTGATAACTGGTACCTCACACTAAATACAGAAACAAAAAATAAACTTAGGAGAAAATAGCAGACAATCAGTTCAGCCGAACCAATTGAAAAAGTATTTTTTTACAATTTCCACACAGAAATCACACTAGTCCTCTACCTAAGTACTTACTGTACTGTAGACAGGGATCTGAACTGAAATAAAATAAGAAATAGCATTTTAAAACCAATGTTTTTACTATACTGAACCGATAGCAAAGGAGAGATCTCCAGAGAGACTGTTCAGTTAGGCAGAGTAAAGAATCTGACGGTTACACTTCAAAGTGCAGCAGACAGAGGTTTGAACCGAGCTCAAGCTCAACATTCTATGCTCTGGCATAGAGTTAACTCTTTCCCCTCCGGAGCAGTTCAAGTGCTGGAGCTAACTGCATAATGTCAGAATACAGCAGGATTTGATGTTGTTTGAATGGGTATCGTGAGTAAATATCAGGGTAGCTCCCTGCAACAACAGCTAAATCTAAAAGTGTTGTCATCTGATTGTCTTGTTGCCTTTTCTTTCACAAACTGAGCCCTCTGGCTCTGGATTACAAATAGTGTGTGTTGTGCATGTTGCTTTCTTCCATCACAGGGTCCCAACCAGCTGCAACATTCCTGGCTAGCCCACCGATTTCCTACCTGGGTACCCAGAGTGTGTGACTGTGTAGGGACTCTGAACTGCATGCATAACTGTCTGATTAATATAGCTTTTAAGCAAATCAACCTGATTACGCCCCTCCCTTGTTCAAGTCCTGTGAACAAATCAGATTTAACTTTGTTTGCATTTAACCTGACTGTGATTCCAGTTTGTGCCAAGAGTATTGTACTGTTGTTATTTGCTGTGCTTAACCTTGTTTTACAGTGGGTCCCCAGGGTCAAGCTAGAGTAACCAGCCCTGGTGGTAAGTGCAAACAGTGTGGGTAATTGCCTGGTGAATAAGGGTCATTGTGAAAGTGATTATTGTATATTGTTCAGGCCACCAGAAGGGAAAGAGGTGGGTTACAGTTTCCCGCAGGGCTGTGCCCAGTTTAGCTTGACCACTAACAACCCTGACCTCTGATTGGAGGCATCCGTTTCATTACTCAGGCCCCTTAACCTGCTACTAGCCAAGCAGGCAGGGGTAATAGCCATTGGGATAGCACCACTTAGGGGTTACAACATCACTGCTTTTTCTGATCTATTTTCCTCGTTCTCCTCTTACCTTCCTTATTTTCTTTGCCTGACTGCCCCTCCAGAGCAGCTGTTATGTAGTCCTGCCCTCATTGTAGCACCAAACTTCAGTCCTGAGGGGATTGGGCAGTGTTCTCTTCCAACAGTACACTCTATGTTTCTCTCACCACCCAGCTGCAAGAGAATACCATGGCTCTGTCCTGTCTCTGTGGATAGTGCTAGTGAGCCCATCATCACTTAACCTTCCCTGGTCCAATGAATAATTAGGTTGTTCACAAATTTGGCTATCCTGCGAGGCAGGGTAACACACTGTTGCCCAACTGCTGGGTCCACACTCCCTACAATGTTTGGGGACTACTGTAGTGCCAACACCATCTTAAAATAACAATTAAAGCATTTACTTAAAGAGGCAGTCTATTTTTTGTATACACTATTCAAAGAGCACGGGAAAGGCAGTTTTCACATAAAAAACTGTTAAAAGTAAAGCTTACCTTAATCCTTCAAATGGATTTATCCTATATTTGAACAAAAAGTGCCTAATGAATTTTTGATGAGATTGTGGATTGCTGTAATCCTTTTTTCCTGATGACATATATAAATACAGGTGTGAGAGCACTTAAAAATAACTGGCTGACTCTTTTAATACACTGAAACCAGAATCTGCTATTCTCCATTTTATATGGGTGGTACAATCAGCCAACATCAGAAACAGATCCACTTTCCTAAAATGGCAGTATATTCTAAAATCAGAAATAATATATAGTACTAAACATCTGTTTCATGCAATCAGGGCAGTGTGACAGCAGTTATATCACTGGTATTGGTATAACAGGGCACCAGCCCCTCCTCAGACCCTCTGGTCCCCAGGATCCTTCGAGAGGTCCTTGATGTAGTGCCCAACTGCCTGATTTATTAAATTGCTCCCTTTGTCTGGGCCTGTTCCCCCTTGCCTGGAAAAAGGCTGTAATCACCCCTATCCTCAAAGGTAGTGACACCTCCTTCCCTGGCAACTATCGACCAATCTCTATTTTTCCCCCTCTTTCTAAAGCCCTGGAAAAAATAGTGGCAGACCAATTATCGGACTATCTTACTTCCCACAACCTACTATGCAAAGAGCAACACAGTTTCCGACCAGGTCATAGTACAACCACTGCTCTGGTTGAGTTCTCAAACTTCCTCCACAAAACACTTCACAAAGGCCACCTCGCGGGGAATGTCTATATTGACCTCTACAAGGCCTCTGATATGGTCTTTCACCCTCTCCTACTTGACACCCTTCAACAACTAGATCTCTAACAAGGCCCGCTGGACTGGTTCACTAGCTATCTCTCTGCAAGGTCTCAATGTGTAAAAATAAACCACAACCTCTCCATCACCCGCCCAGTCCACTCTGGGGTTCCACAAAGCTCCATCCTGGGCCCTCTTCACTTTAGTCTCTATATTAATGCGTTACCAGTCTCCTGCCCCAGCAAAGTCCTTCTTTATGCAGATGATGATGCTGTTCTCCTCTCCGCACACCCTAACCCCATCTCTCTTCAGACCATCCTGCAGCACTCGTTTAGCCAAATTGAAAATTGGTTTAGTGATCGCAGACTAGTCATTAACATTAAAAAAACTAAAGCAATGTTATTTGCTCACCATCAAAATAAGGCTAAAAATGCACCCCTCCATATACAATCCAGCTCACTTCACCCCTTGAGCAAGTTAACAGCTACAAATACCTCGGCATCACTTTTGACTCCGCCCTCACTTTTCACTCCCATATCAACCTCCTCACCTCAGCAACCAACATGCGTACAGGCCTCCTTCACCGCCATTGAGGCCCTCAGATTGGCTGCTACCTCCTCTGTTCTATCGATGATAGATTACGGCCTTCCAGTCTATGCTGCAGCTGATGCCACTGCCTTCAGCAAAATCCAAGTGGCCCTAAACAAAGCCTGGAGGCTCCTCACTGGTGCAGACAGATGGACTTACACGTGCACCCTATATTCTCTAGCCAACATACTCAATCTTGATGAAAGGACTCACTACCAGACCTGCCTCCTGGCAAAAAAGTACTTCTAGGCCTCTCCCTACCAGGAGTCTCCTCCTCCCTTCACCTGGCATCTCCCGCTGCCTCTGCTCGCAGTGCACACAGGACTACTCTCAAAATCGTGAGGGCGTGGACCTCACTTGCCCAGAGATCCTTCCACTGCAGGGCACCTCACTGGTACAATGCCCCACACTACCCAGCTGTCAAAAAATAGGTCCATTTAAGGCAGCTCCTAAATAGCCACCTCCTAATCCACCCGCAACTGCATGTTGCAACTTCTTGGAACTGCCCTAACAGTCTGGGCCTTCTCTCCCTCTCAGGTCCTTATCTTGACCCCGGATGACAGTAGCCTCCTCCAGGCTGCACTGCCTAAATTTTGTGCTTGTCTTTGAACCGAATTTAGCTGCAATCCTGTATAGGACCTCCTCACTATTATTGTAACTGTTGTATGACTAAGGTCTGTAATATGCCCGTATTTTTCTGTATATGTTTTTGTACTGTCACCTGCTAAGACTGTAATCCTTACACCATTACTCTCCTGTTTTCATGCCTATACCCATGTACTCTGTCTAATATGTCTTACTGCACCCTGTATTTTTAAGTCTGGGAATCTGTATGTAATCTGCCGTGGAGCCTTTGGAAATGAGTCCCTGACTGAAAGGTTTGGTAATTCCAAATAAATAAATAAAAATAAAAACAGTTGATTTCTCTTAGTTTGGCAAAAAAAGGTTTAAACAGGATTTTTGTTTGAGAAACCAGTTATTATAAAAATACATATAGGGAGCTATGCATAGTGATTTGTTTTACACACTTGAGGTTTGTGACCACAAGATAAACAACTCTTACTTCTTGGGGTTTATGAGGTCATCACAAACTTTGGGTGTGTAAAAAAACAGTTACGTACTTACTGGAACAGTAGATCTTTGATAGAATCTCTTTCATCAGCCCACACCTTTTAAACTAAACCTACGTCAGCACTAAGACCACGTGGAAACTTTTGCAAACCAGGGGCCGCCCATGATGACATCATGCACCAGCATTTATATAAACGTGGGTGGCCCCTTCTCTCCTCAGTTCCCCACCAGAGATTATGCTTGGAGGATCTCTGTGTGGGGAACCAGGAGATAAAGGCAACACCCAGCATATCAGGCAACAATGAATGCTGGAAAAGGTAGCTATGGAATAAAGCAAGGCAGGAAATCCAGTGCCATACCCCTACAGAGGATGGAGGGTGGACGGCATGACCTGATGAAAGAGATTCTCTCAAAGATCTACTGTTACGGTAAATACATAACTGTTCTATCTTCTTTGACAGTATCTCTTTCTTCAGGCCACACCTTTGGAATGGGTCCCAAACAGTACCAAAAACTGACAGTCTGGGCAGATGGTCACATACTGTATGTTCATGAGAGCAGGCCCTGTAATACAGCTAAGCCAAATCCTGCTCATCTGCAAGACACAATGTCCAGACTGTAATGTTTAGTGAGGTATGGACAGTACTCTATGGGGTGACTGCACAAATCTCAGCAGCTGAAATGTTTAGAAAACAAGCAACAAACGTGGCCATGCCTCGTGTGGAATAAGCACAAACCACTCCAGGAAGTTTCTTACCATACTTCCTATAACAGGACGTAATACAACATGCCAGCCATTTGGACAGGCACTGTTTAGACACAGGGGCACCCTCCTTTCCAGGGGTGAATGAAAAAGCTGAGAGGACATTCTGCTGTCCTTGGTGTAGGTCGCATAATATCTGAGAATTCTAAGTACATCCAAAGAATGGAGTAAAGCTTCCCCTGGACTGGCATACTCTGGGTAGTATACTGGAAGCAAAAATTACTCCCCTTAGTAATTCTGTTTCTTCTAATGGAGTCTTACTGTATTCTGACATATGCAGTTAGCCCCAGCACTTCAACTGCTCTGGAGAGGAAAGAGTTAACTCTATGCAGGAAGCATAACACGTTGAGCTCGAGTTCGGTTTCAGACCTCTGTCTGCAGCACTTCAAAGTGTAACCATCAGATTCTTATGAGCTATTACTAACTAATTACACTTCTTAAAGTGGAAATTGTAACAGAACTTACCCAACGGGCAACACATTTTTGGTTCCCCCAAGACTCAAGTCGAGAACTCAAAATAATAACCAGGTAGTGAACCAACATATAGCTATCAAAACAACATAACAATAACCCACTCCCTCCTTCTAGGAAGGAGGAGTGCCAAGTATACCCCTGAGGTGCAACACTGTACCTGCCAGCAAACTTCCCAAAAACAGGTTCTGAGAGGGGAGGCAGGGAGGGAGGTCAGAAGAAAAAATTACTCACCATAGTAATGTTGTTTCTTCTAATGGAATCTTGCTGTATTCAGACATAATGCAGTTAGCCCCAGAACTTGAACTGCCCCGGACAGGAAAGAGTTAACTCTATGCAGAAGCATAGAACGTTGAGCTTGAGCTCAGTTTTCAAACCTCTGTCTGTGGTACTTCCCAGTGTAACCGTCACATTCTTAAGAGCACACTAACTAACATACTACAGTATGGAAATTGTTCAACACATAGCCAAAGGGCAAAAGATTCTTTTTGGGCCCAAAAGACTCAAGTCGAGAACCCAAGAAGGAAAGGTAGTGACAATATTTAAGTACAAAACACCAGAAAAAATAACAACAACATCCACCCCACCCAAGAGGGAGGGTACAAGGTACACCCTGAGGTGCAACACTGTACCTGCCAGCTCACTTCCCAAAAACCAGGTTCTGAGAGGGGAGGCGGGGGAAGTCTGAATACAGCAAGACTCCATTAGAAGAAACAACATTACTATGGTGAGTAATTTTTTCTTCAAACAATATGAAGACTTGCTGTATTCAGACATAATGCAGACTCCCAAGCAGTTCCCTAAGGAGGAGGGAATGCAGAACCTACTTTGTGAAGAGGCTCTGCAGTACTGCTGTACCACCGAGCATCACTCCTAGCCTGGATGTCCAGGGAGTAATGCTTGGTAAATGTATGGACTGTTTTCCAGGTGGCTGCTTTACATATCTCTAGCAAAGGAATATCCCTGGCCGCAGCCAGGGAAGCAGCTGTACCTCTAGTCGAATGAGCCCTCAGGCCTGAGGGAGGTATTTTGCCTAGCTTCTTATAGCAGAATTGAATACAAGAGACAATCCACCTGACAATAGTTCTCTTAGTGGCAGGTTTGCCCTTCCCCACTTCTCCATAAGTGAGAAACAACTGGAGGAAGTCAAACGTGTGAGTCTTAGTATGCTCTATGTAGAAACTAAGGGCTCTTTTAATATCCAAACTGTGTAAACTTATTTCTCCTAAAGAAGAATGATCAGTGAAGAACACAGGGAGAGACATAGATTGGTCCAGATGAAAATCTGAAACCACTTTAGGTAAAAATCTCCTATTAATTCTAAGGAACCTTATCTCTATTGAATGAGATAAAATCAGGCTCCACTGACAGAGCTTGCAATTCACTGATACACCTGGCAGAGGTAATAGCTACCAGGAATACAGTTTTCCAAGTCAAGTACTTAAGTTCTGCTGAAGACAAAGGCTCAAAAGGGGGTTACATAAGCTGAGCAATGCAAACATTAAGATCCCAAGCAGGGGTAGGATCCCTAAAGGGGGGATTGGTATGAAGGAATCCCTTGAAAAATGTACAGACTACAGAATAAGATGACAGTGAGGAAGGCTTTCCCACTGACATAAAAGCAGAAACAGCTGACAAATGTACTTTGAGAGTAGCTGGTCTGAGGCCTAGGCCATTAAGATGAACCATATAATCCAGAACTGTAGACAATTCAGCAGTGTCTGGGGAATATATGCTTCTTGGAACACCAAATGCTGAATCTTTTACATTTGGAGTTATACGTTTTTCTGGTGGCAGGTTTTCGAGAGGCTTTGAGAATATCCAGAATCCCTTGGGACAGATGCAAATCTGCATACTCTAACTCTTCAAGAGCCATGCCTTGAGATTGAGACTAAAGATTGGCGTACCAAATCCTCCCCTGAGAGGAGGTTAACAGGTTGTAATTCCTGGGAAGAGACAGGGGAAGATGGACTGCTAGGGACAGCAACAGGGGGTACCAAGGCTGCCTGGCCCAGTCTGGAGCAATCAGAATCACTTTGCAAGGCTGTGACCTTACCTTGACCAGAACCTTGAACAGTAAAGGAAAGGGAGGTAAGGCATATAGAAACTGGAGCACATTTGCTGCAGCCACATCCAAGAGCAGGGCCATTCTTGATGCCCTACAGGTGGCAGGCATTAGACAGCTAGTTTCAGAACCCACTCGTGAGGGAGCAATCTTAGACCTCGTACTCTCAAACAGGGGCAGTGAGAGGATCTCAGATCTAGAAGTGGGTTGCCATCTGGGGACAAGTGACCATCAAACAGTGTGGTTCACGTTAAACTCAGCTACAGAGTCAAGCCATACAAAAGTGAGGGTACTGGACTTTAGGAGGGCTGACTTTGGCAAGATGGGAGGGGTGCCTGGAAAACACTAACAAACAGGCTAGAAGGAGATGTGGAGCAACAATGGGGAATTATCAAAACTGCAATCACAGAGGCAACAAGCCTTTGTGTGAAGCAAATAAGCAAATCAAAATGAAAGAAAAAGCCACTATGGTTCTCAAAAGAGGTGGCTGTGAAAGTCAGGAAGAAAAAGATAGCATTCCAGAAGTATAAGGAAACACAGAAGGAGCAGGACAGAGAGCTGTACCAGTTAAGGCAGAAGGAAGCAGGGAGGGAAGTAAGAATAGCAAAGGCCCAAACTGAGGAAAAGATAGCCAACTCAGTTAAGAAGGGGGATAAAACCTTTTATAGGTACATCAGCGAGCGTAGAAAGACAAAGGGAGGGATAGTGAGGCTGAATAGAATGAACGGTGGGTGGGCAGAGGGGGACAGTGAAAAAGCAGGAATACTGAATGAATATTTCTGCTCAGTATTCACAAAAGAGGAGGGGGAAGTGCCTAATCCAATTAACAGAAACACTCTTGATAGGGGGGTCGATCCCAGTCCTTTCACAGAAGAAAGGGTTCTGCAAGAACTCCTAAAACTGAAGGTGGACAAAGCAATGGGTCCTGATGGAATTCACCCCAGAATTCTAAAAGAATTAAGGGAGGAACTAGTGAAACCACTGGCTACTCTTTTTAATAAATCATGGGAGGATGGTGTGGTAGCCGAGGACTGGAGGAAGGCGGATGTGATTCCCCTTCACAAAAGTGGGACCAAGACAGAGGCAGGAAACTACAGACCTGTCAGTCTGACCTCTGTGGTAGGGAAAGTGATAGAGTCACTCTGAAGGAAAGAATAGTTGAGTACCTAGAGGCCAGTGGAGCACAGGACCCAAGGCAGCATGGGTTCACAGCGGGAAGGTCATGTCAGGACGAATCTAATAGATTTCTTTGACTGGGTGACCAAAGTAGTAGACCAGGAGGGGCTGTGGACATGGCCTACTCAGACTTTAGCAAGGCATTTGACACAGTCCCACACAAAAGATTAATAGTCAAATTAACCAGCCTGGGAGTGGGACCCAGGGTGGTAGCCTGGGTATAAAACATTGGCTGGACAACAGGAACACAGAAGGTAATTGTAAACGGAGTCCACTCTGAAGAAAAGGGGTTACTAGTGGGGTACCGCAGGGTTCAGTATTGGGTCCAGTCCTTTTAATGTCTTCATCAGTGACATTGCAGAGGACTGGAAGGAAAGTATGACTTTTGCAGATGACACAAAGATCTGCAACAGGGTTGATACACAAGGAGGCGTGGAAAGGATGAAAAGGGACTTGGCAAGGTTGGAGGAATGGTCAGAGTATGGCAGCTAGGATTCAATGCAAAGAAGTGCAAAATAATGCACCTGGGAAACAAGGAGCCAGGGAAGAATACACAATGGGTGGGAGGTAGTAACAACAACAAAAAGGAAAGGGACCTGGGGTAATCATATCAGATGACATTAAGGTTAGCAAGCAATGTGAGAAGGCAGTAGGAGAGCTGGGGTGTACTGGGATGTGTAGGAGAGGCATCATCAGCAGAAAACAGGAAGTTGTTATCCCTCTGTACAGACAGTTGGTGAGACTCCATCTGGAGTATTGGGTCCAGTTCTGCAGACCCCATCTCGCAAGGACATAGACAGGATAGAGGCAGTCCAGAGGAGGGCAACTAAAGTGGTGCAGGGTCTGCAAGAGAAGCCATATGAGGAGAGACTAAAGGAGCTTAATATGTATACCCTTGAGGAAAGAAGGAGAGGGGGACATGATAGAAACTTTAAGTACCCCAGTGGAATCAACAAAGTCCAAGAGGGTAGCATCTTCACAAAAAGAGACTTGCAAGAACAAGGGACACAATTTAAAGATAGAAGGAAGGCGGTTCAGGGGCAATGTGAGGAAGTATTATTTCACAGAGAGGGTAGTGGATGCATGGAACAGCCTTCCTGAGGAGGCTGTGGGGTCTAAAACTGTGGGAGAAATTCAAGAATGCATGGGACAGACATAAGGAATGTCTTGTGGGGGTAGGAAAATAGGCTGGTTGGTTAACTAGGATCTGTGGCCCATCCTGTAGGTAGGGAAATGGGCAGACTAGATGGGCCTAGCGGTCCTTATCTGCCATCAAAGTCTATGTTTCTATGTTTCCCTTCCCAGTTCCGAATCAGAGCATCCAGAGGGACTGAGCCCAAGACTGGGGGTCTGCAACAAAACAGAGGAAGCTGATGATTGTCTGGGGCTGCAAAGAGATCTAGCTCTGGAGTGCCCCACCTTGAAAAAATCACTTTCAACACCAGAGGGTCCCGGGACCATTCGTGATGGCCCTTGGAGATCCTGCTCAATAGCATCTGCTAGCACACTGTCTTTCCCTAGAAGGCAAGGTGGGACTGCTATCAGAGAGGTCTGGTAGAGAATAGCTAGGGGACCACAATTTCATGCATAGCTTCCAGGCACAAGGCCATGTACCAGTGCCTCCTGCTTGTTGGTACTGCATGGTGGTGGTGTTGTCTGTCTGGACCTGAGCCACCTTGTTCATCACTGACTGAGAGAAAGCTTGCAGGGCCAGAAACGGCCGCCCCTGAGTTCCAAGAGATTGATATGAAGAAGGTTCCTGAGGCGACCACAGTCCCACAGGTTGTGAGAGTCCCAGATGGGCTCCCACCCCAGTAGAGAGCATCTGTGTTAGGACCCACAGGAAAGACTGAGTGACAAATGGGACTCCTTGCCTGAGGCTGCCCAGTCCTGCCACCATTGGGAGCCTGGATCAGAGTCTGAGTCACTGGAACCAGTTTGGTTAGAGAATCTTTCTTCTAAGACCAAAAAGGCCTCAGGTGAAAACCAATGTCCTCATATGGAACATGGCCCCTGGACCACTGCTGTGGAAGCTGCCATGTGGCTCAGAAGCTGAAGAAGTGCCTTGCTGGCCGAGAGACCAGAGGTGGAATGAAAGCAGTCAGCTCTGCAATAGCCTTGCTCTTCCAGGAAGAAAAGCTCTTGCTTTGACTGTATCCAACTCTGCCTCAGAAGGTGGGGAGCTGTACAGGCTCGAGAACCAACTTGGGAAGCACGAAGGAATCCTATGGAAGTGAGCACTTGCTGAGTCACTGAAGGTCTGACTTGACTTGGTCTGGGGACTGACCCATAATTAGCCAGTCATCCAGGTATGGAAATATTTTCCTTCTTAAAAGGCCACTACTACTGCTAGGCATTTTGTGAATACCCTTGAGCTGATGTCAGGACAGGCATAAGGCTTGAACTGATAATGGCCTGAAGGCAATTTGAACCCGAGGTACTTACTGTGGGAGCACCTGATGAGAATGTGAAAGTATGCATCTTTTAAGTCCAGGAGGCTAGCTGAGTCCCCTGGCCTTAGAAAGGAAGGATTATTACCAGAGTCACCATTTTGAATTTTGTTTTTTAAAGATGTTGTTCTGGTATCTTAAGTCTCAGGATGGGTCGCCACTCCCCCTGTCTTTTGGGTAAGGAAGTACTGGAGTACAGACAGTGCCACAATGCAATGTAGAAACTCTCTCCCACAGCCTTTAGAGCTAGGTAGAGATGAAACCCTGCCTCGGGTAATGGTTTCGGAGATGCTTGCAGGTGGAAAAGATCTGGCCCTCAGTTTTGGAAATTTCTTTGAAGCTGAGAACTCAGCCCTTGGCTTACTATCAGGACCCACTTCTGTCTGAGGTACCAGACATCCAGTCCTGGACAAAGTGGGGGGAAGCCAGCCTGCCTCCCTAAGCAGGAGTCGGGGGAGTTTCATATACGACTGACATCAGGGGTGTCTGTACGCTGGCAGGAGCCTTTTTAGGTTGAGGGATGGATGCAGTCCTGCTCATCCTCCTTCTGCCTCTCCTCTGAAGAACCCCTCTGAGGAAAGGGAGAAGAGCCAGTGCTTGGTAGAAAGGCCTATGAAAAGGCTGCCCTGTCCCTAGCTTGCTGCCTTTAAGGGTTATATATTAATGCACTTCTATAGTTGGTCTGTATATCATCTTTCCTTAATTCTCTGTCTGCTTCCCAAACGAGAGACTTACCCACCACAGGGAAATCCATGGCCTTAGCCTGGGTGTCCTGTGAGTGCTAGTACACCTGAGCCAAGCCATTCTCCTAAGAGCCACAGATGTAGCTATGACTCTATATAACACATCACTGGAGTCCACAACAGCATGGTAACTGTGGCTTGGATGCTCACTCTCATCAGCAGCCACCCACTCCAGCCCGATGGGCTGGGTGAGCCTGCTTACCAGGTGCCAGTACAGTGTCCCACCTGACTTCTTGTAACTTGGTTTACAGTCGTACACCAGCCTGCCTGAGTTCCCAAGGTGGATGCTGCGTACTGTTTCTACATGGCATCCAGCTTCCAGAGTCTTTATCTGGGGTGTGAAGTCAAGGGAATATTAGCCTTATCACAGGCTGCAGCCTCCACAACCCCAACATTTCACCATTGTTGACACAGGTACTCTATACCCAAACCTGACAACAACATAATAACATACTATTTACAGCATTAGGGCCTTCAACACCATGAAGTCTTGTTATATTAGGACTATTTCAGGCCACTGCACCTTGAACTGCCCTCGGAGAGGAAAGAGTTAATCAGAGAATCTGAGTTCTAGCGCCGTGCAGGGCGCTATACCAAAGTTTCATCTGGGCAGTTCTCAAATGAAACTGTCGATTTTACTTGCCACTGGAACAGTCGCCCAGAGATCAGCTCCTTCAGCTCGGGTTCATTTCGGCTTCGGTATTTTCGGTTCATTTGAACCGCAAAGTAATTATTTTACCGCATTTCTGTTAAAGCTCTATCTGTAAACCGTAAGTACAAATGTAAAGTCTGTGTGGAATTTTGGTTATCGGTTCGGTTTTGAACCGATCGGTTTGCTTATTTTAACGTTTTAAAGTTTTGGGCTTTTAGAGTGCGGTACCCAGTTCTTATCGTTCAAAAAAAACCTTGATTTTAAATAGGTTTTTCAAATACCCGTGAAACGGTTAGGAACCGATATGGTGTTTTGCCGGCACTGCCATAAAAGGGCAAGTTTTTGGTTTGCCTTGTTGTTGATGTACCACATTGTGGTGGTGTTGTCTGTTCTGACTTGCCACTTTGTTCTGAACAGATGCGAAAACACTTGAAAGTGCTAGAAAGACAGCTCAGGTTCAATGCGTGATGTGGGCAGAGATTCTGAAACCACACTCCTGGGTGGAGAAGGTTGCCCATGAGCTCCCATCCAGAGGGCGATCCGTAGTAAGTAAGGAATGAGATAGAGGATGAGGGACTAGTCTTAAATTGCTCTGATCCTGTCACCACTGAAGCCCTGGATCGGGTTAGAGTCACTGGGATCAACTTGGAAGGGAATCTTTTCTCTGAGACCACCAAGTGAGCTGGAATGTCCCTCATCTGAAATCTTGCTCCTTGCACTACAGCTGTGGAAGCAGCTATGTCTAGGAGCTACAAGTGTGCTGGGCGAGACCTACCCGGAAGGAGGAGGCCAGGGCCTGGGTTCATACCTCTAAGGGTAGGAGGCTCTGGACACTTTGTATCAATTCTGCACCTGTGGAGGTGCCTGAACAGGTTCAGGGCAACTTTGGAAGATTGAGCAGGAAGCAGAGGTGAGCAGCTGCTGGGTACTTGGGTGTGATTGACCTATTCCGAGACTGGCCTACAATGAGCCAGTCGTCTAATGGAAAATGCAATCCTTTGCCTTCCAAATGACGCTATACTAAAGACATTTGTGAATACCCGGGGCAGAGGTGGGGAAGAACTGCTCTGAACTGGTAATGACCTGAGGGCAGTTCGAGATCTGAGTACTTTCGGTGGGACCTTCAATTTAGAACAGCAAATAGGCATCCCTTGAGGTCCTTGATCCCCTGGCCTTGGAAAAAAATCATTGCCAAGTCACTTTGAACTTTGGTTCAAAGGTGCTTGTTCAGATATCTTAGGTCTAAAATGAGCCGCCATTCTCACTGTCTTTTGGGATAAGAGTACCTGAATTTGGACCCTTGCCCTAATTGGCAGAAGCCACTCCACAGCTCTAGGGAGCTAGGAGGTTGAGACTTCTGTTTCTAAGGTAAAGGTCTCTGAGGTTTGAGTGGAAAAATCTGGCTCTCATCTTTGATGTTTTGAGCTGAGAACCAGACCACAACACTACTTCCAGGACCATTTGTCTATCAGAGACTCCCAGTCTGAGCAGTAACCAGCCTGCCTACAGGTAATGTGGAACAGCCTGGGCACCATCAGGGTGCCTGTTTCCAAGGGCTTTAGGCTGAGGGGTGGGAGCAAACCTCTTGCACCCCATCTGCCTCTGCCTCTGAAGAACCCTCTCAGGCATAAGCAGAAGAAGCCTGGGTTTGGTAAAGGCCTATGAAAGCCTACCTCAACAAGGGGTCTGCTTCTGAGAGTGGCTTGCTGCTCCTTAGCATGCCTCCTATAGTTGTTCTGTATTCATCAATTTTCTTAACAATTCTCTGTCTGCTCTAAGCAGAATTCCCCACCACAGGAAAATCCTTAGCCTGGTCCTGGGTATCCTGTGACAAATTAATACACCTGAGCCGAGCTAACCTATGAAGGCCACAGATGCATGACTGTGAGGATACATCATTAGAATCACAGCAACATGGAATTGCACCTTAGACCTCAATACCATCAGCAGCCATCTGCTCCAGCTCAACAACCAAGCTGGCCAGGGGCCTCAGAAAGCCATGAGTGTCTCATCTAGATTTTGGTATCTTGCCATAAAACATGTAATTTGCTTGTCTGAGTCCGGACTGCCATGTTTAGCCATAGCATCAATCTTCCTGGATCCTTGTCAAGGAGGATGAAGCCAGGGAATGTAGCTTTATCTGAGCCCCAGCCGGAACTACTAACATATTCCATTACCTTGAAAAAGTCTGTATCAGGACCTGACAAGTGTACCTCTGTCCATCTTTGTCAACAGGAGGCACAATCAGAGCTTTTAAATTTTATTATTTTGCTTCTAAAAGATTTATGTAAGGGATAGATAATCTCCTAGACTCTGATATCCATCATTCCACAAGGGAGTTCTCTTGCTCATCCATTCTAATGAGGCTGGAGGTTTCAACCTTTTAAAACAGAAAATAGAAAGGGACTCAAGCATAGAGGTTCAAAGGTGTCTGGGAGATGTCGGTTCAATGGGCACATCCAGACTCAAAGTCACATTCATTGTTCATAATCCTCCTCCCCTGGTTCATAATCTCCAATATCATATTCTTGAACAGTGGAACACAAACGACCTTTTACCAGACAGTGGCGGTTCGGAGGAACGGAGAAATGACTATACAATTTGTATAACTTTACTATTTCTGCAGCAATTGGAAAATTTTGGACTCCATACCTGCTGATTTTAGTTCTTTGGAACTGTCCTCAGAGCCACTTTACTTGCCAGGAAGTCTAGCCTGGTCAGAGGGCACTCCCTCCAGTTCAGTTCGCAGGGCAGGCTGTCGGTCAGCGGACTTTTAGCCTCTAGTTCCAAGACCTGCCACTCTCTCCAGGGTGGCTGGAAATTTTACAAATCTGGCAGTCTGGTGCGGTGGTCAAACCCCAGACAACAAACACATGTAGTGTGGGTCAGCCTTGGCAAGGCTTCCCCACAGACACTCATGTTGAAACAGTAGGTTTTCTTTTGGTTTCTCAGACATGATGCAGCCTAACAACAAACTGCCTGCTTGGCAGTGCCAGGCAGACACCCTTATCAGTTCCAACCGTGTCCGCGAGAAGTGGAAAAACAGAAATAAAATCCGTTTTTAGAACAGTAAGAACGAACTGCCTCTAAAGCTTTAAAATACATACTAAAAAGTTTAAACAACCACAATCCGATGAACCGTAAACATTCTAAGTTCACGAAATAAAACTGTCTATTACTTACAATACCACAGACAGGCGAACCAATCGGTTTGGGTTAAAATAATAATACTTTCGCGTTGAATTTAACGAGAAAATGCTATTTAAGCAGAAATGAACCGGCAGTAGGAGGAATCCGGGCGACTGTTCAGTAGAAGAGAAAGAAATCTGACAGTTTCAGTTTGATATCAGACAGAGCTTCTAACGAGCTCGTACTCTAAACTCATTCTTAGAATGGTAGTTAACTCTTTCACCTCAGGGAGTTCCAATGGTGGACAAACTGCAATTGTCATATATGCAAGACTTCATGTTGTTTGAAGGCATTGCTCTGAACAGTAATAGCCGAGGCAGTTCGAATCGAGGTACTTTCGGTGGGAGCTTCACATAAGAACATGGAGTAGGCATCCTTGGTCAGGGACTAGCCAATCCCTGACAGAGGGTAAATAATTCCAAAGTCCCATTTGAATTTGGTTTAAAAGTGCGCATTTGGGTATCTGAGATCAGGATGGGCACCCATTCTCCTGTCTTTTTAGGTAAGAGTACCTGGTACAATCTTTGCCCTGGTGTGAGGGGAACCCTTTCTACAGCTCTGAGAGCCAGGAGGTTGAACTTCTGTTTCTAAGGCAAAACCTCTGATGGTTGCAGTGGAAGGATCGCTCTCATCTTTGGAAATTTTTAGGCGAGAACCAGTTTTATTACTACTTCACGTTACTTGTCTGATGTTAAGACTTCCAGTCCTGAACGATAATAGCCTGCCAGTATGTCAGCCTGGCCATCCATCAGGGTGCCTGGCAGGGCCAGGCTGAGGGGTGGGAGCGACCTGCTCATGATCTGCACTCCCTAGAACCCCTCTGGTAGGCTGAAGAGGCCTGAGCAGTAAAAAGACCTGTGAAAGGCCTGCCCCTGCCCTGAAAGAAGTGCCTCTGAGGTGGCCTGCCTTTCCTTGGCCTGCGCACTCCTATGGGTCCCTATCTCATCCATTTCTTCTGTAATTCTCTGTCTGTCCCCAAACAGAGTTATCAAAAAGGAAAATCCATGGCCTTAACTGGTATCCTGTGACCAGCTAGTACACCTGGTAAGCCATTCGAAAAGCCACAGATGTAGCCGACTCTAGAAGATACATGAGGTCACTGCAGCATGGAATTGCACCTTGGATACTCAATACCATCAGCAACCACTGCTCAGCTCCTTGGCAAGCTGGCAGGGACCTCTGCTAGAGCCATAACAGTATCCCATCTGGATTTATGATATCTTAACATAAGCCATATATTGCCTGTCAGAAACCCAAAGATGCCACCATGTACTGTTTCTTTGCCATGGCATCAATCCTCCTGGAGTCCTTGTCAGGGGGGTGTGAAGCCAAGAATCTTTGTCTCGTCACGGAGCTTAGCCTGCTACTAACTGTGGCTGTGTTGAGAAAACTCATGTCAGAAACTGACAAAGTGTACCTCCTGTCCATTATCTTATCCACAGGAAGTATGAATAGAACTTTAACATTTACTGTTTCTGAAGGATTTGTGGATGAATGACAGTCTCCTGGGATATCCATCATCTCTACATAGTCAGGAATCTCTTGGTCATCTACAGCTTCTTCGCATTGAGAGCTGGAGGTTTCAGCCACTCTTATAAAAATAAAATGAGAAGGGGACTCAAGAAAGCCTGCGGAGACACTTCTATAGGTCTGTCTGGAGAAATGTCGGTTCAATGGGCAGATCCAGACTCTCAAAAATCATTCACTCTCATAATCTTCCCACCTCCTCGGTTCATAAAATCCTCTATATCATATTCAGAACAGGAGCAAAACCAGACTGACCGCCTACCTGATGGTGCCGGTTCAGTCGGGAGTTCGAGCGAATGGACAATTTGATCGCTTTGGCTATCTCACAAACAGTTGAAAGACTTTTGGCTCCCACCTGCTGATTTCCTAGTCCTTTAGCTGGAACTGACTCCTCGAGTCAGCTCTCCTTGCCGAGAAGACTCACTGCCCTGGTCAGGGGCACTCCCTCTGCTTGGTGGGCACGGGCAGGACTGGCTATCGGGTCAGCACGGACTTCATAGCCTCCGTTCCTGAGCCTACCAACTCTTATCCAGGGTAGCTGCAGGAAATTCAACAAATCTGGCAGTCTGTGTAGGTGGTCAACCCCAGACAATAGAAACATGTGGTGTGTCGTCAACCTTAGCTTTCCCACAGACACTACAGTGTTCCAAACCAGTGGGCCGGTTTTCTTTTGGTTTCTCAGACATAATGCCAGCCTAACCCGAAACTTGCCCGTTAACGACCTTAGCCAAGCAAGACACCTTATCGGTTCAGACCGTGTCCTGGTCATGGAAAAAAGCGTAATGAAATCTGTTTTTTAGAACCGATAAGAACCGAGAACACCTTCTAATACAATTTAAAATAGTTTTTAACAACCTGATCGGTTCAAACCGAACCGATAATACCGTTACAAGTTCCACACAGAATAAAATGTAAAACCTGTATTACTTACGATACCAAGACAGAGCTTGAACCGTGGTTCACGGACAATTTTTAGACAATCTTGGGGTTTACGAAAACCGAGAAAAAATACTTTAAAACACGACAAAATGAACCCAGCAGTAGGAGAAATCTCCGGGAGGCGACTGTTCAGTAGGCAGATAAAGAATCTGACAGTTAGGGTTTGAACACAACAGACAGAGTTTTCAACCAGACTCGTGCTCAAGATTCCATGCCTGGCATGGAACTTATCTTTCACCTCAGAGCAGTTTGAAGGCTGGGTCAAACTGCAATTGTCATAATAGCAAGACTTCATGTTGTTTGAAGAAAGAAAGAATTACTCACCATGAGTACTCTTGTTTCTTCAGGGTATTCTGTATTCATAACTGTAGGCAGTCAGCCTCCTAAGCAGACCGCCCGGAAAATGGAACTAACAGAACTTATCATTGGCTCATACCATTTATTCAAATTGCTGCCCTTATCAGCTGCAATGTTCCATCAACGTATCAGATTTCTAAAGGAGCCTACAAGGCAACCTTACCTAAAACTATCTAAATATACTTATCTAAATGTAACACAACTAAGCAGTCCATGACAGCATGAAACACTCTGAATATTATTAGCAATACTATACCCCACTGAATGCCAGAATCACCTGGAAAAACAAATTAAATATTTCCCACTAGGGCTAAAAACTAGCATGCCAGTGTTTGGGACTTTACATTAAAATACTGGGTCAAGGGACAGAGGTTCTGGTTCTGGAAGGAGGCAGAGTGGGAGAGTTATGAATATAGAAAGAATACAATGGAAGAAACAAGATTTCTAAGGTGATGATTTCTTCCAACCCCAGAATATTCTTCTATTCTAACTCAAAACATTAACTTTGGAGGTGGACAAGAGAACCTATATAGGAAATAGGCTCTACAGGACTGCCGATGTAAACCTGGCATCACTTCTGGACTGTGTGTCCAAACTGTAGTGTTTAGTAAATGTGTGCACTGTCCTCCAAGTAGCTGCTTTACAGATTTCCACTAAAAGAATATTTATGGACTGCTATAGTAGCAGCTGTTCCCTAGTTGAATGAGCCCTCAGCCCTGCTGGGGGTTCCTTGCCAATTTTCAAATAGCAAAACTGAATGCATTGGACTATCCAGCGAGAGATTGACCTCTTAGAAGCTGGGGTGCCCTTACGAACATCCCCATAGGTAAGGAACAGCTGTTCTTTGTCATGTCTATATCCCTGGGGGGGGTGGTCATATGTTACCTTAACGCCCCTTTGATATCCAGACTATGGAGTCTGCACTCACCAGAAATAGTATGCTCAATGAAGAAAACTGGTAATGTAATGGATTGGTTGATGTGAAAATCAGAACCAACCTTGGGGAGGAATTTCCTAGTGGTTCTCAACGCCACTTTGTCGATATGGAAGGAAAGGTTGTCCATCTCAACACACAGGGCTTGAAGTTCACTAATTCTTCTAGCTGAAGTAATTGCAACCAGAAAAACAGTTTTCCAGGTAACATATTTTAAATGTGCTGAGGACATAGGCTCAAAAGGAGGTTCATTAGCTGAGCAATGCATATGTTCAGGTTCCATACTGGTACTGGTTCCCTAATAGGTGGGTGCAAATTGCACAGACTTTTAAAGAACTTTTTGAAAATGCCAAGGAGGTAGCTCTCCCAGCAGAAATGTAGGCAGAGATAGATGCTAGATGCACTTTCAGGGATGTATGTTTCAACCCCTGAGAATGGAGGTAGGTGAGGTAATCCAGAACAGCTGGAATCTCTACTAGAGTAGGAGAAATCTCTTTGGACCCACACCAAATAGAAAACCTCTTCCATTTTGAAGTGTAGGTTTTCTTAGTTCAAGGCTTTCTATATCCCTTTAAGATATCCAGAACGCTTTGAAAGAGATTTAAGTTTGAATATTCTAAGTCCTCAAGAACCATGCCTTGAATCTGAGAGACCTGATATTTGGGTACATAATCTTGCCTTGGTGAGAGGTCAACAGATTGTGCCTCCTGGGTAAGTGCATTGGTTTGGCTACAGACATGGAGAGTAGTACGGGGTACCATGGCTGCCTGGCCCAGTCTGGTGCTATCAGTATCACTGATGCAGGTTGTGACCTGAATGAAAATGAGAGGGAAGAGAGGAAGAAAAAATTACTTACCATAGTAATCTTCTTTCTTCCCAGTGATGCTCAGACATTCATAACTTTGTGCAGTCATCCTGATGGGTTGGACTGCCCAGAGAGATGGAACACATGCAAATGATGGAATTCTTTGCACGTGAGCATCTTTCAAATACTGCTTCTACCAACTGTAGTGTTCTAAACCCTTCATATTTGTAAGAAGCCTGGAAGTCAGGCAACATGAGAAAAATATGACATCTAATTAATAACATTTTTTAGGATTAGCCTAATAAAACTTGTTACAAAAAAACTCCAAGGGAGGAACTATATTCATATATAATAAAGATGTTCACCATACAGTGAGAAAAACTACTAAGAGAGACAGAAAACTCTGTTAAAATATATCAAGCATAGAGAAAATGTATCCAGGAGGAATGGCTATGTGGCACTAGCGTGCTGAATGCAGAGGATGAAGTTCTGGAAGGGGAGGATGGGAGGGAGTTATGAATGTCTGAGCATCACTGGGAAGAAAGAAGATTACTATGGTAAGTAATTTTTTTCATTTAACCCCAGTAATGCTCAGCCCATTCATAACTTTGTGCAGACTACCAATCAGTACCCCCAGGTGGTGGGCACAAAACTTATTTTGGAAACAGACTTTGCAGGACTGCTGTGCCAAATTTGGCATCACTTCTGGACAAAATATCTAAATTATAATGCTTTGTAAAGGTGTGTACTGATTTCCAAGTAGCTGCTTTACAAATGTCCAACAATGGCACCTCCCTAGCAGCTGCAATAGTGCCAGCTGTTCCTCTTGTTGAATGGGCCCTCAGCCCAGCTGGGGACTCTCTACCCGCTTTAGTGTAGCAGAACAGAATACACTGGACAATGCACCAAGAAATGGATCTTTTTGAGGCTGGTTTGCCCATTCCAACATCCCCATATGTAAGGAAAAGTTGTTTCCTGTCTTGCCTATGGCCTTTAGTAGCTGTCATGTAGTAGCTGAGAGCTCTTTTCACATCCAGACTGTGAAGCCTTCTTTCACCAGAGCAGGCATGATCTGTGAAAAAGACAAGCAAAGTTATTGATTGGTTCAGATGGAAGTCTGAAACCACTTTGGGAAGGAATTGTCTGTTTGTTCTGAGGACTACTTTGTCCCTGTGGAAGGAAATGTAGTCCTGGTCAACCACAGAGCCTGAAACTCAAGTAATTCTTCTTGCTGAAGTAATTGCTACCAGAAAACTGTTTTCCAGGTAACATACTTTAAATGGGCTGTAGCCATGGGCTCAAAAGGAGCCCACATCAACCTTGCTATACATACATTAAGATCCCAAGCGGGCATTGGTGCGCTGTGACTGGGGATGCAAATGCATTAGGCATTTGAAAAATCTTTTTACAATGGGATCTGATGCTACAGATTCCTTTGTCCTAGCAGACAGGTATGCAGATACTGCTGCAAGGTGAACCCTTAAGGAACTGAGTTGCAGACCTTGTGAATGCATATGAGTTAGATAATCCAGCACCACTGAGCCCCCTGCATCATTTGGGTTGAAGTTTCTAGTAGAGCACCAGAAAGAGAATCTTTTCCACTTAGCAGAATAAGTTTTCTTAGTTGAAGGCTTCCTGTAACCTTTCAAAATGTTTAATACAGCTTCAGAAAGGTTCAAGCCTGCGTACTCTAACTCCTCAAGAGCCATGTTTTGAGGTGAAGACTTGAGATTTGGGAATAGCAATGTTCCCTGATTGAAGGTTAGAAGATTGTGCCTGAGAGGCAAACTTATTGGCCTGCTCACTGCTATGGAGAGAAGAAGAGAGTACCATGGCTGCCTGGGCCAATCTGGAGCTATCAATATCAGAGAAGCTGAGAGGGATCTGAGTTTCAGCAGTACCCTGAAAACTAGAGGAAGGGAATGTAGAGAAACTTGCCCGACCAATCCAGCACCAAGGCATCCAGAGGATTGTGCCTGGGCTGTGGCCTGCAACAGTACTGAGGCAACTGGTGGTTCGCGTGGATGCGAACAAGTCTATCTCTGGAATGCCCCACCTGTTGAAAATTACCTGCACCACCTGCTTGTTCAATGTCCATTCGTGATGGGACTGATTGATCCGACTCAGTGTGTTTGCCAAGATATTGTCATTTCCTGGCAGATGGATGGCTTGCATGGACACCTTTAAAGAATATGCCAGAGCCCAAATTCTCATGGCTTCTGTGCACAGGGGACCTGATCTGGTGCCACCCTGCTTGTTTATGTAATACATAGTGGTGGTATTGTCTGTTCTGACCTGTACCACCTTGCCCATAACCAGTATAGAGAAAATCTTTAATGCCAGCCGCACTGCTCTGAGTTCCAGCAGATTTATATGCTGGAGGGACTCTGCTTCTGACCAGGTACCCTGAGTTGTGTTCTCCCCTAGATGGGCACCCCAGCCGAGCAGGGATGCATCTGTTGCGAGGATTAGTGAAGGATCCTCCGTCTGGAAGGGGACTCCTTTGTCTTAGGTTGGATTCCTTTTTCCACCACAAGAGGGCTTGTAACAGGGACCTTGTCACTGGAATGAGTTTTAAAAGGGGTATTTTTTTCTGACTCCAATGAGTCCTGAGGTGAAACTGAGTGTGTCTCATGTGAAACCTGGAACCCTGCACTGTACCTGTGGATGCAGCCATATGACCCAAGAGTTGCAGAAATTGCCTAGCTGTTTTTTGACCGTGCAATATGAAAGTTTGCTATAGTCTGAAGACTTTGTACCCTGTCTAATGGTAAAAAGGCCCTGGCCTGTAGGGTGCTGATCTCCGCCCCTATGAACTGTAAAGTCTGTGTAGGGGTGAAGACAGATTTTTTTCTGGTTTACTATGAAATCCAGTGACTCCAAAAGATCCTGTGTGAGCTTTAGAGAGGTTGCAACCTGCTCTAGTGATCTGCCCGCTATCAGCCAGTCATCCAGGTATGGAAAGACAGTCACTCCCTGTCTTCGAAGAAATGCCACCACAGCTGCTAGGCATTTTGTAAACATCCTTGGTGCCAAGGAAAGGCCGAAGGGTAGGGTTGCAAACTGATAATGACCTGATGGGAGTCTGAATCTGAGATATTTTCTGTAAGATTCCTTTATGGGGATGTGGAAATAAGCGTCCTGTAAGTCCAGAGATGCCAGCCAGTCCCCTTTTTGGACTATTGGCAGAATCCGAGCCAAAGTGACCATTTTGAACTTTGGCTTTTTTAGGTGCTTGTTTAAAGCTCTGAGATCCAAAATTGGCCGCCACTCCCCATTTTTCTTTGTTGTTAGGAAGTATCTGGAGTAAAAACCTTTTCCTCTCAGGGTTGTAGGGACTTGTTCCATTGCTTTGAGCTGAAGCAGCTTCTGAACCTCTGCCTCTAGCAACGAGATTTGTGCTAGGGGTGGGAAAGTGGAAACCCTGGGGTGTCTTTGAGGAAGAAATTTGAACTGCAAAGACAGACCCTTGCCCACTACCTCCAATACCCACTTGTCTGTGGTGATTGTTGACCAGAGGGGGAGGAAATGGGACAGTCTGCCTCCAACAGGTAGGGAGGAGGCAGCTTGCATCTCGGGGGTTCTGTTTAGGCTGGGGTTGAGGTTGTGGCTGAGCCCCTCGCCTAGTGCCCCTTCTGCCCCTACCCCTCGAGTAGCCCTGTGGGGGGTACTGCTGATATTGGGGCATGGCTACTGGCTGGAAAAAGGGTCTTGATAAAAAGGAACGACCCCTAGCCCCCCTTCCATAGGGCCTAGTGGATGAGGAAGCTGTGTCTCTAGCAGAGCTGCTTCTATAAGGAGCCTTATATTCATCCACTTTTTTCATATAGGCCACTGTGGACTCCCATAAAAGGGCATTTCCCTCTAATGGGAAATCCAGGGCCTTTGACTGGGTATCCTGAGTGAGGTTTGTAGCCCTGAGCCAAGCAAACCTCCTCTGAGCCACTGTATTAGCCATCCATCTGGCTGCAGTGTCATTTAGATCAGCAGCCATTTGGAATTGGTACGTGGCCGCCTCTAGCCCAAACCTGGCAGTTTCAGCCAGGTCATCTGACAACGGTGGGGTGGCCTCCATGGACATTGCCAGTACTGACTGCCACAGGGATTTCTGATACTGAGCAGCATAAAGCTTGAAAAGTGGCCTGTCTCATGGCCAGCGAGGCTGATAAATAGCCTTTTTGGTCCATACTTGTCGAGTTTTCTGGAGTCCTTGTCTGGTGGGTGTGAGGACAGAGGGACTTTAGCCTTATCACAGGCAGCTTGCTGTATTACCCCTTGATGATCAGGGTGGGAAAAAAGGAAGTCAGCTCCCTCCCTGTCGAGCTGGTACTTGTTATCTATTCGCTTGTCAATAGGAGGAATATAATTTGGGGTTTGAAGGAGCTTCATAGCATCCTTTCTGAAGAATTTATAGACTGGGAGGAGAAGGGCCTTTGTGGGTGTTAAACCCATCATACTGAGGTACTCAATCTCCTCCTCATCCTCAACCTGCTCTGTTGTGGCAATATCCAGAGCTTCTGCCATTTTCCTTACAAAAGAAAAATGAGAGGAAAAGTCCTCAGACACTCGGGAGGCGAGCCAAATTCCTGCTCAGGTGAAACCTCTGGGGGAATAGGTTCGTTCTCCTCATAAAGCTCAACCTCTTCAAAATAGTGTTGCTCCGGATCAGGGGGCAACACAGCAGTAGCAACCTGGGGACCCTGGGAAGGGGCAGGAGGCTGAGGAATGATGCTCTGCAGAGCCTGAATAATTTTAAATGCCTGGGCTATGTCCTGAGCCGAAGGCATTACAGGCTGCTACGCAGAAGTCCCTGGTTTAGCAGGAGAGGGTTCTGCATGTTTGAGCTTCTTTCATTTCTTTGAGGGAACCGGAGAGTCAGCCGGTTCTTTTCCTCTTTGTGCCCCTTTTTTGCCCATATCAGGGGCAGGGGTAGAAGCACTGGTTAATTCAGCCACAACAGACTGGGGTGTCAGCTGGTCAGAGCCTGAGGGACCCCTTGGAAACTTTTTATTAAGCCTTTCAAGGCACTTCTCAACAGTTTTTTCTGGGAATGTTTTACATATATCACATTCCTGGTCCAAATGTTCAAACCCCAGACAAGCCACACATAAGGTGTGCTTGTCTGCCTTGGCAAACACATCTCCACACTTTAAACAGTTTTTAAAACCAGGCTCCCCGGTTCTCTTTTTAGGTTTCTCAGTCATAGTGAAAGATAAAAAGAAAAACTCCAACCGCTAAATACCAAAAGCTAATGTGGTAATTTAAACAGCTTTGCCTTTTATTTTTTTTGCGGTCGGTTCCTGAACCGATAAGGAACCGATGAAACTGAGAAAGGAGATGAAAAAATGAACCGGTTCAGCAGTTCTGTAACCGATAAAAAGCAGTTACAATAAAATATTTTAGGACCAAATTTTTGAGATAATTAACAAGTTCTTTAATCAGAGAACCAACACCAAGTTAAAACTAACTTAAAACTAACTCGGATCCCTCACGGTTATCCCGATTTTCTAGTTCTCTTTGCTGGAACTGGCTCCTCCGAGTCAGCTTTTCGTTTGCCCGAGGAAGTCTCACCCTGGTCAGAGAGCACTCCCTCCGGTTCAGTTGGCACCGAACCGGGCTGGCCATCTGAGTCAGCGGACTTTTTGGCCTCTCGTTCCCTGAGCCTACCAACTCTCTTATCTAGGGTAGCTGCAGGGAAATTCTTGCAAATCTGGCAGTCTGCATTAAGGTGGTCAAACCCCAGACAATAAACACATATGGTGTGTGGGTCAGCCTTGGCAAAGGCTTCCCCACAGACACTACAGTGTTGAAACCCAGTGGGCCCGGTTTTTCTTTTGGGTTTCTCAGACATAATGCCAGCCTAACCAAAAACTTGCCCTTTTCCGGCAAATGCCAAGCATGACACCCTTATCGGTTCCCAACCGTGTCACGGGTCGTGGAAAAAACTGTAATGAAATCCGTTTTTTTTAGAACCGATAAGAACCGAGAACCGCACTCTAAATAGCTTTAAATGAATTAGAAAAAGTTTTAAAACAACCTGTTCGGTTCAAACCGAACCGATAAACATTTACAAGTTCCACACAGAAATAAACCTGTTACTTACAATACCACAGACAGAGCTTGAACCGATTGGTTTGCGGTTAAAATAATTATAATCGCGGTTGAATTTAACTGAGTAAAACACTTTTAAACCGAGAAATGAACCGCACAGTAGGAGGAATCTCCGGAGCGACTGTCCAGTGAGGCGGAGTAAAGAATCTGACAGTTTCAGTTTGAAATAATCCAGACAGAGCTTTTCTAACCGAGCTCACGCTCCAAGTTCCATGCATGGCATGGAAGTTAACTCTTTCACCTCCGGAGCAGTTCTAAGGCTGGGACAAACTGCAATTGTCATAATATAGCAAGACTTCATGTTGTTTGAATAATATAGCAAGACTCCATTAGAAGAAACAACATTACTAAGGTGAGTAATCTTTTCTTCAAACAACATGAAGTCTTGCTATATTATGACATATGCAGACTACACAGCAGTACCTCCATGGAGGAGGGACAGAACCTACTTAGGAAATAGGCTCTGAAGCACAGCAGTGCCAAACCGAGCATCACTCCTAGCCTGGATGTCCAGGGAGTAATGCTTGGTAAAAGTGTGAACTGTTTTCCAGGTAGCTACTTGACAAATCTCTAGAATAGGGATGTCCCTGGCAGCAGCCAGGAAGCAGCTATACCTCTGGTACAGTGAGCCCTCAGGCCTGAGGGAGGAACCTTACCCAGCTTTTCATAACAGAATTGGATACAAGAGACAATCCACCTGGCAATGGATCTTTTAGTGGCAGGTTTCCCTTTACCAACCTCACCATAAGTGAGGAACAGTTGGAGGGAGTCAAACCTGTGACCCTTGGTAAGCTCAATGTAGTAACTAAGGGCTCTCTTCACATCTAAGCTGTGCAGCCTCCTCTCGCCAGAGGAGGAATGGTCAGTGAAGTACACTGGAAGAGATATAGATTGATTAAGGTGGAAATCTGAAACCACCTTAGGCAAGAACTTCCTGTTAGTCCTGAGGACCACCGCATCTCTATGAAAGGAGATAAAATCAGGCTCCACTGACAAAGCTTGTAATTCACTTATGCCTGGCAGAAGTGATGGCTACCAGAAACACAGTCTTCCAAGTCAAATACTTAAGCTCTGCTGAAGACAAGGGCTCAAAGGAGGTTGCATAAGCTGAGCAATGCAAACATTAAGATCCCAGGCAGGGCAGGGTCCCTGAATGGAGGGTTGGTGTGAAGCAATCCCTTAAAAAACTTGGGAGAATACAGGATGAGCTGAAAGAGAAGAGGGTTTACCTGCTGAAATAAAAGCAGACACAGCTGCCAAATGCACCTTTAGGGTAGCTGGTCTCAGCCCCAAAGTGTTTAAATGAACCATATAATCCAGGACTGTGGGTAAATCAGCAGATTCTGGGGAGATATGCTTCCCAGAGCACCCTATGGAAAGCCTCTTCCATTTGGAATTGTAAGTATCCCTGGTGGAAGGTTTCCTAGAAGCCTTCAATATATCCATTACACCTTGGGAAAGGTGTAGATCAGCAAACTCTAACTCTTCAAGAGCCAGGCCTTGAGATTGAGAGATTTGAGGTTCGGGTACCAAACCCTTCCCTGAGCACAGGTTAACAGATTGTGATTCCTGGGAAGACACAGGGGAAGATGGATGCTAAGGACAGTAGGAGTGGATACCAGGGTTGTCTGGCCCAATCTGGAGCAATCAGAATCACTTTGCAGGATTGAGATCTGATTTTGACTAACACTTTGAACAAGAGAGGGAAGGGGGGAAAGCATAGAGAAACTTCCCTTCCCAATTGAGAACTAAGGCATCCAGAGGGACTGAGCCCAACACTGGGGGCCTGCAGCAAAAAAGGGGAAGTTGGTGATTGTCTGGGGCTGCAAAAAGATCTATCTGCCGGGTGCCCCATCTGGCAAATATTACCTCCAAGACCAGGGGTCCAGTGACCATTCGTGATGGCCCTGGGAAATCCTGCTGAGAGCATCTGCCAGGACATTGTCCTTGCCTGGGAGGTAAACTGCCGTAAGGGAGGTGTTCAGGGAGTAAGCCAGAGACCGCAACTTCATTGCTTTGGTGCACAACGCCGTAGACCGAGTGCCTCCTTGTTTGTTGATGTACCACATTGTGGTGGTGTTGTCTGTTCTGACCTGTACCACTTTGTTCTGAACAGATTTGGAAAAAGCTTGAAGTGCTAGAAAAAGTTCTCTGAGCTCCAACAGGTTGATGTGGAGCAGAGATTCCTGAGGGGACCACAATCCCTCGGTAGTGAGGTCGCCCATGTGAGCTCCCCACCCCAAGAGGGATGCATCTGTAGTAAGGATTAAAGAGTGAGACTGAGTGACAAAGGGAACCCCTTGTCTCAGATTGCTCTGATCCTGCCACCACTGTAGGGCCTGGATCAGGGTTCGAGTTACTGGGATCAACTTAGTTAGAGGGTCCTTTCTTTGAGACCAAAAGGCTCTCAAATGGAACTGGATGTCCCTCATCTGAAATCTTGCTCCTTGCACTACTGCTGTAGAAGCAGCCATGTGCCCCAGGAGCTGTAGAAAATGCCTTGCTGGTCGAGAGACCTGCAGGGTGAATGAGGAGGCCAGAGAGACCAGGGTCCTTGCCCTGTCCAAAGGAAGAAAAGCTCTGGCTTCCTCTCTGTTCAGCTCTGCACCTATGAAGGTAAGGAGCTGGACAGGCTCTAGAACTGACTTTGGAAGATTCAGAAGGAAACCTAGAGAGGTAAGCAGTTGCTGAGTTAACTGAAGATGTAACTTGACTTGGTCTGGAGACTGGCCTACTATGTGCCAGTCGTCCAGGTAAGGGAAGATGGCATTTTTTTGCCTTCTTAGGTAGGCAACTGCTACTACCAGGCATTTTGTGAATACCCTTGGAGCAGAGGTGAGGCCAAGGGCATTGCTCTGAACTGGTAATGGCCTGAGGGCAGCTCTGAACCTGAGGTACTTGATGGGAGCTCTTGATGAGAATATGAGTAGGCATCCTTGAGGTCCAGGGACGCTAGCCAGTCCCTGGCCTTAGAGAGGGTAGAATAATTCCCAGAGTCACCATTTTGAATTTTGGTTTTAAAATGTGCTTGTTTAAGTATCTGAGATCCAGGATGGGCCGCCATTCTCCTGTTTTTTTGGGGTAGGGAAGTACCTGGAGTACAATCCTTTGCCCTGGTGTAGGGGTGGAACCCTTTCCACGGCTCTGAGAGCCAGGAGGGAAGAGACTTCTGCCTCTAGGGCAAGTGCCTCTGGTGGATCTGCAGGTGGAAAGGATCTGGTTCTCATCTTTGGAAATTTTTTGAAGCTGAGAACCAGTCCCTGGCTTACAGCTTCCAGGACCCACTTGTCTGATGTCAGAGACTTCCAGTCCTGGACAAAGTAAGCCAGCCTTCCCCCTACAGGTAGTTGAGAATCGGCCCTGGCCACCCCATCAGGGTGTCTGCTTGGCAGGGGCTTTAGGCTGAGGGGTGGAAGCAGGCCTGCTTGTACCCCGTCTGCCTCTCCCTCTAAAGAACCCCCTCTGGGCGTAAGCAAAAGAGGAGGCCTGGGCTTGGTAACAAGGCCTATGAAAAGGCCTGCCCCTGCGCCTGGAAGGCTGCTTTGAGGAGTGGCCTGCCTTTCCTTGGCCTGTGCACTCCTATAGGTGGTCCTATACTCATCCATTTTCTTCATGTAGTTCTCTCTCTGCTCCCCAAACAGAGAATTACCCACAACAGGAAAATCCATGGCCTTAGTCTGGGTATCCTGTGACAGGATAGTACATCTGAGCCAAGCCATTCTGCGAAGTGCCACAGATGTAGCCATTACTCTTGATGACACATCATTAGAGTCCACTGCAGCATGGAATTGCACCTTAGATGCCTCAATACCATCAGCAGCCACCTGCTCCAGCTCCTTGGCAAGCTGGCCAGGGACCTGTTTTGCTAGAGCCATAACAGTATCCCATCTGGATTTCTGGTATCTAGCAACATAAGCCATATAATTTGCCTGTCTGAGTCCCAAGGATGCTGCCATGTACTGTTTCTTTGCCATGGCATCAATCCTCCTGGAGTCCTTGTCAGGGGGGTGTGAAGCCAAGGGAATATTTTGTCACAGGCTGCAGCCTGCACTACCCCAACATGGCTGCATTGTTGTGTAAGGAACTCCATATCAGAGCCTGACAATGTGTACCTCTTGTCCATTCTCTTATCCACAGGAGGTATAGTGTGAGGAGTTTTAGAATTTTTTACTGTCTGTTTCCCAAAGGATTTCATAAGAATAGACAGTCTCTAGACTCTGGGATATCCATCATTTCTACATAGTCAGGCTCCTCTTGATCATCCACAGCTTCCTCCATAGGGAGCTGGAGGTTTCAGCCACTTTTTATAAAACATAAAATGAGAAGGACTCAGAAAGCTAGGAGGACACTCCTGAAGGTCTGTCTGGGGAGATGTCGGTTCAATGGACACATCCAGACTTTCAAATCCACATTCACTCTCCTCATACTCCTCTTCCCCTCCTCCAGTTCATAAAATTCCTTTAAATCATACTCTTGAACCGGTCGAACCGTACGCTTACCTGATGGTGCCGGTTCGGTCGGAACCGGGGAAAGTGACTGGACAATTTTAATCGCTTTGGCTATTTCTTCAGCGGTTGGAGAGGAAAGTTTTGGCTCCACACCAGCTGATTTCCTAGTCCTTTTTGCTGGAACTGATTCCTCCGAGTCGGCTATCCTTTTGCCCGAGGAAGTCTCGCCCTGGTCAGAGGGCACTCCCTTTGGTTCAGTTGGAACCGAACCATGCTGGCCATCCGGTTCAGCGGACTTTTTGGCCTCCCTTTCCCTGAGCCTACCAACTCTCTTCTCCAGGGTAGCTGCAGGAAAATTTTTGCAAATCTGGCAGTCTGCATTGAGGTGGTCAAACCCCAGACAATAAACACAGGTGGTGTGGGGGTCAGCCTTAGCAAAGACTTCCCCACCGCAACTGCAGTGTTGAAACCCAGTGGGCCCGGTTTTTCTTTTGGGTTTCTCAGACATAATGCCAGCCTAACCAAACTTACCCGTTTATGGTAATCCGCCAGGTAAGACCCTCTTATTGGTTCCCAACCGTGTCACGGGTCGTGGAAAAAAACGTAATAAAATCTGTTTTTTTTTTAGAACCGATAAGAACCGGTAACCACACTCTAAATGGACAGATTAATGTATTTTAAACAACCTGATCGGTTCAAACCGAGCCGATAAACCGTTTACAAGTTCCACACAGAAGAAATAAATGTAAAACCTATCTAGTACTCACAAATACCACAGACAGAGCTTGAACCGACTGGTTGCGGTTTAAATTCGGTTAAAAAACCGAGAAAATAATACTTTAACCGACAAATTGAACAGAGCAGAAGGAGAAATCTCCGGAGCGACTGTTCAGTGAGGCGGAGTAAAGAATCTGACAGTTTGAGTTTGAAGAACAACAGACAGAGTTTTCAACTGAGCTCGAGCTCAGCGTTCCATGCCTGGCATGGAAAGTTAACTCTTTCACCTCCGGAGCAGTTCGAAAGGTTGGGACTCACTGCATATGTCATAATGTAGCAAGACTTCCATGTTGTTTGAACAACTGAGTATGTTCTGGTCTATGAGCCTTGGTCCTGTCAAGGTAGTGGCTTAGTGCCCTCTTGACATCCAGGCTATGTACTTTCCACTCAGATGAGCTGGAATTATCAGTGAAGAAAACGGGTAATGTAATGGATTAATTCAGATGAAAGTCTGAGACTACCTTAGGAAGGAATTTCCTGTTGGTCCTGAGAACCACTTTGTCCCTCTGGAAGGAGATGTAGTTCAGATCTGTACACAGGGCCTGTAATTCACTTATTCATCTGGCTGAAGTGACAGCCACCAGGAACATCATTTTCCATGTGACATACTTCAAGTCTGCAGCTGCCATTGGCTCAAAAGGGGGCTCCATGAGCCTGGCAATACAAATGTTAAGATTCCAGGCCAGAACCAGTTCCCAAAGGGGAGAGTGAAGGTGGTTGAGACCTTTGAAAAACTTCCTAAAGACAGGATGAGAGGACATGGACCTGTCTTTACCAGCTGAGATATAAGCTGAGGTTGCAGCAAGATGGACCTTCAGGGTAGAAGGTCTGAGTCCCAGGGGAGGTGGGTCAAATAGTCCAGGAGGACAGAGAGACCAGCCCTGGAGGGATTAATATCCCTTCTTGAGCACCAAATAGAAAACCTTTTGCACTCTGAAGTATACATTTTCTTGGTTGATAGCTTCCTAGAGCCTCTGAGCACAGTCAAAAGCTTTTCAGAAAGGTTTAGGCTAGCAAATTCTAGGTCTTCAACAGCCAAACCTTCAGTTGCAGGAATCTGAGGTTGGGGTATAGGATCCTGCCCTGAGAGGATGTCAGTAGGTTGTGCCTCTGGGGCAGGTGGATTGACTGTGAGGCAGATAGGGTCAGCAGGAGGGAGTACCATGGCTGCATTGCCCAGTCTGGTGCCACCAGGATCATTGTTGCTGGGTGTGGCCTTTTCTTTAAGGCATCCACTGGAACAGTGTCCCTGCTTGGAGGCCTGCAACAGAACTGTGGCAGCTGGTGGTTGTCCGTGGAGGCAAAGAAATCTATCTCTGGGGTGCCCCACCGTCTGAATACTAACCGGGGTACCTGTGTATTCAGGGGCCACTTGTGATGATTCTGGCTGATCCTGCTGAAGGAGTCTGCCAGAATGTTGTCCTTTCCTAGTAGGTGGATGGTAGACAGAGACACCTGTAGTGAGTAGGCCAGGATCCACACCTTCATTGCCTCTGTGCACAATGGGGTAGACCTGGTTCCCCCTTGTTTGTTGATGTAGTAGATGGCGATAGTGTTGTCTGTTCTGACCTGTACTGCCTTGTTTTTTAGATGTGGAGCAAATGCCTGATGAGCCATGTACACTGCCTTGAACTCTAACAGATTTATGTGCAGAAGTGATTCCTGAGAGGATCATGTCCCACTGGCTGTTAGACAGAGCATGTGTGCCCCCCAGCCCAGGAGGGAAGCATCTCTGGTAAGCATCACTGATGGATGCTCCTTTCAGAAGGGAGTTCCCTCCCTGAGGATCTCGCTGTCTAACCACTACTGTAGGGCCTGTAACAGGGTGTTTGTGACTGGCACCAATTTGGTAGGGGAATCTCTTCTTTGAGCTACAGTAAGTGGGCATGCAAGTGGAACTGAATGTCTCTCGTCTAGAACCTGGAGCCTGGCGCCACTGCTGTGGCAGCTGCCATGTGGCCCAGTAACCGCAGGAACTGCCTTGCTAGCCTAGGTATGTTTAGTTGAAATTATCCTGCTAGCTGTAGTATACTGCTTACTGTGTCCTGTGGAAGAAAGGCTCTTTCCTGGCCGGTGTCCAATTCTGCTTCTGTGAAGTCCAGGACCTGGACTGGCTCCAGCTGGGACTTCTGAACATTTATCAGGAAGCCCAGAGACTCCAATGTGCTCTGGGTGAGAGCCAGGGAGTCTCTGGTTTGCTGCAGGGACTGCCCTACAACTAGCCAGTCATCTAGGTATGGGAACACAGTCACTCCCTGCCTCCTCAAGTGTGCCACTACTACATACAGACACTTTGTGAATGCCCTGGGGGCTGAGCCGAATGGCATGGCTGCAAACTGGTAGTGATCTGAGGGCAATCTGAACCTCAGGTACTTTCTGTGACTGGGTCAGACTGGGATGTGAAAATAGGCATCCTTTAGGTCCAAGGATGCCAACCAGCCTCCTTTATGCCGTGTAGGGATAATGATGGCCAAAGTGACCATCCTGAACTTTGGCTTTTACACATGTTTGTTCAGGAGTCTCAGATCCAGAATGGGTTATCAGTCCCCATTTTTCTTCTGGGCCAGGAAGTATCTGGAGTAGAAGCCTTTTCTCCTCTGCAGTAGGGGGACAGGTTCCACTGCTCTGATGGATAACAGGTTTGCCACCTCTGCCTCCAGAAGAATTCTGTCATGGGGGGGGGGGTAAAATTTCTGCCTCTTAGTTTGGGAAGTGATTTGAAGCTTAGAGACAGTCCCTGGGTCATTATCTCCATGACCCACTTGTCTGTGGTGATGGTGTACCAAGCTTGGAGGAGGTGAGTTAGCCTGCCTCCTACTGGTAGGGGGGAGGCAACCTGTACCAGCCCATCAGGGATTCTGTTTGGACTGAGCCTGGGCTTGAGGAACCTGGGCAGACCTTCTCATGGTCCTTGTGCCTTTACCTCTAAAGTACCCACTTGCCTGTTGGTAGTTTGGCATGGCTTGAGCCTAGAAAAAAGGACCTGGAGTAGGATCACCTACCCTTGCCTCCCCTGTACTGGGACCTGCATGAGGTGGAAGGCTTATCTCTTGCAGAGTTGCTTCTGTAAGTAGATTTGTACTCTTCCACCTTTTTCATGTATGTTTTTGTTTTATCCCCAATGAGGGAATCACCTTCACAAGGGAAATCCATTGCTTTAGTCTGAGTGTCCTGAAACAGGTTTGTGGCCCTGAGCCAAGCAAAATCACCTCATTGACACTGTAAGTGTCATGAGCCTGGCTGTGGTGTTACTTGCATCTATAGCCACATGGAACTGGTACTTGGTGGCATCCAGTGCCATCCTGGCAGTCTCTGCCAGGTCCACTGCCACCTCTCCAGACATTCTGTCTGTTATTGCAATACTGTATTCCATAATGCCTTCTGGTATTGGGCTGGATAAGCCATTAAGTTGGCTTGCCTTACTAACAGTGAGGCTGCCAGGTACTCCTTTTTTTTCATTCCGTCAATCTTTCAGGAATCTTTGTCAGGAGGGTGGGATGACAAAGGTATTTTTTTTTTTTTTTTACCAATTATTTTACCAGGTGAGACACACTAAGCTGAAAGCTTGTTTGCTGGTGCAACCTGGGAGCATGAGGAAGTTAAGTGACTTGCTCAGGGTCACACAGTATGCAAGTGGGGGCTGTAGGATTCAAACCCAGGTCTCCAGATTTGCAGCTCAGAGCCTTAAACCACTGCACCATACTCCCTCCTATAGGTATTCTGGTATCCACAGGTATTCTGGCCTTGTTGCATGCTGCAGCCTTGACCACCCCTTCATGGTCAGGGTGGTTAAACAGGAATTCAGAATTAGCTCTGTCAAGCTGATATTTCGTATCTATTTTCTTATCCACCCCTAGAATTGAGGTAGGGGTTTGTAACATCCTAAGGCAGCCTTCTTTAAGGACTTATGTTTTTGGAGAAGGAGCCTTCTAGAGGGGGCTAGCCCCATCATAGCAAGGAATTCTGCTTCCTCCTCATCTTCCACAGTCTCCTGGATGGAGAGGTTTAGGGTGTCAATCATTTGCTTAACAAATGAATAATGAGAGGTGCAGTTCTGGGGGGGGGGGGCAAGTCCTGCTCTGGGGATACCTCTGATTCTATGGGTTCCCCTTCCTCTTCTTCCCATTGATCATAGACATATACCAGTTCCTGGCCCACTGGAGCTGAAACAGGAACCAGTGGAACCAGTGTGGCCACTGGAACTATAGCCTGTAGTGCCTGCAGGATTTGCAGGGCCTTAGCAACGTCCTCAGCTGAGGGCATTGCTGGTCTGTCAGCTGAGAGCTCCTTTGCTTTCTCAGCAGGTGGTGCAGTGAAGTGTTTCTCTTTATGCTTTCTTTTTGCTGGAACCAGTTCACTAGCCATTTCCACAGGCCTTTTAATTTTTGAGGAGTCAGCTTTCGTCGTAGATTTTGGATCCACTGACTCTTTAGGCCTTTCTTTTTCCTTTTTAGAAGTAGAAGATGAGGATGCCTCTTCAGAAGGCTTAGGTGGAAAGGAAAAAGTGGCCATTTCCTCCATTTTTTTTGCCATTTTCTTTAATGTTTTAGAGCAAAAAGTTTTGCAACTCTCACAACTGGCAAATATATGACTGGGTCCCAAACAAAAAATGCATAGACTGTGAATATCTGCCTTAGCTACAATCTGGCCTCAGCTAATGTAGTTCTTGAACCCAGTCAGTCCTGTCTTTTTCTTTTGTTTGGGTGCTTCTGACAAGGATGTCAGGCACACAGAAAAGAAAACCCAATTTAAACAAAATGCTCTGTTCCAAAACAGACTAAAATTTAAACAGAAACCCAAAGCAATCAGTTCCCTATATAATCTGGGAACCGAGAGCCACTTGGTTCCTGACAGGAAAAGGAACTGCGGCTAAAATAAAAATAAAAAATAAAAAAAAATAACGCTATGGATCCTGACAGGAACTGGAACATTAATAATAAATGAAGTCTTTTCTGAGGTAAAAAAACTCACAAACAGCAGTTCCTCGTGGTTCCACGGAACCGATGAGGAACCGAAAAACAAATTAAATCAACCCAAATAACTAAACTAACTAACCTGAATGGGGCAGCAATGTAAAATAAAAAGAAAATAAGAGTTACTTATCAACAAATAAAATGTATACAAGTAAGTAGAGGAGAGCTCTCTGAGGCATCTGAACTGGCAGGCAGGGAAATGTATCTCAGCACTTCAGAGTGCAGCAGTTACCAGGGGCAGCAGTTTGAAATTGGCATGAGCCAATTAGAGTTCCATCATTTACATAAATTCAGTTCTCTCCAAGGCAGTTCAACACTGAAGGCTGACTGCATTAGTTTAATCATACTGAGTTATTCCTGGGGTTATAAGGAGCCAGCACCAGCCCTGGCACCAGCAAAAGAGGAGTTGGCACCAGAGGCAGCAGCGCTGAATAGACTGGGCCCAATACCAAGGGCTCTCAGTGCCAGGCCCAAAAGAAAAAATTACTCACCTTAGTAATTGCTTTTCTTCTCATGGAGTCTTGCTATATTATAACAATAGCAGTCAGCCACTGCAGCTGAACTGCCCCGGAGAGGAAGGAGTTAACTCCAGAAGATCTGGAGTTCTACAGCGTGAGGGCGCTGTGCCCAAAGCTCTATCTGGCAGTTTCAAATGAAACTGTCAGATCTTTACGAAGCTAACGTCAAAGGATGGAAAGTCTGTGTGGAAAAAACTACACTAGCCCATGGCTACCTACTAGTAGTAATAACAACAATATAAAGAACAAAAAACACTCAGAGCCATAATAACAAAATTGATGGTATTATGGTTGCGTTTACCACCCTGACAGAGAAACCCCCTTCCCCAAAGACTCAAGTCCAGGAAGGGGCAATATAAATAACCTAAATGAAACAATCTAGATCCCTAACCCAAAGGAAAAGAGGGTAAGGGAAAACTACAATGGCATGACACAGTGCTTGCACCACCTGCCACCCCTACCCAAGTAGAAGTTCTGAGAGGGGCAGGAGGAGGTGGTTATAATATAGAAGACTCCATGAGAAGAAAAGCAATTACTAAGGTGAGTAATTTTTCTTCAAACACCATGAAGTCTTGCTATATTATAACAATAACAGATACACAGCAGTACCTCCATGGAGGAGGTCAGAACCTACTTAGAAATAGCTCTAAGCACAGCTGTGCCTAAACTGAAGCATCTCCTGGACTGACATCCAGGGAATAATGCTTGGTAAAGGTGTGAACTGTCTTCCAGGTAGCAGCTTGACAAATCTCTAGAATGGGGATGTCTCTAGCAGCCACTAGAGACGCAGCTGTACCCTGGTGGAGTGGCCCTCAATCCTGAGGGGGTACTCTTCCCAGTTTCTGATAACAGAATTGGATACAAGAAACAATCCACCTTGCAATTGTTCTCTTAGTGGCAGGTTCCTTTGCCAACCTCGCCATAGGTAAGAAAGAGTTGGAGGATTGAACCTATGACCTCTGATGCGCTCTAAATAGTAGCTTAAGGCTCTTTTGACATCCAAGCTGTGCAGTCTCCTCTCACCTGAGGAAGAATGCTCAGTGAAAAATACTGGAGAGAGATTGATTCAGGTGGAAATCAGAAACCACCTTAGGCAAAACTTTCTATTAGTCCTAAGGACTACCTTATCTTGTGGAAAGAGATAAAATCTTCTTCCACTGACAGGAGCCTGTAGCTCACTTATGCGTCTGGCAGAGGCGATAGCTACTAGAAAACAGTTTTCAAGTTAAATACTTGAGCTCTGCAGAAGACAGAGGCTCAAAGGGGTTGCATTAACTGAGCAATGCAAATATTCAGGTCCCAGGTGGGAGCTGGTTCCCAAAAGGAGGGTTAGTATGAAGTAACCCTTTAAAAACTGGAGAAACACCGGGTGAGAAGAAAGGGAGGCAGGCTTCCTGCTGACACAAAAGCAGAGACAGCTGCCAGATGAACCTTCAGGTAGCTGGTCTAAGGCCTAGAGGAATTCAGATGGACCAAATAGTCCAGTAGAATGGGAAGATCAGCAGATTCTGGGATAATCTGCTCTCAGAGCACCAGATGGAAAACCTCTTCCACTTAGAATTATAAGTGGCCCTAGTGGAAGCTTCCTTGAAGCCTTTAAAATATCCATGACACCTTGAGAAGGTGTAAGTCAGCAAATTCTAGCTCCTCAAGAGCCAAGCCTGAGGTGGAGGATTTGAGGTCCGGATACACACTCTCCCTGTGCACAGCCAGTAAATCGTGGACTCTGGCAGGCTCAGGGCAGGGTGGACTGCCAAGGACAGAAGCAGAGGGTACCAGGGCTGTCTGGCCCAATCTGGGGCAATCAGAATCACTCTGCAAGGTTGAGATCTGATTTTACTAGTACCCTGAAAAGGAGAGGAAAGGGGAAAGGCATGCAGGAACTTCCTTTCCAGTCCAACAGAAAAGCGTCCAGAGGACTGAGCCCAGAACTGGAGGCCTGCAACAGAAAAAGGAAGTTGGTGGTTGTCTGGGGCTGCGAAAAGATCTATCTGAGGAGTGCCCCATCTGGCAAGACAGACCCCAGCACTTGTGGATTCAGAGCCCATTCGTGATGGCCCTGAGAAATTCTTCTGAGGCGCCCCCAGGACATTGTCCTTCCCTGGAAGATGAACCGCTATCGGGAGGTGTTCAGGAGTAAGCCAGAGACCACAACTTCATTGCTCGGTGCACAAGGCTGAAGACCGAAAGTGCCCCTTGCTTGTTGATGTACCACATTGTGGTATTGTCTGTCCTGACTTGAACCACTTTGTTCTGGACAGAATCTGAAAACAAAGAGCTAAAAAGACAGCTCTGAGTTCCAAAAGATTGATGTGGAGCAGAGACTCCTGAGGAGACCATACCGGCTGAGTGGCAAGGTCGCCCAGGTGGAGCCCCCACCCTAATAGGGAGGCATGCTGGTGAGGGTGGGGGAGGAAATAGAATGAAGGAACCCCCTGTCTTAAATTGCTCTGGACCTGCCACCAGTGGAGGGCTAGGATCAGAGTTTGAGTAACTGGGACCAACTTGGTAGGGGTCCTTCCTTTGAGACCAATAGGCCCTCAAATGGAACTGATGTCCCTCATCTGAATCTTGCTCCCTGCCCGACAGCTGTGGAAGCAGCCATGTGCCCGAGGAGTTCAGAAAATGCCTTGCTGGTCGAGAGACCCGCAGGGTAAAGGAGGATGCCAGGCAATGAGTCTGTCCACCCTTTCCGAGGGAAGAAAAGCCCTGGCTAACCTTGTGTTCAATTCTGTGCCTATGAAAGTTAGGACCTGAACTGGTTCCAGAACTGACTTTGGTAAGTTTAGCAGGAATCCCAGGAAGTGAGAAGCTGCTGGGTGACTTGCAGAGTGGGATTTCACCTGACCTGGAGACTGACCCACAATGAGCCAGTCGTCCAGGTAGGGAAACACAGCAACCCCTTGCCTTCTTAAGTGAGCCACTACTACAGCGAGACATTTTGTGAATACCCTTGGCGCAGAGGTAAGGCCGAAGGGCATTGCCCTGAACTGGTAGTGGCCTGAGGGCAGTTCGAACCTGAGGTACTTTCGGTGAGAAGGCCTGATCAGAACATGAAAATAGGCATCCTTGAGGTCCAGGGAAGCTAGCCAGTCCCCTGGCCTTAGGGAAGGCAATATCATTGCCAGAGTCAACATTTTGAACTTTGGTTTCAATAGATGCTTGTTCAAGTATCTTAAATCTAGAATAGGCAGCCATTCTCCTGTCTTTGGGGTAAGAAAGTATCTTGAATAAGCCCTTGCCCTGATGGCAAGGAGGAACCCTTTCCACTGCTTTGCAGTCCAGCAGAGACAGAAACCTCTGCTTCCAAAGCAAGGGCTTCTGAAGGATTTGCAGGTGGAAAATGCCTGGCTCTCATCTTTGGAAAGTTGTATGAAGCTGAGAATCAGACCCTGACCTATACCTCCAGAACCCATCTGTCCAGAAGTTAGGACAGCCAGTTCCGGCTGAAATAGGCCAACCTGCCCCCACTGGTACAGGAGAATCGGCCCTGGACACCCCATCAGGGTGCCTGCTTAGCAGCAGCCTTAGGCTGAGGGGAGGGGGACGGTCTACCTGTGCCACGTCTACCCCTGCCTCTGAAGAAACCCCTCTGCGAGACAGTAGAGGAGGCTTGAAATTGGTAAAAAGGCCTGGAAAAGGGCCTGCCCCTACCTCTGGGAGCATGCCTTTGTGGCATGGCATGCTTCTCCTTAGCCTGGGCACTTTGGTAGGTAGTTCTGTATTCATCCATCTTTTTCATATAGTTTTCTCTTTGCTCCCCAAAAAGAGAATTTCCCACTACAGGAAAATCCATAGCCTTTGACTGGGTATCTTGGGACAGATTAGTGCATCTGAGCCATGCCAACCTACGGGAAGCTACAGAAGTGGCCATGACCCTAGAAGAAACATCATTAACATCAACAGCAGTATGAAATTGAACTTTAGAGGCTTCAATGCCATCAGCAGCCACCTGTTCAACTCACTAGCCAGTTGGCCATGGGCCTGCTTGGCTAACTGTAATACTGTGTCCCACCCAGATTTCTGATATCTAGCTACATAAGCCATATAATTTGCCTGCCTGAGTCCCAAAGAAGCTGCCATATACTGTTTCTTCACCATGGCATCAATCTTCCTGGAATCCTTATTAGGAGGATGTGAGGCCAGAGGAATATTAGCCTTGTCACAGGCTACAGCTTGTACCACACCTACATGACTACACTGCTCAGTAAGGAAGTCTGTATCCGAGCCTGACAAAGTATACCTTCTGTCCATTTTTTTATCTACAGGAGGAACAGAAGAAAAAATTACTCACCTTAGTAATTGCTTTTCTTCTCATGGAGTCTTGCTATATTATAACAATAGCAGTCAGCCACTGCAGCTGAACTGCCCCGGAGAGGAAGGAGTTAACTCCAGAAGATCTGGAGTTCTACAGCGAGAGGGCGCTGTGCCCAAAGCTCTATCTGGCAGTTTCAAATGAAACTGTCAGATCTTTACGAAGCCAACATCAACGGACGGAAAAAAGTCTGTGTGGAAAAACTACACTAGCCTATGGCTACCTACTAGTAGTAATAACAACAATATAAACAACAAAGAAACCCCAGAACCATAATAACAAAGGTTGATGGTATTATGGTTCGTTTCCTACTCATACAAGCACATATGAACCCCCTTCCCCAAGACTCCAAGTCCAAGAGGGCAATAAAATAACCCTAAATGAACAATCTAGATCCCTAACCCAAAGGAAAACACGGTTGGGGAAAACTAAAATGGCATGACACAGTGCTTGCACCAATTTGCCACCTCTACCCAAGTAGGAGTTCTGAGAGGGGCAGGAGGAGGGTGGTTATAATATAGCAAGACTCCATGAGGAAAGAAAAGCAATTACTAAGGTGAGAATTTTTCTTCAAACACCATGAAGTCTTGCTATATTATAACAATAGCAGATTACACAGCAGTACCTCCATGGAGGAGGGTCAGAACCTACGAAATAATAGGCTCTGAAGCACAGCTGTGCCGAACCGAGCATCTCTCCTGGACTGGACATCCAGGAATAATGCTTGGTAAAGGTGTGAACCGCCTCCAGGTAGCAGCTTGACAAATCTCCAGAATAGGAATGTCTCAGCAGCCGCTAGAGACGCAGCTGTACCCCTGGTGGAGTGGCCCTCAATCCTAGGGGGGCACTCACCCAGTTTCTGATAACAAATTGGATACAAGAGACAATCCACCTTGCAATTGTTCTCTTAGTGGCAGGTTCCTTTGCCAACCTCGCCATAGGTAAGAAACAGTTGGAGGGATTCGAACCTATGACCTCTGGTGCCCTCTAGATAGTAACTTAATGCCCTTTGACATCCAAGCTGTGCAGTCTCCTCTCACCTGAGGAAGAATGCTCAGTGAAAATACTGGGAGGAGATAGATTGATTCAGGTGGAAATCAGAAACCACCTTAGGCAAAAACTTTCTATTAGTCCTAAGGACTACCTTATCTCTGTGGAAAGAGATAAAATCTTCTTCCACTGACAGGGCCTGTAACTCACTTATGCGTCTGGCAGAGGTGATAGCTACTAGAAAAACGGTTTTCCAAGTTAAATACTTGAGTTCTGCTGAAGACAGAGGCTCAAAGGGGGGTTGCATTAACTGAGCAATGCAAATATTCAGGTCCCAGGCGGGAGCTGGTTCCGAAAAGGAGGGTTAGTGTGAAGTAACCTTTAAAAAACTTGGAGAACACAGGTGAGAAGAAGGGAGGCAGGCTTCCTGCTGACACAAAAGCAGAGACAGCTGCAGATGAACCTTCAGAGTAGCTGGTCTAAGGCCTAAGGAATTCAGATGGACCAAATAGTCCAAAAGAATGGGAAGATCAGCAGATTCTGGGGTAATCTGCCTCTCAGAGCACCAGATGGAAAACCTCTTCCACTTAGAATTATAAGTGGCCTAGTGGAAGGCTTCCTTGAAGCCTTTAAAATATCCATAACACCTTGAGAAAGGTGTAAATCAGCAAATTCTAGCTCCTCAAGAGCCAAGCCTTGAGGTGGAGGGACTTGAGGTCCGGATACCACACTCTCCGCTCACAGGCCAGTAAGTCATGAACTCTGGGCAGGCTCAGGGCAGAGTGGACTGCCAGGGACAGGAGCAGAGGGTACCAGGGCTGTCTGGCCCAATCTGGGGCAATCAGAATCACTCTGCAAGGTTGAGATCTGATTTTCACTAGTACCCTGAAAAGGAGAGAAGGGGGAAGGCATGCAGGAACTTCCCTTTCCAATCCAACAGAAAGGCATCCAGAGGACTGAGCCAGTACTGAGGCCTGCAGCAAGAGAAGTTGGTGGTTGTCTGGGGCGCGAAAAGATCTATCTGAGGTGCCCCAACTGGCAAAGACAGACCCCAGTACTTGTGGATTCAGAGCCCATTCGTGATGGCCCTGAGAAATTCTGCTGAGGGCGTCCGCCAGCACATTGTCCTTCCCTGGAGATGAGCCGCTATCAGGGAGGTGTTCAGGGAATAAGCCAGAGACCACAACTTCATTGCTTCGGTGCACAAGGCTGAAGACCGAGTGCCCCCTTGCTTGTTGATGTACCACATTGTGGTGGTATTGTCTGTCCTGACTTGAACCACTTTGTTCTGGACAGAATCTGAAAAGACCCGAAGAGCTAAAAAGACAGCTCTGAGTTCCAGAAGATTGATGTGGAGCAGAGATTCCTGAGGAGACCACACTCCCTGAGTGGTAAGGTCGCCCAGGTGAGCCCCCCACCCTAACAGGGAGGCATCCGTGGTGAGGGTGAGGGAGGGAGAAATGGGAATGAAGGGAACCCCTTGTTTCAGATTGCTTTGATCCTGCCACCAGTGTAAGGCCAGGATCAGGGTTTGAGTAACTGGGACCATTTGGTAAGGGGTCCTTCCTCTGAGACCAATAGCCCTCAAATGGAACTGAATGCTCTCATCTGGAATCTTGCTCCCTGCACAACAGCTGTGGAAGCAGCCATGTGCCCGAGGAGTTGCAGAAATGCCTTGCTGGTCGAGAGACCCGCAGGTAAAGGAGGATGCCAGGGCGATGAGTCTGTCCACCCTTTCCGAGGGAAGAAAGGCCTGGCTAACCTTGTGTTCAATTCTCGCCTATGAAGTTAGGGCCTGAACTGGTTCCAGAACTGACTTTGGTAAGTTTAGCAGGAATCCCAGAGAAGTGAGAAGCTGCTGGTGACTTGCAAGTGGGATTATCACCTGACCTGGAGACTGACCCACAATGAGCCAGTCGTCCAGGTAGGGAAACACAGCAACCCCTTGCCTTCTTAAATGAGCCACTACTACAGCGAGACATTTTGTGAATACCCTTGGCGCAGAGGTAAGGCCGAGGGCATTGCCCTGAACTGGTAGTGGCCTGAGGGCAGTTCGAACCTGAGGTACTCTCGGTGGGAAGGCCTGATCAGAACATGAAAATAGGCATCCTTGAGGTCCAGGGAAGCTAGCCAGTCCCTGGCTCAGAAGACAATATCATTGCCAGAGTTAACATTTTGAACTTTGGTTTCAACAGATGCTTGTTCAAGTATCTTAAATCCAGAATGGGCCATTCTCCTGTCTTTTGGGGTAAGAAAGTATCTTGAATAAAACCCCTTGCCCTGATGGCCAGGAAGGAACCCTTCACTGCTTTGCAGACCAGAAGAGAAAAAACCTCTGCTTCCAAAGCAAAGGGCTTCTGGAGGATTTGCAGGAGTGGGAAATGCCTGGCTCTCATCTTTGGAAATTATTTGAGCTGAGAACCAGACCTGGCATATATACCTCCAGAACCCATCTGTCCAGTTAGGGACAGCCAGCTCTGGCTGAAATAGGCCAACCTGCCCCCACTGGTACAGGAGAATCGGCCCTGGGCACCCCATCAGGGTGCCTGCTTAACAACAGCCTTAGGCTGAGGGAGGGCAGGTCTACTTAGCCCGTCTACCCCTGCCTCTGAAGAAACCCCTCTGCGAGACAGCAGGAGGCTTGAAGTTGGTAAAAGGCCTGGAAAGGGTCTGCCCCTACCTCTGGGAGCATGCCTTTGTGGCATGGCATGCTTCTCCATAGCCTGGGCACTTTGTAGGTAGTTCTCTGTATTCATCCATCTTTTCATATAATTTTCTGTTTGCTCCCAAACAGAGAATTTCCACTAGGAAAATCCATAGCCTTTGACTGAGTATCTTGGGACAGATTAGTGCATCCAGAGACATGCCAACCTACGGAAAGCTACAGAAGTGGCCATGACCCTGGAGGAAACATCATTAACATCAACAGCAGTATGAAATTGAACTTTAGAGCTTCAATGCCATCAGCAGCCACCTGTTCCAACTCACTAGCCAGCTGGCCATGGGCCTGCTTGGCTAACTGCAATACTGTGTCCCACCTAGATTTCTGATATCTAGCCACATAAGCCATATAATTTGCCTGCCTGAGTCCCAAAAAGCTGCCATATACTGTTTCTTAGCCATGGCATCAATCTTCCTAGAATCCTTGTCAGGAGGATGTGAGGCCAGAGGAATATTAGCCTTGTCACAGGCTGCAGCTTGTACCACACCTACATGACTACACTGCTCAATAAGGAAGTCTGTATCAGAGCCTGACAAAGTATACCTTCTGTCCATTTTTTATCTACAGGAGGGACAGAATGAGGATTTTTAAAATCTTTGTTGTTTGCTTCCTAAATGACTTATGCAAAGGAATAGACAACCTCCTAGACTCTGGAATATCCATCATTTCCACATAATCAGGCTCCTCTTGCTCATCCACAGCCTCCTCTAAAGGAAGCTGGAGGGTTTCTACAACCTTTTGTAAAAATAAAGAAGAAGGGACTCAGACAGAGTAGGGAGATTCTAAAGGTCTGTCTGGAGAAATGCCGTTCAATGAGCACGTCCAGACCCCCCAGCCACACATATATTGATCAAATTCCTCCTCCCCTCCTGTGGTTCATAAAAATCCTCAACTTCAAAATCCTGAACCACTGGGACTGAGAACGAACCAACCTTTTACCAACTGTTGGTGGTTCTACAGATCCCTGAGACAGTGACTGGACAATCTGAATGGCTTTAGCTATCTCTGCAGCAGTTGGAGACACAATTCTGGACTCCAAACCTCCTGATTTCTTTGCCTTTTTACTTGGGACTGGTTCCTCTGAACCAGTCTTCCTTTGCCGAGGAAGTCTCGCCTGGTCAGAGGCACTCCTCTGGTCCAGTGGGTACTGAACCGGGCTGGCCATCGGGTCAGCGGATTTTTGGCCTCTCGTTCCCTGAGCCGGCCCAATCTCTTCTCAGGGTGGCTGCGGGAAATTTTTACACCTGGCAGTCTGACAGGAGGTGGTCAGCCCCAGACAATAGACACAAAGTGGTGTGTGGGTCAGCCTTGAGGCGTCCCCACAGACATCACAGTGTTGAAACCCAGTGGCCCGGTTTTCTTTTGGGTTTCTCAGACATAATGCCAGCCTAACCAAAAACTTGCCCTTTTGATGGCAGTGCCAGGCAAGACACCCATTATCGGTTCCTAACGTTGTCACGGGTATTTGAAAAAGCGTAATAATTTACGTTTTTAGAACCGATAAGAACCGAACCACTCTAAAACCCACAGTACAGTTTTAAAAGGCAGAAAAACCAAGCGATCGGTTCAAAACCGAACCGATAATTAATTTTCCACACAGACTTGAATTTTTGTACTTACGGTTACCAGATAGAGCTTTAGAACCAAATGCGGTAAAAATAATGACTTTTGCGGTTCAAATGAACCGAAAACTACTCTCTTGAACCGGAGAATGAGCCGAGCTGGAAGGAGCTGATCTCCGGAGGCGACTGTTCAGTGAAGCGAGTAAGAATCTGACAATTCATTTGAAACTGCCAGATGAAGCTTTGGCACAGCGCCCTCGCTGTAGAACTCCAGATCTTCTTGGAGTTAACCTTCCTTCCTCTCGGCAGTTCAGCTGCAGTGGCTGACTGCTATTGTTATAATATAGCAAGACTTCATGGTGTTTGAATGAGGATTTTTTTAAATCTTTGTTGTTTGCTTCCTAAATGACTTATGCAAAGGAATAGACAACCTCCTAGACTCTGGAATATCCATCATTTCCACATAATCAGGCTCCTCTTGCTCATCCACAGCCTCCTCTAGAGGAAGCTGGAGGGTTTCTGCAACCTTTTTGTAAAAAATAAAGAAAGAAGGGGACTCAGACAGAATAGGAGGAGATTCTAAAGGTCTGTCTGGAGAAATGTCCGGTTCAATGGGACATCAGACCCCCAGCCACACATATATTGATCAAATTCCTCCTCCCCTCCTGTGGTTCATAAAAATCCTCAACTTCAAAATCCTGAACCACTGGGACTGAACGAACCAACCTTTTACCAGCTGTTGGTGGTTCTACAGATCCCTGAGACAGTGACTGGACAATCTGAATGGCTTTAGCTATCTCTGCAGCAGTTGGAGACACAATTTTGGACTCCAGACCTACTGATTTCCTTGTCTTTTTACTTGGGACTGGTTCCTCTGAACCAGCCTTCCTTTTGCCCGAGGAAGTCTCGCCCTGGTCAGAGGGCACTCCCTCTGGTCCAGTGGGTACTGGACCGGGCTGGCCATCCGGGTCAGCGGACTTTTTGGCCTCTCGTTCCCTGAGCCGGCCCAATCTCTTCTCCAGGGTGGCTGCAGGGAAATTTTTACACACCTGGCAGTCTGACAGGGAGGTGGTCAGCCCCAGACAATAAACACAAGTGGTGTGTGGGTCAGCCTTGGCAAGGCGTCCCACAGAACATCACAGTGTTGAAACCCAATGGGCCAGTTTTTCTTTTGGGTTTCTCAGACATAATGCCAGCCTAACCAAAACTTGCCCTTTTGATGGCAGTGCCAGGCAAGACACCCTTATCGGTTCCTAACCGTGTCACGGGTATTTGAAAAAAACGTTATAATTCCGTTTTTTTTAGAACCGATAAGAACCGGGAACCGCACTCTAAAACCCACTGTACACTTTTAAAATGCAGAAAAAAACCAACCGATCGGTTCAAAACCGAACCGATAATTAATTTTCCACACAGACTTAAATTTTAGTACTTACGGTTACCAGATAGAGCTTTAAAACCGAAATGCGGTAAAAATAATAACTTTTGCTGGTTCAAATGAACCGAAAAATACTCGCTTGAACCGAGAATGAACCGAGCTGAAGGAGCTGATCTCCGGAGCGACTGTTCAGTGAAGCGGAGTAAAGAGTCAGACAGTTTCATTTGAAACTGCCAGATAGAGCTTTGGGCACAGCGCCCTCGTGCTGTAGAACTCCAGATCTTCTGGAGTTAACTCCTTCCTCTCCGGGGCAGTTCAGCTGCAGTGGCTAACTGCTATTGTTATAATATAGCAAGACTTCATGGTGTTTGAAAGCCTGATCCTGGTGTCGAGCCTGGTGCTAAAGGTCCAGCTGGCACCAGAGTGACCAGCAAAGGTACTGGAGCCAGTCCCAAATCAGTGACACTGAATGGGGGCGCAGCCAGTGGAACAGACGTCAGTGGCCTGGTCAGTGGTGAAGACCTTGAGCTGTACCCACTGCTCCAAAAGAACTACCCAGTGATGAAACTACCCACTGGCATCCCCACAAAAAAGCAGGGAAGAAGAATCAGCATTTATATAGCGCTTTTCATGCACAATGTATCCCAAAGCGTTTTTCAAGCAAAACTAGACTGGTGGTGAAGTGACTGAATGTGTAGTGGTGGCCATATCGCACGTCAACAACCACACAGCCTGGACGATTGCATGAACCAATTTATGGGAAGGGGACTGTTGGCCAGGACACTGGGAATGTCCTCTGCTCTTTGTGAACAGTGCTTTGGGATTCTTTTTCTTCCACCTGGTCACATACCAGGACAGCACCAGGATGGATAGAAGTGATCTCAATTTAATGTCTCAGCCAAAGGACGGCATACCCCAGCAGTACAGCACCCCCTAATACCACACTTGGGTGTCAGCATTTAGGTATGAGCCAAATCCTTGTGTAGGACGAGAACCCACGACTTTCTGTCCCAGAGGAAGATGTGCTACCAAATGAGCTATGCTGACACTTCCCGGGCCCAAGTCCTCAAGTGTCAATGAGTACAGACTGTCGAAGACACCAATGGCACTGGTGAAGACCTTCTGCTCCAGGATACCGAGGACCTCGCAGCAGACCTACCAGAGGATGACTCTGAGCAGTACTGTTTCATCCCCTTCTGACAGGAAGAGGAAGAACTCAAGTTCAAACGGTGCCAGGTCCCCAACATGGATTGGGAACAGACACACTTCTTTTTGTGCTTATGGGAAGGCTGTCCTCCCCCCTGAACACAGGGCCACCCATCGTCAGAACCCTCGACCACAGGGGGAAGTGGACGGAACACAGCCCTGCTGCCACAGCAGCATGCCTGAAGAAACAAATTCTAGCAAGGGCCGATACAGCTGTGGTGAGCTTGTAAGAGCACTGGGGAACAAGTGCCACCGAATGCCATTACAAAGATGGCAGCATGGTCGGAACTATGCATGTTTGGCACTCACACATGCGTAGTTCAGTCAAATGGCAAAATGTCATTCCCAAGATGGCGATGCTGACGGAACTGCACATGTGTGATGCACATGCATGCGCAGTTCTGTTTTAGAATGCAGAAGTGGCGGACGGCACAAGAAATAGTGCCACCATAATTGCATTGTGAACTGCCATGATGGCCTGCTTCTTGTTCTGGGTTTCAGAAGGATCAATTCGAAACTCCAAAACGGAAGCATGCCACGGTTGCTCGTTTTCTGAGTGATCACAAAATGGCTGTGGGCTCTGACCACACAAATGTAAAAATTACTTACCATAGTTATGTTGTTTCTTACAATGGATCTCCTAGTAGGATTAGACCAGGGTCAGTCAGCTGCTCTACACTGACTGCAATACTGTGTAATATTACTAGGAGATTCCTATTTCTTAAAGAGGCACCCTACCATCACCATCGTCCACAGCCTTCGACCATTGCTTGGCAGAGCTGAGAGAAACTGACAGAAATTTTAAATGAAAATACTAACAGGACACAAAAATAATAACACTAGCTTTAAACTCTAAAACTGAGAAGAAATGAATACTGTTGTCATACAGACGTAAAGTTATGTCTCCCAGCAATTGAGTATCGTCACTGAAGCGCACTCAATGGCAGGAAAAAAGAAACTGAGGCAGTTGAGGGCCAGTGCCAAGGTGAGCCATGCAGCATTAGCTAGTCTCGCAGTGCTACACATGTGCCCAGCCTACCTTGGCGCCAGCCCTCCTGAAAAGTTCTGGCTTCAGCAGGGTCCTAACACCTCCAGCTCAGAACCCATTGATGTGAATCAATGGTGAAGACTGATTCCCTGGAAGATCCTACATTCAAAATTCAAAAATTTACATTGGTTCTATCCCCAGGGCGTCACTCGCAGCCAAGATGATTTCATTAAGTGAGAGATTCCTGGGGTTAGAAGATGAGGGTTTTTTAGCCATGGTATGCAGTTCTCTAGAACCCTTTTCAGGGGGCTCTGCAGAGAAAAATCCTTAGCCCTCTTGCATGCAGTCATCTATACTACACTTTGATGATCAGGGTGAGCACATAGTAATTCAACCCTGTCTGTTGACCTGACACTTTTTTTCAATCTTTTAATCTATGGCTGCAGATGAAGTAGATGCAAACAAGATTTTTAAATGGGCTTTAAGTAAAGACTTGTGAATGGGGATCAGCAGTGTCCTTGCAGGAGCTAACCCCATCATGTCCATGAATTCTGGATTCTTCTCATCATTCTCAGTTTGCTGAGCGGGGATGTTGAGGCTGTTTACCATTTGCCTAACAAAGTAGGAAAAAGATGTATAGTCCTCTGTAGGCCTTGGAGGGGAGCCAAATTGCTGCTCAGGTGAACCATCTGTTTCAATATGCTCACCTTCCTCCTCGTCTTCATAGTACATTTGTTCCTTCTCCACATGAGCAGATAGGATGGAGCCCTGAGCTGGGGGGAGGAGGCACATTCATACAATTCCTATGACCCAGAAAGTCTGGAAAAATTGGTGCCTTTTTGTTATGTCCTCTAATGAGGACATTTGTCTTTGGTCCAAAGCCTGCTCCTTTCCTTTTTTGGGCGAGTGGTAAGGACATTCTTTTTTTTTTTTTTTTTCTTGGCAGACACTGTTTCCACTGCCAGTTTTGGGGATCTTTTAGTTATATTTGTGCCATTACTGGACTCAGGGTTCCCCTGTCAGACACTCTGGTATCTTTATAATCATTACTACGCTTGTCTGATGGCTGAGCAGCTTTATCTTTTTCCTCTGACTCCTCTGAGAGGGACTGCTGTTGTAGCTGAGAAGACAAGCACTCTGATGTGTGCTTTCCACCATCATTAGGAACTCCCACAGAGCCTTGATTATTTTTTGTTGACCTGGAGGCAGACAGAGAAGCCATAAACTATTTTCTTTTTAGCTCTTATTTTCTTATTTAACCCTTTTCTTTTGTGTTTTCAGGCCAAACTTACCACAGAGCTCACAATTAATAAAATCATTATCTGGATCCAGGAATTTTAAACAAAGCTCTCTACAGTCTGCCTTTGTCAGAAGCTGGAAACAAATTTGACAGTTTTTAAAGCTTGTTTGTCCTGCCCTTTTCTTGAGTCAATGAGACATGCCAATCTTTGAAGACCCTGAAGGAAAACACATTCTGTTCTACAAGGAGTTTCTGACAGAAAAAAAATGTACTGTACATCAGGAAAGGAAAAAATACTCACTGTAGTAATGTTGTTTCTTCCAAGGGATCCCTCACTATGCTTAACCACTGCAATCAGTCCAGTGGATTAAGATGCCCCAGACAATAGAATGTTATGCTAATTATGGAATCTTAGAATGAAATGCAAACCCCTGCTGTGTTTTTACGCTCCACTCTGCCCTCTAACATCAGATTTATTTCTGGAGCTGGGGGGCAGTAACCACTAAACTAGCTAAAACTATCAAAAAAAGGTTTTGTACTCTCTCCCAAGAGAGGAAGGCCTTCAACTGGAGGGCATCCAATTCTGCACCTATGAAGTCCGGTACCTACACCAGCTCTGTCTGGGACTTTTGGGTGTCTATTATGAATGCCAGCCCCTCTAGGGTGTGCTGAGTGAGAAGGAGAGAGGCCTTGGCCTCCTGGTGTGACTTCCCTGAGATTAACCAGTAGTCTAGATAAGGGAAGACCACCACACCCTGCCACCACAGCCAAGCACCTTGTGAACACTCTGGGAGCTGAGGATAGTCCGAAAGGGAGTGCTGTAAACTGGTACTGACCATTTCCTGCCTTGAACCTTGGGACTTTTCTGTGACAGGGTCTGACTGGAATATGGAAATAGGCATCTTTCAGGTCCAGAGATCCAAGGCAGTTCCCTTGCTGGAGGGATGGGACTACTGATGCCAGTGTTATCATCTTGAACTTCTCCTTTTTTCAGGTGCTTGTTCAGGTATCTCAGACCTAAAATGGGTTGCCACTCTCCATTTTTCATGTGGGTCAGGAAGTACCTTGAGCAAAGGTCCTTTCCCCGCTGCTAGGGATGGGGGTGGGGCCTTTTCTACTGCACTGGCTTGCAGTAGCCTTCTTACCTCTAACTCCAACAGAATTTTCTCTGTTGGGGTGGGGGGTTCAACGTTTTTGTGAACCTGTAGTCTTGGAAATGTTTTGAACTGCAGGGTCAGTACTCAACTTACTACTTCTAGTACCCACCTGTCTGTGGTAATGTTTTTCTGCTCCTGTAAATAGTGAGCCAGCCTTCCCCCACTGGCAATGGGTGGGCAACCTGGGCCAACTTATCAGGGGCTCTGCCTAAGCTGGCACTTGGATGCTGGCGTTGGGTCAGCACACTCAGAGCCCCTTTTGCCTTTGCCTCTGCCTCTGAAGAAACCCCTTAGCTGGGAGAAATCACAAGTGAAGAAACCACGAGGAAAATGTCTCCCACCCCTATCTCCCCTTCCACAAGGCTTGCTGAAAGAGGAAGCCTTTTCCTTCTCAGTATTGCTCTTGTAGGTAGCTTTGTACTCTTCCACCTTTTTCATGTATGCCTCTGTCGTGTCACAAAAGGAAAAATAACTCACCTTAGTAATTATGTTTCTTCTAGTGGAGTCTTGCTGTATTCTGACAATTGCAGTTAGCTCCAGCCTTTCAACTGCCCCAGAGAACATAGGGTTAACTTTTCTATGCATGGCATAGAATGTTCATCTCGAGCTCGGTTGAAGCCTCTGCCTGTTGTTATTTGAATTGCAACCGTCAGATCTTTACGAGCAAAAACTCACTAGGTGTTCTGTGTGGAAACTGCAACATTTTTAACTAGCCAACTGGCAGAAATATAATGTTTTTCGATTCTCAAAGGAAGACTCAAGTCAGGAAACCCAAAAACAAAAAACAATCAAATGAAGCAACATTCCACCCAAAGAAAAAAGAGGGTGGGGGCACCTCCAGGGTGCCAACACTGCGCCTGCCCACCCACATCCCAAAATCTAGGTTCTGAGAGGGGAGGCGGGGGGGAGATCAGAATACAGCAAGACTCCACTAGAAGAAACATAATTACTAAGGTGAGTAATTTTTTCTTCAATCAACATGAAGTCTTGCTGTATTCTGACAACTGCAGACTACCAAGCAGTACCTACATGGAGGAGGGACAGAACCTACTTTGGAAACAGGCTCTGAAGTACTGCTGTGCCAAACCGAGCATCACTCCTAGCCTGGATATCCAGAGAGTAATGCTTGGTAAAAGTATGGACTGTTTTTCAGGTGGCTGCTTGACAAATTTCTAAGAGAGGGATATCCCTGGCAGCAGCCAGGGAAGCAGCTGTACCTCTTGTGGAATGAGCCCTCAGGCCTGAGGGTGGAGTTCTACCCAGTTTTTCATAGCAGAATTGTATACAAGAAACAATCCACCTGGCAATAGATCTCTTGGTGGCAGGTAAGGAACAACTGGAGGGATTCAAACCTGTGACCCTTGGTACACTCTATGTAGTAGCTAAGGGCTCTTTTAACATCCAAACTGTGTAGCCTCCTCTCTCCTGAGGAAAAATGATCAGTGAAGAAAACAGGGAGAGATATAGACTGATTGAGGTGGAAATCTGAAACCACTTTAGGCAAAAACTTTCTGTTAGTTCTAAGGACCACTTTATCTCTGTGAAAAGAGATGAAATCAGATTCCACTGACAAGGCTTGCAAATCACTGATACATCTGGCAGAAGTAATGGCTACCAAAAACACAGTTTTCCAAGTCAAGTACTTAAGCTCTGCTAAGGACAAAGGCTCAAAAGGGGGTTGCATAAGCTGAGCAATGCAAACATTAAGATCCCAAGCAGAAGTAGGATCCCTAAAGGAGGAATTCGTGTGGAGCAATCCCTTGAAAAACTTACAGAATACAGGATGGTCTGACAGAGAGGAAGGCTTGCCTACAGACAGGAAAGCAGAAACAGCTGTCAAGTGTACCTTGAGAGTAGCTGGTCTGAGACCTAGGCCATTAAAATGGACCATATAATCCAGAACTGTAGGCAATTCAGCAGAGCCTGGAGAAATATTCCTCTTAGAACACCAAATGCTGAATCTTTTCCATTTGGAGTTGTATGTCTTTCTGGTGGAAGGCTTTCGAGAAGCCTTAAGGATATCCAGAACCCCTTGGGAAAGATGCAGATCTGCAAACTCTAACTCTTCAAGAGCCAAGCCTTGAGATTGAGAGACTGAAGATTGGGGTACCAAATCCTCCCCTGAGAGGATGTTAAGAGGTTGCAATTCCTGGGAAGAGACAGGGGAATATGGACTGCTAGGGACAGTAACAAGAGACACCATGGCTGCCTGGCCCAGTCTGGAGCAATCAGAATCACTTTGCATGGTTGTGACCTTATCTTGACAAGCACTTTGAACAGCAGAGGGAAGGGGGGAAAAGCATACAGAAACTTCCCTTCCCAGTTCAGGATCAGAGCATCCAGGGGGACTGAGCCCAAGACTGGGGTCTGCAACAAAAAAGAGGAAGTTGGTGATTGGGGCTGCAAAAGATTTATCTCTGGGTACCCCATCTTGAAAAATCACTTTCAACACCAGAGGATCTAGGGCCCATTCGTGATGGCCCTGGGATATTCTGCTCAGTGCATCTGCTAGAACATTGTCCTTCCCTGGAAGGTGAACTGCTATCAGAGAGGTTTGCAGGAATAGGCCAGGACCACAACTTCATTGCTCCTGTGCACAAGGCCATAGACCGAGTGCCTCCTTGCTTGTTGATGTACCACATGGTGGTGGTGTTGTCTGTTCTGACCTGAACCACCTTGTTCTGTACAGATTTGGAAAAAGCTTGCAGTGCCAGAAACACTGCTCTGAGTTCCAAGAGATTGATGTGAAGCAGAGATTCCTGAGGCGACCACGGTCCCTGGGTGGTAAGTTCCCCCAAATGGGCTCCCCAGCCTAGCAGGGAAGCATCTGTGGTGAGGACCACTGAATGAGACTGAGCGACAAATGGAACCCCTTGCCTCAAATTGTCCTGATCCTGTCACCACTGCAGGGCTTGGATCAGAGTTAGAGTCACTGGAATTAGTTTGGTAAGGGAATCCTTTCTTTGGGACCAAAAAGCTCTTAAGTGGAACTGAATGTTCCTCATTTGGAATCTTGCACCTTGGACCACTGCTATAGAAGCTGCCATGTGGCCCAGTAGCCAAAGGAAATGCCTTGCTGGTCGAGACACCTGAAGGCTGAATGAAGAGGCCAGTTCCATGAGGGTCCTTGCCCTTTCCAGGGGCAGGAAGGCTCTTGCTTTTACGGTATCCAGCTCTGCCCCTATGAAGGTGAGGAGCTGCACTGGTTCAAGAACTGACTTTGGTAGGTTAAGAAGAAATACTAAAGAAGTGAGCACTTGCTGGGTCACCTGCAGGTGTGACTTGACTTGGTCTGGAGACTGGCCCACTATGAGCCAGTCGTCCAAGTATGGAAAAATGGAAATCTTTTGTCTTCTAAGGAAGGCAACAACTACTGCCAGGCACTTTGTGAAGACCCTTGGGGCTGATGTTAGGCCAAAGGGCATTGCTCTGAACTGATAGTGGCCTGAGGGCAACTTGAACCTGAGGTACTTTCTGTGGGAGCACCTGATGAGAATGTGAAAGTAGGCATCTTTGAGGTCCAGGGAGGCTAGCCAGTCCCCTGGCCTTAGAGAGGGAAGGATAATTCCTAGAGTTATCATCTTCAACTTTGGCTTTAAAAGATGTTTGTTCAGGCATCTGAGATCCAGGATGGGTCGCCACTCTCCTGTCTTTTTGGAGGTTAGGAAGTACCTGGAGTACAATCCTTTGCCCCAGTGTAGGGTAGGTACTCTCTCTCTCTATAGCTCTGAGAGCTAGGAGAGAAGAAACCTCTGCCTCCACGGCAAGGGCTTCTGAGAGATTTGGAGGTGGAAAAGATCTGGCTTTCAGCTTGGGAAATTTTTTTGAAGCTGAGAACCAGACCCTGGCTTACTACTTCCAAGACCCACTTGTCTGATGTAAGAGACATCCAGTCCTGGACAAAGTAAGCCAGCCTGCCCCCTACTGGGATAGGAGAATCAACCCGGGCAGACCCATCAGGGTGTCTGCTTGGCAGGGGCTTTAGGCTGAGGGGTGGATGCAGGCCTGCTCATCCCCCTTCAGCCTCTCCCTCTGAAGAACCCTCTCTGAGAAAAGGAAGAGGAGGACTGCACCTGGTAGAAAGGCCTATGAAAAGTCCTGCCCCTAGCTTGCTGCCTCTGAGGAGTTGCCTGCCTCTCCTTGGCCTGGGCACTCCTATAAGTGGTCCTGTACTCATCCATTTTCTTCATGTAATTCTCTGTCTGCTCCCCATATAGAGAATTATCCACTACAGGGAAATCCATGGCCTTAGCCTGGCTGTCCTGCGGAAAGGCTAGTATATCTGAGCCAAGCCATTCTCTGAACAGCCACAGATGTAGCCATGACTCTTGATGACACATCATTGGAGTCCACAGCAGCATGAAATTGCATCTTCAATGCCTCAATCCCATCAGGAGCCACTCCCTCCAGCTCCTTGACTAGCTGGGGGGAAGCCTGTTTAGCCAGTGCCAGTACAGTGTCCCACCTGGACTTCTGGTACCTGGCTCAATAGGCCATATAATTAGCCTGTCTGAGTCCCAAAGATGATGCCAAGTACTGTTTCTTTGCCATGGCATCTGTCTTCCTGGAATCTTTGTCTGGGGGGTGTGAAGCCAAGGGGATGTTTGCCTTGTCACAGGCAGCAGCCTGCACTACCCCAACATGGCTGCACTGTTGGTAAAGAAATTCCATATCCGAGCCTGACAAGGTGTACCTCTTGTCCATTCTCTTGTCAACAGGAGGTACAGAGTTAAGAGACCTAAGAATTTTTTATGCCTCTTTCCCAAATGACCTATGAAGGGGAAGAAAAAATTACTCACCTTAGTAATGTTGTTTCTTCTAATGGAGTCTTGCTATATTATGACAATTGCAGTTTGTCCCACCATTAGAACTGCTCCGGAGGTGAAACAGTTAACTTCCATGCCAGGCATGGAGCTTAGAGCGTGAGCTCGGTTAGAGAAGCTCTGTCTGGATAATTTCAAACTGAAACTGTCAGATCTTTACGAGCAAAAACTCACTAAGGTTCTGTGTGGAAGCTGTAACCTACACTAGCCAACTGACTACCTAAATAGTAACACATATTCCTGGTCCCAACACCAAGACTCAAGTCAGGGGACCAGAAAATAAATAAGATAAGATAAAATAAAAACACAACACCCCAAAACCCCAAGAAGGGATGGAAAAACATATAATGGGCATAAATAAGTGCCAACACTGGACTGCCCACCCCATACCCAAGTAGAAGTTCTGAGAGGGGCAGGCTGGGGGGTGGTCATAATATAGCAAGACTCCATTAGAAGAAACAACATTACTACGGTGAGTAATTTTTTCTTCAAACAACATGAAGTCTTGCTATATTATGACAATTGCAGAATACACAGCAGTACCTCCATGGAGGAGGGACACAACCTACTTAGGGAATAAGCTCTGAAGCACGGCTGTGCCAAATCTAACATCCCTCCTGGCCTGGATATCCAAGGAGTAATGCTTGGTGAAAGTGTGTACCGTTTTCCAAGTAGCTGCTTGACATATCTCTAAGATAGGGATGTCTCTGGTAGCAGCTAGAGACGGAGCTGTACCTCTGGTAGAGTGAGCCCTCAGGCCTGAAGGGGGAACCTTTCTCAGTTTTTGATAACAAAATTGGATACAAGAGACAATCCACCTGGCAATGGATCTCTTAGTGGCAGGTTTACCTTTCCCAACCTCACCATAAGTGAGAAAAAGTTGGAGGGATTCGAACCTATGACCCTTGGTACGCTCTATATAGTAACTTAGGGCCCTCTTAACATCTAAGCTGTGCAGCCTCCTCTCACCAGAGGAGGAATGGTCAGTGAAGAACACTGGAAGGGAGATAGATTGATTAAGATGGAAATCAGAAACCAGCTTAGGCAAAAACTTCCTGTTAGTCCTAAGGACTACTTTATCCCTGTTAAAGGAAATAAAGTCAGTCTCCACTGAGAAGGCTTGTAACTCACTTATGCGCCTGGCAGAAGTGATGGCTACTAGAAAAACAGTTTTCCAAGTTAAATACTTAAGCTCTGCAGAAGACAGAGGTTCAAGGGGTTGCATCAACTGAGCAATTAAGATCCCAGGCAGGGGCCGGGTCCCTGAAAGATAGATTAGTATGAAGTAATCCTTTGAAAAACTTGGAAAATACAGGGTGAGTGGAAAGAGAAGAGGGCTTTCCTGCTGAAATAAAAGCAGAGACAGCTGCCAAATGTACTTTCAGGGTAGCTGGTCTCAGGCACAAAGAATTAAGATGGACCATATAGTCCAAAACAATGGGCAAATCAGCAGATTCCAGGGAAATATGCTTCCCAGAGCACCAGATGGAAAACCTTTTCCATTTAGAATTATAAATAGCCCTAGTGGAAGGCTTCCTAGAAGCCTTCAGGATTTCAAGAACACCTTGAGAAAGGTGTAGGTCAGCAAACTCTAACTCCTCAAGAGCCAGGCCTTGAGGTTGAGGGAATTGAGATTCGGATACCAAACTCTCCCCTGGGCACAAGATAAAAGGTTGTGATTCCTGGGGAGACACAGGGGAAGATGGACTGCTAAGGACAGAAGGAGTGGGTACCAGGGCTGCCTGGCCCAAACTGGAGCAATCAGAATCATCTTGCAAGGCTGGGATCTGATTTTGACTAGCACCTTGAATAGGAGAGGGAAGGGGGAAAGGCATATAGAAACTTCCCTTCCCAATCTAGGAGAAAGGCATCCAGGGGGACTGAGCCCATCACTGGGGGCCTGCAACAAAACAGTGGAAGTTGGTGATTGTCTGGGGCTGCGAAAAGATCTATCTGAGGGGTGCCCCATCTGGCAAAAACTGTCCCCAGAACTTGGGGATCCAGTGACCATTCGTGATGGCCCTGGGAAATCCTGCTGAGAGCATCTGCCAGGATATTGTTCTTTCCTGGGAGGTGAACTGCTATGAGGGAAGTGTTCAGGGAATGAGCCAGAGACCACAACTTCATTGCCTCGGTGCACAAGGCCGAAGACTGAGTGCCCCCTTGTTTGTTGATGTACCACATTGTGGTGATGTTGTCTGTTCTGACTTGTACCACTTTGTTCTGAACAGATGCAGAAAACACCTGAAGTGCTAGAAAGACAGCTCTGAGTTCCAACAAATTGATGTGGAGCAGAGATTCCTGAGGGGACCACACTCCCTGGGTGGAGAGGTCGCCCATGTGAGCTCCCCATCCCAGAAGGGACGCATCTGTAGTAAGGGTCAAAGAGTGAGATAGAGGGATGAAGGGGACCCCTAGTCTCAAATTGCTCTGATCCTGCCACCACTGGAGGGCCTGGATCAGGGTTCAGTCACTGGGATCAACTTGGAAAGGGATCTTTCTTTGAGACCAAAAGGCTCTCAAGTGAAACTGAATGTCCTTATCTGAAATCTTGCTCCTTGCACTACAGCTGTGGAAGCAGCCATGTGTCCTAGGAGCTGTAAGAAGTGCCTTGCTGGTCGAGAGACCTGCAAAGTGAAGGAGGAGGCCAGGGCCACTAGGTTCCTTACCTCTCTAAGGTAGGAAGGCTCTGGCCCGCTTTGTGTCCAATTCTGCACCTATAAAGGTGAGTACCTGGACAGGTTCAGAACTGACTTTGGAAGATTGAGCAGAAAACCCAGAGGTGAGCAGCTGCTGGGTAACTTGCAGGTGTGATTTGACCTGTTCTGGAGACTGGCCTACAATGAGCCAGTCGTCTAGGTAGGGAAAGATGGCAATCTTTTGCCTTCTTAAATGAGCAACTGCTACTGCTAGACATTTTGTGAATACCCTTGGGGCAGAGGTAAGGCCGAAGGGCATTGCTCTGAACTGGTAATGGCCTGAAGGCAGTTCGAATCTGAGGTACTTTCGGTGGGAGCTTCTGATTACAACATTGAAATAGGCATCCTTGAGGTCCAGGGAAGCTAGCCAGTTCCCTGGCCTTAGAGAAGGTAAAATCATTGCCAGAGTCACCATTTTGAATTTTGGTTTCAAAAGGTGCTTGTTCAGATATCTTAGGTCCAAAATGGGCTGCCATTCTCCTGTCTTTTGGGGGGTAAGGAAGTACCTGGAATACAGACCCTTGCCCTGGTGTAGGGGAGAAACCCTTTCTACAGCTCTAAGAGCCAGGAGGGTTGAGACTTCTGTTTCTAAGGCAAAGGTCTCTAGAGGATTTGCCGGTGGAAAAGATCTGATTCTCATCTTTGGAAATTTTTTGAAGCTGAGAACCAGACCCTGGCTTACTACTTCCAGGACCCACTTGTCTGATGTTAGAGACTCCCAGTCCTGAACGAAGTAAGCCAGCCTGCCACCTACAGGTAATGGAGAACCGGCCCTGGGCATCCCATCAGGGTGCCTGTTTGGCAGGGGCTTTAGGCTGAGGGGTGGGAGCAGGCCTGCTTGCACCCCGTCTGCCTCTCCCTCTGAAGAACCCCCTCTGAGCATAAGCAGAAGAAGCCTGGGTTTGGTAAAAAGGCCTGTGAAAAGGCCTACCTCTACCCCTGGGGGTCTGCCTCTGAGGAGTGGCTTGCCGCTCCTTGGCTTGTGCACTCCTATAAGTGGTTCTATATTCATCCATTTTCTTCATGTAATTCTCTGTCTGCTCCCCAAACAGAGAATTTCCTACCACAGGAAAATCCATAGCCTTAGTCTGGGTATCCTGTGACAAACTAGTACACCTGAGCCAAGCCAACCTACGAAAGGCCACAGATGTAGCCATGACTCTAGAGGATACATCATTAGAATCCACAGCAGCATGGAATTGCACCTTGGATCCCTCAATACCATCAGCAGCCACCTGCTCCAGCTCCTTGGCAAGCTGGCCAGGGGCCTGTTTGGCAAAAGCCATGACAGTGTCCCATCTAGATTTTTGGTATCTTGCCACATAAGCCATATAATTTGCTTGTCTGAGTCCCAAGGACGCTGCCATGTATTGTTTTTTAGCCATGGCATCAATCTTCCTAGAGTCCTTGTCAGGAGGATGTGAAGCCAGGGGAATGTTAGCCTTATCACAAGCTGCAGCCTGAACTACTCCAACATGACTGCATTGCTGTGAAAGAAAGTCTGTATCAGGACCTGATAAAGTGTACCTCCTGTCCATCTTCTTGTCAACAGGAGGCACAGAATTAGGAGCTTTTAAAATTTTTATTGTTTGTTTCCTAAATGATTTATGTAAGGGGATAGACAATCTCCTAGACTCTGAGATATCTATCATTTCCACAAAATCAGATTCCTCTTGCTCATCCACAGCTTCCTCTAATGGGAGCTGGAGGGTTTCAGCAACCTTTTTATAAAACAGAAAGTGAGAAGGGGACTCAGAAAGCGTAGGGGGAGATTCTAAAGGTCTGTCTGGGGAGATGTCCGGTTCAATGGGCACATCCAGACTCTCAAAGTCACATTCACACTGTTCATAGTCCTCCTCCCCCTCCTCTGGTTCATAAAACTCTTCAATATCATATTCTTGAACTGGTGGAACCGGCCGAACCGACCTTTTACCAGACAGTGGCGGTTCGGACAGAACCGGAGGAAGTGACTGTACAATCTGTATAGCTTTTGCTATTTCTGCAGCAGTTGGAGAAGGAATTTTGGACTCCACACCTGCTGATTTTCTAGTTTTCTTTGCTGGAACTGGCTCCTCAAGAGTCAGCTTTACGTTTGCCCGAGGAAGTCTCGCCCTGGTCAGAGGGCACTCCCTCCGTGGGTCAGTGGACTTTTTGGCCTCTTGTTCCCTGAGCCTGCCAACTCTCTTATCCAGGGTGGCTGCAGGGAAATTCTTGCAAATCTGGCAGTCTGAATTGAGGTGGTCAAACCCCAGACAATAGACACATGTGGTGTGTGGGTCAACCTGGCAAGGCTTCCCACAGACACTACAGTGTTGAAACCCAGTGGGCCCGGTTTTTCTTTTGGGTTTCTCAGACATGATGCCAGCCTAACCAACAAACTTGCCCTTTGAACGGCAGTGCCAGGCAAGACACCCTTATCGATTCCCAACTGTGTCACGGGTCGTGGAAAAAAACATAATGAAATCCGTTTTTTTTAGAACCGATAAGAACCGAGAACTGCACTCTAAAAGCTTTAAAATGCTTACTTTTTTAAAGTTTTAAACAACCTGATCGGTTCGAACCGAACCGATAAAAATTTACAAGTTCCACACAGAAATAAACCTGTCTATTACTTACAATACCACAGACAGAGCTTGAACCGATTGGTTTGCGGTTAAAATAATAATACTCGCGGTTGAATTTAACCGAGAAAATACTGTTTAAACCGAGAAATGAACCGAGCAGTAGGAGAAATCTCCGGAGCGACTGTTCAGTGAGGCGGAGTAAAGAATCTGACAGTTTCAGTTTGAAATTATCCAGGCAGAGCTTCTCTAACCGAGCTCGCGCTCTAAGCTCCATGCCTGGCATGGAAGTTAACTCTTTCACCTCAGGAGCAGTTCTAATGGTGGGACAAACTGCAATTGTCATAATATAGCAAGACTTCATGTTGTTTGAATAGACAGTACCTTACACTCTGGATGTCCATCATCTCTATGAAGTCCGGCTCCTCTTGATACTCCACAGCCTCCTCAATAGGAAGCTGGAGGGTTTGAGCCACTTTTCTGGAGAACAGAAAGTGGGGAGGGGACTCAGAAAGCCTAGGAGGGGAAACACCCAGAAGGTCTGTCTGGGGAGATGTCCGGTTCCACAGCCACATCTAGACTTTCACCATCGTAATCATCCTCATCAATATCCCCCTCCTCATCAAACTCAGGTTCGTAAAAATCTTCAGGGGAATAATCCTGAACTGGGGGAACTGACCAAACCAAACTCCTGCCAGAAGTCGCCGGATCAGTTGGAACCGGACGAAGCGATTCCACAATCCGAATCGCTTTGGCTATTTCTTCGGCGGACGGAACATGCAGCTCTGGATCTGAACCGGACGATCTATCCTTTCATTTTTTTTTTGTAGGAATGGATCCCTCAGGATCGGCTCTCCTCTTGCCCGAAGAAGTATCACCCTGGTCAGAAGGCACTCCTTCTGGTTCGGTAGGAACCGAACCGGGCTGGACTTCCAGGTCAGCAGATCTCTCGGCCTCCTTATCCCTAAGTCTACCTAACTTTTCTCCAGGGTAGATGTAGGGAAATTCTTACAAATTTGGCAGTCTCAATCAAGGTGGTCAAACCCCAGACAGTAAGAAAAAATTACTCACCTTAGTAATTGCTTTTCTTCTCATGGAGTCTTGCTATATTATAACAATAGCAGTCAGCCACTGCAGCTGAACTGCCCCGGAGAGGAAGGAGTTAACTCCAGAAGATCTGGAGTTCTACAGCGCGAGGGCGCTGTGCCCAAAGCTCTATCTGGCAGTTTCAAATGAAACTGCTCAGATCTTACGAAGCCAACATCAAAGGACGGAAAGTCTGTGTGGAAAAACTACACTAGCCCATGGCTACCTACTAGTAGGAATAACAACAATATAAAGAACAAAGAAACACTCAGAGCCATAATAACAAAATTGATGGTATTATGGTTCGTTTACTCCTTGACAAGCACACATGAACCCCCTTCCCCAAAGACTCAAGTCCAGGAAGGGGCAATATAAATAACCTAAATGAAACAATCTAGATCCCTAACCCAAAGGAAAAGAGGGTAAGGAAAAACTACAATGGCATGACACAGTGCTTGCACCAATTCGCCACCCCTACCCAAGTAGAAGTTCTGAGAGGGCAGGAGGAGGTGGTATAATATGAAAGACTCCATGAGAAGAAAAGCAATTACTAAGGTGAGTAATTTTTTCTTCAAACACCATGAAGTCTTGCTATATTATAACAATAACAGATTACACAGCAGTACCTCCATGGAGGAGGGTCAGAACCTACTTAGGAAATAGGCTCTGAAGCAGCTGTGCCAAACCGAGCATCTCTCCTGGACTGGACATCCAGGAATAATGCTTGGTAAAGGTGTGAACTGTCTTCCAGGTAGCAGCTTGACAAATCTCCAGAATAGGGGATGTCTCTAGCAGCCGCTAGAGGCAGCTGTACCCTGGTGGAGTGGGCCCTCAATCCTGAGGGGGAACTCTACCCAGTTTCTGATAACAGAATTGGATACAAGAAACAATCCACCTTGCAATTGTTCTCTTAGTGGCAGGTTCCCTTGCCAACCTCGCCATAGGTAAGAAAGAGTTGGAGGATTCGAACCTATGACCTCTGGTGCGCTCTAAATAGTAGCTTAAGGCTCTTTTGACATCAAGCTGTGCAGTCTCCTCTCACCTGAGGAAGAATGCTCAGTGAAAAATACTGGGAGAGAGATAGATTGATTCAGGTGGAAATCAGAAACCACCTTAGGCAAAAACTTTCTATTAGTCCTAAGGACTACCTTATCTCTGTGGAAGAGATAAAATCTTCTTCCACTGACAGGGCCTGTAGCTCACTTATGCGTCTGGCAGAGGTGATAGCTACTAGGAAAACGGTTTTCAAGTTAAAACTTGAGCTCTGCAGAAGACAGAGGCTCAAGGGGTTGCATTAACTGAGCAATGCAAATATTCAGGTCCCAGGCGGGAGCTGGTTCCCAAAAGGAGGGTTAGTATGAAGTAACCCTTTAAAAACTTGGAGAACACCGGGTGAGAAGAAAGGGAGGCAGGCTTCCTGCTGACACAAAAGCAGAGACAGCTGCCAGATGAACCTTCAGGTAGCTGGTCTAAGGCCTAGGAATTCAGATGGACCAAATAGTCCAGTAGAATGGGAAGATCAGCAGATTCTGGAATAATCTGCCTCTCAGAGCACCAGATGGAAAACCTCTTCCACTTAGAATTATAAGTGGCCTAGTGGAAGGCTTCCTTGAAGCCTTTAAAATATCCATGACACCTTGAGAAAGGTGTAAGTCAGCAAATTCTAGCTCCTCAAGAGCCAAGCCTTGAGGTGGAGGGATTTGAGGTCCGGATACCACACTCTCCCCTGTGCACAGGCCAGTAAGTCGTGGACTCTGGGCAGGCTCAGGGCAGGGTGGACTGCCAAGGACAGGAGCAGAGGGTACCAGGGCTGTCTGGCCCAATCTGGGGCAATCAGAATCACTCTGCAAGGTTGAGATCTGATTTTTACTAGTACCCTGAAAAGGAGAGGAAAGGGGGGAAAGGCATACAGGAACTTCCCTTTCCAGTCCAACAGAAAGGCGTCCAGAGGGACTGAGCCCAGAACTGGAGGCCTGCCACAGAAAAGAGGAAGTTGGTGGTTGTCTGGGGCTGCGAAAAGATCTATCTGAGGAGTGCCCCATCTGGCAAAGACAGACCCCAACACTTGTGGATTCAGAGCCCGTTCGTGATGGCCCTGAGAAATTCTGCTGAGGGCGTCCGCCAGACATTGTCCTTCCCTGGGAGATGAACCGCTATCAGGAGGTGTCTAGGGAGTAAGCCAGAGACCACAACTCATTGCTTCGGTGCACAAGGCTGAAGACCGAAGTGCCCCTTGTTTGTTGATGTACCACATTGTGGTGGTATTGTCTGTCCTGACTTGAACCACTTTGTTCTGGACAGAATCTGAAAACACCAAGAGCTAAAAAGACAGCTCTGAGTTCCAAAAGATTGATGTGGAGCAGAGACTCTGAGGAGACCATACCCCTGAGTGGCAAGGCCTAGGTGAGCCCCCACCCTAACAGGGAGGCATCCGTGGTGAGGGTGAGGGAGTGAGAAATGGGAATGAAGGGAACCCCTGTCTTAAATTGCTCTGGACCTGCCACCAGTGGAGGGCTAGGATCAGAGTTTGAGTAACTGGGACCAACTTGGTAAGGGGTCCTTCCTTTGAGACCAATAGGCCCTCAAATGGAACTGAATGTCCCTCATCTGGAATCTTGCTCCCTGCCACGACAGCTGTGGAAGCAGCCATGTGCCGAGGAGTTGCAGAAAAATGCCTTGCTGGTCGAGAGACCATGAGGGTAAAGGAGGATGCCAGGGCAATGAGTCTGTCCACCCTTTCCGAGGGAAGAAAAGCCCTGGCTAACCTTGTGTTCAATTCTGTGCCTATGAAAGTTAGGACCTGAACTGGTTCCAGAACTGACTTTGGTAAGTTTAGCAGGAATCCCAGGGAAGTGAGAAGCTGCTGGGTGACTTGCAAGTGGGATTTCGCCTGACCTGGAACTGGCCCCAATGGGCCAGTCGTCCAGGTAGGGAAACACAGCAACCCCTTGCCTTCTTAAGTGAGCCACTACTACAGCGAGACATTTTGTGAATACCCTTGGCGCAGAGGTAAGGCCGAAGGGCATTGCCCTGAACTGGTAGTGGCCTGAGGGCAGTTCGAACCTGAGGTACTTCGTGAGAAGGCCTGATCAGAACATGAAAATAGGCATCCTTGAGGTCCAGGGAAGCTAGCCAGTCCCCTGGCCTTAGGGAAGGCAATATCATTGCCAGAGTCAACATTTTGAACTTTGTTCAACAGATGCTTGTTCAAGTATCTTAAATCTAGAATGGGCCGCCATTCTCCTGTCTTTTGGGGTAAGAAAGTATCTTGAATAAAGTCCCTTGCCCTGATGGCAAGGAGGAACCTTTCCACTGCTTTGCAGTCCAGCAGAGCAGAAACCTCTGCTTCCAAAGCAAGGGCTTCTGAAGGATTTGCAGGTGGAAAATGCCTGGCTCTCATTTTGGAAAGTGTTTGAAGCTGAGAACAGACCCTGGCCTATTACCTCCAGAACCCATCTGTCCGTAGTTAGGGACAGCCAGTTCCGGCTGAAATAGGCCAACCTGCCCCACTGGTACAGGAGAATCGGCCCTGGGCACCCCATCAGGGTGCCTGCTTAGCAGCAGCCTTAGGCTGAGGGAGGGGACGGTCCTACATGAGCCCTGCTCACCCCTGCCTCTGAAGAAACCCTCTGCGAGACAGCAGAGGAGGCTTGAAATTGCAAAAGGCCTGAAAAGGGCCTGCCCATACCTCTGGGAGCATGCCTTTGTGGCATGGCATGCTTCTCCTTAGCCTGGGCACTTTGTAGGTAGTTCTGTATTCATCCATCTTTTCATATAGTTTTCTGTTTGCTCTCCAAAAGAGAATTCCCATCTACAGGAAAAATCCATAGCCTTTGACTGGGTATCTTGGGACAGATTAGTGCATCTGAGCAATGCCAATCTACGGAAGCTACAGAAGTGGCCATGACCCTAGAAGAAACATCATTAACATCAACAGCAGTATGAAATTGAACTTTAGAGGCTTCAATGCCATCAGCAGCCACCTGTTCCAACTCACTAGCCAGCTGGCCATGGGCCTGCTTGGCTAACTGCAATACTGTGTCCCACCTAGATTTCTGATATCTAGCTACATAAGCCATATAATTTGCCTGCCTGAGTCCCAAAGAAGCTGCCATATACTGTTTCTTCGCCATGGCATCAATCTTCCTGGAATCCTTATCAGGAGGATGTGAGGCCAGAGGAATATTAGCCTTGTCACAGGCTGCAGCTTGTACCACACCTACATGACTACACTGCTCAGTAAGGAAGTCTGTATCCGAGCCTGACAAAGTATACCTTCTGTCCATTTTTTATCTACAGGAGGGACAGAATGAGGATTTTTTAAAATCTTTGTTGTTTGCTTCCTAAATGACTTATGCAAAGGAATAGACAACCTCCTAGACTCTGGAATATCCATCATTTCCACATAATCAGGCTCCTCTTGCTCATCCACAGCCTCCTCTAAAGGAAGCTGGAGGGTTTCTGCAACCTTTTGTAAAAATAAAGAAAGAAGGGGACTCAGACAGAATAGGAGGAGATTCTAAAGGTCTGTCTGGAGAAATGTCCGTTCAATGGGCACGTCCAGACCCCCAGCCACACATATAATGATCAAATTCCTCCTCCCCCTCCTGTGGTTCATAAAAATCCTCAACTTCAAAATCCTGAACCACTGGGACTAAACGAACCAACCTTTTACCAGCTGTTGGTGGTTCTACAGATCCCTGAGACAGTGACTGGACAATCTGAATGGCTTTAGCTATCTCTGCAGCAGTTGGAGACACAATTTTGGACTCCAGACCTACTGATTTCCTTGTCTTTTACTTGGGACTGGTTCCTCTGAACCAGCCTTCCTTTGCCGAGGAAGTCTAGCCTAGTCAGAGGGCATCCTCTGGTCCAGTGGGTACTGGACCGGGCTGGCCATCCGGGTCAGCGGACTTTTTGGCCTCTCGCTCCTGAGCTGGCCCAATCTCTTCTCCCAGAGTGGCTGCAGGGAAATTTTACACACCTGGCAGTCTGACAGAGGTGGTCAGCCCCAGACAATAAACACAGTAGTGTGTGGGTCAGCCTTGGCAAAGGTCCCCACAGACATCACAGTGTTGAAACCCAGTGGGCCCGGTTTTCTTTTGGGTTTCTCAGACATAATGCCAGCCTAACCAAAACCTGCCTTTTGATGGCAGTGCCAGGCAAGACACCCTTATCGGTTCCTAACCATGTCACGGGTATTTGAAAAACCGTTATAATTCCGCTTTTTTAGAACCGATAAGAACCGGAACCCACTCTAAAACCCACTGTACACTTTTAAAATACAGAAAAAACAACCGATCGGTTCAAAACCCGAACCGATAATTAATTTTCCACAGACTTAAATTTTTGTACTTACGGTTACCAGATAGAGCTTTAAAACGAAATGCGGTAAAAATAATAACTTTGCTGGTTCAAATGAACGAAAAATACTCGCTTGAACCGAGAATGAACCGAGCTGAAGGAGCTGATCTCCGAGCGACTGTTCAGTGAAGCGGAGTAAGAATCTGACAGTTTCATTTGAAACTGCCAGATAAACTTTGGCACAAGCGCCCGCTGTAGAACTCCAGATCTTCTGGAGTTAACTCCTTCCTCTCCGGGGCAGTTCAGCTGCAGTGGCTGACTGCTATTGTTATAATATAGCAAGACTTCATGGTGTTTGAAACACAGGTGGTGTGGGGATCGGCCTTAGCAAAGACCTCCCCACACACACTGCAGTGTTGAAACCCAGTGGGCCTGTTTTTTTTCTTGGGTTTCTCAGACATGGCTAACCTAACCAACTTACCCTTTATATGGCAACCGCCAGGCAAGACTCCTCTATCGGTTTCTCACCGTGTCACGGGTGATGGAAAAAAACACTAAAATTATGTGGTTTTTTTTTAAACCGATATGGACAGGTAACCACACACTTTTTCTTTTCTAAAATCTTACTAAAAGATCGGTTCGGCCAAACCAATCGGAAAAATTTTACAATTTCCACACAACAGCTACCAATCTAGGTACTTATGGTACCACAGACAGAGTCTTGAACCGAAAAATGGAATGAAAATCGGACTAAAACCGAAACTTTAACCACAATAGAACCGAGCAGGAGAAATCTCCGGAGCGATTGTTCAGTGAGGCGGAGTAAAGAATCTAACAGTTTGGTTTCAGAAGGACACAGACAGAGTTTTCAACTGAGCTCGAGCCTAACGTTCTATGCCTGGCATAGAATTTAACCCTTCACTCTCCAGGGCAGTTCAAGAGCTGGAGCTAACTACAAATTGTCAGAATACATCAAGATTTCATGTTGTTTGAAAAACGTATTCTTCGTGCAGCCTATGGAAATACCCTATTTATTAAAAAAATAATTTCACCACTGCTTACCAAGAACTGTATTTTAATGTGATCACACACAAATAATTGCTGTTTTTTATTTTTTCATAAATGTTATCAGATAAAATTCATAACAGAAAAAAATGGTGCTCCATGGGAATTCAGATGTATGTTTTGGTTAGGAATTATTTGGTGGGTCCTGGAGGGCAAACATAGCATTGTGTACACTATAAAGACATCATTACTGTACCATTACCCACCCAGAAGTTGCCGATGTTCACATAGGTCGAGATCTCCGTGGAGAGCCTCTCAATGTCACTAAAGAAATGGCAAAATCAACAATATTTGTCAGGAGCAGGTCAAGAACACAGTGCAGCACATGAAAAAATTACTCACCTTAGTAATTGTATTTCTTCTAATGGAGTCTTGCTGCATTCTGACAATTTTCAGTTAGCTGCAGCTCTTGAACCGCCCCAGAGAGTGAAGGGTTAAATTCTATGCCAGGCATAGAACGTTGGGCTTGAGCTCGGTTGAAAACTCTGTCTGTGTCCTTTCAAACCCAAACTGTCAGATTCTTACAAGCTAAAACTACTGACTAAATGTGGAAATTGTAAAAACTCCTAGTAGCCAACTGGCAACAAAGACTTAGGATTCCTCAATAGATTCAAGTCAGGAAACCCAAAGAACCAAAACCAGGCAATAAGAACTAAAAAACTCTTAAACAAATACAAAGCACCCAACACAACAGGAGTGGGGTAAAGACACCCCTGCGGTGCAACACGGCACCTGCCCACCCACTTCCCAAAAACAGGTTCTGAGAGGGGAGGCAGGGAGGGAGATCAGAATACAGCAATACTCCATTAGAAGAAATTCAGTTACTAAGGTGAGTAATTTTTTCTTCAAACAACATGAAGTCTTGCTGTATTCTGACAATCTGCAGACTACCAAGCAGTACCTCCGAGGAGGAGGGACAGAACCTTTGGGAATAGGCTCTGAAGTACTGCTGTGCCAAACCTAGCAACACTCCTAGCCTGGATATCCAGATAGTAATGCTTGGTGAAGGTATGAACTGTTTTCCAAGTGGCTGCTTGACAGATTTCTAACAATAGGATATCGCTAGCTGCAGCCAGAGATGCAGCTGTACCTCTAGTGGAATGAGACCTCAGGCCTAAGGGTGTAGTTTTTCCCAGTTTTTCCTAGCAGAACTGAATACAGGACACAATCCACCTGGCAATGGTTCTCTTGGTGGCAGGTTTTCCCTTACCTACTTCCCCATAAGTGAGGAACAACTAGAGGGGATCAAACCTGTGTCCCTTCATATGTTCTATGTAGTAACTAAGGGCCCTTTTAACATCTAAACTATGTAGCCTCCATTCCCCTGAGGAGGTGTGATCAGTGAAGAACACAGGAAGAGACATAGATTGGTTTTAGTGGAAATCAGAAACCACTTTAGGTTGGAACCTTCTATTGGTTCTAAAGACCACCTTATCTCTATGGAAAGAAATAAAGTCAGGCTCCACTGAAGGGCTTGCAATTCACTGATACGTCTGACAGAGGTAACAGCAACCAAAAACAGTTTTCCAAGTCAAGTACTTGAGCTCTGCTGAGGACATAGGCTCAAAGGGGGGTAAATATTCAAATCCCAGGCAGGAGCAGGATCCCTAAAAGGGGGATTGGTATAAAGCAATCCTTTGAAAAATTTACAGAATACAGGGTGAGATGACAGAGAGGAAGACTTCCCCACTGACGGGAAAGCAGAAACAGCTGACAAATGAACTTTGAGAGTAGCTGGTTTGAGGTCTAGGCAATTAAGGTGAACCATATAATCCAGGACTGTAGACAACTCAGCAGTGTCTGGGGACATATGCTTTTTGGAACACCGAATGCTGAACCTTTTCCATTTGGAATTGTTAAGTTTTTCTGGTGCCAGGCTTTCGAGAAGCTTTGAGAATATCCAGAACCCCTTGGGACAGATGCAAGTCTGCATATTCTAACTCTTCAAGAGCCATGCCTTGCGATTGAGTGACCGAAGACTGGGGTACCAAATCCTCCCCTGAGAGGAGGTTAACAGGTTGTAATTCCTGGGAAGAGACAGGGGAAGATGGACTGCTAGGGACAGCAACAGGGGGTATCAAGGCTGCCTGGCCCAGTCTGGAGCAATCAGAATCACTTTGCAAGGTTGTGACCTTACCTTGGCTAGAACCTTGGAACAGTAGAGGGAAGGGAAGGAAGGCATAAAGAAATTTCCCTTCCCAGTTCAAAATCAGAGCATCCAGAGAGACTGAGCCCAAGACTGGGGGTCTGCCACAAAACAGAGGAAGGTGGTGATTGTCTGGGACTTCAAAGAGCTCTATCTCTAGAGTGCCCCACCTTGAGAAAATCACCTTCAATACCAAAGGATCCAGAGACCATTCGTGATGGCCCTGGGAAATCCTGCTCAATGCATCTGCTAGCACATTGTCCTTTTCTGGGAGGTGGACTGCTACCAGAGAGGTCTGTAGGGAATAAGCCAGCGACCATATTTTCATGGCCTCCATGCACAAGGCCACGGACCGAGTGCCTCCCTGCTTGTTGATGTACCACATGGTGGTAGTGTTGTCCATCCTGACCTGAACTACCTTGTTCTGTATTAACTGAGAGAAAGCTTGTAGGGCAAGAAGTACTGCTCTGAGCTCCAGAAGAATGATGTGAAGAAGGGATTCCTGAGGGGACCACAGTCCTTAAGCAGTGAGAGCCCTCAGTTGAGCTCCCCACCTCAAATGGAAAGTATCTGTGGCAAGAACCAAAGAGTGAGTCTGAGAGACAAATGGAACACCCTGCTTCAAATTGTCCAGGTCCTGCCACCACTGAAGGGCCTGAATTAAGGTCTCAGTAACAGGAACAAACTTGGTAAGAAGATCTTTCCTTTGGGACCAAAAGGTTCTCAGATGGAACTGAATGTCCCTCATCTGAAACCTGGCCCCTTGGACCACTGCTGTGGAAGCTGCCATGTGGCCCAGAAGCTGCAGAAAATGCCTTGCTGGTCGAGAAACCAGAGGGAGAAAGGAAGAGGCCAGCTGAGCGATGGCTTTTGCCCTTTCCAAAGGAAGGAAGGCTCTTTTCTTGAGGGTGTCCAGTTCTGTTCCTGTAAAAATGAGGAGCTGTACTGGTTCGAGAATTGACTTGGGAAGATTGAGAAGGAACCCCAGGGAAGTGAGAACTTTCTGGGTAACCTGCAGATCTGACTTGACTTGGTCTGAAGACTGGCCCACCAAAAGCCAATTGTCCAGATATGGAAAAACAGAGATTCTTTTCCTTCTTAAAATGGCCACCACTACTGCTAGGCACTTTGTAAACACCCTTGGAGCTGAGGTTAGACTGAAGGGCATTGCTCTGAACTGATAATGGCCTGAGGGCAATTCGAACCTGAGGTACTTTCTGTGGGAGCACCTGATGGGAATGTGAAAATAGGCATCCTTGAGGTCCAGGGAGGCTAGCCAGTCTCCTGGCCTCTGAGAGGGAAGAATTGTTCCCAGAGTCACCAACTTGAATTTTGGCTTTACTAGGTGCTTGTTTAGGTATCCTAGATCTAGGATGGGTCACCACTCCCCTGTCTTTTTCGGGGTAAGGAAGTACCTGGAGTATAGACCTTTGCCCCTGTATGGAGTAGGAACTCTCTATATGGCCTTTAAAGTCAGTAGAGACAAAACCTCTGCCTCTAGAGCAAGGGTTTCTGAAGTATTTGCAGGTGGAAAGGATCTGGGTCTCAGTTTCAGAAAACTTTTGAAACTGAGAACCAGCCCCTGGCTTACAACCTCTAGGACCCACTCGTCTGCGGTAACAGACATCCAGTCCTGGACAAAGTAAGCTAGCCTGCCTCCTGCTGGAATGGGGGAGTCGACCCGGGCTGACACATCAGGGTGTCTGCTTGGCAGGAGCCTTAGGCTGAGGGGTGGATGCAGCCCTGCTCATCCCCCCTTCTGCCCCTCCCTCTGAAGAACCCCCTCTGAGAAAAGGAAGAGGAGGTCTGTGCCTGGTAGAAAGGCCTGTGAAAACGCCTGCCCCTACCCCTAGCTTTCTGTCTCTGAGGTATTGCCTGCCTCTCCTTGGCATTGGCACTCCTATAAGTGGTCCTGTACATTTTCTTCATGTAATTCTCTGTCAGCGCCCCATATAGAGAATTACCAACTACAGGGAGATCCATGGCATTAGCCTGGGTGTCCTGCAAAAGGCTAGTGCATCTGAGCAAGGCCATTCTCTGAAGAGCCACAGATGTAGCCATGACTCTTGATGACACATCATTGGAGTCCACAGCAGCATGAAATTGCATCTTTGATGCCTCAATCCCATCAGCGGCCACCCCCTCCAGCTCCTTGGCTAGCTGGGGGGAAGCCTGTTAGCCAATGCCAGTACAGTGTCCCACCTGGACTTCTGGTACCTGGCTGTATAGGCCATATAATTAGCCTGCCTGAGTCCCAAAGATAATGCCAAGTACTGTTTCTTTGCCATGGCGTCTATCTTCCTGGAATCTTTGTCTGGGGGGTGTGAAGCCAAGGGGATGTTTGCCTTGTCACAGGCAGCAGCCCGCACCACCCCAACATGGCTGCATTGTTGATAAAGAAATTCCTTATCCGAGCCTGACAAGGTGTACCTCTTGTCCATTCTCTTGTCAACAGGAGGTACAGAGTTGGGAGACCTAAGAATTTTCTGTGTCTGTTTCCCAAATGACCTATGAAGGGGAATAGACAGTGTCTTACACTCTGGATGTCCATCATCTCTATGAAGTCAGGCTCCTCTTGATCCTCTACAGCCTCCTCAATAGGAAGCTGGAGGGTTGGAGCCACTTTTCTGTAGAACAGAAAGTGGGGAAGGGACTCAGAAAGCCTAGGAGGGGAAACACCAGAAGGTCTGTCTGGGGAGATGACCGGTTCCACAGGCACATCCAGACTTTCACCATCGAAATCATCCTCTTCAAAATCCCCCTCCTCATCAAACTCCGGTTTGTAAAAATCTTCAGGGGAATAATCCTGAACCGGGGGAACAGACCAAACCGAACCTCTGCCAGAAGGCGCCGGATCGGTCGGAACCGGACGAAGCGATTCCACAATCCGAATCACTTTGGCTATTTCTTCGGCGGTTGGAACATGCAGCTCTGGATCTGAACCGGATGATTTATACTTTCATTTTCTTTTTGTAGGAACGGATCCCTCAGGATCTGCTCTCCTCTTGCCCGAAGAAGTATCACCCTGGTCAGAAGGCACTCCTTCTGGTTCGGTAGGAACCGAACCAGGCTGGCCTTCTGGGTCAGTGGATTTTTCGGCTTCCTTATCCCTAAGTCTACCTAGCCTTTTCTCCAGGGTAGACTTAGGGAAATTCTTACAAATTTGACAGTCTGAATCGAGGTGGTCAAATCCCAGTCAGTAAACACAGGTGGTGTGGGGATCGGCCTTAGCAAAGACCTCCCCACACACACTGCAGTGTTGAAACCCAGTGGGCCCAGTTTTTTTCTTGGGTTTCTCAGACATGGCCAGCCTAACCAACTTACCCTTTATATGACAACCACCAGGCAAGACTCCCCTATCGGTTTCACACTGTGTCATGGGTGATGGAAAAAAAACGCTAGAATTACGTCTTTTTTTTAAACCGATACAGACCGGTAACCACACACTAACTTTTTCCTTTTCAAGATCTTACTACAAGATCGGTTCAGCAGAACCGATCAGAAAAATTTTCACAATTTCCAAACAACAGCTACTAATCTAAGTACTTACAGTACCACAGACAGAGTCTCGAACCGAAAAACGGAATGAAAATCAGACTAAAACCGAAACTTTAACCGCGAAGAACCGAGCAGAAGGAGAAATCTCCAGAGTGACTGTTCAGTGAGGCGGAGTAAAGAATCTGACGGTTTGGGTTTGAAAGGACAGAGACAGAGTTTTCAACTGAGCTCAAGCCCAATGTTCTATGCCTGACATAGAATTTAACCCTTCACTCTCCGGGACAGTTCAAGAGCTGGAGCGAACTGCAAATTGTCAGAATACAGCAAGACTTCATGTTGTTTGAATTATAAGGACACTAGTTATTCTGGGATGCACACTGACCTGACTCAAAATACTGCATGCACTTCATCTTCTTTTTTTTTTTTTTATTCAATTCTATTTTTTATCTTTTATAGTGTGTATATTGTACATCAGAAACTGACATCAGAGATCAACAGATTAGCAAGTTACAATTTCGTCTGCAAGCTATTCCATCACGGATATCATCTAAAGCAGTACTTTTCTTAACATGAACTAATAAACCATAAATAACAGAATAAACAAGAAGCGGTGTCTGATTATTTTCTGGTGTTATGCTATATGATAATAAATGCGAGTATCTCTCAGATTTATAGTACAAAAGGTGTCATCCACCTCTATAATGTAAAAGACCCATTTCTGCTTCACAGTAGGAAAAGATTGTCTGATTCCTCAGATCGAAAGTAAGTCTGTCCATTTTGTACATCCCAGTCACTATATTCTGCCACTGTCATATGGTAGGGGGAGAGTGGTACAGCCATAATCCTGTAATAGCCATACTGGCAGTCAAGACCAAAAATAGCAGCAAAGTTTGTTCTTCCCCCGGATCCCAATTGAAGGGGTGTGAAAGAGCACCAAGCGGTCTATAAGACCCACTAACCCCAGGAATACTTGTCTCAACTGCCTCTCAAATGTCTGCCCAAAAGGGTTTCAATATAGGACACGTCCAAAAAGAAAAAAATACTCACCATAGTAATCTTGTTTCTTCAAAGGGATCACTCATTATGATTAAACTGATGCAGTCAGCCTCCTGTGTTGGACTGCCCGGAGAGATGGAATTATATGCAAATGATGGAACTCTCAACTGGCTAATGCCAATTTCAAACTGCTACCCTAGCAACTGTTGCACTCTGAGTGCTTCAGATTCTTACATAGCCTAAACTGGGTATAAGACCCACTAGCTAGAATAATATTTTTATGAAATAATTTTTTGTCCTCTCAGGTCAAAAAAACATCCCAAGAAGTAAACCTAAAAAACTTGAAACCACAAGGGAACCAACTGGTTAACAAAAGGTGAGTCTCTAACCTGACCTATATGGAAAAACATCCTAAAACAGGGATGCAGAACAACTTTCATAGGTTTTTGTAGTAGGGGAGGCAGGGTGGGTGCTTTAATTATAATGAGTGATCCCTTTGAAGAAACATGATTACTATGGTGAGTAATTTTTTCTTCTGATCCCAGGAATCACTCATTATGATTAAACTGATGCAGACTACCAAGCAGTACCTTTGGAGGTTGGGCAGAAAACCTATTTAGGAAACACATTCCGCAGCACTGCTGTACCAAACTTGGCATCACTTCTGGATTGTAGATCCAGGCTGTAATGCTTTGTGAAGGTGTGTACTGTTTTCCTTGTAGCTGCTTTGCAGCTTTCCAATAGTAGAATCTCCCTTGAAGCTGCCACTGAATCAGCTGTGCCCCTGGTGGAATGTGCTCTCAGGCCCAGGGGAGCCTGTTTACTCACTTTACTATAACAATACTGTATACATGCCACTATCCAGTGAGCAACTGTACATTTTGTGGCAGGTCTGCTCTTACCTACTTCTCCAGAGGCAAGAAAGAGCTGTGTCTGACCTGGTCTGTAAGATTTAGTTCTGTCAATACAGTGGCTAAGTGCCCTTTTGACATCAAGGGAGTGAAGCCTCCTTTTTGAAGAACTGGAATTCTCTGTAAAAAAAGACAGGTAAAATGATGGACTGATTTAAATGGAAATCAGACACTATTTTGGGAAGAAATTTTCTATTGGTCCTGAGGACCACTTTATCCTTGTGGAATGAGATGTAGTCTACATCCTTGCACAGGGCCTGTAACTCACTGATTCTTCTGGCTGAAGTAATGGCAACCAGAAACACAGTTTTCCAAGTGATATATTTCAACTTTGCCGTTGCCATTGGTTTGAATGGGACAACCATGAGCTTGGCAATGCAGATATTCAGATTCCAGGCCAAAACTGGATCCCTCAAAGGAGGGTACAAGAGGTTAAGGCCTTTAATATATTTCCTGAAGACTGGATGAGAGGCCATGGCCCTCTCTTTACCAGCTGACAAATAAGCTGAAACTGAAGCAAGATGGTCCTTGAGTGTCGAAGGCTTCAGACCTAAAGAATGCAAATGTGTTAGGTAATCCAGGAGAATGGTTAGGTCAGCCCTGGATGGGTCAACATTCTCACCTGTACACCATATGGAAAACCTCTTGCACTTAGCAGAGTATGTCTAAGTACTGTCAGCACCTGTTCTGACAGCTTACGATTAGCATACTCTAAGTCCTCAAGAGCCATGCCTTGAGCCTTAGTGATTTGAGGTTGGGGTACAATATTCTGCCATGAGAGGATGTCAGCAGGTTGTGCCTCCTGGGCAAATGAATAGGAGGTACTCCTGATAGAGCCAACAGAAGTGAATACCAGTGTTGCCTCGCCCAATCTGGTGCCACCAGTATCATTGTCGCTGATTGGCACCTCAGTTTCATCAGGGTCCTGAATATCAGTGGAAAAGGAGGGAAGGCATACAGGATCTTCCCCATCCAATCCAGTGCCAATGCATCCAGGGGTAGTATGCCCCTGAAAGGAGGCCTGCAGTAGCATACTGGTAACTGGTGATTTTCCACAGAGATCTATCTCTGGAGTGCCCCATCGTCTGAAAATCGAACTGAGTAGTTGAGGATTCAGGCACCACTCGTAAGAACTAAGAAAGGTTGTTCCTTTGTGAAAGGCACACCTACCTGAAGGTTGTGCTCGTCCAGCCACCACTGCAGTGCCTGAAGCAGGCTGTGGGTGACTGGGACCATTTTGGACAGAGGATCTGTCCTCTGTGACCAATATTGTCTCAGGTGGAACTGGATGTCTCTCATTTGGAATCTGGAACTTAGTACCACTGTGGTGGCAGCTGCCATGTGGACCAGGAGCCCGAGTAACTCTCTGGCTGGTTTGGGTTTTCCTGGCACAAATGAGCTTGCAATCCACAAAATGCTGTTTACCCTGTCCTGTGGCAGAAAAGCTCTGCCCAGACTGGTGTTTAGTTCTGCATCAATGAATTTGAGTACCTGAGCTGGTGTTTGCTGAGACTTCTGTTTGTTTATGAGGAAACCCAGGGATTCCAGAGTAGACTTTGTTAGTGCTAACGCCTGCTCTGCAAGTTGTAGAGATGGACCCACTACTAACCAGTCATCCAGGTAGGGAAAGACTGACACCCCTTGTTTTCTCAGAAACTCCATTACCACGGCCAAACACTTTGTGAAAGCCCTTGGGGCAGAAGTTAGACCAAAAGGAAGGGCTGCAAACTGACAATGGCCTGGGGCCAATCTGAATCTCAGGTTCTCTCTGTGAGAAGGTCTGATGCGGATGTGAAAATAAGCATCCTTTAGATCTAGGGAAGCTAGCCAGTCTCCCTTTTGTCAAGTAGGAATGATTAGTGCAAGAGTGACCATTTTGAAGTTTGGTTTCAGAATATGTCTGTTTAGAAGTCTTAAATCCAGGATAGGTCGTCAATCTTTTTCTTTCTTTCTTGTAAGGAAGTATCTGGAGTAGAAGCCTTTGTCCTGCAGGTTTAGGGGCACTGGCTCCACTGCCTTGATTGCTAGCAGATGTTTTACTTCTGCTTCCAGTAAGATTCTGTCCGCAGATGTAATGGGTGCAAATGTTCTTGCTCTCAGCTTGGGGAGAGATTTGAAGCTGAGTGCCAGACCCTGGCTCACCACCTCCAGGACCCACTTGTCTGTGGTGATGGTATACTAATCCTGGAGGTAATGAGGCAGCCTGCTACCCACTGGTGGATTTATGACAGCAGATGCGACCTGTACTAGCCCGTCAAGGGTTCTGAGTGGGCTGCACTTGAATCACAGGGGAGGGAGAAGCTCTCCTCATGTCTCTCCTGCCCCTTCCTCAAAAATATCCTCTAGGCTGTTGTTGCAGCTGAGAGGCCTGAGCCTGGAAAAATGGTCTAGGATAGGATCCCCTACCCCTGCCTCCCCTGGTTTGGGCCCTATAGGATGTGGAAGGCCTATCCTTAGAATTACTTCTATAGGTGGCCTTGTGTTATTCTACCTTCTTCATATAGGCCTCTGTTTTGTCACCAAACAGCAAATTTTTCTTAACTGGAAAGTCCATTGCCTTGGTCTGGGTGTCCAAGGTCAGGTTTGTGGCCCTGAGCCAGGCAAATCTCCTAAGGGAGAGAGATAGTGCCATCAACCTGACTGCAGAATCGTTAGTGTCCATAGCCATGTGGAACTGGTATTTTGTGGCATCTAAAGCAGCTCTTGCTATATCCTGCAGGTCCACTGCCACATCACCTGGCACTCTGTCAGCCAGGGCTAACACCGCATTCCAGAGTGCCTTCTGGTATTGCACTGCATAAGCCATATAATTGACCTGTCTAAGTATGAGCGAGGCAGCCATATACCCTTTTTTTCCCCATTGCATCCATCTTCCGAGAATCCCTGTCTGGAGGATGGGTAGCCAAGGGAATTCTGGCTTTGTCGCAGGCAGCAGCCTGCACAACTCCTTCAGGGTCAGGGTGGCCGAATAGAAAATCAGCTATTGTCCTATCAAGCTGATACTTCTTATCAGCTTTTTATCAACTCCTGGAATAGAAATAGGAGTTTGGAATATTTGTAATGCTGCCTTCTTCAAGGACTTATGCATAGGCAGTAAGAAAAAATTACTCACCTTAGTAATGTTGTTTCTTCTAATGGAGTCTTGCTATATTATGACAATTGCAGTTTGTCCCACCATTAGAACTGCTCCGGAGGTGAAAGGGTTAACTACCATTCTGAGAATGGAGTTTAGAGCGCGAGCTCGGTTAGAGAAGCTCTGTCTGGATAATTTCAAACTGAAACTGTCAGATCTTACGAGCAAAACTCATAAAGGTTCTGTGTGAAGCTGTAACCTACACTAGCCAACTGGCTACCTAAATATTAACACATATTTCTGGTCCCAAACACAAAGACTCAAGTCAGGGAACCAGAAAATAATAAAATAAGGTAGAATAAAACACCACACCCCAAAACCCCAAAAAGGTGTAAAACATATAATGGGCATAACCGGTGCCCACACTGGACTGCCCACCCCATACCCAAGTAGAAGTTCTGAGAGGGGCAGGCTGGGGGGGAGGTCATAATATAGGAAGACTCCATTAGAAGAAACAACATTACTAAGGTGAGTAATTTTTTCTTCAAACAACATGAAGTCTTGCTATATTATGACAATTGCAGAATACACAGCAGTACCTCCATGGAGGAGGGACACAACCTACTTAGGGAATAGGCTCTGAAGCACGGCTGTGCCAAATCTAGCATCCCTCCTGGCCTGGATATCCAGGCAGTAATGCTTGGTGAAAGTGTGTACCGTTTTCCAGGTAGCTGTTTGACATATCTCTAAAAGAGGGATGTCTCTGGCAGCAGCTATAGACGCAGCTGTACCTCTGGTAGAGTGAGCCCTCAGGCCTGAAGGGGGAATCCTTCCCAGTTTTTGATAGCAAAATTGGATACAAGAGACAATCCACCTGGCAATGGATCTCTTAGTGGCAGGTTTACCTTTTCCAGCCTCACCAAAAGTGAGAAAAAGTTGGAGGGATTCGAACCTATGACCCTTGGTACGCTCTATATAGTAACTAAGGGCCCTCTTAACATCTAACTGTGCAACCTCCTCTCACCAGAGGAGGAATGGTCAGTAAAGAACACTGGAAGGAGATAGATTGGTTAAGATGGAAGTCTGAAACCACCTTAGGCAAAAACTTCCTGTTAGTCCTAAGGACTACTTTATCCTGTGAAAGGAAATAAAGTCAGTCTCCACTGACAAGGCTTGTAACTCACTTATGCGCCTGGCAGAAGTGATGGCTACTAGAAAAACAGTTTTCAAGTCAAATACTTGAGCTCTGCAGAAGACAGAGGCTCAAAGGAGGTTGCATCAACTGAGCAATGCAAACATTAAGATCCCAGGCAGGGGCCGGGTCCCTGAAAGGTGGATTAGTATGAAGTAATTCCTTGAAAAACTTGGGAAAAACAGGGTGAGTGGAAAGAGAAGAGGGCTTTCCTGCTCAAATAAAAGCAGAGACAGCTGCCAAATGAACTTTCAGGGTAGCTGGTCTCAGGCCCAAAGAATTAAGATGGACCATATAGTCCAGAACAATGGGCAAATCAGCAGATTCCGGGGAAATATGCTTCCCCGAGCACCAGATGGAAAACCTTTTCCATTTAGAATTATAAGTGGCCCTAGTGGAAGGCTTCCTGGAAGCCTTCAGGATGTCAAGAACACCTTGAGAAAGGTGTAGGTCAGCAAACTCTAACTCCTCAAGAGCCAGGCCTTGAGGTTGAGGGATTTGAGTTTCGGATACCAAACCCTCCCTTGGGCACAAGATAACTGATTGTGTCTCCTGGGGAGGCACAGGGGAAGATGGACTGTTAAGGACAGAAGGAGTGGGTACCAGGGCTGCTGGCCCAATCCGGGAGCAATCAGAATCATCCTGCAAGGCTGGGATCTGATTTTGACTAGCACCTTGAATAGGAGAGGGGAAGGAGGAAAAGCATACAAACTTCCTTCCAATCTAAAGAAAGGCATCCAGAGGGACTGAGCCCATCACTGAGGGCCTGCAACAAAACAGTGGAAGTTGGTGATTGTCTGGGGCTGCGAAAAGATCTATCTGAGGGTGCCCCATCTGGCAAAAACTATCCCCAGTACTTTGGGATCAGTGACCATTCGTGATGGCCCTGGGAAATCCTGCTGAGCATCTGCCAGGACATTGTCCTTTCCTGGGAGGTGAACTGCTATGAGGAAGTGTTCAGGGAATAAGCCAGAGACCATAACTTCATTGCTTGAGTGCACAAGGCCGAAGACAAGTGCTCTTTGTTTGTTGATGTACCACATTGTGGTGGTGTTGTCTGTTCTGACTTGTACCACACTTTGTTCTGAACAGATGCAGAAAACACTTGAAGTGCTAGAAAGACAGCTCTGAGTTCCAGCAAATTGATGTGGAGCAGAGATTCCTGAGGGGGCCACACTCCTGAGTGGAGAGGTACGCCCATGTGAGCTCCCCATCCCAGAAGGGATGCATCCATAGTGAGGGTCAAGGAATGCGACAGAGGGATGAAGGGGACCCCCGGTCTTAAATTGCTCTGATCCTGCCACCACTGAAGGGCCTGGATCAGGGTTCCGGTCACTAGGACCAACTTGAAAGGGATCTTTCTCTGAGACCAAAAGGCTCTCAAGTGAAACTGAATGTCCCTCATCTGAAATCTTGCTCCTTGCACTACAGCTGGGAAGCAGCCATGTGCCCTAGGAGCTGTAAAAGTGCCTTGCTGGTCGAGAGACCTGCAGAGTGAAGGAGGAGGCCAGGGCCACCAGGTTCCCTTACCCTCTCTAAGGGTAGGAAGGCTCTGGCTGCTTTGTGTCCAATTCTGCACCTATGAAGGTGAGTACCTGAACAGGTTCCAGAACTGACTTTGGAAGATTGAGCAAGAAGCCCAGACAGGTGAGCAGCTGCTGGGTAACTTGCAGGGTGATTTGACCTGTTCTGGAGACTGCCTACAATGAGCCAGTCGTCTAGATAGGGAAAACAGCAATCCTTTGCCTTCTTAAATGAGCAACTGCTGCTGCCAGACATTTTGTGAATACCTCTGGGGCAGAGGTGAGGCTGAAGGGCATTGCTCTGAACTGGTAGTGACCTGAGGGCAGTTCGAATCTGAGGGTACTTTCGGTGGGAGCTTCTGATTACAACATGGAAATAGGCATCTTGAGGTCCAGGGAAGCTAGCCAGTCCCTGGCCTTAGAGAAGGTAAAATCATTGCCAAGTCACCATTTTGAACTTTGGTTTCAAAAGGTGCTTGTTCAGATATCTTAGGTCTAAAATGGGCCGCCATTCTCCTGTCTTTTGGGTAAGAAATATCTGGAGTACAGACCCTTGCCCTGGTGTAGGGGAAACCCTTTCTACAGCACTGAGGGGCTAGGAGGGTTGAGACTTCTGTTTCTAAGGTAAAAGTCTCTAGAGGGTTTGCAGGTGGAAAAATCTATCTCTCATCTTTGGAAATGTTTGAAGCTGAGAACAGACCCTGACTTACTACTTCAGGACCCATTTGTCTGATGTTAGAGACTCCCAGTCCTGGGCGTAAGCCAGCCTGCCCCCTACAGGTGAGTGGAGAATCGGCCCTGGGCACCCCATCAGGGTGCCTGTTTGGCAGAGGCTTTAGTCTGAGGTGGGAGCAGACCTACTTGCACCCGGCCTGCCTCTCCTCTGAAGACCCCTCTGAGCATAAGCAGAAGAAGCCTGGTTTGTAAAAGGCCTGTGAAAGGACTCCACCTCTACCCCTGGGGGTCTGCTTCTGAGGAGGGCTTGCAGCTCCCTTGGCTTGTGCACTCCTATAAGTTGTTCTGTATTCATCCATTTTCTTCATGTAATTCTGTTTGCTCCCCAAACAGAAATTCCCACCACAGAAAATCCATAGCCTTAGACTGGGTATCCTGAGACAAGTTAGTACACCTGAGCCAAGCTAACCACTGAAGGCCACAGATGTAGCCATGACTCTAGAGGATACATCATTAGAATCCACAGCAGCATGGAATTGCACCTTGGAAGCCTCAATTATCAGAAGCCACCTGCTCCAGCTCCTTGGCAAGCTGGCCAGGGGCCTGTTTAGCCAAAGCCATGACAGTGTCCCATCTAGATTTTGGTATCTTGCCACATAAAGCCATGTAATTTGCTTCATCTGAGTCCCAAGGACGCTGCCATGTATTGTTTTTAGCCATGGCATCAATCTTCCCGGGAGTCCTTTGTCGATGGGCCAGGGAATAAGTTAGTTTATCACAAGCTGCAGCCTGAACTACTCCCAACATGACTGCATTGTTGTGAACGAAAGTCTTATCAGGACTCGATAAGTGTACCTCCTGTCCATCTTTTGTCAACAGGAGGCACAGAATAGGGGCTTCTAGAATTTTTATTGTTTGCTTCCTAAAAGACTTATGTAAGGGGATAGATAATCTCCTAGACTCTGGGATATCCATCATTTCCACAAAATCAGGTTCCTCTTACTCATCCACAGCTTCCTCTAATGGATGCTGGAGGGTTTCAGCAACCTTTTTATAAAACAAAAAATGAGAAGGGGACTCAGAAAGCATAGGGGGAGATTCTAAAGGTCTGTCTGGGGAGATGTCCGGTTCAATGGGCACATCCAGACTCTCAAAGTCACATTCACACTGTTCATAATCCTCCTCCCCTTCCTCTGGTTCATAAAAATTTCCAATATCATATTCTTGAACCGGTGGAACCGATCGAACCGACCTCCTACCAGACAGTGGCGGTTCGGACGGAACCGGAGAAAGTGACTGTACAATTTGTATAGCTTTTGCTATTTCTGCAGCAGTTGGAGAAGGAATTTTGGACTCCATACCTGCTGATTTTTTAGTTTTCTTTGCTGGAACTGGCTCCTCAGAGCCAGCTTTACGTTTGCCCGAGGAAGTCTCGCCCTGGTCAGAGGGCACTCCCTCCGGTTCGGTTGGCACCGAACCGGGCTGGCCATCCGGGTCAGCGGACTTTTTGGCCTCTCGTTCCCTGAGCCTGCCCACTCTCTTATCCAGGGTGGCTGCAGGGAAAATTTTACAAATCTGGCAGTCTGAATTGAGGTGGTCAAACCCCAGACAATAAACACATGTAGTGTGTGGGTCAGCTTTGGCAAAGGCTTCCCCACAGACACTACAGTGTTGAAACCCAGTGGGCCCGGTTTTTCTTTTGGGTTTCTCAGACATGATGCCAGCCTAACCAACAAACTTGCTCTTTTAACGGCAGTGCCAGGCAAGACACCCTTATCGGTTCCCAACCGTGTCACGGGTCGTGGAAAAAACCGTAATGAAATCTTTTTTAGAACCGATAAGAACCGGGAACCGCACTCTAAAAGCTTTAAAATGCTTAAACTTTAAAGTTTTAACCAACCTGATCGGTTCAAACCGAACCAATAAACATTTACAAGTTCCACACAGAAATAAAAACCTGTCTATTACTTACAATACCACAGACAGAGCTTGAACCGATCGGTTTGCGGTTAAAAATAATAACACTCGCGGTTGAATTTAACCGAGAAAATACTGTTTCAACCGAGAAATGAACCGAGCAGTAGGAGAAATCTCCGGAGCGACTGTTCAGTGAGGCGGAGTAAAGAATCTGACAGTTTCAGTTTGAAATTATCCAGACAGAGCTTCTCTAACCGAGCTCGCGCTCTAAACTCCATTCTCAGAATGGTAGTTAACCCTTTCACCGCCGGAGCAGTTCTAATGGTGGGACAAACTGCAATTGTCATAATATAGCAAGACTTCATGTTGTTTGAATAAACATTTTGAGGGGGTTAGCCTCATCATATCCAAACATTCTGCTTCCTTCACATCCTCCTCTGTCTCCTGCAGAGGGAGGTTGAGTGTTTCCACCATGCTTTTAACAAAAGCATAATGTGAGGTATAATCCTTGGAACCCCTGGGGGCAAACTCCTGTTCTGGAGAAACCTCTGGGTCTATCGGTGCCTCCTCAAAATCATCATCATCCTCCTCAGGAAAGGAGGCTTGCGGTTCGTGAGAAGGTGGAACTGGCACAGGAACTGAGGCAGCCGGTATTGGAACCGGGACTGCAGCTTGCAGTGCTTGCAAGACCTGTAAGGCCTTGGCAATGTCCTCAGCCGAGGGCATGCCAGTTTTGTCAGCTGGGAGCTCCTTATCCTTCTCGGCCGGAGGCACAGCAATATGCTTTTCCTTATATTTTTTCTTAAGTGGAACAGGTTCAGTCTCTGAGTCCACAGTCCTTTTTGACTTACCCTGCTCAACTTTATCTGATCCTTTATCAGGATCCTTAGCTTTACCTCCATCCTTTCTTGTGCCAGAGGTGGAGGAGCCACTTTCACCAGTATTAGTAGAAGCAGAGGCCATTTCTTCCAACATTTTGGACCTTTTCTTGAGAGTTTTAGGATAAAATGTTTTACAATTATCACAATTTGCAAAAATATAGCTAGTGCCCAGACCAAAAAAAACACACAACGAATGTCTGTCTGCTTTAGCTATGATCTGACCCACAAGACTCATTCAATTTGAAACCAATGGGTCCTGTGTGTTTTTAGGCTTAACAGCAGGAGCCTCTGACATTGAGCAGGAATCTCTAAAGAAAATATATAAAATTATCGGTTCCTTAGAACCCAATATTTGAAATATAAATAACCACTAACGGTTCTGGGAACCGGGTGCTACTCGGTTCCTGACAAAAAAGGGAACCGAGAAACCAACAAATTTAAATAAAATTTGAACAAGTATATGCGGTTAAGGAACCAGCTGCAAGAACTAACAAATATAGCAAAACTGAGGTAAAAAACTCACTAGAAAGAGCGGAACCCTCGGTTCCAAGGAACAGTGAAGGACCCGCTAATGACACAAAATATTCACACAAATTACAAAATAAACTAAAACTAAGGCAGCAATCTGAAATATATACTAAAAACACTACTTATCGACCAGATAAACAGATTTTGAAGAGGTTGAAGGAGAGCTCTCTGGGACATCTTCACTAGGCAGGCAGAGTAAAGAATCTGAAGCACTCAGAGTGCAGCAGTTGCTAGGGCAGCAGTTTGAAATTGGCATGAGCCAATTGAGAGTTCCATCATTTGCATATAATGCCATCTCTCCGAGCAGTCCAACACAGGAGGCTGACTGCATCAGTTTAATCATAATGAGTGATTCCTGGGGTTAGAAAAACATAAGCATTATTGTGCTCTAGTTCCCCCATATCTGCACCAGTAAGTCTTCCAAGCCTCTCCCATATATTTAGTGGTGTTCTAAAGCACCAACTGTGGTGCTTCCAAGCAAACTCCCTCCATTCTGTGGAGGCTGCGAGTTTAACAGATGGAAGGGAGAATTTTACCCAGAGATTATAACTGATGGCTGCACCCAAATCCTTATTGCAGCTACCTAATACAGACTGGGAGGTATTGGGGCTTAATTCTTGATGTCCCTTATAAAAATGTCCAGTCAAATTATCCTAACAGTCTCCTCTTAAAGCTCCTATGAAAAGGCTAGCTAAAGATAGTAAATGGTCAGGCAGTCGAGAAAATGTCAGGCCCAGTTTATACACAAACATGACCAAACTTGAAAACAACAAATATGTTCATGATTGTTCAGGCCCTGTTTTGCAAAACACCTATAAAATCCAGAAATTGGTATATGGAAATGAGACCTAGCTAATGCTAGTGAATAAAGGTGCGATCAGTGTTAATTGGGATCCACATCATATGCCAATCCCTGACTAAAGAACAGTATATGATACATGTTAGGTGGGGAGCCAGTTCTAGTCCAGCAGTGGAGTGTTGTCACCATGTATCTAGTAAGTCTGGTAACTTGTCCACTATCAGACGGATATGTAAAATAATTGTATTAAAAATCATGTTAATCATTAAGGTGCAATTCTATGTCCTTACAGTAGGAATCACAAGTATCAGATATCCAGTTATACACTGTTCACAAATGAGTAGCAAAGGAATAGTATTTCAAATTCAGTAGGTTTACCCTCCTTGAGCTAGAGGGAGCTGAGGTGTAGTTAATCTTATACATCGTTTGGCCCACTTGTGCAGTGAGTAGATCTCCGCTTGTGATGCTGGCAATCTGGGTTTCGGAGTGGACTTGGGTTACTGGAGGACCAGCCGGGGAGGAGGTGGATCGAGTGGCCTTGTATGCTCTCCACCTCCGGGGATGTTCCCAGTCCAGGTCTCCTGGGTGACCACAGGACAGCCTGTTACCGGGACCCCAGATAGTGCTGACCCTGGGAGGTGTGCCACATTCATGGCAAGTGTTCATTGCAGCGTCACTGCACGCCATGCCTCCCACAGCCTGCAAAAAACTCTCATCCGTGTGCTCAATGATGCTCTGTCCTGCCACTGCATAGCTGCCAGGGGCTTCCCACCGAATCCGTGATAGAGAACCGAAGGGGTTACGAGGGAAGCCCCAGAGGCCCTTCCCCTGTGGCAAATCCAGAGGGCAATTCGAGTGGGGTGGCCTTGGATCACTGTAGATGGTATCAAGGACAGTGGAATAGAAGGAGAGGAGCTACAGAACCAATAAATGAGCAGTAAGTAAAAAAAAAATCTTATACACGGATATTTGCCTCCCCAAATTAAATGCAAAATAATTCTGTTCCATGACTTAAAGTACACAGGGGATGGGACTATTGGGGGGGTTTGTAGAACATATGGTAGGCATGGGAGAATACTCATATGTATTGTGTCCAGTTTAGGACAAAAACTGAGGGGGAGCTCAGTCCATTTATCAAGATCTAGAGTAAGCTGTTGCATTAATGGTTCTAGAGTCAACAGTTCCAAACTGTCCACATTTTAGAGTATCTAGATTCCCAGGTATTAAATTTCCACCCAATCCCACCTAAAAGGGAATCTGAAGCAGATGGCTAAACCAGAATGGTAAAACAACTACAATAATTCTGTTTTCTGTAAATTTAGTTTGAATCCAGCCAGTCTTCAAAAAATCTTCAATTCATGCCAAACTGCAGGGAGGGAGGCACGGCTTCTTTTCTTTCCTGTCAGAATGGCTATCTAGGGACTGGGGCCTAATGGCCCATATCCTCCCAGATCCTCCTCCTCCTCTGTCCTCTAGCTGGCCTATTCCTTTTTCAGTTTATATCTTCTCCTTATACTGTCCCTCGGGCTCCCTTGCCCCACCCTTGTTTTTCTCTATCCCTCTGGTTTCCCCTCTGTCTCTCTAGCGAGCAGAACTGAGGTGGAGGAGCTGACAGCCGTTACTGGCCAACCGTGAGCGCCATGCGGTATGTCAGCCTCATAGGTGGTGCTTCTGTTGCCAGCTCCTGCCCCTAACAAAAAAAAAAGCTCCTGCGGGGTGCTGCGCACTGGCTTACACCCAACAGTGATGAATGGTGAAGATACACAGGAAGATCAAGAATTACGGTAGGTACGTAATTTTCATTTCTTATTTATGGATAGCTTGACTGGATAGAGCTTTTTAAATTTAATTCCAGCAGTGATTAGTTTATATATCAGAGGTGTAAATTCTCTTCTTCTCATTCTGAAGGCCTGTGGCACATCTTGTGAGATGCGTATTTTTTTGCCAACCCAACTAAGAGACTTTGTTGCTTTAGATTTATTTAACACATGGACTTTGTCTAGCACAAAATTTGCACAAAACGGACAGCATCGGAACCTTCACCCAATTAAGGTAAACCGTAGACAACAAATGGAAATAACGTACCTACTGTAATTCTTGATCTTCTTGGACGAAGTCTCCACCACTCATTCATACTAATGGGAGTATGCCAGAGGTGCTAGGACCCAGCGGGACTAAACTATTTCAGTAGGGCCGGCGCCTGAGATGGAGCCATGAGGAAGCGGCACCGTGAGCCCGGCGCATGCGGCAATCACTATCTCCGCGTTGACCCTCCAACCGCCTCAGTACCTTTTTTCCGAGGAGGTGTAGCGTAACTAATCTAGAAAGGACTAACCTAAAAATCGGACATAAGATAGTCCAAATGACCCGTGTAAGAAGGGTTAACAACAAAGCCTTCACAGCTCAGCCACTGAAGGAGTGAAGACCATAAACAGAGAAGAGAGCACGGGGGAAGGTGGGTGGGCGTGTGAATGAGTAGTAGAGACTTCATCCAAGAAGATCAAGAATTACGGTAGGTACGTAATTTCCATATCTTCCTGGACATAAAGTCTCCACCACTCATTCACACTAATGGGAGAGTACTGAGCTAAAAATCCCCCGAAACGGGCAGCAGGAGATAAAGAGCTCATGTGCTTAGGACAGAAGTCCATTAACAATGGTCCTACCAAACAACAGATGTCATCTGGCATGGACATCCAAAGCGTAGTGCCTAGCGAATATATGCACAGAGCTCCAGGTAGCCGCATTTCAAATATCTGCAATGGGCATGTTATGGATTTCCATCAGAAATGCCGTGACTGTTCTGGTAGAGTGAGCATACACTCTGCCTTCCAGCTTGACCTGTGCCATAGAATAGAAGTAGCGAAGGCATGCTACCAGACACGTTGAAATGCATCTGATAGCAACAGGTTGACCCAGCCAGGTCTCGTTGAAGGAAACAAACAGTTGTTGAGACTTGCAAATTTCCTTTGTTCTATCTAGACAGAACTGCAATGCTCTTTTAACATCCAGTGAATAAAGGGTACGCTCCCCTTTATTCTGGAATTTTACAAAGTAGGTATGAAGGACTAAAGGTTGGTTTAGATGGAATTCTGAAACAACCTTAGGGAGAAACTTAGGATGAGTTATAAAAACTACTTTGTCCTTGTGAAATACAGTGTACAGGGGTCTGTGACCAGGGCGTGTATTTCAGAAACTATCGGGGCGAAGTAATGGCCACCAGGAAGGCCATTTTCCAAGAGAGGAACTTCAACTCGCAAGTAGCTAGAGGCTCGAAAGGTTTACAAGTGAGCATGTCTAGCACAATGTTAATGTCCCAGGCTGCAACTGGACATCTAATAGGAGGTCTAGTATGCAGAATACCCCTAAGAAACCTCTTAACTACAGGCAAGTGAAGAAGAAGAAGAAGAAGAATCTGCATTTATATAGCGCTTTTCTTACATCCAAAGCGCTTTACAAGCAATGCTAGACTGGTAGTGAAGTGACTGAATGTGTGGTGGCGGCCATATCGCACATCATCACCCACCCACACACAGCCTGGATAATTGCGTGAACTGGCTTATGGGAAGGGGAATGTTGGCCAGGACACCAGGAATGTTCCCTACTCTTTGCGAAGAGTGCCCTGGGTTCTTTTACTTCCACCTGGACACCCACCAGGATAACACCAGGATGGGTAGAAGGGACCTCGGTTTAACGTCTCATCCGAAGGACGGCACACCCCAGCAGTACAACACCCCCCAATACTGCACTCGGATGCCAGCGATTTTTAGGTGCAAGTCCAATCCTGGTGTGGGGCGAGAACCCACGACCTTCTGGTCCAGAGGCGGATGTGCTACCAACTGAGCCACGCTGACACCTGAGCCAGTGACATGGAAAGTACCAGCTCATCATATGCCGAAATGGCACAAAGATGAACTTTGACTGTTGAGTACTGCAGACCTGTGTTTGAGAGGTCTAAGAGATACTCCAAGACTTTATTCGGTGTGCATGAAAAAGGATTCCAAGGGGATTTTGTACACCAGATAGAGAAACGCTTCCATTTAGCTGTGTAGGTCTTTCTAGTGGCCAGCTTACGTGCAGCCAAAAGAATATCTGAGACTCTACAAGAAACATTGAACCTATTCACCTCTATCTCTTCAGGAGCCAAGCATGAAGGTGAAGCGACCTCAGGTTGGGATGGACCACAAGACCCTGGGTCAGAAGGTTCATCTGAAGGGGAAGTGTTTTCCAGGGGAGGGGGGGTTCCAATAGTCTGTTGAGTAGTGGGAACCACATCTGCCGAGACCAGAAAGGTACAATGAGAATCATTCTGTCCCTCTGGGACTCCAATTTGAGTAGTACCCTCTGAATTAGGGAAAAAGGAGGAAATGCATGTAGAAAGAGTTTTGTCCACTGCAGCCTGAATGCATCCTGACAAAAAAAGCCAGGTCCTGGAATTCTGGAGCAGAAATGAGGCAGTCTTATGTTGAGTGGAGAAGCAAAAAGGTCCAGGTCTGCAGTTCCCCACTTGTTGAAGAGTGATTGAATGACAGTTAAGTTGAGAGACCACGAGTGAGGATCCGCCTCTGTTCTGCTGAGACAGTCTGTCAGCTCGTTCTGTACTCCTAGCAGGTAAACCACCTGAATCAAAGCCTTGTGCTTAGGGCACCATTCCCACACCCTCACTGCTTGCATAATGGGTAAGAGTCTGCACCGTCCTGTTTGTTGATGTAGTAAATCACTGCTTTGTTGTCCATTTGAAGGAGAATGTTTTTTGTGACAGAGTATGTCCTCCAAAGCTTGGAATGCATAGAGGATGGCTCTCATTTCCAGGACATTTACATGAAGTTGAGACTCATCCTGCGTCCATGTAGCCAGGGTGTGGAGATCCCAGCAGTGAGCTCCCCAACCCATCAGAGATGCGTCCATGGTAATGGAGATCTGATGGTCCAGAGGGGTGAAAGGATATCCTTCTAGGAGGTTGTCCTCCTGAGACCACCAGGTGAGCGACCTCTTCAAAGATTCTCTCACCTTGATGAGAAAGGACTGAGGGTGGTTGGGGACCACTGAGCATCCACTGAGAGGTTCTCATGTGAAGATGAGCCAAGGGTACAGTGAACACCGAAGATGCCATGAGGCCCAGCATCTGTTGCATTGAGATAGCTCAAACCAAGCTGTGTTCTCTGATGTATCGGGCCATCTGTAAGATATCACTCCTTCTGTCCTCTGGAAGAAAGGCCTTTGCACAGGAGATGTCCAGAAGAGTTCCTATGAAGAGGAGCTTCTGAGAAGGCTGCAACTGCGACTTGTTGAGGTTCAGCAGGACTTCCATGGATGTGAGGAAGTCTGAGGCTGTGGCCACAGCCTCCAGAGTCTCTTGCCTGGAGGGACTTGCTAGAAGCCAGTTGTCCAGCTATGAGAACACTTATATTCCGACTTTCCTGAGGTGCACCGCGAGAATTGCACAACACTTTGTAAAAACTCGAGGCGCCGAGGATAGCCCAAAGGACAGGACTCTGAACTGATAGTGTTGACCCAATGCCATGAACCTTAGGTATTTGTGGTGCTTTGGGTGTATGCAAATGTGCTGGTAGGCATCCTGCATGTCCAGGGAGGCTAGCCAATCATGTTGATGAATCTAAGGTAGCAGGGTACCGAGTGATATCATCTTGAAATTTCCTTGTGTAGGAATCTGTATAACTTTCTGAGATCCAGAATGGGACGCATGCCGCCTGTTTTCTTTGGGACCAGAAAGTAATGGGAGTAGAAACCTCTGTTCTGTTGATCCAGCGGAACTACTTCTACTGCCCTGTTGTTCAGAAGGCCTTGTACCTCGGAAGCAAGAAGGTCTGACTGTACCACTGACAGCCTGGGCTATCGTTTGAGAGGATGATCCAGAGGGGTATCCGAAAGTTTGAAAGGGTACACCTCGTGGATTATCCTGAGGACCCATTTGTCTGATGTTGTAGATTTCCACTTGTTGTAGAACTGAGTCAGATGTCCCACTGCTGAGGAGGAGTCCCCCTCGGGCAGCTGAGGTGAAACCTGGGCCAGAAACGCAGAAGGTGGCACTGGGCGCTTTTGGGCCTTGTGCCGTCTGCTGAGCTTTTTTTTGCAGCTGAGGGTTCTGGTTTCTGTTAAAACCTCCTCTGCCTTTGCCCGAAAGGACTGGCAGTTGTGAAACTGACGCTTGTTCCCACCCCCTCTGAAGGGAGCGGGCATAGGTCTGGCTGTCTTAATGGCAGACCTAATCATCCATGTGGCCTCTAGCGCTTGGTCCGCCTGAGGTCCAAACAGATACATACCATCAAAAGATAAGGCCATGACTTGCTGCTGGGCATCACTCGTGAAGCCCGAAGTATGCAGCCAAGAGTGGCGACAGGTGCAGATGCCAGCCTCCACTGCCCAGGAGGCAGTATCACAGGCGTCCACTGCAGCTTTAACTTGTTGGTTATTGGACTCGATACTCCTAGTTATGGTTTGAAGTAGCTCTGAGTTAACCTCTGATTCAGGCAGAGCATCTACCATTGCTTTGTGTGAATGTCAAAGAACATACTCATATTGAGAAAAATAGCACTGGTCGCTGATAATGCGCATGCTCAGGGTTGAGGCAGCAAAGACTGTGTTACCTAAGGTGTCTATCTTGTGAGATTCATTGTTTATAGGATGGGCTGTAGATTCCTGAGGGAGGACAGCCTTATCATTCTCTGCAAGGACCACTATGACATCAGCAAAGGCTTGTGAGGCCATGATGGGGTGATCCTTGGGAGGGGCATATTTCTTATCTATGGACTTGGCCACAGAAGGAATAAGAGACAAATTCTTCCACACCATCTGTGAAAGGGTCTCGAAAGAGGGCTGCACCGGAGGGGTTAAATCCATAGGGATTTCCAGGACATGGAGATATTGAGAGACGCAAAAGCTTCCCAGGATTGATTTCTGTGGCCTGCAGAGAAAGGGTAGAATTAAAATTCTTGAGCAGAGACTTAAAGGAAAGGTCCTCAATAACAGACTCTGCAGGAGGATTGATCCCTGCCCTCAGGGCAGTGTCAGCATCAACATCATCACCCAATCTCCTGACAGTCCAGGGGGACTGTATAGACAGAAACAGAGTGAAAACCAGAAGGAAGAAGAGAAGGAGAAAGAATTGGAGTTAAAAACCTCTGGAAACTAGATGGCGCCACACCCATCCCCGGCGCCATCGAAGAAAACGTCGACAAGAACAAAGAAGGAGCCATTACAGAAACCTGCGCTGCACACAGCGCTGACAAAGAGCACAACACCACACCCGGTGTCAGAGGCGCCAACGGATAGCACGGTACCACCGCCAGCCTCAATGTTGAGGATGGTGCCAACAGAGCCCGTGGCAATGCAGACGGTGCCGACAGCACTCGCGGTGCCGCAAGGGACCTAGGTGCTAGAGAAGTCGGTACTGCAGATGACAGCAACATCACAGAAGTCTGAGAACTGTGATTTGAAGTTACAGGATGAAAAATGGCAGGAGATAAGGGTATAGGTGTACACCCCTGCGCCTCAGTCATGTGAGGGGATAGACAACAGAGCATGAAGTCGACGGCACTGAAGAAGGCGCCGCGACACCAGTAAGACCTAACCCTCTGCCATCCTGGAACCGAAGGGCCCGAAGACCCCGGTGTCAGACTGGCCGGTTCAGGCAATTGGGCCAACCTCTGAGCCCACTGCTCCATAAGTGCAGCCTACTGGTGAAACTGGTCATCGGAAGCTCCTCCAATAGGCAGAGAGGGGCTCTGGTGTCGAACAGGTTGTCCATCAGAGCCAGAAACCAATGACTCCAAAAGAGGAGGAGACCGGCGCCTGGCCCTAATAACTGACCATCTACACACAGACGTACCGTGGGCGACCTCAAGTGATGCCGTTTCTTCTTCGACCTGTGTGTCTAAGAAGAATTTGAGGCTGAACGGTGCTGAGAATGGGACCACTTCTTTTTTATGCTTTCAGGGAGACCGCCCATCTCCCCGAGCATTGGACCGTCCACTGTCAGCCCCCTCCAGGGAGGGTGGTGGACCAGACCTTGCCCCGCTAGCTGAACAGCTTTCATACGAAGTCTCCCTACTGTCACCTGCCCCACTCATGGTCGATTCAATCAATGGAGGGCTGAAGACTTCTCTCTCATAAGTAGAATTTATTAATATAATTGGTACTTAGCGAAGATAAAATACAAAGCGATAAACTGAAAACTAAGCTGCTAGTTTGAAGTTTGACTCCCGGCGGGCAAGCGACGTTGTCACTGAAGTGCACTCGATGGCGGGAAAAAAGGAACTGAGGCGGGTGGAGGGTCGACGCCGAGATAGTCATTGCCGCATGCGCTGGGCTTGCGGTGCCACTTCTTCACAGCTCCATCTCAGGTGCCGGCCCTCCTGAAAAAGTTTACTCCTGCTGGGTCTTGGTGCCTCCAGCGTACTCTCATCAGTGTGAATGAGTGGAGGAGACTTTGTGTCCAGGAAGATTATTGTTTCTTCTGCTTCTTCCTTCTAGGTCCTCTAGTTTGGCCTTTAACTTAGTAATTTTGTGATGAAGGGCCAGTAGTTCAGGCTCCAGTCTCCCTCTCCAATCTTCCAATGAGGAGATTCTGGACTCGGCATCACCTAATCTGTTGCTTAGCACCTCGGTTTTTGCTCTGGTTACTTTAGAGTCGTGCAAATGAGCTAAAATAGCTTCTTTTTAATGGATTTAGCTCTGCCATGAATTTTTCTTCCATTAATGTAGCAGTACCTGAAGGCTACCATATGTTTTGGCGGTGCCTGTTCCGAACGTTTCTGCCCACCGGCTCTATCAGGAGTTGGTGGTGGCATGCATTTGACAGGGGCATTCTTCATTTCTATCGCTATGTTCCAACAATCGGTGACTCAGAAACTGTTTTTACTGATTTGGGATTGTGTAAATGCTTTTGTATCCCCAAAAATTCACTTATTAGCAAAACAAAATATATAAAATCGGAGCTGGAATTCCGGAACACAGTGAGAAAGCATTCAGCTCATTCGAGTCATCACTGGAAGTCCCCTAGGGTTCTTTTCACTAATTTTGGTATCTCCAGTTCCCATTAGAGTCCTAGGAACTGGAGACTCTCCTAACTGGCTACTGTTTGTTTTCTTATATTCTGGCTACTAAACCAATTAGTCAAATTTATTTTACAAGTGGTTTAGTATTTTTTAATTGAATATCCTACAGAAAATAGAGCACTTCCACTTTCCATTTCTGTCTGTGCCCTTTCACCTTAATTAATTGGTTCCTGTTTCAGAAGCCTTGACTTGACCTTTGGCACAGAGTTTCTTTGTACAAGAAATGAAAATTACGTACCTACCATAGTTCTTGATCTCTGGTTTCTTCACCATTCATTACTGCTGGGTGTAAGCCGGATGAACGCACCAGTCACAGGAGCTTTTTTATTTTTTTGAGGGAGGAGTCAGCACCAATGGCGCCACCCATGAGAGTAACGCACTGCGTAGTGCACGACGGGCTGCCATTAGGCGCCATAGACTCCTCTTCCTCCATTCCAGTGTAACCCCCCCCCCCCCACAAATGGGGGTTCCCGAAAAGTCTTCCTTGAGCTTGCCTAAATGCTCACTGCCAGGCTGGTGTCCTGTGTTTTAGCAGTTTAAATGTGATTACCAGAGAGTGCATACATAGGCTTTGTGCACTGTCTCTTTAAGAGCTACCTGGATTGCAGTCATAAGTAATCTGAGAGGGACCTCTGTTGAAAGATGTAACTATTTGCTGAAATCATTTAGAGTGATAATGATAATATAGTTTGTCTAACTTGCCTTCTTTGCAGCAAGGATTGTTTTGTTTATCTCCACTATCTTGGTCCTCAACTGCAAATTGGACCAATCAGTACTGGTGGGACCTAAAGTGGAGCCGGACTACAGGAGCTGTCTGGAGTCAAAATCTGTAGGAATTGTAGTTTTGGGCTTTTGGCTCGTTTTTGCACCGGAAGGAGGAGCCTTTGTTGTGACTGATAGACAGATCAGCCAACCAAACCTTTTGGATCTTAGGGAAATTCCCAGGCTTGCTGCAGTTTGAGTCAGATCTAAGATGGGAGCTGAAAAAACAATGTGCTTGAGACAATCAAGCAGCCGTCTGAGTAGTTTCGCCTGGGAGAACTGTGGAAAGGCCTGAGTTGTGGCCTGCATATCTGCCTGCTGCCCGTGGAAGGGAGAGAAGAGATTTATTTCAGACTAAATCCAAGTATGCGAGAACGAAGTAAGCGACTGATTTTTTACCAGGCTCATACCTGAAGAAGACTGAAGATTTTGCTGAATGCCATCGGCCTGTCAGGATTTCCAGCTGCTTTTGAATCCCCGGTTTGTGCAGAGACTTTGCAATCGTGACCGGAGAGCGGTTTGCCTGGTACAGTAGAATTTCCTTACATGTAAATGTGCTGCGTATTGAAAGTGGGTTATGATTTGGTTCGTCACTGTGTGAACTGTGTTCTGCTTGCTGGTACAGTGGAATCCTTTACATATAAATGTGCTGTGTATTGAAAGTGGGTAGTGATTTGGTTCCCCATTGTGTGAACTGTGTTCTGCTTGCTGGAAGCTTTATCCAGCCTAATCAGACTGAATCTGCGTTCATCTCCATTAGGCGTGGGCCATGCAACACTGACCCTGCCAGACCACCCCACTGCACAGAGAATGCCACCTACGAGAGACCTGCCTGGGGATCAGCCCCCTGCTCTACGCTTGAACAGGAATGATGCCTCGGCGAATCATGTGGGCCCTGCTTCTCCTAGCACTCCAGATTAACCACCTGCTGTCTCAATTTTCATCCAGCCTGTGTCTAATCTTGGGTATCGTGAGTAATCATCAGGGTAGTTCCCTGCAACAAAAGCCTAATCTAAAAGTATGTCATCTGATTGTCTTGTTGTTTTTCTTTTTACAAACTGAGCCCTCCGGCCCCAGATTACAAATAGTATGTGTTGTGCATGTTGTTTTCTTCCATCACAGGGCCCCAACCAGCTGCAATGTTCCTGGTTAGCCCACCATTCTCCATCTGGGTACCCAGAATGTGTGACTGTTTATGGACCCTGAAGTGCATGCATAACTGTTTGATTGACAGTGCCTTTAAGCAAATTAACCTAATTAAGCCCCTCCCTTGTTCAAGTCCCTTAAATAAATCAGATCTAACTCTTTTTTGCAGTTACCCTGACTGTGGCTCCAGTTTGTGCAAGAGTACTGTACTGCTGTTATTTGCTGTGTATAACCTTGTTTTACAGGGGGGTCCCCAGGGCTGAGCCAGAGGAAAGCCGTAGAGGTAAGTGCAATCAGTGTGAGTACTTATGTAATGTATCAGGAGTACTGTGAAAGTGATTATTGTGTATTGTTCAGGCCACTAGTAAGGAAAGAGGGGGGGTTACAGTGTCCCGGAGGGATGTGCCCAGGTTAGCTTGACCACTACCAACCCTGACCTCCGGGTGGAGGCACCCGTTTCAGAACTCAGGCCCCTTAACCTGCTACTAGCCAAGCAGGCAGGGGTAGTAGCCCTTGGGATAGCGCCACCTAGGGGTTACACCAATTCTGTTTAGTCGGAGAGGCAGGACTAGATTATAGGAGTACAATGAGGCAAGGGAGCCGAGGGATAGGAAAAGAAAAGGAAAGAAAATAAACTGAAAAAGGAATAAATCAAAGAGAGGACAAAAAAGAGAGAGAACCCTACCCTAAGTGACCACAGGGCCTCAATCCTCGGCGGTTCTAAGAGAAGAGAAGAAAAAATTACTCACCTTAGTAATGTTGTTTCTTCTAATGGAGTCTTGCTGTATTCTGACAATAGCAGTGAGTCCCAACCTTCGAACTGCCCCGGAGATGAAAGAGTTAACTTTCCATGCCAGGCATGGAACGCTGAGCTCGAGCTCGGTTGAGACTCTGTCTGTTGCTGTTTGAACTCAAACCGTCAGATCTTTACGAGCTAAACTCACTGAGGTCCTGTGTGGAAGCTGTAAACCTACACTAGCCAACTGGCTACTAAATATAATAAAAGATTTTTTGGTTTCAAAACAAAGACTCAAGTCAGGAAACCCCAAAATGAAATAACACAACACCCAATCACCCAAAGAAAAGGGGGTGATAATAAAAAGGTGGGGCACCTCCTGAGTGCCAACACTGCTACTGCCCAACCACATCCCAAAAACAAAGGTTCTGAGAGGGAAAGGCAGGGGGGGAGGTCAGAATACAGCAAGACTCCATTAGAAGAAACAACATTACTAAGGTGAGTAATTTTTTCTTCAAGCAACATGAAGTCTTGCTGTATTCTGACAATAGCAGACAACCAAGCAGTACCTCCATGGAGGAGGGACAGAACCTACTTAGGACATAGGCTCTGAAGCACAGCTGTGCCAAACCGAGCATCACTCCTAGCCTGGATATCCAGAGAGTAATGCTTGGTAAAAGTGTGAACTGTTTTCCAGGTAGCTGCTTGACATATCTCTAAGATAGGAATATCCCTGGCAGCAGCCAGGGAAGCAGCTGTACCTCTGGTAGAGTGAGCCCTCAGGTCTGAGGGTGGAATCCTACCTAGTTTTTCATAGCAAAATTGAATGCAAGAGACAATCCACCTGGCAATGGATCTTTTAGTGGCAGGTTTTTCCTTACCAACCTCACCATAAGTGAGGAACAGTTGGAGGGAGTCAAACCTGTGACCCTTGGTATGTTCTATGTAGTAGCTAAGGGCTCTTTTCACATCCAAACTGTGCAACCTCCTCTCGCCAGAGGAGGAATGAAAAAATTACTCACCTTAGTAATGTTGTTTTTTCTAATGGAGTCTTGCTATATTATGACATATGCAGTTAGACCCAGCCTTCGAACTGCTCCGGAGGTGAAAGAGTTAACTTTCCATGCCAGGCATGGAATCTTGAGCGCGAGCTCGGTTGAGAACTCTTGTCTGTTGGTCTTCAAACTGAAACTGTCAGATCTTTACAAGCAAAACTCACTAAGATTCTGTGTGGAAGCTGTAAACCTACACTAGCCAACTGGCTACAAAATATTAACACATTTTTTTTTTTTGGTCCCAAAACAAAGACTCAAGTCAGGGGATCCAAAAATTAAAAACACAACACCCAAACACCCCCCAAAAAAGGCGTGAAAAAACAAGGTGGGCATCTACTAAGAGCCAACACTGCACTGCCCACCCACATCCCAAAAGCAGAGGTTCTGAGAGGGGCAGGCGGGGGGGGAGGTCATAATATAGCAAGACTTCATTAGAAGAAACAACATTACTAAGGTGAGTAATTTTTTTCTTCAAACAACATGAAGTCTTGCTATATTATGACATATGCAGATTACACAGCAGTACCTCCATGGAGGAGGGACAGAACCTACTTAGGAAATAGGCTCTGAAGCACAGTTGTGTTAAACTGAAGCATCCCTCCTGGCCTGGATGTCCAGGGAGTAATGCTTGGTGAAAGTGTGAACTGTTTTCCAGGTAACTGCTTGACATATCTCTATGATAGATGTCCTGGCTGCAGCCAGGGATGCAGCTGTACCTCTGGTAGAATGAGCCCTCAGGCCTGAAGGGGGAACCTTACCCAGTTTTGATAACAAAATTGGATACAAGAGACAATCCACCTGGCAATGGACCTTTAGTGGCAGGTTTCCTTACCAACCTCACCATAAGTGAGGAACAGTTGGAGGAGTCAAACCCAGACCCTTGGTACGCTCTATGTAGTAACTAAGGGCTCCTTCACATCTGTTGTGCAGCCTCCTCTCATCAGAGGAGGAATGGTCAGTGAAGTACACTGGAAGAGATATAGATTGATTAAGGTGGAAATCTGAAACCACCTTAGGCAAGAACTTCCTGTTAGTCCTGAGGACCACCTTATCTCTGTGAAAGGAGATAAAATCAGATTCCACTGACAAGGCTTGTAATTCACTTATGCGTCTGGCAGAAGTGATGGCTACCAGAAACACAGTTTTCCAAGTCAAGTACTTAAGCTCTGCTGAAGACAAAGGCTCAAAGGGGGGTTGCATAATCTGAGCAATGCAAACATTAAGATCCCAAGCGGAAGCAGGGTCCCTGAATGGAGGGTTGGTGTGAAGCAATCCCTTGAAAAACTTGGAGAATACAGGGTGAACAGAAAGAGAAGAGGGCTTTCCTGTTGATATAAAAGAGAGACAGCTGCCAGTGCACTTTCAGGGTAGCTGGCCTCAGCCCCAAAAGTATTTAAGTGGACCATATAATCCAGGACTGTGGGCAAATCAGCAGATTCTGGGGAAATATGCTTCAGAGCACCATATGGAAAACCTTTTCCATTTAGAATTATAAGTAACCCTGGTGGAAGGCTTCCTAGAAGCTTTAAGATATCGAGTACACCTTGAGAAAGGTGTAGGTCAGCAAACTCTAACTCTTCAAGAGCCAGACCTTGAGGTTGAGGGATTTGAGATTCGGTACCAAACTCTCCCCTGGGCACAGGTTAACAGATTGTGATTCCTGGGAAGACACAGGGGAAGGTGGACTGCTAAGGACAGAAGGAGTGGATACCAGGGCTGCCTGGCCCAATCTGGAGCAATCAGAATCATCTTGCAAGGTTGAGATCTGATTTTAACTAGCACCTTGAACAAGAGAGGGAAGGGGGGGGAAGGCATAGAGAAACTTCCCTTCCCAGTTGAGAATGAAGGCATCCAGAGGGACTGAGCCCAACACTGGGGACCTGCAGCAAAATAGCGGAAATTGGTGATTGTCTGGGGCTGCAAAAAGATCTATCTGAGGGGTGCCCCACCTGGCAAATACTACCTCCAGTACTAGGGGATCCAGAGACCATTCGTGATGGCCCTGGGAAATCCTGCTGAGAGCATCTGCCAGGACATTGTCCTTGCCTGGGAGGTGAACTGCCATGAGGGAGATGTTCAGGAATAAGCCAGAGACCACAACTTATTGCCTCGGTGCACAAGGTTGAAGACCGAGTGCCCCCTTGCTTGTTGATGTACCACATTGTAGTGGTGTTGTCTGTTCTGACCTGTACCACTTTGTTCTGAACAGATGCAGAAAAACCTGAAGTGCTAGAAAACTGCTCTGAGTTCCAACAGATTGATGTGGAGCAGAGATTCCTGAGGGGACCACAATCCCTGGGTGGTGAGGTTGCCCAGTGAGCTCCCCACCCCAAGAGGGACATCTGTAGTAAGGGTCAAGGAGTGAGATTGAGGGATGAAAGGAACCCCTTGTCTCAGATTGCCTGATCCTGCCACCACTGTAGGGCCTGGATCAGGGTTCGAGTTACTGGGATCAATTTGGTTAGAGGATCTCTCCTTTGAGACCAGAAGGCTCTCAAATGGAACTGAATGTCCCTCATCTGAAATCTTGCTCCCTGCACTACTGCTGTGGAGGCAGCCATGTGCCCTAGGAGCTGCAGAAAGTGCCTTGCTGGTCGAGAGACCTGCAGAGTGAAGGAGGAGGCCAGAGCCACCAGGGTCTTTGCTCTTTCTAGAGGGAGGAAAGCTCTGGCCTTTGTGTCCAGTTCTGTGCCTATGAAGGTGAGTAGCTGAACAGGCTCTAGAACTGACTTTGGGAGATTGAGAAGGAAACCTAGAGATGTAAGCAGCTGCTGGGTAACTTGAAGGTGAATTTGACTTGGTCTGAGACTGGCCCACTATGAGCCAGCCGTCCAGGTAAGGAAAGATGACAATCTTTTGCCTTCTTAAATGAGCAATTGCTACCGCCAGGCATTTTGTGAATACTTGGGGCAGAGGTGAGGCCGAAGGGCATTGCTCTGAACTGGTAATGGCCTGAGGGCAGTTCGAATCTGAGGTACTTTCGGTGGGAGCTTCTGATGAGAACATGGAAGTAGGCATCCTTGAGGTCCAGGGATGCTAGCCAGTCCCCTGGCCTTAGAGAGGGTAAAATAATTCCCAGAGTCACCATTTTGAATTTTGGTTTTAAAAGGTGCTTGTTTAGGTATCTGAGATCCAGGATGGGCCGCCATTCTCCTGTCTTTTTTGGGGTAAGGAAGTACCTGGAGTACAGTCCTTTGCCCTGGTGTAGGGGAGGTACCCTTTCTACAGCTCTGAGAGCCAGGAGGGTTGAGACTTCTGTTTCCAGAGCGAGAGCCTCTGATGGATTTGCAGGTGGAAAGGATCTGGTTCTCATCTTTGGAAATTTTTTGAAGCTGAGAACCAGTCCCTGGCTTACTACTTCCAGGACCAACTTGTCTGATGTTAAAGACTCCCAGTCCTGGACGAAGTAAGCCAGCCTGCCCCCTACAGGTAATGGAGAATCGGCCCTGGCCTCCCATCAGGGTGCCTGTTTGGCAGGGGCTTTAGGCTGAGGGGTGGGAGCAGGCCTGCTCGCACTCGGCCTGCCTCCCTCTGAAGAACCCCTCTGGGCATAGGCAAAGAGGAGGCCTGGCTTGAAAAGGTCTGTGAAAAGGCCTGCCCCTGCCCCTGAAAGCTGCTCTGAGGAGTGGCCTGCCTTCCTTGGCCTGTGCACTCCTATAAGTGGTCCATACTATCCATTTTCCATGTAATTTCTGTCTGCTCCCAAACAGAGAATTACCCACAACAGGAAAATCCATGGCCTTAGCCTAGGTATCCTGTGACAGGCTAGTACACCTGAGCCAAGCCATTCTAACAAAGTACAGATGTAGCCATGACTCTTGAAGATACATCATTAGAGTCCACTGAAGCATGGAATTGCACCTTGGATGCCTCAATACCATCAGCAGCCACCTGTTCCAGCTCCTTGGCAAGCTGGCCAGGACCTGTTTCACTAAAGCCACAACAGTATCCCATCTGGATTTCTGGTATCTTGCAACATGGGCTATATAATTTGCCTGTCTGAGTCCCAAGGATGCTGCCATGTATTGTTCTTTGCCATGGCATCAATCCTCCTGGAGTCCTTGTCAGGGGTGTAGTCAAGGGAATATTTGCCTTATCACAGGCAGCAGCCTGCACTACCCCAACATGGCTGCATTGTTGTGAAAGGAACTCCATATCACAGCCTGACAATGTGTACTTCCTGTCCATCTTTTATCCACAGGAGGTAAAGAATTAGAGCTTTTAAAATCTTTATTGTCTGTTTCCAAAAGATTTATGTAAAGGAACAGACAATCTCCTGACTCTGGGATATCCATCATTTCCACATAGTCAGGCTCCTCCTGTTCATCCACAGCTTCTTCCAAAGGGAGCTGGAGGTTTCAGCAACTTTTTATAAAACAGAAAATGAGAAGGGACTCAGAAAGCCTAGGGGAGACACTCCTGAAGGTCTGTCTGAGGAGATGTCCGTTCAATGGGCACATCCAGACTTTCAAAATCACATTCACTCTCTTCATAATCCCTCCCTCCTCCGTTCATAAAATTTCTTATCATATTCTTGAACCGTGAAACCGACCGAACCGACCGCTTATTTGATGGTGCCGGTTCGGACGGAACCGGGAAAGCGACTGACAATTTGATCGCTTTGGCTATCTCTGCAGCGGTTGAGAAGGAAATTTTGGCTCCACACCTGCTGATTTTCTAGTCCTTTTGCTGGAACTGGCTCCTCCGAGTCAGCTCTTCATTTGCCCGAGGAAGTATCGCCTGGTCAGAGGGACGTCCGTTCGGGTTGGCACCGAACCGGCTGGCCATCCGGCTCAGCGACTTTTTGGCCTCTCGCCCTTGAGCCTACCAACCTCTTATCCAGGGTAGCTGCAGGGAAATTCTTGCAAATCTGGCAGTCTGCATTGAGGTGGTCAAACCTCAGACAATAAACATGGTGTGTGGGTCAGCCTTGGCAAAGGCTTCCCACAGACACTACAAAGTTGGAACCCAGTGGGCCCGTTTTTCTTTTGGGTTTCTCAGACATAATGCCAGCCTAACCAAAATCTTGCCCTTTTCCGCAAATCGCTAAGAAGATAATTCTTATCGGTTCCCAACCGTGTCACGGGTCGTGGAAAAACGTAATGAAATCTGTTTTTTTTAGAACCGATAAGAACCAGGAACCGCACTCTAAATGTAATTTAACAAGTTTTAACAACAACCTGATCAGTTCAAACCGAACCGATAACAACGTTTGCAAGTTCCACACAGAGAAATGTAAAACCTATCTATTACTTACGATACCACAGACAGAGCTTGAACAGACCGGTTGCGGTTAAAATACACAAATGTGGTTTAGAAAACCGAGAAATAACACTTTTTTAACCGACAAATGAACCGAGCAGTAGGAGGAATCTCCGGAGCGACTGTTCAGTGAGGCGGAGTAAAGAATCTGACAGTTTCAGTTTGAAGATCAACAGACAGAGTTTTTTCAACCGAGCTCTCGCTCAAGATTCCATGCCTGGCATGGAAGTTAACTCTTTCACCTCCAGAGCAGTTCTAAGGCTGGGACAAACTGCATATTGTGGAGGAATTTCTTTTTCTATATCTTTCTTTTATGCATACATATGAAGTGGATTCATGCATACATAAAAAGTAAAGTGTGTTACAATATATTATAATGTAGAAGCTGCTAGTGTAGTTGAATATAGCCAGGTCTGAGTAGAAGCTAAGGGTCATTATAAGTTCATAAGAATCACAAACGAGCAGAAAGCACAGTCAGGCTGGCTGGAAACTAGTTCCTTAGGTTGTGAAAAATAATAAGTTAGATAAAATTGAGCAGATCTGATTGTACCAGCCTGAATAGCAGGCTTGGGCAGGCTTGGACGAAGTAAAGATAAGAACATGTAGATGCATTGAAACCAAGCTGTACGGTACTATGGAGTGAGTGAAACTCATTGTTTCTATTAGGTCAGCTTGGCCCAGGTATATGTATTAAGCAGTGATGAAATAAGCCAGTGGAAAAGTACCTAATGCATATGAAACTGTTTTTCTGTTACATTGCTAAAACTATGATTGATTTATACTGAAATGTTAGGTGTTTCCAAGATAAGAAGTGCTATAAATACTGTGTAAAACTTAGTTCAGAGAGCTCTCGATTTAGCTGAGGCTCCCACATATATTGTGCAGACAATAAACTGAGTTTATTGGAATAACTATTGTGTGGTTATTGAGTACATAGAATTTAAGGTAAAGTATATAATAAAGAGAATCTGCGACCACAGTTTTTGGCGTGTCGGCAGGATGGCTTCACTCTCCGTGTCACACTGTGATCGGACTGCCAAGTCCCAGCCTCAGGGAGGGTGGCCCGGAGGTTCAAGTCCCACTATATGTGTGATGCCTTTGAAGCGTGACAGCCATCATTTACTGTCTTAGGTGCTGGGGCGCACCAAGAGTTGGTGGCACTGGCATCAGGGATGCCCAAAAAGTAGGAGTGTTGGGTGGCACTCCAAGACCCGTTAGCGGCTTTTAGGGACTACAATGGAAATACTGGGGACTCCTACCAGATGGATCTTAACCTAGTACTGTTAGAGATTTTTTGTTTTTGTTTTTGTTTTGTTTTTAAACTGCAACCCAGAGCTCTGGAAAAGACTTGGTTTGGCAGGTTACTAAATGGCTACAAGAAAACCTTTAAAAGGGTTAAACCTTGAAAGGGTTAATAGCTGCAGTGTTTGGAAATTATCATGAAGGTCCTGCAGTCAGTTTTCTTACTCAGACTTGTGTATCGGAAAAGAAGAAGAAAATACCTTTGGCACCGGTAAGTCTGAATTTTTTATTTAAAGTTGTTATATGTCTGTCTGTTTTATTTCTGTAATACATATACTAAACAAGGTAATGTCTGCCTTTCGTGCATATTTTCTAGCTTATATCTGTGTTCTGTAATTATGTTCTGTTGTCAAGGTTATAGATAGATTGATTGTTTTCAGTGCACAACATGTTACAGTAAAAAAAAAAGAAAAAAAGAAGCTTCTTTGCCTCATAGCTGACTGTTTTAATTGGCTTTATTTTTAATGGAACATTTGTGCTGCCTAGATAGGGTCAGTGAAGAACTTTTGTATGTAGTTGTTGGGTGAAGCAGGTAGTGTTGAAGGTGAAGAGATATGACGCATAGAGATTGCAATGTGCAGAAAGATTTGTAGTTTGCAAGCAATGTGCCAAGCCACTGCTAGGTGAAATGTAATGTGTTAACAGCTATAAATGGCTTTATCATACTTCTAGTTAAACCAGAAACTTTTTGCAAAATGGCAGAGTGCCATATTTTGGCTATGCCCCAGAAGGTGTAACCATGCTATACTAGATGTGTTCATTTACAGATGGTATGTTGTGCTGTGTTTTAAAGGTGTTGATAGGAGTTAGAATGTGTTTAAAAGTGTTTTGTTCTGGAAAGATTTGGCATGGAGATATGTATAAATGTGTTGATTTAAAAATTGTCAGTGTTACAAGACAGGGGGAGGCAGCACATATATCTAAAACATGTACAGTTTTCTAATGAAACTATGGGCATTACCTCAGCAAATTGGTGTGAAACAATGTCAGTCTTATTTTGTGTTAAGTATTTCTTTTTGTGTATGTGTATGTGTATGTGTGTGTACTGTCTTGGCCAGCAGTTTTATTATAAAGATATTTAATATCAGTAGTGTTCAAGGACACTAAAAAAATAAATAACTGGGTTTGAACGACCCTTGCATGCACACTGTGACCTTTTGCACGTTATTTGACCTTCTTGTGTTTCAACATTTTATGTTACTACCAGTTCAAACTTGATGTGTATTCCATACCTAAAGCACAACTTTTCACACAAAATGTATGTTTTCATGAAAGCACACCAAGAGTGAACCATGTAATTTGACTTTTTGTTGCAAAACTAGTATTCTAAGTGAAGAGGAACAAACTTTTCTTCTCTCATGGCTTTTGACTTGCAGCCAACACAGGCAATACTCCAGCTGGAAGGGAGAATTATTTATCATCTCCCATATTTTATTATATATATATATATATATATATATAGTACGCTTTTGAAAAAGGACTATTACAGCTGTTTTGAGAGTCTACCATCTACAGTTAAAAACAATGGTTTTGGTTTTTATGTGGCCATGGTGTAATCTATTTTTTTTGTCTTTTGAAATGCATTCTAAGAGATACGTGCATGTACGGTATTACCATCAATCTGGATTTTTATAAACTCAGCTGACATTTTGTCATGCTTAGGATAAGGGAACCCAAGGACGCTGGCTTCTTTTTATCCTATGGAAATAATTTTGTTTTATTTTAAACTGGTGTGTTTGTTTTGTTGTTTGTCTGTGTTTCTTCTTCTTCTAGAGAAAAAGAAGTTCTCATCTTTATAGTAAGGTATGAAACTTACTAAACTAATTGTAATATTATCTTGTTATAATTTAAAGTGTAGTAGGTGGGGATCATGTCACCATCCACAGCTAACCTTTTTATTGCTACAGTATTCGAGCTGTCTCTTTCACTTCGAGCTGTCTCTTCCACCAGTAGGAGCTTGGGGGGAGGGGGTAAGCTACCCTTCCTCTATCCCTTCCAGTGTAATACCCACAAAGGTTGCAAGGTACATCACTGTTCCCCTAGAGGGGTAAATAAGGAAAATATGTATTTGCCAATAATTGTTTCTTATTTACAGGTTTTAAAAAAGACCCAAGGTATTTTAACAGCATAACCCAGCCCAAGCCCTTCTGTTTTTTCTAGTGCAAACAGTTAAATCTCACACCTATTATTGGTACAAGGGTTTCTGCCCTCAGCAATAATCAGTTACGCTGGAGAGTGGTTGTGTATGTATGTCCACACATATTCATTCTTTGATTGTCTTTTCAGCTTTCTTATCCTGTTAAAACAAATGCAAAGTAACTTTTCTCATTGCCTTACAGCAATGAATGCATTTTTTCAACCAGTAAATTCACAGTACTTTAACATTTCTGGACTCTAAGCTAAGTTTACAGTCTATATGTGTTGTTTAAAATGTATTTTATGCATTATGCTCAATACTGAAATTTTTCTATTACAAACATGCTTATGTTTCATGTTTATGTTATAATGTTTTAATATACATCTTGCTACACTGTGTCATGCATGTATGTATTCAGGAACGTGTCCACATGTATAGCATTTTAATGCTCATAACCAAACCTAAATACTGGGACCAGCATTGCTGACCCACTTCCTACAATATGTTCCAAAGCAAAACCAAAAGTAAAATTAATGCTCCATTTGTCTTATTGCTCACAGGTACCCCCTGAGGAATGAGTGTACTCTATGCAGGTTTTGTCATTTTACATTTTAACAATTATAATATGCACAATTTAGATTGTACTCCAAACCTATGCTTCAAGCCTTACCCCACTCAGTACTTTGGAGTATTTCACTATACAGGGTAAAAAAGGTAGACCTTTTCACTTGTCACAGGTGCAATAGGCACTGTTATTAAATTGGCATAGGCCAACAAAGGAAAATTACGTACCTACCGTAATTCTTGATCTTCTCTTGTATCTTCACCATTCATTACTTACTGGGTGTAAGCCGGAGGCGCGCACCCGTCACGGGAGCTTTTTTTTTTTTAATGCTCAACGGCCCCGCCTCGAGAGCGACGCCAAGGCCATTATGCGCGAGGGGCGCCGCAGAAGCGCCACTCCTCCTCCAACTCAGTTCTGTGAGCCGGAGAGGCAAAAGAGAAAGCAGAAAATATAGATAGCGAGGCAAGATAGCCGAGGGATAGCAAAGCAAGGAAGAATGAACTGAAAAAGGAATAAGCCGATGGAGGAAGGACAGAGGAGATAAGAACATCCCTAGTCTAGGGACTGCAGGGCCTCCTTACCTGGGCGACTCTAGGAGGAGAGATGAGTAAGGAAATGAGAAAATAGAAGAAGAAGAAGAAAGAGAAGAGAGAGATGGGATGTTGAAGGGACCAGAATGCCCCACTTCATAGTTGCTTGTAGCTGAAGGCTCGACTAAAGGGGAGCAAGAATCTCGTGAGATAGAGCTGAAGAGAAGGTTCACCAACCCGGCTAGACAGACTCAGGAGGGCATAGTCCTCATCTTCAACATGCCATAGTTCATGACACCGCCTCGGCTCCTGGTCATGAAGGCCTTTAACTGGAGGACACCCGAGGAGGGAGAATAAAACCCCAGCAGCATGAGAGTGCTGCTCAGGGTTTAGAAATGGAAATGCAAGCCTTCAGGCGTTTCAAGACAGAAATGGGACTCAGACTGACTGGCTAAGGCAGGCCAAGGCTTAGGCTGGTTAGGATTGGATATGGTCAGCAGAGCTCTATTGTAAAAATTGCCCAGGAGGACACTTAAAGGGAGAAACCAATAGCAAAACAGCTTAGAAGGAAAGCCTACCTTCTCATTTGCCTCTTGTTTGATTTCTCCTTTTGACTAGATGCATGACCCAGATACCAAGATGCCTATAGCAGTCGGAGAGAGTTCCTCAGCATTTTTTTTTTTTTCAAAAGAAGAAAGGAACAGACGTATTGCCCTCTGCTCTGCAAGGCAAGAATAGAGGGGGAAAGATTTCAGGCAACTATCTGAACACGGGATTGCAGGATCAAAACTGAATAGCCTGAGCCAGACCAAAACCCCAGAGGTATCTTCTGCCAGAAGAATAGCAAGAGAAGTAGTAGTCTGATCACAATGCAATCTCACTTAGATGGCCCAAGGAATCTTAGAGTAATTTTTCTGGTGTAGGACCCTCCCCTTAAGAAAGAACTTTTTTTTTATATTTATATATATATATATATATTTTTTTTTTTGGAAATTAAGGAATTTTCCCTATATTTTATAAACAAAAGAGAAATGCAGAGAGAGGAAGGAGACGGAGGTGGAGAAGCCACAGGAGGAGGCCACTGAGGGATGGTAGGGGTAGGTACGAATGGTGAAGATACAAGAGAAGATCAAGAATCACGGTAGGTAATGCACTTTCCTATCTTCCCTTGTCAATCTTCACCATTCATTACTTCCTGGGTGAGTACCAGGAGGGGAAGAGGCCATACCCTGAGGGAACAAGACCCCCAGCCTTCTGCTGGTGAGAAACAGAAGGAGAAGACCCTGGCTTATTCAGAAAGCCTAAGTGGGAGAAGAGCTAGGAGGTGCCTCCCGAGGACGAGGAGACGGATGGAGCCCCTGTAAAAGTCTCCTAGCTCTGGATGAGAAAAGACGGGTCCCCCGGAAGGTGGAGCGCATCACCCTACGCCGGGCCAGGGGTGACAACCTGGAGAGACGAAGCCATGCCGTCCGCCTGATGCAGATCGCTGTCCCGCAGCCTGGAAGCCACCTCATTGGTGTCATAAGATGCCCTTGTTTGCGTCTTGCCAGCTCCAGGCCTACCGCGAGAGGGCAACGCTTGTCTGGTTTGTTCGTGTCAGGCATAGATGCCAGCAGCTGGGACATCATCGACCACAGATGCCGGCTGAGGCAGCGTGGTGAGCCTGATGTGATGCAATACATGCACTCGCAAGAAGAAGAGAACACTCTTCGCCCCAACGGTCCAACTGAGAGAGTCCGAATCCGTGGGCGGTCGTGGCGCAGGCAACGGCGCCCAGAAGGAGTATCCAGGTATACCAAACCTGAGGACGGGTTGGGAAGGGAACCTAGAGACCAGAGGGGGCACAATACTACGCTGGCAGTCCGCCGGGTTGGGAAGAAACGGCAGGGAACTGCCAGGACCGGATAGACGCCTCCTGAAGGTACCACCAGATGCTGGGCACTGAATTACCAAGGAATTCACGCACACCCGCTCGGTATTGTCTCTCCAACGAGGAAATCCGAAGATCCCTCACCATCCTCGAGGAAACGCTGATATTCTGTGAAATCAGCATCGGAGGACAGATGAGCAGGGGGTTCCTCTCCCTCAGAGGAGGGAGACGAGGATGATGGGGAACTGGAATGTCCAGAGGATTCCTGCTGCGGTGGGGAGAGTCGAAAGACCCGCTCATGCATGTAACTAACATATGAGGGGAAGGCCGCCGGAGAACCCCTGAACTGCTCCCAGGATAACGGACCCGTAGGACCGACATGGCCTGGGAGCGGGGGTGGTGAAGGCAGAGAGATGGGAGAGGGGCACCTCCGAGGAGGCAACTGCTCTCTGCGAGGGCTCTGGAATCCGGGGAAGGGAGCTCTAGTAGGAGGGATCCCGGATATCAAACCAGGCCGCAGAACGGAACTCTGGGGAAGCGGAACCTGGAAGAGCCCTGGGGAGAAACTCCCGTGATGACGCCGGACCGATGGATCCAGAAGGGCAGTCCGCACAAACGCCGCCAGAGGACACCCTAGAACCCTGGGGGGAGGGGCGGGGCTCTGCGCTACGGCTCCTGGCCACCCCCCCTGAGGTGGCCAAAGAAGACCGAGCAGCAGGACGCCTGCCCCTCAACCCCTCGGATTCCGAGAGGGCCCTCCTCCCCGACTGCAACGTTCCCCTAACCCCAGAGGAGGTAACAGCACCCCGCGGGGTAGCTGTCACCGGGTTTCCAGAGAGGGAAGCCTCGCCCTCCGTCACCCCCACGTCTGCCCCCCGGGACTCTCGGCCACCCCCAGCCGAGGAACCCCAGGAGACGACGGCAAGGGGACAGAGGGAGGGCCCGCTGCCGCCGGTACCCCTAGCCACCGAGGACCCAGATTCTCAAGAATGGGGGTGCCAGGATGGGTCCACATCTGAGTCATCGCCTCCGAGGAGGACGAGACCAGCAGGACTGATGCTGGCCACCCCAGGGGTCCCCGAGGCCATGGGGGCCGCCGAACGGCCCCGCACCGGTGCGCACGCCGCCGCCCCACCACGCCGGCAGCATGAAGGCCCAACCCACACCCCAGCGGCCCGCAGACCCGCACCGCCCGGGAGGAGGGAGGCGCCGACGCTGCCGGCGGCGCCGGGAGGTGAAGCGGCACTGCTGGGCGGCGCCGCTTAGGCTCATCGGGCACTGCTTAACGGCGGCGTAGGTTAAAACGGCACTGCCAACGGGCGTCACTTTATCACCGGCGCGACGTAATGGCGCTGGATCCAAAGCGGCACCGCTGAACGGCGCCGCCCATCATCGGTACTGCAGCGGCGCTGATTCTGAAACGGCACCGCCAATGGCGCCGCTTCACCACCGGCACCGCGAACGCGCGCCGGATCCAAACGCGCCGCGAGGTGACGCTGGTACACCCGAGCCGGGCCCAGCCAAGGGCCTCGACATCGGGGAGCCCAGCCCTAAGAGGTGACTGCCGAGGCGGTGTCAGCGCTATGCCCGAGGGGGCTACAACGCCCCTAACACCGCGAAGGGCCTCGGCAAGAAGGGAAGAGGAGACCCTCCTCCTCGATCAGAGAGGCCCGGAGGGGACCCGGGGAAAGGCCTGATGATCTCGCCTAAGATTCCTCTGAGCGACGCCTGGCCCCCGAAGTCGGCGGGCCTTGGCCGAGCTAGCACGCCGCAGACTTCGAGGACGCGACGGTCCATCGAGAAACAAGCGCCGCATCTAACCATATTATGGTTGGGTCCCAGGCAACGAAGACAGACGTCATGCCGGTCCGAGACGGAGAAATGCCGGCCGCAGGAGCACCGACGCATAGGGGCACGGCCCGTCTTAGAAGAACGTTTCGCTCCAGAACCGGACATAACGCAAAATAAACAAGATTAAACACAGTCGGAAATACACCCGGCGCCGTACAAAGGAAAGAAAAAGGAACAGTCTTACCGTAGGCGTCGAGTGTAGAAAAAGGAGTCGGATACGCACTTTTCGGTTAGCTACCGTGAACAGGTGCTGCCTCGCGGGCGGGAGAAACAGAACTGGAGTTGGAGGAGGAGTCGGAACAAGATTAACGGCCGCCCGCGCATGACGTCAGCTCGAGGGCGGGCCGCTAGGGTACGAAAAAAAAAAAAAGTTTCCTTGGACGGGTGCGCCGCCGCCTGCCACCCAGTAAGTAATGAATGGTGAAGATTGACAAGGAAGATCATTATGTATTTGTCCCACTAACTGCATTAGTAAAAGGCATATTGTTATGAACAATATGTTTGAAGCGTAACTGCATTAAGCAGGTTAGCAAGAGAAAAAGGAAGAGGAGACCATTATGGTTTTCCAAAGAGGTAGCAAAGAAAGTGAAAGCCAAAAAGATAGCATTCAGGCAATACAAAAAGACACAGGCAGAAGGGGATAGGGAGAAGTACCAGGAGAAACAAAGGGAGGCAGGAAAGTCAGTAAGGGAAGCCAAAGCTCAGACAGAAGAACACATTGCAAAATCAGTGGTTAAAGGGGACAAAACCTTTTACAGGTACATAAGTGAAAAAAGAAAGACAAAGGGGGGATAGTGACACTGAAGGGGAGGATGGGAGTCAGTGGAGGATGACAACAGTAAAGCTGACATATTGAACAGGTATTTCTGCTCAGTCTTACTGAGGAAGAGGGGGTAATGGGTCTGAAGGAGTACAAGGGGTGAGAATGGTGCAGAAATGAATTGCATCACAAGTCCTATGAAGACAAGTTGAAGGAACTAAATATGTACTCCCTGGAGGAGAGGAGGGAGAGAGAGAATATGATAAGAGACATACAAGTATCTTACAGGGAGAAACAGAGTGCAGGAAAACACTATTTTTAAGCGGAAAAATGTTCCAGGACTAGAGGGCATGGGATGAAGTTGGAGGGAGGACGATTCAGAGGAAACATGAGAAAGAATTTCTTCACAGAACAGGTGGTGGACAAGTGGAACACCCTGCCAGAGGAAGTGGTGGGGGCTGAAACAATCACGGGATTTAAGAATGCATGGGATAGACATAAAGGAATTCTAGAGGTCAGGGGTAAGGGAAAACAAACTGAACTTACAAGCTCAAATGGGCAGACTGGGTGGGCCATAGGCCCTTATCTGCTGACACTGTCTATGTATCTATGTATTGTAACATTATAGGATTTTATAACTCAGGTCTCCGTCAGGCCTGCTTGCAACAGACAGGGAAATAATGTTCATCACTGTCATAACTGCTGTGATTTAAAAGCAGGAGGTAACCATAAAATTGTCATGATTTACAGATGGTCAAATGGTATAATTGAACCTCGGCCTGCACCCCCAGGTGTGCGGTTAATGTCCCATTTTTATTTTTTCTCTTTCTAATTGCCAGAATTTAGGCTCTGTCACACCACTCTTTACAAAACAAGAAGTAAATGGTTTAAAAGATTGTTATTTATGTGTTTTTAACTCAGTGTCTAACACACTTTGCAAGTTTGCAGGTTTCCACGGTGTAGGCCGAGACTTCTTCAAGTAAAATTTAATATTAGAAAAATTTAACCAAAAATAGAATAAAATTAAGCGATACTACTTATCGTGGATAAAGTTACAAAACAAACTGAAAACTATGCGCTAGTTTGAAGTTTGACTTCGACAGGCGAGCGACGCTCGTCACTGAAGCGCACTTTGACGAGCGGGAAAAAGGAACTGAGGCGGTTGGGGTCGCCGCTGAGATGGTCATTACCGCCGAGCTGCTCGGGCGCCGTGTCTCAAGGCCACCCCTCCAGCAAAAGTTTGTTCTCGATGGGTCTTAGTGCCTCCGGCGCTAATCCCACTAGTGTGAATGAGTGGTGGAGACTTATGTCCAGGAAGATCTCCATGTTCAACAGCAGTAACCTCTGCAAGTGTAATGTTTTCAGCGAAATTACACCTATTTGTAGAACTTTAAATCAACTGAAGAAGGTCCAGTCAGTTCAGACTCTGCAATCAAGCTTATTGTTTCTGCTTACTATGAAGTTAAGTCTGGGGAATGGGCACTCCCCAACTCCAGCGAGAAGATTCTGCTTCAATTGACCTTCAAGCAATACATCTATTTTCTTCGCTGCTGCTTGTTCCAAACATGGCTGGTACTTTCTACAACCCTATTGCTCTGTTATGGACTGTGTTCTTAATGGTTTATTGTTAATTGTTACCTTTTTATGGACTGTTAATCTTTATGCTGGGGTGTAATCAACTACGACAAAACAAATGCCATGCCAGTGTGTGTGTGTGACTACTCCATTAAAAGGACTTAATGCACCCCTGGCCAGTGTGTCTACTAATCAGCTAGCCAGCAAAATGAACACTGACTTTTCTACTATGCTGGTGTTTTGTTTTTAAATTACTGTCTGCATTGCCCCATATGCCTTGTGGGGTTACCACCATTCTGCAAATGACATTTCATCTGTACTGTAACTACATCAACCTGTGGATACTTATAAGAACTTTAAGGACTGTTAACTTTATGGACTGTTATGTTTTATAAGGACTTATCTGTCAAGAGACATTATCAATAGATTCTTCAATCAAGCTCCAAGGGTGTGCCACACCTCAACACAAGGTAGCATCTACCTTATTCACTCTCAAAGTGAATTCCATGAACTCTTTTCATCAACAAAATTGTTATGTTATATTGTGTTATATGTGGTGTCACATGTTAGCATTTTTTCATATTTCAATTGTGGTGTTGACATCCCTCAATTCTGTATTATGTTTTACAAACTCACCATTGTGTTCCATCTGTAACTCCATGCCTTAACTATCTGTATGCTGGGAACCAGTTTTAAATCATATAAATAAAAAGGGGGGTGGTTAGTTGATACAGAGTATCAAAAGGGGGGAGTGTGGAGGAATTTCTTTTTCTATATCTTTCTTTTATGCATACATATGAAGTGGATTCATGCATACATAAAAAGTAAAGTGTGTTACAATATATTATAATGTAGAAGCTGCTAGTGTAGTTGAATATAGCCAGGTCTGAGTAGAAGCTAAGGGTCATTATAAGTTCATAAGAATCACAAAACGAGCAGAAAGCAATAGCTCGTGCTGGCTGAAACTAGTTCCTTAGGTTGTGAAAAATAATAAGTTAGATAAAATTGAGCAGAACTGATTGTACCAGCCTGAATAGCAGGCTTGGGCAGGCTTGGACGAAGTAAAGATAAGAACATGTAGATGCATTGAAACCAAGCTGTACGGTACCATGGAGTGAGTGAAACTCATTGTTTCTATTAGGTCAGCTTGACCCAGGTATATGTATTAAGCAGTGATGAAATAAGCCAGTGGAAAAGTACCTAATGCATATGAAACTGTTTTTCTGTTACATTGCTAAAAACTATGATTGATTTATACTGAAATGTTAGTGTGTTTCCAAGATAAGAAGTGCTATAAAATACTGTGTAAAACTTAGTTCGGAGAACTATCGCATTTAGCTGAGGTTCCCACATATATGTGTGCAGACAATAAACTGAGTTTATTGGAATAACCATTGGGTGTGGTTATTGAGTACATAGAATTTAAGGTAAAGTATATACAGTAAAGAGAATCTACGACCACAATATGTCATAATATAGCAAGACTTCATGTTGTTTGAAAGGAAGTTTCATGAGCTGAGCAATGCATATATTCAGGTCCCACACCGGCCATGGTTCCTTAATAGGAGGGTGCATATGGCACACACCTTTGAAAAACTTTCTGAAAATGGGATTAACTGCTATGGAAACATTTTTCCCAGCAAAAATGTAGGCTGAAATTGATGCCAGATGTACTTGTAGGGATGTATATTTTAACCCAAGAATGCAAGTATATGCAGTATTCCAGCAACACTGGGATTTCTGCCAGAGCAGGAGAAATCTCCTTGGTATCACACCGACTAGGGAACCTTTTCCATTTTGCAGAATAGGTTTTCTTAGAGGAAGGCTTCCTGTATCCTTTCAGGCTATCCAAGACTACTGAAGAGATTTTTAAATTTGAATATTCTAAGTCTTCAAGAGCCAAACCTTGAGTCTGAGAGACTTGAGGTTTGGCTACAAGATGTTCCCCTGGTGGGAGGTCAAGAGATTGTGCCTTCTGGGATGATGTATCAGTTTGGACACCGACATGGACAACAGTAAGGGGTACCATGGCTGTCTGGCCCTGCCCAGTGCTATTAAGATCATAGATGCAGGTTGTGACCTGAGCTTGATCAGGACTCTGAAAATGAGAGGAAAAGGAGGGAAGGCATACAGGTATTTTCCTGACCAGTCTAGAGCCAGGGCATCCAGAGGGATTGTGCCCTTGGCTGGTGGTCTGTAACAGAATTGGGGCAGTAAGTGGTTTTTCTGGGTGGCAAAGAGATCCACTTCTGGAGTGCCCCACCTTCTCAACACCGAGTACAGTACCTGTCTGTGTAAAGACCATTTGTGATGTGACTGGTTAATTCTGCTTAAAGCATCTGCCAAGGCATTGTCTGTGCCTGGTACATGAATGGCCTGCAAGGAAGCCTTTGGTGAGTAGGCCAACTCCCATATTTTCATGGCTTCTGTGCACAGAGGGTCTGATCTTATTCACCCTTGTTTCTTTATATAGTACATTGCCGTGGTGTTGTCTGTTCTGACCTGCACCACTTTGCCCTGTACCAGATTAGAGAAGACTTTTAAAGCCAAAAATACTGCTCGGAGCTCCAACAAGTTTATGTGGAGGAGTGACTCTGTACCTGACCGGGTGCCATGGATAGTGTGCTCTCCCCAAGGAGCACCCCATCCTAACAGAGAGGCATTTGTTGTAAGGATGACTGATGGGTTTTCCCTCTGAAAGGTAACCTCTTCTCTTAGATTGTGTGCTTCCTTCCACCACTGTAGAGACTGAAGCACAGTTTTTGTCACAGAAATTGGTTTTGACATTTTGTCTTTTCTTTGGCACCAGTGTGTTCTGAGATGAAACTGAATATCCCTCATTCGGTATCTTGCTCCCAAGATAGCTCCTGTTGCTGCAGCCATATGTCCCAAAATCTGAAAGTATTGACTTGCTGGACATGGCCAGCCCAACCTGAATGAGGTGATCAGTTGCAGGATGTTCTGGACCCTGTCCTTGGGAAGGAAGGTTCTTCCTTGCAAAGTGTCCAGTTCTGCTCCAATGAAGTGCAGGACCTGTACTGGTTTGAGAATTGATTTTTCCTGATTTATCAGGAATCCCAGAGAGTATAACAGATTTGTTATTGTTACCAGATGGTCTCTCACCTGTTGTGATGACTTTTCCATGACTTGCCAGTCATCGAGGTAGGGAAAAACTGAGATTCCCAGCCTTCTTAGATATGTCACTACCACTGCCAGACATTTTGTGAACAACCTGGCCGCTGAGGTGAGGCTGAAGGGAAGGGCTGAGAATTGGTAGTGACCTGAAGGAAGTCTGAACCTGAGGTACTTCCTGTGAGACTCTCTTATTGGGATGTGGAAATAGACATCCTTCAAATCCAGAGATGGCAGCCAATCTCCTTTTTGAATGACTGGCAAGATCAGGGACAAAGCGAACATCTTGAACCTTGGTCTTATTAGATTCTTGTTCAGACGTCTGAGGTCCAGAATAGGCTGCCACTACCCATTTTTTCTTTTTGGTGAGGAAATACTGAGAGTAAAAACCTCTTCCTCTCTGAGGTCTTCTTACAGGCTCCACTGCTTTAATGTGGAACAAGGTTCAGACCTTTTTTTCCAAAAGCTTTCTTTCCTGAAGAGAAGCTGGTTTGAACAGCTTTGATTTCAGAGGAGGGAGAGACTTGAAACTCAGAGACAAACTCTGACTCACTAATTCCAAAACCCACTTGTCTGTGGTGATGACCTGCCAGGCCTGGAAAAAATGAGTCAGTCTGCCCCCTACTTGTGCTAGGGAGGTGGCCTTGACAACTGAATCAGGGATTTTGTTTTGGTTGTGACTGAACCTGGGTAGAGTGGGAACCTCTTCTCGAACTCCTCCTACCTCTGGCACTATAGTACCCAGTCTGCTGTGGGTAAGGCAGTAGCTGTGGGACAGCCTGTGCCTGATAAAAGGACCTACCATAGGGTGTCCCCTGCCTCCCCTCCCATAAGGCCTATATGAAGGAGTAGGCCTTTCCTTGGAGGAGTTACTTTTGTAGGTGGCCTTGTACTTGTCCAACTTTTTCATATAATCGTCAATGTGTTTACCGAAGAGACAGTGATGCTCAACAGGAAAATCCATGGCCTTAACCTGGGTATCCTGTGTCAGATTGGTAGCCCACAGCCATGCAAGCCTTCTCAGAGCTACAGTCAGAGCCATCCACCTAGCAGCACTGTCACTGGCATTTGCTGCCATTTGGAACTGCTACTTAGATGCTTCCAGTCCAATCCTTGCTGTTTCTGCTAGGTCATCAGAGACAGAGGAGGGAGCCTTCTTTGACACTGACAAAACTGACTGCCACAGTGTTTTTCGGTACTGTGCAGCATAGGTCTGATAATTAGCCTGTCTTACCCCTAGGGAGGCGGCTAAATACCCCTTTTTATACATGCTGTCTATCTTCCTAGAATCCTTCTCAGGTGGATGAGAAGATAGAGGAACCCTTGCCTTCTCACAGGTTGCCTGCTGAACTATGCCCTGATGATCAGGGTGTGGGTAACAAAATTCAGCCCCTTCTCTGTCCAGCTGGTATTTCTTATCTGCTTTTTTATCCAGAGGCGGGACAGAAGAAAAAATTACTCACCTTAGTAATGTTGTTTCCTCTAATGGAGTCTTGCTGTATTCTGACTATTGCAGTGATATCCAACCTTTGAACTGCCCCGGAGAGGAAAGAGTTAACTTTCCATGCAAGGCATGGAACGCTGAGCTCGAGCTCAGTTGAGACTCTGTCTGTTGTTGTTTGAACCCAAGCCGCCAGATCTTTACGAGCTAAACTCACTGGGCGTCCTGTGTGGAAACTGTAAACTTACACTAGCCAATTGTTAACTAAATCTAATAAAAAGGTTTTTTGTTTCCAAGGCAAAGACTCAAGTCAGGAAACCCAAAAAACAAAACACAACACATACCCAAAATAAGAGGGTGAGAAAAGGGGGGCACCTCTAGGGTGCCAACACTGTTCCTGCCCATCCACATCCCAAAACCCAGGTTCTGAGCGGGGAGGCGGGGGGGAGGTCAGAATACAGCAAGACTCCATTAGAAGAAACAACATTACTAAGGTGAGTAATTTTTTCTTCAAACAACATGAAGTCTTGCTGTATTCTGACTATTGCAGACTACCAAGCAGTACCTCCATGGAGGAGGGACAGAACCTACTGGAACAAGCTCTGAAGCACTGCTGTAGCAAACCGAGCATCACTCCTAGCCTGGATATCCAGAGAGTAACGCTTGGTGAAAGTATGTACTGTTTTCCATATAGCTGCTTGACAAATCTCTAAGATAGGAATATCCCTGGCAGCAGTCAGGGAAGCAGCTGTACCTCTGGTAGAGTGAGCCCTCAGGCCTGAGGTGGGATCTCACCTAATTTTTCATAGCAAATTGTATACAAGAGACAATCCACCTGGCAATAGATCTCTTAGTGGCAGGTTTTCTTCACAACCTCACCATAAGTGAGGAACAGTTGGAGGGAGTCAAACCTGTGACCCTTGGTGCGCTCTATGTAGTAGCTAAGGGCACTTTTCACATCCAAGCTGTGCAGCCTCCTCTCCCCAGAAGAGGAGGAATGGTCAGTGAAGAAAACAGGAAGAGACATAGACTGGTTAAGGTGGAAATCTGAAACCACCTTAGGCAAAAACTTTCTATTAATCCTGAGGACCACCTTATCTCCACGGAAAGAGATAAAATCAGGTTCCACTGACAGGGCCTGTAACTCACTTATGCATCTGGCAGAAGTAATGGCTACCAAAAACACAGTTTTCCAAGTCAAGTACTTAAGCTCTGCTGAGGACAAAGGCTCAAAAGGGGGTTGCATAAGCGAGCAATGCAAACATTAAGGTCCCAAGCAGGGGCAGGGTCCCTGAAGGAAGGATTGGTATGCAGCAATCCCTTGAAGAATTTACAGAATACAGGATGAGCTGAAAGGGAAGAGTGCTTGCCTGCTGACAAGAAGGCAGAGACAGCTGCCAGCTGCACTCTAAGTGTAGCTGGTCTGAATCCCAAGCTATTGAGATGAACCATATAGTCAAGGACTGTAGGCAACCTAGCAAACTCTGGAGAAATATGCTTCCCAGAGCACCAAATAGTAAACCTTTTCCATTTGGAGTTGTAGGTCTTTCTGGTGGAAGGCTTTCAAGAAGCCTTTAAAATATCCAGAACACCTTGAGAGAGATGCAAATCAGCAAACTCTAACTCTTCAAGAGCTAGGCTTTGAGATTGAGAGATTTGAGATTCGGATACCAAACCCTCCCCTGAGAACATGTTAATAGGTTGTAATTCCAGGGAAGAGAGAGGTGAAGGTGGACTGCTAAGGACAGCAAGAGAGGGTACCAGGGCTGTCTGGCCCAGTCTGGAGCAATCAGAATCACTTTGCAGGGTTGAGACCTGATTTTGACTAGTACCTTGAACGGGAGAGGGAAGGGGGGGGAAAGCATACAGGAACTTCCCTTCCCAATTGAGAACTAGGGCATCCAGGGGGACTGAGCCCAACACTGGGGGCCTGCAGCAAAAAAGAGGAAGTTGGTGATTGTCTGGGGCTGCAAAAAGATCTATCTGCGGGGTGCCCCATCTGGAGAAGATCACCTTCAAAATCAGGGGATCTAGGGCCCATTCGTGATGGCCCTGGGAAATCCTGCTGAGAGCATCTGCCAGGACATTGTCCTTCCCTGGGAGGTGCACTGCTATCAGAGAGGTATTCAGGGAATAGGCCAGAGACCACAACTTCATTGCCTCTGTGCACAAGGCCGTAGACCGAGTGTCCCCCTGCTTGTTGATGTACCACATTGTGGTGGTATTGTCTGTCCTGATCTGAACTACTTTGTCCTGAGCAAACTTGGAAAAAACTTAAAGTGCTAGAAACACTGTTCTGAGTTCTAAGAGATTGATGTGAAGCAGAGATTCTTGAGGTGACCACAACCCTTGGGTGGTCAGATCCCCAAAGTGGGCTCCCCAGCCCAAGAGGGAGGCATCTGTGGTAAGGATTAGAGAATGAGACTGAGTGACAAAGGGAACTCCTTGCCTTAGGTTGTCCTGATCCTGCCACCATTGCAAAGCCTGGATCGATCAGGGTTAGAGTCACTGGGATTAGCTTGGTCAGAGAATCCTTTCTCTGGGACCAGAAGGCTCTTAAGTGGAACTGAATGTCCCTCATCTGAAATCTTGCTCCTTGGACCACTGCTGTAAAGGCAGCCATGTGGCCCAGGACTTGCGGTCGAGACACCTGGAGGGTGAATGAAGAGGCCAGTGTAACAAGGGTCCTTGCCGTGTCCAGGGGAAGGAAGGCTCTTGCCTTTATTGTATCCAGCTCTGTCCCATGAAGGTGAGGAGCTGCACTGGCTCTAGAACTGACTTTGAAAGATTAAGAAAGAATCCTAGAGAAGTGAGCAGTTGCTGAGTTATCTGTAGGTGTAACTTGACTTGGCTTGGTCTGAGGACTGACCTACTATGAGCCAGTCGTCCAGGTATGGAAAGATGGAGATCTTTTTTCTCCTTAAGAAAGCAACCACTACTGCCAGGCATTTTGTGAACACCCTTGGAGCTGATGTTAGGGCCAAAGGGCATTGCTCTGAATTGATAGTGGCCTGAGGGCAACTCGAACCTGAGGTACTTTCTGTGGGAGCTTCTGATGAGAATGTGGAAATAGGCATCCTTGAGGTTCAGGGAACTAGCCAGTCCCCTGGCCTTAGAGAGGGTAGAACTATTCCCAGAGTCACCATTTTGAACTTTGGCTTTAAAAGGTGCTTGTTTAAATATATGAGATCCAGGATGGGCCGCCATTCTCCTGTCATTTTGGGAGTTAGGAAGTACCTGGAGTACAATCCCTTTCCCTTGTGTAGGGGTGGAACCCTTTCTATGGCTTTCAGAGCCAAGAGGGAAGAGATCTCTGCCTCTAGGGCAAGGGCCTCTGAAGGATTTGCAGGTGGAAAGGACCTGGTTCTCATCTTGGGAAATTGTTTAAAGCTGAAAACCAGTCTCTGGCTTACTACTTCCAGGACCCATTTGTCCGATGTTAAAGACATCCAGTCCTGGACAAAGTAAGCCAGCCTGCCCCCTATGGGTGGTGGAGAATCGGCCCGGGCAAACCCATCAGGGTGCCTGTTTGGCAGGGGCTTTAGGCTGAGGGGTGGTAGCAGGCCTGCTTGTACCCCGTCTGCCTCTCCCTCTGAAGAACCCCCTCTGGGAAAAGGCGGAAGAGGAAGCCTGGGCTTGGTAGAAAGGCCTATGAAAAGGACGGGAGCGCGTCAATTCGCTCCCAACATTACATGCCGCGACAACTCGCTCCTGACAATACACTCCTGTCAACTCACTCCTGATGTCAACTCACTCCTGACGTCAACTCCCTCCCGTTGATTTTTACATGTATTAGGAACACAGGAAGCAAAAACACTATCACTGCCCCCGCCCCCAGTTCTTTGCAAATGTTTTAAAACCTGTCTTCGTGTCCTGGTGGACTGTCTTGTCCCCTTGCCTAGCAATCAGACATGCATTCAACTTTACCCAAGTTGACATTAGTTTCCACACATGCCGCATTTCAATAGCCTGTCACTCTACTTGTTCAGTCCGGCTGACAGAAGGCAGTGCCTGGAGAGCCCCTGTTCTGACGAGGCAGCAGATGCACAGAGCCCCAGCACAATGGCACCACCTGATAGCAATTCAAATGCAACAATTTGTTACCATTTTCATAATTATTCTAAAAACAAGAACTGCTGAGTCACTGATTAAAGAAAGCCAAACTCCAGCCTTCAACTCACCCACATGCATCACACAGATCGATCGGGCTTCTCGTATTTTACAATAAAATAAAGCAGTTTTCGTGCAATGCAAATTCACATTTCATATGCAAAAATGTCATTTATAGAAAGAAAAAAAAAAATCAGACTGGTACCATGTGCCCCTGCCCCTGTGATTCGCAAAAAGGGCAGCTGCCAATCACTTGTCTCAGGGAGGTTCTGACCCCAGCAACGCAGAAGGAGCAGCATCAGGCAGGAGAGTTGCAGGGCAAGGCACCAGGGAATCATAACAGGTTTGGTTTCCTTTGCTCTCTCCTGCACGGATCGGACACTACTTTAAATCCAAGGACTTGGGACTGTTTGGAACATCCCAAGGAACTGACGCCAGTCATGCTACTACTCACACAAAATAATGAGAGAGAGAGACCCTTGCACTTTCCACTGGACACACTTCACATTGCTCCAGATAAGTTCTCTCCTACACACGCAGAAGTTGTGCAAAGTAAAGTTAAACTTGTTGAAGTTTAGGAAGGTTTGAATATGAACCCGAATATTTCAGACAAATTTATGTAGTACTGGGAGTGAAAATACGCGGAGCGAAAAGTACGGGAGTTAATTGACATGGATATGAATTGTCGGGAGCGAATTGTCGTGGCGCGTATTGTCTGGAGCGAGTTGACATTGACCCGAAAAGGCCTGCCCCTACCCCTGGAATGCTGCCTCTGGGGAGTGGCTTGCCTTTCCTTGGCCTGAGCACGCCTATAGATGGTCCTGATTCATCCATTTTCTTCACGTAGTTCTCTGTCTGCTCCCCAAACAGAGAATTACCAACAACAGAAAAATCCATGGCCTTAGTCTGGGTATCCTGAGACAGGCTAGTACATCTGAGCCAAGCCATCCTACCAAGGGCCACAGATGTAGCCATGACTCTAGATGAAACATCATTGGAGTCCACTGCAGCATGAAATTGCACCTTGGATGCCTCAGTACCATCTGCTCCAGCTCCTTGGTAAGCTGGCCAGGGACCTGTTTAGCTAGAGCCATCACAGTGTCCCATCTAGACTTCTGGTAACTAGCTGTATAGGCCATATAATTAGCCTGCCTGAGTTCCAAAGATGCTGCCATGTACTGTTTCTTTGCCATGGCATCAACCCTCCTGGAGTCCTTATCTGGGGGGTGTGAAGCCAAGGGTACATTTGCCTTATCACAGGCAGCAGCCTGCACTACCCCAACATGGCTGCATTGCTGGGAAAGGAACCCCGTATCTGAGCCTGAAAGAGTATACCTCTTGTTCATTCTCTTGTCCACAGGAGGTATAGAATTAGGAGTCCTCAAAATTTGAAATGTCTGTTTCCCAAAAGATTTATGGAGGGGAATAGACAGCCTCCTGGACTCTGGGATGTCCATCATCTCAACATAATCAGGCTTCTCCTGATCCTCTGCTGCTTCCTCCATAGGAAGCTGAAGAGTTTCAGCCACTTTTTTGTAAAACATAAAGTGGGAAGGGTACTCAGAAAGCCTAGGAGGAGAAACCCCTGAAGGTCTGTCTGGGGAGATGTCCGGGTCAATGGGCACATCCAGACTTTCATAATCACCATCACTATCCTCATACTCTCCTTCCTCCTCCTCCAGTTCATAAAAATCCTCTAAGTTATAATCTGGAACCGGGGGAACCAACCGAACCGAGCCCCTAACCGATGGTACTGGTTTGGTCGGAACCGGAGTTAGCGATTGAACAATCCTTATCGCTTTGGCTATTTCATCAGCGGTCGGAGAAAGAACTTGTGGATCCAAACCGGCTGACTTATCCCTTCTTTTTCTTTTAACCAGAACCGACTCCTCAGAGTCGGTTCTCCTTTTGCCCGAAGAAGTTTTGCCCTGGTCAGAGGGCACTCCTTCTGGTTCAGTTGGAACTGAACCGGGCTGGCCATCCAGGTCAGCGGACTTTTTGGCCTCCCTTTCCCTCAGCCTACCTACTCTCTTTTCCAGGGTAGCTGTGGGAAAACTTTTGCAAATCTGGCAGTCTGAATCGAGGTGGTCAAACTCCAGACAATAAGCACAGGTGGTGTGGGGGTCAGCCTTAGCAAAGGCTTGCCCACACACACTACAGTGTTGAAACCCAGTGGGCCCGGTTTTTCTCTTGGGTTTCTCAGAGACATGGCCAGTCCTAACCAAACTTACCCTTTTTCGGCAATCCGCCAGGCAAGACACCCTTATCGGTTACTGACCGTGTTACGGGTCGTGGAAAAAAACGTAATGAAATCTGGTTTTTAGAACCGATAAGGACCAGTTACCACACTCTAAAAAGTAGAACAAACTTTTTTTTAACAAACCTGATTGGTTCAAACTGAACCGATCCGACGTTTACAAGTTCCACACAGAAGCAAACAATAATAAACCTATCTAGTACTCACGGTACCACAGACTGAGACTGAACCGAGAGGTTAGATGGAATAAATTCGGTTGAAACTGAGGGACAAAAATTACACTTTAACCGACAAATTGAACCGAGCAAAGGAGAAATCTCCAGAGCGACTGTTCAGTGAGGCGGAGTGAAGAATCTGGCGGTTTGGGTTCAAACAACAACAGACAGAGTCTCAACCGAGCTCGAGCTCAGTGTTCCATGCCTTGCATGGAAAGTTAACTCTTTCCTCTCCGGGGTAGTTCAGAGGTTGGATATCACTGCAATAGTCAGAATACAGCAAGACTTCATGTTGTTTGAAGAAAAATTTACTCACCATAGTAATGTTGTTTCTTCTAATGGAGTCTTGCTGTATTCTGACTACGTGCAGCTAGCCCCAGCACTTGAACTGCTCCGGAGAGTAAAGGGTTAACTCTATGCAAAGGCATAGAACGTTGAGCTCAAGCTCAGTTTTCAAACCTCTGTCTGTGGTACTCTGAAGAGTAACCGTTAGATTCTTATGAGCCCTAAACTAACTAACTCTTAGTAAGAAATTGTTTCAAAATTTTTGTGCCAAGTGGCAAAACAGGGTTTTAGGGACAAAGACTCAAGTGAAAAAAACCCCAAAAGAACACCACAGGTAGTGATTCACCAAATTGAAAGAAAAAAAACCCCAAGAGATGGAGGCATGTCCACAGCACCCCTGGGGTGCAGCACTGTGCCTGCCCCACCACATCCCAAAACTACTAGGTTCCAGGAGGGAAGGCAGGGAGGGAGGTTAGAATACAGCAAGACTCCATTAGAAGAAACAACATTACTATTGTGAGTCATTTTTTCTTCAAACAACATGAAGTCTTGCTGTATTCTGACTATATGCAGACTACCAAGCAGTACCCCCTTGGAGGAGGGAGTTACAGAACCTATTTTGGGAACAGGCTCTGCAGCACAGCTGTGCCAAACCTACTATCACTTTGTGACTGAATGTCCAAAGAGTAATGCTTGGTGAAGGTGTGAACAGATTTCCAGGTAGCTGCTTTACATATATCCACTAAAGGTATATCTCTAGCTGCTGCAACCGAAGCAGCTGTACCTCTGGTAGAATGAGCCCTCAGGCCTGAAGGAGGTTCCTTCCCAAGTTTAGAGTAGCAGAACTGAATAGAAGAAACAATCCACCTGGCAATATACCTTTTGGTAGCAGGCTTGCCCTTTCCTACCTCACCATAAGTGAGAAACAACTGAGAACAATCCTTCCTGTGGGCCCTAGTGTGCTCAATATAGTAACTAAGAGCCCTTTTCACATCCAGACTGTGTAACCTCCTCTCTCCAGAGGAAGAATGATCAGTGAAAAAGACAGACAGAGACATAGACTGGTTTAGATGAAAGTCTGACACTACCTTGGGAAAGAACTTTCTATTGGTGCGGAGGACCACCTTATCCCTATGAAAGAAAATTAAATCAGGCTCCACTGATAAGGCCTGTAGTTCACTGATCCTCCTAGCAGAGGTAATGTCCACCAGGAATACAGTTTTCCAAGTCAAGTATTTCAGCTCAGCTAAAGATAAAGGTTCAAAAGGGGGCTGCATAAGCTGTGCAATACAGATGTTCAGATCCCAGGAAGGAGTAGGCTCCCGAAAGGGAAGATTGACATGAACTAAGCCTTTGAAGAATTTCTTGAAAACTGGATGAGAAGCTAGGGAAGAGCCCTTACCAGCAGAAAGAAAAGCATACACAGCTGCCAAATGCACTTTAAGAGTAGTAGGCCAGAGGCCTAAACTGTTAAAATGTACCAAGTAGTCCAAAACAGTGGCTATGTCAGCCAGCTCTGGCTTAATATGCCTACTGGAACACCAAAAACCAAACCTTTTCCAGTTGGAGTTGTAAGTCTTCCTAGTAGCAGTCTTCCTGCTAACTTTTAAAATATCCAAAACTGATTAAGAAAGATGTAAACGTGCATATTCTAGCTTTTCAAGAGCCAGGCTTTAAGCCTGAGAGTCTGAAGGTTGGGGTACAGAATCCTCCCTTGAGAGGAGGTGAGAAGATTGTTATGCCTGGGAAGACACAAGGGCAGAGTTACTGACAGTGACAACAGTAGAGGATACTAATGCTGTCTGGCCCAGTCTGGAGCTGCCAGAATCACCTTACAAGGCTGAGACCTGATTTTTATCAGGACCCTGAATATCAGAGGAAAAGGAGGAAATGCATACAGAAACCTGCTTGTCCAATTTAGTATAAGAGCATCCTGGGGAACAGGACCCAGAAGGGGTAGTCTGCAACAATAAAGAGGGAGTTGATGATTGTCTGGGGCTGCAAGGAGATCTATCTCTGGAGTGCCCCATCTCCTGAAAATGACTTGAAGAATGACAGGGTTCAGGGTCCATTCGTGATGACCCTGGGAAATCCTGCTGAGAGCATCTGCTAGAATGTTGTCCTTCCCTGGAAGATGCACCGCCATCAGAGAAACCTGAAGGGAATAAGCTAGAGACCAAATTTTCATGGCTTTTCTGCACAAGACTGAGGACCAAGTGCCTCCCTGCTTGTTTATATACCACATGGTTGCGGTATTGTCTGTTCTGATCTGCACCACTTTCCCTTGGACAACTGTTGAGAATGTCTGGAGAGCCAGGAAGACAGCTCTTAGTTCGAGAAGATTTATGTGCAGAAGGGACTCCTGGTGTGACCAAGGTCCCTGAGCTGTGAGATGATCTAGGTGGGCCCCCACCCCAACAGGGAGGCATCTTTGGAGAGAATCACAGAAGGGGCCTAACTGATGAAGGGGAACCCTTGTCGAAGATTGTCTTCCTCCAACCACCACTGAAGGGCCTAGGCCAAGGTTTTGGACAATGGAACCAGTTTGGAGAGAGGGTCCTTTTTCTGAGACCAGAAAGATCGGAGATGAAACTGAATGTCTCTCATCTGAAATCTTGCTCCCAAAAATACTGCTGTGGAAGCTGCCATGTGGCCCAGCAGCTGTAGAAAGTGTCTGGCTGGCTGAGACACTAGAGAACAAAAGGAAGAGGCCAGAGTGACCAGCGACTGAACCCTTGAGAGAGGAAGAAATGCTCTTGCCTGAACTGTATCTATTTCCACCCCTATGAAAGTGAGAAGCTTGGCTGGCTCTAGAACAAACTTCTCTAAATTTAGAATGAAGCCCAAGGATTCTAGAAGTCTTTGGGTGACCTCTAAAGCTGACTTGACTTGGTCTGAGGACTGGCCCACTAGAAACCAGTCATCCAGGTATGGTAACAGAAGGATGCCCTGCCTCCTGAGGAATGCCACCACCACTGCAAGACACTTGGTGAACACCCCTGGGGCAGATGTTAGGCCAAAGGGCATGGCCCTGAATTGGTAATGGCCTGAGGGCAACTTGAACCTGAGGTACTTTCTGTGGGAATGTCTGATAGGTATGTGGAAGTAGGCATCCTTGAGATCCAGGGAGGCTTGCCAGTCTCCTGGTCTCAGAGAGCGAAGAATTAGCACCAGAGTCACCATTTTGAACTTTTGTTTTGTCAAATGTTTGTTCAGGTACCTTAAATCTAATATGGGTCGCCACTCCCGTGTCTTTTTGGGGGGTAAGGAAGTATCTTGAATACAGTCCTTTTACCCTGTGACAAAGAGGTGCAGAAGCAGAAGAGAGAAGACCTCTGCCTCTAAGGCCTTTGTCTCCAAGGAAGATGGAGGACTGAAAGACTTTGCTCTCATTCTAGGGAACCTTTTGAAACTGAGAGCAAGTCCCTGGCTCACTACTTCCAGGACCCATTTGTCTGAAGTAATAGACTCCCAGGCCTGGGAGTAGTGAGCCAGCCTGTGCCCTACTGGGATTAGGGAGGCGACCCTGACTGACACCTCAGCGTGTTTGCTTGGCAGGGGCCTTGGACTGAGTAGCTGATGGGGTCCTAGTTACCCCACTTCTACCTCTTCCCCTAAAGAACTCCCTCTGCTGAAAAGAAGAGGAGGAGGCCTGAGCTTGGTAAAAAGGCCTGTAAAAAGGCCTGCCCCTGCCCCTAAACTGCTGATTCTGAAGAGCGATCTGCTTCTCTTTTGCTGCAGCACTCCTATAGATGGTCCTGTATGCGTCCATTTTTTTCATGTAGTTCTCTGTCTGGTCCCCAAAGAGAGAATTACCAGTTACAGGAAAATCCATGGCCTTAGCCTGGGTATCCTGTGAGAGGCTGGTACACCTAAGCCAAGCAAATCTCCTCATGGAGATAGATGTAGCCATGCCCCTGGAATGAACATCATTGGAATCAACAGCAGCATGGAATTGCACCTTCGAAGCCTCTATACCATTTGCAGCCACCTGCTTCAGCTCCTTGGCTAGCTGGGGAGGGGGCATCCTTAGCCAGTGCCAAAACTGTATCCCACATAGATTTCTGGTACCTGGCTGTGTATGCCATGTAATTAGATTGTCTGAGTCCCAAAAAGGATGCCAAGTGTTGTTTTTTTTTGACATGGCATCCACTTTCCTGGAATCCTTATCTGGGGTGTGAGATGCCAGGGAAATATTAGCCTTGTCACATGCTGCAGCTTGTACTACCCCAACATGGCTGCTATGATTTGAAAGGAATTCCATCCCTGGACCTGACAAAGCATACCTCCTGTCTATTCTTTTTTCCACAGGAGGAATGGATGTAGGAAACTGTAAAATGTTTTGTGTCTGCTTCCCCAAGGATTTGTATGAGGGGATAGACACCCTCTTTGACTCTGGGACATCCATCATTTCCAGATAGTCAGGTTCTTCCTGATCCTGTACAGCCTCTTCCATAGGAAGCTGAAGAGTCTCAGCCACTTTCTTGTAAAACAAGAAATGGGAAGGGGACTCAGAAAGCCTGGGAGGAGAAGCCTGAGAAGGCCTGTCTGGGGAGATGTCAGGCTCTACTGTCTCATCTAGGCCCTCACCTTGATCTTCATAGTCTCCATCCTACTCCCAATCGCCATCATAGTATGCTTCAGGATCTATATCTGAAGCCAATACTTTCCAACCAAACCGATCGGGACTGAACCGAAACCGGTTCGGTCGGAACCGAGCAAAGCGACTGAACTATTGAAATCACTTTCGCTATCTCATCAGCGGTCGGATCATGGGAAGCGGGATCCAAACCGGCCGATTTCCTCTTTCTTTTACTCGGAACCGATTCCCCAGTATCGACTCTCCGTTTGCCCAAAGAGGTATTGCCCAGGTCAGTGGGCACCTCTTCAGGTTCGGCCACAACCGAACCGGGCTGGCCATCTGGGTCAGCGGACTTCTTGGCCTTCCTCTCCCTTAGCCTACTCAAACATTTATTGAGAGTGGCTTTGGGAAAGTTCTTACGTATTTGGCAGTCTTCCTTGAGGTGAACAAACCCCAGACAATACACACAGATGAGGTGAGGGTCGGCCTTGGCAAACTCCTCCTTACACTCGGTACAGTGCTGAAACCCAGTGGGTCCAGTTTTCTTTTTGGGTTTCTCAGACATGACTTAAACCAGAAACAAATCACATTACACAGCAGTTAAGCCAGGCGATTACAAACTCAACGGTTCCAACCGTGTCATGGGTCGGTTAAAAAAATCCTAAAATATCAGATTTTTTTAGGAACCAATGAGTACCGGAGAAACCACACACACAGTAAATAATAATCAGTAAAGAAAATAGGCTTCGGTTCTGGACCAGACCGACCGGCAAAGAACCGAAATAAAACAATTTCTTAACAAGCAACACAGAAAATAACCATTACCTGTAGCTATCACTTACTGTACCGAGAGAGAGATAAGAATACCGAAAATCACGGTTTGAAAAAACTGACCGATTCAAACTAGACTGACCCGAAGCGAAGGAGGAATCTCCGGAGCGACTTCACAGTAAAGCGGAGTAAAGAATCTGACGGTTACACTTCAGAGTACCACAGACAGAGGTTTGAAAGCCGAGCTCGAGCTCAACGTTCTATGCCTTTGCATAGAGTTAACCCTTTACTCTCCGGAGCAGTTCAAGTGCTGGGGCTAACTGCATATAGTCAGAAAACAGCAAGACTTCTTGTTGTTTGAAGAAAAAATTACTTGCCATAGTAATCTTGTTTCTTCCCAGTGATACTCAGGTATTCATAACTATATCCAGTAAGCCTTCTAGGTAGAACTGCTCGGAGAGATGGAACATACGTAAATGATAGAATCTTTTGCATGAGCCACTTTTCAAATGCTGCATTCTACTAACTGCCTTAGTTCTAAACCCCCTCAGATTTCCTGGAAGCCTGAAAAGACAGGCACACGAGGACTAAGTGTAATAATAATGACAATATTAATAATAATAAAAATAATAATTATAGAGGGAATTCTCTTTACACCTCAAAAAAAGGCCTCCAAGTGGAGGACAAAACATTTGAAAGAATACCTCTAAATGTCCAAATCACCTGAAAAAGGGGAAGGGGACAACAGTAGTGAACACAATCTCAACAATGTGTGCCAGAAGAAAAAATTACTTACCCTAGTAATTTTCTTTCTTCCCAGTGATGCTCAGATATTCATAACTTTATGCAGTAAGCCTGGAGGGTTGGACTACCTGGAGAGATAGAACACACGCAAATGATGGAATACTTTGCACATGAGCATCTTTCAAACACTGCCTCTACTAACTGCCTGTGTTCTAAACCTCTTCAGATTTTATAAGTGGAGCCTGGAAAGCAGGCCCAGAGTTATATAGTACTATAATTTTATTATTAAAATTGGGGTTTTCCCAATAATATAAATTTGTAAAAATAAAAACTCCAACTGGAGAAACAATTCAACAAGGTTAGAACAAAATGCCAGAGAAAAAACACCCAAAAAAGGTAGAACACAATGAACCCGATTTACCCAAACTATTAACAGGTGTAGGGTAAGGAACACTCCAAGGGTGTAGGATAATAAGGGTGGCACCAGCATGCGGAGTGCAGAGGCTGAAGTTCTTGAAGGGGAGGTAGGGAGGGAAGTTATGAATATCTGAGCATCATTGGGAAGAAAGAAGATTACTATGGTAAGTATTTTTTTCTTCTAACCCCAGTAATGTTCAGAATAATCCTAACTTTATGTAGACTACCAAGAAGTATCGCTGGAGGTGGGCACAGAACTTATTTTGGAAACAGACTTTGCAGGACTGCTATGCCAAACCTAGCATTACAACTACCTGTAGATAAAATATCCAGATTGTAATGCTTTGTAAAGGTGTGTACTGTTTTCCAGGTAGCTGCTTTACAAATGTCCAGTAATGGAACATCCCTGGCAGCTGCTGAAGAAGCAGCTGTCCCTCTTGTGGAATGAGCCCTCAAACCTGATGGGGGTCCTTACCAGCCTTTGTGTAGCAGAACTGGATACACTGGACTATCCATCGAGAAATGGACCTTTTCGAGGCTGGACTACCTTTTCCCACATCCCCATAGATCAGGAACAGTTACTTTCTGTCCTGTCTATGCCCTTTTGTGGCTGTCATGTAGTAACTGAGAGCCCTTTTCACATCTAAACTGTGGAGTCTTTTTTCACCAGAAGTAGGGTGGTCAGTGAAAAAGACAGGAAGAGTGATGGACTGGTTTAAGTGGAAATCCAAGACTACCTTGGGGAGAACTTTTCTGTTTGTTCTAAGGACTACCTCATCCATAGGAAAGGAGATATAGTCCTGATCTATACAGAGAGCCTGAAGCTCACTGATCCTTCTTGCAGATGTCATAGCCACGAGGAAGACTGTTTTCCAAGTAACATATTTTAGATGAGCTGTGGCCATGGGCTCAAAGGAAGGGCCCATGAGTTTAGCTATATACACATTCAGATCCCAAGTTGGCACTGGTGCCCTATGGGGAGGATGTAGATGAATTAGGTCCTTCAAAATCTTTTAAATATAGGATCCGAAGCTATGGTTACCCTTGCACCAGCAGAGAGGTAAGCAGAGATAGCTGCCAAGTGAACCTTCAGAGAACTGGGTTGAAAACCAGAGGAATGCAAATGAGAGAGATAATCCAGGACAACTGAAATTTCAGCCTGTCCTGGTATTAGTAATCTGCTAGAGCACCAAAAAGAAAACCTCTTGGGGGGGGGGCGCTAATGAGCAGCCATCGGTGAAGACGTAGATTCCCGCAGCTCCCATACCCATGGTAAATCAAAGTGGTATTTTGGCAGATTTTGTAAACTAAATCAACTCCTGAGAGTGAAGAACAGTCTGGGAAGTGTAATGGATGAATATCTGCTGCCAAGTGGAGGGAAAAGTTTGAAATCCACCATGAAAGGGCAAGGGAAGAGGATGGAAGCAAAGGGCCCGGAGGCACCAGGCCCGATCTCGCTATCTGCAAGCGGGGTGGCTTTACTAGGCCCTGAGGTTTCGGGCCAAGTGATGGAAGCGCTCAAGGAGAAGTGGGACAGCCTAGAAAAAAAGATTGATAGCAGATTGCAGAATTTGACGGAAATACTGAATGCACAGGTGGGCAGAATCACTGAGGTGGAGGAGAGGGTGTCTAAGTTGGAGGATGAAGTGGATCCCATGGCTGCTTGTGTGGGGAAGCTTGAGAAAGAACTGGCGGAGTTAATTGAGCAGCATGATTACCAAGAAAACTACGTAAGGCGGCTCAATTTAAGGATCAGAGGTCTGGCGGAGGGAAAGGAGGGCTCTGACATTATGACTTTCTGTGCAGTTAAACTCCCTAATATGTTGGGAATGAAACTCAAGCATGGGAAGCTGAAGCTGGAACGCACTCACAGGGCGGTCACTGCACGTCCTCCAGCTGGGCAACCCCCGAGGCAGATCATCTTTCGTTTTCACAACTCCCAGGACAGGGAGGAGATGCTCCGAGCATATCGAAACATGAAAGAGCTGCGTTATGAGGGGGAGAGGCTTTTCCTAGCACAGGACTATTCAAACAGGGTCCTGAAGAAACGTAGAGCTTTTGGTCCATTGCTGGCGCAGCTTAGAGAAATGAAAGTGGAGGGATTTATGCTGTACCCTGCGATTTTGAAAGTCAAGCACAAGGGAGCAACATACACTTTCTGGGATCTGGAAAGGGCCATGGTGTTTGTGGAGGAGCTTAAAAAGAAAGCCCGGTGAAAGTGGAATGCACGACTGGTAGCAGAGGCAAAGATGGACTGAAATGAAGTGTTATTCAGCTCTCTACGAATAAAAGTTTGCTGCAGTTATTACGTGTTGGAATCTATGCCCTAACGTTTTAAAGGGCAGGGTATTGAACTTGTTCTGGTACTTTGGACTCAGGGACCCCTTGTCGCAGGCGGTAGCTTGTCGAGGTGTGGAAGGAGGGAGGTTCGATGGATGGCTACAGAAAGATCAAGACAGCAGCGATATGGCGGGAAATCGGCTGGGACTGTGAACAAGGATTGGAGTATTATGCTCCCGCTGAAGAAAGGAAGACTGATTTCCCCGTGGACATGAGGATGCTGAGGTTGGGTAGGTGGGGGGGGGGGTCTGCTGGCACCGCGTGTGTTCTGAGAGCGGGGCCGGCGTCCCCTCCTCTCCTACAAGCCCTCCAATGTTGACTTGGTGATAAGATGGGTGAAAATGACTGGTATAATATAATGGGGGGGGGAGATTCAGTAAAGTGATGTAAGCAGGCATAAAGATACTGCTGGAACAGGATATCGGGGAAGGGCGGGGTTCATGTCCGGAACAAGGTTTTATATGTTGTATATCAAATGTTCTTCATTTTTTGAAGTTGAGGGAATCTTAGTTGGATCTGTGTAAGATTTGCCTGGAAAGTAATGTGGGGGGGGCCAGGGAACAGAACGTTTACAATGAGTGGGCGACTGAGCTATTTCAGTTATCGAATGTGGAGAGGGAGGGAGGGGTCTGAGAAGGTTGAGAAGTCTGCGTGGGGGTGGGAGAGGGTTGTTTTAAACTGGAGAGGGGAGCGAAGGGAAGGGCTATATTGTGGGGGGGAATGTTTGGGTGAGGGGTTATGTATGTCAAATTATGTTGAGTTACATCATGGGTTACTGTGTTTTGGGTTCAAAAATGGGTTTGTGTGCCATCTTAAAAATGATAGTCAATCGAGATTGTTGAGAAATGTGAAAGTAAGAAGGGGTAAGAGGGGGAAGTACACGGAGGCAATGGTGAAAGGTAAAACTCTGGTGGTGGTTTCTTGGAATGTAAAGGGGATATCGACTCCAGCCAAAAGGACAAGTGTACTGTCAGCATTGCTTCGGCAGGGTGCTCAAGTAGCCCTGCTACAGGAAACACATTTAACCAGCAGAGAACATGAGAAGTTAGAAAGAGGATGGGTGGGTAGATGTTATGCGTCTCCTTATAAGGCCCACAAAAGTGGTGTCACGATCCTGGTGGGGAAGAGAGTTCCCTTTCTCTGCTCTAGGATAGTTGGTGATAAGGGGGAAGGTAGATATGTATTTGTGGAAGGGGAACTGTACGGGGAGAAGGTCACATTTGGCAGTATTTATGCCCCGTCGGTGTTTGACCCCGCCTTCTATCAAGAGGTTCTTGATGTACTGATGCGGGAACAATTTAAAGGGCTAATTTTGGGTGGAGACTTAAATGCAATTATGCAGGAAAACCTGGACCACTCAGAGGGGAGGGACAGGAGGGCAGGTAAAATGAAGAGATGGCAGGAGGGGATGCTGGACTTGGATGTAATAGACTGCTGGAGGACCAAGCACCCGGGGGAGAAAGGATTTACCTTTTACTCTAATCCACATAACACATGGACCAGAATAGATTACATTTATGTACCGAGGCCTTGGTTAAGCAGAGTACAAAAAATTGAACACAGCCCCATTATGCTTTCAGACCATGCTATGGTCAGGGTGGAAGTGGAGATGAAAGAGGATAGAGAGGACCCTCCTCCGTGGAAATTTCCTAGGTATTTACTAAGAAGGGAAGATTTTATAGAATATGTAGAACAGCAGTGGCAGTATTACAAGGAGACGAACGAGGGATCAGTAGAGTCCCCTGGGTTATATTGGGAAGCCGGGAAGGCATATATTAGGGGAGCTATTATCAGGTATGTGGCCCAATACAAAAGGGAAAAGGAAGCTACAAGGAAGAGGTTGGAGGACGAGGTTAAGAGGTGGGAGAGGGAGGTAGTGGAGAGGCCAAAGGGAAACGGGGATAAGAATTTGAGATCTGCCAGAGAGGCCCTGAATGCACTTCTCCTGGGTGAGGCCCATTCAGCTGGTAGACTGGCCAGGAGTAGGATGTTTGAGTGGGGTAACAGATCTGGTCCGTTAATGGTTAGGTTGATAAAGGGTAGAAGGACCTGTGTGTGTGTATACCGGGAATTAAGGGAGAGGAGGGGCGGTTGGTCACGGACAAGATCGCGATAAGAGAGAGGTTTCAGCGGTTTTACAAACTCTTGTACCAAGCTGAGAGTAAAGGTATGGAGGATAGTGCTGCCAGCTTTCTGGAGAGAATTAAAATACCCGGTTTGGGCGTGCAACAGCAGGAGCAGTTAAACGGGGAGATCACGCAGTTGGAAATCAGGCAGGCCATACAATGCATGAAACAGGGTAAAGCTAGTGGGCCGGATGGATTTCCCATAGAGTTTTATAAAAAATTCTCCGGGCAGGTTGTAGAACCCCTTCAGAGGGTCTTTGAGGAGGCGGGGAAAGAGGGGGGAGGGCTCTCGACCTCATTTGGGGAAGCGGTTGTATGCTTAGTACCTAAACCAGGGAAGGACGAGCAAGAATGTTCGGCATACAGGCCGATCTCGCTGCTGAATTGTGATGCTGAAATATTAGCCAAAATCTTGGCCAGGAGATTGGACCGGTTTTTACCGGAATTGGTGCATCCAGACCAGACGGGTTTTGTAGCGGGTAGGTACTCGTATCATAACATGAGGAGACTCCTCAATGTAATATGGAAGGTGGCCCGGGGACGCAAAGACATTGCGGTGCTTACAATGGACGCCGAGAAGACCTTTGACCGCATTGAATGGGAGTACTTATTTGCAGTTCTGCGGAGATTCGGCCTTGGGGACAGATTTATTGGATGGGTTGGAAGCCTATATGAGGCCCCGGTGGCTAGGGTTCTGGTGAATGGGGGTCTAACTGGATGGTTCGCTCTTCACAGGGGGACCCGACAGGGATGCCCCCTCTCGCCCCTGCTTTTCGCTATGGCGATTGAGCCATTGGCGATAGCCATTAGAAGTTCTGAAGGAATTAGTGGGGTAGTTGGGAGCTCAGGGGAGGAACATAAGATTGCGCTCTACGCTGATGATATGTTGCTGTTTGTTCGGGACCCGGCCAGGTCTGTTCCCCCACTGTTACAAGTAATAAAGGAATTTGCGACTTTTTCCGGCTATAAAATTAATATCCACAAATCTGAAATTATGTTGTGGGGAAGTTTGGAAAGAGAGCACGGGGAAACGGCGTGGGGTTTAAGGAAGGCAGAAGTAGATTTTACATATTTAGGCATTCGAATAGGCCATGAGCTGAGCCAGTTGTATAAACTTAATTATGGGATGATGGTTCAGAGTGTAGAGCAGGAGCTAAGAAGATGGAGGGGCCTCCCACTGTCGTGGTTCGGGCGAATAAATCTATTAAAGATGAACACGCTACCGCGTATTTTATATTTGATGCAGATGTTACTGGAGGGGGTTTAATGAGAAGGATGTCAAAAGATTAGAAAAGGCCTTCTCGGGGTTTCTGTGGTGTAGGAAGAGGCCTAGGGTGAGTCTCCGTAGGCTCCAGGCAGATTCAGATAGAGGGGGGCTGAACTTCCCAGATGTTAGGAATTATGCATTGGCTATGCAGTACAGACTGATAGGGGACTGGGTGAATAGACCGCTGGGGGCTAAATGGTTAGACTTAGAGGAAGAGAAGGAGGGGGTAAGGCTGTCTGCATTCTTGAAGACAGGAGGGAAGAAAGCATATCGCAATCGGCCAGACCTGAATCCCCTGGTGGTCTCGTTGCTGGACGGTTGGGAGCAACTTCGGAAAAGGGTGGGGGTAAATATGAATGAAGAGACATTGCTACTTCCACTTAGGGAGAACCCCGAGTTTATAGCTGGAATGGAAGACACTGAATTCCAGCGGTGGGAAGAAAAAGGGGTGAAGTGTGTTAAAGATTTTTGGAGGGTAAGTGGGGGAAGGGAAGGGGCAGAGTTGAGGGAGGAGATGGGGTTAGGCATGTTCCGAATCTTTCAGGCGAGAGACTATGCCAAGAACATTAGGAAAAGCCGGGGGAGGGATTCACCCCTCGAGGAGATTGAGCAATTAGTGCTTAGTACCCGGAAGGAGGTGAAGGATATCATAGGAAGAGCGGCGAAGATGGGGCGGAAACACAGGCCGTCTTATGTTTGTAAAACTAGAGCACTTTGGTGTAGAGACCTCGGAAAGGAGATCCCTGACCAGGGCTGGGAGGTGCTATTACAACAACACAAGGGACTATTGATCTGTAATAAGTATCAGGAATCTTTTTATAAGTTCCTACATAGGATATACTGCCCCCCAAATCTGATACATAAATACCGTCCAGAGATTTACCCTATGTAAAGGTGTAAGACTGAGGTTGGTACCTATATACATTGTTTTGGGAGTGCCAACAATTGGCGCAATTCTGGGAAGGTGTGGCTAAGGAAGTAGGTAAGGTGTTGGGAGGGCAAGTGGGGAAAAATCCGTCTTTTCTTTTATTCGGTGTAGATGACTCAGAGGAGGAGGAGTAGAAACCCCTTCCGAGATGGGTTAGAGTTCTGGTTACAATGGCCAGACATTGTATATTAAACACATGGATTTCAGGGGATGTTCCTACCCTGCAGCAATGGAGGAACTTGTGCCTGCAGGCTCTCGGCATGGAAAAGCTATATTACATAGCAAAGAATAGGGAAGAGCAATTTGGGCAATGTGGGGGACATATGTATTATCGCTCTCTCCGATTGAAAGGGAAATTATGGAAAAAGGGTTGGAGAACTGAGGGGGATGGCTTGGGGTTCCGAGAGGTTGGAGGTCTAAGGGGATGCAAGGGTGAAAGACCAATGGAAAAAAATGGACTAAAGGAGGAGCCCGAGGTTGGGGTATTATGAATTTTAGAGTTGTTGTAATAAATCAAAACCGATGACTAAGTGATGGGTGTAAGGAAAAGAAGGCACAGATGGCAAGAGAGATGAGAAAAGGTGGGGGGGGTCTGTTAAAGGGTTTTTTTTTTTTCTTTAATGGGGAAAGGGCGGGGGGAAGGGGATTATTAAGGGGCTTAATGTGAATGGATTAAGACAAATGGAACATAAGTATGTACATGTGGTTATATTATGGAAAAATCTAATAAAAATATTATGCAAAAAAAGAAAAAAAAAGAAAACCTCTTCCATTTAGAGAGATAGGTTTTCCTAGTAGAAGGTTTTCTATAAACTTTCAAAATGTTTAGGACAGATTGAGAAAGCTTCAGTTTTGCATATTCTATGTCCTCAAGAGCCAGGCATTGAGGTTGAGGGACTGGATGGAGGGTACAACAGAGTGCCCTGATTGGAAGTCAGTAGACTGTGCCTCCGAAGGAGAAGTATCAGTTTTGTGACAGACATAGAGAGCAGAAGAGAGTACCATGGCTGCCTTGGCCAATCCGGAGCAATCAAGATCAGTGATGCTGTATAGGATCTGAGCTTGAGCAGAACCCTGTGAACTAGAAGAAAAGGATGAAAAGCATACAGGAACCTCCCTAACCAATCCAGGGTTAGGGCATCCAAAGGGAGTGTGCCCTTGCCTGGTGGTCTGCAACAACACTGTAGTAGGTGGTGGTTCTGGTGGGATGCGAACAAGTCTACCTGTGGAGTGCCCCGCCTTCTGAAAATAGTCTGTACCACCCACCTGTCTAAGGTCCATTCGTGATGGGCCTGATTGATTTGGCTCAAGGCATCTGCTAGGATGTTGTCCTTTCCTGGCAAATGAATTGCCTGTAAAGATATTCCCAGAGAGTAAGCTAGAGTCCAGATAAGAACTGCCGCTGTACAAAGGAGGTCTGACTTGGTGCCTCCCTGCTTGTTTATGTAATACATTGTGGTGGTATCGTCTGTTCTGATTTATACTACCTTGCCCTGTAATAGGGGAGAGAAAGCTCACAGAGCTAGAAGAACAGTTCTGAGTTCCAGTAAGTTTATGTGCTGAAGGAACTCTGCAGCTGACCAGGTACCCTGAGTGGTGTGCTGCCCTAGATGGGCGCCCCAGCCCAATACGGATGCATCTGTTGTGAGAACCACTGAAGGGTTCTCCTTTTGAAAGGGGATTCCTTTTCTTAAATTTTGTATTTTTTTTTTAACTTTATCTCCAACCCTGGAGAACTCCTTCCAGCAACCTCGGGGCTCCCAGCCTCTACCTCCCTCCGTGACCACTCCTCTCCACTCGTGCCACCAAGCACCACCTCCGGGTCTGAACCCTCTGGAGGTAGGGCCACCCTATCCACCCAGGGCACTCTATCTTTATAGGGCAAAGTGCCCAGCACATGAGTCTGGCAGTGGAAAGGAGATAGCCCGGCGCTGGGAGTGTGGGCTATGGAAGGTCGAGGTGCCTTCATCTTTCTCCAGGATTGGGGTTTTCTCTCTTATTTTTTCATTCCCCCTTCCCCACGGAGCCCGGCGAGCAAGGCAACGTATTGTCGTAGCTCCGCCCACCCATGGCATACGCTGCGCCCTCTCAGTCAGCGATCCACCAGAGGTCGCTCCATGAGCGAGTGCATCCCCCACCCTCCCCCGGGAAGAGAGAGCAGTCCTCCGGATGCTCGATCCCTCCCCCTGCTGACCCCCGCGCTCCTGGCTCGTTCCTCGAACCCAGGTCACCTGCGTGGCACGAGGTGTGGCATCCAGCGCCTCAACCCCAGTGCCACCGGCCTTTTCTTAAATTTGATTCCTCTTTCCACTACAAGAGAGCCTGTGACAGTGCCCTTGTTAATGGGATGAGCTTTGAAAAAGGGTCTTTTTTATGGCACCAGTGAGCCCTGAGGTGGAACTGGATGTCCCTCATGTGAAATCTGGAACCCTGCACTGTGCCTATGGCAGCACCCATGTGGCCCTGTAGCTGAAGAAACTGTCTTGCAGTTTTTGCTTTGTGCAAACTGAAGGAATCTGCCACTGACTGACGGTTTTGCACTCTCTCCAAAGGCAAGTAGGGTCTGGCCTGTAAGGTATTTATTTCTGCTCCTATGAACTGCAACATCTGTGTGGGGTTGAAAGCAGACTTTTTGTGATTTATTAAAAATCCCATGGATTCCAGGAGGTCCTGAGTGACATTTAAATCCTGCTGTACCTTCAGTGGGGATTTTCCCATGACTAATTAGTCACCCAGATAAGGAAAGACATTGTGATACCTTGTCTCCGAAGATGTGCTACTACAGCAGCTAGGCACTTTGTGAATACCCTTGTTGCTGAAGAAAGGCCAAAAGGCAGGGTTGAAAACTGGTAGTGACCCGAAGGGAGTCTGAATCTGAGATATCTCTGGTAAGATTCCCTTATGGGGATGTGGAAACAGGCACCCTTTAAGTCCAGTGATGCTAGCCAGTCTCCCTCTTGGAGCATTGGCAAAATCACAGCTAGTGTTACCATTTTGAACTTTCTTTTCTTTAGATGCTTGTTTAAAGCTCTGAGATCTAGAATAGGCCACCGCTCCCCACTTTTCTTTGTAGTTAGGAAAGAAAAAATTACTCACCTTAGTAATGTTGTTTCTTCTAATGGAGTCTTGCTATATTATGACAGTAGCAGTTTGTCCCACCACTAGAACTGCTCCGGAGGTGAAATGGTTAACACCATTCCAGAATGGAACTTTGAGCACAAGCTCTAAGAAGCAGCTCTGTCTGTCATATTTCAAAACTGAACTGTCAGATCTTTACGAGCAAAACTCACTAAGGTCTGTGTGGAAGCTGTAACCTACACTAGCCAAATGGCTACCTAAATATTAACAATCATTGCTGGTCCCAACACCCAAGACTCAAGTCAGGGGACCGGAACTACTAATACAATTCTAACAACAAGAGAATAAAACAACAGGATAATAAAACACACCCCAAAACCCCCAAAAGGGAGAAAGCTAAAGGGCATAAAAATATTGCCACACTAAATTGCCGCACCCACCCAAGTAGAGGTTCTGAGAGGGAAGGCTGGGGGAGGTCATAATATAGCAAGACTCCATTAGAAGAAACAACATTACTAAGGTGAGTAATTTTTTCTTCAAACAACATGAAGTCTTGCTATATTATGACAATAGCAGACTAAACAGCAGTACCTCCATGGAGGAGGGACAGAACCTACTTAGGGAATAGGCTCTGAAGAACAGCTGTGCCAAACCGAGCATCTCTCCTGGCCTGGACATCCAGGGAATAATGCTTGGTGAAAGTGTGTACCGTTTTCCAAGTAGCAGCCTGGCATATCTCTAATATAGGAATGTCTCTGGCAGCAGCTAGAGACGCGGCTGTACCCTGGTAGAATGAGCCCTCAAGCCAGAGGGGGATCTCTGCCCAGCTTCTGATAACAAAATTGGATACAAGAGACAATCCACCTGGCAATTGATCTCTTAGTGGCAGGTTTGCCTTTCCCAACTTCACCATAGGTGAGGAAAAGTTGGAAGGATTCGAACCTGTGACCTTTGGTACACTCTATATAATAACTAAGAGCCCTCTTAACATCCAGGCTGTGCAACCTCCTCTCACCAGAAGAGGAGTGATCAGTGAAAAATACTGGAAGGGAGATAGATTGGTTGAGATGGAAATCTGAAACCACCTTAGGTAAAAATTTCCTATTAGTCCTCAGGACTACCTTATCCCTGTGGAAGGAAATAAAGTCAGTTTCTACTGACAAGAGCCTAACTCACTTATCGTCTAGCAGAGTGATAACCCAGAAAAACAGTTTTCCAAGTTAGATACTTAAGCTCTGCAGAAAACAGAGGTTCAAAAGGGGTTGCATTAACTGGGCAATGCAAACACTAAGGCCCAGGCAGGGGCCGGTTCCCGAAAAGGTGGATTAGTATGGAGTAATCCCTTAAAAAACTTGGAAAACACAGGGTGAGTGGAAAGAGGGGATGACTTTCCTGCTGAAACAAAAGCAGAGACAGCTGCCAAATGAACTCTCAGGGTAGCTGGTCTGAGACCCAAGGCATTAAGATGGACCATGTAATCTAATACAATGGGCAAATCAGCAGATTCTGGGGAAATATTTTTCGCAGCACACCAAATGGAAAACCTTTTCCATTTAGAACTATAAGTAGCCCTAGTGGAAGGCTTTCTGGAAGCCTTTAGAATTTCAAGAACACCCTGAGAGAGGTGTAAATCAGCAAACTCTAACTCCTCAACAGCCAGGCCTTGAGGTTGAGGGATTTGAGGTCTGGATACCAAACCTTTCCCTGGGCACAAGTTAATAGGTTGTGATTCCTGGGGAGACAAAGGGGAAGATGGATTGTCAGTGACAGAAGGAGTGGGTACCAGGGCTGCCTGGCCCAAACCGGGGCAATGAGAATCACCCTGCAAGGCTGGGATCTGATTTTGACTAATACTTTGACTAGGAGAGGGAAGGGGGGGGGAAGCATAAAGAAACTTCCCCTCCCAATCCAGGAAAAGGGCATCCAGGGGGACAGAGCCCAACACTGGAGGCCTGCAACAGAACAGAGGAAGTTGGTGATTGTCTGGGGCTGCAAAAAGATCTATCTGAGGAGTGCCCCATCTGGCAAGACTATCCCAGCACTAGAGGATCCAGGGACCATTCGTGATAGCCCTGGGAAATCCTGCTGAGAGCATCCGCTAGGACATTGTCCTTCCCTGGAAGGTGAACTGCTATGAGGGAAGTGTTCGGGGAACAGGCCAGAGACCACAACTTCATTGCCTCGGTGCACAAGGCCGAAGACCGAGTGCCCCCCTGTTTGTTGATGTCTGTTCTGACTTGTATCACCTTGTTGTGGACAGATGCAGAAAATGCTTGAAGAGCTAAAAAGACAGCTCTGAGTTCCAGCAAATTGATGTGGAGCAGAGATTCCTGGGGGGACCACACTCCCTGAATGGAAAGGTCGCCCATGTGGGCTCCCCAACCCAGAAGGGAAGCATCTGTAGTGAGAGTCAAATTGTGAGCAGGGGGAATGAAGGAGACCCCCAATCTTAAATTGCTCTGATCCTGCCACCACTGGAGGGCCTGGATCAAGGTTCGAGTCACTGGGACCAACTTGGAAAGGGGGTCTCTTCTCTGAGACCAATAGGTTCTCAAGTGAAACTGAATGTCTCTTATCTGAAATCTTGCTCCCTGCACAACAGCTGTGGATGCAGCCATGTGCCCCAGGAGCTGCAGAAAGTGTCTTGCTGGTCGAGAGACCTGCAGAGTGAAGGAGGAGGCCAGAGCCACTAAATTCCTCACCCTTTCCAAGGGAAGAAAAGCTCTGGCTAGCTTTGTGTCCAACTCTGCCCCTATAAAGGTGAGTACCTGGACTGGTTCCAGAACCGACTTTGGTAGATTTAGCAGAAAGCCCAGGGAGGTGAGAAGCTGCTGGGTGACTTGCAGGTGAGATTTTACCTGTTCTGGGGACTGGCCTACAATGAGCCAATCGTCTAGATAGGGAAAAACAGCAATCCTTTGCCTCCTTAAGTGAGCCACTCTGCTACTGCCAGACACTTTGTGAATACCCTTGGGGCAGAGGTAAGGCTCAAGGGCATTGCTCTGAACTGGTAATGACCTGAGGGTAGTTGAATCTGAGGTACTTTCGATGGGAGCTTGATTAGGACGTGAAAATAGGCATCCTTGAGGTCCAGGGAGGCTAGTCAGTCCCTGGCCTTAGGGAGGGTAAAATCATTGCCAGAGTTACCATTTTGAACTTTGGTTTCAAAAGATGCTTGTTCAGATATCTGAGGTCTAATATGGGCGCCATTCTCCTGTCTTTTTGGGTAAGGAAGTATCTGGAATACAGACCCCTGCCCTGGTGCAGGGGGAACCCTTCTACTGCTCTGAGAGCCAACAGGGTTGAGACCTCTGCTTCCAGAGCAAGGGTCTCTGAAGCACTTGCAGGTAGAAAAAATCTGGTTCTCAACTTGGGAAACTTTTTGAAGCTGAGAACCAGACCCTGGCTCACTACTTCCAGAACCCACTTGTCTGAGGTTAAAGAAGCCCAGTTCTGACCGAAGTAAGCCAACCTGCCCCCTACCGGTAAAGGAGAATCGGCCCTGGGCACCCCATCAGGGTGCCTGCTTAGCAGGTGCTTTAGGCTGAGGGGTGGGAACAGGCCTGCCCACCCCTCGTCTGCCTCTGCCTCTGAAGAAGCCCCTCTGAGCATAGGCAGAGGAGGCCTGAGTCTGATAAAAGTCTGTGAAAAGGCTCACCCTACCCCTGGGGTATGCCCTGGGAGTGGCTTGCCGCCTCCTAGCTTGGGCACTTTTTGTAAGTAGTCCTATATTCATCCATCTTTTTTCATGTAATTCTCTGTCTGCTCCCCAAACAGAGAATTCCCCACCACAGGAAAATCCATAGCCTTAGTCTGGGTATCCTGTGACAGGCTAGTGCACCTGAGCCAGGCCAACCTACGAAAAGCTACAGATGTGGCCATGACCCTAGAGGCAACATCATTAACATCCACAGCAGCATGAAACTGTACCTTAGAAGCCTCAATGCCATCAGCAGCCACCTGTTCTAGTTCACTAGCCAGCTGGCCATGGGCTTGCTTGGCTAATTCCATAACAGTATCCCATCTAGATTTCTGATACCTAGCTACATAAGCCATATAATTTGCTTGCCTGTGTCCCAGAGAGGCTGCCATATACTGTTTTTTTGCCATGGCATCAATCTTCCTGGAATCCTTGTCAGGAGGATGTGAAGCCAGGGGAATATTAGCTTTATCACAGGCTGCTGCCTGAACTACCCCAACATGACTGCATTGCTGAGAAAGAAATTCTGTATCAGGACCTGACAATGTGTACCTCCTGTCCATCTTTTTATCTACAGGAGGCACAGAAGAAAAAATTACTCACCTTAGTAATTGCTTTTCTTCTCATGGAGTCTTGCTATATTAGGACCTTTGCAGTATGCCCCTGGCTTTTGACTGCCCCGGAGATGAAATAGTTAACTCCAGAGAAATCTAGAGTTCCACAGCGCGAGGGCGCTTATTGAAAGCTCTATCTGGGTTGTTTGAACCCAAACTGTCAGGTTCTTTACGAGGCTAAACTAACATAGCAAGTCTGTGTGGAAAAGCCTTACACTAGCCATTGGCTACCTACTAACAGTAGAACCACAAAAACACAACACCAATAAAGAAAAACAGTATCAATGTATTATTGTTAGGATAACCCTTGACAATCACTACTAAGGCCCCCTCTGCCCAAAGACTCAAGTCCAGAGAGGGGCCCAGCTACCAATTAACAAAAAACAGAAACTATCTAGTTCCTAACCCAAGAAAGAAAAGAAGGGGGAACTAGAAGCTAAACAGGCATGACACAGTGATTGCACCAATTTGCCAACCCCATACCCAAGTAGGGATTCTGAGAGGGGTAGGAGGGAGGGTTGTCCTAATATAGCAAGACTCCATGAGAAGAAAAGCAATTACTAAGGTGAGTAATTTTTTCTTCAAACACCATGAAGTCTTGCTTATATTAGGACCTTTGCAGAGTACACAGCAGTACCCCCATGGAGGAGGGTCAGAACCTACTTAGGAAATAGGCTCTGCAGGACAGCTGTGCCAAAGCGGGTATCTCTCTGGACTGGACGCCCAGGGAATAATGCTTAGTGAAAGTGTGGACTGTCTTCCAGGTAGCAGCTTGACAGATTTCCAAATGGAATATCTCTAGCAGCCGCTAGAGATGCAGCTGTACCCTGGTGGAATGAGCCCTCAGACCTGAGGGCGGCTCCTTGCCCAGTTTTTGATAACAGAACTGGATACAAGAGACAATCCACCTAGCAATCGACCTCCTAGTAGCAGGCCTCCCCTTACTCACATCTCCATAGGTAAGGAAGAGCTGGAGGGATTCGAACCTGTGACCCTTGGTACGATCCAAATAATAGCTAAGGGCTCTTTTTACGTCCAAACTGTGCAAGCTTCTCTCACCAGAAGAGGAGTGCTCAGTAAAATACTGGAAGAGAGATGGATTGGTTAAGATGAAAATCTGAAACCACCTTAGGTAAAACTTTCTGTTAGTCCTGAGGATCACTTTATCTCTGTGGAAAGAAATGAAATCCTCTTCCACTGACAAGGCTTGCAATTCACTTATACGCCTAGCAGAAGTGATAGCCACTAGAAAACAGTTTTCCAAGTTAAGAACTTGAGATCTGCCGAATCCAGAGGCTCAAAGGGAGGTTGCATTAGCTGGGCAATGCAAATATTCAAATCCCATGCAGGGTTGGTTCCGAAAGGAGGATTAGTATGAAGTAACCCTTTGAAAAATTTGGCAAACACAGGGTGAGAAGAAAAGAAACTGGTTTTCCTGAGAAATAAAAACTGAAACAGCTGCCAAATGAACCTTTAAGGTAGCTGGTTTGAGGCCTAAGGAATTTAAGTGGACCAGGTAGTCCAACAAAATAGGCAGGTCAGCTGATTCTGGGGTGATTTGCCTCTCAGAACACCAAAATGAGAATCTCTTCCATTTAGAATTATAAGTGGCTCTAGTGGAAGGCTTTCTGGAGGCCTTCAAAATATCCAAGACACCTTGAGAAAGGTGTAAATGAGCAACTCTAACTCCTCAAGAACCAAGCCTTGAGGTGGAGGGAGTTGAGATCCGGATACCACACTCTCCCTGTGCACAGGTCAGCAGGTCGTGAGCCCTGGGCAAGGTCAGAGGAGGGTGGAATGATAGGGACAGAAGAAGAGGGTACCAAGGCTGCCTGGCCCAGTCTGGAGCAATCAGAATCACCCTGCAAGGCTGAGTTCTGATTTTTACTAAAACCCTGAAGAGTAGAGGGAACGGAGGGAAAGCATAGAGGAACTTTCCCTCCCAATCCAGCTGAAAGGCATCCAGGGGGACTGACCCCAGAACTGGGGGCCTGCAGCAAAACAGGGGAAGTTTGTGGTTGTCTGGGGCTGCAAAAAGATCTATCTGAGGAGTTCCCCAGCTGGCAAAGATTGACCCCAGCACTTGAGGGTTCAGAGCCCATTCGTGATGGCCCTGAGAAATCCTGCTGAGGGCGTCCGCTAGGACATTGTCCTTCCCTGGGAGCTGAACCGCTATCAGAGGGTGTTCAGGAATAGGCCAGAGACCACAACTTCATTGCTTCCTGCATAAGGCTGAAGAGCGAGTGGCCCTTGCTTGTTGATGTACCACATTGTTGTGGTATTGTCTGTCCTGACTTGAACAACTTTGTTCTGGACAGTTTCTGAAAAACCTGGAGAGCTAGGAAGACAGCTCTGAGCTCCAGCAGATTGATGTGAAGCAGAGATTCCTGAGGGGACCAAACTCCCTGAGTTGAAAGGTCGCCCAGGTGAGCCCCCCAACCCAACAGGGACGCATCCGTGGTGAGGATGAGGGAGTGAGAGACAGGAAGGAATGGGACCCCTGAGGACAGGTTGCTCCGATCCAGCCACCACTGGAGAGCTAGGATCAGGGTCTTGGTCACTGGGACCAATTTGGTAAGGGGGTCCCTCCTTTGAGACCAATAGGACCTCAAGTGGAACTGAATGTCCCTCATCTGAAATCTTGCCCTGGCACAACAGCTGTAGAGGCAGCCATGTGCCCCAGGAGTTGCAGAAAGTGCCTTGCTGGTCGAGAGACCTGCACGGAGAAAGAAGATGCCAGGGCAATGAGTTTGTCCACTCTTTTGGAGGGAGGAATGCCCTAGCTAACTGTGTTCAGCTCTGCACCTATAAAAGTTAGTACCTGAACTGGTTCGAGAACTGACTTTGGAACATTCAGCAGGAACCCCAGAAAGGTGAGGAGTTCCTGGTGATTTGCAAGTGATTTTACCTGCTCTGATGACTGACCCACAATAAGCTAAGTCGTCCAAGTAGGAAACACAGCTATCCTTGTCTTCTTAAGTGGGCCACTACTACAGCTAGACATTTTGTGAAAACTCTTGAGCAGAAGTGAGTCCGAAGGGCATCGCCCTGAACTGGTAGTGGCCCGAGGGCAGTTCAACCTGAGGTACTTTCGTGAGAGGCCCTGATTAGAATATGGAAGTAGGCGTCCTTGAGGTCCAGGGAAGCTAGCCAGTCCCCTGGCCTCAAGGATGGCAAAATCATTGCTAAAGTCAGCATTTTGAACTTTGGTTTTACAAGATGCTTGTTCAGAAATCTTAAATCCAAGATGGGCCACCCAGTCTCCTGTCTTTTTGGGGTCAGGAAGTACCTTGAGTAAAGACCCTTGCTCTGGTGGCAAGGGACCCTTTCCACTGCTTTGCAGTCCAAAGAGCGGAAACCTCCGCTTCTAGTGCGAGGGTTTCTAAAAGACTTGAGGGGGGAAAGTGCCTGGCTCTCATCTTGGGAAACTGTTTGAAACTGAGAACCAAGCCTTGGCTTACTACCTCCAGAACCCATTTGTCCGAGGTTAGGGACAACCAGTTCTGGCAGAAATAAGCCAGTCTGCCGCCCACCGCACAGGAGAGTCGGCCCCAGACACCTGGCCAGGGTGCCTGCTTGCAGGAGCAGCTTTAGGTTGGGAGAGGGCCTGCCTGTGCCCCATCTGCCTCTGCCTCTGAAAAATCCTCTCTGTGCAAAAGCAGAAGAAGCCTGGAATTGGTAAAAGGCCTATTAAAGGCCTGCCCTACCCCTGGGGCATGCCTATGTTGAGTGGCATGCCTTTCCTTAGCTTGGGCACTTTTTGTAAGTAGTTCTGTATTCATCCATCTTTTCATGTAATTTTCGTTTGTTCTCCAAACAGAGAATTTCCCTATAACAGGAAAATCTATAGCCTTTGACTGGGTATCTTGGGACAGATTAGTGCATCTGAGCCATGCCAACCTGACGGAGAGCCTACAGAAGTGGCCATGACCCTAGAGGAAACATCATTAACATCAACAGCAGCATGAAATTGAACTTAGAGGCTTCAATGCCATCAGCAGCCACCTGTTCCAACTCACTAGCCAGCTGGCCATGGGCCTGCTTGGCCAACTGCAATATAGTGTCCCATCTAGATTTCTGATATCTAGCCACATAAGCCATATAATTAACCTGTCTGAGTCCCAAAGAAGCTGCCACATACTGTTTTTTAGCCATGGCATCAATCTTCCTGGAATCCTTATCAGGAGGATGTGAAGTTAGGGAATATTAGCCTTGTCACAGGCTGCAGCTTGCACCACACCTACATGGCTACACTGTTCAGTAAGGAAGTCTGTATTAGGGCCTGACAACGTATACCTTCTGTCCATTTTTTATCTACAGGAGGGACAGAAAAGGATTTTTAAAATCTTAGTGGTTTGTCTCCTAAATGACTTATGTAAAGGAATAGACAACCTTCTAGCCTCTGGAATATCCATCATTTCCACATAGTCAGGCTCCTCTTGCTCATCCACAGCCTCTTCTAAGGGAGCTGGAGAGTTTCTGCTACTTTCTTATAAAATCTGAAATGAGATGGGACTCAGACAATAAAGGGGAGACTCAAAGAGTCTGTCTGGAGAAATGTCCAGTTCTATTGGCACTTCCAGACCTTCCCAATCACAATTACAATCATCAAAATCTTCCTCCCCTCCTGTGGTTCATAAAAATCCCCAACATCATAATCCTGAACCACTGGACCTGAACAGACCCCTTTTCCAACCAGAGAGGGTTCAACAAGTCCCTGAGACAAAGACTGGACAATCTGTATGGCTTTAGCTATTTCTACAGCAGAAGGAGAGACAAAACTGGACTCCACACTAGCTGATTTCTTTGTCCTTTTTGCTTTGACTGGTTCCTCAGGACCAGCCTTTCTTTTGCCCGAGGAAGTATGGCCCTGGTCAGAGGGCACTCCCTCTGGTCCAGCTGTAGCTGGACCGGGCTGGCCATCCGGGTCAGCGGACTTTTTGGCCTCTCGTTCCCTGAGCCTGCCCAATCTCTTTTCCAGGGTGGCTGCAGGGAAATTCTTACATATCAGGCAGTCTGACAGGAGGTGGTCAGCCCCCAGACAATAGACACAAGTGGTGTGTGGGTCAGCCTTGGCAAAGGCTTCCCCACAGACATCACAGTGTTGAAACCCAGTGGGCCCGGTTTTTCTTTTGGGTTTCTCAGACATAATGCCAGCCTAACCAAACTTGTCCTTTGTTTCAGGCCTTGCCAGGACAAGACACCCTTATCAGTCCCTAACCGTGTCACGGGTATTTGAAAAAAACACTTTTAATTGCAGGTTTTTTTAGGACCGATAAGAACCGGGTACCTCACTCTAAATGCAAAGAAAAACAATTTTTAAAGCAAACTGATCGGTTCAGAGCGAACCGATAATGAGTTTCCACACAGACTAAAATTATTTACTCACGTGTTACCAGATAGAGCTTTAAACGGAAAACGCGGTAATTTTAAACACTTTCTCGTTAAATGAACCGATAAAATACTTTAAACCATAAAGCGAACCAAAATGAAGGAGCTGGTCTCGGAGCGCCTGTTCAGTGAAGCGGAGTAAAGAATCTAACAGTTTGGGTTCAAACAACCCAGATAGAGCTTTCAATAAGCGCCCTCGCGCTGTGGAACTCCAGATTTCTCTGGAGTTAACTATTTCATCTCCGGGGCAGTCAAAAGCCAGGGGCATATTGCAAAGGTCCTAATATAAGCAAGACTTCATGGTGTTTGAATTAGGAGTTTTTAAAATTTTTATTGTTTGCTTCCTAAAAGACTTATGCAAAGGAACAGACAATCTCCTAGACTCTGGAATATCCATCATTTCTACAAAATCAGGCTCCTCTTGCTCATCCACAGCTTCTTCCAAGGAAGCTGAGGGTTTCAGCAACTTTTTGTAAAACATAAAATGAGATGGGGACTCAGATAGCATAGGGGAGAATTCTAAAGGTCTGTCTGTGGAAATGTCGGTTCAATGGGCACACCAGACCTTCCCAGCCACATTCATACTGTTCATAATCATCCTCCCCTCTCTGGTTCATAAACTCTTCAACATCATATTCTGAACCACTGGAACCGGACGAACCGACCTTTGCCAGATAGTGGCGGTTCGGACGGAACCTGAGACAGTGACTGGACAATTTGTATGGCTTTTGCTATCTCTGCAGCAGTTGGAGAAGGGTTTTGGACTCCAAACCTGCTGACTTTCTTGTTTTCTTCACTGGAACTGGTTCCTCAGAACCAGCTTTCTTTTGCCTGAGGAAGTCTCGCCTGGTCGGAGGTAGCATTCCTCCGGTCCGGTTGGCACCGAACCGGCTGGCCATCCGGTCAGCGGACTTTAGCCCTCGCCCCTGAGCCTGCCCAATCTCTTTCCAGGGTGGCTGCAGGGAAATTCTTACATATCTGGCAGTCTGACTGGAGGTGGTCAAACCCCAGACAATAGACACATGTGGTGTGTGGGTCAGCCTTGGCAAAGGCTTCCCCACAGACATCACAGTGTTGAAACCCAGTGGGCCCGGTTTTTCTTTTGGGTTTCTCAGACATAATGCCAGCCTAACCAGAAAAACTTGCCTTTAAAGCGGCAGTGCCAGGCAAGACACCCTTATCGGTTCCTAACCGTGTCCGGTATTTGAAAAACCGTAATAAAATCTGTTTTTTGGAACCGATAAGAACCGGAACCGCATCTAAAGATGCTAAACTTAAAGTTAATGAGTTTTAAACTCGCTGATCGGTTCAAAACCGAACCGATAAACCTACAAGTTCCACACAGACAAAACCTTTTAAATTACTTACGATTACCACAGACAGAGCTTGAACCGAACGGTTTTGGGTTAAATAAAACTATTCTCGGTTGAATCGGACCGAGAAAACACTGTTTGAACCGAGAAATGAACCGAGCAGAAGGAGAAATCTCCGGAGCGACTGTTCACTGAGGCGGAGTAAAGAATCTGACTGTTCAGTTTTGAAATATCACAGACAGAGCTGCTTCTTAGAGCTCGTGCTCAAAGTTCCATTCTGGAATGGTGTTAACCATTTCACCTCCGGAGCAGTTCTAGTGGTGGGACAAACTGCTGCTGTCATAATATAGCAAGACTTCATGTTGTTTGAATACCTGGAATAAAAACCCCTTCTCCTCAGGGATTTTGGAACTGGTTCTACTGCCTTCAGCTGTAGCAGGTTTTGAAACTCTGATTCTAGCAGTGTTTTTTCTGCTAGTGAGGGGAGGCTGAAAACTCTGATTTCTGTGGAGGAAGGGATTTGAATTCCAGGGACAGATCTTGACCCACTATCTCCAGAACCCACTTGTCTGTGGTGATTCTTAACCAGGCATGGAGGAAGTGGGATAGTCTGTCTCCCACCGGTATGGAGGAAGCGACCTGTGGTTCAGGGGGTCTGTTTTGACTGTGGCTGAGGCTGAGTTTGGGATCCTTGCCTCGAGCTCCTCCTTCCCCTGCCCCTGGAGTATCCCTGTTGTGGATACTGCTGGTACTGGGGTAAGGCCACTGGCTGGAAGAAAGGCCTGGTGTAAAAAGACCTGCCCCAGCCTCCCCTTCCGTAAGGCCTGGTAGATGGTGAAGCTCTCTCCCTAGCAGAGTTGCTTCTGTAAGTGGCCTTACACTCATCCACCTTCTTCATATATGCCACAGTGGACTCCCCAAAGAGAGAGTTTCCCTCTGGAGGAAAATCCAAGGCCTTAGACTGGGTATCTTGAGTGAGGTTTGTGGCCCTGAGCCTTGCAAACCTCTTCTGTGCCATCGTATTCGCCATCCATCTGGCTGCAGTGTCACTGGTGTCAGCAGCCATCTGGAATTGATACTTAGCTGCGTCTAACCCAAACCTGGCAGTTTCAGCCAGGTCGTCTGACAAGGGAGTGGGAGCTTTCTGGGACATAGTCAGGACTGACTGCCACAGTGACTTCTGGTACTGGGCAGCATAAGCCTGGAAGGTAGCATGACGCATAGCCAGAGAGGCTGACAGGTATCATTTTTTGGCCATGCTGTCAATTTTTCTGGAATCCTTGTCTGGAGAGTGTGAGGACAGAGGGACCCTGGCCTTATCGCAAGCAGCTTGCTGAATTACCCCCTGATGGTCTGGATGGGAGAAGAGAAAATCTGCTCCCTCCCTCTCCAATTGATATTTTTTGTCCATCCTATCTATGGGAGGTGTGGAGTTTGGTGTCTGAAGAATCTTCAAGGCGTCTTTCTTAAAGAATTTATACACCGGTAGGAGTAGAGCTTTGGTGGGTGTCAGTCCCATCATCTCCAAATACTCTACCTCCTCTTCATCCTCAACTTGGTCAGTGGTGGAGATGTCGAGAGCATCTCCCATCCTCCTGATAAAAGTAAAATGGGATGGAAAATCCTCAGCCACCCTTGGAGCGAACCAAAGTCCTGTACAGGGGACACTTCTGGTTCGATTGGTCCCTCCTTCTCACTATATTCATCATCATCATCAAAAAGATCCCCTCCTTCCTGAGGGGGTGGATGCACAGTACTGCCAGTCTGGGAACCCTGAGAAGGGGCAGGAGGCTGATGAGGAGGGACTATTGCCTGTAGTGATTGTATGATTTTGACGGCCTGAGCAATCTCTTGGGCCACTGGTGCAGGCATAACAGGCACAGAAGTCCCCCATTTAACAGCAGGGGGTTCTGTGTTCTTAAGCTTTTTGCTTTTCTTTGAAGGAACCGGGGAGTCAGCTGGTTCATTTGAGCGTTTTGTGCCCTTTTCGCCCGTCTCAGGGGCAGGCACGGAGATAGGTGTGGGTTCAACCACAGATTCCTGTGGTATTGGCTGGTCAGAGCCAGAGGGACCCTTAGCAGACTTTTTCTTAAGCCTTTCAAGGTGTTTTTCTATGGTTTTGTCTGGGAATGTCTTACAAACCTCACACTCCTCTTTGAGATGATCAAAACCCAAACATATGACACAAAGCGTGTTTGTCTGCTTTAGCAAACACTTCCCCATACTGGGAACAATTTTTAAAACCAGGTTCACTGGTTCGCTTCTTGGGTTTCTCAGACATAATGTTGTAATATAGAAAAAACCCAACCACTAAAGAAAAAAAAGGTTTTTTTTTGTTTTGTTTTTTAAATGGTCGGGTCCGGAACCGAAAAGGAACCAGAGAAACCAAACCGATCTAGCGGTATGGAACCAGGTCAGCGGTTCAGATAACTGAAAACTATCAGTTAAAAACAATAAAAATAAAACAGATTTTAATGTATAACTAAGGTGGTTCTTTAATCAGAGAATCCCGATTTTAACAGAAATTAAACCCGGTTCCCCCACGGTTATACTGAACCGAGAGGAACCGTGAAAACAAACAAATTTAAACATAAACTAGGTAAATATATACAAAACAATAAGTAGAGGCAGTGATTGAAAACAAAAATATACTTATAGTAGATTTTTTGAAGTTTTGAAGTTTTCTTCACACAGGAGAATTGGACGAACTCAGCTCTGACCGACCAGACTTTTCAGGCGGAGAGAAAAACCTGAAGAGGTTTAGAACACAGGCAGTTAGTAGAGGCAGTGTTTGAAAGATACTCACGCGCAAATGTTCCATCATTTGCATGTGTTCTGTCTCTCCGGGCAGTCCAACCCTCCAGGCTTACTGCATAAAGTTAGGAATATTCTGAGAATCACTGGGGTTAGAAGCAGCATTTATACCCCTGAGAGCACAGTATTTAGGAGTGCAGAGGCTAAAGGTTCCAGAAGGGGAGGCAGGGTGTGAAGTTATGAATATCTGAGTATCACTGGGAAGAAACAAAATTACTATGGTAAGTAATTTTTTCTTCTCACCCCAGTAATACTCAGGTATTCATAACTTTATGCAGACTTCCAAGCAGTACCTTTGGAGGTAGGCACAGAAGAAAAAAATACTTACATAGTAATTGTGTTTCTTCCCAGTGATGCTCAGATATTCATAACTTTATGCAGTAGCCTTCTAAGGTAGAACTGCCCGGAGAGATGGAACATATGCAAATGATGGAATCTTTCACATGAGCCACTTTTCAAATGCTGCATTCTACTAACTGCCTTTGCTCTAAACCCTCAGATTGCCTAGAAGCCTGGAAAGACAGGCCCACAAGGACTAAGTGTGACAATGATGACAATATTGAACATAATAACAATTATAGTAGGAACTCCTTTAACACCCAGAAAAAGGGCCTCCAACAGGAGGGTATAGCATGTGAAAGAATACCCATGAATGGCAGAATCACCTGGCAAGGGGGAATAACAATAGTGAATGCAATCACAACATATGTGCCACACATGGCTTTTATACCCCTGAGAGCACAGTATACAGGAGTGCAGAGAGTGAAGTTCTGGAAGGGGAGGTAGGGAGGGAAGTTATGAATATCTAAGCATCACTGGGAAGAAACACAATTACTGTGGTAAGTAATATTTTATTCTAACCCCAGTAATGCTCAGTATATTCATAACTTTATGCAGACTACCAAGCAGTACCCCTGGAGGTGGGTACAGAACTCTAATTTGGAAACAGACCTTGCAGGACTGCTGTGCCAAACCTAGCATCACCCCTAGATAAAATATCCAGATTGTAATGCTTTGTATAGGTGTGTACTGTTTTCCAGATAGCTGCTTTACAAATGTCCAGTAATGGAACATCCCAGGCAGCTGCTAAGTAGCAGCTGTCTCTCTTGTGGAATAAGCCCTCAAACCTGATGGGGGCTCCTTACCAGCCTTTGTGTAGCAGAACTGGATACACTGGACTATCCATCGAGAAATTAACCTTTTGATGCTGGATTAGCCTTTCCCACATTTCATAGGTCAAGAGCAGGTGTTTCCTATCCTGCCTATGGACTGTAGTGGTTGTCAAGTAGTAGCTAAAAACTCATTGGCATCCAAAAAATGAAGACTCCTTTCACTTGAACCAAAGTGATCAGTGAAAAGATGAGTAAGGTAATAATTTGGTTCAAATGGAAATTAAAACCCATTTTAGGAAGAAACTTCCTGTTTATTTTCAGGACCACTTTGTCTCTGCAGAATGAAATGTAGCCATGTTCAATGCAGTGAGACTGGGTCTCACTGATTTCTCTGACAGAAATTACCATAAGGAAAAAACAATTTTCATGTGGCATATCCCCAATAAACTGAAAGCATAGGCTCAAAAGTGGAACCCATGAGCCTAACCATACACACATTTAGGTACCATGCTGGCACCGGTTCCTTGTGAGGGTGTGTGCAAATAGCATAGCCCTTTAAAGAACCTTTTGAAAACAGGGTCTGGGGCACAGAGAAATAGAGGAACATTCTGTCCACTGAAATAAAAGTATATGCTTTTAAGGTACTGAATTGTAAGTCCAGTAAATGCAATAGGTAAGATAGTCCAGCACAGCTGGGACACCAGCCTGTACTGCTATGTGTAAAGCCCTTAAAGAGCCCTTTTGGAGATAGGATCTGGAGTGACTTGAAACATTTTATCTAGCTGATATGCAGGCTGATGCTACAGCTAGGTGGACCTTAAGGGTGCTAGACTGCAAGTCCAATGAATGTAAATAAGAAAATAATCAGACACAGCTGGGACCCCAGCATGTGCTAGTACCAGTTCCTAGTTGAATACCAATAGAAAAAACATTTTCCATTTGAAGCATAGATTTCCTTAATAGAGGGACTCCTGTAACCACTTAAAATATCCAAGACATTTTCAGAAAAATACAATTCCACATATTGTAGGCCCCAAAGAGCCATGCCTTGAGCCCAAGTTTTAGGTACAGGAGCCTCCCTTGGTTGGAGGTTAGCAGATTGTGCTTCCGAGGAGGGTGTATTGGTTCAAACCCAGACATGGAGAGTAGCAGAGAGTACCATGGCTGCCTGGCCCAGTCTGCTGCTATCAAGAGCACTGATGCTGACTGGCACCTGAGCTTAAGAAATACTTTGTACACCAGAGGGAAAAGAGGAAAAGCATGAAGATGCTTCTCTGACTAATCCAGAGTCAGAGCATCCAGAGGGATTGTTCCTGTATCTGGTGGTCTGCCATAGTAAAATGGCAGGTGTTGGTTCTGGTGGAACACAGACAAGTATACCTCTGGGGTGCCCCACCTCCTAAAGTTTCTTGCACCACCTGACTGTCCAAATCCCATCTATGATTGGACTAGCTGATTTGAGTCAGGGTATCTGCCCAGGTATTGTCCTTGCCTGGCAGATGAATAGCACCCATGCAGCACCCTATACTGACTCCCTGTTATCATGAGTCTTCTGCAGGCAGGGCTTGACTTTATCCATCCCTGCTTGTTTGTGTAATACATTGCAGTGGTACTGTCTCTTCTGACCCATACCACCTTCCCTGTACTAGTTGTGTGGAAACCCTTAGTGCCAGTGACACTAATTTTGACTCCAGCAGGTTTGTGCGCATAAGTGACTCTGTGCTAGCATGGTGTGAACCCCCAGATGGGAGCCACACGCTAGCAGAGATGTATCTGTTGACTGAACACTTGATGGGGATTCTTGCTGAAAAAAGGGGCCCTCTTTCCTCAGGCTGGTTATCATTTTGAACTTTGGCCTTGTTAAAAATGCCTGTTTAGTACCGTGAAGTTGAAGATAGGCCAGCACACCCCATTCTCTTTGTGGTACCTTTTGCTGTACTAGGACAGGCTCCACTTTGTGACAGTAACATGTTTTGAATCTTTTTTCTTTTTTTTTTTTTATTGTTGGCAGGGATTTGAACTCTGAGCAAATCCCTAACTTCATTGTGGTGCCTGAAATACCCCTGTTGTGGGTACTGCTGATACTGAGGCACAACTCTAGCCTGATAGAAGAAAGGCTTAATGTGAAATGATCTGTCTCTGCCTCCCCTTCCATATGTTTTAGTGAAGGGGAAGCTTTCTTTTGCAGAACTGCAACTATAGGCGTTTTTTGCATACATCCACCTTTGTCATGTAAGCCTTTATCGTTCTTCCAAGAGGGGATCACCCTCAACTGGAAAAAACATAGCCTAGGTTTGGGTATCCTGAATGAGGTTTGTGACTTTCAGACAGGCAAACCCCCTTTGAGCTACTTAATCTGCCATTTATCTGGCAGTAGTGCCTGAAAAAGCAGCAGTCATATGACTGGTATTTGGCTGCTCCCAAACCCAACTTAACTGTTTCAGCTAGATCATCTGACAGGGAAGTCTGAGCCTTGACTGCCATAGCAAGTGTAACCCCCCTGCAAATGGGGGTTCCCAAAAGACTTCCAGGAGCTTGCTTGAATGCTCCAAGCCTGAATGGTGTTTGGCATTTAAGCCATTTATCAGTGAGTGTTTTTAGAGCCTCTGGTACTGTCTCTTTAAGAGCTGTCTGCTTGCAGACATAATTAGTTTGTATGGGGGGACTGTGTGCTTCTCTGTTTGAGTACCACTCGAGCTGCTGCCAATTCACTCCATTTTTGCAGTCACTAGGAGTGCAAAGGGAACCTATCTGAAAGATGTAACTGTTTGCCAGAAATCATTTAGAGTAATAATGAAATTACAGTTTGTCTAACCTGCTTTCTTTGCAGTCAGAACTGTGTCTGCCTAGTTCCCCATTCTGGTTTTGAACTGCTGAACTGGACCAATCAGTGTGGGGTAAGCTAGCTCTAAAATGGTGCCTTGGACGAATCAGAACTTGGACTCATAATCTGAGCCAGCCACAAGAGGATTGTATGGGCAGTGACTCTGGGAGATGTAGTTTAGACTTGCGCCTTTTGGACCAACAGGAGCAGTCTATTGTGAGTGACAGCCAATCCAGTCAAGAACTGGGAGGAACTCAAAGGAAGTGCTCGGTTTTGTCTGTTGGAGTTTCAGTTTTAGCTCTGGCAGTGAAGGGAAAGGAACCCTGTGCTCCTTCAGTGCACAGTTTTAGTCGGAAACATGTGTAAGGTCCGGAGTTCCGTCTGCAGCTTTGTAACTGCTTGTTAGGACTGAATCCGTCCCTGTGAAGAGAATCAAAGGATATCTGAAGAGTAGAAACCAGGCTCACCTGTAGAAGACTGGAGAAATTGCTGAATTGCACTCGGTCTGTTAGGAACTGAGCCTGCTGTGTGTTCTCCCGGGTATTGTGCAGTAATTGCGATCGGGATAGAGAAGCAGCCTGCCTGGTATAGTACTTTCTTTTTGCCATATAAATGTGTGAGGAGTCTCGTGGAGCTCAAGAGTAGCCCTGCTGACATTGAAGGACCCTATCTTGTTTGGAGGTCGTGAGTACTAATTCAGGGTCGCTCCCTGTTGAATTGCCACATTGAATCCAAATAGAATTACTGTACTGCTGACTGTTTAACTAATTTTCTTTTCTCTGTGTGAAAGGGCCCTACCAGCTGCCACGTTTGGACTAGCCACTAGGGCTTGGGTACCCAGGGACAGTAACTGGTAGGGATAGGCCTGTGCACAGAGCCATAGGTAGATGAGTAAAGTATAAGCTAATTAACCTGATTTCCCCTGTCCTTGTTATATTCCCCTAAATAAATCAGAGCTGCTTGTTAGCAAAGTTATACTGCCTGAGGTATTTGTCTATGTTAAAGTATTGTACTGTGATTGTTGCACTGTATCTTATTTACAGGAGGTCCCAGTGCCTGAACCAGCCCTGGGGGTAAGTGTATACTGTGAAGGTAATTCTGATATATTGTGTGGGCCACTAGTGGGAAGAAAGGGGGGTTGCAGTGTCCCAGAGGGCTGTGACCAAGTAAGTTTAACTATTGCAAACCCTGACCTCTGGGTGGAGGCACCCGCCATTGGATCCAGGCCCCTCAACCTGCTAGTGGCAAATCAGGCAGGGGTAGTAGCCCCTGGGATAGTGCCATCTAGGGGTTACATCTTGGAGGCTCACCGCTAGGATTGTGTGTCCTCTAGTGGCCATATTTACAAACCACTGTTAAGAAAAAAAATAAAAATAAATGGGTACCCCGACAGAAGTGGCTGTGCATCGGCTGGTGGAGTGGTGTACTGGGGAGGAGATCGACCCCCAAAATGCTATGCTTATCCTGGACATCCCCCTTGGTATCAATACGGACACTGTGCAGGGAGTACTTTCCAAGGTGGAAGGTTTACAAAACCCTGTGGTGGTGGGTCAGCATGCTAATCTGCTCACCCACACTTTCCTGGCCCTAGTAGAGTTTAAGGATCCCATAGATAGCTCCAAAGTGCCACAGACCATTACCCCAGAGGAGCCCTCACTGCTTGGAGAGTGATAACTAAGGACAGTAAAGACCTGGGGAAATGAGCCCCACCACTATCTGAAACTTTTGAGGAGAAATTTGTAAATGGTTGCTGGGGAAGGGAAAACTGTGGAGGACTTGAAGAAACTATTCTTGCCACCTGGGGTGTTCTTCCCCAACACCTCTCCGCTCCAGTACCCGTAATGGTGACAGAACCAATGCAGACTCCTATTTCTGCACCTGCCATTAGTCACGACTCTTACCAAGGTTGAGGATCTTCTCTGGCACCCTCCCACCCCCAAGGGGAGGATGACTGGGAGACCTGGATAGACTATGTTGCCCCTGCTAGAATGGCAATGCCTGTAGCTTCTAAAAGCGAAAGAGGGTTAGGTGAGAGCCTCCGAGGTCCTGCCCTGGCTACCATCCGTGCTAAACGGCCAGTAACCTTGAAGTGACTGCACAGGCCTATCTTGAGGCCCTGGAGAATGTGTATGGGAGCCCAGATTCTGATGAAGACCTATGGTGGAGAGTAAGAGATGCACAACAGTACCAAGGGGAGTTGTTGTCTGTGTATGTATCTCGGCTGGAAAAATTGTTGCAAGAATGCCTCAGAAAGGGTAGTTTGCCAGCGATTGAACTGGACCGAACCAGGCTGGACAGGATCCTTAAGTCTGCCCCCTTCTCAGAACTGCTGTTGCTTCAGGCAAATCGACTGGAATCCCCACCCTCCTATGATGAGTTAATGAGAGAAATTCGAGGAGTTGAGAAAGCGACCGGGAGGGACCTGCACCAACAGCTCATGCCACGACCAGTGACTGAGGGTGACCCATCAAGTGAAGTTCAGGGGCAGAGGTTGGCAGTAAATGAGTGCTCTGACAAGGAAAAGATATGCCACAATGGGAGGAACTGTTGAGAGAGATCCGGGAATTCAAAACAGTCCTTTATGAAGGCCACGCCTGCAAGTACGGGCCCTGACCTATATCCGACTGCATCTGCTATGGGGTGGGGGTACCCACCCATGCTATCTCCTGCTGATAACAGCTCCGAACTCGATTCCTTGACCATGGAAGTGGAGAAACTGACGAGATGTCTCCAGATGCTTATCACAGCAGACAGAGATGGCACCAAGGTTTCCAGTTATAATACTCCCCGCCCCTGGCTCCCCAGTGGCACCTCGGCCAGTCAAACTCCAGAAAGTATGTTTTGCTATAATTGTGGGAAAGATGGGCACATGAAAGGGAATGCCGTCCTCAAAAGACACTGACAAAGTTGCATATAAGCTACAAGGAGAGCTTCGGAGAACAAATCAGTGGTTAAGAGGTGCACGAAATGATCCCAGTGAGGGCACCAAAAATGCTAATTCATGTCCTTTTGTGGCAAGGTCAGTTGCCCAGGCCCCCATTACCGCCTCTTCAGACTGGTCCAGAATAGTGGGTCCCTCCATGGAGACCACTGTAAAGGTGAATGGAGTGTCTACAAGAGCTGTATTAGACAGTGGCTCCCAAGTGACAATTATGTTCCAGGATTGGTATCAGAAGCATTTGTCAGACGTACCCTTACAACCATTAGAAGGACTGCATGTATGGGGGTTAAGTGAGAAGGCCTACCCCTATTCCGGTATATCCGAATTTGGCTGTCTTTCCCCACCTCCGTGGGCTGGAGTGGCCGAACAAGTAGAGACCCTAGCCTTAGTGTGTCCCCCACTGGACTGTATGATGGTGTCCCTTTGTTGATTGGAACAAATGCTCATATGTTCGGAAGGGTTGGCACAGTTGTGTTATGAAAAACAGGGTCAAAGACTAGTAGAGCTTTAAGAGTTCCGTGTTTAATTAAGAAGGCCTATGAGGCACAGAGAGATGCTGAAAAATAGAACCAGAGGAACCGGTCGGAATTGTATGGAAGAAGGATCCTGAGTCTCTGATCCTGGCGCCAAATGCCCAGTGTACCTTACAGGAGAGGTCCGTATCAGAAAGGATGTTAAGAATAAAATATTAATGTTGGATGCACCAGGCGATGGAAAATTGCCAGAGGGACTGCTGGTCAAGTTTAGTATTTTGCCCGCTAGAGCCCATGCTTATGCTATGAAGGGTAATGGTCCAAGTTCATAATGTGTCTGAAAGAGACATTGAGTAAATAGAGGTTGCATCCTGGCTAATGTGCTATTGTGCAGACACTGCAGTGCTACCCAGCAGCAAGAGTTCAAGGAAGAATGACAGAGTAACGCCTGACTTGTTTGATTTCGCGACTCCCTCGCCAGCTGAATGGAAAGTGAGGATCAGTGAGAAGCTTGCCCAGAGAGACCAGGTGTTTTCTTTAAAGGAATGGGATGTAGGATGCGCAAGGAGCTGAGCACAATATCTGGCTGCATGACAAAGATCATTTCGTGAGAGGTCTCGACGCCTGGCACCTGCTGACACAGATGATGTGAGCGGCATCTGCAAGAGATGTTAGCTGCTGGTGTAATACAAGAATCCAGAAGCCCTTATGCTTCCCATTGTGGTAGTGAGGAAAAGAATGGAACAGTAAGGATGTGTGGATTATCGCACCTTAAACCGGCGGACTATCCCTGATCAGTACACAATGCCCACATTCAGGATGCTTTGACTGCCTAAACGGGAGCAAGTGGTTCTCTGTGCTGGATCTCCGCAGTGGGTACTACTAGATCCCGATGGCCCCAGAGGAATGAGAAGACAGCCTTTATCTGTCCGCTAGCTTCTATGAATTCATGAGGATGCCTCAAGGATTTCAGGTGTCCCAGCCACTTTTCAACGATTGATGGAGCGTGCAGTGGGGACACATGAACTTACTAGAGTGCCTGGTATACCTAGATGATGTTATTGTGTTTGGCAGCTCACTGGAGGAACATGAGAGCAGATTATTAAGGTATTGACCGACTGGAGGACTTTGGCCTTAAACTGTCCATTGATAAGTGTCAATTCTTTCAAACATCAGTAAGTATGTGGGACACATAGTATCCACCGAGGAATAGAGACCAACCCAAGTAAAATTGAGGCCTTGACCACCTGGCCACAGCCCAAAATCTAAAAGAACTGCAAAGATTCCTGGGATTCTGTGGTTATTATCGGTGTTTCATCAAGGACTATTCAAGAGTGATCCGCCTTTACTTAACCTTACTCAAGGGTATCCCCAACCCACAAAAAATACCAAAGGTCAGCCTCAAGACTGAAAGAGTGTATTTTCATCCGAGGAAGTATTTGGGGCCCTGACTCCTGATTGTGAGACTGCTTTTCATGAGATCATATATCAACTTACCCATGCTCCAGTGCTGGCCTATGCTGATCCAAGAAAACCTTACGTCCTGCACACACATGATGCTAGCTTGCAAGGGTTGGGAGCTGTGTTGTACCAAGAGCACGAATGGCCTGAGACCAGTGGCCTTTGCCAGTAGAAGCCTGACCCCATCCAAAGAACTATCCTGTACATAAGTTAGAGTTCCTAGCTTTGAAGTGGGCTATTGTTGACCAATTCCATGAGTACTTGTAGGGGCTAAAATACTAGTAAAACTGACAATAATCCTTTGACCTCTATGTGCAGACCTCAGCTGTTGGATGCCACTGGCCATAGGTGGCTTTCTGCATTATCTACATATGACTATGCTCTCGAATACCGAGCAGGTCTGAACCACATAGATGCTGATGCTCTCCCGAATCCTGTTCCCCAGAATGATTGGGTCCGATTGGCAGAACCTGACATTCGGCACTCTGTCGGAAGTTTGAAGGGAGGAACAATGTTCCACGGACGCAGTGAACTGCATGGTGGATTGCTTGGGACCCTCTGAGAATTGCATACCTGCTGCTTATTGCCACTTTTCTGCAATAGACATTGGTGCACTGCCTCAGCTGGACAATGACAGATTCAGCGGCTCAATCCCACGATCCCATGATCAAAGCAGCTTTAGAAGCCCTCTATGCAGGAAAAGATGTGTCCAAATTACGCCCACGGATTTGAGAACTGCACTATTATACAAAGAAGGTCCTAAGTTGAAACTGATCAATAAACTGTTATACAGAGAAACAGTAGACAGAGGGGACAAGTAGACAAACAACAACTAGTCCTGCCCACTGCCTTTCGAGACTCAGTACTGATGTCCTTGCACAACCACATGGGGCACCTTGGTATAGACAGAACACTTGACTTGGTGAGATCCAGATTCTATTGGCCTAAGATGGGGCTGATGTGGAGCAACACATTTGAACTTGTAGTCGCTGCTTACAGAGAAAGCTTTGCCCCAGAGGCTGCCCCCCTTAACATCACCACCAGTGCACCCATGGAGCTGGTCTGTATTGATTTTCTGAGTTTGGAGTCAGATCAAAGAAATATCAGTAATGTGCTGGTGGTCACTGACCATTTCATGAGATATGCCCAAGCTTTCCCACCAAAGACCAGAAAGCATCCACTGTGGCCAAAGTACTTGTAGAAAACTTTTTGTTCACTATGGGGCTCCACAAAGAATCCATTCTGATCAAGGGAGAGACTTTGAGAGTCGTCTGATCAAAGAGATGCTTTCTCTGTGGGAGTGCAGAAGTCCAGAACCACTCCATACCACCCCTAGGGGGACCTCAGCCTGAACGTTTTAACCGAACTTTGCTAGATATGCTAGGCACCCTGCACCCAAAGGACAAGCTTCAGATGGAGCTAACAAATTAGCACCCTGGTACATGCTTATAACTGCACCAAAAGTGATGCCACTGGGTTCTCCCCTACCTCCTGATGTTTGGAAGAGAAGCTCGACTACCGGTAGATGTGTGTTTTGGGGTCTCCTGATGGGGGTTCAAGCTGACAACTATTTACAGTATGTGCAAAAGTTAAAGGCCCAGCTAACTCATGCGCACAACTGGCTCAAACCATGGCTGCCAAAAGAAATCTGGCCAACAAAGAAAGGTATGATAAAAGGTGAAAGCACAGGAACTCCAGGAGGGAGATCGGGTATTGCTAAGAAATCTGGGACTGCATGGCAAACACAAGATTGCTGACAGATGGCACCATCTCCTCACATTATAGTGGGCAAACTAGATGATCTGCCAGTGTACAAAGTAAGGCCTGAGAATAATTCAAAAGATGTAAAACAATGCATAGAAATCATTTACTGCCCATTGGACGAATCTTGATTGAGTCTGAGCTCCAGAAGATGCCCCTCTGACCAGTGACTAGAGCTGCTGCTAAGAAAAGATCAAGAAAGTCTGCACCTACAGAAGCAAAGTTAAAGCGCTCCCTCCACAAGTCCCAGTTGAGCATGACTGTCAGTCCATATCGAAGAAAGTGAGACTGACTTTGAATACTATCCTTCTTACAAACTGAGTCAATTGTTTCGGGCATCCCTAGTCAATACTGGAGATGAAGCTGGGCCTTCTGGACTGTCTAAGCCCCAGCTTCGTCCCTGAAGCCAATGCTCCCAGAAAGTGAAGTGCAAAGCATCAGATCAGATGAAATGGAATCATTGTGCATGGTTGAACTGTTTGAGCTTTCAGGGGAGGAAAATGATGGCTTGGGTCAGACTGGTGATACACCAGAACAAGAAGAGTATTTTGAGTGCCCTGACAGTCCACTGCCAGTGTCTGAAAGCTCTCCATGCGAGCCAAATGTTGTGGACTCAGAAACTGTAACTCCTGGAGCTGAAAGTGCCCCAAGTTCTAGCCTCTCTACCCCCATGGAGACTCCCCTGACAAGTGAGGACAATGCTGAAAATGAGGCTCAGAGTGCAGAGACTGTAACAGTTCCCCCTAGAAAGACTGGTCGAGCTGTAAAGCCTGTGGTGCACCTCAGTTATGATTTCCTGGGCCGGCCAGTGGATCTGCCTCTCAATGTTGTCCATAAAGGAGTGTATGTGTCCCCGAGCTCATTGCCCAAACTAAGCATCAGTGCTAAGTCCAAGTTACTTTTGTTGCCCTCTAAGTATGGTGCCCTTGCCCTGTCCAGCCCCAAGGTAACTGATAGAGAAGGGCCCCCTCTCTTCAGGTTTCATGTACAAGAGGTAATAACTTGAGTTATGGTACAATGTTTATGTAATACTGTGTAAAGAGTGACGTACTGCAATGTTTCAGAAATGTGTGTTCTTGGTAAAATGATATATTGACTGATGATTACATGTGTGAGCCTAATGCAAATGTATATGGTTGCAGTTGAAACTTATGGTACTTGCTTGACGCGGACGCTAAGCTTTCCCAGGCCAGGAAGGGTGTAACCCCTGCAAATGGGGGTTCCCAAAGACTTCCAGGAGCTTGCTTGAATGCTCCAAGCCTGAATGGTGTTTGGCATTTAAGGCCATTTATCAGTGAGTGTTTTAGAGCCTCTGGTACTGTCTCTTTAAGAGCTGTCTGCTTGCAGACATAATTAGTTTGTATGGGGACTGTGTGCTTCTCTGTTTGAGTACCACTGAGCTGCTCAATTCACTCCATTTTGCAGTCACTAGGAGTGCAAAGGAACCTATGTGAAAGATGTAACTGTTTGCCAGAAATCATTTAGAGTAATAATGAAATTACAGTTTGTCTAACCTGCTTTCTTTGCAGTCAGAACTGTGTCTGCCTAGTTCCCCATTCTGGTTTTGAACTGCTGAACTGGACCAATCATGTGTGGGGTAAGCTAGCTCTAAAATGGTGCCTTGGACGAATCAGAACTTGGACTCATAATCTGAGCCAGCCACAAAGAGGATTGTATGGGCAGTGACTCTGGGAGATGTAGTTTAGACTTCGATGCCTTTTGGACCAACAGGAGCAGTCTATTGTGAGTGACAGCCAATCCAGTCAAGAACTGGGAGGAACTCAAAGGAAGTGCCCGGTTTTGTCTGTTGGAGTTTCAGTTTTAGCTCTGGCAGTGAAGGGGAAAGGAACCCTGTGCTCCTTCAGTGCACAGTTTTAGTCGGGAAACATGTGTAAGGTCCGGAGTTCCGGTCTGCAGCTTGTGTAACTGCTTGTTAGGACTGAATCCGTCCTGTGAAGAGAATCAAAGGATATCTGAAGAGTAGAAACCAGGCTCACCCTGTAGAAGACTGGAGAAATTGCTGAATTGCACTCGGTCTGTTAGGAACTGAATCTGCTGTGTGTTCTCCCAGGTATTGTGCAGTAATTGCGATCGGGATAGAGAAGCAGCCTGCCTGGTATAGTACTTTCTTTTGCCATATAAATGTGGAGGAGTCTCGTGGAGCTCAAGAGTAGCCCTGCTGATATTGAAGGACCCTATCTTGTTTGGAGGTCGTGAGTACTAATTCAGGGTCGCTCCTTTTGAATTGCCACATTGAATCCAAATAGAATTACTGTACTGCTGACTGTTTAACTAATTTTTCTTTCTCTCAGTGAAAGGGCCCCTACCAGCTGCCACGGTTTGACTAGCCACTAGGGCTTGGGTACCCAGGGACAGTAACTGGTAGGGATAGGCCTGTGCACAGAGCCATAGGTAGATGAGTAAAGTATAAGCAATTAACCTGATTTCCTGTCCTGTTATATTCCCCTAAATAAATCAGAGCTGCTTGTTTCAGCAAAGTTATACTGCCTGAGGTATTTGTCTATGTTAAAGTATTGTACTGTGATTGTTGCACTGTATCTTATTTTACAGGAGGTCCCAGTGCCTGAACCAGCCCTGGGGGTAAGTGTACTGTGAAGGTAATTCTGATATATTGTGTGGGCCACTAGTGGGAAGAAAGGGGGGTTGCAGTGTCCCAGAGGGCTGTGACCAAGTAAGTTTAACTATTGCAAACCCTGACCTCTGGGTGGAGGCACCTGCCATTGGATCCAGGCCCCTCAACCTGTTAGTGACAGATCAGGCAGGGGTAGTAGCCCCTGGGATAGCGCCATCTAGGGGTTACACAAGGATAGACTGCCATAGTGACTTTTGGTATTGAGCATCAAAGGCTTGAAAGCCATGCTGTCAATTTTCCTGAAATCCTTGTTAGGAGGAATGCCAGGGTATCTTTGCCTTGTTACAGTGTACTACTCCTTGGTGAACAGGGTGGGAGAATAAAAATTCAGCTCCCTCCCTGTCCAGCTGATATTTCTTATCCAGCCTCTTTTCAAGCGGGGAAGACAGAGCTTTGAATTTGTAGAAATCTTTAAAGTATCTTTCCTGAAGAATGTATTCACAGGAAGGAGAAGCTTTTAGTGGGTGTCAGCCCAATCATTTCTCACAATATGAAAAGCGAGGAATAATTCTCAAATGCTCTGTGGGAATAGCCCAGCTCCTGTTCAGGGAAAACCTCAGTTTAATAGGTTCCCCTTTCCTCTATTTAATCATAAACATATATTCTTCCTCTTAATAATAGGAAGACTGATCAGAGGAGAAAGACTGCTTTGCAGTGGTCTGCTGTTGAGAAACAGACAGCCCTTGCAAGCCTAAAAGTTTTTTTTTGTTTTTTTTTTTAACCATTCGATGCATTTTTCCTGCACTTTCTCCTAGAAAGCTTCACAATTCCTGCAGGAGTTGTCAGGCTTTATAGCAGACACAGAAGTCCCCAAATGCTGTCCAGCAGGAGGTTCTGTGTTTGATTTATTTAAGCGAACCAGGGAGTCAGCCGGTTCAATAAGTCTAGCAGGCACAGAAGTCCCCATATGCTGTCTAGCAAGGGGTTCAGTGTGCTTAGTTTTATTTTATTTCTTAGAGGGAACCAGGTAGTCAGCCAGTTCAGCAAGCCTCTCAAGAACTGCTTATATACCCGTCTCAGGGGTAGCAATTACCATAATTGTTATGGTTTCAGCCACAGTAATTTAGGGTGTCTGCTGGTCAGAGCTAGAGGGACCCTTAGGTGGTGATAACTTTTTTTTCTTTAGCCTTATCCAGGTATATTTAAATAGTTTTCTCAAGACATGTAATGCAGATTTCACTCTGCTTGGAAATGTACATGCCCAGAGAGGAAAACAAAGACTGTTTGCCTTAACAAATATCACCACTCTGAACACATGATTCAAAACCGGGATCACCAGTTTTCTTTCTAGGTTTTTCTGACATTTTCCAATAAAACCAATAAAAGTTGTAACCGCTAAAAGAAATGTATTTATTTAAACTTTATTTAACATTCACGGTTGGTTCCCGACCGATGAGGAACCGATCGGGACCAGAAACCCAAGTAAAATGAACCAAGGCTATTGGTTCAAAACCCAGTATTAGCGGTTCTTAAAACAAGCTAAATTAAATAAAATTAAACATAACTAATGGAGTTTTTTAGTCAGAAAACTCCGATAAATGTAAAATACACTTTGGTTCCCCCCAGTTATACCGAACCGGAAGAAACCGATAAACTTACAATTTAAACACTAAAACTACAGGTTTACTTAAAACTATAAAAGTAAGAAAGCAGCAAATGAAATGTAAAGAATACTTATATCAATTTTATAAGTTTTCTCACATCAGAACAATATGATGAGGAGAGGATCTCCGAGTGTCTAGTCTTGACAGGCGAAGAGAAAAATTTGAGGATTTAGAGCAATAGTTCTTAGACTTTGTCACAGTGAGCCTCCCCAAATCCATGGAAAAGCTTTTGAGCCTCCCCAAAAACTGAAATAATCTTGGGCCTCCCCAAAGAAAAATAACATACTGTACTATGCGCAGAACACTGTGAATAAATTGAAACCCTTTTGAGTACTTGGCTCATATTCAGTTATTTGTCTTATACTGACGTGGAACCTTTGAAAAAGAGCTCCTGTGCTCAAAGGTGTTATCTGAATAATAAATAAAATAAACAAATATTATCATTCAGCTTATTGTAACCCCACAGGCCAGCCTACTTGCTCCGCTGTTTTCATTCTTGAACCATTGTTACCCCTTGTTGCAGTACCTTCATGGGTCAGACTACTTTCTGTTTCCTCTCTATATGAAATAACATTCCTCTATAAGAAATAACTTTCCTGCTCCTAAGCAACTTTCTGGATTATTTTGTCTTCTCGTTATTGCTCTGAGCACTTCTATGCTCAACCCTTGTATTTAGGCTGTTTTGCCATCAGTCTACAAATTGATCAATTACCACCACTTATTATTAGTTTTTAATATATGGATGTTCAACTTAATAGGTCTGTAAAGCAAAAAAAAATCCGGTAATAGCCTCAAAGGTTCAGTGATAATACTATTGTGAACCACTGGTAATAGTATTGCCAATCACTGGTAATACTATGGGTTTGTGCTGATAATAGTATTGTTCCAAGTGTCCGAAAAGATTCCTCCTGCCCCCACGTCATAAGCGTGCCTCCTCAATGGCCGGTTTTCCTGTGTGGGCGGGCAAAACAGTTGAAAAAACATGGCGGTGCGTCTCTCGCTTACTGAGAACGAAGTTGGTCGTCAAGGCTTCTATTTGTATTTTCTTTCCGTTAGCAAATGAAAAATATTCGGCTGATCCTGCCAATTCACTGATGAACAGCAGGTAGGATCTGAATTTTTTAAAAACAGGCAGAGGCCGGGAACTGTCAGGAGCGAGCAGACAACTCAACACACAACACAAGACAGTGTGGCAGTTCGCCATGACCCAGACAGTCCTTAACTAAACTGGCGAACCGCCCATCTCAAAAGACCCCAAAACACACTCAGATCCATATATTAAAAAAAAAATGCATGGTTCCATGTGTATTACCGGTCAGCAATACCATCTCACGGTTCTGGACACGTAGGAACCTCTCGAGCTTCGCTGTCAAGGTTCCTACATGTACAGAACCTCTCGATGGTATTACTGACTGGTAATACACACGGAACAATACATTATTCTCTTTATTATTCACATTTGTTTGCGCTATTGTTCATTGTATATTTCTTGATTGTTTTGCAGTTATCTTTTGAAATATATTCACTCCCTACCCTTCCCCAGATAAACCTGAAATGAGCCTTGGCTCATTCACATTCCCTTGTCACCTATTAGTAAATAAATAAATACAATTCACCTACTATTATCCTCTTTCGGTTTGCTTCATCTCTTCACACAAAATATATAAAACTCAAAATTTAAATATAGTACTTTTCAGACTTGCTTGAGCCTCCCCCGGAACAGGTTGGGGCCTCCCCAAGGAGGCTGGCCTCACCATTTGAGAACCCCTGGTTTAGAGCAAAGGCAGTTAGTAGAATGCAGCATTTGAAAAGTGGCCCATGCAAAAGAGTCCATCATTTGCATCATCTCTCCGGGCAGTTCTACCTTAGAAGGCTACTGCATGAAGTTATGAATATACTGAGCATTACTGGGGTTAGAACCTTATATTGGGAACAGACTTTGCATGACTGCTGTGCCGAACCTGGTATCACCCCTGGACAGAATATCAAGACTGTAATGCTTTGTAAAGGTGCGTACTGTTTTCCAGGTAGCTGCTTTACAGATGTCCACCAGGGGAACATCCCAGATAGCTGCTATGGTAGCAGCTGTGCCCCTTGTGGAATGTGCCCTCAACCCTGTTGGGAGCTTCTTTCCAGCCTTAAAGTAACAACAAATGTATATGCTGTACTATCCAGCAAGAAATTTACCTTTTTGACACTGGGTTAGCCTTTCCCACACACTCACAGGTCAGGAACAGTTGTTTTCTGTCCTGCTTATGGACTTTAGTAACTGTCAAGTAATAGCTAAGAGGTCTTTTGACGTCCACACTATAAAGATTTCTTTTACCAGAACTGAAGTGTTCAGTGAAAAAAGACAGGTAAAGTAACAGTTTGGTTCAAATGGAAATCAGAAACCATTTTAGGAAGAAAAATTCCCGTTTGTTCTCAGGACTGTGTCTCTGTGGAATGAAATGTAGTTCTGTTCAATGCAGAGAGTCTGGAGCTCACTGATTCTTCTGGCAGAAGTCATTACCACAAGGAAAATAGTTTTTCGTGTGACACATTTCAAATAAGCTAAATACATATGCTCAAAAGAGGAACCCATGAGCCTAACTACAGTATATACACATTTAGGTCCCATGCTGGCACCGGTTTCCTCTGGGGGGTGGGTGTGCAAATGGGTTAGGCCTTTAAAGAACCTTTTGAAGACAGGGTCTGAAACCCGAGAAACATTCTGTCCAACTGAAATGTAAGCAGATTGTGCAGCCAGGTGGACCTTTAAGGTACTGGACTGCAAGTCCAGTGAATGCAAATGGGTAAGATAGTCCAGCTCAGCGGGGACACCAGCCTGTGCTGATATATATTTTATTTATTTATTTATTTTTTGTTGACCGGGTAAGTGCACTAGACAAATCCTGCCTATTTTCAGGCACAACCTGGGGAGGGGGATACAGATGAATGCCAGCTGGCCTTGAACCAGATTAAGCTGTTGGTGGTATTTTTAGTGGATGAAGGAAATTTGGCCAGGACACCAGGGAAATTCCCCTACTCTTGCAGTAGAGGGCCTGTTGAATGGAGAGACGCATCATTTCTCTGTCGAGCTTGGTGGTGAATGAATGGCTGGGGCTGAGGAAGCCCAGGTGATTTTATCAGAAACCATGTGCGTGCAAGACGAAGGAACCACTGTAGGGACGACTGGAATGCACCTTACGGGTGGCCAGCAGATCATCCGTAATGGTGGTTCCTCACTGGAAGAATCAGCTGAGCAATTGAGCCTAGAGCAAAAGCAGCAGTGCTTAGCTGCAGAGCTGCTCCTCATCAGTGAGCAGCTTATAACAGAGCATCTTCGACAAGCGGAGGACCGAAAAAGGAAAAGATCGGATACCTGTCCAGGTACCGCAGCTTCCAGTGGATTTACCAAGCTACTTTCAGCGGAGGAGAGGTTCGCAGAGCCCCTTGAGCCAGTCAAATCTCCTCCTAGCCGTGACTGGAGCACCGAGGAGACAGGTTCTTGGTCTCCTGACAAGGCCCTACTAGCAGCGGGCTGGATTCCGCTCTCTGATGGGCATTGGAAGACTAACCCTGTATTGCTTACGAACATCAGCCAGTTACCAGTTCAGATAAGTGAAAATCCTGTTTCTTTTGTGAATACTTTGAATTTAAGTAGTCCCCAAACCGAAGTCACTTCTATTCCTCTGGAGGACCAGATAAATGATACTACTGGGAGCCCTGAGATAACCCCGGTTCCCCCTGCTATTTCTGGTCCCACATCAGGCTTAAACCCTGGTGAACCTGAAAAACCATCTTGCACCAGCCATTTCCACAAGCCAGTGGAATTAGCTAAAAGGAGGCATGCGATCCGCCTACCATATGTGGGCCCTCGCAAAAATCCTCCTGACAGGTTTTTCGTGGGTAAGGTTCTACTTAAAAGAAGTATGGGGTTTTCTCCTTTGGAGGTTTATGCCCTGATACATGTGCAGGAGGAATTCACTTTTGACATTAGTTTTTGCATGCCTGCACTTTTGGAAACATTTTGGTGTCGGTATATCAACCTGAAAACGAATTCCCTATGGTCTGACTTTATTGTACTTCCCCTTACCAAACAACCTTTTCGAGTTATTACTGTCTTATTTCAGAATGAAGGGGTGAACATTGTGGACATAGTACATTGGCTAGAAAAGCGATGTGACATTCAAGGAAATCCTATGCCCATTATGGATGCGGAGGGTTTTTGGAACGGAGCATGGAAATTTCACATTAAACTTCATCATAATGAACAGGATTTAATACATTTGCCTAACTGCTTCTTTATTGGAAGGGATAAAGGTTTTTTTATTTTATCTTGGTCAGCCTAGGGTATGTTTTAAATGTGGCTCATCCAAACATACCAGTACCTCTTGTGATATTTTGAAATGCTCTCATTGTGGAGAATTGGGCCATCCCAGCACCCACTGTTTTCAGCAACCTAAGTGTAACCTCTGTGAAGACCATGGTCATACTTTTGAGGACTGTTCCTCTGCTGCACGGAATACAGAGGATGCTGATTTCGGGGTTCAAGGCCATTATATTTGTTTGGCTGTAAAGCATGGTCAAGCCCCATTGGGGCTTCAAATGACCCCGGCTCCTGGAGCACTTATTCCTGAGCCACGACCTTTGATGACCCCTTTAATCCAGGACCAAGGCCTTGAGACCCAACCTACAGCTGATACTCCCCAGCTGCAGGAAGGCGTTTCTGCTGTAATTACCAACACCCCTGCATCACAGCCCCCACCGAACCTGCTTCCAGAAACAAAGATTATACTTTGGTTCAGGGGAAGAAAGGAAAGCCTGCAAAATTGAAAGCTAAATCTAGGAAAAATGATCCTGTGGGTCCCCTAGAGGTCTTAAACAAGTTTGCTATACTGTCTGATGTTCCTATGGATCCCGCTACAGAAGGAGTAGTGATGACTGAGCCCCAAGCTGACTGCTCGGACCAATCTGATCATTCCACCCTTGGTGCTAAAAGCAGAAGGGTAACAAGGGCCTCCAGTAAAGTAAAGTAAAGTGATACATCACTCATATGTAGATCATGTCTCCTTTTTCCTTTCGTATAGCTTCCTTGAATGTCAATAGCATTCAATCCCTTACTAAATGCTGCAGTACTTTTGCATATTTTATGCATAAAAACCTGGATTGTGTTTTTTTCCAGGATGTGCGGTTACATTCCTTGGAAGAGAGGTCCGCAGCCTCAACTGCATGGCTTTGGAGGGACAGTTTCTGGTCCCGGGGATGATCTATGTTCAGGGGTTGGGATTTGTTTTTTTTCTCTAATATTCAGGTTGTACATCATTTAGAGATAAATCCAGAAAGAGCTTTGAGCATGGAGAGTAGTAGAGAGTACCATGGCTGCCTGGCCCAGTCTGGTGCTATCAAGACCATTGGTGCTGACTGGGACCTGCACTTAAGAAATGCTCTGTACGCCAGAGGGAAGGAAGAAAAAGCATACAATTGCTTCCCTGGCCAACTCAGAGCCAGAGCATCCACGGGGATTGTTCCCGGATCTGGTGGTCTGCCACAGTACTGTGGAAGGTGGAGATTCTGGTGGGAGGTGAACAAGTCTACCTCTGAGGTGCCCCACCTCCTTAAAATCACTTGCACTATCTGACTGTTCAAAGCCCATTCGTGATGGGACTGGCTGATTTGAGTCAGGGTATCTGCCAAGGTATTGTCCTTGCCTGGCAGATGAATAGCCTGCAGGGACCCATGCAGCATGCTAGAGCTCCATATTTTCATGAGCCCTGAGCAGGGAGGGCTTGTTCTTATCCCTCCCTGCTTGTTTATGTAGTAAATTGTGGTGGTATTGTCTGTTCTGACCTGCGCCATATTCCCTGTACTAGTTGTGTGAAAACCTTTAGTGCCACTAACACTACCCTTAGCTCCAGCAGGTTTTTGTTCAGGAGTGACTCTACACTTGACCATGTGCCTTGGGTGGTGTGAACCCCCAGATGGGCACCCCACTCTAGTAGAGATGCATCTGCTGTCAGAACAACTGATGGGGACTCTTCCTGAAAAAGGAACCCCTTCCCTTAGGTTGGTTTCCTCTTCCCACCATTGAAGGCCCTGTAACAATGTTTTTTGTTACTAGAATTAGTTTTGAAAGAGGGTCCTTTCTCTGACACCAGTGAGCCTTGAGGTGAAATTAAATGTCCCTCATCTGTAACCTGGATTCCAGGACTGCCAGTGGCAGGTGCCATGTGGCCAGTATCTGAAGAAACTGTCTTGCAGTTTTTGGTTTATTCAGGCTGAATGAGCCTATCAGTGGGATACCCCCTGCCTTGCAGGGTATCTAGCTCTGTTCCTATGAATTGTAGTGCCTAAACAGGCTGAGTACAGACTTTCTAGATGCATCAGGAACCCTAGAGACTCTAGGAGCCCCTAGGTGAGTTGCAGCTAATCCCACTTGCTGGGGTGATTTTACAACTACCAGCCCGTGAGCTAGGTATGGGAAAACTGTGACACATTGTCTTCTAAGGTGCACTGCCTAGTACTTTGTGTACACTCTTGGGAGAGTGACCTGATGGAAGTCTGCACCTGAAGTACTTTCTGTGAGACTCCCTTATGGGGATGTGGAAATAAGCATCCTTTAAGTCCAGTGATGCCAACCATTCCCCTTTTTGGAGTGTTGGCAGAATAAGTGACCAACTTATGATTTTGAACTTTGGCTTTAAGTGCCTGTTTAGTACCCTGAAGTCTAAAACAGGCCACCGCTTCCCATTTTCTTTGTGGTACCCTTTGCTGTACTAGGGCAGGGTCCACTGCCCTTGACAGTAACAGGTTTTGAAACTCCTTTTCCAGGAGTTTTCTCTCTACATTTGTAGATGGTTTGAAAGAAAAAATTACTCACCTTAGTAATGTTGTTACTTCTAATGGAGTCTTGCTGTATTCTGACTATTGCAGTGATATCCAACCTTTGAACTGCCCCGGAGAGGAAAGAGTTAACTTTCCATGCAAGGCATGGAACGCTGAGCTCGAGCTCGGCTGAGACTCTGTCTGTTGTTGTTTGAACCTAAACCGTCAGATCTTTATGAGCTAAACTCACTGGGCATCCTGTGCAGAAACTGTAAACTTACATTAGCCAACTGGCAACTAAATCTAATAAAAAGGTTTTTTGGTTCCAAGGCAAAGACTCAAATCAGGAAACCCAAAAAACAAAACACAACACATACCCAAAATTAGAAGGGTGGGAGGCACCTCTAGGGTGCCAACACTGTTCCTGCCCACCCACATCCCAAAACCCAGGTTCTGAGAGGGGAGGCGGGGGGAGGTCAGAATACAGCAAGACTCCATTTGAAGAAACAACATTACTAAGGTGAGTAATTTTTTCTTCAAACAACATGAAGTCTTGCTGTATTCTGACTATTGCAGACTACCAAGCAGTACCTCCATGGAAGAGGGACAGAACCTACTTTGGGAATAGGCTCTGAAGCACAGCTGTGCCGAACCGAGCATCACTCCTAGCCTGGATATCCAGAGAGTAATGCTTGGTGAAAGTATGTACTGTTTTCCAGGTGGCTGCTTAACAAATCTCTAAGATAGGAATATCCCTGGCAGCAGCTAGGGAAGCAGCTGTACCTCTGGTAGAGTGAGCCCTCAAGCCTGAGGGTGGGATCCTACCTAATTATTCATAGCAGAATTGTATACAAGAGACAATCCGCCTGATAATACATCTCTTAGTGGCAGGTTTTCCCTTACCAACCTCACCATAAGTGAGGAACAGTTGGGGGGAGTGACACCTGTGACCCTTGGTGCGCTCTATGAAGTAGCTAAGGGCCCTTTTCACATCCAAGCTGTGCAACCTCCTCTACCCAGAGGAGGAATGGTCAGTGAAGAAAACAGGAAGAGACATAGACTGGTTAAGGTGGAAATCTGAAACCACCTTAGGCAAAAACTTTCTATTAGTCCTGAGGACCACCTTATCTCTGTGGAAAGAGATAAAATCAAGCTCCACTGACAGGGCCTGTAACTCACTTATGCATCTGGCAGAAGTAATGGCTACCAAGAACACAGTTTTCCAAGTCAAGTACTTCAGCTCTGCTGAGGACAAAGACTCAAAAGGGGGTTGCATAAGCTGAGCAATGCAAACATTAAGGTCCCAAGCAGGGGCAGGGGCCCTGAAGGGAGGATTGGTATGCAGCAATCCCTTGAAAAATTTACAGAATACAGGATGAGCTGAAAGGGAAGAGTGCTTGCCTGCTGCCAGGAAGGCAGAGACAGCTGTCAGATGTACTCTTAGTGTAGCTGGTCTGAGTCCCAAGCTATTGAGATGAACCATATAGTCAAGGACTGTGGGCAACCCAGCAGACTCTGGAGAAATATGCTTCCCAGAGCACCATATAGTAAATCTTTTCCACTTGGAGTTGTAGGTCTTTCTGGTGGAAGGCTTTCAAGAAGCCTTTAAAATATCCAGAACCCCTTGAGAGAGATGCAAATCAGCAAACTCTAACTCTTCAAGAGCCAGGCCTTGAGATTGAGAGATTTGAGATTCGGATACCAAACCCTCCCCTGAGAACATGTTAACAGGTTGTAATTCCTGGGAAGAGACAGGGGAAGGTGGACAACTAAGGACAACAAGAGAGGGTACCAGGGCTGTCTGTCCCAGTCTGGAGCAATCAGAATCACTTTGCAGGGTTGAGACCTGATTTTGACTAGCACCTTGAACAGGAGAGGGAAGGGGGGGGGAGCATACAGGAACTTCCCTTCCCCATTGAGAACTAGGGTATCCAGGGGGACTGAGCCCAACACTGGGGGCCTGCTGCAAAAAAGAGAAAGTTGGTGATTGTCTGGGGCTGCAAAAAGATCTATCTGCGGGGTGCCCCATCTGGAGAAGATCACTTTCAAAATCAGGGGATCTAGGGACCATTCGTGATGGCCCTGGGAAATCCTGCTGAGAGCATCTGCCAGGACATTGTCCTTCCCTGGGAGGTGCACTGCTATCAGAGAGGTATTCAGGGAATAGGCCAGAGACCACAACTTCATTGCCTTTGTGCACAAGGCCATAGACCGAGTGCCCCCCCTGCTTGTTGATGTACCACATTGTGGTGGCATTGTCTGTCCTGATCTGAACTACTTTGTTCTGAACAGATTTGGAAAAAACTTGAAGTGCTAGAAACACTGCTCTGAGTTCCAAGGGAATGATGTGAAGCAAAGATTCTTGAGGTGACCACAACCCTTGGGTGGTTAGATCCCCCAAGTGGGCTCCCCAGCTCAAGAGGGAAGCATCTGTGGTAAGGATCAAAGAATGACATTGAGTGATGAAGGGGACTCCTTGTCTTAGGTTGTCCTGATCCTGCCACCACTGCAAGGCCTGGATCAGGGTTCAAGTCACTGGGATTAGCTTGGTCAAAGAATCCTTTCTCTGGGACCAGAAGGCTCTTAAGTGAAACTGAATGTCCCTCATTTGAAATCTTGCTCCCTGGACCACTGCTGTAGAGGCAGCCATGTGGCCCAGGAGCTGCAGAAAATGCCTTGCTGGTCGAGACACCTGGAGGGTGAATGAAGAGGTCAGTGTAACAAGGGTCCTTGCCCTGTCCAGGGGAAGGAAGGCTCTTGCCTTTATTGTATCCAGCTCTGCCCCTATGAAGGTGAGGAGCTGCACTGGTTGCAAAACTGACTTTGAAAGATTCAGAAAGAATCCTAGAGAAGTGAGCAGTTGCTGAGTTATCTGTATGTGTGACTTGACTTGGTCTGGAGACTGACCTACTATGAGCCAGTCGTCCAGGTATGGAAAGACGGAGATCTTTTTTCTCCTTAGGAAAGCAACCACTACTGCCAGGCATTTTGTGAACACCCTTGGAGCTGAAGTTAGGCCAAAAGGCATTGCTCTGAATTGATAGTGGCCTGAGGGCAGCTCGAACCTGAGGTACTTTCTGTGGGAGCTTCTGATGAGAATGTGGAAATAGGCATCCTTGAGGGCCCAGGGAAACTAGCCAGTCCCCTGGCCTTAGAGAGGGTAGAATTATTCCCAGAGTCACCATTTTGAACTTTGGCTTTAAAAGGTGCTTGTTTAAATATCTGAGATCCAGGATGGGCCACCATTCTCCTGTCATTTTGGGAGTTAGAAAGTACCTGGAGTACAGTCCTTTTCCCTTGTGTAGGGGTGGAACCCTTTCTATGGCTCTCAGAGCCAAGAGGGAAGAGACCTCTGCCTCTAGGGCAAGGGCCTCTGGAGGATTTGCAGGTGGAAAGGATCTGGTTCTCATCTTGGGAAATTTTTTGAAGCTGAGAACCAGTCCCTGGCTTACTACTTCCAGGACCCATTTGTCTGATGTTAAAGACATCCAGTCCTGGACAAAGTAAGCCAGCCTGCCCCCTACTGGTGGTGGAGAATCGGCCCGGGCAAACCCATCAGGGTGCCTGTTTGGCAGGGGCTTTAGGCTGAGGGGTGGTAGCAGGCCTGCTTGTACCCCCGTCTGCCTCTCCCTCTGAAGAACCCCCTCTGGGCAAAGGCAGAAGAGGAGGCCTGGGCTTGGTAGAAAGGCCTATGAAAAGGGCTGCCCATGTCCCTGGAATGCTGACTCTGGGGAGTGGCTTGCCTTTCCTTGGCCTGACCACTCCTATAGGTGGTCCTGTATTCATCCATTTTCTTCATGTAGTTCTCTGTTTGCTCCCCAAACAGAGAATTACCCACAACAGGAAAATCCATGGCCTTAGTCTGGGTATCCTGAGACAGGCTAGTACATCTGAGCCAAGCCATCCTACGAAGGGCCACAGATGTAGCCATGACTCTAGATGAGACATCATTGGAGTCCACTGCAGCATGAAATTGCACATTGGATGCCTCAATACCATCTGCAGCCACCTGCTCCAGCTCCTCGGCAAGCTGGCCAGGGACCTGTTTAGCTAGAGCCATTACAGTGTCCCATCTAGACTTCTGGTATCTAGCTGTTTAGGCCATATAATTAGCCTGCCTGAGTCCCAAAGATGCTGCCATGTATTGTTTCTTTGCCATGGCATCAATCCTCCTGGAGTCCTTATCTGGGGGTGACATGGCTGCATTACTGGGAAAGGAACTTCGTATCTGGGCCTGAAAGAGTATACCTCTTGTCCATTCTCTTGTCCACAGGAGGTATAGAATTAGAAGTCTTTAAAATTTTTGTTGTCTGTTTCCCAAAAGACTTATGAAGGGGAATAGACAGCCTCCTGGACTCTGGGATATCCATCATCTCAACATAATCAGGCTCCTCCTGATCCTCTACAGCTTCTTCCATAGGAAGCTGAAGAGTTTCAGCCACTTTTTTTTGTAAAACATAAAATGGGAAGGGGACTCAGAAAGCCTAGGAGGAGAAACCCCTGAAGGTCTGTCTGGGGAGATGTCCGGGTCAATGGGCACATCCAGACTTTCATAATCACCATCACTATCCTCATACTCTCCTTCCTCCTCCTCCGGTTCATAAAAATCCTCTAAATTATAATCCGGAACCAGGGGAACCGACTGAACCGAGCCCCTAACCAATGGTGCTGGTTCAGTCGGAACCGGGGTTAGCGACTGAACAATCCTTATTGCTTTGGCTATTTCAGCAGCGGTCGGAGAAAGAACTTGTGGATCCGAACCGGCTGACTTATCCATTCTTTTTCTTTTAACTGGACCTGACTCCTCAGAGTCGGTTCTCCTTTTGCCCAAAGAAGTTTCGCCCTGGTCAGAAGGCACTCCTTCTGGTTCGGTTGGAACTGAACTGGGCTGGCCATCCCAGGTCAGCAGACTTTTTGGCCTCCCTTTCCCTCAGCCTACCTACTCTCTTTTCCAGGGTAGCTGAGGGAAAATTTTTGCAAATCTGGCAGTCTGAATCGAGGTGGTCAAACCCCAGACAATAAACACAGGTGGTGTGGGGGTCAGCCTTAGCAAAGGCTTCCCCACACACACTACAGTGTTGAAACCCAGTGGGCCCGATTTTTTTCTTGGGTTTCTCAGACATGGCCAGTCCTAACCAAACTTACCCTTTTTTGATCAATCCAAGGCAAGACACCCTTATCGGTTCCTGACCGTGTTACGGGTCGTGGAAAAAAACGTAATGAAATCCTTTTTTTTAGAACCAATAAGTACTGGTTACCACACTCTAAAAGTAGAAAAAAACTCTTTTAAACAAACCTGATCGGTTCAAACCGAACCAATTCAACGTTTACAAGTTCCTCACAGAAGCAAACAATAATAAACCTATCTAGTACTCACGGTACCACAGACAGAGACTGAACGGACAGGTTAGATGGAATAAATTCGGTTGAAACCGATAAAAAATTACACTTTAACCGACTAAATTGAACTGAGCAAAGGAGAAATCTCCGGAGCGACTCTTCAGTGAGGCGGAGTAAAGAATCTGACGGTTTGGGTTCAAACAACAACAGACAGAGTCTCAACCAAGCTTGAGCTCAGCTTTCCATACCTTGCATGGAAAGTTAACTCTTTCCTCTCCAGGGCAGTTCAAAGGTTGGATATCACTGCAATAGTCAGAATACAGCAAGACTTCATGTTGTTTGAAAACTTTTTTTTTTTTTTTTTGATTTGATTTTTCTAGGACTGGAAAACTGAGTAAGCCTGCCTCCCTCAGGTAGTGGGGAGGCAGCCTGAGAAGACATGTCAGTTCCTGAAATACCACTGCTGTGGGTACTGCTGATACAAAGTTGCAACCATGGCCTGGTAAAAGAGGCCTGCTGTGCAGTGATCTGCCCCTGCCTCCCATTCCATATGTTTTAGTGGAAGGGGAAGCCCTTTGTTTTGCTGAAGTGCTACTGTAGGTGGTTTTGTATTCATGCACCTTTTTCATGTAAGCCTTTATTTTTTCTCCAAAAAGGGACTTACCCTCGACTGGGAAATCCACAGTCTTGGTTTGGGTATCCTGAATGAGGTTTGTGACTCGCAGCCAGGCAAACCTCTTCTGAACCACTGTATTTGCCATCCATCTGGCAAGAGTGTCATTAGAGTCAGCAGCCATCTGAACTGGTATTTGGCTTTCCCAAATCAAATTTAGCTGTTTCAGCAAGATCATCTGACAGGGGAGTCTGGACCTTGACTGCCATAGCAGAGGCTGACTACCACAGTGACTTGGTATTGACATAGGCTTGAAACTTTGCCTGCCTAATGGCCAAGGAAGCTGATAAATGTCCCTTTTTACCATGTTGTCAATTTTCCTGGTTAGGAGGATAGGATCCCAGGGGTATCTTTGCCTTGTCACAGGCTGTCACTTGTACTACTGCTTGGTGGACAGAGTGGGAGAATAAAAATTCAGCTCCCTACCTATCCGGCTGATATTTCTTATACTGCCTCTTATCAAGAGGGGAAGCAGAGCTTGGAGTTTGTAAAATCTTTAAAGTATCTTTCTTGAAGAATATATGCACAGGAAGGAGAAGCTTTAAGTGGGTGTCAGCCCAATCATTTCTCACAAACGTGGAGTGTGAGGAATAATCCTCAGATGCTCTGTGGAGAGAGCCAAACTCCTGTTCAGGGAAAAAAACTCAGGTTTAATAGGTTCCCCTTCCTCCATTTCATTATAATGACATATTCTTCCTCTTTAAATAACAGGAAAACTGAGCAGAGGAGATAGACAGCTTTGCAGGGGTCTGCTGCTGAAAAGCAGACAGCCCTTGTAAGCCTGAATGACCTTAGAAGCCTGAAATTTCTGCAGGAGTTGGTAGGCATTATAACAGACACAGAAGTCCCCAAATGCTGTCCAGCACGGGGTTCTGTTTTCTTTGATTTCTTTGAGGGTACCGGGGAGTCAGCCGGTTCAGCAAGCCTCTTAGGAACTGCTTGTATACCCGTCTCAGGGGTAGCAGTTACAATAATTGTTGAGGTTTTAGCCACTGTAATTCAGGGTGTCAGCTGGTCAGAGCAAGAGGGACCCTTAGGTGGTGATAGTCTTCTCTTTAGTCTTATCCAGGCATTTTCAATAGTTTTCTCAAGACATGTAATGCAGATTTCACTCTGCTTGGAAATGTTCATGCCCAGAGAGGCAACACAAAGACTGTTTGCCTTAGCAAAATTTCACCACGCTCAACACATGATTCAAAACTGAGATCACCAGTTTTCTTCTCAGTTTTTCTGACATTTTCCATGTAATAACTGATAAAAGTTGCAACCACTAAAAAATGTATTTATTTAAAGTTTATTTAACTTTTGTGGTCGGTTCCGGAACCAATGAGGAACTGATCGGGAACCAGGAACCAAAGTAAAATGAACCAAGGCTATCGGTTCAGGAACCAGTATTTAGTGGTTCTTAAAACAAGCTAAATTAAATAAAATGAAACATAACTGAGTTTTTTAGTCAGAAAACTCTGATAAATATAAAATAAACCTCAGTTTACCCCCGGTTATAATGGACCGGGAGAAACCTAGAAAACTTACAATTTAAGCACTCAAACTACGGTTTAACTTAAAATACAAAAAGTAAAAGGCAGCAAATGAAATGTAAAGAATACTTATACATATTTTATAAGTTTTCTCACATCAGAATAAGACGATCAGGAGAGGATCTCCGAGCGTCTAGTCTTGACAGGCAGAGAGAGAAATCTGGAGTTTAGAGCTAAGGCAGTTAGTGGAATGCAACATTTGAAAAGTGGCTCATGCAAAAGACTCCATCATTTGCATATGTTCCATCTCTCTAGGTGGTTCTACCTAGAAGGCTTACTGCATAAACTTATGAATACCTGAGTATTACTGGGGTGAGAATTTGGGTTCTGCAAGATTTTAAATAAATCATTTTTAAAGAATTTATTTACTGGCAGGAGAATTTTCTTTGTGGGTGTTAGCCCCATCACCTCCAGATATTCAACCTCCTCCTCATCTTCTATGACCTCTGAAGTAGCTAGGTCAAGAACATCCACTATTTTCCTTACAAAGGAAAAATGAAAAGAAAAATCTTCTGGTCTAGGAGGAGAGCCAAATTCTTGCTCTGGTGAGATCTCCGGTTCAATAGGCTCACCATCATCAACTTCTGGTTCATCATAATCCCCATAACTCCATCTTCTGGGAGAGGAGTTCAGAGGAAGGAGTTGGTTCTTGAAGCCTTGGAGGAGGGAGGGCAGGGGCAGGTATAAAGCCCTGTATAGCCTGAATGACTTTCATGGCCTGGGCAATCTCCCCCGCAGCTGGCAGGCTGTGAGGCACAGAAGAAACCCTTTTTGGTTTATCCTGGGGTTCGACGTGCTTTGTCTTTTTGGTTTTCTTGGAGGGGGCCGGAGAGTCAGCCAGACCACCCATCCTTTTTAAGGTGCCTGTATCATAATTTTCAGGGGTGTGTAAAGAAGAGACAGTGGTTTCAGCCGTAGATTTGGAGGGTGCTGGCTGGTCAGAGCCCAAAGCACCCTTGTCAAGTCTCTTTTGCAACCTTTCCAATCTTTTTCCTCTGTTTTTTTTGTGGAAAAGACTTACAAATTTCACAGTCTGTAAAAAGATGTTCGGTTCCCAGGCAGACTACATAGCGTTCATGCTTGTCTGCTTTGGCAAAAATATCCCCACACTTCAGACAATTTTTAAAACCTGGAGGTCAGTCTTTTTCTTTGTTTTTTTAGACAGCTCCATTTCCAGGAGAAAAATCACAACTGCAAAAGAATAAAGTTTTTTTTGTTTTTTGGTCAGTTCCGGAACCGATCAGGATCAGAAAATGAACCGAGAGTTTTAAACTCGGAACCGGGTTAGCGGTTGAAAGAAACCAGATCAGCGGTTTCAAAAACAATAATGTAAACCTGGCACCAAACGTTCAGGTCAGATACACGCCCCCATTTAACACCCTTTGTTTTAGCTCCATGCTGCAATTTGTTGGTTTTTTTTTTTGTCTACTTTTCCATTTGCAAATTATACTGTAAAGCCACTAGAGGGCAACAAGACGTGTATGTTGCAATCCTCTTCCCAATGCTCTCCCCTAACACTTCTAGTCCTGGTTCATTCACACCTAAAGCAAATTATCTACATCCGAACATTCAGTGGTGTGATCTGACTCTGTAAGTCTGTACAAAGCCTCTACTACCCTACCCAGAATGGTTTCCATCTCCCTCCTACTCACACCCTTTCTGGTTCTTACCCTTATCCCAGTCTCCCCCTCTACACCTATTGCCACTTCTCTCTCCCCTTCCCTTTCAGATACCTTCTTCATCCTGTCAATCACCCCCACAGCTCCTCTTGTAAACAGACCCCACTTTCCCGTCTACCCTCCAACCTCTTTCCCTTCCTAGTCACTTTGCCTTTCTTCATTTCCTTATCTCCTTCTCTCCATCCCTCCCTCCCTCTTCCCCTCCCTCCCATATTTCTCTAATTACAAAAGTCCTAAACTTCGCTATTTCATCCTTGCCCTCCTCCTTCTTTCATCGGGGAACATCCACCCCAACCCTAGCCTTATTTCTTCTCGTACCCTGGCTCCTTACCCAAACAATATGTCTCCTAACCCCACTTCCACTACAACTCTTCCTAACAGGTTGAAGCTCCTCCAGCTGAACATATGCAGCCTGCTACTTAAAACCAACCTCCTACAAACTCTTATAATTTCATACACCCTTGACACCCTAATTATTACTGAGACATGGCTCAAAAAAAGCATCCCTGACAATGCCATTGCTATCCCTGGGTATTCCCTCTCCAGACAAGATTGATCGGGTCATGGAGGGGGAGTAGCCATGTATATCCTGTCCTCACTACAGTTTACTACCACCCTATCTACCTCCATCCAAGCTACCTACAAAGCCCTTGTCACCTGCATTACCCTTCCTTTTTCAATCCCAATCTTTGTGGCTGGCATCTATTGCCGCCCAAGCATTCAACCCTCGGTCACGACTAAACTCAATCTGGTGAACTGTTCATAATCAGTGACATGAATCTAAATTGGTTGTCTCCCAAGTTAAACAAGCTACACAATGATGTCACTGCTCTAAACCTCACTCAACTTATACTTGAGCCCATACGCCCTAATCCCAAAACACAAAGCCACACCCTATTTGACTGGGCACTCAAAACCCACCCACACCACGTCATTAAATCTGGTCTCCTCCCTGATGCCCTTAGTGATCACAACCCCATTTTCATTGTACATAAGGTCCCTCACCCCAAATCTCCCCCTAAAATCATACAGCTTCGGTACTTTAAATCCTCAGACCTTACCCCACTCAGCTCTGTACTTGCTTCCACCGACTGGGCTCCCCTCTCCACTGCCATTTCTGTCGACCAAGGCCTTGACTATTTCAATGATAATTCATTGCCACCTGGAATGCCTTTGCTCCTTTCAGAAGGACCAGAGTCCGTGGGCTTCACCTCCCCTGGATCAACCCCGAACTACTGGCCTGCTTCAGAGAGCATGACCGGGCTTGGAGAAAACACGAATCTACTAAACATCCAAATGATTACACCAAGTACAGAATGCTATACAATTCATGTACTAAAGCTACTAGACTGGCTAAATCCAATTATTTCAACTCCTCATTCCTGACTAACATTAGCTCTCCATCTAAATTCTGGACAGTAGTTCGTGCCCTATCCCCGGTTCTCAAAATAAATAACTCCCTAGTTTCCGACCCTGGCTCCGTGGCCAGTTAATTTAATGCCTACTACACCTCGTGCGCCACGTCTCTTCTAAATTCCCTCTCCCCCTTACCACCTACTAACTTCAGCCCTTCACCTCAGCCAGTGCCTACCGCTACCCCTTTTTCCTTTTCTACTTTCTCCTCTGATGAAGCTCTTAGTGCTCTCCTATCCCTCAACCTCTCTAAAGGCTCCTCACCAGATGAGCTTGATCCTAAACTTCTCTACCTTTCTGCTCCTGCAATTGCTTATCATATCTCCCTAATCCTTAACCTCTCCTTTATTTCTGCCCAAGTACCCCCATCCTGGAAACACACCGTAGTCCTTCCTCTCCCCAAGGGTGGTGACACATCCACTCCTGGCAACTATCGCCCCATTTTCCCTCCTTCCTACCCTTGCCAAACTTCAAGAACATTTAGCGCTCTCTCAACTATCACTCTTCCTCTCTGACTCCTCCTTCTTCACCTCCTTCCAATCTGGTTTTCAGAAGAACCACTCAACAACTTCCTACCTCATCAAGCTTACTGACTTCTTCTTTTCAGGGATGGATGATGACTTGATCACCTCTGCCATCTTTGATGACCTAGCCAAAGCTTTTGACACTGTTTCCCATCCCCTGCTTCTCGATTCCCTCTCCTCAGCTGGCCTTGCTCCATCAGCCACCAACTGGTTTAAATCTTATCTCATTGGCAGGACCCAATCCGTGAGAATCCTTGATTCCATCTCCCCTCCACTCCCCATCAACACTGGTGTCCCTCAGGGCTCAGTGCTTGGTCCCCTACTCTTCTCCATTTTCCTTAATGATCCTCCCACATCCTGCTCATCCTCGTCTATCCACATATACGCTGACAATACTGTTTTATACAGTTCTGGCAAAAACCCTGCTGCTGTGGAAACCAGCTTACAGCATGACTTCAACCAAGTTCAGTTCGGGTTTGCTTCTCACCAGCTTTTTCTAAATGCCAACAAGATAGTCTCAATGACCTTAGGCACCAGGCAGAGGCTCTCTAGGCTCCCGGCCCTACCCACCTTTCACATCCTTGACGGGACCATTCTGGAGGACACTTCCTCATTTAGATATCTGGGGGTTTGGCTGGACCAGCACCTCAACTTCTCTGTGCATATCGATGCTATCCTGAAGAAACTACGCCCCAAGCTTGGTGCTCTGTACAGGAATCATAGTTGTACCCTGCTGACTGCAAAGCGCGAAATTATCCAGAAGATCATACTCCCCATCTTTGACTACTGTGATGTAGTCTATGGTGCAGCTCCCCAATGTTCCCTGACTAAGTTGGACACTCTCTTTAACTCCTTCTGCCGCTTTGCTCTCAACTCCCCTTCCTGCTCCCACCACTGTGAACTCTATCGCTCTCTAACCTTCCTTCCACTATCTCACAGACGCATCTCACACTGTGCCAAACTAACCTCCAAATTCTGGTTCACAGTGCTCACCTTCTTTCTCTCATCCCCTCTCTCTCCACTCCACATCCTCCACTCTCTCAGATCTAATGATGCCCGCACCTTGATGATCCCTCGCCACTCCACCCTCATCGGTCAGACTGGTTTCGCCCATCGCTTCCCTAAAATCTGGAATTCCCTCCCCCCTCAAATATGACACTCCTCCTCCTCCAAATACTCCCTTACCTCTGCCCTAAACAATTACCTCTCCCTCAGCTGTTCCTGCTTTAACCATCCTCAATACCTATCCCCAGTTTCTGCCTTCCTACCCTGACTCCCCCCCCGGCAGGGTTCTCAACATCCTGAAGGGGGAATCAGAAAATGGCTACCCCTTCTCCTCATATTCAGTTCTTGCTTCTCCTCCTCTCTTCTCCACCTGCCTTTCTGGGTCACTTGTGTGCACAACCTACCCCATCCTTTTTATTCCTACAGCACTTGCGTACAACCTCAAGCCTGCTCCAGGTACACTCATCCACTATAAATGGTTTTGTAACATTATTACTGTTTTGTACATTTATATGTTCTTTTGTACGATTTTGGACATGTATTGTAATTTACCCAATGTTCCACTACTGTTTATTGTACAATAAGAAAAAATTACTCACCTTAGTAATTGCTTTTCTTCTCATGGAGTCTTGCTATATTATGACTATATGCAGTCAGCCACTGCAGCTGAACTGCCCCGGAGAGGAAAGAGTTAACTCCAGAGAGTCTGAGTTCCACAGTCTTAGGGCGCTATACAAAGCTCTATCTGGCCAGTTTCAAATGAAACTGTCAGATCTTTTTAAGCTAACACTAGCAACAAGTCTGTGTGGAAAGCTCTACACTAGCCAAGTGGCTACCTACTAGTAGGAATAACAACAATATAAACAACAATATAAACAGCAATAATAATAATAACAATGAATAATAGTATTATTAGTTTCTCCTAACAAGCACTATTACACCCCTTCCCCAAGACTCAAGTCCAGGAAGGGAAACATATCACTTAAAACAGAAATACCTAATTCCTAACCCTAAATAAAGGGGTGAAGGAAGAACTAAAATGGCATGACACAGTGCTTGACTAATTTGCCACCCCTACCCAAGTAGAAGTTCTGAGAGGGCAGGAGGAGGTGGTCATAATATAGCAAGACTCCATGAGAAGAAAAGCAATTACTAAGGTGAGTAATTTTTCTTCAAACACCATGAAGTCTTGCTATATTATGACTATATGCAGATTACACAGCAGTACCTCCATGGAGGAGGGTCAGAACCTACTTAGGAAATAGGCTCTGAAGCACAGCTGTGCCAAAACGAGCATCTCTCCTGGACTGAATATCCAGGGAATAATGCTTGGTAAAAGTGTGAACTGTTTTCCAAGTAGCAGCTTGACAGATTTCAAGAATGGGAATATCTCTAGCAGCCGCTAGAGATGCAGCTGTACCCCTGGTGGAGTGAGCCCTCAGTCCTGAGGGGTTCTCTACCTAGTTTTTGATAAAAAAATTGGATACAAGAGACAATCCACCTTGCAATTGTCCTCTTAGTGGCAGGTTTCCCTTTGCCAACCTCGCCATAGGTAAGGAAGAGTTGGAGGGATTCGAACCTGTGACCCTTGGTGCATTCCAAATAGTAGCTTAAGGCTCTTTTGACGTCCAAGCTGTGCAGACTCCTCTCACCTGAGGAAGAATGCTCAGTGAAAAATACTGGAAGAGAGATGGATTGGTTCAGGTGGAAATCTGAAACCACTTTAGGCAAAAACTTTCTGTTAGTCCTGAGAACTACCTTATCTCTGTGGAAAGAGATAAAATCTTCTTCCACTGACAGGGCCTGTAGTTCACTTATGCGTCTGGCAGAAGTGATAGCCACTAGGAAAACAGTTTTCCAAGTCAGAAACTTGAGCTCTGCTGAGGACAGAGGCTCAAGGGGGTTGCATTAACTGAGCAATGCAAACATTCAGGTCCCAAGCAGGGAGCTGGTTCTCCAAAAGGAGGGTTGGTGTGAAGTAACCCTTTAAAAAACTTGGAAAGCACAGGGTGAGAAGAAGGAAGCAGGCTTCCTGCTGACAGAAAAGCAGAGAGCTGCCAGATGAACCTTTAAGGTAGCTGGCCTAAGGCCTAAGGAATTTAAATGGACCAAATAGTCCAGTAAAATGGGCAGATCAGCAGATTCTGGGATAATCTGCTTCTCAGAGCACCAGATGGAAAACCTTTTCCACTTAGAATTGTAAGTGGCTCTAGTGGAAGGCTTCCTTGAAGCCTTTAAAATATCAAAACACCTTGAGAAAGGTGTAAGTCAGCAAATTTAACTCCTCAAGAGCCATGCCTTGAGATGGAGGGATTTGAGGTCCGGATACCACACTCTCCCCTGTGCACAGGCCAGTAAGTCGTGGACTCTGGGCAAGCTCAGGGCAGGGTGGACTGTCAAGGACAGAAGCAGTGGGTACCAGGGCTGTCTGGCCCAATCTGGAGCAATCAGAATCACCTTGCAGGGCTGAGATCTGATTTTTACTAGTACCCTGAAAAGAAGGGGAAAGGGGGGAAAGGCATACAGGAACTTCCCTTTCCAATCCAACTGAAAAGCATCCAGGGGGACTGATCCCAGCACTGGAGGCCTGCAACAAAACAGAGGAAGTTGGTGGTTGTCTGGGGCTGCGAAAAGATCTATCTGAGGGTGCCCCATCTGGCAAGACTGACCCCAGCACCTGAGGATTCAGAGCCCATTCGTGATGGCCCTGAGAAATCCTGCTGAGGGCATCCGCCAGGACATTGTCCTTCCCTGGAAGGTGAACTGCTATCAGGGAGGTGTTCAGGGAGTAAGCCAGAGACCACAACTTCATTGCTTCGGTGCACAAGGCTGATGACCGAGTGCCCCCTTGCTTGTTGATGTACCACATTGTTGTTGTGTTGTCTGTCCTGACTTGAACTACTTTGTTCTGGACAGAAGCTGAAAATGCCTGAAGAGCTAAAAGGGCAGCTCTGAGTTCCAAAAGATTGATGTGGAGCAGAGATTCCTGGGGAGACCACACCCTGAGTGGACAGGTCGCTCAGTGAGCTCCCACCCTAACAGGGAAGCATCCGTGGTGAGGGTGAGGAGTGGGAAACGGGAGTGAAAGAACCCTTGTTTTAGATTGCTTTGATCCTGCCACCAGTGTAAGGCCAGGATCAGGGTTTGATCACTGGAACCAATTTGGAAAGGGGTCCCTCCTTTGAGACCAATAGGCCCTCAAATGGAACTGAATGTCCCTCATCTGGAATCTTGCTCCTTGCACTACAGCTGTGGAAGCAGCCATGTGCCCTAGGAGTTGCAGAAAATGCCTTGCTGGTCGAGAGACCCGCAGGGTAAAGGAGGATGTCAGGGCAATGAGTCTGTCTACCCTTTCCGAGGGGAGAAATGCCCTGGCTAACTTTGTGTTCAATTCTGCACCTATGAAAGTTAGTACCTGAACTGGTTCGAGAACTGACTTTGGTAAATTCAGCAGGAATCCCAGGGAAGTGAGAAGCTGCTGGGTGACTTGCAAGTAGGATTTTACCTGATCTGGGACTGACCCACTATGAGCCAGTCGTCCAGGTAGGAAACACAGCAATCCTTGCCTTCTTAAATGAGCCACTACCACAGCTAGACATTTTGTGAATACCCTTGGCGCAGAGGTAAGGCGAAGGGCATTGCCCTGAACTGGTAGTGGCCTGAGGGTGGTTCGAACCTGAGGTACTTTCGGTGAGAAGGCCTGATCAGAACATGAAAATAGGCATCCTTGAGGTCAGGAAGCTAACCAGTTCCTGGCCTCAGGGAGGGCAAAATCATTAGTCAGAGCTAACATTTTGAACTTTGGTTTCAAAAGATGCTTGTTCAGGTACCTTAAATCTAAAATGGGCCGCCATTCTCCTGTCTTTTTGGGGTAAGAAAGTATCTTGAGTACAGCCCCTTGCCCTGATGGCAGGAGGACCCTTTCTATGCTTTGCAGTCCAAAGAGAAGAAACCTCTGCTTCCAAAGCAAGGCTTCTGAAGGATTTGTAGGAAATGTCTGGCTCTCATCTTCGGAAACTGTTTGAAGCTGAGAACCAGACCCTGGCCTATTACCTCCAGAACCCACCTGTCCGAAGTTAGGGACACCAGTTCTGGCTGAAATAAACCAACCTGCCCCCCACTGGTACAGGAGAATCGGCCCTGGGCACCCCATCAGGTGCCTGCTTGGCAGTAGCCTTAGGCTGAGGGGAAGGGGACGGTTTACTTGTGCCCCGTCTACCTCTGCCTCTAAAGAAACCCCTCTGTGCAAATGCAGAGGAGGCCTGAAATTGGTAAAAAGGCCTGTGGAAAGGCCTGCCCCTACCTCTGGGAGCGTGCCTCTGTGGAGTGGCATGCCTCTCCTTAGCCTGGGCACTTTTGTAGGTAGTTCTGTATTCATCCATCTTTTTCATATAGTTTTCTGTTTGTTCCCCAAACAGAGAATTACCCACAACAGGAAAATCCATAGCCTTTGACTGAGTATCTTGGGACAGATTAGTGCATCTGAGCCATGCCAACCTATGGAAAGCTACAGAAGTGGCCATGACCCTAGAGGAAACATCATTAACATCAACAGCAGTATGAAATTGAACTTTAGAGGCTTCAATGCCATCAGCAGCCACCTGTTCCAACTCACTAGCCAGCTGGCCATGGGCCTGCTTGGCTAACTGCAATCTGTGTCCTACCTAGATTTCTGATATCTAGCCACATAAGCCATATAATTTGCCTGCCTGAGTCCCAAAGAAGCTGCCATATACTGTTTTTTCGCCATGGCATCAATCTTCCTGGAATCCTTATCAGGAGGATGTGAGGCCAGAGGAATATTAGCCTTGTCACAGGCTGCAGCTTGTACCACACCACATGACTACACTGCTCAGTGAGGAAGTCTGTATCAGAGCCTGACAAGGTATATCTTCTGTCCATTTTTATCTACAGGAGGAACAGAATGAGGATTTTAAAAATCTTTGTTGCTTGCTTCCTAAATGACTTATGCAAAGGAATAGACAACCTCCTAGACTCTGGTATATCCATCATTTCTACATAATCAGGCTCCTCTTGTTTATCCACAGCTTCCTCTAAAGGAAGCTGGAGGGTTCTGCAACCTTTTGTAAAACATAAAATGAGAAGGGACTCAGACAGAATAGGAGGAGATTCTAAAGGTCTGTCTAGAGAAATGTCCGTGTTCAATGGGCACGTCCAGACCCTCCCAGCCACACATGTAATGATTAAATTCGTCCTCCCTCTCCTGTGGTTCATAAAATTCTCAACATCATACTCCTGAACCACTGGCACTGAACGAACCAACCTTTTACCAACTGTAGGTGGTTCGGCAGGACCCTGAGACAGTGACTGGACAATCTGTATGGTTTAGCTATTTCTGCAGCAGTTGGAGAGACAATTTTGGACTCCAAACCTACTGATTTCTTAGCCTTTTCACTGAGACTGGTTCCCTAGACCAGCCTTCCTTTGCCGAGGAAGTCTCGCCTGGTCAGAGGGCACTCCCTCTGGTCCAGTGGGTACTGGACCGGCCAGCCATCCGGGTCAGCGGACTTCTTGGCCTCTCGTTCCTGAGCCGGCCCAATCTCTTTTCCAGGGTGGCTGCAGGAAATTTTTACACCTGGCAGTCTGACAGGAGGTGGTCAGCCCCAGACAATAAACACAGTGGTGTGTGGGTCAGCCTTGGCAAAGGCTTCCCACAGACATCACAGTGTTGAAACCCAGTAGGCCCTTTTTTCTTTTGGGTTTCTCAGACATAATGCCAGCCTAATCAAAAACTTGCCCTTTGATGGCAGTGCCAGGCAAGACACCTTATCGGTTCCTAACCGTGTCACGGTATTGAAAAACTATTTTAAAAGCAAGGTTTTTTAGAACCGATAAGAACCGGAACCGCACTCTAAAAGCCCAACCACACTTTAAAACGTTAAATTAAGCAAACCGATCGGTTCAAAACCGAACCGATAATTGAATTTCCACACAGACTTTAAATTTTCTACTTACGGTTTACCAGATAGAGCTTTTAACGAAATGCAGTAAAATAAATACTTTTGCCAGTTCAAATGGACGAAAATACTCGCTGAACCGAGAAATGAACCGATGTGAAGGAGCTGATCTCCGGAGACTGTTCAGTAAAGCGGAGTAAAGAATCTGACAGTTTCATTTGAAACTGGCCAGATAGAGCTTTGGTATAAGCCCTCGCTGTGGAACTCAGACTCTCTGGAGTTAACTTTTCTCGGGCAGTTCAGCTGCAGTGGCTGACTGCATATAGTCATAATATAGCAAGACTTCATGGTGTTTGAAGAAAAATTACTCACCTTAGTAATGTTGTTCTTCTAATGGAATCTTACTATATTATGACATATGCAGTCAGTCCCAACCTTCGAACTGTCGAGGTGAAAGTTAACTTTCCATGCCAGGCATGAAATCTGAGCTCGAGCTCGGTTGAAAACTCTGTCTGTTGTTCTTCAAACTCAAACTGTCAGATCTTCACGAGCTAAACTCACTAAGGTCCTGTGTGGAAGCTGTAAACCTACACTAGCCAACTGGCTACTAAATATAAGAACACATTTTTTGGTCCCAAACAAAGACTCAAGTCAGGAGACCCAAAAAATGAAAAACACAACACCCAGACACCCCAAAAAAGGGGGGGGGGGTGAATAACAAGGTGGGCATCTACTAAGTGCCAACACTGCTACTGCCCACCCACATCCCAAAAACAAAGGTTCTGAGAGGGGAAGGCAGGGGGGAGGTCAGAATACAGCAAGACTCCATTAGAAGAAGCAACATTACTAAGGTGAGTATTATGTTCTTCAAACAACATGAAGTCTTGCTATATTATGGCATATGCAGACTACACAACAGTACCTCCATGGAGGAGGGACAGAACCTACTGAGGAAATAGGCTCTGAAGCACAGCTGTGCCAAACCAAGCATCACTCCTAGCCTGGATGTCCAGAGAGTAATGCTTGGTAAAAGTGTGAACTGTTTTCCAGGTAGCTGCTTGACAAATCTCTAGAATGGAAATGTCCCTGGCAGCAGCCAGGGAAGCAGCTGTACTTCTGGTAGAGTGAGGCCTCAGGCCTGAGGGAGGAACCTTACCCAGCTTTTCATAACAGAACTGGATACAAGAGACAATCCACCTGGCAATGGATCTTTTAGTGGCAGGTTTCCCTTTACCAACCTCACCATAAGTGAGGAACAGTTGGAGGGAGTCAAACCTGTGACCCTTGGTACGCTCACTATAGTAACTAAGGGCTCTCTTCACATCTAAGCTGTGCAACCTCCTCTTGCCAGAGGAGGAATGGTGAGTGAAGTACACTGGAAGAGAAATAGATTGATTAAGGTGGAAATCTGAAACCACCTTAGGCAAGAACTTCCTGTTAGTCCTGAGGACCACCTTATCTCTATGAAAGGAGATAAAATCAGGCTCCACTGACAAAGCTTGTAATTCACTTACACGTCTGGCAGAAGTGATGGCTACCAGAAGCACAGTCTTCCAAGTTACATACTTAAGCTCTGCTGAAGACAAGGGCTCAAAGGGAGGTTGCATAAGCTGAGCAATGCAAACATTAAGATCCCAGGCAGGGGTAGGGTCCCTGAATGGAGGGTTGGCGTAAAGCAATCCTTGAAAACTTAGAAAATACAGGATGAGCTGAAAGAAGAGGTTTACCTGCTGAAATAAAAGCAGACACAGCTGCCAAATGCACCTTTAGGGTAGCTGGTCTCAGCCCCAAAGTGTTTAAATGGACCATATAGTCCAGGACTGTGGGTAAATCAGCAGAATCTGGGGAAATATGCTTCCCAGAGCACCATATGGAAAACCTCTTCCATTTGGAATTCTAAGTAGCCCTGGTGGAAGGCTTCCTAGAAGCTTTCAATATATCCACTACACCTTGGGAGAGGTGTAGATCAGCAAACTCTAACTCTTCAAGAGCCAGGCCTTGAGATTGAGAGATTTGAGGTTCGGGTACCAAACCCTTCCCTGAGCACAGATTAACAGATTGTGATTCCTGGGAAGACACAGGGGAAGATGGACAGCTAAGGACAGTAGGAGTGGATACCAGGGTTGTCTGGCCCAATCTGGAGCAATCAGAATCACTTTGCAGGATTGAGATCTGATTTTGACTAACACTTTGAACAGGAGAGGGGAGGGGGGAAAAGTATAGAGAAACTTCCCTTCCCAATTGAGAACTAAGGCATCCAGAGGGACTGAGCCCAGCACTGGGGGCCTGCAGCAAAAAAGGGGAAGTTGGTGATTGTCTGGGGCTGCAAAAAGATCTATCTGCGGGGTGCCCCATCTGGCAAATATTACCCCCAGGATCAGAGGATCCAGTGACCATTCGTGATGGCCCTGGGAAATCCTGCTGAGAGCATCTGCCAGGACATTGTCCTTGCCTGGGAGGTGAACTGCCGTAAGGGAGGTGTTCAGGGAGTAAGCCAGAGACCACAACTTCATTGCTTCGGTGCACAAGGCCGTAGACCAAGTGCCTCCTTGTTTGTTGATGTACCACACTGTAGTGGTGTTGTCTGTTCTGACCTGTACAACTTTGTTCTGAACAGATTTGGAAAAAGCTTGAAGTGCTAGAAAAACTGCTCTGAGCTCCAACAGATTGATGTGGAGCAGAGATTCCTGTGGGGGACCACAACCCCTGGGTAGTGAGGTCACCCGTGTGAGCTCCCCACCCGAAGAGGGATGCACCTGTAGTGAGGATTAAAGAGTGAGACTGAGTGACAAAGGGGACCCCTTGTCTCAGATTGTTCTGATCCTGCCACCACTGTAGGACTTGGATCAGGGTTCGAGTTACTGGGATCAACTTGGTTTGAGGGTCCTTTCTTTGAGACCAAAAGGCTCTCAAATGGAACTGAATGTCCTTCATCTGAAATCTGGCTCCTTGCACTACTGCTGTAGAAGCAGCCATGTGTCCCAGGAGCTGCAGAAAATGCCTTGCTGGTCGAGAGATCTGCAGGGTGAATGAGGAAGCCAGAGAGACCAGGGTCCTTGCCTGTCAAAGGAAGGAAGGCTCTGGCTTCCTCTGTGTTCAGTTCTGCGCCTATGAAGGTGAGAAGCTGGACAGGCTCTAGAACTGACTTTGGAAGATTCAGAAGGAAACCTAGAGAGGTAAGCAGTTGCTGAGTTATCGGAAGATGTAACTTGACTTGGTCTGGAGACTGGCCTACTATGAGCCAGTTGTCCAGGTAAGAGAAGATGGCAATTTTTAGCTTTCTTAGGTAGGCAACTGCTTCTGCCAGGCATTTTGTGAATACCCTTGGAGCAGAGGTGAGGCCAAAGGGCATTGCTCTGAACTGGTAATGGCCTGAGGGCAGCTCGAACCTGAGGTACTTTCGATGGGCGCTTCTGATGAGAATAAGGAAGTAGGCATCCTTGAGGTCCAGGGACGATAGCCAGTCCCCTTGCCCTTAGAGAGAGTAAAATATTCCCAGAGTCACCATTTTGAATTTTGGTTTTAAAAGGTGCTTGTTTAGGTATCTGAGATCCAGGATGGGCTGCCATTCTCCTGTCTTTTTTGGGGTAAGGAAGTACCTGAAGTACAATCCTTTGCACTGGTGTAGGGGTGGAACCCTTTCCACAGCTCTGAGAGCAGGAGGGTAGAGACTTCTGCCTCTAGGGCAAGTGCCTCTGATGGATTTGCAGGTGGAAAGGATCTGGTTCTCATCTTTGGAAATGTTTTGAGCGGAGAACCAGTCCCGGCTTACTACTTCAGGACCCACTTGTCTGATGTTAGAGACTTCCAGTCCTGGACAAAGTAAGCCAGCCTGCCCCTTACAGGTAGTGGAGAATCGGCCCTGGCCACCCAATCAGGGTGCCTGCTTGGCAGGGGTTTTAGGCTGAGGGGTGGAAGCAGGTCTGCTTGTAGCCCGTCTGCCTCGCCCTCTAAAGAACCCCCTCTGGGCATAAGCTGAAGAGGAGGCCTGGGCTTGGTAAAAAGGCCTATGAAAAGGCCTGCCCCTGCCCCTGGAAGGCTGCCTTTGAGGAGTGGCCTGCCTTTCCTTGGCCTGTGCACTCCTATAGGTGGTCCTATACTCATCCATTTTCTTCATGTAATTCTCTGTCTGCTCCCCAAACAGAGAATTACCCACAACAGGAAAATCCATGGCCTTAGTCTGGGTATCCTGTGACAGGCTAGTAAATCTGAGCCAAGCCATTCTGCAAAGTGCCACAGATGTAGCCATGACTCTTGATGACACATCATTACAGTCCACTGCAGCATGGAATTGCACCTTGTCAGGAGGATGTGAAGCCAGGGGAATATTAGCCTTATCACAGGCTGCAGCCTGAACTACCCCAACATGACTGCATTGCTGTGAAAGAAATTCTGTATCAGGACCTGACAAAGTGTACCTCCTATCCATCTTTTTGTCCACAGGAGGCACAGAATTAGGAGCTTTTAAACTGTTTATTGTTTGTTTCCTAAATGATTTATGTAAAGGAATAGACAATCTCCTGGACTCTGGGATATCCATCATTTCCACATAGTCAGGTTCCTCTTGCTCATCCACAGCTTCCTCCAATGGGAGCTGGAGGGTTTCAGCAACCTTTTTATAAAACAGAAAATGAGAAGGGGACTCAGAAAGCGTAGGGGGAGATTCTAAAGGTCTGTCTGGAAAGATGTCCGGTTCAATGGGCACATCCAGACTCTCAAAGTCACATTCACACTGTTCATAATCATCTTCCCCCTCCTCTGGTTCATAAAACTGTTCTATATCACATTCTTGAACCGGTGGAACCGGCCGAACCGACCGTTTGCTAGACAGTGGCAGTTCGGACGGAACCGGAGAAAGTGACTGGACAATTTGTATTGCTTTAGCTATCTCTGCAGCAGTTGGAGAAGGAATTTTTGACTCCACACCTGCTGATTTTCTAGTTTTCTTTGCTGGAACTGGCTCCTCAGAGTCAGCTTTACGTTTGGCCGAGGAAGTCTCGCCCTGGTCAGAGGGCACTCTCCCGGTTCGGTTGGCACCGAACCGGGCTGTCATCGGGTCAGCGGACTTTTGGCTCTCTGCCCTGAGCCTACCAACCTCTTATCCAGGGTAGCTGCAGGGAAGTTCTTACAAATCTGGCAGTCTGAATTGAGGTGGTCAAACCCCAGACAATAAACACATGTGGTGTGTGGGTCAGCCTTGGCGAAAACCCCCACAGAACACTACAGTCTGAAACCAGTGGGCCAGTTTTTCTTTTGGGTTTCTCAGACATAATGCCAGCCTAACCAAAAACTTGCCCTTTTAACGGCAGTGCCAGGCAAGACACCCTTATCGTTTCCCAACCGTGTCACGGGTCGTGGAAAAAACCGTAATGAAATCCGTTTTTTTTAGAACCGATAAGAACCGGGAACCGCACTCTAAAAGCTTTCAAATGCTTGAGAACAAAGTTTTAAAACAACCTGATCGGTTCGAACCGAACCGATAAACATTTACACAGAAATAAACCTGTCTATTACTTACAATACCACAGACAGAGCTTGAACCAATCGGTTTGCGGTTAAAATAAATATAATCGTGGTTGCATTTAACCGAGAAAAACACTTTTAAACCGAGAAATGAACCGAGCAGTAGGAGGAATCTCCGGAGCGACTGTTCAGTGAGGCAGAGTAAAGAATCTGACAGTTTCAGTTTGAAATAATACAGACAGAGCTTTTCTAACCGAGCTCGCGCTCCAAGTTCTATGCCTGGCATGGAAGTTAACTCTTTCACCTCCGGAGCAGTTCTAAGGCTGGGACAAACTGCAATTGTCATAATATAGCAAGACTTCATGTTGTTTGAAAAACTGCTCTGAGTTCCAACAGATTGATGTGGAGCAGAGATTCCTGAGGGGACCACAATCCCTGGGTAGTGAGATCGCCCATGTGAGCTCCCCACCCCAAGAGGGATGCATCTGTAGTAAGGATTAAGGAGTGATACTGAGGGGTGAAGGGGACCCTTGTCTCAGATTGCTCTGGTCCTGCCACCACTGAAGGGCTTGGATCAGGGTTCGAGTCACTGGGATCAATTTGGTTAGAGGGTCTCTCCTTTGAGACCAAAAGGCTCTCAAATGGAACTGGATGTCCCTCATCTGAAATCTTGCTCCCTGCACAACTGCTGTAGAAGCAGCCATGTGCACCAGAAGCTGCAGAAAATGCCTTGCTGTTCGAGAGACCTGCAGGGTGAAAGAGGAGGCCAGACAGACCAGGGTCCTTGCTCTTTCCAGAGGAAGGAAGGCTCTGGCCTCTTTTGTGTTCAGTTCTGCACCTATGAAGGTGAGAAGCTGGACAGCCTCTAGAACTGACTTTGGAAGATTGAGAATGAAACTTAGAGATGTGAGCAGTTGCTGAGTTACCTGAAGGTGTAGTTGACTTGGTCTGGAGACTGGCCTACTATGAGCCAGTCGTCCAGGTAAGGAAAGATGGCAATCTTTTGCCTTCTTAAGTGGGCAACTGCTACTGCCAGGCATTTGTGAATACCCTCGGGCAGAGGTGAGGCCAAGGCATTGCTCTGAACTGGTAATGGCCTGAGGGCAGTTCGAATCTGAGGTACTTTCGATGGGAGCTTCTGATAAGAACATGGAAGTAGGCATCCTTGAGGTCCAGGGACGCTAGCCAGTCCCCTGGCCTTAGAGAGGGTAAAATAATTCCCAGAGTCACCATTTTGAATTTTGGTTTTAAAAGGTGCTTGTTTAGGTATCTGAGATCCAGGATGGGCCGCCATTCTCCTGTCTTTTTTGGGGTAAGGAAGTACCTGGAGTACAACCCTTTGCCCTGGTGTAGGGGTGGAACCCTTTCCACAGCTCTGAGAGCCAGGAGGGTAGAAACTTATGTTTCTAGGGCAAGTGCCTCTGATGGATTTGCAGGTGGAAAGGACCTGGTTCTCATCTTTGGAAATTTTTTGAAGCTGAGAACCAGTCCCTGGCTTACTACTTCCATGACCCACTTGTCTGATGTTAAAGACTTCCAGTCCTGGACAAAGTAAGCCAGCTTGCCCCCTACAGGTAGTGGAGAATCGGCCCTGGCCACCCCATCAGGGTGCCTGCTTGGCAGGGGCTTTAAGCTGAGGGGTGGAAGCAGGTCTGCTTGTACCCCTGCCTGCCTCCCTCTAAAGAACCCCTCTGGGCATAAGCTGGGGGAGGCCTGAGCTTGGTAAAAAGGCCTATGAAAAGGTCTGCCCCTGCCCTGGAAGGCTGCCTTTGAGGAGTGGCCTGCCTTTCCTTGGCCTGTGCACTCCTATAGGTGGTCCTATACTCATCTATTTTCTTCATGTAATTCTCTGTCTGCTCCCCAAACAGAGAATTACCCACAACAGGAAAATCCATGGCCTTAGTCTGGGTATCCTGTGACAGGCTAGTACATCTGAGCCAAGCCATTCTGCGAAGTGCCACAGATGTAGCCATGACTCTTGATGACACATCATTAGAATCCACTGCAGCATGGAATTGCACCTTGGATGCCTCAATACCATCAGCAGCCACCTGCTCCAGCTCCTTGGCAAGCTGGTCAGGGACCTGTTTTGCTAGAGCCATAACAGTATCCCATCTGGATTTCTGATATCTAGCAACATAAGCCATATAATTTGCCTGTCTGAGTCCCAAGGATGCTGCCATGTACTGTTTCTTTGCCATGGCATCAATCCGTCTGGAGTCCTTGTCAGGGGTGTGTGAAGCCAAGGGAATATTTTGTCACAGGCTGCAGCCTGCACTACCCCAACATGGCTGCACTGTTGTGTAAGGAACTCTGTATCAGAGCCTGACAATGTGTACCTCTTGTCCATTCTTTTATCCACAGGAGGTATAGTGTGAGGAGTTTTTAGAATTTTTACTGTCCGTTTCCCAAAAGATTTATGCAAAGGAATAGACAGTATCCTAGACTCTGGGATATCCATCATTTCTACATAGTCAGGCTCCTCTTGATCATCCACAGCTTCATCCATAGGAAGCTGGAGGGTTTCAGCCACTTTTTTATAAAACATAAAATGAGAGGGGGACTCAGAAAGCCTAGGGGGAGACACTCCTAAAGGTCTGTCTGGGGAGATGTCCGGTTCAATGGGCACATCCAGACTTTCAAATCCACATTCACTCTCCTCATACTCCTCTTCCCCCTCCTCCGGTTCATAAAATTCCTCTAAATCATATTCTGGAACCGGTGGAACCGACCGAACCATACACTTACCTGATGGTGCCGGTTCGGTCGGAACCGGGGAAAGCGACTGGACAATTTTAATCGCTTTGGCTATTTCTTCAGCGGTTGGAGATGGACATTTTGGCTCCACACCTGCTGATTTTCTCGTCCTTTTTGCTGGAACCGGCTCCTCCAAGTCGGCTCTCCTTTTGCCCGAGGAAGTCTCACCCTGGTCAGAGGGCAGGTTCGGTTACAACCGAACCGGGCTGCCCATCCGGGTCAGCGGACTTCTTGGCCTCTTCCTGAGCCTACCAACTCTCTTATCCAGGGTAGCTGCAGGAAAATTTTTGCAAATCTGGCAGTCTGCATTGAGGTGGTCAAACCCCAGACAATAAACACAGGTGGTGTGGAGGTCAGCCTTGGCAAAGGCTTCCCCACAAACACTGCAGTGTTGAAACCCAGTGGGCCAGGTTTTTCTTTTGGGTTTCTCAGACATAGTGCCAGCCTAACCAAAACTTGCCCGTTTATGGCAATCAGCCAAGCAAGACTCTCTTATCGGTTCCCAACCGTGTCACGGGTCATGGAAAAAAACGTAATGAAATCCGTTTTTTTCAGAACCGATAAGAACCGGGAACCGCACTCTAAAAGACAGATTTAATGTATTTACAACAACCTGATTGGTTCAAACCGAACCGATAATACCGTTTACAAGTTCCACACAGAAAATAAATGTAAAACCTATCTAGTACTTACGATACCACAGACAGAGCTTGAACCGACCGGTTGCGGTTTAAATTCAGTTAAAAAACTGAAACATTAATACTTTAACTGACAAAATGAACCGAGCAGAAGAAATCTCCAGAGCGACTATTCAATGAGGCGGAGTAAAGAATCTGGCAGTTTGAGTTTGATTAACAACAGACAGAGTTTTCAACCGAGCTTGTGCTCAAAGTTCCATGCCTGGCATGGAAAGTTAACTCTTTCACCTCCGGAGCAGTTCGAAGGTGGGGACTCACTGCATATGTCATAATATAGCAAGACATCATGCTGTTTGAAGCAACGTCATCATTGAAGCGCACTTGACGGCGGGAGAAAAGGAACTGAGGCAGTCGGAGGGTCGAGGCCGAGAAAGCCTACATGGCACAAGCTAGTTTTGCAGCATGGCGCATGTGCAATTCTATCTCGGTGCCAGCCCACCAGAAGATGTTTGGCTCCTGCAGGGTCCTAGCACCTCCGACATAGTCCCATTAGTGTGAATGAGTGGTGGAGACTTTTAGTCCAGGAAGATCCTGAATTACAGGTGGAAATATGTGAACTAAACACATGTGACACTTCCTATGTGGCTTATGCACTATGGTGCCCTTGTGCTATGGTTTACATTGGCAAAGTTGTAAGGCCCATGAAACAACATATACAGGAACATGTTAGATGTGTTATTAATGACAACAGGAATACTCCTGTGGGCCTTCATTTTGCCATGTTACACCAGTCTGGTCTCAAAGGAATGCAGTTCACAGGCCTTGAATTTGTTCGTCCTCTGCCACTTGGTGGAGACAGAGCAAACATATTGTTGCAAAAAGAAAGCAAATGGCTATGCAAGCTTGGCTCTGTCAAACCAAATGGCCTTAACAATCAATGGGATCTTAAACCCTTCTTGAAATAACAAAATAGAGCTTAAAATAATTTTTTAGTTTTCTGTCTGTGTGCATTCTTTTGTGAATGCTCTCAAAGTCTAGAATACTTAATATTGTGTCTTTTTATCCACACATATATTCATATGTATACAACAGCAATGATATAGTGGTTAACAGATACTATGTGCGGTAAATGACAGTACCTGAAATAAATATGAAGGATTAATGAAATACGTTAAAGTTTTATGTATAGCAACATTTATATCCTTTTTATTATTACTTTTCTTCTTGCAGATTCTCCCTTTCAACACTTTCTGCCTGACCTAGGTTCATAGGAGAGTTACGAGATCGAGGGACTAGCCCATTATAATCTCACCACCTACCATAGGTGGTAATGATATTTTGATTCATCCATATATAAGTCTAGATTCTGTTTAAACTGAGTTAAATTGGTACTATGGACGACCTCAAAAGGAAGAGAATTTCCAGGTAGAGATTATTCTCTGAGTAAAAAATTATTTCTTTTCGTGGTCTTATTTATAGCCCTTAATTTCAGGTCATGAGACCTGGTTTTACACACAGAATGGTGCCAATCAAAACACAGTGACTCAAATAGCATAATATCTTGAGTAGCCTTGTATACTAAACATAGATCAACTCTCAAAGAACAATACTCAAGTGAGTAGAGATTTAGTTTTTTTAATCTATCTTTATAAGGAAAAGAGCTCATATTCGTAATATGTTTAGTAAATCTGTCTGGGATTGTTGCCTTGGATTTAACCTGACATAGCTTCAAACCACCTTATTTTATAGGTGGTTCTAGCTTGGATTCATTTACACGTATGACAGGTCAGGTGGTTTGGTCTTTGTTCGATACTCTTCTGCATCTTTTGAATATGAGCGCTCATTATAGCAGCTATATAAATATAAATATCTATAATTGCTGAATAGTAAGAAACAATTGATACAACATAGCAGAATATATTTTTTTGAACGTGTTTGTTTGTTGGAATTGCATTTTGTACTGGTAATTATATATTGATTTTCAATGGTCTCTGATTTTATACGGTGATTGCCATCACAGATGTATTGTGTAAAGCACTAATTAATGGTGTATAAATTAATGAATCCTTCCCACTAGCGCCACCCCCGATGAAGACTCTTTAAAGAGTCAAAGCACTGGGATACGTTGGACTGGCTATGCTGCCTTTTTGGGTGTTTATCTCTGTACTAAATCACTTTTTGAGACACAGTAAAAGTTTGTTTGCAGATAACACACTCGAGTGCTGCTTTTTTCTTTGATTTAACTGTTTTTACTAGTTGACCTTCGTGCTGCAATGCTTTTCGGAATCTCTTTTTTATTATTCAAGGTTCTGTCATATTGGCATGTCAGAGAGTCCTAGTTGTAGACCTTCAAAAAGTATAAAATTTGCTTCAAACCCCAGGAATCCCTCACTAGTTAAGAACTGCGTCTGTGCCCTGGATTGAGCTTGCCCCGGAGCACAGAAAGTTATGCAGATTAAGGAATCTTAGAATAAAATTCAAAACCTGCTGTGTGATCATGCTCACCTCTGCCCTCTAATGGTCTTATTTCTGTGCCTGAGAAGAAGCACCATCCCGAAGTTGCTCCCACTTCAGGGATGTGACATTTCTTTTACTTTTGTTTTATTGGTGTCTGAATACTTTTCTTAGCTAGTGAACAATTAACTCTGTATTAGGGTGTTTTTATTGTTTAATCATTTTGTAGTTCTGCAGTTAAATTCTTCTGCTGCTGCACGCGAGGTGCTGTCTCAACAGTGGGAGAAGCAGAACTGAGGTGGAGGAGGAGGAGCCGAAGGCTGTTACTGGCCAACCCACGAGCACCACGCAGTACGTTGGCCTTATGGGTGGCACCGGCTCCCCCCCCCCAAAAAAAAAAGCTCCTTTGGGGTGCTGCGCTCTGGCTTACACTCAACAGTGATGAATGGTGATGATTGACACAGGGAAGATCAATAAGAATTTCTCTTTTGATTCACTAGAGCAAGCCAAAAAACAATTAGTTAAGCTTTTGCCTGAATAATTTAAATTGGGAAGAAAACCTAGCATTGTTTTATTTGGGTTGGACTTTTTATATACTGTGTTTTGGTTAATCATGGTTTTCCATCATATTGTTGACGATCCACTATAATATTGAAATTGGGTACTTTTCAGTGCAGGTGAAGCCTTGAAACATCTTATTCCTTGCTTAGTTTTGTTGAACTGCATTTGAGCCTTTAATGTTGGACACTGCACTAATGAAGGTGCCTTATTTGGAAGATATCTTTTCTCTTTTTGAATTAAGATGAGCATAGTTTTCTTTTATATTCTAACTATTTAGACAGATGTTGGTATTGCTAGCTCATTGTTTTGTGTGTCTTGCTTTACATTTGAAGCAAACAAGTTCAGTTTGTTAGTATTATAAATACACGTTTCAATCTGAGCTACAATACGCGAGGATTGGTTGGTCACCAGGATCGCCTTAACCCCTTGGTTGTTTGAGAGAAAAAGATATGTTGCTTTTCTTCTACATTGTGAACATTAGGCTTGTCTAATGTTCGCTGCAGTAGTTAGATTAGCAGCTACTATACTATTGTGGTCGAAAGGAAATTTCAGCATATCAGGAAATTCAGTCTGCGATAACCGTAAGGGTGAGTTGATAAGTTGTTGTCCTTTTCCTTAATCTGTTGGTCCCATGCTTGATTCAACAATGTAAATCAGCCTTTGCACATGGGTCTGAATTTTGGGGGAGGGCAGATGGCCATTCTGCTCAAAATAAACGACTGCTTCCTATCTTTCTTAGGTATAATACACCACACCATCCATCCTAACTTACTATTATCAGGGGAGCTTACTTGTTCTCTTTTGATAATTGATGAAGTTGCCGTTTTTAGACACGCTGCAGAGTTTTCTCGCTTATGATTAAATTCAATTTTATTACTGGTCTTTTATAGTTGAAACAGTTTTTGGTGATCCTAGTGGATTTCTTTTTTCCGTTTTGAACACTGTGCGCCTTTTTTAATAAAGTGCTCCTGTGCCTGCTACTTTAAACAAAAGCAAAGATAAGAGGATCTTTTTATTTTGGTCCCTTTTCCTTACTGGTTTTGTATAAAGGAAATAATAAAAGGCATGGGGAATTTTCTCTAAGCTTGTTCTGTTATTATGGCTGTCCCTTTTAGCTCATACTCTGAACTGATGTCTGGTTTGATACAAGTATTAGCAGGCTTAATAATGCTGTATCACTATAGTTTCTCACTCTTTTCTGTTTTCTTTATTAATGACATTAGCAATGAAGACCAGTGTTATTAAATTTTTACTTAAAATTTTGACTAATCCTATAATACTCTTTTACAATATTTTCTGTTATTATTCACATCTCTGTTTGTAGCTGGTTCCGGAGTGGCAGGGAGAATAGAGTGAGAGTTTTGTCACAGTTTAGATGTTGTTAGTAGTTCAGTCTTTGGGACTGGTGGGAGTTAGGCTAAGAATATCCTATATTGCTACTATCTTTTATATATTTTTTGTTTGCTTTCATATCTTAGCCTCTCCAATAGAGTTTTTTTAATGGGGCTTTCTACTATAGGGGTTGGGGTTGACAAAGGATGCAGTAGTTTATGCATAGTTTTCACAATTTGGATGTTATTTGACACAAATGGTGGACTTCTATATATTACATATTTAATTCTTATAAAAAATGAGTAAGGTTATCAAGTATGCTTCTTGGAACATCAAAGGGGCTCACTCCAAAGTTAAAAGGCTGCAGATTTTGAACTATATTACTACCTTTAATTGCAACATTTTATTTCTACAAGAGACACATCTGTTATTATCAGAAATTAATCAGTTTAGAAGGTTAGATTTTAACAAGGCATTCAATGCTGGGAACAATACCACAAAGAAGGGGTGGCTATTTTGTTAAATAAAACAACTGATTTCCAACATAAGCAAATTACTGAAGATTCTGAGGGCAGGTATATATTAGTAGCGGGTAAGCTAACCAATGTAAATGTCTTGCTGGGTTCCATTTATGGGCCAAATTCAATTTCTGCACCCTTTTTAATGCACCTGGTTTCTCTATTATCTTCATTTTTGTCACACAGTATAATCATGGGGGGAAGGGACTAGAATTTACCATTGGACCCAACTTTGGATAAATCCATGATATCAGGCACTAATTTCTATGTGGATAATAAGGCTCTAAAAGATTTTTTAACTCTATGTGACCTTGCAGATCCATGGAGAACAATTAATCCAGATGTTAGAAAATATTCTTTCTTTTCTCCAGTTCATAAATCCTTTTCAAGGATTGATTACTTTTTAATTAGTAATTCTCTGCTGCCAGGTATAATTGATGCCTAGATAATGACTAGGACACTGTCTGATCATTCATTGATCTGGATGCAGCTCAGTTTGGCTCTTCCTTCATCAAGCAATCCATCTGGTGCTTAAATAATAGTCTCCTTAGAAATGAATATATTGTTAATTTTATTAAACAGTCAATTAAAGCTTTTTGGAAATTAATCTTAAATCTTCTGGGAAATTAGACATGATTTGGTCAGCATGCAAATGCTACATAAGAGGGGACTTTATAAGGTTTGCTTCAAAACGGAAAAAACAAAACCTTGCAAAAATTTGATCATTTGATCTCTAAAATTGAACATTTAGAAACTCAAGCTCTAAATTCCTTCTCTGATCAAGATTTGCAAGGACTACAATGATATCAAAATTAGCTTGTTTTATTATCTAAAGAGGGAGCAGAATATCTTAATCTTAGAACAAAAGATAAATACATTGATTCGGGGGGAGGGGCAAGCAAAATCTTGGCCAGTAGACTTAAAAATCTTGAACATTCTAAAAACATTGATGCTATTATTTCGGAAAAAGATAACTTGATAAAAAAACTGACCAGAAATATATATTGGCAGAATTTCAAGAATGTTATGCTCAAGTTATATGGACCAATCTCAAACCCTCCTTCCCAGAAAGATTTTAACGACTATTTGAATAACTTCAAATGCCCCCAAATCAATATTTGAGCAGCTGAGTAGGCCATCAGGGAGAAGGAAATAATTAATGCGATAGATAATTTAACACCTGGTAAACCACTCAGCCCAGATGGCTTCAAAGCTGACTTTTATAAAACCTTTAAGGAAGCCCTAGTCCTGTTTTTACAGTCAATGTATACTTATAGTCTTTCATTTGGTTTCAATGACTTCACCCTACTAGAGGCTCTATAATATATATAATTATTTTGCCCAAACCTGACAAACCTCAAAATAGGGTAGGCAGCTACCGACCAATCCCACTTACAGTATTAATTATAATATGAAAATCCTTACCTCTATTTTAGCTCAAATAATTAAAAATATCTGGCATCCCCTGATTTGTAGAGCTCAGTTAGGTTTTATGTCTCATAGGCAAGCATGTGATCACTTAAGAAAACTCTCCTGTATTTGTTCCGCATCCAGGGACTCTAGATCTCCTGCAACTTTGGTGTCTCCGGATGCAGAAAAAGCATTTGATAGAGTGGATTTAAATTTTCTCATTGCTACACTTCATAAATGTGGTTTCCCAACCACATTTACTAATTGGCTCAAAATCTTATATTCTTTCCCCACGGCAACATTTTCTGTAATGGTATATTTTCCTTCCCTATTCAACATTTTTGTGGTACTCGTCAAGGCTGCCCTCCATCCCCGATTTTATTTAATTTTTACCCTCAAACCCCTTTTATATTTTTTAAACATTAACACTTGTATTAAAGGTATAATAGTAGCTCCCTTATATTTAAAACTTTCGGCATTTGCAGATGACATTTTGCTACACGTTTCCAATACAATAGATTAAATTAAAGCAGCTTTACAAACTATTCAAGAACTTAGTAAATTATCTAATTATAAATTGAACATGGATAAATCTATGGTTATGCCTTTAAATAACTATCCAATAAAAAACAACATTACTAATTTAGGACTTTTTTGGTCACTCGACAATATGAAAAACCTGGGTATTTATCTTACTATATATAGATCATACACAACTAATTAATCTTAATTTGATTAATATGTTAAAACATGATATGAAAAGATGGCAATCACTTCCCATTTCGTTTTGAGGAAGAGTAAGTATTATAAAACTGAACATCTTTTCTAGACTTTTTTAGCCGCTTAATATGCTGAACGTTATTTCTACCATTAAAATGGTTCACACCTTTGTAAGCTTTAGTTAATGACTTTATTTGACATGGTAAACCTGCCAGAATCACTTTACATAAATGAATGCATACTAAAACCCATGGGGGATTTAACATTTTCAACTTCATTCTTTATTATATGGCTACACATTTGAACAAATACCTTAAATGGATTCACCCCTCGACTAATCCATACATGTATAAACCCATTTGGCTAGATATACTGAAGAACTTTCTCTTCTGAATAAGTACAAAATATCTCCTGAGGCCATGCTATATACTAAACCCACAAACATACCCACTGCTTTGAAAGACTGTCTTGGGTACAGACTTAAAAGCGCATAACCAATTTTGCAAATGTTTAGGTACATATGCCTTTAATGACATTAATAAACCTATTTTTTATAATCCTAACTTAAAAATTAATAAACATTATTTTACAAAAGCTTGGTTACCTGACACTCAAGTTATCACTATAGCTTCTTTGTTATCTAATGGACACTTCCTTCCTTTTAATAAAATACTTTGAAAATTTGAGCTTGAGTATAAGATGCACAAGAAACATTTTGTTAGTAAAAATTGCTCTTACAGCTCATTTTGGTCCATTCCCTCGGACCAATGATTTTCATGAAATTTTTAACAAACTAATGCTTGTCTGCAATAAACCTCATCCTATTGCTAACATTTACATGACCTTATTGTTATTCAAACTTAGAGAAGCACCTATTCAACCTTCATATTGGCAAGCAGAAACTGACAACAATTCTCAGGACTGGTCTCATCTTTTGTATGACACCTATAAATACACCCCTTTAGACAATTTAAGGTTAATACGGTTTAAAATTTTGCATAATGCCTATATGACACTGCAGAAATGATCCAAATATGGCCTTTTAAGCTCCAGTGATTGCACTAGACGTGACTTTGCCACTGGTTCTTTAAGCCATATTTTGTGGAGTTGCCCCTCAGCTAAGGTCTTATGGCAGGAAATTAAAATGAAGGTTATAGACAAACAGTTTTTGCAGCAAGCATTTAATGTGGACGGTTGTATCCTGGGTAATTATGATTCTTTGACTCCAAACTCTAAGAGAGTTATGATGGCCTTTATTGCTATATCCACTAAACAGGTAATCCTAAGGATAGTGACATTCCTTCCTTCAAGGAATGATCCACAAATATTCGACATAATTTACAACTTACTAAGTTAATTGCCAATATTCACAACAAGGTAAATTCCTTCCATTGCAAATGGGGCAAATTATATAACATAGTCCTTTCATATTTTTTTAATTTTTTTTTATTATTGGAGCGAACCCTTACCCTTAAATATGTTATTGTAGTTATGGCTGTAAGTCTGTAATGGTTCTTCTGTCTATACACTATTGTACTTAAGGATCCGTATACTTATAAACTTGTAAAACAAACAGTTTTGGGCACACACGACCTCAATAGAGGGATGCTGGCTTCAAAATGTAGATTTACAGCTTCATTTTTATTAAGCTACGAACAACAAAAGCGAACAGACTCTTTTTTTAAAAAAGGACACCAGTCCGAAACACGTCAGGCAAGAGTCTATTTGCTTTTGTTGTTCATGGCTTAATAAAAATGATGTTTTAAATCTACATTTTGAAGCCAGCGTCCCTCTATTGAGGTTGTGTGTGCCTGAAACTGTTTTAAATATTTGGTGAGCTTCTGGAGCACCACTTCCCAGCGTGCACTTCTGAGATTCTCATACTTACAAGCTTGTGTCCGCAAATCTGTTTTATAACCTAGAATGCCTCTTTTTATTAGTTTATCTTGGTGATACATATTTTATGGTATTGTTCAGATTTTAAATTTACTTTGTATGTAATTTTTATGCTCACATCACACTTTGTATTTACTTCTATGTACGTTTTTATGTATATAATTTTATGCTTATTGTGGCCTTCATGTAATTTGGTATTAGAGAGGTGGGATGCTTGGGGTTTAGGGGTGGGATATTCAAACGGGTTGAGCATGGCACAACAGGGTTGCACCACACGCAACCCACCAATGTGCCCCGGTGCGATATTCAAAGGGGCATGTTGTGCTACGCAACCCCTGATGCGGGAGCTTTTTTTTTTGGTGGGTGGCATCGACGCACCATCGGCACTGCCCTCCAGGCTGATGCACTGCACAGCGCTCGCTGGTTGGCCGTTAGGTGCTGTCGACTTTGCTCTCCCACCAGTTCTGAGTCGCCGGAGAGGTGAGACAAGGGTTGGGAGGGTGGGACAAGGAAGTCCAAGGGACAGATAAAGGAAAGATATAAGAACTAAATGAAGAAATAATGACTGAGAGGACAGAATAAGAAAAGGAAGAGCAAAAGAAGGTTGGGTGGGGCCCAATCTGGAAATACAGAGAATGAGGAAGGGTGGGTTAGGGATTTTAGACATTAAGAAAAGAGTGAGGGGGGGGGAGGTAAAGACCATACCCTGGTACCTTGACCTGTCTCCAGATTGTATAGGAACTGCAAGGAGTAGCCAAAGACTTACTGCCAGAATTCAAGGCACAGAATCACTGGCAAAAACTCCATTTAAACAGAGTCAGCTATTCTGGAAGAGAGACAGGATACAGGGAATTTTCCCCCTCTCAAGAGAAAAAGACATTTGGTGTAATAAAAGTATTTTCTTGAAATAGTTAAGGATATGTCCAAATGACAAGGGAACTGAGGAATAACAGGAGAAAAAGAGGAGGAGAGAACAGAGGGCAACTGCCCACTCCCACCCCACAAAGGTGGAGCCTATAGCACTGGAGAAGGAGTGTCACCTGTCCTGACCACTCTCCCTAGAAACATTACCCCCATGTGCCCCTGTTTACCACGCCTGACTAGAAGAAAGGAGGGGGACCCAGAGACTGAGGCCCCAGGGGGATGGTGGGCGGGAGTGTGATGAATGGTGAAGATACACAGAAAGATCACAATTACGGTAGGTACGTAATTTTCATATCTTATCTGTGTCAATCTTCACCATTCATCACCTTTGAGTGAGTGCCGAGCCCCCTGAAGGGGGTTTTCAACCCTAAGGGATAGAGTCCCTTAGCTCTCAGTGGTGTGACACTAAGAGGGAGAACCTTGCGGGCCTGGAGGCCCGAGAGTGGGGAGAGTGAGACGGGGCCCCCCCGGAGGGGGAAGGAAGTTGCCCTGACAGATGCCACCTCACTCTATGGGAGAACAGATAGGTTCTCTGGTGAGCGGAGTTAATCACCCTATGCCAGGCCAAGGGTGACAACCAGGAAAGACGTTGCCATGCCGTCCGCCTAATCCAGATCGCTGTCCCTCCAACCCTGGTAGCTACCTCATTGGCATCATACGATGCCCTTGCTTGGTGCCTTGCTAGCTCCAGGCCACGTGCTGAGAGTGCAATGGCTTGTCTGGTTTGCTCCATGTCAGGCAATGAGGCTAGGAGCTGACCCAGCCTGGACCACAGGAACCTGTCATAGAATACGTAGTGGGCCTGATGTGCTGCAATACAGAGCAGCAACCATGCCGAATAGAATGTCCTCCTCCCCCAGAAGTCAAAGTCTAAGGAATCTTGATCTGAGGGCCTGTCATAGTGAAGGGTGCAAAGCCCATCGGGAGTGTCCAGTTGCGTCAATCCTGACTGAAGATGAGGCATAGAACCTGGTGACTCTAGGGGGGTGCAATACCACCGGCAGAGATCCCTAGGGGCAGGAACTCTGGAAAAAGGTCTCTGCCAGGAACGTAACAATGCCTCCAGAAAGGAAGCAGACCAGGGTGGCGCCACAAGGGTGTCCTCGCTGAAATTGCCTAGAAAGGCGTGCACCGAGTGCTCTGGATTGCTTTGAGTGGGAGGGGTGATGTGCAGGTCCTCCAACATCCTCATGAGGAATTGCTGCTACTCCACAAGATCAGCAGCTGGAGAAATGTGGACAGATGTCACCTCTCCCCCAGAAGAGGGGGATGAGGAGTCAGAGGACCTCAAATGTTCAGAGGGTGGCTGCTCAGGGGGAGGTTGAAAAACCTGTCTGTCCATGGCCGTGATGTAAGCGGGGAACCAAGCAGCCACGGCCCTGAACTGCTCCCAGGAGAGAGGGCCGCTAGGACCAAGAATGCCTGGGAGTGCAGGAGAATGTGACAGAGGGATAGGGACACAGTCGACAAGAGAAATCGACTGACCTCTGCCTGGGCTAGGGAGTGCACCAGGAGCCCTGGAAGATGAAGGAGCTCCGAAAGACTCCACAGCCGACAGCTGAACAACCATACCGGAACTACCTTGTCTGTGCCCAGAATCCCCCCGTGAGGTGACCGGGGCCGTGTAGGTCCAGAAGGATGGTCCCCTACCTCTAAAGAATGGGGCCCTCTCGAGGAAACCGAAGGGGAAGAGCGGAGAGCCGCACTACGGCTCCTCACAGAGCCTGGGTAGGTTCTGGAAAAAGGCCGCTGGACAGAACCCAAACCCTTTGACCCCTCGGAATCAAAGAGTGCCCTCTTCCTTGAGAGAGCAAGCCTAGGCAGCTGGCAACCCTGGTCGGCCCCCGAATGGGGCTATCCAGGGAGCAGCACCCTTCCCTCCCATGGGTGCTCCGATCGGCCCCAAAGTTGGGCGATTCAGGCACACCACCTGAGGGGGTACCACCACTGAGGGGTCAGAGAACCCTCTGAGGCCAGGCTGCAGAGCAATGGTGGCCTGCACCACTGCCTGCTGGTCAGCACCTCTGACCCTGGCCTCGGTAGTCCTTGTTCGCTTCTCAGAGTGTCCACGTGGGCAGCTAACTCTAGAGAGCCAGACTGCCTGTCCGACTCAGAGTCCGAGTCCTCCACCAAAGAGGTGGAGACCGAAGTCCTGTGAAAGACTGTGCATGGATGCTCACTGCCATCCCAACCAAATAGGGCACCAGAAGCAGAGACCACACCAGAGTCGGTACCGGTGCCCCCCCGCAGCACCGTGAATGGTGGCAGAAGAGGACACAGCTCCAACAAGGGCAGCAGTCTCAGTGCCAGAGCCTGACACGGCGCCGTCCCACCCCACGGCACTGCGAGCGGTGCCGAGGACAGAGATGACACTGACGACAGCTCCAACAGCACTCTCGGCGCTGAGATCCAGAACCGCCATGGTGCCGTGTCCATGCCCGCAACCGCCAATGGCTCTAGAGCTTGACAAGGCACCATGCTCAACCTCGGTGCTGTCAGAGAAAAAGTCAGAGACGGTGCTGTAAAACATCCCACGGTGCCACTAGCACCATCGGCGCCATTACGCCAAATGGCGCCGACAACGCTTTCTGATGCCGGTGATGTACTGGCGCGATGGCGGGCGCCATCAGAACAAGGCACCGCGAACAACACCGAGGCCTGAAACGGTACTGACAGACGGCATTGAGGACGGTGCCAACCCAGGCCTTCCGAGCCGTGGGTCTGACACCGGGGGGGCCTTCACCCCTGAAGGGGCGATTGCCAATGCATTGCCTCCCACCCATCCCCCAGAGGGAAGAGATTGGGCCTCCTGCACCACAGGAGGAGCCTCATCCACGGCTAGGCTACGAGAGGCCAAGTCTCCCTCCTTCTTGGTCCGTGAAGAACCAGGAGGGACCTGGAGAAAGGCCGAAGAAACAATGGCTGGCTCCGACAAGTGCGCGCCCGACCCCTCAAAATTGGAAGAGCTCACCCCACTTTCCACTCGCATTGTTCAATGACCCAGTGGTCCATGGAGAAGCAGGCATCGCATGAATCCATGTCGTGAAGCGGGCCAAGACATGCGAGGCAACGGTCGTGCTGGTCGGTGACAGAGGACTTATGACCACAAGGGCACCGTCGCATGGGGGCCCATCCCGTCTTAGAAGATTTCTTGCCCTCTGACCGAGACATGACCTACAAAAAAGAAACACCAAAACAAGACTTGACGTCGCAAAATTAAAATAAATAAAGCAACAATCTTACCATGTGACGTCGAGTAGGCTATCAGAACCGGCAAGAGAAGGGGCCAACGAACCATGGCTTGGAGTCAACACGGAGTTGAACGGTAGGTTAGAAATGAAACTGCATAGAAGTAGGCCTCAAATTCAGCTCAGAAGCTTCCCATGAGGTGACCTCGACGGCGGGAGACGAAGAACTGGTAGGAGGGCGGAGTCAACAGCACCTAACGGCCAACCCATGAGTGCTATGCAGTGCGTCGGCCTCGATGGCAGCGCTGACTGTGTGTTGACTCCGCCACCCAAAAAAAAAAAAGCGCTCGCGGGGTCATGACCTCCAGCTATATACCCAAAGGTGATGAATGGTGAAGATTGACACAGACAAGATCTGAGAAGTTGATAGATTGTGCAAGTAAGTTGTCTGATAATCCAATGCACACCTTTTACAAAGGCAATTGGTATGTTTTTTGTTTCACATTGAGCACCCATAACTGCATGCAAAACTCTCCCCACTGAGACTACAGACCATGTTTTGCTTCAGATACAATTGGGCATTCCTAGTAATAAACTTGCCTCGAGCAAGATCTGGAGACTCAGTTTGTCCTCTTTAGAGGAACCAGACTTCATGGAGGGATTACTGGAAGAAATCAGGGCCCGTCTTTCGGTGTTTACAATACATGACAACCCGCTTTTCTGGTGGCAGAACACCAAAAATGATATAAAGTTATTTTGTAGTAAAAGAGCTAAACAGGCAGTCAATGTCAAATACTTTAATTATCTCAAATTAAGACAGAAACTGCAAATAATGATGTCTCAAATGGTCGAAAGAGGGGAGGATCTCTCGGAACAAATACAGGAGGTTAGGAAGGATATGAAAGACTTTCAATATGTCAGGGCTCAGACTCTGTCTTTTGAGCAAAGATTTGGGACCCAGGGTAAGGGGCAACTAAACCCATATGACAGTTGCCACCAACATACTGAATCTAGATTTATGACAGAATTACAAACTGAAACTGGACACACAGTAAAAGACGGGCTGAGATAATGCAAGTAGTAGAAACCCATGTAAAGCATTTGTTCGGACAGGTTACACCACGTTCAGACTCCCTAAAGGATTTTTTAAATAATATGAACATTCCTAAGATCCCTAGAGGTGAGGCAAAATTCCTGACTACCCTGATTACTAAAACTGAGTTACTTACAGCCATTGCTGTTTTAAAAACTGGGACATCCACTGGACCCGATGGTCTTTCAGGGGAATTTTACAAAAAAAACAGTAGAACTCCTAGGAGCTAATTTATTAATGGTGTTTAATGAGATTTTAGAGGGAGATATGCCCTTCCCTTCAGCTCTTGCCGATAGCCTCTTGATATTTATTTTTAAAAAGGGAAACAGCCCAAATTGTGAATTGGAGACCAATTAGCTTAATGAATGTTGATTGGAAATTAAGCAAGATTTTATGTGCAAGACTGGCTCAAGTCGCACAATATGTAGTCTCTATGGCACAGACTTGTGGTATACCCCAGTATTCCGTGACAGATAACTTAAAACTCATCAGAGACTTGTTTAGTCACCGAAGTGCTATGGGGTTTTTAATTACTTTAGATCAATCACATGCATTTGATGCAGTTCCGCATGATTACCTGTTTGAAGTACTAAGGAAGTATGATATCCCGGAAGGATTTGTAAAATGGGTGGAAATGTTATATAAATATGCTCATACAAATCCAGTAATTAATGGAAAGACAGGGAGACATATCAAAATCAATAGAGGGGTATGACAAGGGTGCCCTTTGAGCCCCTTGTTGTACGTCTTGGCCATTGACCCCCTCTTAAGAAGGTTGGAATCTGAAGGGGAGATTCTTCATATTGCAGGGCTGAATCAGCAACCATTTCCGGTAGTTATGGCATATGCAGATGATGTCACACTTATGGTAGCTAATAGGGAGTCAGGGGAGAAAGCTCTGGAAATTGTTGAAATGTTTTCCAAAGCATCAGGTTTTCGGATTAATAAAACTAAAAGTGGGGGAGTGGTGATAAATCAGCCCGGAACTCCTGAAGAGATTCTAATAAGAGGTATGAAGCTATCAAAGCCTCTCATTAAAATACTGGGAATCTCTTTTGGATCCAAAAATTCGGCTACATTAAATTGGGAATCATGCATTGAGAAAGCGGAGGAGAAAATAGATCATTGGAAAGCTTTTCCCATGTCAAAGAAAAAAAAGGGTTTTTATGTACAACTCTTTTATTGTTCCTCTCTTTTTAACTACCTGTAGTATATTTTCTTTACCAAATAAGTTGGACGCTAAAGTCTATAGTGTTGCATTCCGTCTTTTATGGGGTAGCAGACTGAACCTGGTGAAGCACCAAATTACATACAGGTCGATTAAGGAGGGAGTATTAGATATGTTGCACCTAGCCATTTTTTTTTCTCCATATATGTATATTCCAACCTTCTTCCTTTGATACTTGTTAAAAAATGGAGTGGGTAAGTTTCTTTAAAGATAGGTGTGACCCATTTTTGGATAGATGGATGACCCAAACGTGGGACCCTTGCAGAACCCCAGTGATGGGAGAGTCCATATATCTAAAGGAGGTCTTTAAAAAATTAAAAGGATGGAACTTGACAGAATATGACATGAGATATACCACAAGAAAAGTGTCATATACGGAAATATTGACAACAGAGGTACAGCGAGTTCCGTGTTTCACTCTCCCAAATAATGTTTCCACTACAGAGGTTATAGCCCAGCTTATTGAGATTCATGTTCCCCCCCAAAATGTGGGATACCCTGTGGATGTGCTGTCATGACCGACTTAATGTCAGAGGAAATCATCACCACAAAGCTCTGACAGACAGAATATGCTTAAGAGAAGGGTGTATAAATCAGACAGAAATGATGAGACATTTATATTTTGAATATACATTCATTGATCAGCTATGGAATTCTTTGGCAGTAGACTGGTGAATACCACATGTAAAGGAAATTAATTATGGGACTCTGATATATAGGGTTACAGGGGAAGAGTGGAAAAAGTTTCATAAAGGGACGTTCAGAGTAGTTATGACTGCAATCAAGTGGGTTATACAGCAAATTAGATGCCAATATGTATTGCATCAAAAAATATAGACGTGGCAGGTTTAATTGGAAGAATAAATACAGAAATAGAAGGGATTTATAAAAAATAAAGGAGGACATTCCGAGTGCAAATGTAGGAAGTCTGGTGGAAAGATTGGCCCAACTGTGTTAAAGGATAAGAATACCTAGGGTATGTTTAACATTCTGATCGTTTGTAAGTTTCAGAGTTAAGTATGTGTTTTATATACTATGGGGGTAGAATTAGTAGAAAGATACATAGAACTAATGAGGGGGGACTGTTGGACTCCCTCCCCTCTTGTTATTTTTTATTATGGTTTTCCTCACCTTTTTATTCTTTTGTTTAGTATTTTTTAGTTTAATTATGTTGGTATGCTATTTAATACCAGTCTCAATAACGGGTAGGGTGTGGTTTAAAAGGTTTTTGTGTACATATTATGTGTATGCGTTAGATGCTGTTTTTTTCTCCTGTATTTAAGTTGTGTTATGGTTTGTTTTCTATGTTCTGTAATACAATTTTCTTTAGTACTACAATAAAAAATTCCCCTACTCTTTTCGAGAAGTGCCATGGGATCTTTAACATCCACTTGAACTACCACCAGAACAGGCAGACGGGACCTTGGTTTAATGTCTCATCTGAAAGATGGCACCTCAGTATATTGCAGCACCCCCTCATGCTGCACTATAGTGTCAGTATTCGGATGTAACCCAAGTGCCTGGTGTGGGGATAAAACCCACAGCCTTCTCATCTCCCAGCCTCAGAGGCAAGTGTGCTACCTGCTGAGCCACTGACACTGCTAGGGAAAAAAAGGGATTCAAAGTATATGCAAATTTTATTAAAGATCAAACCAGATGACACAAAAAATTAAGCAAAAATGGGAACAGGAATTATAAATAACACTCGATAATACCCAGTGGTCAAAAGTCTGGAAGGGCACATGGTGAACAACATCCTCCCTGACATGGAAGGAATTCCTCAGGAAATTATGCATCAGGTACTTTAGAGTTCCCTTGGTGGTGCCCAAATGGAACCCAACAGTTCAACCAGTTGTTGGAGGGGCTGTAGGGAGAGAGAAGCCTCACAGACCCATATATTTTGGACCTGTGCGGCACTTCGGCCTTACTGGATTGGGGTACAAGGCCACTTGGAACACATTTTGGGACTCTCCTACCCCTTAGGCCCTGAAAGTACAGTTACGTAAGAACTTACCGTAACAATAGATCTTCGAGAGAGGCTCTTGCAGTAGGTAATTATATATAGGACTGCTGCCGGCAGGCATCAGGGCCCCACGGAAAAACTTCCAGCCAGCAGCCTCTGGCGGGGGACTGCCCCCACATCAGCTGACCGTCGTCATGCGACGCCAGTATAAAGGGGCGGTCCTCCACGCCCGCCTTACAGTTCTTTCCCACCAAAGGCCAAAGGTGAGATGAGAGAGAAGTAGATATTTCCCATCCTGGAAAAGGAGCTGATAAAGCTTAGGGGGATGGAGGGCGGGAAGGTATTACCTATTGCAAGAGCCTCTCTCGAAGCTCTACTGTTACAATAAGTTCTTACGTAACTGTACTATCTTACTTCGAGAGGGCTCTTGCAGTAGGTAATTACATATAGGACTGAGTCCCAAGCAGTGTGGAACAAGGAGAAGCAAACGGGAGGAGGAAAGCTACTCAGAAGTAGACCCTCTGGCTGTGAAGGCCTTAGGAAAGGAGGCCTTGCAGAACAGCCAACCCGAAGTCTGCTCTACAGTGAGAGGCAATGTCCAAACTGTAATTCTTTGTAAAGGTATGGACAGAAGTCCAAGTGGCGGCTGCACAAATGTCAGCTGCTGACACATTCTTGAAACAAGCCGCAGGGGCAGCGACCCCTCTGGTGGAGTGGCCTCTGACTTGACCTGGTAGGGTCTTGTTGTACTTGTCATAACAGACAGTGATGCAATGAGCCAACCATTTTGATAGGCATTGCTTAGAAACAGCATTGCCTTCTCTTTTATGAGCAAAAGAGACAAACAGTTGATCAGTTTTTCTGAGATCCTTTGTCCTGTTAGTGTAGTATCTCAGAATTCGGTGAACATCCAATGTATGCAGGAGGTACTCTCCGTGATTAGAGTGCTGTGGAAAAAAGGCAGGCAACTCTATGGATTGATTCAGCATAGATTCCGCTGCCACCTTAAGGAGAAACTTAGGGTTGGTACGCAGAGCCACACGTTCCTTGTGAAAAATCAAATACAGGATTTTACACATAAGGGCCTGCAGCTCGGAAATCCTTCGAGCAGAAGTAATGGCCACTAGGAAGAGAGTCTTCCAAGTCAGGAACTTTAGATCTGCTGAGGCTGCTGGCTCAAAAGGAGGCAGAGTAAGCTTCTCAAGATAAAATTCAAATCCCAAGGAGGGGCAGGAACCTGGATAGGGGGTCGCAAGTGAAGGACCCCTCTAAGAAAGGTCTTAGAGACTTCCAGCTCTAATCAGAAATGACCCAAATGAGAAAATGTCCTGTCTGCAAAAGGCATATGGTAAGCTGAAATGGCCACCATGTGAACCTTTAAGGATGAATGACTGAGACCTAGATCGAAGAGGTGTCGCAGGTAATCCAGAAGCCGCCCAACAGAGCACGAGAAGGGCTCGAAATCTTTGGAGGTGGCCAAATAGTGAACTGTTTCCATTTCACTGTGTAAGTAGACCTAGTGGAGGGCTTCCTGGCCTCCACCAGAATCTCAGCTACACGGGGAGAAAACCCCGAATCGGGCTTGAGCTACGTCTGCAGGAGCCACGCGTGCAACTGAAGGGACTTGAGGCCTGGATGGACCAGGGTCCCTAGATCCTGAGTCAGTAAGAAAAAATTACTTACGATAGTAATGTTGTTTCTTCTAATGGAGTCTTGCTGTATTCTGACAATATGCAGTTAGACCGACTGGTTCAACTGCCCCGGAGAACCAAGAGTTAAACTCTATGCAAATGCATAGGACGTCGAGCTCGAGCTCGGTTTTCAAACCACTGTCCTCAGTACATTCTAGTAACTGATCAGATTCTATGAAGCGAACTAGTTTAATATGTATGTAATGGCTAAAACTAAGCCTAAACAGGACCCCAACAGGGGCAACATAAGGAAACAAAACCAAAGGGCATATAAAAGACTCAAGTAACAGATGCCCACAGAAAACCATTACCACTAATGGTTTAAACCATAAAGTTGCTGCTGAAGAGCCACCCTTCCCCAGGTTCTGAAGGTGAGGAAGGGTGGGAGGTCAGAATACAACAAGACTCCATTAGAAGAAACAGCATTACTATGGTAAGTAATTCTTTCTTCAAACAACATGAAGTCTTGCTGTATTCTGACAATATGCAGACTATAAAGCAGTGCCCCAGAGGGGGGCACAGAAGAAAAAATTACTCACCTTAGTAATGTTGTTTCTTCTAATGGAGTCTTACTATATTATAGACATTAGCAGTTTGATCCAGCTCTAGAACTGCCCGGAGTGAAATGGTTAAGACCATTCCAAAATAGAATTTTAGTAGGAGAGCAGCTTATCTGTGTCATTTCAAACTTGAACTGTCAGATCTTTCGAGCCAAACTCACTAAGGTCTGTGTGGAAGCTGTAACCTACACTAGCCAAATGGCTACCTAAATAATAACAACCATTGATAGTCCCAACACCCAAGACTCAAGTCAGGGGACCAGAAATACTAACACCATTCTAATAATATGAAATGGAACTATAAGTATAATAAAACACACACACGCATACACATACACCCCAAAGTCCCAAGGGAAAAAATGCTAACAGGACATAAAGTAGTGCCCACACTAAGTTGCCCGCACCCCACCAAGTAGAGGTTCTGAGAGGGGCAGGTTGGGGAGGTCTATAATATAGCAAGACTCCATTAGAAGAAACAACATTACTAAGGTGAGTAATTTTTCTTCAAACAACATGAAGTCTTGCTATATTATAGACATTAGCAGAATACACAGTACCTCCATGGAGGAGGGCAGAACCTACTTAGGGAATAGGCTCTGAAGAACAGCTGTGCCAAACCGAGCATCTCTCCTGGCCTGGACATCCAGGGAGTAATGCTTGGTAAAAGTGTGTACTGTTTTCCAAGTAGCAGCCTGGCAAATCTCTAATAAAGGGATATCTCTGGCAGCAGCTAGAGACGCAGCTGTACCCCTGGTAGAATGAGCCCTCAAACGGGGGGCTCTGCCCACTTTCTGATAACAAAATTGGATACAAGAGACAATCCACCTGGCTATTGATCTCTTAGTGGCAGGTTTGCCTTTCCCAACTTCACCATAGGTAAGGAAAAGTTGGAGGGATTCGAACCTGTGACCTTTGGTACGCTCTATATATAAACTAAGAGCTCTCTTAACATCCAGGCTGAGCAACCTCCTCTCACCCGAAGAGGAGTGATCAGTGAAAAATACTGGAAGGGAGATAGATTGATTAAGATGGAAATCTGAAACCACCTTAGGCAAAACTTCCTATTAGTCCTAAGGACTACCTTATCCCTGTGGAAAAAATAAAGTCAGTCTCCACTGACAAGGCTAATTCACTTATGCCTGGCAGAAGTGATAGCCACTAGAAAACAGTTTTCCAAGTTACGTACTTAAGCTCTGCAGAAGACAGAGGTTCAAAAGGAGGTTGCATTAACTGGGCAATACAAACATTAAGGTCCAAAGCAGGGGCCAGTTCCCGAAAGGGAGGATTAGTATGGAGTAATCCCTTAAAAAACTTGGAAAACACAGGATGAGAGGAAAGAGGGGATGACTTTCCTGCTAACACAAAAGCAGACAGAGCTGCCAAATGAACTCTCAGGGTAGCTGGTCTGAGACCCAAGGAATTAAGACATACCATGTAATCTAACAAAATGGGCAATTCAGCAGATTCTGGGGAAATATTTTCCCAGCACACCAAATGGAAAACCTTTCCATTTAGAACTATAAGTAACCCTAGTGGAAGGCTTTCTGGAAGCCTTTAGGATCTCAAGAACACCCTGAGAGAGGTGTAAATCAGCAAACTCTAACTCCTCAAGAGCCAGGCCTTGAGGTTGAGGGATTTGAGGTCCGGATACCAAACCCTTCCCTGGGCACAAGTCAACAGATTGTGATTCCTGGGGAGGCACAGGGGAAGATGGACTGTCAGAGACAGAAGGAGTGGGTACCAGGGCTGCCTAGCCCAATCCGGGGCAATCAGAATCACCCTGCAAGGCTGAGATCTGATTTTGACTAGTACTTTGAATAGGAGAGGAAAGGGGAAAGCATAGAGGAACTTCCCCTCCCAATCCAGAAGAAGGCATCCAGGGGAACTGAGCCCAGCACTGGAGGCCTGCAACAGAACAGAGGAAGTTTGTGATTGTCTGGGGCTGCAAAAGATCTATCTGAGGATGCCCCACCTGGCAAAAACTATCCCAGCACTTGAGGATCCAGGGACCATTCGTGATGGCCCTGGGAAATCCCGCTGAGGACATCCGCTAGGACATTGTCCTTCCCTGGAAGATGAACTGCTATGAGGGAAGTGTTCAGGAATAGGCCAGAGACCACAACTTCATTGCCTCGGTGCACGAGGCCAAGACTGAGTGCCCCCTGTTTGTTGATGTACCACATTGTTGTGGTGTTGTCTGTTCTGACTTGTATCACCTTGTCATGGACAGATGCAGAAAAAGCTTGAAGAGCTAAAAGACAGCTCTGAGTTCCAGCAAACTGATGTGGAGCAGAGATTCCTGGGGACCAAACTCCTGAGTGGAAAGGTCACCCATGTGGGCTCCCAACCCAGAAGGAAGCATCTGTAGTGAGAGTCAAGTCGTGAGAAGGGAAATGAAGGGACCCCGCTCCTAAATTGCTCTGATCCTGCCACCACTGGAGAGCTAGGATCAAGGTTCGAGTCACTGGGACCAACTTGGAAAGGGGTCTCTTCTCTGAGACCAAAATGTTCTCAAGTGAAACTGATGTCTCTCACCTGAAATCTGGCTCCTGCACAACAGCTGTGAATGCAGCCATGTGCCCCAGGAGCTGCAGAAAGTGTCTTGCTGGTCGAGAGACCTGCAGAGTGAGAGGAGGCCAGAGCCACTAAATTCCTTACCCTTTCTGGGGGAAGAAAGGCTCTGGCTAGCTTTGTGTCCAATTCTGCCCCTATAAAGGTGAGTACCTGGACTGGTTCAAGAACCGACTTTGGTAGGTTTAGCAGAAAACCCAGGGAGGTGAGAAGCTGCTGGGTGACCTGCAGGTGAGATTTTACCTGTTCTGGGGACTGGCCTACAATGAGCCAGTCATCTAGATAGGGAAAACTGCAATCCTCTGCCTCCTTAAGTGGGCCACTGCCACTGCTAGACACTTTGAATACCCTTGGAGCAGAGGTAAGGCCAAGGGCATTGCTCTGAACTGGTAATGACCTGAGGGCAGTTCGAATCTGAGTACTTTCGATGGGATCTTCTGATTAGGACATGGAAATAGGCATCCTTGAGGTCCAGGAGGCTAGCCAGTCCCTGGCCTTAGGGAAGGTAAAATCATTGCCAGAGTTACCATTTTGAACTTTGGTTTCAAAGATGCTTGTTCAGATATCTGAGATCTAAAATGGGCCGCCATTCTCCTGTCTTTTTGGGGTAGAGAGTATCTGGAATACAGACCCCTGCCCTGATGCAGGAGAGAACCCTTTCTACTGCTCTGAGAGCTAACAGGGATGAGACCTCTGTTTCCAGAGCGAGGGTCTCTGAAGCACTTGAGTAGAAAAGTCTGCTTCTCAACTTGGGAAACTTTTTGAAGCTGAGAACCAGACCCTGGCTGACTACTTCCAGAACCCACTTGTCTGAGGTTAAAGAAGCCCAATTCTGACTGAAGTAAGCCAGCCTGCCCCACTGGTACAGGGAGACCGGCCCTGGGCACCCCATCAAGGTGCCTGTTTCAGGAGCTTTAGGCTGGGGGTGGGAGGTCTGCCCACCCTCGTCCTGCCCCTGCCTCTGAAGAAGCCCCTCTGAGCATAGGCAGAGGAGGCCTGAGTCTGGTAGAAAGGCCTGTGAAAGGCCTACCCCTACCCCTGGGGTGCATGCCTTTGAGGAGTGGCTTGCCGCTCCTTAGCCTGGGCACTCTTGTAAGTAGTCCTATATTCATCCATCTTCTTCATGTAATTCTCTGTCTGCTCTCCAAACAGAGAATTTCCCACCACAGGAAAATCCATAGCCTTAGTCTGGGTATCCTGTGACAAACTAATACACCTGAGCCAGGCCAACCTAAAAGCTACAGATGTGGCCATGACCCTAGAGGGAAACATCATTAACATCCACAGCAGCATGGAAACTGAACCTTAGAGGCTTCACGCCATCAGCAGCCACCTGTTCTAGTTCACTAGCCAGCTGGCCATGGGCCTGCTTGGCCAATTGCATAACAGTATCCCATCTAGATTTCTGATACCTAGCTACATAAGCCATATAATTTGCTTGCCTGAGTCCCAGAGAGGCTGCCATATACTGTTTTTTCGCCATGGCATCAATCTTCCTGGAATCCTTGTCAGGAGGATGTGAAGCCAAGGAATATAAGCTTTATCACAGGCAGCAGCCTGAACTACTAACATGACTGCATTGCTGAAAGGAATTCTGTATCAGGCCTGACAATGTATACCTTCTGTCCATCTTTTTATCTACAGGAGGCACAGTATTAGGAGCTTTTAAAATTTTAATTGTTTGTTTCTAAAAGACTTATGTAAAGGAACAGACAATCTCCTAGACTCTGGAATATCCATCATTTTACAAAATCAGGCTCCTCTTGCTCATCCACAGCCTCTTCTAAAGGAAGCTGGAGGGTTTCAGCAACTTTTTTATAAAACATAAAATGAGATGGGGACTCAGACAGCATAGGGGGAGATTCTAAAGGTCTGTCTGGGGAGATGTCCGGTTCAATGGGCACACCCAGATCTTCCCAGCCACATTCATACTGTTCATAATCCTCCTCCCCCTCCTCTGGTTCATAAAATTCCTCAGTATCATAATCCTGAACCACTGGGACCGGACGAACCGACCTTTTACCAGATAGTGGTGGTTGGAGAGGACTCTGAACAATGACTGGACAATTTGTATGGCTTTTGCTATCTCTGCAGCAGTTGGAGAAAGGATTTTGGACTCCAGACCTGCTGATTTTCTTGTTTTCTTTACTGGAATTGGTTCCTCAGAACCAGCTTTTCTTTGCCGGGAAGTCTGGCCCTGGTCAGAGGGCACTCCCTCTAGTTCGGTTGGCACGAGCAGGCTGGCCATCGGGTCAGCAGACTTTGGCCTCTCGTCCCTGAGCCTGCCAATCTTTTTCCAGGGTGGCTGCAGGAAATTCTTACATACCTGGCAGTCTGACTGGAGGTGGTCAAACCCAGACAATAAACACATGTGGTGTGTGGGTCAGCCTTGGCAAAAGACTTCCCCACAAACATCACAGTGTTGAAACCAGTGGGCCAGTTTTCTTTTGGGTTTCTCAGACATTGCCAGCCTAACCAAAAACTTGCCTTTAACGGCAGTGCCAGGCAAGAACACCCTTATCGGTTCCTAACCGTGTCATGAGTATTGGAAAAAAGCGTAATAAATCCGTTTTTTTAGAACCAATAAGAACAGGAACCGCACTCTAAAATAGTAACTTTTAGTTTTAAATGAGTTTTGAACCCACTGATCGGTTTCAAAACCAAACCGATAACTTACAAGTTCCACACAGACAAAACCTTCATTTACTTACGTTTACCACAGATAGAGCTTGAACGAGACGGTTTGCGGTTAAAATAAAACTATTCTCGGTTAAATCCAACCAAAAACACTTTTTAAACCGAGAAATGAACCGAGCAGAAGGAGAAATCTCCGGAGCGACTGTTCACTGAGGCGGAGTAAAGAATCTGACAGTTCAAGTTTGAAATGACACAGATAGAGCTGCTCTCGTGCCAAAATTCTATTTTGGAATGGTCTTAACCATTTCACTCCGGGGCAGTTCTAGAGCTGGATCAAACTGCTAATGTCTATAATATAGCAAGACTTCATGTTGTTTGAACCTATTTGGGGAATAGGCTCTGCAGTACTGCTGTGCCAAACCTGGCATCACTCCTTGCCTGAATATCCAGGCTGTAATGCTTAGTAAATGTATGGACAGACTTCTAGGTGGCAGCCTTACATATCTCAAGCAAGGGGACTTCCCTGGCAGCCACCAGGGAGGCCACAGTGTCTCTGGTAGAGTGGGCCCTAACACCTGCTGGTGGGTCCTTACCCAGCTTAAAGTAGCAGAACTGGATACAGGCCACAATCCATCTGGCTATAGTCCTCTTTGCAGCTGGCCTGCCTTGGCCAGCATCCCCATAAGTAAGAAAAAGCTGGAAACAATCTTTCCTTAGCTCTTTTGTCCTGTCCATATAATAGCTAATAGCTCTTTTAACATCCAGGCTGTGCAGCCTGCGTTCACCTGAACTAGAGTGATCTGAGAAAAATACAGGCAAAGTAATGGATTGGTTCAGATGAAAATCAGAAACCACCTTAGGGAGAAATTTACTGTTGGTTCGGAGCACAGTCTTGTCCCTGTGAGGTGAAATATAGTTGGGCTCCACAGACAAGGCTAGAAGCTCACTGATTCTTCTAGCAGAAGTGATAGCCACTAGAAATTGCGCAGGACCTAGAAGGCAGAATTTCACTGTTCGCTGATGACACAAAGCTCTGTAACAGAGTAGACACACCAGAGGGTGTAGACAGAATGAGAAGCGACCTGCAGAAACTTGAAGAATGGTCAGGGGTTTGGCAGTTGAAATTCAATGCAAAGAAGTGCAAGATAATGCATATGGGGCACAAAAACCCTGGCACAATATATATCAGTTCTTGGGGTGAGGATATAGCATGCACCAAACAGGAAAGGGATCTTAGGGTTGTCATCTCTGATGACCTCAAAGTAGGGAAACAGTGTGACAAGGCAGCAGGTAAAGCAAATAGGATGCTGGGATGTATAGGCAGGGGCATCACCAGCAGGAAAAGGAGGTCATAATTCCGCTATACAAGACACTAGTGAGGCCCCACCTGAGTACAGTGTACAGTTCTGGAGACCATACCTACGTAAGGACACAGACAGGGTAGAGAAGGTTCAGAGGAGGGCAACAAAGATGGTGCATGGATTTCATCACAAGTCTTATGAAGACAGGTTGAAGGAACTGAACATGTACTCCCTGGAGGAGAGGAGGGAGAGAGGGGATATGATGGAGACATACAAGTATCTTACAGGGAGGAACAGGGTGCAGGAAAACACTATTTTTAAGCGAAAAAGATGTTCCAGGACTAGAGGGCATGGGATGAAGTTGAGGAGGACGATTCAGAGGAAACATGAGGAAGAATTTCTTCACAGAACAGGTGGTGGACAAGTGGAACACCCTGCCAGAGGAAGTAGTGGGGGCTGAAACAATCAGGATTTAAGAATGCATGGGATAGACATAAAGGAATTCTGGAGGTCAGGGATAAGGGGCAACAGACTTCTAGGAAAACAAACTGAACTTACAAGCTCAAATGGGCAGACTGGGTGGGCCATAGGCCCTTATCTGCCGACACTGTCTATGTATCTATGTATCTATGTAAAAACAGTTTTCCAAGTGAGAAACTTGAGTTCTGAAGAAAACATAGGTTCGAAAGGAGGCTGCATAAGCTGACCTATACATATGTTCAGGTCCCATGCAGGAGTAGGTTCCCTATGTGGGGGATGAAGATGCAACAACCCCTTGAAAAACTTTTTGAAAAGTGGGTGTGCAGCCAGCAAAGATGCCTTCCCTGCTGAAAGATAAGCAGAGACAGCAGAAAGGTGTACCTTCAGGGTAGATGGCTGTAAATGCAGAGACTGAAGGTGGACCAGATAGTCCAGAAGCTGCGGTACTGCAGCTTGCTGAGGATCCAAATCTTTCTATGCACACCAGATGGAAAATCTTTTCCATTTAGAGGAGTAGGTTCTTCTGGCAGCAGGCTTTCTGGCACCTTTCAGAATATCCAGGACAGGTTGAGACAGTTGTAAATCTGCATAATCTAGGTCTTCAAGAGCCAAACCCTGAGGTGAAGGGACTGAAGATTGGGGTACATTATCCTGCCCTGAGAGGATGTCAGCAGATTGTACCTCCTGGGTGGAGAAATCAGTTTGATCACTGACAGTGACAACAGCATCGAATACAATGGCTGTCTGGCCCAGTCAGGGGCTATGAGAATGACTGTGGCAGACTGAGACCTCAACTTGACCAGGACTCTGGCAATCAGAGGAAAGGGAGGAAAAGCATAAAGGAACCTGTTTGACCAGTCCAGAAGAAAAAATTACTCACCTTAGTAATGTTGTTTCTTCTAATGGAGTCTTGCTGTATTCTGACTATTGCAGTGATCACCAACCTTTGAACTGCCCCGGAGAACAGAGTTAACTTTCCATGCAGGGCATGGAATGCTGAGCTCGAGCTCAGTTGAAGCCTCTGTCTGCTGTTGTTTAAACTCCAACCATCAGATCTTTACAAGCTATACTCACTAGGTGTTCTGTGTGGAAACTGTAAAACTCACACTAGCCAAATGGCAACTAAATTTGTTAAAAAAGGGTTTTTTTTTGTTTCAAAGCAAAGACTCAAGTCAGGAAACCCAAAAAAACAAAACACAACACACACCTAAAATAAAGGAGGGTGAGAAAGGGGAACCTCTAGGTGCCAACACTGCTTCTGCCCACCCACATCCCAAAACCAGTTTCTGAGGGAGGTCAGAATACAGCAAGACTCCATTAGAAGAAACAACATTACTAAGGTGAGTAATTTTTCTTCAAACAACATAAAGTCTTGCTGTATTCAGCTATTCAAACTACCAACAGTACCTCCATGGAGGAGGGACAGAACCTACTTTGGGAAAAGGCTCTGAAGTACTGCTGTGCCAAACCGAGCATCACTCCTAGCCTGGATATCCAGAGAGTAATGCTTGGTGAAAGTATGGACTGTTTTCCAGGTGGCGGCTTGACAGATTTCTAAGATAGGAATATCCCTGGCAGCAGCCAGGGAAGCAGCTGTACCTCTAGTAGAGTGAGCCCTCAGGCCTGAGGGTGGGGTTCTACCCAATTTTTCATAGCAGAATTGTATACAAAAGACAATCCACCTGGCAATAGATCTTTTAGTGGCAGGTTTGCCCTTACCGACCTCTCCATAAGTGAGGAACAACTGGAGGGACTCAAACCTGTGACCCTTGGTGCGCTCTATGTAGTAGCTAAGGGCCCTTTTTACGTCCAGGCTGTGCAACCTCCTCTCTCCAGAGGAGGAATGGTCAGTGAAGAAAACAGGGAGCGACATCGACTGATTAAGGTGGAAATCTGAAACCACCTTAGGCAAAAACTTCCTGTTAGTTCTTAGGACCACTTTATCTCTATGGAAAGAGACGAAATCAGGCTCCACTGACAGGGCTTGCAATTCACTGATGCGCCTGGCAGAGGTAATGGCTACCAAAAACACAGTTTTCCAAGTCAAGTACTTAAGCTCTGCAGAGGACAAAGGCTCAAAGGGGGGTTGCATAAGCTGAGCAATGCAAACATTAAGGTCCCAAGCAGGAGCAGGGGCCCTGAAGGGAGGACTGGTGTGCAGCAATCCCTTGAAGAATTTACAAAATACAGGATGGGCTGATAGAGGGTAGGGCTTGCCTACTAACAAGAAGGCAGAAACAGTTGCCAGATGCACTTTAAGTGTAGCTGGCCTAAGCCCCAAGCCATTAAGATGAACCATATAGTCCAGGACTGTAGGCAACCCAGCAGTTTCTGGAGAAATATGCTTATTAGAACAACTAGTGAACCTTTTCCATTTGGAGTTGTAAGTCTTTCTGGTGGAAGGCTTTCGAGAAGCCTTAAGAATATCCAGAACACCTTGAGAGAGGTGCAGATCAGCAAACTCGAACTCTTCAAGAGCCAGGCCTTGAGATTGAGAGATTTGAGATTCGGATACGAAATCCTTCCCTGAGAGGATGTCAACAGGTTGTAATTCCTGGGAAGAGAGAGGGGAAGGTGGACTGCTAAGGACAGCAACAGTGGATACCAGGGCTGTCTGGCCCAGTCTGAAGCAATCAGAATCACTTTGCATGGTTGAGACCTGATCTTGACTAGCACCTTGAACAGGAGAGGGAAGGGGGGAAAAGCATACAGGAACTTCCCTTCCCAATTCAGAACCAGAATATCCAGGGGGACTGAGCCCAAGACTGGGGGTCTGCAACAGAAGAGAGGAAATTGGTGATTGTCTGGGGCTGCAAAAAGATCTATCTGTGGAGTGCCCCATCTGGAGAAAATCACTTTCAAAATTAGGGGATCTAGGGACCATTCGTGGTGGCCCTGAGATATCCTGCTGAGAGCATCTGCTAGGACATTGTCCTTCCCTGGGAGGTGAACTGCTATCAGAGAGGTTTGCAGGGAATAGGCCAGAGACCACAACTTCATTGCTTCTGTGCACAAGGCTGTAGACCGAGTGCCTCCTTGCTTGTTGATGTACCACATTGTGGTTGTATTGTGTGTTCTGATCTGGACTACCTTGTTCTGTACAGATTTGGAAAAAGCTTGCAGTGCCAGAAACACTGCTCTGAGTTCCAAGAGACTGATGTGAAGCAGAGATTCTTGAGGTGACCACAGCCCTTGGGTGGTAAGATCCCCCAAGTGGGCTCCCCAGCCCAAGAGGGAGGCATCTGTAGTAAGGATTAGAGAGTGAGACTGAGTGACAAAAGGAACTCCCTGTCTTAAGATTGTCCTGATCCTGCCACCACTGTAATGCCTGGATCAGGGTTCGAGTCACTGGAATCAGTTTGGTCAGAGGGTCCTTTTTCTGAGACCAAAAGGCTCTCAAGTGGAACTGAATGTCCCTCATCTGAAAACTTGCTCCCTGCACCACTGCTGTAGAAGCAGCCATGTGCCCCAGGAGCTGCAGAAAATGCCTGTGGTGAGGATTAGTGAATGAGACTGAGTGACAAAAGGAACTCCCTGTTTTAAATTGTCCTGATCCTGCCACCATTGCAAAGCCTGGATCAGGGTTCGAGTTACTGGGACTAGTTTGGTAAGGGAATCCTTTCTTTGAGACCAGAAGGCTCTTCAGTGGAACTGAATGTCCCTCATCTGGAATCTTGCCCCCTGGATCACTGCTGTAGAGGCTGCCATGTGGCCCAGGAGCTGCAAGAAGTGCCTTGCTGGTCAAGACACCAGAAGGATGAAAGAAAAGGCCAGTTCTACAAGAGTCCTTGCCCTGTCCAGGGGAAGGAAGGCTTTTGCTCTTATTGTATCCAGCTCTACCCCTATAAAGGTGAGGAGCTGCACTGGCTCGAGAACTGACTTTGGAAGGTTTAGGAGGAATCCTAAGGAAGTGTGCAGTTGCTGAGTTATCTGAAGATGTGACTTGACTTGGTCTGGAGACTGACCCACTATGAGCCAGTCATCCAAGTATGGAAAGATGGAGATCTTTCTTCTCCTTAGGAAAGCAACCACTACTGCCAGGCACTTTGTGAACACCCTTGGAGCTGATGTTAGGCCAAAGGGCATTGCTCTAATTTGATAGTGGCCTGAGGGCAACTTGAACCTGAGGTACTTTCTGTGGGAGCACCTAATGAGAATGTGAAAATAAGCATCTTTGAGGTCCAGGGAGGCTAGCCAGTCCCCTGGCCTTAGAGAGGGCAGAATTATTCCCAGAGTCACCATTTTGAATTTTGACTTTAAAAGGTGCTTGTTTAGATATCTCAGATCCAGGATGGGCCGCCATTCTCCTGTCTCTTTGGGGGTTAGGAAGTACCTAGAGTACAATCCTTTGCCCCTTAGTAGGGTAGGAACCCTTTCTATGGCTCTGAGAGCCAAGAGGGAAGAAACCTCTGCCTCTAGGGCAAGGGTCTCTGATGGATTTACAGGTGGAAAGGATCTGGTTCTCATCTTGGGAAATTTTTTGAAGCTGAGAACTAGTCCCTGGCTTACTACTTCTAGGACCCACTTGTCTGATGTTAAAGACTTCCAGTGCCGGACAAAGTAAGCCAGCCTGCCCCCTACAGGTATTAGAGAATCGGCCCGAGCAGACCCATCAGGGTGTCTGCTTGGCAGGGGCTTTAGGCTGAGGGGTGGAACAGGCCTGCCTCATACCCCGTCTGCCTCTCCCTCTAAAGAACCCCTTCTGAGCATATGCAGAAGAGGAGGCCTGGGTTTGGTCAAAAGGCCTCTGAAAGGGCCTGCCCCTGCCCCTGGAATGCAGCCTCTGAAGAGTGGCTTGCCTTTCTTTGGCCTGAGCAATCCTGTAGGTGGTCCTGTACTCGTCCATCTTCTTCATGTAGTTCCTGTCTGCTCCCCAAACAGAGAATTGCCAATGACAGGAAAATCCATGGCCTTAGCCTGGGTATCCTGTAATAGGCTAGTACATCTGAGCCAAGCCATCCTCCGAAGGGCCACAGTAGCCATGACTCTAGATGAAACATCATTGGAGTCCACAGCAGCATGAAATTGCACCTTGGATGCCTCAATCCCATCCACAGCCGCCTGCTCCAGCTCCTTGGCAAGCTGGTCAGGGGCCTGTTTAGCTAGAGCCAGCACAGTGTCCCACCTGGACTTCTGGTATCTAGCTGTGTAGGCCATATAGTTAGCCTGCCTGAGTCCCAAAGATGCTGCCATGTACTGTTTCTTTGCCATGGCATCAATCCTCCTGGACTCCTTATCTGGGGGTGTGACGCCAAGGGAATATTTGCCTTATCACAGGTAGCAGCCTGCACTACCCCAACATGGCTGCATTGCTGGGAAAGGAACTCCGTGTCCGAGCCTGAAAGGGTATACCTCTTATCCATTCTTCTGTCCACAGGAGGTATGGAATTAGGAGTTTTTAGAATTTTAAATGTCTGTTTCCCAAAAGATTTATGGAGGGGAATAGACAATCTCCTGGACTCTGGGATGTCCATCATCTCAACAAAATCAGGCTCCTCCTGATCCTCTACTGTTTCTTCCATAGGAAGCTGGAGGGTTTCAGCCACTTTCTTGTAAAACATAAAGTGGGAAGGGGACTCAGAAAGCCTAGGAGGATAGAAAAAATTACTCACCTTAGTAGTGTTGTTTCTTCTAATGGAGTCTTGCTGTATTCTGACAATAGCAGTGAGTCCCAACCTTCGAACTGCCCCAGAGATGAAAGAGTTAACTTTCCATGCCAGGCATGGAACGCTGAGCTCGAGCTCGGTTGAGACTCTGTCAGTGGCTGTTTGAACTCAAACTGTCAGATCTTTACGAGCTAAACTCACTAAGAGTTCTGCGTGGAAGCTGTAAACCTACTAGCCAACTGGCTACTAAATATAACTAAAAGATTTTTTGGTCCCAAAACAAAGACTCAAGTCAGGAAACCCAAAAAATGAAATAAGCACAACACCCACTCACCCAAAGAAAGAGGGTGATAATAAAAAGGTGGGGCACCTCCTGAGTGCCAACACTGCTACTGCCCACCACATCCCAAAAACAAAGGTTCTGAGAGGGGAGGCGGGGGGAGGTCAGAATACAGCAAGACTCCATTAGAAGAAACAACATTACTAAGGTGAGTAATTTTTTCTTCAAACAACATGAAGTCTTGCCGTATTCTGACAATAGTAGACTATCAAGCAGTACCTCCATGGAGTAGGGACAGAACCTACTTAGAAAATAGGCTCTGAAGCACAGCTGTGCTAAACCAAGCATCACTCCTAGCCTGGATATCCAGAGAGTAATGCTTGGTAAAGTGTGAACTGTTTTCCAGGTAGCTGCTTGACATATCTCCAAGATAGGAATATCCCTGGCAGCAGCTAGGGAAGCAGCTGTACCTCTGGTAGAGTGAGCCCTCAGGCCTGAGGGTGGAATCTTACCTAGTTTTTCATAGCAAAATTGAATGCAAGAGACAATCCACCTGGCAATGGATCTTTTAATGGCAGGTTTTCCTTTTCCAACCTCACCATAAGTGAGGAACAGTCAAACCTGTGACCCTTGGTACGTTCTATGTAGTAGCTAAGGCTCTTTTCACGTCCAAACTGTGCAACCTCCTCTCACCAGAGGAGGAATGGTCAGTGAAGAATACAGGAAGAGACACAGATTGGTTAAGGTGGAAGAGTCTGAAACCACCTTAGGTAAAAACTTCCTGTTAGTCCTGAGGACCACCTTATCTCTATGGAAAGAGATAAAATCAGGCTCCACTGACAGGGCTTGTAATTCGCTTATGCGCCTGGCAGAAGTGATAGCTACCAACAACACAGTTTTCCAAGTCAAGTACTTAAGCTCTGCTGAGGACAAAGGTTCGAAAGGAGGTTGCATAAGCTGAGCAATGCAAACATTAAGGTCCCAAGCGGGGCAGGGTCCCTGAATGGCGGATTGGTATGCAACAATCCCCTGAAAAACTTGGAGAATACAGGGTGAGCTGAAGAAGAAGAAGCTTACCTGCTGAAAGGAAAGCAGAGACAGCTGCCAGATGCACCTTTAGTGTAGCTGGTCTGAGTCCCAAGCTATTCAGATGAACCATATAGTCAAGGACTGTGGGCAGGTCAGCAGACTCTGGGGGATATGCTTCCAGAGCACCATATGGAGAAATCTTTCCATTTGGAATTATAAGTAGTTCGGTGGAAGGCCTAGAAGCCTTTAGGATATCCATAACACCTTGAGAGAGGTGTAAATCAGCAAACTCTAACTCTTCAAGAACCAAGCCTTGAGATTGAGAGATTTGAGATTCGGGTAGCAAACCCTCCCCTGAGCACAGGATAACAGGTTGTAATTCCGGGGAAGAGAAAAGGGAAGGTGGACTGCTAAAGCCAACAGAAGAGGGTACCAGGGCTGTCTGGCCCAGTCAGGAGCAATCAGAATCACCTTGCAGGGTTGAGACCTGATTTTGACTAGTACCTTGAACAGGAGAGGGAAGGGGGGAAAAGCATATAGGAACTTCCCTTCCCAATTGAGAACCAGGGCATCCAGGGGGACTGAGCCCAACACTGGGGGCCTGCAGCAAAAATGGGGAAGTTGGTGATTGTCTGGGGCTGCAAAAAGATCTATCTGTAGGGTGCCGCATCTGGAAAAGATCACCTCCAAAACTAGGGGATCCAGTGACCATTCGTGATGGCCCTGATTTATCCTGCTGAGAGCATCTGCCAGGACATTGTCCTTGCCTGGGAGGTGTACTGCTATAAGGGAAGTGTTTAGGGAGTAGGCCAGAGACCACAACTTCATTGCGTCTGTGCACAAGGCTGAAGACCGAGTGCCCCCTTGCTTGTTGATATACCACATTGTGGTGGTATTGTCTGTCTTGATCTGAACAACTTTGTTCTGAACAGACTTGGAAAAAACTTGGAGTGCTAGAAACACTGCCCCGAGTTCCAACAGATTGATGTGAAGCAGAGATTCCTGAGGGGACCACACCCCTTGGGTGGTCAGGTCTCCCAAGTGAGCCTCCCACCCCAAGAGGGAGGCATCTGTAGTAAGGATTAAAGAGTGAGACTCAGTGACAAAAGGAACTCCCTGTCTTAGATTGTCCTGATCCTGCCACCACTACAAAGCCTGGATCAGGGTTCGAGTCACCGGTATCAGTTTGGTCAGAGGGTCCTTTTTCTGAGACCAAAAGCTCTCAAGTGGAACTGAATGTCCCTCATCTGGAATCTTGCTCCCTGCACCACTGCTGTAGAAGCAGCCATGTGCCCCAGGAGCTGCAGAAAGAAAAAATTACTCACCTTAGTAATTGCTTTTCCTCTCATGGAGTCTTGCTATATTAGGACTTATTGCAGTTAGCCACTGCACTTGAACTGCCCCGGAGAGGAAAGAGTTAACTCCAGAGAATCTGAGTTCTAAGCTGAGGGCGCTATACAAAAGTTTCTATCTGGGCAGTTTCAAATGAAACTGTCAGATCTTACGAAGCTAACACTAACAACAAGTCTGTGTGAAAGCTCTACACCAGCCAAATGGCTACCTACTAGTAGTAATAACAACAATATAAACAACAATAGAAACAACAATAACAATAATAAGAATGAATAATGGTATTATTAGTTTCCTCCCTGACAAGCACTATTAGGACCCCCTTCCCAAAGACTCAAGTCCAGAAGGGGCCAACAAATCACTCAACACAGAAAACCCTAGTTCCTAACCCTAAATAAAAGAGGGTGAAGGGAAGAACTACAATGGCATGACACAGTGCTTACACTAATTTGCCACCCCCACCCCAGTAGAAGTTCTGAGAGGGGCAGGTTTGGGGGGTGGTCCTAATATAGCAAGACTCCATGAAAAGAAAAGCAATTACTAAGGTGAGTAATTTTTTCTTCAAACACCATGAAGTCTTGCTATATTAGGACTTATTGCAGATTACACAGCAGTACCTCCATGGAGGAGGGTCAGAACCTACTTAGGAAATAGGCTCTGAAGCACAGCTGTGCCAAAAACGAGCATCTCTCCTGGACTGAAATCCAGGGAATAATGCTTGGTAAAAGTGTGAACTGTCTTCCAAGTAACAGCTCGACAGATTTCCAGAATGGAATATCTCTAGCAGCCGCTAGAGATGCAGCTGTACACCTGGTGGAGTGAGCCTCAGTCCTGAGGGGGCTCTCCTACCTAGTCTTTGATAACAAAATGGATACAAGAGACAATCCACCTTGCAATTGTCCTCTTAGTGGCAGGTTCCTTTGCCAACCTCGCCCTAGGTAAGGAAGAGTTGGAGGATTCAAACCTGTGACCCTTGGTGCATTACAAATAGTAGCATAAGGCTTTTTGACGTCCAAGCTGTGCAGTCTCCTCTCACCTGAGGAAGAATGCTCAGTGAAAATCCTGGGAGAGAGATGGATTGGTTCAGGTGGAAACTGAAACCACTTAGGACAAACCCTGTGTTAGTCCTAGGGACTGTCTTATTCCTGTGGGGAGAGAAAATCTTCTTCCACTGAGGGCCTGTAGTTCACTTAAGGCCTGGCAGAAGTGAAACCACCAGAAAAAACATTTTCCAAGTGAGAAGCTTGAGCTCTGCTTGGGACAGAGGTCCAGGGGTTTGCATTAACTGAGAATGCAAACATTCGGCTCCATGCAGGAGCTGGTTTCCAAAAAGGAGGGTTGGTGGAAGCAACCCCTTAAAAATTTGGAAAACACAGGTTGAGAAGAAAAGGAAGGCTTCCTGCTTGCAGAAAAAACAGAGACAGCTGCCAGAGGAACCCTTAAGGTAGCTGGCCTAAGACCTAAGGAATTTAAAATGGACCAAAAGTCCAGAAAATGGGCAGATAAGCAGACTGTGGTATAATCTGCTTCTCATACCAGACTGAAAACCTGTTCCACTTAGAATTGTAAGTGGCGCCAGTAAAAAAGCTTCCTTGAAGCCTTTAAAATATCCGTACAACCTTGAAAAGGTGTAAATCAGTAACCCTAACTCCTCAAGAGCTGCCTTGAGAAGGAGGAATTTGAGGTTCGGATACCACACTCTCCTTGTGCAAAGGCCGATAAGTTGTGGACTCTGGGCAAGCTCAGGGTGGGGTGGACTGTCAAGGACAGAGACAATGGGTACCAGGGCTGTCTGGCCCAGTTTGGAACAATCAGAATCGCTTGCAGGGCTGAGATCTGATTTTACTAGTACCCTGAAAGAAAGGAAAAAGGAGGAAGGTGAACAGAAACTTCCCTTCCAATCCAAGTGAAAAGCGTCCAGGGGCTGATCCCAGCACTGGAGGCCTCAACAAAACAGAGAAAGTTAGTGGTTATCTGGGGCTGCGAAAAGATCTATCTGAAAATGAGCCCCATCTGGCAAGGACTGAACCCAGCACCTGAGGTTCAGAGCCCAATCGTGATGGCCCTGAGAATCCTGTTGAGGGCATCTGCCAGGGCATTGTCCTTCCCTGGGAGGTGAACTGCTATCAGGAGGTGTTCAGGTGTAAGCCAGAGACCACCACTTCATTGCTTGCGTGCACAAGGCTGATGACCGAGTGCCCCTGCCTGTTGATGTACCACATTATTGTGGTGTTGTCTGTCCTGACTTGAACTACCTTGTTCTGGACAGAAGCTGAAAACTCCTAAGAGCTAGAAGACAGCTCTGAGTTCCAAAAAATTGATGTGACAGAGATTCCTAGGAGACCACACTCCCTAGTGGACAGGTCGCTAAGCGAGCTCCTCCACCCAACACAGGAGCATCCGTGGTGAGGGAATGAAGAGGACCCCTAGTTTTAGGATTGCTTTGATCCTGCCACCAGTGTAAGGTCAGGATCAGGATTGGTCACTAGAACCAATTTGGAAAGGAATCCTCCTTTGGGACCAATAGGCCTCAGATGGAACTGAATGTCCCTCATCTGAATCTTGCTCCTGCACTACAGCTGTGGAAGCAGCCATGTGCCCTAGTAGTTGTAGTAAATGCTTTGCTGGTCAAGAGACTCCAGAGTAATGGAAGATGCCAGGGCAAAGAGACTGCCTACCCTTTCAGAGGGAGAAATGCCTGGCTAACTTTGTGTTCAACTCTGCACCTATGAAAGTTAGTACCTGAACTGGTTCGAGAACTGACTTTGGTAAATTCAGCAGGAATCCCAGAAAGGTGAGAAGCTGCTGGGTGACTTGCAAGTGGGATTTTACTTGATCTGGAGACTGACCCACTAAGAGCCAGTCATCCAGGAAAGGAAACAAAGCAATCCCTTGCCTTCTTAAAGAGCCACTACCACAGCTAGAATTTCTTGAATACCCTTGGCGAGGTAAGGGCCAAAGGCATTGCCCTGAACTGGTAGTGGCCTGAGGGTAACCTGAGGTACTTTCGTGAGAAGGCCTGATCAAGACATGAAAAATAGGCATCCTTGAGGTCCAGGAAAGCTAGCCAGTCCCTGGCCTCAGCCAGAGTTAACATTTTAACTTTGTTTTCAAAAGATGCTTGTTCAGGTACCTTAAATCTGAGATGGGCACATCTCCTGCCTTCTATAGGGTAAGAAAGTATCATGAGTACAGCCCTTGCCCGGTGGCAAGGAGGGACCTTTCTACTGCTTTGCAGTTCAGAGGAGAAGAAACCTCTGCTCCCAAAGCAAGGGATTCAAGGATTTGCAGGTGGACCTGTCTGGCTCTCATCTTTGGAAACTGTTTGAAGCTGAGAACCAGACCTATTACTTCCAGAACCCACTTGTCCGAGTTAGGGACACCCAGTTCTGGCTGAAATAAAACCAACCTGCCCACTGGTATGGAGAATCGGCCCTGGGCACCCCATCAGGCTGCCTGCTTAGCAATAGTCTTAGGCTAAGGGAGGGGCGGCTTACTTGTGCCCGTGCTATCTCTGCCTCTGAAGAGACCCTCTAGCGAAAGCAGAGGAGGCCTGAGCCTCTACCTGGGCACTTTTGTAGGTAATCATCCATGTTTTTCATATAGCTTTCTGTTTGTTCCTCAAACAGAGAATTACCCACAACAAGAAACAAATCCATAGACTTTGACAGAGTATCTTGGGACAGATTAGTGCATCTGAGCCATGCCAACCTACGGAAAGCTACAGAAGTGGTCATGACCCTAGAAAACAAGATTAACACCAACAGCAGTATGAACTTGAACTTAGAGGCTTCAGTGCCATTAGCAGCCACCTGTTCCAACCCGCAGCCAGCTGGCCATGGGCCTGCTTGGCTAACTGCAATATCAAGCCCACCTAGATTTCAAATCTAGCCACATAAGCCATACAACTTGCCTGTCTGAGTCCCACAGAAGCTGCCATATACTGTTTTCTTGCCATGGCATCAATCCTCCTGGAATCCTATTCAGGAGGATGTGAGGCTAGGAACCAGCCTTGACACAGGCTGCAGCTTGTACCACACCTACATGACTACACTGCTCAGTGAGGAAGTCTGTAACAGAGCCTGACTTGAAATACACCTTCTGTCCATTTTTTTATCTTACAGGAGGGACAGAAAGAGGAATCTTATAAAATCTTGTTGTTTACTTCCTAAATGACTTATGCAAAGGAAAGACAACCTCTAGCCCATCATTCCTACATAATCAGGCTCCCTTTACTCATCCATAGCCTCCTCTAAAGGAAGCTGGGGGGATTCTGCAAGCTTTTGTAAAACATAAACTGAGAAAAGGACTCAGACAGAATAGGAGGAGATTCTAAAAGTCTGTCTGGAGAAATGTCTGCTTAAGTGGGCACGTCCAGACCCTACCAGCCCACATGTATTGATCAAATTTCCTCCTCCCACCCTGTGGTTCATAATTCCTCAACATCATAAACCTGAACCACTGGAACTGAACGAGCCACCTTTTACCAACTGTAGATGGTCTGACAGGACCTAGAAACAGTGACTGGACAATCTGTATGGTTTAACTACTTCTGCAGCAGTTGGAGAGACAATCTTGGACTCCAAACCTACTGATTTCTCTGTCATATTTTTTTTTTTAAACTGGTTCCTCTGAACCATCCTTTTGCCCAAGGAAGTCTAGCCCTGGTCAGAGGGCACTCCCTCTGGTCCAGTGGGTACTGGACCGGGCTGGCCATCCGGGTCAGCGGACTTTTTGGCCAATAGTTCCCTGAGCCGGCCCTATCTCTTTTCAGGGTGGCTGCAGAGAAATTTTAAACACCTGGCAGTCTGACAGGAGGTGGTCAACCCCCAGACAATAAGCCTAAGTGGTGTGTGGGACAGCCTTGGCAAGGCGTCCCACAGCATCACAATGTTGAAACCAGTGGGCCCGGTTTTCTTTTTGGGTTTCTCAGACATAATGCCAGCCTCAACCAAAACTTGCCCTTTTATGGCGCCAAACAGAAGACACCTTATCGGTTCCTAACCGTTTATCGGTATTTGAAAACCCTATTAAAATCAAGGTTTTTAGAACCGATAAGAACCGGGTACCGCACTCTAAAAGCCCAAAAACTTTAAAACGTTAAAATAAGCAAACCGATCGGTTCAAAACCGAACCGATAACTAAATTTCCACACAGACTTTACATTTTGTACTTACGGTTTACCAGATAGAGCTTTTATGGAAATACGGTAAAATAATTACTTTTTGCAGTTCAAATGACTTGAAAATACGAACGAGAAATGAACCGAGCTGAAGGAGCTGATCTCCGGAGCGACTGTTCAGTGAAGCGGGAAAGAATCTGACAGTTTCATTTGAAACTGCCCAGATAGAGCTTTGGTATAGCGCCCTCGAGCTTTAGAACTCCAGATTCTCTGGAGTTAACTCTTTCCTCGCGGGGCAGTTCAAGTGCAGTGGCTAACTGCAATAAGTCCTAATATAGCAAGACTTCATGGTGTTTGAAATGCCTTGCTGGTCGAGACACCTGTAGGGTGAATGAAGCGGCCAGTGTGATAAGGGTCCTTGCCCTGCCCAGGGGAAGGAAGGCTCTTGCCTTTTCTGTATCCAGCTCCGCGCCTATGAAGGTGAGGAGCTGAACAGGCTCTAGAACTGACTTTGAAAGATTCAGAAGGAAACCTAGAGAGGTGAGTAGTTGCTGAGTTATCTGCAGGTGTAACTTGACTTGGTCTGGGGACTGGCCCACTATGAGCCAGTCATCCAGATATGGGAAGATGGCAATTCTTTGCCTTCCTATGGAAGGAACTACTACTGCCAGGCATTTTGTGAACACCCTTGGAGCAGAGGTTAGGCCAAAGGGCATTGCTCTGAATTGGTAATGGCCTGAAGGCAGCTCGAACCTGAGGTATTTTCGATGGGAGCTTCTGATAAGAATACGGAAGTCGGCATCCTTGAGGTCCAGGGAGGCTAGCCAGTCCCCTGGCCTTACAGAGGGTAGAATTATTCCCAGAGTCACCATTTTGAACTTTGGCTTTAAAAGGTGCTTGTTTAGATATCTGAGATCCAGGATGGGCCGCCATTCTCCTGTCCTTTTGGGGGTGAGGAAGTACCTTGAGTACAATCCTTTCCCTTGGTGTAGGGGTGGAACCCTTTCCACAGCTCTGAGAGCCAGGAGGGAAGAGACCTCTCCACACAGTATAGAAAAACAAATAAACCTATCTAGTATTCACGAATACCACAGACAGAGACTGAACCGACAGGTTGCGGTTTAAATTCGGTCGAAAACTGAGAAAAACGGTACTTTAACCGACAAATTGAACCGAGCAAAGGAGAAATCTCTGGAGCAACTGTTCAGTGAGGCGGAGTAAAGAATCTGACGGTTTGAGTTCAAACAGCCACAGACAGAGTCTCAACTGAGCTCGAGCTCAGCATTCCATGCCTGGCATGGAAAGTTAACTCTTTCATCTCCAGGGCAGTTTGAAGGTTGGGACTCACTGCTATTGTCAGAATACAGCAAGACTTCATGTTGTTTGAATGCCCCTTTTAAGGGAATTTTTGAAAATTCTATTACATAACCCAAAGTCAGAATTTCCAAAACCCAAGCATCTCATGTTATCTGAGCCCATCTTGTGTAAACATTGTGCAGCCTTTCACCAAGAGAAGGGAGGCAGAGATGGGCCTGCATACCCTCATCGTGAGGTGCCCCCTTTTCTCCCTGTGTATCCGCTGCGACTTCGGGCAAGGGCTCCCCTGCTACTATTGCTCTTGAAACCAAAATAGGTTCCTTTGCTCCTATGGTTCTTGAAGTTCAGAAAGGGATGAAAACCCCCTCAATACTGCCTCTGTCAGCTGCCTCCTTGACCTTTCAGAGTTGAACCAGCCTTTTGGTATTGCTTTCACACTGATAGGTGGCCATTTTTATTCAGGATAGCTTAAAAATATCATCCAGGCCAGAACCAAACAACAAGCCTCATTCAAAGGCTAAGTTAAACAGCTTGGTCTTCAAAGCCTGATCAGCGACCCAATGTCGGAGCCACACTCCTGGCACAGCGGACACAATGTGGTAAATAGAGCGAGCCAACATGCGTAAATTCTCTATCACAGCATCCCCTAAGTAGGCGGAGGCCATGGATACCAACTGCAAAATGCTCACCCCTCCAAATCCAGGGAACTGAAGCTGCACAGGGTTGTAACCCACAAGTTTAAAGCTCTGACAATAATAAAAGAGGAATAGGAGGTGCCAAGGTTTGCGTCATTGGAGGTGAAAGCTCCAATGCAGAAAGCATCCACTCACTTGTCATACAAATCTGTTAAGGCCAAAGACCCTTCAACAGGAATAGTGGTGCGTCTGATGGAATTATGAACCACCTTATCCGCCAGAGGAGGGGTTTCCCACTTGTGGGCATTTTCTCCCAAAAAAGGGAAACACTGTACTTTAGGTTTCGGCAGATATTTTCCTTGGTCCACACCTGCCCATTCCTGTTCCATAATTTGGTCACAGTGAATACAGTCTGGAAAACACCTTGGAGTGGAGGAGGAAGTGGACAGGATAGGACTGACATCCAAAGCCTCCATGGATTGCACCTCTTGAGCTGTAATGTCCTACCCTCCTCAGTTATCAGATAGGACAACGACTTAATATCAAACAGAGGAGGGATAGGAATCCTCCTCTTTGGTTCCATCCACTCCCCTTCCTCCTCTTCCTCAGAAGGTTTGCCTTCTTATCATCAAGTAGCTTCCCAGGGTCAGGATTTTCCCCAAGATCCCCAATATCCTCACCCTGACCCTCTGTATGGTCAGGGCCTGCCTGCATATCCATATCAGCAGCCCTGTCCAGCTGCAGCACACCTGGATGTGTCTGTGGGGGGGCCCCCTGACCAGGGGCCCGGTTTGGGGTCAGGTGTGTCTGATGGGATGTCCTGTGGAACACTGGGGCCCAAAAGCTCTCCTAAGAGCAACAACAAAGATTTACGCAATTCTGCTTTGCCTCTGACAGCTATTACACCAGGTGCACCACCACCCCCAGCTTGGAGGTCCAACTGCAGGGAACCGTAATACATACTAGCTTGAGTAACACAATAGGGTCAAGGAACCCAGTGGACAAGGTTGCATTACCCTTTCTGCATGTCTTACATCTTTTAAAAATGAGAGGTCTCTGATAAGCCAAGGTGCCAAGTAAAGTTACCTTGCAGCTGCCCAAGGTTAAAAACCTGACGTTGTTTCCCCAAAAGAAAATATAGTGCACTACTGCCGTGATCCCCACCTCCGATTACGGGGAAAAAAGAGAGAAACCTGAAAAAGTACACCTCTCAGCCTCTAAAGCTTACTGCCAGAAAGAAAAAGGTTGTACAAGAAGAGCAGCTGCATCTAGCACTGGGGAAATGCAGGCGCATGTGCTCTCTGAAAACCTTGTGTTTACATGATATCATGACTCTGTGTGTGAAGTCGGCATGCCAGTGGTGGAGGCATGCACATAACATAGGCATGCAAATGGTAGCTGGGCTAGAGAAGCCTCTTGGAGAAGGAGTGCATGCCCAACGGTCAGAGAACGGTGGAAAAAAGTGGCAGGAAGCTATGCAGCTCAATGGAGCCTAGAAAAACTGCCAAACCACCTGAAGGGTGGAAAAAAGTACTATCAACCTGCTGAAAAGACTCAAAGTACCCAGAGCCAAAGACACTCACTTCAGAAACCTGTTTTTTTTTTTTTTGACTGAGGAAAATGTATGGGGAAATGTTCCTGTAAGGCAGAGAGCCAAATTAAAAGGGGAAATGTCCCTTAAGATTAGCAAAATCACCAGACAGGCAAACATAACTAAGAGAGACCCTAAAAACTTGGTGGGGGCGATGCCTAAAGATAGAGGGGAGTCCCCAGGAGTGCCCTAGACTAAACCCCCAACAAAAAAACAGATACTTACCTGAGGCACCTTATGTTTTTGGCTCACCCATGCTGCAGTGACAATGAAGTTACCGGCGTAAAGTACAGTGTCAGCACTTCACCAACACCAGGCACTGTGTTCCAACTATCTGCCATCTGGCAGTAGCAGCAACCGCAATTGCGGGGGTCTATGCCCCCTGCACCCCCAAACATGAGGGGGGTTAGGACCCCGCACTGCCCACTTATTTATATAACAAACTCCAGTTCTCACCTTGATGGCAAGAAGGACAAACCGTGGATCGGCAGCATTGCCCAACACCAAAAAATCTAAGTCGCACAAGTGGCATGTGACATTATTCCACGGACAAGATCAAAGCGGCAATAATCAGTCGGCACATTAATGGGATATGATTTTTTTTTTTACAAAGAAATCAGAGACCTGTTGAAAATACACCTAAAGCATGTGGCAGACATGGCCCCCAATCCAAGAACAGGCAGTGGAAATGGGAAGAGCAGGTCAGCCAATTTGAAAGCCACAGCTTAACAGGCATGATTTTAATTTAGGGGTGCTCCCTGCTACCAGGTAACCCCAACCTGCTATGCAAAATTGCAGCCCCAGAAAACTAGAAGCTGATTTTTCTTCAGAGAAGCTTCTTAGTTGTTTCCCCTTCCATGGCACAGCAAAGACTGGGGAGTTGCTGCTGTCCGGAATCCTCATGCACCCAACACTCTACTCTGTTAACATCCTTGGGCTGTGCCACTTGCCCTAGTAGAGGCGCATAATACCCAGTTGTAATGACTACCCACTGATGATACGAAACACTAGAGAAAACCTCTATGGCAAACAAATTTGTAAGTTGAGGCCATGAGCTAAGCTAAGGAAACTACAGACTTGTTAGCTTGACCTCAGTGGAAGGGAAAATGATGGAATCACTTATGAAAGAAAGAACTGTTGAATGCTTAAAGGCCAGCGGGGCACAGGACCCAAGGCAGCATGGATTCATAGCGGGAAGGTCATGTCAGATGAATCTAATAGATTTCTTTGACTGGGTGACCAAAGTAGTAGACCAGGGAGGGGCTGTGAATATGGCCTACCTAGACTTTAGCAAGGCATTTGACACAGTCCCACACAAAAGATTAATAAACAAATTAGCCAGCCTGGGAGTGGGTCCCAGAGTGGTAGCCTGGGTAAAGATTGGCTGGACAACAGGACACAGAGGGTAATAGTAAACGTAGTCCACTGCAAAGAAAGGGGGGTTCTAGCAGGGTACCGCAGGGTTCAGTACTGGGTCTGGTCCATTTTAATGTCTTTATAAGTGACACTGCTGAGGGAATGGAAAAGAAAGTATGCCTCTTTGCAAACGACACAAAGATCTGCAACAGAGTTGATACACAAGGGGGGGTGGAAAGGATGAGAAAAGACTTGACAAGGTTGGAGGAATACTAAAAAGTATGGCAGCTTTGATTCAATGCAAAGAAGTGCAAAGTAATGCACCTGGGAAACAAAAACCCAGGTGAAGAGTACACAATGGGAGGGGGGGTTATTAACAAAAAAATGGAAAGTGACCTGGGGTAGTCATATCAGATGACCTAAAGGTAAGCAAGCAACATGAGAAGGCAGTAAGGAAGGCTGGGGGGATACTGGGATGTATAGGGAGAGGCATCACCAGTAGAAAACAGGAAGTTGTTATCCCTCTATACAGACAGTTAGTGAGACTCCATCTGGAGTACTACATGCAGTTCTGGAGACACCATCTACACAAGGACATAGACAGGATGGAGGTAGTCCAGAGGAGGGCAACTAAAATGGTGCAGGGTCTGCAACAGAAGCCATATGAAGAGAGACTAAAGGAGCTTAATATGTATACCCTTGAGGAAGTGGAGGAACATGGTAGAAACTTTCAAGTGCCTGAAGGGAATCAACAAAGTCAAGAGGGTAGCATCTTTTAGAAAAAAAGATGTGCAAGAAAAAAGGGACACAATTTGGAGACAGAGGGGGGATAGCTCAGGGGCAATGTGAGGAAGTATATTTTCACAGAGGTGACGCATGGAACGGCCTTCCTGAGGAGGTCGTGGGGTCAAAAACAGTGGGGGAATTCAAGAATACATGGGACGGACATAAGGCAATTCAGGTGGGGGAGTAAGAAGAAGTAGGCTGTTAGTTAACTAGGATCTGCAATTTATCCAATAGGTAGGGAAATGGGCAGACTAGGTGGACCAAGTGGTCAATATCTGCCGTCAAAGTCTATGTTTCTATGTTTCTAAAATGGGTAAAGACAGTAAAGCAACTGGACTGGCTGGCAGCCCTTGCCAGCTATGCCTCTTATTTTGGATATACCACACAAAAAAACAAGAGCCACTTCCAATGACCCACTCACCCAGGATATCCTTGTGCCCTGGCAGATTCATCTCTCCCCATGCGAAGTTCCCGAATGGTGCAAACAGTGAAAATGCAGAGCGCTGGGAATGAAATCATAAGTGGTTCAAACAGCTGCTCTATTTCTCTCTGCCTTCCTCCCAGCACTCTACACTACACTATCAGCACAATACTTTTTTGCATCCTGACCCACAGGGCACCACTCTCAATGCAGTTCTCTCAACTGGCCTTCATCACCGCTTTCCCGTCAACCGCACTCTCAAACCACCAGACGAAAAAAAAGGTATTAAAACAAACAAACAAAATAACAGAAAGCATATCTTGCCACAGTAAATAGACTTATGTGTCCCGGACCTGCAGTCCTCGCTTGATTCGGCAACGGTCTCTCACTCTCCATTCTGAATGGCAGGCAACGAGACCACCAGCAGTTTTTATAAAAGATGCAACTGCAGACAGAACTGTGCTGCTGGCAAGACCACAAGGAAATCTCTGTCTTGCCAGCGGCTCTTTGAATGATAATGAGAGGCAGGTGTGACAGAAAACACTGTCAAAATAAACAGACAATAAGCTGGGAACATGACTAGGAGACAAAACAGGGAGTCAATGAAAAAAAGAGGCACATGTAAGAGAAAACACAGTCAGAATAAATAATATAATGGCTGGAGTGGAGGGACTAGTTTGCTTCAAAAAAGAACACCTTTTAATATTAAATTTTTTTTTAAACCTTATATTTCTCAACATAAGGTATACCCATTTTTTAAGCATAATAACACTCTCCTGGGTGTGGTTTATGCTCTGATAAATGCACTTCTAGGGGCAGTAAAGCACTCGGCCTGAGGATTTATGCCTCACTACATCCCTAGGTGTGAGTTTATCAGCGCATAAACCACACTCCATCATGTGTTATTGCTTACGTACACCATCGGTATGCAAATACATTTGAAAGATAAAAGCTGTTATTTTCACTGAAGACATAGCTAATGTGCAAATAACCATTGAAATCATTCATGGTATTTACATAGTAGCTACATTATTTGCATAGCAGCCACAGTCTTTGCTTTCCAAATGAACTGGCTCACTGCAAGCAGCACACCAAACAGAGGCGCTGTCAGTTTAACCATAAAAGTAAGACTCAGCTTAATGTCATTAATAGTGGAAAAGGAAGAAAAACTGTAAAAAGATAATCTGTTTATATAACACAGCATGTGTTTTACCTCCAGCAGACACACAAAAAAGTGGGAACTCCCATGGTATACATTGGATATCACATGAGGCAACTCCAAATATGCATATAATGTATGGAAAACACTTATTAATCGAATTCAATTAAATCCCAGTGTTGTGCCATCATTGTGATGTCAAGAAGTTGTTGACCCACTTGAGTACGTCACATCAATGGTACAACAACATGGAATGCCAGCATGGGCTGCTGCCGACTCCTATGGCAGCGATGCTGTTAAAACATGCTTAGCCTTGCTTGTGAGCATAGTACAGGGAGAACCATGGCAATGACAACATGCAGAGAGACGGCAGACTCCTCTGCAGAGTTGCAAAAATGGAATAACACTAGGCGCGTTTAGAGTCATTTATGAAAAACAAGAGAAAAAACGGAGTCTGTGAGAGCAGGGAACAGAGTGTGGCTTGACTACGGGGGGCAAAGTTGGAAACAAAACAGCAGCGTAATGTGGCATTATTGTTTAACTGTTGCCTGTTCACCAATACACTATAAATACAATGGCTGGGCACCAGTTAACAACAATGCTGAGTTCCCTTCTAGAGGTTGTCATGCCAATGGTAAACCTCTTGAGCTTCGATCTCAAGGTTTACTAGGCTGTCATGACAACCTTTCGAAAGCAACACAGCGTTGTTGTTAACTGGTCGCCATCCATTGTCCTCTATGTTATTTGGTTTAAAATGTTGATGTTATTGTCAACGTGCACTTGTAGCTCCACCACTCTTGCAAGTGTGCAAAAACACCAACATTCCAAACCAAATAATGTGCATATTTGAGGCTAACTCACAAGACATTATGACATTTCCTATCTACATGATTCAGTGCTCTATACAAGGCAATTTTATTTTTTGGCATCCTATCTCGAAAGCTCAGGACACCTTGCAGACAGCTACACAAGTCATAAAACAGTTACAATTATAAAGAAGACCAGGGTGGGATATTCAGAAGGGGAAAGTGCGTGGCACAAATCCCGATGCGCCGGGGCGCATCGGTAATGTATGCTGCACAAGTGGGGGGACATGCCCATGTATACTCTGAGTATCCCAATATTCAGCCTGAGATGTGCTGAGCAGATGCAGGTGCAACCCCTACCTGCGCCACACAGTTGAGCCTAAAAAAGGGCAACAGCTAGCCACCCACAGGTGACGCCATGTGCCAGGCGCCTTGCGGCAGCTGCAGCCTGGTGGCTACCAGTTCCTGCGGCACCCTCGGTCGTGGTAGCGCCCCCCCCCATGCCTGATCGCAGGCATAAGTATTAAATCAATTCATCCAATATCCCTGGTGGTCCAGTGGACCGCTTCCAGCCCGATTACGGGCATAAGTATAAAATCAATTTGTCCAATATCCCTGGTGGTCCAGTGCACCACTTCCAGCCCGATCACGGGCATAAGTATCAAATCAATTCGTCCAATATCCCTGATAGTCCAGTGGACCACTTCCAGCCTGATCGCGGGCATAAGTATTAAATCAATTCGTCCAATATCCCAGGTGGTCCAGTGGACCGCTTCCAGTCCGATCGCAGCCATAAGTATCAAATCACTTCGTCCAATATCCCTGGTGGTCCAGTGGACCGCTTCCAGCATGATTGCAGGAATAAGTATTAAATCAATTCGCCCAATATCCCTTGTGGTCCAGTGGACCACTTCCATCCCGATTGCGGGCATAAGTATTAAATCAATTTGTTCAATATCCCTGCTCGTCCAGTGGACCGCTTCCAGCCCGATCGCGTGCATAAATTTAAAAATAGAATGTCCAAACCATCCCTGGTGGCCCAGCGGTACCCCCCCTCCCCACTAAGCCCCACCACCCCGCTCCCCCCCCCGGACAGCGGCGGGCGGCAGCTCCCCGCCCATAAACCGCCCACTGACTGACTGCATACAGTATGGCTGTCGCCCATTGGTCCACAAGCGTGGGCAATGAAGCGATGCAGACTCATGCTTACTATATAGTCAGATATACAAATGAATCCATTCACATATCTGGACTGTATATCAGTACAGTCTGCACACCCATTGGCCCATGCTGTGGACCAATGGGCATACAGCTGTACTATGCACGCAGTCAGTCAGCAGGCGGCCTGCGAAGGTGAGGAGACTGCACCACACCGCTGACCAGGGGTAGCGGGGTGGTGGGACCCAGTGGGCGGGTGGGGAGGTGTACCGCTGGGCCACCAGGATGGTTTGGACGTTCTGTTTGAAAACTTATTCCTGCAATTGTGCTGGAAGTGGTCCACTGGACCACCAGGGATATTGGACGAATTAATTTAATGCTTATGCCCGCGATCAGGCTGGAAGCGGTCCACTGGACCACCAGGGATACTGGACATTGTTTCTTAATACTTATGCCTGTGATCAGACTGGAAGCAGTCCACTGGACCACCAGGGATATTGGACGAATTAATTTAATACTTATGCCCATGATTGGGCTGGAATTAGTCCAATGGACCACCAGGGATATTGGACAATTTAATTCAATACTCATGCCAGCGATCGGGCGTTACAGCATGCTGCCGGTGGGGGCAGAGGGCGTCGGTCTCAGACGGCTGCTGCCTGGCAGGGCGCCAGGTGCAAGTCGCTGGGGATCGGCGCACCTGTATGCAAATGGGGCCATAATGACTTGCGAATGGCCCCATTTGTGCCTTGCATGCATTATGGCTCCATTTGCATGTCCACCGCTGAATATCGTGGTTGATGCGCCTAGCACAATGGCACTTGTGCTAGCACATCCCCCTGCTCCTCTCTGGCCACTTGCACTGGTGCAGTACCACTGCGCCATGCGCAATGCAGGTGGCCACAGTGCCATATTCAACAGTGCTAAGCCATGGCGCAGCACCGTTGAATATCGCCCAGACCACGCCCTGGCGCATCCCAGTTGCACTGCGCCCAGCTTGCGCCCCTGCTAGGTGCAGTTCTGAATATCTCACCCCAGATCTATACATTAAAAAAACAATTATAAAATGTTATTGCATGCAAACTCAAATAAGTGGGATTGTTAGGCTTTCTTAAGGCTTCCACTCAGGGTACGCCATTCTCATAAGATAGTAAGCAGTTCCAAACCAGTGGAAAGCTCTGTCCCCAGACTGCCTCAGTCTTGATTGTGGGACAGAAAGCAAGCTTGCCTTTGTGGAGCTGGGGGGGGGGGGCCTGGAGAGGTACAAATACAGACAGGAGATCTTTCAGGAAGCCAGGGCCCTGGCCGTGCAGGACTTTTTAAGTTAACTAGCATAACCTAAAGCTGACGTATCACCAAATGGGCAGCCAGTGCCGGTCATACAGTTCCAGAGTGATGTGCTCCAACCAAGGGGTTCCAATAATTAGTAAGGCTGCAGCGTTCCTGACCAGCTGCAGGCAATGCAACACACCTTACAATAACCCTCAATAGACAGCACTGCAGAAATCCAGTCTGGCTTCAGCAAAGGCATGTACTATCATAACCAGATCCCCTGACACTAGACATGCACGGTGCTTTAATATCCTAGCAGAGGTTTGGAGCGGTAACAGTTGTCTTACTTTTCATACTCCTCCTTCTTCATGGCCCAATCTGGTCATAAAAATATAAAAGATGTGAGATACTATTTGTCAGTACAGTCAAAGCACTAAAACATAAAAAAGTTTACACTTACAGTGTGGGGACGTTTCAAGAAATGTGACAGGGAACCATTGTAAATACTTTTTTTAACACCCACTTGTATCTTCCATTCTACTGTATCTACTATTTTGAATTATTTTGAATTTTTTTAGTCAGAAAATGATTTTCATTACTTTTTAATGTCAGCAGGTGTGCCTCAGATTCACTCCCTTTGCTGGTTATAACTTTCTATTTCTTGAACATTCTATGACATAGGTCTTCACTGTTACACACATTTCATGAACATGGTAAGACACTCAACAGATGTGTATACATACAAATAAACACCTCAGGGTGTACAGGCTCTGCCCCTCCTAATGATGCACTGCTGATTAGGGTTTTAAAGTATTAATCAAAATTTTTCATTAACTAAAGTTTGGATATTTGTTATTGCTTCTTTGTAACTCCTGATGTAAGGTACTGCCCACCACCATCTCACAGGTCAGCCACTTGCTTTATGCTAATGTTCACTGCGACCTCAGACACAGGCAGCACTTGGTGACAGTCTCACTGGAGAGGCCATGGACTGCAGGGGCATGAAATCTGAATTACCTTTTAACCTACATGGTGGTCCCGTCACGATAGGGTTGAGGCACACTGGCAGGGCCATGTAGGAAACCTTGCACTATGAGCACCCATGCTGTACATGTCATGGTGTCAGTCTCCAGTGCAGTCAATCTGAAACCTTTCATGAATACAAAAAATGTTTAAAAAATCACCCAGTTCCCAGGTGGTCCCCCAATCCTGTCACATGAGTAACATGACTGCACTGATATTTCCACATCCCTCTTTATCCTGAAGTTGTAGATGACCACACTATGTCCTGTCATCCCTCAAAGGCATGATGTAACAGTGGCAATCCTACACACTGGGAGTGAGAGGGAGAAAACAGAGGGAACAATTGCCTCAGAGGCAGGGTATCATGATGATCTTTGTCTCAGTGGTGTGTTCTGGCAGGGTCCCTGGCCACTGCACTGGATCTTTAGAGGAGTTCAGACCTCACTATGGAGTGAAGTTTCAAGAGTGCCATACAGGAAGTGGAAGGTGAACGGCCCTGGAGGATCATCCATTGTTGATGGGATGGGCAATCGGTGTGGATCAAAGCAGGGCAACCACTGAAGGCAAGGGACATGCATACATTAGAACAAAAACAGAACTGTGACAGCAAGCTATCAAAAAAATAAATGTAAGGGGTGTACAGTCCTCAGTCAGGTTGAAAAAATTATATACCATAGTAACGTTGTTTCTCCTAATGGAGTCTTGCTGTATTCTGACAGTCTGCAGTTAACCCCAGCACTTGAACTGCCCCAGAGAGGAAAGGATTAACTCTATGCCAAAGCATAGAACGCTGAGCTTGAGCTCGATTTTCAAAACTCTGTCCCTGGTATATCTCAGTATAACTATCAGATTCTTATAAGCACTAATACTAACTGATTAGAAAAATAAATTGTTTTAATAAAAAATTTTAAAAGCCAAAGGCAACAACAATTAGGGTCCGAAAGACTCAAGTCAAGAACCCCAAAGAGAAAACAATATGTAGATAGTGATAAAAGGTAAACCTATACTAAAAATAGGGGAAAAAAAACAATCTGGCCAGAATGGGTTCCAAAAGGTACACCACTAGGGTGCAGCACTGCACCTGCCAACCCACATCCCAAATACACAGAGGTTCTAAGAGGGGAGGCAGGGAGGGAGGTCAGAATACAGCAAGACTCCGTTAGAAGAAACAACATTACTATGGTGAGTAATTTTTTCTTCAAACAACATGAAGTCCTGCTGTATTCTGACAGTCTGCAGACTACCAAGCAATACCTCCAAGGAGGAGGGAACTACAGAACTTACTTAGGAAAGAGGCTCTGCAGCACTGCAGTGCCAAACCTAGCATCACTTCTGGCTTGGGTATCCAGACAATAATGCTTGGTGAATGTATGAACAGTTTTCCAGGTGGCTGCTTTACAGATTTCGAGGAGGGGAATGTCCTTAGCTGCTGCCAAGGAGGCAGCAGTACCCCTGGTAGAGTGTGCCCTCAGGCCTGAGGGAGGTTCTTTGCCCAAAATTAGTGTAACAGAACACTGGATACAAGAAACAATCCATCTGGCTATAGTTCTCTTAGTTTACCCTTTCCCACCTCACCATAAGTGAGAAAAAACTGAGAGCAGCCACCCCTATGGGCCTTGGTATGGTCAATACAATAACTTAATGCCCTTTTTACATCCAGACTGTGCAATCTTTGCTCACTTGAAGAAGAATGGTCAGTGAAAAACATAGGCAGAGACATGGACTGGTTAAGATGGAAATCTGAAACCACTTTAGGAAGAAATGTTTTATTTGTCCTGAGGACTACCTTATCCTTGTGGAAGGAAATAAAGTCAGGTTCTACTGACAGAGCCTGTAACTCACCGATTCTCCTGCCGGAGGTAGTGGCCACCAGGAATACAGTCTTCCAAGTCAAGTACTTTAGCTCAGCTGCAGTCAAAGGTTCAAAGGGGGGCTGCATAAGCTGTGCAATACAGATATTCAGATCCCAAGCCAGAGTTGGCTCCCTAACACGAGGGTTAAGATGAACTAGACCTTTGAAAAACTTACCGAACACAAGATGAGAAGCAAGGGAAGATCCCTTCCCAGCCAAAAGAAAAGCAGAGACAGCTGCTAGGTAAACCTTAAGGGTGGCAGGCCTGAGGCCTAGGCTATTCAAATGGACTAAATAGTCCAATGCTGTGGAAATGCCAGCAGGATCTTGCTATATATTCCTCTGAGAATACCAGATGCTAAATCTCTTCCACTTAAGAGTTATACGTTTTTCTGGTAGAAGGTTTCCTAGAAACCTTCAGAATATCTAAAACTCCTTGTGAAAGTTGCAATCCTGCATACTCTAACTCTTCAAGAGCCAAGCTTCGAGTCTGAGAGACTGGAGATTGGGATACCAAATCCTCCCCTGGGAGGACGGCAGGAGGTCATGCCTCCTGGGAAGGCAGAGAGGAATTGTCACTGCCAGGGACAGCAACAGGAGGTACCAGGGTTGCATGGCCCAATCTGGAGCTACTAGTATCACTGTGTAGGGTTGAGACCTGATTTTTATTGGTACTCTGAAAATCAGAGGAAAGGGAGGAAAAGCATATAGAAACATGTTTGTCCAGTCCAAAAGGAGAGCATCCTGGGGAACAGACCCCATGATTGGTGGTCTGCAACAGAAAAGAGGGAGCTGATGATTGTCTGGGGCTGCAAAGAGATCTATCTCTGGAGAGCCCCATCTCTGAAAAATGATCTGTAGGACCTGAAAGTTCAGGGCCCACTCGTGATGACCCTGAGAGATCCTGCTGACGGCATCTGCCAGCACACTGTCCTTCCCTGGCAGATGCACTGCTGGCAGGAAGGTCTGAAGGGAGTATGCCAATGACCATACCTTCATGGCTTCCGTGCACAAGGCCATGGAACGAGTGCCCTCTGTTTGTTAATGTACCACATGGTAGTGGTGTTGTCTGTCTTGACCTGCACCACTTTCCCTTGAACTGAGTCCGAGAATGCTTGTAGGGCCAGAAGCACAGCCCTGAGTTCCAGGAGATTGATGTGAAGAAGAGACTCCAGCTGAGACCAAGTGCCCTGTGCAGTGAGGTTTCCCAAATGAGCTCCCCACCCCAGGAGAGATGCATCTGTTGTGAGGACAACCAAAGGAACCTGGTGAAGGAAGGGAACTCCCTGTCTGAGATTGTCCTTGTCCAGCCACCACTGGAGAGCCTGGACAAGAGTCTGAGTCACTGGAATCAATTTGGTAAGTGGATCCCTTCTCTGGGACCAAAAAGACCTGAGGTGAAACTGAATATACCTCATTCGGAACCTGGCTTCCTGAACCACTGCAGTGGAAACTGCCATGTGGCCTAGAAGCTAAACGAAATGCCTGGCTGGCCGAGACACTCGAGGTTTGAAAGAGGCTGCCAGATCTATGAGGGCTTGCACCCTTGAGATGGGAAGGAAGACCTTTGCCTGAATGGTGTCCAGCTGGACCCCTATGAAGGTGAGAAGCTGAACTGGTTCTAGCACTGACTTGGAAAGATTGAGGATAAACCCTAGAGAACCCAGAAGCCTCTGAGTGACAGCCAGAGCTGACTTGACTTGGTCTGAGGACTGGCCTACAATGAGCCAATCATCCAGAAAGGGGAATAAAGAAATGCCCTGCCTTCTGAGAAAGGCCACCACCACCGCCAGGCACTTTGTAAAGACTCTGGGGGTACTTTCTTTGAGAGCACCTAACAGGGATGTGAAAACAGGCATCTTTGAGATCCAGAGAGGCTAGCCAGTCTCCTGGTCTCAGAGAGGGAAGAATGGTTCCCAGAGTCACCATCTTGAACTCTGGCTTTAAAAGATGTTTGTTCAGATATCTTACGTCTAGGATGGGTCACCACTCCCCAGTCTTTTTTGGGGGTAAGGAAGTACCTTGAGTACAATCCTTTGCCCCGTGCACTAGAGGCACCTGTTCCACTGCTTTTAGGAGCAGCAAGGCCGAAACCTCTGCCTCTAAAGCAGCTGTTTTCAGTGGTGAGGAAGGCTTGAAGGACCTTGCCCTTACTTTGGGAAATCTCTTGAAACTGAGAGCAAGTCCTTGGTTTACTACTTCCAGGACCCATTTGTCTGTTGTAACAGACTTCCACTCCTGGAAGAAGTAAGCCAGCCTGCCCCCACTGGAACTAAGGAGGCGACCCGGTCTGACACATCTGCTTGGGAGGGGTCCTAGTTTGAGAGGTGGATACAGCCCTGCTCATCCCCCCCCCCTCTCCCTCTCCCTCTAAAGAAACCCCTCCGCTGAATGGTAGAGGAAGCCTGAGCCTGGTAGAAAGGCCTGTGAAAAGGCCTGCCCCTGCCAGCCCTAGACTGCTGCTTTTGAGGAGTGGCTTGCCTTTCTTTGGCCACTTCACTCCTGTATGTGGTCCTATACTCACCCATTTTCTTCATGTACTCCTCTGTTTGCTCCCCAAACAGAGAGTTCTGATTGACAGGAAAATCCATGGCCTTATCCTGGGTGTCCTGTGAGAGGCTAGTGCATCTGAGCCAGGCGAACCTCCTTAGGGAGACAGATGTAGCCATGACCTTTCAAGACACATCATTCAAGTCCACAGCAGCATGGAACTGAACTTTAGATGCTTCGACGCCATCTGCAGCCACCTGCTCCAGATCCTTGGCTAGCTGGGAGGGGCATTCTTGGCTAGCTCCAAAATTGTATCACACCTTGACTTCTGGAACCTAGCCACATAGGCCATATAAGAGGCCTGCCTGAGTCCCAAAGAGGATGCCAAGCACTATTTTTTAAGCATGGCATCCACTTTCCTAGAATCCTTATCTGGGGGTGTGAAGCCAAGGGTATGGTAGCCTTGTTACAGGCTGCAGCCTGCATTACCCCAACATGGCCGCAATGATCATAAAAGAAATCCGTCGCTGAGACTGACAACATATACCTCCTGTCCATCTTTTTATCCACAGGAGGTATAGGAGTGGAAGCCTGTAAGATTTTTTGAGTCTGTTTCCCCGAGGACTTGTGTAGGGGAATGGACAGTCTCTTTGACTCTGGGACATCCGTCATCTCCACAAAGTCAGGCTCTTCCTCCTCATCCGAAGCTACCACAGTTGGAAGCTGGAGAGTGTCTGCCACCTTTTTATAAAATAAAAAGTGTGAGGGGAACTCAGAAAGTCTTGGTAAGCCCGTTTGGGGAGATGTCAGGCTCTACTGGCCCATCTATGCCTCCAAAATCGTCATCATCACCTTCATACTCTGGGTCTCCTTCCCAGTCAACCTGATAAAAAGCCTCCGGATCATAATCCGACTGGGCTTGAACTGACAGAACCGACTGTCTTTCAGAAGTTGTCGGTTCAGTTGGAGTAGCGCGAATCGACTGAACTATACTAATCACTCTTGCAATTTCCTCAACGATTGGGACTCGGATCCGAACCAACTGACCTCTTTCTATGCTTTCCAGAAACCGATTTTTCCAAATCGGACTTTCTTTTGGCCGAGGAAGTATCGCCCATGTCAGCAGGCACTTCCTCAGGTTCGGTCGGAAACCGAGCCGGACTGGACATCTGGGTCAGCAGATTTTTCAGCCTCTCTTTCCTTAAGATTAGCTGGTCTCTTCTCAAGCGTGGCTTTAGGGAAATTCTGACATACTTGGCAGTCTGCTTTGAGGTGGTCAAACCTCAGACAATAAACACAGGTGAGGTGGGGATCAGCTTTAGCAAAAGCCTCTCCACACTCAGTGCAGTGCTGAAACCCAGTGGGACCGGTTTTCTTTTTAGGTTTCTCAGACATAGCCACAATTTACTAAAGTTACCCATAAAAGCGTTCAAGCTAGGCAACTACCAAAACTTTCAGCCACCAACCGGTTCAATGGTTGTAGAAAAAAAACAGAATAAACATTCAGTTTCTTTGAGGCTAAAAGATACCAGACACCACAGCAAAGCAAAATTAAAAGAAAATTTAAGAGTTAAGTTGGTTTCCAACCGGACTGACTGGAAAGGAACCGAGAGAACCAAAAACAATTTCATTTACAATCAAAAAGCCACTATCTACACTAAACACTATACTGTACCATGGACAGAGATCTAATGACCGAAAATAAATAAATCGGTTAAGATTTACCGAACAAATTACTGTACCGAACCGAAACAGCGAGGAGGAACTCTCAGGAGTGTCTTCACAGTAGGGTGGAGTAAAGAATCTGACGGTTACACTGAGATGTACCAGGGACAGAGGTTTGAAAACCGAGCTCGAGCTCAACGTTCTATGCTTTGGCATAGAGTGAATCCTTTCCTCTCCGGGGCAGTTCAAGTGCTGAGGCTAACTGCAGACTGTCAGAATACAGCAAGACTTCATGCTGTTTGAAATATAGGTTTCTATAGGTGGTGGCAGTGTTGCTTTCCCCTACTCAAGTTCCTTACCTTTGGTTTTGTATCTTAGCCTTGAGTTCTGCAAGAAGAAGAAATGAATAAAGTTTTATTAAAATGTGAACTGCATCAGTACTGTGGTTCAAACATAATTATTACCTCTTAAACAAGTCTGCAGTGGGACTCTGTTTGGTTTTGGCAACTAACAACCTCATTACAGTGTCTCTGACTTCTGGATGAAATTTCAGACTGTCTTTATTATAAAGCATCATCATCTCTTTCTTTTCCTGGGGTAAGCTGCCCATTTCCCCCAATTTGCCTCCAGGTCTTCTTGATGCCACTCCCACCCAAGTGCTCTCAAAGCATGCAACAGCACCCAACTTGCCAGCAGTGAGATCCTTCAAGACCCCTCCACAATCTGCATGCAAATCAGTCATGGGGGACACAGCAGAACCATGAGCTTTAGCCCTTGTTTCCCAGAAAGGCAACTGCATCACCTCTCTGACATGCCAACCCACTATCATCCCACGCAGCACGAGACCAAAGCTAACTTTTAAATCTGTAGGGTCTCCCACATGTAGTATTGTCAACTAAACCCACTAAAAATATAAAACACTAATTACAGTCCAATAAACCTGCAACGGAACAGAACCAGGAACTCTGGTTTGTACAGAATGGTTAGCAAGCCTCCTCGAATAGCAACACAGCATACAGTATTACCATACAGCCTTTAGGACAGCCCGCTACATCATCTCTTTATTGACAGTAAAGACTGAGACCATGTGACATCGCAAAACAACATGAAAAAAAGAAATGCAAATTTCAGAACAGAACATTAGCTAATCTCATAGACCTACTAATTCTGTATAAACTGTAGTTGCCACCATTTGAGTTTTTATATGAATATAAAGGTGCCACCACTGATACCTGCTGAGCACTCCTTGAAATTACAATGCCCAGTGTTACCATTCTGATTTTTTCTTTCTTTATATGTTTGTTCAGGTACTTTAAATCTAGAATGGGTCGCCATTCACCATTTCTCTTGTGGGTTAGAAAGCATCTTGAAAAGAGGCCTTTGGGGGCGCTAGAGAGCTGATCTCCTGGCAGGACACAATTCATAACTGCTCTGCATATCAACTCTACAAAATTACTGGTTTTTGCAATCTAGATCAAGGAAACTGAAAAATAATCCCGAAAACCTAATCTGTGAAGATAACAGCTATCGGAGGATATAAAATTTATCATGAGAGAGCACAAAAACTCAGTGCCAGGACCTTCTAAAACTGCTGCGGCGAAAATGGCCAAGGCTGCAGAATCCACTGTCTCTTAGGGTAGAATGCAGCAGAAAATCCAGCCACCCCTCCATGGCACCAGATGCTGGCCACAATGAAGTCAATGGACGCTAAAATGGAGAAAACCCTAGCCCGCTTTGAGAAGCATGATGTTGCCTTAACTGAACTCTCTACCACCGTGGCTGAAAGTGACTGAAGATCAATCACCACACAAGCAGCTGTCGCCATACTTACCCAGGAAAACACCCAGCTGTGAGGAAGGATCGAGGCCTTAGAAAATGAAGCACGAGCCGGGAACGTTCATCTGGTCAGTGAACTGGAAGGTGCGGAAGGCCTGAATCTTCTTTCATTTTTAAAGAAGTGGATGCAATCTTCAATTCCTGTGCCCGAGAAATTTGACAGGGGGTCTCTGTGACACACATACCGAGTCAACCTTAGAGTGCAGCCTGCGAACACCAATCTCCCCCGCACTGTTCTTTTACAAACCACGGGGGTGGATATCCGAGACACTTTAATATCAGCAGCAAGGGCAGCTTACCCGCTGGCCATTAACAATTTGGACGTCAAACTCTTTCCAAATCTCTCATTCCAGACCTGCTCACACCATAAACGTTTTGATGGGGTCTATCAGAGATTGCAAGCCTTGGGAGTAGTCATTATTTTTTACTGCCAGCTAGACTCAAAATTACCTATGGGGCAAATCATGGCAATTTACAGATCCACCTGATGCAGGATGATGGCTGGAGGAAACAGAGAGGGAGTTTGCCACTTGGGACAATGTGTCCATGGTGGAGGAAGTTGTAGAGTTGGAACAAGGGCCAGTTTCACTCCCACTGCTTTTACCCCATATGTAATACAAGTCTATCGACTGGAGCTCCCTGCCCTCACAGTGAGTTCTGCTGAGTTTCTGGTAAAAATTTGGGGGTCAGATCTGTTCGTTGGTCGTTTGAATCTATGAGAGGGTTTACTTTATTTGAGGCCCTCTGTACTCTCTCTGTGTTTCACTGTTGGGGGGGGGGGAGCAGATTTTGAATGCTCTGTATTGATGGGTGCCTGAAATATTTTTCTCTGTGCACTGTTAAAGTTAAAATGTTCACTTCCAACAAGTTCTGCTAAAAGCTAGTTTACGCAGTACTATGTAACCCCCCTACAAATGGGGGTTCCCAAAAGTCTTCCAAGAGCTTGTCTAATTGCTCAAAGCCTGGTTGGTGTTCAGCGCCTAAGTCGTTTAAATGTGATTGTCAGTGAGTGCTTTTAAAGCCTCCATGTACTGTTTCTTTAAGTACCGCCTGCTTGCAGTCCTAATTAATTTGAATGGGGGGGACTGTGTGTTTCTATGCCCGAGTCCCGCCCCGGCTGCTGAATAATCTCTCCATTTCTGCCATCGCTAAATGTGCAGAGTGAGCCCTTTTGAAAGATGTAACTGATTGCTGGTAGATCGTTTAAATAGTAGTAAAAATGTAGTTTGTTTTAACCTGCCTTCTTGCAGCAAGGACTGTTTCTGTTTAGCTTCACCATTTTGGTCCAGGACTGCCGAATGGGATCGATCAGTACTTGGGACTCTCAAATGGAGCCTGCTGAAATGGGGTTGTGTGGTATGAGACTCTGGGAATTGTAGTTTTTGGACTGTTGGCACCTTTTTGCACCTATAGAGGGAGCCCTGCTGTGAATGACATCTGAACCGACCAACCGAACCTTTTGGATCTGAGTGAAAGCCCTTGAGCTGTCTGCGGTCAAGCCAGATCTGTGTGGGAAGCTGAGAGAGAAGGAGCTCGTCTAGTTCGAGTGGCCGTTCTGAGCAGTAGTTTGCGCAGGAGAACCGTGGAAGGCCTGACTGCTGGTCTGCTAGCCTGATTTCTGCTCCGAGAGGCAGAAGAGGACTTTTGTCAGACTAAATCCGAATTCTGTGAGAATAAAACAAGCTGCTGATTTGGGACCAGGCTTAACCCGTAGAAGACCGAGGATTTTGCCGAATGCGATCGGCCTGTCAGGAATTTCAGTTACTTCAGAGCTCCCAGTGTGTGCAGAGACTTGCGATCGTGACTGGGGAGCATTTGGCCTGGTACAGGTAGAATTTTGGTACATAAATGTACTGTGAACTGAAAGAGAAGCGCGATTTAGTTTGGCTGTGTGCTGCTGGCATGTACATATGAATGTGCTATGTGCTGGATGGGGATCGCAATCTAATTCCCCTTTTTTCTGAGAACTGTGTGCTAGTGACTGGAAGCTGTTTCCCAGCTAAAATCGGACTGAATCCGTTGTTGCCTGATGTAGATAGGCCCTGCCATGAGGGCCTGATCTCCCTACCCTGCTGCACAGAGAAGATCCATCGAACAGGGACCAGCCAGGGGATCAGCCCCTGCTCCTTACCTGAATAACAACAACGCCGAAGCAACTCATGTGGGCCCAGCTTCCTCTGGCAATCCAGGACGTCCATCCATCAGTCCTCCTGTGTTCAGCCTGGGTACCATGAGTAATTAGCAGGGTACCTCCCTGCAACATTTCTTAATCAAAAGTGTGTCACCTGATTCTTCTGTTATTTCATTTTCTTCATGAACTGAGTCATCTGACTCCGGATTACAAATTGTTTGTGTGCATGTTGTTTTTCCAGCACAGGGCCCCACCCAGCTGCGATGCCAGCCTACCCTGGGCAACGATCCTGGCTAGCCCACCTGCCATTTACCTGGGTACCAGTGTGTGTGTGTGAGACAGTGTGAGGGAATTCTGTACTGCATGCATAACGGTGTGATTATTATAGAGAGTAAGCTAATTAGCCTGATTGCCCCTATCCTTGTTAAACCCCCCCTGAATAAATCTGACCTGTTTCTGTATTTAAACTGACTGTGGTTTCCGTTTGTATTGGGGGTACTGTACTGTTGTCATTTGTGCTGCCTAACCTTGTTTTACAGGGGGTCCTCAGGGTCGAACTGGAGAAATCGACCCTGGTGGTAAGTGTCAATTGTGAAGGTACTCATTGTGTATTGTGTGGGCCACTAATGGGAATTGAGGGGGGGTCACAGTGTCCCAGAGGGCTGTTCCCAAGCTAGTTTGACCACTACCAACCCTGACCTCTGGGTGGAGCCACCAATCACCGAACCTAGGCCCCTTAACCTGCTACTAGCCAAGCTGGCAGGGGTAGTAGCCCTTTGGATAGAGCCACCTAGGGGTTACATCTTGGAGGCACCGCTGGGATTAGCATCCTCTAGTGGCCAAACTTGCGAACTACTGTTAAAAATAAATGGCTACCCCAACAGAGGTGGCTGTACACCAGTTGGTGGGGTGGTGTACTGGGCAGGAGATCGACCCCCAAAATGCTGTGCTTATACTGGACATTCCCCAGGGTACCAATAAGGACACTAAAGAGAGAGTACTCTCCAAGGTTGAATGTTTACCAAACCCTGTGGTGGTGAGTCGACAGGCTAATCTGCTCGCCCAAACTTTCATGGCCTTAGTAGAGTGTAGTGACCTGGTGGACAGCTCTAAAGTGCCACAGACTACTGCCCCAGAAGGAGCCCTCACTGCCTGGAGAGTAATAACTAGAGACAGTAAAGAGCCCGGGAGGATGAGCCCCCCCATTATCTGAGACTTTCGAGAGGAAACTTGCTAAGTTGTTGCTGGAGGAAGGGAAAACCATAGAGGACTTTAAGAAACTATTCCTGCCACCTAGGGGTGTGCCTTCCCCAACACCCTCTCCCGCTCCAGCCCCTGTCCTTTCACCAGCTTCTATACCTGCTTCTGAGCCAGCAAGTAGTCATGGACCTTACCGCAAGCTCAAGGTATTCTCTGGCATCCGCCCTACTCCAAATGGGGAAGTCGATCTGGAGACCTGGATAGATTCTGCTACTCTTGCGGAACAAGACTGGCAATGCTCAGAGGCCAAAAAAATTGCCCATCTGGGGGAAAGCCTCCAGGGATCCGCCCAACATACTTTTCGCTCCCTGAGGTCCTCTAACTCTGACGCCAAAGCCCAAGAGTACATAGTCGCCCTTTAAAATGTATTTGGGGACACGACTAGTGTTGAGGCCTTGAAGTGGAAACTTAAAGATGTTAGACAACAGCCGGAGGAATTGTTATCTGCCTATATGGATCGATTAGAGGGGAATCCTACAAACCATTTTTCGGAAGGGAGGCTGGACCTCTAGTGAAGTGAACCGGGTAAGACTGGATCACACACTCTGCTCTGCCCGGCACTCCAGCTGGATGTTGCTCAAACTGAAATTGCATCAAAGGAAATCTGGTCCCTTGCCCTTCCATGTGTTGATGAAGGAGGTACGAGAAGTTGAGGAGGAGGAAGGTTTTTCAGAGTCCTGTGCAGTCGTAGCTGCTACTACCTCTGCTCCAGGTGTAGGGTTGGACGCTGACGGCCTGGAATCACGGAAATCCCATGACAGAATCTGAGGACTAAATGCCAGCCAGAGAGGGATGGCTATGGATGCTCCACCATGGGATGAACTGCTGAGGGAGTTCAGGGAAATGAAAAAACAGTCTCTTTATGAAGGCCGCTCCTGTGAGTACAGGCACCGACCCTTATCCAACTGCATCTGCTATGGGAGTGGGGGTGCCCACCCAGGCATCTCCTGCTGACAGCAGCTCAAAACTTGATGTCTTGACTATGGAAGTGAGAGCATTGACGAGATGTCTCCAAATGCTCACCACACCGCTGACAGAGGTGGTACCAAGGTTTTCTGTAGGTAATACCACCACCTCGGCTCCCATTGTGATGCCTCGGCCACCCCAAAACCCAGAAAACATATTTTGCCATAATTGTGGGAAGGATGGGCACATGAAGAGAGAATGCTGGTCCATAAGAGACCTAGATAAAGTTGTATACAGGCTTCAAGGAGAGCTTTGGAAAATGAATCAGCGGTCGAGGAGTGCACGAAATGACTGCAGTGAGGGTTCAAGAAGTAGTAACTCAAATCCCTATGTGGCTAAATCGTCTGTCCAGGCTTCTGCTGCTGTCTCTCCTGAATGGTCCAAGGTGGTGGGCCCTTCAATGGAAACCACAGTAAAAGTGAATGGTGTGTCCACCAGAGCCGTGCTTGACAGTGGGTCTCAAGTGACTATTCTGTTTAAAGATTGGTACAATATGCACCTGCCTGTTGTGCCCCTACAACCCTTGGAAGGTTTGCATGTCTGTGAGTTGAGTGAAAAGTCGTATCCATACTCTGGGTATATCCGGATCTGGCTGTCTTTCCCTACTTCGGTGGCTAGAGTGGCGGAACAAGTAGAAACCCTGGTCTTAGTGTGTTCCCCTACTGGACTGTATGATGGGGTTCCCCTGCTAATCGGGACCAATGCTCATATGTTTGGGAGACTGGCCCAGCTCTGCTACTAGAAACAGGGGCACCGAACCAGTAGAGCTTTGAGGATTCCTGCCTTGATCAAGAGGGCTTATGAGTCACAGAAGAATGCTGAAGAGGTGGATCCAGATGAACCGGTTGGGGTTGTATGGAAGAAGGATCCTGAGTCCATGATCCTGGCACCCAATGCTCAGTGTACCATACAAGGAGAGGTCCACTTATGAAAAGATGTCAAGAATAAGATACTTATGTTAGATGCGCAGGCGATGGGAAATTGCCAGAAGGATTGCTGGTTACACCCAGTATTTTACCTGCTCAGGCTCATGCCTATGCTCAATGGGTAATGGTTCAGGTTCACAATGTGTCAGACCGAGAAATTCGAGTGAATAGAGGCTGCACCCTGGCTACCGTACACTGTGCAGACACTGCAGTGCTACCCAGTAACAAGCACTTGGGGGAGACTGACAGAGTGACGCCCGAATTGTTCGACTTTGGTGACTCCCCGTTGCCAGTTGAATGGAAGACTAGAATTGTCCAGAGACTCGCTCAGAGAGATCAGGTGTTTTCAGTAAAGGAATGGGATGTGGGATGTGTACAAGGAGCTGAGCATCATATACGCCTGCATGATAAACGGCCATTCCGTGAGAAGTCTCGGCACCTCGCACTTGCAGATATAGATGATGTAAGAAGACATCTGCAGGAAATGCTTGCGGCTAGTGTGATACAAGAATCCAGAAGCCCTTATGCTTCGCCTATTGTAGTGGTGAGGAAAAAGAATGGAACAGTGAGAATGTGTGTGGATTATCAGACCCTCAACAGGTGTACCATCCCCGATCAGTACACCATGCCTCGTATTCAGGATGCTGTAGACTGTATGAACGGCAGCAAGTGGTTCTCAGTGTTGGATCTTCACAGTGGGTACTACCAAATCCCCATGGCCCCAGAAGACCGTGAGAAGACAGCCTTTATATATCCACTTGGGTTCTATGAATTTATGAGGATGCCCCAAGGGATTTCAGATGCCCCAGCCACTTTTCAACGGTTGATGGAATGTGCAGTGGGGGACATGAACTTATCAGAGTGCCTGGTGTACCTAGACGATGTTATAGTGTTTGGAAGTTCATTGGAGGAACATGAACGGCAACAGTTTAGAGTGTTGGACCGACTGGAAGATTTCGGCCTTAAGCTGTCCATCGACACATGCCAGTTCTTTCAGACATCAGTAAAATATGTGGGGCACACAGTATCCACCGAGGGGATAGAGACTGATCCTAGCAAAGCTGAGGCCTTGACCACCTGGCCCCAGCCCCACAACCTAAAAGAATTACAACGAATCCTAGGATTTTGTGGTTATTACAGGTGGTTCATACAGGGCCATTCAAGGGTGATTCATCCACTTCTAAATCTTACCCAAGGTTATCCTCCCATGAACAAAAAGTTCAAAAGAGTGGCCTCCACCGAAACCGAGAGAGTATATTTCCGACCAAATTAATCTTTTGGATCATGCTGGACACCTGATTGTAAAGCTGCTTTTCACAAAATCATATACCAACTCACCCATGCTCCTGTCCTTGCTTATGCTGATCCTGAAAAACCCTATGTATTACATACCGATGCTAGCCTACAAGGTTTGGGGGCTGTGTTATATCAAGAGCACGAGAATGGCCTGAGACCAGTGGCCTTTGCCAGCAGAAATCTGACCCCATCTGAAAAAAACTATCTTGTGCATAAATTGGAGTTCCTGGTGTTGAAGTGGGCCATTGTTGACCAATTCTATGAATACTTGTATGGGGCAAAGATACTGGTAAAGACAGATAATAATCCTTTGACCTATGTGCAGGCTTCAGCCAAATTGGATGCCACCAGCCACAGGTGGCTTTCTGTGTTGTCTACTTATGATTACGCCGTTGAATACAGAGCAGGCCTGAATCACGTAGATGCTGATGCACTCTCCAAGAGGCCTGTTTCCAGAAGTGATTGGGTCAGACTGTCAGAACCTGATATTCGAGCGCTATGCCAGAAGTTTGACAAGGAGAAACAAATGTCCACGGACGCAATGGACTGTCTAGTAGATTGCTTGGCGCCCTCCGACAATTGTATACCTGCTGCTTACTGCCACTTTTCTGCATTAGATATTAGTGCACTGCCCAGCTTGATAATGACAGTCTCCAGCGGGCTCAATCCTGAAATCCTATGATCAGATCAGCACTTGAAGCTCTCTACGCAGGGAAAGATGTGTCCAAGTTGCGCTCCTCTGACCTGAGAACTGCACTGTTGTACAAAGAAGGCCCTAAATTTAAATTGATTAACAAGTTGCTGTACAGAGAAACAGTACACGGGGGGGGGGGGTCAAGTAGACAAACAACAGTTGGTTTTGCCCACTGCTTTCAGAGACTTGGTGCTGAGGTCCCTACATGACCACATGGGGCACCTGGGTATAGACCGAATCCTTGACCTAGTGCGGTCTAGATTCTACTGGCCTAAGATGGGGGCCGATGTTGAACATCATGCACGTACTTGTAGTCACTGCCTGCAGAGAAAGGCCTTGCCCCAGAGGGCTGCCCCCCCTTGTTAACATCGCCACCAGTGCCCCATGGAGTTAGTTTGTATTGACTTTCTGAGTTTGGAGCCTGATCAGTGGAACATTAGTAATGTGTTGGTGGTCAATGGTCATTTTACAAGGTACACCCAAGCATTTCCCACCACGGACCAAAAAGCATCCACTGTGGCCAAGGTACTGGTACAGAATTTCTTTGTTCACTACGGAGCCCCCCAGAGAATCCATTCTGATCAAGGCCGAGATTTTAAGAGCCACTTAATCAAGGAGATGCTGTCTCTGTGGGGAGTGTGGAAGTCTAGAACCACCCCTTACCACCCCTGGGGGGGATCCACAGCCAGAACGTTTTAACCACACCCTGCTTGACATGCTAGGCACGCTCCACCCGAAAGACAAACCCAGATAGAGCCAGCAAATTAGCACCTTGGTACATGCTTATAACTGCACCAGAAATGATGCTACTGGGTTCTCCCCCTACCACCTTATGTTTGGAAGAGAGGCTCGGCTGCCAGTGGATGTTTGTTTCGGGGTCTCCCCCGATGGGGTCCGAGCTGACAGCTACCTACAATTCATGCAAAAGCTAAAAGCTCAGTTGAATCATGCATACCAACTAGCTCAGACCATGGCTGCAAAGAGAAGTTTGGCTAACAAAGAAAGATATGATAAAAAGGTAAAGGCCCAAGAGCTCCAAGCAGGAGACCGTGTATTGCTGCGGAATCTGGGACTGCGTGGCAAACACAAAATTGCTGGTGGCATCATCTCCCCCACCTCATAGCAGGCAAATTAAATGACTTGCCAGTGTATAAAGTGCAGCCTGAAAACAAGTCTAAGGATGTCAAGACAATGCATCGTAACCACTTGTTGCCCATTGGTCAAATACTGATTGAATCTGAGCCCTCAGAACTTGCTCCCTCTGGACCGGTGACAAGGGCTGCTGCAAGACAGAAACAGAGAAAGCTTGCCCCTGTAGCTACTGACTCAAGGTTTCCTCCACAGCAAACCCAAATTGAGAATGACTGTCAGTCCACCTTGGATGAGTGTGAGTGCAACTATGATTTTTATCCTTTTTATGAACTACGTCAATTGTTTCAAGGTAGCCCTCTGGTCAATTGTGGGGATGAAGCTGGGCCTTCTCGACTGCCCAAGCCCCCAGCTTTGTCCTTGGAGCCAACGCTCCCTGAGAGTGAAGTGCAGAGTGTCAAGTCTGATGATACTGAATCACTATGTATGGTGGAACTGTGTGACTTCCCTGAGGAAGAGACAGATGAGCTGAGACCGACTGGTGACTTACCAGAGCAGGAAGAGTACTTTGAGTGTCATGATAGTTCACTTCCAGTGCCAGAGTGCCTTTCAAGTGAGCAAACTGCTGTGGAACCAGAACTTGCAGACCCAGGGGCTGACAGTGCACTAAGTCCAAACTGTTCTGCCCAGATAGAGACTCCCATTGCAAGTAAGGAGAGTGCAGAGAGTGAAGCTAAAGGCACAGAGATTGTAACTGTTCCCCCCAGGAAGACTGGTCGAGCTGTAAAACCAGTAGTGTGCCTCAGCTATGATTCCCCTGGGAGGCCTTTGGATTTGCCTCTCAATGTGGTCCATAAAGGAGTATATGTGTCCCAGAGCTCACTGCCCAAACTGAGCATAAGTGCAAATTCCCAGTTAATTGTTCTGCCCTCCAGGTATGGTGCCCCGTCCCATCTAGCCCCGAAGTAGCTGATAGGGAAGGGCCCCCATTATCATTGTTCAATATGCAGGAACTGATAACCTGAAGTTGTATAGAAGTATGTGTAAGTTACCTATGTGAAATGTGTCTGATGTAACTCAGAATGGGTATAGTAACATGAATCATAGCTAATATGTATAGTAATGGTTAATAATGTTGACTGATATATAAAATGTGATTGGTATAACATGTTGATGGTATAATTTGCATCTAAAATTATAGTGATGGTACCCACTTGATGCGGATGCCAAGTTTTTCCAGACCAGCAAGGGTGTAACCCCCCTACAAATGGGGGTTCCCAAAAGTCTTCCAAGAGCTTGCCTAATTGCTCACAGCCTGGTTGGTTTTCGGCACCTAAGCCGTTTAAATGTGATTGCCAGTGAGTGCTTTTAAAGCCTCCATCTACTGCCTCTTTAAGTGCTGCCTGCTTGCAGTCCTAATTAATTTGAATGGAGGGGGTCTGTGTGTTTCTATGACCGAGTCCCACCAGGGCTGCCGAATAATCGCTCCGTTTCTGCCATCGCTAAATGTGCAGAGTGAGCCCTTTTGAAAGATGTAACTGATTGCTGGTAGATCGTTTAAACAGTAGTAAAAATGTAATTTGTTCTAACCTGCCTTCTTGCAGCAAAGACTGTTTCTGTTTAGCTCCGCCATTTTGGTCCCGGACTGCCAAATGGGACCAATCAGTACTTGGGACTCTCAATTGGAGCCTGCTGAAATGGGGCTGTGTGGAGTGAGACTCTGGGAATTGTAGTTTTTGGACTGTTGGCGCCTTTTTGCACCTATAGAGAGAGCCCTGCTGTGACGGACATCTGAACCAACCAACCGAACCTTTTGGATCTGAGTGAAAGCCTCTGAGCTGTCTACTGGCAAGCCAGATCTGTGTGGGAAGCTGAGAGAGAAGGAGCTCGTCTAGTTCGAGTGGCCGTTCTGCGCAGTAGTTTGCGCGGGAGAACCGTGGAAGGCCTGACTGCTGGCCTGCTAGCCTGATTTCTGCCCTGAGAGGGAGAAGAGGACTTTTGTTGGACTAAATCCGAATTCTGTGAGAATAAAACAAGCTGCTGATTTGGGACCAGGCTTAACCAGTAGAAGACCCAGGATTTTGCTGAATGCAATCGACCTGTCAGGAATTTCAGTTACTTCTGAGCTCCCAATGTGTGGAGAGACTTGCGATCGTGACTGGGGAGCATTTGGCCTGGTACAGGTAGAATGTTGGTATATAAATGTACTGTGAACCGAAAGAGAAGCACAATTTAGTTTGGCTGTGTGCTGCTGGCTTGTACATATGAATGTGTTATGTGCTGGATAGGGATTGCGATCCAATTCCCTTTTTTTCTGAGAACTGTATGCTAGTGGCTGGAAGCTGTTTCCCAGCTAAAATTGGACTGAATCCGTTGTTGCCTGATGTAGATAGGCCCTGCCACGAGGGCCTGGTCTCCCTACCCTGCTACACAGAGAAGATCCATCGAACAGGGACCAGCCAGGGGATGAGCCCCTGCTCCTTGCCTGAATAAGAACAACACCGAAGCAACTTGTGTGGTCCCTGCTTCCTCTGGCAATCCAGGACGTCCATCCATGAGCCCTCCTGTGTTCAGCCTGGGTACCGTGAGTAATTATCAGGGTAGCTCCCTGCAACATTTCTTAATTAAAAGTGTGTCACCTGATTCTTCTGTTATTTCATTTTATTCACGAACTGAGCCATCTGGCTGCAGATTACAAATTGTTTGTGTGCATGTTGTTTTTCCATCACAGGGCCCCACCCAGCTGCGATGCCGGCCTACCCCAGGCAACGATCCTGGTTAGCCCATCTGCCTTTTACCTGGGTACCCAGTGTGTGTGTGACAGTGTGGGGGAATTCTGTACTGCATGCATAACAGTGTGATTATTATAGAGAGTAAGCTAATTAACCTGATTGCCCCATGCTTGTTAACCCCCCCTGAATAAATCAGATCTGTTTCTGCATTTAAACTGACTGTGGTTTCCGTTTGTATTGGGGGTACTGTACTGTTGTCATTTGTGCTGCCTAACCTTGTTTTACAGGAGGTCCTCAGGGTCATACTGGAGAAATCGACCCTGGTGGTAAGTGTCAATTGTGAAGGTACTCATTGTGTATTGTGTGGGCCACTAGTGGGAATTGAGGGGGGTCATAGTGTCCCAGACGGCTGTGCCCAAGCTAGTTTGACCACTAGCAACCCTGACCTCTGGGTGGAGGCACCTGTCACCGAACCTAGGCCCCATAACCTGCTACTAGCCAAGCAGGCAATGGTAGTAGCCCTTGGGATAGCGCCACCTAGGGGTTACAATTATATGTTTTGATATATATGTAACCCCTAGGTGGCGTTATCCCAAGGGCTACTACCCCTGCCTGTTTGACTACGGACAGGTTGAGGGGCCTAGGTCCTATGCCGGGTGCTTCCACTCGGAGGTCAGGGTTTGTAGTGGTTAGACTAACTTGGTCACAGCCCTCTGGGACACTGAGACCCCTTTTATCCCCTCTAGTGGCTCACACAGTACACCGGAGTTACAGCCCCAATACCCCATGCCAAACTGTTCACCATATAGACACCACTTAGCCTCGAGACTGATTCAGCAGCACGCCCTGAGGACCCCCAAAGTAAGGTTAATCAACATACACAGCAAAACACAATACTGTTTCCATAAGTACCACCACCGCAGACAGTATATAGTATAGCAACAACAAATCTGATTTATTTAGGGGACAGTAACACGGGAGGGGGAAATCAGGCTAATTAGTGGCATTAAATTGCAGTACTGTGTACACATACATGGTCTGAAAAGTCACACTCTGGGTACCCAGGTTGGGGGGGGGCTAGCCAGGTCTGTTGCCCGGGGTTGGCCGGCAGGTGCAGATGGATAGGGCCCTGTAGAAGAAAATATATGCACAACACCCAATTGTAATCCGGAGCTGGAGGGCTCAGTCCATGAAACAGTGAAACAACAAGAATTAGATGACACACTTGTGATTGAAAAACAAGCTGCAGGGAATACCCTGATTTGTACTCACAACACCCAAGCTGAGGATTGGATGGAGAATGTCCCTCTGGATTGCCAGAAGAGCAGGGCATGAGGACAAGGTCCTTGTGACTGGACCCCACTGCAGTTGATAGCAAACGGATGTAGTCCGAATTAAGCTGGGGTTTACTTCCAGCTTCAGCACACAATTCACTGTACAGAGGATTTGAAATAGCGATTCCCCACAAGCACTATGCACATTTATATGTAAAAGGAAAGTACTATACCAGGCAGGCTGCTCCTCGATCCCGATCGCAATTACTGCAAAATACCCGGGAGCACATACAGCAGCTTCGGTTCCTGACAGACCGAGCGCAATTCAGCAATTTCTCCAATCTTCTACAAGGTGAGCCTGGTTTCCACACTTCTAGTGCTTCTTTCTCCTCACAACTCGGATTCAGTCCAAAGTGGCACTCACAAGGGCTGCAGACCGAAACTCAGGGCCTCACACGCGCTTACTGCGCGAAACTCTACACCGTAGAAGCACACAGCTCCTTCTCTCTTCACTGCCACAACTGATCTGATCTTTCCAGTCACAGAGCAGGGCATTTCCTTTAGCGCCACACTATTCTGTTGGCTGATTCACCTGTCACTTACAATAAGACTCCCTCTGTTGGTAGAAAAAGGCACCAAGGTCAAAACTACATTTCCCAGAGTCACTGCCCTACAAACTCTTGTGGCTGGCTCAAATTAAGAGTCCAAGTTCTGATTCGTCCCACAGGCTCCATTTAGGGCTCCCTTAACCCAATTGGCCCAGCACAGCAGTTTAGGTCCAAAATGGAGAGGTAACACACAGAGTCCCAGCTGCAATAAAGGCAGGTTAGACAAACTACAATTTTGCTAATGCTTTAAATGATTGCAGGCAAACAGTTACAGCTTTCAGATGGGCTCCCTTTGCACCTTCAGCGACCGCAAAATGGAGTGATTACTCTGCAGCTCAAGGTGGGATTCGAACATTAAATACACAGTCCCCCCATACAAACTAATTAAGTCTGCAAGAGACAGCTCTTAAAGAGACAGTACGTGGAGGCTCAAAATAGCACTCACTTGCAACCACAGTTAAGCAGCTCAGACGCCGAACACCACCCAGGCTTAGAGCATTCAGGCAAGCTCCTGGAAGACTTTTGGGAACCCCCATTTGCAGGGGGGGGGGGTTATTTATTTATTTATTTATTGAAACATCAGTTTAAAATCTTTGAGCCAGAGGCTCATTTACAAAGGTACCTCGTCACAGTGAGGACAAACAGTACAGACATGCTTATACAATACGGTCGTTTACAAAATAGGGAGAGACATGTAAACATACAGTGGTTACAATTTGCGGATACAAGGTCGAAACAAGACCCAGGTAGGTTCAGCATATAGTTACATATAGCTGACTGCAATATGTTATGAATAGCATTATTTTTCCTGTTTGTTACATAATCTTTGCATGCATGGATAAACGGCAATTCTAGGGGATTACTTCTGATAGATGACACCAAAATGGGGGCGGTGGTTGATGACATTGAGGGGGTGGAAGGGGCTACAGGACGGCCTAACTAAACTGCAGGAATGGTCAGAAGCATGGCAGAAACATGGCAGCTGGGGTTCAATGCCAAGACGTGGACAGTTGGGTAGCACTGTGAAGGAAAAGGACCTGGGGTACGTATAACAGGGAGCATGAACAACTCTGCTCAGTGTAGGAAGGAGGCAGCGAAGGCCAAAAAAATGTTGGAGTGCATAGCAAGGGGAATCTCCTCCAGAAGTAGGGAGGTAATCCTTCCCCTGAACAGGTCACAGGTCAGGCCGCACCTGGAGTACTGCATGCAGTTCTGGTGCCCGTACATGAAGAAGGATGTCAGATTGTTGGAGAGAGTGCAGCGTAGAGTGACAAAGATGATCCAGGGATTGGAGGGCAAGCCCTATGAGGAAAGGCTGAGCAAGCTAGGTATGCATTCCTTGGAGGAGAGGAGGGATGGGGTGTCATGATTGAGACCATTAAAGAGCAGGTTCCTCCTGTCAGTGTTGCTGCTCTCCCCCAGCCCATTCAATTCCTTACCTTATCGGTAGTAAGCTGCTGAAGTTTGGCATAAAAGTCCTTTGTGCAAAGTTATATCCCCAAAGCTTGAAATCTGTATGCTGCAGGACCGACTTCCAGTGGAAACACGCCTCATGCATGACGCAGCCTGTTTTGTGATGTCACAAAATGAAGGCTGATGAGTATGACCCATTCAATTCTAGGGCGGTATTTTCAACATATTTATACCCTTTAGTGCTAGGATTTTATTATATAAAAGCGATCGATCAACTAATTAGGTCCCAATTAATTCGATCAATCGCTGATATAATAAAAATCCTAACATAAAAAGAAATATAAATATCTGAAAATACCAGACCCACAGAACGAATGGGGTGTACGCGGCGTACCATTCAATGACATCCGAGCAGAACATGAGCAACATGAGCGTGTTGACACAAATGAAGCGATAACATAAATTTCTAAGTTTATGAGGATATAACTTTCTTTCCACAAAGGGAAACTTTTTATGCCAAACTTCAGCAGCTTAAAACTGATAAGGTAAGGAATCGAACGGGCTGGGGCAGGCAGCTACTAAGAAGCTGCTCTTTAAGTACTTGAAAGGGATAAACAAGACTTGAACAGAGGGGATCTTCCAATTAAGAAGAGGAAGGGACATGAGAGGGCACAGTCTCAGACTGGAAGGGGGAAGATTCAAGAGGGAGGTAGGGAGATAGTTCTTCACGGAAAGGGTGGTGGGCAAGTGGAACAGTCTACCACAGGAGGTGGTGGCCTGTAAGACGGTGGGCAGTTTCAAGAGGGGATGGGACAGGAGGAGGGTAAATCTAAGGAGGGGAGGAGTGGGAGGGGCAGCTGCGAGATGAGGGGCTAGCTGCATAATCGAGCAGACTCGACAGACCATGAGGCCTATTTCTGCTGGCATTTTCATATGTTAATATTCCTCTGTAATTCTACCTGATCTGGACATTCCAAGGCTGCTGAGATGGCTAGCAATACCAGACAATGTTTGGACTTTTACTTTTAGATACCCCCCACTCCTATTGCAAAAGAGTACAGGGGATAATTTTGAATGTCACCAGTACCAGTAATCTTGCTTGTCATTATTATTGTCCTGTATGAGGAATTGTGTGTAAGTTTCACTTAAACTAATAAACACAAAGTTAAAAAAAAAAAAGAAAAGAGGCCATTGCCGTATTGTGGTACAGAGACCTTTTCTACTGCCTTTGCTTGCAGTAATTTCTTTACTTCCAGCTCTAACAGAACCTTTTGTATTGGTGAATGAGCTGGAAAAGTTTGGGGCTTTTGCAATTTGGGAAACCTTTGAAACTGCAGAGATATCCACTACTTCCAGGACCCACTTGTCGGTGATTTTTCTTTTCACGTTCTTGAAACAGTGGGTCAGACTTCCTCTGACTGGCAATGGCTGACTTGCAACCTGGGCAAAACTGTCAGGGGGTTTGTTTTGGTTGTGGCTTAAGGGCAGTGTCGTACATACCTTGTGCCCCTTCTGCCCTGCCCTTATAATACACTCTCTGTGGTTGATACTGACAGCCATTGTAGGGTCTAGGGTAACATCCTCTGCCCCTGCCTCCCCTTCCATAAGGCCTGTAGGAAGGTGGAGGCCTTTTCTTTTTCCGTCGAGTTCTTGTAACTGAATCTGTTCTCTTCCACTTTCTTCATGTATGCCTGTTTTGTCATCATATAATGTTCCTTCACAGGGGAAATCAATGGCTTTTGTCTGGGTGTCCTGGGTAAGAACTGTGGCCCTTAGCCAGGCAAACCTTCTCAGGGACACTGCTTGTGCAAGACTCTTTGTGTCAAGTCGCTGGCATCTACAGATACATAGAACTAGTACTTTGTGGCATCTTGGGACTAACTTTGCAGTTGCAGACAGGTCCTGTGCCACCTTTCCTTCAACTTTGTCACTCAGTGCTAGTACTGCATTCCACAGGGCTTTCTGATACTGAGCTGTACGGACCAAATAAGATGCCTGTCTTGACTGCAGGGAAGCTGTTTTGGGCATTGTGTCCAGTCATCTGGAATCCTTTTCAGGTGGCTGTGCAGAGAGATAGAGGGAGGTACCTCGGTCTTCTCACAAGCAGCTGCCTGTACTATACATTCATAATCAATCAATCAATCAAAATCTTTATTTATCCAGGTGAACATCATTGAGCAGAGCTCTTTTACAAGATGGACCTGGTTAGAACAGGGTCAGGTAACATCCATCATAAAAACATATAAATACATGTAAATAAGTATATAAACACAAACACAATGGTGCAGTAATAAGGGAGTCAAATGATAAAAGGAAGACAAGGCAAGCCATAACAGAGGAGGATTCAAATACAAGGGGGCAGGTCCACCATTGAACCATGCAACTGTGTATAAACCATGTTCTCTGTATAGAAGTACCAGTTAGTTCATTTACCAGGTGCAGTCACTAGTACTAGCCATGAAAATGGCTTGGAGAACCACCAACTAATGGCGGATGGGGTACCAGGAGGGGTATGTAATATATAAGTGAAGGATAAACATTGTGAGAAGTGAAGTCCCAAGGATGATCAGGGTGGGCAAACAAGTACTCTACCCTGTCTGTCTACTTTATACTTTTTCTGTTTTCTGCTTTGTTTCTTTTTTTTTGCATAATTTGTTTTATTACTTTTTCTATGATAAGACAGACATTTCGACAAGAGACACATACAATACATTACATTACACCACACACATGATACACTAACAAATAATAACTAATGTACATTCGATCCATTCTCTTATTCATTTCTACTTTAAAACCAATCCCAAATATGTTATCAATCCATTCTTTATCAGTGTTGGGGAGCAGCTCGATAGCCATGAGAAGGGAACCAAAAAGTCATCATTCAGTTAGCCCAGGGAGGACCATTTGTTATACACTTGCTCTCCAGGTCATTTTATTATATCCATCCCCCTCATCATAATACTATCAGCCACTGTTAGTGACTCCAGATATGGCTGCCACGATTTTTGAAAAAGCTCCTCCTTATCTTTAGTGACATATACCAATCTCTCCAATGTAAGGGCTTGCAGTATCAGAGCCTTCCATTGGGGTATAGTAGGTTTCATTGCATTTACCCAAGTATTAAGGATACAATGCCTAGCCATGCCCAAAACCACTCTAAGCCATCTTTTGACCAATATCCATTCCCCATCCTCTGCAATTTATATACCAAAAAGCAACAATAATGGAGATTTAGTATACTGTTGTCCCGTAATCTTTCTTATCTCCATTACAATCTCTCCCCAGAAATCTTGTAACACTGGGCAAGCCCAGAAATAATGATAATATGACGCTAAATCTTTGTTACATCTAGGGCATAAGGGGGACACTAGCGGATTATACTTATGAACCACTAGTGGTGGGTAGTACAATCTGTGACAGAATTTGTAGTAAGATTCTTTATATTTATTACATATCATTATGCCCTGATGGAGCCAAATTATTAATTCCCAATTCTCTTCTGTTATAGGGGTTCCTAGGTCTCTCTCCCAGAGCGTTTTGGTGCTCAATGTTTTGTCTGAGAGCCAGGTTCTTCCTTCTCTTGCTATTCTTCGAATAGTGCCCTTCGGTCTTTTCTGCCCCGCAACTATAATTTGTTCAATGTGTTCCCATTTAGACTCGGGATTTTGTAGCCTACCAGTAGAACCTATATAGGCCCTAAGTTGTAAGTAGCAAAGAAATGTTGATTGCCTCAGGCCAGTCCAAGCCTGTATGTTTTAAATGTATCGAGTTCATTCCGATTGAATAATTGTCTTCAAGCATTGTATCCCCTGCCTCCCACTCACAATATCCCTATCCTCTAGTCCAGGGAGAAAAAGGGTTTCTTTCAGGGGCAGCAACAGTGTATCCTCCCGTCCCCCCCTTTCTCTTGCTCATATTCCTCCAGCTCACTAATACCTCTTTAACTATAAGTAGTGGCTGCAATTCCAGAAAGGCTTCCATCCCTAGTTGATAAATATGCTGAGACCCTGCCAGGATATCCCCACTATTCCAGGTCAAGCCAATCAGCCTCTTCTGGTCTCCCGACCTAGTCTTGAACGTACCGACACTGAGCAGCTATATGGTAAATTTCTAAGTCCGGGAATTGTAATCCCCCTTTCTCTGTTGGTGCTTTTAAACTTGCCAATCCCACTCTAGGTCACTTACCTCGCCAGATGAAAACAGTAAAGACTTTTTCCAGCTTCTTAATCTCCGCCCTCCTGATCCCAAGATGGAGCATCTGCAGACAGTACAGTATTCGTGGCAGCGCGTTCATCTTGAGTAAGTTAATTCTACCCAGCCATGTAATAGGGAGCCCCTGCCATCTATTCAAATCTGCCACTATTGTCTGCAATACTGGTCCATAATTAAGATTATATAAACCCTCAATATTTCTACCTATTCTTATCCCTAGATATGTGAAGGCTTCATGGACGTTTTAAGACCCCATTTCGATTTCTGCAAAATCTTCCCCTCATCATTAGGTTTCCCAACTATCATTTCTTCTGATTTGTCTAGATTTAGTTTATATCCTGAGAATTGGGAGAATTGTTCTATTAAGCCTAATAATACATGCATAGACTGGTCCGGCTCCGCAACATATAGCAGCATGTCGTCTGCATATAAGGAGAGTTTTTTCTCTTTACCCATCCTCCCCTGTGCCCCCTTTATTCCCTGATGTGATCTAATAGCTATAGCTAAAGGTTCAAGCACCAGTGCAAACAATAGTGGAGACAGGGGGCATCCTTGTTTGGTTCCTCTACTTGGCTCCAAACTATCCGAAAGTATACCATTCACTAACACTCTAGCTCTAGGATTGGCATACATTCGCTGCACCATTCCTATGAATTCGTCACCCCAACCAAACCGGGCCATAACTTCCATCAAATATGGCCATTCCACCCTGTCAAACGCTTTTTCCGCGTCCATTGACAGAATATGCACCTCCTCACCTAGATGTTGTGCTCCCCAAATCACATTTAACAGGGTCCGCACATTGTAATAAGAATATCTGTCTCGAATAAACCCGGTCTGATCTGGGTGAACAAGCCTTGGTAATATTATTTCCAATCTACTCGCCAAAACCTTGGCCAATATCTTGGAGTCACAGTCTAAAAGAGGGGCATTCAAGCAAGTCTTTTCCTGCCTTTGGAATCAGACATATCGTTGCTTCCCCCCAGGATCATGGTAACTGTACTCCCTCTTTCCTAGCTTCCTTGAATACAGTTTCTAAATGTTCTACTACCTGTGGCTGCATGTTTTTATAGTATTCAACCGGAAATCCGTCTGGCCCACTAGTTTTCCCTCTCTTAAGGGCCCCGACGCTTTATAATTTCTTCTTTTGTTATATCTGAGTCTAGCCAGTCCCTGCTTGTGCTTGTGTGGCCCTAGGGAGAGTTATTCCATTCAAGAAGTCCCTCATCCCTTCTCCTCCTTCCTCAGCTTGTGACTGATAAAGTCTCTGATAGAATCTCTTAAAACATTCTCCAATACCCCCAATATCTTTCTGTAGTATCCCATCTTCCCCCCTTACAGCCTGAATCAAATGCAATCCTCTTTTCCCTCTAATTAAATTGGCCAACATAGTGCTCGGCCTATTGCCCCATTCATAGAAATGTTTCCTGATGAAGAGGCAGGTTTTCCTAGCTTCTCCCAATAACAAGTTATTGAGGGTTTGAAAAAATTACTCACCTTAGTAATGTTGTTTCTTCTAATGGAGTCTTGCTATATTATGACAATTGCAGTATGATCCAATCTTGGAACTGCCCCGGAGATATAATAGTTAACTTTCCATGAAGCATGGAACTCTGAGCGCGAGCTCGGTTAGGAAGCTCTGACTGTTGTGCTTCAAACATAAACTGTCAGATCTTTTATGAGCTAAAACTCACTAAGGTTCTGTGTGGAAGCTGTAAACCTACACTAGCCAACTGGCTACTAACTAAAACACACATTTCCTGGTCTCAAACAAAGACTCAAGTCAGGAGACCCAGAAATGAAAAACACAACACCAATTCACCCAAAATAGAGGGTGTAAAAACAACAAGGTGGGCATAAATGAAGTGCCAACCCTGTAAAGCCCATCCACATCCCAAAACGGAGGTTCTGAGAGGGGCAGGCAGGGAGGGAGGTCATAATATAGCAAGACTCCATTAGAAGAAACAACATTACTAAGGTGAGTAATTTTTTCTTCAAACATCATGAAGTCTTGCTATATTATGACAATTGCAGACTACACAGCAGTACCCCCATGGAGGAGGGACAGAACCTACTTAGGGAATAGGCTCTGAAGAACAGCTGTGCTAAACCGAGCATCACTCCTAGCCTGGATGTCCAGGAGTAATGCTTAGTAAAAGTGTGAACTGTTTTCCAGGTAGCTGCTTGACATATTTCTAGAATAGGAACGCTCTGGCAGCAGCCAGAGAAGCAGCTGTGCCTCTGGTAGAGTGAGCCCTCAGGCCTGAGGGGGAACTTTACCCAACTCTCCGTAGCAGAATTGGATACAAGAGACAATCCACCTGGCAATGGATCTTTTAGTGGCTGGCTTCCTTTACCAACCTCGCCATAAGTGAGGAACAGTTGGAGGGAGTCAAACCTGTGACCCTTGGTACGCCTATATAGTAACTAAGGGCTCTTCACAGCTAGGTGTGCAGCCTCCTCTTACCAGAGGAGGTGGTCAGTGAAGTACACTGGAAGAGAAATAGATTGATTAAGGTGGAAATCTGAAACCACCTTAGGTAGGAACTTCCTGTTAGTCCGGAGGACCACCTTATCTCTGTGAAAGGAGATAAAATCCAGCTCCACTGACAACGCTTGTAATTCACTTATGCGTCTGGCAGAGGTGATGGCTACCAGAAACACAGTCTTCTAAGTCAAGTACTTAAGCTCAACTGAAGACAAGGGCTCAAAGGGGGGTTGCATAAGCTGAGCAATGCAAACATTAAGATCCCAGGCAGGGGCAGGATCCCTGAATGGAGGGTTGATGTGAAGCAACCCCTTAAAAAACTTGGAAAATACAGGATGAGCTGAAAGAGAAGAGTTTACCTGCTGAAATAAAAGCAGACACAGCTGCCAAATGCACCTTCAGGGTAGCTGGTCTCAGCCCCAGAGAATTCAGATGGACCATATAATCAAGGACTGTGGGTAGATCAGCAGAGTCTGGGGAAATATGCTTTTCAAGCACCATATGGAAAACCTTTTCCATTTGGAATTGTAAGTAGCCCTGGTGGAAGGCTTCCTTGGGGCCTTCAATATATCCATTACACCTTGGGAAAGGTGTAAATCAGAAACTCTAACTCTTCAAGAACCAAGCCTTGAGATTGAGATTTGAGATTCGGATACCAAACCTGTCCCTGGGCACAGGTTAACAGATTGTGATTCCTGGGAAGGCACAGGGAGGATGGACTGCTAAGGACAGTAGGAGGGATACCAGGGTTGTCTGGCCCAATCTGGAGCTATCAGAATGACTTTGCAGGATTGGGATCTGATTTTGACTAGCACTTTGAACAGGAGAGGGAAGGGAGGGAAGGCATAGAGGAACTTCTCTTCCCAACTGAGGGCTAAGGCATCCAGGGGGAGTGAGCCCAACACTGGGGGCCTGCAGCAAAAAAGAGGAAGTTGGTGATTGTCTGGGGCTGCAAAAAGATCTATCTGTGGGGTGCCCCATCTGGCAAATACAACTCCCAAGACCAGGGGATCCTGTGACCATTCGTGATGGCCCTGAGAAATCCTGCTGAGAGCATCTGCCAGGACATTGTCCTTGCCTGGGAGGTGGACTGCCGTCAGGGAGGTGTTCAGGGAGTAAGCCAGAGATCACAACTTCATCGCTTTGGTGCACAAGGCCGTAGACGGAGTGCCCCCTTGCTTGTTGATGTACCACATTGTAGTGGTGTTGTCTGTTCTGACCTGTACAATCTTGTTCTGAACAGATATGGAAAAAGCTTGAAGTGCTAGAAAAACTGCTCTGAGCTCCAACAGGTTGATGTGGAGCAGAGATTCCTTGGGAGACCACAGACCCTGCGTGGTGAGGTGGCCCATGTGAGCTCCCCAACCCAAGAGGGATGCATCTGTAGTAAGGATTAGGGAGTGAGACTGAGTGACAAAAGGAACTCCTTGTCTCAGGTTGCTCTGATCCTGCCACCACTGTAGGGCTTGGATCAGGGTTCGAGTTACTGGGATCAACTTGGAAGGATCCTTTCTTTGAGACCAAAAGCTCTCAAATGGAACTGGATGTCCCTCATCTGAAATCTTGCTCCCTGCACAACTGCTGTGGAAGCAGCCATGTGTCCTAGGAGCTGCAGAAAATGCCTTGCTGGTCGAGAGACCTGCAGGGTGAATGAGGAGGCCAGGGAGACTAGGATCTTTGCCCTGCCCAGAGGAAGGAAGGCCCTGGCCTCCTGTGTGTTCAGTTCTGTGCCTATGAAGGTAAGAAGCTGGACAGGTTCTAGAACTGACTTCGAGAGATTCAAAAGGAAACCTAGAGAGGTAAGCAGTTGCTGCGTTATTTGAAGATGTAAATTGACCTGGTCTGGGGACTGGCCTACTAGAGCCAATCATCCAGGTAAGGAAAGATGGCAATCTTTTGCCTTCTTAGGTAGGCAACTGCTGCTGCCAGGCATTTGGTGAATACCCTTGGAGCAGAAGTGAGGCCGAAGGGCATTGCTCTGAACTGGTAGTGGCCTGAGGGCAGCTCGAACCTGAGGTACTTTCGATGGGAGCTTCTGATGGGAATATGGAAGTAGGCATCCTTGAGGTCCAGGGAAGCTAGCCAGTCCCTTGGCCTTAGAGAGGTAGGATAATTCCCAGAGTCACCATTTTGAACTTTGGTTTTAAAAGGTGCTTGTTTAAGTATCTGAGATCCAGGATGGGCCGCCATTCTCCTGTCTTTTTTGGAGTAAGGAAGTACCTGGAGTACAAACCTTTGCCCTGGTGTAGGGGAGGAACCCTTTCCACGGCTCTGAGAGCCAGGAGGGTAGAGACCTCTGCCTCTAGGGTGAGTGCCTCTGATGGAGTTGCAGGTGGAAAAGATCTGGTTCTCAGCTTTGGAAATTTTTTGAAGCTGAGAACCAGTCCCTGGCTTACTACTTCCAGGACCCACTAGTCTGATGTTAAAGACTTCCAGTCCTGGACAAAGTAAGCCAGCCTGCCCCCTACAGGTAAAGAAGAATCGGCCCTGGCCACCCCATCAAGGTGCTTGCTTGGCAGGGGCTTTGGTCTGAGGGGTGGAAGCAGGCCTGCTTGTACCCCATCTGCCTCTCCCCAAAGAACCCCTCTGGGCATAGGCGGAAGAGGAAGCTTGTTTGGTAAAAGGCCTATGAAAAGGCCTGCCCCTGCCTCTAGGAAGCTTGCTTGAGGAGTGGCCTGCCTTTCCTTGGCCTGTGCACTCCTATAGGTGGTCCTATATTCATCCATTTTCTTCATGTAATTCTCTGTTTGCTCCCAAACAGAGAATTACCCACAACAGGAAAATCCATGCTTTAGACTGGGTATCCTGAGACAGGTAGTACATCTGAGCCAGGCCATCCTGCGAAGAGCCACAGATGTAGCCATGACTCTTGATGAAACATCATTAGAGTCCACTGCACCATGAAATTGCACCTTGGATGCTTCAATACCATCCACAGCCACCTGTTCCAGTTCCCTGGCAAGCTGGTCAGGGACTTGTTTTGCTAGAGCCAGCACAGTATCCCATCTGGATTTCTGGTACCTAGCAGCATAAGCCATATAATTTGCCTGTCTGAGTCCCAAAGATGCTGCCATGTACTGTTTCTTTGCCATAGCATCAATCTTCCTGGAGTCCTTCTCGGGGGCTAGGGAATATTAGCCTTGTCACAGGCTGCAGCCTGCACTACCCCCACATGGCTGCATTGTTGAGTGAGGAAATCAGTGTCGGAACCTGATAAGGTATACCTCTTGTCCATCCTTTTATCCACAGGAGGTATAGTGTGAGGAGTTTTTAAAACTTTTACTGTCTGTTTCCGAAAAGATTTATGTAAAGGAATAGACAGTCTCCTAGACTCTGGAATATCCATCATTTCTACATAGTCAGGCTCCTCTTGGTCATCAACAGCTTCCTCAACAGGGAGCTGCAGAGTTTCAGCAACTTTCTTATAAAAAATGAAATGAGAAGGGGACTCAGAAAGCCTGGGAGGAGAAACCCCTAAGGGTCTATCTGGAGAGATGTCCGGTTTAATGGGCACATCCAGATCTTCAAAACCATATTTACTCTCCTCATATTCCCCTTCCCCCTCCTCCGGTTCATAAAAATCCTCAAAATCATAATCTTGAACCGATGGAACCGGCTGAACCGAACGCCTCCCTGATGGTGTCGGTTCGGTCGGATGGGAAAGAAACTGGACAATTTGAATTGCTTTAGCTATTTCTTCAGCAGTTGGGGAGAGAACTTTTGGCTCTACGCTAGCTGACTTTCTAGTCCTTTTTGCTGGAACCGGCTCCTCAGAACCGGCTCTTCGTTTGCCCGAGGAAGTATCGCCCTGGTCAGAGGGCACTCCCTCCGGTTCGATAGGTACCGAACCGAGCTGGCCATCCGGGTCAGCAGACTTTTTGACCTCCCTTTCCCTGAGCTTACCAACTCTCTTTTCTATGGTGGCAGCAGGGAAATTCTTACAAATCTGGCAATCTGAATTGAGGTGGTCAAACCCCAGACAATAGACACATGTAGTGTGTGGGTCAGCCTTAGCAAAAGCTTCCCCACAAACACTACAGTGCTGAAACCCAGTGGGTCCAGTTTTTCTTTTGGGTTTCTCAGACATAATGCCAGCCTAACCAAACTTACCTGTTTATGGCAATCCGCCAAGCAAGACACCTTTATCGGTTCCCAACCGTGTCATTGGTTGTGGAAAAAAACGTAATGAAATCCGTTTTTTTAGACCCGATAAGAACCGGGAACCGCACTCTAAAAGAGGACTAGTAATTTTACAAACAACCTGATCGGTTCAAACTGAACCGATAAATGTGTACAAGTTCCACACAGAAGATTCAATGTAAAACCTATCTATTACTTACGTTACCACAGACAGAGCTTGAACTGACCGGTTGCGGTTTAATTTCGGTTAATTTTCAACTGAAAAACGATAAAATAAAACTTTTTAAACCGACAAATGAACCAAGCAGAAGGAGAAATCTCCGGAGCGACTGTTCAGTGAGGCGGAGTAAAGAATCTGACAGTTTATGTTTGAAGCACAACAGACAGAGCTTCCTAACTGAGCTCGCGCTTAGAGTTCCATGCTTCATGGAAAGTTAACTATTTCATCTCTGGGGCAGTTCCAAGATTGGATCATACTGCAACTGTCATAATATAGCAAGACTTCATGTTGTTTGAACCCTAGTTCCGTTCAGCAACTGCTGTATGTTCTCCCCACCTTCCCCTCTAGCCGCTTTCCCCTCCAACACCCTAAGTCGCTGTTCCAGGTTTATCCTCCTTTCCCTAATTTTACGCTTATAATGAGCTACAAAACTAATAATAATCCTCTCATGAACGCCTTCCCTGCGTCCCAGAAAGTAGCTCGTGAAGTAGCTGACTCCGAATTAGTTTGCACATACAGTTTCCATTGATCCTGTATATACTCCTTGAATTTTTTATTAGCTAGCAGATAGTTAGGGAATCTCCACGTACTGGGACTCTTTCTTTCCCCCTCATTTCATTGTCAGAATGACCATCGCATGGTCTGATATATGTATTGGACTATGCCTGACGTCACTAACCCGAAAATACCAGGTCTGAGGGAGCAACACGTAGTCCAAACGGGACCAAGTCTGGTGTGGGTGCGAGAAAAAAGTATATTCTCTAGCCGTAGGATTGGCTGCACGCCACCCATCAATTAAATCCAAGTCACACATCCGCCTAACCACTCCCAATCACCCCTTCGGGCCCCTGCTACCTTTTGAATGGTCTAGAGGAGGTTAAACAAACAATTCATGTGCCCCTAGTATTAAATTTGGGAATTGTTCCGCTATCTAGAAAGCCATTAATGTTCTATAGAAGGTTGGTTCATGCACCGCTGGGGCATAAACACTCCCAAATGTAACTGTCTCCCCATGTATAGTACCGGTTACGAAAACATACCTCCCTTCAACCGGGTCAGTCACAAGTTTTTCTTTCTTAAATGGCAAGCTTTTATGTAGGAGAACAGCTACTCCCCTCTTATGAGACCGATAAGCCGCCGAATAACACTCTCCAACTCACCCCCTCTTTAATTTCGCATGTTCCTTATCTGTGAGATAGGTTTCCTGCAACATAGCTACTTGGGCGTTTTGATGTTTCAGCGCCGTCAGTAACATCGTGCGTTTAATGGGAGTGGCTATTCCCCATACATTGCATGAAACAATGGTCAATTCCTTCAGCCCAGCCATCCTTCATCTTTTTGTATTCTCCCTTTCGCCACAGGCACATTCCTTTCTCCCAATTTCCCTCCTCCAGACCCCCATGTCCTCAGATTGGTATTATTTTTGGATCTGTAAATGAGTGACATAAAACATTTCAACAACAACTATATACAAACCTCCCTCCTCCCACCCCTTCCTCTCCCCCACCCTTATTTCCTGCCTCCTCCCTCTTTGTAACAGTAACTGCGATAAGCAGACATTTTACAATCCCAACCCTTTAGCAGACAAACACCCCCGAGCGCCATCACTTTTAGTACAAAAAAGGTTACTTATAACCCTTTATATGGATATGTTGGAGGCACTTCTAATTTATAACCGCAATAGGAAGGAGTTCCCATCCATTTCAGTCTTGCCTCTGTACCATATCCCCTTCCCCATAACTCTATATATAAAAAAAAGAAAAAGTCTACATTGTTTCCTAATCACTTTCAATTCCTTCCCCTCTCCAGATTTTACAGTGCTCTGCCTGCTTAATTCAACCCTCTCACTAGCCACCCAGCTTTAAGATTTAGAATGTCACTTGAGTCTGTTGATGGTGGCAAGCCAGCAAGAAGTCCTTAGTAAGTCCATATTTTTCTCCATTATCACCATGGAGGTCATAAAATAATATAAGGTAAAAAAAAACCCAGTCCAGGTGTGGGAAATGAAATCTCATGCATATTGCAATATGCCTTTTATCCCATATTCACTTCAGGGATCCCTTCGTATGGACTAAAATTGCACCGGACAGTCTAATCCTTGTTTTTCTAAGGACCAATGTCCATTATAAAATAAAAAAAAAAAAAGTCAAGTGAGCACCATTTGGATTTCCAGTGCCAGTTTCCACCACGCCAATTAGTCTATCTTCCGTTTATAACGATTCCATCTCGCAGCATTGAGTTCCATCATCCACTTCTCCCTTTCAGTTCCTTAACAAATATTTCTGCTTTAGGCACTTCCCAAAAAGAGTACGTAGCTCCTTCATGTTTGATCTTGAGAGTGGCAGGATACAGCATACAGCACTCAATTTTAGCTTCCCGTAGCTGTGCCATAACAGGGTTGAAGGCCCGGCGCCTTTTAAGTAGACGTGCAGAATAGTCTTGTGAGATAAATAGGCGATGTCCCTCATATCGGAGTTCAGAGCATTCACGGTAAGCTTAAGGACTAATTCTCTATCAGGGTAGTTGTGAAACCTCATAATTATTTGCCTCGAGGCTGATTCGCCCTGGTTTCGGCGTAACAGATCTGTGGGCTCTCTCGATTTTTATACGCCCATTTTTTAATGAAACTCCCAAAAGCTCTGGCAGTACCTTGGCACAGAAGTCCATGATATCTGGTCCCTCCAGACCCTCCTGCAACCCTCTAAGGTGCAAGTTGAGTCGGTGATGATAGTTTTCTTGGTAATCTAGTAGATCCTTTAATTCCTCCATCTCCTTCTGCATTATAGTAAGTTGTTCCGGTACTGGGTTCGTAGTGTCTTCTAGGTCAGAAATCCGTTGTTCCATTTCGCACAGCTATGTAGTGTGAGTAGCATGCAAATCTACCAGTTCTTGCAGTTTGAATTGAAAATTTGTGGCCAAGCTAGTAAATCTAGGCTCCAATGCCGCCAAAACCTGTTGTGTGACTTCGCGGCCTAGTGCGCTTACTTCTCCTGCCGAGAGGGAGACCCGGGCTGTATTTTCTTCTTGCAGGGTCTGTGGTTGCTTCCTCTGTGTTTTCCCGGTAGTGCGAGCACTTTTCGTTGAAGCTGAGACCACATATTCATCCATCCCACCTTCCAACGACCTCCTGCAGCTTCCAATACTTTATATCTCAATTTAAAGTAGTTATATTTTCTTTTCTTTTGTGGCGGCTCAGGGAGCAGCAGGAATAAGCGTCTTTAGGCTAGCTGGCTCATCAGTGCCCCCCCGCTTTGTTTCTTAGCAGTACTGAAAAACATGGCAATGATGTAATTATACCCTACCTTGCTTTGTTTCAAATTCGTGATCTAGTCTTATTGTATACTTCCTGAACATCAGGAATACCCCCAAACAGTGCAGCCACTCATGATGCAATAATCTTCGCTCCTCCCACTACATCTTGAGTAGCTAGACTCTGTGGAGGTCTTCCCATATCCAGAAAAGATGCAGTGGGAGTTGATCTAGGGATGTAAACAAACACATTCTTGTGTGCTAAGACCAGTGTTGTGGCCAGTTTGATTTTCACCTTTAAAAATAAAAAAGGAATCAGAATCAAAGTATAAGCTACATTAGCAGTCTTTGCAGAATGTTAGCAATCACAGAATGTATTTTGTAAACTAGAGATAATGTGAGGCCTAAGGGGATTGACAATGTCCCTTTGAAGAGCCCCCTGACACCGTTGGGACATATTTAAACAAACTCTGGCAGAGCCACTACGACTATGAATTCATTAACTAGATAATGGTGTTTCATGGGCTTAAACATAAACATTTATTTATTCATTTATTTAAAAAAATATCAAGATTTACAAACCTTTGAGTCAGAGACTCATTTACAAAGGCACCTCATTGAAACTAATACAAAGACAGCACAGTTAACAAGTCCAAAAACAATGGCTCGGAGAGCAGACAGTTATAAATTCTGATGGGTCTCGCCCCTTCCGGTGTCGCTACTCTCCTACAACCTAAAAACGGATCCCTTACTCTAAGGCTCCCCTTGTCTGTTATATCTATGAGGGCCACAGCCTCTTCACGCTTTCCGCCACCACCCTGCCCAACTCTTGCACTTCTCTTGTTCTCTGACAAAGCCTCCTGGCTGCATCCCCCTCCTTCTTCCTCCTCCCCACCGTCCCCTCTACCCATCCCTCCAGACCGCCTTACCCACCTTACCTCTACCATTTCCCTCTGCCCCACCTTATTCACTTGCTGTCTCCCCCCCTTTCCTCCTCCCCACCCCTTTTTTTCTCTTTATATAGGTGCATCCAGCTATGTACCACTAATGCTATTTGCATGTACTTCCATACATGCTTTTGCCTGTTATGTTCTGTCTTGCTGTAACTCATGACGTGAAACCTTTGTTAAAGAGCCGTGGCTCAAAGGTATTTATAATTCTAGACCCAAATAAATAAATAGTTTTTCAAGAGTTAGATGTTTTCTTCTGCTAATAGTTGTTAGGCTGTATGGTAGTTTTACCACCCTGGGGATCTCCATGACAAATAGTTTTATTGACTTTCTTTCTCCTATGATGTCCCCTGTCTCATGTGAGTGATGCAGCCATGCCTTTAGATTTAGCATGTGTACTGCTTTAAAATTAGTTTAGCAACAGCAGAGCTTTGTAACTGTTCTTATCCAGGGAGCACAAACGTCAACAGTTAGTTTAGCAGATACCTAAGAGTAAGCTAACTGGGGTTTCTGTAAGACAACAGCTACTAAATAGCTCTAATACACTATTTTTGTTTTCTCTGTGCATCAGGTCTAGCTAGCAGGAGTGTTTTAACATTAAAAACACAAATAATGAATTAGAGCTATTTAGCAGCTGCTTTAGCCAATACAACTATCTGTTATGGAGATCCCCATGGATCGTAAAACTACCATACAGCTAGCAGGCGATTTAGGAAAAACTCCAAATAGCAGACAGAGGGAAGGACACACTAGGACTTAACATACATATCAAAACACTCTTCTTAACATATGTTTTTTGCACATTCTGGGTGGACTACTCCTTTAAAACAATTTCAACCCCTCCCCCCGTGACAGATTGCATTCTGGGAAGATTACCTTGGCAAGGTGCTATTAAAAAAACTGAAAAACAGGTTTACTAATGGAGTGAATGCTGACATCCTATTGCTAGTGTCCATGATAAAATAAAAAATAGTTAAGATTTTTTTTTATGTCAGCTCTGATCAGAATATCTTTTAAAATCACTAATTGTTTTCTCGTTCAGTGTTTTCTAATGCATCTCAAACTTAAAAGAAAAAACATACTTTATCATCAAAGTCTGTTTTCAGCTTCCTACCATACACTTCATTTGTAAAAAAAAAAATTATCTTGTCACAGACCACAATCAGCACTAACTACTAACAGAATACTGATACCTACATTTACAATTTAGCAAATACTTGAAATCTAACTCAGTGGGATTTCTGTAAGAAAACAGCTAGAGTCTGTTATTTATAGCATTTTATAGCACTGATGATCTGGGCAGTTAGATCTGGGTTTGAATCCCACAGCCCCCACAAAAAGGAAAAAATTTAATTTTCTTACAGAGCTAGATGCGTGTCTAGGTCTCCTTCGAGGCCCCAGGTGGCTCTGATACTTATTTGTTCCAAAGGATTTTTAAGTGACTTTAAAGGCATTAAATATCTTCTGTCTGTTCTTCACTGCACAGGCATGTCTGTTGGTTGAGAAGGTCCCAAACTACAGTATCTGGTTACAGCATGCTAGAGCTATCTCATGCCCCTCCCACATAAATCAGAAAAAAGTTTGGGGTGGAGGCGGAGGAGGATCTTACTCCAAAAAAAAAAACTGATGCTGCCTTCCGTTACTCAGGTTCCAGTTCTTGTACCACCCATTTAAGAAAGAAAATAGTACCCTGCAACCACTGACTAACATGAAAGCGTATTTATTTGAGGGTGGAAAACATTGCTTGGAGGAGGGTAAGGCGGAGGAGACTGTTTACACCTTCAAGTCAGTTCCAAGGACACAAAACATGACATCACTCCTTTTGTACATGCAATACTCCTGTAGGCTCTGCCCACAGTCATAAAAAATGTAATATTTAGACACAATATTGCTTATATTTCATACTTTTTCTGACATTCTCACCCTTATTTCTTTATTATGAAGGACATCCGAATGGAAACAGGATTTCTACCTGATTTGCTCTTGCTGTTTTTCTACACCTGAAATAACAATTCTGTTTATAACATCACAGTCTGTTGTTTCGGCGATAATCATGATGTCATACACAGGGGATTATGATGTTATGTGTAGACAAGCAGCCAAAGTAAATAAAGGGGACAGATATCTTGTTTTATACAACTGTCCTGAGTAGTAAAACAAATTCTGGTCAGAGCCGATATGGCTGCCCAGAGCAACTGTGGTGCTTTTGTGCGGCAAGAGCTCTGAATATAGTTTTACTTACTCTTGCCGCATTGGAGGCTGCCATGGTGAAGATAATGGCTCCAGCCATTCTGAGTAGTTTCTTGACCTGTTCGGCAAATTCATGCAAATAAAGGAGATCACAAACAATTCACAAATATTGTCAGAATCTGCCAAAAAAATTGTCACAACTGTCTGGTTGCAGACTCATGACTGGCTGAGATCAGAAACGGCCCATACTGAACAGTTTCTTGACCATTTCAGCAAATTCATGCAATTAGATGAGCTCACAAATAATTCACAAATATAGACAGAATCTGCCCAAAAATGGTCCCAGACTGTCCGGTTGCTGTCTCTTTACTATTTGGGAGCTAGACTGGGTCATACTGACCAGTTTCGTGACAATTTCGTCAAATGTGAGTAACTAAAGGAGCTCACCAATAATTCACGAATTGTGTCAAAAATTGACAAAAATGTTCCCAAACTGGTTGCTATCTCTCGACTGTTTGGACACAAGAAATGGAAATTACGTACCTACCGTAATTCTGATCTTTCTGTGTATCTTCACCATTCATCACCTTTGGGTTCTGGCCAGAGGTCATGACCGCACAGGAGCTCTTTTTTTTGTTTTTTTTTGGATGGACGGAGTCGACGCATCATTGGCGCCGCCCTCGAGGCCGACGCACTGTGTGGCGCTCATGGGTTGGCCATTAGGTGTTGTCGACTCTGCCCTCCCACCAGCTCTGAATCGCCGTAGAGTGAGAAAGGATTGGGAGAGAGGGTCAAGGAAGTCCAAGGGACAGACAAAGGAAAATATATATAAACTAAAAGGAGAAACAAACGACTGAGAGGACAGAATAAGTTTGAAAAACTAAGGGGGACTGGGTAGGGGCCCCAATCTCTAGAAGCAGAAAAAGGAGGAGGGAGGGAGGGTTAAGGAATTTAGAAATAAGGATGTGGGGAGTGGAGGGAACACACCCTGGAACCTTGACCTGTCTCCAGATTGTATAGGAACTGCGAAGGAGTAGACAAAAGGCTAACTGCCAGAATTCAAGGCACAGAATCACTGGCAATAACTACAACATAAGCAGAGTCGGATATTCTGGAAGAAAAGACAGGATACAGGGATATCTCCCCCCCTTCCCAAAAGAAATTTTTGGTGTAAGAAACCTAGTTTCTTAAATTAAATTGAGATTGTGTCCAAGGACAAGGAAATCAAAGGAAGCTGATGGGAAGAAGGGGAGAAGGAAAGAAAGGAGGGCAACTACCAACCCCCACCCCACGGGGTGGAGCCGAGGCACTGAAGAAGGAGTGACCCCCATCCTGACCACTCTACCCCTAGAGAAAATTATCCCCCATGTGCCCCAAGTCACCCCACTCCTGACTTAACAGAAAGGAGGGGGGGTGAGGGAGAGGGCACTGAGAGGGAAGGGGACCCAGAGACTGAGGCCCCAGGGGGACGGAGGGTGGGATTGTGATGAATGGTGAAGATCACACAGAAAGATCAGAATTATGGTAGGTACATAATTTCCATATCTTATCTGTGCCAATCTTCACCATTCATCACCTTTGGGTGAGTGCTGAGCCCCCCGAAGGGGTTCTCTGGTAGGGGAGGAAATCACCCTATGCCGGGCCAAGGGTGACAACCGGGAAAGACGTAGCCATGCTGTCTGCCTAGTGCAGATCGCTGTCCCTATGACCCTGCAAGCTATCTCGCTGGCGTCGTAAGATGCCCTTGCTTGATGCCTTGCTAGCTCTAGGCCACGTGCAGAGAGTGCAATGCTTGTCTGGTTACCTCCGTGTCAGGCAAAGCGGCTAGGAGTTGACCTAGCCTGGACCACAGGAACCTATCATAGGTAGCATAGTGGGACTGATGTGCTGCAATAGGGAGCAGCAACTGTGTCAAGCAAAACGTCCTCCTCCCCCAGAAGTCAAAATCCATAGACTCTTGATCTGGGGAACCGGTCACGGTGAGGGCCGCGAAGCCCATCAGGACTGTCCAGCTGCGTCAGTCCTGACTGAGGATGAGGCATGGAACCTGGAGACTCTGGGGGGGGGTACAATACCTCTGGCAGAGATCCCTAGGGGCTGGCACTCTGGAAAAGGGTCTCTGCTAGAAACGCAACAATGCCTCCCTAAAGGGAGCAGGCCTGTGGGCACCACAAGGGTGTCTGCACTGAAATCGCCTAGAAAGGCACACGTCGAGTGCTCTGGATTATGCTGCATGGGAGAGGTGATGTGCAGGTCCTCCAACATCCTCATGAGGAATCGCTGATACTCTGTGAGATCAGCAGCTGGGGAGATGTGGACAGACGGTTCCTCTCCCCCAGAAAAGTGGGATGAGGAGTCAGGGGACCTCTAGAGTTCAGAAGCTAGCTGCTCAAGGAGAGGTTGAAAATACTGTCTGTCCATAGCCTAACATAAGCAGGAAAATGAGCAGCTACAGCTCTGAACTGCTCCCAGAAGAGAGGACCGCTAGGACCCAAAATACCTGGGAGTGCAGGAGAATGTGGCAGAGGAGAGGGGGGCAGAGCCGACAACAGGAATTGGCTGTCCTCCGCCTGGGCTAGGAAGTGCACCAGGAGCCCTAAGGGAAGAAGGAGCTCCGGAAAACTCCACAGCCGACAGCTGGTCAACCAAACTGGAACTGCCTATGCTGCGCCATGAAGAATTCCCCCTGTGAGGTGACTGGGGCCGTGAAAGTCCAGAAGAACGGTCCACCACCTCCAAAGAACGGGGCCCTCTTGGGGAAACCGAAAGGGAAGGGCGGAGATCCATGCTGTGACTTCTCCCAGAGCCTGGATGGGTTCCAGAAAAAGGCCGCCGCACAGAACCCATACCCCTCAACCTCACGGAATTCGAAAGTGCCCTCCTCCTCGAAAGAGCCAGCCTAGGCAGCTGGCAACCCTGGTTGGCCCCCCCAAAGGGGCTATCCAGGGAGCAGCACCCTCCCCTCCTGTGGGTGCTCCAATCGGCCCCAAAGTCGGGCGATCCAGGCACACCACCTGAGGGGGTAGCACTACTGAGGGGTCAGAAAACCCACCGAGATCAGGCTGCAGAGCAATGGTGGCCTGCACCACTGCCTGCTGGTCATCACCCCTGACCCTGGTCCCAGGAGCAACTGTCCTCTCTTCAGAAGGGGCTGGTTCCGGCCTGTCGAGGACACTACCAAGGTGTCCAGGTCAGCAACCAACTCCAAAGAGTCAGACTGCCTGTCTGACCCAGAATCCAATTCCCCCTCTGAGGAGGTGGAGACCAAAGTTCTGTGCCAAACGGTGCATGGACACCCGCTGCCATCCTGAGTGATAAGGGCACCAGACCGAGTGACTGCAACAGAGTTGGCGCCGAGACCCTCAGCCGCATCGCGAACGGTGTGGGAAGAAGACACAGTGCCGACAACAGCAGCAGCATTGGAGCCGGAGCCTGTCTCGGCATCGCTCCAGCCCACGGTGCCGAGGCCAGAGATGGCACCAACGATGGCTCCGACCGCACTCTCAGTGTCACGAACGGTGCCGAGATCCGAAGCCCCTGCAGTGCCGTGTCCTCACTCAGCGCCACAAGTGGCTCCAGAGCTAGACATGTCGTCGTGCTCAACCACAGCACCGCGAGCAGCGCCAAGGTGAGAAACAGCAAGGGATGGTGCCGTAGAGCCTCCCATGGCACCGTCAGCACCATCAGCACTGCAAACAGAGCCAACAGCAGTAACGGCACTGAGCGACAGACCAGCGCCGAAAACGGCGCCATCAAGGCCCACGGCACCACGAACAGAGCCGAGGCCCAAGACAGCGCCAACAGACGCCGTCGAGGACAGTGCCGACCCAGGCCTTCCAACCTGAGGGTACGACACCGGGCAGCCTTCACCCCTGAAGGGGCGATTGCCAAGGCGTTGCTTCCAGGCCATCCCCCAAGGGGAATGGACCAGGCCTCCTGCACCATGGAAGAGACTTCTGCAACAGCGAGACTACAAGAAGCAGAAGCCCCCTCCTCCTCGGTCCATACAGAACCATGATGCGACCCGGAGGAAAGGCAAAGGAACGTGGCTTGGCCCAACAAGTGCGCGCCAGTCCCCCGGAAGTCGGTGGAGCTTGTCCAGCTTTCCATGCACGTTGTTCGATGACACGACAGTCCATGGAGAAGCAGGCATCACACGAATCCATGTCATGTAGCGGGCCAAGACACGCGAGGCAACGGTCATGCTGGTTGATGACAGAATACTTACGGCCACACGGGCACCGACGCATAGGGGGCCGTCCTGTCTTCAATGTTTTCTTGACCCCCCAACCAAGACATGACCTCTGGATAAAAGAATACCAAACAAGACCCGACGTGGCAAAATAAAATAAGGAAAAGTCTTACCAGGCGACGTCGAGTGGAGCGAAACTGAACCAGCAGGAACAACTGAGATATCGGAGTTCACGGACTACGATAACGGAACGAAAGCCTTCTCGAAGATCAACAGGCCCCTCACGCAGTTTTTTCAGAGCTACCCATGAGGTGTGACCTCAACAGCGGGAGACAAAGAACTGGCAAGAGGACAGAGTCAACAACACCTAACGGCCAACCTGCGAGCACCATGCAGTGCATCAGCCTCAAGGGCGGTGCCAATGCTGCGTTGACTCCAGCAGTCAAAAAAAAAAGAGCTCCTGCAGGGTTGTGACCTCCAGCCAGAACCCAAAGGTGATGAATGGTGAAGACTGACACAGATAAGATCGGGCCATACTGAGCAGTTTTGTGGGAATTACAGCACATTCAAGCAGTTAGATGAGCTCATGAATAATTCACGAACATTGACAGAATCTGTTGAAAAATGGTCCCAAACGGTCTAGTTGCTGTCTTTTGACTATTTGGGAGCAAGAATGGGCCATACTGAGCAGTTATGTGGCCATTTTTGCAAATTTGAGTGATTAGAGGAGCTCACCGGCTAAGAAAGGGATCAGAGCAGTGCAAGAAGCATTTGTGGAGATGGGGAGGGGCCTTAGACAAATAGGATGCACGGTAACCTTCTCGGAGGTGCTGCCTGTATATGGCACGGGTGAGGCTAGGGTGCTCCACAGCATGGGATTCAATCAGTGGTTGAAAAACTGGTGCAGAGCTCAGTGATTTGGCTTCATTGGGGACTGGGGTCCACCTGGAGGGATGCAGGTCTATATTGGCGTGATGGTCTGCATCTGTCCAGGAGGGGAACCAGGATCCTAGGTGATAGGTTTAAATTCGTCATCGGCAAGCATTTAAGCTAGCCAAGGGAGGAGGCACTGGAAAGAAGTAGGGAAATCCTTGCCCCCCCAAAAACATCAGGGTACTAAGTGAGGTAGACACCAACATAGAGATGTCGATAGGGAGAAGCACAGGGGTAAATGGAGAAAGTGACAAACGCAATAAGGATAGGGATGGGGCAAAAAGGGGGTAAGACCATCAAGAAATGGAGGGTAATGAGTACCAACGCCCGTAGTCTGGGCAACAAGCTCCCTGAACTGGTGGCCTTGATGGAAGAGGGATGCCTGGATATCGTAGCAGTCACAGAAATGTGGTACACGTAGAACCATCACTGGGATGTTAACATACCAGGGTACATGACCTATAGGAGAGACAGGGAGGGGAGAAGTAGCTCTCTGTGTAAAGGAAGGTATAAAAGCAACCGAACAAGAGTAAACAGGGAGGAGAGCAGGCACTGTGGGTCACCTTAGAGACTGGAAATGGCACCCCAATACGCACAGGGGTAGTATACAGACCCCCACGTCAGGGGGAGGGAATGGACAAGGATATGATAGAAGGCATACTTAAGATGGCAGAGAAGAAAAAATTACTCACCTTAGTAATGTTGTTTCTTCTAATGGAGTCTTGCTATATTCTGACATATGCAGTGAGTCCCAACCTTCGAACTGCTCCGGAGGTGAAAGAGTTAACTTTCCATGCCAGGCATGGAACGCTGAGCTCGAGCTCGGTTGAAACTCTGTCTGTTGTTCTTCAAACTCAAACCGTCAGATCTTTACGAGCTAAACTCACTGAGGTCCTGGTGTGGAAGCTGTAAACCTACACTAGCCAACTGGCTGCTAAACATAAGAACACATTTTTTGGTCCCAAAACAAAGACTCAAGTCAGGAGACCCAAAAAATGAAAAACACAACACCAAGTCACCCCAAGAAAGGAGGGGTGAAAACAAAAAGGTGGGTACCTACTAAGTGCCAACACTACACTGCCCACCCACATCCCAAAAACAGAGGTTCTGAGAGGGGCAGGCAGGGGGGGAGGTCAGAATATAGCAAGACTCCATTAGAAGAAACAACATTACTAAGGTGAGTAATTTTTTCTTTAAACAACATGAAGTCTTGCTATATTCTGACATATGCAGACTACAAAGCAGTACCTCCATGGAGGAGGGACAGAACCTACTTAGGAAATAGGCTCTGAAGCACAACTGTGCCAAACCGAGCATCACTCCTAGCCTGGATGTCCAGGGAGAAATGCTTGATAAAAGTGTGAACTGTTTTCCAGGTAGCTGCTTGACATATCTCTAGAATAGGGATGTCCCAGGCAGCAGCCAGGGAAGCAGCTGTACCTCTGGTAGAGTTAGCCCTCAGGCCTGAGGGAGGAACCTTACTCAGTTTTTCATAGCAAAATTGGATACAAGAGACAATCCACCTGGCAATGGATCTTTTAGTGGCAGGTTCCTTACCAACCTCACCATAGCGAGGAACAGTTGGAGGAGTCAAACCTGTGACCCTTGGTACGCTCTATGTAGTAGCTAAGGCTCTCTTCACATCTAGCTGTGCAGCCTCCTCTCGCCAGAGGAGGAATGGTCAGTGAAGTACACTGGAAGAGATATAGATTGATTAAGGTGGAAATCTGAAACCACCTTAGGCAAGAACTTCCTGTTAGTCCTGAGGACCACCTTATCTCTATGAAAGGAGATAAAATCAGGCTCCATTGACAAAGCTTGTAATTCACTTATGCGTCTGGCAGAAGTGATGGCTACCAGAAACACAGTCTTCCAAGTCAAGTACTTAAGCTCTGCTGAAGACAAAGGCTCAAAGGGGGGTTGCATAAGCTGAGCAATGCAAACATTAAGATCCCAGGCGGGGGCAGGGTCCCTGAATTGAGGGTTGGTATGAAGCAATCCCTTGAAAAACTTGGAGAATACAAGGTGAGCTGAAAGAGAAGAGGGCTTACCTGCTGAAATAAAAGCAGACACAGATGCCAGATGCACTTTTAGGGTAACTGGTCTCAGCCCCAAGGTATTTAAGTGGACCATATAATTCAGGACTGTGGGTAAACCAGCAGATTCTGGGGAAATATGCTTTCCAGAGCACCATATGGAAAACCTCTTCATTTGGAATTATAAGTAGCCCTGGTGGAAGGTTTTCTAGAAGCCTTCAGGATATCCATTACACCTTGGGAGAGGTGTAAATCAGCAAACTCTAACTCTTCAAGAGCCAGGCCTTGAGATTGAGATTTGAGGTTCGAGTACCAAACCCTCCCCTGAGCACAGGTTAACAGGTTGTGATTCCTAGGAAGACACAGGGGAAGATGGACTGCTCAGGACAGTAGGAGTGGATACCAGGGTAGTCTGGCCCAATCTGGAGCAATCAGGATCATCTTGCAGGGCTGAGATCTGATTTTGACTAGCACTTTGAATAGGAGAGGAAGGGGGGGGGGAGCATAGAGAAACTTCCCTTCCTAATTGAGAACTAAGGCATCCAGAGGGACTGAGCCCAACACTGGGGGCCTGCAGCAAAAAAGGGGAAGTTGGTGATTGTCTGGGGCTGCAAAAAGATCTATCTGCGGGGTGCCCCATCTGGCAAATATCACCTCCAAGACCAGGGGATCCTGTGACCATTCGTGATGGCCCTGGGAAATCCTGCTGAGAGCATCTGGCAGGACATTGTCCTTACCTGGGAGGTGAACTGTCGTAAGGGAGGTGTTCAGGGAGTAAGCCAGAGACCACAACTTCATTGCTTTGGTGCACAAGGCCGTAGACCGAGTGCCCCCTTGCTTGTTGATGTACCACATTGTGGTGGTGTTGTCTGTTCTGACCTGTACAACTTTGTTCTCAACAGATTTGGAAAAAGCTTGAAGTGCTAGAAAAACTGCTCTGAGTTCCAACAGATTGATGTGGAGCAGAGATTCCTGAGGGGACCACAACCCTGGGTAGTGAGGTCGCCCATGTGAGCTTCCAACCCCAAGAGGGATGCATCTGTAGTAAGGATTAAGGAGTGAGACTGAGTGTCAAAAGGAACCCCTTGTCTCAGATTGCTCTGATCCTGCCACCACTTTAGGGCCTGGATCAGGGTTCGAGTCGCCAGAGGAGGAATGGTCAGTGAAGTACACTGGAAGAGATATAGATTGATTAAGGTGGAAATCTGAAACCACCTTAGGCAAGAACTTCCTGTTAGTCCTGAGGACCACCTTATCTCTATGAAAGGAGATAAAGTCAGGCTCCACTGACAAAGCCTGTAATTCACTTATGCGTCTGGCAGAAGTGATGGCTACCAGAAACACAGTCTTCCAAGTCAAATACTTAAGCTCTGCTGAAGACAAGGGCTCAAGGGAGGTTGCATAAGCTGAGCAATGCAAACATTAAGATCCCAGGCAGGGGCAGGGTCCCTGAATGGAGAGTTGGTGTGAAGCAATCCCTTAAAAAACTTAGAAAATACAGGATGAGCTGAAAGAGAAGAGGGTTTACCTGCTGAAATGAAAGCAGACACAGCTGCCAAATGCACCTTTAGGGTAGCTGGTCTGAGCCCCAAAATGTTCAAATGGACCATATAATCCAGGACTGTGGGTAAATCAGCAGATTCTGGGGAAATATGCTTCCCAGAGCACCATATGGAAAACCTCTTCCATTTAGAATTGTAAGTAGCCCTGGTGGAAGGCTTCCTAGAAGCCTTCAATATATCCATTGCACCTTGGGAGAGGTGTAGATCAGCAAATTCTAACTCTTCAAGAGCCAGGCCTTGAGACTGAGAGATTTGAGGTTCGGGTACCAAACCCTTCCCTGAGCACAGGTTAACAGATTGTGATTCCTGGGAAGACACAGGGAAGATGGACTGCTAAGGACAGTAGGAGTGGATACCAGGGTTGTCTGGCCCAATCTGGAGCAATCAGAATCACTTTGCAGGATTGAGATCTGATTTTGACTAACACTTTGAACAGGAAGGGAAGGGGGGAAAAGCATAGAGAAACTTCCCTTCCCAATTGAGAAGTAAGGCATCCAGAGGGACTGAGCCCAACACTGGGGGCCTGCAGCAAAAAGGGAAGTTGGTGATTGTCTGGGGCTGCAAAAGATCTATCTGCGGGTGCCCCACCTGGCAAATATTACCTCTAGGACCAGGGGATCCAGTGACCATTCGTGATGGCCCTGGGAAATCCTGCTGAGAGCATCTACCAGGACATTGTCCTTGCCTGGGAGGTGAACTGCCGTAAGGGAGGTGTTCAGGGAGTAAGCCAGACACCACAACTTCATTGCTTCGGTGCACAAGGCCGTAGACCGAGTGCTTCCTTGCTTGTTGATGTACCACATTGTAGTGGTGTTGTCTGTTCTGACCTGCACAACTTTGTTCTGAACAGATTTGGAAAAAGCTTGAAGTGCTAGAAAAACTGCTCTGAGCTCCAACAGGTTGATGTGGAGCAGAGATTCCTGAGGGGACCACAGTCCCTGGGTAGTGAGGTCGCCCATGTGAGCTCCCCACCCCAAGAGGGATGCATCTGTAGTAAGGATTAAAGAGTGAGACTGAGTGACAAAAGGAACCCCTTATCTCAGATTGCTCTGATCCTGCCACCAATGTAGGGCTTGGATCAGGGTTCGAGTCACTGGGATCAATTTGGTTAGAGGGTCCTTTCTTTGAGACCAAAAGGCTCTCAAATGGAACTGGATGTCCCTCATCTGAAATCTGTCTCCTTGCACTACTGCTGTAGAAGCAGCCATGTGCCCTAGGAGCTGTAGAAAATGCCTTGCTGGTCGAGACACCTGCAGGGTGAATGAGAAGGCCAGAGAGACCAGGGTCCTTGCCCTGTCCAAAGGAAGGAAGGCTCTGGCTTCCTCTGTGTTCAGTTCTGCGCCTATGAAGGTGAGGAGCTGGACAGGCTCTAGAACTGACTTTGGAAGATTCAGAAGGAAACCTAGAGAGGTAAGCAGTTGCTGAGTTATCTGAAGATGTAACTTGATTTGGTCTGGAGACTGGCTACCATGAGCCAGTCGTCCAGGTAAGGAAGATGGCAATTTTTGCCTTCTTAGGTAGCAACTGCTACTGCCAGGCATTTTGTGAATACCATTGGAGCAGAGGTGAGGCCAAAGGCATTGCTCTGAACTGGTAATGGCCTGAGGGCAGCTCGAACCTGAGGTACTTTCGATGGGAGCTTCTGATGAGAATATGGAAGTAGGCATCCTTGAGGTCCAGGGACGCTAGCCAGTCCCCTGGCCTTAAAGAGGGTAGAATAATTACCAGAGTCACCATTTTGAATTTTGGTTTTAAAAGGTGCTTGTTTAAGTATCTGAGATCCGGGATGGGCTGCCATTCTCCTGTCTTTTTTGGGATAAGGAAGTACCTGGAGTACAATTTTTTGCCCTGGTGTAGGGGTGGAACCCTTTCCACGGCTCTGAGAGCCAGGAGGGTAGAGACTTCTGCCTCTAGGGCAAGTGCCTCTGATGGATTTGCAGGTGGAAAGGATCTGGTTCTCAGCTTTGGAAATTTTTTGAAGCTGAGAACCAGTCCCTTGCTTACTACTTCCAGGACCCACTTGTCTGATGTCAGAGACTTCCAGTCCTGGACAAAGTAAGCCAGCCTGCCCCTACAGGTACTGAGAATCGGCCCTGGCCACCCCATCAGGGTGCCTGCTTGGCAGGGGCTTTAGGCTGAGGGTGGATGCAGGCCTGCTGGTACCCATCTGCCTCTCCCTCTAAAGAACCCCTCTGGACGTAAGCTGAGAGAGAAGGCCTGGGCTTGGTAAAAAGGCCTATGAAAAGGCCTGCCCCTGCCCCTGGAAGGCTGCCTTTGAGGAGTGGCCTGCCTTTCCTTAGCCTGTGCACTCCTATAGGTGGTCCTATACTCATCCATTTTCTTCATGTAATTTTCTGTCTGCTCCCCAAACAGAGAATTACCCACAACAGGAAAATCCATGGCCTTAGTCTGGGTATCCTGTGACAGGCTAGTACCTCTGAGCCAAGCCATTCTGCGAAGTGCCACAGATGTAGCCATGACTCTTGATGACACATCATTAGAGTCCACTGCAGCATGGAATTGCACCTTAGATGCCTCAATACCATTAGCAGCCACCTGCTCCAGCTCCTTGGCAAGTTGGCCAGGGACCTGTTTTGCTAGAGCCATAACAATATCCTATCTGGATTTCTGGTATCTAGCAACATAAGCCATATAATTTGCCTGTCTGAGTCCCAAGGATGCTGCCATGTACTGTTTCTTTGCCATGGCATCAATCTTCCTGGAGTCCTTGTCAGGGGGGTGTGAGGCCAAGGGAATATTTGCCTTGTCACAGGCTGCAGCCTGCACTACCTCAACATGGCTGCATTGTTGCGTAAGGAACTCCGTATCAGAGCCTGACAATGTGTACCTCTTGTCCATTCTCTTATCAACAGGAGGTATAGTGTGAGGAGCTTTTAGAATTTTTACTGTCTGTTTCCCAAAAGATTTATGCAAAGGAATAGACAGTCTCCTGGACTCTGGGATATCCATCATTTCCACATAGTCAGGCTCCTCTTGATCATCCACAGCTTCCTCCACAGGGAGCTGGAGGGCTTCAGCCACTTTTTTGTAAAACATAAAATGAGAAGGGGACTCAGAAAGCCTAGGAGGAGACACTCCTGAAGGTCTGTCTGGGGACATGTCCGGGTCAATGGGCACATCCAGACTTTCAAATCCACATTCACTCTCCTCATACTCCTCTTCCCCCTCCTCCGGTTCATAAAATTCCTCTAAATCATACTCTTGAACCAGTGGAACCGGCTGAACCGGGCACTTACCTGATGGTGCCGGTTCGGTCGGAACCGGGGACAGCGACTGGACAATTTTAATCGCTTTGGCTATTTCCATAGCAGTTGGAGAGGAAAGTTTTGGCTCCACACCAGCTGAATTCCTTGTCCTTTTTGCTGGAACCGACTCCTCCGAGTCGGCTCTCCTTTTGCCCGAGGAAGTCTCGCCCTGGTCAGAGGGCACTCCCTCCGGTTCGGTTGGAACCGAACCGGGCTGGCCATCCGGGTCAGCGGACTTCTTGGCCTCCCTTTCCCTGAGCCTACCAACTCTCTTTTCCAGGGTAGCTGCAGGAAAATTTTTGCAAATCTGGCAGTCTGCATTGAGGTGGTCAAACCCCAGACAATAAACACAGGTGGTGTGGGGGTCAGCCTTGGCAAAGGCTTCCCCACAGACACTGCAGTGTTGAAACCCAGTGGGCACGGTTTTTCTTTTGGGTTTCTCAGACATAGTGCCAGTCCTAACCAAACTTGCCCGTTTATGGCAATCCACCAAGCAAGACCCTCTTATCGGTTCCCAACCGTGTCACGGGTCGTGGAAAAAAACATAATAAAATCCGTTTTTTTTAGAACTGATAAGAACCGGTAACCACACTCTAAAAGACAGATAAATATATGTCAAAACAACCTGATCGGTTCAAACCGAACCGATAATCGTTTACAGGTTCCACACAGAAGAATTAAATGTAAAAGCTATCTACGAACATACGAACATACGAAATTTGCCAGCAGATAAAGGCCTAGAGGTCTATCAAGTCTGCTCGAATGTGCAGCTAGCACCCCTTATTCTGCAGCTGCCCCTCCCTTCCACCCTTCCCCTTCATTAACCCTCCCCCTTGTCCTGTCCCATCCTCGTTTGAAGCAGTCCACTGTTCTACTGCATACCACTTCTGCAGGTAACGCATTCCACCCAGCCACCACCCTCTCTGTAAAAAGTGTCTCCTCATCTCCCTCCTGAACCTTCCTCGCTCCAGTCTCATATCATGGCCCCTGGTGGCCCTCCCCTCCCTTACTTTGAACAGCCCCTCTGTACCTGTCTTGTTTATTCCTTTCATGTATTTAAAGGTTTCAATCATGTCCCCCCTGTCTCTCCTCTCCTCCAGTGAGTACATGTTCAACTCCTTCAACCTCCTCTCATATGATAAGTCCCCCAGCCCCTTGATCATCTTTGTCGCCCTGCGATGCACTCCCTCCAGTAACTTAATGTCCCTCTTCAGTCATCTAGTACTTACAATACCACAGACAGAGCTTGAACCGACCGGTTGCGGTTTAAATTCGGTCAAAAAACCAAGAAAATAATACTTTAACCGACAAAATGAACCGTGCAGAGGGAGAAAATCTCCGGAGCGACTGTTCAGTGAGGCGGAGTAAAGAATCTGACAGTTTGAGTTTGAAGTACAACAGACAGAGTTTTCAACCGAGCTCGAGCTCAGTGTTCCATGCCTGGCATGGAAAGTTAACTCTTTCACCTCTGGAGCAGTTCGAAGGTTGGGACTCACTGCATGTGTCATAATATAGCAAGACTTCATGTTGTTTGAAGAGGGGTTACTAGTGGGGTACCGCAGGGTTCAGTACTGGGTCCAGTCCTTTTTAATGTCTTTATAAGTGACATTGCAGAGGGACTGGAAGGAAAATATGCCTTTGCAGATGACACAAGATCTCAACAGGGTTGATATACAAGGAGGCGTGGAAAGGATGAGAAGGGACTTGGCAAGGTTGGAGGATGGTCAGAAAGTATGGCAGCTTGGATTCAATGCAAAGAAGTGCAAATAATGCACCTGGGAAACAGCAGCAGGGAAGATTACACAACGGGGTTAGTAACAACAACAAAAACAGAAAGGAACCTGGGGGTAATCATATCAGATGACCTTAAGGTTGGCAAGCAATGTGAGAAGGCAGTAGGGAGGGCTGGGGGGATACTGGGATGTATAGGGAGAGGCATCACCAGCAGAAAACAAGAAGTTGTTATCCCCCTGTACAGACAGTTGGTGAGACCCCATCTGGAGTACTGCATCCAGTTCTGGAGACCCCATCTCTGCAAGGACATAGACAGGATGGAGGCAGTTCAGAGGAGGGCAACTAAAATGGTGCAGGGTCTGCAAGAGAAGCCATACAAGGAGAGACTAAAGGAGCTTAATATGTATACCCTTGAGGAAAGGAGGGAGAGGGGGGACATGATAGAAACGTTAAAGTACCTCAGTGGAATCAACAAAGTCCAAGAGGGTAGCATTTTTCACAAAAAGAGATGCACTAGAACAAGGGGACACAATTTGAAGATAGAGGGGGGGATGGCTCAGGGGCAATGTGAGGAAGTATTTTTTCATAGAGAGGGTGGTGGCCACATGGAACAGCCTTCCTGAGGAGGTTGTGGGGTCTAGAACTGTGAGAGAGAATTCAAGAATGCATGGGACAAACATAAGGCAATTTTTGTGGGGGGTAGGAAGAAATAGGCTGGTGGTTAAATAGGATCTGCAGCTTATCCTCAAGGTAGGGAAATGGGCAGACTAGGTGGGCCAAGTGGTCCTTAAGTGTCGTCAAAGTCTGTGTTTCTATGTTTCACCAATAATTCACAAATTGTGACAAAAATGGTCCCAAACTATCCAGTTGCAGTCTCTTGACCGGTTAGGAGCAAGAAGGGGCCATACTGAGCAGTTTCGTGGGAATTACGGCGCATTTATGCAATTAGATGAACTCACGAACGTTCGTGACAGAATCTCTCCAAAAATGGTCCCAAACTGTCCTGTTGCTGTCTCTTGACTATTTAGGAGCAAGAACAGGCCATACTGAGCAGTTTGGGGGCCATTTTGGCACATTTGTATAATTAGAGGAGCGCACCAATAATTTATAAACTGTGTCAGAAATTGACAAAACTGGTCCCAAACCGTCTGGTTGCAGTCTCTTGACTGTTTGGGAGCAAGAACAGGCCATGCTGAGCAGTTTTATGGGAATTATGGCATAGTCATGTAATTAGATGAGCTCACAAATAATTCACGAATACTGACAGAATCTGCCCAAAAATGGTCCCAAACTGTCCAGTTGCTGTCACTTAACTGTTTGAGAGAAAAAACGGTCCATGTTGAGCAGTTTCATGGCCATTTTTCAAATTTGTGTAACACAGAAACAGAGAAACATAGACTTTGACGGCAGATAAGGACCACTTGGCCCACCCAGTCTGCCCATTTCCCTACCTACTGGATAAGCTGCAGATTCTAGTTAACAAACAGCCTACTTCCTGCCACCCCCCACTACAATTGCCTTGTGTCTGTCCCATGCATGTTTGAATTCCCCCACTGTTTTAGCCCCAACAACCTCCCCAGGAAGGCAGTTCCACGCATCCACCACTCTCTCCGTGAAAAAAGATTTCCTCACATTACCCCTGAGCCGTCCCCCCTCTATCTTTAAATTGTGTCCCCTTGTTCTTACACATCTCTTTTTCTGAAAGATGCTACCCTCCTGGACTTTGTTGATTCCCTTGAGGTACTTGAACGTTTCTATCATGTCCCCCCGTCCCTCCTTTCATCAATGATATACATATTAAGCTCTCTCAGTCTCTCTTCATATGATTTCTGATGCAGACCCTGCACCATTTTAGTTGCCCTCTTCTGGACTGCCTCCATCCTGTCTATGTCCTTGCGTAGATGAGGTCTCCAAAACTGCACACAGTACTCCAGATGGGGTCTCACCAACTGTTTGTACAGAGGGATAACCACTTCCCTTTTTCTACTTGTGATGCCCCTTCCTATGCATCCCAGTATCCCCCTGGCTCTCCTCACTGACTTCTCACATTGCTTACCCACCTTTAGATCATCCCATATGACTACCCCCAAGTCCCGATCCATTTTTGTTGTTGTTAGTACCTCCCCTGCTATTGTGTACCCTTCTCCTGGGTTTTTGTTTCCCAGGTGTATTACTTTGCATTTCTTTGCATTGAATCTAAGTTGCCATATGTCTCACCATTCCTCCAACCTTGCCAAGTCCCTTCTCATCCTTTCTACCCCCTCTTGTGTATCAACTCTGTTACAGATCTTGTATCATCTGCAAAGAGGCATACATTTCCTCTAGACCCTCTGCAATGTCACCTATAAAGATGTTAAAGAGGACTGGACCCAGTACTGAGCCCTAGTACTCCACTCTCAGCCCCCTTTCTTGAATGTGCCACTCATTATTACCTTCTGTGTCCTGTTTTGCAGCCAGTTTGCAACCCAGGCTACCACCCTGGGACCCACTCCCAAGCTGGCTAACTTGATTATTAATCTTTTGTGCGGGACTGTGTCAAATGCCTTGCTAAAGTCTAGGTAGGCCATATCCACAGCCCCTTCCTGGTCTATTACTTTGGTCACCCAGTCAAAGAAATCTATTAGATTCGTCTGACATGACCTTTCTGCTGTAAATCCATGCTGCTATAATTAGAGGAGTTCACCAATAATTCACGAATTGTGACAGAAATTGACAAAACCGGTCCCAAACTGTCTGGTTGCTGTCTCTTGACTGTCTGGAAGCAAGAAATGAAAATTACGTACCCACCGTAATTATGATCTTTCTGTGTATCTTCACCATTCGTCACCTTTGGGTTCTGGCCAGAGGTCATGACTTCATGGACCTGATGGGCGTGAGCGTCGACAAGATTCATTGGGCCCACCTCAGGCCGACGACGGCGGGCGCCCCAATGGCTGGCTATTAAATGTTGTCGACCCACCCTCCTGCCAGTTCTGACTCGCTGTAGAGTAAAAAAGGTTAGGAGGGAGGGACAAGGAAGTCCAAGGGACAGACAAAGGAAAAGATATATAAATTAAAAGGAAAAATAAACGACTGAGAGGACAGAATAAGTTTGAAAAAACTAAGGGGATTGGGTAGGGGCCCAATCTCTGGAAGTAGAAAAAGGGGGAGGGAAGGTTAAGCAATTTAGAGATAAGGATGCTGGGAGGGGAGAAAGGGAACACACCCTGGAACCTTGACCTGTCTCCCGATTGTATAGGAACTGCGAAGGAGTAGCCAAAAAGGCTAACTGCCAGAATTCAAGGCACAGAATCACTGGCAATAACTCCAACACAATCAGAATTGGCTATTCTGGAAGAAAAGACAGGATACAGGGAATCCCCCCCCCCAAAAAGAAATTTTTGGTGTAAGAAACCTAGTTTCTTAAATTAAATCACGGTTGTGTCCAAAGGACAAGGAAATTAAAGCAAGCTGATGGGGAGGAAGGGAGAGGGAACAGAAAGGAAGGCAACTACCAACCCCCACCCCACAGGGGTGGAGCCGAGGCACTGAAGAAGGAGTGCCCCCCATCCTGACCACTCTGCCCCCAGAGAAAATTATCCCCCTATGTCCCCCAAGTCACCCCACTCCTGACTTAACAGAAAGGAGGGGGCAAGGAAGAGGGCACAAAGAGGGAGGGAGACCCAGAGACTGAGGCCCAAGGGGGATGGAGGGTGGGATTGTGATGAATGGTGGAGATACACAGAAAGATCAGAATTACGGTAGGTACGCAATGTTCATCTTATCTGTGTCAATCTTCACCATTCATCACCTTTGGGTGAGTGCCGAGCCCCCCAAAGGGGGCTTCAAACCTAAGGGACTGAGTCCCTTAACTCTCAGTGGGTGACACACCAAGAGGGAGAACCTTCACAGGTCTAGAGAGGCCTGAGAGTGGGGAAAGTGAGACGGGGAACCCCCAGAGGGGGTAGGAAGTTGCCCCAACAGACGCCGTCTCACCCTACACGAGAAGAAACAATTACTCACCAAAGTAATATTACTTCTTCCAGGGTATTCTTTAGCATTATTGACAGAAGCAGTATGCCAGCTGGGTTCAGCTACCCCGGAGAGGAGTCAATGCAAATGAGGAAGGCATTGGCCAATCAGGATACAGTTAGAGTAGAGTGCTGCCTGCAGTCAGCCTGAAGGACCTCAGAATGCATTTCGAAGCTGAAAAAGAGCAAAAAAACTGTTAGCAATAATCCACTATATATTCTAACCCACTATTATGAAAAAAAAATTTTTCTTTTTTTTTGAAAATCACACGAACGAATGCCAATCATCAAATTTGGCTAAATCCCCTAGCAGAGTCTTTAGACAAGGTTTCCAAGGGAGGAAGGGTGGGAGTGTCAATAATGCTAAAGAATACCCTGGAAGAAGTAATATTACTTCGGTGAGTAATTGTTTCTTCTCACCCCAGGAATTCTTTAGCATCTATTGACAGAAGCAGACTTCAAAGCAGTGTAGTTGGGAGGAGGGCACAGAAACCTATTTTAAGAAGAGGCTCTGAAGTACCATCCTGCCAAAATTGGCATCCTATCATACTACACATCCAAGAAGATCTTATTGAATGTGAAAAGCAAATTTCAAATAAGTGATCTGCACACTTCAGGTGAGGATATAGCCTTGAACGCTGCCCAGGAGGCAGCTGGTCTCCAGTAACTAGGCCCTAAGCACGAGAAGGGCTGAATGTCAGCTTTACTGAAGCAGACCGGAAATACGGGAAAACAGTCCCGTTGGAAAATACTCTTGGTCACTGGTTTCTCCTTTACTGCAAAAACGCAGGAAAGGAAAATATGATAATGACAGAACCTGAACTGTTAGGACTGCTGACGCAGACTGGTAGGACTAATTCATGCCCCTTCCAAGCAGGTTGAGATAGCCTAGACAGGACTTGCCTGAGAGCAGTACAGGCAGAGAAAAGGGATTGATGAAGGAAATGGCAGAACACTTGGGAAAAAGATTTTCTATCTGTCCAGAAGACTAATTTGTTAATAAAGTCACTGAGAGGATAAGGCCTAAGAGAACAACCTGAAACTCTGAAAAACGTCTGACAGAGGAAAACAAGCAGACAAATTGTCTTCGCTGTTACTCGCTTCAGGACAGCATTTCCACAGATTCAAAGGAACACCCCATGAAACTGAACTTACAGAGATTTGTGTTCCATGGGAAAAAAACCTCCGGTCCCTAGAAGGGTCTGGAGGTGAAGATGACCCTTTGCGGAATTCTTTGAAATGGTCTGAGAAAAGACAGATTTCTCTTGCCTGACGGAAAAAGAATCCGAGTAACCGTTAGGTGTACTCCCAAAGAAAAAAGGCCTACTGTCCCACTGTTGGAAGGAAAATAAAAACCTTTATACTTTTACAGGAAACAAGTCACAAAGACCAAACTAGTTCAAAGTCCAAGACTGTAATGCCTGGAAATGAACTAAATAATCCAGTCATGAGAGGAAAGAAGATTGAAAAACTCTAGGCTCTTGTCCTTGTACCCAGGGGAAAAGCTACTTCCCCTAGAAAAACTGAGGTTTTCGTGATACTAAAACCTTTTTTTTTTTTCATAGATGTTCCAGGCCTTGTTTGGATACAGGGATTCTAAGAGATCTAGCCTCTCAGGAACCAGACCTTGAGAAGAAAGAAAAAATTTCTCACCTTAGTAATGTTGTTTCTTCTAATGGAGTCTTGCTATATTATAGACATTAGCAGTTTGATCCAGCTCTAGAACTGCTCCGGAGTGAAATGGTTAAAACCATTCCAAAATAGAATTTTGGCATGAGAGCAGGTCTATCTGTGTCATTTCAAACTTGAACTGTCAGATCTTTACGAGCCAAACTCACTAAGGTCTGTGTGGAAGCTGTAACCTACACTAGCCAAATGGCTACCTAAATAATAACAACCATTGATGGTCCCAACACCCAAGACTCAAGTCAGGGGACCAGAAATACTAACACCATTCTAATAATATGAAAATGGAACATAAGTATAATAAAACACACACACGCATACACTACACCCCCAAAGTCCCAAAGGGGACAAAATGCTAACAGGACATAAGTAGTGCCCACACTAAGTTGCCCGCACCCCACCAAGTAGAGGTTCTGAGAGGGGCAGGTTGGGGGGGAGGTCTATAATATAGCAAGACTCCATTAGAAGAAACAACATTACTAAGGTGAGTAATTTTTTCTTCAAACAACATGAAGTCTTGCTATATTATAGACATTAGCAGAATACACAGCAGTACCTCCATGGAGGAGGGGCAGAACCTACTTAGGGAATAGGCTCTGAAGAACAGATGTGCCAAACCGAGCATCTCTCCTGGCCTGGACATCCAGGGAGTAATGCTTGGTAAAAGTGTGTACCGTCTTCCAAGTAGCAGCCTGGCAAATCTCTAATAAAGGGATATCTCTGGCAGCAGCTAGAGACGCAGCTGTACCCCTGGTAGAATGGAGATCTCAAACCGGGGGCTCTGCCCACTTTCTGATAACAAAATTGATACAAGAGACAATCCACCTGGCTATTGATCTCTTAGTGGCAGGTTTGCCTTCCCAACTTCACCATAGGTAAGGAAAAGTTGGAAGGATTCGAACTCAGACCTTGGCATACTTCATATAACAACTAAGAGCTCTCTTAACATCCAGGCTGTGCAACCTCCTCTCACACCAAGAGGAATGATCAGTGAAAATACTGGAAGGAGATAGATTGATTAAGATGGAAATCTGAAACCACCTTAGGCAAAACTTCCTATTAGTCCAAAGGACTACCTTATCCCTGTGGAAGAAATAAAGTCAGTCTCCACTGACAAGGTTGCAATTCACTTATGCGCCTGGCAGAAGTGATAGCCACTAGAAAACAGTTTTCCAAGTTAGGTAGTTAGCTCTGCAGAAGACAGAGGTTCAAAGGGGTTGCATTAACTGGGCAATGCAAACATTAAGGTCCCAAGCAGGGCCGGTTCCTAAAAGGAGGATTAGTATGGAGTAACCTTTAAAAAACTTGGAAAACACAGGATGAGAGGAAAGAGGGGATGACTTTCCTGTTGATACAAAAGCAGACACAGCTGCCAAATGAACTCTCAGGGTAGCTGGTCTGAGAACCAAGGAATTAAGATGTACCATGTAATCTAACAAAATGGGCAATTCAGCAGGTTCTGGGAAATATTTTCCCAGCACACCAAATGGAAAACCTTTTCCATTTAGAACTATAAGTAGCCCTAGTGGAAGGCTTTCTGAGCCTTTAGATCTCAAGAACACCCTGAGAGAGGTGTAACCGCAAACCTAACTCCTCAAGAGCCAGGGCTTGAGGTTGAGGGATTGAGGTCCGGTACCAAACCCTTCCCTGGGCACAAGTCAACAGATTATGATTCCTGGGAGGCACAGGGGAAGATGGACTGTCAGAGACAGAAGGAGTGGGTACCAGGGCTGCCTGGCCCAATCCGGGGCAATCAGAATCACCCTGCAAGGCTGAGATCTGATTTTGACTAGTACTTTGAATAGGAGAGGAAAGGGGGGGAAAGCATAGAGGAACTTCCCCTCCCAATCCAGAAGAAGGGCATCCAGGGAACTGAGCCCAGCACTGGAGGCCTGCAACAGAACACAGGAAGTCTGTGATTGTCTGGGGCTGCAAAAAGATCTATCTGAGGGATGCCCCACCTGGCAAAAACTATCCCCAGCACTTTGAGGATCCAGGGACCATCTGTGATGGCCCTGGGAAATCCTGCTGAGGGCATCCGCTAGGACATTGTCCTTCCCTGGAAGATGAACTGCTATGAGGAAGTGTTCAGGAATAGGCCAGAGACCACAACTTATTGCCTCGGTGCACAAGGCCAAGACCGAGTGCCCCTCGTTTGTTGATGTACCACATTGTTGTGGTGTTGTCTGTTCTGACTTGCATCACCTTGTCGTGGACAGATGCAGAAAAAGCTTGAAGAGCTAAAAAGACACCTCTAAGTTCTAGCAAATTGATGTGGAGCAAAGATTCCTGGGGGGACCAAACTCCCTGAGTGGAAAGGTCGCCCATGTGGGCTCCCCAACCCAGAAGGGAAGCATTTGTAGTGACAGTCAAGTCGTGAGAAGGGGATGAAGGGGACCCCCGCTCTAAATTGCTCTGATCCTGCCACCACTGGAGAGCTAGGATCAAGGTTCAAGTCACTGGGACCAACTTGAAAGGGGTCTCTTCTCTGAGACCAGAAGGTTCTCAAGTGAAACTGAATGTCTCTCATCTGAAATCTGGCCCCTGCACAACAGCTGTGGATGCAGCCATGTGCCCCAGGAGCTGCAGAAGTGTCTTGCTGGTCGAGAGACCTGCAGAGTGAAGGAAGAGGCCAGAGCCACTAAATTCCTTACCCTTTCTGGGGAAGAAAGGCTCTGGCTAGCTTTGTGTCCAATTCTGCCCCTATAAAGGTGAGTACCTGGACTGGTTCCAGAACCGACTTTGGTAGGTTTAGCAGAAAACCCAGGGAGGTGAGAAGCTGCTGGGTGACCTGCAGGTGAGATTTACCTGTTCTGGGGACTGGCTACAATGAGCCAGTCATCTAGAATGGAAAAACATCAATCCTCTGCCTCCTTAAGTGGGCCACTGCCACTGCTAGACACTTTGTGAATACCCTTGGAGCAGAGGTAAGGCCAAGGGCATTGATCTGAACTGGTAATGACCTGAGGGCAGTTCGAATCTGAGGTACTTTCGATGGGATCTTCTGATTAGGACATGGAAATAGGCATCCTTGAGGTCCAGGGAGGCTAGCCAGTCCCCTGGCCTTAGGGAAGGTAAAATCATTGCCAGAGTTACCATTTTGAACTTTGGTTTCAAAAAGATTCTTGTTCAGATATCTGAGATCTAAAATGGGCCACCATTCTCCTGTCTTTTGGGGTAAGGAAGTATCTGAATACAGACCCTGCCCTGATGCAGGGGAGGAACCTTCTACTGCTCTGAGAGCTAACAGGATGAGACCTCTGTTTCCAGAGTGAGGGTCTCTGAAGCACTTGCAGTAGAAAAAGTCTGCTTCTCAACTTGGGAAACTTTTTGAAGCTGAGAACCAGACCCTGGCTTACTACTTCCAGAACCCACTTGTCTGAGGTTAAAGAAGCCCAATTCTGACTGAAGTAAGCCAGCCTGCCCCCCACTGGTACAGGAGAATCGGCCCTGGGCACCCCATCAGGGTGCCTGTTTCGCAGGAGCTTTAGGCTGGGGGGTGGGAGCAGGTCTGCCCACCTCGTCTGCCCTGCTCTGAAGAAGCCTCTGAGCATAGGCAGAGGAGGCCTGAGTCTGGTAGAAGGCCTGTGAAAAGGCCTCACCTACCCTGGGGGCATGCCTTTGAGGAGTGGCTTGCAGCTCCTTAGCCTGGGCACTCTTGTAAGTAGTCCTATATTCATCCATCTTCTTCATGTAATTCTCTGTCTGCTCTCCAAACAGAGAATTTCCCACCACAGGAAAATCCATAGCCTTAGTCTGGGTATCCTGTGACAAACTAGTACACCTGAGCCAGGCCAACCTACGAAAAGCTACAGATGTGGCCATGACCCCAGAGGAAACATCATTAACATCCACAGCAGCATGAAACTGAACCTTAGAGGCTTCAATGCCATCAGCAGCCACCTGTTCTAGTTCACTAGCCAGCTGGCCATGGGCCTGCTTGGCCAATTGCATAACAGTATCCCATCTAGATTTCTGATACCTAGCTACATAAGCCATATAATTTGCTTGCCTGAGTCCCAGAGAGGCTGCCATATACTTTTTTTCCATGGCATCAATCTTCCTGGAATCCTTGTCAGGAGGATGTGAAGCCAAGGAATATTAGCTTTATCACAGGCAGCAGCCTGAACTACCCCAACATGACTGCATTGCTGAGAAAGGAATTCTGTATCAGGGCCTGACAATGTATACCTTCTGTCCATCTTTTTATCTACAGGAGGCACAGAATTAGGAGCTTTTAAAATTTTAATTGTTTGTTTCCTAAAAGACTTATGTAAAGGAATAGACAATCTCCTAGACTCTGGAATATCCATCATTTCTACAAAATCAGGCTCCTCTTGCTCATCCACAGCCTCTTCTAAAGGAAGCTGGAGGGTTTCAGCAACTTTTTTATAAAACATAAAATGAGATGGGGACTCAGACAGCATAGGGGGAGATTCTAAAGGTCTGTCTGGGGAGATGTCCGGTTCAATGGGCACACCCAGACCTTCCCAGCCACATTCATACTGTTCATAATCCTCCTCCCCTCCTCTGGTTCATAAAATTCTCAATATCATAATCCTGAACCACTGGGACCGACGAACCGACCTTTACCAGATAGTGGTGGTTCGGACGGACCCTGAGACAGTGACTGGACAATTTGTATGGCTTTTGTTATCTCTGCAGCAGCTGGAGAAGGAATTTTGGACTCCAGACCTGCTGATTTTCTTGTTTTCTTTACTGGAATTGGTTCCTCAGAACCAGCTTTTCTTTGCCGAGGAAGTCTGGCCCTGGTCAGAGGGCATTCCTCTGGTTCGGTTGGCACCGAACCGGCTGGCCATCCGGGTCAGCGGACTTTTGCTCTCATTCCCTGAGCCTGCCCAATCTTTTTCCAGGGTGGCTGCAGGGAAATTTTACATACCTGGCAGTCTGACTGGAGGTGGTCAAACCCAGACAATAAACACATGTGGTGTGGGGTCAGCCTTGGCAAAGACTTCCCACAAACATCACAGTGTTGAAACCCAGTGGGCCGGTTTTTCTTTTGGTTTCTCAGACATAATGCCAGCCTAACCAAAAAACTTGCTCTTTAACGGCAGTGCAGGTAAGACACCTTATCGGTTCCCAATCGTGTCATGGTATTGGAAAAACGTAATAAACTGCTTTTTTTAGAACCGATAAGAACCGGAACCGCGACTCTAAAATAGTAACTTTTAGTTTTAAATGAGTTTTAACCCACTGATCGGTTCAAAACCGAACCGATAACTCAAAGTTCCACACAGACAAAACCTTCATTTACTTACGGTTACCACAGATAGAGCTTGAACCGAACGGTTTTATGTTAAATAAACTATTCTCGTTAAATCCAACCGAGAAAACACTTTTAAACCGAGAAATGAACCGAGCAGAAGGAGAAATCTCCGGAGCGACTGTTCACTGAGGCGGAGTAAAGAATCTGACAGTTCAAGTTTGAAATGACACAGATAGAGCTGCTCTCATGCCAAAATTCTATTTTGGAATGGTTTTAACCATTTCACTCCGGAGCAGTTCTAGAGCTGGATCAAACTGCTAATGTCTACAATATAGCAAGACTTCATGTTGTTTGAAAGACTGGGAGCTGAGAAAAACACTACTCTGATTTTTCAGAAAGTACCAAGGTTGTCCCGAGCCACCTGGATCATGGTGGCTGATACCTTGACTAGAGAGGTACTTGGGAAACAAGGGACATAAGGAGAGAGAAAATTTTTCAGGACAGTCTTGAGATAAGAAAATCTATTGGATGGAACCCCGAGCTAGGGCCTGCAACAGGAAAAAAGGAAAAAACTGGAGGTTCGGGCTGGAGGCGAAAATTCAGATCTGGACCTGACCTTTTCCCTGAATGATGTGGCTAGGACTTGTGTGCTGAGGGCTCACTTGCTGTGGTCCTGAGTATTGTGGCTCAGAGGATCTGCCAAAGGGCCCACTTGTGGTGGCCCTGCCAAAGTTTTGTCCTTGCCCGACAGATGGATGAGTGACTTAGACACCTCCAAAGAAGCCAGCTAGAGATAACAACTCAGCTATTGCGGAGAGACTGGAAGCCCTGTGTCCCAAATGCTCGTTAGAGTGATACAGGGCAGGGATATCGAACTAAATGGCCTCTGGTCTGAAAAAATGCAGACCTGATAGAGATACTCTGAGATTCCCGGAACTGAAGAGAGAAGGACACTCTCTCAGAAACCAGACCCAATGATGGAACCCCCCGAAGGGAAGCGCCAACCGGAAGGAAGCCTCTGTACCGAAGATTTGAAAGGGAGAGGTGTGAAATTCACTGTTTCTTTACACCAGTCCAGCTTGTAACAGGGTTCAAGCTTCACGAAAAATTCTCTTATTTGGAATCTAACCTAGAGGCCTGGCCCCTGGGACTTCAATGACAAAATTATGCACCCCATGCAGGGAAAGAGCTTCCCCTGACAAGAGATGAGCATTGCCCCCTAAGAGTTGCCGAGATTTAAATAGGGGACTTTTTTCTAGTAGGTACAAAGAACCCTCGAGACAGTAGGGAACAAAATGTCAGACTTAGGGCTTGAAAACCAAAGTCAAGGGAAATTGGCTAAGGTCAGCCATGCCTCTGATAAGGGAAACCAGAGATTCCCTGCCTTCAGGGGAGAACCACCAACCAACCCAGATACCTGGAGAACAGCCTGATTTTTACTCCGTATCTGAGAACACTCTGGAGGCAGTCTAAATGGCATGGAATAAAACTGCCTGAGAAAAAAACCCATACTAAGGAACTGAGAACATAGAATGTATTGAAGGAGACAAGAAAAATCCCCTACGTTTGCAAAAGCAAGACCTGAGTCAAGGCAGCATCCTGTCCCCAGGTTGTGAAAATTGATAATGATTTGCTGTTCCCTATTTTCCTTTAAGATTCAGGTAATATCCTGGGAAAAAAGGTCCAACTCCCAAGCAGGAGGGGACCTTTTTACGACTTTGACCCTCACAAGGTTCTGGTGCTCTAGTTAACACTGCTGACATGCTACTGAAGAACAACAGAGAATGCAGCATTTGGAGGTAAACTTTAGATATTTATTTACTTATCATGCACAGATATACTGTATATATATTTAAATGTTAATATCAGCATATATCTACCTCCCTTTATTTAATTTTTTTTTTTTACCAATCAAAGAAGGGGTTAAAACTTGAACCAAGAAGAAAAATAACTGAAGAAAAAAGGGATTATCAGGAATGAAAGAGCATTCCTGCCTAAACCCCTGGAAAACTTCACATTTGGAAATTTCCTAATGTGTTGGCGTAGGAAAAAAAGGGTTAAAGGGAGAATAATTCCTGCCCGAAGCCCTCCATTGAGACTTCTGGGGAAGGAACGCTTATATCTGAGTACTAGGAGAGTTAAACTCGTCCATAAGTGCCTGTCAGCTTCAGTTTGACATAAAGACCAACCAAAATTTGTACCCAAGCATAACCCAAAAGGCTGGACTTTTCAGACAGGCAAGCCTGAGGGAAATGACCTATGCCAAGACTCTAGAAGCTGTAACATTATGACTTACTATGAGAGCATAGTGCTACTAAATGCCACTTGGGTATTCCAGCAAACCTCCTTGTGAACAGTGCTCAAGAGATGCCGCACTATGGCAAGGATAGTATACATCAAACACTCTTAATATATAATAGCTTATGCTACAAAGGTTAAAGGCATTATGTAGAATTATTTACACATGGTATATGATTATCTAGAGTCTATATCTGGAGGGAAAGCAGACAGTGGCCCGAGGATGAGAAGCAGGCCGCTGTTTGCACTAATTCTCTTTAATCTAAAAGTGTACAGATAAAAACAGCAGAACACTTACCGAGCTGGTACTTCATCTGAATGCTTCTGTCAACCCCGAAAGAGAAGGAGGGGTCTCCAGAACCTACTTGTAGGAGTCTTCAGAGAGTTGTCAACTTCTTTGGAGGAGAGCAACCACCAGATCTACGAAGTCGTCGTCCTCCACCTCTTTATCGGTGTCATCCTAGAGGGGAAAGTCCAGGGAGTCCACCGGATGAATATATATATATATGCCTTATTATACCATAACCTGAATCAACCTCAGGGTGACCAACTGGAATTAGTGGGCCCCGAGAAGAGTTCAAGATGGAAAATCCTCTCCTAAATTACTAATAATAATCATAACAATAATATCCTTGGGCGAAAGGATTAACAAGTAGAGGAATACTCGGACCTGAAGGAGCCGAGAAACGCCCAGAAAAATAAAGTCTGGAATAATTGCCAAGCTCTCAGAAATTTAATTGCAGAGGGCATAATTTTATCAACCCCTGATGTCTCCCTAAGTCCTTCAGGAGGGAGGGTCAGAGGAGATTACTCTCTATCTTTGTGCAGGGAAGAGGACACCCTGCCTATTTTCAAATTAAAGGCTTGGACAGGGGAACAACTACTACAGAACCAGAGTTGTAATAATAGAAGTCCCAAGGGGACTTGTCATTTCTTTCGTATTAACTTGAGGTACCCTCCTCAGCGCTTTTAGAGGAGGGGGAAGTAGACTAAAAGCCCAGATAATAATAGTTAGGCCAAGGCTCAAACAAATCAAAATCAACTTTGAGAATTTTTTTTTCCACAAAGAGGAAAAAACAGAACCACCTCCACACCTTTTGTTAACAAAGCCCACTGCACATCAAACAAGAGAGTCTCACCCCCAAAAGAGAGGGGATTACCCTTCAAATAGTAATCATTTTGAATTTAAACAGAGAAAAAAGGGTTCCAAGAATTTGCGCTAGTGCGTAATGGAAAAAATGCGCACATGCGCGAAAAAACAAATCAATGATTTTACCACAAAAGCGTTAAAAACCAACGATAAATACTAAAAACTAACAAATTAAATAAAAATGATGCAATTTATCGCGCAGGCGGGTGAAATTTACTTCAGAAAAAAACGCCAAAGCAAGAAAAAATGAAAAAATCCAGCAACTGCGCGGAACCCAGCACAGATGCGGTAAAAATAGATAAAATGAAGAAAATATACAAAATACCTTAAAGCAGCACTCACAAAGAAAGAAAATGACTCGGGAAGATCTCTGAAGAGAAGAGCTCCAGGGCAGTGTTGCCAGTTCAGCGGAGAAAAAGTTCTGAGGTCCTTCAGGCTGATTGCAGGCAGCACTCTACTCTAACTGTATCCTGATTGGCCAATGCCTTCCTCATTTGCATTGTCTCCCCCTCTCCGGGGCAGCTGAACCCAGCTGGCATACTGCTTCTGTCAACAGATGCTAAAGAATTCCTAGGGTGAGAAAAGATAGGTTCTCTGGTGAGTGGAGTTAATCACCCTATGCCGGGCCAAGGGTGACAACCGTGAGAGACGCAGACATGCTGTCCGCCTAGTGCAGATCGCTGTCCCTACAACCCTGGTAACTACCTCATTGGCGTCATATGATGCCCTTGCTTGATGCCTTTCTAGCTCCAGGCCACGTGCAGAGAGTGCAATGGTTTGTCTGGTTTCCTCTGTGTCAGGCATCGAGGCTAGGAGTTGGCCTAGCCTGGACCACAGGAACCTATCATAGGTAGCATAGTGTGCCTGATGAGCAGATATTGAGAGAAGCAACCATGCCAAGTAAAAGGTCCTCCTACCCCAGAAGTCAAAATCCAAGGAATCTTGATCTGGGGGGCCGGTCACGGTGCAGGGTGCGAAGTCTGTCAGAAGTATCCAATTGCATCAATCCTGAGTTAGGATGAGGCAGGTTACCTGGAGACTCGGGGCACAATACCTCTGGTGGAAATCCCTAGGGGCTGGGACTCCAGAAAAGGGTCTCTGCCAGAAGCGCATCGATGCCTCCCTAAAGGAAGCAGGCCAGCGGGGCACTACAAGAGTGTCCACACTGAAATCGTTCAAAAAGGTGCGTGCTGAATGCTCCGGATTGTGCTGAGTGGGAGGGGTGACATGCAGGTCCTCCAACATCCTCACGAGAAAACACTGATACTCAGCGAGATCAGCAGCTGGGCAGATGTAGACAGACGGTTCCTCACCTCCTGAAGAGGAGGATGAGTAGTCAGAGGACCTCACAGCAAACAGAACAGAGTCAATGGACTCGTATCGGAGCCAAAGGCTTCAACAATTACAACAGGCATCTCACGCAGCAGAGCTTCCATGAGGTGACCTCAATGGCGGGAGACAAAGCACTGGCGGGAGGTCGGAGTTGACAACACCTAACGGCGAACCCGTGAGCACCACCCAGTGTGTTGGCCTCAAGTGCACGCCAATAGTGCGTCGACTCCGCCCATCCAAAAAAAAATAAATAAAAAAAAGAGCTCCCGTGGGGTCATGACCTCCGGCCAGAACCCATAGGTGATGAATGGTGAAAACTGACACAGATAAGATCAGGACATACTGAGCAGTTTTGTGACTATTTCTTCAAATGTGTGTACACAGGAACATAGGAACGTAGGAATGTGACAGCAGAAAAGGACCGCCAGGCCCACCCAGTCTGCCCAGTTTGCCTAGTTTTTCACTAGGACTTTACTGTGGTGCTTCCCCCCTTCCCAACATCCCTCTGTGTCTATCCCATGCCCTCTTGAACCCTCCCACTGTTTTCTCCCCCACCACTTCACTCGGCAGCCCATTGCAGTTATCCACCACCCTTTCAATGAAGACGTTTTTCCTAACGTTACCTCTAAATTTGCCCCCTTTATTTGAAATTCATACTCCCTCACCCTAAGTTGCTCCTTTAGTTGGAAGAGGCTCTCCACAGACACCTTATTGATACCCTGTAAGTATTTAAACATCTTGATCATGTCACCCCTTTCCTCCTCTGCTCCAGCGAGTACATGCCTAGGTCATCTAGTCTCCCCTCATAAGGTAAGTGTTCGAGCCCCCTCACAATCTTTGATGCCATTCTCTGAACTCTTCTCTACCCTCTCCACATCCTTCTTTAGGTACAGTCTCCAGAACTGGACCCCATACTCCAGGTGTGGCCTAACCAGCTGGGTAATATGAGGGAACTATGACCTCCCTCCTCCTGCTGGAGATCCCCCTTCCTATCCAACCTAACATCCTGCTGGCTCTTGCCACTGCCCCTTCACACTGCTTTGCCACCCTCAGGTCCTGTGAAATGATGATACCTAGGTCCCTTTCCTCTTAAGTTACCTGCAGGGATCTACCTCCCAACCAGTACTCTGCTTTACCATTTTTCCTGCCGAAGTGCATGATCTTGCACTTTGCCGCACTGAATGACAGTTGCCACTCTTTGGACCATTCCTCTAACCTCCTCAGATCTCTACGCATCATCTCCACCCCTTCCTGCGTGTCCACTCTATTGCAGACCTTTGCATCGTCTGAAAATAGACTCATGCTCCCTACCAGACCCTCCGCTATGTTTTCTATAAAGACACTGAACAGTAGTGAACCCAACACCGACCCTTGGGGTACCCCACTAACAACCTCTGACTCCTTCGAGGGTGCCCCATTGACCAATACCCTCTGCATTCTCCCCACCAACCAGTTTCGCACCCACCTGATTACCACCTCCCCCAACCCCAGGCAACCCATTTTTGTGCAAAAGTCTCCTGTGCAGCACCGAGTCAAAAGCTTTTGTAAAGTCGAGGTAGGCTACGTCCACTGAGCCCCCCTGATCCACCACTCCAGTGACCCAGTTAAAGAACTCTATCAAGTTTGTTTGACAGGATCTACCCTCGGTGAACCCATGTTGCCTTGAGTCCCAATGGCCTTTTGCCTCCAAGTATTGGTTGAATGTTCTTGAGCAGTTTTTCCATGAGTTTGCCAACCACAGACGTCAAGCTCACTGGCCTGTAGTTGCCCACCTCTTCCTTTCCGCCTCCCTTGATAAGTGGTACTACATCTGCACATTTCCCATCCTTAGGTACCACCCCCGAACTCAAGGAGTTATTGAACAGGATGGTCAAAGGGGCAGCCAGTACATCCCTCAGCTCTCTCAAACCCTTGGATGCACTCCATCTAGCCCAATGGCCTTGTCTACCTTCAAGTCCTTAACCTCCCTCAGGATCTCCTCTTGCTTAAATGGACTCTTGTCCACCCTTTCCCCTGCATCCTCTGCAATCCTAGATTTACCCCCCTTCCATTTTTCTTCCTTCGTGAATGCTGAGCAGAAGTAGTTGTTCAGCAGTTCAGCCTTCTCCTGGTTCCCCCACCCACCCCTCTCCTGTCCCATATTTCAGACTGTATCCCTTCTCTGTTTTCCTCCTTTCACATATATACCTAAAAATGGTCTTGTCACCCTTCTTGACTGCCTTGGCAATGCTTTCTTCCGTAACCACCTTACTTGCCAGCTTCTGCCTTTCCTGATATTCTACCCAAGCCTCCTCCCCCACGTCGTTTTAAACCTCTTAAAGGCTCTCCTCTTTTCTCTTATGCTGTCCCCTACTTCCTTGCTAAACTACAGTGGCTTTCTTTTTCTTCCATTCTTCCTCACCCTCCTCGCGCAGAGTTCTGTGGCTCCTACGAGAGCTCCTTTTATTGACTCCCACATTTCTCCACCCCTCCAATTTCCTCCATTCCTTCTAGTGCCTGTCAAGCACATTCCCCCATTCTACTAAAATCTGCTCTTCAAAAGTCAAGAACCTTCACCTTGGTCTGGTTAATGGCAGCTGACGTGCATACCATGAACCACACGGTACCATGGTTGCTTGTACCAAGGCTGTCCCCCACCAATACGTCCCCTACCCTGTCCCCATTAGTTAGCACCAAATCTAACATTGCCCCTTCCCTAGTTGGTTCCCTGACCATTTGCCTAAGTACGGCAACTTGAAGGGAGTCCAGGATCGCTCTACTTCTGGGTGATGTTGCAGTCAGAGTGTCCCATACCACATCTGGCAGGTTTAGGTCTCCCATCAGTAGTACCTCACTCCTATTTGCCATCCTTAGAATCTCATCCATCATCTGGTTGTCCACCCCTTCTTGCTGCCCGGTTGGCCTGTAGACCACTCCAGTGTGCACCACTTCACTCTTCCCCGTTAATGAGACCCATAAGGCCTCAGTGTCCCCCCACCTACCCTGAATTTCTGTTGCCTGAATCCCCTCTCTCACATAAAGCGCCACTCCTCCCCACTTCTTCCTGACCCTATCCCTCCTAAACAGCATATACTCTGGTATGTTCCTGTCCCAATTCTGCCCTTTGTGGCACCAAGATTCAGTGATTCCCACCAGGTCCAAGTCTGCTTAGCCATGACTGCTGCCAGGTCCGGGACCTTATTACCTAGGCTTCTGGCATTTGTGCACAGGGCCTTCTAGACTCCAGACACCCTGATGCACCCCATCCTAACACTACCTACCATCCTGGCCCACCCTCCCACAGCTCCAACTGGGCTTCTTATTTTCTGGGGGGGGGGGTGAGTGCCCCTTGCATCAGCTGCATTATATTTTGTATTTGCTTTCAACTCCCCCTCCACCTCAGTTTAAATTATAGTATTTGTTAATGAACTCCTCCAGTTTCAATTTCAGCACTTCCTTACCCTCCCTGTTTAAGTGTAGTCTATCTGGGGTGACTAGGCCTTCATCCTGCCAAGTGGACCCCCAATCCCCCACCAGCTCAAACCCTTTCCTAGTACACCATCCATAAAGCAAGCTATTAAACTCTTCTATCCTCTGCTTCCTCTCTGAGGTAGCTTTCGGAACAGGCAGCACCTCAGAGAATGCCACTAATCGAAATCTTAGGCTGCTGCTGCAGAACCTTGCTAACGCTTCAAACCTTGCCTGCACCTCCATCAAACTGTGCCCTGCAAGGTCATTTGTTCCCAAATGGAACACCAGGTGGGTCCTTTCATCTCGCAGTTTCCCCCAGGAAGGGATGTGATGAACACCTCAGCTGCTGTCATGCCAGGCAAGCAATGTACCCAGACAGTGCCCTCCTTCCCTATCCAGCTAATGCCTCTAACAATGGAGTCCCTGACAATCAGGACCTTGTCCTCTGCCTTTTGTGAACTGGATACGCACCCATCCTGCTCTCCTGCCGCGCTCTCCTCCTTATCCTCTCTACATCTTATCTCCCCCTTCCCCGTGCCTCCTGGCTTGGTCTCCTTCTTCCTTGCCCCCGCAATCTATCCCTTCCAAGGGCTACCCCTGGAATAGTCCCTGTAGCCCTGCACTCTCTGGTCCCAGTAGTCCTGCATTCCCAAAGCCCTATGCTCCCCTCTCTCTTCACAAACTCACTATCCGTGACTAGCTCCCTTGCCCATGTGTGTAATCAGAGGAGCTCGCCAGTAATTCATGCATTATGACAGAAATTGACAAAAATGCTCCCAAACTGTCCCGTTGCTTTCTCTTTCTTTTTTTTTTTCAAACTTTCTTTCCTCCGGTCACGGTTCCAGGAGCCTCTCTCAGGCATCCAACCTTGCTCCTGCCCTGCCTGAAGTCCCCTCTAACCGTACCTTCCTCTCCCCTGCCCCATCTCGCAGCTGGTACCCCCAGCTTAACCGCTCCAGGGTGGGGCCGCCCCTCCTACCTTGGGCGCTCTCACAACATAGACTCCAGCTGCTGACGTGGGCCTCGGGCAGAGGATCTGCAGAGGTTGGCAGAGTCGGACCCGATTGTGGGCATGGGGGATTGGTGCCGTCGCCTACCCTGGAATTGTTTTTTCCTTTTCTCCCTGCTTCCTGCTCTCCCCAACGTGGCACCCCCGATGTCAGCGACGGCAACTCCTGCCAACGCCAGCCACGCAGTCACGTGTTGTCTGTGCACTGCAGCGCCCGATCTCCACTGACCCGCTAGCGCGGGACAAGCCTCAGCCCACCCCCCACCGGAGAGGAGAGCTGTCCATGGGATGCTCAATCCTCTCCCTTCCCTGACAACCCCCATTGACCCGAGCTCGTTCCCGAACCCGGGTCACCGGTGTGGCATCCAGCACCTCAATCCTCAGCGCCACCAGGCCGGCTACCGTTGCTGTCTCTTGACAATTTGGGAGCAAGAACAGGCCATACTGAGCAGATTTGTGACGATATTGTCAATTGCGTGTAATTAAGAGTAGCTCGCCAATAATTCACGAATTATGACAAAAATTGACAAAAATGGTCCCAAACTGTCTGGTTGCTGTCTCTCGACAATTTGGGAGCAAAAACAGGCCATACTGCGCAGTTTCATGTCAAATTCATGTAATTAGAGGAGCTCACCAATAATTTACAAATTGTGTCAGAAATTGACAAACCTGGTTACAAACTGTCCGGTTGATGTCTCTTGACTGTTTGGGAGCAAAAATGGGCCATATGAAAAAATTACTCACCTTAGCAATTGTGTTTCTTCTAATGGAGTCTTGCTGTGTTCTGACATATGCAGTTAGCTCCAGCATTTGAACTGCCCCGGAGAGGAAGAGTTAATTTCTATGCCAGGCATAGAATGCTGAGCACGAGCTCGGTTTTCAAACCTCTGTCTGTGGTGCCTCAGAGTGCAACCATCATATTCTTACGAGCAAACTAATTATAAAACATGTAAGCTAACAGGCAACAACTTGGGTCCAAAAGACTCAAGTCGAGAACCCAAGAGAAAAAAACAGGTAGTGAACAAGATGAAAAAATTACTCACCTTACTAATGTTGTTTCTTCTAATGGAGTCTTGCTGTATTCTGACATATGCAGTGATGTCCAACCTTTGAACTGCCCTAGAGATGAAAGAGTTAACTTTCCATGCCAGGCATGGAACGCTGAGCTCGAGCTCGGTTGAGACTCTGTCTGTTGCTGTTTGAACTCAAACCATCAGATCTTTACAAGCTATACTCACTGGGTGCCCTGTGTGGAAACTGTAAACTTACACTAGCCAACTGGCTACTAAATATAATAAAAAGATTTTTTGGTCCCAAAGCAAAGACTCAAGTCAGGAAACCCAAAAAATAAAACAGAACACAACACCCACACACCCAAACTAAAGGGGTAAGAAAAGAAGGGGTGGGGACACCTCCCGAGTGCCAACACTGCTGCTGCCCACCCACATCCCAAAAACCAGGTTCTGAGACGGGAGGCGGGGAGGAGGTCAGAATACAGCAAGACTCCATTAGAAGAAACAACACTACTAAGGTGAGTAATTTTTTCTTCAAACAACATGAAGTCTTGCTCTATTCTGACATATGCAGACTACCAAGCAGTACCTCCATGGAGGAGGGATAGAACCTACTTTGGAAATAGGCTCTGAAGCACTGCTGTGACAAACCGAGCATCACTCCTAGCCTGGATATCCAGAGAGTAATGCTTGGTAAAGTATGTACTGTTTTCCAGGTGGCTGCTTGACAAATCTCTAAGATAGAATATCCTTGGCAGCAGCCAGGAGGCAGCTGTACCTCTGGTAGAGTGAGCCTCAGGCCTGAGGGGTGGGATCCTACCTAGTTTTTCATAGCAAAATTGAATGCAAGAGACAATCCACCTGGCAATAGATCTCTTAGTGGCAGGTTTTTCTTACCAACCTCACCATAAGTGAGGAACAGTTGGAGGAGTCAAACCTGTGACCCTTGGTGCGCTTATGTAGTAGCTAAGGGCCCTTTTCACATCCAAATTGTGCAGCCTCTCCCCAGAGGAGGAATGGTCAGTGAAGAAACAGGAAGAGACATAGACTGGTTAAGGTGGAAATCTGAAACCACATTAGGCAAAACTTCCTATTAGTCCTGAGGACCACCTTATCTCTATGGAAAGAGATAAAATCAGGCTCCACTGACAGGGCCTGTAACTCACTAATTGCGTCTGGCAGAAGTGATGGCCACCAAGAAAACAGTTTTCCAAGTCAAGTACTTAAGCTCTGCTGAGGACAAAGGCTCAAAAGGGGGTTGCATAAACTGAGCAATGCAAACATTAAGGTCCCAAGCAGGGGCAGAGTCCCTGAAGGGAGGATTGGTATGCAGCAATCCCTTGAAAAATTTAGAAAAAACAGGATGAGCTGAAAGGGAAGAGTGTTTGCCTGCCGAGAGGAAGGCAGAGACAGCTGCCAGATGCACTCTTAGTGTAGCTGGTCTGAGTCCCAAGCTATTGAGATGAACCATAGAGTCAAGGACTGTGGGCAGGTCAGCAGACTCTGGAGAAATATGCTTCCCAGAGCACCATATAGTAAATCTTTTCCACTTGGAATTGTAAGTGTTTCTGGTGGAAGGCTTTCGAGAAGCCTTTAAGATATCCAGAACACCTTGAGAGAGGTGCAAATCAGCAAACTCTAACTCTTCAAGAGCCAGGCCTTGAGATTGACAGATTTGAGATTCGGATACCAAACCCTTCCCTGAGCACATGTTAACAGGTTGTAATTCCTGGGAAGAGACAGGGAGGTGGACTGCTAGGACAACAGAAGAGGGTACCAGGGCTGTCTGGCCCAGTCTGGAGCAATCAGAATCACCTTGCAGGGTTGAGACCTGATTTTGACTAGCACCTTGAACAGGAGAGGAAGGGGGAAGCATACAGGAACTTCCCTTCCCAATTGAGAACTAGGGCATCCAGGGGGACTGAGCCCAACACTGGGGGTCTGCATCAAAAAAGAGGAAGTTGGTGATTGTCTGGGGCTGCAAAAAGATCTATCTGTGGGGTGCCCCATCTGGAGAAGATCACCTTTAAAATCAGGGGATCCAGGGACCATTCGTGGTGGCCCTGAGATATCTTGCTGAGAGCATTTGCCAGGACATTGTCCTTCCCTGGGAGGTGCACTGCTGTAAGAGAGGCGTTCAGGGAATAGGCCAGAGACCACAACTTCATTGCCTCTGTGCACAAGGCCGTAGACCGAGTGCCCCCTTGCTTGTTGATATACCACATTGTGGTGGTATTGTCTGTCCTGATCTGAACTACTTTGTTCTGAACAGACTTGGAAAATGCTTGAAGTGCTAGAAACACTGCTCTGAGTTCTAATAGATTGGTGTGAAGCAGAGATTCCTGAGGAGACCATAACCCTTGGGTGGACAGGTCCCCCAAGTGGGCTCCCCACCCCAAGAGGGCGGCATCTGTAGTAAGGATTAGAGAATGAGACTGAGTGACAAAAGGAACTCCCTGTCTTAGATTGTCCTGATCCAGCCACCACTGTAACGCCTGGATCAGGGTTCGCGTCACTGGGATTAGTTTGGTCAGAGGATCCTTTTTCTGAGACCAGAAGGCTCTCAAGTGGAACTGAATGTCCCTCATCTGAAATCTTGCTCCCTGAACCACTGCTGTAGAGGCAGCCATGTGTCCCAGGAGCTGTAGAAAATGTCTTGCTTGTCGAGACACCTGGAGGGTGAATGAAGAGGCCAGTGAGATAAGGATCCTTGCCCTGTCCAGGGGAAGGAAGGCTCTTGCCTTTACTGTATCCAGCTCTGCCCCATGAAGGTGAGGAGCTGCACAGGCTCTAGAACTGACTTTGAAAGATTCAGAAGGAAACCTAGAGAAGTGAGCAGTTGCTGAGTTATCTGTAGATGTGACTTGACTTGGTCTGGAGACTGGCCTACTATGAGCCAGTCGTCCAGGTATGGAAAGATGGAGATCTTCTTTCTCCTTAGGAAGGCAACCACTACTGCCAGGCATTTTGTGAACACCCTTGGAGCAGAAGTTAGGCCGAAGGGCATTGCTCTGAATTGATAATACGAACATACGAAATTTGCCAGCAGATAAAGGCCTAGAGGTCTATCAAGTCTGCTCGAATGTGCAGCTAGCACTCCTTATTCTGCAGCTGCCCCTCCCTTCCACCCTTCCCCTTCATTAACCCTCCCCCTTGTCCTGTCCCATCCTCGTTTGAAGCAGTTCACTGTTCTACTGCATACCACTTCTGCAGGTAACGCATTCCACCCAGCCACCACCCTCTCTGTAAAAAAGTGTCTCCTCATCTCCCTCCTGAACCTTCCTCGCTCCAGTCTCATATCATGGCCCCTGGTGGCCCTCCCCTCCCTTACTTTGAACAGCCCCTCTGTACCCGTCTTGTTTATTCCTTTCATGTATTTAAAGGTTTCAATCATGTCACCCCTGTCTCTCCTCTCCTCTCCTCCAGTGAGTACATGTTCAACTCCTTCAACCTCCTCTCGTATGATAAGTCCCCCAGCCCCTTGATCATCTTTGTCGCCCTGCGCTGCACCCCCTCCAGTAACTTAATGTCCCTCTTCAGATACGGATCAGTACTGCACGCAGTACTCCAGGTGTGGTCTAACTAATGACCTATACAGTGGCAGAATCACCTCCTCCCTCCTCGAGGATATACCCCTTGCAATACAACCCAGCATTTTGTTGGCCTTTGCAGCTGCCTTCCTACATTGTGCCGAGTTGTTCATTGACCCTGTAATGAGCACACCCAAATCCTTCTCCTCCTCTGTCTGGGCTAGCTGCACTCCCCCTAGCTTGTAACTCCTCCTTGGGTTCTTCATCCCAAAATGCAGCACCTTGCACTTTTTGGCATTAAACTCCAGTTGCCAGGTGTCTGACCAGGTTTCAAGCTTTGCCAGATCATCCTGCAACCCCTGCCATCCCCCTAGGTCATCCACCATAATGGCCTGAGGGCAGCTCAAACCTGAGGTACTTTCGGTGGGAGCTTCTGATGAGAATATGGAAATAGGCATCCTTGAGGTCCAGGGAAACTAGCCAGTCCCATGGCCTTAGAGAGGGTAGAATTATTCCCAGAGTCACCATTTTGAACTTTGGCTTTAAAAGGTGCTTCTTTAAATATCTGAGATCCAGGATGGGCCGCCATTCTCCTGTCTTTTTGGGGGTTAGAAAGTACCTGGAGTACAATCCTTTTCCCTGGTGTAGGGGTGAAACCCTCTCTATGGCTCTCAGAGCCAAGAGGGGAGAGACCTCTGCCTCTAGAGCAAGTGCCTCTGAAGGACTTGCAGGTGGAAAGGATCTGGTTCTCATCTTTGGAAATTTTTTGGAGCTGAGAACCAGTCCCTGGCTTACTACATCCAGGACCCATTTGTCTGATGTTAAAGACACCCAGTCCTGAACAAAGTAAGCCAGCCTGCCCCCTACAGGTGGTGGAGAATCAGCCCTGGCAAACCCATCAGGGTGCCTGTTTGACAGGGGCTTTAGGCTGAGGGGTGGAAGCAGGCCTGCTTGTACCCCATCTGCCTCTCCCTCTGAAGAACCCCCTATGAGCATAAGCAGAAGAGGAGGCCTGGGCTTGATAGAAAGGCCTATGAAAAGGCCTGCCCCTGCCCCTGGAATGCTGCCTCTGGGGAGTGGCTTGCCTTTCCTTGGCCTGAGCACTCCTATAGGTGGTCCTGTATTCATCCATTTTCTTCATGTAGTTCTCTGTTTGCTCCCCAAACAGAGAATTACCCACAACAGGAAAATCCATGGCCTTAGTCTGGGTATCCTGAGACAGGCTAGTACATCTGAGCCAAGCCATCCTACGAAGGGCCACAGATGTAGCCATGACTCTAGATGAAACATCACTGGAGTCCACTGCAGCATGGAACTGCACCTTCGATGCCTCAATACCATCCCCAGCCACCTGCTCCAGCTCCTTGGCAAGCTGGCCAGGAACCTGTTTAGCTAAAGCCATTACAGTGTCCCATCTAGATTTCTGATATCTAGCTGTATAGGCCATATAATTAGCCTGCCTGAGTCCCAAGGATGCTGACATGTACTGTTTCTTTGCCATGGCATCAATCCTCCTGGAGTCCTTATCTGGGGGGTGTAAAGCCAAGGGTATATTTGCCTTATCACAGGCAGCAGCCTGCACTACCCCAACATGGCTGCATTGCTGGGTAAGGAACTCCGTATCTAAGCCTGTGAGAGTATACCTCTTGTCCATTCTCTTGTCCACAGGAGGTATAGAATTAGGAGTCTTTAAAATTTTTATTGTCTGTTTCCCAAAGGACTTATGAAGGGGAATAGACAGCCTCCTGGACTCTGGGATATCCATCATCTCAACATAGTCAGGCTCCTCCTGATCGTCTACAGCTTCTTCCATAGGAAACTGAAGAGTTTCAGCCACTTTTTTGTAGAACATAAAATGGGAAGGGGACTCAGAAAGCCTAGGAGGAGAAACCCCTGAAGGTCTGTCTGGGGAGATGTCCGGGTCAATGGGCACATCCAGACTTTCGTAATTACCATCACTATCCTCATACTCTCCTTCCTCCTCCTCCTCCTCCGGTTCATAAAAATCTTCTAAATTATAATCTGGAACCGGGGGAACCGACCGAACCGAGCCCCTTCCCGATGGTGCCGGTTCGGTCGGAACCGGGGTTAGCGATTGAACAATCCTTATCGCTTTGCCTATTTCATCAGCAGTCAGAGAAAGAAGTTGTGGATCCGTACCAGCTGATTTATCCCTTCTTTTTCTTTTTAACCGAACCGACCTCAGAGTCAGTTCTCTTTGGCGCGAAGAAGTTTTGCCCTGGTCAGAGGGCACTCCTTCTGGTTCGGTTGGAACCGAACCGGGCTGGCCATCTGGGTCAGCGGACTTCTTGGCCTCCCTTTCCCTGAGCCTACCAACTGTCTTTTCCAGGGTAGCTGCAGGAAAATTCTTGCAAATCTGGCAGTCTGAATCGAGGTGGTCAAACCCCAGACAATAAACACAGGTGGTGTGGGGGTCAGCTTTAGCAAAGGCTTCCCCACACATACTACAGTGTTGAAACCCAGTGGGCCTGGTTTTTCTTTTGGGTTTCTCAGACATGGCCAGTCCTAATCAAACTTGCCCTTTTTTCGGCATTCCGCCAGGCATGACACCCTTATCGGTTCCTGACCGTGTTACGGGTCGTGGAAAAAAATGTAATGAAATCCGTTTTTTTTAGAACCGATGAGGACCGGTTACCACACTCTAAAAGTAGAATAAACTTTTTTGAACAAACCTGATCGGTTCAAACCGAACCGATCCCACGTCTACAAGTTCCACACAGAAGAACAAGAAATAAACCTATCTAGTACTCACGATACCACAGACAGAGACTGAACCGACAGGTTAACAGATTAAATTCGGTCGAAAACCAAGGAAAACGGCACTTTAACCGACAAACTTGAACCAAGCAAAGGAGAAATCTCCGGAGCGACTGTTCAGTGAGGCAGAGTAAAGAATCAGACGGTTTGAGTTCAAACAGCAACAGACAGAGTCTCAACCGAGCTCGAGCTCAGCGTTCCATGCCTGGCATGGAAAGTTAACTCTTTCATCTCCGGGGCAGTTCAAAGGCTGGACATCACTGCATATGTCAGAATACAGCAAGACTTCATGTTGTTTGAACATAGACTGAAGCACTGACGTATGTCCACTCTGAAGCACTCAAGGGAAGATCACAGTCATAATTTCCTGTCAGACCCCTCTCTCTCTCTCTCTCTCTCTCTCTCCTAGTAATCCCCAAACACCTGTAGGGCTCCGCCCATGCAGCTGTAAAAAGGGGAATGAATTATGAAAAAAAAAAAAACATGAACTATAAACTGAACTGCATCTAAATCTTACACTTTTCAAAGTTTTCTCTGTGGTGTCAAGGGCTCTTTAAGAGATGTATGTATAGGGACTAACAGCCTCCTTGTAGGAGCTAGTCCAATCATGTCCATGAATTCAGCTCCTTTCCTACTCTCCTCTGTTTTATGAGTGGGAATGATGAGGTTCAAATCCCAGGAAATCTTACTGTATTCTGACAATTGCAGTGTGGTCTCACCATAGGACTGCCCCGGAGCCGAAATGGTTAATAGAACCTATGCTAATAATGGAATGTTAGGCTCGAGCTTGGTTTTCATATCACTATCCCTGGTTGCACTTCCTGCAATCGTTAGATTCTTTATTCCGTTTGCCTCAATAAGACATCTCCGGAGAGCTCTCCTTCACTTCATCTGAAGAAGCTATTTTTCTCAGTTAAATTGTAGTCCATTTTATTTTCCTTAATTTTTGAAGCACTGTCCTTGGTTCACATGTAGAATTAGTTAGATAGCGTTAGTTTGGTAAGTGTTATTGGATACTCTCCATTTTTTCCCTAACCAGGAAGGAACCGATGCCTTCATTTGGTTTGAATTTATTTATTTTAATTTTGGTACCATCCGGTAGGTGGTTTAGTTATTTTAAACTTTTTGATAAAATTTACTGAGGTAATTCTTGGTTCACTTTGGTTCAAACCAACCTATAAATGTCACAACCTAAGAAACAAACGGGCCCCACAGGTTTCCAACGTTGCACAGAGTGTAGGGAACCATTCACTAAAGCAGATCTTAACTTAATTTGTGTTATTTGTTTGGGGTTTAACCACCTCAAGGAGGATTGTGAAATTTGTAAAAATTTCTCTCAGTCGACGCTTGATAGGCGACTTAAACGACTGCAAGAGAAAATGTCTGAGAAAACCACTGAACCGGTAGCAGACACTCATAAGGAACCGGGGCAACCAGCCCTCTGACAAAGGTGACTCATCTGCTAAAAAGTGATCTACAAACCGCCGCTGACCCGGAGCGCTCATGCAAAAGAAAAAAGAAAGAAAACACACTAATCCGTAACCAAGGCACCGGTTCCAACCGCTGAGGAGATAGCGAACACGAATCACATAATACAGTCTTTGTAGGCCAGTCCGGTCCTGGTTGAAAAATGACCGCGTTTGGCTACTGCAGGCTCTGCTTCGGTTCCCGGTTCAGGGGAACTGGAAGTGGAGGTTTGTGCAGAGGAATATTATGAAGAGGATGATGATGAGGAAGAAGAGGAATATGGGAAGCCCATTGAACCGGATATCTCCCCAGATCCTCGCAGACCTGACTCTCCTGATAAGGGAATGAGGATTCTACATCTCATTTTCAGTTCATTAGGCAGGTGGCTCTGTCTTTGGATCTTCCCAAGCAAGAATCCACTGATGAGGAGGAAGAACTAGATTACAAAGAGATGATGGATGTGCCAACCTCTAAAAGGGTTTTGTTGCCCATCCATAAATCCCTAAAGAAACAGGTCCTGAAAGTACTGCATACTCCCACTCCCATTCCACCCCTGGAAAAAAAGTGGATAAGAAGTACTGGGTGGCTAAGGGTGGAGCCGAGTTCTTGTTTGGGCACCCTAGCCATGAAGAAGTGGTGCAGGCTGCAGCTTGTAATAAGGCTGGCATTCCTTTAACTTCACATCCTCCTGACAAAGACTCCAGGAGGATTGATTCCATTGCCAAAAAAACAGTACCTGGGGTCTTCTCTTGCAGTAAGGCAGGCATCTTATACGGCCTATGTTGCAAGGTATCAGAGGACTCTGTGGAACACTGTGATGGAAATCACAAAGTCAGTGCCAGCCCCTATGGCAGCAGATTTGTAGGAAGCTGCAAAAAGGGGCATAGAGGCATCTAAAGTGCAGTTTCGTATAGCAGTAGACAGTAATGATACCGCTGCCAGACAAATGGCCTCTTCTAAATCTCTAAGAAGGTTTGCCTGGCTCAGGACAACTAACCTGACTCAGGACACCCAGTCCAAAGCGATGGACTTCCCCTGTGAGCCTCTTTCTCTGTTTGGTGAGCAGACAGAGGCTTACGTGAAGAAAATGGACAAGTACAAAACAGCCTATCAAAGTGCTGCTGCTAGAGAGAAGCCATCTACACCCCATAAGCAGCAAGCCAGAGGTCCCAAAGGCAGGCCTTATAGGCCACTCTTTCAGCCCCAAGCTTACCCCCAGTACCAGCAGTATCAGCAACAGAGGGGCTACTTTAGAGGCAGGGGCAGAAGGGGTGGCAACTGGATAGCCCCTAGTACTCAGTCAACTTCCGAACCTAAGCAGACACCCTGAGAGGTCTGCTCGGGTCTCCTCCCCAGTACCGGTAGGAGGCAGGTTGGCCCACTACCTCCAGGAATGGAAATCCATTACTACATACAAGTGGGTCCTGGAGGTAGTGGGCCAAGGTCTGGCCCTCAGTTTCAAATTAAAGCCGAAGCTGAGGTCAAATGTTTTTCAACCTTCCTCCCCAGCAGAGACTCTGTTGCTAGAGAAGGAAGTATTAAATCTCCTATCCCTAGGGGCAATAGAGCCAGTTCCCCTGCAGCAGAGGGGGAAAGGCCTCTATTCAAGGTACTTCCTCACTATCAAGAAAACAGGGGAGTGGCAACCCACATTGGAGTTCAGACATCTGAACAAGCATTTACTGAAACCAAAATTCAAAATGGTCACTCTGTCTACCATTCTGCCCATTTTAAAGCAAGGGGATTGGTTTGCATCCCTAGACCTCAAGGATGCATACTTCCACATCTCAGTGAGGCAGTCACACAGAAAATTTCTCAGGTTCAAACTGCCCTCAGGCCATTATCAGTTCAGGGCAATGCCTTTTGGTCTCACTTCTGCTCCAAGGATGTTCACAAAATGTCTGACTGTAGTTGAGGCACACCTAAGGAGGCAAGGAGTGGCAGTATTCCCCTACCTAGATGACTAGTTAATCGTAGGGCAAACTCCTCAACAAGTCAAGCAGTCCCTGGTACTCACACAGGATCTCCTGCAGTCCCTGGGATTGTTAATAAATCAGAAAAAGTCAGTGCTGCAACCAGTGCAGCTCCTAGAATTCATAGGGGCTCAACTGGATTCAGTGAAAGGAAAAGCTTTTTTTCCACAGGAAAGGGCAAGCAACTTGGTACAGTTGGCAAGTTCTTTCAAACCTTGCAGCCTCAGACCTGCCAGGCACTTCCTACAGTTGTTGGGCCACATGGCAGCATCAATAACTACAGTGCTAGGAGCAAGGTTTCAGATGAGAGATATTCATTATCATCTAAGACAATACTGGTTCCAAAAGAAAGATTCACTGTCAAAGCTGGTCCCAGTAACCCAAACTTTCGTGCAGGCTCTGCAGCGGTGGCTAGAAGAAGAGAACCTCAGGCAGGGAGTTCTCTTCCTACAAGTACAACCCTCCAGGGTGCTTACCACGGATGCATCCCTCCTAGGATGGGGAGCACACCTAAATGAGAATACTGTCCACAGTTCATGGTCCAAGCCAGAGTCCCTGCTTCACATCAATCTGCTGGAACTCAGGGCAGTCTTGTTAGCATTGCAGGCATTTGCCAGCATGCTTCAGGGGAATGTGGTACAGGTCAGAACAGATAACACAACCATAATGTACTACATCAACAAACAAGGAGGCACAAGGTCCACTCCTCTATGCACAGAGGCCATGAAGATACGGACCCTGGCTTATCCACTAAACATCCAGTTGTCAGCTGTTCATCTGCCAGGCAAAGACAATGTATTGGCAGATGCACCAAGCAGATTACATCACAGCCACCATGAATGGTCCCTGAACAGTCAGGTACTACAAGTGGTATTCAAAAGGTGGGGGACTCCAGAAATAGACCTCTTCGCCTCACCAGACAATCACCAGCTTCAAAGATATTGCTGCAGGCCACCAGTGACAGGTTCAGTGCCACTGGATGCACTAGTTTTGGACTGGACAGGGAAGTTTCTGTATGCCTTCCCTCCGTTTCACTTGTTACTAAGGGTTCTGATCAAGCTCAGATCCCAGTCTGCCACAATGATTCTAATTGCTCCAGATTGGGCCAGGCAACCTTGGTACTCCATGGCACTGGATCTATCAATAGCCATGCCGGTCAGCCTCCCCAGAAGGCACAACTTATTGACTTCATCCCAGGGCAGGATCCTGTATCCGAAACTGCGGTCCCTCAGGTTCAAGGCCTGGCTCTTGAGGACCTAGAGTATGCCAATTTGCATCTTTCAGAAAGTGTCATGGTGGTCTTCAGGGTTTCTAGAAAACCTTCTACCAGAAGAAAAAATTACTCACCATAGTAACGTTGTTTCTTCTGGTTGTCTTGCTGTATTCTGACAATATGCAGTTAGCCCCAGCACTTGAACTGCCCCGGAGAGGAAAGAGTTAACTCTATGCAGAAGCATAGAATGTTGAGCTTGAGCTTGGTTTTCAAACCTCTGTCTCTGGTACTTACCAGTGTAATCATCAGATTCTTTTACGAGCAAACTACTGTAACTAACTAGTACACAAAGTGGAATTTGTTTACTAAAAGCCAAAGGCAACAATTTGGGCCCAAAAAGACTCAAGTCGAGAACCCAAGAAAAAAGGTAGTGACTATATATATATATATATATATATATATATATATATACACATACACATAACAATAAAACAACTACCCCACCCTAAAGAGGGAGGTGCAAGGTACACCCCTGAGGTGCAACACTGTACCTGCCAGCCCACTTCCCAAAAACTAGGTTCTGAGAGGGGAGGCAGGAAGGGAGGTCAGAATACAGCAAGACTCCATTAGAAGAAACAACATTACTATGGTGAGTAATTTTTTCTTCAAGCAACATGAAGTCTTGCTGTATTCTCTCAAGGTCAGAGGGCATTCCCCTACCGTGCGCCCCACTGGTATAACTCCCTCCCTGCCAGTGTCTCAAACTCACTAACCTTAGCTTGCTTTAAGCCCAGGCTCAGAAACTTCCTGCTTAGCTCTCGCAAATTCAACTGCCACTAGCCTAGTGTGTAAAAAATATATATATATATATATATATATATATACTCTGTTTGACAATGCTCACTGAGCGCCTCCCTTCCTTTCCTACTAATTCCTCCTCCCTATCTCCTCCCTTCTACCCCACCAGCTCTCCCGACCATAAGTTTTGTAACTTTTGTTATCTTTTGCTTTGTTGCAGATTGTATTCTATTGTAACAAAATTGTAATTGAACTGTAACTTTTTTGTTTGTAAGTACTGTGTCCCTTGTACTACTGTTCTGATGTCCTCTTTGTGACGATGTACCTTTGTAAATGAGCCTCTGGCTCAAAGGTTTCTAAACTGATGTTTAACTAAATAAATGAATAAATAAATAAATAAATGCAGACTACCAAGCAGTTCACCCAGGAGGAGGGAGTGCAGAACCTACTTTGGGAATAGGCTATGTAGTACTGCTTTGCCAAACCTAGCATCACTCCTAGCCTGGATGTCCAGAGAGTAATGCTTGGTGAATGTTTGGACTGTTTTCCAGGTGGCTGCTTTACAGATTTCTAGCAAGGGTATATCTCTGGCAGCAACCAGAGTGGCAGCTGTACCCCTAGTTGAGTGAGCCCTCAGGCCTGGAGGGGGTGTTTTGCCCAATTTGTCATAGCAGAATTGTATATATGAGACAATCCACCTAGCAATAGTCCTTTTAGTAGCAGGCTTACCTTTTCCCACTTCACCATAAGTGAGAAGAAAAAATTACTCACCTTAGTAATGTTGTTTCTTCTAATGGAGTCTTGCTATATTATAGACATTAGCAGTTTGAGCCAGCTCTAGAACTGCCCCGGAGTGAAATGGTTAAGACCATTCCAAAACAGAATTTTGGCACGAGAGCAGCTCTATCTGTGTCATTTCAAACTTGAACTGTCAGATCTTTACGAGCCAAACTCACTAAGGTCTGTGTGGAAGCTGTAACCTACACTAGCCAAATGGCTACCTAAATAATAACAACCATTGATGGTCCCAACACCCAAGACTCAAGTCAGGGGACCAGAAATACTAACACCATTCTAATAATATGAAAATGGAACATAAGTATAATAAAACACACACACGCGTATACATACACACCCCCAAAGTCCCAAAGGGGACAAATGCTAACAGGACATAAGTAGTGCTCTACACTAGCTGCCTGCACTTCCCACCAAGTAGAGGTTCTGAGAGGGGCAGGTTGGGGGAGGTCTATAATATAGCAAGACTTCCATTAGAAGAAACAACATTACTAAGGTGAGTAATTTTTCTTCAAACAACATGAAGTCTTGCTATATTATAGACATTAGCAGAATACACAGCAGTACCTCCATGGAGGAGGGCAGAACCTACTTAGGAATAGGCTCTGAAGAACAGTGGCCAAACCGAGCATCTCTCCTGGCCTGGACATCCAGGGAGTAATGCTTGGTAAAAGTGTGTACCGCTTTCCAAGTAGCAGCCTGGCAAATCTCTAATAAAGGGATATCTCTGGCAGCAGCTAGAGACGCAGCTGTACCCCTGGTAGAATGAGCCCCTCAAACCGGGGCGGGGTCTTGCCCACTTTCCGATAACACAATTGATACAAGAGACAATCCACCTGGCTATTGATCTCTTAGTGGCAGGTTTGCCTTTCCCAACTTCACCATAGGTAAGGAAAAGTTGGAGGATTCGAACCTGTGACCTTTGGTACTCTCTATATAATAACTAAGAGCTCTCTTAACATCCAGGCTGTGCAACCTCCCTCTCACCCAAGAGGAGTGATCAGTGAAAAATACTGGAAGGGACATAGATTGATTAAGATGGAAATCTGAAACCACCTTAGGCAAAAACTTCCTATTAGTCCTAAGGACTACCTTATCCCTGTGGAAAGAAATAAAGTCAGTCTCCACTGACAAGGCTTGCAATTCACTTATGCGTCTGGCAGAAGTGATAGCCACTAGAAAACAGTTTTCCAAGTTAGGTACTTAAGCTCTGCAGAAGACAGAGGTTCAAAAGGGGTTGCATTAACTGGGCAATGCAAACATTAAGGTCCAAGCAGGGCCGGTTCCTGAAAGGAGGATTAGTATGGAGTAGTCCCTTAAAAACTTGGAAAACATAGGATGAGAGGAAAGAGGGGATGACTTTCCTGTTGACACAAAAGCAGACACAGCTGCCAAATGAACTCTCAGGGTAGCTGGTCTGAGACCCAAGGAATTAAGATGTACCATGTAATCTAACAAAATGGGCAATTCAGCAGATTCTGGGAAATATTTTCCAGCACACCAAATGGAAAACCTTTTCCATTTAGAACTATAAGTAGCTCCTAGTGGAAGGCTTTCTGGAAGCCTTTAGAATCTCAAGAACACCCTGAGAGAGGTGTAAATCAGCAACTCTAACTCCTCAAGAGCCAGGCCTTGAGGTTGAGGGATTTGAGGTCCGGATACCAAACCCTTCCTGGGCACAAGTCAACAGATTGTGATTCCTGGGGAGGCACAGGGGAAGATGGACTGTCAGAGACAGAAGGAGGGTACCAGGGCTGCCTGCCCATCCGAGGCAATCAGAATCACCCTGCAAGGCTGAGATCTGATTTTGACTAGTACTTTGAATAGGAGAGGAAAGGGGAAAGCATAGAGGAACTTCCTCCCAATCCAGAAGAAGGGCATCCAGGGAACTGAGCCCAGCACTGGAGGCCTGCAACAGAACAGAGGAAGTCTGTGATTGTCTGGGGCTGCAAAAGATCTATCTGAGGGATGCCCCACCTGGCAAAAACTATCCCCAGCACTTGAGGATCCAGGGACCATTCGTGATGGCCCTGGGAAATCCTGCTGAGGGCATCCGCTAGGACATTGTCCTTCCTGGAAGATGACCTGCTATGAGGGAAGTGTTCAGGGAATAGGCCAGAGACCACAACTTCATTGCCTCGTGCACAAGGCCTAAGACCGAGTGCCCCTGTTTGTTGATGTACCACATTGTTGTGGCATTGTCTGTTCTGACTTGTATCACCTTGTCGTGACAGATGCAGAAAAGCTTGAAGAGCTAAAAGACAGCTCTGAGTTCCAGCAAATTGATGTGGAGCAGAGATTCCTGGGGACCAAACTCCCTGAGTGGAAAGGTTGTCCCATATGGGCTCCCCCAATCCAGAAGGGAAGCATCTGTAGTGAGAGTCAAGTCGTGAGAAGGGAAATGAAGGGGACCCCGCTCTAATTGCTCTTGATCCTGCCACCATTGGAGAGCTAGGATCAAGGTTCGAGTCACTGGGACCAACTTGGAAAGGGGGTCTCTCTGAGACCAAAAGATTCTCAAGTGAAACTGAATGTCTCTCATCTGAAATCTGGCTCCCTGCACAACAGCTGTGGATGCAGCCATGCCCCAGGAGCTGCAGAAAGTGTCTTGCTGGTCGAGAGACCTGCAGAGTGAAGGAAGAGGCCAGAGCCACTAAATTCCTTACCCTTTCTGGGGAAGAAAGGCTCGCTAGCTTTGTGTCCAATTCTGCCCCTATAAAGGTGAGTACCTGGACTGGTTCCAGAACCGACTTTGGTAGGTTTAGCAGAAAACCCAGGGAGGTGAGAAGCTGCTGGGTGACCTGCAGGTGAGATTTTACCTGTTCTGGAGACTGGCCTACAATGAGCCAGTCGTCTAGATAGGGAAAACAGCAATCCTCTGCCTCCTTAGTGGGCCACTGCCACTGCTAGACACTGTAATGACTCCTCTTTGAGCAGAGGTAAGGTCAAGGGCATTGCTCTGAACTGGTAATGACCTGAGGGCAGTTCGAATCTGAGGTACTTTCGATGGGATCTTCTGATTAGGACATGGAAATAGGCATCCTTGAGGTCCAGGGAGGCTAGCCAGTCCCCTGGCCTAAGGGAAGGTAAAATCATTGCCACAGTTACCATTTTGAACTTTGCTTTCAAAAGATGCTTGTTCAGATATCTGAGATCTAAAATGGGCCGCCATTCTCCTGTCTTTTTTGGGGTAAGAAAGTATCTGGAATACAGACCCCTGCCCTGATGCAGGGGAGGAACCCTTTCCACTGCTCTGAGAGCTAACAGGATGAGACCTCTGTTTCCAGAGCGGGGTCTCTGAAGCACTTGTAGAAAAAGTCTGCTTCTCAACTTGGGAAACTTTTGAAGCTGAGAACCAGACCCTGGCTTACTACTTCCAGAACCCACTTGTCTGAGGTTAAAGAAGCCCAATTCTGACTGAAGTAAGCCAGCCTGCCCCCACTGGTACAGGAGAGCCGGCCCTGGGCACCCCATCAGGGTGCCTGTTTGCAGTAGCTAGGCTGGGGTGGGCAGGTCTGCCCACCCTCGCCTGCCCCTGCCTCTGAAGAAGCCCCTCTGGAGCATAGGGCAGAGGAGGCCTGAGTCTGGTAGAAAGGCTCAGAAAAGGCTTCACCCCTACCCTGGGGCATGCCTTTGAGGAGTGGCTTGCCGCCCTTAGCCTGGGCACTCTTGTAAGTAGTCCTATATTCATCCATCTTCTTCATGTAATTCTCTGTCTGCTCTCCAAACAGAGAATTTCCCACCACAGGAAAATCCATAGCCTTAGTCTGGGTATCCTGTGACAAACTAGTACACCTGAGCCAGGCCAGCCTACGAAAAGCTACAGATGTGGCCATGACCCTAGAGGAAACATCATTAACATCCACAGCAGCATGAAACTGAACCTTAGAGGCTTCAATGCCATCAGCAGCCACCTGTTCTAGTTCACTAGCCAGCTGGCCATGGGCCTGCTTGGCCAATTGCGTAACAGTATCCCATCTAGATTTATGATACCTAGCTACATAAGCCATATAATTTGCTTGCCTGAGTCCCAGAGAGGCTGCATATACTGTTTTTGCCATGGCATCAAGCTTCCTGGAATCCTTGTCAGGAGGATGAGCCAAGGAATATTAGCTTTATCACAGGCAGCAGCCTGAACTACCCCAACATGACTGCATTGCTGAGAAAGGAATTCTGTATCAGGGCCTGACAATGTATACCTTCTGTCCATCTTTTATCTACAGGAGGCACAGAATTAGGAGCTTTTAAAATTTTAATTGTTTGTTTCCTAAAAGACTTATGTAAGGAATAGACAATCTCTAGACTCTGGAATATCCATCATTTCTACAAAATCAGGCTCTCTTGCTCATCCACAGCCTCTTCTAAAGGAAGCTGGAGGGTTTCAGCAACTTTTTATAAAACATAAAATGAGATGGGACTCAGACAGCATAGGGGAGATTCTAAAGGTCTGTCTGGGGAGATGTCCGTTCAATGGGCACACCCAGACCTTCCCAGCCACATTCATACTGTTCATAATCCTCCTCCCTCCTCTGGTTCATAAAATTCTCAGTATCATAATCCTGAACCACTGGGACCGACGAACCGACCTTTTACTAGTGGTGGTTCGGACGGACCCTGAGACAGTGACTGGACAATTTGTATGGCTTTTATTATCTCTGCAGCAGTTGGAGAAGGAATTTTGGACTCAGACCTGCTGATTTTCTTGTTCTTTACTGGAATTGGTTCCTCAGAACCAGCTTTTCTTTTGCCCGAGGAAGTCTGGCCCTGGTCAGAGGGTATCTCCTCTCGGTTCGGTTGGCACCGAACCGGCTGGCCATCCGGTCAGCTGACTTTTGGCCTCCGCTCCCCTGAGCCTGCCCAATCTTTTTCCAGGGTGGCTGCAGGAAATTCTTACATACCTGGCAGTCTGACTGGAGGTGGCCAAACCCAGACAATAAACACATGGTGTGTGGGTCAGCCTTGGCAAAGACTTCCCCACAAACATCACAGTGTTGAAACCAGTGGGCCGGTTTCTTTTGGGTTTTCAGACATAATGCCAGCTCAACCAAAAACTTCGCCCTTTTAACGCAGTGCAGGCAAGACACCCTTTATCGGTTCCTAACCGTGTCACGGGTATTGGAAAACGAATAAATCAGTTTTTTAGAACCGATAAGAACCGGGAACCGCACTCTAAAATAGTAACTTTTAAGTTTTAAATGAGTTTTAACCCACTGATCGGTTCAAAACCGAACCGATAACTTACAAGTTCCACACAGACAAAACCTTCATTTACTTACGGTTACCACAGATAGAGCTTGAACCTAACGCTTTATGTTAAATAAAACTATTCTCGTTAAATCCAACCGAGAAAACACTTTTTAAACCGAGAAATGAACCGAGCAGAAGGAGAAATCTCCGGAGCGACTGTTCACTGAGGCGGAGTAAAGAATCTGACAGTTCAAGTTTGAAATGACACAGATAGAGCAGCTCTTGTGCCAAAATTCTATTTTGGAATGGTCTTAACCATTTCACTCCGGGGCAGTTCTAGAGCTGGATCAAACTGCTAATGTCTATAATATAGCAAGACTTCATGTTGTTTGAAACAATTGAAGAGAATCATGCCTGTGTGCCTTAGTATGCTCTATATAGTAGCCAAGAGCCCTTTTTACGTCCCAACTGTGTAACCTTCTTTCCCCTGAAGAAGAATGGTCAGTTAAAAATACAGGATGAGACATGGACCGGTTCAGATGAAAATCTGACACCACTTTAGGTAAGAACCTCCTGTTAGTTCTTAGGACCACCTTATCCTTATCCTTATGGAAGGAAATGAAGTCAGGCTCAACTGACAGGGCCTGTAATTCACTAATCCGCCTGGCAGAAGTAATTGCTACCAGGAACACAATTTTCCAGGTCAAGTACTTAAGCTCAGCCAAAGCCAGAGGTTCGAAGGGTGGCTGCATAAGCTGAGCAATGCAGACATTAAGATCCCAAGCCGGAGTAGGCTCTCGAAAGGGAGGGTTGATATGAACCAGACCCTTGAAGAATATACTAAAGACAGGATGAGATGCCAGGGAAGAGCCCTTCCCTGCTGAAAGGAATGCAGAGACAGTTGCTAGGTGAACCTTCAGGGTTGCAGGCCTAAGACCCAGACTATTAAGGTGAACCACATAGTTCAAGGCTGTAGCAATAGTTGCAAAATCAGGCAAAATGCCTTTCTGAGAACACCAAATGCTGAATCTTTTGCATTTGGAATTATAAGTTTTTCTAGTGGATGGTTTCCTAGAAACCTTCAAGATATCCAGAACTCCTTGAGAAAGATGCAGGCCTGCATATTCTAACTCTTCAAGAGCCAAGCCTTGAGGTTGAGAGACTGGAGAGTGGGGTACCAGATCCTCCCGAGAGGAGGTTAGGAGATTGTATCTCTTGGGGAGAGACAGGAGACGTGACACTGCCAGAGATAGCAGCAGGAGATACCAAGGCTGTCTGGCCCAATCTGGAGCCACCAGAATCACTGTGCAGGGTTGAGATCTGATTTTGATCAGGACTCTGAACAATAGAGGGAAGGGAGGGAAGGCATAAAGAAACTTGCCCTTCCAGTCCAGAATGAGAGCATCCAGAGGAACAGTCCCCAGGACTGGAGGTCTGCAGCAAAACAGAGGAAGTTTGTGATTGTCTGGACTGCAAAGAGATCTATCTCTGGAATGCCCCATCTGGTGAAGATGACTTGTAGGATATGAGGTTGCAGGGACCATTCGTGATATCCCTTGGAGAGTCTGCTCAGAGCATCTGCCAGTACATTGTCCTTTCCTGGGAGATGAACTGCTATCAGGGAAGTTTGAAGGAAATAGGCTAGAGACCACAATTTCATGGCCTCTGTGCACAAGGCTGTGGACCGAGTGCCTCCCTGCTTGTTGATGTACCACATTGTGGTGGTGTTGTCTGTCCTGACCTGCACCACCTTGCCCCTGACCAATTCCAAGAAGACCTAAAGGGCCAGGAAAACTGCCCTGAGTTCTACAAGATTGATATGAAGGACAGACTCTTGAGGGGTCCAGACCCCCTGAGACGTGAGGGCTCCCAAATGGTTTCCCCAGCCTAGGAGAGAAGCATCTGTAATTAGAACTACTGAGGGGACTTGAGAGAGAAATGGAACACCCTGTCTGAGGTTGTCCTGGTCCAGCCACCACTGGAGAGCTTGGACCAGAGTCTGAGTCGATGGAATCAATTTACTGAGAGTCTCTTTTCTGAGACCAAAAGGACCTTAGGTGGAACTGAATATCCCTCATCTGAAATCTGGCTCCTTGCACCACTGCAGTGGAAGCTGCCATGTGACCCAGGAGTTGAAGAAACTGCCTTGCTGGATGAAAGACCAGAGGTCGAAAAGATGAAGCAAGATCTGTGAGGGCCTTTACCCTTGCCAGAGGGAGGAAGGCCTTTGCTTGGATAGTATCCAACTCTATTCATATGAAAGTAAGAAGTTTTACAGGTTCGAGAACAGACTTTGGGAGACTGAGAAGAAACCCCCGAGAATTGAGCAAGTCCTGAGTGATTTGCAGAGCTGACTTGACCTGGTCAGGCGACTAACCTACAATTAGCCAGTCATCCAGATATGGGAAGATGGAAATACCCTGCCTTCCAAGAAAGGCAACCACTACTGCAAGGCACTTTGTGAACACCCTTGGAGCTGATGTTAGGCTGAAGGGCATGGCTCTGAACTGATAATGGCCTGAAGGCAACTCGAACCTGAGGTACTTTCTGTGAGAGCACCTGATAGGAATATGGAAATAGGCAACCTTGAGGTCCAGGGATGCTAGCCAATCCCCTGGCCTTAGAGAGGGAAGAATCATTGCCAGAGTCACCACTTTGAATTTTTGTTTTATGATGTGTTTGTTCAAATACTTTAGGTCTAGGATGGGTCACCACTCCCCCGTCTTTTTTGGGGTAAGGAAGTACCTGGAGTACAGGCCTTTGCCCTTGTGCTGAGTAGGAATTACCTCTACGGCTCTGAGAGCCAGAAGAGAAGAAACCTCTGCCTCTAGAGCAAGGGTCTCTGAGATGGATGCAGGTGGAAAGGATCTGGCCCTCAGTTTTGGAAACCTTTTGAAGCTGAGGGACAGTCCCTGGCTTACTACCTTCAGGACCCACTTGTCTGAGGTAACAGACTTCCAGGCCTGGAAGTAGTAAGCCAGCCTACATCCTACTGGAATGGGGGAGTTGACCTGGGCTGACACATCAGGGTGTCTGCTTGGCAGGAGCCTTGGACTGGGAAGAGGATGCAGCCCTGCTCATCCCCCCACCTCTCACTTGAAAGAACCCCCTCTGTGGGAAAGGAGAGGAAGCCTGAGCTTGATAGAAAGGCCTGTGGAAAGGCCTGCCCCTGCCCCTAGACTGCTGCTTCTGAGGAGTGGCTTGCCTCTCTTTGGCCTGTGCACTCCTGTAGGTGGTCCTGTATTCATCCATTTTCTTCAAGTAAGCCTCTGTCTGCTCTCCAAACAGAGAGTTACCAACTACAGGGAAATCCATAGCCTTAGCCTGGTATCCTGTGAAAGGCTTGTACGTCTGAGTCAAGCATGTCTCCTGAGAGACACAGATGTAGCCATGACTCTTGATGCCACATCATTGGAGTCCACAGCAGCATGGAATTGCACTCTGGATGCCCCGATTCCATCAGCAGCTACCTCCTCCAGCTCTTTGGCTAGCTGGGGGAGGCCTGTTTAGCCAGTTCCAGAACTGTATCCCACCTGGACTTCTGGCACCTGGCTGTGTAGGCCATATAGTTAGTCTGCCTGAGCCCCAAAGAAGATGCCAAATACTGCTTTTTGGCCATGGCATCGACCTTTCTGGAGTCTTTGTCTAGGGGGTGTGACGCCAAAGGAATGTTAGCCCTGTCACAGGCCGCAGCCTGCACTACCCCAACATGGCTGCAGTGGTTGTATAAAAACGGTGTACCTGAGCCTGGAAGCATGTACTTCCTGTCCATTCTCTTATCCACAGGAGAGAGGGAGTTAGGAGTCTGTAAAATCTTTTTTGTCTGTTCCCCAACGACTTGTGAAGGGGGATAGACAATCTCTTGGACTCTTGGATGTCCATCATCTCGATAACATCAGGCTCTTCCTCCTCCTCAGTAGCTTCAACCATTGGGAGCTGGAGGGTTTCGGCCACCTTCTTGTAAAACAAGAAGTGTGAAGGGGACTCAGAAAGCCTGGGAGGGGAGACATTGGAGGGTCTGTCTGGGGACACGTCCGGTTCAATGGGCACATCCAGACCTTCAAAGCTATTATCTTTGTCCTCATCATCGGGATACTCTTCGTCTCCCTCCCACTCCTCATGAAAAGCATCCGGATCGTAACCTGATGGAGTCAGATCCGATCGAACTGACTGCCTAACCCACAGTACCGGTTCGGACGTAACCGGGCAAAGTGATTGAACTTTGCTAATTGCTTTGGCTATCTCGTCAGCAGTTGGAGTATGCAGTGCTGGATCCGAACTGGCTGACTTACGTTTTCATTTCGACAGAACCGACCCCTCGGAGTTGGACCTCCTTTTGCCCGAGGTATCACCTAGATCAGTAGGCACCTCCTCAGGTTCGTCCGCAACCGAACCGGGCTGGCCATCCGGATTTACGGACTTCTCGGCCTCCCTTTTCTTCAGCCTACTCAATCTTTTTTCCAGAGTGGCTTTAGGAAAATTCTTACAAATGTGGCAGTCTGTTCTGAGGTGGTCAAACCCCAGACAGTAAACACAGATGAGGTGGGGGTCAGCCTTAGCAAAGGCCTCCCCACACTCAGTACAGTATTAAAACCCAATAGGGCCATTTTGTTTCTTGAGGTTTCTCAGACATGGCCAACCTAAACAATTACCCTTAAAGCTTTCAAGCCAGGTAATAACCAACTGATCAGTTACAAACTATGTTATGGGTTCTGTAAAAGAACCAGAAAAAAGTCTGGTTCTTTTGAAACCGATCGGCACCGTAACACCACCCTAAATTCCAGAAAAAATGAACTCAATAGAAAAATTAGAAAAAAGGTTGGTTCCTAATTGGACCGACCAATAAGAAACCAAGACAAAAAACAATTTCCACAGAATTAAATAAAATACAAGTCACTACCTATCTACCACACTACCTGTACCGTAGACAGAGGCTGGAAATCCGAAAAAATAATAAATCAGTTACAGAAACCGAACACTGATTCAAACTCTACCTAACCAAGCAGAGGAGAAATCTCCGGAGCGACTTCACTGTTAGGCGGAGTAAAGAATCTGACGGTTACACTGGTAAGTACCAGAGAAAGAGGTTTGAAAATCGAGCTCGAGCTCATCATTTTATGCTTCTGCATAGAGTTAACTCTTTTCTCTCCGAGGCAGTTCAAGTGCTGGGGCAAACTGCATATTGTCAGAATACAGCAAAACTTCATGTTGTTTGAAAGATTAATTCTTCCAAGTGGAGAACATTTTCTATTTGGTGTCAGAATAAAAAACTTGAACCATAATCAGGCAGGATTGCCTGTGGTTTTGGATTACCTTACCCACCTTCACTCTCTGGGCTTAATGCAATCCACATTGAAGGTGCATTTGGCTGCAGTTTCTGCTTACTTGTCAGCAGGTAAGACATCTTCCCTGGTATCTAACCCTGTGTTCAGGAGTTTCTTTAAGGGACTGATGCACTTGCACTCACCTCACAGAATTCCCACTCCAGTATGGGATCTTAATATTTGCATAGCATAGCTTATGCAACCACCCTTTGAACCCTTGGCAACAGCTGATCTCGAGTATGTGACTTGGAAGACTGTGTTCCTGGTTGCCATTACCTCTGCCAGGAGGACAAGTGAACTCCAGACCTTGTCCATGGAGCCTGATTATGTGGCATTCCATAGGGACAAAGTGGTTCTTAGGACAAATAATAAATTCCTCCCAAAGGTGGTTTCAGAGTTTCACATTAATCAATCCATCACACTTCCAGTCTTCTTTACTGACCATTCTACTTCAGGTGAACGTAGACTGCATAGTTTGGATGTTAAAAGAGCTATCAGCTACTACCTGGAACATACAAAGAGGGGATAAAACCCAACTCTTTTTGACTTATGGGAAAGTGGGAAAAGGCAAACCTGCCCACTAAGAGATCCATAGCAAGATGGATTGTGGCATGTATCCAGTTCTGTTATGGCAAAATGGGCAAACAGCCCCCTCAAGGGCTCAGGGCCCATTCTACAAGGGGGACAGCTGCGTTTATAGCAGCTCTAAGAGATATTCCTTTACTGGAAATCTGTAAAGCAGCTACCTGGAAAACAGTCCACAGATTCACTAAGCATTATTGTTTGGATACCCAAGCCAGGAGTGATGCTAGGTTTGGCACAGCAGTTTTGCAAAGCCTATTTCCTAAACAGATCCTCTGCCTCGCTGTCACAAACGCACTCAGCAGGTCAGGCCCTCTGCTCCCACAGTGCCAACCTCTGAGCGCAGTAATGTGAACAGGTAACAGACAGGGTAACCCTCCTGTCTGCTTGTGGGTCCAAATCACCTTTGGTCTCAAGTTCTGGGGGGATTCAAACTGTGAACCTTATGCTAGCGTACCCAAATGTACAGGTGCAGATTCATACCCTCTTTGGGGACTGTGGTACAATCTTATGCAAGGGGGCACCAAGCCAAGCTTCCAAAATGAACCTTGAAAACTCTATAAAAGACCTTAGGTATATTCTTACCTTTTCCCAGCTTAGTAACGCCATCAAGCTCTTGAACAGTTTTTGTCAACCTTAACCCTCTATACGTCACATGCAAAAAGAACTTCGAAGACACACCCAGGTAGTCATTCAAAATAATATATTTACTAAAATGGATAAAAATATGTAAAATGTAAGCACAGAACACTATATCAAAAAAACATATAATCACTTAAAAGAACAAGAAAAAACATAAACTCCTACCACAATACAATTAGACTTTTTCTATCTAATGTATTACCTCTTTATAATGCTTAAGTTAGATGAGAAGGAACTGAAAGGGGACAGGATCAGTTGTGTTCCAGGACAGTAGCTGCTGCTTGTTGTTTTTATAGGGTTCTTGTGGATTTTACTTGGTAGAAGGTTATTTCTTTGTGTTTTTAGTGAAGCTGATTGAATTGGAGACCTGTTTCCTTTGGCAACAAACATATTTTGGGGGCTTTGGGTTGAATTTTGATTCATTGTTGCTGACTTCAGTAGCTGCAAAGATTACTGTATAGTGGGGGAAGGGGTGTTAATGGTCTGGCCAGGTCTCACTCAGCTAATTGACTGGAGGCAGAGCTGAATCAGGTTTGTGGTGTTGGCTGCTTTGTCTCCTCAGAAGGAACTGGAAGGGGACAGGATCAGTTGTGTTCCAGGACAGTAGCTGCTGCTTGTTGTTTTTACAGGGTTCTTGTGGATTTTACTTGGTAGGAGGTTATTTCTTTGCTTTCTTACTTCTAAGGGGCTAGCAGGGTATTGTTGTGGGGGCTGTTGGAAGTTTGAAAACTGATTTGGTGGCTGTAAGTGGGCTCATTTGTTGGGATGTTTCACTGTGTAACAGGCTGTGCTGGAGGAGGCCTATTTCTTCTGATTTAAAACCTATTTGGTGGGATTTGCTTGGGCCTGGGTATTTGGCTGCTGGGCTTGGAGGGAGACACAGGCTGATACACTCTCTGAGTCGGGTGGTTGCTCAAGACCCACCTCCCCACTTCTCCCCCCAGGTTCTGCACTTATAGTAACCCACTACCAGTTCAGGGCAATGCCCTTGACCTTACCTCTGCGCCAAGGTATTCAAGAAATTCTAGCTGTGGTAGTAGCTCTTTTAGAAGGCAAGGATTGCTTTGTTTCCTTTCCTGGATGTTGAGAAAGGCTCTTGGTGGGTCCAGTCTCCAGAATCCAAGTAAAATCCACCTGCAAGTCACCAGCAGCTTTCTCACCTTTCTGGGATTCCTGCTTGAACTTACTGTGTTGCCTCAACCAGTTCAGGTACTGAATCTCTGCAGGGTGCAGAGTTGATTAAGTTAGCCAGGGCATTTCTCCCCTAAAAGCAGTCTCTTGCCCTGGCATCTTGCATTACTCTCCAAGGTCTCTTGACCAGCAAAGCATTGCTACAACTACTAGGGCACATGGCTGCTTTCACAGCTGTAGTGCAGGAGCAAGATTCCAGATGAGGACATTCAGTTCCATCTGAGGGCCTATTGGTCCCAAAGGAGGATTCCCTTTCCAAATTGGTTCTAGTGACCCAATCCCTGATCCTGGCCTCTATACTGTGGCAGGATCAGCAATCTAAAACTAGGGGTCTCTCATTCTCTCACCACGGATGCTCCAAAGTTAGGGTGAGGAACCTCGCTTAGCTTACCTGTCCACTAGGGAGCGTGGGCTCCTAAGGAATCTCTGCCCACATCAATTTTTGGAACTCAGAGCTGTCTTCTAGCTCTTGAGGTTTTCAGCTTCTGTCCAGAACAAAGTAGTTCCAAGTCAGGACAGACACACACCACAATAATGTGGGTACATCAACAGGCAGGGGGCACTCGGTCATCAGCTTTGTGCACCGAAGCTTCAATGAAGGTGGTCTCGGCTACTCCTGAACACCTCCTGATAGCAAGTTCACTCCCAGGGAAGGACAATGCCCTGGCAGATGCCCTCAACAGGATTCTCAGGGCCATCACGACACAAGCTCTGAACTGAAGGTGCTAGGTTCAGTCCTTGGCCAGATGGGGCCTATTTTCAGATAGATCTTTTCGCAGCCCCAGATAACCACCTTTCAACTTTTCACTTTGTTGAGGCTCCAGTGCTGGGACCTCAGCCCCACTGACGTCTTTTCACTTGGATTGGAGCGAAAGTTTTAAGCTCACCTTTCCTCCCTTTCCCTTTCTTTCAGGGTACTAGTAAAAACTGGATCTCAGCCTGCAAAAGCTTAGATTCTGGATTAATCCAAGCTGGGCCAGACAGCCCCAGTACCCATTGTCTCTGTCCTTGACAGTCCACCCTACCCTGAGCTTGCCCATGAGTCCACCACTTACTGGCCTTTGCACAAGGGAGAGTGTGGTATCCAATCCTCAAATTCTTCCTTCTGGCAGCTCTTGAGGAGTTAGAATTTATTGATTACACCTTTTTCAAGGTGTCGCGGATATTTTAAAGGCTTCATGAAAGTTTTTCATCACGCCAATTTCTACAATTCTAAGTGGAACAGGTTTTCAGTCTGGAAAGCTTGGAGAAGCAGATTATACCACAGTCCAAGTTTATCTGCCCATTTTCTGGACTTTTTTGGTCCATTTTAAATTCTTTAGGTCTTAGGCCAGCTACCTTAAAGGGTTCCTTTGGCAGCTGTCTCTGTTTTTTCTGCAAGCAGAAAGCCTGCTTCCTTTCTTCCTCAACCTGTGTTTTCCAAGTTTTAAGAGGTTGCTTCACACCAACCCTCCTTTTTCGAGAACCAGCTCCTGCATGAAGCCCGAATGTTTGCATTGCTCGATTAATGCAAAACCCTTTGGACCTCTGTCCCCAGCAGAGCCTCAAGCTTCTCACTTGAAAAATGTTTTTTTTCTAGGAGTTTCACTTCTGCCAGGCGCATAAGTGAACTACAGGCCCTGGCAGTGGAAGAAGATTTTTCTCTCCCCACAGGATAAGACAGTCCCTAGGACTAACATCAGGGTTTGTCCCTAAGTGGTTTCAGGTTTCCACCTGAACAATCCATCTCTCTCCAGGATTTTTTCACTGAGCATTCTTCCTCAGGTGAGAGGAGACTGCACAGCTTGGACGTCAAAAGAGCCTTATGCTACTATTTGTAATCGCACTGCAGGGTCACAGGTTTGAATCCCTCCAACTCTTCCTTACCTAGGCCAGGCTGCAAAGCAGACCTGCCACTAAGAGGACAATTCCAAGGTGGATTGTCTCTTGTATCCATTTTTGTTATCAAAGACTAGGTAGAGAGGCCCCTCAGGACTGAGGCTCACTCCCACCAGGTGTACAGCTGCATCTCTAGCGGCTGCTAGAGATATTCCCATTCTGGAAATCTGTCGAGCTGTTACTTGGAAGACAGTTCACACTTTTACAACATTATTCCCGGATTTCAGTCCAGGAGAGATGCTCGTTTTTGGCACAGCTGTGCTTCAGAGCCTATTTCCTAAGTAGGTTCTGACCCTCCTCCATGGAGGTACTGCTGTGAATCTGCAAGAAGTCTCAATATAAAGCAAGACTTCATGGTGTTGGAAGAAAAATTACTCACCTTAGTAATTGCTTTTCTCTCATGGAGTCTTGCTATAGACCACACCCCCCCAACCTGCCCTCTCAGAACTTCTACTGGGGTGGGGGTGGCAAATTAGTGCAAGCACTGTGTCATGCCATTGTAGTTCTTCCCTTCACCCTCTTTATTTAGGTTAGGAACCAGGGTTTTCTTGCTGAGTGATTTGCTGGCCCCCTTCCTGGACCTGAGTCTTGGGGAGGGGTTCCTAATAGTGCTTGTCAGGGGAAAACTAATAATACCATTATTCATTCTTATTATTGTTATTGTTGTTTCTATTGTTGTTTCTGTTGCTGTTATTACTACTAGTAGGTAGCCATTTGCCTAGTGTAGAGCTTTCCACACAGACTTGTTGACTTAGTGTTAGCTTTGTAAAGATCTGACAGCTCTTACTTGAAACTGCCCAGATAGAGCTTTTGGTATAGCCTCACATTAGAACCTCAGATTCTCTGAGTTAACTCTTTCCTCTCCGGGGCAGTTAAAGTGCAGTGGCTAACTGCAATAAGTCCTAATATAGCAAGACTCCATGAGAAGAAAAGCAATTACTAAGGTGAGTAATTTTTTCTTACGGTCTATCGAGTCTGCTCGAACCTTAGATCCTTAGTTGGGTGCCGAGACCCTCCCATCCCTTGTGCCCGAAACCCGGAGATCATCCATCCCCACCCCCCTCAGATGACAGCTATCATCTGACACATATCCACTTTCTGTGTCTAACCCACCTCTCCTTGAAGCCTCCACTGTGGGATCTCTGAACCAGCTTCAACAGGTAGCATTCAAGGGTCCACCACCCTCTTCAGTGAAAAATCTCCTCCTCTTCCCCCTCACCCTTCCACCTTCCAACTTCAAACTATGCCTCTGGTGATACTTCCCTGCTTTAGTCTAAAGATCTCCTCCATGTTTACCCTATTTATCCCCTTGAGGTACTCCTGAAGACCTCAATCATGTCCCCCTGTCTCTCCTCTCTCCTCTCTCCAAATTTGTAGGCAGAGCTCCCTAAGTCTGTCCTCATACGCCAAATCCCCTAGCCCTCGGGATTAATCTTTGTTGCCCTCCTCTGTACCTCGCCAGGAGCTGTATGTCCTCTTCAAGTGGTCTCCAGTACTGTACACAGTACTCAAGGTGTGGTCTAACCAGTCCATTGTACAGCTGCAGACCTACTTCCTTGCTCCTAGAGGTGATCCCCCCACATGCATCCCAACATCCTGTTTGCCTTGCTAGCCACTCTCCCTGCACTGCTCAGGAGTTATTCATACATGCATCCACCATGACCCCTAGTCTTTTCCCTATTGAGGCCTACAGCGCCTCCCCTCCCAGGGTGTACCTGTGTTTAGGGTTTCCCCGACCTAGATGCAACACCTTGCACTTGGTGATATTGAAATTTAATTTCCATGTGTGAGCCTAACTTTCCAGGGTGTCCAGGTCCCCTTGCAGGACCAACCTCCCCTCTTCTCCCTCAACTACTGCTCCCATCTTGGAGACATCCGCGAAGAGACTCAGTTCACACCCTATACCCTCCCTGATGTCCGATATGTATGCATTAAACAGGATCGGACCCTGGACCGAGCCCTGCAGTACCCCACTACCAACCTCTCTTGGGTTCGACAGCTCCCCACAGACCACTACTCTCTCAGTGCGTCCAGCTAGCCAGTTTTCAATCCATCTGACCATCAAAGGGCCTACTCTAACCCCATCAGTTTCTCCACCAGACCATTGTGGGGACAGAGTCAACGCCTTGCTGAAGTCCAAGAATAATACATCCACAGGCTTACCCCTGTCCAGTTCTGATGTTACCCATTCATAGAACTCCACAAGGTTGGTTTGACATGATCTACCTGGCACAAACCCATGTTGCCGACTATCCAGACCACCCACCTCCTCCAAGTACACCCCCAATCGTTCCTTTAGTATACTCTCCATTAATTTTCCCACCACCGAGGTCAAACTGATGGGTCTATAGTTACCTGGTACTTCCCTCGACCCCCCTTTATGGATTGGTACCACATGTGCCTCTCGCCCAATCCCTAGGTACCTCCCCTGTCTCAAGTGACCTGCTGAAAAGCTCTGCCAGGAGTGCAGCCAGTATGTCCTAATTCCCATAGTAGTCTCGGATGAATGCCATCCGCCCAAGAGAATTTGTCTTCTTTAGGGCCTTGAGGGCTAAATCACACTCCTTTGGCGGAGATAGCATCATCCGTCCCCTCCACCTTACTGGCCTTTTTATCCTTACCCAGATGTGACACCCCTGGGGTACCTCTCTCTCTCCCTCTTGCTCCATTTCTGTTGCTCCCCTGATCCCACTTACTGACGTTTCTATCCCCTTCGTGCCTTGCTTTGTAGATATCCCATCCCCCTCCCTAGTGAATAAGGTGTACCTTTTGTCCGTCCTTCTGTCGACAGGAGGTACAGAATTTGGAATTTTTTAAATCTTTTGTGTCTATTTCCCAAAAGACTTATGAAGGGGAATAGACAGTCTCCTGGACTCTGGAATGTCCATCATCTCCACATAATCAGGTTCCTCTTGTTCCTCTACAGCTTCTTCCACAGGGAGCTGGAGGGTTTCTGCCACTTTCCTGTAAAACATATAGTGGGAAGGGGACTCAGAAAGCCTAGGAGGGGAAACACCAGAAGGCCTGTCTGGGGAGATGTCCAGTTCAATGGGCTTAACCAGACCTTCCACACCATTGTCATTGTCATCATCATCATCATCATAATCTTCATCCCCCTCCAAATCCGGTTCATAGAAATCTTCAGGGGCATAATCTTGAACCGGAGGAACCGACCAAACCGAGCACCTGCCAGAAGGCGCAGGATCAGACGGAACCAGGCGAAATGATTCTACCATCCTTATCGGTGTCACAGGGGGATCTCTGCGCAGATTGCAGCTGGTGCAAAACACAGCTGCCCGGTTACTGACTGGGCAGCAAAAATTTTGCCATATTATACCGATGTTGCGTGAATTGCACTGGCTGCCAGTCAGGTGGAGAATCCTCTTTAAGGTGGGTCTTCTCACCTATAAGGCCCTACACAGGCAGGGCCCTGGTTATCTGTTGGACCTTCTGACACCTGCCCTCTCTACCCGCCCTCTCCGATCTTCTACTGGGGGCTTCCTGACCATTCCCAGAACAAGGCTTAAATTAGTTGGTGATAGAGCCTTTAGTGTTGCGGCTCCCGTTCTGTGGAACTCATTGCCAGCTCAGGTCAGGGATGCACCAACTGTCATTATTTTCAAGGCTCACTTAAAGACATTCCTTTTTTCCCAAGCTTTTGTTATATAAATTATAAACTGTAGTAGAGTCTGAGATTTTATGGGAGTTATTTAATCTTTGATTTTTAGCATAAAAATGTTGTGATGTTGTGTTCTGTTTTTAAATTGCTGTTTATAAACAATTTGTATGGCACCCAGAGCCTTTGGGATTGGGCATCTTTTAAATACATTTTGCCTTGCCTTATCACTTTGACAATCTCTTCGGCGGCCGGAAAATGGGTCTCTGGATCTGAACCGGCTGATTTTTCTTTTCTTTTCCTTTTTGTAGGAACCGATCCCTCAGGATTGGCTCTTCTCTTGCCTGAAGAAGTATCATCCTGGTCAGAGGGCGCTCCCTCAGGTTCAGTCGGAACCAAACCGGGCTGGCCATCTGGGTCAGCAGACTTCTCGGCCTCCATATCCCTAAGCCTACCTAATTTTTTTCCAGGGTAGATTTAGGGAAATTTTTACAGATTTGGCAGTCTGAATCGAGGTGGTCAAACCCCAGACAATAAACACAGGTGGTGTGGGGATCAGCCTTAGCAAAGACCTCCCCACACACACTGCAGTGTTGAAACCCAGTGGGTCCGGTTTTTCTTTTGGGTTTCTCAGACGTAGCCATCCTAACCACAAACTTACCCTTTTTATGGCAAACAACCAGGCAAGACACCCTTATTGGTTTCTAACCGTGTCACTGGTATTGGAAAAAAACACAAGAAAATGCAGTTTTCTTAAAACCGATAAGGGCCGGTAACCACACTCTAAGTTTAGAAACAAAGACAGAATATATAATTCACTAAACGGCCGGTTCTGCCGAACCAGTAGAAAAATCAATTTTTACAACTTCCACAAGTTTACTATGTTTAGTTCACTACCTAGTACTTACTGTACCACAGACAGAGATCTGAACCAAAACTTGCGAAAAATAATTGGTAAAACCGAGGACTTTAACTGACTTTCGAACCGCGAGCAAAGCAGAAATCTCTGGAGCGCCCGTTCAGTTAGGCGGAGTAAAGAATCTGACGGTTGTGCTTCAAAGTGCAGCAGACAGAGGTTTGAACAGAGCTCGAGTTCAACGTTCTATGCTCTGCATAGAAATTAACACTCTGCTCTCCAAGGCAGTTTGAGTGCTGGGGCTAACTGTAATAGTCAGAATACAGCAAGACTTCATGTTGTTTGAATCACGGTTTGAAAAAAACGATTCAAACTAGACTGAACCGAAGCGCAGGAGGACTCTCCGGAGCAACTTCACAGTAAGGCGGAGTAAAGAATCTAACGGTTACACTTCAGAGTATCACAGATAGAGGTTTGAAAACCAAGCTCGAGCTCAATATTCTATGCCTTTGCATAAAGTTAACCCTTTACTCTCCAGAGCAGTTCAACTGCTGGGGCTAACTATATATATCAGAATACAGCAAGACTTCATGTTGTTTAAACCAAGATAAAAAAATCCTCCAAGAAGGGTGGAAGGAGAAAGAAGAGCTCACTTAGGACAGAAGTCCATTCAGGATTGTCCTGCCAAAAGCTGGATGTTGCCTGGTATGGACAAAAAAATTACTCACCTTAGTAATGTTGTTTCTTCTAATGGAGTCTTGCTGTATTATGACTATTGCAGTTTGTCCCACCATTAGAACTGCTCCGGAGGTGAAAGAGTTAACTTCCATGCCAGGCATGGAACTTGGAGCGCGAGCTCGGTTAGAAAGAAAAAATTACTCACCTTAGTAATGTTGTTTCTTCAAATGGAGTCTTGCTATATTATAGACATTAGCAGTTTGATCCAGCTCTAGAACTGCCCGGAGTGAAATGGTTAAAACCATTCCAAAATAGAATTTTGGCACGAAGAGCAGCTCTATCTGTGTCATTTCAAACTTGAACTGTCAGATCTTTATGAGCCAAACTCACTAAGGTCTGTGTGGAAGCTGTAACTACACTAGCCAAATGGCTGCCTAAATAATAACAACCATTGATGGTCCCAACACCCAAGACTCAAGTCAGGGGACCAGAAATACTAACACCATTCTAATAATATGAAAATGGAACATAAGTATAATAAAACACACACGCAGCATGCACATACACACCCCAAAGTCCCAAAGGGGACAAAATGCTAACAGGACATAAGTAGTGCCTACACTAAGTTGCCGCACCACACCAAGTAGAGGTTCTGAGAGGGCAGGTTGGGAGGTCTATAATATAGCAAGACTCCATAGAAGAAACAACATTACTAAGGTGAGTAATTTTTTCTTCAAACAACATGAAGTCTTGCTATATTATAGACATTAGCAGAATACACAGCAGTACCTCCATGGAGGAGGGGCAGAACCTACTTAGGGAATAGGCTCTGAAGAACAGCTGTGCCAAACCGAGCATCTCTCCTGGCCTGGACATCCAGGGAGTAATGCTTGGTAAAAGTGTGTACCGTTTTCCAAGTAGCAGCCTGGCAAATCTCTAATAAAGGGATATCTCTGGCAGCAGCTAGAGACACAGCTGTACCCCTGGTAGAATGAGCCCTCAAACCGGGGCTCTGCCCACTTTCTGATAACAAAATTGGATACAAGAGACAATCCACCTGGCTATTGATCTCTTTAGTGGCAGGTTTGCCTTTCCAACTTCACCATAGGTAAGGAAAAGTTGGAGGGATTCGAACCTGTGACCTTTGGTACGCTCTATATAATAACTAAGAGCTCTCTTAACATCCAGGTGTGCAACCTCCTCTCACCGAAGGGAGTGATCAGTGAAAAATACTGGAAGGAGATAGATTGATTAAGATGGAAATCTGAAACCACCTTAGGCAAAAACTTCCTATTAGTCCTAAGGACTGCCTTATCTCTGTGGAAAGAAATAAAGTCAGTCTCCACTGACAAGGCTTGCAATTCACTTATACGTCTGGCGAAGTGATAGCCACTAGAAAACAATTTTCCAAGTTAGGTATTTAAGCTCTGCAGAAGACAGAGGTTCAAAGGGGTTGCATTAACTGGGCAATGCAAACATTAAGGTCCCAAGCAGGGGCCGGTTCCCAAAGGGAGGATTAGTATGAGTAATCCTTAAAAACTTGGAAAACACAGGATGAGAGGAAAGAGGGATGACTTTCCTGCTGACACAAAAGCAGACACAGCTGCCAAATGAACTCTCAGGGTAGCTGGTCTGAGACCCAAGGAATTAAGATGTACCATGTAATCTAACAAAATGGGCAATTCAGCAGATTCTGGGGAAATATTTTTCCTAGCACACCAAATGGAAAACCTTTTCCATTTAGAACTATAAGTAAGCACTAGTGGAAGGCTTTCTGGAAGCCTTTAGGATCTCAAGAACACCCTGAGAGAGTGTAAATCAGCAAATCCCCAACCCTCAAGAGCCAGGCCTTGAGGTTGAGGGATTTGAGGTCCGGATACCAAACCCTTCCCTGGGCACAAGTCAACAGATTGTGATTCCTGGGGAGGCACAGGGGAAGATGGACTGTCAGAGACAGAAGGGGTGGGTACAAGGGCTGCCTGGCCCAATCCGGGGCAATCAGAATCACCCTGCAAGGCTGAGATCTGATTTTGACTAGTACTTTGAATAGGAGAGGAAAGGGGGGGAAGCATAGAGGAACTTCCCCTCCCAATCCAGAAGAAGGGCTTCCAGGGAACTGAGCCCAGCACTGGAGGCCTGCAACAGAACAGAGGAAGTTTGTGATTGTCTGGGGCTGCAAAAGATCTATCTGAGGGATGCCCCACCTGGCAAAAACTATCCCAGCACTTGAGGATCCAGGACCATTCGTGATGGCCCTGGGAAATCCTGCTGAGGGCATCCGCTAGGACATTGTCCTTCCTGGAAGATGAACTGCTATGAGGGAAGTGTTCAGGAATAGGCCAGAGACCACAACTCATTGCCTCGGTGCACAAGGTCAAGACCGAGTGCCCCCGCTTGTTGATGTACCACATTGTTGTGGTGTTGTCTGTTCTGAATTGTATCACCTTGTCGGACAGATGCAGAAAAAGCTTGAAGAGCTAAAAGACAGCTCTGAGTTCCAGCAAATTGATGTGGAGCAGAGATTCCTGGGGACCAAACTCCCTGAGTGGAAAGGTCGCCCATGTGGGCTCCCAGCCCAGAAGGGAAGCATCTGTAGTGAGAGTCAAGTCGTGAGAAGGGGAAATGAAGGGACCCCGGCTCTAAATTGCTCTGATCCTGCCACCACTGGAGAGCTAGGATCAAGGTTCGAGTCACTGGGACCAACTTGAAAGGGGTCTCTCTCTGAGACCAACAGGTTCTCAAGTAGTGAAACTGAATGTCTCTCATCTGAAATCTGGCTCCCTGCACAACAGCTGTGGATGCAGCCATGTGCCCCAGGAGCTGCAGAAAGTGTCTTGCTGGTCGAGAGACCTGCAGAGTGAAGGAAGAGGCCAGAGCCACTAAATTCCTTACCCTTTCTGGGGGAAGAAAGGCTCTGGCTAGCTTTGTGTCCACTTCTGCCCCTATAAAGGTGAGTACCTGGACTGGTTCAAGAACCGACTTTGGTAGGTTTAGCAGAAAACCCAGGGAGGTGAGAAGCTGCTGGGTGACCTGCAGGTGAGATTTTACCTGTTCTGGGGACTGGCCTACAATGAGCCAGTCGTCTAGATAGGAAAACAGCAATCCTCTGCCTCCTTAAGTGGGCCACTGCCACTGCTAGACACTTTGTGAATACCCTTGAGCAGAGGTAAGGTCAAGGGCATTGCTCTGAACTGAAATGACCTGAGGGCAGTTCGAACCTGAGGTACTTTCAAGGGGATCTTCTGATTAGGACATGGAAATAGGCATCCTTGAGGTCCAGGGAGGCTAGCCAGTCCCCTGGCCTTAGGGAAGGTAAAATCATTGCCAGAGTTACCATTTTGAACTTTGGTTTCAAAAGATGCTTGTTCAGATATCTGAGAGCTAAAATGGGCCGCCACTCTCCTGTCTTTTTTGGGGTAAGGAAGTATCTAGAATACAGACCCCTGCCCTGATGCAGGGGAGGAACCCTTTCACTGCTCTGAGAGCTAACAGGGATGAGACCTCTGTTTCCAGAGCGAGGGTCTCTGAAGCACTTGCAGAAAAAGTCTGCTTCTCAACTTGGGAAACTTTTTGAAGCTGAGAACCAGACCCTGGCTTACTACTTCCAGAACCCACTTGTCTGAGGTTAAAGAAGCCCAATTCTGACTGAAGTAAGCCAGCCTGCCCCCCACTGGTACAGGAGAATCGGCCCTGGGCACCCCATCAGGGTGCCTGTTTCGCAGGAGCTTTAGGCTGGGGGGTGGGAGCAGGTCTGCCCACCCCTCGTCTGCCCCTGCCTCTGAAGAAGCACCTCTGAGCATAGGCAGAGGAGGCCTGAGTCTGGTAGAAAGGCCTGTGAAAAGGCCTACCCCTACCCCTGGGGGCATGCCTTTGAGTAGTGGCTTGCCGCTCCTTAGCCTGGGCACTCTTGTAAGTAGTCCTATATTCATCCATCTTCTTCATGTAGTTCTCTGTCTGCTCTCCAAACAGAGAATTTCCCACCACAGGAAAATCCATAGCCTTAGTCTGGGTATCCTGTGACAAACTAGTACACCTGAGCCAGGCCAACCTACTTAAAAGCTACAGATGTGGCCATGACCCTAGAGGAAACATCATTAACATCCACAGCAGCATGAAACTGAACCTTAGAGGCTTCAATGCCATCAGCAGCCACCTGTTCTAGTTCACTAGTCAGCTGGCCATGGGCCTGCTTGGCCAATTGCATAACAGTATCCCATCTAGATTTCTGATACCTAGCTACATAAGCCATAATTTGCTTGCCTGAGTCCCAGAGAGGCTGCCATATACTGTTTTTTTGCCATGGCATCAATCTTCCTGGAATCCTTGTCGGGAGGATGTGAGGCCAAGGAAATTAGTTTATCACAGGCAGCAGCCTGAACTACCCCAACATGACTGCATTGTTGAGAAAGGAATTCTGTATCAGGGCCTGACAATGTATACCTTCTGTCCATCTTTTATCTACAGGAGGCACAGAATTAGGAGCTTTTAAAATTTTAATTGGTTGTTTCCTAAAAGACTTATGTAAAGGAATAGACAATCTCCTAGACTCTGGATATCCATCATTTCTACAAAATCAGGCTCCTCTCTCATCCACAGCCTCTTCTAAAGAAAGCTGAGGGTTTCAGCAACTTTTTTATAAACATAAAATGAGATGGGGACTCAGACAGCATAGGGGAGATTCTAAAGGTCTGTCTGGGAGATGTCCGGTTCACAGGCACACCCAGACCTTCCCAGCCACATTCATACTGTTCATAATCCTCCTCCCTCCTCTGGTTCATAAAATTCCTCAATATCATAATCCTGAACCACTGGGACCAGACGAACCGACCTTTACCAGATAGTGGTGGTTCGGACGGACCCTGAGACAGTGACTGGACAATTTGTATGGCTTTTATATCTCTGCAGCAGTTGGAGAAGGAAATTTGGACCCAGACCTGCTGATTTTCTTGTTTTCTTTACTGGAATTGGTTCCTCAGAACCAGCTTTTCTTTTGCCCGAGAAGTCTGGCCTGGTCAGAGGGTACTTCTCTGGTTCGGTTAGCACCGAACCGGCTGGCCATCCGGCCAGCGGACTTTTGGGCCTCTGTTCCCGAGCCTGCCCAATCTTTTTTCCAGGGTGGCTGCAGGAAATTCTTACATACCTGGCAGTCTGACTGGAGGTGGTCAAACCCAGACAATAAACATATGGTGTGTGGTTCAGCCTTGGCAAAACCTCCCACAAACATCACAGTGTTGAAACCCAGTGGGCCGGTTTTTCTTTTCGGTTTCTCAGACATAATGCCAGCCTAACCAAACACTTGCCCTTTTAAGCAGTGCCAGGCAAGACACCATATAGGTTCTAACCATTAATCACGGGTGTTGGAAAAGTAATAAATCCGGTGTTTTTAGAACCGATAAGAATCGGGAACCGTGACTCTAAAATAGTAACTTTTAGTTTTAAATGAGTTTTAACCCACTGATCGGTTCAAAACCGAACCGATAACTTACAAGTTCCAACAGACAAAACCTCTATTACTTCACAGTTACCACAGATAGAGCTTGAACCGAACGGTTTTATGTTAAAATAAAACTATTCTCGTTAAATCCAACCAAGAAAACACTTTTTAAACCGAGAAATGAACCAAGCAGAAGGAGAAATCTCCAGAGCGACTGTTCGCTGAGGCGGAGTAAAGAATCTAACAGTTCAAGTTTGAAATGACACATATAGAGCTGCTCTCGTGCCAAAATTCTATTTTGGAATGGTTTTAACCATTTCACTCCGGGGCAGTTCTAGAGCTGGATCAAACTGCTAATGTCTATAATATAGCAAGACTTCATGTTGTTTGAAAGCTCTGTCTGGAAGATTTCAAACTGAAACTGTCAGATCTTTACGAGCAAAACTCAGTAAGGTTCTGTGTGGAAGCTGTAACCTACACTAGCCAACTGGCTACTTAAATGTTAACACATTTTCCTGGTCCCAACACTAAGACTCAAGTCAGGGGACCAGAAAATAAGATAAGATAAGATAAGATAATATAAAACACAACACCCAAACACCCCAAAAAGAAGGGGTGGAAAACAAAAAATGGGCATCAAAAAGTGCCAACACTGGAATGCCCACCCCATACCCCAAGTAGAAGTTCTGAGAGGGGCAGGCTGGGGAGGAGGTCATAATATAACAAGACTCCATTAGAAGAAACAGCATTACTAAGGTGAGTAATTTTTCTTCAAACAACATGAAGTCTTGCTATATTATGACTATTGCAGAATACACAGTAGTACCTCCATGGAGGAGGGACAGAACCTACTTAGGGAATAGGCTCTGAAGCACGGCTGTGCCAAACCGAGCATCCCTCCTGGCCTGGATATCCAGGGAGTAATGATTGGTGAAAGTGTGTACCGTTTTCCAAGTAGCTGCTTGACATATCTCTAAGATAGGGATGTCTCTGGCAGCAGCTAGAGACGCAGCTGTACCTCTGGTAGAGTGAGCCCTCAGGCCTGAAGGGGGAACCTTATCCAGTTTTTGATAGCAAAATTGGATACAACAGAGAATCCACCTGGCAATGGATCTCTTAGTGGCAGTTTCCCTTTCAACCTCACCATAATTGAGAAATAGTTGGAGGTTCGAACCTGTGACCTTGGTACGCCTCTATGTAGTAACTTAGGCCCTCTTAACATCTAAGTTGTGCAACCTCCTCTCACCAGAGGAGGAATGATCAGTGAAGAACACTGGAAGGAGAGATTGATTAATGTGGAAATCTGAAACCACCTTAGGCAAAACTTCCTGTTAGTCCTGAGGACTACCTTATCCCTGTGAAAGGAAATAAAGTCAGTCTCCACTGACAAAGCTTGCAACTCACTTATGCGCCTGGCAGAAGTGATGGCTACTAGAAAAACAGTTTTACAAGTCAAGTACTTAAGCTCTGCCGAAGACAGAGGTTCAAAGGGGGGTTGCATCAGCTGAGCAATGCAAACATTAAGATCCCAGGCAGGAGCAGGGTCCCTGAAAGGTGGATTAGTATGAAGTAATCCTTTGAAAAACTTGGAAAATACAGGGTGAGCGGAAAGAGAATAGGGCTTTCCTGCTGAAATAAAAGCAGAGACAGCTGCCAAATGCACTTTCAGGGTAGCTGGTCTCAGTCCCAAAGAATTAAGATGGACCATATAGTCCAAAACAATGGGCAAATCAGCAGATTCCGGGGAAATATGCTTCCCAGAATACCATATGGAAAACCTTTTCCATTTAGAGTTATAAGTAGCCCTAGTGGAAGGCTTCCTAGAAGCTTTCAGGATTTCGAGAACACCTTGAGAAAGGTGTAGGTCAGCAAATTCTAGCTCCTCAAGAGCCAGGCCTTGTGGTTAAGGGATTTGAGATTCGGATACCAAACTCTCCCCTGGGCACAAGTTAACAGGTTGTGGTTCCTGGGGAGACACAGGGGAAGATGGACTGCTAAGGACAGAAGGAGTGGGTGCCAGGGCTGCCTGGCCCAATCTGGAGCAATCAGAATCATCTTGCAGGGCTGAGATCTGATTTTGACTAGCACCTTGAACAGGAGAGGGAAGGGGGGAAGGCATATAGAAACTTCCCCTTCCCAATCGAGGAGAAAGGCATCCAGGGGGACTGAGCCCAACATTGGGGGCCTGCAACAAAGAAGTGGAAGTTGATGATTGTCTGGGGCTGCAAAAAGATCTATCTGAGGGGTGCCCCATCTGGCAAAAACTATCCCCAGTACTCGGGGATCCAGTGACCATTCGTGATGGCCCTGGGAAATCCTGCTGAGAGCATCTGCCAGGACATTGTCCTTGCCTGGGAGGTGAACTGCTATGAGGGAAGTGTTCAGGGAATAAGCCAGAGACCACAACTTCGATTGCCCTCGGTGCACAAGGTCAAGACCGAGTGCCTTTGTTTGTTGATGTACCACATTGTAGTGGTGTTGTCTGTTCTGACCTGTACCACTTTGTTCTGAACAGATGCAGAAAAACCTGAAGTGCTAGAAAAACAGCTCTGAGTTCCAACAGATTGATGTGGAGCAGAGATTCCTGAGGGGACCACAATCCCTGGGTGGAGAGGTCGCCCATGTGAGCTCCCCATCCCAAAAGGGACGCATCTGTAGTAAGGGTCAAGGAGTGAGATAGAGGGATGAAGGGGACCCCTTGTCTCAGATTGCTCTGATCCTGCCACCACTGAAGGGCCTGGATCAGGGTTTGAGTCACTGGGATCAACTTGGATAGGGGATCTTTTCTTTGAGACCAAAAGGCTCTCAAGTGGAGCTGAATGTCCCTCATCTGAAATCTTGCTCCTTGCACTACAGCTGTGGAAGCAGCCATGTGTCCTAGGAGCTGTAGAAAATGCCTTGCTGGTCGAGAGACCTGCAGAGTGAAGGAGGAGGCCAGGGCCACCAGGTTCCTTACCCTTTCTAGGGGAAGGAAGGCTCTGGCCTGCTTGTGTCCAGTTCTGCACCTATAAAGGTGAGTACCTGGACAGGTTCCAGAACTGACTTTGGAAGATTGAGAAGAAAGCCCAGAGAGGTAAGTAGCTGCTAGGTAACTTGCAGGTGTGATTTGACTCTGGTCTGGAGACTGACCCACAATGAGCCAGTCGTCTAGGTAGGGAAAGATGGCAATCTTGCCTTCTTAAATGAGCAACTGCTACTGCCAGGCATTTTATGAAAACCCTTGGGGCAGAGGTAAGGTCGAAGGGCATTGCTCTGAACTGGTAATGGCCTGAAGGCAGTTCGAATCTGAGGTACTTTCGGTGGGAGCTTCTGATAAGAACATAGAAGTAGGCATCCTTGAGGTCCAGGGAAGCTAGCCAGTCCCCTGGCCTTAGAGAAGGTAAAATCATTGCCAGAGTCACCATTTTGAATTTGGGTTTTAAAAGGTGCTTGTTCAGATATCTTAGGTCCAGAAATGGCCGCCATTCTCCTGTCTTTTTTGGAGTAAGGAAGTACCTGGAGTACAGACCCTTGCCCTGGTGTAGGGGAGAAACCTTTCTACAGCTCTGAGAGCCAGGAGGGTTGAGGCTTCTGTTTCCAAAGCAAAAGTCTCTAGAGGATTTGCAGGTGGAAAAGATCTGATTGTCATCTTTGAAAGTTTTTGAAGCTGAGAATTAGACCCTGGCTTACTACTTCCAGGACCCACTTGTCTGATGTTAAAGACTCCAGTCCTGAACGGTAAGCCAGCCTGCCCCCTACAGGTAATGGAGAACGGCCCTGGGCACCCCATCAGGGTGCCTGTTTGGCAGGGGCTTTAGGCTGAGGGTGGAGCAGGCCTGCTTGCACCCCTGTCTGCCTCTCCTCTGAAGAACCCCTCTGAGCATAAGCCGAAGAGGAGGCCTGGTTTGGTAAAAGGCCTGTAGGCCTGCCTCTACCCCGGGGTTGTCTTGAGGAGTGGCTTGCCGCTCCTTGGCTTGTGCACTCTATAAGTGGTTCTATATTCATCCATTTTTTCATATAATTCTCTGTCTGCTCCCCAAACAGAGAATTTCCCACCACAGGAAAATCCATCGCCTTAGCCTGGGTATCCTGTGACAAACTAGTACACCTGAGCCAAGCCAATCTACGAAAGACCACAGATGTAGCCATGACTCTAGAGGATACATCATTAGAATCCACTGCAGCATGGAATTGCACCTTGGATGCCTCAATACCATCAGCAGCCACCTGCTCCAGCTCCTTGGCAAGCTGGCCAGGGGCCCTGTTTGGCTAAAGCCATGACAGTATCCCATCTAGATTTTTGGTATCTTGCCACATAAGCCATATAATTTGCTTGTCTGAGTCCCAAGAACGCTGCCATGTATTGTTTTTTAGCCATGGCATCAATCTTCCTGGAGTCCTTGTCAGGAGGATGTGAAGCCAGGGGATTATTAGCCTTATCACAGGCTGCAGCCTGAACTACCCCAACATGGCTGCATTGCTGTGAAAGAAATTCTGTATCAGGACCTGACAAAGTGTACCTCCTGTCCATCTTTTTGTCCACAGGAGGCACAGAATTAGGAGCTTTTAAAATTTTTATTGTTTGTTTCCTAAATGATTTATGTAAAGGAATAGACAATCTCCTGGACTCTGGGATATCCATCATTTCCACAAAGTCAGGTTCCTCTTGCTCATCCACAGCTTCCTCCAATGGGAGCTGGAGGCTTTCAGCAACTTTTTTATAAAACAGAAAATGAGAAGGGGACTCAGAAAGGCTAGGGGGAGATTCTAAAGGTCTGTCTGGGGAGATGTCCGGTTCAATGGGCACATCCAGACCCTCAAAGTCACATTCACACTGTTCATAATCATCCTCCCCCTCCTCTGGTTCATAAAACTCTTCAATATCATATTCTTGAACCGCTGGAACCGGCCGAACCGACCTTTTGCTAGATAGTGTCGGGTTCGGACGGAACCGGAGAAAGTGACTGGACAATTTGGATTGTTTAGCTATCTCTGCAGCAGTTGGAGAAGGAATTTTGACTCCACACCTGCTGATTTTCTAGTTTTCTTTGCTGGAACTGGCTCCTCAGAGTCAGCTTTTATGCTTGCACGAGGAAGTCTCAGCTCCTGGTCAGGAGGGGCACTCCTCCGGTTTGATTGGCACCAACCGGGCTGGCCATCCGGTCAGCGGATCTTTCGCTCTCGCTCCCTGAGCCTACCAACTCTCTTATCTAGGGTAGCTGCAGGAAATTCTCACAAATCTGGCAGTCTGAATTGAGGTGGTCAAACCCTCAGACAATAAACATATAGTGTGTGGGTCGCCTTGGCAAGGCTTCCCACAGACACTACAGTGCTGAAACCCAGTGGGCCGGTTTTTCTTTGGGTTTCTCAGACATAATGCCAGCCTAACCAAAAACTTGCCCTTTTTCCGCAGTGCCAGGCAAGACACCCCTTATCGTTCCCAAACCGTATTTGTTGGTCGTGGGAAAACGAATGAAACTGCTTTTAGAACCGATAAGAACCGGAACTGCACTCAAAAGCTTTTAAATGCTTGAGAATAAAGTTTTAAAACAACCTGATCGGTTCGAACCGAACCAATAAACATTTACAAGTTCCACACAGAAATAAACCTGTCTATTACTTACAATACCACAGACAGAGCTTGAACCGATCAGTTTGCGGTTAAAATAATAATAATCGCGGTTGAATTTGACCGAGAAAAACTGTTTTAAACCGAGAAATGAACCGAGCAGTAGGAGGAATCTCCGGAGCGACTGTTCAGTGAGGCGGAGTAAAGAATCTGACAGTTTGAGTTTGAAATCTTCCAGACAGAGCTTTTCTAACCGAGCTCGCGCTCCAAGTTCCATGCCTGGCATGGAAGTTAACTCTTTCACCTCCCGGAGCAGTTCTAATGATGGGACAAACTGCAATAGTCATAATATAGCAAGACTTCATGTTGTTTGAAATCCAAAGCATAGTGCTTCACAAAGGTGTACACTGAGCTCCAAGTAGCAGCATTGCAGATGTCTGAAATGGGCATGTTTCAAATTTCTGCCAGAGATGCCCGCAACAGCCCTGGCAGAATGAGCGTATACTCTGCCTTCGAGTTTAACCTGTGCCATGGAGTAGCACTGGCAAAGACATGCTACTAGCCATGCCGAAATACATCTGATAGCAACAGGCTGACCCAGCTGGGCTATGCTGAAAGAACCAATAGCTGTTTAGATTTGCGGATCTCTTTAGTTTTGTCTATGTAGAACTGCAAAACCCTTTTAACATCCAGAGAAAGTAGGATACGGTCTCCTTTATTCTGGAAGATTGCGAAGTAGGTCGGAAGAACCAAGGGCTGGTTCAGATGGAATTCCAAGACTACTTTAAGGAGAAACTTAGGGTGAGTTCTAAGAACCACCTTGTCTTTGAGAAATACAGTATACAGGGGGTCTGTGACCAGTGCATGTATTTCAGACACTCTGCAAGCGGAGGTAATAGCCACAAGGAAGGCAATATTCCAGGTCAGGAACTTAAGCTCACAAGGTGCTAGGGGCTTGAAAGGTTTACGAGTGAGCATGTCTAGCACAAGGTTAATGTCCCAGGTGGTTACCGGTTTTCTGATTGGTGGCCTAGTGTGAAGTATACCTTTAAGGAACCTCTTAACCAAAGGTAACTGAGCCAGAGACATGGCGTGTACAGGCTTGTGGTATGCTGAGATCCCGCAGAGGTGAACCTTCATGATTAAGTATTGCAGTCATGTATTTGACAGGTCCAGAAGATACTCCAGGACTTTGTTAGGTGGCAGGAGAAGGGGTCCAGGGAGGACTTTGCACACCAGATGGAGAACCATTTCCACTTTGCCATGTAAGCTTTCCTAGCAGCTGGCTTGCGTGATGCTAGGAGAATGCCTGAGACCCTAAGTGAAACGTCAAACCTACTCACTTCTATCACCTCAGGAGCCATGCATGGAGGTGGAGGGATCTCAGGCTGGGATGGACCACAAGGCTCTGGGTCAGTAGGTCTGTTTGAAGTGGAAGCTGTCTCGGTGAAGTTTCCGATAATCCATTGATCAATGGAAACCAAATCTGATGAGGCCAGAATGGGGCGATGAGGATCAATCTGCCCCCTTGTGCCTCCAGCTTGAGCCGTACCCTCTGAACTAAGGGAAGAGAAGGAAATGCATACAGAAAGTGTCTTGTCCACTGCAGTCTGAATGCATCCTGACAGGAAATGCCAGGTTCTGGATTTCTGGAGAAGAATAGAGGAAGTTTTATGTTGAGTGGAGGATGCAAAAAGGTCCAGGTCCGGTGTTCCCCACTCTTTGAAGAGCAACTGCACAACATTTGTGTCAAGAGACCACTCACGAGGATCCATTTCCATTCTGCTGAGATGATCTGCTAGATCGTTCTGCACTTCTGGAAGGTAAATCGCTTGGATCGGGGCTTTGCGCTCCAGGCACCATTCCCACACTCTTACCACTTCCCTGCACAAGGGGTAAGAGTGTGCTCCACCCTGTTTGTTGATGTAGTACATCACTGCTTTATTGTCCATTTGAAGGAGAATGATCTTGTGACAGAGAATGTCCTTCAAAGCTTGGACTATATACAGGACAGCTCTCATTTCTAGGATATTTATGTGGAGTTGAGACTCGTCCTGATACCATCCACCTTGGGTTTGGAGATCTTGACAATGAGCTCTCCATCTGAGTAGGGATGCATCCATGGTGATGGAGATCTGAGATTCCAGTGGGGCAAAGGGAAACCCTTTCAAAAGGTTGTCCTCTTGAGTTCATCAGGTGAGTGACCATTTTAGAGGTTCCGTTACCTTGATGTGAAAGGGCTGGGGATGTGTGGTTGGGGACCACTGAGTGCTGAGCATCCACTGAGTAGTCCTCATGTGAAGATGAGCCAGAGGCACAGTGAACACTGAGGATGCCATGAGACCCAGCAACCACTGCATTGAGAGGGCTCGAAATGAGTCATTCTCTCTGATGAAGTGGGCCATCTGAAGGATGTCACTCCTCCTGTCCTTTGGAAGAAGGGCTGCTATGAAGAGGAGCTGTTGGGAGGATTGTAGTTGCGATTTTCCTAGATTCAACAGAAATCCCATGGACGTGAAGAACTTGGAAGCCGTAGCTATGGCTTCCTGTGTCGCTTGTCTGGAGGGGCTTGCTAGTAGCCAGTAGTCCCGATACGGAAACACTTGGATTCTGAGTTTCCTGAGATGCACTGTGAGAACCGAAAAGCACTCTGCAAAGACTTGAGGCGCCGAGGATAGCCCAAAGGGCAGGACCCTGAATTGGTAGTGCTGACCCAATGCTACAAATCAGCGATACTTGTGGTGGTTTGGGTGTATGAGAACATGTTGGTAGGCATCCTGCATGTCCAGGGAGGCCAGCCAATCATTTTGATGAATCAGAGGTAAAAGAGTGCCGAGTGATACCATCTTGTATTTCTCCTTGTAAAGTAATCTGTTTAACTTTCTTAGATCGAGAATAGGGTGCATACTGCCTATTTTCTTTGGAACTAAGAAGAAATGGGAGTAGAAACCTGTGTTCCATTAATTCAATGGAAATACTTCTACTGCCCTGTTGTTCAGAAGGCCTTGAATCTCAGAAGCAAGATGGTCTGACTGGGAGACAGACAGCTTGAGCTGTAGTTTGGGTGGATGATCCGGAGGGGTTTCCAAAAGATGTAGAGAGTAACCCTCGCGAATTATCATGAGCACCCATTTGTCTGATGTGACTGACTTCCACTGGTTGTAAAATCGAGTCTGATGCCCTCCTATTGCCAAGAAAAAGTTCCCCTCAGACAGCTGAGGTGGGACTTGGGCCAGCATCTCAGAGGGTGGCACTAGGCGATTTCGGGCCTTGTGCCTTCTGCTGCATTTTCTTTTGTGGCTGGGGGGCTTGATTTTTGTTAAAGCCCCCTCTACCATTGCCACAAAAGGACTGACCGTTATGAAACTGTCACCGGTTCCTGCCCCGTTAAGGGGCTGCTGAGGGCAGCCTGGCCATTTTGATAGCCATTCTAGTTTCCTGTGTGGCCTCTAGTGCCTGCTTGACCTGAGGGCCAAACAGATAAGTTCCATCAAATGGTAAACTCATAATTCTCTGTCGGGCATCATTTGTGAATCCCGATGTTCATAACCACAAGTGACGGGTGCATATACCAGCTGCTGCTGCCCTAGAAGCACTGTTGAAGACATCCATAGCAGACTTAAGTTGCTGATTGTTGGACTCAATGCCCCTAGTAATGATCTGGAGAAGCACTGTGTTGATGTCCAACTCCGGAAGAGCTTCCACAGTGGCTTTGAGTGAATGCCAGAGGGTGTACTCATACTGACAGAAATAACCCCGGTAGCTAGCAATGTGCATACCCAGAGTAGAGGCAGTGAAAACTCACTTCCCCAAGGTGTCAATCTTACGAGATTTCTTGTTTACTGGTTGTGCCGTAGATTCCAAGGACATCTTTATCATTCTCTGCCAAGACAACTATAGCATCAGCAAAGGCTTGAGAGGCCAAGACAGGTCGATCCTTGGAGGGACGCGTACTTCCGGTCTATGGATTTAGCCGCAGAAGGAACAGGCGCCACCAATTGTGAGAGTGTCTCAAAAGAGGACTGCACCACAGGAGTCAATTCCACAGGAATATCCGGAATGTGCAGATACTGCAGATGCAGCAATTTCCTGGGATCAATCTCTGAAGTCTGGAAAGAGAGAGTGGAATTCGTGTTCTTTAGTAGAGACTTAAAGGAAAGGTCCTTGACCAGAGGTTCCACTGAAGGATGGGGTTTATTTGCCACTCCGAGAGAAGAAGGATCGTCAAAGTTGTCTCCCTAATCAAAGATCAGGATCAAGCTCAATATCGTCTCCTACTAGTCCAGGAGGGATAGTGTGTAAAGGAATAGGAGAAAAAAGAGGAGGAAGTGCTCTGCGAATCGGAGTCAAAATCCCTGGCACCCTAGGTGATGCCAAGTGCGCAGACAGTGCCAGCACAGGATGCGGCGCTGAAAGGAAAGACGGTGCTGGCCCAGGAAGCGGTGTCTAGTGCAGCACCACCAAGACAGGAGTCGAAAGCGGCACCGCCCTAGGCACAGCAGAAACACCAGAGGGCCCCAACCCAACTCCTGGAGTCAAGGAGGAAGATCTGAAAAAATTAGTAGGAGAAAATGGTACCTGTTCTGGCCCCTGCATCACAGCCATATGAGGGGGAAAGCACCAGAGCACAGCGTCAACAGCACCAGAGAAGGCGCCGCCATAACTAGGAAGTCCCAACAGCCCTGCTTGTAGGTTCGAAAGTGTTAAGCCCAAAGGTCCTGGAGATAGACCCACAGGCTTGGACAGGTGGGACAACCGCCGAACCCACTACTGCATAAGAGCTGCCCAAAAATGAAACTGCTCACCGGAAGAGGGGAGGGACAACGGAGTCGAGGATGTCAGTCACCAGGAACAGAGGCCGTACGGGATCCCGGAGGAATCAGAGTCGGAACCCTGCCCCTTGTCACTGACAACTGATGCACAGACATACCAAGGGTGACCTCAAGCGGTATAATTTCTTCTTCAACTGGGAGGTTGAAGAAGAACTCGAGGCTGAGCAGTGCCAAGTCCTCGATGAAGATCGAGAATGGAACCGCTTCTTTTTGTGCTTTCATGATGACCGCCCATCCCCCCGAGCACCGGACTGCCTGTAGTCAGACCCCACCTCCATAGAGGGCGGCGGACTAGACCCAGCCTTGCTAAAAACACAGCTTTCATGCAAAGTCTCCCTACCATCAATGGCCCCATTCATGGTTAACTCCATTGAAGGCGGGCTGAAGAAGACTTCTTCATTGACGAAAATCTACTTTTTTTTTAAAACACTGAATTACTAAAAATAAATAAAACTAATCAGCACTGAATGACTATAGCTGCTGTCATAGAGACATGACGATTTGACTCCCAGCGGGCAAGCAACTTCGTCACTGAAGCGCACTCAACGGCAGGAAAAAAGGAACTGAGGCGCTGAGACAGGATGGCCAGTTTTGAAAAGAAAAAGCTGACACAGAGAAGATGCAATACCCTCCCCCTCTTTTGGGTTTCTGCTTTCACTCTATCCTGTCTCCTTCTGCTTATTCAATCTATCCTAATTTTCTTGTCAGGGTGGCCAACCTGGCAATTCTCTACTTTGCTTTACTATCACTTTTGCCCTGGTATTAAAACAAAAGACAAATAAAAGGCTATAAATTTTCATGGGACAGATAGGGAACGCGCCCCTCATCTCTCTGTCCATGCAAAGGTTATAACCGGTTATTTGTTCCAAAACAAGTTGGTTTAACCATATACAATTGTAAAGAAAGGTTGTTACCTAGAATTCTGTTTCATTTGGAAAGGTCCTTCTACAGGGCAAGCTGCCTCTGAAATGGCAGGTTATATAGATACAGTGGAATGTGATGTCACAAAGGAGGAGGGGGTGCTGTGAAAACCACACCCCTTCCCTTTACTATATAAACCCTCCAAAAGGAGGCTTAGTCAGATTCGTTGTGATCAAGGTGAGAGAAGGATCTCACAGATAAGTTGGCCAGTAGGGTTCTGACCAAGGTGAGAAAAGGATCTCAGCAAGGAGGTAATGTGCTGTCTTTCACATTATCTGGGAAAGGAAAGAAGAAAAAAATTACTCACCTTAGTAATGTTGTTTCTTCTAATGGAGTCTTGCTATATTATGACATATGCAGTGAGTCCCAACCTTCAAACTGCTCCGGAGGTGAAAGAGTTAACTTTCCATGCCAGGCATGGAACTTTGAGCGCGAGCTCGGTTGAAAACTCTGTCTGTTGTTAATCAAACTCAAACTGTCAGATCTTTACGAGCAAAACTCACTAAGGTTCTGTGTGGAAGCCGTAAACCTACACTAGCCAGCTGGCTACTAAATATAAGAACACATTTTTCTTGGTCCCAAAACAAAGACTCAAGTCAGGTGATCCAAAGAATTAAAAACATAACACCCAAACACCCCAAAAAGGAGGGGTGAAAAAATAAGGTGGGCATCTACTAAGTGCCAACACTACATTGCCCACTCACATCCCAAAAGTAGAGGTTCTGAGAGGGGCAGGCAGTGGGGGAGGTCATAATATAGCAAGACTCCATTAGAAGAAACAACATTACTAAGGTGAGTAATTTTTTCTTCAAACAACATGAAGTCTTGCTGTATTATGACATATGCAGATTACACAGCAGTACCTCCATAGAAAAGGGACAGAACCTAGTTAGGAAATAGGCTCTGAAGCACAGCTGTGCCAAACCGAGCATCACTCCTAGCCTGGATGTCCAGGGAGTAATGCCTGGTAAAAGTGTGAACTGTTTTCCAGGTAGCTGCTTGACATATCTCTAGAATAGGGATGTCCCTGGCAGCAGCCAGAGACTCAGCTGTACCTCTGGTAGAGTGAGCCCTCAGGCCTGAGGGAGGAACCTTACCCAGTTTTTCATAGCAAAATTGGATACAAGAGACAATCCACCTGGCAATGGATCTTTTAGAGGCAGGTTTCCCTTTACCAACCTCACCATAAGTGAGGAACAGTTGGAGGGAGTCAAACCTGTGACCCTTGGTACATTCTATGTAGTAACTAAGGGCTCTTTTGACACCTAAACTGTGCAGTCGCCTCTCACCAGAGGAGGAATGGTCAGTGAAGTACACAGGGAGAGACACAGATTGATTAAGGTGGAAGTCTGACACCACCTTAGGCAAGAACTTTCTGTTAGTCCTGAGGACCACCTTATCTCTATGAAAGGAGATAAAATCAGGCTCCACTGACAATGCTTGTAATTCACTTATGCACCTGGCAGAAGTGATGGCTACCAAAAACACAGTTTTCCAAGTCAAGTACTTAAGCCCTGCTGAAGACAAGGGCTCAAAAGGGGGTTGCATAAGATGGGCAATGCAAATATTAAGATCCCAGGCAGGGGCCCTGAATGGAGGGTTGGTGTGAAGCAACCCCTTGAAAAACTTGGAGAATACAGGATGAGCTGAAAGAGAAGAGGGTTTACCTGCTGATAAGAAAGCAGACACATCTGCCAGGTGCACTTTTAGGGTAGCTGGTCTCAGCCCCAAAGTATTCAAATGCACCATATAATCCAGGACTGTGGGTAAATCAGCAGATTCTGGTGAAATGTGCTTGCCAGAGCACCATATGGAAAACCTCTTCCATTTGGAATTATAAGCAGCTCTGGTGGAAGGCTTCCTAGAAGCCTTCAAGATATCCAGTACAGCCTGGGAGAGGTGTAGGTCAGCAAACTCTAACTCTTCAAGAGCCAGGCCTTGAGATTGAGAGATTTGAGGTTCGGGTACCAAACTCTCCCCTGAGCACAGGTTAACAGGTTGTGATTCCTGGGAAGACACAGGGGAAGGTGGACTGCTAAGGACATAAGGAGTGGGTACCAGGGCTGTCTGGCCCAATCTGGAGCAATCAGGATCATCTTGCAGGATTGAGATCTGATTTTGACTAGCACTTTGAACAGAAGAGGGAAGGGGGGAAAAGCATAGAGAAATTTCCCTTCCCAACTGAGAAGGAAGGCATCCAGAGGGACTGAGCCCAACACTGGGGGCCTGCAAAAGGGGAAGTTGGTGATTGTCTGGGGCTGCAAAAAGATCTATCTGCGGGGTACCCCATCTGGCAAATACTACCTTCAGTACTAGGGGATCCAGAGACCATTCGTGATGGCCCTGGGAAATCCTGCTGAGAGCATCTGCCAGGACATTGTCCTTGCCTGGGAGGTGAACTGCCGTAAGGGAGGTGTTCAGGGAATAAGCCAGAGACCACAACTTCATTGCTTCGGTGCACAAGGCCGTAGACCGAGTGCCTCCTTGCTTGTTGATGTACCACATTGTAGTGGTGCTGTCTGTTGAGGCTCGAAAGGAGGCTGCATAAGCTGTGCTATGCAGATGTTCAGATCCCAAGAAGGGGTAGGGTCTCGAAAGGGAGGATTAACATGCATCAGACCTTTGAAAAACTTCTTGAAGACTGGATGAGAGGCTAGGGAAGAGCCCTTACCAGTGGAAAGGAAGGCAGACACAGCTGCCAAATGTACCTTGAGAGTAGTAGGCTGGAGGCCTAAACTATTAAGCTGCATCAGATGAAAAAATTACTCACCTTAGTAATGTTGTTTCTTCTAATGGAGTCTTGCTGTATTCTGATTATATGCAGTTAGCCCCAGCACTTGAACTACCCCAGAGAGTAAAGAGTTAACTCTATGCAGAAGCACAGAACGTTGAGCTCCAGCTCGGTTTTCAAACATCTGTCTAAAGCACTCTGAAGTGTAACCGTCAGATTATTACGAGCACTAACTAATCAATTTAACACGTAGAAATTGTTTCAAACTTTTTTAAGCCAAATGGCCACCACAAATTGTTTTTAGGGTCAAAAGACTCAAGTCAAGAACCCCGAAAAGAAAGCTGAGATAAGACAAAAACCAAGTAGGTAGTGAAATTAAAACATTAATAAACCCTTAAGATAGGACATGCTAAGTACACCTCCGGGGTGCAGCACTTTGCCTGCCCACCCACATCCCAAAACTTCTAGGTTCCTGGAGGGGAGGCAGGGAGTGAGGTCAGAATACAGCAAGACTCTATTAGCTGCTGTGAGCGAAGCAGCTGTACCTCTGGTAGAATGAGCCCTCAGGCCTGAGGATGGTTCCTTCCCAAGCTTTGAATAGCAGAACTGGATACAGGAGACAATCCATCTGGCAATAGTTCTCTTGGTGGCTGGTTTGCCTTTTCCCACCTCTCCATAAGAGAGAAATAACTGAAAACAGCCATTCCTATAGGCCTTAGTATGCTCCATATAATAACCAAGAGACCTTTTTACACCAAGACTGTGTAATCTCCCCAGAGGAAGAATGGGTCAGTGAAAAATACAGGCAATGACATAGATTGGTTCATATGAAAGTCTGACACTACTTTGGGAAGAAACTTTCTGTTAGTTCGAAGGACCACCTTATCCCTGTGAAATGAAATGAAATCAGGTTCCACTGATAAAGCCTGTAACTCACTGATTCTCCTGGCAGAGGTAATGGCTACCAGGAATACATTTTTCCATGTCAAGTATTTCAGCTCTGCTGAAGATAGTGGCTCAAAAGGGGGCTGCATAAACTGTGCTATACAGATGTTCAGATCCCAAGAAAGGGTAGGATCCCGAAAGGGAGGATTAACATGTGGCAAACCTTTGAAAAACTTCTTGAAGACTGGATGAGAGGCTAGGGAAGAGCCCTTACCAGCGGAAAGGAAGGCAGACACAGCTGCCAAATGTACCTTGAGAGTAGTAGGCCGGAGGCCTAAGCCATTAAGATGCACCAAATAGTCCAATACAGTGGCAGTATCAGCCAACTCTGGCTGAACAGGTTTCTGGGAACACCAAAAACCAAATCTTTTCCATTTGGAATTGTTAAGTCTTTCTCATAGCAGGTTTGCTGCTAACCTTTAGAATATCCAAGACTGATTGAGAAAGGTTTAAATTTGCATATTCTAACTCTTCAGGAGCCAGGCCTTGAGCCTGAGAGCCTGAAGATTGGGGTAGAGGATCCTCCCCTGGGATGATGTCAGAAGATTGAACTGTCTGGGAAGACACAGAGGCATTGTCACTAACAGTGACAGAAGTAGAGGATACCAAGGTTGTCTGGCCCAGTCTGGTGCCACTAGAATCACCCTGCAAGGCTGAGATTTGATTTTGATTAGGACCCCGAATATCAATGAGAAAGGAGGAAATGCATACAGGAACCTGCTTGTCCAATCCAATAGTAGAGCGTCCTGATGAACAGAGCCTAGGAGAGGAGGTCTGCAACAAAAAAGAGGGAGTTGATGATCGTCCGGGGCTGCAAAGAGATCTATCTCTGGAGTGCCCCACCTCTTGAAGATGACCTGAAAGATCAGGGGATTCAGAGTCCATTCATAATGACCCTGAGAAATTCTGCTGAGAGCATCTGCTAAAATGTTGTCCTTCCCTCAGAGGTGCACAGCCACCAAGGAAGCCTGAAGGGAATAAGCCAGAGACCATATCTTCATGGCCTCTGTGCACAAGGCCGAGGACCGAGTGCCTCCCTTATTGTTGATGTACCACATGGTTGTGGTATTATCTGTCCTGATTTGCACTACTTTCCCCCTGAACCACAGTTGAGAATGTCTGCAGTGCTAGAAAGACAGCTCTCAGTTCAGGAAGATTTATGTGAAGGAGAGACTCCTGGTGAGACCAGGTTCCCTGAGTGGTAAGCTGATCCAGGTGAGCCCCCCAGCCTAGGAGAGAGGCGTCTGTGGTGAGAATCACTGAAGGAGCCTGACTGATGAAAGGAACACCTTGCCGAAGATTGTCCACCCCCCAGCCACCACTGGAGTGCCTGAACTAGAGTTTGAGACACTGGAACCAATTAGGAGAGAGAGTCCTTTTTCTGAGACCAGTAAGATCTGAGATTAAATTGAATATCTCTCATCTGAAACCTTGCTCCCTGGACCACAGCTGTGGAGGCTGCCATGTGGCCCAGTAACTACAGAAAATGTCTGGCTGGACAAGAAACTAGAGGATGAAAAGAGGAAGCCAGAGTTACTAGAGACTGGACTCTTGAAAGAGGAAGGAATGCTCTTGCCTGGGTAGTGTCTATGTCCACCCCTATGAAAGTGAGCAGCTGAGCTGGTTCCAGAACCAATTTGTCTAGGTTTAGAATGAAACCCAAGGACTCCAGGAGCCTTTGGGTGACCTCTAAGGCTGACTTGATTTGGTCTGAGGACTGAACTACTAGGAGCCAGTCATCCAGATATGGGAACAGAAGGATACCTCGTCTCCTGAGGTATGCCACCACTACTGCCAGGCACTTGGTGAACACCCTTGGAGCAGATGTTAGGCTGAAAGGCGTGGCTCTGAACTGATAGTGGCCTGAGGCAACTCAAACCCAAGGTACTTTCTGTGGGAATGTCTGATGGGTATGTGGAAATAGGCATCCTTGAGATCCAGGGAGGCTAGCCAGTTTCCTGGTCTCAGAGAGGGAAGAATTACTCCCAGAGTCACCATTTTGAACTTTGGCTTTGTTAAGTGTTTGTTGAGGTACCTTAAATCTAGGATGGGGTCACCACTCCCCTATCTTTTTTGGTGTAAGGAAGTACCTGGAATAAAGTCCTTTTCCCCTGTTACAAAGAGGTACCTTCTCTACCACTCACAGGAGCAGAAGAGAGGAGACTTCTGCCTCTAAGGCCTTTGTCTTCAAAGGGTAGAGGGGGCTGAAAGATCTTGCTCATTTTTTGAGAACCTTTTGAAACTGAGAACAAGTCCCTGGCTCACTACTTCCAGGACCTATTTGTCTGCAGTAATAGACTCTCAAGCCTGGGAGCAGTGAGCCAGCCTACCCCCTACAGGAATTGGGGAGGCGACCCTGACTGACACCTCAGGGTCTCTGTTTGGCAGGGGACTTGGACTGAGTGGATGCTGGGGTCCTGGTCATCCCTCGTCTGCCTCTTCCCCTGATGAACCCCCTCTGCTGGAATGAAGAGGAAGCCTGGGCTTGCTAAAAAGGCCTGTGAAAAGGCCTGCCCCTGCCAGCCCTAAATAGCTGCTTCTGAGGAGTGGCCTGCTTCTCTTTTGCTGCAGCACTCCTGTAGGTGGTCCTGTACTCGTCCACCTTCTTCATATAAGCCTCTGTCTGTTCACCAAACAGAGAGTTACCAGCAACAGGAAAATGCATAGCCTTAGACTGGGTATCCTGTGACAAACTGGTACATCTGAGCCAAGCTAATCTCCTCATGGAGACAGATGTAGCCATGACCCTGGAATGTACATCATTCAAGTCAACAGAAGCATGAAATTGGACTTTGGATGCCTCAATACCATCTGCAGCCACCTTCTCCAGCTCCTTGGCTAGCTGGGGATGAGCACTCTTAGCCAGCTCCAGAACCATATCCCACCTTGATTTCTGGTACCTGGCTGTATATGCCATATAATTTGCCTGCCCGAGTCCCAAAGAGGATGCCAAGTACTGCTTCTTGGCCATGGCATCCACTTTCCTAAAATCCTCATCTGGAGGGTGTGATGCCAGGGGAATATTAGCCTCATCACAGGCTGCAGCCTGCACTACCCCAACATGGCTGCAATGAGAAGTAAGGAATTCTGTCCCAGGACCTGACAACGTATATCTCCTGTCCATCTTTTTATCCACAGGAGGTACAGAAGTTGGAAACTGCAAGATTTTTTGTGTCTTTTTCCCCAGGAATTTATGCAGAAGGATAGACACTCTCTTTGACTCTGGGACATCCATCATTTCCATGATTTCAGGTTCCTCCTGATCCTGTTCAGCTTCCTCTACAGGGAGCTGAAGAGTATCAGCCATTTTCTTGTAAAACAAGAAATGGGAGGGGGACTCAGAAAGTCTAGGAGGAGACACACTGGAAGGCCTATCTGGGGTGATGTTAGGCTCTACTGACTCATCTAGGCCTTCACCTTCCTCTTCATCATACACTTCTTCTCCATCCCAATCGCCCTCATAGAAAGCTTCTGGATCAATGTCAGAAGCGACTATGTCCCACCGAACCGAACCTCTGTGAACAGTTGCCGGTTCGGTCAGAACCTGTCAAAGCGACTGTACAATAGTGATCACTTTTGCACTCTCCTCAGCAGTTGGACCATGAGAAGTCGGATCCAAACCGGCTGATTTACATTTTCCTTTACTAGGAACCAATTCTGCAGAATCGGCTCTCATTTTGCCCGAGGAGGTATCGCCTAGGTCAGGGGGCACCTCCTCAGGTTTGGTCTCAACTGAATTGGGCTGGCCATCCAGGTCAGCAGACTTCTCGGCCTCCCTCTCCCTCAGCCTGCTCAAACGTTTTTCCAGAGTGGCTTTGGGAAAGTTTTTACAAATCTGGCAGTCTTCTTTGAGGTGGTCAAACCCCAGACAGTAAACACAGACGAGGTGAGGGTCGGCCTTAGCAAAGGCCTCCTTACACTCGGTATACTGCTGAAACTCAGTGGGACCAGTTTTCTTTTTGGGTTTGTCAGACATGCCAAAAAACTAAACAGTTACCCTTACCAGCTTTTACGCCAGGCAAATAAAAACTGATCGGTTCTAACTGTGTCACAGGTCAGTTAAAAAAATCCAGAAAATCAGACTTTTTTAGGAACCGATGAGTACCAGAAACCACAGCAAATTTCTTTGAACAAAACTCAGATATAATGGGTTTCGGTTCTAAACCGGACCGACCGGAGAAGAACCAAAGGCAACATAATTTCCACAAGAACTACCAGAATTACAACAAACTACCTACTACTACCACTTACTGTTACCGAGACAGATGTAAGAAGACCGAAAATAAAGAAGCGGTTTAGACAAAACCGACCGATTTAAACTATACCGAATGGAAGTGCAGGAGGGATCTCCGGAGCGACTTCACAGTTAGGCGAGTAAAAAATCTGATGGTTGCATTTCAGAGTGCTGGAGACAGAGGTTCAAAAACCGAGCTCAAGCTCAACGTTCTATGCTTCTACGTAGAGTTAACTCTACTCTCCGGGGCAGTTCAAGTGCTGGGGCTAACTGCATATAGTCAGAATACAGCAAGACTTCATGTTGTTTGAAAGTCCAGTATAGTAGCAATGTCAGCCAACTCTGGCTGAACAGGTTTCTGGGAACACCAAATACAAATCTGTTCCACTTGGAATTGTAAGTCTTTCTGGTAGCAGGTTTCCTGCTAACCTTTAGAATATCCAAGACTGATTGAGAAAGGTTCAGATTTGCATATTCTAGCTCTTCAAGAGCCAGGCCTTGAGCTTGAGAGCCTGATGATTGGGGTAGAGGATCCTCCCCCGGGAGGATGTCAGAAGATTGAACTGTCTCAGAAGACAGAGGGATTGTCACTGACAGTAGTAAAGGATACCAAGGCTGTCTGACCCAGTCTGGTGCCACTAGAATCACCCTGCAAGGCTGAGATCTGATTTGAATCAGGACCCTGAATATCAAAGGGAAAGGAGGAAATGCATACAGGAACCTGCTTGTCCAATCCAATAGTAGAGCCTCCTGGTGTACAGAGCCTAGAAGAGGAGGTCTGCAACAAAAGAGAGGGAGTTGATGATTGTGCAGCGCTGCAAAGAGGTCTATGTCTGGAGTACCCCACCTCTTGAAGATAACCTGAAGGATCGGGGATTCAGAGTCCATTTCTGATGACCCTGAGAAATCCTGCTGAGAGCATCTGCTAAAATGTTGTCCTTCCCTGGGAAGTGCACAGCCACCAGGGAAGCCTGAAGGGAATAAGCCACAGACCATATCTTCATGGCCTCTGTGCACATGGCCGAGGACCAAGTGCCTCCCTGCTTGTTGATGTACCACATGGTTGTGGTATTGTCTGTCTTGATTTGTACTACTTTCCCCGAACCACAGCTGAGAATGTCTGATAGGTTTAAATGCTTCATTGGCAAGCATTTAAACTAGCCAAGGGGGGAGGCACTGGAAAGGAGCAGGGAGGCTGCTGGTTAACTAGGATCTGCAGCTTATCCAGTAAGCAGGGAAATGGGTAAACTGGGTGGGCCAAGCGGTCCTTATCTGCTGTCAAATTCTATGTTTCTATGTTCTATGTTTCTATGTAAGCGGCAAACACCAACATAGAGATGTCGATAGGGAGAAGGGCAGGGTAAATGGAGAAAGTGACAAAGGCAAGAAGGACAGGGATGTGGCAAAGGAGTAAGGCCATCAGGAAATGGAGGGTAATGTACCAATGCCTGTAGTCTGGGCAACAAGCTCCCTGAGCTGGTGGCCATGATGGAAGAGGGATGCCTGGATATCATAGCAGTCACAGAAACATGGTACACAGAGAACCATGACTGGGATGTTAACATACCAGGGTACATAACCTACAGGACAGACAGGCAGGGCAGAAGAGGGGGAGGAGTAGCTCTCTATGTAAAGGAAGGGATAAAAGCAACTGAACAAAAGAGTAAACAGGGAGGAGAGGAAGCACTGTGGGTCACCTTGGAGACCGGAAAGGGCATCACAATCCGCACAGGGGTTGTGTACAGACCCCCATGTCAGGGGGAGGGAATGGACAAGGATATGATAGAAGGCATTCTTAGAATGGCAGAGAAGAAAAAATTACTCACTTTAGTAATGTTGTTTCTTCTAATGGAGTCTTGCTGTATTCTGACTATGTGCAGTGATCTCCAACCTTTGAACTGCCCTGGAGAGGAAAGAGTTAACTTTCCATGCAAGGCATGGAACATGAGCCTCTGTCTGTTGTTGTTTGAACCCAAACCGCCAGATCTTTACGAGCTATACTCACTGGCATCCTGTGTGGCAACTGTAAACTCACACTAGCCAACTGGCAACTAAATTTAATAAAAAGGTTTTTTGGTTCCAAAGCAAAGACTCAAGTCAGGAAACCCAAAAAAACAAAATACACCACACACCCAAAAATTAAAGAGGGTGAGAAAAAGGAGGCACCTCTAGGGTGCCAACACTGCTCCTGCCCACCCACATCCCAAAACCAGGTTCTGAGAGGGGAGGCGGGGGGAGGTCAGAATACAGCAAGACTCCATTAGAAGAAACAACATTACTAAGGTGAGTAATTTGTTCTTCAAACAACATGAAGTCTTGCTGTATTCGGACTATGTGCAGACTACCAAGCAGTACCTCCATGCAGGAGGGACAGAACCTACTTTGGGAACAGTCTCTGAAGCACTGCTGTGACAAACCGAGCATCACTCCTAGCCTGGATATTCAGAGAGTAATGCTTGGTAAAAGTACGGACTGTTTTCCAGGTGGCTGCTTGACAAATCTTTAAGATAGGAATATCCTTGGCAGCAGCCAGGGAAGCAGCTGTACCTCTGGTAGAGTGAGCCCTCAGGCCTGAAGGGGGAACCTTACCCAGTTTTAGATAACAAAATTGGATACAAGAAACGATCCACCTGGCAATAGATCTTTTAGTGGCAGGTTTCCCTTTACCTACCTCACCATAAGTGAGAAACAGCTGAAGGGAATCAAACCCTGTGACCCTTGGTACGCTCATGTAGTAGCTAAGAGCTCTTTTGATATCTAAACTGTGCAATCTCCTCTCACCAGAGGAAGAATGGTCAGTGAAATACACAGGAAGAGACATAGATTGATTCAGGTGAAAGTCCGAGACAACCTTAGGCAGGAACTTTCTATTAGTCCTGAGGACCACTTTATCCCTATGAAAGGAGATAAAATCAGGTTCCACTGACAATGCTTGTAGTTCACTTATGCGCCTAGCAGAAGTGATAGCTACCAAAAACACAGTCTTCCAAGTCAAGTACTTAAGCTCTGCTGAAGACATGGGTTCAAAAGGAGGTTGCATAAGCTGGGCAATGCAAACATTAAGATCCCATGCAGGGGCAGGGGCCCTGAATGGAGGGTTGATGTGAAGCAACCCCTTGAAAAACTTGGAGAAAACCGGATGAGCTGAGAGAGAAGAGGATTTACCTGCTGATAAGAAAGCAGAGACTGCTGCCAGGTGCACTTTTAGGGTAGCTGGTCTCAGCTAAAGCATTTAAATGCACCATATAATCCACAACTGTGGGCAAGCCGGCAGACTCTGGGAAATACTCTTACCAGAGCACCATATGGAAAACCTCTTCCATTTGGAGTTATAAGTAGCCCTGGTAGAAGGCTTCCTTGAAGCCTTCAAAACATTAAGTACACCCTGAGAAAGATGTAAGTCAGCAAACTCTAACTCTTCAAGAGCCAGGCCTTGAGGTGAGAGATTTGAGATTCGGATACCAAACCCTCCCCTGTGCACAGGCTAACAGATTGTGATTCCTGGGAAGGCACAGGGGAAGGTGGACTGCTAGGGACAGGAGTAGTGGATACCAGGGCTGTCTGGCCCAATCTGGAGCAATCAGGATCATCTTGCAAGGTTGAGATCTGATCTTGACTAGCACCTTGAACAGGAGAGGGGGAATGCATAGAGAAACTTCCCTTCCCAATTGAGAAGGAAGGCTTCCAGAGGGACTGAGCCCAACACTGGGGGCCTGCAGCAAAAAATAGGAAGTTGGTGATTGTCTGGGGCTGCAAAAAGATCTATCTGATGAGTGCCCCACCTGGCAAACACCACCTCCAGGATAAGGGGATCCAGAGACCATTCATGATGGCCCTGTGAAATCCTGCTGAGAGCACCTGCCAGGACATTGTCTTTGCCTGGGAGGTGAACTGCCACAAGGGAGGTGTTCAGGGAATAAGCCAGATACCATAACTTCATTGCTTCGGTACAAAAGGCCGTAGACCGAGTGCCCCCTTGCTTGTTGATGTTCCACATTGTAGTGGTGTTGTCTGTTCTGACTTGTACCACTTGTTCTGAACAGATGTGGAAAAAGCTTGAAGCACTAGAAAACCTGCTCTGAGTTCCAACAGATTGATGTGGAGCAGAGATTCCTGAGAGGACCACAATCCCTGAGTGGTGAGGTTGCCCATGTGGGCTCCCCACCCCAAGAGGGATGCATCTGTAGTAAGGGTCAAGGAGTGAGACTGTGGGATGAAGGGTACCCCTTGTCTCAGATGGCTCTGATCCCGCCACCACTGTAGGGCCTGGATCAGGGTTTGAGTTACTGGGATCAACTTGGATAGAGGATCTCTCCTTTGAGACCAGAAGGCTCTCAAAATGGAACTGAATGTCCCTCATCTGAAATCTTGCTCTCTGCACTACTGCTGTGGAAGCAGCCATGTGCCCTAGGAGCTGCAGAAAATGCCTTGCTGGACGAGAGACCTGCAGAGTGAAGGAGGAGGCCAGAGAAACCAGGGTCTTTGCCCTTTCTAAAGGAAGGAAGGCTCTGGCCTGTTGTGTGTTCAGTTCTGCGCCTCTAAGGTGAGAAGCTGAACAGGCTGTAGAACTGACTTTGGAAGATTGAGAAGGAAACCTAGAGATGTGAGCAGCTGCTGGGTGACTTGAAGGTGTAATTTGACTTGTTCTGGAGACTGGCCTACTATTAGCCAGTCATCCAGGTAAGGAAAGATGGCAATCTTTTGCCTTCTTAAATGAGCAACTGCTACTGCCAGGCATTTTGTGAATACCCTTGGGGCAGAAGTGAGACCGAAGGGCATTGATCTGAACTGGTAATGGCCTGAGGGAAGTTTGAATCTGAGGTACTTTCGGTGGGAGCTTCTGATGAGGACATGGAAGTAGGCATCCTTGAGGTCCAGGGACGCTAGCCAGTCGCCTGGCCTTAGAGAGGGTAAAATAATTCCCAAAGTCACCATTTTGAATTTTGGTTTTAAAAGGTGCTTGTTTAGGTATCTGAGATCCAGGATGGGCCACCATTCTCCTGTCTTTTTTGGGGTAAGGAAGTACCTGGAATACAATCCTTTGCCCTGGTGTAGGGGAGGAACTCTCTCCACAGCTCTGAGAGCCAAGAGGGTTGAAACTTCTGTTTCTAAGGCGAGTGCCTCTGAAGGATTTGCAGGTGGAAAGGATCTGGCTCTCATCTTTGGAAATTTTTTGAAGCTGTGAACCAGTCCCTGGCTTACCACTTCCAGGACCCACTTGTCTGATGTTAAAGACTTCCAGTCCTGGACGAAGTAAGCCAGCTTGCCCCCTGCAGGTAGTGGAGAATTGGCCCTGGGCATCCCATCAGGGTGCCTGCTTGGCAGGAGCTTTAGGCTGAGGGGTGGAAGCAGGCCTGCTCGTAGCCCGTCTGCCTCTTCCTCTGAAGAAGCCCCTCTGGGCATAAGCTGAAGAGGAGGCCTGGGCTTGGTAAAAAGGCCTATGAAAAGGCCTGCCCCTGCCCCTGGAAAGCTGCCTTTGAGGAGTGGCCTGCCTTTCCTTGGCCTGTGCACTCCTATAGGTGGTCCTGTACTCATCCATTTTCTTCATATAATTCTCTGTCTGGTCTCCAAACAGAGAGTTATCCACCACAGGAAAATCCATGGCCTTAGCCTGGGTATCCTGTGACAGGCTAGTACACCTGAGCCAGGCCATTCTTCGAAAGGCCCCAGATGTAGCCATGACTCTGGAAGATACATCATTAGAGTCCACTGCAGCATGGAATTGCATCTTGGATGCCTCAGTACCATCAGCAGTCACCTGCTCCAGCTCCTTAGCAAGCTGGCCAGGGGCCTGTTTTGCTAGAGCCATAACAGTATCCCATCTGGATTTCTGATATCTTGCAACATAAGCCATATAATTTGCCTGTCTGAATCCCAGAGATGCTGCCATGTACTGCTTCTCTGCCATGGCATCAATCCTCCTGGAGTCCTTGTCCAGGGTGTGTGAAGCCAAAGGAATATTTGCCTTATCACAGGCTGCGGCCTGCACAACCCCAACATGGCTGCATTGTTGTGAGAGGAACTCCGTGTCAGAGCCTGACAAAGTGTACCTCCTGTCCATTTTCTTGTCCACAGGAAGTACAGAATGGGGGGCTTTTAAAATTTTTACTGTCTGTTTCCTTAAGGATTTGTGCATAGGAATAGACAGTCTTCTAGACTCTGGGATATCCATCATTTCCACATAGTCAGGCTCTTCTTGGTCATCCACAGCTTCTTCCATAGGAAGCTCGAGGGTTTCAGCCACTTTCTTATAGAAAATAAAATGAGAAGGGAGTCAGAAAGCCTGGGGAGAAACTTCCATAGGTCTGTCTGAGAAATGTCCGTTCAATGGGCACACCAGACTGTCAAAATCATATTCACTCTCTTATAATCTCCTCCCGGTTCATAAAATCCTCTATATCATACTCCTGAACCGGTGGAACCGACCAAACCGACAGCTTGCCTGATGGTGCCGGTTCGGTCGGAACCAGTGACTGGACAATTTTGATCGCTTTGGCTATCTCTGCAGCAGTTGGAGAAGGGATTTTTGGCTCCAGACCTGCTGACTTCATAGTCCTTTTAACTGGAACCGACTCGTCCGAGTCAGCTCTCCTTTTGCCCGAGGAAGACTCACCCTGGTTAGAGGGCACTCCCTCTGGTTCGGTTGGCCCCGAACCGGGCTGGCTATCCGGGTCAACGAACTTCTTAGCCTCCTTTTCCCTAAGCCTACCAACTCTCTTATCCCGGGTAGCTGCAGGGAAATTCACACAAATCTGGCAGTCTGAATTGAAGTGGTCAAACCCCAGACAATAGACACATGTGGTGTGTGGGTCAGCCTAGCAAAGCTTCCCCACAGACATCACAGTGTTGAAACCCAGTGGGCCCGGTTTTTCTTTTGGGTTTCTCAGACATAATGCCAGCCTAACCAGAAAACTTGCCCGTTAACGGCCCTTAGCCAAGCAAGACACCCTTATCGGTTCCAAACCGTGTCAAGGGTCGTGGAAAAAAACGTAATGAAATCCGTTTTTTTTTAGAACCGATAAGAACCGGGAACCGCACTTCAAAAGCAATTTAAAGCAATTTTAAATCAACCTGATCGGTTCAGGACTGAACCGATAATATCGTTTACAATTTCTACACAGAATAAAAGTAAAACTTTGAATTACTTACGATACCACAGACAGAGTTTGAACCGACTGGTTGCGGTTTTATTTTAAAAACGAATGCGGTTTGAAACCGAAATTATACACTTTAAAACCAACAAATGAACCGAGCAGTAGGAGAAATCTCCAGAGCGACCACTCAGTGAGGCGGAGTAAAGAATCTGACAGTTTAGGATTGAAGCAAAACAGACAGAGTTTTCAACCGAGCTCGCGCTCAAGATTCCATGCCTTGCATGGAACTTAACTCTTTCACCTCCGGAGCAGTTCGAAGGTTGGGTCAAACTGCAATTGTCATAATATAGCAAGACTTCATGTTGTTTGAAGGATACCTTGTCTCCTGAGGAATGCCACCACTACTGCCAGGCACTTGGTGAACACCCTTGGAGCAGATGTTAGGCAGAAAGAAAAAATTACTCACCTTAGTAATGTTGTTTCTTCAAATGGAGTCTTGCTGTATTCTGACTATTGCAGTGATATCTAACCTTTGAACTGCCCCGGAGAGAAAAGAGTTAACTTTCCAAACAAGGCATGGAACGCTGAGCTCGAGCTCGGTTGAGACTCTGTTGTTGTTTGAACCCAAACCGTCAGATCTTTATGAGCTAAACTCACTGGGCATCCTGTGTGGAAACTGTAAACTTACACTAGCCAACTGGCAACTAAATCTAATAAAAAGGTTTTTTTGGTTCCAAGGCAAAGACTCAAGTCAGGAAACCCAAAAAACAAAACACAACACATACCCAAAATTTAAAGGATGGAGGGCACCTCTAGGGTGTCAACACTGTTCCAGCCCACCCACATCCCAAAACCCCAGTTTTGAGAGGGAAGGCAGGGGGGAGGTCAGAATACAGCAAGACTCTATTAGAAGAAACAACATTACTAAGGTGAGTAATTTTTTCTTTAAACATGAAGTCTTGCTGTATTCTGACTATTGCAGACTACCAAGCAGTACCTCCATGGAGGAGGGGCAGAACCTACTTTGGGAATAGGCTCTGGAGCACAGCTGTGCCAAACCGAGCATCACTCCTAGCCTGGATATCCAGAGAGTAATGCTTGGTGAAAGTATGTACTGTTTTCCAGGTGGCTGCATGACAAATCTCTAAGATAGGAATATCCCTGGCAGCAGCCAGGGAAGCAGCTGTACCTCTGGTAGAGTGAGCCCTCAGGTCTGAGGGTGGGATCCTACCTAATTTTTCATAGCAGAATTGTATACAAGAGACAATCCACCTGGCAATAGATCTCTTAGTGGCAGGTTTTCCCTTACCAACCTCACCATAAGTGAGGAACAGTTGGGGAGTCAAACCTGTGACCCTTGGTGCGCTCTATGTAGTAGCTAAGGGCCCTTTTCACATCCAAGCTGTGCAACCTCCTCTCCCCAGAGGAGGAATGGTCAGTGAAGAAAACAGGAAGAAACAGACTGGTTAAGGTGGAAATCTGAAACCACCTTAGGCAAAAACTTCCTATTAGTCCTGAGGACCACCTTATCTCTATGGAAAGAGATAAAATCAGGCTCCACTGACAGGGCTTGTAACTCACTGATGCATCTGGCAGAAGTGATGGCTACCAAGAACACAGTTTTCCAAGTCAAGTACTTAAGCTCTGCTGAGGACAAAGGCTCAAAAGTGGGCTGCATTAGCTGAGCAATGCAAACATTAAGGTCCCAAGCAGGGGCAGAGTCCCTGAAGGGGAGGATTGGTATGCAGCAATCCCTTGAAAAATTTACAGAATACAGGATGAGCTGAAAGGGAAGAGTGCTTGCCTGCTGAAAGGAAGGCAGAGACAGCTGCCAGATGCACTGTTAGTGTAGCTGGTCTGAGTCCCAAGCTATTGAGATGAACCATATAGTCAAGGACTGTGGGCAAGCCAGCATATTCTGGAGAAATATGATTCCCAGAGCACCATATAGTAAATCTTTTCCACTTGAAGTTGTAGGTCTTTCTGGTGGAAGGCTTTTGAGAAGTCTTTAAAATATCCAGAACACCTTGAGAGAGATTCAAATCAGCAAACTCTAACTCTTCAAGAGCCAGGCCTTGAGATTGAGAGATTTGAGATTCAGATACCAAACCCTCCCCCTGAGAACATGTTAACAGGTTGTAATTCCTGGGAAGAGACAGAGGAAGGTGGACTGCTAAGGACAACAAGAGAGGGTACCAGGGCTGTCTGGCCCAGTCTAGAGCAATCAGAATCACTTTGCAGGGTTCAGACCTGATTTTGACTAGCACCTTGAACAGGAGAGGGAAGGAGGGGAAAGCATACAGGAACTTCCCTTCCCAATTGAGAACTAGGGCATCCAGGGGAACTGAGCCCAACACTGGGGGCCCTGCAGCAAAAAGAAAAAATTACTCACCTTAGTAATGTTGTTTCTTCTAATGGAGTCTTGCTATATTATGACAATTGCAGTTTGTCCCACCATTAGAACTGCTCCGGAGGTGAAAGAGTTAACTTCCATGCCAGGCATGGAACTTAAACAGCTCGGTTAGAAAAGCTCTGTCTGGAAGATTTCAAACTGAAACTGTCAGATTCTTTCACTCCGCCTCACTGAACAGTCGCTCTGGAGATTCCTCCTACTGCTCGGTTCATTTCTCGGTTTAAAAGAGTTTTTCTCGGTTAAATTCAACCGTGATTTTTATTATTTTAACCGCAAACCGATCGGTTCAAGCTCTGTCTGTGGTATTGTAAGTAATAGACAGGTTTATTTCTGTGTGGAACTTGTAAATGTTTATCGGTTCAGTTTGAACCGATCAGGTTGTTTTAAAACTTTATTCCGAAGCATTTAAAAGCTTTTCAGAGTGCGGTTCCCGGTTCTTATCGGTTCTAAAAAAAGCGGATTTCGTTACGGTTTTTCCACTTTACCGTGACACGTTGGGAACCGATAAGGGTGTCTTAGCTCTGGCACTGCAGGAAAAAGGGCAAGTTTTTGGTTAGGCTGGCATTATGTCTGAGAAACCCAAAAGAAAAACCGGGCCCACTGGGTTTCAGCACTGTAGTGTCTGTGGGGAAGCCTTTGCCAAGGCTGACCCACACACCACATGTGTTTATTGTCTGGGGTTTGACCACCTCAATTCAGACTGAGTATCACTGAATGAGTCTGAGTGACAAAAGAAACTCCTTGTCTCAAACTGTCCTGATCCTGCCACCAATGCAAAGCCTGGATCAGGGTTCGAGTCACTGGACTAGTTTGGTAAGTGAATCCTTTCTTTGGGACCAGAAGGCTCTTAAGTGGAACTGAATGTCCCTCATCTGAAATCTTGCTCCCTGGACCACTGCTGTAGAGGCTGCCTTGTGGCCCAGAAGCTGCAAGAAATGCTTTGCTGGTCGAGGCACCTGAAGGGTGAATGAAGAGGCCAGTTCCATGAGGGTCCTTGCCCTGTCCATGGGAAGGAATGTTCTTGCCCTTATTGTATCCAGCTCTGTCCCTATAAAGGTGAGGAGCTGTACTGGCTCAATAACTGACTTTGGAAGGTTGAGGAGGAATCCTAAGGAAGTGAGCAATTGCTGAGTTATTTGCAGATGTGACTTGACTTGGTCTGGAGACCGACCCACTATGAGCCAGTCATCCAAGTATGGAAAGATGGAGATCTTTTTCCCCATAGGTAAGGAACAGCTGTTGTCTGTCCTGCCTATGGTCTTTGGCATGAGTCATATAGTAACTCAGTGCTCTTTTTACATCCAGGCTGTGCATCTATGCTCACCTGAGCTGGAGTGTTTAGTAAAGAAGACTGGCAATGTTACTGACTGGTTCAAGTGGAAGTCAGAGACCGCTTTGGGGAGGAACTTCCTATTAGTTCCCAACACTGCCTCATCCCTGTGAAAAGAAACATAGTCCTTTTCCACACAAAGGGCCTGTTGCTCACTAATCCTCCTGGCAGAAGTGATTGCTACCAGAAAAAATTACCTTCCAGGTAACAAAATTAAACTCTGCAAATGCCATAGGCTCAAAGGGCGGAAGCATAACCTGGGCAATACAAACATTAAGATCCCATGCTGGCACTACTTCCCTGTAAGGGGGAAACAAGTGAGAGGGACCCTTAAAGAGCCTCTTGAATATGGGATTCGATGTCATTGAGGTATCCTTTTTTAGGTGAAAGGTATGCTGAAAATGCAACCAAGTGCACTTTCAGAGTCTAGTGCTGCAGCTCCAAGGAGTACAGATGAGACAGATAATCCAGAAGGGTTGGGATCCCGACCTGGGCTGGGACTACACAAAAAAATTACTCACCATAGTAATGTTGTTTCTTCTATGGAGTCTTGCTGTATTCAGACATAATGTATTCAGACATAATGCAGTTAGCCCCAGCACTTGAAATGCCCCGTAGAGCAAAGAGTTAACTCTATGCAGAAGCATAGACCCTTGAGCTCGAGTTCAGTTTTTAAATCTCTGTCTGTGGTACTTCCCAGTGTAACCGTCAGATTCTTACGAGCTAACTAACTAGTAACTAGACTATGGAAATTGTTCAAATATAGCCAAAGGGCAAAATATATCTTCTTGGGCCCCAAAAGACTCAAGTCAAGAACCCAAGAAGGAAAGGTAGTGACAATATTTAGTAAAACACCAGAAATAATAATAATAACATCTACCCCACCCAAGAGGGAGGGTACAAGGTACACCCCTGAGGTGCAACACTGTACCTGCCAGCCCACTTCCCAAAACCAGGTTCTGAGAGGGGGAGGTGGGGGGAAGTCTGAATACAGCAAGACTCCATTAGAAGAAACAACATTATTATGGTGAGTAATTTTTTCTTCAAACAACATAAAGTCTTGCTGTATTCAGACATAATGCAGAATACCAAGCAGTTCCCTATGGAGGAGGGAATGCAGAATCTACTTTGGGAAGAGGCTCTGCAATACTGCTTTATCAAACTTAGCATCACTCCTAGCCTGGATGTCCAGGGAGTAATGCTTGGTGAAAGTATGTACTGTTTTCCAAGTGGCTGTTTTACAGATCTCTAACAAAGGTATGTATCTGGCTGCAGCTAGAGAAGCAGCTATACCCCTGGTCGAGTGAGCCCTCAGGCCTGAAGGGGGCGTCCTACCCAACTTGTTATAACAAACTTGTATACAAGAAACAATCCACCTGGCAATAGTTCTCTTAGTGGCAGGCTTACCCTTTCCCACTTCACCATAAGTGAGAAACAATTGAAGACAGTCATTTCTTTGTGCCTTAGTATGCTCAGTGTAGTAGCTAAGGGCCCTCTTAACGTCCAGACTGTGTAACATTCTTTCACCTGAAGAAGAATGGTCAGTGAAAAACAGAGAGAGAGAGACATAGACGGGTTCAGATAAAAATCTGAAACCACTTTGGGCAAGAACCTCCTATTGGTTCTGAGGACTACTTTGTCCCTATGGAAGGAGATGAAATCAGGTTCCACTGACAGGGTCTGTAGCTCACTAATCCGCGTGGCAGAAACAATAGCTACCAGGCACACAGTGTCCAGGTCAAGTACTTCAATTCGGCCAAAGCCAGAGGTTCCAAGAGTGGCTGCATTAGCTGAGCTATGCAGACATTAAGATCCCAAGGCGGAGTGGGCTCCTTAAAGGGAGGGTTAATGTGAACCAGACCTTTGAAAAACTTTCTGAAAACAGGATGAGATGCCAGGGAAGAGCCCTTCTCTGCTGAGAGGAATGCAGAGACAGCTGCCAGATGAACTTTCAGAGTGGCAGGCCTAAGGCCTAAATCATTGAGATGAATTAGATGAAAAAAATACTCACCTTAGTAATTGTGTTTCTGAGTCTTGCTGTATTCTGACAATCTGCAGTTAACTCCAGCCTTTAAACTGCCCCAGAGAGTAGAGGGTTAATTTTCTATGCAGTGCATAGAACGTTGAGCTCGAGCTCACTTGAGATCTCTGTCTGCAGCACTTTAAAACCCAACCGTCAGATTCTTACAAGCAAACACTCACTGACTAATTATGTGGAAATTGTAAAAAAATTTTTAACTAGCCAACTGGTAACAAAAGATTTTGGATTCCCAAAGGAAGACTCAAGTCAGGAAACCCCAAACCAAAAACCTATCCAAAATAAAGATTATAATATAAGCACCCAAGTAAAAAGGAGGGTGTGCTGAAGACAACCCTGGGGTGCAACACTGCACCTGCCCACCCACTTCCCCAGAACAGGTTCTGAGAGGGGAGGCAGGGAGGGAGGTCAGAATACAGCAAGACTCAATTAGAAGAAACACAATTACTAAGGTGAGTAATTTTTTCTTCAAACAATATGAAGTCTTGCTGTATTCTGACAATCTGCAGACTACCAAGCAGTACCTCCATGGAGGAGGGACAGAACCTACTTTGGGAATAGGCTCTGAAGTACTGCTGTGCCAAATTGAGCATCACTCCTAGCCTGGATATCCAGAGAGTAATGTTTGGTAAAGGTATGGACTGTTTTCCAGGTGGTTGCTTGACAAATTTCTAACAGAGGGATATCCCTGGCAGCAGCCAGGGAAGCAGCTGTGCCTCTTGTGGAATGAGCCCTCAGGCCTGAGGATGGAATTTTTCCCAGTTTCTCATAGCAGAATTGTATACAAGAAACGATCCACCTGGCAATAGTTCTCTTGGTGGCAGGTTTGCCATTTCCCACTTCCCTATAAGTGAGGAACAACTGGAGGGAATCAAACCTGTGACCCTTGGTATGCTCTATGTAGTAGCTAAGGGCTCTTTTAACATCTAAACTGTGTAGCCTCCTCTCCCCTGAGGAAGAATGATCAGTGAAGAAAACAGGGAGAGACATGGACTGATTCAAATGGAAGTCTGAAACCACTTTGGGCAAGAACCTCCTATTGGTTCTAAGGACCACTTTATCTCTATGGAAGGAGATAAAATCAGATTCCACTGACAGGGCTTGCAATTCACTGATACATCTGGCAGAGGTAATGGCTACTAAAAACACAGTTTTCCAAATCAAGTACTTAAGCTCTGCTGAGGAGATAGGCTCAAATGGGGGGGCTGCATAAGCTGAGCAATGCAAACATTTAAGTCCCAGGCAGGGGCAGGATCCCTAAAGGGAGGACTGGTATGAAGCAATCCCTTGAAAAACTTACAGAATATAGGGTGAGATGACAGTGAGGAAGGCTTTCCTACTGACAGAAAAGCAGAAACAGCTGACAAGTGTACCTTGAGAGTAGCTGGTCTGAGGCATAGACCATTAAGATGGACCATATAATCCAGAACTGTAGGCAAATCAGCAGTGCCTGGGGATATATGCCTCTTGGAACACCAAATGCTGAATCTTTTCCATTTGGAGTCATAAGTCTTTCTGGTGGCAGGATTTCGAGAGGCTTTGAGAATATCCAGAAACCCACTGGGACAGATGCAAATCTGCATACTCTAGCTCTTCAAGAGCCATGCCTTGAGATTGAGGGACCGAAGATTGGGGTACCAGATCCTCCCCCTGAGAGGAGGTTAACAGGTTGTAATTCCTGGGAAGAGACAGGGAAAGATGGACTGCTAGGGACAGTAAGAGGGGGTATCAGGGCTGCCTGGCCCAATCTGGAGCAATCAGAATCACTTTGCAGGGTTGTGACCTCACTTTGACCAGAACCTTGAACAGTAGAGGAAAGGGAGGGAAGGCAGAGAAAAATTTCCCTTCCCAGTTCAACATCAGAGCATACAGAGGGACTGAGCCCAAGACTGGAGGTCTGCAACAACACAGGGGAAGTTGGTGATTGACTGGGGCTGCAAAGAGATCTATCTCTGGAGTGCCCCACCTTGAGAAAATCACTTTCAACACCAAAGGGTCCAGGGACCATTCGTGATGGCCCTGGGAGATCCTGCTCAGTGCATCTGCTAGCACATTGTCCTTCCATGGAAGGTGGACTGCTATCAGAGAGGTCTGCCGAGAATAGGACAGGGACCATAATTTCATGGTTTCCATGCACAAGGCTGTGGACTGAGTGCCTCCCTGCTTGTTGATGTACCACATTTATTTATTTATTTATTTTTGTTAACCAGGTAAGCACACTAGACAGCAACGTGCCTACTTTCAGGAGTGACCCGGGAGAGTTACAGGGTATCCATAGGACAATAATTACTTACAGGAGCCACATGCTCTGACAGTTAGGTTACATCCAGGAGCCACATGCTCCAACAGCTGGTAGTACAGTAGAGTATACATACAGGAACCATAAGCTCCAACAGTTGGTAATACAATAGGGTTTACATACAGGAGCAAAGGGCTCCGCCGTAGGGTGATACAGAGGTAAGAACAAATAACAGTTTAGGAATTTACAAGAACAAGACAGGAGTCAAACAATAAATGCCGCGCCTCCTGGAGCAGTAAGGGCCTGGGGAGGGTGGTCGGCAACAGATATATACAAAGGGAGCGACTGCACACTGAGAGAGGCAGGTGGGAGCTTAACACAGGCAGGTGGATGTGCTTTTTAGGTAGTTCCATAGGAGGATTTGAAGGAGGGGTGGGAGGGGGAGGCACGGACGTGAGCAGGGAGGGAGTTCCATAGTTTCGGTGCATGAACGTTGAAGGCCTGATCACCTGTGAGGGTGTGGGTCTTGGGGACCCGGCAGGCCTTAGCTGCGCACGACCTAAGGTTGTGGACAGTGGATGCTTGTTTTAGTGGAAGGGCGAGAGAGGCAGGAGTGGCCATTCTAACTATGTTGTCAATGAAGTTACCAAGGGTGTAGGTCCAGAACTTCTCAGGGGGTAGCCACTCTAGACATGAGAATAGCTCGCAGTGGTGAGTGAGGTGGGGGGCCGAGAGTGCAAAGCGACATGCGTTATTGTATGCGGTGTCCCACTTGGCGAGGTGAGAGGATGGGACGGGGTCAAAGGCAATGAGCCCATAAGAGAGTGTAGGGAGGAGAATCCCCTTAGCTATAACAAGCCGAGCTGCGGGGATGAGGCAGTCTCTTGCCTTGTAGGCTAGGCCAAGCTTGGCATTAGTCACTTTACATAGGGCCCGAATGTGCGTGGTGAGGTCCAACTGGGGATCGAGAGTGACGCCTAGGTATTTTACAGAGTCAGCGTCTGGAAGGAGGGAGTCCCTAGATCCTTGGATTTTTAAGGGGATCGTACAGGAGGAGGTTTTGGCCACGGAGCCAAAGAGCAAGGTCTGCGTTTTCTTGAGGCTCACTTTGAGTTTGTGCCCAACGAGCCAGTTCCTGATGTGGGCAAAATCAGAGTTAAGCTGAGAGTTGACAGAGGAGATGTGCTGAGAGCTGGCTAGGATAACAAGGTCATCAGCGTAGAGTGTAAGGTGCCCATAGGAAGTGACGGAGGGTAGCTCGTTTATAAACAGGGAGAACAGGATAGGTCCAAGGATGGATCCTTGAGGCGCCCCGCTCTTCACTGGGGAGAGGGGTGAGAGGGTTCGATTAAAGCAGGTATGTTGCTGCCTGCCCTCAAGGTAATTGGCGAACCAATCAAGGGCACTGAGGGAGAAACCATGGGACTGCAGAGCAGAGAGGAGGAGGGAGTGGTCCACCTGGTCAAAGGCCTTTGATAGATCAACATGGTGGTGGTGGTGTTGTCTGTTCTGACCTGAACCACCTTGTTCCGCACTGACTGAGAGAAAGCTTGCAGGGCCAGAAAAACTGCCCTGAGTTCCAGGAGACTGATATGCAGAAGGGATTCCTGAGGGGACCACAGTCCCTGGGCTGTGAGAGCCCCCAGATGGGCTATCCACCCCAAAAGGGAAGCATCCGTGGTAAGGACCACCGAATGAGACTGAGTAACAAATGGGACCCCTTGCCTTAAGTTGTCCGGACCCTGCCACCATTGAAGAGCTTGGATCAGTGTCCGAGTCTCTGGAATCAGTTTGGTAAGAGGATCCTTCCTTTGGGACCAAAAGGCCCTCAGATGGAACTGAATGTCCTTCATCTGGAATCTTGCCCCTTGGACCACTGCTGTAGAAGCTGCCATGTGGCCCAAGAGTTGAAGGAAATGCCTTGCTGGTCGGGACACCTGAAGGCTGAAGGAAGAAGCTAGTTCTATAAGAACTCTTGCCTTTTCCAGGGGAAGAAAGGCTCTTGCTTTGACAGTATCTAGTTTTGCCCCTATAAAGGTAAGAAGCTGCATCGGTTCAAGAACTGACTTGGGGAGGTTGAGAAGAAATCCCAGGGAAGTGAGCACTTGCTGGGTCACTTGCAGGTCTGACTTGACTTGGTCTGGAGACTGACCCACTAGGAGCCAGTCATCCAGACACGGAAAAATGGAAATCTTTTGCCTTCTTAAAAAGGCAACTACTACTGCCAGGCACTTTGTGAAAACCCTTGCAGCTGATGTTAGACCAAAGGGCATTGCTTCCTGAGGCACTTCCTGTGGGAGCACCTGATGGGAATATGAAAGTAGGCATCTTTGAGGTCCAGGGAGGCTAGCCAGTCCTCTGGCCTTAGAGAGGGAAGAATTATTCCCAGAGTCACCATCTTGAACCTTGGTTTTAAAAGATGTTTGTTCAGGTATCTTAGATCTAGGATGGGTCACTACTCCCCTGTCTTTTTTGCGGTAAGAAAGTGCCTAGAGTACAGACCTTTGCCCCAGTGTAGGGCAGGAACTCTCTCTATGGCTCTTAAGGTCAGAAGAGATGAAACCTCTGCCTCTAGGGCAAGGGTTTCGGAGAGACCTGCAGGTGGAAAAGATCTGGCTCTCATCTTCGGAAATTATTTGAAGCTGAGAACCAGTCTCTGGCTTACTACTTTCAGGACCCACTTGGCTGAAGTAACAGACATCCAGTCCTGGACGAAGTAAGCCAGCCTGTCCCCTACAGGGATAGGAGAGTTGACCCGGGAAGACCCATCAGGGTGTCTGCTTGGCAGGGACTTTAGGCTGAGGAGTGGATGTAGCCCTGCTCATCCCCCTTCTGCATCTCCCTCTGAAGAACCCCCTCTGTGAAAAGGAAGAAGAGGTCTGTGCTTGGTAGAAAGGCCTATGAAAAGACCTGCCCCTAGATTGCTGCCTTTGAGGAGTTGCCTGCCTCTCCTTGGCCTGAGCAGTCCTATAAGTGGTCCTGTACTCATCCATTTTCTTCATGTAATTCTCTGTCTGCTCCCCAGAGAATTACCCACCACAGAGAAATCCATGGCCTTAGCCTGGGTATCCTGTGAGAGGCTAAAACATCTCAGCCAAGCCATCCTCCAAAGAGCCATGACTCTTGATGACACATCATTGGAATCCATGGCAGCATGAAATTGTACCTTTGATGCCTCAGTCCCATCAGCAGCCACCTCCTCCAGCTCCTTGGCCAGCAGAGGGGAGGCCTGTTTAGACAGTGCCAGTACAGTGTCCCACCTGGACTTCTGGTACCTGGCTGTATAGGCCATATAGTTAGCCTGCCTGAGTCCCAAGAAGGATGCCATGTACTGTTTCTTAGTCATGGCATCCATCTTCCTGGAGTCTTTGTCTGGGGGGTGTGAAGCCAAGGGAATATTTGCCTTGCCACAGGCAATGGCTGCATTGCTGTTATAAAAACTCCATATCCAAGCCTGATAAGGTGTACCTCTTGTCCATCCTTCTGTAAACAGGAGGTACAGAATTAGGAGACTTTAGGATTTTTTGTGTCTGCTTCCCAAAGGACTTATGAAGGGGAATAGACAGTCTCCTGGACTCTGGGATGTCCATCATTTCAACAAAATCAGGCTCCTCCTGATCCTCCACAGTCTCCTCCATAGGAAGCTGGAGGATTTCAGCCACTTTTCTGTAAAACAGAGAGTGGGGAGGGGACTCAGAGAGCCTAGGACGGGAAACACCAGAAGGTCTGCCTGGGGAGATGTCTGGTTCCACAGGCACATCCAGACTTTCACCATTATCATCATCATCTTCAAAATCCCCCTACTCCTCAAACTCCGATTCATAAAAGTCTTCAGGGGTAGAATCCTGAACCAGGGGAACTGATCAAACCGAACCCCTTCCAAAAGGCGCCGGATCGGTCGGAACCGGGCGAAGCCATTCAACAATCCGAATCGCTCCGGCTATTTCCTTGGCGGTCAGAACATGAACCTCTGGATCCCAACCGGTCAATTTGTCTTTGCGTTTTCCTTTTGTAGGAACCAATCCCTCAGGATCGTCTCTCCTGTTGCCCAAAGAAGTATCACCCTGGTCAGAGGCACCTGGTTCGGGTCGAACCAAACCGGCTAGCCATCTGGATCAGCAGACTGGCTGATTTCTCTTTCCCTAAGTCTACCTAATCTTTTTTCCAGGATAGACTTAGGAAAGTTTTTACAGCTGGCCCGGTGGCACTGAGGGTTGAGGCGCTGGACGCCACACCTCGCACTTCGCCGGCGACCCGGGTTCAGGAACGGACTCGGGTGACCGGGGGTCGGCAGGGGGAGGGAGGATTGAGCATCCCAATGGATGCTCTCCTCCCTCAGGGGTGGGAACCAAGAACGCTTTTGCGTTCTGTATCACTCTCACAGCCGGTGGAAGCACCGACAAAGAGGGGATGGAGGTGGCTCCGTTCAACGGAGCCGGGGAGAGGGACATTGGCGGTGCATGAGGGCTTGGCGTGCGTCAGCACGTCGCCACTTGGGACGTACGTCCTAGTGCACGACGTCTTAGAGGGCAGGAAAAATCAGGGGAGAAAACGGAAAAACCCTCTCAGCGGCCCTAGAAGACAGCCTCTCAGGCACCATCCAGACCACCAAAAAGAGGGACAGACCCCACTGTGCAGGAAGGGAGAAGGAGGCACTCTAGGGGCAGATCCCACCAGAGGTGGAATGGAGGGATGAGAGGAAGGAAGGAGTGGGCTCCGAGAGTAGGGAAGGAGATAAAAGAAATAAAGTAAAAAAAAAAAAAAGGAAAGTTTTTATATATTTGGAGGTCTGTATTGAGGTGGTCAAACCCCAGACAGTAAGAAAAAATTACTCACCTTAGTAATGTTGTTTCTTCTAATGGAGTCTTGCTATATTCTGACATATGAAGTGAGTCCCAACCTTCGAACTGCACCGGAGATGAAAGAGTTAAACTTTCCATGCCAGGCATGGAACGCTGAGCTCGAGCTCGGTTGAGACTCTGTCTGTTGTTCTTCAAACTCAAACCATCAGATCTTTACAAGCTAAACTCACTAAGGTCCTGTGTAGAAGCTGTAAACCTACACTAGCCAACTGGCTATCGAACATAAAAAACATTTTTTGGTCCCAAAATAAAGACTCAAGTCAGGAGACCCAAAAAAATGAAAAACACAACACCAACTCACCCAAAGAAAAGAAGGGGTGAAAATAACAAGGTGGGAACCTACTAAGTGCCAACACTGCACTGCCCACCCACATCCCAAAAACAGAGGTTCTGAGAGGGGCAGGCAGGGGGGAGGTCAGAATATAGCAAGACTCCAATAGAAGAAACAACATTACTAAGGTGAGTAATTTTTTCTTCAAACAACATGAAGTCTTGCTATATTCTGACATATGCAGACTACAAAGCAGTACCTCCATGGAGGAGGGGCAGAACCTACTTAGGTAATAGGCTCTGAAGCACAGCTGTGCCAAACCGAGCATCACTCCTAGCCTGGATGTCCAGGGAGTAATGCTTGGTAAGAAAAAATGACTCACCTTAGTAATGTTGTTTCTTCTAATGGAGTCTTGCTATATTATGACATATGCAGTATAACCCCATGTTAGAACTGCTCCGGAGGTGAAAGAGTTAACTTTCCATGCAGGGCATGGAATCTTGAGCGCGAGCTCAGTTGAACACTCTGTCTGTTGAAGCTCAAACTTAAACTGTCAGATCTTTTACGAGCAAAAACTCACTAAGGTTCTGTGTAGAAGCCTAACCTACACTAGCCACTGGCTACAACCACAAAAACACCTTTTGTTCTTGATCCCAAAGCAAAGACTCAAGTTGGGGATTCAAGAAAGAAAATTAACATAACACCTAAGCACCCAGAAGGGTGAAAATAAAGTGGGCATCAGTGAAGTGCCAACATTGCACTGCCCACCCACATCCCAAAAACAGAGGTTCTGAGAGGGGCAGGCTGGGGAGGTCATAATATAACAAGACTCCATTAGAAGAAACAACATTACTAAGGTAATTTTTCTTCAAACAACATGAAGTCTTGCTATATTATGACATATGCAGACTACACAGCAGTACCTCCATGGAGAAGGGACAGAACCTACTTGGGAAATAGGCTTTGAAGCACAGCTGTGCCAAACCGAGCATCACTCCTAGCCTGGATATCCAAGGAGTAATGCTTAGTAAAAGTGTGAACTGTTTTCCAGGTAGCTGCTTGACATATCTCTAGGATAGGAATGTCCCTGGCAGCAGCCAGAGACGCAGCTGTACCTCTGGTAGAGGCAGTATAGCGCAGTGGTCTAAGGCTCTGAGCTGCAAATTTGGTGACATCCAGCAGATCAGACCTGGGTTTGAATCCGACAGCTTCCACTTGCATACTGTGTGACCCTGAGCAAGTCACTTAACCTCCTTGTGCTCCCAGGTCGCTCCTGTAAAAAAGCTTTCAGCTTAGTGTGCTATACCTGGTTAAACAACTAAATTAAAAAAAAAAAAAAAGCCCTCAGGCCTGAGGGAGGAGCCTTACCCAGTTTTTCATAACAGAATTGGATACAAGAGACAATCCACCTGGCAATGGATCTTTTAGTGGCAGGTTTCCCCTTTACCAACCTCACCATAAGTGAGGAACAATTGGAGGGATTCGAACCTGTGACTCTTGGTACGTTCTATATAGTAACTAAGGGCTCTTTTGACATCTAAACTGTGTAATCTCCTCTCACCAGAGGAGGAATGGTCAGTGAAGTACACAGGAAGAGACATGGATTGATTACGGTGAAAGTCTGAAACCACCTTAGGCAAAAACTTCCTGTTAGTCCTGAGGACCACCTTATCTCTATGAAAGGAGATAAAATCAGGCTCCACTGACAAGGCTTGTAGCTCACTTATGCGCCTGGCAGAGGTGATAGCTACCAGAAGAAAAAATTACTCACCTTAGTAATGTTGTTTCTTCTAATGGAGTCTTGCTATATTATGACAGTAGCAGTTTGATCCAGCTCTAGAACTGCTCCGGAGGTGAAATGGTTAAAACCATTCCAAAATAGAATTTTGGCCACGAGCTCTAAGAAGCAGCTCTATCTGTGTTATTTCAAACCTGAACTGTCAGATCTTTACGAGCCAAACTCACTGAGGTCTGTGTGGAAGCTGTAACCTCACACTAGCCAAATGGCTACCTAAATAATAATAACCATTGCTGGTCCCAACACCCAAGACTCAAGTCAGGGACCAGAAATACTAACACAATTCTAATCATATGAGAATAAAACATAAGTATAATAAAACACACACACACACACACACACACACACACACCCAAAGCCCCAAAAGGGGACAAAAATGCTAACAGGGCATAAAAAGGTGCCCACACCAAGTTGCCCGCACCCCACCCAAGAAGAGGTTCTGAGAGGGGCAGGTTGGGGAGGTCATAATATAGCAAGACTCCATTAGAAGAAACAACATTACTAAGGTGAGTAATTTTTTCTTCAAACAACATGAAGTCTTGCTATATTATGACAGTAGCAGAATACACAGCAGTACCTCCATGGAGGAGGGGCAGAACCTACTTAGGAATAGGCTCTGAAGAACAGCTGTGCTAAACCGAGCATCTTCCTGGCCTGGACATCCAGGGAGTAATGCTTGGTAAAAGTGTGTACCGCTTTTCCAAGTAGCAGCCTGGCAAATCTCTAATATAGGACGCTCTGGCAGCAGCTAGAGACCAGCTGTACCCCCTGGTAGAATGAGCCTTCAAACTGGGGGCTCTGCCCAGTTTCTGATAACAAATTGGATACAAGAGACAATCCACCTGGCAATTGATCTCTTAGTGGTAGGTTTGCCTTTCCCAACTTCACCATAGGTAAGGAAAAGTTGGAGGATTGAACCTCTGACCTTTGGCACGCTCTATATAGTAACTAAGAGCTCTCTTAACATCCAGGCTGTGCAACCTCCTCTCACCAGAAGAGGAGTGATCAGTGAAAAATACTGGAAGGGAGATAGATTGATTAAGATGGAAATCTGAAACCACCTTAGGCAAAAACTTCCTATTAGTCCTAAGGATTACCTTATCCCTGTGGAAAGAAATAAAGTCAGTTTCCACTGACAAGGCTTGCAACTCACTTATGCGTCTGGCAGAAGTGATAGCCACTAGAGAAACAGTTTTCCAAGTTAGGTACTTAAGCTCTGCAGAAGACAGAGGTTCAAAAGGGGGTTGCATTAACTGGGCAATGCAAACATTAAGGTCCCAAGCAGGGGCCGGTTCCCGAAAGGGTGGATTAGTATGGAGTAATCCCTTAAAAAACTTGGAAACCACAGGATGAGAGGAAAGATGGGATGACTTTCCTGCTGACACAAAAGCAGATACAGCTGCCAAATGAACTCTCAGGGTAGCTGGTCTGAGACCCAAGGAATTAAGATGTACCATGTAATCTAACACAATGGGCAAATCAGCAGATTCTGGGGAAATATTTTTCCAGCACACCAAATGGAAAACCTTTTCCATTTAGAACTATAAGTAGCCCTAGTGGAAGGCTTTCTAGAAGCCTTTAGGATCTCAAGAACACCCTGAGAGAGGTGTAAATCAGCAAACTCTAACTCCTCAAGAGCCAGGCCTTGAGGTTGAGGGATTTGAGGTCCAGATACCAAACCCTTCCCTGGGCACAAGTCAACAGGTTGTGATTCCTGGGGAGGCAAAGGGGAAGATGGATTGTCAGTGACAGAAGGAGTGGGTACCAGGGCTGTCTGGCACAATCCGGGGCAATCAGAATCACCCTGCAAGGCTGAGATCTGATTTTGACTAGTACTTTGAATAGGAGAGGGAAGGGGGGAAAAGCATAGAGAAACTTCCCCTCCCAATCCAGAAGAAGGGCATCCAGGGGAACTGAGCCCAGCACTGGAGGCCTGCAACAGAACAGAGGAAGTCTGTGATTGTCTGGGGCTGCAAAAAGATCTATCTGAGGGGTGCCCCATCTGGCAAAGACTATCCCCAGCACTTGAGGATCCAGGGACCATTCGTGATGGCCCTGGGAAATCCTGCTGAGAGCATCCGCTAGGACATTGTCCTTCCCTGGAAGATGAACTGCTATGAGGGAAGTGTTCAGGGAATAGGCCAGAGACCACAACTTCATTGCCTCGGTGCACAAGGCCGAAGACCAAGTGCCCCCCTGTTTGTTGATGTACCACATTGTTGTGGTGTTGTCTGTTCTGACTTGTATCACCTTGTCGTGAACAGATGCAGAAAATGCTTGAAGAGCTAAAAAGACAGCTCTGAGTTCCAGCAAATTGATGTGGAGCAGAGATTCCTGGGGGGACCACACTCCCTGAGTGGAAAGGTCGCCCATGTGGGCTCCTCAACCCAGAAGGGAAGCATCTGTAGTGAGAGTCAAGTCGTGAGTAGGGGGAATGAAGGGGAACCCCAATCTTAAATTGCTCTGATCCTGCCACCACTGGAGGGCTAGGATCAAGGTTCGAGTCACTGGGACCAACTTGGAAAGGGGGTCTCTTCTCTGAAACCAATAGGCTCTCAAGTGAAACTGAATGTCACTCATCTGAAATCTTGCTCCCTGCACAACAGCTGGGGATGCAGCCATGTGCCCCAGGAGCTGCAGAAAGTGTCTTGCTGGTCGAGAGACCTGCAGAGTGAAGGAGGAGGCCAGAGCCACTAAATTCCTTACCCTTTCTAAGGGAAGAAAGGCTCTGGCTAGCTTTGTGTCCAATTCTGCCCCTATAAAGGTGAGTACCTGGACTGGTTCCAGAACCGACTTTGGTAGATTTAGCAGAAAGCCCAGGCAGGTGAGAAGCTGCTGGGTGACCTGCAGGTGAGATTTTACCTGTTCTGGGGACTGGCCTACAATGAGCCAGTCGTCTAGATAGGGAAAAACAGCAATCCTTTGCCTCCTTAAGTGAGCCACTGCCACTGCTAGACACTTTGTGAATACCCTTGGGGCAGAGATAAGGCCGAAGGGCATTGCTCTGAACTGGTAATGACCTGAGGGCAGTTCGAATCTGAGGTACTTTCGATGGGAGCTTCTGATTAGGACATGGAAATAGGCATTCTTGAGGTCCAGGGAGGCTAGCCAGTCCCCGGCCTTAGGAGGGTAAAATCATTGCCAGAGTTACCATTTTGAACTTTGGTTTCAAAAGATGCTTGTTCAGATATCTGAGATCTAATATGGGCCACCATTCTCCTGTCTTTTTTGGGGTAAGGAAGTATCTGGAATATAGACCCCTGCCCTGGTGCAGGGGAGGAACCCTTTCTACTGCTCTGAGAGCTAACAGGGATGAGACCTCTGCTTCCAGAGCAAGGGTCTCTGAAGCACTTGCAGGTAGAAAAAGTCTGCTTCTCAACTTGGGAAACATTTTGAAGCTGAGAACCAGACACTGGCCTACTACTTCAGAACCCACTTGTCTGAGGTTAAAGAAGCCCAATTCTGGCTGAAGTAAGCCAGCCTGCCCCCTACCGGTACAGGAGAATCGGCACTAGGCACCCCATCAGGGTGCCTGCTTAGCAGGAGCTTTAGGCTGGGGGGGTGGGAGCAGGTCTGCCCACCCCTCGTCTGCCTCTGCCTCTGAAGAAGCCCCTCTGAGCATAGGCAGAGGAGGCCTGAGTCTGGTAAAAAGGCCTGTGAAAAGGCCTACCCCTACCCCTGGGGGTATGCCTTCGAGGAGTGGCTTGCCGCTCCTTAGCCTGGGCACTCTTGTAAGTAGTCCTATATTCATCCATCTTTTCATGTAGTTCTCTGTCTGCTCCCAAAACAGAGAATTCCCCCACCACAGGAAAATCCATAGCCTTAGTCTGGGTATCCTGTGACAGACTAGTACACCTGAGCCAGGCCAACCTCACTTAAAAGCTACAAATGTGGCCATGACCCCAGAGGAAACATCATTAACATCCACAGCAGCATGAAACTGTACCTTAGAAGCCTCAATGCCATCAGCAGCCACCTGTTCTAGTTCACTAGCCAGCTGGCCATGGGCTTGCTTGGCTAATTGCATCAAAGTATCCCATCTAGATTTCTGATACCTAGCTACATAAGCCATATAATTTGCTTGCCTGAGTCCCAGAGAGGCTGCCATATACTGTTTTTTTGCCATGGCATCAATCTTCCTGGAATCCTTGTCAGGAGGATGTGAAGCCAGGGGAAAATTAGCTTTATCACAGGCAGCAGCCTGAACTACCCCAACATGACTGCACTGCTGAGAAAGGAATTCTATATCAGGACCTGACAATGTGTACCTTCTGTCCATCTTTTTATCTACAGGAGGCACAGAATTAGGAGTTTTTAAAATTGTTATTGTTTGCTTCCTAAAAGACTTATGTAAAGGAATAGACAATCTCCTAGGACTCTGAATATCCATCATTTCTACAAAATCAGGCTCCTCTTGCTCATCCACAGCTTCTTCTAAGGGAAGCTGGAGGGTTTCAGCAACTTTTTGTAAAACATAAAATGAGATGGGGACTCAGACAGCATAGGCGGAGATTCTAAAGGTCTGTCTGGGAGATGTCGCGTTCAATGGGCACACCAGACCTTCCCAGCCACATTCATACTGTTCATAATCATCCTCCCCTCCTCTGGTTCATAAAATTCCTCAATATCATATTCTGAACCACTGGGACCGGACGAACCGACCTTTTGCCAGATAGTGGCGTGTTCGGACGGACCCTGAGACAGTGACTGGACAATTTGTATGGCTTTTGCTATCTCTGCAGCAGTTGGAGAAGGGTTTTGGACTCCAGACCTGCTGATTTTCTTGTTTTCTTTACTGGAATTGGTTCTCAGAACCAGCTTTTCTTTGCCCGAGGAAGTCTCGCCCTGGTCAGAGGGCACTTCCTCCGGTTCGGTTGAGCACCAACCGGCTGGCCATCCAGGTCAGCGGACTTTTAGCCTCTCGCTCCCTGAGCCTGCCCAATCTTTTTCCAGGGTGGCTGCAGAGAAATTCTTACATATCTGGCAGTCTGACTGGAGGTGGTCAAACCTCAGACAATAAACACATGTGGTGTGTGGGTCAGCCTTAGCAAAGACTTTCCCACAAACATCCTGTGTTGAAACCCAGTGGGCCCGGTTTTTCTTTGGGTTTCTCAGACATAATGCCAGCCCTAACCAGAAAACGCCTTTCAAATGGCAGTGCCAGGCAAGACACCCTTATCGGTTCCTAACCGTGTTCACGGTATTGGAAAAACGTAATAAATCCGTTTTTTAGAACCGATAAGAACCGGAACCGCACTCTAAAATATTAAATTTTAGTTTTAAATGAGTTTTAAACTAACTGATCGGTTCAAACCGAACCGATAACTTACAAGTTCCACACAGACAAAACCTTCAATTTACTTACGGTTACCACAGATAGAGCTTGAACCGAACGGTCTTATGTTAAAATAAACTACTCTCGTTGAATCCAACCGAGAAAACACTTTTTAAACCGAGAAATGAACCGAGCAGTAGGAGAAATCTCCGGAGCGACTGTTCAATGAGGCGGAGTAAAGAATCTGACAGTTCAGGTTTGAAATAACACAGATAGAGCTGCTTCTTAGAGCTCGTGGCCAAAATTCTATTTTGGAATGGTTTTAACCATTTCACCTCCGGAGCAGTTCTAGAGCTGGATCAAAACTGCTACTGTCATAATATAGCAAGACTTCATGTTGTTTGAAACACAGTTTTCCAAGTCAAGTACTTAAGCTCTGCTGAAGACAATGGCTCAAAAGGGGGTTGCATAAGCTGAGCGATGCAAATATTAAGATCCCAAGCAGGGGCAGGGTCCCTGAACGGAGGGTTGGTGTGAAGCAACCCTTTAAAAAACTTGGAGAACACAGGGTGAGCTGATAAAGAAGAGGGCTTACCTGCTGATAAGAAGACAGACACAGCTGCCAAGTGCGCTTTTAGGGTAGTCTCAGCACCAAGGAATTCAAATGCACCAAATAATCCGGGATTGTGGGCACGCCAGCAGATTCTGGGGAAATATGCTTTCCAGCACACCATATGGAAAATCTCTTCCATTTTGAATTATAGGTAGCCCTGGTGGAAGGCTTCCTAGAGGCCTTCAAATTATCCAATACACCTTGAGACAGGTGTAGGTCAGCAAACTCTAACTCTTCAACAGCCAAGCTTTGAGATTGAGAGATTTGAGGTTCGGATACCAAACTCTCCCCTGGGCACAGGTTAACAGGTTGTGATTCCTGGGAAGACATAGGGGAGAGTGGACTGCTAAGGACATGAGGAGTGGTTACCAGGGCTGCCTGGCCCAATCTGGAGCAATCAGGATCATCTTGCAGGGTTGAGATCTGATTCAGACGACCACTTTGAAAAGAAGGGGAGGGGGGAAGCATAGAGAAACTTCCTTCTCAACTGAGGAGGAAGGCATCCAGAGGGACTGAGCCCAACACTGGGGGCCTGCAGCAAAAAAGGGGAAGTTGGTGATTGTCTGGGGCTGCAAAGAGATCTATTTGCGGGGTGCCCCATCAGGCAAATACTACCTCCAGTACTAGGGGATCCAGTGCCCATTCGTGATGGCCCTGGGAAATCCTGGTGAGAGCATCCGCTAGGACATTGTCCTTGCCTGGGAGGTGAACTGCCGTAAGGGAGGCGTTCAGAGAATAAGCCAGAGACCACAACTTCATTGCTTCGGTGCACAAGGCCATAGACCGAGTGCCCCCTTGCTTGTTGATGTACCACATTGTAGTGGTATTGTCTGTTCTGACCTGAACCACCTTGTTCTGGACAGATGTGGAAAAAACCTGGAGTGCTAGAAAAACTGCTCTGAGTTCCAGCAAATTGATGTGGAGCAGGGATTCCTGAGGGGACCACAGCCCTTGGGTGGAAAGGTCGCCCATGTGAGCTCCCCACCCCAAGAGGGATGCATCTGTAGTAAGGGTCAAGGAATGAGACTAGGGAGTGAAGGGAGCCCCTGTCTCAGATTGTTCTGATCCTGCCACCACTGAAGGGCCTGGATCAGGTTCGAGTCACTGGAATCAATTTGGTTAGGGGATCTGTCCTTGAGACCAAAAGCTCTCAAATGGAACTGAATGTCCTTCATCTGAAACCTTGCTCCCTGCACAACTGCTGTAGGAGCAGCCATGTGCCCCAGGAGCTGTAGAAAATGCCTTGCTGGTCAAGAGACCTTCAGGGTGAAAGAGGAGGCCAGAGACACCAGGGTCCTTGCTCTTTCCAGAGGAAGGAAGGCTCTGGCTACTTTTGTGTTCAGTTCTGCGCCTATGAAGGTGAGAAGCTGGACAGGCTCTAGAACTGACTTTGGAAGATTGAGAAGGAAACCTAGAGATGTAAGCAGTTGCTGGGTTACTTGTAAATGTAATTTGACCTGCTCTGGAGACTGGCCTACAATGAGCCAGTCGTCCAGATAAGGAAAGATGGCAATCTTTGCCTTCTTAAATGAGCAACTGCTACTGCCAGGCATTTTGTGAACACCCTTGGGGCCGAGGTGAGGCCGAAGGGCATTGCTCTGAACTGGTAATGGCCTGAGGGCAGCTCGAATCTGAGGTATTTTCAGTGGGAGCTTCTGATGAGAACATGGAAGTAGGCATCCTTGAGGTCCAGGGAGGCTAGCCAGTCGCCTGGCCTTAGAGAGGGTAAAATAATCCCCAGGATCACCATTTTGAACTTTGGTTTTAAAAGTTGCTTGTTTAGATACCTGAGATCCAGGATGGGCGCCATTCTCCTGTCTTTTTGGAGTAAGGAAGTACCTGGAGTACAACCCTTGCCCTGGTGTATGGGTGGAACCTTTCCACGGTTCTGAGAGCCAGGAGGAAGAAACTTCTGCTTCCAGGGCAAGTGCCTCTGAAGGGTTTGCAGGTGGAAAGACCTGGCTCTCATCTTGGGAATTTTTGAAGCTGAGAACCAGTCCCTGGCTTACTACTTCCAGGACCCACTTGTCTGAAGTTAAAGACTTCCAGTCCTGGACAAAGTAAGCCAGCCTGCCCCCTACAGGTAGTGGAGAATCGGCCCTGGCTACCCCATCAGGGAGCCTGTTTTGCAGGGGCTTTGGGTTGAGGGGTAGAAGCAGGCTTACTAGAACCCCTTCTGCCCCTTCCTCTAAAGAACCCCCTCTGGGCATAAGCAGAAGAGGAGGTCTGGGCTTGGTAAAACGGCCTATGAAAAGGCCTGCCCCTGCCCCTGATATGCTGCCTTTGAGGAGTGACTTGCCTTTCTTTGGCCTGTGCACTCCTATAGGTGGTCCTATACTCATCCATTTTCTTTGTATAACTCTCTGTCTGCTCCCCAAACAGAGAATTTCCCAGAACAGGAAAATCCATAGCCTTAGACTGGGTATCCTGTGACAGGGCAGTACATCTGAGCCAGGCCATTCTGCGAAGAGACACAGATGTAGCCATGACTCTTGATGAAATATCATTAGAGTCTACTGCAGCATGAAATTGCACCTTGGATGCCTCAATACCATCCGCAGCCACCTGCTCCAGCTCCCTGGCAAGCTGGTCAGGGGCCTGTTTTGCTAGGGCCAGGACAGTATCCCACCTGGATTTCTGGTATCTAGCTGCGTAAGCCATATAATTTGCCTGTCTGAGTCCCAAAGATGCTGCCACGTACTGCTTTTTTGCCATGGCATCCATCCTCCTGGAATCCTTTTCAGGAGGGCGAGAGGCTAGAGGAATATTTGCCTTGTCACAGGCTGCAGCCTGCACTACTCCCACATGGCTGCACTGCTGGGATAGGAACTCCATATCAGAGCCTGATAAAGCATACCTCTTGTCCATCCTTTTATCCACAGGGACGATAGAATGAGGAGTTTTCAGAATGTTTACTGTCTGTTTCCTAAAAGATTTATGCAAGGGAATAGACAGTCTCCTAGACTCTGGAATATCCATCATTTCCACAAAATCAGGCTCTTCTTGATCATCAACAGCTTCTCAACAGGGAGTTGCAGAGTCTCAGCAACTTTCTTGTAAAACAAAATGAGAAGGGGACTCAGATAGCCTGGGAGGGACACTCTGAGGGTCTGTCTGGAGAGATGTCCGTTCAATGGGCACATCCAGACTTTCAAAATCAGACTCACTCTCCTCATACCCTCTCCGCCTTCCCCGGTTCATAAAAATCCTCAAAATCATAACCTTGAACGGGAACCGACCGAACCGGCGCTTCCATAATGGTGTCGGTCCGGACGGAACTGGGGAAAGAGACTGGACAATTTGAATAGCTTTGGCTATTTCCTTAGCGGTTGGAGAAAGAACTTTTGGCCCCAAACTAGCTGACCTTCTAGTCCTTTTAGTTGGAACCGGCTCCTCAGAGCTGGCTCTTTGTTTGCCCGAGGAAGTATCGCCCTGGTCAGAGGGCACTCCCTCAGGTTCGGCTGGAACCGAACCGGGCTGGCCATCCGGGTCAGCGGACTTTTTGGCCTCCCTTTCCCTGAGCCTACCCACTCTTTTTTCCACGGTGGCAGCAGGAAAATTCTTACAAATCTGGCAGTCTGCATTGAGGTGGTCAAACCCCAGACAATATACACAAATGGTGTGTGGGTCAGCCTTAGCAAAGGCTTCCCCACAGAGGCCACAGTGCTGAAACCCAGTGGGTCCGGTTTTTCTTTTGGGTTTCTCAGACATAGTGCCAGCCTAACCAAAACTTGCCCGTTAATGGCAATCCACCAAGCAAGACTCTCTTATCAGTTCCCAACCGTGTCACGGGTCATGGAAAAAAACGTAATAAAATCTGTTTTTTTTAGAACCGATAAGAACCGGGAACCACACTCTAAAGGACTAGAAGGTAATTTTAAAACCCATCTGATCGGTTCAAACCAAACTGAAAAAGACGTTTACAAGTTCCACACAGAAGAAAAAATAATAAATAAGCCTATCTATTACTTACAATATCACAGACAGAGCTTGAACCGACGATTGCGGTTAAATTTTGGTAAAATAAACTGAATTAAACTTTAAAACCGACAAACGAACCGAGCAGCAGGAGGAATCTCCGGAGCGACTGTTCAGTGAGGCGGAGTAAAGAATCTGACAGTTTAAGTTTGAGCTTCAACAGACAGAGTGTTCAACCGAGCTCGCACTCTAGATTCCATGTTCTGCATGGAAATTTAACTCTTTCACCTCCGGAGCAGTTCTAACCTGGGGTTATACTGCATATGTCATAATATAGCAAGACTTCATGTTGTTTGAAAAGTGTGAACTGTTTTCCAGGTATCTGCTTGACATATCTCTAGAATAGGATGTCCCTGGCAGCAGCCAGGGAAGCAGCTGTACTTCTGGTAGAGTGAGCCCTCAGGCCTGAGGGAGGAACCTTACCCAGTTTTCCATAGCAAAATTGGATACAAGAGACAATCCACCTGGCAATGGATCTTTTAGTGGCAGGTTTCCCTTTATCAACCTCACCATAAGTGAGGAACAGTTGGAGGGAGTCAAACCAGTGACCCTTGGTACGCTCTATGTAGTAACTAAGGGCTCTTTTCACATCTAAACTGTGCACCCTCCTATCGCCAGAGGAGGAATGGTCAGTGAAGTACACTGGAAGAGACATAGATTGATTAAGGTGGAAATCTGAAACCACCTTAGGCAAGAACTTCCTGTTAGTCCTGAGGACCACCTTATCTCTATGAAAGGAGATAAAATCAGGCTCCACTGACAAAGCTTGTGTAACCCCCCTGCAAGTGGGGGTTCCCAAAAGACTTCCAGGAGCTTGCTTGAATGCTCCAAGCCTGAGTGGTGTTTGGCATTTAAGCCATTTATCTGTGAGTGTTTTTAGAGCCTCTGGTACTGTCTCTTTAAGAGCTGTCTGCTTGCAGACATAATTAGTTTGTATGGGGGGACTGTGTGTTTCTCTGCTTGAGTACCACTCGAGCTGCTGCCAATTCACTCCATTTTTGCAGTCACTAGGAGTGCAAAGGGAACCTATCTGAAAGATGTAACTGTTTGCCAGAAATCATTTAGAGTAATAACGAAAATACAGTTTCTCTAACCTGCTTTCTTTGCAGTCAGAACTGTGTTTGCCTAGTTCCCCATTCTAGTTTTGAACTGCTGAACTGGACCAATCAGTGTGGGTTAAGGTAGATCTAACATGGTGCCTTGGACGAATCAGAACTTGGACTCGTAATCTGAGCCAGCCACAAGAGGATTGTATGGGCAGTGACTCTGGGAGATGTAGTTTGGACTTTGGTGCCTTTTTGGACCAACAGGTGCAGTCTATTGTGAGTGACAGTCAATCCAGCCAAGAACTGGGAGGAACTCAAAGGAAGTGCCCGGTTTTGTCTGCTGGAGTTTCACTTGAGCTCTGGCAGTGAAGAGGGAAGGAGCCCTGTGCTTTTTCGGTGTGCAGTTTTAGTCGGGAAACGCGTGTAAGGCCCCATGTTCCAGTCTGCAGCTTGTGTAGCTGCTTGTTAGGACTGAATCCATCCTGTGAAGAGAATCAAAGGATATCTGAAGAGTAGAAACCAGGCTCACCCTGTAGAAGACTGGAGAAATTGCTGAATTGCGCTTGGTCTGTCAGGAACTGAATCTGCTGTGTGTTCTCCTGGGTATTGTGCAGTAATTGCGATCGGGATAGAGAAGCAGCCTGCCTGGTATAGTACTTTCTTTTTACCATATAAATGTGTGAGGAGACTTGTGTAGCTCAAGTGAATCCTGCTGCCATTAGAGGACTTTTGCCTGTTAATGTTTACTATATAAATGTGTGAGGAGGCTTGTGTAGCTCAAGTGAATCCTGCTGCTATTAAAGGACTTTTGCCTGTTACTGTTTACCATATAAATGTGTGAGGAGGCTTGTGTAGCTCAAGTGAATCCTGCTGCCATTAAAGGACTTTTGCCTGTTGCAGTTTGCCATATAAATGTGTGAGGAGTCTCATGGAGCTCAAGAGCAGCCCTGCTGACGTTGAAGGACCCTATCTTGTTTGGAGGTCGTGAGTACTAATTCAGGGTCGCCTCCTGTTGAATTGCCACACTGAATCCAAATGGAATTACTGTACTGCTGACTGTTTAACTAATTTTTCTTTCTCTGTGTGAAAGGCCCCTACCAGCTGCCATGGTTTGGACTAGCCACTAGGGCTTGGGTACCCAGGACAGTAACTGGTAGGGATAGGCTTGTGCACAGAGCCATAGGTAGATGAGTAAAGTGATAAGCTAATTAACCTGATTTCCCCCTGTCCTTGTTATATCCCTAAATAAATCAGAGCTGCTTGTTTCAGCAAAGTTATACTGCCTGAGGTATTTGTCTATGTTAAAGTATTGTACTGTGATTGTTGCACTGTATCTTCTTATTTTACAGGGGGTCCCAGTGCCTGAACCAGTCCTGGGGGTAAGTGTATACTGTGAAGGTAATTCTGATATACTGTGTGGGCCACTAGTGGGAAGAAAGGGGGGTTGCAGTGTCCCAGAGGGCTGTGACCAAGTTAGTTTAACTATTACAAACCCTGACCTCTGGGTGGAGGCACCCGCCATCAGATCCAGGCCCCTCAACCTGTTAGTGGCAAATCAGGCAGGGGTAGTAGCCCCTGGAATAGCGCCATCTAGGGGTTACATATACATGACTTAAAATGCTGTATGGCAGCTCCTGCTCCTCTGACATCTTACTGTAATAATAAAGTAGGAGAGCTCCATCACCTAGGGATGATAGTTCTGCTTCATCCTTCTTTAAATCTACAAAGTCCACCTTAAACATTTCCAAGATAACATAAATCATGAAAATAAGGAACCATCAAGAAATCAAAATTACGTACCTACCATAATTCTGGATCTTCTCTTGTATCTTCACCATTCATTACTGTTGGGTGTAAGCTGGAGGTGCGCACCCACCACGGGAGTTTTTTTGGGGGGGCGGGAGGAGTTGGCACCAACGGCACCGCCCATGTGGCTGACGCACTGTGCGGTGCACATGGGTTCACCATTCGGCACCGTAGAGTCCTCCTCCATCCCAGTTCTTTTGAGTCGGAGAGGAGAAACAATTTCCAGACAAAGAGAATGAGGCAAGAGAGCCGAGGGATAGACAAAGGAAAGCATATAAACTGAAAAAGGTATAAGCCGATTAGAGGACAGAAAAGAGAGAACCCTACCCTAAGTGACCATGAAGCCTCAATCCTTGGGTAGTCTCAGGAGAAGGAGAAGGCAAAGGATAGACAGAAGAAAGACAGAAGAGGTGGAAGTAAAGGATAAAGGGGGTAGGGAGGAGGGCTCTCCACCATGTTAAAATGGAAGACCACTGGCCTGAGAGTTTCAAACCTCTACGGGATGAAGACAAAGGAGCAAGGATCCCGCTAGTCACAGAGGTTATAGATCCAAGGTCTGAAGAGAATTAATGGTCTTGTCAGTCATGGCAGAGGCAGATCTCTCCTCCCACCATTACCTGCAATTGTTATGAAAATCCTAGAGCCTAGGTCTCACAGACTGTCTCTTGGAGGCGATCAATCCTGCTCAGAAGGGGAGTGAGTCCCGACTTGGGTGTAAGGGAAGAAATCTGGTAGAATTTTTCCCACAGGAGTACTGGCGTTGTCCCCTCTTCAGAAGAAGAGAACCATGGGACATCTGTACCATAAGAAACAGAAAAGGAGGAAAATCCCATGGACTCTCCTAGGACTGCACTGATATAAATGACAACTGGAGAGTGACATTAACCAGAGGATTATCCAAGCCCCAAGAGGAGGACACCCTAGTGAACTGTGAGGAGAATCTGAAGGAGTTCCCCTTAGAGGTTACAGCGAAGACCCTACTTGCCGTTCTCCAGACTGAGTGCTCTGGACTTGTTAGAGAAGGAAACAGAGAGCTCTGATGTACCAGGGGACTCAGCCCCAAACTGGCCTCTAGGAGGGGAAGGCGAGCAGGGTGGAGGCGACACCCAAGCACTGAGGCCCATGAGGATGGAGGGTGGGATTCAGTAATGAATGGTGAAGGTACAAGAGAAGATCAAGAATTACAGTAGGTATGTAATTTTCATATCTTCCCTTGTCAGTCTTCACCATTCACTACTGTTGGGTGAGTACCAAGCTTCCCGGAGGGGACCTGGCACAGTCCTGAGGGAACAAATCCTCAACCTCCTGCTGGTGAGGCGAGGAGGTGGAGACCCTAAAGCCATATTAGACCAACAAGATCTAAGGCTGTTCAGAATGAAGAGGTGCCCCTGTGGCCTGGAGGATGGAGGCACCCCTGTGAGGTCCTCCTGCCCCATGGGAAAGAGTCGGTTCCACCGGAAGCGGAGGAGATCACCCTACATGGGGCAATGGGTGACAACCTTGCTAGACGAAGCCATGCCATCCACATAATACAGATCACTGTCCTCAGAAGTCTGGATGCCACCTCATTGGTGTCATAAAATGCCCTTGCTTGGTGCCTTGCAAGCTTCAGATCTTGAGCAGGGAGGGCGATGGCCTGTCTTAGATTGCTCAGATCAGGCAAGGATGCCACGACTTGTGCGTGGTGAGCTTGATGAGAACCTATACTTATATAGCACATGGGCTGAAGAGAAAACTCTTCACCACCACCAGTTGAATTCTGTGGAAACCGGATCCGGGGGTCAGTCGTGTGCCAGGCACTGAAGCCTGGAAGGAGTGTCCAGGGACATCAGCCTTGAAGGTGGGTGAGGCAGGGAACCTAGAGACTCTTGAGGGGTGCAATACTGTCTCCTGCAGTCTGCTGGGGCTGGGAAATGGATGGGCAGAGTCTGCCAGGTGTGGATGGATGCTTCCTGGAAAGGGATGGACCAGGAGGGCACCACCAGTAGGTGAGCACTGAATTCGCTCAGGTATGAGTACATCTCCTACTCAGTACTGCTTCTCAGCATGTGAGAAATGTGAAGCTCCTGGACCAGCCTAAAGGAACCACTGATACTCCATGCAATCAGCGTCAGAGGACAGGTGGATGGAAGGTTCCTCTCCCTTGAGGAGGGAGATGAGGAGGAAGAGGAGCTTGAATGTTCAGAGTCCTCCTGTAGTGGGGGAGACAGGTGAAAAACCTGGTTGTCCATGGCCCCGACATAAGTGGGAAAGGCCGCCGTGGTGGCTCTGAACATCTCCCAGGTTAAGTGCCTTGTAGGATCCATATGGCCTGGGAAACGAGGGAGGTGTCTGCACAGGATGGGAGATGGGCAACGAACCGATAGTGCCCAGCCTCTGTCAGGGCTCTGAGATCCAGAGACTGGTCCTGCCTGAATGGGGGGATCCTGGGTCAAACCAGGCTGCGAAGGCTGTGTCTGAGATGGCAAACTATGGAAGAGACCTGAGGGAGAATCTCCCTGTGATGTGACTGGGGTTCTGGGTCAAGAAGGCAACCTCCACACTGCCAACTAAGGACGCCCAAGACCTTAAAGGAAAGGCGAGGTTCAGCACTGACTCCTCCCACTCCCCACAGGGCAGTAGAGGGTGGTACCTGTGCTTCACCATGGCCCCTCAACCAGTTGGACTCAGAGGCTGCCTTCTTCCTCAACCCCAGCAAAGTTGGGCCCCCCAATGCAAGAGGTCCCCCAAGGGAGACTGCAGAGGAGGGGGTCCCAGTCCCCATCAGGGGGGCCAGGGAAGCACGAGGAGTGGCAGCTGCCATGGCCACTCCAGAACAGGACACCCCACCCTAAGTCCCTAGGCTGCTGTCCCCAACAGAGCCACACTGGCTGGCCTCAGCTGTGGAATCACCGAACTACAGACTCTGGGACTCCAGGATAGGGATGCTGGGCTACCTGGTACCGCATCCCAAGGGGCTCACCAACTCCGAGGAGTCGGGTGCCAGTCTGATCAGCCTCGAGTTGTCCTCCTCCAAAGAAGAAGTGACTAGACAGACCTCCAGACTAATGACCCCAGGAGGGACCCTGGTAGCAGCACTGCACGCAGTGTCACAGCGGGACATGGGACTGCTTGCGGCACCGCCTGATCGCCGGCGCCGTGAATGGTGCTGGATCCGTCGGTGCTGGCAGGCAGTGCTGCGGTCCACCAGTGCCAGGCCCAGCACTGGGGAGCCTGCACCGCGGAGGTGACTGCCAGGGTGATGCCATCAGCATGACTCTGCAGGGAACTGCACTGCTCCTCTGACACCGCAAAAGAGGCCTCCTCCTTGACAAGGCTAGAACTGTAGGAGGCCACCTCCTCACCGGGTCGTATAGACCTGGGAGGGGACCAGGAGGAAGGGTCAAGTGTCCTGGCCTTGGCGACCCACAAGCGACGCTGTCCTCTGAAAGTCAGCAGAGCCCTGCCGACTTTAAACGCATGCACTTCAAGAACACGGTGGTCCATGGAGAAGCAGGCATCGCAATGATCCATATCATGATTGGGTCCCAGGCATCGTAAGCAAACATCATGCCGGTCTGAAACAGAAAAATCCCGCCACAGTGGCACTGACGATGTGGGCACGGCCCGCTTTGGATTTTCTCTTTGCCCCCAAACCAGATATGATGCAAAAACAACAACCAAACTTTGGCAAAAGAGCCCGGCACCATCGGAAGAAATAAAAAGAATGGGCCTACCAGACTACCAATTGCATTGGGCAGTTCAGTACCAAGAAGAAGAAAACTGAAGAGGCGGCATCGAATAGCGAAAGCCTATGATGCAGACTTAAATCAGCTTATTCACGCAGTAGGTGCGACCTCAACGGCGGGAGAAACAGAACTGGGATGGAGAAGGAGTCTATGGTGCCTAACGGCCAACCCGCATGCGCCGTGCAGTGCGTCGGCCACATGGGCAGCACCATCAGCGCTAACTCCTCCCTCCAGAAAAAAAAACTCCCATGGTGGGTGCGCGCATCCAGCTTACACCCAACAGTAATGAATGGTGAAGACTGACAAGGGAAGATCAGTATGGCAAAGGACAGGGGTTCGGTTTTATAGACATTTCATCACTCCAGTCCATAGGTGCCTAAACTTATGGGCACAGGGGTATTGCTTCCCTCCCCCCAGCTTTTGCCCATGAGCATTCAAAGTGTCCCCTTGCTTGAAAAAATATCTTTTTTTACCCTGTGCTCTTTTAAATGTCAGCACCCCACTTTCCCCCAATATTTTGGCACCCATGCTCCAGTCTAGGACTTAGGGACCTCACTTCCTCAAAATATGGGTCTCTTCATGAGATAGCAGCTCTGGACAGGGAATGTCATCAAAGCACAGATCAGGAAGCATAGGAAAACCAGGAGCAATTTCAAAATTCACAAATAGTGTTTTATTTTTCTTAATAACAGCAAAATAAAAAACAAATATTTAGTATAACTATTTACAAAGGCAATATAAACAGAAAAAACCAAGTCCTTCTCCTGAGAGTATCTCTTAATTCCAAGTTTCAGTCTCTCAGTCTCTCACTCTCCTTGTCTCTCTAGCAAAAGCATTGCTGCTCTTTTTGTAAGTCTTTATCTGGGAACTTGTTAAGAGAACTTGCTTCTCACAGAATATTCTTCTAAGTTTACAGAATGTTCTTGTCAGTTTCATTCCTTGCAGGTGCAGCAAAAAGAACATAGTGTCCCAGAACTGGCCTCTTGTTCACAGCTCTGCAAAAGGCTTACAAAAACTGCATCTCAGGTTAACCGCTTGAATTCCAAATAGCTTTTTGCAATCATTTCAACAGTATAACTATATACAGTTTTAAACAAAGGGATCCCAGTATCAGTGACATTTCCACATAAAGATTTGCATATATTTCTATAGCCGCAGATATGCAAGGGGGAAGAAAAGACAGAAATAGCAAGGAAAGGCAGAGCGATAGCGAGAGGCAGAGAATTGCAAAACCATCAAGTGATCAGTTCCTAGGTCTCACAAGAAAATTTGGTTGCACAACCAGACGAGACAGAAAAGAAACAGAAAGAACAGACCCTTTGCATTTAAACTCTTTCTGCATAACAAATGGGGCAGGGCCTTATTTAACCCTGTCACAGGGAACACTGAAAGAAAAACAGTTTTCATTGTCATAAAAGTTGCTGTCGACTTGATTTAGCAACACGGGTTCATACATTTCACTATTCAAAAACACTTTAGTGTGAGTAAGGGTTCTGTTTGGCATCTACTGTACTTGCATGAACGCACGCACACCCATCTCTACCTCCTCTAATGAAACTGTTTCAGGTTCCATCTCCTCTGACACCTTTCTCAACACCACCTCTAGACACGACAGCTCTGATGCAGAACCTCCTCCATGTGGAGTAAGGACAACAGTAAAGCAAAAGAAGCCACCCTGCACATTCCCATGGCACTAGGTCAGAAGAGTGCTGTCAATAACAGCGCTGTATTAACAGCGCTCTCCAATACAGTGGCAGGAAAGAGTGCAGCCACCCAATATAGCACCAATGGTAGCAGTCGGACACGGCAGGGACAACCGCTACTATTCTACAATATGCACAAATCTGAGAGCCCCCCCCACACGCCCCGATGTGACTGGCTCTGCCCTCCTCATACCTCCCATACTAAAAGATCCCTACTCCGAGGGGGGCAGATCATGGGGAAAGCTGAAATTTGTAGGGCGGAAAAAAAATATAAGTCCCCCAACAGAAATCTAAAATTGTCAAGAGGAGACCAGGATTAGAACCCTGGTCTCCCAATCTGTACTGGTCGAATTGCTGCTTTAACTCACTCCACCACGGAAGCAGCTCGGTCAGCAACCCGACTTGTGTCCTTCTTCTGTACCTCCTGTATAGGATGAATAGCGACAGGGGTAACAGTAGTTGCTAGACGCTATTCTACCCATCGCTATTCCTTGCTGTGCAGTCCTGACTGCATGGTTTATACTGTGCGGTTCAAGAAGCACTATTCTAACTGGATACCCATTCCCACACCCAGCTGTGGGCAGTCACCCTGATCTAGCATCAGTTTGAGTCACATGCATGATGCTGTTCTCTGAGACAGGTGAGCGTGTCACTGCACTCAGAAGTATAAGCTGAGACCTAAAGCCACATCAGTCTGACCTTGCTGCAGCTCATTCCTATGTTCAGTGCTTTTATTTGCTTTCAGGAGATGGTAAGTGAGAGTTATCCAAGTTATAAATGAAAGAAATCAATGTCACAGGCACGGCCTTCTTTCTTTTTTTCCTTTTCTTTCCTTTTTTTGTTACTCGGGCAATGGCAACAGTGAAAAAATATTGCTGAACTGTTTGTGAAGTGGCTGGGATTATGACATAAAATCCAAGGAACTGAAAAGTAAAGATGTGCAAAGTTTGGTGCAGTGGGGGTCGGCTACACACAGCCCTCAAGAGTGGTGTATTAGGCATGGCTCATATTTTGCTCTTAAATTTTGCCTTGCTCCTGCAATATCAGTACTCTGAAGGGAATGGAGAGCTGGAGCCAAGCATGGAGGATGACGCCACACCGGGAAGTGCTGGCATAGGAACGGAGGGTGGCTGGCTAGAAGTAATGTCCAACAGAAAACATGAGGAGACAGAGGAGGGATGGCAAAGGAGAAACGAGGTATGAGGGAACAAGCAAGACAAAAAGTGTGTGGGGGAGAGGCAGCAAGGAAAACGGAGTGATAGAGGGGAATAGAGAACAAACAAGGGGACTAAACATGAGAAGAAAGATGGGGGAAATGGAGACCAGAGAGGCAGAGGACCAGAAGAAAAAACTGCTCACCATAGTAATCTTGTTTCTTCAAATGGATCACTCATTATGATTAAACTGATGCAGTCAGCCTCCTGTATTAGACTGGCTGCAGAATCATTAGTGTCCACAGCCATGTGGAACTGGTATTTTGTGGCATCTAAAGTAGCTCTTGCTGTATTCTGTAGGTCCACTGCCACCTCACCTGGCACTCTGTCAGCCAGGGCTAACACTGCATTCCAGAGTGCCTTCTGGTATTGCACTGCATAAGTCATATAATTGGCCTAAGTATGAGTGAGGCAGCCATACCCTTTTTCCCCATTGCATCCATCTTCCGGAGAATCCTTGTCTGGAGGATGGCAGCTAAGGAATTCTGGCTTGTCGCAGGCAGCAGCCTGCACAACTCCTTCAGGGTCAGGGTGGCTGAACAGAAAATCACCTGTTGTCCCATCAGTTGATATTTTTATCAGCTTTGTCAACTCCTGGAATAGAATTAGGGGTTTGAAATATTTGTAATACTGCCTTTTTCAAGGTCTTATGCATAGGCGGTAGTAAACGTTTTGTGAGGGTTAGCACCATCATATCCAAAACTTCTGCTTCCTCCACATTCTCCTCTGTCTCCTGCAGAGGGAGGTTGAGTGTTTCCACCATGCTTTTAACAAAAGCATAATGTGAGGTATAATTCTCGGGACCTCGGTTGGGGGGAACCGAACTCCTGTTCTGGAGAAACCCTCTGGCTCTATCAGTTCCTCCTCAAAATCATCATCATCATCCTCAGGGAAAGGATGCCTGCAGTTCCTGAGAAGGTGGAACCGCACAGGAACTGAGGCAGACAGTACTGAAAGCTGTACTGCAGCTTGCAGTGCTTGCAGGACCTGTAGGGCCTTGGCAATGTCCTCAGCCAAGAGCATACCAGTGTTGTCAGCTGGGAGCTCCTTAGCCTTCTCGGCCGGAGGCGCGGCAACATGCTGTTCCTTACATTTTTTCTTAAGTGGCACAAGTTCAGTCCCTGAGTTCACTGTCCTTTTTGACTTACCCTGCTCAACTTTATCTGATCCTTTATCAGGATCCTTAGCTTTACCTCCATCCTTTCTTATGCCAGAGGTGGAGGAGCCACTTTCACCAATATTAGTAGAAGCAGAGGCCATTTCTTCCAAAATTTTGGACCTTTTCTTAAGAGTTTTAGGACAAAATGTTTTACAAATATCACAATTTGCAAAAATATGGCTAGTGTCCAGACACAAACACACAATGAATGTCTGTCTGCTTTAGCTATGATCTGACCACAAAACTCACACAATTCGAAACCAGTGGGTCCTGTGCATTTTTCAGGCTTAACAACAGCAGCCTCTAACATTGAGCAGGAATCGCTAAAGAAAAATATATGTAATTATCGGTTCCCTTGAACCAAATATTTCAAATATAAATAACCGCTAATGGTTCCGGGAACACGGCACTACTCGTTTCCTGACAAAAAAGGGAACTGAGAAACCAACAAATTTAAATAAAATTTTTAAACAAGTATATGCGGTTAAGGAACCAACTGCAAGAACAAACAGATATATGGCAAAGTTGAGGTACAAACTTCATTAGAAATAGTGGAACCCTCGGTACCAAGGAACCGTGAAGGAACCGCTAATCACACAAAATATTCAAATTACAAATTAAACTAAAACTAATGCAGCAATCTGAAATATATACTAAAAACGTTACTTATTGACCAGATAAACGGATTTTGAAGAGGTTGAAGGAGAGCTCTCAGGCCGTCTTCACTAGACAGGTGGAGTAAAGAATCTGAAGCCCTCAGAGTGCAGCAGTTGCTAGGGCAGCAGTTTGAAACTGGCATGAGCCAACTGAGAGTTCCATCATTTGCATATAATTCCATCTGTCTGGGCAGTCCAACACAGGAGGCTGACTGCATCAGTTTAATCATAATGAGTGATTCCTGGGGTTAGAATGAACAGCAGGGAAAGCATCCACCAAAACCAGCCAGTCAGCTGCAGAGAGAGGATGAAAAGTCAAAGCCCAGAGAAGATGGGCAATGCAAGTATTGCAGCCAGAAGAAGAGGGAGGACAGAGAGAGAGAAAGGGAATGTCATAAAGTCGGGAATGTCATAAAGCCAATCAACTGTTTGTTGACTGGCTTTATGCAAATGAAAAGGCTAAAGTGCTCTCTCATTGGACCGCTCCAGTCCTTTCAATTACACAAAGTTTCCACCCATAAACTGTGAATCACTGTCATACTTAGCTTGCATGGTCACTGGTCTGTCAAGAAAGAGCCCAACATAGATTGACCTGCATTGGGCTAGCTGTGATACACCTGTGAAATGCCATTCATTGAAACAAAATGTTTCTTGCGCAAGCACAAGCAACGAAAAAGGAGTTGGACTCAATCAACAAAGGAAACATAAAATGCCAGATAACAGGAAATGCCAAATAAATAGACATCCCTATTTATATGTAGATAGTATTTGTCTTGATTTTTCATGTTTACAGCATTGGTTGAAATGCTCAGCTAATGTATATTTACTGCTTACCTTGCGCTTGTCTCTCACTGGGTCATCCAGATCACTTTGATAGTCTAGACATAACACCTAAATGGAAGAATGGAAGTTAGGTTTAGCTTAATAACTTTCAAATAGGAAATGACCATTCCATAGCTAGTTCTGCTTCTACCTTGAGGGCAGGTCTCAAGTTGTCAGCATCAGAAACCCCCACTCCTTGTCTGCTCATGCATTCTGCTCTGTCCTTGACCTGATCCTGTTTTCCACTTTTAAATGACCTCCCAAATGCCTGTATCTCCTTGGCCATCCACAGGTACATGGATAATACTGTGCTATTTGCTTCTGGCTCCTCTACCTCTGACCTAACTGCTTGGCTCTAAATGGATTTCTCCCAACATGCAGCTCTGGTTCCAGACATATCAAAAGCCCCCTTAATGCTGAGAAATGGTATTCATGACCTTTGACACCAGAGTATTGCTGGACAGACTCTTACCCTTCCATACCCTTGATGGTGCTGTGATTGAGGCTGTTTCTGTACCGCAGGGTCTGGTTGGCCCATCACCTTGATTTCTCTCTTATATGTACACCATGCACCAGAAGCATTAACCCAAACTTGGGGCTCTGTATAGGAATATACCATACATATTGCTTTCCTGCATGGAGAGAAATCATCTCAAAGATGACCTTCCCCATCTTTGATTATGGTCATAGGCGCCGGGTTATATGGGCCCGTGGATTATGGGCTCCATCAATATTTTTTGAAGCCGGCCCAGCCCCTCCAATAATTTGAGGCATTTTTCCCCCTTAATACTGTGACCCTAGGCACATGTGACCTGATTCATGCAGTGCGCCTCCATGACCTGCTGTGTGCCCCCAGAGAGCGATCCCCCGCACTCATTGGTAGTATTTTGAAATTGGCACCTTGTGTGCATCACAGTGTGCATGCACCGAAAGTGAGCAGGAGTGATGGAATGTTATCAGGTGATACTCGGGCTGATGAAGGGTGAGAGGTGCGCAAGCAAAGAAGTAGCGTGGTGTGACCATGGCCTGACGGATCAGACTTGGTAATTGGCTGTGAGTGGCCCGGCATGTCGTCCAGTCAGGCGGGTGATGGTGAGACAGGGGCAACTGTATCTTGCTGAGAGGTCAGAGACTACTTGAAGACCCAGACCCACCGGATGCGACGGAGGAGGACTGAGAACACTCAATCAGCAGCAGACCAGGTAAATAAAGTCAGCGCAACAGACAGAGTCATGTTAGATTGTGTTTTTTTTTCTTTTTACCGTGGCAGCCCGCTGATCGATTGCATCTGTAGTACCTGCGGGAAAAGTCTAAAAGTCATTGCCACAATGTGGCACGCCAGACAGCTATGGAGTGCAGCCTGTGGCAGCGGCAGGTGTGCAGTCAGATTGGTTGTCTGTTCTGACTCCTGCTGCTGTGGTGGACATTGGAAGTCATGCGGAGGAGTCCACTGTTGGAGCCCTGAGTGAGCAAGCGACTGGTGGTGCTAGCGGCGAGTCGGCAACTGAGCAAACATTAACAAGTAAGTGCTGAGCTGCTCAAGTCATGAAGAGTAGACTGTCTGGGGTGCGGGGGCTGTAACTGCCTGGCCACCATCCTGCTCCAGTCCATTGGCATTCTTTCTGCTGCACATCGTATATCCTCCTCATCCTCAGAGGCTCTGTAATGCACTAGTAGGCAGGTCCAGGAATATTACTCAATTGACTTGGAACGGGGATCGATTCTGAATGAGAGGGAGAACTGGAGAGTGCACTGTCTGGAGAGTCGGGGACTGAACAGGGATCGGTGCAAACTTGCACACTGCTACTGCAGGAGGAACTGAATGGCAGGGAGAGCCAGAGAGGAGAGGATTCAGGGAGGGACTGAATGGGAATCCATGCACTGCTACTGCAGGCAGGGACTGAATGGCAGTGAAAGCCAGAGAGTGTACTGGGAAGTTGGGGGAGGGACTGAATGGGAATCCATGCAGAGCTACTGCAGGCGGGGACTGAATGGCAGTGAAAGCCAGAGAGTGTACTGGGAAGTTGGGGGAGGGACTGAATGGGAATCCATGCACTGCTACTGCAGGCGGGGACTGAATGGCAGTGAGAGCCAGAGAGTGTACTGGGGAGTTGGGGGAGGGACTGAATGGGAATCAGTGCACTGCTGCTGTAGGGGGGGGACTAAATGGTGGGAAGAGCTGGAGAATGCACTGGGGAGTTGGGGACTGAAAGGTAATTGGTGTGCTGCTGCTGCTGCAGGGGGAACTGAATGGGAGGAAGAGCCAGGGAGTGCACTGGGGAGTCAGGGACTGAATGGTATCAGTGTACTGCTGCGTTAGAGGGTATTGAATGGGACAGAGAGACAAAAGTGGCTGGGGGAGGACAAGGTGGGGAGGCTGGGGCGGGGCAAGGGGTGCGGTAAGGGGCAGGGGTGCTGTCCCTTATTTTTGAAATCCAATACTGGCAACCCTAACCAGAAAGTAAACAGAGATGTCAGCATAATGTACAACAGGCTGCACTCAAATCAGCATAGTTATGACTATTTAGAGGGTATGAGTAAATTTTGATAATGATTACTGCACCAGCCTCCTGCAGACAGATCCACATAGCCATGTAGTGGTGAAAGAGCGACCAAGGATTCACTCTGCTGGTTATCACTGTAACACAGAGCTTGAAAGACTATGAGTATTCTGTCACTTTACTTTCACTACTGCTGGTATCAGGACTGGGACTACACACAGCTCACAGGGAGGTTAAATGGAGAAGAACCGAAGATTGCTGTGCTATGCTTTATTTTTCGTACAGACCACTTTCCTTGCAACTTTGTCCACTTCATGCTCCTTGCTCTCTTTAAAGAAATTCTTCCGAACATACTTTCTGAATCTCCCTCCTGCCTATTGTTTTTTTTTTAGAGTCCCCCCTTGTGCCCATGTCTGTAATCACTGTGAACAGATTACTGCTTCCCACCCTGCTTATTCCATATAGAAATGTATAGGTTTCTGTCATGTGACCCCTCTCCCTCCTGGCCTCAAGCATGTACATGTACAGGCCCTTCAGCCTTTCCTGACAGGGCTTCCCATGCTGACCTTGAATCATCTTGGCATTCTTCCTCTGTACTTGCTTTACCCTATCCCTTTCCTTCCTCAAGTGTGGACTCCAGAACAATGTAAGTACTCTAGGCGTGGCTTTACCAGGGATCTGTACAGTGGTAGGATCACCTCTTGTCTAGTGCTGCTGATGTCTCTGTGTAACTTAACATTCTGTTTGCCCTTTCCACTACTCTAATACGCTGCATTGATTGTTTCAGGTTGTCTGTAATTATCACTCCATGGTCCCTCTCCTCACCTGGTCACCTCTTCTAACTTTACCCCCAACCCCATTCTGTAATCTCTTCTCAGGTTCCTGGCCCCCGTATGCATGATCTTACACTTTACTGCATTCATTTTCAGTAGCCAGAGCCTGGACCGATCCTTCACATTGTTCACTCTGTCACAGATTTTGATATCTTCTGCAGAGGCGTATCTTTTCATGAATCTCCTTCCCAGTGTTGCACATCAAGACATCAGAAAGGACTGGGCCAAAGTACAGATTCTTGAGGAACCCCACTGGTGACCTCCCTGATCTCAGAGAATTCCCCATTTAAACAACCCTCTACATTCTTCTACTCAGTCATTTTCTGATCACCCCTGTAAATCTTTCTCCCATACCCAGGTCACTCATTTTTTTACCAGTCACTCATGTGGGACTGAGTCAAAAGCTGTGCTAAAGTTCTAAAATAACGCATCTAGTGTCTGAACTTTATAAGTGCAGCCCAGTTTAATAAGTCTATCAGATTCGTCTAATAGGACCTCCCCTGATGAAACTTTGCTGCTTTTGTTCCCTGAGTCCATAAGCCTCCAGAATCCACCAGCCTTTCCTTTATAATGGCCTTCAGCATCTTACACACAATGGACATCAAGCTTACTGGCCTGTACAGTAATACCTTAGCTCGGGCTGTCTTCCACTACCCTAGTATGACTGTGGCATTATTCAGAAAGCCCGATTAGGACAGTGCGAGTTGTTTGTACAGTCAAGGCAGCACCATGGAGTCTTCACAGAATCACAGCCTTGCAAGTAGTCATAAACTTAGTACAATGCTATGCAGTCATGAGGGCTCAGGTTCTATAGTCCGGGTGTATTTCAGTGGTCATTCAGGTGATCATGCTTGTGTTCTGAGGGATTCCAGGTCTGGTTCCTTCCTGGTGATTGGTGTTGTGTTCAGATGATTTGCTTGCATTTGGGTGGGATTTGTTTGCTGGTTGTGTTCTTACTGGTTTCTTCCAAACTTGCACTTAGTTTTCAGAACCAGTTCCTGGTAGTTTCAGTTCAGAATCATTCTCCTTCTTGATCCTTGGCAAAACCCAACACCAGAATACCAGAACAGCACAGAGATTCCGGAACCCAACTCAAAACAAAGTGCAATGCTGCAAGGAGCCACAGCTGGACTATGCAGTCATAAGTTCCTTCCCCCAGGTTTTGCAGTTACTTGTAATCCATGGATACAGCTGTCATATACACTTCTGGGCACTTATTTTTAAAATGTAGTATGCAACACAGATCTCCTGACTTAGGACCCCAGCCCTCCATAGCATGGAGGGAGTCGGGCACAGGCCAGCAGCAGGGGTTGTAAGACTGGAGAGTAAGCAACACTTATAGCGCTTACTCTAGTTGGGATATAAAACCAGACTCTAAGGCTATTTTAAAATGGCTCATTACATAACAGCATACCAGCCATTTGTTGTTTTCATTGTTTATATGAGGCTTGGATTGACAAATCACAAAAAGAGGACATTTGCAGTTAGTGTATTGCTTTGCTGTGCTGGGCTTTGTATTATATGAGTGCTGGTTCAAGTGGAAGTATATGTCACGTTTCAACTGGGAAGAAGTTTGAAAACTGATTTTTGAATACTGTTGAAACTGTTTTTACTGATACTGCTCCTCTTGCCATTTTTTCAGTCTCAGATTAGTCTTGCGCACTTTTTGCTCTATACAACCTATTACAATGATTTGGTAAAAGCCTCGCCTAGGGGTTCTACCGTAGTTCTGTTTTGTCTCCGTACTTGACGTTGCAGGTAAAATTTACAAACTACTCATGTGTTTACAAGTATAAAAAATAAAACAAGCAAACACCACTAAACTGGTCCAAAATGGCAAGATCAAGATATCCATTTGTTTTTTTTTCCCCTCGCAGTTTTTTGCTGACTTTCTGCTATGTAGAATATCAGACCACTGCTACACTATTAGTGTAGTGCAAAGCTACAGGGAATACAGCGTAATTTCATTATGTGCTTTCTGCAATGCACTGTAGCTGCACACGGCCACTTTCATGATGTGCTTGCTGTTGATTAAGGTTTTGACAGTTTATTTGAGTTGGGGGGGGGGCTCTGCCTTCACACACCCTTGTTTTTCTCGTGCCTAAATTGGGCAAATAGCGAAACTTGAGTGCCATGCTAATAGCAGAGGTCCGGTGGTGGTCTGGCTTAACCCCCCAATTACCACATATAGGGGGTGCTGCTCCCATAAAGCCTGCTGGAGGGGTTTGACCACTGACCCCTGGGTCAGGGGCAGGGCTTTGACCCCTGACCCCTACCAACAATTTTACAAACCCGGCTCCTATGATTATAGTGACATTATATGCAGCACTGTTCCCAGATCCACCCTGGCCAGACTGGACCCCCTATTTCACTTCTTCTGCTGCTCACCTTAGACTGCCCTGCTTGTACCCATAGAAACATAGAATCTGACAGTTGATAAGGACCACTTGCCTCACCCAGTCTACCCATTTCTTCCCTGCCTATACTGACATTACAGATCCTACACGATCTCTGCCCCCCCCCCACTTTGCTTTCCACTAAGATCCCCTTTCGTCTCTCTCATGCATTCTTGAATCTCACCACTTTTTTCGCCCCCACCATGGGAAGACTGTTCCAGGCATCCATGACTCTTTCAGTGAAGTACTTCCTCACATCTCTCTTGAATTTACCCCTTTCCAGCTTTGTTGCATGTCCTGTTTCGTGCATCTTTTCTTCTGAAAAATACTCCCCATCTGTACCTTATTTACTCCCATGAAGTAGTTATAGGTGCTACCATGTCCTCTCTCTCCCTCTTCTCCTCCAAGGTATACATATTGAGGTCCTTCAGCATTCCTTGTAGGGTTTCTCATGCAGACCCTGCACCATTTTATTTTAATTTTTATTTTATTTATTTTAGTTGTTTAACCAGGAGTAGCACACTAAGCTGAAAGTTTTTTACAGGTGCGACCTGGGAGCACAGGGAAGTTAAGTGACTTGCTCAGTGTCACATAGTATACAAGTGGAAGCTGTGGGATTCAAACCCAGGTCTGGTTTGTTGGATGTCACTAGATTTGCAGCTCAGAGCCTTAAACCACTGTACTATAATGCTCCCCCTTCTTCTTGGCAGCGTCCACTCTGTCTATATTCTTCCTGAGATGTGGTTTCCAGAACTGGACACAGTACTACAGGTAGGGTCTCACCAGCGATCTATATAGTGGCAACACCACTTCCTCCTTCTGCTGGTGATACTCCTCCTATGCACCCCAAGCACTGGATGCTTTTAAGAGAGGCCTGAAATCCTTTTCTTTTCAGGAGGCATATGGTACTATGAGATAATCTATTCAACACTCACTTCCCAACCATCTTTGTACTACTATTTTAATAATTTTCTAAATGTGTAATATGATATATTTGTCTTTTAAAGGAGAAGTATGGGGTAACTGGAAGCCCCGACCGATGCACAGATTGGGCTTCAGTACCCTGTTTCTCCCTGCTGGCACCAGATAAAAATTATTTTCTTACCCCAACACTCTTAAAATTCTAAGACCTCCAGCTCCAGCCAGCACATTGTAAGTGCTGTGGTGCCAGCTGGTGCCCACCGCTGCAATCTCGCTGATAACGCGAGATGATGATGCATGGTTGCCTCAGCCTATGATATGCCCCATGTATGGAGCTTTAATAAACTCCATTTCTGCTGTGCCTGAGTTATTTTTAATAATCTGATTATATGCCAAATGTATGCATTTGCATATAAAAAATCACTCACCATAGTAGTCTTGTTTTTCAAAAGGATCACTCATTATGATTAAACTGAAGCAGTCAGCCTCCTGTGTTGGACTGCCCGGAGAGATGGAATTATACGAATGATGGAACTCTCAATTGGCTCATGCCATTTCAAGCTGCTGCCCTTGCAACTGCTGCACTGGAGTGCTTCAGATTCTTGGTAGCCTAAACTGGGTATAAGACCCACTAGCTATAACAGTATTTATAAATAATTTTTGTCCTCTCAGGTCAAAAAACGTCCCAAGAACTAAACCTAAAAACTTGAGACCACAAGGAACCAGCTGGTTAACAAAAAGTGAGTCTCTAACCTGATCTATATGGAAAACACCCTAAAACAAGGATGCGGAACAACTTTCATAGGTTTTAGTAGAGGAGGTGGTGAGGCTTTAATCAATGAGTGATCCCTTGAAGAAACAAGATTACTATGATGAGTAATTTTTTCTTCTAACCCCAGGAATCACTCATTATGATTAACCAAATGCAGACTACCAAGCAATACCTTTGGATATTGGGTAGAAAACCTATTTAGGAAACAGTACCAAACTTGGCATCACTTCTGGATTGTAGATCCAGGCTGTAATGCATTGTGAAGGTGTGTACTGTTTTCCATGTGGCTGCTTTGCAGAATTCCTAATAGTGGAATCTCTCTTGAAGCTGCCACTGAAGCAGCTGTGCCCTGGTGGAATGTGCTCAGGCCCAGGGAGCCTGTTTACCCATTTTACTATAACAAAACTGTACACATGCCACTATCCAGTGAGCAACTGTACATTTTGTGGCAGGTCTGCCCTTACCTACTTCTCCACAAGTAAGAAAGAGCTGTGTCTGACCTGGTCTGTAAGATTTACTGTAGTTCTGTCAATACAGTGGCTAAGTGTCTTTTTGACATCAAAGGAGTGAAGCCTCCTTTCTGGAGAACTGGAGTTATCTGTAAAAAAGACAGGTAAAATGATGGACTGATTTAAATGGAAATCAGACACCACTTTAGGAAGAAATTTTCTATTGGTCCTGAGGACCACTTTATCCCTGTGGAATGAGATGTAGTCATATCTTCATGCACGGGCCTGTAACTCACTGATTCTTTTGGCTTTAGTAATGGCAACCAGAACCACAGTTTTCCAAATGATATACTTCCGATCTGCAGCTGCCATCAGTTCAAATGGAGCATCCATGAGCTTGGCAATGCAGATATTCAAACTGCAGGCCAAACCTGGCTCCCTCAAAGGAGGGTACAAGAGGTTAATGCCTTTAAAATACTTCCTGAAGACTGGATGAGAGGCCATGGATCTCTCTTTACCAGCTGACAAATAAGCTAAAACTGAAGCCAAATGGACCTTGAGTGTCGAAGGCTTCAGACCTAAAGAATGCAAATGTGTTAGGTAATCCAGGAGAATAGCTAGGTCAGCCCTGGATGGGTTAACACCCTTACCTGTACACCATATGGAAAACCTCTTCCACTTAGCAGAGTATGTATTTTTAGTGGAAGGTTTCCTCAAACCCCCAAGTACTGTCAGCACCTGTTCTGACAGTTTAAGATTAGTATACTCTAAATCCTCAAGAGCCAGGCCTTGGGCCTTAGTGATTTGAGGTTGGGGTACAGTATCCTTCCCTGAGAGGATGTCAACAGCTTGTGCCTTCTGGGCAGATTAATTGGAGGTACTACTGATAGAGCCAATAGAAGTGAATACCAGTGTTACCTCGCCCAATCTGATACCACCAGTATAATTTTCACCAATTGGCACCTCAATTTCAGAAGGGTCCTGAATATCATTGGAAAAGGAGGAAAGGCATACAGGAACTTCCCTGTCCAATCCAGTGCCAACACATCCAGGGTAGTGTGCCCCTGAGAGGAGGCTTGCAACAGTATACTGGTAACTGGTGATTTTCTACAGAGGCGAGGCGAACTCTCTCTGGAGCGACCCATTGTCTGAAAATCTAACTGAGTGTTTGAGGATTCAGGCACCACTCGTGGTGATCCTGACTTATCCTGCTGAGGGAGTCTGCCAGCACATTGTCCTTTCCTGGAAGATATATGGCTGATAGGGATACCTTCGTGGAGTAAGCCAGAGACCACAGCCTCATTGCTTCTGTGCACAGTGGGGCTGACCTAGTTCCTCCCTGTTTGTTGATGTAATACATAGTAGTGGTGTTGTCTGTTCTGACCAGCACCCTTTCTTTTGAAGATGTGGAGTAAATGCCTGCAGGGCTAGGTACACTGCTCTGAGCTCCAGCAGATTTATGTGCAACAGGATTCTTGAGGAGATCATGTGCCATTTGTTGTATAATCCAACATGTGTGCTCCCCAACCCAGAAGGGGTGCATCTGTTGTAAGAATTAAGGAAGGTTGTTCCTTTGTGAAAGGCACACCTACCCGAAGGTTGTGTTCATCTAGCCACCACTGCAGTGACTGTAGCAGGCTGTGGGTGACTGAACTAGTTTGGACAGAGGGTCTGTCCTGTCGACCAATATTGTCTCAAGTGGAACTGGATGTCCCTCATTTGGAATCTGGAACCTAGTACTACTGGTGGCAGCTGCCATGTGGCCCAGGAGACTGAGGAACTCTGGCTGGTTTGGGTTTCCTAGCACAAATGAGCTTGCAACCTGCAGAATGCTGTTTACCTGGTCCTGTGGCAGAAAAGCTCTGCCCAGACTATTCTGCACCAATGAATATGAGTACCTGAACTGGTGTTTGCTGAGACTTCTGTTCATTTATGAGGAAACCTAGGGGTTCTGCACCAATGAATATGAGTACCTGAACTGGTGTTTGCTGAGACTTCTGTTCGTTTATGAGGAAACCCAGGGATTCCAGAGTAGACTTTGTTAGTGCTAAGGCCTGCTCTGCAAACTGTAGAGATGGACCACTACAAACCAGTCATCCAGGTAGGGAAGAAAAAATTACTCACCTTAGTAATGTTGTTTCTTCTAATGGAGTCTTGCTGTATTCTGTCATATGCAGTTAGGTCCTGCCTTTCAACTGCCCTGGAGAACAAAGAGTTAAACTCTCCATGGCCAGCATGGAATGTTCACTACGAGCTCAGCTAAAGACCCTGTCTGCTGTTGTCTAAACTCCAACCGTCAGATCTTTACGAGCAATACTCACTAGAAGTTCTGTGTGGAAACAGTAAAACTCAAAACTAGCCAAATGGCAACTATATCTATATAAAAGGGTTTTTTTGGTTTCAAAAAGAAGACTCAAGTCAGGAAACCCAAAAAACATAACACATCCCAAACACAATAACTCCCAAAATAAAAGAGGGTGAAAAAGGACACCCTAGGGTGCCAACTCTGCTCCTGCCCAACCAGATCCCAAAAACTAGGTTCTGAGAGGGGAGGGTCAGAATACAGCAAGACTCCATTAGAAGAAACAACATTACTAAGGTGAGTAAATTTTTCTTCAAACAACATGAAGTCTTGCTGTATTCGGACATATGACATATGAAGACTACCAAGCAGTACCTCCATGGAGGAGGGACAGACCCTACTTTGGAAACAGGCTCTGAAGTACTGCTGTGCCAAACCGAGCATCACTCCTAGCCTGGATATCTGTTTTCCAGGTGGCTGCTTGACAAATTTCCAAGAGAGGAATATCCCTGGCAGCAGCCAGGGAAGCAGCTGTACCTCTAGTGGAATGAGCCCTCAGGCCTGAGGGTGGAGTTCTACCCAGTTTCTCATAGCAGAATTGTATACAAGAAACAATCCACCTGGCAATAGATCTCTTAGTGGCAGGTTTGCCCTTACCAACCTCTCTATACGTGAGGAACAAATGGAGGGATTCAAACCTGTGACCCTTGGTGCGCTCTATGTAGTAGCTCAGGGCCCTTTTAACACCTAAGCTGTGTAGCCTCCTCTCTCCAGAGGAGGAATGGTCAGTGAAGAAAACAGGGAGAGACATAGACTGGTTGAGGTGGAAATCTGAAACCACTTTAGGCAAAACTTCCTGTTAGTTCTTAGGACCAGTTTATCTCTATGGAAAGAGATGAATCAGGTTCCACTGACAGGGCTTGCAATTCACTGACACGCCTGCAAGAGGTAATGGCTACCCAAAATACAGTTTTCCAAGTCAAGTACTTAAGCTCTGCAGAGGACAAAGGCTTAAAGGGGGGCTGCATGAGCTGAGCAATGCAAACCTAAAGATCCCAAGCAGGAGCAGGATCCCTAAAAGGGGGATTGATGTGAAGCAATCCCTTGAAAAACTTACAAAACACAGGATGGGATGACAGAGGGGAAGGCTTACCTACTGACAGGAAAGCAAAAACAGCTGCCAAATGTACTTTAAGGGTAGCTGGCCTGAGGCCTAGGCCATTAAGATGGACCATATAGTCCAGAAAAAAAAAATACTCACCTTAGTAATGTTGTTTCTTCTAATGGAGTCTTGCTGTATTCTGACTATGTGCAGTGATCTCCAACCTTTGAACTGCCCCGGAGAGGAAAGAGTTAGCTCGAGCTCGGTTGAGCCTCTGTCTGTTGTTGTTAGAACCCAAACCGCTAGATCTTTACGAGCTATACTCACTGGGCATCCTGTGTGGAAACTGTAAACTCCCACCAGCCAACTGGCAACCAAATTTAATAAAAAGGTTTTTTTGGTTCCAAAGCAAAGACTCAAGTCAGGAAACCCCAAAAACAAAACACACCACACACCCAAAAATTAAAGAGGGGGAGAAAAAGAAGGCACCTCTAGGGTGCCAACACTGCTCCTGCCCACCCACATCCCAAAACCAGGTTCTGAGAGGGGAGGCGGGGGGGTAGGTCAGAATACAGCAAGACTCCATTAGAAGAAACAACATTACTAAGGTGAGTAATTTGTTCTTCAAATAACATGAAGTCTTGCTGTAGTCTGACTATGTGCAGACTACCAAGCAGTACCTCCAAGGAGGAGGGACAGAACCTACTTTGGGAACAGGCTCTGAAGCACTGCTGTGCCAAACCGAGCATCACTCCTAGCCTGGATATCCAGAGAGTAATGCTTGGTAATAGTATGGACTGTTCCAGGTGGCTGCTTGACAAATCTCTAAGATAGGAATATCCCTGGCAGCTGCCAGGGGAAGCAGTTGTACATCTAGTAGAGTGAGCCCTCAAGCCTGAGGGTGGAATTCTACCCAATTTGTCATAGCAGAATTGTATACAAGAGACAATCCACCTGGCAATAGATCTTTTAGTGGCAGGTTTTCCCTTACCAACCTCACCATAGGTGAGGAACAATTGGAGGGGAGTCAAACCTGTGATCCTTGGTGCACTCTATGTAGTAGCTAAGGGCCCTTTTCACATCCAGGCTGTGCAGCCTCCTCTCCCCAGAGGAGGAATGGTCAGAGAAGAAAACAGGAAGAAACACAGACTGATTAAGGTGGAAATCTGAAACCACCTTAGGCAAAAACTTCCTATTAGTCCTGAGGACCACCTCATCTCTATGGAAAGATACAAAATCAGGCTCCACTGACAGGGCCTGTAACTCACTGATGCATCTGGCAGAAGTAATGGCTACCAGGAACACAGTTTTCCAAGTCAAGTACTTAAACTCTGCTGAGGACAAAGGCTCAAAAGGGGGTTGCATAAGCTGAGCAATGCAAACATTAAGGTCCCAAGCAGAAGCAGGGTCCCTGAAGGGAGGATTGGTGTGCAGCAATCCCTTGAAGAATTTACAGAATACAGGATGAGCTGAAAGGGAAGAGGGCTTGCCTACTGACAAGAAGGCAGAAACAGCTGCCACATGCACTTAAGTGTAGCTGGTCTGAGTCCCAAGTCATTGAGATGAACCATATAGTCCAGGACCGAGGGCAACCCAGCAGACTCTGGAGAAATATGCTTACCAGAGCACCAAATAGTGAACCTTTTCCATTTCGAGATGTAAGTCTTTCTGTGGAAGGCTTTGAGATGCCTTTAGAATGTCCAGAACACCTTGAGAGAGATGCAAATCAGCAAATTCTAACTCTTCAAGAGTCAGACCTGAGATAGGGAGATTTGAGATTCGGATACCAAACTCTCCCCTGACAGCATGTTAACAGCTTGTAATTCCTGGGAAGAGATGGGGGAAGGTGCAATGCTAAGGACAGCAAGAGAGGGTACCAGGGCTGTCTGGCCCAGTCTGGAGCAATCAGAATCACTTTGCAGGGTTGAGACCTGATTTTGACTAGTACCTTGAACAGGAGAGGGAAAGGGGGAAGCATACAGAAACTTCCCTTCCCAATTGAGAACTAGAGCATCCGGGGGGGGGGAACTGAGCCCAACACTGGGGGTCTGCAGCAAAAAAGAGGAAGTTGGTGATTGTCTGGTTCTGCAAAAAGATCTATCTGTGGAGTGCCCCATCTGGAGAAGATCACCTTCAAAATTAGGGGATCTAGGGACCATTCGTGTGGGCCCTGAGATATCCTGCTGAGAGCATCTGCCAGGACATTGTCCTTCCCTGGGAGGTGCACTGCTATCAGAGAGGTGTTCAGGGAATAGGCCAGAGACCACAACGTCATCGCTTCTGTGCACAAGGCCGTAGACCGAGTGCCCCTTGCTTGTTGATATACCACATTGTGGTGGTATTGTCTGTTCTGGTCTGAACCACTTTGTTCTGAAACAGACTTTGAAAAACTTGCAGTGCCAGAAACACTGCCCTGAGTTCCAAGAGATTGATGTGAAGCAGAGATTCTTTGAGGTGACCACAACCCTTGGGAGGTCAGATCCCCCAAGTGGGCTCCCCAGCCCAAGAGGGAGGCATCTGTGGTAAGGATTAGAGAATGAGATTGAGTGACAAAGGGAACTCCTTGCCTTAGATTGTCCTGATCCTGCCACCACTGCAAACCCTAGTTCGAGTCACTAGGATAAGTTTGGTCAGAGAATCCTTTCTCTGTGACCAGAAGGCTCTTAAGTGGAACTGAATGTCCCTCATCTGAAATCTTGCTCCCTGGACCACCGCCGTAGAGGCAGCCATGTGGCCCAGGAGCTGCAGAAAGTGCCTTGCTGGACGAGACACCTGAAGGGTGAATGAAGAGGCCAGGTTCACAAGGGTCCTTGCCCTGTCCAGGGAAGGAAGGCTCTGTCTTTATTGTGTCCAGTTCTGCTGCCTATAAAGGTGGGAGGAGCTGTACTGGCTCCAGAACTGACTTTGAAAGATTTAGCAGGAATCCTAAAGAAGTGAGCAGTTGCTGGCTTATCTGGAGATGTGACTTGACTTGGTTGGGAGACTGACCTACTATGAGCCAGTCGTCCAGGTATGGAAAGATGGAGATCTTTTTTCTCCTTAGGAAAGCAACCAGTACTGCCAGGCATTTTGTGAACACCCTAGGAGCTGATGTTAGGCCAAAGGGCAGTGTTCTGAATTGATAGTGGCCTGAGGGCAACTCGAACCTGAGGTACCTTCTGTGGGAGCATCTGATGGGAATGTAGAAACAGGCATCCTTGAGATCCAGGGAGACTAGCCAGTCCCCTGGCCTTAGAGAGGGTAGAATTATTCCTAGAGTCACCATTTTGAATTTCGGCTTTAAAAGGTGCTTGTTTAAATATCTTAGATCCAGGATGGGCCGCCATTCTCCTGTTTTTTGGGGGGTTAGGAAGTACCTGGAGTACAATCCTTTTCCCCTGTGTAGGGATGGAACCCTTTCTATGGCTCTGAGAGCCAAGAGGGAAGAGACCTCTGACTCTAGGGCAAGGGCCTCTGAAGGATTTGCAGGTGGAAAGGATCTGGTTCTCATCTTGGGAAATCTTTTGAAGCTGAGAACTAGTCCCTGGCTTACAACTTCCAGGACTCATTTGTCTGAAGTTACAGACTTCCAGTCCTGGACAAAGTAAGCCAGCCTGCCCCCTACAGGTAGCTGACAATCGGCCTGGCAGGGGCTTTAGGCTGAGGGGTGGTAGCAGGCCTGCTTATACCCCGTCTGCCTCTCCCTCTGAAGAACCCCCTCTGAGCAAAGGAAGAAGCGGAGGCCTGGGCTTGGTAGAAAGGCCTACGAAAAGGCATGCCCCTGCTCCTGGAATGCTGCCTCTGGGGAGTGGCTTGCCTTTCTTTGGCCTGAGCACTCCTATAGGTGGTCCTGTACTCATCCATTTTCTTCATGTATTTCTCTGTTTGCTCCCCAAACAGAGAATTACCAATGACAGGAAAATCCATGGCCTTAATCTGGGTATCCTGTGATAGGCTAGTACATCTGAGCCAAGCCATCCTACAAAGGGCTACAGATGTAGCCATGACTCTGGAAGAAACATCATTGGAGACCACTGCAGCATGAAATTGCACCTTGGATGCCTCAATACCATCTGTAGCCACCCGCTCCAGCTCCTTGGCCAGCTGGTCAGGGACCTGTTTAGCTAGATACATCACAGTGTCCCATCTAGACTTCTGGTATCTAGCTGTGTAGGCCATATAATTAGCCTCCCTGAGTCCCAAAGATGCCACCATGTACTGTTTCTTTGCCATGGCATCAATCCTCCTGGAGTCCTTATCTGGGGGGTGTGAAGCCAAGGGTACATTTACCTTATCACAGGCAGTAGCCTGCACTACCCCAACATGGCTGCATTGTTGGGAAAGAAACTCCATATCTGAGTCTGAAAGAGTATACCTCTTGTCCATTCTTCTGTCCACAGGAGGTATGGAATTAGGAGTTTTTAAAGTTTTAAATGTCTGCTTCCCAAAAGACTTATGGAGGGGAACAGACAATCTCCTGGACTCTGGGATGTCCATCATCTCATTGTAATTAGGCTCCTCCTGATCCTCTACTGCTTCCTCCATAGGAAGCTGGAGAGTTTCAGCCACTTTTTTGTAAAACTTAAAATGGGAAGGGGACTCAGAAAGCCTAGGAGGAGAAACACCTGAAGGTGTGTCTGGGGAGATGTCTGGGTCAATGGGCACATCCAGACTTTCATAATCACCATCACTATCCTCATACTCTCCCTCCTCCTCCTCCTCTGGTTCATAAAAATCTTCTAAATTATAATCCGGAACTGGGGGAACCAACCAAACCGAGCCCCTAACCGATGGTGTTGGTTCGGTCGGAACCGCAGTGAGCGACTGAACAATCCTTATTGCTTTGGCTATTTCATCAGCGGTCGGAGAAAGAACTTGTGGATCCGAACAGACTGACTTATCCCTTCTTTTTCTTTTAACCGGAACCGACTCGGTTCTCCTTTTGCCCGAAGAAGTTTCGCCCTGGTCAGAGGGCACTCCTTCTGGTTCGGTTGGAACTGAACCGGGCTGGCCATCCAGGTCAGTGGACTTTGTTCCCTTTCCCTCAGTCTACCTAATCTCTTTCCAGGGTAGCTGAGGAAAACTTTGCAAATCTGGCAGTCTGAATCGAGGTGCTCAAACCCCAGACAATAACACAGTTGGGTGGGGTCAGCCTTAGCAAAGGCTTCCCACACACATACAGTGTTGAAACCCAGTGGGCCCGTTTTTTCTGGTTTCTCAGACATGGCCAGTCATAACCAAACTCTACCCTTTTTCGCAAACCGCAGGCAAAACACCTCATTGGTTCCTGACTGTTATGGTCTTGGAAAAATAATGAAACTGCTTTTTAGAACCGATACAGACCAGTTACCACACTCTAAAAGCAGAAACTTTTTTTTTTTTTTTTTTCACAAACCTGATCGGTTCAAACCGAACCGATCCGATGTTTACAAGTTCCACACAGAAAACTAATAATAAACCTATCTAGTACTCACGGTACCACAGACAGAGACTGAACCGACAGGTTAGATTGTAGAAATTCGGTTGAAACCGAGAGAAATAAATGACACTTTAACCGACTAAATTGAACTGAGCGAAGGAGAAATCTCCGGAGCGACTGTTCAGTGAGGCGGAGTAAAGAATCTGGCAGTTTGGGTTCAAACAACAACAGACAGAGGCTCAATCGAGCTTGAGCTCAGTGCTCCATGCCTTGCATGGAAAGTTAACTCTTTCCCTCCGGGCAGTTCAAAGGTTGGAGATCACTGCACATAGTCAGAATAAGCAAGACTTCATGTTGTTTGAACAGTAGGCAACTCAGCAGAGTCTGGAGAAACATTTTCTTAGAGCACCAAATGCTGAATCTTTTCCATTTGGAGTTGTAAGTCTTTCTGGTGGAAGGCTTTCGAGAAGCCTTAAGGATATCCAGAACCCCTTGGGAAAGATGCAGATCAGCAAAATCTAACTCTTCAAGAGTGATGTCGAGATTGAGAGACCGAAGTTTCGGGTACCAAATCCTCCCCTGAGAGGATGTCAACAGGTTGTAATTCCTGGGAAGAGGCAGGGGAAGGTGGACTGCTAGGGACAGCAACACGGGATACCAGGGCTGTCTGGCACAGTCTGGAGCAATCAGAAGAAAAAATTACTCACCTTAGTAATGTTGTTTCTTCTCATGGAGTCTAGCTATATCCTGACATATGTAGTGAGTCCAAACCTCGAACTGCCCCGGAGATGAAAAAGTTAAATTTCCATGCCAGGCATGGAATGCTGAGCTCGAGCTCGCTGAGACTCTGTCTGTTGTTCTTCAAACTCAAACCGTCCAGATCTTTATGAGCTAAACTCACTAAGGTCCTGTGTGGAAGCTTTAAACCTACACTAGCCAAATGGCTACTAAACATAAAACACAGTTTTGGTCCCAAACAAAGACTCAAGTCAGGAGACCCAAAATGAAAAACACAACACCAAACTGCACTGCCCACCCACATCCCAAAAAACAGAGGTTCTGAGAGGGGCAGGCAGGGGGGAGGTCAGAATATAGCAAGACTCCATGAGAAGAAACAACATTACTAAGGTGAGTAATTTTTTCTTCAAACACCATGAAGTCTTGCTATATTCTGACATATGCAGACTACCAAGCAGTACCTCCATGGAGGAGGGACAGAACCTACTTAGAAAATAGGCTCTGAAGCACAGCTGTGCCAAACTGAGCATCACTCCTAGCCTGGATGTCCAGGGAGTAATGCTTGGAAAAGTGTGAACTGTTTTCAGGTACCTGCTTGACATATCTCTAGAATAGGGATGTCCTTGGCAGTAGCCAGGAAGCAGCTATACCTCTGGTAGAGTGAGCTCAGGCCTGAGGGAGGAAACTTACCCAGTTTCTCATAGCAAAATTGGATACAAGAGACAATCCACCTGGCAATGGATCTTTAGTGGCAGGTTTCTTTACCAACCTCACCATAAGTGAGGAATAGTTGGAGGGAGTCAAACCCAGTGACCCTTGGTACGCTCTATGTAGTAGCTAAGCGCTCTTTTGACATCCAAACTGTGCAGCCTCCTCTCGCCAGAGGAGGAATGGTCCATGAAGTACACTGGAAGAGACGTAGATTGATTTAAGGTGGAAATCTGAAACCACCTTAGGCAAGAACTTCCTGTTAGTCCTGAGGACTACCTTATCTCTATGAAAGGAGGTAAAATTAGGCTCCACTGACAAAGCTTGTAATTCACTTATGCGCCTGGCAGAAGTGATGGCTACCAGAAACACAGTCTTCCAAGTCAAGTACTTAAGCTCTGCTGAAGATAAAGGCTCAAAAGCGGGTTGCATAAGCTGAGCAATGCAAACATTGAGGTCCCAGGCAGGGGCAGGGTCCCTGAATGGAGGGTTGATGTGAAGCAATCCCTTGAAAAACTTGGAGAATACAGGGTGAGCTGTAAGAGAAGAGGGCTTACCTGCTGAGATAAAAGCAGACACAGCTGCCAGATGCACTTTCAGTGTAGCTGGTCTGAGCCCCAAGCTATTTAAGTGGACCATATAATCAAGGACTGTGGGCAGATCAGCAGATTTTGGGAAATATGCTTCCTAGAGCACCATATGGAAAATCTTTCCATTTTGAATTATAAGTAGCCCTGGTGGAAGGTTTTCTAGAAGCCTTCAGGATGTCCATTACACCTTGGGAGAGGTAAATTAGCAACTCTGACTCTTCAAGAACCAGGCCTTGAGATTGAGAGATCTGAGGTTCGGGTACCAAACCCTCCCCTGAGCACAGGTTAACAGGTTGTAATTCCTGGGAAGGCACAGGGGAAGATGGACTGCTAAGGACAGTAGGAGTGGATACCAGGGCTGTCTGGCCCAGTCTGGAGCAATCAGGATCATCTTGCAGGGTTGAGATCTGATTTTGACTAGCACTTTGAACAGGAGAGGGAAGTGGGGAAAGCATAGAGAAACTTCCCTTCCCAATTGAGAACTAAGGCATCCAGGGGACTGAGCCCAACACTGGGGGCCTGCAGCAAAAAAGGAGAAGTTGGTGATTGTCTGGGGCTGCAAAAAGATCTATCTGCGGGGTGCCCCATCTGGAAAATATCACCTCCAAGACCAGGGGGTCCAATGACCATTCGTGATGGCCCTGGGACATCCTGCTGAGAGCATCTGCCAGGACATTGTCCTTGCCTGGGAGGTGAAATGCTGTAAGGGAGGTGTTCAGGGAGTAGGCCAGAAACCACAACTTCATTGCTTTGGTGCACAAGGCCGTAGACTGAGTGCCTCCTTGCTTGAAGATGTACCACATTGTCATGGTGTTGTCTGTTCTGACCTGTACAACTTTGTTCTGAACACATTTGGAAAAAGCTTGAAGTGCTAGAAATACTGCTCTGAGTTCCAACAGATTGATATGGAGCAGAGATTCCTGAGGGGACCACAACCCCTGGGTGATGAGGTCGCCCATGTGAGCCCCCCCACCCCAAGAGGGAGGCATCTATAGTAAGGATTAAAGAGTGAGACTGAGTGACAAAGGGAACCCCTTGTCTCAGATTGTTCTGATCCTGCCACCACTGTAGGGCCTGGATCAGGGTTCCAGTTACTGGGAACAATTTGGTCAGAGGGTCCTTCCTTTGAGACCAAAAGGCTCTCAAATGGAACTGAATGTCCCTCATCTGAAATCTTGCTCCCTGCACTACTGCTGTAGAAGCAGCCATGTGCCTCAGGAGCTGTAGAAAATGCCTTGCTGGTCGAGACACCTGCAGGGTGAATGAGGAGGCCAGAGAGACCAGTGTCCTTGCCCTGTCCAGGGGAAGGAAGGCTCTGGCCTTTACAGTGTCTAGCTCTGCACCTAGGAAGGTGAGGAGCTGGACAGGCTCTAGAACTGACTTTGGAAGATTTAGAAGGAAACCCAAAAGAAGTGAGCAGTTGCTGAGTTATCTGTAAGTGTAACTTGACTTGGTCTGGGGACTGGCCTACTATGAGCCAGTCATCCAGGTAAGGGAAGATGGCAATCTTCTGCCTTCTTAGAAAAGCAACTACTACTGCCAGGCATTTTGTGAATACCCTTGGAGCAGAAGTGAGGCCAAAGAGCATTGCTCTGAACTGATAATGGCCTGAGGGCAGCTTGAACCTGAGGTACTTTCGATGGGAGCTTCTGACGAGAATATGGAAGTAGGCATCCTTGAGGTCCAGGGACACTAGCCAGTCCCCTGGCCTTAGAGAGGGTAGAATAATTCCAGAGTCACCATTTTGAATTTTGGTTTTAAAAGGTGCTTGTTTAAGTATCTGAGATCCGGAATGGGCCCATTCTCCTATCTTTTGGGGTAAGGAAGTACCTGGAATACAACCCTTGCCCTGGTGTAGGGGTGGAACCCTTTCCACAGCTCTGAGAGCTAGGAGGGAGGAGACCTCTGCCTCTAAGGCAAGTGCCTCTGATGGATTTGCAGGTGGAAAGGATCTGGTTCTCATCTTTGGAAACTTTTTGAAGCTGAGAACCAGTCCCTGGCTTACTACTTCCAGGACCCATTTGTCTGATGTCAGAGACTCCCAGTCCTGGACAAAGTAAGCCAGCCTGCCCCCTACAGGTAGCTGAGAATCGGCCCTGGCAACCCCATCAGGGTGCCTGTTTGGCAGGGGCTTTGGGCTGAGGGGTGGAAGCAGGTTTGCTTGTACCCCATCTGCCTCTAAAGAACCTCCTCTAAAGAACCCCCTCTGGGCATAAGCAGAAGAGAAGGCCTGGGCTTGGAAAAAAGGCCTATGAAAAGGCCTGCCCCTGCCCCTGGGAAGCTGCCTTTGAGGAGTGGCCTGCCTTTCCTTGGCCTGTGCACTCCTGTAGGTGGTCCTATACTCGTCCATTTTCTTCATGTAATTCTCTGTTTGCTCCCCTAACAGAGAATTACCCACAACAGGAAAAATCCATGGCCTTAGTCTGGGCATCCTGTGATAGGCTAGTACATCTGAGCCAAGCCATTCTTCAAGTGCCACAGATGTAGCCATGACTCTAGAAGACACATCATTGGAGTCCACTGCAGCATGGAATTGCACCTTGGATGCCTCAACACCATCAGCAGCCACCTGCTCCAGCTCCTTGGCAAGCTGGCCAGGGACCTGTTTTGCTAGGGCCATAACAGTGTCCCATCTGGATTTTTGATACCTAGCAGTATAGGCCATATAATTGACCTGTCTGAGTCCCAAGGATGCTGCCATGTACTGTTTCTTTGCCATGGCATCAACCCTCCTGGACTCCTTGTCCGGGGTGAGGCTATGTTCGAATGTTTGCCTTATCATAGGCTGCAGCCTGCACTACCCCAACATGGCTGCATTGTTGTGTAAGGAACTCCGTGCCAGAGCCTGACAATGTATACCTCTTGTCCATTCTCTTATTCACAGGAGGTATAGTGTTAGGAGTCTTCAAAATCTTAAATGTCTGTTTCCCAAAAGATTTGTGCAAGGGAATAGACAGCCTCCTAGACTCTGGGATATCCATCATTTCCACATAGTCAGGCTCCTCCTGGTCATCCACAGCATCTTCCATAGGAAGCTGGAGGGTTTCAGCCACTTTTTTATAAAACATGAAATGGGAGGGGGACTCAGAAAACCTAGGAGGAGAAACCCCTGAAGGTCTGTCTGGGGAGATGTCCGGGTCAATGGGCACATCCAGACTTTCAAATCCACATTCACTTTCCTCATACTCCTCTTCCTCCTCCTCCTCCTCCGGTTCATAAAACTCCTCTAACTCATACTCTTGAACCGGTGGAACCGGCCGAACCAAGCGCCTGCCTGATGGTGCCGGTTCGGTCGGAACCGGGGAAAGCGACTGGACAATTTTGATCGCTTTGCTCTCTCTCTTCAGCGGTTGGAGAGGAAAGTTTTGGCCCCACACCAGCTGATTTTTCTTTTCTAGTTCTTTAGCCAGAACCAATTCTCAGAATCCGCCTCTCCTTTTGCCCAAAGAAGTCTCGCCTAGTCAGAGGGCACTCCTTCTGGTTTGGTTTGAACCGAACCGGCTGGCCATCCGTTCAGCGGAGTTTTTGGCTTCCTTTCCCTGAGCCTACCAGCTCTTTTCTAGGGTAGCTGCAGGAAATTTTTGCAAATCTGGCAGTCTGCATTGAGGTGGTCAAACCCCAGACAATAAACACAGGTGGTGTAGGATCAGCCTTGGCAAAGACTTCCCCACACACTACAGTGTTGAAACCCAGTGGGTCTGGTTTTCTTTGGGTTTCTCAGACATAGTGCCAGTCCTAACCAAACTTACCCTTTGATGGCAATCCGTAGGAAAGACCCTCTTATCGGTTCTCAACCGTGTCACGGGTCGTGGAAAAAAACGTAATAAAATCCGTTTTTTTAGAACCGATAAGAACCGGTAACCACACTCTAAAAGCACAATTTAAGATTTTAACAACTTGATCGGTTCAAGCCGAACCGATAAACCGCTTACAAGTTCCACACAGAAAGAGTAAAATAAAACCTATCTGGTACTCACAAATACCACAGACAGAGACTGAACCGACAGGTTACTTTTAAATTTGGTCAAACCGAGAAAAGCGGTACTTTAACAGACAAATTGAACCGAGCAGCAGGAGAAATCTCCAGAGTGACTGTTCAATGGGGCGGTGTAAAGAATCTGACAGTTTGAGTTTGAAGAACAACAGACAGAGTCTCAACCGAGCTCGAGCTCAGCATTCCATGCCTGGCATGGAAAGTTAACTCTGTCATCTCCGGGGCAGTTCGAAGGTTGGGACTCACTGCATATGTCAGAATATAGCAAGACTTCATGGTGTTTGAATCACTTTGCATGGTTGTGACCTTATCTTGACTAACACTTTGAATAGGAGAGGGAAGGGGGGAAAAGCATACAGAAATTTCCCTTCCCAATTCAGGATCAAAGCATCCAGGGGGACTGAGCCCAAGACTGGGGGTCTGCAACAAAAGAGAGGAAGTTGGTGATTGTCTGGGGCTACAAAAATATCTATCTCTGGAGTGCCCCATCTCGAGAAAATCACTTTCAAAACTAGAGGATCTAGGGTCCATTCGTGATGACCCTGGGATATTCTGCTCAGAGCATCTGCTAGGGCATTGTCCTTCCCTGGGAGGTGAACTGCTATCAGAGAGGTTTGCAGGGAATAGGCCAGGGACCACAAGTTCATTGCTTCTGTGCACAAGGCTGTAGACTGAGTGCCTCCCTGCTTGTTGATGTACCACATGGTGGTGGTGTTGTCTGTTCTGACCTGGACCACCTTGTTCTGCACAGATTTGGAAAAAACTTGCAGTGCCAAAAACACTGCTCTGAGTTCCAAGAGACTGATGTGAAGCAGAGATTCCTGAGGTGACCACAGTCCTTGGGTGGTAAGATCTCCCAGACGGGCTGCCCAGCCCAGCAGGGAAGCATCTGTGGTGAATATCACTAAGTGAGACTGAGTGACAAAAGGAACCCCTTGTCTCAAATTGTCCTGATCATGCCACCATTGCAAGGCCTGGATCAGGGTTGAGTCACTGGGACTAGTTTGGTAAGGGAATCCTTTCTTTGGGACCAGAAGGCTCTTAAGTGGAACTGAATGACCTCATCTGGAATCTTGCTCCTTGGACCACTGCTGTGGAAGCTGCCATGTGGCCTAGAAGCTGAAGAAAATGCCTTGCTGGTCAAGACACCTGAAGAGTGAATGAAGAGGCCAGTTCCATGAGGGTCCTTGCCCTTTCCAGGGGAAGGCAGGCTCTTGCCTTTACTGTATCCAGCTCAGCCCCAATGAAGGTGAGGAGCTATACTGGTTTGAGAACTGACTTTGAAAGGTTGAGAAGGAATCCTAAGGAAGTGAGCACTTGCTGAGTCACTTGCAAATGTGACTTGACTTGGTCTGGAGACTGACCTACTAGGAGCCAGTCATCCAAGTATGGGAAGATGGAGATCTTTTTTCTCCTTAGGAAAGCAACCACTACTGCCAGGCACTTTGTGAAAATCCTTGGGGATAATGTTAGGCCAAAAGGCATTGCTCTGAATTGATAGTGGCCTGAGGGCAACTTGAACCTGAGGTACTTTCTGTGGGAGCACCTGATGGGAATGTGAAAACAGGCATCTTTGAGGTCCAGGGAGGATAGCCAGTCCCCTGGCCTAAGAAAGGGAAGGATTATTCCCAGAGTCACCATTTTGAACTTTGGCTTTAAAGGTGTTTGTTCAGATATCTCAGGTCCAGGATGGGCCGCCATTCTCCTGTCTTTTTGGGGGTTAGGAAGTACCTGGAGTACAATCATTTGCCCTTGTGTAGGGTGGGAACCCTCTCTATAGCTCTGAGAGCTAGGAGGGAAGAAACCTCTGCCTCTAAGGCAAGGGTCTCTGATGGATTTGGAGGTGGAAAGGATCTGGTTCTCATCTTGGGAAATTTTTTGAAGCTGAGAACCAGCCCCTGGCTTACTACTTCCAGGACCCACTTGTCTGTTGTTAGAGACTTCCAGTCCTGGACAAAGTAAGCCAGCCTGCCCTCTACTGGTATGGGAGAATCGGCCCGGGCAGACCCATCAGGGTGTCTGCTTGGCAGGGGCTTTAGGCTGAGGGGTGGATGCAGGTCTGCTCATCCCCTGTGTGCCTCTCCCTCTAAAGAACCCCCTCTGAGAGTAAGAAGAGGAGGCCTGAGCTTGGTAAAAAGGCCTTTGGAAAGGCCTGTCCCTGCCCCTGGACTGCTGCCTTTGAGGAGTTGCTTGCCTTTCTTTGGCCTGAGCTCTCCTGTAAGTGGTCCTGTACTCGTCCATCTTTTTCATGTAGTTCTCTGTCTGCTCCCCAAACAGAGAATTACCAATAACAGGGAAATCTATGGCCTTAGCCTGGGTATCCTGTGATAGGCTAGTACATCTGAGCAAAGCCATCCACCGAAGAGCCATAGATGTAGCCATGACTCTTGATGAAACATCATTGGAGTCCACAGCAGCATGAACTTGTACTTTAGATGCCTCAGTCCCATCTTCAGCCACCTGCTCCAGCTCCTTGGCAAGCTGGTCAGGGGCTTGTTTAGCCAGAGCCAGCACAGTGTCCCACCTGGACTTCTGGTATCTAGCTGAGGCCATATAGTTAGCCTGTCTGAGTCCCAAAGATGCTGCCATGTACTGTTTCTTTGCCGTGGCATCAATCTTCCTGGAGTCCTTGTCTGGGGGGGGGGTGATGCCAAGGGGATATTTGCCTTATCACAGGCAGCAGCTTGCACTACCCCAACATGGCTGCATTGCTGGAAAATGAACTCCGTGTCTAAGCCTGAAAGAGTATACCTCTTGTCCATTCGTCTGTCCACAGGAGGTATGGAATTAGGATACTTAAGAATTTTATGTGTCTGTTTCCCAAAGGATTTGTGGAGAGGAATAGACAGTCTCCTGGACTCTGGGATGTCCATCGTCTCAACAAAATCAGGCTCCTCCTGATCCTCTACTGCTTCCTCCACAGGAAGCTGGAGGGTCTCAGACACTTTTTTTGTAAAACATATAATGAGAAGGGGACTCAGAAAGCCTAGGAGAAGAAACACCTGAAGGTCTGTCTGGGGAGATGTCCGGGTCAATAGGCACACCCAGACTTTCATAATCACCATCATCATCCTCATATTTTCCTTCCTCCTCCTCCGGTTCATAAAATTATTCCAAAGTGTAATCCGGAACTGGGGGAACCAACCGAACCGAACCCCTGCCAGATGGTGGCAGTTCAGTCGGAACCGATGTAAGCGACTGCACTATCCTTATCGCCTTGGCTATCTCATTGGCGGTCGGAGTATGAATTTCTGGGTCCAAACCGGACAATTTATCTTTTCTTTTCCTTTTTACCGGAACCGACTCCTCAGAATCGGCTCTCCTTTTGCCCAAAGAAGCATTGCCCTGGTCAGAGGGCACTCCTTCTGGTTCGGCCGGAACCGAACTGGGCTGGCTATCCGGGTCAGCGGACTTCTCGGCCTCCCTTTCCCTCAGTCTACCTAATCTCTTTTCCAGAGTAGATCTGGGAAAATTCTTATAAATTTGGCAGTCTGAATCGAGGTGGTCAAACCCCAGACAATAAACACAGGTGGTGTGGGGATCAGCCTTGCGAAGACTTCCCCACACACTGCAGTGTTGCAACCCAGTGGGCCTGTTTTTTTCCAGTGTTTCTCAGACATGGCCAATCCTAACCAAAACTTACCCTTTTTTCGGCAATCCGCCAGGCAAGACTCCCCTATCGGTTCCTGACCGTGTCACGGGTCTTGGAAAAAAACGTAATAAAATCCATTTTTTAGAACCGATACAGACTGGTTACCACACTCTAAATAAATCACAAACTTTTTTTTACCTGAAACTGATCGGTTCAGCCGAACCGATCCACAATTTACAAGTTCCACACAGAAACTACACAGAAAACCTATCTAGTACTCACGGTACCACAGACAGAGACTTGAACCGACTGAGCAGTAACAGCAATTTGGTAGAAACCGAGCAAAAATGACACTTCAACTGACTTTTTTGAACCGAGCAAAGGAGAAATCTCCGGAGCGACTGTTCAGTGAGGCGGAGTAAAGAATCTGACGGTTGGAGTTTAAACAACAGCAGACAGGGGCTTCAACCGAGCTCGTGGTGAACATTCCATGCTGGTCATGGAAAGTTTAACTCTTTGTTCTCCAGGGCAGTTGAAAGGCAGGACCTAACTGCATGTGTCAGAATACAGCAAGACGTCATGTTGTTTGAAAGACTGACACCTCTTTTTTCTCAGAAACTCCACTACCACGGCCAAACACTTTATGAAAGCTCTTGGGGCAGATGTCAGACCAAAAGGAAGGGCTGTAACTGATAAATGGCCTGAGGCCAATCTGAATCTCAGGTACTGTCTGTGAGAAGGCCTGATGGAGATGTGAAAATAAGCATCCTTAAATCTAGGGAAGCTAGCCAGTCTCCCTTTGTAAAGTGGGAATGATAAGTGAAGAGTGACCATTTTGAATTTTGGTTTCAAAATGTGTCTGTTTAGAAGTCTTAAATCCAGGATAGGTTGCCAATCCCTGTTTTTCTTTCTTGTGAGGAAGTATCTGGAGCAGAAGCCTTTGCCCTTTGGTTTAAGTACACTGGCTCCACTGCCTTGATTGCCAGCAAACGTTTTACTTCTGCTTCCAGTAAGATTTTGTCTGCAGATATAACTGAGCAAACATTCTTGCTCTCAGCTTGGGGAGAGATTCGAAGCTGAGTGCAGACCCTGGCTCACTACCTCCAGGACCCACTTATCTGTGGTGATGGTATACTAATCCTGGAGGTAATGAGCTAGTCTGCTACCCACTGGTGGATTTTATGATAGGGATGCAACCTGTACTAAACCTGGCCAGGGTTCTGAGGGAGCTGTGCTGGAAGAAAAATTACTCACCTTAGTAATTATGTTTCTTCAGGAGTCTTGCTGTATTTTGACTATTGCAGTTAGGTCCTGCCTTCAACCGCCCCAGAGAACAAAGGGTTAGCTTTTCATGCCTTGCATAGAATGTCTCATAATGAGCTTGGTTGAAGCCTCTGCCTGTTGTTGTTCAAACTGCAACAGTCAGATCTTTACAAGCAAAAACTCACTAGGTGTTCTGTGTGGAAACTGTAAAATATTTACTAGCCAACTGGCAAATATATAATGTTTTTGGTTCTCAAAGGAAGACTCAAGTCAGGAAACCCAAAAACAAAAACACATCCAAAAAACAACATTCCACCCAAAGAAAAAAAGAGGGTGTAAAATGGACACCCCTAGAATGCCAACACTGCTCCTGCCCACCCACATCCCAAAAACTAGGTTCTGAGAGGGGAAGTCAGAATACAGCAAGACTCCACTGGAAGAAACATAATTACTAAGGTGAGTAATGTTTTCTTCAAACAGCATGAAGTCTTGCTGTATTCTGACTATTGCAGACTACCAAGCAGTACCTCCATGGAGGAGGGACAGAACCTACTTTGGAAATAGGCTCTGAAGTACTGTTGTGCCAAACCGAGCATCACTCCTAGCCTGGAAATCCAGAGAGTAATGCTTGGTGAAAGTATGGACTGTTTTCCAGGTGGCTGCTTGACAAATTTCTGAGAGGAATATCTCTGGCAGCAGCCAGGGAAGCAGCTGTACCTCTTGTGGAATAAGCCCTCAGGCCTGAGGGTGGAGTTCTACCCAGTTTTTCATAGCAGAATTGTATACAAGAAACAATCCACCTGGCAATAGATCTCTTAGTGGAAGGTTTGCCCTTACACACTTCTCCATAAGTGAGGAACAACTGGAAGGATTCAAACCTGTGACACTTGGTATGCTCTATGTAGTAGCTAAGGGCTCTTTTAACATCCAAACTGTGTAGCCTCCTCTCCCGAGGAAGAATGATCAGTGAAGAAAACAGGAAGAGATATAGACTGGTTGAGGTGGAAATCTGAAACCACTTTAGGCAAGAACTTTTTGTTAGTTCTAAGTACCACTTTGTCTCTGTGAAAAGAGATGAAATCGGATTCCACTGACAGGACTTGCAATTCACTGATACGTCTGGCAGAAGTAATGGCTACCAAAAACACAGTTTTCCAAGTCAAGTACTTAAGCTCTACTGAGGACAAAGGCTCAAAAGGGGTTGCATAAGCTGAGCAATGCAAACATTAAGGTCCCAAGCAGGAGCAGGATCCCTAAAGGGGGGATTGGTGTGAAGCAATCCCTTGAAAAACTTACAGAATACAGGATGGGATGACAGAGAGGAAAACTTGCCTACAGACAGGAAAGCAGAAACAGCTGCGAAGTGTACCTTGAGGGCAGCTGGTCTGAAATCTAGGCCATTAAGATGGGACGATATAATCCAGAACCGTAGGCAGTTCAGCAGAGTCTGGAGAAATATTCTTCTAGAACATAAAATGCTGAATCTTTTCCATTTGGAGTTGTAAGTCTTTCATGGAAGGCTTTGAGAAGCCTTAAGGATATCCAGAACCCTTTGGGAAAGATGCAGATCTGCAAACTCTAACTCTTCAAGAGCCAAGCCTTGAGATTGAGAGACTGAAGATTCGGGTACCAAATCCTCCCCTGGGAGGATGTTAACAGGTTGTAATTCCTGGGAAGAGACAGGGGAAGATGGACTGTTAGGGACAGCAACAAGGGATACCATGGCTGTCTGGCCCGTCTGGAGCAATCAGAATCACTTTGCATGGTTGTGACGTTATCTTGACTAACACTCTGAACAGGAGGGGGAAGGGTGGAAAGCATACAGAAATTTCCCTTCCCAGTTCAGAATCAGAGCGTCCAGGGGGACTGGGCCCAAGACTGGGGGTCTGCAACAAAAGAGAGGAAGTTGGTGATTGTCTGGGGCTGCAAAAAGATCTATCTCTGGAGTGTCCCATCTTGAGAAAATCACTTTCAACACCAGAGGATCTAGGGCCCATTTGTGATGGCCCTGGGATATTCTGCTCAGTGCATCTGCTAAGACATTGTTCTTCCCTGGGAGGTGAACTGCTATCAGAGATGTTTGCAGGGAATAGGCCAGGGACCACAAGTTCATTGCTTCTGTGCACAAGACCGTAGACCAAGTGCCTCCTTGCTTGTTGATGTACCACATGGTGGTGGTGTTGTCTGTTCTGACCTGAACCGCCTTGTTCTATACAGATTTGTGCCCTTTCCAGTGGAAGGAAGGCTCTTGCTTTTACTGTATCCAGTTGTGCACCTACGAAGGTGAGGAGCTGCACTGGTTCAAGAACTGACTTTGATAGGTTGAGAAGGAATCCTAAAGAAGTGAGCACTTGCTGGGTCACTTGCAGGTGTGACTTGACTTGGTCTGGAGACTGACCTTCTATGAGCCAGTCGTCCAAGTATGGGAAAATGGAAATCTTTGTCTTTGTAAGAAGGCAACAACTACTGCCAGGCACTTTGTGAAGACCCTTGGGGCTGATGTTAGCCAAGGGCATTGCTCTGCACTTACAGTGGCCTGAGGGCAACTCAAACCTGAGGTACTTTCTGTGGGAGCACCTGATGGGAATGTGAAAGCATCTTTGAGATCCAGGGAAGCTAGCCAGTCCCCTGGCCTTAGAGAGGGAAGGATAATTCCAGAGTTACCATTTTGAACTTTGGCTTTAAAAGATGTTTGTTCAGATATCTTAGGTCCAGGATGGGTTGCCACTCTCCTGTCTTTTTGGGGGTTAGGAAGTACCTAGAGTACAATCCTTTGCCCCTGTGTAGGGTGGGAACTCTCTCTATAGCTCTGAGAGCTAGGAGAGAAGAAACCTCTGCCTCTAGGGCAAGAATCTCTGAGAGATCTGCAGGTAGAAAAGATCTGGCTCTCATCTTGGGAAATTTTTTGAGCGGAGAACCAGTCCCTGGCTTACTACTTCCAGGACCCACTTGTCTGATGTAAGAGACATCCAGTCCTGGACAAAGTAAGCCAGCCTGCCCCCTACTGGTATAGGAGAATCGACCTGGGCAGACCCATCAGGTGTCTGCTTGGCAGGAGCTTTAGGATGAGGGGTGGATGCAGTCCTGCTCATCCCCCTTCTGCCTCTCCCTCTAAAGAACCCCCTCTGCAAAAGAAGAAGAAGAAGAGGCCTGAGCTTGGTAAAAAGGCCTTTGGAAAGGCCTGCCCCGACGCTGGACTGCTGCCTTTGAGGAGTTGCTTGCCTTTCTTTGGCCTGAGCACTCCTGTAAGTGGTCCTGTATTAGTTCATTTTCTTCAAGTAATTCTCTGTCTGCTCCCCAAAAAGGGAATTACCAACTACAGGAAAATCCATGGACTTAGCCTGGGTATCCTGTGAGAGGCTAGTACATCTGAGCCAAGCTATTCTCCAGAGCCATAGATGTAGCCATGACTCTTGATGATACAGCATTGGAGTCTACAGCAGCATGAAACTGTACTTTCGATGCCTCAATCCCACCTGCAGCCACCTGCTCCAGCTCCTTGGCAAGCTGGGTAGGAGCCTGTTTAGCCAGTGCCAGTACAGTGTCCCACCTGGACTTCTGGTACCTGGCTGCATAGGCCATATAATTAGCCTGCTTGAGTCCCAAAGATGCTGCCATGTACTGCTTCTTCGCCATGGCATCAATCTTCCTGGTGTCCTTGTCTGGGGGTGTGATGCCAAGGGAATGTTTGCCTTATCACAGGCAGCAGCCTGTACAATCCCAACATGGCTGCATTGCTGAAAAAGGAACTCCGTGTCCGAGCCTGAGAGAGTGTACCTCTTGTCCATTCTTCTGTCCACAGGAGGTATAGAATTGAGAGACTTAAGAATTTTTTGCGTCTGTTTCCCAAAGGATTTATGGAGAGGAATAAACAGTCTCCTGGACTCTGGGATGTCCATCATCTCAACATAATCAGGCTCTTCCTGATCCTCTACTGCCTCCTCCACAGGAAGCTGGAGGGTATCAGCCACCTTTCTGTAGAACATGTAGTGTGAAGGGGACTCAGAAAGCCAAGGAGAAGAAACACCTGAAGGTCTGTCTGGGGAGATGGCTGGGTCAATAGGCACATCCAGACTTTCACAATCTCCATAATCATCCTCATACTCTCCCTCCTCCTCCTGAAACTCCAGTTCATAAAATTCTTCCAAGGTATAATCCAGAACAGGGGGAACCGACCGAACCGAACCCCTGCCAGATGGTGCTGGTTCGGTTGGAACCCGATCGAAGCTATTCCATAATCCTAATCACTTTGGCTATCTCATCGGCGGTCGAAGTATGAGATTCTGGTCCGAACCGATCGATTTGTCTTTTCTTTTTCCTTTTGTCAGAACTGATTCCTCGGAATCGGCTCTCCTTTTGCCCGAAGAAGTATCGCCCTGGTCAGAGGGCACTCCTTCTGGTTCGGTCGGAACCGAACCGGGCTGGCCATCCAGGTCAGCGGACTTCTCGGCCTCCGTTTCCCTCAGTCTACCTAATCTCTTTTCCAGGGTAGATTTGGGAAAATTCTTGCAAATTTGGCAGTCTGAATCGAGGTGGTTAAACCCCAGACAATAAGAAAAAATTACTCACCTTAGTAATGTTGTTTCTTCTAATGGAGTCTTGCTATATTATGAAAATTGCAGTTTGTCCCACCATTAGAACTGCTCCGGAGGTGAAAGGGTTAACTACCATTGTAAGAATGGAGTTTAGAGCGCGAGCTCGGTTAGAGAAGCTCTGGATAATTTCAAACTGAAACCGTCAGATCTTTACGAGCAAAAACTCACTAAGGTTCTGTGTGGAAGCTGTAACCTACACTAGCCAACTGGCTACCTAAATATTAACACATATTCCTGGTCCCAACACAAAGACTCAAGTCAGGGAACCAGAAAATAATAAAATAAGGTAGAATAAACACCACACCCCAAAACCCCAAAAGGTGAAAACATATAATGGGCATAACCGTGCCCACACTGGACTGCCCACCCCATACCCAAGTAGAAGTTCTGAGAGGGCAGGTTGGGAGATATAATATAGCAAGACTCATTAGAAGAAACAACATTACTAAGGTGAGTAATTTTTCTTCAAACAACATGAAGTCTTGCTATATTATGACAATTGCAGAATACACAGCAGTACCTCCATGGAGGAGGGACAGAACTCACTTAGGAATAGGCTCTGAAGCACGGTTGTGTTAAATCTAGCATCCCTCCTGGCCTGGATATCCAAGGAGTAATGCTTGGTGAAAGTGTGTACCTGCTTTCCAGGTAGCTGCTTGACATATCTCTAAATAGGATGTCTCTGGCAGCAGCTATAGACGCAGCTGTACCTCTGGTAGAGTGAGCCCTCAGGCCTGAAGGGGAACCTTTCCCAGTTTTTGATAACAAAACTGGATACAAGAGACAATCCACCTGGCAATGGATCTCTTAGTGGCAGGTTTACCTTTTCCAACCTCACCAAAAGTGAGAAAAAGTTGGAGGAATTCGAACCTATGACCCTTGGTACGCTCTATATAGTAACTAAGGGCCCTCTTAACATCTAAACTGTGCAACCTCCTCTCACCAGAGGAGGAATGATCAGTGAAGAACACTGGAAGGGAGATAGATTGATTAAGATGGAAATCTGAAACCACCTTAGGCAAAAACTTCCTGTTAGTCCTAAGGACTACTTTATCCCTGTGAAAGGAAATAAAGTCAGTCTCCACTGACAAGGCTTGTAACTCACTTATGTGCCTGGCAGAAGTGATGGCTACTAGAAAAACAGTTTTCCAAGTTAAATACTTGAGCTCTGCAGAAGACAGAGGTTCAAAGGGAGGTTGCATCAACTGAGCAATGCAAACATTAAGATCTCAGGCAGGGGCCGGGTCCCTGAAAGGTGGATTAGTATGAAGTAATCCCTTGAAAACTTGGAAAAACAGGGTGAGTGGAAAAGAAGAGGGCTTTCCTGCTGAAATAAAAGCAGAGACAGCTGCCAAATGAACTTTCAGGGTAGCTGGTCTCAGGCCCAAAGAATTAAGATGGACCATATAGTGCAGAACAATGGGCAAATCAGCAGATTCCGGGGAAATATGCTTCCCCGAGCACCAGATGGAAAACCTTTTCCATTTAGAATTATAAGTGGTTTTAGTGGAAGGCTTCCTGGAAGCCTTCAGGATGTCGAGAACACCTTGAGAAAGGTGTAGGTCAGCAAACCTCTAACTCCTCAAGAGCCAGGCCTTGAGGTTGAGGGATTTGAGATTCGGATACCAAACCCTCCCTGGGCACAAGATAACAGATTGTGCCTCCTGGGAGGCACAGGGAAGATGGACTGCTAAGGACAGAAGAAGTGGTACCAGGGCTGCCTGGCCCATCTGGAGCAATCAGAATCATCCTGCAAGGCTGGGATCTGATTTTGACTAGCACCTTGAATAGGAGAGGAAGGAGGAAAAGCATAGAAACTTCCTTCCCAATCTAGGAGAAAGGCATCCAGAGGACTGAGCCCATCACTGGGGCCTGCAACAAAACAGTGGAAGTTGGTGATTGTCTGGGCTGCGAAAAGGTTCTATCTGAGGGGTGCCCCATCTGGCAAAAAACTATCCTCAGTACTTGGGGATCCAGTGACCATCTGTGATGGCCCTGGGAAATCCTGAGAGAGCATCTGCCAGGACATTGTCCTTTCCTGGGAGGTGAACTGCTATGAGGGAAGTGTTTAGGAATAAGCCAGAGACCACAACTTCATTGCTTCGTGCACAAGGCCAAGACCAGTGCCCCTTGTTTGTTGATGTACCACATTGTGGTGGTGTTGTCTGTTCTGACTTGTACCACTTTGTTCTGAACAGATGCAGAAAACACTTGAAGTGCTAGAAAGACAGCTCTGAGTTCCAGCAAATTGATGTGGGAGCAGAGATTCCTGAGGGGACCACACTCCCTGAGTGGAGAGGTCGCCCATGTGAGCTCCCCATCCCAGAAGGGATGCATCCGTAGTGAGGGTCAAGGAATGAGATAGAGGGATGAAGGGGACCCCCAGTCTTAAATTGCTCTGATCCTGCCACCACTGAAGGGCCTGGATCAGGGTTCGAGTCACTGGGACCAACTTGGAAAGGGGATCTTTTCTCTGAGACCAAAAGGCTCTCAAGTGAAACTGAATGTCCCTCATCTGAAATCTTGCTCCTTGCACTACAGCTGTGGAAGCAGCCATGTGCCCTAGGAGCTGTAAGAAGTGCCTTGCTGGTCGAGAGACCTGCAGAGTGAAGGAGGAGGCCAGGGCCACCAGGTTCCTTACCCTCTCTAAGGGTAGGAAGGCTCTGGCCTGCTTTGTGTCCAATTCTGCACCTATGAAGGTGAGTACCTGAACAGGTTCCAGAACTGACTTTGGAAGATTGAGCAAGAAGCCCAGAGAGGTGAGCAGCTGCTGGGTAACTTGCAGGTGTGATTTGACCTGTTCTGGAGACTGACCTACAATGAGCCAGTCGTCTAGATAGGGAAAGACAGCAATCCTTTGCCTTCTTATATGAGCAACTGCTACTGCCAGACATTTTGTGAATACCCTTGGGGCAGAGGTGAGGTCAAGGGCATTGCTTTGAACTGGTAATGACCTGAGGGCAGTTCAATCTGAGGTACTTTTGTGGGAGCTTTGATTAGAACATGGAAATAGGGCATCCTTGAGGTCCAGGGAAGCTAGCCAGTCCCCTGGCCTTAGAGAAGGTAAAATCATTGCCAGAGTCACCATTTTGAACTTTGGTTTCAAAAGGTGCTTGTTCAGATATCTTAGGTCTAAAATGGGCCGCCATTCTCCTGTCTTTTTGGGGTAAGGAAATATCTGGAGTATAGACCCTTGCCCTAGTGTGGGGGAAACCCTCTACAGCTCTGAGAGCTAGGAGGTTGAGACTGTTCTAAGGTAAAGGTCTCTAGAGGGTTTGCAGGTGGAAAAAATCTGGCTCTCATCTTTGGAAATGTTTTGAAACTGAGAACCAGACCCTGACTTACTACTTCCAGGACCCATTTGTCTGATGTTAGAGACTACCAGTCCTGGACAAAGTAAGCCAGCCTGCCTCCTACAGGTAGTGGAGAACCGGCCCTGGGCACCCCATCAGGGTGCCTGTTTGCCAGGGGCTTTAGGCTGAGGGGTGGGAGCAGACCTACTTGCACCCCGTCTGCCTCTGCCTCTGAAGAACCCCCTCTGAGCATAAGCAGAAGAAGCCTGGGTTTGGTAAAAAGGCCTGTGAAAGGGCCTACCTCTACCCCTGGGGTCTGCTTGAGGAGTGGCTTCTGCCTCCTTGGCTTGTGCACTCTATAAGTTGTTCTGTATTCATCCATTTTCTTCATGTAATTCTCTGTCTGCTCCCCAAACACAGAATTCCCCACCACAGGAAAATCCATAGCCTTAGTCTGGGTATCCTGTGACAAGTTAGTACACCTGAGCCAAGCTAACCTACGAAAGGCCACAGATGTAGCCATGACTCTAGAGGATACATCATTAGAATCCACAGCAGCATGGAATTGCACCTTGGAAGCCTCAATACCATCAGTAGCCACCTGCTCCAGCTCCTTGGCAAGCTGGCCAGGGGCCTGTTTGGCCAAAGCCATGACAGTGTCCCATCTAGATTTTTGGTATCTTGCCACATAAGCCATGTAATTTGCTTGTCTGAGTCCCAAGGACGCTGCCATGTATTGTTTTTTAGCCATGGCATCAATCTTCCTGGAGTCCTTGTCAGGAGGATGTGAAGCCAGGGGAATGTTAGCTTTATCACAGGCTGCAGCCTGAACTACCCCAACATGACTGCATTGCTGTGAAAGAAAGTCTGTATCAGGACCTGACAAAGTGTACCTCCTGTCCATCTTTTTGTCAACAGGAGGCACAGAATTAGGGGCTTTTAGAATTTTTATTGTTTGCTTCCTAAAAGACTTATGTAAGGGGATATATAATCTCCTAGACACTGGGATATCCATCATTTATCAATCAATCAATCAATCAAAATCTTTATTTATTCAGGCGAATATCATTGAGCGTAGCTAATTTACAAGATGGACCTGAGTGGTCATACAAAGAAGGATACAAGTATTGTACAAAGACATGAGAATAACATAACATTAATACAATCAAATAGATGAGAGATATATACAAAATTTACAGATATACAAGGCACAGTAACAATAACTTAAACCTGTAAAAATGAAGAGGACATTCAATATAGAAGGATAATATTCAGATTGTAGGGCTTCTATAGGCTTTTTATATGAAGTATGATAACTGACTGGGTAGAAAAAGGAAACTAAACATAGTGGATTACAGAAGGGAGGGGTGGAGGTTGGGTGGGAGACTAGGCCTTATGGAAGCAGTTGCACAGTTCTGGGAATAGGGTTTTGTATAATTTTTTGAAGGATAATAAGGGTAAGAGGGTATTCAGATTCATGGATTTTTGGAGTGAGTTCCAAATAAATGCTAGGGAATAGCTGATAGCAGCCCTCCCAAACCGGGTGCAGGTATTGGGAATCTTTAGCATAATGAGCTTATTGATCCTTAAGGTGTATGGCCTGGATGTGATTCGGGTGAAACAGTCTGAGATATAGGAGGGGAGTTTGTCTGATAAAGCTTTAAAGATCCAGATTGCAGCATTCTTTTTTCTTCTGTGCTGTAGGGATGTCCAATTGACTGCCATGTAAAGAGAGCAATGATGGGTGTTGGAGGGAAGGTCTGTAATAAATCTAATGGCTCTATGATACAGGGTGTCCAGCTTATTTAAGAAGGAGAGGGAGCAATGGCCGTAGAGGAAATCAGCATAGTCAATGAGGGATAGGAATGATGCCTGGATTAATCTTTTTGGAGTCTCTGGTAAGGTAGTATTTTATTCTGAAAAATAGGCCAAGTCTTTGTCTCAACTTTTTAGTAGTTCTTCAACGTGTACAGAGTAGTCAAGCTTATTGTCAATCCAGACTCCAAGATATTTGAATTTATCCACAAATTCCAAATTTTCTCCAAATAAGGTGGATAAATGTGGGGTGGTGAATGATGGGGTAATGGAAGAGCAACTCTTGGTGGCAAAGAACATAGCTTTTTTTTTGGCATTTAGAAGTAGTTTTTTTTCCAATAGGTTGTGTTGTAGGATGGAGAATTCTGACTGTAACAGTTCACAGGCTTTTGATGGTGAGGGATTGCTGACATGTAATACAGTATCATCAGCAAACAGGTGAATGTTAGATTGGGAGAGGTTGGAATCAATGTTATTAATATAAATGGCAAAGAGGATGGGGCCCAGGATAGAGTCTTGCGGTACACCTCTTAGCAGTGGTTTAGAGGTAGATAGGTAATTTTCATTTTTTACCAGTTGTAACCTTCCAGAGAGATAGCACCTAAACCAAATGAGAGCGAGTGAATCAAGGCCTACAGAGCTAAGAGAGGAGATTAATGAATCATGATCCACTCTATCAAATGCTTTACTCAAATCCAGGAACACAGCACAGGTACTATTCTTTTTATCCAAGGCAGTCTGCCAATTGTTAGTGACTTTGGCTAAGGCAGAGATGGTGATATGCATTGATCTAAACCCAGATTGTGCTGGATTTAGGAGGTTGTTGGTGTCCAGGTAGGCCCTTAACTGTGAGTTTACTAATTTTTCAAGCATCTTGGACAATACCGGTAAGATGGAAATGGGCCTGTAATTGTTAAGGTCCATGGGATCACCTGATTTAAGTAGTGGAACTACTTGAGCTGTCTTCCATATAGAGGGGATGGAACCAGTAGCTAGGGAAAGATTGAAGAGATGAGTGAGGGGGGCAGCTAAGGCGTGCAGTGCTACTTTAAGAAAGTAGGGATCCAGGGAGTCTGCACCTGCACTCTTAGATGTGTCTAAATTGGACAGGAGGTCTTCTACTTCTTTAAGGATATTGGTTTGAAGGAGAATGTTGAGGCAGCCTTTGGCCCACAGTGATTGAAGGTTTAATGATGATCTCAAGAGATTTGCAGGTGAAGAGTCAAAGGCTAGGCCAGCTGTAGTGAAATGGTCATTGAAGGCATTTAATATTTCTTGCTTGTCAGTGATTTCAATGTCACTTAGGAGCAATTTGGAGGGTAAGGCAGGGGTAGAATTTTGACCTAGAATTCCCTTTATAGTACCCCAGAACCTAAATGGGTTAGTATAGGAGGCATCCAATTCAGCTCTATAGAAGGCAGCTTTGGCATTTCTTATTTGTTTTGTGCATGAATTTCTTGCTTTTCTGAATTGAAGCCAGTCTCTAGGATCCTTTGTTTTTCTTGCCTTTTTCCAGAGTTTGTCTCTGGCTATCAAAGCTGATTTAAGGTCAGCAGTGAACCAACGACAAGATTTTAATTTGGTTCTGACACTGGTGAGTGGTGCATGTATATTGAGGGCATTTGTGATAATATCCCTTAGGATCTGAAGAGCTGTTTCAACTGGAGGTTGTGAGGTAGAACTCTTGCCAATGTGTTGTATTGCACAAATCATGGAGATATCCTGAAATGTTGAAATTCTTTATTGACCTTTTATGGAGAAATTTTGCAGGATTGGATGACTCGAGTGTAGATCGTATGCCAGCTATGGGACAATGATCACTTATGTCACTGGGTAGCACTCCAGCATGAGAATATAAGTGAGGCTTGTTTACCATCATGATATCCAGGAGTGAACTGTTGGTAATATTTTTTAGGTTAATCCTCGTTGGATCTTTGATTAATTGAGTGAATCCATAGGTGTCACAGAAGGTTACTAGGGATGCAGATGCATTAGATAACCAATTTAAATTCAAATCACCAAGGATAATGGTGTCTTCAGGGCCTAGATTGAGTATTGTTCCTAGGTGGGATAGGAGTTTGAGGCCTGCAGAGGGGAGCCTATAGCAGCCAATCAATTTAAAGGAAGATATGTTAGGAAGGGTTATTTTGATTGACAAGCATTCAAATTCCTTTGGTTCTGATGTATTAATGAGGCAGGATGCAGAGAAGGTTTCCTTGACATAGATGGTACCCCACCGCCCCTGGAAGGGCGGTCTGATCTGAAGAGCTGGTAATTGGGAAGGTTTATTTCACTATCTTTTGTTGTAGATCTGAGCCAAGTTTCAGAGATCACCAGAAAGTCAGGTAGGGTATGTGCAACCCAGGCCTGTATTAAGGAGAACTTTTTTAGGAGGCTGCAGGCATTGAAGTGAAGAAAACTTAGGCCATTTATGGAGGCTAGATCAGATGGGGATAAAAAACTTTCAGTTGGGCCAGGATTGATTTCAATAGTACCAATACTGATCAGAAGGAAGAAGATTAGTTTGAGGAGGGCACCAAATGATAGAGATAGGGAGTAGTCAGAGCATTTCCTCTTTTAGTTGGGATCCAATGTGTAGGGTGAGAGTCCTGTTATATGGGTATGGATTTTATCACAAAGTAACAATCTGATGGACAGGCATGGGGTTAATGTAATGCCAAATGGGTGCAGGGCACTTGAGGAGTGTTGAAAGGATAGAGAGCCTTTATGTGGGATACCCAGGGTTGCAGTGCAAAATGGCAGGATATAATTATGGAATTGCTGGGTGTCCACTGGGGATGGCAGGGTGGACAGGCCATAATCACTGCCTTAGACGTCATGGCATGGGGTACATCATAATTATTTTTGGGATCGAGGAAGATGAGAGGCTCAGTAGCAAAAGGAAACAAAGTAGCATTGTGGAGGGAAGGTAGGGGTTAATGTAGAGGATGAGAGAAGTAGTTGTGGGCGTGGATTATAGAATTGGCGGAAAAGGTGTATAAACGAAACAAACTAAGGGAAGGGCAAAAATTTTGGCGGGTTTTACCCGCACTCTTCGCCTGCTTCTCCCGGCCTCCTGGTTCCCTGCTCGCCTGTCAGTCGCCGCCCGCCCGCTGGCGGCTCGGAGCCCCTCCGGTCTCTGTGCGCTCGAGGGCTGTGTCGGCTGGAAGGTAGGGGACAGAGGAGAAGGCAGTGAGAAAAGGCACTTTATTGCAGCAATCTGCAAAAGGTGCAAAAAGCCTGAATTTGCACTACAAAGACTGGGAGGGTATGGGGGGGGTTAGGCGCCTAGGCGTCTAGCCCACACAAAAACACAAAAGGCTGTAATCACAGGCTAACTACATATCTAAACAACCTCAAGTAGGGCACATTTAAAAGTAAAACAGCTCTTTTAGATAAATTTAACAAATAGACATAATAGCAGTAATCCCGGCCAGAAATGGTGTTGCAAAGTCAACTAAAGTCTATGGGAAAAGGCGCGCAATCAGAGAAGCAAGGCAGGGATGGCAGTGCGCTTTCCGATTGGTTTGCGGCTTACCCGCACTCTTGCCTGCGGTTCTCCCGCCTCCTGGTTCTGCTCGCCTGTTGGTCGCCGCCCGCCCGCTGGCGGCTCGAGCCCCTCCGGTCCCTGTGCGCTCGAGGGCTATGCCGGCTTTCTGCCTGCTTCTCCTGGCCTCCTGGTTCCCTTTTCCCATTTCCACAAAGTCAGGTTCCTCTTGCTCATCCACAGCTTCCTCTAATGGGAGCTGGAGGGTTTCAGCAACCTTTTATAAAACAAAATGAGAAGGGACTCAAGCATAGGGGAGATTCTAAAGGTCTGTCTGGGGAGACGTCCGTTCAATGGGCACATCCAGACTCTCAAAGTCACATTCACACTGTTCATAATCCTCCTCCCCTCCTCTGGTTCATAAAAATCTCCAATATCATATTCTTGAACCGGTGGAACCGATCGAACCCAATTTTCAAATAGACAGTGGCGGTTCGACGAACCGAGACAGTGACTGTACAATTTGTATAGCTTTTGCTATTTCTGCAGCAGTTGGAGAAGGAATTTTGGACTCCTACCTGGTGATTTTTTAGTTTTCTTTGCTGGAACTGGCTCCTCAGAGCCAGCTTCACGTTGCCCGAGGAAGTCTGCGCCTGGTCAGAGGCACTCCTCCGGTCCGGTTGGCACCGAACGGGCTAGCCATCCGGGTCAGCGGACTTTGGCCTCTCGCTCCTGAGCCTGCCCACCTCTTATCCAGGGTGGCTGCAGGAAATTTTTACAAATCTGGCAGTCTGAATTGAGGTGGTCAAACCCCAGACAATAAACATAGTGTGTGGCCGCTTGGCAAAGGCTTCCCACAGACACTACAGTGCTGAAACCCAGTGGGTCCGATTTTTCTTTGGGTTTCTCAGACATGATGCCAGCCTAACCAACAAACTTGTCTTTTTAACGGCAGTGCCAGGCAAGACACCCTTATCGGTTCCCAACCGTGTCACGGGTCGTGGAAAAAACCGTAATGAAATCCGTTTTTTAGAACCGATAAGAACCGGGAACCGCACTCTAAAAGCTTTAAAATGCTTATACTTTAAAGTTTTAATTAACTCTGATCGGTTCGAACCGAACCGATAAACATTTACAAGTTCCACACAGAAATAAAAACCTGTCTATTACTTACAATACCACAGACAGAACTTGAACCGATCGGTTTGCGGTTAAAAATAATAATACTCACGGTTGAATTTAACCGAGAAAATACTGTTTAAACCGAGAAATGAACCGAGCAGTAGGAGAAATCTCCAGAGCGACTGTTCAGTGAGGCGGAGTAAAGAATCTGGCAGTTTCAGTTTGAAATTATCCAGACAGTGCTTCTCTAACCGAGCTCGCGCTCTAAACTCCGTTCTTAGAATGGTAGTTAACCCTTTCACCTCCGGAGCAGTTCTAATGGTGGGACAAACTGCAATTGTCATAATATAGCAAGACTTCATGTTGTTTGAAACACAGGTGGTGTGGGGATCAGCCTTAGCAAAGACCTCCCCACACACACACTCTACAGTGTTGAAACCCAGTGGGCCCGGATTTTTTCTTGGGTTTCTCAGACATGGCCAACCTAATCAAAACTTACCCTTTTTTCGGCAATCTGCCAGGCAAGATTTCCCTATCGGTTCCTGACCATGTCACGGGTTTTGGAGAAAAACGTACTTAAAACCCGTTTCTTTTTAGAACCGACACGGATCAGTAACCACACACTAAAGTAAAGTACAAGTTTTACCTCAAAATGATCGGTTCAGCCGAACCGATCCACAGTTTACAAGTTCCACACAGAAAACAGAACAAAACCTATCTAGTACTCACGGTACCACAGACAGAGACTTGAACTGACTATGCGGAAACAACACTTCAGTAGAAACCGACCGAAAACCAACACTTCAACCGACTTTTGAACCGAGCAGCAGGAGAAATCTCCGGAGCAACTGTTCAGTGAGGAGGAGTAAAGAATCTGACGGTTGCAGTTTGAACAACAATAGGCAGAGGCTTCAACCGAGCTCGTGATGAACATTCTATGCAAGGCATAGAAAAGTTAACCCTTGTTCTCCGGGAAGTTGAAAGGCAGAACCTAACTGCAATAGTCAGAATACAGCAAGACTTCATGTTGTTTGAAACACAGAGGAGGGAGAAGCTGTCCTCATTGCTCTCCTGCCCCTTCCTCAAAAATATCCTCTAGGCTGTTGTTGCAGCTAAGAGGCCTGAGCCTGAAAAAATGGTCTGGGATAGGATCCCCTACCCCTGCCTCCCCTAGTTTGGGCCCTATAGGATGTGGAAGGCCTATCCTTAGAATTACTTCTATACATGGCCTTGTATTCTTCTATCTTCTTCATATAGGCCTCTGTTTTGTCACCAAACAGCACATTTTTCTCAAATGGAAAGTCCATAGCCTTGGCCTGGGTGTCCAAGGTCAGGTCTGTGGCCCTGAGCCAGGCAAATCTCCTAAAGGAGACAGATAGTGCCATCAACATGGCTGCAGAATCGTTAGTGTCCACAGCAATGTGGAACTGGTATTTTGTGGCATTTAGAGCAGCTCTTGCTGTATCCTGTAGATACACTGCCACCTCACCTGGCACTCTGTCAGCCAGGGCTAACACTGCATTCCAGAGTGCCTTCTGGTATTGCACTGCACAGGCCATACAATTGGCCTAAGTATGAGCGAGGCAACCATATACCCTTTTTTCCCTATTGCATCCATCTTCCGAGAATCCTTGTCTGGAGGATGGGTAGCCAAGGGAATTTTGGCTTTGTCGCAGGCAGCAGCCTGCACAACTCCTTCAGGGTCAGGGTGGCTGAATAGAAAATTAGCTGTTGTCCTATCAAGCTGATATTTCTTATCAGCTTTCTTGTCAACTCCTGGAATAGAATTAGGGGTTTGGAATATTTGTAATGCTGCCTTTTTCAAGGATTTATGCATAGGCAGTAGTAAATGTTTTGTGGAGTTAGCCCCATCATATCCAAAAATTTACTTCCTCCACATCCTCCTCTGTCTCCTGCAGAGGGAGGCTGAGTGTTTCCACCATACTTTTAACAAAAGCATAATGTGAGGTATAATTTCTGGACCCTGGGGATCGAACCCTGTTCTGAGAAACCTCTGATCTATCGATTCTCCTCAAAATCATCATCATCATCCTCAGGAAAGGATGCCTGTGGTTCCTGAGAAGGTGAAACCAGCACAGGAGCCGGGGCACCCGGTATTGGAACCAGGACTGCAGCTTGCAGTACTTGCAAGACCTGTAGGGCCTTGGCAATGTCCTCAGTGTTGTCAGCTAGGAGCTCATTAGTCTTCTTGGCCGGAGACATGTAGTAGAAATTTCTGAGTTCATAAAACTATAACTCTATTTGCTATTATATGCCCTGAATATATGCTTGCTTTGTAGGCCATGCTGTAACAAAGTCATAATGGATGTAGTAGAAATTTCTGGTATCATGCTGTTTTTCTATTTTGTTATAGAATGATACTGAGGTTACTTGAGGTACATTTGTAGGAACAGAAAGCAAGATAAAACTGGGCAGAACTGGTTGTACCAGCCTCGCATAACAAGCTCGGCAGAATATAAGATAACAGCATGTTAAGGTATTAAAGGCATGCTGGACGTTGTTATGGTGTGAGTGAAACTCACTGTTTCACCCAGGTCAGATTGACCCAGGCATATGTATCAAGAAGTACTGGGAAAGAGATGAAATAACCAGTGGAAATGTACCTCAGATGGTGGTATCAGTATGCTTTTCTGTTACATTGGAATCAACATGTTTTTCTAATTCATGATTGGTTAATACTGCAATGTTGGTAATTTTCAAGATAAGAGTATGCCTAACAACGCCTTGATAATAAGTGTATAAAAGTGATTGACTAATGAAACTCAGGAGCCTTGCATGATTTTTGAAGCAGACTCCATATGCATATGTAATAAACCGTTTTTCTACTATGCAGTGGTCCTGAGTCTGATTTTAAACTAAAGTGTAAGAACACATATTTTTTTTTTTCGATAATTTGGCGGAGTCGGCAGGATCACACGCCTCGACCTCGCCGGGTTGGTTCGTCGGGGACCGCTTCCCAGGTCTCGCTTGGAGGAGAAGTCCTGACGCTGAGGGAGAAGCTGAAGGGAGATCCCACAGGTGGACAGCTTGGGGGAGATTGAAATGGGACGGCCCCGATCGTGACGGATTTTTCCCCTTGGCTCCGAGTGGCGCTGATCTGTAAGTATCCTTTGCCTTTTTGGACGCTGCATGTTATAAAGAATGAGTCACTGTAACTGAGGTCAAAAATTGCTTGTATAAGTTGTAACTGATATCAGGATAGCTTGAGTCTGAAATAGTGACAAAAGTAGCTAGAAGTCTGAGCCTGAAATAGTGGCAAAAGGGACTAGGTGCCATAAGTAAACCGGTAAACAAGTGAATAGGGACGTGTGAGCCTGCTTTGACAGTGTGTGAGCACAAGACAGAAAAAGGGGGGAGACGGCAACAGAGCCTTTAAGTGGGTTGAGCACCGCAGCAACAGAACCTTTAAGTGGGTTGAGCACCTTTAGAAAACTAGGAAAAGGAAAGGTGGAGGAGGCAGGCAACAGTAACTCCCAGTGGTTGTTTTCTATCTTTTCTTTTTTGATTTGCTCTTTGTGTGCAGGTTTCTTTTATTTGGGGTACGAGATAAGGAGACATTGTTTAAAATGGGGAAGGGGCACAGTAAGCAGAAAACAAGGAGCCCTGTGGTTGCCTCCGCCCCGTGAAATGCATGGCTGAAAAATATGGAGAGGATACGGTTATGGAGGTAGGGCATTGCATACACTGACAAGAGGACTGTTTCCTAACGGGACATTTAGCATTGATGTGCTGAAAGAAGTAAGAATTACTTTAGAGGAAAAGAAAAACAAAGAAAAGCCAAAGATAGATTGGACCAAGTTTCAGAGATGGAAAGAGAAGCTGAGCGAGACAGGAGAGTCAAGCTAAGGGATAATAATTAAGGAAGAGGAGACAAAGAAAGTAAAATTTGCTCGACATGACACTCCGCCACCATACAGACTCACCGCCAAATGAGCCTCCACAGGACACGCCTCCCAGTGGCACCCCAGCCCCGCAGGGGTGGAAGAGCCCTTATTGATTTTTGGGGCCACCTCGGCGCCCCTGCAGCTCGGGAACCACTACCACTGGTGCCTCCTACAGTTCCAACACCAGCGTCAGCCCGTAACCTCAAGCAGCCCCTCCAATACAACCTAGCTCTGGGTGGGAGGGGAATCCTTTCCTCCCAGTGATTCCAGCACCATACAGCCCACCAGAACAGATACCTCGGCATGTCCAATTTGCAGACCCTCCTCAACAATACTCCCCGGAACCTCCGGTTTTAACCTCACATCCTCCGGTAGTGACTCCCACACCAGTGGCATGGCCACCATCACCACCGGGCTGGTTTTATCCCTGGCATTGGTTCCTCCATGAACCAATCTCGAAAGCACAGCAGGTACCGCCAGCACCTCCCAACACACCAGCCCCACATACACCACAAGAAACCCCTAGGCGACCCCCACATGAGGAGACGGGAGCGGGTGCAGGTGGCCCTTACAACCTGAGACCTAAAAAGGTGGTAGCCCAGATGCCTTTAATACAGTATCCCAACCCCAATGTGGCTGATGCAGCACAGAACCCCTATATAGAGGTAAATCGACCATGGAATCCAGATGAACTTCGAAGCCCTGAAAGAAATCCCAGCCAAGAGATAATGTTGAGGAATATGAAAAGGAATTAAGAAATCTGATCCATATGTATAAGTTGTCAACCACAGAGGTCAAGAGTGTTCCGACGCATTATTGAAAGGGGTCTGGGAAGAAGTAAAAGGAGACTGGGACTCTGAGAAACCTAGAGGGAAATGGAGGGTCAGGTGAATGCGTGTTTGTTGCATTACGTGAAAAGTTTCAAAAGGTCACAGACTGGCCCCGAATAAAAAACACTAAGCAGGGACCCCATGAAACAGTGCATGAGTATAAAGAGAGACTTGAGACTGTATTTAAGCAATATTCAGGGCTGAGCCCAGACAACCCCGCTTACAAACACCAGTTGGGGATGGTATTCTGCTCAGGACTGAAAGATCAGATACGGACAGGAGTTACGACTGTGTGCATAGGCTGGGAAATGAAGACTATGGCAGAACTCATGCCATTTGCTGAGCATGCTGAGAGGCAACAGCGTGAAACTAAGGAAAAGACGAATGAAAAGTTGGAGAAGGCACAATTGATATATTTTGAAGGAGGAGGTCGAGGGGTAGAGGTGGTAAAGGAGGAAGAGGAAAGGGACGGGGGCGAGGACTGCAGGGGGGGTTCCCCTCAGAAGGAAGGACCAGGACCGGGTCGAGGTGACTACACGAACTATACTTACACATGTGGGGGACGAGGTCACATAGCTCGCACTGCCCGAATAACCAGGAAACAACCGCCAACCATATTCACACCACCACCACTCACCTCAACCACAGGCTTGTGGTTATGGTTCCCAGCCAGATCCACCGACTTGGAGTTATAGCTAGGAATTAGCGGGCAGCACCAGATACTTGTAAACACCTCACAGCATCCTACAGATACACCAGAATTGACTTTGATCATAAAGGGCAAGGAACTCTCTTTTCTCATAGATACAGGCGCCTCAATGTCTGTAATCCGAGACGCGGAACTAGAGCTACAACCAACAGGAAAGACTATTAAAACAGTTGGGGCATCTGGAATTGAGATAAAGGAAAAACTGACTGAACCGCTGGAGGTGAAGTGCAATGAGGCAACTCTTCATCATACCTTTTTGTATAGTGGTGTCTGCCCTGTGAACCTCATGGGATGGGATTTACTGGCCAAGCTCAATGCCCATATAATCTGCACAAAAAGGGGTTGGAATTTAAGTCCCAAGTAGCGGGTTTATATCCCTTGTGTGCCATGGGTAAACACGATTGGTTATACTGCTGACATTAACAGCAGAAGAGCAGATAAAGTGGTTGTTGAACTGGGCACAGGCAATAACATGTCACCTTCAAATACAAACTGAGCTACATTGTGCTACTCATTATTCAAAAGGGGAGAGAGATATGGAGTATGAATGTGGGGAATGGGGAAGGCAGTCTGTAGAACAAACCTTAAATATTACTGAGATATTCGTGGCTGCAGATCAGTGTGCAGCCGCAGTGGGACTTACCCGTAGACAGTGGAAAGTGTTTCAAGTGTCTAATTCATACCCACATGTGTCATTAGCTAGGGACCCCTCAATCCCCTGGAAAGATTTAGGCCATGGGTTGAGTGTATGAGACAAATGGATGACTCAAAAGGAAGGGCGATAGGTGGACACTGAAAAAGGAAAATGTGCAAAGTACATAATCAAGCAAAAGTAACAGTGCAAGTAGAAGAGAAGTGACAGTGAACAAGGTTATGCAGAGTAGCGACAACCGCAGGGCCGGGATTGCTGGAATAGATTCCCAGTTATGGGCAATGTGCGTTAGCGGTTGGTAAAATGCAGCCTTTGTCAGCAGTCATCCCCACCAACCTATAAACACCAGTACCCACTAGGAAAAGAGGCAGAAGAAGGGATAGCTCCAGTACATGCTGCACTAGTTGAAAAGGGGGTTATAATTCCGTGTCCACATGCAACTGTGAACACCCCAATTTTACCAGTTAGGAAAGCAAATGGTACATACAGGTTTGTACAAGACCTAAGGGCAGTCAATGAGACAGTTCATGTAAGAACCCCAGTAGTGCCAAATCCTATAACTGTTTTGTCAGCTGTACCCCATGACAGCTGTTATTTCTCTGTGATAGACTTAGCGAATGCGTTTTTTAGTATTCCCGTAGAACCTAACAGTCAGGAATGGTTTGCCTTCACCTACAAGGGAAAAAAGTGGACGTGGACACGCATGCCACAAGGATATGTGGAGTCACCAGTGGTGTTTTCTGCTCAAATGAGCGAAAACTTATCTGCTTTTGTTGCCCCAGCGGGCAGTACCCTTGTCCAGTACATAGATGATTTGCTACTGGCATCCTCCAGTAAGGAAGTGTGCGAAGAGGACACTAAGGCACTCTTAATTTTTCTGGCCAACAATGGACACAAAGTGTCCAGAGACAAGTTACAATTGTGTAAGGAGCAGGTCAAGTATTTAGGCCATGTACTGTCTAGTCAAGGAAGAAAATTAGCTCCAGAACGAATTGAGGTGGTGACAAAATTACCGAGACCCATCACTAAACAGCAAATGATGTCCTTCTTAGGCATGACCGGCTACTGCAGAGCCTGGATTATGGATTATGCCTCACTAGCACAGCCCCTCCATGAAGCCATTTACGGAAAGAAAATGCAAATGCATGAAGAAATCCAGTGGACAGAAGGACTGGAAGAGTCCTTTAACACCCTGAAAAGGGTGCTGGCCACAGCCCCCTGTTTAGGTCTGCCGGACTACAATAAACCATTTGACCTGTTTGTAAATGGGAAAAGTGGATACATGTCTGCAGTTCTAACCCAGAGACACGGGACCCGTGTCCAATAGCCTATTATTCTAAGCGCTTAGATCTGTAGTGTGTGGAATGGTGTCGTCGTTTGCAGCCTGTTGCAGCTGCTACAGAGGCAGTATTGGCTTGCTTGGACTTAGTGGGTTTCTCTTCTCTTATTGTGTATGTGCCGCATGCTGTCCATTCTATCATTTTGCAGGCTCAGACAGCGTTTAACACCTGCTCGGCTACTGCAATATCAGAATGTTTTACTAACCATGTCTAATGTGACTTTAAAGAGGTGTACCACATTGAACCTGGCAACCCTCATGCCCATGACTGACGAGGGGAAGAACATGACTGTGGTCAGGTGATAGATCTAGATTGTAAACCCCACCAGATATTACGGATGTACCCATAGTAAATGCTGATGTAGAGTTTTTGTCGATGGGTCAGCTCAGAGAAATGAGCAAGGAAACCTTTTAGCAGGGTATGCAGTGTGTACACAAAATGACTTCGTGGAAAGTGTGAAACTACCCCCACGAACATCAGCCCAAGCTGCTGAATTAATTGCATTAACAGGGCTTGCATGTTAGCAAAGGGAAAACAGTCAACATCTATACTGACAGTCGTTACGCATTTGGGGTAGCCCATGACTTTGGTACACTGTGGAAGCATAGAGGTTTTTAACAGCTGCTGGAAACCTATAGCTATGTGAATTTGGTAAAAGATCTGCTGGAAGCAGTACAAAAACAAAACAAATTGCCATTGTTAAATGTCAAGCTCACACTTCTTTTACAGATCCTGTATCACTTGGAAATGCACGAGCAGATGCGGCTGCAAGGAAGCGCCTTTTCTGGTGATGTCCCAAAGTTATTAATGTTGTCTGACACTATAAATGTTAACCAACTGAATTTATTTTCAGCTACAGATGTGATGACGTTGCAACAATCAGCCAGTCCTAAAGAAAAGCGAAACTGGCAAACAAATTGTAAATATGATGGAAATACAAAGGTATGGATAGGTCTGATGGCAGACTCTGTCTGCCCTCAGCTGTATTTCCTTTTTGGAGACTGGCTCACGAGCCGACCCGTCTCAAAAGTGGAATGATAGACCTTGTAAATAAGTATTGGTATGTAGTTGGCTTTTACTGTCTATGCTGATGAATACTGTAAAAATGTATTATCTGCATGCAAAACAATATTGGCAGAGGACTGCAAGTAACCCTCTGCCCATCCTCTCAACAGGACCATTTGAACATCTAATGATGGATTTTATTGAATTAAACCCATGTGAAGGGTATAAATATTGCCTTGTAATTGTGGACATGTTTTCAAAATGGGTAGAGGCTTTCCCAGTCAGAAGAGCCACAGCCCGCGAGTGGCAAAGGCCCTAATTCGGAAATTATACCACGATGGGGATTCCACTAGGTTATCTAGCGATAATGGGTCACATTTCTGTAACGAAGTGATCAAAACCTTATGTGAGGCTTTACAGGTAGACCTCAAATTGCACTGTGCTTATCACCCTCAATCAGGTGGCATGGTAGAAAGAGCAAATCAGACCCTTAAAGTAAAGCTAACAAAATTATGACAGAGACTGATCTTAGCTGGGTGAAAGCACTGCCTCTGGCGCTTATGAATATGAGAGGCAGGTCCACATGGGGTTTTAATCCTCATGAGATTTTAATGGGAAGGCCTCTCCGAATGACAAATACCCCATTCCCACAAAACAGAATCACCTTGCATGGGGTGGATAATGAAATGATTGCATATTGTTTATCCCTTAATGCTGTTCTGAGGTCTCTATGCTAGGGTAAAGCTGCGCTTCCAGTTTCCTTGGAGGGACCCCTGCAGAATACAGCCAGGAGACTTCGTGGTGTCAAGGACTTCCAAAGAAAGAAGTGATGCCCGAGGTGGCGAGGACCGTTTCAAGTGCTCCTGACTACCGCCACTGCTGTTAAGATTATGGAGAGAGAGACGTGGATTCACCATCTCATTGTCGCCAGGACAGCCTCTACAGTCGCCACAATTGAACAGTGAACTGAGCAACCATGAAAATTGTATCATTCTGTTTTAGATTGGGACTATTGCTGCTATTGGTACTTTGCTTGCTATGGGGCTCTGATGATTCACGAAGGGGCAACTGCTCCGCCCAGCACAGAGCCATTGCACATACAAACACTTGGTGGACTTTAATGAACTTACATGCTAATAATGCTAATGTGTCTAATTGCTATGTATGCACTAGCTCTCCCTTCTCTGCAGCCGTAGGGCTCCACCTAAAACCCAAGCCTGTAAATAGCACTGAGGCCAGCGAGATTCTTGGTGCCATCAGGGGAAGGAACATCACTAATGCCCCAGATTATGCTACAAACAAAATAAAAAACCTAACTGTGTTTCGGGGGCACGATTTTACTGCATGGTACAGCCCACCGAATGGTACAAATGTGTCAACCCCGTTGTACCTAGACATTAGACAGCAGAATACATCAGCCAGGCTCTGCCTGTGTAATAGTCAATTAACCACGAGTTTAGCGCCACTGGGATGGTCCACGTGCCAATATTGTAGGCACTACAACAGCACCACCAAGTCAGAGTCCACCATAACCAACTGCTCTCAAGCAGATGCCCACACGGTACACCCTGATTTTACTGCCATGGGCAGTCTGTCAGGTCTATACTGGGTATGCGGGGATAGGGCTTATCTTTTCTACCTATGGAGTGGACCCGGCTGCTGCTATCTAGCCACACTCCACCCCTGCACCTATGTATATGTGTACAATGCATCTGCTGTACATCAACGCAGAGTATGTAAATCGAGTACAAAAAAGAGAAGTACCAGACACAAACAAACGTGTCCCAGTGGGAGAAAAATTTGGGGCAGGAATCTTCCCTGGTGGGGCATTGTTAAACCATGCATTACATCGATCAGTTAAGCTTATGAGTTGGAAACACTAATCAATAGTACCTTGCGATCAACTGCTTTGCTAACAGCTGAAATTAAGGCCCTGAGAATCATAGCTTTGCAGAATAGAGCTGCACTTGATTATGTATTAGCCACGCAAGGTGGAGTATGTGCCATTATAGGGGAGGAATGCTGCACCTATATACCAGATAACTCCCAAGAACTTGAGCAAGTGATTGAGGGCATGAGGGCATACAAACACTGCAGCAACATGTTATTAGTGAACATGCACCTGTATCACAGGGTTGGGACCCTTGGACGTGGTTAACCAGTATCTTTGGAGACTGGGGAACCACACTGCTCCACTGGGTGGCAGTCGTGGTAATTGTAATTTTGAGCCTATGGCTTATGACAGTTGTAATCAAACTTCTCTGCCGGTGCATGTGTGCCACTGTTACCTCCCCTAGTAAGGCCCAACTCCATCCTCTACTGTAGGCAGATAATGAACAATTGCCTGAACACTTTGAAAAGGAAGTTTTTCCCTTTGCCAATGAATCAGAAATTATCATGGTCTAATGTTGATACATAGTATCAAAAGGGGGGAGAATGTAGTAGAAATTTCTGAGTTCATAAAACTATAACTCTATTTGCTATTATATGGCCTGAATATATGCTTGCTTTGTAGGCCATGCTGTAACAAAGTCATAATGGATGTAGTAGAAATTTCTGGTATTATGCTGTTTTTCTATTTTGTTATAGAATGATACTGAGGTTACTTGAGGTACATTTGTAGGAACAGAAAGCAAGATAAAACTGGGCAGAACTGGTTGTACCAGCCTGCATAACAAGCTCGGGCAGAATATAAGATAACAGCATGTTAAGGTATTAAAGGCATGCTGGACGTTGCTATGGTGTGAGTGAAACTCACTGTTTCACTCAGGTCAGATTGACCCAGGCATATGTATCAAGAAGTATTGGGAAAAGAGATGAAATAACCAGTGGAAATGTACCCCAGATGGTGGTATCAGTATGCTTTTCTGTTACATTGGAATCAACATGTTTTTCTAATTCATGATTGGTTAATACTGCAATGTTGGTAATTTTCAAGATAAGAGTATGCCTAACAACGCCTTGATAATAAGTGTATAAAAGTGATTGACTAATGAAACTCAGGGAGCCTTGCATGATTTTTGGAAGCAGACTCCCATATGCATATGTAATAAACCGTTCTTTCTACTATGCAGTGGTCCTGAGTCTGATTTTAAACTAAAGTGTAAGAACACATATTTTTTTCCACGACAGACGCAGCAACGTGCTTTTCCTTACATTTTTTTCTTAAGTGGCACAGGTTCAGTCCCTGAGTTCACTGTCCTTTTTGACTTACCCTGCTCAACTTTATCTGATCCTTTATCAGGATCCTTAGCTTTACCTCCATCCTTTCTTATGCCAGAGGTGGAGGAGCCACTTTCACCAGTATTAGTAGAAGCAGAGGCCATTTCTTCAAAAATGTTGGACCTTTTCTTAAGAGTTTTAGGACAAAACATTTTACAAATATCACAATTTGCAAAAATATGGCTAGTGGTCAGACAAAAAACACACAACGAATGTCTGTCTGCTTTAGCTATGATCTGACCACAAGACTCACACAATTTGAAACCAGTGGGTCCTGTGTGTTTTTTAGGCTTAACAACAGAAGCCTCTGACACTGAGCAGGAATCACTAAAGCAAAATATATGTAATTATCGGTTCCCTAGAACCGAATATTTCAACTATAAATAACCGCTAATGGTTCCAGGAACAAAAAAGGGAACCGAGAATCCAAAAAATTTAAATAAAATTTAAACAAGTATATCCGGTTAAGGAACCAACCACAAGTACTAACAGATACATAGCAAAATTGAGGTAAAAACCTCACTAGAAATAGTAGAACCCTCAGTTCCAAGGAACCGTGAAGGAACCGCTAATCACACAAAATATTCAAACAAATTACAAACTAAACTAAAACTAAGGCAACAATCTGAAATATATACTAAAAACACTACATATCGACCAGATAAAAGGATTTTGAAGAGGTTTAAGGAGAGCTCTCCAGGACGTCTTCACTAGGCAGGCGGAGTAAAGAAGCTGAAGCACTCAGAGTGCAGCAGTTGCAAGGGCAGCAGTTTGAAATTGGCATGAGCCAACTGAGAGTTCCATCATTTTCATATAATTCCATCTATCCTGGCAGTCCAACACAGGTGGCTGACTGCATCAGTTTAATCATAAGAAAAATTGCTCACCTTAGTAATGTTGTTTCTTCTAATGGAGTCTTGCTATATTATGAACAATTGCAGTTTGTCCCACCATTAGAACTGCTCCGAGGTGAAAGAGTTAACTACATGCCAGGCATGGAGTTTAGATGCGAGTTTCAAGTTAGAGAAGCTCTGTCTGGCTATTTTCAAACCGAAACTGTCAGATCTTTATGAGCAAAAACTCACTAAGGTTCTGTGTGGAAGCTGTAACCTACACTAGCCAACTGGCTACCTAAATATTAACACCTATTCCTGGTCCCAACACCAAGACTCAAGTCAGAGGACCAGAAAAATAATAACATAAGATAAAATAAAACACAACACCCCAAAACCCCAAAAAGGGGTGGAAAAAACATAAAATGGGCATAACAAGTGCCAACACTGGACTGCCCACCCCATACCCAAGTAGAAGTTCTGAGAGGGGCAGGCTGGGGGGGAGGTCATAATATAGCAAGACTCCATTAGAAGAAACAACATTACTAAGGTGAGTAATTTTTTCTTCAAACAACATGAAGTCTTGCTATATTATGACAATTGCAGAATACACAGCAGTACCTCCATGGTGGAGGGACAGAACCTACTTAGGGAATAGGCTCTGAAGCACGGTTGTCCAAATCTAGCATCCCTCCTGGCCTGGATATCCAAGGAGTAATGCTTGGTGAAAGTGTACCGTTTTCAGGTAGCTGCTTGACATATCTCCAAGATAGGGATGTCTCTAGCGGCGCAAAGACGAGCTGTACATCTGGTAGAGTGAGCCCTCAAGCCTGAAGGGAACCTTTCCCAGTTTTTGATAACAAAATTGGATACACGAGACAATCCACCTGGCAATGGATCTCTTAGTGGCAGGTTGCAACTCCCAACCTCACCATAAGTGAGAAAGTTGGAGGAAGTATAGAACCTATGACCCTTGGTACGCTCCTATATAGTAACTAAGGGCCTCTTAACATCTGTTGTGCAGCCTCCTCTCACCAGAGGAGGAATGGTCAGTGAAGAACACTGGCAGGGAGACAGATTTTAAGATGGAAATCTGAAACCACCTTAGGCAAAAACTTCCTGTTAGTCCTAAAGACTACTTTATCCCTGTGAAAGGAAATAAAGTCAGTCTCCACTGACAAAGCTTGTAACTCACTTATGCACCTGGCAGAAGTGATGGCTACTAGAAAAACAGTTTTCCAAGTCAAATACTTAAGCTCTGCAGAAGACAGAGGTTCAAAGGGGGGTTGCATCAACTGAGCAATGCAAACATTAAGATCCCAGGCAGGGGCCGGGTCCCTGAAAGGTGGATTAGTATGAAGTAATCCCTGAAAACTTGGAAAATACAGGGTGAGTGGAAAGAGAAGAGGCTTTCCTGCTGAAATAAAAGCAGAGACAGCTGCCAAATGTACTTTCAGGGTAGCTGGTCTCAGGCCCAAAGAGTTAAGATAGACCATATAGTCCAAAACAATGGCAAATCAGCAGATTCCGGGGAATATGCTTCCCAGAGCACCAGATGGAAAACCTTTTCCATTTAGAATTATAAGTGGCTTCTAGTGGAAGGCTTCCTGGAAGCCTTCAGGATGTCAAGAACACCTTGAGAAAGGTGTAGGTCAGCAATTCTAACTCCTCAAGAGCCAGGCCTTGAGGTTGAGGGATGAGATCTGATACCAAACTCTCCCTGGGCACAAGATAACAGGTTGTGTTTCCTGGGAGGCACAGGGGAAGATGGACTGCTAAGGACAGAAGGAGTGGGTACCAGGGCTGCCTGGCCCAATCTGGAGCAATCAGAATCATCCTGCAAGACTGGGATCTGATTTTCACTAGCACCTTGAAAAGGAGAGGGAAGGGGGGAAAGGCATATAGAAACTTCCCTTCCCAATCTAGGAGAAAGGCATCCAGGGGGACTGAGCCCATCACTGGGGGCCTGCAACAAAACAGTGGAAGTTGGTGATTGTCTGGGCTGCAAAGATCTATCTGAGGAGTGCCCCATCTGGCAAAACTATCCTAGTACTTGGGGATCCAGTGACCATTCGTGATGGCCCTGGGAAATCCTGCTGAGAGCATCTGCCAGGACATTGTCCTTTCCTGGGAGGTGAACTGCTATGAGGGAAGTGTTCAGGAATAAGCCAGAGACCACACCTTCATTGCTTCGTGCACAAGACCCAAGACCGAAGTGCCCCTTGTTTGTTGATGTACCACATTGTGGTGGTGTTGTCTGTTCTGACTTGTACCACTTTGTTCTGAACAGATGCAGAAAACACTTGAAGTGCTAGAAAGACAGCTCTGAGTTCCAGCAAGTTGATGTGAAGCAGAGACTCTTGAGGGGACCACACTCCCTGGGTGGAGAGGTCGCCCATGTGAGCTCCCCATCCCAGAAGGGACGCATCTGTAGTAAGAGTCAAGAAGTGAGATAGAGGGATGAAGGGGAACCCTAGTCTTAAATTGCTCTGATCCTGCCACCACTGAAGGGCCTGGATCAGGGTTCGAGTCACTGGGATCAACTTGAAAGGGATCTTTCTTTGAGACCAAAAGGCTCTCAAGTGAAACTGAATGTCCTCATCTGAAATCTTGCTCCTTGCACTACAGCTGTGGAAGCAGCCATGTGTCCTAGGAGCTGTAAGAGTGCCTTGTTGGTCGAGACCTGCAGAGTGAAGGAAGAGGCCAGGGTCACCAGGTTCCTTACCTCTCTAAGGGCAGGAAGGCTCTGGCCTGCTTTGTATCCAGTTCTGCACCTATGAAGGTGAGTACCTGAACAGGTTCCACTGACTTTCGGAGATTGAGCAGAAAACCCAGAGAGGTGAGCAGCTGCTGGGTAACTTGCAGGTGTGATCTGAGCCTATTCTGGAGACTGGCCTACAATAAGCCAGTCGTCTAGGTAGAGAAAAAATAGCAATCTTTTGCCTTCTTAAATGAGCAACTGCTACTGCTAGACATTTTGTGAATACCCTTGGGGTAGAGGTGAGGTCAGGGGCATTGTTCTGAACTGGTAATGGCCTGAGGGCAGTTCAGATCTGAGGTACTTCTGTGGGAGCTTCTGATTAGAACATGGAAATAGGCATCCTTGAGGTCCAGGGAAGCTAGCCAGTCCCCTGGCCTTAGAGAAGGTAAAATTATTGCCAGAGTCACCATTTTGAATTTTGGTTTCAAAGGTGCTTGTTCAGATATCTTAGGTCCAAAATGGGCTGCCATTCTCCTGTCTTTTTGGGGTAAGGAAGTACCTGGAGTACAGACTCTTGCCCTGGAGTAGCGGGAAACCTTTCTACCGCTTCTGAGAGCCAGGAGGGTTGAGACTTCTGTTCTAAGGCAAAGGTCTCTTGAGGGTTTGCAGGTGGAAAAGATCTGGCTCTCATCTTTGGAAATTTTTTGAAGCTGAGAACCAGACCCTGGCTTACTACTTCCAGGACCCACTTGTCTGATGTTAGAGACTCCCAGTCCTGAACGAAGTAAGCCAGCCTGCCCCCTACAGGTAATGGAGAACCGGCCCTGAGCACCCCATCAGGATGCCTGTTTGGCAGGGGCTTTAGGCTGAGGGGTGGAAGCAGGCCTGCTTGCACCCCGTCTACCTCTGCCTCTGAAGAACCCCCTCTGATCATAAGCAGAAGAAGCCTGGGTTTGGTAAAAAGGCCTGTGAAAAGGCCTACCTCTACCCCTGGGGATCTGCTTCTGAGGAGTGACTTGCCGCCCCTTGGCTTGTGCACTCCTATAAGTTGTTCTATATTCATCCATTTTCTTCATGTAATTCTCTGTCTGCTCCCCAAACAGAGAATTCCCTACCACATGAAAATCCATGGCCTTAGTCTGGGTATCCTGTGACAAACTAGTACACCTGAGCCAAGCCAATCTACAAAAGGCCACAGATGTAGCCATAACTCTAGACGATACATCATTAGAATCCACAGCAGCATGGAATTGCAGCTTGGATGCCTCAATACCATCAGTAGCCACCTGCTCCAGCTCCTTGGCAAGCTGGCCAGGGGCCTGTTTGGCCAAAGCCATGACAGTGTCCCATCTAGATTTTTGGTATCTTTCCACATAAGCCATATAATTTGCTTGTCTGAGTCCCAAGGACGCTGCCATGTATTGTTTTTTAGCCATGGCATCAATCTTCCTGGAGTTCTTGTCAGGAGGATGTGAAGCCAGGGGAATGTTAGCCTTATCACAGGCTGCAGCCTGAACTACCCCAACATGACTGCATTGCTGTGAAAGAAAGTCTGTATCAGGACCTGATAAAGTGTACCTCCTGTCCATCTTCTTGTCAACAGGAGGCACAGAATTAGGAGCTTTTAGTATTTTATTGTTTGTTTCCTAAATGATTTATGTAAGGAATAGATAATCTCCTAGACTCTGGGATATCCATCATTTCCACAAAATCAGGTTCCTCTTGTTCATCCACAGCTTCCTCTAATGGGAGCTGGAGGTTTCAGCAACCTTTTTAAAACAAAAGTGAGAAGGGACTCAGAAAGCATAGGGGGAGATTCCAAAGGTCTGTCTGGGGAGACGTCCGGTTCAATGGGCACATCCAGACTCTCAAAGTCACATTCACACTGATCATAATCCTCCTCCCCCTCCTCTGGTTCATAAAACTCTTCAATATCATATTCTTGAACCGGTGGAACTGGCCGAACCGACCTTTTACCAGACAGTGGCGGTTCGGATGGAACCAGAGAAAGTGACTGTACAATCTGTATAGCTTTTGCTATTTCTGCAGCAGTTGGAGAAGGAATTTTGGACTCCAAACCTGCTGATTTTTTAGTTTTCTTTGCTGGAACTGGCTCCTCAGAGCCAGCTTTTCGTTTGCCCGAGGAAGTCTCGCCCTGGTCAGAGGGCACTCCCTCCGGTTCGGTTGGCACCGAACCGGGCTGGCCATCCGGGTCAGCGGACTTTTTGGGCTCTCGCTCCCTGAGCCTGCCCACTCTCTGTCCAGGGTGGCTGCAGGGAAATTTTACAAATCTGGCAGTCTGAATTGAGGTGGTCAAACCCCAGACAATAGACACATGTAGTGTGTGGGTCAGCCTTGGCAAAGGCATCCCCACAGACACTACAGTGTTGAAACCCAGTGGGCCCAGTTTTTCTTTTGGGTTTCTCAGACATGATGCCAGCCTAACCAACAAACTTGCTCTTTTAACGGCAGTGCCAGGCAAGACACCCTTATCGGTTCCCAACAGTGTCACGGGTCGTGGAAAAAACCGTAATGAAATCCCTTTTTTTTAGAACTGATAAGAACCGGGAACCACACTCTAAAAGCCTTAAAATGCTTTCTTTTTAAAAGTATTAACAGCCTGATCGGTTTGAACCGAACCGATAAAAATTTACAAGTTCCACACAGAAATAAACCTCTCTATTACTTACAATACCACAGACAGAGCTTGAACCGATCGGTTTATGGTTAAAATAAAATACTCGTTGAATTTAACCGAGAAAATACTATTTAAACTGAGAAATGAACCGGCAGTAGGAGAAATCTCTGAGCGACTGTTCAGTGAGGCGGAGTAAAGAATCTGACAGTTTCGGTTTGAAAATAGCCAGACAGAGCTTCTCTAACCGAGCTCATGCTCTAAACTCCATGCCTGGCATGGTAGTTAACTCTTTCACCTCCGGAGCAGTTCTAATGGTGGGACAAACTGCAATTGTCATAATATAGCAAGACTTCATGTTGTTTGAATGAGTGATTCCTGGGGTTAGAATGAACAGCTGGGAAAGCGCCCACCAAAACCAGCCAGTCAGCTGCAGAGAGAGGATGAAAAGTCAAAGCCCAGAGGAGGTGGGCAATGCCAATATTGCAGCCAGAAGAAGAGGGGAAGACAGAGAGAGAAGGGGAATATCATAAAGCCAATCAACTGTTTGCTGACCGGCTTTATGCAAATGAAAAGGCTGAAGTGCTCTCTCCATCTCTCCGAGCAGTCCAACACAGGAGGCTGACTGCTTCAGTTTAATCATAATGAGTGATTACTGGGGTTATAATCAGATTATTTAAAAATAATGCCGGGCACAGCAGAAATAAGTTTATTAAAGCTCCATACATAGCAGCATATCATAGGCTGAGGCAATCATGCGTCATCATCTTGTGTTATAATCAGCAAGATCTCAGGGGTGGGTACCCAGCCAGCACCGCGGCACTTACAATATGCCGTCTGGAGCTCGGGGGACTTTGAATTTTATGAGTGTTTTACGAGTGTTAGGGTAAGAAAATAATTTATTTTATCTGGTGCTAACAGGGAGAAACGGGGTACTGAAGCCCTGATATGTGCATCGGTCGGGCTTCCAGTTACCCCTATAGTTCTCCTTTAAACTGTTCATTCATAGTTTCATTGTAATGTCTGTTTATATTCTGTTAAGCATTGAGAGCTCCTGGGATTGAGAGCTATTTAAATAAAATGTATTACTACTACTACTACTACTAACATCCCACTTGCCCTACCAGCTGCCTTGTCATGCTTGTTACCCACCACTGCTCCCTCTACCCCTTTTTTCACCCCTCTCTCAAAGCCAGGCGCCTCTCTCATTGTGCCGTCTTTGTCTCCAAATTCTGGCTTGGCTCCCTCCACCTTATCTTAGTTCTCTCCTTTGGGGCCCTCCTCCCCAAAGTATGCATTCAAACACCCCCTAGTGGCTGAACAGCACAGACATCAGCACACTCCAAGCTGCAGGACTGGCGCAGCTGTGGCAACCCTGGATATCTAGATAGGAACAGTGGAAAACAATTTAAAACTAGGGAAACACAGAATAGGTATTCAGAAAAAAAACTTTAGAGTAAGGTGACAATAAGGGTACATGTAACAAATAAACATCATGGAATAAGATCTTTAGTGAAAAAATAACAGAAAGAACAAATTTGAACTCCAAATACAATCTAATATTAGAAATTCTACACAAATGCAGATTTACACACTATGTAAACTTCTAGATGCTCTGCAAAAGGACCATAATCTTAATAGGAAAGGGCCACTGCAGTCAATTAGTTAAATCTGCTTACTTTGTTCCCTTAGACGCTCAGCTTCCCGATACTAAAAGAAAGATAAACAAGTGCTTACAAACAGGTGAGCAACAAAACACAACAAGGTGTGCACTACAGCGATATAATCACACATCTCCAGTGTACTGTAAGCCATGAGGCGCATTAAATGCACCTGAGAAGTATGAGTTTCTTTCCATAACTGCACAAACTGAGAACCTATTTTGCTTATAAATAAATTAACATATCTGATTTAAAATGAATAAAACTGAAAATAAATAATTTAAAATATATAATAAAGACCTTTCATTGAAAATGTTTTCTATTTTAACTCTGAAAGCAAAAAAGAAGAAAAGAATTACTCAGCATGGTAATGCTGTTTCTTCTAATAGGTCTAATAGTGAGCCAATACAAAAACTGCATCATCTCCACTCTAAAATGTTGCCTTGGAGTTTAACATGGTGCAGTGAAATGAGAACTCCATTCAAATGTTGCTGTGTGGCAATGTTCCTCTAGAGTTCCAACATCAGATTTGTGCTCAAGAGCAGAAGGAGCAGTACTAACCAGTTAAACTTCAATGGTTATAGTAAGCTAAATACAGTAGCAAAATTATCAGATTTAATTTTTTAACATTTCAAGTAAATGTATCATAAATGTTTTAAAGACATTTAAAATATAAAGTACATAAACATATTCTAATGCTCAGGCAGAAAAAAGTATTTAAACCAGATTGTATTTAGGAAATGAAAATTACATACTCACCATAATTCTTAATCTTCCATAATATCTTCACCGTTCATTACTGTATAGGTCTGTGTCGGAGGTACTAGGATGCCATGCGAGCTTTAAGAGCTTCAAAAGCTTAGAGTAAGGGGGCTGACGTGAGTGACAGTACCATCCATGAGGCTGACGCACAACGTGGCACTTGTGGACTGGCCAGTAACTGATGGCAGACCCCTGCTTCTCTCAGTCTTATTTGCCAGGAGAGGAAACAAATGAAAGAGAAAAAAGGAAAAAAGGGACAAGGTTGCTCAAGGGATAGGACAAAGGATATAGGCTATAAAAGGAATAAAATAATAAAACCTATCTACCAAAGAAAGAAGAGGCTGGGAGGGAGGGCCTAGGCAGTGGGTTAATAGGATGACTACAACAATCTGGGCAGGAGGAAAGAAATTTCTATAAGGGAAGACGTAGCAGGGATCAAAATTTCCTCAGTAACAGAAGTGTTCCAACAAAAAGGTGCCTCAGGAAATCAGAGAGGCGCCTAAGCTTAACAGCAACAGACAGGCACCCTGCAAAGGTAGGAAATAAGTGAGGAGAAGATCCAGATACTAAACTGGGCAGGAGCTCATCGCAACTCAGTTTAGCACCTCTCCTAAGAGACTGTATGATAGTTCCATCACCTCTGTCATTCTCCTCCAAGAGTAGTGTAGGAGAGGTCCACCACCTGGAAATGACACGTGCTCCACAGATAAACCTAGACAAAGCCAAAAATGAAATTACGTATTCACCATAATTCTTGATCTTCTAGGAATATCTTTACCATTGATTCACACTAATGGGTCTGTACTGAGGCACTGGGACCTCGCGCAACCACTAGGCCCCATAGAAGACAGAACTCAGGAGGGCTGGTGCTAAGGCAAGCTGTGCACACTGCACCACTTAAAGTGGCTCACGGCAACAGGTTTACCTCAGCACCAGCCCTCAACTACCTTTTTTACCGAGGAGGTGCAGCATAACCCAACTAGTACTTATGCAGCAAACCTAAGGGCATAAGGAAGCCCTGGTGACCTGTGTAAGAAGGGTCAACAAGAAAAAATTAATTACCATAGTAATCTTGTTTCTTTCAAAGTATTCTCCAATATTCATAACTCTTGCAGTCAGTCTTTAAAGCAGCAGTGCTCGTTGGCGACTAATTTTACTGACCTGGTGTGAGTGTATTGTTTTATAGTAATCTGACATTCCAGTTGCTTGCTGTGTTATCCTGAACCTGATCCACTTGTAATTAGTGACTGAGTCAGTAATTTCCTCCACCCAACTTCGCACACAATACTCTTAGCTGAAAGGTCTTTCCTATAGAGCCGACGTGGTTTTACCCCTTGTGCATCTGACTGACAGGTTGTCAGTAACTGCTTCAGTGCAGCATTTTCGGTGTTTATCCCTATTGAGAGAAACGTCTGTTTGTTTTGTCAGATGTTCAGCCTATTCTAATGTCTATCCCCTATAATTGTTACTACTTTTTTTCCCTCAGAAAACTAGTCCTAATCTGCTGTCTGTAGTCCAGAATTGATCGCATCCAGCGATCCAAAGCAACCCTTAGTCAAGGGGCACTGTGGTGCGCATCGTATGACCTGCAGTGCATTTCTGTCATCCGATAGTGACCTTCTGTGCAGTTCATTCATTTTTTTAAATTTTGCATTTAACCTACAATTCTATGTAGAGCATTTACAGCATCAGTGTTTTGGATGACTGCCACAGCCTCTGTGTGTGTGTGTGTGTGTGTGTGTGTCAGTCAAGGTCTTGCCACCTAGCACAAAGTGAAGTCTCCTAATTCCTGGCATTTTCAGACTGACTACCTTGTGCTTGATATTGTATAGTTTGTGATAAGAAAAAATTACTCACCGTAGTAATCTTCTTTCATCCAAGGTGTCCTTTAGCATCAGTAGCTATTGCAGTCAGCTGGATAGCTAGCACTGCCCCAGAGGTGGAATGTATGGTAATGAAATTTATGAATTAGCCAATCAGCTTGAAGCAATGGAATGTGCTGAGCAGTGAGAGAGAAGGAGGCTTCAGAATATTTTTGAAGATAGGCTAGGCAAATGCCTACAGGAAAGAACCAACAGGAATAAAAACACACAAACCAGAACCATAAAACGTTGCTCAAAATGCTGTTCGACATTTAATATCTTGAAAATCACTTCAAGGCAAAAGACAAAGCCTTCTTCTGAAGTTTATCTGGGGGGATGGGTTGGAGCTTGTTGATGCTAAAGGACACCTTGGAAGAAAGAAGATTACTATGGTGAGTAATTTTTTCTTCTACCCCAGGGTCCTTTAGCATCAGTAACTATTACAGACTACAAAGCAGTAATAATGGGAGGTGGGTAGAGAACCTATTTAGGAAAAAGGTTCTGCAAAACCGCCCTACCAATACTGGAATCAGATCTGGATGGCACATCTAAGCAATAATGCTTAGTGAAGGTGTGCAGTCTTCCAAGTTGCTGCTCTGCAGACTTCCAGCAGGGAATGTCTCACAGCTGACAATGTAGCAGCAGTACCCCTGGTAGAGTGGGCTCTGAGTCCCTCAGGGATTGCTTGCCAGCCTTGTCATAACAGAATTGAATGCAGGAGACTATCCAGCAGAGACAGTTCTCTTAGTGGCTGGTCTTCCTCTACCTACTTCCCCGTAGGTAAGGAACAGCTGTGTGGAAGAGCCCCTAACCTGCTTGGTGTGCTCCAAGTAGTAAAACAGGGCCCTTTGACATCCAGGCAGTGAGTTTCTGTTCCCTGGAGTGGACTTTTCTGTGAAAACACTGGCAAAGTGATAGATTGATTAAGGTGGAATTCAGAAACCACTTTAGGCAAAACCTTCTGTTAGTCCTGAGCTCAATCATGTCCCTGTGTCGGATGAAGTAGTTGGGCCAGTGTATAAGGCTTGCAACTCTGAAATCCTTCTAGTAGAGGTAATGACCACTAAAAAGCAGTTTTCAAGGTGACATACTTAATATGGGCTGAAGCCATGGGCTCAAAAGGAGGCTCCATGAGCTTGGCAATACAAAGATTGAGGCTCCAAGGAGCAACAGGCTTCCTAAGTGGGGGCTGAACATGGAGGAGACTTCTAAAAAAACTGTTTGAATACTGGCTGTGAGAAAAGAGACTTAGTGTTTCCACAGAGATAGGTTGAAATAGCAGTTAGGTGAAGCTTTAAGGAGGAAGACCTCAACCCTGCATCCTATAGGTGCACCAAATAATCCAGAATGTTAGGAATAGAAGCTTTAAAGGGATTGAAATGCATTAGCTTACACCAGACAGAAAATCTTTTCCACTTAGCTGCATAAGTCTTTTTGTACTAGGCTTTTGGACATCCTCAGGATCTTCAGCACTTGCTCTGAGTACTGAGTGTCTGAAATTCTAACTCCTCAAGAGCCAGGCTTTGAGGTGAAGGGTTTCAGGTCCGATAAGATACTCCTGTCTGGGGAAAAGACAGAAGGGAATGACTGAGAGGGAAACAAATAGGCTTGCTGTAGGACATAGACATTAGAAGAGGATACCATGCCTGCCTTGGCCAATCTGGTACCACTAGTATCATTATTGCCGGCTGATTTCTGAGCTTTAACAAAGTTCTGAAAATCAGAGAAAAAGGAGAAAAGGTGTACAGAAACTTTTCTGTCCATTCCAGAGTTAAGGCATCTGTTGGAAGGGTTCCCAGAACTGGGGGCCTGCAACAGAACAGAGAAAGTTGATGGTTTAGGGGAGAGGCAAACAGATCCACCTCTGGTGTGCCCCACCTCCTGGACACTGTGGCTAACACTTGTTTGTTCAGACACCATTCGCTGTGTCCCTGGTTGATATGACTGAGAGCATTTGCCAGGATATTGTCCTTTCCTGGGAGGTGTATGGCTGATAGGCTGACTCCCAGGAGTATTCCATGCTCCAAATCCTCATGGCCTCCAGGCACAGGGCAACAGACCTTGTACCTCCATGTTTATTTATGTAAACATGGCAGTGGTGTTGTCTGTTCTGATTTGGATGTTTAGCTCTTTATCTGAGGAGCAAATAGCTTGAGAGCCAGGAAGATGGCTCTGAGTTCCAGTAAGTTGATGTGTGCCTGTGACTCTTGTGGAGTCCAGGAGCCACTGATGGAACAGTTGTCCATGTGAGCTCCCTATCCAAGCAGAGAAGCATCTGTAGTGATGATGTTTGAAGGACTGACACCTGGAAGGGACTTCCACTGACAGATTGTTGGAGTCCTTCCACCAATCCAAAAACTGAAGCAAGTCTTTTGTAATTGGAATCAACTTGGACAGAGAATCCTTCTTTGAGACCAGCGAGGCCTTAGATAGTGCTGAATGTCCCTCATTCTAAATCTGACTCCTGGGACCACAGCTGACATTGATATGTGGCCCAAGAGCTGCAGAAAATGTCTTGCTGGCCTGGGCTGACTCAGGACAAAGGAGTCTACCACTGATAGGAATTTGTTATCCTTTCTCCAGGGAGAAAGGCCCTGCTGTGTACAGTATCCAACTGAGCTCCTACAAATGTGAGAAGCTGAGCTGGTGCTAAGTGGGATTTTTTCAGGTTTATAATGAACCCAGCCCTAGCAGGGTGTTTCTTGTTAAAGAGACAGACTGTTCCAGTAGAAAGGAGACTTTGCTACTATGAGCCAGTCATCCAAGTATGGGTATACTGATACCCCTTTTTCTTAAGTGAGCTGCCAGTACGACTAGGCATTTGGTAAACACCCTTGGAGCAGATGTCAGGCCAAAGGGCATGGCAGCAACTGGTAGTGCCCTGAAGGAAGTCTGAATCTCAGAAGCTTCCTGTGGGCCAGCCTGATGGGGATATGAAAGTAGGTGTCTTTGAGATCTAGGAGGCTATCCAGTCTCCCTGCTGTAAGGCCTGAATAACAAAATTCAGAGTGGCCATCTTGAATTCTGGCTTCAGAGGATGTCTGTTTAGGTACCTGAGGTCTAAAATAAGCCGCCACTCCCCTGTTTTCTTTTGAGTCAGGAAGTATCTGGAGTAAAGACCTTTGTCCCTCTGAAAGACTGGCACTCTCTCCACTACGTTTGCTTCCAGGAGATGCTTTACTTCCCTTCCAGCAGAATCTTTTCTACTGGAGACAGAGGTTATAACAGCTGGGTTCTTTTTAGGGCTGGGATCTTTTTGAACTGAAGGGACATGCCCTTTTCCACTGTCTCCAGCACCCACTTGTCTGTGGTGATAAGGGTCCAAGATTGGAGGTAGTGGGAGAGCCTGCCCCCTACAGGCAGACGGGAGGCGACCTGGGCTGAGGAGTCAGGGCTTTTGCTGAGTGGCAGGAGCAGGGGCAGAAGGAGATCTCCTTGGCCCTCATGCCTCTTCCTCTGTAGTAACCCTTGAACTGTGAGAAGTCAAACTGAGGAGGAAGGAGTAAAAGATTTGGGATAATAGCCCCTGCCTTTGTTACCCCTGTGTTGAGACTTGTGGGACCCTTGAGCCCTAGTCTTAGCCGTGTTACTCTGATAGGTTGCTTTGTATTCATCAACTTTTTCATGTACCCTCAGTTCTGGAGTCAAGAGAAGATTTCTGTCACAGGAAAGTATATTGCTTTAAACTGAGTATCAGTGACAGGTTTATAGATCTAAGCTAGGAAAAGCGCCTCAGGGATATAGCCTTAGCCATGACCCTTGAGGCTGCATCATTGCTATCATCCGCCATGTGAAACTGGAATTCAGTGGCTTCTAAAGCTGCTTTGGCTGTCTCCACTAAATCCTTAGCCATAGAATCTGACCCACATTTGACAATGGCTAGCACTAGGTTCCACAGGGCCTTTTGATATTTGACTGTATAAGCCATATAAGAGGCCAGACGTAGAAGAAGGGGGCTGAAGTGTATGTTTTTCTAGCCATAAAATCTATCCTCTTAGGGTCCTTTTCTGGAGGCTGGGAGGAAAGGGGAACCCCAGCCTTATCACAAGCTGCTTGCTGCACCATTCCCTCATGACTTGGGTGAACAAGCAGAAAATCTGTATCAGTTTTAGAAAACTGATATTTTTTGTCAACTCTTTGTTCAGCCTCTGGGGCAGAAATAGGGGTTTGAAGAATCTTCATAGTGTTCTTCCGGAAGGGTTTATAAATGGGAAGAACTAATTTTTAGGAGGGAAGACCCTTCATCTCTATAGTCCTGGTCTTGCTCCTTATCCTGGCTGGACTCTTGAGAGGGCAGATCAAGGGTGTCTGCCATATGTTGTAAAAAGAGAACAGAGAGGAATTATCTTCCTGGTCAGGAGATGCCCCAAAATTAGGATCAGGGATGCGTTGTGTTCCGGGACCTTACCTCCGACATTTCATCCTGGGGCTCATCAAAATCATCACTGTCATCCTCCTCATCTGCCCCTGCAACAGAAGGAGCATTAGAAGGGTGTCTAGGAAAATCAGAGGCACCAAATATAGGACCCATACCTTGGATAGTTTGGTAGAGGTGCCAAGCTTTTTCCATCTCCTCCATAGAGGGAGATCCCTGAAGAATCTTGGAGCCCACCCTCCTGGGGTTCCACATTTTTGTTTAATCTTTATGCTTTTTTCCCACTGCAGCCTCACCTTTGGCACCGCCTGGAAGGGCAGCAGGATTTTTATCTTTACATAACTTTTTTAATGCCACATCATTAGTGGCTTGTTCAGGTTTTCTCTTAGAACTAGACACTTCATCAGTGCCCTTTGAATTTTTTGATTTAGGAACTTTATCAGCCCATTTAGCCTTAATTTTTGAAGGCACTTCATCAGTGCCAGGCTTAGTGTTCTTTGTCTTAAAAGGCACTTCATCAGCACCTGTACCAGGCTTTGATTTCAAAGATGCCTCATCAGCACCTGTATTATTTTTGTTTTTAATAGGCCTGTCATCGGTAGTCTTGGGCCTGTGCTTTGGACCAGATGAAGATCCTTCTTCTGCCATTTCTCTAAGCCTTTTGCTCTATTTCTTAAAGTTTTGAACACAATTTGGAGCAAAGAACACAGAATGATCTGGACCCAAACACTTTAAACACAAGTTGTGACAAGAAACCCATCTAACCCCCAAGAACATCTAAAATTGAGGAGATCATGGGTGGGCAAGGTATACTTATATCACTACGAGGTGGCCCACATGGTATGGGAGTAGTCATATTGGTGAGGAGGATACCCTTGAAAATCACTAAGGTGAGAACAGATCCAGAAGGTCGGTGTATCCATCTGAGGGTACCTATAGGGACAGAACTATACTTTAGTGAATCTATATGCCCTAAAACGAAGAATCCCTATGAGTAGCATTTTTAGAAAAATTAATCAAGGAAAGTGTGTAACTGATGCACAGAGCTTGATCATAATTGGTGGAGACTTCAATGAGGTCATAAGTTCAGGGAAGACCTTTCAGGGCATGGTAGAGGACATACTACAAGAACTGGTAAACTCATTCAGAGATTAAGTCATGAGATGGGTTTAACAGAGATATGGCGGTTTTTGCACCCTAGAGATAGGGAATTTACATATTATTCCCCCAGACATCAGGGATACTCTCAAATTGATTGTTTTCTAACCTCAACCAATTGGATTCAGAAAGTTACCAGATGTGACATAGGGAATATCACCCTCTCTGAACATGCCCCAGTTGCCCCCCCCTCCACGGTTAGGACACCCCCAGAGACATGCTGGAGGTTAAACACTAGCCTCCTCACCAGGGAAGACTTTAAAGAGATGATATCGCAATCACTTCAGACCTTTATACAAAATATCCCTAGTGGGAACACAAAGGAAGGCATCCGGTGGGAGGCCCTGAAATGTTGCCTGAGGGACGAGATTATTTGATACTCAGTCAGACTTAAAAAAGAAAGAGTACAGAAGAGAGTGAACTTAGAGCAAATGATAAATAGACTGTAGTATTTACATAAAACTAACCCAGATAAGCAAACGAAAGCTGAATTAGATCAGGCAAGGAGAGACCTAAATAAGTTGCTAGATATCCAGAGGGAGGGGCAGATACAGTATGCAAGGCAGAAATTCTTTGAGAATGGGAATAGAACTGGTAACTACACAAGGAAATAGCGAATAGAGCAGTTTGTGCTTAAAAACAAGAAGTCCCAATAATCTCCCGGTCAGAGACAGTTAAGACCTTTGCCAAATTTTACTCTAACTTATATGACTCTAACAGGGGACAGGACCATCAAGATAGGGTCGACAGTTCCTAGATTCCACACCCATGCCCAAACTGGATGAAGCATCCACATTGGCCCTAGACTCTCCCTCATGAAACAAGAACTGTTGGCAAAATTAAAAACCTCAAAAGCGGAAAGCCCCAGGACTGGACGGCTTCCTGGCTGAATTTTATAAAGAATTCCGCCCCAACTGCAACTTGATGTCGACTATGATTTAGAGCATGAACCAGTCCCACCCTCTTGGAATTTAGCATAAATATCAGTAATCCTAAACCGGGTAAAGATGCCCAACTTTGCAGTTCATATCGGCCGATTTCACTTCTCCCAGTAGATATGAAAATTCTAATGGGTATTATAGCAGACAGACTCCAAACATATATATCTAGGTTGATCCATCATAACCAAACCGGCTTTATAGCGGGGCAGTTCCTCCAAGATAATATAAGAAGGTTGCTCAATGTTATCTCAGCTCAGAGACACTCCACCTCATTTCAAATGGCCATCAGTATGGATGCTGAAAAGGCATTCAACAAGGTGGATTGGAGTTTTATGTCCTCCACCCTGTTGAAATTTGGACTGGGGGATAACTTTACCTCAGTGGTCTCTGCCCTATACTGCAAGCCAGAAGCCAGGGTCAAGGTAAACGGCCACTTATCAGAACGTATACCATTGAAGAGGGCACCAGACAGAGTTGCCCCTTTGCCCTTGATCTTTGCCTTAACACTAGAACCTCTTGCAATTTGGATCCATAGTAACCCTGAACATTACAGGGGTGTTGGTGGGCAACAAAGAACAAAAGTGGCATTATGCAGATGACTCCTTGTTCTTCTTGAAAGACCCCAGCACTCCCTACCGCATCTCCTAGAAACTCTAAAGATTGTTGGCACACCAGTGGGGTATAAGATAAACATCTCTAAATCTGAGGCCATGGTGTCGAGTGGCACACCCCCAGTAGAAATTAAGAATACCTTTCTCTTTGCTTGGGCTAAAAATAATACTTTTAGATATCTAGGAATCCAAGTTTTGGCAGATATCTCGAAATTATTCCAATATAATTATGTAAAACTATACAATACCTTACAGGTGGATATAGCTAGATGGAAATTGCTGCCCTCTCGTTATAAGGTAGAGTTCATACGATCAAGATGAATATATTACCAAGATTTTTGGTTTTATTCCAGACCCTCCCTATAGAAATTCCTAGATATTTTTGGCTTCAATTACACAAAACAAAACAACAATTTGTCTGGGAGAGAAAACAGCCAAGGCTTCCCATTAGAACTCTACAGACGGCCAGAGAAGGAGGGGGACTGGGTCTACCTCACTTACATTATTACTACCTGGCAGCCCAGGGGTCTCAGTATATACTTGGGCCAAATGAAGACAAGAGTCTGGGTGGTACCTCATAGAGCAGGAGACCTTGAAGGGATTAAAATTATGGACCATCCCTACAAGTGTGATATACCCTAATATCTGGTCCCTAACTTCAAATCCATAGGTGAAACACTCTATAAGAATACTTCTTAGACTACATAAGATAACACACACTCCCCAACCTTATAGGACTCCTATCCCTCATCTATCATGAAGATAAATTCACCCCTGCAAAGACTGACCTGAGATTCAGTAATTGGGAAGGTAGAGGACTTACCAGGTTTGTCCAGTTGACAGATAGAACAGATTGTCTCCCCTTTATGACTCTACAGGAAAGATTCTCTCTCTACATAGAGAAGATTTTTTTCAGATACCTACAGGTCAGGCACCTGATTACCTCAGGAGAAATCCTTCAGCTGATCCATAGAGATATGACTTCACTTGAACAATACTGGTGGGACCTAATTAGTATTAGAGACAAACTAAATTATATCTCCATTTTGTATAAAGTGCTCCTTCCCCCCTTCGACCTCCTCTATCTTGGAGGATATCATAAAAAGATGGGAGGTAGATAGTGAAGAGAGAGTGGCATAGGCAAGTTGGACCAGCAGGATTCAGAGAAGATGGCAGGTAACCTCCTCCTCAGGTTGGAGGGAGTTCAATTGGAAAATCATAATTCGGTTTTTTAGAAGTCCTGTCATTACAAAACATTTCTACCCTCAGGCGTCACAGGCCTGTTGGCGCCTATGGGGGGCTCTTAGGGCAACCCATTACCATATATTCTGGGAATGCCCCAAATTACAGTATTTCTGGCAACAGATACATGCCTGCATGGAAAAAATTGTGGTGTTTCCCCTCCCCTTTACATTTCAAGACATGGTGTTAGGTCTCCCGACCCTGTCTTCTAAAAAAAGAAAAGTGGTCGAGGTGGGTCAGGCGTTAAGGGTGGTAGCCCTAAAGTGCATTACATCCATGCGGCTGAAGCCTGAACCCCCTACGAGAGAACAGTGGATCTCTCGAGTAGAGGAGGTGGACAGAATGGAAAAATGGAAATTACGTACCTACTGTAATTCTTGATCTTCCTGGACAAAGTCTCCACCACTCATTCACACTGATGGGATCTATGCCAGAGGCGCTAGGACCCAGCGGGAGCAAACATTTTTGCAAGAGGGCTGGTGCCAGAGATGGAGCCACGAGGAGCAGTGCCACAAGCCTCAGCTCATGCGGCAATGACTATCCCGACGACGCACCTCCAACCGCCTCAGTACCTTTTTACCAAGGAGGTGCAGCAACTAACGTAAAGAGTAAATCCAACCTAAAAGCGGACATAAGATAGTCCGTATGACCCGTGTAAGAAGGGTCAGCAAAGAAGTCCTCACGGCCTAAAGATTTGAGGGAGAAGACCAACACAGCGGTGAGCTCGGGAGATGGAGGGGGCTGGGAATGAGTGGTGGAGACTCAGTCCAAGAAGATCAAGAATTACGGTAGGTACGTAATTTTCATATCTTCCTGGACATAAGTCTCCACCACTCATTCACACTAGTGGGAGAGTACCAAGCTGATAATCCCCCAAAAGGGCGGCAGGAGAGCCAGAGCTCACGCATCTAAGATAGAAGCCCATTAAGGATAGTTCTGCCGAATGCGGAATGTCGCCTGGCATGAACATCCAGTGCATAATGCTTAACAAATGTATGCACTGAGCTCCAGGTGGCGGCGTTGCAGATATCTGCAATTGGAACATTGCGAATCTCCGCTAAAGATGCCGCGACCGCCCTAGTAGAGTGAGCGTACACTCTACCCTCCAATTTAACTTGAGCCATGGAGTAGCAATGTCGAAGGCATGCCACTAACCATGATGAAATGCATCTGATAGCGACAGGTTGACCCAGCCGGGTGTCGCTGAAAGAAACAAACAGTTGCTGAGTCTTATGAAAATTCTTGGTTCTATCTAAATAGAACCGCAAGGCTCTCTTAACATCAAGGAATGAAGAGATCGTTCCCTTCATTTTGGAAATTAGCGAAGTAGAGGAAGTACCAGAGGTTGGTTTAGATGGAATTCTGACACAACCTTGGGAAGAAATTTAGGATGAGTACGGAGAACTACCTTGTCTTTATGGAATACAGTATACAGAGGGTCCGTCACCAAGGCATGAATCTCCGAGACCTCCGGGCTGAGGTAATGGCCACCAGGAAGGCAGTCTTCCAGGTAAGAAATTTTAGCTCACAGGTAGCTAGGGGCTCGAAAGGCTCAGTGAGCATGTCCAGCACCAGGTTAATGTCCCAGGCTGCAACTGGATGCTTAACAGGGGGTCTGGTATGAAGAATCCCCTTAAGAAATCTCTTCACCATAGGAAGCTGAGCCAGAGTCAAGGAAGAAACCGGCTCATGGAACGCTGAGATGGCACTAAGGTGAACTTTAACTGTGGAGTACTGGAGACCTGAGTTTCATAGGTCCAAAAGATACTCTAGAACTTTGTCAGGAGGACAGGAAAAGGGATTCCAAGAGGACTTTGCACTCCAGAGAGAAAAGCGTTTCCATTTGGAATCGTACGTTTTTCGGGTGGCTGGCTTCCGCACAGCCAGTAGGATGTCCGAGACTCTACGAGAGACGTTGAACCGATTCACTTCTACCTCTTCAGGAGCCAAGCATGAAGGTGAAGTGATTTCAGGTTGGGATGGACCAACGAACCCTGAGTCAAAAGATTGATTTGCAAGGGAAGTGGTCTTGGAGAGGCTGCCAACATACTGTTGAGCAGAGGAACCATAGTTGCCGAGGCCAGGAGGAGCAATGAGAATCATTTTGGTCCCCTGAGACTCGAACTTGAGGAGAACTCTGGATTAGAGGAAGCGTGGAAAGCGTAAAGAAAGCGCTTTGTCCACCGCAGCCTGAACCATCCTGACAGAAATGCAGGCCCTGGATTTCTGGAGCAGAAGAGAGGCAGTTTATGCTGAGTGGGATGCAAAAGGTCCAGGTCTGGAGTCCCCCACTCTTCGAATAGTGACCGAGCTACGGCTGGATCGAGAGACCACTCGTGAGGGTCTGCCTCCGTTCTGCTGAGGTGGTCTGCTAGATCGTTTTGTATACCTGGCAGATAAACCACCTGAATCAGAGACTTGTGCTCCAAGCACCACTCCCACACCCTCATTGCTTCCCTGCAAAGGGGGTAAGAATGAGCACCGCCTTGCTTGTTGATGTAATACATCACAGCTTTGTTGTCCGTTTGAAGGAGAATGTTCTTGTGACAAAGGATATCCTTCAGAGCTCGGATCACGTAGAGGACCGCTCTCATCTCCAGGACATTTATGTGGAGATGAGTTTCGAACTGAGTCCATACACCTTGAGTGTGAAGGGAGCGACAGTGAGCTCCCCATCCCATTAGCGATGCGTCTGTGGTGATGGAGATCTGATGATCCGGGGGAGCAAAGGGGAACCCTTCCAGGAGATTGCTCTCTTGAGTCCACCAGGTGAGAGACCTTCGAAGGGGCTCCGTCACCTTGATGGGATAAGACTGGGGGTGAGAGGTCGGAGACCACTGAGTGGAGAGCACCACTGGGTGGTTCTCATGTGCAACCGGGCCAGGGGTACAGTGAACACCGAGGAAGTCATGAGACCCAACATGCGTTGCATCGAGAGAGCTGTAACCGATTGGTTCTCCCTGATGTAATGGGCCATCTGAAGGATGTCGAGTCTTCTGTCCTCTGGAAGGAAAGCCTTCGCGGAAGAGGTGTCTAGGAGCGTCCCTATGAAAAGGAGCCTCTGGGAGGGCTGCAGTTGTGATTTTTTCAAATTCAGCAGAATTCCCATGGACGTAAGAAGACGAGAAGTCGTTTGCACGGCTTCCAAAGTCCCTTGGCTGGAAGGGCTTGCTAGAAGCCAATCGTCCAGGTAGGGAAACACTCGGAGTCCTATCTTCCTGAGATGCGCTGCGAGAACTGCACAACACTTTGTAAAAACTCGCGGCGCCGAGGATAGCCCAAAAGGCAGGACTCTGAACTGATAATGCCGACCCAGAGCTACAAACCTGAGGAACTTGTGGTGGGTCGGGTGGATGGGGATATGCTGGTAAGCATCCTGCATATCCAGGGAGGCCAGCCAGTCATGCTGATGCAGCAGGGGTAACAGGGTACCTAGGGAAATCATTTTGAATTTCTCCCTGGGGAGAAATTTGTTTAACTTCTGAGGTCTAGAATGGGGCGATTCCCCAGATTTCTTTGGAACCAGAAAGTAATGGGAAACCCTGTGCTCAGGGATGCGGGGCACTAGTTCTATTGCCCTGTTGCTTAGAAGGCCTTGGATCTCGGCGGTGAGGAGGTCTGACTGAGAGGCGACAACCTGGGTTGTCGTCTGGGAGGACAATTGGGGGTTTCAAAAATTGAGAGAATAACCTCGTCAATTATCCGAAGGACCCATTTGTCCCAGTTATGGACTTCCACTGGTTGTAGAAGTACATTAGATGACCTCCACGGGAGAAAGTTCCACCTCGGGCAATGTGGATGGAACTTGGGCCAGCACTTTAAGGTGGCGCTGGGGGCTTTAGGCCCCGCGCTTGGCGTTGCGCTTTGAGGTTGGGCAGGTTGGCTTTTATGGAAGCTTCCCTGCCTCTGCCTCGAAGGACTGATACTCATGAAACTGACGCCTGTTCACATGCCCCGAGAGGGAGCAGGCGGAGGTCTGGCCAACTAATGGCCGACCTAGTCTTCTGAGTGGCCTCTAAGGCTTGTTCCACCTGAGGGCCGAAAAGAAAGGAGCCATAAAGGCAGTGCCATTACCTGCTGCTGAGCATCATTCGTGAAGCCAGAGGTACAAGAGTTGTGAATGGCGCAGAGTACAACACCTGCGGTGCTGAGCGAGAAGCAGTGTCGAAAGCGTCCATAGCGACTTTGACCTGTTGGTTATTGGACTCAATACCTCTAGTAATGGTGAGAAGAAGCTCTGACTTGGAGTCCGAATCCAGAAGAGCTTCAACCATTCTTTTCAAAGAGTGCCACAGGATATACTCATACTGAGAAAAATAGCCTTGATAACTGGCAATACGCATACTTAGAGTGGAGGCAGCAAAGACTCTCTTACCTAATGTATCAATCTTACGAGACTCTTTGTTAATAGGTCGAGCTGTAGTAGTTTGAGGAAGAACGACCTTTCATCTCTCTGCCAGGACTACAATAGATCCGCAAAGGCTTGGGATGCCAAATGGGACGATCCTTGGGAGCTGAATACTTCTTATCAATGGATTTAGCCACTGAGGGAATAAGAGCAGGATTATTCCATACCATTTGAGACAGCGCCTCAAGGAAGGCTGGATCGGAGGAGTCAAATCAGAGGGATCTCCGAGGCATGAAGGTATTGAGTCTTACTATCTTCCCAGGATCGATGTCTGTAGTCTGGAGAGAAAGAGGATCTCAGGTTCTTCAACAGAGACTTAAAGGACAGGTCCTCGACCACAGGCTCTGTAGCAAAGAAAGATCCTGTTTCTCCACTTCATCACCCAACCAAGGTCTGGGTCAGGCTCAACATCATCTCCTGATGGTCCAGGAAGGACTGTTTGGACAGGAAAGGAGGAAATTAGGAGAGGAGGAAAGGCAGAGAAACAAGGAGAGTCCCCGAGGCCCCCGCACCGAGAAGGCAAGACAGGTTGGAATGGCACCGCTGGTGCCGCCGACGGCACCGCCGAACAAGCGATGCGGCCGACAGCGCCGCCAGACCCAACAGCACCACAGACGGCCCGAAGGCCCAGCGGCACCGAAACGCGCCCGACAAGCCGACAGACCCCATGAAGGTGCCGAAATGCCCCAGGAACCTGGAAAGCTAGAGATGGAAAAAAACCAGGAGATAAGGGCATCGGTGTGGCCCCCTGCGCCGCAGCCATGTGAGGGGGGGAACACCTAAGCATGGAGTCACCGGCACCGAAGAAGGCGCCGCGCGACTAGGAAGGTCCAACCGCCCTACCCGATCGCCGGAGGAGCCCGGGGGCTCCGTGGCAACCGAGACAGGCAGGAGAACCAACCTCCGAGCCCATCGCTCCATAAGAGCGGCCCACTGATGAAACTGCTCATCTGGAGCCCTACCTATAGGTGGGGAGGGGCTCCGATGTCGACGACGACGATCACCGCAGTTGGCGACTCCGAAGAAGGAGAACGGCAACTAGCAACGATAACCGACCGTCGATGCGCAGACATACCAGAGGGCGACCTCGAGTGATGCCTTCTCTTTTTTGACCTGTGGGCCGAAGAAGAGCTCGAGGCCGAACGGTGCCGAGAATGCGACCGTTTATTTTTATGCCGACGGGGACCGCCCATCCCCGGCATCGGACTGACCGCTGTCGGAACCCCACTGAGGAGAAGGAGGCTGACCGGACCCAGCCCGGCTGACTGAACAGCTTTCATACGAAGTCTCCCTACCGTCACCTGACCTGCTCATGGTCGACTCCGTCCAGTAGGCCGAGACTTCTTCAAGTAAGTTAAATTTAAAATATTAGAAATATTTAACGAAAATAGAATAAATTAAGCGATACTACTATCGAGATAATGTTACAAAAAAATAAACTGAAAACTATGCGCTAGTTTGAAGTTTGACTCCCGACAGGCGAGCGACGTCGTCACTGAAGCGCACTCGACGGCGGGAAAAAAGGAACTGAGGCGGTTGGAGGGTCGTCGTCGATAGTCGCCGCTGCTCATGGGCGCTCGTACCGCGCGCCCGGCCTCTCACAGCAACCTCCAGCAAAAGTTTGCTCTCGATGGGTCCTAGTGCCTCCGCGCTAATCCCACTAGTGTGAATGAGTGGTGAGACTTATGTCCAGGAAGATCATACTCATATTGAGAGAAATAGCCCTAGTAGTTGGCAATACACAAACCCAGGGTGGAGGCAGCAAAGACTCTCTTACCTAAGGTGTCTATTTTATGAGATTCTTTGTTTATAGACCGGGCTGTAGATGCCTGAGGAAGAATGGCCTTATCATTCTCTGCCAGGACTACAATAGGGTCCGTGAAGGCCTGGGAGGCCAAAATGGGTCGATCCTTGGGAGCAGCATACTTCCTGTCTATGGACTTAGCCACAGATGAAATGAGAGTGGGATTATTCAATACCATCTGAGAGAGAGTCTCAAAGGATGGTTGTACCGGGGGAGTTAAATCCATAGGAATCTTCGGGACATGAAGGTACTGGAGTCTTAACAGCTTCCCAGGATCGATATCTGTAGTCTGAAGTGAAAGAGTAGAATTAAAATTTATCAGCAGAGACTTAAATGACAGGTCTTCAACCACAGGCTCTGCAGTAGGATTCATTCCTGCTCTTTCAACATCATCACCAAGTCAAAGATCTGGGTAAGGCTCAATATCATCTCCTGACAGCCCTGAAGAGACTGTATGGACAGGAAAGGAGTGAAAATCAGTAGGAAATGAAGAAGAGAAAGGATTCGAGTTGAGAACCCTTGAAGGCTGGACAGCACCGCACCAAGCCTCAGTGCCAACGAAGAACACGGCGCCAAAGGTAAGGGAGATGACGCCGTCGGAAACAAGCCAGCACACAGAGCCAACAGAAAATGAAAATTACGTACCTACCGTAATTCTTGATCTTCTTGGACGAGTCTCCACCACTCATTCACGCTATTGGGTATAGCGCCGGAGGCACTAGGACCCATCGAGCAAACTTTTGCTGGAGGGTCGGCGCCAGAGAGTAGGCGCGCCCATGAGCATATGCAGCATGAGCCTATTTCAGCGCGGCAATCTCTCTCGGCGCGACCCTCCAACCGCCCAGTAACTTTTTACCAAGGAGGTGCAGCACAACTAAACTAAAGATAACTTAACTTTAGCCCGGACATAAGATAGTCCGGGCGACCCGTGTAAGAAGGGTCAACAAAGAAGTCTTCATAGCCTAAAGATTTGAGGGAGTGAAGACCAACACAGTGGTGAGCTTAAGGGATGGAGGGTGGGCGTGTGAATGAGTGGTGGAGACTCGTCCAAGAAGATCAAGAATTACGGTAGGTACGTAATTTTCATATCTTCCTGGACATAAGTCTCCACCACTCATTCACACTATTGGGAGAGTACCGAGCTAATAATCCCCCGAGAGGGTGGCAGGATAGACCAAGAGCTCACGTTTCTAGGACAGAAGTCCATTAAGGATAGTTCTGCCAAAGGTGGAATGTCGCCTGGCATGAACAACCAGTGCATAATGCTTAATGAAAGTATGCACTGAGCTCCAGGTGGCAGCATTGCAGATGTCTGCAATAGGCACGTTGCGAATTTCCGCTAGGGATGCCGCGACCGCTCTGGTAGAGTGAGCGTAGACCCTACCTTCCAATTTAACCTGTGCCATGGAATAGCAGTGTCGAAGACATGCCACTAGCCATGATGAGATACATCTGATAGCGACAGGTTGACCTAGCCGGGTCTCACTGAAGGAAACGAAAGTTGTTGGGTCTTATGAAATTTTGGTTCTATCGAGATAGAAACGAAGCTCTCTTAATATCCAAAGAATGAAGAGAACGTTCTCCTTCATTTTGGAAGTTCAAAGTAAGAGGGAAGGACCAAAGGTTGGTTTAGATGAAATTCTGACACAACCTTAGGAAGAAATTTAGGATGAGTACAAAGAAAGGAAAATTACGTACCTACCGTAATTCTTGATCTTCTTGGACGAGTCTCCACCACTCATTCACACTAGTGGGATTGGCGCCGGAGGCACTAAGACCCATCGGGAGCAAACTTTTGCTGGAGGGTCGGCGAGAGACGGCGCCATGAGACACGGGCGCCATGAGTAGCAGCGGCGAGCGGTAATGACCATCTCGGCGACGACCCTCCAACCGCCTCAGTACCTTTTTACCAAGGAGGTGCAGCGCAACTAACGCAAAGGGTAAACCTAATATTAAAAACGGACATAAGATAGTCCGTATGACCCGTGTAAGAAGGGTCAGCAAAGAAGTCCTCACGGCCTAAAGATTTGAGGGAGTGAAGACCAATACAGCGGTGAGCTCGGGGATGGAGGGAGCGTGTAGGATGAGTGGTGGAGACTGTCAAGAAGATCAAGAATTACGTAGGTACGTAATTTTCCTATCTTCCTGGACATAAGTCTCCACCACTCATTCACACTCAGTGGGAGAGTACCAAGCTGATAATCCCCAAAAAGGGCGTGCAGGAAAGCCAGAGCTCACGTGTTCAAGATAGAAGCCCATTGGCGATAGTTCTGCCGAATGCGAATGCCGCCTGGCATGAACATCCAGTGCATAGTGCTTAACGAAAGTATGCACTGAGCTCCAGGTAGCGGCGTTGCATATATCTGCAATTGGAACATTGCACTTCCGCTTAGGGATGTCACATCCTTGTAGAGTGAGATGACACTCTACCTTCTAATTTAACTTGAGCCATGGAATAGCAATGACGAAGGCATGCCACAACCATGAAGAGATACATCTAATAGCGACAGGTTGACCCAGCCGGTGTCGCTGGAAGAAACGAACAGTTGCTGAGTCTTGCGACATCCTTGGTTCTATCTAAATAGAACCGCAAGGCTCTCTTAACATCCAAGGAATGAAGAGCCTGTTCCTTCATTTTGGAAATTAGTGAAGTAAGCGGAGTACCAGAGGTTGGTTCAGATGGAATTCTGACACAACCTTGGGAAGAAATTTAGGATGAGTACGGAGAACTACCTTGTCCTTATGGAATACAGTATACTGAGGGTCCCGTAACTAGTGCATGTATCTCAGAGACCCTGCGGCTGAGGTAATGGCCACCAGGAAGGCAGTCTTCCAGGTAAGAAATTTTAGCTCACAGGTAGCTAAGGGTCTGAAGGCTTCAAGTGAGCATGTCCAGCACCAGGTTAATGTCCCAGGCTGCAACTGGACGCTAATAGGGGTCTGGTATGGAGAATCCCTAAGAAATCTCTTCACCATAGGTAACTGAGCCAGAGTTAAGGAAGAAACCGCTCATGGAACGCTGAGATGGCACTAAGGTGAACTTAACTGTGGAGTATTGAAGACCTAAGTTTGATAGGTCCAAAAGATACTCCAGAACCTTGCCAGGAGGACAGGAAAAGGGATTCCAAGAGGATTTTGCACACCAGAGAGAAAACGTTTCCATTTGGAAGCTGACTGCTGGTGGCTGGCTTCCCGAACGAGCCAGAAGGATGTCTGAGACTCTACGAGAGACGTTGAACCGATTCACTTCTATCTCTTCAGAGCTAAGCATGAAGGTGAAGGATTCAGGTTGGGATGGACCAACGAACCCTGAGTCAGAAGACTGATTTGCAAAGGAAGTGGTCTCGGAGAGGCTGCCAACATACTGTTGAGTAGAGGAAACTAGTTGTCGAGGCCAGGAAGGAGCAATGAGAATCATCTTGGTCCCCTGAGACTCGAACTTGAGGAGTACTCTGGATTAGAAAGGGTGGAAAGGGCGAAGAAAGCGCTTTGTCCACCGCAGCCTGAACGCATCCTGACAGAAAATGCCAGGCCCTGGATTTCTGGAGCAGAAGAGAGGCAGTTTTGGGTTGAGTGGGATGCAAAGGTCCAGGTCTGGAGTCCCCACTTTGAACAGGGACCGAGCTACGGCTGGATCGAGAGACCACTTGTGAGGGTCTGCCTGTTCTGCTGAGGTGATCTGCTAGGTCGCTTTGTATACCTGGCAGATAAACCGCTGAATCAGAGACTTGTGCTCCAAGCACCACTCCCACACCCTCATTGCTTCCCGCAAAGGGATAAGAATGAGCACCGCCTTTGCTTGTTGATGTAATACATCACTGCTTTGTTGTCCGTTTGAAGGAGAATGTTCTTGTGACAAAGGACATCCTTCAGAGCTCGGATTGCATAGAGGACCGCCTCATCTCCAGGACATTTATGTGGAGATGAGTTTGTAACTGAGTCCATACACCTTGAGTGTGGAGGAGAGACAGTGAGCCCCCATCCCATGATGCATCTGTGGTGTGATGGAGATCTGATGATCCGGGGAGCAAAGGGGAATCCTTCCAGGAGATTGTTTCTGAGACCACCAGGTGAGAGACCTTCAAGGGGCTCCGCCACCTTGATGGGATAAGACTGGGGTGAGAGGTCGGGGACCACTGAGTGGAGAGCATCCACTGGGTGGTTCTCATGTGCAGTCGGGCCAGAGGGACAGTGAAGACCGAGGACGCCATGAGACCCAACATGCGTTGCATCGAGAGAGCTGTAACCGATTGGTTCTCCCTGATGTAACGGGCTCACGAAGGATGTCGAGTCTTCTGTCCTCTGAAGGAAAGCCTCCTGAAGAGGTGTCTAGAAGCGCCTATGAAAAGGAGCCTCTGGGAGGGTTGCAGTTGAGATTTTTTCAAATTCAGCAGAATTCCCATGGACGTGAGAAGACGAAGTCGCTTGCACGGCTTCCAAAGTCCCTTGGCCGGAAGGGGCTTGCTAGAAGCCAATCGTCCAGGTAGGGAAACACTCGAGTCCGATTCTTCCTGAGATGCGCCATGAGAACTGCACAACACTTTGTAAAAACTCATGGGCCGAGGATAGCCCAAAGGGCAGGACTCTGAACTGATAATGCTGACCCAAAGCTACAAACCTGAGGAATTTGCGTGGGTCGGTGGACGGGATATGCTGGTAAGCATCCTGCATATCCAGAGAGGCCAGCCAGTCGTGCTGATGTAGCAAGGGTAACAGGGTACCTAGGGAAATCATCTTGAATTTCTCCTGGGGAGGAATTTGTTTAACTTTCTGAGGGTCTAGAATGGGGCATCCTCAGATTTCTTTGGAACCAGAAAGTAATGGGAGTAGAACCCTGTGTTTTGAGATGCTGGGCACCAGTTCTATTGCCCTGTTGTTCAGAAGGCCCTGGATCTCCGCGTGAGGAGATCTGATTGAGAGGCCGACAACCTGGGTTGTCGTGAGTGAGGACACCTGGGGGTTCCAAGAAATTGAGAGAGTAACTCGCGAATTATCCAAGAACCCATTTGTCTGAGGTTATGGACTTCCACTGGTTGTAGAAGTACATCAGACGACCTCCCACGGAGGAGAAAGTTCCACCTCGGGCAGAGTGGATGGAACTTGAGCTAACGACTATACAGCTGGAGCTTTTAGGTCCCCGCGCTTTATGCTGCGCCTTCTTTTTGAGGTTGGGCAGGTTGGTTTATGGAAGCTTCCCTGCCTCTGCCTCGAAGGACTGGACGACTATGAAACTGACGTTTGTTCACTGCCCCAGAGGGGCAGGCGGAGGTCTGGCCAACTTAATGGCCGATCTAGTCTTCTGAGTGGCTTCCTAAGGCTTGCTCCACCTGAGGGCCAAAAGAAAGGAGCCATCAGCAGGCAGCGCCATCACCTGCTGCTGAGCATCATTCGTGAAGCCAGAAGCGGCGCAGAAAGCCAGGAATGCGCCGAGTACAAATCCTCGCTGCTGCTGAGCGAGAAGCAGTGTCAAAGCATCCATGGCGGCTTTGACCTGTTGGTTATTGGACTCAATACTCTAATAACGGTCAGAAGAAGCTCTGACTGGAACCGAATCTGGAAGAGTTCAACCATTCTTTCATAGAGTGCCACAGGATATACTCATACTGAGAAAATAGCCTTGATAACTGGCAACACGATACTTAGAGTGGAGGCAGCAAAGACTCTCTTTACCTAATGTATCAATTTTACGAGACTCTTTGTTAATAGGTCGAGCTGTAGTTTGAGGAAGAATGACCTTGCTTGCTCTGCCAGGACTACAATAGGATCCGCAAAGGCTTGGGATGCCAAATGGGACGATCCTTAGGAGCTGAATACTTTATCAATGGATTTAGCTACTGAGGAATAAGAGCAGGTTATTCCATACCATTTGAGACAGCGGCTCAAGGAAGGCTGAATCGGAGGAGTCAAACTGTGAGGGATCTCCAGCATGAAGATACTGAGTCTTAATATCTTCCCAGGATCGGTGTCTGTAGTCTGGAGAGAAAGTGGATCCCAGGTTCTTCAACAGAGACTTAAAGGACAGGTCCTCGACCACAGGCTCTGTAGCAAGAAAGATCCTGTTTCCTCCACTTCATCACCCAACCGAAGGTCTGGGTCAGGCTCAACATCATCTCCTGATGGTCCAGAAAGGACTGTTTGGACAGGAAGGAGTGAAATTAGGAGAGGAGGAAATGGCAGAAAACAAGGAGAGTCCTGCGGGCTGCCGCGCCGAGACGGCAAAACGGGCTGAAGATCGGCATTTCAGAGGGGCGCGACGGGCGTCAAGAGGCACGCGCCCCGCGAACGCCGCTCGCGGGCTGCTGTGAGGACGCTGCCAAGGCGACGCGCGCGCTAACGGCGACGGACGACGCTAACGGCGCTGCTGGATTTGACGCCGCGAACGGGCGCCGCTGGACGACGCCGCCAACGGCGCCGCCCGATCTAACGGTGCACCACCGCGCGCCATGAAAACGCGCGCGCCACCAACGGCGCCCGAGACTACGCTGGCGCCGCCAACGGCGCCGCGAAGCTCCGGCGTCTTCAAACGGCGCCGACACGGCCACAGACCTGCAGAAGGCGCCGAAAAGCCTCGGGAACCTGGAAAACAAGAGAAGGAAAATACCAGGAGATAGGGCATCGGTGAGGCCTCAGCCTGCAGCCATGTGAGGGGGAAACACCTAGCACGGAGTCGCTAGCACCGAAGAAGGCGCCGGCGACTAGGAAGGTCCAACCGCCTACCTGATCGCCGGAGGAGCCCGAGGGCCCGGTAACCGAGCCAGGCAGAAGAACCAACCCAGCCCATCGCCCATAAGAGCGCCCACTGATGAAACTGCTCATCTGGAGCCCTACCTATAGGCGGGAGGCCTGGCAAGCGAGGACGACGATTATCGGAAGCTACATCCAAGAAGGAGACCGCACCAGCAACGAACCGACCGTCGACGCCAGCAGACATACCAGAGGGCGACTCGGTGATGCCTTCTTTGGACCTGTGGGTCAAGAAGAGTCGAGGTCGAACGGCCGGTAGAAAGCTGACCGCTTATTTTATGCCGCGGGGACCGCCCATCCCCCGGCATCGGACTGACCGTAGTCGAACCCCGCTGAGGAGAAGGAGGCTGACTGGACCCAGCCCGCTGACTGAACAGTTTTCACAAGTCCCCACCGCCACCTGACCTGCTCATGGTCGACCTCGTCCAGCAGGCCGAGACTTCTTCAAGTAAGTTAAATTTAAATATTAGAAAAATTTTTCAAAAATAGAATAAAACTAAGCGATACTACTATCGTGATAATGTTACAAAAACAAACTGAAAACTATGCGCTAGTTTGAAGTTTGACTCCCGACAGGCGAGCGACGCCATACCGGAAGCGCACTCGACAGCGGAAAAAGGAACTGAGGCGGTTGGAGGGTCGTCGCCGAGATGGTCTATTACCGCCGAAGCCGCTGCTCGCGGCGCCGTGGTCTCGCGGGCGCTGCCTCTCGCCCGACCCTCCAGCAAAAGTTTGATCCCGGTTGGTCTTAGTGCCTCCGCGCCAATCCCACTAGTGTGAATGAGTGGTGAGACTTATGTCCAGGAAGATCTACTTTGTCCTATGGAACACAGTATACGGAGGGTCTGTGACCAGGGCATGCATCTCAGAGACCCTACGGCTGAGGTAATGGCCACTAGGAAGGCAGTCTTCCAGGTGAGAAATTTTAGCTCACAGGTAGCCAGAGGTTCGAAAGGTTTCAGTGAGCATGTCTAGCACAAGGTTAATGTCCCAGGCTGCAACTGGACGTCTTATAGGAGGTCTGGTATGCAGAATTCCTTTAAGAAATTCTTAACTCATAGGTAACTGAGCCAGAGACAAAGAAGAGACTGGCTCATGATACGCTGAAATGGCACTAAGGTGAACTTTGACTGTAGAGTACTGAAGACCTGAATTTGAGAGGTCCAAAAGGTACTCTAAAACCTTGTCTGGTGGACAGGAAAAGGGATTCAAAGAGGGCTCTGCACACCAGAGCGAAAAACGCTTCCACTTAGATGTGTAAGTTTTCCGAGTGGCTGGCTTCCGAGCAGCCAGAAGAATGTATGAAACTCTTTGAGAGATGTTGAACCGGTTCACTTCTACCTCTTCAGGAGCCAAGCGTGAAGGTGAAGCGATCTCAGGTTGGGATGGACCACGAGACCCTGAGTCAACAGGTTCACCTGCAAGGGGAGTGGTCTCGGAGGAACTGCTAACATATTGTTGAGAAGTGGAAACCAGAGTTGTCGAGGCCAAAAGGGAGCAATGAGAATCATCTTGGTCCCCTGAGACTCGAACTTGAGGAGTACTCTCTGAATTAGAGGAAGGGGCGGAAAGGCGTATAGAAAGCGTTTTGTCCACTGCAGCCTGAACGCATCCTGACAGAAAATGCCAGGCCCTGGAATTCTGGAGCAGAAGAGAGGCAGTTTTGTGTTGAGTGGGGATGCAAAAAGGTCCAGGTCTGGAGTTCCCCACTCTTCGAATAGTGACTGAACTATGACTAAGTCGAGAGACCACTCGTGAGGATCTGCTTCTGTTCTGCTGAGACGGTCTGCCAAGTCGTTTTGTACGCCTGGCAGGTAAACTGCTTGAATTAGAGCTTTGTGTTCCAAGCACTATTCCCACACCCTCATCGCCCTGCATAAGGGTAAGAGTGAGCACCGCCTGCTTGTTGATGTAGTACATCACTGCTTTGGTTGTCCGCTTGAAGGAGAATGGTCTTGTGACAGAGAATGTCCTTCAATGCCTGTGGATCACATAAAGGACGGCTCTCATCTCTAGGACATATATGAGAAGCTGGGACTCGAGTTGAGTCCACTCCCTTGAGTGTGGAGATCGCAACAGTGAGCTCCCACCCCATTAGCGATGCTGCCTGTGGTAATGGAGATCTGATGATCCGAGGAGCAAGGAAACTCTCCAGGAGATTGTTCTCCTGAGACCACCAGGTGAGGGACCTCTGTAAGGGTTCTGTCACCTTGATGGGATAAGACTGCGGGTGAGTGGTTGGAGACCACTGAGCACTGAGCATCCATTGAGTGGTTCTCATGTGCAGCCGTGCTAGGGGTACAGTGAACACTGAGGATGCCATGAGGCCTAACATACGTTGCATTGAGAGAGCTGTAACTGATTTGTTCTCTCCAATGTAATGAGCCATCTGAAGGATATCATTCCTTCTGTCCTCTGGAAGGAAAGCTTTCGCACAAGAGGTGTCCAGAAGTGACCTATGAAAAGGAGTCTCTGGGAGGGCTGCAACTGAGACTTTTGAGGTTCAGCAGAACTCCCATGGACGTAAGAAGGCGAGGCTTGCCTGTACGGGCGCCTCCAGAGTCCCTTGTCTGGAAGGGGCTTGCTTGGAGCCAGTCGTCCAGGTAGGGAAACACCTGGATACCGAAGTTTCCTGAGATGCGCTAAGTAGAACTGCACAACACTTTGTAAAGACTCGGCGCCAAGGATAGCCCAAAGGGCAGGACTCTGAACTGATAGTGTTGACTCCAGAGCCACAAACCTCAGGGAATTTGTGATGCCTCGGGTGAATAGGAATGTGCTGGTAAGCATCCTGCATGTCCAGGGAGGCTAGCCAGTCATGTTGGTGAAGCAAGGGTAACGAGGTTCCTAGAGAATCATTTTGAATTTCTCCTTGGGGAGAAATTTGTTTAGCTTCTGAGGTCTAGAATGGGGCGATTCCCCCGGACTTCTTTGGAACCAGAAAGTAGTGGAGTAGAACCCGTGTTTCTCTGATGCAGAGGCACTACTTACTGCCCTGTTGCTTAGAAGGCCCTGAATCTCGCGGCAGAAGGTCTGACTGAAGGGTTGACAGCCTGGGCTGTCGTTTGGGAGGACAATCCGGAGGGGTCTCCAGAAAATTGAGAGAATACCCCTCGCAAATTATCCAAAGGACCCATTTGTCTGAGGTTATGGACTTCCACTGGCTGTAGAAGTGCATCAGACAACCTCCCACTGGAGAGGAAAAGTCCACCCGGCAGTTGAGATGGGACTTGGGCCGGCAACTCATAAGGTAGCGCTGGGCGCTTTGGGCCCTTGCGCTCTTCTGTTGCGCCTTCTTTGAGGTTGGGCAGGTTGGTTCTTATGGAAACTTCCTCTGCCTCTGCCCCAAAGGACTGATGACTATGAAATTTCTGCTCACCGACATGCCCTCGAGAAGGTGCAGGAGGGGTCGATCCAGCTTAATGGCTGACCTAGTCTTTTGTGTAGCTTCTAGAGCTTGCTCTACCTGAGGACCGAAAAGATAAGAGCCGCTGAAGGGCAATGCTATCACCTGCTGTTGCGCATCATTCGCGAAACCCGGCACGCAGCCAGGAATGACGGCGAGTACAAATACCAGCAGCTGCTGAACGAGAAGAAGTGTCAAAGCATCCATGGCTGCTTTGACCTGCTGGTTATTGATTCAATACCTCTGGTAATGGTTTGAAGAAGCTCTGGCTTTGAGTCCAAGTCCGAAGAGCTTCAACCATTTGCTTGATAGAATGCCACAGGATATACTCATACTGGGAAAATAACCCTGTAACTGGCAATACGCATACTTAGAGTGGACGAGCAAAGACTCTCTTACCTAATGTATCTATCTTATGAGACTCTTTGTTGATAGGTCGAGCTGTAGTAGTTTGAGGAAGAACTACCTTTGTCATTTTCTGCCAGGACTACAACAGGATCTGCAAAGGCTTGGGATGCCAAGATAGGACGATCTTTGGGGGCTGAGTATTTCTATCAATGGATTTAACCAACGAAGGGGTAAGAGCAGGATTATTCCATACCATTTGAGACAGCGTCCCGAGGAAGGTTGAATCGGAGGAGTCAAATCAGAGGGATCTCCGAAGCATGAAGATATTGGAGTCTTAACAGCTTCCCAGGATCGGCGTCTGTAGTCTGGAAAGAAAGAGGAGCTCGGATTCTTCAACAGAGACTTAAAGGACAGGTCCTCGACCACAGGCTCTGTAGCAATAAAAGATCCTGTTTCGCCCACTTCATCACCCAGCCAAGGTCTGGGTCAGGCTGAATATCTCCTGACAGTCCAGGAGGGACTGTATGGACAGGAAAGGGATGAAAGCTAGAAGAGGAAGGAGGAAAGAGACAGGGGGGTCCCTGAGAGCCCGGCACGAGGAGGCGACGGCGCAGAACAACGCTGAGGAACTGCATGGCGCCGAAAATGGCGCCCGAAGCACCGCAGGTGATGCAGCGAGGACGGGCCCGCAAGGCCAGATGGCGTCAAGGAACTCCCAGAGACCGAAAACAGGTTTTGAAGGAAAGGAGACAGGAGATAAGGGCATCGGTGTGGCCCTCTGCGCCGCAGCCATGTGAGGGGAAACACCTAAGCACGGAGTCGATGGCACCGAAGGTGCTGCACAACCAGGAAAGTCCAGCTGCCCTACCCCATCACCCAGAGAGCCTGAGAGCCCACGAGCAAGCCAGCGTAGCCGAATCCAACCTCCGAGCCCATTGCTCCAAAAGAGAGGCCCACTAATGAAACTGCTCATCTGAAGACCTACCGCGGGCGGGTAGGACTCGATGTTGAAGGCGCCGCCATCAGAAGCCGCCGCGAATTCAAGGAGGAGACCGGCACCAGCCCCCGAGAATCAACGCCTACGCGCAGACGAGTAGAGGGCCACTCGGCAGTGATGCCTTCTTTTAGACCTGCGGGGAAGAAGAGCTCAGGCGGGAATTGTGCCGAGAATGCGACTATTTGCTTTTATGCCTCGCTGGGACCGCCCATCCCCGGCATTGGACTGCCTTGTCAGACCCCTTCTGGAGAAGGCGGCGGACCGGACCCAGCCCGACTGACTGAACAGCTTTACACGAAGTCTCCCTACCGCCACCTGACCTGCTCATGGTGACTCCCCGCCAAAGTAGGCTGAGACTTCTTTATCGCCTTAATTTAAAAATAAGAATAACTTTAAGCGATACTGTATCGTGATAATACTAAAAAAAAATAAAAACTGAAAACTATGCTGCAGTTTGAAGTTTGACTCCCGGCAGGCGAGCGACGTCGTCACTGAAGCGCACTCGACGGCGGGAAAAAAGGAACTGAGGCAGTTGGAGGGTCGACGCCGAGAGAAAGTCATTGTCACACAGCTAGGGGCTCGCGGGCGCCCGACTCCTCCAGCAAAAGTTTGCTCCCGCGGTCCTAGTGCCTCCAGCGCTATACCCATTAGTGTGAATGAGTGGTGGAGACTTATGTCCAGGAAGATCCACAGCACTGACAGGTGCATTGGCACCGAGGATGGCGCCGACAACCCCAGCATCACCGAGGACGGAGCTGACAGGCGCATCAGCACCGAGGATGGCGCTGACAACCCCAGCAGCACCAAGGACAGTGCTGACAGGCACGCCGGTGCCGAGGACGGTGCCAAGAGACCCATCAATGCTGAGAGCATCCCTGATGGCACCGAAAGCAATCCAGGGCCCCGAAGACTTCAATTTAAAGAAAAAGAAGGAAGAATACCCGGAGATAAAGGCATCAGTGTGGCCCCCTGCACCGCAGCCATGTGAGGGTGGAAAACACCTGAGCACAGAGTCAACGGCACCAAAGAGGGTGGTGCACAACTAGGAAGGTCCAACCACTCTACCCGCTCCCTTGAAAAGCCCGAGGACCTTGGAGAGACTGGGCCCAGCAACTGGACCAACCTCTGAGCTCACTGCTCCATAAGAGCAGCCCACTGATGAAACTGCTCATCAGAAGCCCTTCAAGAGGCGGGAAGGCTCTGATGTCGAAGAGGTCGGTCACCGGAGACAGAAACCAGCGACTCGAGGAGGAGACTGGCATCTGACCCCAACAACTGACTGTCGATGCACAGACATACCAGAAGGCGACTTCAGTGATGCCCTCTCTTCTTGACCTGTGGGCCGTGAGAAGAGCCTGAGGCCGAATGGTGCCCAGAGTGCAACCATTTTCTTTTATGCTTCCGGCGGGGACTGTCCATTCCCCCTGGGCATCGGACCGTCCACTGTCAGACCCTTTCTCCGGAGAGGGCGGCGGACCGGACCCAGCCCAGCTGACTGAACAGCTTTCATACGAAGTCTCCCTACCGTCACCTAACCTGCTCATGGTCAACTCCGCCAATGGAGGGCTGAAGACTTCTTTTTCTTAATAAGTAAAGTTTAAAAGTAAGCGGTACTTATTTCAAGATAAAGTACAAAATAATAAACTGAAAACTATGCTGCTAGTTTGAAGTTTGACTCCAGGTGGGCAAGCAACGTCATCATTGAAGTGCACTCGACAGCAGGAAAGAAAAAATTACTCACCTTAGTAATGTTGTTTCTTCTAATAGAGTCTTAAAACTGCTCCGGAGGTGAAAGAGTTAACTTCCATGCCATGCATGGAACTTGGAGCGCGAGCTCGGTTAGAAAAGCTCTGTCTGGGTAATTTCAAACTGAAACTGTCAGATCTTTATGAGCAAAACTCACTAAGGTTCTGTGTGGAAGCTGTAACCTACACTAGCCAACTGGCTACTTAAATATTAACACATTTTCCTGGTCCCAACACTAAGACTCAAGTCAGAGGACCAGAAAATAAGGTAAGATAAGATAAAATAAAACACAACACCCAAACACCCCAAAAAGAAGGTGAAAACACAAATGGGCATCAATAAGTCAGTGCTGGACTGCCCACCCCATCCCTAAACTAGAAGTTCTGAGAGGGACAGGCTGGGGGAGATCATAATATAGCAAGACTCCATTAGAATAAACAACATTACTAAAGTGAGTAATTTTTTCTTCAAACAACATGAAGTCTTGCTACATTATGACACTTGCAGACTACACAGCAGTACCTCCATGGAGGAGGGACAGAACCTACTTAGAAATAGGCTCTGAAGCACAGCTGTGCTAAACCGAGCATCCCTCCTGGCCTGGAGTAATGCTTGGTGAAAGTGTGTACTGTTTTCCAAGTAGCTGCTTGACATATCTCTAAGATAGGGATGTCCCTGGCCGCAGCTAGGGACGAACTGTACCTCTGGTAGAATGAGCCCTCAGGCCTGAAGGGGGAACCTTACCCAGTTTTTGGTAGCAAATTGGATACAAGAGACAATCCACCTGGCAGTGGATCTCTTAGTGGCAGGTTTCCTTTCCCAACCTCACCATAAGTGAGAAAGAGTTGGAGGAGTCAAACCTGTGACCCTTGGTACGCTCTCTATGTAGTAACTTAGGCCCTCTTACATCTAAGCTGGTGCAGCCTCCTCTCACCAGAGGAGGAATGGTTAGTGAAGAACACTGAAGAGAAATAGATTGATTAAGGTGGAAATCTGAAACCACCTTAGGCAAAACTTCCTGTTAGTCCTGAGGACTACCTTATCCTGTGAAAGGGAAATAAAGTCAGTCTCCACTGACAAAGCTTGCAACTCACTTATGCGCCTGGCAGAAGTGATGGCTACTAGAAACACAGTTTTCCAAGTCAAGTACTTAAGTTCTGCCAAAGACAGAGGTTCAAAGGGGGGTTGCATCAGCTGAGCAATGCAAACATTAAGATCCCAGGCAGGGGCAGGGTCCCTGAATGGTGGATTGGTATGAAGCAATCCCCTGAAAAACTTGGAAAATACAGGGTGAGTGGAAAGAGAAGAGGGCTTCCCTGCCGAAATAAAAGCAGAGACAGCTGCCAAATGCACTTTCAGGGTAGCTGGTCTCAGTCCCAGAGAAATAAGATGGCCCATATAGTCCAAAACAGTGGGAAAATCAGCAGATTCCGGGGAAATATAAGCCCAGAACACCATATGGAAAACCTTTTCCATTTGGAGTTATAAGTAGCCCTAGTGGAAGGCTTCCTAGAAGCTTTCAAGATTTCGAGAACACCTTGAGAAAGGTGTAGGTCAGCAACTCTAACTCCTCAAGAGCCAGGCCTTGAGGTTGAGGGATTTGAGATTCGGATACCAAACTCCCCGGCACAGGTTAACAGATTGTGGTTCCTGGGGAGACACAGGGAAGATGGACTGCTAAGGACAGAAGGAGTGGGTACCAGGGCTGCCTGGCCCAGTCTGGAGCAATCAGAATCATCTTGCAGGGCTGAGATCTGATTTTGACTAGCACCTTGAACAGAGAGGAGGGGGAAAGGCATATAGAAACTTCCCTCCCAATCTTGTTTGTTGATGTACCACATTGTAATGGTGTTGTCTGTTCAGACCTGTACCACTTTGTTCTGAACAGATGCAGAAAAACCTGAAGTGCTAGAAAACAGCTCTGAGTTCCAACAAATTGATGTGGAGCAGAGATTCCTGAGGGGACCACAAGAAAAATTACTCACCTTAGTAATGTTGTTTCTTCTAATGGAGTCTTGCTATATTATGACAATTGCAGTTTGTCCCACCATTAGAACTGCTCCAGAGGTGAAAGAGTTAACTACCATGCCAGGCATGGAGCTTAGAGCGCAAGCTCGGTTAGAGAAGCTCTGTCTGGCTATTTTCAAACTGAAACTGTCAGATCTTTACAAGCAAAAACTCACTAAGGTTCTGTGTGGAAGCTGTAACCTACACTAGCCAACTGGCTACCTAAATAGTAACACCTATTCCTATATGCTCTATATAGTAACTTAGGCCCTCTTAACATCTAAACTGTGCAGCCTCCTCTCACCAGAGGAGGAATGGTCAGTGAAGAACACTGGAAGGGAGATAGATTGGTTAAGATGGAAATCTGAAACCACCTTAGGCAAAAACTTCCTGTTAGTCCTAAGGACTACTTTATCCCTGTGAAAGGAAATAAAGTCAGTCTCCACCGACAAGGCTTGTAACTCACTTATGCGCCTGGCAGAAGTGATGGCTACTAGAAAAACAGTTTTCCAAGTAAAATACTTAAGCTCTGCAGAAGACAGAGGTTCAAAGGGGGGTTCAATCAACTGAGCAATGCAAACATTAAGATCCCAGGCAGGGGCCGGGTCCCTGAAAGGTGGATTAGTATGAAGTAATCCCTTGAAAAACTTGGAAAATACAGGGTGAGTGGAAAGAGAAGAGGGCTTTCCTGCTGAAATAAAAGCAGAGACAGCTGCCAAATGTACTTTCAGGATAGCTGGTCTCAGGCCCAAAGAGTTAAGATAGACCATATAGTCCAAAACAATGGGCAAATCAGCAGATTCCGGGGAAATATGCTTCCTAGAGCACCAGATGGAAAACCTTTTCCATTTAGAATTATAAGAGCCCTAGTGGAAGGCTTTCTAGAAGCCTTCAGGATGTCAAGAACACCTTGAGAAAGGTGTGAGGTCAGCAAACCTTAACTCCTCAAGAGCCAGGCCTTGAGGTTGAGGGATTTGAGATTCGATACCAAACCTCCCTGGGCACAAGATAACAGGTTGTGTTTCCTGGGAGGCACGGGAAGATGGACTGCTAAGGACAGAAGGAGTGGGTACCAGGGCTGCCTGGCCCAATCCGGAGCAATCAGAATCATCCTGCAAGGCTGGGATCTGATTTTCACTAGCACTTTGAAAAGGAGAGGGAAGGAGGAAAAGGCGAGAAACTTCCTCCCAATCTAGGAAAGGCATCCAGATGGACTGAGCCCATCACTGGGGCCTGCAACAAAACAGTGGAAGTTGGTGATTGTCTGGGGCTGCTAAAAGATCTATCTGAGGAGTGCCCCATCTGGCAAAACTATCTCCAGTACTTTGGGATCCAGCGACCATCTGGATGGCCCTGGGAAATCCTGCTGAGAGCATCTGCCAGGACATTGTCCTTTCCTGGGAGGTGAACTGCTGAGGGAAGTGTTCAGGGAATAAACCAGAGACCACAACTTCATTGCTTCGTGCACAAGGCCAAGACCGAGTGCCCCCTTGTTTGCTGATGTACCACATTGTGGTGGTGTCTGTTCTGACTTGTACCACTTTGTTCTGAACAGATGCAGAAAACACTTGAAGTGCTAGAAAGACAGCTCTGAGTTCCAGCAAATTGATGTGAAGCAGAGACTCTTGAGGGACCACACCCTTGGGTGGAGAGGTCCATGTGAGCTCCCCCATCCCAGTAGGGACGATCTGTAGTAAGGGTCAAGAAGTGAGATAGAGGGATGAAGGGACCCTAGTCTTAAATTGCTCTGATCCTGCCACCACTGAAGGGCCTGGATCAGGGTTCGAGTCACTGGGATCAACTTGGAAAGGGATCTTTCTTGAGACCAAAAGGCTCTCAAGTGAAACTGAATGTCCCTCATCTGAAATCTTGCTCCTTGCACTACAGCTGTGGAAGCAGCCATGTGTCCTAGGAGCTGTAAGAAATGCCTTGCTGGTCGAGAGACCTGCAGAGTGAAGGAAGAGGCCAGGGCCACCAGGTTCCTTACCCTCTCTAAGGGCAGGGAAGGCTCTGGCCTGCTTTGTATCCAGTTCTGCACCTATGAAGGTGAGTACCTGAACAGGTTCCAGCACTGACTTTGGGAGATTGAACAGAAAACCCAGAGAGGGGAGCAGCTGCTGGGTAACTTGCAGGTGTGATTTGACCTGTTCTGGAGACTGGCCTACAATAAGCCAGTCGTCTAGGTGGGGAAAAATAGCAATCTTTTGCCTTCTTAAATGAGCAACTGCTACTGCTAGACATTTTGTGAATACCCTTGGGGCAGAGGTGAGGCCGAAGGGCATTGCTCTGAATTGGTAATGGCCTGAGGGCAGTTCGAATCTGAGGTACTTTCGGTGGGAGCTTCTGATTAGAACATGGAAATAGGCATCCTTGAGGTCCAGGGAAGCTAGCCAGTCCCTGGCCTTAGAGAAGGTAAAATTCTTGGTGCCCCAAGACTGGAAGGTGGCTGATATGTAGTGCCTATCCACAAGGGGGGATCAGGGGAGGTGGCAGGGAACTACAGGGCCTGTCAGCCTGACATCAGTGGTGGCAAGGTGATGGGGGCATTGTCAGGGAGAGGCTAGGGGGGACCTGGATAAGTCAGGAGCCTGGACGATAGACAGCATGGATTCATCCCAGGGAAATCGTGTCAGACAAATCTGGTGGAGTTCTATGACTGGGTGACAAGTGCCTTGGACCTGGGTAGACCAGTGGATGTCCTCTTTCTAGACTTCAGCAAGGCATTTGACTCTGTTCCTCACGTGGGCCTGTTGGATAAACTAGGAGAAATGGGGGTGGGAAACCAGATGATCTGATGGATAGGCAATTGGCTCCAGGACCGGACCCAGAGGGTCATAGTTGGTGGGATAGTCTCTTCCCAAGGAGGGTCATTAGTGGGGTCCCACAGGGATCAGTCCTTGGGCCCCTTCTGTTCAACGCCTAAGCATCTGACATAAGGACAGGAATCAGGAGTGAGATGAGTCTCTTTGCAGATGACTCGAAACTGGGGGCGGTGGTGGATGGGGAGGAGGGGAGGGTGGTCCTGCAGGGGACCTGGAGGCTCTGGAAAGATGGTCTAGAAAGTGGAAGCTGAGGTTTAATGCAGGAAATGCAAGGTACTCCACCTGGGGCCAGAAACCCAGGCCAAGTGTACACCCAGGGGGAAATACTACAAGTCTCAATGGCTGAGAGGGACCTGGGGTGGTGGTGGATGTCAAGATGAACAACTCTGAGACTTGTAGAGGGCAGCAGCCAAGGCCAACAGGATGCTGGGATGCATCGCTAGGGATCACCTCCAGAAGGAGGGAAGTGATGCTCCTCTGTATAACTGCTTGGTGAAGCCGCACCTGGAGTACTGCGTGCAGTTTGGAGGCCGCACTTAAAGAGGGACATTAACCCTGGAGAGGGTCCAGAGGAGGGCAACCAAAATGATTTGGGGCTTGGGGACAGGACCTATGAGGAGAGGTTTCAAGAGCTAAATATGTACACTTGGAAGAGAGAAGGACCGGGGGACATGATAGAGGTCTTCAGGTACATGTAGAACAGGGTAAATGGGGAGAACAGTGAGGGTGCTTCAAGGAAGGAGGAGGGGGCCACTAGAGGGCATGGGTGGAAGCTGGAGGGGGAAGATTCAGGGAGAAAGGAGGAGGTGCTACTTACTGAGAGGGTGGTAGCCATGGAATGCACTACCTAGGGGCTGGTGGAGGCAGAGACAGTGAGGGGTTCAAGAGGGTGGGACAGGTACAGGGGAAGGGTTCAGGAAGCAAAATCCAATGCAGCAAGAATATCCGGAACTGGGAAGGGAGAAGCCAGAGAAGACGAGGGGGACAGCAAGGTCAGCACCCAGGGTGGGGGCTGACCAAACGAGCAGACACGAAAGACCATTAGGCCTATTCTGCTGGCATTTTAGTATGTTAGTATGTTAGTAAAATTATTGCCAGAGTCACCATTTTGAATTTTGGTTTCAAAAGGTGCTTGTTCAGATATCTTAGGTCCAAAATGGGCCGCTATTCTCCTGTCATTTTTGGGGTAAGGAAGTACCTGGAGTACAGACCCTTGCCCTGGAGTATGGGGGAAACCCTTTCTACAGCTCTGAGAGCCAGGAGGGTTGAGACTTCTGTTTCTAAGGCAAAGGTCTCTTGAGGGTTTGCAGGTGAAAAGATCTGGCCTCATCTTTGGAAATTTTTAGCTGAGAACCAGACCCTGGCTTACTACTTCCAGGACCCACTTGACTGATGTTAGAGACTCAGTCCTGAACGGAAGCAAGCCAGCCTGCCCCTACAGGTAATGGAGAACTGCCCTGGGCATCCCATCAGGTGCCTGTTTGGCAGGGGCTTTAGGCTGAGGGGTGGAGCAGGCCTTGTTGCACCCGCCTGCCTCTCCCTCTGAAGAACCCCTCTGAGCATAAGCAGGCAGCCTATTGGTAAAAGGGCCTGTGAAAGGCCTACCTCACCCCTGGGGGTCTGCCTCTGAGAGTGGTTTGCCGCCCCGCTTTGTGCACTTACAAGTTGTTCTATATTCATCCATTTTCTTCATGTAATTCTCTGTCTGCTCCCCAAACATAGAATTTCCTACTACAGGAAAATCCATAGCCTTAGTCTGGGTATCCTGTGACAAACTAGTACACCTGAGCCAAGCCAACCTATTAAAGGCCACAGATGTAGCCATGACTCTAGAGGATACATCATTAGAATCCACAGCAGCATGGAATTGCACCTTGGATGCCTCAATACCATCAGCAGCCACCTGCTCCAGCTCCTTGGCAAGCTGGCCAGGGGCCTGTCTGGCCAAAGCCATGACAGTGTACCATCTAGATTTTTGGTATCTTGCCACATAAGCCATGTAACTTGCTTGTCTGAGTCCCAAGGACGCTGCCATGTATTGTTTTTAGCCATGGCATCAATCTTTCTGGAGTCCTTGTCCAGGAGGATGTGAATGGGGAATGTTAGCCTTATCACAGGCTGCAGCCTGAACTACTCCAACATGACTGCATTGCTGTGAAAGAAAGTCTGTATCAGGACTCGATAAAGTGTACCTCCTGTCCATCTTCTTGTCAACAGGAGGCACAGAATTAGAGTTTTAAAATTTTTATTGTTTGTTTCTAAATGATTTATGTAAGGGATAGACAACTCCTAGACTCTGGGATATCCATCATTTCCACAAAATCAGGTTCCTTTGCTCATCCACAGCTTCCTCTAATGGGAGCTGGAGGTTTCACCAACCTTTTATAAAACAGAAAGGAGAAGGGACTCAGAAAGCGTAGGGGAGATTCTAAAGGTCTGTCTGGGGAGATGTACAGTTCAATGGGCACATCCAGACTCTCAAAGTCACATTCACACTGTTCATAATCCTCCTCCCCTCCCTGGTTCATGAAACCTTCAATATCATATTCTTGAACTGTGGAACCGGCCGAACCGACCTTTACTAGACAGTGGCGGTCTCAGACGGAACCGGAGAAAGTGACTGTACAATCTGTATAGCTTTTGTTATTTCTGCAGCAGTTGGAGAAGGAATTTGGACCCACACCTGCTGATTTTCTAGTTTTTGCTGGAACTGGCTCCTCAGAGCCAGCTTTACGCTTGCCCGAGGAAGTCTTGCCCTGGTCAGAGGGCACTCCTCCGCTTCGGTTGGCACCGAACCGGGCTGGCCATCCGGGTCAGCAGACTTTTGGCCTCTCTCCCCTGAGCCTTCCACCTCTTATCCAGGGTGGCTGCAGGAAATTCTTGCAAATCTGGCAGTCTGAATTGAGGTGGTCAAACCCCAGACAATAGACACATGGTGTGTGGGTCAGCCTTGGCAAAGGCTTCCCACAGGCACTACAGTGTTGAAACCCAGTGGGCCGGTTTTTCTTTGGGTTTCAGACATGATGCCAGCCTAACCAACAAACTTGCCCTTTGAATGGCAGTGCCAGGCAAGACACCCTTATCGGTTCCCAACTGTGTCACGGGTCATGGAAAAAAACGTAATGAAATCCGTTTTTTTTAGAACCGATAAGAACCAGGAACCGCACTCTAAAAGCTTTAAAATGCTTACTTTTTTAAAGTTTTAAACAACCTGGTCGGTTCGAACCGACCCGATAAACATTTACAAGTTCCACACAGAAATAAACCTGTCTATTATCTACAATACCACAGACAGAGCTTGAACCGATCGGTTTGCGGTTAAAATAATGATACTCGCGGTTGAATTTAACCGAGAAAATACTGTTTAAACCGAGAAATGAACCGAGCAGTAGGAGAAATCTCCGGAGCGACTGTTCAGTGAGGCGGAGTAAAGAATCTGACAGTTTCGGTTTGAAATTATCCAGATAGAGCTTCTCAACCGAAGCTCGTGTTTCAGGCTCCATGCCTGGCATGGAAGTTAACTCTTTCACCTCCGGAGCAGTTCTAATGGTGGGACAAACTGTAATTGTCATAATATAGCAAGACTTCATGTTGTTTGAATGTTTGTTTCCTAAAGGATTTATGTAAAGGAATAGACAATCTCCTGGACTCTGGGATATCCATCATCTCCACAAAGTCAGGCTCCTCTTGCTCATCCACAGCTTCCTCCAAGGGAGCTGGAGGGTTTCAGCAACTTTTTTGTAAAACAGAAAATGAGAAGGGGACTCAGAAAGCCTAGGGGGAGATTCTCCTAAAGGTCTGTCTGGGGAGATGTCCGGTTCAATGGGCACATCCAGACTTTCAAAGTCACATTCACACTGTTCATAATCATCCTCCCCCTCCTCTGGTTCATAAAACTCTATATCATATTCTTGAACCGGTGGAACCGCCAAACCGACCTTTTGCTAGATAGTGGCGGGTTCGGATGGAACCGGGAAAGTGACTGGACAATTTGATTGCTTTTGCTATCTCTGCAGCAGTTGGAGAAGGAATTTTGACTCACACCTGCTGATTTTCTAGTTCTGTTTGCTGGAACTGGCTCCTCTGAGTCAGCTTTTACGCTTTGCCGAAGTCTCGCCTGGTCAGAGGGCACTCCTCCAGTTCGGTTGGCACTCGAACCGGCTGGCCATCCGGTCAGCGGACTTTTTGCCTCCTTCCCGAGCCTACCAACTCTCTTATCTAGGGTAGCTGTAGGGAAATTCTTGCAAATCTGACAGTCTGCATTGAGGTGGTCAAACCCCAGACAATAAACACAAGTGGTGTGTGGGTCAGCCTTGGCAAAGGCTTCCCACAGACACTACAGTGTTGAAACCCAGTGGGCCCGTTTTTCTTTTGGGTTTCTCAGACATAATGCCAGCCTAACCAAAACTTGTCTTTTTCTCCAGTGCAGGCAAGACACCCTTTATCGGTTCCCAACCGTGTCACGGGTCGTGGAAAAAAACGTAATGAAATCCAGGTTTTTTAGAACCGATAAGAACCGGGAACCGCACTCTAAAAAGCTTTTAAATGCTTCAGAATAAAGTTTTAAAACAACCTGATCGGTTCAGACCGAACCGATAAACAAGTTCCACACAGAAATAAACCTGTCTATTACTTACAATACAATAGACAGAGCTTGAACCGATCAGTTTGCAGTTAAAATAATAATAATTACGGTTGAATTTAACCTAGAAAAACTCTTTTAAACCGAGAAATGAACCGAGCAGTAAGAGGAATCTCCGGAGAGACTGTTCATTGAGGCGGAGTAAAGAATCTGACAGTTTCAGTTTGAAATCTTCCAGACAGATCTTTTCTAACCGAGCTCGTGCTCTAAGTTCTATGCCTGGCATGGAAGTTAACTCTTTCACCTCCGGAGCAGTTCTAATGGTGGGACAAACTGCAGTTGTCATAATATAGCAAGACTTCATGTTGTTTGAACCTTCCCTTCCCAATCGAGGAGAAAGGCATCCAGGGGGACTGAGCCCAACACTGGGGGCCTGCAACAAAAAAGTGGAAGTTGATGACTGTCTGGGGCTGCAAAAAGATCTATCTGAGGGGTGCCCCATCTGGCAAAAACTATCCCCAGTACTCTGGGATCCAGTGACCATTCATGATGGCCCTGGGAAATCCTGCTGAGAGCATCTTCCAGGACATTGTCCTTGCCTGGGAGGTGAACTGCTATGAGGGAAGTGTTCAGGGAATAAGCCAGAGACCACAACTTCACTGCCTCGGTGCACACGGCCGAAGACCGAGTGCCCCCTTGTTTGTTGATGTACCACATTGTAGTGGTGTTGTCTGTTCTGACCTGTACCACTTTGTTCTGAACAGATGCAGAAAAAACCTGAAGTGCTAGAAAAACAGCTCTGAGATCCAACAGATTGATGTGGAACAGAGATTCCTGAGGGGACCACAATCCCTGGGTGGAGAGGACACCCATATGAGCTCCCCATCCCAAAAGGAACGCATCTGTAGTAAGGGTCAAGGAGTGAGATAGAGGGATGAAAGGACAGGTTTCGAATTGCTGGGATCAACTTGGATAGGGGATCTCTTCTTTGAGACCAAAAGGCTCTCAAATGGAACTGAATGTCCCTCATCTGAAATCTTGCTCCTTGCTCTACAGCTGTGGAAGCAGCCATGTGTCCTAGGAGCTGTAGAAAATGCCTTGCTGGTCGAGAGACCTGCAGGGTGATGGAGGAGGCCAGGCCACCGGGTCCTTACCCTTCTAGGGAAGGAAGGCTCTGGCCTGCTTTGTGTCCAGTTCTCGCCTATAAAGGTGAGTACCTGGACAGGTTCTAGAACTGACTTTGGAAGATTGAGAAGAAAGCCTAGAGAGGTAAGCAGCTGCTGGGTAACCTGCAGGTGTGATTTGACCTGGTCTGGAGACTGACCCACAATGAGCCAGTCATCTAGGTAGGGAAAGATGGCAATCTTTTGCCTTCTTAAATGAGCAACTGCTACCGCCAGGCATTTTGTGAATACCCTTGGGGCAGAGTTAAGGCCGAAGAGCATTGCTCTGAACTGATAATGGCCTGAGGGCAGTTTGAATCTGAGGTACTTTCAGTGGGAGCTTCTGATAAGAACATGGAAGTAGGCATCCTTGAGGTCCAGGGAAGCTAGCCAGTCCCCTGGCCTTAGGGAGGGTAAAATCATTCCCAGAGTCACCGTTTTGAATTTTGGTTTTAAAAGGTGCTTGTTCAGATATCTTAGGTCCAGGATGGGCCACTTCATTCTCAGTCTTTTTGGGTAAGGAGTACCTGGAGTACAGACCCTTGCCCTGGTGTAGGGAGAAACCCTTTCTACAGCTCTGAGAGCCAGGAGGGTTGAGACTTCTGTTTCCAAAGCAAGAGTCTCTAGAGGATTTGCAGGTGGAAAAGATCTGATTCTCATCTTTGGAAATTTTTTGAAGCTGAGAACCAGACCTTGGCTTACTACTTCCAGGACCCACTTGTCTGATGTTAAAGACTCCCAGTCCTGGACGAAGTAAGCCAGCCTGCCCCCTACAGGTAATGGAGAATCGTCCCTGGGCATCCCATCAGGGTGCCTGTTTGGCAGGGGCTTTAGGCTGAGGGGTGAGAGCAGGCCTGCTTGTACCCCGTCTGCCTCTCCCTCTGAAGAACCCCCTCTGAGCGTAAGCTGAAGAGGAGGCCTGGGTTTGGTAAAAAGGCCTGTGAAAAGGCCTGCCTCTACCCCCTGTGGGGCTGCCTCTGAGGAGTGGCTTGCCGTTCCTTGGCTTGTGCACTCCTATAAGTGGTTCTATATTCATCCATTTTCTTCATATAATTCTCTGTCTGCTCCCCAAACAGAGAATTTCCCACCACAGGAAAATCCATGGCCTTAGTCTGGGTATCCTGTGACAGACTAGTACACCTGAGTCAAGCCAATCTACGAAAAGCCACAGATGTAGCCATGACTCTAGAGGATACATCATTAGAATCCACTGCAGCACGGAATTGCACCTTAGATGCCTCAATACCATCAGCAGCCACCTGTTCCAGCTCCTTGGCAAGCTGGCGAGGGTCCTGTTTGGCTAAAGCCATGACAGTATCCCATCTAGATTTTTGGTATCTTGCAACATAAGCCATATAATTTGCTTGTCTGAGTCCCAAGGACGCTGCCATGTATTGTTTTTTAGCCATGGCATCAATCTTCCTGGAGTCCTTGTCAGGAGGATGTGAAGCCAGGGGAATATTAGCCTTATCACAGGCTGCAGCCTGAACTACCCCAACATGGCTGCATTGCTGTGAAATAAATTCTGTTTCAGGACCTGACAAAGTGTACCTCCTGTCCATCTTTTTATCCACAGGAAGCACAGAATTAGGAGCTTTTAAAATTTTTATTGTTTGTTTCCTAAAGGATTTATGTAAAGGAATAGACAATCTCCTGGACTCTGGGATATCCATCATCTCCACAAAGTCAGGCTCCTCTTGCTCATCCACAGCTTCCTCCAAAGGGAGCTGGAGGGTTTCAGCAACTTTTTTATAAAACAGAAAATGAGAAGGGGACTCAGAAAGCCTAGGGGGAGACTCTCCTAAAGGTCTGTCTGGGGAGATGTCCGGTTCATTGGGCACATCCAGACTTTCAAAATCACATTCACACTGTTCATAATCATCATCCTCCTCCGGTTCATAAAACTCTTCTATATCATATTCTTGAACCGTGGAACCAGCCGAACCGACCTTTGCCAGATAGTGGCCGGTTCCGGACGGAGTTGAGAAGCGACTGGACAATTTGGATCACTTTGGCTATCTCTGCAGCAGTTGGAGAAGGAATTTTTGACTCCACACCTGCTGATTTTCTAGTTCTCTTTGCTGGAACTGGCTCCTCTGAGTCAGCTTTTCGTTTGCCCAAGGAAGTCTCGCTGGTCAGAGGGCACTCCTCTAGTTCGGTTGGCACCGAACCGGCTGGCTCATCCGGTCAGCGGACTTTTGGCTCTCCTTCCCTGAGCCTACCAACCTCTTTATCTAGGTAGCTGCAGGGAAATTCTTGCAAATCTGGCAGTCTGCATTGAGGTGGTCAAACCCCAGACAATAAACACATGTGTGTGGGTCAGCCTTGGCAAAGGCTTCCCCACAGACACTACAATGTTGAAACCCAGTGGGCCGGGTTTTCTTTTGGGTTTCTCAGACATAATGCCAGCCTAACCAAAACGTGCCCTTTTCTGGCAAATGCCACGCAAGACACCCTTATCGTGTTCCCAACCGTGTCACGGGTCGTGGTTAAAAACCGTAATGAGATCCGTTTTTTTTAGAACCAATAAGAACCGAGAACCGCACTCTAAATAGCTTTAAATAATTTAGAAAAAAAAGTTTTAAAACAACCTGATCGGTTCAAACCGAACCGATAAACATTTACAAGTTCCACACAGAAATAAACCTGTCTATTATTTACAATACCACAGACAGAGCTTGAACCGATCGGTTTGCAGTTAAAATAATAATAATCGCGGTTGAATTTAACCGAGAAAAACACTTTAAAACCGAGAAAAGAACCGAGCAGTAGGAGGAATCTCCGGAGCGACTGTTCAGTGAGGCGGAGTAAAGAATCTGACAGTTTCAGTTTGAAATGACCTAGACATAGCTTTTCTAACTGAGCTCGCGCTCCAAGTTCCATGCATGGCATGGAAGTTAACTCTTTCACCTCCGGAGCAGTTCTAAGGCTGGGACAAACTGCAATTGTCATAATATAGCAAGACTTCATGTTGTTTGAAAAAGGAACTGAAGCGGTTGGAGGGTCGACGCTGAGACAGTTATTGCCACATGAGCCGAGGCTCACAACACCGCCCCTCATGGCTCCATCTCCAGTGCCGGCCTTCTTGCAAAAAAGTTTGCTCCCGCTGGGTCCTAGTGCCTCCGGCGTAGTTCCCATCAGTGTGAATGAGTGGTGGAGACTTTATGTCCAGGAAGAGCATCACTTATACAATTCACTTAGAAAAATAGAATATTTTGATGTTTCAAGACCATGGCAAGCCAGGAGATAGACTCAGAGAGAGGTGGGTTAAGGGACCAGTCTGCTTAATAAAGCCAGAGAGAGGTTGGGGGGGGGGAAGAGATTGGGTACTCTACCTGAAGACTATAGCTATTTAAAAGTATGGAGAAAGGAAGGAAGGTAGTGTATTTATTAATAAGAAAAGTATGTCAGTTTGTAGAAGACTGTAAATAATTATATGGTTTATAATTTGGTTGTAAAAGTTATAATTAGTATAAACACATTTATTGAGTTGGAATGTACTAAGGAATCGAATGCCAACCAGCGATTTTATTTTGTGACCGTTTTCTCTACAATATTTTGTTATTTGTAAAACTTCCTTATTTGGGCTGAGATCTTACCTCATTATTCTTAATGCGCTTGGGAAAGAAACATTGAATCACTGCACCGGACTGTAACCATCTTGAGAGGTCTTTGGACTCGGTGCAATAATGATCCCTATCTAAGCTCCGTCAAGGACTGATCACAAAGACGGCAATGAGAGTAACTTTGTTTCTTTTATTTTTTATCTGTGAGCTGGTACTGTATAACAATGAACAGTTATGTATGAGATTTATGGAATATTTGGTTATATCCGAAATTTCAGATGTTTATTCTAACAAATAAAAGATACATGAGTTAAAACACAGGTCACGAGTATCAGCTTTAGCTAAACTACTTGGGCAGTTCAAGCAATTTTTAAAACCTGTGGGTCCAGTCTTTTTCTCAGGGGTTTCTAACATGCCCAATAAACAGAAAGCACTTAAATAGAATGTTGAACCATTCAAAAGTAAGGTCCAACGGTCGGTTCCCTCGCGGTAAGAATCGCAACTTTTCTGAGGTAAAATTTAAATGAAAACCGTCGCTTCTCCGATGAAAAAGGGAACCACGATCAAAATACACAAAACCCTACTAAAGGAACCACAGAAATACTAAAAGCGGTGATAAACTTAATAAAAAATAAAGAAAAAGGAACCATGAGGAACTCATGGAATCAGAGAGAAACGCTGCTCCGGAACACAAGGAACCGCTAAAATTAACAAAAATACTCAGCATACTCAAAATAAGTACAAAATTAAATAATAGCTACCAGTCTTGAAGAAGACAAATTTTTTTCTAGTCAGGAAAGAGAGCACCTCAAAGGAAGTGTTGCTCAGTCCAGCAGAGAAAAAATTCTGAAGCCTCCCTCCCTCTCACTACTCAGCACATTCCATAGCTTCAAGCTGATTGGCTAATTCATAAATCTTATTACCATACATGCCACTTCCAGAGCAGTGCTAGCTATCCAGCTGACTGCAATAGTTACTGATGCTAAAGGACCCCTGGGGTAAGAACAGTTTTTTTTTGTTTACCCTTGAATAAAGTTTTATTCAGTAAAAACATTGTGTGGCTTCTTCATTGTATAGTATTGCCTGTCAGATCAAGTACTCGCGCTACTTGACACTTGCATACAGTGCTTGAGACTGCTCTCCCCATAGGTGTTGTTCGTCGTACACAGTGTTTCATTTTGTTCAGTATCTCTTCATGAATTTCTATCAGAATAGCAGGTAAGAAAAAGTTACTTACCACAGTAATTTTGATTCTCCCAGGGGATACTCCAACGTTCATAACTCTTATGCAGTGTGCCTTTAAGCCAGATCTGCCTGGAGATGGAACGTTAAGCAAATGCTAGAATCATTGGCTCGTGCCACATTTTCAGATGCTGCCACCTATCAACTGCTTACATTCTAACAATCAAATTTCGTAGATGCCTGACAAGACAGGGCCCAGAGGAATTAACAATTATCCTATAATAATAATAAATAACAATAAAACACCCATAAAGTACCTCCCACTGGAGGAGAAAAAAGCATTAACCAGAACAACCCCCAGTGTCAGAATCACCTGAAGAGGGGAGAAAAAGAACAATTGAATAAAGTTTCAAATATGAAAGCCAGGGTGTGGCATACTTATCCTGATATTACAGTATGGAGTGCAGAGGCCACTGGTTCTAGCAGGGGAATCAGGGTGGGAGAGTTATGAATATTGGAGTATCCCCTGGGAAAAACAAGATTACTGTGGTAAGTAACTTTTTCTTCTCCCCCCAGGAATACTCCAATATTCCTAACTCTTATGCAGACTATGAATCAGTACCTTTGGAGGTGGGTAGAGAACCTATTTTGGAAACAAGCTCCGCAGGACAGCTGTGTCAAACCTGGCATCACCTCTAGCCTGTAAATCCAGGCTATAATCTTTAGTAAAGGTGAGAACTGTTCTCCAGGCAGCTGCTTTACAGATATCCACCACAGGGACATCATTGGAAACTGCCATAGTAGCAGCTGTACCCCTTGGAGTGGGCTCTCAGCCTTGCTGGTGCCACCTTACCAGCTTTTCAGTAGCAAAACTGTATACACTGAACTACCTAGTCTTCATTGTATTATGTATAAGACAAGGCCTCCCTGAGGCGGCTTACTACCAACTCATATCATGTATTGCTTTAGCTACCAATTGTATACGTCTTAAAGGTAAATATGTCGATAGCTCTGCCCTGTTTTAGCTACCAAATGTATAGGCATTAACCAGTGCTCATGGTACTTATACTCTGCATTTGATTGCTCACCCACGTTTATTCTAGGTATGTACTGTATGAATGTCTATGTTTTATTCTGACGCGGAGCCTTTGGAAACAAGCCTATGACTCAAAGGGTTGTAATTCCAATTTCCTAAATAAATAAATAAATGGACCTCTTAGATGCTGGGTTTCCTTTTCCCGCATCCCCATAGGACAGGAATAGCTGTTTCCTTTCCTGTCAGTGGTACTTAGTGGCTGTCAAACAGTAGCTGAGAGCTCTGTTGATATCAAGGCTGTGCAACCTACGCTCACCAGAGGATGAGTGTTCAGTTAAGAACACGGGTAAAGTGATGGATTATTTCAGATGAAAATCTGAGACCACTTTTGGGAGAAATTTTCTGTTAGTTCGCAGAACCACCTTATCCCTGAGAAAGGAAATGTAGTCATGTTCAATACATAGGGCCTAAAGTTCACTAACGTCTGGCTGAAGTGATGGCCACTAAAATACTGCTTTCCATGTAACATATTTTAATGGAGAGCCGAAGACATGGGTTCAGAAGGGGACCCATGAGCTTGGCAATACAAATGTTTAGGTCCCAGGCTGTCACTGGTTCCCTGATTGGGGTAGGGTGCAGATGGGACAGGCCTTTAAAAAACTTTTGAAATTGGAATTTGATGCCATAGGTAGCTTCCCAGCTGAAGTGTAAGCAGAGCGGAAGCTAAGTGAAGTTTCAGGGTAGTGGGCTGCAAGCCTAATGAATGCAGATAAACAAGATAGTCGGAGCACATTTGGCACGCTTGCCTGGACTGGGACTATGTGCCCTGTGGAACACCAGATAGAAAAACCTTTTCCATTTTGCTGCATAGGTCTTCTTGGTGGAAGGTTTAATGTAGCCCTTAAAATGTCTAAGACCCCTTCAGAGAGATGCAAGCTCACATACTCTAAGTCTTCAAGAGCCATGCCTTGAGTCTGAGTGACTTGAGGTTTGGTATAGGAGCCTTCCCTGATTAATTTGGAGACCAACTGGTTGTGCCTCCTGGAGAGGTATATTGGTTTGGCCACTGACATGGAGGGCAGCAGGGAGTACCATGGCTGTCTGGCCCAGTCTGGGGCTATCAAGATCTTAGTTGCTGGCTGAAGCCTGAGCTTAAGTAGCACTCTGTACACTAATGGGAATGGAGGGAAGGCATACAGATACCTCCCTTACCAGTCCAGAATCAGAGCATCCAGGGGTACTGTGCCCATAGCTGGAGGTCTGCAACAATACTGTGGAAGGTGGTGGCTCTTGTGAGATGCAAAGATATCTATCTCTGGAGTAACCCACCTTTTGAAAATCACTTCCACCACCTGCCTGTTTAAGGTCCATTTGTGATGGGCCTGGCTGATTCATAGAAACACAGAAACATAGACTTTGACGGCAGATAAGGACCACTTAGCCCACCCAGTCTGCCCATTTCCCTACCCACTGGGTAAGTTGCAGATTCTAGTTAACCAACAGCCTACTTCCTGCAGGCCCCCACTATAATTGCCTTGTCTGTCCCATGCATGTTTGAATTCCCCCACTGTTTTAGACCCCACAACCTCTCCAGGAAGATGGTTCCATGTGCCCACCACCTCTCCATGAAAAATAATTTCTCACATTACCCCTGAGCCGTCCCCCTCCAACTTTAAATTGTGCCCTTGTTCTTACACATCTCTTTTTCTGAAAGATGCTACCCTCCTGGACTTTGTTGATTCCCTTGAGGTACTTAAAAGTTTCTATCATGTCCCCCATCCCTCCTTTCATCAAGGGTATACATATTAAGCTCTCTCAGTCTCTCTTCAAATGGTTTCTGATGTAGACCCTGCGCCATTTTAGTTGCCCTCCTCTGGACTGCTTCCATCCTGTCTATGTCCTTGCATAGATGAGGTCTCCAAAACTTCACGCAGTACTCCAGATGGGGTCTCACCAACTGTCTGTACAGAGGGATAACCACTTCCTTTTTTACTTGTGATGCCCTTCCCTATGCATCCCAGTATCCCCTTGGCTCTCCTTACTGACTTCTCACATTGCTTACCCACCTTTGGGTCATCTGATATGACTACACCCAGATCCCTTTCCATTATTGTTGTCGTTAGTACCTCCCCTGCTATTGTATACTCTTCTCCTGGATTTTTATTTCCCAGGTGCATTACTCTGCACTTCTTTGCATTGAATCTAAGTTGTCATGTGTCTGACCATTCCTCCAACCTTGCCAAGTCCCTTCTCATCCTTTCTACCCCCCCCCCCCGTGTATCAACTCTGTTACAGATCTTTGTGCCATCTGCAAAGAGGCATACTTTTCCTTCCAGACCCTCTGCAATGTCACCTATAAAGACGTTAAAGAGGACTGGACCCAGTACTGAGCCCTGAGGTACACCACTAGTAACCCCCCTTTCTTCAGAATGTGTTCCATTCACTATTACCTTCTGTATCCTGTTGTGCAGCCAGTTTGCTACCCAGGCTACCACCCTGGGACCCACTCCCAGGCTGGCTAACTTGATTATTAATCTTTTGTGTGGGACTGTGTCAAATGCCTTGCTAAAGTCTAGGTAGGCCATATCCACAGCCCCTCCCTGGTCTATTACTTTGGTCACCCAGTCAAAGAAATTGATTAGATTCGTCTGACATGACCTTCCTGCTGTGAATCCATGCTGCTTTGGGTCCTGTGCCCTGCTGGCCTCTAGGTACTGAACAATTCTTTCTTTCAAAAGTGATTCCATCATTTTCCCCACCACTGAGGTCAAACTAACAGGTCTCTAGTTTCCTGCTTCTGCCTTGCTTCCACTTTGCCCTCCTCCAGTCCTCAGGTACCACCCCATCTTCCCATGATTTGTTAAAAGTGTGGTTATTGGTGTCACTAGGTCCTCCCTTTAACTCTTTTAGAATTCTAGGGTGAATCCCGTCAGGCCCCATTGCTTTGTTCACCTTGAGTTTTAGGATTCAACTCAAGGCATCTGCTAGGATATTATCCTTGCCTGGCAGATGAACGGCCTGAAGAGAAACTTCTAGGGAGTAAGCCAGAGTCCAAATTCCCATGGCTTCTGTGCAGAAAGAATTGAACCTTGTCCCGCCCTACTTGTTTATGTAATACATGGTGGTGGTATTGTCTGTTCTGACTCGTACCACCTTTCCCTGGGCAGTGGGGTAAAGGCTTGTAGAGGCAGGAACACTGCCCTGAGCTCTAGCAGATTTATGTGCTGGAGGGACTCTGCACTTGATCAAGTGCCCTGTGTAGTATGCTCGCCTATGTAGGCACTCCATCCCAGTAGTGATGCATCTGTTGTTAGGATCACTGAAGGAGGCTCTTTCTAGAAAGGGACCCCCTTCCTGGGGTTGGCTTCTTCTTTCCACCACTGAACAGCCAAGATTAATGTTTTTGTTACTGGGACCAACTCTGAGAGAAAATCTTTTCTCTGAGACCAATGAGTCCTTAGGTGGAACTGAATGTCTCTCATCTGAAACCTGGAACCCAGAACTGTGCCAGTGGCAGCTGCCATGTGGCCCAGCAGCTGAAGAAACTATTGTGCAGTTTTTGGCTTGTTCAGGCTGAACGAGTGCTTTTTACCCTGTCCAGGGGTAGGTAAGCTCTGCCCTCTGGTATTTAATTCTAGTCCTATGAACTGCAGAACTTGTGCAGGTAGAAGGCATGACTTTTGAGATTTATGAGAAACCCCAAAGACTCTAGAAGTTGTTGGGTGACTTGTAGTTGTTCTTTTAGCTGTTGTGGTGACTTTCCTACCACCAGCCAATCATCCAGATAGGGAACATTGTGGCACCTTGCCTTCGAGGTCTGCCACAACATGCCAGGCAAAGTTTCAGAACACCTTGAGCTGAAGTGAGACCGAATGGCGGGCTGAAAACTGATAATGACCTGAAGGGAGTCTGAATCTGAGGTACTTTCTGTGAGACTCTCTTATGGGGATGTGGAAATAAGCATCTTTTAGGTCCTGAGATGCCAGCCAATCTCCTTTTTGGAGGCCTGGCAAAGTCAGTGCCACAGTTACCATTTTGGTTTTGTTAAGTGCCTGTTTAGGACCCTTAGGTCTAATATAGGCTGCCACTCCCCATTTTTCTTTGTTGTGAGGAAGTATCTTGAGTAAAGCCCCTTTCCTCTGTGCTGTGGAGGCACTGGTTCCACTGCTTTTGACAGCAGTAGGTTTTGAACTTTCTTTTCCAACAGCTTTTCTTCCATGATGGAGGCTGGTTTGGTAACTCTTGTTCTTAGAGAGGGAAGGGATTTGAAGCTTAAGGACAAGCCCTGACTCACTACTACCAGGACGCACTTGTCTGTGGTGATCTTTTTCCAAGCCTGGAAATAGTGAGTCAGCCTGTCCTCTACTGGAGGTGGGGAGGCGGCCTGGGAGGATTTGTCAGGGGTCCTGCTTTGCCTGGGGCTGAAAGTGGTAACCACGCCTGGAACCCCTTCTGCTCCTTCCTTTGAAAAACCCTTGTTGAGGGTACCGAGGAACTTGGGATACGGCCACGGCCTGATAAAAAGGCCTGGAATGGAATTGTCTGCCCCTGCCTCTCCTACCGTAAGGTCTTGAGGATGGGGAAACCTTCTCTTTGGCTGAGTTACTCTGGTAGGTGGCCTTGTACTCATCCACGTTTCTTATGTATGCCTCTGTGTGACTTCCAGAAAAGGAAGTTACCCTCCACTGAAAAATCCAGAGTTTTGTTTTGTGTGTCCTGAGTAAGGTTTGTGGCGCTCAACCAAGCAAACAGGAAAGTTACGTACCTACCGTAATTCTTGATCTTCTTGACGAGTCTCCACCACTCATTCACACTAGTGGGATTAGCGCCCGGAGGCACTAAGACCCATTGGGAACAAACTTTTGCTGGAGGGTCGGTAGCGAGAGGCGCCCTTGAGACAGGCGCCCTGAGCAGCTGTTTCGGCGTAATGACCATCTCGGCGACGTAATCTCCAACCGCCTAGTACCTTTTTTACCAAGGAGGTGCAGAACTAACGTAGAGTAAACCTAACATTAAAAATGGACATAAGATAGTCCGTATAGACCCGTGTAAGAAGGGTCAGCAAAAGAATTCCTCACGGCCTAAAGATTTGAGAGAGTGAAGACCAATACAGCGGTGAGCTCGGGATGGAGGGTAGGCGAGTGAATGAGTGGTGGACTCGTCCAAGAAGATCAAGAATTACGGTAGGTACGTAATTTTCCTATCTTCCTGGACATAAGTCTCACCACTCATTCACACTAGTGGGAAGAGTACCAAGCTGATAATCCCCAAAAGGCGGCAAGAGAGCCAGAGCTCACGCTGTCTAAGATAGAAGCCCATTAAGGATAGTTCTGCCGCATGCGGAATGTCGCTTCAGCATGAACATCCAGTGCATAGTGCTTAACGAAGGTATGCACTGAGCTCCAGGTGGCGGCATTGCATATATCTGCAATTGGAACATTGCGAATTTCCGCTAGGGATGCCGCGATCGCCCTAGTAGAGTGAGCGTACACTCTACCTTCTAATTTAACTTGAGCCATGGAATAGCAATGACGAAGGCATGCCACTAACCATGAAGAGATGCATCTAATAGCGACAGGTTGACCCAGCCGGGTGTCGCTGAAAGAAACGAACAGTTGCTGAGTCTTTGTGAACATCCTTGGTTCTATCTAAATAGAACTCAAGTCTCTTAACATCCAAGGAATGAAGAGCTCGTTCCCCTTCATTTTGGAAATTAGCGAAGTACGGGGAAGTACCAGAGGTTGGTTTAGATGGAATTCTGACACAACCTGGGAAGAAATTTAGGATGAGTACGGAGAACTACCTTGTCTTTATGGAATACAGTATACGGAGGGTCCGTAACCAGAGCATGTATCTCAGAGACCCTGCGGGCTGAGGTAATGGCCACCAGGAAGGCAGTCTTCCAGGTAAGAAATTTTATCTCACAGGTAGCTAAGGGTCTGAAAGGCTTCCGAGTGAGCATGTCCAACACCAGGTTAATGTCCCAGGCTGCAACTGGACGCTAACAGGGGTCTGGTATGGAGAATCCCTTTAAGAAATCTCTTCACCATAGGTAACTGAGCCAGAGTTAAGGAAGAAACCGGCTCATGGAAGCTGAGATGGCACTAAGGTGAACTTTTAACTGTGGAGTACTGAAGACCTAAGTTTGACAGGTCCAAAAGATACTCCAGAACCCTGCCAGGAGGACAGGAAAAGGATTCCAAGAGGATTTTGCACACCAGAGAGAAAACGCTTCCATTTGGAAGCGTGATGCTGGTGGTCAGCCTCGAGCAGCCAGAAGGATGTCTGAGACTCTACGAGAGACGTTGAACCGATTCACTTTATCTCTTCAGGAGCCAAGCATGAAGGTGAAGTGATTTCAGGTTGATGGACCAACTAACCCTGAGTCAAAAGACTGATTTGCAAAGGAAGTGGTCTCGAGAGGCTGCCAACATACTGTTGAGTAGAGGAAACCATAGTTGCCGAGGTCGGGAAGGAGCAATGAGAATCATCTTGGTCCCCTGAGACTCCTGAACTTGAGGAGTACTCTCTGGATTAGAGGAAGCGGTGGAAAGGCGTAAGAAAGCGTTTTGTCCACCGCAGCCTGAACGATCCTGACAGAAAATGCCAGGCCCTGATTTCTGGAGCAGAAGAGAGGCAGTTTTGTGTGAGTGGGATGCAAAAGGTCCAGGTCTGGAGTCCCCACTCTTTGAACAGGGACCGAGCTACGGCTGGATCGAGAGACCACTGTGAGGGTCTGCCTCCGTTCTGCTGAGGTGATCTGCTAGGTCGCTTTGTATACCTGGCAGATAAACCGCTTGAATCAGAGACTTGTGCTCCAAGCACCACTCCCACACCCTCATTGCTTCCTGCAAAGGGGATAAGAATGAGCACCGCTTGCTTGTTGATGTAATAATCACTGCTTTGTTGTCCGCTTGAAGGAGAATGTTCTTGTGACAAAGGACATCCTTCAGAGCTCGGATTGCATAGAGGACCACCTCATCTCCAGGACATTTATGAGATGAGTTTGAACTGAGTCCATACACCTTGAGTGTGAGGGAGGGACAGTGAGCTCCCCATCCCATTAGCGGTGCGTCTGTGGTGATGGAGATCCGATGATCCGGGGAGCAAAGGGAATCCTTCCAGAGATTGCTCTCTTGAGACCACCAGGTGAGAGACCTACTAAGGGCCCGCCACCTTGATGGGATAAGACTGGGGTGAGAGGTCGGGGACCACTGAGTGGAGAGCATCCATTGGGTGGTTCTCATGTGCAGTCGGGCCAGAGGGACAGTGAAGACCGAGGACGCTATGAGACCCAACATGTCGCATCGAGAGAGCTGTAAATCATTGGTTCTCCTGATGTAACGGGCCATCTCAAGGATGTCGAGTCTTCTGTCCTCTGGAAGGAAAGCCTTCGCTGAAGAGGTGTCTAGAAGCGCCCCATGAAAAGGAGCTCTGGGAGGCTGCAGTTGAGATTTTTCAAATTCAGCAGAACTCCTATGGACGTGAGAAGACGAGAAGTCGCTTGTACGGCTTCCAAAGTCCCTTGGCCAGAAGGGGCTTGCTAGAAGCCAATCGTCCAGGTAGGGAAACACCTGAGTCCGGACTTTTCCTGAGATGCGCCAGAGAACTGCACAACACTTTGTAAAAACTCGCGCCAAAGATAACCCAAAGGGCAGGACCCTGAACTGATAATGCTGACCCAAAGCTACAAACCTGAGGAACTTATGTGGGTCGTGGACGGGGATATGCTGGTAAGCATCCTGCATATCCAGAGAGGCCAGCCAGTCGTGCTGATGCAGCAAGGGTAACAGGGTACCTAGGGAAATCATCTTGAATTTCTCCCTGGGGAGGAATTTGTTTAACTTTCTGAGGTCTAGAATGGGGCGCATCCCCCCAGATTTCTTTGGAACCAGAAAGTAATGGGAGTAGAACCTGTGTTTCGCAGATGCGGGGCACCAGTTCTATTGTTCTGTTGTTCAGAAGGCCCTAGATCTCCGCGTGAGGAGGTCTGACTGAGAGTCGACAACCTGGGTTGTCTGCCTGGGAGGACAATCGGGGTTTCCAAGAAATTGAGAGAATAACCTCGCGAATTATCCGAAGGACCCATTTGTCCGGTTATGGACTTCACTGGTTGTAGAAGTACATCAGACGACCTCCACTGGAGGAGAAAGTTCCACCCGGGCAGAGTGGATGGAACTTGGGCCAACGACTATAAGGTAGCGCTGGGAGCTTTAGGCCCCAGCTTGCTTGCCGCGCTCTTCTTTGAGGTTGGGCAGGTTGGCTTTTATTGAAGCTTCCCTGCCTCTGCCTCGAAGGACTGACGACTCATGAAACTGACGTCTGTTCACATGCCTCGAGAGGGGTAGGCGAGATCTGGCCAACTTAATGGCCGATCTAGTCTCCTGAGTGGCCTCTAAGGCTTGCTCCACCTGAGGGCCAAAAAGAAAGGAGCCATCAAAAGGCAGCGCCATCACCTGCTGCTGAGCATCATTTGTGAAGCCAGAAGCACGCAGCCAGGAATGGCGCCGAGTACAAACCTCGCGGGCTGCTGAGTGAGAAGCAGTGTCGAAGTTCCCATGGCGGCTTTGACCTGTTGGTTATTGACTCAATACCTCTAATAACGGTCAGAAGAAGCTCTGACTTGGAATCCGAATCTGGAAGAGCTTCAACCATTCTTTTCATAGAGTGCCACAGGATATACTCATACTGAGAAAAATAGCCTTGATAACTGGCAACACGCATACTTAGAGTGAGGCAGCAAAGACTCTCTTACCTAATGTATCAATTTACGAGACTCTTTGTTAATAGGTCGAGCTGTAGTAGTTTGAGGAAGAATGACCTTGTCATTCTCTGCCAGACTACAATAGGATCCGCAGGCTTGGGATGCCAAATGGGACGATCCTGGGAGCTGAATACTTTTATCAATGGATTTAGCCACTGAGGGAATAAGAGCAGGATTATTCCATACCATTTGAGACAGCGCCTCAAGGAAGGCTGGATCGGAGGAGTCAAATCCAGGGATCTCCAAGCATGAAGATACTGGAGTCTTAATATCTTCCCAGGATCGATGTCTGTAGTCTGAGAGAAAGAGGGATCCCAGGTTCTTCAACAGAGACTTAAAGGACAGGTCCTCGACCACAGGCTCTGTAGCAAAGAAAGATCCTGTTTCTCCACTTCATCACCCAACCAAGGTCTGGGTCGGCTTCAACATCATCTCCTGATGGTCCAGAAAGGACTGTTTGGACAGGAAAGGAGTGAAAATTAGGAGAGGAGGAAATAGCAGAAAAACAAGGAGAGACCCCAAGGGCTGCCGGCGCCGAGACGGCAAAACGGGCTGAAGACGGCACTGAGGAGGGCGACCGGGCGCAAGAGGCACGCCGCCCCTGCGCCTCGCAGCGCTGCGACGACAACGCAGCACGGCGCCCGCCGACGCCGTGGAACGCGCCACCCTATCCAACGGCACCACTGGCGGCATCATGAGACCACGGCACTGGCGACAGCGCCCGCAAGACCCAGCGGCACCGAAAACGGGCGCTGACAAGCCAACAGACCGCGCGGAAGGCGCTGAAAAGCCCCAGGAACCTGGAAGCTAGAGAAGGAAAAAAACAGGAGATAAGGGCATCGGTGAGGCCCTGCGCCGCAGCCATGTGAGGGGGAAACACCTAAGCATGGAGTCGCTGCACCGAAGAAGGTGCCACGCACTCAGGAAGGTCCAACCGCCCTACCTGATCACGGAGGGCCCGAGGCCCGAGGCAACCGAGCCAGGCAGAAGAACCAACCTCCGAGCCCATTGCTCCATAAGAGCGCCCACTGATGAAACTGCTCATCTGGAGTCCTACCTATAGGCGGGAGGGACTCCGTGTCGAGGACGACGATTACCGAGTCGGCGACTCAAGAAGGAGACCGCAACTAGCAACGATAACCGAGGCCGACGCTGAGATACCACGAGGGCGAATCCGGGTGATGCCTTCTTTTGACCTGTGGGTCAAGAAGAGTCGAGGTCGAACGGTGCCGAGAATGCGACTGCTTATTTTTATGCCGGGCGGGGACCGCCATCCCCCGGCATCAGACTGACCGTTGTCGGAACCTCGCTGAGGAGAAGGAGGCTGACCGACCCAGCCCGCTGACTGAACAGCTTTACACGAAGTCTCCCTACCGCACCTGACCTGCTCATGGTCGATCTCCGGCCCAGTAGGCCGAGACTTTTCAAGTAAAATTTAATATTAGAAAATTTAACGAAAATATAATAAAATTAAGCGATACTACTTATCGTGGATAAAGTTACAAAAACAAACTGAAAACTATGCTAGTTTGAGTTTGACTCGACAGGCGAGCGACGTCATCACTGAAGCGCACTCGACGGCGGGAAAAAGGAACTGAAGCGGTTGGAGGGTCATGTGAAGAGATGGTCATACCGCTGAGCCGCTGCTCATGGCGCCGTGTCTCGCAGCGCTGCTTCCTCGACGAACTTCCAGCAAAAGTTTGCTCCCATGGGTCTTAGTGCCTCCGCGCTAATCCCACTAGGTGTGAATGAGTGGTGGAGACTTGTGTCCAGGAAGATCTCCTCTGGGCAACTGTATTGGCCATCCACCTGGTAGCAGTGTCGTTGGTGTCTGCTGCCATTTGAAACTGGTATTTGGCAGCTTCCAGGCCAAATCTGGCAGTTTCAGCCAAGTCTACTGAGAGGCTACAGGGTGATTTATCAGCCATAGCCAAAACACACTGCCAGAGGACTTCTGATATTGGGCCAAATAGGCCTGAAAGTTAGCCTGCCTGATGGCCAAAGAAGCAGATAAATAGCCTTTTGGACTTGCTATAAATTTTTCGCGAGTCCTTCTCTGGGGCGTGAGAGGCCAGAGGGACTTTTGCCTTATCGCGTACTACAGCTTGCATCACCCCCTGGTGGTCAGGATGTGAAAATAAAAATTCAGCCCCTTCCCTGTCAAGATGGTATTTTTTTTGTCCAGTCTTTAATCCAAAGGTGGAACAGACCCGGGTGTCTGGAGGAGCTTCATTGCATCCCTTTTAAAAAACGTATTTATTGGGAGCAATAACTTTTTGGTGGGTGTTAAACCCATCATTTCTAAATACTCAGCTTCCTTCTCATCTTCTATCACTTCGGTGGTAGAGATGTCTAAAACATCTACAATTTTCCTGACAAAGGAGATATTGATGAATAATCTTCAGAAGACCTGGGAAGAGAGCCAAACTCCTGCTCGGAGAGACTTCTGGTTCTATAGGCTCTCCTCGTCCTCCTCATATTACCCATAATACACTCTTTCCTGTAGAGATAACAGTGTAGAATCATGGTGGGGTCTGGACTAGGGGCTGCTTATCAGCAGGCAGCAGACCTTGCAAGGTTTGCGAAACTTTAAATGTCTGTGCAATTTCAAGAGGAGAAGGCATAGTAAATGACACATCAGAAGTCCCCTTAGGCTGACCAGCAGGGATTCAGTGTGTTTTGTTTCTTAGCCTTTTTACTGGAACCAGAGAGCTAGCCAGTTCAGCAGTCTTTTTGTACCCGTATCAGGGTAGAAGGAGTGGTTTCTGTGGTTTCATCGACAGCCACAGAGGGTATTGGCAGGTCAGAGACAGAGGGACCCTTTAGTGGAGGACTTTTTCTTAAGCCTTCCAAACGCTTCTCATACATTTTTTCTGGAAAGGTTTTACAGATTTCATAATCTGTCTTCAAATGATCATAGCCAAGGCAGACAACACAAGAAGTATGTTTGTCTGCCTTGGCAAATACTTCTCCACACTCTGAGCAGTTCTTGAAACCGGGTTCACCGGTCTTTTTCTTAGGTTTTTCTGACACTGTAATAAAAACCCAGAAAATAGCAACTGCAATAAATTTAAAACTGTTTTTACACAAAATATATTGGTTACGGTTGGTCCAGGAATCGATTGGAGAACCGATCAGAACCGGGAACCGATAGAAAAGGAACCGGGATTAGCGGTTCAGTAACCGATGATAGCAGTTACAAATGTAACCCCTAGATGGCGCTATCCCAGGGGCTACTACCCCTGCCTGATTTGCCACTAACAGGTTGAGGGGCCTGGATCCAATGGCGGGTGCCTCCACCCAGAGGTCAGGGTTTGCAATAGTTAAACTTACTTGGTCACAGCCCTCTGGGACACTGCAACCCCTTTCTTCCCACTAGTGGCCCACACAATATAGCAGAATTACCTTCACAGTATACACTTACCCCAAAGGCTGGTTCAGGCACCGGGACATCCTGTAAAATAAGATACAGTGCAACAATCACAGTACAGTACTTTAACATAGACAAATACCTCAGGCAGTATAACTTTGTTGAAACAAACAGCTCTGATTTATTTAGGGGGATATAACAAGGACAGGGGGAAATCAGGTTAATTAGCTTATCACTTTACTATCTACCTATGGCTCTGTGCACAGGCCTATCCCTACCAGTTACTGTCCCTGGGTACCCAGGCCCTAGTGGCTAGTCCAAACCGTGGCAGCTGGTAGGGGCCCTTTCACACAGAGAAAAGGAAAATTAAACAGTCAGCAGTACAGTAATTCCATTTGGATTTAATGTGGCAATTCAACAGGGGCGACCCCAATTAGTACTCACGACCTCCAAAGAAGATATGGTCCTTCAATGTCAGCAGGGCTACTTTTGATCTCCAAGACTCCTCACACATTTATATGGTAAAAAAAAAGCACTATACCAGGCAGGCTGCATCTGTATCCCAATCGCAATTACTGCACAATAACCAGGAGAACACACAGCAGATTCAGTTCCTGACAGACCGAGTGTAATTCAACAATTTCTTCAGTCTTCTACAGGGTGAGCCTGGTTTCTACTCTTCAGAGATCCTTTGATTCTTTTCACAGGACGGATTCAGTCCTAACAAGCAGTTACACAAGTTGTAGACCGGAACTCTGGGCCTTGCACACGTTTTTTGACTGAAACTGTGCACTGAAGGAGCACAGGGTTTCTTTCCCCTTCACTTTCAGATCTCAAACTGAAACTCCCAACAGACAAAAACCGGGCACTTCCTTTGAGTTCCTCCCAGTTCTTGACTGGATTGGCTGTCACTCACAATAGACTGCTGCTGTTGGTCCAAAAAGGCATCGAAGTCTAAACTACATCTCCCAGAGTCACTGCCCATACAATCCTCTTGTGGCTGGCTCAGATTATGAGTCCAAGGCATCATTTTAGAGCTAGATTACCCCACACTGATTGGTCCAGTTCAGCAGTTCAAAACCAGAATGGGGAACTAGGCAGACAGTTCTGACTGCAAAGAAAGCAGGTTAGACAAACTGTAATTTTATTATTACTGTAAATGATTTCTGGCAATCAGTTACATCTTTCAGACAGGTTCCCTTTGCACTCCTAGTGACTGCAAAAATGGGGTGAATTGGCAGCAGCTTGAGTGGTACTCAATCAAAGAAACACACAGTCCCCCATACAAACTAATTATGTCTGCAAGCAGACAGCTCTTAAAGAGACAGTACCAGAGGCTCTAAAACACATCACTGATAAATGGCTTAAATGCCAAACACCATTCAGGCTTGGAGCATTCAAGCAAGCTCCTGGAAGTCTTTTGGGAACCCCTATTTGCAGGGGTTACACTTCCTGGTTTGGGAAAGCTTGACGTCTGCGTCAAGCAAGTACTTTAAGTTTCAACTGCAACCATATACATTTGCATTAGGCTCGCATGTAATCATCAGTCAATATATATCATTTACCAAGAACACATTTCTGAAACATTGCAGTACATCACTCTTTACACAGTATTACATACACATTGTACCATAACTCAAGTTATTACCTCTTGTACATGAAACCTGAAGAGAGAGGGCCCTTCCTATCAGTTACCTTTGGGGCTGGATGGGGCAGGGCACCATACTTAGAGGGCAACACAAGTAACTTGGAGTTAGCACTGATGCTCAGTTTGGGCAATGAGCTTGGGGCCACATACACTCCTTTATGGACAACATTGAGAGGCAAGTCCACAGGCCTCCCAAGTGAATCATAACTGAGGTGCACCACAGGCTTTACAGCTCGACCAGTCTGGAGAGGCGGTAGTGGGGCCTGGGCAACTGACCTTGCCACAAAGGGCGTGAATTAGCATTTTTGGTGCCCTCACTGGGTCATATACCTCTTAACCACTGATTTCTTCTCGAAGCTCTCCTTGTAGCCTATATGCAACTTTGTCAGTGTCTTTGGGACTGGCATTCCCTTTTCATGTGCCCATCTTCCACAATTATAGCAAAACATACTTTCTGGAGTTTGAGCTGGCGAGGCGCCACACTGGGAGCCAGGCGGGTATTACTAACTGGAAACCTTGGTGCCATCTCTGTCTGCGCGTGATAAGCATTTGGAGACATCTCGTCAGTTTCTCCACTTCCATGGTCAAGGAATCGAGTTCGAGCTGTTATCAGCAGGAGATACATGGGTGGGTACCCCCACCCCATAGCAGATGCAGTCTGGATATAGGTCAGGCTCCGTACTTGCAGGCGTGGCCTTCATAAAGGGACTGTTTTTGAATTCCCGGATCTCTCTCAACAGTTCGCCCCATTGTGACATATCTTTTTCTTGTCAGAGCACTCATTGACTGCCAACCTCTGCCCCTGAGACTTCACTTGATGGGTCACCCTCAGTCACTTTCGGTGTCGTGCATGCAGCTATTGGTGCAGGTCCCTCCGAGGTCGTCTTTCTCAACTCCTCGAATTTCTCTCATTAACTCATCATAGGAGGGTGGGGATTCCAGTCGATCTGCCAGGTGTAACTGAAGCAACAGCAGTTCTGAGAAGGGGCAGACTTAAGGATCCTGTCCAGCCTGGTTCGGTCCAGTTCAATCGCTGGGAAACTACCTTTTCTGAGGCATTCTTGCAACAATTTTCCAGCCGAGATACATACTGACAACAACTCCCTTGTTGTATGTTGTGCATCTCTTACTCTCCACCATAGGTCCTCATCAGAATCTGGGCTCCATACACATTCTCCAAGGCCTCAAGATAGGCCGTGCAGTCGCTTCAGGGTTACTGGGCCTGTTTAGCACGGATGGTAGCCAGGGCAGGACCTCGAGGCTCTCTAACCCTCTTTCGCTTTACCTTCCGAGCATTGCCATTCTAGCACTTGGGGCAAATATAGTCTATCCAGGTCTCCCAGTCATCCTCCCTTGGGGTGGGAGGGTGCCAGAGAAGATCCTCAACCTTGCGTAAGAGTCGTGACTAATGGCAGGTGCAGAAATAGGAGTCTGCATTGGTTCAGCCACCATTACGGGCACTGGAGCAGGAGAGGGTGTTGGGGAGGAACACCCCAGGTGGAAAGAATAGTTTCTTCAAGTCCTCCACAGTTTTCCCCTCCCAGCAACCATTCAGCAAATTTCTCCTCAAAAGTTTCAGATAGTGGTGGGGCTGATTCCCCCGGTCTTTACTGTCCTTAGTTATCACTCCAAGCAGTGAGGGCTCCTCTGGGTAATGGTCTGTGGCACTTTGGAGCTATCTATGGGATCCTTAAACTCTATTAGGCCAGGAAAGTGTGGGTGAGCAGATTAGCATGCCACCCACCACCACAGGGTTTTGTAAACCTTCCACTTTGAAAGTACTCCCTGCACAGTGTCCGTGATGATACCCAGGGGATGTCCAGGATAAGCATAGCATTTGGGGGTCGATCTCTCCCAGTACACCACTCCACCAGCCGGCACAGCCACTTCTGTCAGGTACCCATTTTTCTTAACAGTGGTTCTGTAACATGGCCACTAGAGGACACACAATCCCAGCGGTGCCTCCAAATGTAACCCTAGATGGCGCTATCCCAGGGGCTACTACCCCGCCTGATTTGCTACTAACAGGTTGAGGGGCCTGGATCCAATGGCGGGTGCCTCCACCCAGAGGTCAGGGTTGTATAGTTAAACTTACTTGGTCACAGCCCTCTGGGACACTGCAACCCCCTTTCTTCCCACTAGTGGCCCACACAATATAGCAGAATTACTCTTCACAGTATACACTTACCCCAAGGCTGGTTCAGGCACCGACATCCTGTAAAATAAGATACAGTGCAACAATCACAGTACAGTACTTTAATATAGACAAATACCTCAGGCAGTATAACTTGTTGAAACAAACAGCTCTGATTTATTTAGGGATATAACAAGGACAGGGGAAATCAGGTTAATTAGCTTATCACTTTACTATCTATCTATGGCTCTGTGCACAGGCCTATCCCTACCAGTTACTGTCCCTGGGTACCCAGGCCCTAGTGGCTAGTCCAAACCGTGGCAGCTGGTAGGGCCCTTTCACACAGAGAAAGGAAAATTAAACAGTCAGCAGTACAGTAATTCCATTTGGATTTAATGTGGCAATTCAACAGGAGCGACTCAATTAGTACTCACGACCTCCAAAGAAGATATGGTCTTCAATGTCAGCAGGGCTACTTTTGATCTCCAAGAGACTCCTCACACATTTATATGGTAAAAAAAAGAAAGCACTATACCAGGCAGGCTGCATCTGTATCCCAATCGCAATTACTGCACAATAACCAGGAGAACACACAGCAGATTCAGTTCCTGACAGACCGAGTGTAATTCAACAATTTCTTCAGTCTTCTACAGGGTGAGCCTGGTTTCTACTCTTCAGAGATCCTTTGATTCTTTTCACAGGACGGATTCAGTCCTAACAAGCAGTTACACAAGTTGTAGACGGAACTCTGGGCCTTGCACACGTTTTTGACTGAAACTGTGCACTGAAGGAGCACAGGGTTTCTTTCCCTTCACTTTCAGATCTCAAACTGAAACTCCCAACAGACAAAAACTGGGCACTTCCTTTGAGTTCCTCCCAGTTCTTGACTGGATTGGCTGTCACTCACAATAGACTGCTGCTGTTGGTCCAAAAAGGCACCGAAGTCTAAACTACATCTCCCAGAGTCACTGCCCATACAATCCTCTTGTGGCTGGCTCAGATTATGAGTCCAAGGCATCATTTTAGAGCTAGATTACCCCACACTGATTGGTCCAGTTCAGCAGTTCAAAACCAGAATGGGGAACTAGGCAGACAGTTCTGACTGCAAAGAAAGCAGGTTAGACAAACTGTAATTTTATTATTACTGTAAATGATTTCTGGCAATCAGTTACATCTTTCAGACAGGTTCCTTTGCACTCTAGTGACTGCAAAATGGGGTGAATTGGACAGCAGCTTGAGTGGTACTCAATCAAAGAAACACACAGTCCCCATACAAACTAATTATGTCTGCAAGCAGACAGCTCTTAAAGAGACAGTACCAGAGGCTCTAAAAACACTCACTGATAAATGGCTTAAATGCCAAACACCATTCAGGCTTGGAGCATTCAAGCAAGCTCCTGAAGTCTTTTGGGAACCCCCATTTGCAGGGGTTACAAAAAATAAATTTAAAACAAGTTTTAAAGACAAAAAAGGGTTTAACTAAAGGAAAACCCGCTAAGTTAAATGCCCGGTTTCCCACCGTTATCCCGAACCATGAGAAACCAAGAAAATAAATAAATTTAACTAAATAAAGCTAACAGTTAAGTTAAAACAAAATACAAGGGCAGCAGATGAAAATAAAATAATATAGGTATTTTTTAAGTCAAACAATGAGATGATGAGGAGATGATCTCCCCCATGTCAGGGGGAAGGAATGGACAAGGATATGATAGAAGGCATTCTTAGAATGGCAGAGAAAGGGGAGATACTGTTGATGGGAGACCTGAATATGCCAGATGTTAACTGGAGCACATTTGCTGCAGCCACATCCAAGAGCAGGGCCATTCTTGATGCCCTACAGGTGGCAGGCCTCAGACAGCTAGTTTCAGAACCCACTCATGAGGGAGCAATCTTAGACCTCGTACTCTCAAGCGGGGCACTGAGAGGATCTCAGATCTAGAAGTGGGTTGCCATCTGGGAACAAGTGACCATCAAACAGTGTGGTTCACGTTAAACTCAGCTGCAGAGTCAAGCCATACAAAAGTGAGGGTACTGGACTTCAAGAGGGCTGACTTTGGCAAGATGGAGAGTGCCTCAGAAAAGCACTAGTAAACAGGCTAGAAGGAGGTGTGGAGCAACAATGGGAATCATCAAACTGCCATCACAGAGGCAACAAGCCTTTGTGTGAAGCAAATAAACAAATCAAACGAAAGAAAAAGCCACTATGGTTCTCAAAGAGAAAGTGAAAAGTCAGGAGAAAAAGACAGCATTCAGGAAGTATAAGGAAACACAGAAGGAGCAGGACAGAGAGCTGTACCAGTTAAGGCAGAAGGAAGCAGGAGGGAAGTCAGAATAGCAAGGCCCAAACTGAGGAAAAGACAGCCAACTTGGTTAGAAGGGGGATAAAACCTTTTATAGGTACATCAGCGAGCGTAGAAAGACAAAGGGAGGGATAGTGAGGCTGAATAGAATGAACGGTGGGTGGGCAGAGGAGGACAGTGAAAAGGCAGGGCTACGGAATGAGTATTTCTGCTCAGTATTCACAAAAGAGGAGGGGAAGGTCTAATCCAATTAACAGAAGCACTCTTGATAGGGGGGTCGATACCAGTCCTTTCACAGAAGAAAGGGGTCTGCAAGAACTCCTAAAACTGAAGGTGGACAAAGCAATGGGGCCTGATGGAATTCACCCCAGAATTCTAAAAGAATTAAGGGGGGAACTAGTGAAACTAATGGCAACTCTTTTTAATAAATCATGGGAGGATGGTGTGGTACCCGAGGACTGGAGGAAGGCAGATGTGATTCCCTTTCACAAAAGTGGGACCAAGACAGAGGCAGGAAACTACAGACCTGTCAGTCTGACCTCTGTGGTAGGGAAAGTGATGGAGTCACTTCTGAAGGAAAGAATAGTTGAGTACCTAGAGGCCAGTGGGTCACAGCACCCAAGGCAGCGTGGGTTCATAGTGGGAAGGTCATGTCAGATGAATCTAATAGATTTCTTTGACTGGGTGACCAAAGTAGTAGACCAGGGAGGGGCTGTGGACATGACCTACCTAGACTTTAGCAAGGCATTTGACACAGTCCACACAAAAGATTAATAGTCAAATTAACCAGCCTGGGAGTGGGTCCCAGGGTAGTAGCCTGGGTAAAACATTGGCTGGACAACAGGACACAGAAGGTAATTGTAAATGGAGTCCACTCTGAAAAAGAGGGTTACTAGTGGGGTACCGCAGGGTTCAGCATTGGGTCCAGTCCTTTTTAATGTCTTCATAAGTGTCGTTGCAGAGGGACTGGAAGGAAAAGTATGCCTCTTTGCAGATGACACAAAGATCTGCAACAGGGTTGATACACAAGGAGGTGTGGAAAGGATGAGAAGGGACTTGGCAAGGTTGGAGGAATGGTCAGAATTATGGCAGCTAGGATTCAATGCAAAGAAGTGCAAAATAATGCACCTGGGAAACAAGAACCCAGGGGAAGAATACACATTGGGGGGTAGTAACAACAACAAAAAAGGAAAGGGACCTGGGGGTAATCAGCAGACGACCTTAAGTTTAGCAAGCAATGTGAGAAGGCAGTAGGGAGGGCTGGGGTATACTGGGATGCATATGAGAGGCATCAGCAGCAGAAAACAGGAAGTTGTTATCCCTCTGTACAGACAGTTGGTGAGACCCCATCTGGAGTACTGTGTCCAGTTCTGGAGACCCCATCTCCGCAAGGACATAGATAGGATACAGTCAGTCCAGAGGAGGGCAACTAAAACAGTGCAGGGTCTGCAAGAGAAGCTGTATGAGGAGAGACTAAAGGAACTTAATATGTATACCCTTGAGGAAAGAAGGGAGAGGGGGGACATGATAGAAACTTTTAAGTACCTCAGTGGAATCAACAAAGTCCAAAAGGGTAGCATCTTTCAGAAAAAGAGACATGCAAAACAATGGGACACAATTTAAAGATAGAGGGGGGCGGTTCAAGGGCAATGTGAGGAAGTATTATTTCACAGAGAGGGTAGTGGATGCATGGAACAGCCTTCCTGAGGAGGTTGTGGGGCCTAAAACTGTGGGAGAATTCAAGAATGCATGAGACAGACATAAGGCAATTCTTGTGGGGGGTAGGAAGAAATAGGCTGTCGGTTAACTAGGATCTGCAGCCTATCCTGTAGGTAGGAAATGGGCAGACTAGATGGGCCAAGCAGTCCTTATCTGCTGTCAATGTCTATGTTTCTATGAGTGTCTTGTCCTGACGAGTGGAAAGAGAAATTTGAAGGTTAGAATGTAGGCAGTTGATAGGTGGCAGCATTTGAAAAGTGGCAGAACTCAATGATTCTATCATTTACTTAATGTTCCATCTCCGGCCATATCTGGCTTAAAGGCACACTGTCGAAGAGTTAGGAATATTGGAGTATTCCTGGGGTGAGAATACAGAAGTGTAGTTACAAAATGTTAATCTGTAAAGGGGGAGAGGGTCGGTCGGGGGGTGACTGAAATTCTGTGTGCTCAGGTTTTATCTTTCCATTTAATGTCTGTGTTCAGACTTATGCAATTCCATTCATTTTTTGTTGTTTTTATTTGCTGCATGTTATCTACTATTCTGTTCACTTGTTAGTAATGTAATTATTATTTCTAGTGTACCAATTTGTTGGTAGTCACTTAGGCATCAAATAAACAAAAAGAAAAAATTACTCACATTAGTAATGTTGTTTCTTCTAATGGCGTCTTGCTGTATTCTGACTATGTGCAGTGATCTCCAACCTTTGAACTGCCCCGGAGAGGAAAGAGTTAACTTTCCATGCCAGGCATGAAACGCTGAGCTCGAGCTCGGTTGAGCCTCTGTCTGTTGTTGTTTGAATCAAACCGCCAGATCTTTACGACGCTATACTCACTGGGTGTCCTGTGGGAAACTCAACTCACACTAGCCTACTGGCAACTAAATTTAATAGAAAGGTTTTTGGTTCCAAAGCAAAGACCAAGTCAGGAAACCCAAAACAAAACACACCACACACCCAAAAATTAAAGAGGGTGAGAAAAGGAGGCACCTATAGGGTGCCAACACTGCTCCTGCCCACCCACATCCCAAAACCAAGTTCTGAGAGGGAGGCGGGGAGGTCAGAAGAAAAAATTACTCACCTTAGTAATTGCTTTTCTTCTCATGGAGTCTGCTATATTATAACAAAGCAGTCAGCCACTGCAGCTGAACTGCCCGGAGAGGAAGGAGTTAACTCCAGAGGATCTGGAGTTCTACAGCGCCGAGGCGCTGTGCCCAAAAGCTCTATCTGGCAAGTTTCAAATGAAACTGTCAGATCTTTACCAGGTTAACATTAAACAACAACAAGTCTGTGTGGAAAACTCTACACTAGCCCATGGCTACCTACTAGTAGTAATAACGACAATATAAACAACAAAAGAAACACCAAGAGCCATAATAACAAAAAATAATGGTATTATGGTTCGTTTTACCACCCTTGACAAGCACCATTAGGAACCCCCCTTCCCCCCAAGACTCAAGTCCAGGAAGGGAATATATATGTAACCCCCCTGCAAATGGGGGTTCCCAAAAGACTTCCAGGAGCTTGCTTGAATGCTCCAAGCCTGAATGGTGTTTGGCATTTAAGCCATTTATCAGTGAGTGTTTTTAGAGCCTCTGGTACTGTCTCTTTAAGAGCTGTCTGCTTGCAGACATAATTAGTTTGTATGGGGGGACTGTGTGCTTCTCTGAGTACCACTTGAGCTGCTGCCAATTCACTTCATTTTGCAGTCACTAGGAGTGCAAAGGAACCTATCTGAAAGATGTAACTGTTTGCCAGAAATTATTTAGAGTAATAATGAAATTACAGTTTGTCTAACCTCTTTGCTTTGCAGTCAGAACTGTGTCTGCTAGTTCCCCATTCTAGTTTTGAACTGCTGAACTGGACCAATCATGTGGGGTAAGCTAGCTCTAAATGGTGCCTTGGACGAATCAGAACTTGGACTCATAATCTGAGCCAGCCACAAGAGGATTGTATGGGCAGTGACTCTGGGAGATGTAGTTTAGACTTCAGTGCCTTTTGGACCAACAGCAGCAGTCTATTGTGAGTGACAGCCAATCCAGTCAAGAACTGGGAGGAACTCAAAGGAAGTGCCCAGTTTTGTCGGTTGGAGCTTCAGTTGAGCTTTGGCAGTGAAGAAGGAAGGAGCCCTGTGCTTTTCAGTGTGCAGTTTTAGCCAAAAACGTGTAAGGCCCAGAGTTCCGGTCTGCAGCTTGTGTAACAGCTTGTTAGGACTGAACTGTCCTGTGAAAAGAATCAAAGGATCTCTGAAGAGTAGAAACCAGGCTCACCCTGTAGAAGACTGGAAGAATTGCTGAAATTGCACTCGGTCTGTCAGGAACTGAATCTGCTGTGTGTTCTCGGGTATTGTGCAGTAATTCTTGTCGGGATACAGATGCAGCCTGCCTGGCATAGTACTTTCTTTTATATGGATGTGTGAAGAGGTTTGTGTACCTCAAGTGAGCCCTGCTGACATTGAAGGACCCTATCTTATTTGGAGGTCGTGGAGTACTAATTCAGGGTTGCTCCCTGTTGAATTGCCATATTAAATCCAAATGGAATTACTGTACTGCTGACTGTTTAATTCTCCTTTCTCTGTGTGAAAGGGCCCCTACCAGCTGCCACGGTTTGGACTAGCCACTAGGGCTTGGGTACCCAGGGACAGTAACTGATAGGGATAGGCCTGTGCACAGAGCCATAGGTAGATTATTAGAGTGATAAGCTAATTAACCTGATTTCCCCCGTCCTTGTTATATCCCCCTAAATAAATCAGAGCTGCTTGTTTCAGCAAAGTTATACTGCCTGAGGTATTTGTCTATGTTAAAGTACTGTACTGTGATTGTTGCACTGTATCTCATTTCACAGGAGGTCCCAGTGCCGGAACCAGACCTGGGGGTAAGTGTATACTGTGAAGGTAATTCTGATATATTGTGTGGGCCACTAGTGGGAAGAAAGGGGGGTTGCAGTGTCCCAGAGGGCTGTGACCAAGTTAGTTTAACTATTGCAAACCCTGACCTCTGGGTGGAGGCACCCGCCATTGGATCCAGGCCCCTCAACCTGTTAGTGGCAAATCAGGCAGGGGTAGTAGCCCCTGGGATAACGCCATCTAGGGGTTACATCTTGGAGGCTAACCGCTGGGATTGTGTGTCCTCTAGTGGCCATATTTACGAACCACTGTTAAGAAAAAAATGGGTACCCCGACAGAAGTGGCTGTGCACCGGCTGGTGGAGTGGTGTACTGGGAGGAGATCACCCCAAAATGCTATGCTTATCCTGGACATCCCCTGGGTATCAATACGGACACTGTGCAGGAGTACTTTCCAAGGTGGAAGGTTTACAAAACCCTGTGGTGGTGGGTCGGCATGCTAATCTGCTCACCCACACTTTCCTGGCCCTAGTAGAGTTTAAGGATCCCATAGATAGCTCCAAAGTGCCACAGACCATTACCCCAGAGGGAGCCCTCACTGCTTGGAGAGTGATAACTAAGGACAGTAAAGACCCGGGGGGGAATCAGCCCCCACCACTATCTGAAACTTTTGAGGAGAAATTTGCTGAATGGTTGCTGGGAGAGGGGAAAACTGTGGAGGACTTGAAGAAACTATTCTTGCCACCTGGGGGTGTTCCTCCCCCAACACCCTCTCCTGCTCCAGTGCCCGTGTGGTGGCTGAACCAATGCAGACTCCTATTTCTGCACCTGCCATTAGTCACGACTCTTACCGAGGTTGAGGATCTTCTCTGCACCCTCCCACCCCCAAGGGAGGATGACTGGAGACCTGGATAGACTATGTTGCCCCAGGTGCTAGAATGGCAATGCTCGGAAGGTGAAAAGCGAAGAGGGTTAGTGAGAGCCTCGAGGTCCTGCCCTGGCTACCATCCGTGCTAAACGGGCCAGTAACCCTGAAGCGACTGCACAGGCCTATCTTGAGGCCTTGGAGAAAGTGTATGGGAGCCCAGATTCAGATGAGGACCTATGGTGGAGAGTAAGAGATGCACAACAGTACCAAGGGGAGTTGTTGTCTGTGTATGTATCTCGGCTGGAAAAATTGTTGCAAGAATGCCTCAGAAAAGGTAGTTTGCCAGCGATTGAACTGGACCGAACCAGACTGGACAGGATCCTTAAGTCTGCCCCCTTCTCAGAACTGCTGTTGCTTCAGTTACACCTGGCAGATCGACTGGAATCCCCACCCTCCTATGATGAGTTAATGAGAGAAATTCGAGGAGTTGAGAAAAGACGACCTCGGGAGGGACCTGCACCAATAGCTGCGGCTACGACCCGAGTGACTGAGGGTGACCCATCAAGTGAAGTTCGGGGGCAGAGGTTGGCAGTCAATGAGTGCTCTGACAAGGAAAAAGATATGTCACAATGGGGCGAACTGTTGAGAGAGATCCGGGAATTCAAAAACAGTCCCTTTATGAAGGCCACGCCTGCAAGTACGGGCCCTGACCTATATCCGACTGCATCTGCTATGGGGGTGGGGGTACCCACCCATGTATCTCCTGCTGATAACAGCTCCGAACTCGATTCCTTGACCATGGAAGTGGAGAAACTGACAGATGTCTCCAAATGCTTATCATGCCGTGAACAGAGATGGCACCAAGGTTTCCAGTTAGTAATACCCCGCCCTGGCTCCCAGTGTGGCGCCTCGGCCAGCTCAAACTCCAGAAAGTATGTTTTGCTATAATTGTGGGAAAGATGGGCACATGAAAAGGAATGCCAGTCCCCAAAAGACACTGACAAAGTTGCATATAGGCTACAAGGAGAGCTTGGAGAAGAAATCAGTGGTTAAGAGGTGCACGACATGATCCCAGTGAGGGCACCAAAATGCTAATTCATCCTTTTGTGGCAAGGTCAGTTGCCAGGCCCTCACTACCGCCTTCCAGACTGGTCCAGAATAGTGGGTCCCTCCATGGAGACCACTGTAAAGGTGAGCGAGTGTCTACAAGAGCTATATTAGACAGTGGCTCCCAAGTGACAATTATGTTCCAAGATTGGTATCAGAAGCATTTGTCAGGCGTACTCTTACAACCATTAGAAGGACTGCATGTATGGGGTTAGTGAAGGCCTACCCTATTCGGGTATATCCGAATTTGGCTGTCTTTCCCCACCTCCGTGGCTGGGTGGCGAACAAGTAGAGACCCTAGCCTTAGTGTGTCCCCACTGGACTGTATGATGGTGTCCTTTGTTGATTGGAACAAATGCTCATATGTTCGGAAGGCTGGCACAGTTGTGTTATGAAAAACAGGGGTCAAAGACTAGTAGAGCTTTAAGAGTTCCGCTTTAATTAAGAAGGCCTATGAGGCACAGAGAGATGCTGAAAAACAGAACCAGAGGAACCGTCGGAATTGTATGGAAGAAGGATCCTGAGTCTCTGATCCTGGCGCCAAATGCCCAGTGTACCTTACAGGGAGAGGTCCGTATCAGAAAGGATGTTAAGAATAAAATATTAATGTTGGATGCACCAGGCGATGGAAAATTGCCAGAGGGACTGCTGGTCAAGTTTGTATTTGCCCGCATAGAGCCCATGCTTATGCCAGAAGGGTAATGGTCCAAGTTCATAATGTGTCTGAAAGAGACATTCAGTAAACAGAGGTTGCATCCTGGCTAATGTGCATTGTGCAGACACTGCAGTGCTACCCAGCAGCAAGAGTTCAAGGAAGAATGACAGAGTAACGCCTGACTTGTTTGATTTCGCGACTCCCGCTGCCAGCTGAATGGAAAGTGAAGATCAGTGAAGCTTGCCCAGAGAGACCAGGTGTTTCTTTAAAGGAATGGGATGTAGGATGCGTGCAAGAGCTGAGCACAATATCCGCTGCATGACGAAAAGACCATTTCGTGAGAGGTCTCGACGCTTGGCACCTGCTGACATAGATGATGGAGACGGCATCTGCAAGAGATGTTAGCTGCTGGTGTAATACAAGATCCAGAAGCCCTTATGCTTCCCCATTGTGGTAGTGAGGAAAAGAATGGAACAGTAAGGATGTGTGTGATTATCGCACCTAAACCGGGGACTATCCCGATCAGTACACAATGCCCGCGCATTCAGGATGCTTTGGACTGCCTAAACGGGAGCAAGTGGTTCTCTGTGCTGGATCTCCGCAGTGGGTACTATCAGATCCCGATGGCCCCAGAGGACCGTGGAAAGACAGCCTTTATTCTGTCCGCTGGCTTCTATGAATTCATGAGGATGCCTCTATGGATTTCAGGTGCCCTAGCCACTTTTCAACGATTGATGGAGCGTGCAGTGGGGACATGAACTTACTAGATTGCCTGGTATACCTAGATGATGTTATTGTGTTTGGCAGCTCACTGGAGGAACATGAGAGCAGATTATTTAAGGTATTGGACCGCCTGGAGGACTTTGGCCTTAAACTGTCCATTGATAAGTGTCAATTTTTTTCAAACATCAGTAAAGTATGTGGGACATAGTATCCACCGAGGGAATAGAGACCCGACCCAAGTAAAGTTGAGGCTTTGACCACCTGGCCACAGCCAAAAATCTAAAAGAACTGCAAAGATTCCTGGGATTCTGTGGTTATTATCATGCTTCCATCAAGGACTATTCAAGAGGATCCGCTTTACTTAACCTTACTCAAGGGTATCCCCAACCCACAAAAATACCAAAAGTCAGCGTCCTCAAGACTGAAAGAGTGTGTTTTCATCCGAGTGAAGTATTTGGGGCCGCTGGACTCCCTGATTGTGAGACTGCTTTTCATGAGATCATATATCAACTTACCCATGCTCCAGTGCTGGCCTATGCCGATCCAAGAAAACCTTACGTCCCACACACTGATGCTAGCTTGCAAGGGTTGGGGCTGTATTGTACCAAGAGCACGAGAATGGCCTGAGACCAGTGGCCTTTGCCAGTAGAAGCCTGACCCCATCCGAAAAGAACTATCCTGTACATAAGTTAGAGTTCCTAGCTTTGAAGTGGGCTATTGTTGACCAATTCCATGAGTACTTGTATGAAGCAAATACTAGTAAAACTGACAATAATCCTTTGACCTATGTGCAGACCTCAGCTAGTTGGATGCCACTGGCCATAGGTGGCTTTCTGCATTATCTACATATGACTATGCTCTCGAATACTGAGCAGGTCTGAACCACATAGATGCTGATGTTCTCCGGAGGCCTGTTCCCAGAATGATTGGGTCCGTTAGCAGAACCTGACATTCGGGCACTCTGCCGGAAGTTTGACAGGGAGGAACAAATGTCCACGGACGCAGTGGACTGCATGGTGGGATTGCTTGGGAGCCTCTGAGAATTGCATACCTGCTGCTTATTGCCACTTTTCTGCAATAGACATTGGTGCACTGCCTCAGCTGGACAATGACAGTATTCGCGCGGGCTCAATCCCGTGATCCCATGATCAAAGCAGCTTTAGAAGCCCTCTATGCAGGAAAAGATGTGTCCAAATTACGCCCACTGATTTGAGAACTGCACTGTTATACAAAGAAGGTCCTAAGTTGAAACTGATCAATAAACTGTTATACAGAGAAACAGTAGACAGAGGGGACAAGTAGACAACAACAACTAGTGCTGCCCACTGCCTTCGAGACTCAGTACTGAGGTCCTTGCACAACCACATGGGGCACCTTGTATAGACAGAACACTTGACTTGGTGAGATCCAGATTCTATTGGCCTCAAGATGGGGGCTGATGTGAGCAACACATTCGAATCTTGTAGTCGCTGCTTACAGAGGAAAGCTTTTGCCCAGAGGCTGCCCCTTGTTAACATCACCACCAGATGTACCCATGGAGCTGGTCTGTATTGATTTTCTAAGTTTGGAGTCAGATCAAAGAAATATCAGTAATGTGCTGGTGGTCACTGACCATTTCGAGATATGCTTAAGCTTTCCCCACCAAAGACCCAGAAATATCCACTGTGGCCAAAGTACTTGTAGAAAACCTTTTTGTTCACTATGGGGCTCCACAAGAATCCCATTCTGATCAAGGAGAACTTTGAAAGTGGATCTGATCAAAGAGATGCTTTCTCTGTGGGAGTCACGAAAGTCAGAACTTACTCCTTACCACCCCAGAGGGACCCACAGCCTGAACGTTTCAACCGCACTTTGCTAGATATGCTAGCACCCTGCACCCAAAGGACAAGCCTAGATGGAGCTCAAATTAGCACCCTGGTACATGCTTATAACTGCACCAAAAGTGATGCCACTGATTCTCCCCATCGCTTGATGTTTGGAAGAGAAGCTCGACTACCAGTAGATGTTGTTTTGGGGTCCTCCTGATGGGGTTCAGGCTGACAACTATTTACAGTATGTGCAAAGTTAAAGGCCCAGCTAACCATGCGTACTAACTGGCTCAAACCATGGCTGCCAAAAGAAATCTGGCCAACAAAGAAAGGTATGATAAAAGGTGAAAGAATAGGAACTCCAGGAGGAGATCACCGGCATTGCTAAGAAATCTGGGATTGCATGGCAAGCACAAGATTGCTGACAGATGGCACCATCTCCTCACATTGTAGTAGGCAAACTAGATGATCTGCCAGTGTACAAAGTAAGGCCTGAGAATAATTCAAAAGATGCAAAAACAATGCATAGAAATCATTTTACTGCCCATTGGGCAAATCTTATTGAGTCTGAGCCCTAGAAGATGCACCCTGGACCAGTGACTAGAGCTGCTGCTAAGAAAAGATCAAGAAAGTCTGCACCACAGAAGCAGATGTTAAAGTGTTCCCTCCACAAGTCCCAGTTGAGCATGACTGTCCGTCCATATCGGAAGAAAGTGAGAGTGACTTTGAATACTATCCTTCTTACGAACTGAGTCAATTGTTTCGGGCAACCTTAGTCAATACTGGAGACAAAGTTTGGGCCTTCTGGACTGTTTAAGCCCCCAGCTTCATCCCTGAGCCAATGCTCCCAGAAAGTGAAGTAAAGCATCAGATCAGATGAAATGGAATCATTGTGCATGGTTGAACTGTTTGAGCTTTCATTGGAGGAAAATGATAGATTAGGCAGACTGGTGATACACCCGAACAAGAAGAGTATTTTGAGTGCCCTGACAGTCCACTGCCAGTGTCCGAAAGCTCTGCATGCGAGCCAAATGTTGTGGACTCAGAAACTGTAACTCCTGGAGCTGAAAGTGCCCCAAGTTCTAGCCTCTCTACCCCCATGGAGACTCCCTGACAAGTGTGGACAATGCTGAAAATGAGGCTCAGAGTGCAGAGACTATAACAGTTCCCCCTAGAAAGACTGGTCGAGCTGTAAGGCCTGTGGTGCACTCAGTTATGATCTCACTCTTGGGAGGCCTGTGGACTTGCCTCTCAATGTTGTCCAAAGGAGTGTATGTGTCCCCTTGAGCTCATTGCCCAAATTGAGCATCAGTGCTAACTCCGTTACTTGTGTTGCTTTTAGCATGGTGCCCTTGCCCAATCCATCCCCAAGGTAACTGATAGGAAGGGCCCCTCTCTTCAGGTTTCATGTACAAGAGGTACAACTTGAGTTATGGTACAATGTGTATGTAATACTGTGTAAAGAGGACGACTGCAATGTTTCAGAAATGTGTTCTTGGTAAAATGATATATTGACTGATGATTACATGTGCAGCCTAATGCAAATGTATATGGTTGCAGTTGAAACTTATGGGGTACTTGCTTATGATGGACGTTGCTTTCCCAGGCCAGGAAGGGTGTAACCCCTGCAAATGGGGGTTCCAAAAGACTTCAGGAGCTTGCTTTGAATGCTCCAAGCCTGGAATGGTGTTGGCATTTAAGCCATTTATCAGTGAGTGTTTTAGAGCCTCTGGTACTGTCTTTATTGAGCTGTCTGCTTTGCAGATAATTAGTTTGTATGGGGACTGTGTTTCTGAGTACCACTTGAGCTGCTGCCAATTCATCATTTTGCAGTCACTAGGAGTGCAAAGGAACCTATCTGAAAGATGTAACTGTTTGCCAGAGAAATTATTTAGAGTAATAATGAAATTGCAGTTTGTCTAACCTGCTTTCTTTGCAGTCAGAACTGTGTCTGCTAGTTCCCCATTCTAGTTTTGAACTGCTGAACTGGACCAATCAGTGTGGGGTAAGCTAGCTCTAAGATGGTGCCTGACGAATCAGAACTTGACTCATAATCTGAGCCAGCCGCAAGAGGATTGTATGGGCAGTGACTTGGAGATGTAGTTTAGACTCAGTGCCTTTTTGGACCAACAGCAGCAGTCTATTGTGAGTGACAGCCAATCCAGTCAAGAACTGGGAGGAACTCAAAGGAAGTGCCCAGTTTTGTCGGTTGGAGCTTCAGTTGAGCTTTGGCAGTGAAGAAGGAAGGAGCCCTGTGCTTTTTTCAGTGTGCAGTTTTAGTCAAAACGTGTGTAAGGCTCAGAGTTCGGGTCTGCAGCTTGTGTAACAGCTTGTTAGGACTGAATCGTTCCAGAAAAGAATCAAAGGATCTCTGAAGAGTAGAAACCAGGCTCACCCTGTAGAAGACTGGAAGAATTGCTGAAAATTGCACTGGTCTGTCAGAACTGAATCTGCTGTGTGTTCTCCGGGTATTGTGCAGTAATTGCGATCGGGGATACAGATGCAGCCTGCCTGGTATAGTACTTTCTTTATATGGATGTGTGAAGAGGTTTGTGTACCTCATGTGAGCCCTGCTGACATTGAAGGACCCTATCTTATTTGGAGGTCGTGGTACTAATTCAGGGTTGCTCCTGTTGAATTGCCATATTAAACTAAATGGAATTACTGTACTGCTGACTGTTTAATTCTCCTTTTCTCTGTTGTGAAAGTTCTCTACCAGCTGCCACGGTTTTGACTAGCCACTAGGGCTTGGGGTACCCAGGGACAGTAACTGATAGGGATAGGCCTGTGCACAGAGCCATATAGGTAGATTATTAGAGTGATAAGCTAATTAACCTGATTTCCTGTCCTTGTTATATCCCCTAAATAAATCAGAGCTGCTTGTTTCAGCAAAGTTATACTGCCTGAGGTATTTGTCTATGTTAGTATTGTACTGTGATTGTACTGTATCTCATTTCACACAGGAGGTCCTAGTGCCGGAACCAGACCTGGGGGTAAGTGTACTGTGAAGGTAATTCTGATATATTGTGTGAATACTAGTGGGAAGAGGGGGGTTGCAGTGTCCCAGGGCTGTGACCAGTTAGTTGCTGCTAAAACCCTGACCTCTGGTGGAGGCACTCGTTATTGATCAGGCCCCCAACCTGTTAGTGGCAAATCAGGCAGGGGTAGTAGCCCTGGGATAGCGCCATCTGGGGTTACATATATATAACCAATGAAACAATCTGGTTCCTAACCCCAAAGGAAGGGGTAAAGGGTCACTCAATGGCATGACACAGTGTTGCACTAATTTGCCACCCTACCCAAGTAGAAGTTCTGAGAGGCAGGAGGGAGGGTGATGATATAGCAAGACTCATGAGAAGAAAAGTATTATTAAGGTGAGTAGTTTTTCTCAGAAACACCATGAAGTCTTGCTATGTTATATCTTTAAAAGCAGATACACAGCAGTACCTCCACGGAGGAGGGTCCAGAACCTAGGAAATAGGCTCTGAAGCAGCTGTCCAAACTGACATCTCTCCTGGACATCCAGGGAATAATGCTTGGCAAAGTGTGAACTGTCTTCCAGGTAGCAGCTTGACAAATCTCCAGATGGGAATGTCTCAGCAGCAGCTAGGCGCTGTACCCTGGTGAGTGGGCTCAACTTGAGGGGTTTCTACCTAGTTTTTGTAACAGAATTGATACAAGAGACAATCCACCTTGCAATTGTCCTCTTGGTGTGGTTTCTCCAACTTTGCCATAAGTAGAAGCAGTTAGAGGGATTCAACCTGGACCTTGGTGCGCTCCAAATAGTAGCTTAAGGCTTTTGACGTCCAAACTGTGCAGTCTCCTCTCACCTGAGAAGAATGCCAGTGAAAATACTGGGAGAGATGGATTGATTGGGTGGAAGCTGAAACCACCATAGGCAAAACTTATTAGTCCTAAGGATTGCCTATCTCTGTGGAAAGAGATAAAATCTTCTTCCTGGCAGGGCCTGTAATTCACTTGTTTTGGTTGAAGTGATATTACTGGGAAAACAGTTTTCCGTTAGATACTTGAGCCTGCTGGAGGCCAGAGGCTCAAGGGGTTGGATTAACTGAGCAATGAAACATTTAGGGTCCAGGCAGGACTTGTCTTGAAGGGGTTAGTATGTAACCTTTAAAAACTTGGAGAACACAGGTGAGGAGAAAGGAGGTGGCTTCCTGCTGATGCAAAATCAGAGACAGCTGCCAGATGAATTTCAGGTAGCTGGCTAAGGCCTGTGGGGAATTTAAATGAACAAATCGTCTTCAGTAAAATGGAAGATCAGCGATTCTGGAATAATCTGCCTCTCAGAGAGAACACCAGACAGAAAACCTCTTCCACTTGGGGTATAAGTGGCCCACAGGGAAGGCTTCCTTGAAGCCTTTTATCCATGACACTGAGAAAGGTGTAAATCAGCGTTTAACTCTTTCAAGAGCCAGGCCTTGAGATGGAGGGTTTGTCCGACCACACTCTCCTGTGCACAGGCCAACAAGTCGTGGACTCTGGGCAGTTTAGGGCAGGGTGGACTGTCAAGACAGAAGCAGAGGTTACCAGGGCTGTCTGGGCCAATCTGGGGCAATCAGAATCACTCTGCAGGGTTGAGATCTGATTTTCACTAGCACTGAAAGAAGAGCAGGGGAGAGCACAGAACTTCCCCTTCCAGTCCAACAGAAAGGCGGCCAGAGGACTGAGCCCAGCATGGGGCCTGTAGCAAATAGAGGAAGTTGGTTTGTCTGGGGCTGCGAAAGATTATCTGAGGGTGCCCCATCTGTAAGGCAGACCCCAGCACCGTGGATTCAGAGCCCATTCGTGATGGCCCTGAGAATTCTGCTGAGGGCATCCGTGGGACATTGTCCTTCCTTGGGAGATGAAGTATCAGGAGGTGTCTAGGAGTGTCAGAGACTACAATCATTGCTCGTGCACAAGGCTGAAGACCGAGTGCCCTTGTTTGTGATGTACCACATCGTGGTGGTGTTGTCTGTCCTGACTTGAACCACTTTGTTTGGACAGAAACTGAAAACACTGAAGAGCTAAAAGGCAGCTCTGAGTTCCAAAAGATTGATGTGGAGAGATTCTGGGAGACTACATCCTTGGAGTGAAAGGTGCGTGGGAGCCCCACCCTAACAGGGAGGCATCCGTGGTGAGGTGAGGGAATGAATTAAGGAACCTTGTCTTAGATTGTCTTGGACCTGCCACTAGTGAGGCCAGGATCAGATTTGAGTTACTGGGACTAATTTGTAGGTCCTTCCTTTGACCAATATGTCTTCAAATGGAACTGAATGTCCCTGGTCTGAATCTGCTCCTTGCACTACAGCTGTGAAGCAGCCATGTGCCCGGTTGTAGAAAATCCCTGCTGGTGAGGAGCTCGCGGTGGGGATGCCAGGCCATGAGTCTGTCTACCCTTTCGAGGGAAAATGCCTGGCTGACTTTGTGTTCAATTGTGCCTATGAAAGTTGGGACTGAACTGGTTCCAGAACTGACTTTGTAAATTTGCGGGAATCCTAGGGAGGTGAAGTTGGGTGACTTGCAAGTGGATTTACCTGATCTGGAGACTGACCCACACTAGCTAATGTCCAGGTAGGGAAACACAGCAACCTTTGCGCCTGTGGTGAACCCTCACGGGCAATGAGACATTTTGTGAATACCCTTGGCATGGGGTAAGGCCGAGCGTACCCTGAACTGGTAATGGCCTGAGGGGCAGTTCGAACCTGAGGTACTTGGTAGAAGGCCTGATCAGGACGAAAATAGGAATCCTTGAGGTCCAGGGCTAGCCAGTCCCCTGGCCTTAGAGAAGAATATCATTGCTAGAGTCAACATTCTGAACTTTGGTTTCAAAGATGCTTGTTCGGGTACCTTAAATCTAGAATGGGTCATTCTCCTGTCTTTTGGGGTAAGAAAGTATCTTGATAAAGCCCTGCCTGATGGCAGGAGGAACCTACTGCTTTGCAGTCCAGAAGAGAAACACTCTGCTTCCAAAGGGGCTTGAAGGATTCGCGAGGTGGAAAATGTCTGGCTTTCATCTTTGAAAGTGTTTGAAGCTGAGAACCAGACCCTGGCTTATTACCCAGAACCCATCTGTCCGAAGTTAGACAGCTGTTCTGGCTGAATAGGCCAACCTGCCCCTCAGCCTGGGAGAGTCGTCCTGGGCACCCCATCAGGGTGCCTGCTTAGCAGCAGGCTGAGGGAGGGACGGCTACTTGTGCCTGTCTACCCTGCCTCTGAAGAAACCCTCTGCGAAACAGCAGAGGAGGCTGAGATTGGTAAAAGGGCTGAAAAGGGCCTGCCTCACTCTGTGGAGCATGCCTTTGTGGCATGGCATGCCTCTTAGCTGTGCATTTTTGTAGGTAGTTCTGTATTCATCCATCTTTTTCATAGTTTTCTGTTTGTTCCCCAAAGAGAATTTCCCTACAGAAAATCCTTAGCCTTTGGATCTTGTAGACAATTAGTATCTGAGCTATGCCAACCTACAAAGCTACTACAGAAGTGGCATGACCCTAGAGGAAACACATTATCAACAGCGGTATGAAATTGAACTTCAATGCCATCAGCAGCTACCTGTCCAACTCACTAGCCAGCTGGCCATGGGCCTGCTTGGCTATGCAATACTGTGTCCCACCTAGATTTCTGATATCTATACATAAGCCATATAATTTGCCTGCCTGAGTCCCAAAGCTGCCATATACTGTTTTTCGCCATGGCATCAATCTTCCTGGAACTTATCAGGAGGATGTGAGGCCAGGGAATATTAGCCTGTCTGAGCTGCAGCTTTTACCACACCTCCATGACTACACTGCTCAGTGAGGTCTGTATCAGCCTGACAAAGTATACTCTGTCCATTTTTATCTGTGAGGACAGAATGAGGATTTTAAAATCGTTGTTGTTTGCTTCCTAAATGACTTATGCAAAGGAATGGACAACCTCCTGACCTGGTATCCATCATTTCTACATAATCAGCCTCTTTCTCATCCACAGCCTCTAAAGGAAGCTGGAGGGTTTCACCTTGTAAACATAAAAAGAAGGACTGTGACAGAATAGAGGATTCTAAAGGTCTGAGAAATGTCGGTTCAATGGGCACATCAGACCTTCCATACACATATATTGATCAAATTCTCCTCTCCTGTGGTTCATAAAATCCTCAACATCAAAATCCTGAACCACTGGAACTGAATGAACCAACCTTTTACCAACTGTTTGGTTCTGGTCCCTGAGACAGTGACTGGATCTGAATGGCTTTGTTATCTCAGCAGTTGAGACACAATTTTGGACCCAAACCATTGATTTCCTTGTCTTTTTAATTGGGCCTGGTTCCTCTGAACTTGCCTTTTGCCTGAAATTCCGCCTGGGTTGGTCCAAAAAGGCACTGAAGTCTAAACTACATCTCCCAGAGTCACTGCCCATACAATCCTCTTGTGGCTGGCTCAGATTATGAGTCCAAGTTCTGATTCGTCCAAGGCACCATTTTAGAGCTAGCTTACCCCACATGATTGGTCCAGTTCAGCAGTTCAAAACTAGAATGGGGAACTAGCAGACACAGTTCTGACTGCAAAGAAAGCAGGTTAGACAAACTGTAATTTCATTATTACTCTAAATAATTTCTGGCAAACAGTTACATCTTTCAGATAGGTTCCCTTGCACTCCTAGTGACTGCAAAATGAAGTGAATTGGCAGCAGCTCAAGTGGTACTCAGAGAAGCACACAGTCCCCCCATACAAACTAATTATGTCTGCAAGCAGACAGCTCTAAAGAGACAGTACCAGAGGCTCTAAAAACACTCACTGATAAATGGCTTAAATGCCAAACACCATTCAGGCTTGGAGCATTCAAGCAAGCTCCTGGAAGTCTTTGGGAACCCCCATTTGCAGGGGGGTTACATATATATTGCCCCCTTCCTGGACTTGAGTCTTGGGGGGAAGGGGGGTTCCTAATGGTGCTTGTCAAGGGTGGTAAAACGAACCATAATACCATTATTTTTGTTATTATGGCTCTTGGTGTTTCTTTTGTTGTTTATATTGTCGTTATTACTACTAGTAGGTAGCCATGGCTAGTGTAGAGTTTTCCACACAGACTTGTTGTTGTTTAATGTTAGCTAGTAAGATCTGACAGTTTCATTTGAAACTTGCCAGATAGAGCTTTTGGGCACAGCCCTCAGTGCTGTAGAACTCCAGATCCTCTGGAGTTAACTCCTTCTCTCTGGCAGTTCAGCTGCAGTGGCTGACTGCTTTTGTTATAATATAGCAAGACTCCATGAGAAGAAAAGCAATTACTAAGGTGAGTAATTTTTTCTTCTGACCTCCCCGCCTCCCTCTCAGAACTTGGTTTTGGGATGTGGGTGGGCAGGAGCAGTGTTGGCACCCTATAGGTGCCTCCTTTTTCTCACCCTCTTTAATTTTTGGGTGTGTGGTGTGTTTTGTTTTTTGGGTTTCCTGACTTGAGTCTTTGCTTTGGAACCAAAAAACCTTTCTATTAAATTTAGTTGCCAGTAGGCTAGTGTGAGTTTACAGTTTCCACACAGGACACCCAGTGAGTATAGCTCGTAAAGATCTGGCGGTTTGGATTCAAACAACAACAGACAGAGGCTCAACCGAGCTCGAGCTCAGCGTTTCATGCCTGGCATGGAAAGTTAACTCTTTCCTCTCCGGGGCAGTTCAAAGGTTGGAGATCACTGCACATAGTCAGAATACAGCAAGACGCCATTAGAAGAAACAACATTACTAATGTGAGTAATTTTTTCTTTTTGTTTATTTGATGCCTAAGTGACTACCAACAAATTGGTACACTAGAAATAATAATTACATTACTAACAAGTGAACAGAATAGTAGATAACATGCAGCAAATAAAAACAACAAAAAATGAATGGAATTGCATAAGTCTGAACACAGACATTAAATGGAAAGATAAAACCTGAGCACACAGAATTTCAGTCACCCCCCGACCGACCCTCTCCCCCTTTACAGATTAACATTTTGTAACTACACTTCTGTTATTCTCACCCCAGGAATACTCCAATATTCCTAACTCTTCGGCAGTGTGCCTTTAAGCCAGATATGGCCGGAGATGGAACATTAAGTAAATGATAGAATCATTGAGTTCTGCCACTTTTTCAAATGCTGCCACCTATCAACTGCCTACATTCTAACCTTCAAATTTCTCTTTCCACTCGTCAGGACAAGACACTCATAGAAACATAGACATTGACAGCAGATAAGGACTGCTTGGCCCATCTAGTCTGCCCATTTCCCTACCTACAGGATAGGCTGCAGATCCTAGTTAACCGACAGCCTATTTCTTCCTACCCCCCACAAGAATTGCCTTATGTCTGTCTCATGCATTCTTGAATTCTCCCACAGTTTTAGGCCCCACAACCTCCTCAGGAAGGCTGTTCCATGCATCCACTACCCTCTCTGTGAAATAATACTTCCTCACATTGCCCTTGAACCGCCCCCCTCTATCTTTAAATTGTGTCCCATTGTTTTGCATGTCTCTTTTTCTGAAAGATGCTACCCTTTTGGACTTTGTTGATTCCACTGAGGTACTTAAAAGTTTCTATCATGTCCCCCCTCTCCCTTCTTTCCTCAAGGGTATACATATTAAGTTCCTTTAGTCTCTCCTCATACAGCTTCTCTTGCAGACCCTGCACTGTTTTAGTTGCCCTCCTCTGGACTGACTGTATCCTATCTATGTCCTTGCGGAGATGGGGTCTCCAGAACTGGACACAGTACTCCAGATGGGGTCTCACCAACTGTCTGTACAGAGGGATAACAACTTCCTGTTTTCTGCTGCTGATGCCTCTCCATATGCATCCCAGTATACCCCAGCCCTCCCTACTGCCTTCTCACATTGCTTGCTAAACTTAAGGTCGTCTGCTATGATTACCCCCAGGTCCCTTTCCTTTTTTGTTGTTGTTACAACCCCCCCCCCCCCACTGTGTATTCTTCCCCTGGGTTCTTGTTTCCCAGGTGCATTATTTTGCACTTCTTTGCATTGAATCCTAGCTGCCATAATTCTGACCATTCCTCCAACCTTGCCAAGTCCCTTCTCATCCTTTCCACACCTCCTTGTGTATCAACCCTGTTGCAGATCTTTGTGTCATCTGCAAAGAGGCATACTTTTCCTTCCAGTCCCTCTGCAATGACACTTATGAAGACATTAAAAAGGACTGGACCCAATGCTGAACCCTGCGGTACCCCACTAGTAACCCCTCTTTTTTCAGAGTGGACTCCATTTACAATTACCTTCTGTGTCCTGTTGTCCAGCCAATGTTTTACCCAGGCTACTACCCTGGGACCCACTCCCAGGCTGGTTAATTTGACTATTAATCTTTGTGTGGACTGTGTCAAATGCCTTGCTAAAGTCTAGGTAGGTCATGTCCACAGCCCTCCCTGGTCTACTACTTTGGTCACCCAGTCAAGAAATCTATTAGATTCATCTGACATGACCTTTCCCATCAGAACCCACGCTGCCTTGGGTGCTGTGACCCACTGGCCTCTAGGTACTCAACTATTCTTTCCTTCAGAAGTGACTCCATCACTTTCCTACCACAGAGGTCAGACTGACAGGTCTGTAGTTTCCTGCCTGTCTTGGTCCCACTTTTGTGAAAGGGAATCACATCTGCCTTCCTCCAGTCCTCGGGTACCACACCATCCTCCCATGATTTATTAAAAAGAGTTGCCATTAGTTTCACTAGTTCCCCCCTTAATTCTTTTAGAATTCTGGGGTGAATTCCATCAGGCCCCATTGCTTTGTCCACCTTCAGTTTTAGGAGTTCTTGCAGACCCCTTTCTTCTGTGAAAGGACTGGTATCGACCCCCCTATCAAGAGTGCTTCTGTTAATTGGATTAGGACTTCCCCTCCTCTTTGTGAATACTGAGGCAGAAATACTCATTCCGTAGCCCTGCCTTTTCACTGTCCTCCTCTGCCCACCCACCGTTCATTCTATTCAGCCTCACTATCCCTCCCTTTGTCTTTCTACGCTCGCTGATGTACCTATAAAAGGTTTTATCCCCCTTCTTAACCAAGTTGGCTGTCTTTTCCTCAGTTTGGGCCTTTGCTATTCTGACTTCCCTCCCTGCTTCCTTCTGCCTTAACTGGTACAGCTCTCTGTCCTGCTCCTTCTGTGTTTCCTTATACTTCCTGAATGCTGTCTTTTTCTCCCTGACTTTTCACTTTCTCTTTTGAGAACCATAGTGGCTTTTTCTTTCGTTTTGATTTGTTTATTTGCTTCACACAAAGGCTTGTTGCCTCTGTGATGGCAGTTTTGATGATTCCCCATTGTTGCTCCACACTCCTTCTAGCCTGTTTACTAGTGCTTTCTGAGGCACTCTCCCATCTTGCCAAAGTCAGCCCTCTTGAAGTCCAGTACCCTCACTTTTGTATGGCTTGACTCTGTAGCTGAGTTTAACGTGAACCACACTGTTTGATGGTCACTTGTTCCCAGATGGCAACCCACTTCTAGATCTGAGATCCTCTCAGTGCCCCCGTTTGAGAGTACGAGGTCTAAGATTGCTCCCTCATGAGTGGGTTCTGAAACTAGCTGTCTGAGGCCTGCCACCTGTAGGGCATCAAGAATGGCCCTGCTCTTGGATGTGGCTGCAGCAAATGTGCTCCAGTTAACATCTGGCATATTCAGGTCTCCCATCAACAGTATCTCCCCTTTCTCTGCCATTCTAAGAATGCCTTCTATCATATCCTTGTCCATTCCCTCCCCCTGACATGGGGGAGATCATCTCCTCATCATCTCATTGTTTGACTTAAAAAATACCTATATTATTTTATTTTCATCTGCTGCCCTTGTATTTTGTTTTTAACTTAACTGTTAGCTTTATTTAGTTAAATTTATTTATTTTCTTGGTTTCTCATGGTTCGGGATAACCGGTGGGAAACCGGGGCATTTTTAGCTTAGCGGGGTTTTTCCCTTTAGTTAAACCCTTTTTTTGTCTTTAAAACTTGTTTTAAAATTTATTTTTGTGTAACCCCCCTGCAAATGGGGGTTCCCAAAAGACTTCCAAGAGCTTGCTTGAATGCTCCAAGCCTGAATGGTGTTTGGCATTTAAGCCATTTATCAGTGAGTGTTTTTAGAGCCTCTGGTACTGTCTCTTTAAGAGCTGTCTGCTTGCAGACATAATTAGTTTGTATGGGGACTGTGTGTTTCTTTGATTGAGTACCACTCAAGCTGCTGCCAATTCACCCCATTTTGCAGTCACTAGGAGTGCAAAGGAACCTGTCTGAAAGATGTAACTGATTGCCAGAAATCATTTACAGTAATAATAAAATTACAGTTTGTCTAACCTGCTTTCTTTGCAGTCAGAACTGTCTGCCTAGTTCCCATTCTGGTTTTGAACTGCTGAACTGGACCAATCAGTGTGGGGTAATCTAGCTCTCAAATGATGCCTTGGACTCATAATCTGAGCCAGCCACAAGAGGATTGTATGCGGCGTGACTCTGGGAGATGTAGTTTAGACTTGATTGCCTTTTGGACCAACAGCAGCAGTCTATTGTGAGTGACAGCCAATCAGTCAAGAACTGGGAGGAACTCAAAGGAAGTGCCCGGTTTTTGTCTGTTGGGAGTTTCAGTTTGAGATCTGAAAGTGAAGGGAAAGAAACCCTGTGCTCCTTCAGTGCACAGTTTCAGTCAAAAAAGCGTGTGCAAGGCCCAGAGTTCCGTCTACAACTTGTGTAACTGCTTGTTAGGACTGAATCCGTCCTGTGAAAAGAATCAAAGGATCTCTGAAGAGTAAACCAGGCTCACCCTAGAAGACTGAAGAAATTGTTGAATTACACTCGGTCTGTCAGGAACTGAATCTGCTGTGTGTTCTCCTGGTTATTGTGCAGTAATTGCATTGGGATACAGATGCAGCCTGCCTGGTATAGTGCTTTCTTTTTTTTACCATATAAATGTGTGAGGAGTCTCTTGGAGATCAAAAGTAGCCCTGCTGACATTGAAGGACCATATCTTCTTTGGAGGTCGTGAGTACACTATGGGATCGCTCCTGTTGAATTGCCACATTAAATCCAAATGGAATTACTGTACTGCTGACTGTTTAATTTTCCTTTCTCTGTGTGAAAGGGCCCTACCAGCTGCCACGGTTTGGACTAGCCACTAGGGCCTGGGTACCAGGGACAGTAACTGGTAGGGATAGGCCTGTGCACAGAGCCATAGTAGATAGTAAAGTGATAAGCTAATTAACCTGATTTCCCCTGTCCTTGTTATATCCCCTAAATAAATCAGAGCTGTTTGTTTCAACAAGTTATACTGCCTGAGTGTTTGTCTATATTAAAGTACTGTACTGTGATTGTTGCACTGTATCTTATTTTACAGGATGTCGGTGCCTGAACCAGCCTTTGGGGTAAGTGTATACTGTGAAGGTAATTCTGCTATATTGTGTGGGCCACTAGTGGGAAGAAAGGGTTGCAGTGTCCCAGAGGCTGTGACCAAGTAAGTTTAACTATTGCAAACCTGACCTCTGGGTGGAGGCACCCGCCATTGGATCCAGGCCCCTCAACCTGTTAGTGGCAAATCAGGCAGGGGTAGTAGCCCCTGGGATAGCGCCATCTAGGGGTTACATTTTGGGAGGCACCCGCTGGGATTGTGTGTCCTCTAGTGGCCATGTTCACAGACCACTGTTAAGAAAAATGGGTACCTGACAGAAGTGGCTGTGCCGGGCTGGTGGAGTGGTGTACTGGGAGGAGATCGACCCCCAAATGCTATGCTTATCCTGGACATCCCCGGGTATCACACGGACACTGTGCAGGGAGTACTTTCCAAGGTGGAAGGTTTACAAAACCCTGTGGTGGTGGGTGGCATGCTAATCTGCTCACCCACACTTTCCTGGCCTAGTAGAGTTTAAGGATCCCATAGATAGCTCCAAAGTGCCACAGACCATTACCCCAGAGGGAGCCTCACTGCTTGGAGAGTGATAACTATGACAGTAAAGACCCGGGGAATCAGCCCCACCACTATCTGAAACTTTTGAGAGAAATTTGCTGAATGGTTGCTGGGAGGGGAAAACTGTGGAGGACTTGAAGAAACTATTCTTTCCACCTGGGGTGTTCCTCCCCAACACCCTCTCCTGCTCCAGTGCCCGTAATGGTGGCTGAACCAATGCAGACTCCTATTTCTGCACCTGCCATTAGTCACGACTCTTACGAAGGTTGAGGATCTTCTCTGGCACCCTCCCCACCCCCAAGGGAGGATGACTGGGAGACCTGGATAGACTATATTTGCCCCCAAGTGCTAGAATGGCAATACTCGGAAGGTGGCGAAAGAGGGTTAGTGAGAGCCTCCGAGGCCTGCCCTGGCTACCATCCGTGCTAAACGGGCCAGTAACCCTGAGCGACTAGCAGGCCTATCTTGAGGCCTTGGAGAATGTGTATGGGAGCCCAGATTCTGATGAGGACCTATGGTGGAGAGTAAGAGATGCACAACAGTACCAAGGGAGTTGTTGTCTGTGTATGTATCTCGGCTGGAAAATTGTTGCAAGAATGCCTCAGAAAAGCGTAGTTTCCACAGCGATTGAACTGGACCGAACCAGGCTGGACAGGATCCTTAGTCTGCCCCTTCTCAGAACTGCTGTTGCTTCAGTTACACCTGGCAGATCGACTGGAATCCCCACCCTCTCATGATGAGTTAATGAGAGAAATTCGAGGAGTTGAGAAAAGACGACCTCGGGAGGGACCTGCACCAATAGCTGCGATGCACGACCCTGAGTGACTGAGGGTGACCCATCAAGTGAAGTCTCAGGGGCAGAGGTTGGCAGTCAATGAGTGCTCTGACAAGGAAAAGATATGTCACAATGGGGCGAACTGTTGAGAGAGATCCGGGAATTCAAAACAGTCCCTTTATGAAGGCCACGCCTGCAAGTACGGGCCCTGACCTATATCCAGACTGCATCTGCTATGGGGTGGGGGTACCCACCCATGTATCTCCTGCTGATAACAGCTCGAACTCGATTCCTTGACCATGGAAGTGGAGAAACTGACGAGATGTCTCCAAATGCTTATCACGCGCAGACAGAGATGGCACCAAGGTTTCCAGTTAGTAATACCCCGCCTGGCTCCCAGTGTGGCGCCTCGCCAGCTCAAACTCCAGAAAGTATGTTTTGCTATAATTGTGGGAAAGATGGGCACATGAAAGGGAATGCCAGTCCCAAAAGACACTGACAAAGTTGCATATAGGCTACAAGGAGAGCTTCGGAGAAGAAATCAGTGGTTAAGAGGTGCACGACATGACTCAGTGAGGGCACCAAAAATGCTAATTCACGTCCTTTTGGCAAGGTCAGTTGCCCAGGCCCCACTACCGCCTCTCCAGACTGGTCGAGCTGTAAAGCCTGTGGTGCACCTCAGTTATGATTCACTTGGGAGGCCTGTGGACTTGCCTCTCAATGTTGTCCATAAAGGAGTGTATGTGTCCCCAAGCTCATTGCCCAAACTGAGCATCAGTGCTAACTCCAAGTTACTTGTGTTGCCTCTAGTATGGTGCCCTTGCCTCATCCAGCCCCTAAGGTAACTGATAGGAAGGGCCCTCTCTCTCAGGTTTCATGTACAAGAGGTAATAACTTGAGTTATGGTACAATGTGTATGTAATACTGTGTAAAGAGTGATGTACTGCAATGTTTCAGAAATGTGTTCTTGGTAAATGATATATTGACTGATGATTACATATGCGAGCCTAATGCAAATGTATATGGTTGCAGTTGAAACTTATGGTACTTGCTTGACGCGACGTCAAGCTTTCCCAGGCCAGGAAGGGTATAACCTCTGCAAATGGGGTTCCAAAAGACTTCCAGGAGCTTGCTTGAATGCTCCAAGCCTGAATGGTGTTTGGCATTTAAGCCATTTATCAGTGAGTGTTTTAGAGCCTCTGGTACTGTCTCTTTAAGAGCTGTCTGCTTGCAGACATAATTAGTTTGTATGGGGGACTGTGTGTTTCTTTGATTGAGTACCACTCAAGCTGCTGCAATTCACCCCATTTTGCAGTCACTAGGAGTGCAAAGGAACCTGTCTGAAAGATGTAACTGATTGCCAGAAATCATTTACAGTAATAATAAAATTACAGTTTGTCTAACCTGCTTTCTTTGTAGTCAGAACTGTCTGCCTAGTTCCCCATTCTGGTTTTGAACTGCTGAACTGGACCAATCAGTGTGGGGTAATCTAGCTCTAAAATGATGCCTTGGACTCATAATCTGAGCCAGCCACAAGAGGATTGTATGGGCAGTGACTCTGGGAGATGTAGTTTAGACTTCGGTGCCTTTTTGGACCAACAGCAGCAGTCTATTGTGAGTGACAGCCAATCCAGTCAAGAACTGGGAGGAACTCAAAGGAAGTGCCCGGTTTTTGTCTGTTGGGAGTTTCAGTTTGAGATCTGAAAGTGAAGGGAAAGAAACCCTGTGCTCCTTCAGTGCACAGTTTCAGTCAAAAACGTGTGCAAGGCCCAGAGTTCCGTCTACAACTTGTGTAACTGCTTGTTAGGACTGAACCTGTCCTGTGAAAAGAATCAAAGGATCTCTGAAGAGTAGAAACCAGGCTCACCCTGTAGAAGACTGAAGAAATTGTTGAATTACACTGGTCTGTCAGGAACTGAATCTGCTGTGTGTTCTCCTGGTTATTGTGCAGTAATTATGTATTGGGATACAGATGCAGCCTGCCTGGTATAGTGCTTTTTTTTACCATATAAATGTGTGAGGAGTCTCTGGAGATCAAAAGTAGCCCTGCTGACATTGAAGGACCATATCTTCTTTGGAGGTCGTGAGTACTAATTGGGGTCGCTCCTGTTGAATTGCCACATTAAATCCAAATGGAATTACTGTACTGCTGACTGTTTAATTTTCCTTTTCTCTGTGTGAAAGGGCCCCTACCAGCTGCCACGGTTTGGACTAGCCACTAGGGCCTGGGTACCAGGGACAGTAACTTGGTAGGGATAGGCCTGTGCACAGAGCCATAGGTAGATAGTAAAGTGATAAGCTAATTAACCTGATTTCCCTGTCCTTGTTATATCCCCTAAATAAATCAGAGCTGTTTGTTTCAACAAAGTTATACTGCCTGAGGTATTTGTCTATGTTAAAGTACTGTACTGTGATTGTTGCACTGTATCTTATTTTACAGGATGTCCCGGTGCCTGAACCAGCCTTTGGGGTAAGTGTATACTGTGAAGGTAATTCTGCTATATTGTGTGGGCCACTAGTGGGAAGAAAGGGGTTGCAGTGTCCCAGAGGGCTGTGACCAAGTAAGTTTAACTATTGCAAACCCTGACCTCTGGGTGGACACCCGCCATTGGATCAGGCCCTCAACCTGTTAGTGGCAAATCAGGCAGGGTAGTAGCCCCTGGGATAGCGCCATCTAGGGTTACATTTGTAACTGCTATCATCGGTTACTGAACCGCTAATCCGGTTCCTTTTCTATCGGTTCCCGGTTCTGATCGGTTCTCCAATCGATTCCTGGACCAACCGTAACCAATATATTTTGTGTAAAACAGTTTTAAATTTATTGCAGTTGCTATTTTCTGGGTTTTTATTACAGTGTCAGAAAAACCTAAGAAAAAGACCGGTGAACCCGGTTTCAAGAACTGCTCAGAGTGTGGAGAAGTATTTGCCAAGGCAGACAAACATACTTCTTGTGTTGTCTGCCTTGGCTATGATCATTTGAAGACAGATTATGAAATCTGTAAAACCTTTCCAGAAAAAATGTATGAGAAACGTTTGGAAAGGCTTAAGAAAAAATTGCCTCCACTAAAGGGTCCCTCTGTCTCTGACCTGCCAATACCCTCTGTGGCTGTCGATGAAACCACAGAAACCACTCCTTCTACCCCTGATACGGGTACAAAAAAGACTGCTGAACTGGCTAGCTCTCTGGTTCCAGTAAAAAAGGCTAAGAAAACAAAACACACTGAATCCCCTGCTGGTCAGCCTAAGGGGACTTCTGATGTGTCATTTACTATGCCTTCTCCTCTTGAAATTGCACAGACATTTAAAGTTTCGCAAACCTTGCAAGGTCTGCTGCCTGCTGATAAGCAGCCCCTAGTCCAGACCCCCACTGATTCTACACTGTTATCTCTACAGGAAAGAGTGTATTATGGGTAATATGAGGAGGACGAGGGAGAGCCTATAGAACCAGAAGTCTCTCCTGAGCAGGAGTTTGGCTCTCTTCCCAGGTCTTCTGAAGATTATTCATCACATATCTCCTTTGTCAGGAAAATTGTAGATGTTTTAGACATCTCTACCACCGAAGTGATAGAAGATGAGAAGGAAGCTGAGTATTTAGAAATGATGGGTTTAACACCCACCAAAAAGTTATTGCTCCCAATAAATACGTTTTTTAAAAGGGATGCAATGAAGCTCCTCCAGACACCCGGGTCTGTTCCACCTTTGGATTAAAGACTGGACAAAAAAAATACCATCTTGACAGGGAAGGGGCTGAATTTTTATTTTCACATCCTGACCACCAGGGGGTGATGCAAGCTGTAGTACGCGATAAGGCAAAAGTCCCTCTGGCCTCTCACGCCCCAGAGAAGGACTCGCGAAAAATTTATAGCAAGTCCAAAAAGGGCTATTTATCTGCTTCTTTGGCCATCAGGCAGGCTAACTTTCAGGCCTATTTGGCCCAATATCAGAAGTCCCTCTGGCAGTGTGTTTTGGCTATGGCTGATAAATCACCCTGTAGCCTCTCAGTAGACTTGGCTGAAACTGCCAGATTTGGCCTGGAAGCTGCCAAATACCAGTTTCAAATGGCAGCAGACACCAACGACACTGCTACCAGGTGGATGGCCAATACAGTTGCCCAGAGGAGATCTTCCTGGACATAAGTCTCCACCACTCATTCACACTAGTGGGATTAGCGCCGGAGGCACTAAGACCCATCGGGAGCAAACTTTTTGCTGGAGGGTCGGCGCGAGAGGCAGGCGCTACGAGACCGCGGCGCCATGAGCAGCGCTCGAGCGGTACGACCATCTCTCATGACCCTCCAACCGCCTCTGTTCCTTTTTCCCGTCTGGCCGAGGCGCTTCAGTGATGAGCGTGCCGCTTGTCGAGTCAAACTTCAAACTAGCACAGTTTTCAGTTTGTTTTTTTGTAACTTTATCACGATAAGTAGTATCGCTTAATTTTATTATATTTTCGTTAAATTTTTCTAATATTTAAATTTTACTTGAAGAAGTCTCGGCCTACTGGACGGAGTCGACCATGAGCAGGTCAGGTGACGGTAGGGAGACTTCGTTATGAAAGCTGTTCAGTCAGCGGGCTGGGTCCGTCAGCCTCCTTCTCCTCAGCGGGTTCCGACAACGGTCAGTCTGATGCCGGGGGATGGGCGGTCCCCTGACCGCATAAAAATAAGCGGTCGATTCTCGGCACTGTTCGCCTCGAAGCTCTTCTTCGCCCACAGGTCAAAAGAGAAGGCATCACTCGAGGTCGCCTTTGCAGGCGCCTCTGCCGACGCCGGTTATCGCTACGAGTTGCTGTCTCTTCTTCGAGTCGCTGATTTCCGTAATCGCTGCCTCGACATCGGAGTCCTCCTCGCTTATAGGTAGGACTCCAGATGAGCAGTTTCATCAGTGGGCCGCTTCTATGGAGCAATGGGCTCGGAGGTTGGTTCTTCTGCCTGGCTCGGTTGCCTCGGAGCCCTCGGGCCTCCGTGATCAGGTAGGGCGGTTGGACCTTCCTAGTCGCGTGGCACCTCTTCGGTGCTACAGCGACTCCATGCTTAGGTGTTCCCCTCACATGGTTGCGCGCAGGGGCCTCTACCGATGCCCTTATCTCCTGTTTTTTTCCTTCTCTAGCTTCAGTGTTCCCTGGGCTTTTCCGGGCGCCTTCCGCAGGTCTGTTGGCTTGTCGGCGCCCGCTTTGGTGCCGCTGGGTCTTGCGGGCGCTGTCCGGCGGTGTCTGGGTCTCGCGGGTGCCGCCAGTGGTGCCGTTGGATAGGGTGGCGCTCGCTCACGTGGGGCCGGGCGGGCGCTGCGCTGTGTCGCCCCGCGGGGCGCTGCCGGGCGCCAGGGTTGTGACTTTCGCGCGCCCGCATGCCTCGGTGCCGCCTTCAGCCCGCGTTTTGCTGCTCCCGGCGCCTGCAGCCCTTGGGGTCTCTCTCTGTTTTTCTGCTATTTCCTCCTCCTAATTTTCACCCTTTCCTGTCCAAACAGTCCTTCTGGACCATCAGGAGATGATGTTGAGCCTGGACCCAGACCTTCGGGTTGCGATGAAGTGGAGGAAACAGGATCTTTCTTTGCTACAGAGCCTGTGGTCGAGGACCTGTCCTTTAAGTCTCTGTTGAAGAACCTGGATCCACTCTTTCCAGACTACAGACATCGATCCTGGGAAGATATTAAGACTCAGTATCTTCATGCTTCGGAGATCCTCAATGATTTGACTCCTCCGATCCAGCCTTCCTTGAGACGCTGTCTCAAATGGTATGGAATAATCCTGCTCTTATTCCCTCAGTGGCTAAATCCATTGATAAAAGTATTCAGCTCCCAAGGATCGTCCCATTTGGCATCCCAAGCCTGCGGATCCTATTGTAGTCCTGGCAGAGAATGACAAGGTCATTCTTCCTCAACTACTACAGCTCGACCTATTAACAAGAGTCTCGTAAGATTGATACATTAGGTAAGAGAGTCTTTGCTGCCTCCACTCTAAGTATGCGTGTTACCAGTTATCAAGGCTATTTTTCTCAGTATGAGTATATCCTGTGGCACTCTATGAAAAGAATGGTTGAAGCTCTTCAGATTCGGATTCCAAGTCAGAGCTTCTTCTGACCGTTATTAGAGGTATTGAGTCAATAACCAACAGGTCAAAGCCGCCATGGGCGCTTCGACACTGCTTCTCACTCAGCAGCCCGTGAGGTTGTACTCAGCGCCATTCTGGCTGCGTGCTTCTGGCTTCACAAATGATGCTCAGCAGCAGGTGATGGCGCTGCCTTTTGATGGCTCCTTTCTTTTTGGCCCTCAGGTGGAGCAAGCCTTAGAGGCCACTCAGAAGACTAGATCGGCCATTAAGTTGGCCAGATCTCCGCCTTCCCCCTCTCGGGGGCATGTGAACAGACGTCAGTTTCATAGTCGTCAGTCCTTTCGAGGCAGAGGCAGGGGAAGCTTCAATAAAAGCCAACCTGCCCAACCTCAAAGAAGGACGCGAGAAAGCTGCGGGGCCTAAAGCTCCCAGCGCTACCTTATGAGTCGTTGGCCCAAGTTCCATCCACTCTGCCGAGGTGGAACTTTCTCCTCCGTGGGAGGTCGTCTGATGTACTTCTACAACCAGTGAAGTCCATAACCAGGACAAATGGGTCCTTCGGATAATTCGCGAGGTTATTCTCTCAATTTCTTGGAAACCCCGGATTGTCCTCCCAGGCTGACAACCCAGGTTGTCGGCCTCTCGTCAGACCTCCTCACGCGGAGATCTAGGGCCTTCTGAACAACAGAACAATAGAACTGGTGCCCCGCATCTGCGAAACACAGGGTTCTACTCCCATTACTTTCTGTTTCCAAAGAAATCTGGGGGGATGCGCCCCATTCTAGACCTCAGAAAGTTAAACAAATTCCTCCCCAGGGAGAAATTCAAGATGATTTCCCTAGGTACCCTGTTACCCTTGCTGCATCAACCACGACTGGCTGGCCTCTCTGGATATGCAGGATGTAACCAGCATATCCCCGTCCACGACCCACATAAGTTCCTCAGGTTTGTAGCTTTGGGTCAGCATTATCAGTTCAGGTCCTGCCCTTTGGGTTATCTTTGGCGCTGAGTTTTACAAAGTGTTGTGCAGTTCTTGGCGCATCTCAGGAAAAGTCGGACTCAGTGTTTCCCTACCTGGACGTTGGCTTCTATGAAGCCCTTCTGGCCAAGGGACTTTGGAAGCCGTACAAGCGACTTCTCGTCTTCTCACGTCCATAGGAGTTCTGCTGAATGTGAAAAATCTCACTGCAGCCTCCCAGAGCTCCTTTTCATGGAGCTTCTAGACACCTCTTCAGCGAAGGCTTTCCTTCCAGAGGACAGAAGACTCGACATCCTTGAGATGGCCCGTTACATCAGGAGAACCAATGATTTACAGCTCTCTCGATGCAAGCATGTTGAGTCTCATAAGCGTCCTCGGTCTTCACTGTCCCTCTGGCCCGACTGCACATGAGAAACCACCCAATGGATGCTCTCCACTCAGTGGTCCCCGACCTCTCACCCCAGTCTTATCCCATCAAGGTGGCAGAGCCCCTTAGTAGGTCTCTCACCTGGTGGTCTCAAGAGAGCAATCTCCTGGAAGGATTCCCTTTGCTCCCCGGATCATCGGATCTCCATCACCACAGACGCCAGCTAATGGGATGGGGAGCTCACTGTCCTCCCTCCACACTCAAGGTGTATGGACTCAGTTCAAACTCATCTCACATAAATGTCCTGGAGATGAGGTGGTCCTCTATGCAATCCGAGCTCTGAAGGATGTCCTTTGTCACAAGAACATTCTCCTTCAAGCGGACAACAAAGCAGTGATGTATTACATCCAACAAGCAAGGCGGTGCTCATTCCTTATCCCCTTTGCAGGAAGCAATGAGAGGTGTGGGAGTGGTGCTTGGAGCACAAGTCTCTGATTCAGCGGTTTATCTGCCAGGTATACAAGCGACCTAGCAGATCACCTCAGCAGAAACGGAGGCAGACCCTCACAGTGGTCTCTCGATCCAGCCGTAGCTCGGTCCCTGTTCAAAGAGTGGGGACTCCAGACCTGGACCTTTTGCATCCCACTCAACAAAAACTGCCTCTTCTGCTCCAGAAATCAGGGCCTGGCATTTTCTGTCAGGATCGTTCAGGCTGCGTGTGATGAAAAGCGCTTTCTTACGCCTTTCCACCGCTTCCTCTAATCCAGAGAGTACTCCTCAAGTTCGAGGCTCAGGGGACCAAGATGATTCTCATTGCTCCTTCCTGGCCTCGGCAACTATGGTTTCCTCTACTCAACGGTATGTTGGCAGCCTCTCGAGACCACTTCCTTTGCAAATCAGTCTTTTGACTCAGGGTTCGTTGGTCCATCAACCTGAAATCACTTCACCTTCATGCTTGGCTCCTGAAGAGATAGAAGTGAATCGGTTCAGCGTCTCTCGTAGAGTCTCAGACATCCTTCTGGCTGCTTCGAGCGAGCCACCTGAAACGTCACGCTTCCAAATGGAAGCGTTTTCTCTCTGGTGTGCAAAATCCTCTTGGAATCCTTTTCCTGTCCTCCTGGCAAGGTTCTGGAGTATCTTTTGGACCTGTCAAACTTAGGTCTTCAGTACTCCACAGTTAAAGTTCACCTTAGTGCCATCTCAGCTCCATGAGCCGGTTTCTTCCTTAACTCTGGCTCAGTTACCTATGGTGAAGAGATTTCTTAAGGGGATTCTCCATACCAGACCCCCTGTTAAGCGTCCAGTTGCAGCCTGGGACATTAACCTGGTGTTGGACATGCTCACTCGGAAGCCTTTCGAACCCTTAGCTACCTGTGAGCTAAAATTTCTTACCTGGAAGACTGCCTTCCTGGTGGCACTACCCTCAGCCGCAGGGTCTCTGAGATACATGCCCTGGTTACGGACCCTCCGATACTGTATTCCATAAAGACAAGGTAGTTCTCCGTACTCATCCTAAATTTCTTCCCACAGGTTGTGTCAGAATTCCATCTAAACCAACCTCTGGTACTTCCCCGCTACTTAGCTAATTTCCAAAATGAAGGGGAACGAGCTCTTCATTCCTTGGATGTTAAGAGATATCGTGTTCTATTTAGATAGAACCAAGGATGTTCACAAGACTCAGCAACTGTTCGTTTCTTTCAGCGACACCCGGCTGGGTCAACCTGTCGCTATTAGATGCATCTCTTCATGGTTAGTGGCATGCCTTCGTCATTGCTATTCCATGGCTCAAGTTAAATTAGAAGGTAGAGTGTACGCTCCTCTACTAGGGCGATCCAGCGGCATCCCTAGCGGAAGTGCATAATGTTCAATTGCAGATATATGCAATGCCGCATACCTGGAGCTCAGTGCATACCTTATTAGCACTATGCACTGGATGTTCATGCTAAGCGACATTCGCGTGCGGCAGAACTATCCTTAATGGGCTTCTATCTTAGCCAGCGTGAGCTCTGGCTCTCTTGCCGCCTCTTTGGGGATTATCAGCTTGGTACTTTCCCACTAGTGTGAATGAGTGGTGGAGACTTATGTCCAGGAAGATAGGAAAATTACGTACCTACCGTAATTCTTGATCTTCTTGGACGCAGTCTCCACCACTCATTCCTACGCCCTCCCTCCATCCCCGAGCTCACGCTGTATTGGTCTTCACTCTCTCAAATCTTTAGGCCGTGAGGAATTCTTTTGCTGACCCTTCTTACACGGGTCATACTGGACTATCTTATGTCCATTTTTAATGTTAGGTTTACTCTTTACGTTAGTTCTGCACCTCCTTGGTAAAAAAGGTACTAGGCGGTTGGAGATTAATCGCCGAGATGGTCATTACGAACAGCTGCTCATGGCGCCTGTCTCAGGGCGTCGCGTCTCGCTACCGACCCTCCAGCAAAAGTTTGCTCCCAATGGGTCTTAGTGCCTCAGCGCTTAATCCCACTAGTGTGAATGAGTGGTGGAGACTCGTCCAAGAAGATCAAGAATTACGGTAGGTACGTAACTTTCCTGTTTGCTTGGTTGAGAGCCACAAACCTTACTCAGGACACACAAAACAAAACTCTGGATTTTTCAGTGGAGGGTAACTTCCTTTTCTGGAAGTCACACAGAGGCATACATAAGAAACGTGGATGAGTACAAGGCCACCTACCAGAGTAACTCAGCCAAAGAGAAGGTTTCCCCATCCTCAAGACCTTACGGTAGGAGAGGCAGGGGCAGACAATTCCATTCCAGGCCTTTTTATCAGGCCGTGGCCGTATCCCAAGTTCCTCGGTACCCTCAACAAGGGTTTTTCAAAGGAAGGAGCAGAAGGGGTTCCAGGCGTGGTTACCACTTTCAGCCCCAGGCAAAGCAGGACCCCTGACAAATCCTCCCAGGCCGCCTCCCCACCTCCAGTAGAGGACAGGCTGACTCACTATTTCCAGGCTTGGAAAAAGATCACCACAGACAAGTGCGTCCTGGTAGTAGTGAGTCAGGGCTTGTCCTTAAGCTTCAAATCCCTTCCCTCTCTAAGAACAAGAGTTACCAAACCAGCCTCCATCATGGAAGAAAAGCTGTGGAAAGAAAGTTCAAAACCCATTGCTGTCAAAAGCAGTGGAACCAGTGCCTCCACAGCACAGAGGAAAGGGCTTTACTCAAGATACTTCCTCACAACAAAGAAAAATGGGAGTGGCAGCCTATATTAGACCTAAGGGTCCTAAACAGGCACTTAACAAAACCAAAATGGTAACTGTGGCACTGACTTTGCCAGGCCTCCAAAAAGGAGATTGGCTGGCATCTCAGGACCTAAAAGATGCTTATTTCCACATCCCCATAAGAGAGTCTCACAGAAAGTACCTCAGATTCAGACTCCCTTCAGGTCATTATCAGTTTTCAGCCCGGCCATTCGGTCTCACTTCAGCTCCAAGGGTGTTCACAAACTGCCTGGCATGGTTGTGGCAGACCTGAGAAGGCAAGGTGCCACAATGTTCCCCTATCTGGATGATTGGCTGGTGGTAGGAAAGTCACCACAACAGCTAAAAGAACAACTACAAGTCACCCAACAACTTCTGGAGTCTTTGGGGTTTCTCATAAATCTCAAAAAGTCATGCCTTCTACCTGCACAAGTTCTGCAGTTCATAGGACTAGAATTAAATACCAGAGGGCAGAGCTTACCTACCCCTGGACAGGGTAAAAAGCACTCGTTCAGCCTGAACAAGCCAAAAACTGCACAATAGTTTCTTCAGCTGCTGGGCCACATGGCAGCTGCCACTGGCACAGTTCTGGGTTCCAGGTTTCAGATGAGAGACATTCAGTTCCACCTAAGGACTCATTGGTCTCAGAGAAAAGATTTTCTCTCAGAGTTGGTCCCAGTAACAAAAACATTAATCTTGGCTGTTCAGTGGTGGAAAGAAGAAGCCAACCCCAGGGAAGGGGTCCCTTTCTAGAAAGAGCCTCCTTCAGTGATCCTAACAACAGATGCATCACTACTGGGATGGAGTGCCTACATAGGCGAGCATACTACACAGGGCACTTGATCAAGTGCAGAGTCCCTCCAGCACATAAATCTGCTAGAGCTCAGGGCAGTGTTCCTGCCTCTACAAGCCTTTACCCCACTGCTCCAGGGAAAGGTGGTACGAGTCAGAACAGACAATACCACCACCATGTATTACATAAACAAGTAGGGCGGGACAAGGTTCAATTCTTTCTGCACAGAAGCCATGGGAATTTGGACTCTGGCTTACTCCCTAGAAGTTTCTCTTCAGGCCGTTCATCTGCCAGGCAAGGATAATATCCTAGCAGATGCCTTGAGTTGAATCCTAAAACTCAAGGTGAACAAAGCAATGGGGCCTGACGGGATTCACCCTAGAATTCTAAAAGAGTTAAAGGGAGGACCTAGTGACACCAATAACCACACTTTTTAACAAATCATGGGAAGATGGGGTGGTACCTGAGGACTGGAGGAGGGCAAAAGTGGAAGCAAGGCAGAAGCAGGAAACTAGAGACCTGTTAGTTTGACCTCAGTGGTGGGGAAAATGATGGAATCACTTTTGAAAGAAAGAATTGTTCAGTACCTAGAGGCCAGCGGGGCACAGGACCCAAAGCAGCATGGATTCACAGCAGGAAGGTCATGTCAGACGAATCTAATCAATTTCTTTGACTGGGTGACCAAAGTAATAGACCAGGGAGGGGCTGTGGATATGGCCTACCTAGACTTTAGCAAGGCATTTGACACAGTCCCACACAAAAGATTAATAATCAAGTTAGCCAGCCTGGGAGTGGGTCCCAGGGTGGTAGCCTGGGTAGCAAACTGGCTGCACAACAGGATACAGAAGATAATAGTGAATGGAACACATTCTGAAGAAAGGGGGTTACTAGTGGTGTACCTCAGGGCTCAGTACTGGGTCCAGTCCTCTTTAACGTCTTTATAGGTGACATTGCAGAGGGTCTGAAGGAAAAGTATGCCTCTTTGCAGATGGCACAAAGATCTGTAACAGAGTTGATACACGGGGGGTAGAAAGGATGAGAAGGGACTTGGCAAGGTTGGAGGAATGGTCAGACACATGACAACTTAGATTCAATGCAAAGAAGTGCAGAGTAATGCACCTGGGAAATAAAAATCCAGGAGAAGAGTATACAATAGCAGGGAGGTACTAACGACAACAATAATGGAAAGGGATCTGGGTGTAGTCATATCAGATGACCCAAAGGTGGGTAAGCAATGTGAGAAGTCAGTAAGGAGAGCCAAGGGGATACTGGGATGCATAGGGAAGGGCATCACAAGTAAAAAAGGAAGTGGTTATCCCTCTGTACAGACAGTTGGTGAGACCCCATCTGGAGTACTGCGTGAAGTTTTGGAGACCTCATCTATGCAAGGACATAGACAGGATGGAAGCAGTCCAGAGGAGGGCAACTAAAATGGCGCAGGGTCTACATCAGAAACCATTTGAAGAGAGACTGAGAGAGCTTAATATGTATACCCTTGATGAAAGGAGGGATGGGGGACATGATAGAAACTTTTAAGTACCTCAAGGGAATCAACAAAGTCCAGGAGGGTAGCATCTTTCAGAAAAAGAGATGTGTAAGAACAAGGGGGCACAATTTAAAGTTGGAGGGGGGACGGCTCAGGGGTAATGTGAGGAAATTATTTTTCATGGAGAGAGTGGTGGACGCATGGAACCATCTTCCTGGAGAGGTTGTGGGGTCTAAAACAGTGGGGGAATTCAAACATGCATGGGACAGACAAGGCAATTATAGTGGGGGCCTGCAGGAAGTAGGCTGTTGGTTAACTAGAATCTGCAACTTACCCAGTGGGTAGGGAAATGGGCAGACTGGGTGGGCTAAGTGGTCCTTATCTGCCGTCAAAGTCTATGTTTCTGTGTTTCTATGAATCAGCCAGGCCCATCACAAATGGACCTTAAACAGGCAGGTGGTGGAAGTGATTTTCAAAAGGTGGGTTACTCCAGAGATAGATATCTTTGCATCTCACAAGAGCCACCACCTTCCACAGTATTGTTGCAGACCTCCAGCTATGGGCACAGTACCCCTGGATGCTCTGATTCTGGACTGGTAAGGGAGGTATCTGTATGCCTTCCCTCCATTCCCATTAGTGTACAGAGTGCTACTTAAGCTCAGGCTTCAGCCAGCAACTAAGATCTTGATAGCCCCAGACTGGGCCAGACAGCCATGGTACTCCCTGCTGCCCTCCATGTCAGTGGCCAAACCAATATACCTCTCCAGGAGGCACAACCAGTTGGTCTCCAAATTAATCAGGGAAGGCTCCTATACCAAACCTCAAGTCACTCAGACTCAAGGCATGGCTCTTGAAGACTTAGAGTATGTGAGCTTGCATCTCTCTGAAGGGGTCTTAGACATTTTAAGGGGCTACATTAAACCTTCCACCAAGAAGACCTATGCAGCAAAATGGAAAAGGTTTTCTATCTGGTGTTCCACCGGGCACATAGTCCCAGTCCAGGCAGGCGTGCCAAATGTGCTCGACTATCTTGTTTATCTGCATTCATTGGGCTTGCAGCCCACTACCCTGAAACTTCACTTAGCTTCCGTCTCTGCTTACACTTCAGCTGGGAAGGCTACCTCTATGGCATCAAATTCCAATTTCAAAAGTTTTTTTTAAAGGCCTGTCCCATCTGCACCCTACCCCCAATCAGGGAACCAGTGACAGCCTGGGACCTAAACATTTGTATTGCCAAGCTCATGGGTCCCCCTTCTGAACCCATGTCTTCAGCTCCATTAAAATATGTTACATGGAAAGCAGTATTTTTAGTGGCCATCACTTCAGCCAGACGGATTAGTGAACTTTAGGCCCTATGTATTGAACATGACTACATTTCCTTTCTCAGGGATAAGGTGGTTCTGCGAACTAACAGAAAATTTCTCCCAAAAGTGGTCTCAGATTTTCATCTGAAATAATCCATCACTTTACCCGTGTTCTTAACTGAACACTCATCCTCTGGTGAGCGTAGGTTGCACAGCCTTGATATCAACAGAGCTCTCAGCTACTGTTTGACAGCCACTAAGTACCACTGACAGGAAAGGAAACAGCTATTCCTGTCCTATGGGGATGTGAAAGGAAACCCAGCATCTAAGAGGTCCATTTATTTATTTATTTAGGAAATTGGAATTACAACCCTTTGAGTCATAGGCTTGTTTCAAAGGCTCCACGTCAGAATAAAACATAGACATTCACAGTACTATACCTAGAATAAACGTGGGGTGAGCAATCAAATGCAGAGTATAAGTACCATGAGCACTGGTTAATGCCTATACATTTGGTAGCTAAAACAGGGCAGAGCTATCGACATATTTACCTTTAAAACGTATACAATTGGTAGCTAAAGCAATACATGATATGAGTTGGTAGTAAGCCGCCTCAGGGAGGCCTTGTCTTATACATAATACAATGAAGACTAGGTAGTTCAGTGTATACAGTTTTGCTACTGAAAAGCTGGTAAGGTGGCACCAGCAAGGCTGAGAGCCCACTCCAAGGGGTACAGCTGCTACTATGGCAGTTTCCAATGATGTCCCTGTGGTGGATATCTGTAAAGCAGCTGCCTGGAGAACAGTTCTCACCTTTACTAAAGATTATAGCCTGGATTTACAGGCTAGAGGTGATGCCAGGTTTGACACAGCTGTCCTGCGGAGCTTGTTTCCAAAATAGGTTCTCTACCCACCTCCAAAGGTACTGATTCATAGTCTGCATAAGAGTTAGGAATATTGGAGTATTCCTGGGGGGAGAAGAAAAAGTTACTTACCACAGTAATCTTGTTTTCCCAGGGATACTCCAATATTCATAACTCCCACCCTGATTCCCTGCTAGAACCAGTGGCCTCTGCACTCCATACTGTAATATCAGGATAAGTATGCCACACCCTGGCTTTCATATTTGAAACTTTATTCAATTTCTTTTCTCCCCTCTTCAGGTGATTCTGACACTGGGGTTGTTCTGGTTAATGCTTTTCTTCCTCCAGTGGGAGGTACTTTATGGTGTTTTATTGTTATTTATTATTATTATAGGATAATTGTTAATTCCTCTGGGCCCTGTCTTGTCAGGCATCTACGAAATTTGATTGTTAGAATGTAAGCAGTTGATAGGTGGCAGCATCTGAAAATGTGGCACGAGCCAATGATTCTAGCATTTGCTTAACGTTCCATCTCCAGGCAGATCTGGCTTAAAGGCACACTGCATAAGAGTTATGAACGTTGGAGTATCCCCTGGGAGAATCAAAATTACTGTGGTAAGTAACTTTTTCTACCTGCTATTCTGATAGAAATTCATGAAGAGATACTGAACAAATGAAACACTGTGTACTACTTAACAACACCTATGGGGAGAGCAGTCTCAAGCACTGTATGCAAGTGTCAAGTAGCGAGTACTTGATCTGACAGGCAATACTATACAATGAAGAAGCCACACAATGTTTTTACTGAATAAAACTTTATTCAAGGGTAAACAAAAAACTGTTCTTACCCCAGGGTCCTTTAGCATCAGTAACTATTGCAGTCAGCTGGATAGCTAGCACTGCTCTGGAAGTGGCATGTATGGTAATAAGATTTATGAATTAGCCAATCAGCTTGAAGCTATGGAATGTGCTGAGTAGTGAGAGGGAGGGAGGCTTCAGAATTTTTTCTCTGCTGGACTGAGCAACACTTCCTTTGAGGTGCTCTCTTTCCTGACTAGAAAAAAATTTGTCTTCTTCAAGACTGGTAGCTATTATTTAATTTTTGTACTTATTTTGAGTATGCTGAGTATTTTTGTTAATTTTAGCGGTTCCCTTCGGTTCCCGGGAACGCGTTTCTCTCTCGATTCCGCAGTTCCTCATGGTTCCCTTTTTTCTTTATTTTTTATTAAGTTTATCACCGCTTTTAGTATTTCTGTGGTTCCTTTAGTAGGGTTTTGTGTATTTTGATCGTGGTTCCCTTTTTCATCGGGGAAGCGACGGTTTTCATTTAAATTTTACTCAGAAAAGTTGCGTATTCTTACTCTGAGGGAATCAATTTGGACCTTACTTTTGAATGGTTCAACATTCTATTTAAGTGCTTTCTGTTTATTGGGCATGTTAGAAACCCTGAGAAAAGACTGGACCCACAGGTTTTAAAATTGCTTGAACTGCCCAAGTAGTTTAGCTAAAGCTGATACTGTGACCTGTGTTTTAACTCATGTATCTTTTATTTGTTAGAATAAACATCTGAAATTTCGGATATAACCAAATATTCCATAAATCTCATACATAACTGTTCATTGTTATACAGTACCAGCTCACAGATAAAAATAAAAGAAACAAAGTTACTCTCATTGCCGTCTTTGTGATCAGTCCTTGACGGAGCTTAGATAGGGGATCATTATTGCACCGAGTCCAAAGACCTCAAGATGGTTACAGTCCGGTGCAGTGATTCAATGTTTCTTTCCCAAGCGCATTAAGAATAATGAGGTAAGATCTCAGCCCAAATAAGGAAGTTTTACAAATAACAAAATATTGTAGAGAAAACGGTCACAAAATAAAATCGCTGGTTGGCATTCGATTCCTTAGTACATTCCAACTCAATAAATGTGTTTATACTAATTATAACTTTTACAACCAAATTATAAACCATATAATTATTTACAGTCTTCTACAAACTGACATACTTTTCTTATTAATAAACTACCTTCCTTCCTTTCTCCATACTTTTAAATAGCTATAGTCTTCAGGTAGAGTACCCAATCTCTTCCCCCCCCCCAACCTCTCTCTGGCTTTATTAAGCAGACTGGTCCCTTAACCCACCTCTCTCTGAGTCTATCTCCTGGCTTGCCATGGTCTTGAAACATCAAAATATTCTATTTTTCTAAGTGAATTGTATAAGTGATGCTCTTCCTGGACATAAAGTCTCCACCACTCATTCACACTGATGGGAACTACGCCGGAGGCACTAGGACCCAGCGGGAGCAAACTTTTTTGCAAGAAGGCCGGCACTGGAGATGGAGCCATGAGGGGGGTGTTGTGAGCCTCGGCTCATGTGGTAATAACTGTCTCAGCGTCCGACCTCCAACCGCTTCAGTTCCTCTTTCAAACAACATGAAGTCTTGCTATATTATGACAATTGCAGTTTGTCCCAGCTCTTTAGAACTGCTCCGGAGGTGAAAGAGTTAACTTCCATGCCATGCATGGAACTTGGAGCGCGAGCTCAGTTAGAAAAGCTATGTCTAGGTCATTTCAAACTGAAACTGTCAGATTCTTTACTCCGCCTCACTGAACAGTCGCTCCGGAGATTCCTCCTACTGCTCGGTTCTTTTCTCGGTTTTAAAGTGTTTTTCTCGGTTAAATTCAACCGCGATTATTATTATTTTAACTGCAAACCGATCGGTTCAAGCTCTGTCTGTGGTATTGTAAATAATAGACAGGTTTATTTCTGTGTGGAACTTGTAAATGTTTATCGGTTCGGTTTGAACCGATCAGGTTGATTTTAAAACTTTTTTTTCTAAATTATTTAAAGCTATTTAGAGTGCGGTTCTCGGTTCTTATTGGTTCTAAAAAAAACGGATCTCATTACGGTTTTTAACCACGACCCGTGACACGGTTGGGAACCGATAAGGGTGTCTTGAGTGGCATTTGCCAGAAAAGGGCACGTTTTTGGTTAGGCTGGCATTATGTCTGAGAAACCCAAAAGAAAAACCGGGCCCACTGGGTTTCAACATTGTAGTGTCTGTGGGGAAGCCTTTGCCAAGGCTGACCCACACACCACATGTGTTTATTGTCTGGGGTTTGACCACCTCAATGCAGACTGCCAGATTTGCAAGAATTTCCCTGCAGCTACCTAGATAAAGAGTTGGTAGGCTCAGGAAGGAGAGGCCAAAAGTCCGCTGACCGGATGGCCAGCCGGTTCGGTGCCAACCGAACTAGAGGAGTGCCCTCTGACCAGGAGACTTCCTTGGGCAAACGAAAAGCTGACTCAGAGGAGCCAGTTCCAGCAAAGAGAACTAGAAAATCAGCAGGTGTGGAGTCAAAAATTCCTTCTCCAACTGCTGCAGAGATAGCCAAAGTGATCCAAATTGTCCAGTCGCTTCTCAACTCCGTCCGGAACCGGCCACTATCTGGCAAAGGTCGGTTCGGCTGGTTCCACCGTTCAAGAATATGATATAGAAGAGTTTTATGAACCGGAGGAGGGGAGGATGATTATGAACAGTGTGAATGTGATTTTGAAAGTCTGGATGTGCCCAATGAACCGGACATCTCCCCAGACAGACCTTTAGGAGAGTCTCCCCCTAGGCTTTCTGAGTCCCCTTCTCATTTTCTGTTTTATAAAAAAGTTGCTGAAACCCTCCAGCTCCCTTTGGAGGAAGCTGTGGATGAGCAAGAGGAGCCTGACTTTGTGGAGATGATGGATATCCCAGAGTCCAGGAGATTGTCTATTCCTTTACATAAATCCTTTAGGAAACAAACAATAAAAATTTTAAAAGCTCCTAATTCTGTGCTTCCTGTGGATAAAAGATGGACAGGAGGTACACTTTGTCAGTCCTGAAACAGAATTTATTTCACAGCAATGCAGCCATGTTGGGGTAGTTCAGGCTGCAGCCTGTGATAAGGCTATATTCCCTGGCTTCACATCCTCCTGACAAGGACTCCAGGAAGATTGATGCCATGGCTAAAACAATACATGGCAGCGTCCTTGGGACTCAGACAAGCAAATTATATGGCTTATGTTGCAAGATACCAAAATCTAGATGGGATACTGTCATGGCTTTAGCCAAACAGGACCCTCGCCAGCTTGCCAAGGAGCTGGAACAGGTGGCTGCTGATGGTATTGAGGCATCTAAGGTGCAATTCCGTGCTGCAGTGGATTCTAATGATGTATCCTCTAGAGTCATGGCTACATCTGTGGCTTTTCGTAGATTGGCTTGACTCAGGTGTACTAGTCTGTCACAGGATACCCAGACTAAGGCCATGGATTTTCCTGTGGTGGGAAATTCTCTGTTTGGGGAGCAGACAGAGAATTATATGAAGAAAATGGATGAATATAGAACCACTTATAGGAGTGCACAAGCCAAGGAACGGCAAGCCACTCCTCAGAGGCAGCCCCCCAGGGGTAGAGGCAGGTCTTTTCACAGGCCTTTTTACTAAACCCAGGCCTCTCTCAGCTTACGCTCAGAGGGGGTTCTTCAGAGGGAGAGGCAGACGGGGTACAAGCAGGCCTGCTCTCACCCCTCAGCCTAAAGCCCCTGCCAAACAGGCACCCTGATGGGATGCCCAGGGACGATTCTCCATTACCTGTAGGGGGCAGGCTGGCTTACTTCGTCCAGGACTGGGAGTCTTTAACATCAGACAAGTGGGTCCTGGAAGTAGTAAGCCAGGGTCTGGTTCTCAGCTTCAAAAAATTTCCAAAGATGAGAATCAGATCTTTTCCACCTGCAAATCCTCTAGAGACTCTTGCTTTGGAAACAGAAGTCTCAACCCTCCTGGCTCTCAGAGCTGTAGAAAGGGTTTCTCCCCTACACCAGGGCAAGGGTCTGTACTCCAGGTACTTCCTTACCCCAAAAAAGACCGGAGAATGGCGGCCCATCCTGGACCTAAGATATCTGAACAAGCACCTTTTAAAACCAAAATTCAAAACGGTGACTCTGGGAATGATTTTACCCTCCCTAAGGCCAGGGGACTGGCTAGCTTCCCTGGACCTCAAGGATGCCTACTTCCATGTTCTTATCAGAAGCTCCCACTGAAAGTACCTCAGATTCAAACTGCCCTCAGGCCATTATCAGTTCAGAGCAATGCTCTTCGGCCTTACCTCTGCCCCAAGGGTATTCACAAAATGCCTGGCGGTAGCAGTTGCTCATTTAAGAAGGCAAAAGATTGCCATCTTTCCCTACCTAGATGACTGGCTCATTGTGGGTCAGTCTCCAGACCAGGTCAAATCACACCTGCAGGTTACCCAGCAGCTGCTTACCTCTCTAGGCTTTCTTCTCAATCTTCCAAAGTCAGTTCTAGAACCTGTCCAGGTACTCACCTTTATAGGCGCAGAACTGGACACAAAGCAGGCAGAGCCTTCCTTCCCTAGAAGGGTAAGGACCCGGTGGCCTGGCCTCCTCCATCACCCTGCAGGTCTCTCGACCAGCAAGGCATTTTCTACAGCTCCTAGGACACATGGCTGCTTCCACAGCTGTAGAGCAAGGAGCAAGATTTCAGATGAGGGACATTCAGTTCCATTTGAGAGCCTTTGGTCTCAAAGAAGAGATCCCTATCCAAGTTGATCCCAGCAATTCAAACCTGTCCTTTCATCCCTCTATCTCACTCCTTGACCCTTACACAGATCGTTCCTTTTGGGATGGGGGAGCTCATATGGGTGTCCTCCACCCAGGGATTGTGGTCCCTCAGGAATCTCTGTTCCACATCAATCTGTTGGATCTCAGAGCTGTTTTCTAGCACTTCAGGTTTTTCTGCATCTGTTCAGAACAAAGTGGTACAGGTCAGAACAGACAACACCACTACAATGTGGTACATCAACAAACAAGGGGCACTCGGTCTTGGCCGTGTGCACCGAGGCAGTGAAGTTGTGGTCTCTGGCTTATTCCCTGAACACTTCCCTCATAGCAGTTCACCTCCCAGGCAAGGACAATGTCCTGGAAGATGCTCTCAGCAGGATTTCCCAGGGCCATCATGAATGGTCACTGGATCCCAGAGTACTGGGGATAGTTTTTGCCAGATGGGGCACCCCTCAGATAGATCTTTTTGCAGCCCCAGACAGTCATCAACTTCCACTTTTTTGTTGCAGGCCCCCAGTGTTGGGCTCAGTCCCCCTGGATGCCTTTCTCCTCGATTGGGAAGGGAAGGTTCAAACAACATGAAGTCTTGCTATATTATGACAACTGCAGTTTGTCCCACCATTAGAACTGCTCCGGAGGTGAAAGAGTTAACTTCCATGCCAGGCATAGAACTTAGAGCACGAGCTCGGTTAGAAAAGATCTGTCTGGAAGATTTCAAACTGAAACTGTCAGATTCTTTACTCCGCCTCAATGAACAGTCTCTCGGAGATTCCTCTTACTGCTGGTTCATTTCTCGGTTTAAAAGAGTTTTCTAGGTTAAATTCAACCGTAATTATTATTATTTTAACTGCAAACTGATCGGTTCAAGCTCTGTCTATTGTATTGTAAGTAATAGACAGGTTTATTTCTGTTGGAACTTGTTTATCGGTTCGGTCTGAACCGATCAGGTTATTTTAAAACTTTATTCTGAAGCATTTAAAAGCTTTTGAGTGCGGTTCCGGTTCTTATCGGTTCTAAAACCTGGATTTCATTCGTTTTCCACGACCCGTGACACGGTTGGGAACCGATAAGGGTGTCTTGCCAGCTTCACCGGAGAAAAAGACAAGTTTTGGTTAGGCTGGCATTATGTCTGAGAAACCCAAAAGAAAAACGGGCCCACTGGGTTTCAACACTGTAGTGTCTGTGGGAAGCCTTTGCCAAGGCTGACCCACACACCACTTGTGTTTATTGTCTGGGGTTTGACCACCTCAATGCAGACTGTCAGATTTGCAAGAATTTCCCTACAGCTACCCTAGATAAGAGTTGGTAGGCTCGGGAAGGAGGCCAAAAGTCCACGCTGACCGGATGGCCAGCCGGTTCAGTGCCAACCGAACTGGAGGAGTGCCCTCTGACCAGGCGAGACTTCCTCCAGCGCAAACGAAAGCTGACTCAGAGGAGCCAGTTCCAGCAAACAGAACTAGAAAATCAGCAGGTGTGAGTCAAAATTCCTTCTCCAACTGCTGCAGATAGCAAAAGCAATCAAATTGTCCAGTCACTTTCCCGGTTCCATCCGAACCCGCCACTATCTAGCAAAAGGTCGGTTTGGCGGTTCACGGTTCAAGAATATGATATAGAGTTTTATGAACCAGAGGAGGGGAGGATGATTATGAACAGTGTGAATGTGACTTTGAAAGTCTGGATGTGCCCATTGAACCGGACATCTCCCCAGACAGACCTTTAGGAGAATCTCCCCCTAGGCTTTCTGAGTCCCTTCTCATTTTCTGTTTTACAAAAAAGTTGCTGAAACCCTCCAGCTTCCCTTGGAGGAAGCTGTGGATGAGCAAGAGGAGCCTGACTTTGTGGAGATGATGGATATCCCAGAGTCCAGGAGATTGTCTATTCCTTTACATAAATCCTTTAGGAAACAAACATTCAAACAACATGAAGTCTTGCTATATTATGACAATTACAGTTTGTCCCACCATTAGAACTGCTCCGGAGGTGAAAGAGTTAACTTCCATGCCAGGCATGGAGCCTAGAGCACGAGCTCGGTTAGAGAAGCTCTATCTGGATAATTTCAAACCGAAACTGTCAGATTCTTTACTCCGCCTCACTGAACAGTCGCCCGAGATTTCTCTCCTACTTTGTTCATTTCTCGGTTTAAACAGTATTTTCTGGTTAAATTCAACCGCGAGTATCATTATTTAACGCAAAACCGATCGGTTCAAGCTCTGTCTGTGGTATTGTAGATAATAGACAGGTTTATTTCTGTGTGGAACTTGTAAATGTTTATCGGTCGGTTCGAACCGACCAGGTTATTTAAAACTTTAAAAAGTAAGCATTTTAAAGCTTTTGGAGTCAGGTTCCTGGTTCTTATCGGTTCTAAAAAAGCGGATTTCATTCGTTTTTCCATGACCAGTGACACAGTTGGGAACCGATAAAGGATGTCTTACCTGGCACTGCCATTCAAAGACAGGTTTGTTGGTTAGGCTGGCATCATGTCTGAAAACCCAAAAGAAAAACCGGCCCACTGGGTTTCAACACTGTAGTGCCTGTGGGAAGCCTTTGCCAAGGCTGACCCACACATAATGTCTATTGTCTGGGGTTTGACCACCTCAATTCAGACTGCCAGATTTGAAGAATTTCCTGCAGCCACCCTGGATAAGAGGTGGAAGGCTCAGGGGACGAGGCCAAAAGTCTGCTGACCCGGATGGCCAGCCCGGTTCGGTGCCAACCGAACCGGAGGGAGTGCCCTCTGACCAGGGCAAGACTTCCTCGGGCAAACGTAAAGCTGGCTCTGAGGAGCCAGTTCCAGCAAAGAAAACTAGAAAATCAGCAGGTGTGGAGTCCAAAATTCCTTCTCCAACTGCTGCAGAAATAGCAAAAGCTATACAGATTGTACAGTCACTTTCTCCGGTTCCGTCTGAACCGCCACTGTCTGGTAAAAGGTCGGTTCGGCCGGTTCCACCGGTTCAAGAATATGATATTGAAGAGTTTCATGAACCAGAGGAGGGGGAGGAGGATTATGAACAGTGTGAATGTGACTTTGAGAGTCTGGATGTGCCCATTGAACTGTACATCTCCCCAGACAGACCTTTAGAATCTCCCCCTACGCTTTCTGAGTCCCCTTCTCACTTTCTGTTTTATAAAAAGGTTGGTGAAACCCTCCAGCTCCCATTAGAGGAAGCTGTGGATGAGCAAAGGAACCTGATTTTGGAAATGATGGATATCCCAGAGTCTAGGAGTTGTCTATCCCTTACATAAATCATTTAGAAACAAACAATAAAAAATTTAAAACTCTAATTCTGTGCCTCCTGTTGACAAGAAGATGGACAGGAGGTACACTTTATCGAGTCCTGATACAGACTTTCTTTCACAGCAATGCAGTCATGTTGGAGTAGTTCAGGCTGCAGCCTGTGATAAGGCTAACATTCCCCACTTCACATCCTCCTGACAAGGACTCCAGAAAGATTGATGCCATGGCTAAAAACAATACATGGCAGCTCCTTGGGACTCAGACAAGCAAGTTACATAGGCTTATGTGCAAGATACCAAAAATCTAGATGGTACACTGTCATGGCTTTGGCCAGACAGGCCCCTAGCCAGCTTGCCAAGGAGCTGGAGCAGGTGGCTGCTGATGGTATTGAGGCATCAAGGTGCAATTCCATGCTGCTGTGGATTCTAATGATGTATCCTCTAGAGTCATGGCTACATCTGTGGCCTTTAATAGGTTGGCTTGGCTCAGGTGTACTAGTTTGTCACAGGATATCCAGACTAAGAGCTATGGATTTTCCTGTAGTAGGAAATTCTATGTTTGGGGAGCAGACAGAGAATTACATGAAGAAAATGGATGAATATAGAACAACTTGTAAGTGCACAAAGCGGGGCGGCAAACCACTCTCAGAGGCAGACCCCCAGGGGTGAGGTAGGCCTTTTCACAGGCCCTTTTACCAATAGGCTGCTCTGCTTATGCTCAGAGGGGTTCTTCAGAGGGAGAGGCAGGCGGGTGCAAGCAGGCCTGCTCCACCCCTCAGCCTAAAGCCCCTGCCAAACAGGCACCCTGATGGGATGCCCAGGGCAGTTCTCCATTACCTGTAGGGGCAGGCTGGCTTGCTTCCGTTCAGGACTGGAGTCTCTAACATCAGTCAAGTGGGTCCTGGAAGTAGTAAGCCAGGGTCTGGTTCTCAGCTAAAAATTTCCAAAGATGAGGCCAGATCTTTTCACCTGCAAACCCTCAAGAGACCTTTGCCTTAGAAACAGAAGTCTCAACCCTCCTGGCTCTCAGAGCTGTAGAAAGGGTTTCCCCATACTCCAGGAGCAAGAGGTCTGTACTCCAGGTACTTCCTTACCCCAAAAATGACAGGAGAATAGCGCCCATTTGGACCTAAGATATCTGAACAAGCACCTTTTGAAACCAAAATTCAAAATGGTGACTCGGCAATAATTTTACTAACATACTAACATACTAAAATGCCAGCAGAATAGGCCTAATGGTCTTTCGTGTCTTATCGTTTGGTCAGCCCCACCCTGGGTGCTGACCTTGCTATCCCTCGTCTTCTCTGGCTTCTCCTTCCCAGTTCCGGATATTCTTGCTGCATTGGATTTTGCTTCCTGAACCCTTCCCCTGTACCTGTCCCACCCTCTTGAACCCCTCCACTGTCTCTGCCTCCACCAGCCCCTAGGTAGTGCATTCCATGGCTACCACCCTCTCAGTGAGTAGCACCTCCTCCTTTCTCCCTAGATCTTCCCCTCCAGCTTCCACCCATGCCCTCTAGTGGCCCCCTCCTCCTTCCTTGAAACACCCTCACTGTTCTCCCCATTTACCCTGTTCTACATGTGCAAGACCTCTATCATGTCCCCGGTCCTTCTCTCTTCCAAGTGTACATATTTAGCTCTTCAAAGCCTCTCCTCATAGGTCCTGTCCCCCAAGCCCCAAATCATTTTGGTTGCCCTCCTCTGGACCCTCTCCAGGAGGTTAATGTCCCTCTTTAAGTGCGGCCTCCCAAACTGCACGCAGTACTCCAGGTCTTGGCTTCACCAAGCAGTTATACAGAGGAGCATCACTTCCCTCCTTCTGGAGGTGATCCCTAACGATGCATCCCAGCATCCTGTTGGCCTTGGCTGCTGCCCTCTACAAGTCTCAGAGTTGTTCATCTTGACATCCACCACCACCCCAGGTCCCTCTCAGCCATTGAGACTTGTAGTATTTCCCCCCCTGGGTGTACACTTGGCCTGGGTTTCTGGCCCCCAGGTGGAGTACCTTGCATTTCCCTGCATTAAACCTCAGCTTCCACTTTCTAGACCATCTTTCCAGAGCCTCCAGGTCCCCCTGCAGGGCCACCCTCCCCTCCTCCCCATCCACCACCGCCCCCAGTTTCGAGTCATCTGCAAAGAGACTCATCTCACTCTGATTCCTGTCCTTATGTCAGATACGTAGGCGTTGAACAGAAGGGGCCCAGGACTGATCCCTGTGGGACCCCACTAATGACCCTCCTTGGGAAGAGACTATCCCACAACTACGACCCTCTGGGTCCGGTCCTGGAGCCAATTGCCTATCCATCAGATCATCTGGTTTCCCACCCCCATTTCTCTAGTTTATCCAACAGGCCCACGTGAGGAACAGGTCAAATGCCTTGCTGAAGTCTAGAAAGAGGACATCCACTGGTCTACCCAGGTCCAAGGCACTTGTCACCCAGTCATAGAACTCCACCAGATTTGTCTGACACGATTTCCCTGGGATGAATCCATGCTGTCTATCGTCCAGGCACCCTGACTTATCCAGGTCCCCCCCTAGCCTCTCCTTGACAATGCCCTCCATCACCTTGCCCACCACTGATGTCAGGCTGACAGGCCTGTAGTTCCCTGCCACCTCCCTTGATCCCCCCTTGTGGATAGGCACTACATACGCCACCTTCCAGTCTTGGGGCACCAAGAATTTTACCTTCTCTAAGGCCAGGGGACTGGCTAGCTTCCCTGGACCTCAAGGATGCCTATTTCCATGTTCTAATCAGAAGCTCCCACCGAAAGTACCTCAGATTCGAACTGCCCTCAGGCCATTACCAATTCAGAGCAATGCCCTTCAGCCTCACCTCTGCCCCAAGGGTATTCACAAAATGTCTAGCAGTAGCAGTTGCTCATTTAAGAAGGCAAAAGATTGCTATTTTTCCCTACCTAGACGACTGGCTTATTGTAGGCCAGTCTCCAGAACAGGTCAAATCACACCTGCAAGTTACCCAGCAGCTGCTCACCTCTCTGGGTTTTCTGTTCAATCTCCCAAAGTCAGTGCTGGAACCTGTTCAGGTACTCACCTTCATAGGTGCAGAACTGGATACAAAGCAGGCCAGAGCCTTCCTGCCCTTAGAGAGGGTAAGGAACCTGGTGGCCCTGGCCTCTTCCTTCACTCTGCAGGTCTCTCGACCAGCAAGGCATTTCTTACAGCTCCTAGGACACATGGCTGCTTCCACAGCTGTAGTGCAAGGAGCAAGATTTCAGATGAGGGACATTCAGTTTCACTTGAGAGCCTTTTGGTCTCAAGAAAGATCCCTTTCCAAGTTGATCCAGTGACTCGAACCCTGATCCAGGCCCTTCAGTGGTGGCAGGATCAGAGCAATTTAAGACTAGGGTCCCTTCATCCCTCTATCTCACTTCTTGACCCTTACTACAGATCGTCCCTACTGGGATGGGGGAGCTCACATGGCGACCTCTCCACCCAGGGTGTGGTCCCTCAAGAGTCTCTGCTTCACATCAATTTGCTGGAACTCAGAGCTGTCTTTCTAGCACTTCAAGTGTTTTCTGCATCTGTTCAGAACAAAGTGGTACAAGTCAGAACAGACACCACCACAATGTGGTACATCAGCAAACAAGGGGGCACTCGGTCTTCGGCCTTGTGCACCGAAGCAATGAAGTTGTGGTCTCTGGTTTATTCCCTGAACACTTCCCTCAGCAGTTCACCTCCCAGGAAAGGACAATGTCCTGGCAGATGCTCTCAGCAGGATTTCCCAGGGCCATCACGAATGGTCGCTGGATCCCCAAGTACTGGAGATAGTTTTTGCCAGATGGGGCACTCCTCAGATAGATCTTTTCGCAGCCCCAGACAATCACCAACTTCCACTGTTTTGTTGCAGGCCCCCAGTGATGGGCTCAGTCCATCTGGATGCCTTTCTCCTAGATTGGGGAGGGAAGTTTCTAGACGCCTTTCCCTCCTTCCCTCTCCTTTTCAAGGTGCTAGTGAAAATCAGATCCCAGCCTTGCAGGATGATTCTGATTGCTCCGGATTGGGCCAGGCAGCCCTGGTACCCACTCCTTCTGTCCTTAGCAGTCCATCTTCCCGTGCCTCCCAGGAAACACAACCTGTTATCTTGTGCCCAGGGAGGTTTGGTATCCGAATCTCAAATCCCTCAACCTCAAGGCCTGGCTCTTGAGGAGTTAAGAGTTTGCTGACCTACACCTTTCTCAAGGTGTTCTTGACATCCTGAAGGCTTCTAGAAAGCCTTCCACTAGGGCTTCTTATAATTCTAAATGGAAAAGGTTTTCCATCTGGTGCTCTGGGAAGCATATTTCCCCGGAATCTGCTGATTTGCCCATTGTTTTGGACTATATGGTCTATCTTAACTCTTTGGGCCTGAGACCAGCTATCCTGAAAGTACATTTGGCAGCTGTCTCTGCTTTTATTTCAGCAGGAAAGCCCTCTTCTCTTTCCACTCACCCTGTATTTTCCAAGTTTTCAAGGGATTACTTCATACTAATCCACCTTTCAGGGACCGGCCCCTGCCTGGGATCTTAATGTTTGCATTGCTCAGTTGATTGAACCCCCTTTGAACCTCTGTCTTCTGCAGAGCTTAAGTATTTACTTGGAAAACTGTTTTCTAGTAGCCATCACTTCTGCCAGGCGCATAAGTGAGTTACAAGCCTTGTCGGTGGAGACTGACTTTATTTCCTTTCACAGGGATAAAGTAGTCCTTAGGACTAACAGGAAGTTTTTGCCTAAGGTGGTTTCAGATTTCCATCTTAACCAATCTATCTCCCTTCCAGTGTTCTTCACTGACCATTCCTCCTCTGGTGAGAGGAGGCTGCACAGTTTAGATGTTAAGAGGGCCTAAGTTACTATATAGAGCATATAGGAATAGGTGTTACTATTTAGGTAGCCAGTTGGCTAGTGTAGGTTACAGCTTCCACACAGAACCTTAGTGAGTTTTTGCTTGTAAAGATCTGACAGTTTCAGTTTGAAAATAGCCAGACAGAGCTTCTCTAACCGAGCTTGCGCTCTAAGCTCCATGCCTGGCATGGTAGTTAACTCTTTCACCTCTGGAGCAGTTCTAATGGTGGGACAAACTGCAATTGTCATAATATAGCAAGACTCCATTAGAAGAAACAACATTACTAAGGTGAGTAATTTTTTCTTGTGGTCCCCTCAGGAATCTCTGCTCCACATCAATTTGTTGGAACTCAGAGCTGTTTTTCTAGCACTTCAGGTTTTTTCTGCATCTGTTCAGAACAAAGTGGTACAGGTCTGAACAGACAACACCATTACAATGTGGTACATCAACAAACAAGATTGGGGAGGGAAGTTTCTATATGCCTTCCCCCCCCTTCCCTCTCCTGTTCAAGGTGCTAGTCAAAATCAGATCTCAGCCCTGCAAGATGATTCTGATTGCTCCAGACTGGGCCAGGCAGCCCTGGTACCCACTCCTTCTGTCCTTAGCAGTCCATCTTCCCTGTGTCTCCCCAGGAACCACAATCTGTTAACCTGTGCCCGGGAGAGTTTGGTATCAGATCTCAAATCCCTCAACCTCAAGGCCTGGCTCTTGAGGAGTTAGAGTTGCTGACCTACACCTTTCTCAAGGTGTTCTCGAAATCTTGAAAGCTTCTAGGAAGCCTTCCACTAGGGCTACTTATAACTCCAAATGGAAAAGGTTTTCCATATGGTGTTCTGGGAAGCATATTTCCCCGGAATCTGCTGATTTTCCCACTGTTTTGGACTATATGGGCCATCTTATTTCTCTGGGACTGAGACCAGCTACCCTGAAAGTGCATTTGGCAGCTGTCTCTGCTTTTATTTCGGCAGGGAAGCCCTCTTCTCTTTCCACTCACCCTGTATTTTCCAAGTTTTTCAGGGGATTGCTTCATACCAATCCACCATTCAGGGACCCTGCCCTGCCTGGGATCTTAATGTTTGCATTGCTCAGCTGATGCAACCCCCTTTGAACCTCTGTCTTTGGCAGACTTAAGTACTTGACTTGGAAAACTGTGTTTCTAGTAGCCATCACTTCTGCCAGGCGCATAAGTGAGTTGCAAGCTTTGTCAGTGGAGACTGACTTTATTTCCCTTTCACAGGGATAAGGTAGTCCTCAGGACTAACAGGAAGTTTTGCCTAAGGTGGTTTCAGATTTCCACCTTAATCAATCTATTTCTCTTCAGTGTTCTTCACTAACCATTCCTCCTCTGGTGAGAGGAGGCTGCACAGCTTAGATGTTAAGAGGGCCCTAAGTTACTACATAGAGCGTACCAAGGGTCACAGGTTTGACTCCCTCCAACTCTTTCTCACTTATGGTGAGGTTGGGAAAGGGAAACCTGCCACTAAGAGATCCACTGCCAGGTGGATTGTCTCTTGTATCCAATTTTGCTACCAAAAACTGGGTAAGGTTCCCCCTTCAGGCCTGAGGGCTCATTCTACCAGAGGTACAGTTGCGTCCCTAGCTGCGGCCAGGGACATCCCTATCTTAGAGATATGTCAAGCAGCTACTTGGAAAACAGTACACACTTTCACCAAGCATTACTCCAGGCCAGGAGGGATGCTCGGTTTGGCACAGCTGTGCTTCAGAGCCTATTTCCTAAGTAGGTTCTGTCCCTCCTCCATGGAGGTACTGCTGTGTAGTCTGCAAGTGTCATAATGTAGCAAGACTTCATGTTGTTTGAAGAAAAAATTACTCACTTTAGTAATGTTGTTTATTCTAATGGAGTCTTGCTATATTATGATCTCCCCCCCAGCCTGTCCCTCTCAGAACTTCTAGTTTAGGGATGGGGTGGGCAGTCCAGTGTTGGCACTTATTGATGCCCATTTTGTGTTTTCCACCCCTTCTTTTTTGGGGTGTTTGGGTGTTGTGTTTTATTTTATCTTATCTTATCTTATTTTCTGGTCCTCTGACTTGAGTCTTAGTGTTGGGACCAGGAAAATGTGTTAATATTTAAGTAGCCAGTTGGCTAGTGTAGGTTACAGCTTCCACACAGAACCTTAGTGAGTTTTGCTCATAAAGATCTGACAGTTTCAGTTTGAAATTACCCAGACAGAGCTTTTCTAACCGAGCTCGCGCTCCAAGTTCCATGCATGGCATGGAAGTTAACTCTTTCACCTCCGGAGCAGTTTTAAGACTCTATTAGAAGAAACAACATTACTAAGGTGAGTAATTTTTTCTTTCCTGCTGTCGAGTGCACTTCAATGATGACGTTGCTTGCCCACCTGGAGTCAAACTTCAAACTAGCAGCATAGTTTTCAGTTTATTATTTTGTACTTTATCTTGAAATAAGTACCGCTTACTTTTAAACTTTACTTATTAAGAAAAAGTCTTCAGCCCTCCATTGAGGAGTTGACCATGAGCAGGTTAGGTGACGGTAGGGAGACTTCACGTGTAAGCTGTTCAGTCAGCTGGGCTGGGTCCGATCGCCCGCCCTCTCCGGAGAAAGGGTCTGACAGTGGACGGTCCGATGCCCAGGGGAATAAAAGTCCCCGAGCATAAAAGAAAATGGTTGCACTCTGGGCACCATTCGGCCTCGAGCTCTTCTACGGCCCACAGGTCAAAAAAGAGAGGGCATCACTCGAAGTCGCCTTCTGGTATGTCTGTGCATCGACAGTCAGTTGTTGGGGTCAGATGCCAGTCTCCTCCTCCGGAGTCGCTGGTTTCTGTCTCCGGTGACCGACCTCTTCGACATCAGAGCCCTTCCCCGCCTCTTGAAAGGGCTTCTGATGAGCAGTTTCATCAGTGGGCTGCTCTTATGGAGCAGTGAGCTCAGAGGTTGGTCCAGTTGCTGGGCCCAGTCTCTCCAAGGTCCTCGGGCTTTTCAAGGGAGCGGGTAGAGTGGTTGGACCTTCCTAGTTGTGCACCACCCTCTTTGGTGCCGTTGACTCTGTGCTCAGGTGTTTTCCACCCTCACATGGCTGCGGTGCAGGGGGCCACACTGATGCCTTTATCTCCGGGTATTCTTCCTTCTTTTTCTTTAAATTGAAGTCTTCGGGGCCCTGGATTGCTTTCGGTGCCATCAGGGATGCTCTCAGCATTGATGGGTCTCTTGGCACCGTCCTCGGCACCGGCGTGCCTGTCAGCACTGTCCTTGGTGCTGCTGGGGTTGTCAGCGCCATCCTCGGTGCTGATGCGCCTGTCAGCTCCGTCCTCGGTGATGCTGGGGTTGTCGGCGCCATCCTCGGTGCCAATGCACCTGTCAGTGCTGTGGATCTTCCTGGACATAAGTCTCCACCACTCATTCACACTATTGGGTATAGCGCTGGAGGCACTAGGACCCAGCGGGAGCAAACTTTTTGCTGGAGGGTCGGCGCCGCGAGCCCTAGCTCGCGCGGCAATGACTCTCTCGGCGTCGACCCTCCAACTGCCTCAGTTCCTTTTTTCCCACCGTCGAGTGCGCTTCAGTGACGACGTCGCTCGCCTGCCGGGAGTCAAACTTCAAACTGCAGCATAGTTTTCAGTTTTATTTTTTTAGTATTATCACGATACAGTATCGCAAAGTTATTCTTATTTTTAAATTAAGGCGATAAAGAAGTCTCAGCCTACTTTGGCGGGGAGTCGACCATGAGCAGGTCAGGTGGCGGTAGGGAGACTTCGTGTAAGCTGTTCAGTCAGTCGGGCTGGGTCCGGTCCGCCGCCTTCTCCAGAAGGGGTCTGACAGGCAGTCCAATGCCGGGGGATGGGCAGTCCAGCGGCTATAAAGCCAAATGGTCGCATTCTCGGCACCGTTCGGCCTCGAGCTCTTCTTCTACCGCGCAGGTCTAAAGAGAAGGCATCACTAGAAATTCGCCCTCTCGACTCGCGCGTGGGCGTTCGATTGTCGGGCGTGGTGCGGTCTCCTCCTTGAATGTCGCCGGCGGCGGCTTCTGATGGCCGACGCCTTCAACATCGGAGTCCTACCCCGCCCGCAGGTAGGTCTTCAGATGAGCAGTTTCATTAGTGGGCCTCTCTTTTGGAGCAATGGGCTCGGAGGTTGGTTCGGCTACCTGGCTTGGTTGCTCGTGGGCTCTCAGGCTCTCTGGGTGATGGGGTAGGGCAGCTGGACTTTCCTGGTTGTGCAGCACCTTCGGTGCCATCGACTCCGTGCTTAGGTGTTTCCCCCCCTCACATGGCTGCGGCGCAGGGGGCCACACCGATGCCCTTATCTCCTGTCTCCTTTCCTTCAAAACCTGTTTTTCGGTCTCTGGGAGTTCCTTCGGCGCCATCTGGCCTTGCGGCGCCGTCCTCGGCATCACCTGCGGTGCTTCTCGGCGCCATTTTCGGCGCCATGCAGTTCCTCAGCGTTGTTCTCGGCGCCGTGCGCCTCCTCGGTGCCGGGGGCTCTCAGGGACCCCCCTTTTGTCTCTTTTCCTCCTTCCTCTTCTAGCTTTCATCCCTTTCCTGTCCATACAGTCCCTCCTGGACTGTCAGGAGATGTTCAGCCTGACCCAGACCTTCGGCTGGGTGATGAAGTGGACGAAACAGGATCTTTTATTGCTACAGAGCCTGTGGTCGAGGACCTGTCCTTTAAGTCTCTGTTGAAGAATCTGAGCTCCTCTTTCTTTCCAGACTACAGACCCGATCCTGGGAAGCTGTTAAGACTCCAATATCTTCATGCTTCGGAGATCCCTCAGATTTGACTCCTCCGATTCAACCTTCCTTCGAGACGCTGTCTCAAATGGTATGGAATAATCCTGCTCTTACCCCTTCGGTGGTTAAATCCATTGATAGGAAATACTCAGCCCCAAAGATCGTCCTATCTTGGCATCCCAAGCCTTTGCAGATCCTGTTGTAGTCCTGGCAGAAAATGACAAGGTAGTTCTTCCTCAAACTACTACAGCTCGACCTATCAACAAAGAGTCTCATAAGATAGATACATTAGGTAAGAGAGTCTTTGCTGCGTCCACTCTAAGTATGCGTATTGCCAGTTACCAGGGTTATTTTTCCCAGTATGAGTATATCCTGTGGCATTCTATCAAGCAAATGGTTGAAGCTCTTCCGGACTTGGACTCAAAGCCAGAGCTTCTTCAAACCATTACCAGAGGTATTGAATCCAATAACCAGCAGGTCAAAGCAGCCATGGATGCTTTTGACACTTCTTCTCGTTCAGCAGCTGCTGGTATTTGTACTCGCCGTCATTCCTGGCTGCGTACTTCGGGTTTCACGAATGATGCGCAACAGCAGGTGATGGCATTGCCCTTTGACGGCTCTTATCTTTTCGGTCCTCAGGTAGAGCAAGCTCTAGAAGCTACACAAAAGACTAGGTCAGCCATTAAGCTGGATCGACCCCCTCCTGCACCTTCTCGAGGGCATGTCGGTAGACGGAAATTTCATAGTCATCAGTCCTTTCGGGGCAGAGGCAGAGGAAGTTTCCATAAGAACCAACCTGCCCAACCTCAAAAGAAGGCGCAACAGAAAGCGCAAGGGCCCAAAGTGCCCAGCGCTACCTTATGAGTTGCCGGCCCAAGTCCCATCTCAACTGCCCGAGGTGGACTTTTCCTCTCCGGTGGGAGGTTGTCTGATGCACTTCTACAGCCAGTGGAAGTCCATAACCTCAGACAAATGGGTCCTTTGGATAATTTGCGAGGGGTATTCTCTCAATTTTCTGGAGACCCCTCCGGATTGTCCTCCCAAACGACAGCCCAGGCTGTCAACCCTTCAGTCAGACCTTCTCGCCGCAGAGATTCAGGGCCTTCTAAGCAACAGGGCAGTAGAAGTAGTGCCTCTGCATCAGCGAAACACGGGGTTCTACTCCCACTACTTTCTGGTTCCAAAGAAGTCCGGGGGAATGCGCCCCATTCTAGACCTCAGAAAGCTAAACAAATTTCTCCCCAAGGAGAAATTCAAAATGATTTCTCTGGGAACCCTGTTACCCTTGCTTCACCAACATGACTGGCTAGCCTCCCTGGACATGCAGGATGCTTACCAGCACATTCCTATTCACCCGAGGCATCACAAATTCCTGAGGTTTGTGGCTCTGGGTCAACACTATCAGTTCAGAGTCCTGCCCTTTGGGCTATCCTTGGCGCCGCGAGTCTTTACAAAGTGTTGTGCAGTTCACTTAGCGCATCTCAGGAAGCTTCGGTATCCAGGTGTTTCCCTACCTGGACGACTGGCTCCAAGCAAGCCCCTTCCAGACAAGGGACTCTGGAGGCGCCCGTACAGGCAGCCTCGCCTTCTTACGTCCATGGGAGTTCTGCTGAACCTCAAAAGTCTCAGTTGCAGCCCTCCCAGAGACTCCTTTTCATAGGGTCACTTCTGGACACCTCTTGTGAAGCTTTCCTTCCAGAGGACAGAAGGAATGATATCCTTCAGATGGCTCATTACATTGGAGAGAACAAATCAGTTACAGCTCTCTCATAGCGTATAGTTAGGCCTCATGGCATCCTCAGTGTTCACTGTACCCCTAGCACGGCTGCACATGAGAACCACTCAATGGATGCTCAGTGCTCAGTGGTCTCCAACCACTCACCGCAGTCTTATCCCATCAAGGTGACAGAACCCTTACAGAGGTCCCTCACCTGGTGGTCTCAGGAGAACAATCTCCTGGAGGGATTTCCCTTTGCTCCTCCGGATCATCAGATCTCCATTACCACAGACGCATCGCTAATGGGGTGGGGAGCTCACTGTTGCGATCTCCACACTCAAGGGGGGTGGACTCAACTCGAGTCCCAGCTTCTCATATATGTCCTAGAGATGAGAGCCGTCCTTTATGCGGTCCGAGCATTGAAGGACATTCTCTGTCACAAGACCATTCTCCTTCAAACGGACAACAAAGCAGTGATGTACTACATCAACAAGCAGGGCGGTGCTCACTCTTACCCCTTATGCAGGGAAGCGATGAGGGTGTGGGAATGGTGCTTGGAACACAAAGCTCTAATTCAAGCAGTTTACCTGCCAGGCGTACAAAGCGACTTGGCAGACCGTCTCAACAGAACAGAAGCAGATCCTCACGAGTGGTCTCTCGACTTAGTCATAGTTCAGTCACTATTGAAGGTGGGGAACTCCAGACCTGGACCTTTTGCATCCCACTCAGCATAAAACTGCCTCTCTTCTGCTCCAGAATTCCAGGGCCTGGCATTTTCTGTCAGGATGCGTTCAGGCTGCAGTGGACAAAACGCTTTCTATACGCCTTTCCGCCCCTTCCTCTAATTCAGAGAGTACTCCTCAAGTTCGAGTCTCAGGGGACCAAGATGATTCTCATTGCTCCCTTTTGGCCTCGACAACTCTGGTTTCCACTTCTCAACAATATGTTAGCAGTTCCTCGAGACCACTCCCTTGCAGGTGAACCTGTTGACTCAGGGTCCGTGGTCCATCCAACCTGAGATCGCTTCACCTTCACGCTTGGCTCCTGAAGAGGTAGAAGTGAACCCGGTTCAACATCTCTCAAAGAGTTTCATACATTCTTCTGGCTGCTTGGAAGCCAGCCACTCGAAAACTTACACATCTAAGTGGGCGTTTTTCGCTCTAGTGTCAGAGCCCTCTTTGAATCCCTTCCTGTCCACCAGACAAGGTTTTAGAGTACCTTTTGGACCTCTCAAATTCAGGTCTTCAGTACTCTACAGTCAAAGTTCACCTTAGTGCCATTTCAGCGTATCATGAGCCGGTCTCTTCTTTGTCTCTGGCTCAGTTACCTATGGTTAAAAGATTTCTTAAAGGAATTCTGCATACCAGACCTCCTATAAGACGTCCAGTTGCAGCCTGGGACATTAACCTTGTGCTAGACATGCTCACTCGGAAACCTTTCGAACCTCTGGCTACCTGTGAGCTAAAATTTCTCACCTGGAAGACTGCCTTCCTAGTGGCCATTACCTCAGCCCGTAGGGTCTCTGAGATGCATGCCCTGGTCACAGACCCTCCGTATACTGTGTTCCATAAGGACAAAGTAGATCTTCCTGGACATAAGTCTCCACCACTCATTCACACTAGTGGGATTGGCGCCGGAGGCACTAAGACCCATCGGGAGCAAACTTTTTGCTGGAGGGTCGGCGCGAGAGACGGCGCCCGCGAGACCTGGCGCCGCGAGCAGCGGCCTCGGCGGTACAATGACCATCTCGGCGACGACCCTCCAACCGCCTCAGTTCTTTTTCCGCAGTCGAGTGCGCTTCCGGTGGCGACGTCGCTCGCCTGTCGAGTCAAACTTCAAACTAGCGCATAGTTTTCAGTTTGTTTTTGTAACATTATCACGATAGTAGTATCGCTTAGTTTTATTCTATTTTTGAAAATTTTTCTAATATTTAAATTTAACTTACTTGAAGAAGTCTCGGCCTGCTGGACGAGGGTGACCATGAGCAGGTCAGGTGGCGGTGGGGACTTGTGAAAACTGTTCAGTCAGCGGGCTGGGTCCAGTCAGCCTCCTTCTCCTCAGCGGGGTTCGACTACGGTCAGTCCGATGCCGGGGGATGGGCGGTCCCCGCGGCATAAAATAAGCGGTCAGCTTTCTCGGCGCCGTTCGAGCCTCGACTCTTCTTGACCCACAGAGTCAAAAGAAGGCATCACCGAGTCGCCCTCTGGTATGTCTGCTGGCGTCGACGGTCGGTTCGTTGCTGGTGCGGTCTCCTTCTTGGATGTAGCTTCCGATAATCGTCGTCCTCGTTGCCAGGCCTCCCGCCTATAGGTAGGGCTCCAGATGAGCAGTTTCATCAGTGGGCGCTCTTATGGGCGATGGGCTCGGAGGTTGGTTCTTCTGCCTGGCTCGGTTACCCGGGCCCTCGGGCTCCTCCGGCGATCAGGTAGGCGGTTGGACCTTCCTAGTCAGCCGGCGCCTTCTTCGGTGCTAGCGACTCCGTGCTAGGTGTTTCCCCCTCACATGGCTGCAGGCTGAGGCCTCACCGATGCCCTATCTCCTGGTATTTTCCTTCTCTTGTTTTCCAGGATTTCCCGAGGCTTTTCCGGCGCCTTCTGCACGTCTGTGGCCGTGTCGGCGCCGTTTGAAGACGCCGGAGCTTCGCGGCGCCGTTGGCGGCGCCAGCGTAGTCTCTGGCGCCGTTGGTGGCGCCGCGTTTTCATGGCGCGCGGTGGTGCACCGTTAGATCGGGCGGCGCCGTTGGCGGCGTCGTCCAGCGGCGCCCGTTCGCGGCGTCAAATCCAGCAGCGCCGTTAGCGTCGTCCGTCGCCGTTAGCGCGCGCGTCGCCTTGGCAGCGTCCTCACAGCAGCCCGCAGGCGCGTTCGCGGGGCGCGTGCCTCTTGACGCCCGTCGCGCCCCTCTGAAATGCCGATCTTCAGCCCGTTTTGCCGTCTGGCCCGGCAGCCCTCAGGACTCTCCTTGTTTTCTGCCATTTCCTCCTCTCTAATTTCACTCCTTTCCTGTCCAAACAGTCCTTTCTGGACCATCAGGAGATGATGTTGAGCCTGACCCAGACCTCGGTTGGGTGATGAAGTGGAGGAAACAGGATCTTTCTTTGCTACAGAGCCTGTGGTCGAGGACCTGTCCTTTAAGTCTCTGTTGAAGAACCTGGGATCCTCTTTCTCTCCAGACTACAGACATCGATCCTGGGAAGATATTAACTCAGTATCTTCATGCGGAGATCCCTCAGATTTGACTCCTCCGATTCAGCGCTTCCTTGAGCGCTCTGTCTCAAATGGTATGGAATAACCCTGCTCTTATTCCTCAGTAGCTAAATCCATTGATAAGAAGTATTCAGCTCCCAAGGATCGTCCCATTTGGCATCCCAAGCCTTTGCGGATCCTATTGTAGTCCTGGCAGAGAATGACAAGCAGGTCGATTTTCCTCAAACTACAGCTCGACCTATTAACAAAGAGTCTCGTAAGATTGATCATTAGGTAAAGAGAGTCTTGCTGCCTCCACTCTAAGTACGTGTTGCCAGTTATCAAGGCTATTTTCTCAGTATGAGTATATCCTGTGGCACTCTATGAAAGAATGGTTGAAGCTCTTCCAGATTCGGATTCAAGTCAGAGCTTCTTCTGGCCGTTATTAGAGGTATTGAGTCCAATAACCAACAGGTCAAAGCCGCCATGGATGCTTTGACACTGCTTCTCGCTCAGCAGCGCGAGGATTTGTACTCGGCGCCATTCCTGGCTGCGCAGCTTCTGGCTTCACGAATGATGCTCAGCAGCAGGTGATGGCGCTGCCTTTGATGGCTCCTTTCTTTTGGCCCTCAGGTGGAGCAAGCCTTAGAGGCCACTCAGAAGACTAGATCGGCCATTAAGTTGGCCAGACCTCCGCCTGCCCCTCTCGGGGCATGAACAAACGTCAGTTTCATAGTGGTCAGTCCTTCGAGGCAGAGGCAGGGAAGCTTCCATAAACCAACCTGCCCAACCTCAAAAAGAAGGCGCAGCATAAAGCGCGGGGACCTAAAGCTCCCAGCGCTCCTATAGTCGTTGGCCCAAGTTCCATCCACTCTGCCCGAGGTGGAACTTTCTCCTCAGTGGGAGGTCGTCTGATGTACTTCTACAACCAGTGAAGTCCATAACCTCAGACAAATGGGTTCTTCGGATAATTCGCGAGTTACTCTCTCAATTTCTTGGAACCCCCAGGTGTCCTCACTCACGACAACCCAGGTTGTCGGCCTCTCAATCAGATCTCCTCACGCGGAGATCCAGGGCCTTCTGAACAACAGGGCAATAGAACTGGTGCCCCGCATCTACGAAACACAGGGTTCTACTCCCATTACTTTCTGGTTCCAAAGAAATCTGAGGATGCCCCATTCTAGACCTCAGAAAGTTAAACAAATTCCTCCCCAGGAGAAATTCAAGATGATTTCCCTAGGTACCCTGTTACCCTTGCTACATCAGCCGACTGGCTGGCCTCTCTGGATATGCAGGATGCTTACCAGCATATCCCGTCCACCCGACCCACGCCAAATTCCTCAGGTTTGTAGCTTTGGGTCAGCATTATCAGTTCAGAGTCCTGCCCTTTGGGCTATCCTCGGCCCGCGAGTTTTACAAAGTGTTGTGCAGTTCTCGCAGCATCTCCAGGAAAGAATCGGACTCAGTGTTTCCCTACCTGGACGATTGGCTTCTAGCAAGCCCTTCCGGCCAAGGGACTTTGGAAGCCGTGCAAGCGACTCTCGTCTTCTCACGTCCATAGGAATTCTGCTGAATTTGAAAAAATCTCAACTGCAACCCTCCCAGAGCTCCTTTTCATAGGGGCTTCTAGACACCTCTTCAGCGAAGGCTTTCCTTCAGAGGACAGAAGACTCGACATCCTTCGATGGCCCGTTACATCAGGGAGAACCAATCGGTTACAGCTCTCGATGCAGCATGTTGGGTCTCATGGCGTCCTCGGTCTTCACTGTCCCTCTGGCCCGACTGCACATGAGAACCACCCAGTGGATGTCTCCACTCAGTGGTCCCCGACCTCTCACCCCAGTCTTATCCCATCAAGGTGACGGAGCCCCTTCAAGGTCTCTCACCTGGTGGTCTCAGAGACAATCTCCTGGAAGGATTCCCTTTGCTCCCCGGATCATCAGATCTCCATCACCACAGATGCATCGCTAATGGGATGGAGCTCACTGTCTCTCCTCCACACTCAAGGTGTATGGACTCAGTTCAAACTCATCTCCACATAAATGTCCTGGAGAAGAGCGGTCCTCTATGCAATCCGAGCTCTGAAGGATGTCCTTTGTCACAAGAACATTCTCCTTCAAACGGACAACAAAGCAGTGATGTATTACATCAACAAGCAAGGCGGTGCTCATTCTTATCCCTTTGCGGGAAGCAATGAGGGTGTGGGAGTGGTGCTTGGAGCACAAGTCTCTGATTCAGCGGTTTATCTGCCAGGTATACAAGCGACCTAGCAGATCACCTCAGCAGAAGGAGGCAGACCCTCACAAGTGGTCTCTCGATCCAGCCGTAGCTCGGTCCCTGTTCAAAGTGGGGACTCAGACCTGGACCTTTGCATCCCACTCAACGCAAAACTGCCTCTCTTCTGCTCCAGAAATCCAGGGCCTGGCATTTTCTGTCAGGATCGTTCAGGCTCGGTGGACAAAGCGCTTTCTTCGCCCTTTCCACCACTCCCTCTAATCCAGAGTACTCCTCAAGTTCGAGTCTCAGGGGACCAAGATGATTCTCATTGCTCCTTCCTGGCCTCGCAACTATGGTTTCCTCTACTCAACAGTATGTTGGCAGCCTCTCCGAGACCACTTCCTTTGCAAATCAGTCTTCTGACTCAGGGTTCGTTGGTCCATCCCAACCTGAAATCACTTCACCTTCATGCTTGGCTCCTCAAGAGATAGAAGTGAATCGGTTCAACGTCTCTCGTAGAGTCTCAGACATCCTTCTGGCTGCTCGGAAGCCAGCCACAGCATCGCTTCCAAATGGAAACGTTTTCTCTCTGGTGTGCAAAATCCTCTTGGAATCCCTTTTCCTGTCCTCCTGGCAAGGTTCTGGAGTATCTTTTGGACCTATCAAACTTAGGTCTTCAATACTCCACAGTTAAAGTTCACCATTAGTGCCATCTCAGCGTTCCATGAGCGGTTTCTTCCTTAACTCTGGCTCAGTTACCTATGGTGAAGAGATTTCTTAGGGATTCTCCATACCAGACCCCTATTAGCGTCCAGTTGCAGCCTGGGACATTAACCTGGTGCTGGACATGCTCACTCGAAGCCTTCAGACCCTTAGCTACCTGTGAGCTAAAATTTCTTACCTGGAAGACTGCCTTCCTGGTGGCCATTACCTCAGCCGCAGGGTCTCTGAGATACATGCACAGTTACGGACCCTCGTGATACTGTATTCCATAAGGACAAGGTAGTTCTCCGTACTCATCCTAAATTTCTTCCCAAGGTTGTGTCAGAATTCCATCTGAACCAACCTCTGGTACTCCGCTTACTTCACTAATTTCCAAAATGAGAACAGACTCTTCATTCCTTGGATGTTAAGAGAGCCTTACGGTTCTATTTAGATAGAACCAAGGATATTCGCAAGACTCAGCAACTGTTCGTTTCTTTCAGCGACACCGGCTGGGTCAACCTGTCGCTATTAGATGTATCTCTTCATGGTTAGTGGCATGCCTTCGTCATTGCTATTCCATGGCTCAAGTTAAATTAGAAGGTAGAGTGTCAGCTCACTCTACTAAGCGATGTGACATCCCTAGCGGAAGTCGCAATGTTCCAATTGCAGATATATGCAACGCCGCTACCTGGAGCTCAGTGCATACTTTCGTTAAGCACTATGCACTGGATGTTCATGCCAGGGGCATTCGCATTCGGCAGAACTATCCCAATGGGCTTCTATCTTAACACGTGAGCTCTGGCTTTCCTGCACGCCCTTTTGGGGATTATCAGCTTGGTACTCTCCCACTGAGTGTGAATGAGTGGTGGAGACTTATGTCCAGGAAGATAGGAAAATTACAGTACCTACCGTAATTCTTGATCTTCTTGAATGAGTCTCCACCACTCATTCCTATCACCTCCCTCCATCCCCGAGCTCACCGCTGTATTGGTCTTCACTCCCTCAAATCTTTAGGCGTGAGGACTTCTTTGCTGACCCTTCTTACACGGGTCTACGGACTATCTTATGTCCGTTTTTAATATTAGGTTTACCCTTTGCGTTAGTTGCGCTGCACCTCCTTGGTAAAAAGGTACTGGGCGGTTGGAGGGTCGTCGCCGAGATGGTCATTACCGCTCGAGCGCGCTGCTCTGGCGCCCGTGTCTCATGGCGCCGTCTCTCGCGCCGACCCTCCAGCAAAAAGTTTGCTCCGATGGGTCTTAGTGCCTCCGGCGCCAATCCACTAGTGTGAATGAGTGGTGGAGACTCGTCCAAGAAGATCAAGAATTACGGTAGGTACGTAATTTTCCTTTCTTTGTACTCATCCTAAATTTCTTCCTAAGGTTGGTCAGAATTTCATCTAACCAACCTTTGGTCCTTCCCTCTTACTTTGAACTTCCAAAATGAAGGAGAACGTTCTCTTCATTCTTTGGATGTTAAGAGGGCTTTGCGTTTCTATCTCGATAGAACCAAGAATTTTCGCAAGACCCAACAACTTTTCGTTTCCTTCAGTGAGACCCGGCTAGGTCAGCCTGTCGCTATCAGATGTATCTCATCATGGCTAGTGGCATGTCTTGACACTGCTATTCCATGGCACAGGTTAAATTGGAAGGTAGGGTCTCGCTCACTCTACCGGAAGCGGTCGGGCATCCCTAGCCGAAGTGCATAGCGTGCTATTGCAGACATCTGCAATGCACACCTGGAGCTCAGTGCATACTTTCATTAAGCATTATGCACTGGTTGTTCATGCCAGCGACATTCCACCTTTGGCAGAACTATCCTTAATGGACTTCTGTCCTAGAAACGTGAGCTCTTGGTCTATCCTGCCCACCCTCTCGAGGGGATTATTAGCTCGGTACTCTCCCAATAGTGTGAATGAGTGGTGGAGACTTATGTCCAGGAAGATATGAAAATTACGTACCTACCGTAATTCTTGATCTTCTTGGGCCAGTCTCACCACTCATTCACAGCCTCCTCTCATCCCTTAAGCTCACCACTGTGTTGGTCTTCACTCCTCAAATCTTTAGGCTATGAAGACTTCTTTGTTGACCTTCTTACCGGTCGCCGGACTATCTTATGTCCGGGCCTAAAGATTAAGTTATCTTTAGTTTAGTTGTGCTGCACCTCCTTGGTAAAAAGTTACTGAGGCGGTTGGAGGGTCGGCGCTTGAGAGAGTCGTACATGCGCTGAGCTAGGCTCACAGGCTGCATGCTCATGGCGCCATCTCTGGCGCCGACCCTCCAGCAAAAGTTTGCTCCGATGGGTCCTAGTGCCTCGGCTATACCCAATAAGCGTGAATGAGTGGTGGAGACTCGTCCAAGAAGATCAAGAATTACGGTAGGTACGTAATTTTCATTTTCTGTTGGCTCTGTGTGCTGGCTTGTTTCCGACGGCGTCATCTCCCTTACCTTTGGCGCCGTGTTCTTCGTTGGCACTGAGGCTTGGTGCGGTGCTGTCCAGCCTTCAAGGGTTCTCAACTCCGAATCCTTTCTCTTCTTCATTTCCTACTGATTTTCACTCCTTTCCTGTCCATACAGTCTCTTCAGGGCTGTCAGGAGATGATATTGAGCCTTACCCAGATCTTTGACTTGGTGATGATGTTGAAAGAGCAGGAATGAATCCTACTGCAGAGCCTGTGGTTGAAGACCTGTCATTTAAGTCTCTGCTGATAAATTTTAATTCTACTCTTTCACTTCAGACTACAGATATCGATCCTGGGAAGCTGTTAAGACTCCAGTACCTTCATGTCCCGAAGATTCCTATGGATTTAACTCCCCCGGTACAACCATCCTTTGAGACTCTCTCTCAGATGGTATTGAATAATCCACTCTCATTTCATCTGTGGCTAAGTCCATAGACAGGAAGTATCTGCTCCCAAGGATCGACCCATTTTGGCCTCCCAGGCCTTCACGGACCCTATTGTAGTCCTGGCAGAGAATGATAAGGCCATTCTTCCTCAGGCATCTACAGCCCGGTCTATAAACAAAGAATCTCATAAAATAGACACCTTAGGTAAGAGAGTCTTTGCTGCCTCCACCCTGGGTTTGTGTATTGCCAACTACTAGGGCTATTTCTCTCAATATGAGTATGATCTTCCTGGACATAAGTCTCCACCACTCATTCACACTAGTGGGATTAGCGCCGGAGGCACTAGGACCCATCGGGAGCAAACTTTTTGCTGGAGGTTGCTGTGAGAGGCCGGGCGCGCGGTACGAGCGCCCATGAGCAGCGGCGACTATCGACAATGACCCTCAACGCCTCAGTTCCTTTTTTCCGCCGTCGAGTGCGCTTCAGTGCAGCGTCGCTCGCCTGTCGGAGTCAAACTTCAAACTAGCGTATAGTTTTCAGTTTATTTTTGTAACATTATCTCGATAGTAGTATCGCTAATTTATTCTATTTTCGTTAAATATTTCTAATATTTTAAATTTAACTTACGAAGAAGTCTCAGCCTACTGGACGGAGTCGACCATGAGCAGGTCAGGTGGCGGTAGGGAGACTTGTGTAAACTGTTCAGTCAGCCGGGCTGGGTCCGGTCAGCCTCCTTCTCCTCAGTGAGGTTCCGACAACGGTCAGTCCGATGCCCGGGGGGATGGGCGGTCCCCCCGTCGGCATAAAAATAAACGGTCGCATTCTCGGCACCGTTCGGCCTCGAGCTCTTCTTGGCCCACAGGTCAAAAAAGAGAAGGCATCACTCGAGGTCGCCCTCTGGTATGTCTGCGCATCGACGGTCGGTTATCGTTGCTAGTTGCCGTTCTCCTTCTTCGATGTCGCCAACTGCGGTGATCGTAAATCGTCGACACCGGAGCCCTCCCCACCTATAGGTGGGCTCCAGATGAGCAGTTTCATCAGTGGGCGCTCTTATGGAGCGATGGGCTCGGAGGTTGGTTCTCCTGCCTGTCTCGGTTGCCACGGAGCCCCGGGCTCCTCCGGTCGGGTGGGGCGGTTGGACCTTCCTAGTCGTAGCGCCCTTCTTGGTGCGGTGACTCCATGCTTAGGTGTTCCCCCCCTCACATGGCTGCGGCGCAGGGGGCCACACCGATGCCCTTATCTCCTGGTTTTTTTCCATCTCTAGCTTTCCAGGTTCCTGGGGCATTTCTGGCACCTTCCGCGGGGTCTGTCGGCTTGTCGGCGCCGGTTTCGGTGCCGCTGGGCCTTGCGGAGCCGTCTGTGGTGCTGTTGGGTCTGGCGGCGCTGTCGGCAGCACCGCTTGGTTCGGCGGTGCCGTCGGCTGCACCGCGGTGCCATTTCCAACCTGTCTTGCCTTCTCGGTGCCGGGGGCCCTCGGGGACTCTCCTTGTTTCTCTGCTATTTCCTCCTCTCCTAATTTTCCCTCCTTTCCTGTCCAAACAGTCCTTCCTGGACCATCAGGAGATGATGTTGAGCCTGACCAGACCTTGGTTGGGTGATGAAGTGGAGAAACAGGATCTTTCTTTGCTACAGAGCCTGTGGTCGAGGACCTGTCCTTTAAGTCTCTGTTGAAGAACCTGAGATCCTCTTTCTCTCCAGACTACAGACATCGATCCTGGGAAGATAGTAAGACTCCAATACCTTCATGCCTCGGAGATCCCTACTGATTTGACTCCTCCGATCCAGCCTTCCTTCGAGACGCTGTCTCAAATGGTATGGAATAATCCTGCTCTTATTCCCTCAGTGGCTAAATCCATTGATAAAGTATTCAGCTCCCAAGGATCGTCCCATTTTGGCATCCCAAGCCTTCTGCGGATCTATTGTAGTCCTGGCAGAGAATGATAAGGTCGTTCTTCCTCAAACTACTACAGCTCGACCTATTAACAAAGAGTCTCGTAAGATTGATACATTAGGTAAGAGAGTCTTTGCTGCCTCCACTCTAAGTATCGTATTGCCAGTTATCAAGGCTATTTTTCTCAGTATGAGTATATCCTGTGGCACTCTTTAGAAAAGAATAGTTTGAAGCTCTTCTGGATTCGGACTCCAAGTCAGAGCTTCTTCTCACCATTACTAGAGTATTGAGTCCAATAACCAACAGGTCAAAAGTCGCTATGGACGCTTTAGAGCACTGCTTCTCGCTCAGCAGCGCGGGTGTTGTACTCTGCGCCATTCCCAACTCGTGCCTCTGGCTTCACGAATGATGCTCAGCAGCAGGTAATGGCACTGCCTTTAGCGGCTCCTTTCTTTTCGGCCCTCAGGGGACAAGCCTTAGAGGCCACTCAGAAGACTAGGTCGGCCATTAAGTTGGCCAGACCTCCGCCTGCTCCCTCTCGGGGCATGTGAACAGGCGTCCAGTTTCATAGTAATCAGTCCTTTGAGGCAGAGGCAGGGAAGCTTCCATAAAAGCCAACCTGCCCAACCTCAAAGAAAGCGCAGCAAGCGCGGGGCCTAAAGCCCCCAGCGCCACCTTATAGTGCTGGCCCAAGTTCCATCCACATTGCCCGAGGTGGAACTTTCTCCTCCGGTGGGAGGTCATCTAATGTACTTCTACAACCAGTGGAAGTCCATAACTTGGGACAAATGGGTCCTTCGGATAATTCGCGAGGGTTATTCTCTCAATTTTTTGGAAACCCCCCCGAATTGTCCTCCCAGACGACAACCCAGGTTGTCGGCCTCTGTCAGACCTCCTCACCGCCGAGATCCAAGGCCTTCTAAGCAACAGGGCAATAGAACTAGTGCCCCCGCATCTGCGAAGCACAGGGTTCTACTCCCATTACTTCCTGGTTCCAAAAAATCTGGGGAATCGCTTCATTCTAGACCTCAGAAAGTTAAACAAATTTCTCCCAGGGAGAAATTCAAAATAATTTCCTAGGTACCCTGTTACCCTGCTGCATCAGCATGACTGGCTGGCCTCCTGGATATGCAGGATGCTTACCAGCATATCCCCATCCACCCGACCCACCACAAGTTCCTCAGGTTTGTAGCTCTGGGTGGCATTATCAGTTCAAGTCCTGCCTTTTGGGCTATCCTCGGCGCGCGGTTTTACAAAGTGTTGTGCAGTTCTCCGAGCGCATCTCAGGAAGATAGGACTCCGAGTGTTTCCCTACCTGGACGATTGGCTTCTAGCAAGCCCTTCCAGCCAAGGGACTTTGGAAGCCGTGCAAACGACTTCTCGTCTTCTTACGTCCATGGGAATTCTGCTGAATTTGAAAAAATCACAACTGCAGCCCTCCCAGAGGCTCCTTTTCATAGGGACGCTCCTAGACACCTCTTCCGCGAAGGCTTTCCTTCCAGAGGACAGAAGACTCGACATCCTTCAGATGGCCCATTACATCAGGGAGAACCAATCGGTTACAGCTCTCTCGATGCAACGCATGTTGGGTCTCATGACTTCCTCGGTGTTCACTGTACCCCTGGCCCGGTTGCACATGAGAACCACCCAGTGGTGCTCTCCACTCAGTGGTCTCCGACCTCTCACCCCCAGTCTTATCCCATCAAGGTGACGGAGCCCCTTCGAAGGTCTCTCACCTGGTGGACTCAAGAGAGCAATCTCCTGGAAGGGTTCCCCTTTGCTCCCCCGGATCATCAGATCTCCATCACCGCAGATGCATCACTAATGGGATGGGGAGCTCACTGTCGCTCCTTACACTCAAGGTGTATGGACTCAGTTGAAACTCATCTCCACATAAATGTCCTGGAGATGAGAGCGGTCCTCCGTGATCCGAGCTCTGAAGGATATCCTTTGTCACAAGAACATTCTCCTTCAAGCGGACAACAAAGCTGTGATGTATTACATCAACAAGCAAGCGGTGCTCATTCTTACCCCCTTTGCAGGGAAGCAATGAGGTGTGGAGTGGTGCTTGAGCACAAGTCTCTGATTCAGGTGGTTTATCTGCCAGGTATACAAAGCGATCTAGCAGACCACCTCCAGCAGAACGGAGGCAGACCCTCACGAGTGGTCTCTCGATCCAGCCGTAGCTCGGTCACTATTCGAAGAGTGGGGACTCCAGACCTGGACCTTTTGCATCCCACTCAGCATAAAACTGCCTCTCTTCTGCTCCAGAAATCCAGGGCCTGGCATTTTCTGTCAGGATGGTTCAGGCTGCGGTGGACAAAAGCGCTTTCTTTCACGCTTTCCACGCTTCCTCTAATCAGAGTTCTCCTCAAGTTCGAGTCTCAGGGGACCAAAATGATTCTCATTGCTCCTCCTGGCCTCGGCAACTATGGTTTCTCTGCTCAACAGTATGTTGGCAGCTCTCCGAGACCACTTCCCTTGCAAATCAATCTTTTGACTCAGGGTTCGTTGGTCCATCCCAACCTGAAATCACTTCACCTTCATGCTTGGCTCCTGAAGAGGTAGAAGTGAATCGGTTCAACGTCTCTCGTAGAGTCTCGGACATCCTACTGGCTGTGCGGAAGCCAGCCACCCGAAAAACGTACGATTCCAAATGGAAACGCTTTTCTCTCTGGAGTGCAAAGTCCTCTTGGAATCCCTTTTCCTGTCCTCCTGACAAAGTTCTAGAGTATCTTTTGGACCTATGAAACTCAGGTCTCCAGTACTCCACAGTTAAAGTTCACCTTAGTGCCATCTCAGCGTTCCATGAGCGGTTTCTTCCTTGACTCTGGCTCAGCTTCCCATGGTGAAGAGATTTCTTAAGGGGATTCTTCATACCAGACCCCTGTTAAGCATCCAGTTGCAGCCTGGGACATTAACCTGGTGCTGGACATGCTCACTCGGAAGCCTTTCGAGCCCCTAGCTACCTGTGAGCTAAAATTTCTTACCTGGAAGACTGCCTTCCTGGTGGCCATTACCTCAGCCCGCAGGGTCTCGGAGATTCATGCCTTGGTGACGGACCCTCTGTATACTGTATTCCATAAAGACAAGGTAGTTCTCCGTACTCATCCTAAATTTCTTCCCAAGGTTGTGTCAGAATTCCATCTAAACCAACCTCTGGTACTTCCTCTTCCGCTAATTTCCAAAATGAAGGAACGATCTCTTCATTCCTTGATGTTAAGAGAGCCTTGCGGTTCTATTTAGATAGAACCAAGAATTTTCATAAGACTCAGCAACTGTTTGTTTCTTTCAGCGACACCCGGCTGGGTCAACCTGTCGCTATCAGATGCATTTCATCATGGTTAGTGGCATGCCTTCGACATTGCTACTCCATGGCTCAAGTTAAATTGGAGGGTAGAGTGTACGCTCACTCTACTAGGGCGGTCGCGGCATCTTTAGCGGAGATTCGCAATGTTCCAATTGCAGATATCTGCAACGCCGCCACCTGGAGCTCAGTGCATACATTTGTTAAGCATTATGCACTGGATGTTCATGCCAGGCGACATTCCGCATTCGGCAGAACTATCCTTAATGGGCTTCTATCTTAGACTCGTGAGCTCTGGCTCTCCTGCCGCCCTTTTGGGGGATTATCAGCTTGGTACTCTCCCACTAGTGTGAATGAGTGGTGGAGACTTATGTCCAGGAAGATATGAAAATTACGTACCTACGTAATTCTTGATCTTCTTGGCGAGTCTCCACCACTCATTCACTCCCACCCTCCATCTCCCGAGCTCACCGCTGTGTTGGTCTTCACTCCCTCAAATCTTTAGGCCGTGAGGACTTCTTTGCTGACCCTTCTTACACGGGTCATACGGACTATCTTATGTCCGCTTTTTTAAGGTTGGATTTACTCTTTACGTTAGTTGCGCTGCACCTCCTTGGTAAAAAAGGTACTGAGGCGGTTGGAGGGTCGTCGTCGGGATAGTCATTGCCGCATGAGCTGAGGCTTGTGGCACTGCTCCTCGTGGCTCCATCTCTGGCACCAGCCCTCTTGCAAAAATGTTTGCTCCCGCTGGGTCCTAGCGCCTCTGGCATAGATCCCATCAGTGTGAATGAGTGGTGAGACTTTGTCCAGGAAGATCAAGAATTACAGTAGGTCATGTTTCCATTTTCCATTCTGTCCACCTCCTCTACTCGAGAGATCCACTGTTCTCTAGTAGGGGTTCAGGCTTCAAGCCGCATGGATGTAATGCACTTTAGGGCTACCACCCTTAACGCTCTGACCCACCTCGATACCCTTTTTCTTTTTTGAAGACAGGGTCGGAGATCCAACACCATGTCTTGAAAATGTAAAGGGAGGGAAACACCACAATTTTTCCATGCAGGCATGTATCTGTTGCCAGAAATACTGTAATTTGGGGCATTCCCAGAATATATGGTAATGGGTTGCCCTAAGAGCCCCCATAAGGCCCAACAGGCCTGTGACGCCTGAGGGTAGAAATGTTTTGTAATGACAGGACTTCTAAAAACCGAATTATGATTTTCCAATTGAACTCCCTCCAACCTGAGGAGGAGGTTACCTGCCATCTTCTCTGAATCCTGCTGGTCCAACTTGCCTATGCCACTCTCTCTTCACTATCTACCTCCCATCTTTTTATGATATCCTCCAAGATAGAGGAGGTCAAGGGGAAGACACTTTATACAAAATGGAGATATAATTTAGTTTGTCTCTAATACTAATTAGGTCCCACCAGTATTGTTCAAGTGAAGTCATATCTCTATGGATCAGCTGAAGGATTTCTCCTGAGGTAATCAGGTGCCTGACCTGTAGGTATCTGAAAAAATCTTCTCTATGTAGAGAGAATCTTTCCTGTAGAGTCATAAAGGGAGACAATCTGTTCTATCTGTCAACTGGACAAACCTGGTAAGTCCTCTACCTTCCAATTACTGAATCTCAGGTCAGTCTTTGCAGAGGTGAATTTATCTTCATGATAGATGAGGATAGGAGTCCTATAAGGTTGGAGTGTGTGTTATCTTATGTAGTCTAAGAAGTATTCTTATAGAGTGTTTCACCTATGGATTTGAAGTTAGGGACCAGATATTAGGGTATATCACACTTGTAGGGATGGTCCATAATTTTAATCCTTCAAGGTCTCCTGCTCTATGAGGTACCACCCAGACTCTTGTCTTTCATTTGGCCCAAGTGTAAAGCTAGACCCTGGGCTGCAGGTAGTAATAATGTAAGTGAGGAGACCCAGTCCCCTCCTTCTCTGGCCATCTGTAGAGTTCTAATGGGAAGCCTTGGCTGTTTTCCTTCCCAGACAAATTTTGTTTTGTTTTGTGTAATTGAAGCCAAAAATATCTAGGAATTTCTATAGGGAGGGTCTGGAATAAAAACAAAAATCTTGGTAATATATTCATCTTGATCGTATGAACTCTACCTTATAACGAGAGGGCAGCAATTTCCATCTAGCTATATCCACCTGTAAGGTATTGTATAGTTTTACATAATTATATTGGAATAATTTCGAGATATCTGCCAAAACTTGGATTCCTAGATATCTAAAAGTATTATTTTTAGCCCAAGCAAAGAGAAAGGTATTCTTAATTTCTACTGGGGGTGTGCCACTCGACACCATGGCCTCAGATTTAGAGATGTTTATCTTATACCCCACTGGTGTGCCAACAATCTTTAGAGTTTCTAGGAGATGCGGTAGGGAGTGCTGGGGGTCTTTCAAGAAGAACAAGGAGTCATCTGCATATAATGCCACTTTTTGTTCTTTGTTGCCCACCAACACCCCTGTAATGTTCAGGTTACTATGGATCCAAATTGCAAGAGGTTCTAGTGTTAAGGCAAAGATCAAGGGCAAAAGGGGGCAACTCTGTCTGGTGCCCCTCTTCAATGGTATACGTTCTGATAAGTGGCCGTTTACCTTGACCCTGGCTTCTGGCTTGCAGTATAGGGCAGAGACCACTGAGGTAAAGTTATCCCCCAGTCCAAATTTCAACAGGGTGGAGGACATAAAACTCCAATCCACCTTGTTGAATGCCTTTTCAGCATCCATACTGATGGCCATTTGAAATGAGGTGGAGTGTCTCTGAGCTGAGATAACATTGAGCAACCTTCTTATATTATCTTGGAGGAACTGCCCCGCTATAAAGCCGGTTTGGTTATGATGGATCAACCTAGATATATATGTTTGGAGTCTGTCTGCTATAATACCCATTAGAATTTTCATATCTACTGGGAGAAGTGAAATCGGCCGATATGAACTGCAAAGTTGGGCATCTTTACCCGGTTTTAGGATTACTGATATTTATGCTAAATTCCAAGAGGGTGGGACTGGTTCATGCTCTACATCAAGTCGACCAGTTGGGGGCGGAATTCTTTATAAAATTCAGCCAGGAAGCCGTCCAGTCCTGGGGCTTTCCCGTTTTTGAGGTTTTTAATTTTTGCCAACAGTTCTTGTTTCATGAGGGGAGAGTCTAGGGCCAATGTGGATGCTTCATCCAGTTTGGGCATGGGTGTGGAATCTAGGAACTGTCGTACCCTATCTTGATGGTCCTGTCCCCTGTTAGAGTCATATAAGTTAGAGTAAAATTTGGCAAAGGTCTTAACTGTCTCTGACCGGGAGATTATTGGGGACTTCTTGTTTTTTAAGCACACAACTGCTCTATTCGCTATTTCCTTGTGTAGTTACCAGTTCTATTCCCATTCTCAAAGAATTTCTGCCTTGCATACTGTATCTGCCCCTCCCTCTGGATATCTAGCAACTTATTTAGGTCTCTCCTTGCCTGATCTAATTCAGCTTTCGTTTGCTTATCTGGGTTAGTTTTATGTAAATACTACAGTCTATTTATCATTTGCTCTAAGTTCACTCTCTTCTGTACTCTTTCTTTTTTAAGTCTGACTGAGTATCAAATAATCTCGTCCCTCAGGCAACATTTCAGGGCCTCCCACCGGATGCCTTCCTTTGTGTTCCCACTAGGGATATTTTGTATAAAGGTCTGAAGTGATTGCGATATCATCTCTTTAAAGTCTTCCCTGGTGAGGAGGCTAGTGTTTAACCTCCAGCATGTCTCTGGGGGTGTCCTAACCGTGGAGGGGGCAACTGGGGCATGTTCAGAGAGGTGATATTCCTATGTCACATCTGGTAACTTTCTGAATCCAATTGGTTGAGGTTAGAAAACAATCAATTTGAGAGTATCCCTGATGTCTGGGGGAATAATATGTAAAATTCCTATCTCTAGGGTGCAAAAACCGCCATATCTCTGTTAAACCCATCTCATGACTTAATCTCTGAATGAGTTTACCAGTTCTTGTAGTATGTCCTCTACCATGCCCTGAAAGGTCTTCCCCTGAACTTATGACCTCATTGAAGTCTCCACCAATTATGATCAAGCTCTGTGCATCAGTTACACTTTCCTTGATTAATTTTTCTAAAAATGCTACTCATGGGGATTCTTCGTTTGGGGCATATAGATTCACTAAAGTATAGTTCTGTCCCCTATAGGTACCCTCCAGATGGATACACCGACCTTCTGGATCTGTTCTCACCTTAGTGATTTTCAAGGGGGTATCCCTCCTCACCAATATGACTACTCCCATACCATGTGGGGCCACCTCGTAGTGATATAAGTATACCTTGCCCACCCATGATCTCCTCAATTTTAGATGTTCTTGGGGGGTTAGATGGGTTTCTTGTCACAACTTGTGTTTAAAGTGTTTGGGTCCAGATCATTACTGTGTTCTTTGCTCCAAATTGTGTTCAAAAACTTTAAGAAATAGAGCAAAAAGGCTTAGAGAAATGGCAGAAGAAGGATCTTCATCTGGTCCAAAGCACAGGCCCAAGGCTACCGATGACAGGCCTATTAAAAACAAAAATAATACAGGTGCTGATGAGGCATCTTTGAAATCAAAGCCTGGTACAGGTGCTGATGAAGTGCCTTTTAAGACAAAGAACACTAAGCCTGGCACTGATGAAGTGCCTTCAAAAATTAAGGCTAAATGGGCTGATAAAGTTCCTAAATCAAAAAATTCAAAGGGCACTGATGAAGTGTCTAGTTCTAAGAGAAAACCTGAACAAGCCACTAATGATGTGGCATTAAAAAAGTTATGTAAAGATAAAAATCCTGCTGCCCTTCCAGGCGGTGCCAAAGGTGAGGCTGCAGTGGGAAAAAAGCATAAAGATTAAACAAAAAATGTGGAACCCCAGGAGGGTGGGCTCCAAGATTCTTCAGGGGATCTCCCCTCTATGGAGGAGATGGAAAAAGCTTGGCACCTCTACCAAACTATCCAAGGTATGGGTCCTATATTTGGTGCCTCTGATTTTCCTAGACACCCTTCTAATGCTCCTTCTGTTGCAGGGGCAGATGAGGAGGATGACAGTGATGATTTTGATGAGCCCCAGGATGAAATGTCGGAGGGTAAGGTCCCGGAACACAACGCATCCCCTGATCCTAATTTTGGGGCATCTCCTGACCAGGAAGATAATTCCTCTCTGTTCTCTTTTTTACAACATATGGCAGACACCCTTGATCTGCCCTCTCAAGAGTCCAGCCAGGATAAGGAGCAAGACCAGGACTATAGAGAGATGAAGGGTCTTCCCCCTCCTAAAAAATTAGTTCTTCCCATTTATAAACCCTTCCGGAAGAACACTATGAAGATTCTTCAAACCCCTATTTCTGCCCCAGAGGCTGAACAAAGAGTTGACAAAAAATATCAGTTTTCTAAAACTGATACAGATTTTCTGCTTGTTCACCCAAGTCATGAGGAATGGTGCAGCAAGCAGCTTGTGATAAGGCTGGGTTCCCTTTCCTCCCAGCCTCCAGAAAAGGACCCTAAGAGGATAGATTTTATGGCTAGAAAACATACACTTCAGCCCCTTCTTCTCACGTCTGGCCTCTTATATGGCCATACAGTCAAATATCAAAAGGCCCTGTGGAACCTAGTGCTAGCCATTGTCAAATGTGGGTCAGATTCTATGGCTAAGGATTTAGTGGAGACAGCCAAAGCAGCTTTAGAAGCCACTGAATTCCAGTTTCACATGGCGGATGATAGCAATGATGCAGCCTCAAGGGTCATGGCTAAGGCTATATCCCTGAGGCGCTTTGCCTGGCTTAGATCTATAAACCTGTCACTGATACTCAGTTTAAAGCAATATACTTTCCCTGTGACAGAAATCTTCTCTTTGACTCCAGAACTGAGGAGTACATGAAAAAAGTTGACGAATACAAAGCAACCTATCAGAGTAACACGGCTAAGACTAGGGCTCAAGGGTCCCACAAGTCTCAACACAGGGGTAACAAAGGCAGGGGCTATTATCCCAAATCTTTTTACTCCCTTCCTCCTCAGTTTGACTTCTCACAGTTCAAGGGTTACTACAGAGGAAGAGGCATGAGGGGCCAAAGGAGATCTCCTTCTGCCCCTGCTCCTGCCACTCAGCAAAAGCCCTGACTCCTCAGCCCAGGTCGCCTCCCGTCTGCCTGTAGGGGGCAGGCTCTCCCACTACCTCCAATCTTGGACCCTTATCACCACAGACAAGTGGGTGCTGGAGACAGTGGAAAAGGGCATGTCCCTTCAGTTCAAAAAGATCCCAGCCCTAAAAAGAACCCAGCTGTTATAACCTCTGTCTCCAGTAGAAAAGATTCTGCTGGAAGGGAAGTAAAGCATCTCCTGGAAGCAAACGTAGTGGAGAGAGTGCCAGTCTTTCAGAGGGACAAAGGTCTTTACTCCAGATACTTCCTGACTCAAAAGAAAACAGGGGAGTGGCGGCTTATTTTAGACCTCAGGTACCTAAACAGACATCCTCTGAAGCCAGAATTCAAGATGGCCACTCTGAATTTTGTTATTCAGGCCTTACAGCAGGGAGACTGGATAGCCTCCCTAGATCTCAAAGACACCTACTTTCATATCCCCATCAGGCTGGCCCACAGGAAGCTTCTGAGATTCAGACTTCCTTCAGGGCACTACCAGTTTGCTGCCATGCCCTTTGGCCTGACATCTGCTCCAAGGGTGTTTACCAAATGCCTAGTCGTACTGGCAGCTCACTTAAGAAAAAGGGGGTATCAGTATACCCATACTTGGATGACTGGCTCATAGTAGCAAAGTCTCCTTCTCTACTGGAACAGTCTGTCTCTTTAACAAGAAACACCCTGCTAGGGCTGGGGTTCATTATAAACCTGAAAAAAATCCCACTTAGCACCAGCTCAGCTTCTCACATTTGTAGGAGCTCAGTTGGATACTGTACACAGCAGGGCCTTTCTCCCTGGAGAAAGGATAACAAATTTCCTATCAGTGGTAGACTCCTTTGTCCTGAGTCAGCCCAGGCCAGCAAGACATTTTCTGCAGCTCTTGGGCCACATGGCATCAATGTCAGCTGTGGTCCCAGGAGTCAGATTTAGAATGAGGGACATTCAGCACTATCTAAGGCCTCGCTGGTCTCAAAAGAAGGATTCTCTGTCCAAGTTGATTCCAATTACAAAAGACTTGCTTCAGTTTTTGGATTGGTGGAAGGACTCCAACAATCTGTCAGTGGAAGTCCCCTTCCAGGTGTCAGTCCCTTCAAACATCATCACTACAGATGCTTCTCTGCTTGGATAGGGAGCTCACATGGACAACTGTTCCATCAGTGGCTCCTGGACTCCACAAGAGTCACAGGCACACATCAACTTACTGGAACTCAGAGCCATCTTCCTGGCTCTCAAGCTATTTGCTCCTCAGATAAAGAGACTAAACATCCAAATCAGAACAGACAACACCACTGCCATGTTTTACATAAATAAACATGGAGGTACAAGGTCTGTTGCCCTGTGCCTGGAGGCCATGAGGATTTGGAGCATGGAATACTCCTGGGAGTCAGCCTATCAGCCATACACCTCCCAGGAAAGGACAATATCCTGGCAAATGCTCTCAGTCATATCAACCAGGGACACAGCGAATGGTGTCTGAACAAACAAGTGTTAGCCACAGTGTCCAGGAGGTGGGGCACACAGAGGTGGATCTGTTTGCCTCTCCCTAAACCATCAACTTTCTCTGTTCTGTTGCAGGCCCCAGTTCTGGGAACCCTTCCAACAGATGCCTTAACTCTGGAATGGACAGAAAGTTTCTGTACACCTTTTCTCCTTTTTCTCTGATTTTCAGAACTTTGTTAAAGCTCAGAAATCAGCCGGCAATAATGATACTAGTGGTACCAGATTGGCCAAGGCAGGCATGGTATCCTCTTCTAATGTCTATGTCCTACAGCAAGCCTATTTGTTTCCCTCTCAGTCATTCCCTTCTGTCTTTTCCCCAGACAGGAGTATCTTATCCGGACCTGAAACCCCTTCACCTCAAAGCCTGGCTCTTGAGGAGTTAGAATTTCCAGACACTCAGTACTCAGAGCAAGTGCTGAAGATCCTGAGGATGTCCAAAAAGCCTAGTACAAAAAAGACTTATGCAGCTAAGTGGAAAAGATTTTCTGTCTGGTGTAAGCTAATGCATTTCAATCCCTTTAAAGCTTCTATTCCTAACATTCTGGATTATTTGGTGCACCTATAGGATGCAGGGTTGAGGTCTTCCTCCTTAAAGCTTCACCTAACTGCTATTTCAACCTATCTCTCTGTGGGAAACACTAAGTCTCTTTTCTCACAGCCAGTATTCAAACAGTTTTTTTAGAAGTCTCCTCCATGTTCAGCCCCCACTTAGGAAGCCTGTTGCTCCTTGGAGCCTCAATCTTTGTATTGCCAAGCTCATGGAGCCTCCTTTTGAGCCCATGGCTTCAGCCCATATTAAGTATGTCACCTTGAAAACTGCTTTTTTAGTGGTCATTACCTCTACTAGAAGGATTTCAGAGTTGCAAGCCTTATACACTGAGCCCAACTACTTCATCCGACACAGGGACATGATTGAGCTCAGGACTAACAGAAGGTTTTTGCCTAAAGTGGTTTCTGAATTCCACCTTAATCAATCTATCACTTTGCCAGTGTTTTTCACAGAAAAGTCCACTCCAGGGGAACAGAAACTCCACTGCCTGGATGTCAAAAGGGCCCTGTTTTACTACTTGGAGCACACCAAGCAGGTTAGGGGCTCTTCCACACAGCTGTTCCTTACCTACGGGGAAGTAGGTAGAGGAAGACCAGCCACTAAGAGAACTGTCTCTCGCTGGATAGTCTCCTGCATTCAATTCTGTTATGACAAGGCTGGCAAGCAATCCCCTGAGGGACTCAGAGCCCACTCTACCAGGGGTACTGCTGCTACATTGTCAGCTGTGAGAGACATTCCCCTGCTGGAAGTCTGCAGAGCAGCAACTTGGAAGACTGCACACCTTCACTAAGCATTATTGCTTAGATGTGCCATCCAGATCTGATTCCAGTATTGGTAGGGCGGTTTTGCAGAACCTTTTTCCTAAATAGGTTCTCTACCCACCTCCCATTATTACTGCTTTGTAGTCTGTAATAGTTACTGATGCTAAAGGACCCCTGGGGTAAGAAGAAAAAAAATTACTCACCATAGTAATCTTCTTTCTTCCAAGGTGTCCTTTAGCATCAGCAAGCTCCCAACCATCCCCCCAGATAAACTTCAGAAGAAGGCTTTGTCTTTTGCCTTGAAGTGATTTTCAAGATATTAAATGTCGAACAGCATTTTGAGCAACGTTTTATGGTTCTGGTTTGTGTGTTTTTATTCCTGTTGGTTCTTTCCTGTAGGCATTTGCCTAGCCTATCTTCAAAAATATTCTGAAGCCTCCTTCTCTCTCCTGCTCAGCACATTCCATTGCTTCAAGCTGATTGGCTAATTCATAAATTTCATTACCATACATTCCACCTCTGGGGCAGTGCTAGCTATCCAGCTGACTGCAATAGCTACTGATGCTAAAGGACACCTTGGATGAAAGAAGATTACTCGGTGAGTAATTTTTCTTATCACAAACTATACAATATCAAGCACAAGGTAGTCAGTCTGAAAAATGCCAGGAATTAGGAGACTTCACTTTGTGCTAGGTGGCAAGACCTTGACTGACACACACACACACACACACACACACAGAGGCTGTGGCAGTCATCCAAAACACTGATGCTGTAAATGCTCTACATAGAATTGTAGGTTAAATGCAAAATTTAAAAAATGAATGAACTGCACAGAAGGTCACTATCGGATGACAGAAATGCACTGCAGGTCATGATCGCCACCCTGAGTGCCCTTGACTAAGGGTTGCTTTGGATCGCTGGATCACGATCAATTCTGGACTACAGACAGCAGATTAGGACTAGTTTTCTGAGGGAAAAAAAGTAGTAACAATTATAGGGGATAGACATTAGAATAGGCTGAACATCTGACAAAACAAACAGACGTTTCTCGCAATAGGGATAAACACCGAAAATGCTGCACTGAAGCAGTTACTGACAACCTGTCAGTCAGATGCACAGGAGTGAGCACGTCGGCTCTGTAGGAAAGACGCACAGCTAGAGTATTGTGTGCGAAGTTGGAGTTGGAGGGAAATTACTGACTCGAGTCACTAATTACAAGTGGATCAGGTTCAGGATAACACAGCAAGCAACTGGAATGTCAGATTACTATAAAAACAATACACTCACACCAGGTCAGTAAAATTAGTCGCCAACGAGCACTGCTGCTTTAAAGACTGACTGCAAGAGTTATGAATATTGGAGAATACTTTGAAAGAAACAAGATTACTATGGTAATTAATTTTTTCTTGTTGACCCTTCTTACACAGGTCACCAGGGCTTCCTTATGCCCTTAGGTTTGCTGCATAAGTACTAGTTGGGTTATGCTGCACCTCCTCGGTAAAAAAGGTAGTTGAGGGCTGGTGCTGAGGTAAACCTGTTGCCGTGAGCCACTTTCGTGGTGCAGTGTGCACAGCTTGCCTTAGCACCAGCCCTCCTGAAAAGTTCTGTCTTCTATGGGGGCCTAGTGGTTGCCGCGAGGTCCCAGTGCCTCCAGTACAGACCCATTAGTGTGAATCAATGGTAAAGATATTCCTAGAAGATCAAGAATTATGGTGAATACGTAATTTCATTTTTGGCTTTGTCTAGGTTTATCTGTGGAGCACGTGTCATTTCCAGGTGGTGGACCTCTCCTACACTACTCTTGGAGGAGAATGACAGAGGTGATGGAACTATCATACAGTCTCTTAGGAGAGGTGCTAAACTGAGTTGCGATGAGCTCCTGCCCAGTTTAGTATCTGGATCTTCTCCTCCTTATTTCCTACCTTTGCAGGGTGCCTGTCTGTTGCTGTTAAGCTTAGGGCCTCTCTGATTTCCTGAGGCACCTTTTGTTGGAACACTTCTGTTACTGAGGAAATTTTGATCCCTGCTACGTCTTCCCTTATAGAAATTTCTTTCCTCCTGCCCAGATTGTTGTAGTCATCCTATTAACCCACTGCCTAGGCCCTCCCTCCCAGCCTCTTCTTTCTTTGGTAGATAGGTTTTATTATTTTATTCCTTTTATAGCCTATATCCTTTGTCCTATCCCTTGAGCAACCTTGTCCCTTTTTTCCTTTTTTCTCTTTCATTTGTTTCCTCTCCTGGCAAATAAGACTGAGAGAAGCAGGGGTCTGCCATCAGTTACTGGCCAGTCCACAAGTGCCACGTTGTGCGTCAGCCTCATGGATGGTACTGTCACTCACGTCAGCCCCCTTACTCTAAGCTTTTGAAGCTCTTAAAGCTCGCATGGCATCCTAGTACCTCCGACACAGACCTATACAGTAATGAACGGTGAAGATATTATGGAAGATTAAGAATTATGGTGAGTATGTAATTTTCATTTCCTAAATACAATACGGATTTAAATACTTTTTTTCTGCCTGAGCATTAGAATATGTTTATGTACTTTATATTTTAAATGTCTTTAAAACATTTATGATACATTTACTTGAAATGTTAAAAAAATTAAATCTGATAATTTTTGCTACTGTATTTAGCTTACTATAACCATTGAAGTTTAACTGGTTAGTACTGCTCCCTTCTGCTCTTGAGCACAAATCTGATGTTGGAACTCTAGAGGGAACATTGCCACACAGCAACATTTGAATGGAGTTCTCATTTCACTGCACCATGTTAAACTCCAAGGCAACATTTTAGAGTGGAGATGATGCAGTTTTTGTATTGGCTCACTATTAGACCTATTAGAAGAAACAGCATTACCATGCTGAGTAATTCTTTTCTTCTTTTTTGCTTTCAGAGTTAAAATAGAAAACATTTTCAATGAAAGGTCTTTATTATATATTTTAAATTATTTATTTTCAGTTTTATTCATTTTAAATCAGATATGTTAATTTATTTATAAGCAAAATAGGATTCTCCAGTTTGTGCAGTTATGGAAAGAAACTCATACTTCTCAGGTGCATTTAATGACGCCTCATGGCTTACAGTACACTGGAGATGTGTGATTATATCGCTGTAGTGCACACCTTGTTGTGTTTTGTTGCTCACCTGTTTGTAAGCACTTGTTTATCTTTCTTTTAGTATCGGGAAGCTGAACGTCTAAGGGAACAAAGTAAGCAGATTTAACTAATTGACTGCAGTGGCCCTTTCCTATTAAGATTATGGTCCTTTTGCAGAGCATCTAGAAGTTTTACATGAGTGTGTAAATCTGCATTTGTGTAGAATTTCTAATATTAGATTGTATTTTGGAGTTCAAATTTGTTCTTTCTGTTATTTTTTTTCACTAAAGATCTTATTCCATGATGTTTATTTGTTACATGTACCCTTATTGTCACCTTACTCTAAAGTTTTTTTTCTGAATACCTATTCTGTGTTTCCCTAGTTTTAAATTGTTTTCCACTGTTCCTATCTAGATATCCAGGGTTGCCACAGCTGCGTCAGTCCTGCAGCTTGGAGTGTGCTGATGTCTGTGCTGTTCAGCCACTAGGGGTGTTTGAATGCATACTTTGGGGAGGAGGGCCCCAAAGGGAGAACTAAGATAAGGTGGAGGAGCCAAGCCAGAATTTGGAACAAAGACGGCACAATGAGAGAGGCGCCTGGCTTTGAGAGAGGGGTGAAAAAAGGGGTAGAGGGAGCAGTGGTGGGTAACAAGCATGACAAGGCAGCTGGTAGGGCAAGTGGGATGTTAGTAGTAGTAGTAGTAATACATTTTATTTAAATAGCTCTCAATCCCAGGAGCTCTCAATGCTTAACAGAATATAAACAGACATTACAATGAAACTATGAATGAACAGTTTAAAGGAGAACTATGGGGTAACTGGAAGCCCCGACCGATGCACATATCAGGGCTTCAGTAGCCCGTTTCTCCCTGTTAGCACCAGATAAAATAAATTATTTTCTTACCCTAACACTCGTAAAACACTCATAAAATTCAAAGTCCCCCGAGCTCCAGACGGCATATTGTAAGTGCCGCGGTGCTGGCTGGGTACCCACCCCTGAGATCTTGCTGATTATAACACAAGATGATGACGCATGATTGCCTCAGCCTATGATATGCTGCTATGTATGGAGCTTTAATAAACTTATTTCTGCTGTGCCCGGCATTATTTTTAAATAATCTGATTATAACCCCAGTAATCACTCATTATGATTAAACTGAAGCAGTCAGCCTCCTGTGTTGGACTGCTCGGAGAGATGGAGAGAGCACTTCAGCCTTTTCATTTGCATAAAGCCGGTCAGCAAACAGTTGATTGGCTTTATGATATTCCCCTTCTCTCTCTGTCTTCCCCTCTTCTTCTGGCTGCAATATTGGCATTGCCCACCTCCTCTGGGCTTTGACTTTTCATCCTCTCTCTGCAGCTGACTGGCTGGTTTTGGTGGGCGCTTTCCCAGCTGTTCATTCTAACCCCAGGAATCACTCATTCAAACAACATGAAGTCTTGCTATATTATGACAATTGCAGTTTGTCCCACCATTAGAACTGCTCCGGAGGTGAAAGAGTTAACTACCATGCCAGGCATGGAGTTTAGAGCATGAGCTCAGTTAGAGAAGCTCTGTCTGGCTATTTTCAAACCGAAACTGTCAGATTCTTTACTCCGCCTCACTGAACAGTCGCTCCAGAGATTTCTCCTACTGCTCGGTTCATTTCTCAGTTTAAATAGTATTTTCTCGGTTAAATTCAACGCTAGTATTTTATTTTAACCTAAACCGATCGGTTCAAGCTCTGTCTGTGGTATTGTAAGTAATAGAGAGGTTTATTTCTGTGTGGAACTTGTAAATTTTTATCGGTTCGGTTCAAACCGATCAGGCTATTAATACTTTTTTAAAAAGCATTTTAAGGCTTTTAGGTGTGGTTCCCGGTTCTTATCAGTTCTAAAAAGCAGTTTCATTACGGTTTTTCCGACCCGTGACACTGTTGGGAACCGATAAGGGTGTCTTGCCTGGCACTGCCGTAAAAGGGCAAGTTGTTGGTTAGGCTGGCATCATGTCTGAAACCCAAAAGAAAAACTGGGCCCACTGGGTTTCAACACTGTAGTGTCTGTGGGGATGCCTTTGCCAGGCTGACCCACACACTACATGTTTATTGTCTAGGGTTTGACCACCTCAATTCAGACTGCCAGATTTGTAAAAATTTCCTGCAGCCACCCTGGACAAGAGAGTGGGCAGGCTCAGGAGCGAGAGCCAAAAGTCCACTGACCCGGATGGCCAGCCCGGTTCGGTGCCAACCGAACCGGAGGGAGTGCCCTCTGACCAGGGCGAGACTTCCTCGGGCAAACGAAAAGCTGGCTCTGAGGAGCCAGTTCCAGCAAAGAAAACTAAAAAATCAGCAGGTTTGGAGTCCAAAATTCCTTCTCCAACTGCTGCAGAAATAGCAAAAGCTATACAGATTGTACAGTCACTTTCTCTGGTTCCATCCGAACCGCCACTGTCTGGTAAAAGGTCGGTTCGGCCAGTTCCACCGGTTCAAGAATATGATATTGAAGAGTTTTATGAACCAGAGGAGGGGGAGGAGGATTATGATCAGTGTGAATGTGACTTTGAGAGTCTGGATGTGCCCATTGAACGGACGTCTCCCAGACAGACCTTTGGAATCTCCCCTATGCTTTCTAGTCCCTTCTCACTTTTGTTTTATAAAAGGTTGCTGAAACCCTCAGCTCCCATTAGAGGAAGCTGTGGATGAACAAGAGGAACCTGATTTTGTGGAAATGATGGATATCCCAGAGTCTAGGAGATTATCTATTCCCTTACATAAATCATTTAGGAAACAAACAATAAAATACTAAAAGCTCCTAATTCTGTGCCTCCTGTTGACAAGAAGATGGACAGGAGGTACACTTATCAGGTCCTGATACAGACTTTCTTTCACAGCAATGCAGTCATGTTGGGGTAGTTCAGGCTGCAGCCTGTGATAAAACTAACATTCCCTAGCTTCACATCCTCCTGACAAGAACTCCAGGAAGATTGATGCCATGGCTAAAAACAATACATGGCAGCGTCCTTGGGACTCAGACAAGCAAATTATATGGCTTATGTGGAAAGATACAAAATCTAGATGGGACACTGTCATGGCTTTGGCCAAACAGGCCCCTGGCCGCCTGCCAAGAGCTGGAGCAGGTGGCTACTGATGGTATTGAGGCATCCAAGCTGCAATTCCATGCTGTGGATTCTAATGATGTATCGTCTAGAGTTATGGCTACATCTGTGGCCTTTTGTAGATTGGCTTGGCTCAGGTGTACTAGTTTGTCACAGGATACCCAGACTAAGGCCATGGATTTTCATGTGGTAGGGAATTCTCTGTTTGGGGAGCAGACAGAGAATTACATGAAGAAAATGGATGAATATAGAACAACTTATAGGAGTGCACAAGCCAAGGAGCGGCAAGTCACTCCTCAGAAGCAGATCCCCAGGGGTAGAGGTAGGCCTTTTCACAGGCCTTTTTACCAAACCCAGGCTTCTTCTGCTTATGATCAGAGGGGTTCTTCAGAGGCAGAGGTGGGCAGGGGTGCAAGCAGGCCTTCCACCCCTCAGCCTAAAGCCCTGCCAAACAGGCATCCTGATGGGGTGCTCAGGGCAGTTCTCCATTACCTGTAGGGGCAGGCTGGCTTACTTCGTTCAGGACTGGGAGTCTCTAACATCAGACAAGTGGGTCCTGGAAGTAGTAAGCCAGGGTCTGGTTCTCAGCTTCAAAAAATTTCCAAAGATGAGAGCCAGATCTTTTCCACCTGCAAACCCTCAAGAGACCTTTGCCTTAGAAACAGAAGTCTCAACCCTCCTGGCTCTCAGAGCGGTAGAAAGGGTTTCCCCGCTACTCCAGGGCAAGAGTCTGTACTCCAGGTACTTCCTTACCCCAAAAAAGACAGGAGAATGGCAGCCCATTTTGGACCTAAGATATCTGAACAAGCACCTTTTGAAACCAAAATTCAAAATGGTGACTCTGGCAATAATTTTACCTTCTCTAAGGCCAGGGGACTGGCTAGCTTCCCTGGACCTCAAGGATGCCTATTTCCATGTTCTAATCAGAAGCTCCCACCGAAAGTACCTCAGATTCGAACTGCCCTCAGGCCATTACCAGTTCAGAACAATGCCCTGACCTCACCTCTACCCCAAGGGTATTCACAAAATGTCTAGCAGTAGCAGTTGCTCATTTAAGAAGGCAAAAGATTGCTATTTTTCCCTACCTAGACGACTGGCTTATTGTAGGCCAGTCTCCAGAACAGGTCAGATCACACCTGCAAGTTACCCAGCAGCTGCTCACCTCTCTGGGTTTTCTGCTCAATCTCCGAAAGTCAGTGCTGGAACCTGTTCAGGTACTCACCTTCATAGGTGCAGAACTGGATACAAAGCAGGCCAGAGCCTTCCTGCCCTTAGAGAGGGTAAGGAACCTGGTGACCCTGGCCTCTTCCTTCACTCTGCAGGTCTCTCGACCAACAAGGCACTTCTTACAGCTCCTAGGACACATGGCTGCTTCCACAGCTGTAGTGCAAGGAGCAAGATTTCAGATGAGGACATTCAGTTTCACTTGAGAGCCTTTTGGTCTCAAAGAAAGATCCCCTTTCAAGTTGATCCCAGTGGCTCAGACCCTGATCCAGGCCCTTCAGTGGTGGCAGGATCAGAGCAATTTAAGACTAGGGTCCCTTCATCCCTCTATCTCACTTCTTGACTCTTACTACAGATCGTCCCTTCTGGGATGGGGGAGCTCACATGGGCGACCTCTCCACCCAGGAGTGTGGTCCCTCAAGAGTCTCTGCTTCACATCAACTTGCTGGAACTCAGAGCTGTCTTTCTAGCACTTCAAGTGTTTTCTGCATCTGTTCAGAACAAAGTGGTACAAGTCAGAACAGACAACACCACCACAATGTGGTACATCAACAAACAAGGGGCACTTCGGTCTTCGGTCTTGTGCACAGAGCAATGAAGGTGTGGTCTCTGGCTTATTCCCTGAACACTTCCCTCATAGCAGTTCACCTCCCAGGAAAGGACAATGTCCTGGCAGATGCTCTCAGCAGGATTTCCCAGGGCCATCACGAATGGTCACTGGATCCCCAAGTACTAGGATAGTTTTTGCCAGATGGGGCACTCCTCAGATAGATCTTTCGCAGCCAGACAATCACCAACTTCCACTGTTTTGTTGCAGGCCCCCAGTGATGGGCTCAGTCCCCTGGATGCCTTTCTCCTAGATTGGGAGGGAAGTTTCTATATGCCTTTCCCACTTCCCTCTCCTTTTCAAGGTGCTGAGTAAAATCAGATCCCAGTCTTGCAGGATGATTCTGATTGCTCCAGATTGGGCCAGGCAGCCCTGGTACCCACTCCTTCTGTCCTTAGCAGTCCATCTTCCCTGTGCCTCCCAGGAAACACAACCTGTTATCTTGTGCCCAGGGAGAGTTTGGTATCAAATCTCGATCCCTCAACCTCAAGGCCTGGCTCTTGAGGAGTTAGGATTGCTGACCTACACCTTTCTCAAGGTGTTCTTGACATCCTGAAGGCTTCAGGAAGCCTTCCACTAGAGCCACTTATAATTCTAAATGGAAAAGGTTTTCCATCTGGTGCTCTGGGAAGCATATTCCCCGAATCTGCTGATTTGCCCATTGTTTTGGACTATATGGTCTATCTTAACTCTTTGGGCCTGAGACCAGCTACCCTGAAAGTACATTTGGCAGCTGTCTCTGCTTTTATTTCAGCAGGAAAGCCCTCTTCTCTTTCCACTCACCCTGTATTTTCCAAGTTTTTCAAGGGATTACTTTATACTAATCCACCTTTCAGGGACCCGGCCCCTGCCTGGGATCTTAATGTTTGCATTGCTCAGTTGATGCAACCCCCCTTTGAACCTCTGTCTTCTGCAGAGCTTAAGTATTTGACTTGGAAAACTGTTTTTCTAGTAGCCATCACTTCTGCCAGGTGCATAAGTGAGTTACAAGCTTTGTCAGTGGAGACTGACTTTATTTCCTTTCACAGGGATAAAGTAGTCTTTAGGACTAACAGGAAGTTTTTGCCTAAGGTGGTTTCAGATTTCCATCTTAACCAATCTGTCTCCCTGCCAGTGTTCTTCACTGACCATTCCTCCTCTGGTGAGAGGAGGCTGCACAACAGATGTTAAGAGGCCCTTAGTTACTATATAGGAAGCGTACCAAGGGTCATAGGTTGATCCTCCAACTCTTTCTCACTTATGGTGAGGTTGGGAAAGGTAAACCTGCCACTAAGAGATCCATTGCCAGGTGGATTGTCTCGTGTATCCAATTTTGTTATCAAAAACTGGGAAAGGTTCCCCCTTCAGGCTTGAGGGCTCACTCTACCAGATGTACAGCTGCGTCTTTAGCTGCCGCTAGAGACATCCCTATCTTGGAGATATGTCAAGCAGCTACCTGGAAAACGGTACACACTTTCACAAGCATTACTCCTTGGATATCCAGGCCAGGAGGGATGCTAGATTTGACACAACCGTGCTTCAGAGCCTGTTCCTAAGTAGGTTCTGTCCTCCACCATGGAGGTACTGCTGTGTATTCTGCAATTGTCATAATATAGCAAGACTTCATGTTGTTTGAAGAAAAAATTACTCACCTTAGTAATGTTGTTTCTACTAATGGAGTCTTGCTATATTATGACCTCCCCAGCCTGCCCCTCTCAGAACTTCTACTTGGGTATGGGGTGGGCAGTCCAGTGTTGGCACTTGTTATGCCCATTTTATGTTTTTCCACCCCTTTTTGGGGTTTTGGGGTGTTGTGTTTTATTTTATCTTATGTTATTATTTTTCTGGTCCTCTGACTTGAGTCTTGGTGTTGGGACCAGGAATAGGTGTTAATATTTAGGTAGCCAGTTGGCTAGTGTAGGTTACAGCTTCCACACAGAACCTTAGTGATTTTTTGCTCATAAAGATCTGACAGTTTCGGTTTGAAAATAGACAGACAGAGCTTCTCTAACCGAGCTCGCGCTCTAAACTCCATGCCTGGCATGGTAGTTAACTCTTTCACCTCCGGAGCAGTTCTAATGGTGGGACAAACTGCAATTGTCATAATATAGCAAGACTCCATTAGAAGAAACAACATTACTAAGGTGAGCAATTTTTTCTTATGATTAAACTGATGCAGTCAGCCACCTGTGTTGGACTGCCAGGATAGATGGAATTATATGAAAATGATGGAACTCTCAGTTGGCTCATGCCAATTTCAAACTGCTGCCCTTGCAACTGCTGCACTCTGAGTGCTTCAGCTTCTTTACTCCGCCTGCCTAGTGAAGACGTCCTGGAGAGCTCTCCTTAAACCTCTTCAAAATCCTTTTATCTGGTCGATATGTAGTGTTTTAGTATATATTTCAGATTGTTGCCTTAGTTTTAGTTTAGTTTGTAATTTGTTTGAATATTTTGTGTGATTAGCGGTTCCTTCACGGTTCCTTGGAACTGAGGTTCTTTTCTAGTGAGGTTTTACCTCAATTTTGCTATGTATCTGTTAGTACTTGTGGTTGGTTCCTTAACGGATATACTTGTTTAAATTTTATTTAAATTTTTTGGATTCTCGGTTCCCTTTTTTGTTCCTGGAACCATTAGCGGTTATTTATAGTTGAAATATTCGGTTCTAGGGAACCGATAATTACATATATTTTGCTTTAGTGATTCCTGCTCAGTGTCAGAGGCTTCTGTTGTTAAGCCTAAAAAACACACAGGACCCACTGGTTTCAAATTGTGTGAGTCTTGTGGTCAGATCATAGCTAAAGCAGACAGACATTCGTTGTGTGTTTTTTGTCTGACCACTAGCCATATTTTTGCAAATTGTGATATTTGTAAAATGTTTTGTCCTAAAACTCTTAAGAAAAGGTCCAACATTTTTGAAGAAATGGCCTCTGCTTCTACTAATACTGGTGAAAGTGGCTCCTCCACCTCTGGCATAAGAAAGGATGGAGGTAAAGCTAAGGATCCTGATAAAGGATCAGATAAAGTTGAGCAGGGTAAGTCAAAAAGGACAGTGAACTCAGGGACTGAACCTGTGCCACTTAAGAAAAAATGTAAGGAAAAGCACGTTGCTGCGTCTGTCGTGGAAAAAAATATGTGTTCTTACACTTTAGTTTAAAATCAGACTCAGGACCACTGCATAGTAGAAAGAACGGTTTATTACATATGCATATGGGAGTCTGCTTCCAAAAATCATGCAAGGCTCCCTGAGTTTCATTAGTCAATCACTTTTATACACTTATTATCAAGGCGTTGTTAGGCATACTCTTATCTTGAAAATTACCAACATTGCAGTATTAACCAATCATGAATTAGAAAAACATGTTGATTCCAATGTAACAGAAAAGCATACTGATACCACCATCTGGGGTACATTTCCACTGGTTATTTCATCTCTTTCCCAATACTTCTTGATACATATGCCTGGGTCAATCTGACCTGAGTGAAACAGTGAGTTTCACTCACACCATAGCAACGTCCAGCATGCCTTTAATACCTTAACATGCTGTTATCTTATATTCTGCCCGAGCTTGTTATGCAGGCTGGTACAACCAGTTCTGCCCAGTTTTATCTTGCTTTCTGTTCCTACAAATGTACCTCAAGTAACCTCAGTATCATTCTATAACAAAATAGAAAAACAGCATGATACCAGAAATTTCTACTACATCCATTATGACTTTGTTACAGCATGGCCTACAAAGCAAGCATATATTCAGGCCATATAATAGCAAATAGAGTTATAGTTTTATGAACTCAGAAATTTCTACTACATTCTCCCCCCTTTTGATACTATGTATCAACATTAGACCATGATAATTTCTGATTCATTGGCCAAGGGAAAAACTTCCTTTTCAAAGTGTTCAGGCAATTGTTCATTATCTGCCTACAGTAGAGGATGGAGTTGGGCCTTACTAGGGGAGGTAACAGTGGCACACATGCACGGCAGAGAAGTTTGATTACAACTGTCATAAGCCATAGGCTCAAAATTACAATTACCGACTGCCACAGTGGAGCAGTGTGGTTCCCCAGTCTCCAAAGATACTGGTTAACCACGTCAAGGGTCCCAACCCTGTGATACAGGTGCATGTTCACTAATAACATGTTGCTGCAGTGTTTGTATGCCCTCATGCCCTCAATCACTTGCTCAAGTTCTTGGGAGTTATCTGGTATATAGGTGCAGCATTCCTCCCCTATAATGGCACATACTCCACCTTGCGTGGCTAATACATAATCAAGTGCAGCTCTATTCTGCAAAGCTATGATTCTCAGGGCCTTAATTTCAGCTGTTAGCAAAGCAGTTGATCGCAAGGTACTATTGATTAGTGTTTCCAACTCATAGCTTAACTGATCGATGTAATGCATGGTTTTAACAATGCCCCACCAGGGGAAGATTCCTGCCCCAAATTTTTCTCCCACTGGGACACGTTTGTTTGTGTCTGGTACTTCTCTTTTTTGTACTCGATTTACATACTCTGCACGTTGATGTACAGCAGATGCATTGTACACATATACATGGGCCGCAGGGTGGAGTGTGGCTAGATAGCAGCAGCCGGTCCACTCCATAGGTAGGAAAAGATAAGCCCTATCCCCGCATACCCAGTATAGACCTGACAGACTGCCCATGGCAGTAAAATCAGGGTGTACCGTGTGGGCATCTGCTTGAGAGCAGTTGGTTATGGTGGACTCTGACTTGGTGGTGCTGTTGTAGTGCCTACAATATTGGCACGTGGACCATCCCAGTGGCGCTAAACTCGTGGTTAATTGACTATTACACAGGCAGAGCCTGGCTGATGTATTCTGCTGTCTAATGTCTAGGTACAACGGGGTTGACACATTTGTACCATTCGGTGGGCTGTACCATGCAGTAAAATCGTGCCCCCGAAACACAGTTAGGTTTTTTATTTTGTTTGTAGCATAATCTGGGGCATTAGTGATGTTCCTTCCCCTGATGGCACCAAGAATCTCGCTGGCCTCAGTGCTAGTTACAGGCTTGGGTTTAGGTGGAGCCCTCACGGCTGCAGAGAAGGGAGAGCTAGTGCATACATAGCAATTAGACACATTAGCATTATTAGCATGTAAGTTCATTAAAGTCCACCAAGTGTTTGTAATGTGCAATGGCTCTGTGCTGCGGCGGAGCAGTTGCCCCTCCGTGAATAATCAGAGCCCCATAGCAAAAAGTACCAATAGCAGCAATAGTCCAGCGAAAACAGAATGATAACAATTTTCATGGTTGCTCAGTTCACTGTTCAATTGTGGCGACTGTAGAGCTGTCCTGGCGACAATGAGATCGTGAATCCACGTCTCTCTCTCCACCAATCTTAACAGCAGTGGCGGTAGTCAGGAGCACTTGAAACGGTCCTCGCCACCTCGGGGCGCACCACTTCTTTCTTTGGAAGTCCTTGACGACCACGAAGTCTCCTGGCTGTATTCTATGCAGGGGTCCCTCCAAGGAAACTGGAAGCGCAGCTTTTACCCTAGCATAGAGAGACCTCAGAACAGCATTAAGGGATAAACAATATGCAATCATTTCATTATCCACCCCATGCAAGGTGATTCTGTTTTGTGGGAATGGGGTATTTGTCATTCGGAGAGGCCTTCCCATTAAAATCTCATGAGGTGATAACCCCATGTGCGCGGGCCTGCCTCTCATATTCATAAGCGCCAGAGGCAGTGCTTTCACCCAGCTAAGATCAGTCTCTGTCATAATTTTTGTTAGCTTTACTTTAAGGGTCTGATTTGCTCTTTCTACCATGCCACCTGATTGAGGGTGATAAGCACAGTGCAATTTGAGGTCTACCTGTAAAGCCTCACATAAGGTTTTGATCACTTCGTTACAGAAATGTGACCCATTATCGCTAGATAACCTAGTGGGAATCCCCCATCGCGGTATAATTTCCCGAATTAGGGCCTTTGCCACTGCGCAGGCTGTGGCTCTTCTGACTGGGAAAGCCTCTACCCATTTTGAAAACATGTCCACAATTACAAGGCAATATTTATACCCTTCACATGGGTTTAATTCAATAAAATCCATCATTAGATGTTCAAATGGTCCTGTTGGAGAAGGATGGGCAGAGGGTTACTTGCAGTCCTCTGCCAATATTGTTTTGCATGCAGATAATACATTTTACAGTATTCATCAGCATAGACAGTAAAAGCCAACTACATACCAATACTTATTTACAAGGTCTATCATTCCACTTTTGAGGCGTGGTCGGCTCAAGTGAGCCAACCGCCAAAAAGGGAAATACAGCTGAGGGCAGACAGAGTCTGCCATCAGACCCTATCCATACCTTTGTATTTCCATCATATTTACAATTTGTTTGCCAGTTTCGCTTTTCTTTAGGACTGGCTGATTGTTGCAACGTCATCACATCTGTAGCTGAAAATAAATTCAGTTGGTTAACATTTATAGTGTCAGACAACATTAATAACTTTGGGACATCACCAGAAAGGGCCGCTTCCCCTTGCAGCCGCATCTGCTCGTGCATTTCCAAGTGATACAGGATCTGTAAAAGAAGTGTGAGCTTGACATTTAACAATGGCAATTTGTTTTGGTTTTTGTACTGCTTCCAGCAGATCTTTTACCAAATTCACATGCGCTATAGGTTTCCCAGCAGCTGTTAAAAAACCTCTATGCTTCCACAGTGTACCAAAGTCATGGGCTACCCCAAATGCGTAACGACTGTCAGTATAGATGTTGACTGTTTTCCCCTTTGCTAACATGCAAGCCCTTGTTAATGCAATTAATTCAGCAGCTTGGGCTGATGTTCGTGGGGGTAATTTCGCACTTTCCACGAAGTCATTTTGTGTGCACACTGCGTACCCTGCTGAAAGGTTTCCTTGCTCATTTCTCTGAGCTGACCCATCGACAAAAAACTCTACATCAGCATTTACTATGGGTACATCCGTAATATCTGGTCGGGGTTTACAATCTAGATCTATCACCTGACCACAGTCATGTTCTTCCCCCTCGTCAGTCATGGGCATGAGGGTTGCCAGGTTCAATGTGGTACACCTCTTTAAAGTCACATTAGACATGGTTAGTAAAACATTCTGATATTGCAGTAGCCGAGCAGGTGTTAAATGCGCTGTACGAGCCTGCAAAATGATAGAATGGACAGCATGCGGCACATACACAATAAGAGAAGAGAAACCCACTAAGTCCAAGCAAGCCAATACTGCCTCTGTGGCAGCTGCAACAGGCTGCAAGCACGACACCATTCCACACACTACAGATCTAAGCGCTTAGAATAATAGGCTATTGGACGACGGGCGTCCCCGTGTCTCTGGGTTAGAACTGCAGACATGTATCCACTTTTCCCATTTACAAACAGGTCAAATGGTTTATTGTAGTCCGGCAAACCTAAACAGGGGGCTATGGCCAGCACCCTTTTCAGGGTGTTAAAGGACTCTTCCAGTCCTTCTGTCCACTGGATTTCTTCATGCATTTGCATTTTCTTTCCGTAAATGGCTTCATGGAGGGGCTGTGCTAGTGAGGCATAATCCATAATCCAGGCTCTGCAGTAGCCGGTCATGCCTAAAAAGGACATCATTTGCTGTTTAGTGATGGGTGTGATAATTTTGTCACCTCCTCAATTCGTTCTGGAGCTAATTTTCTTCCTTGACTAGACAGTACATGGCCTAAATACTTGACCTGCTCCTTACACAATTGTAACTTGTCTCTGGACACTTTGTGTCCATTGTTGGCCAGAAAAATTAAGAGTGCCTTAGTGTCCTCTTCGCACACTTCCTTACTGGAGGATGCCAGTAGCAAATCATCTATGTACTGGACAAGGGTACTGCCCGCTGGGGCAACAAAAGCAGATAAGTTTTCGCTCATTTGAGCAGAAAACACCACTGGTGACTCCACATATCCTTGTGGCATGCGTGTCCACGTCCACTTTTTTCCCTTGTAGGTGAAGGCAAACCATTCCTGACTGTTAGGTTCTCACGGAATACTAAAAGCATTCACTAAGTCTATCACAGAGAAATAACAGCTGTCATGGGGTACAGCTGACAAAACAGTTATAGGATTTGGCACTACTGGGGTTCTTACATGAACTGTCTCATTGACTGCCCTTAGGTCTTGTACAAACCTGTATGTACCATTTGCTTTCCTAACTGGTAAAATTGGGGTGTTCACAGTTGCATGTGGACACGGAATTATAACCCCCTTTTCAACTAGTGCAGCATGTACTGGAGCTATCCCTTCTTCTGCCTCTTTTCCTAGTGGGTACTGGTGTTTATTAGGTTGGTAGGAGGACTTTGGCTTCACTGACAAAGGCTGTGCATTTTTTATTAATCCTACATCATACTTAGACATTGCCCATAACTGCGGGGGAATCTGTTCCAGCCAATCTGGCCCCTGCAGTTGTCCTTGCTCTGCACTAACCTTCTTGTTCACTGTCACTTCTCTTTCTTCTACTTGCACTGTTACTTTTTGCTTGATTATGTACTTTGCACATTTTCCTTTTGCTGATGTCCACCTATCGCCCTTCCGCACCCAGTCATCCATTTGTCTCATACACTCAACCCATGGCCCTAAATCTTTCCAGGGGATTGAGGGGTCCCTAGCTAATGACACATGTGGGTATGAATTAGACACTTGAAACACTTTCCACTGTCTACGGGTAAGTCCCACTGCGGCTGCACACCGATCTGCAGCCACGAATATCTCAGTAATATTTAAGGTTTGTTCTACAGACTGCCTTCCCCATTCCCCACATTCATACTCCATATCTCTCTCCCCTTTTGAATAATGAGTAGCACAATGTAGCTCAGTTTGTATTTGAAGGTGACATGTTGTTGCCTGTGCCCAGTTCAACAACCACTTTATCTGCTCTTCTGCTGTTAATGTCCAGCAGTATAACCAATCGTGTTTACCCATGGCACACAAGGGATATAAACCCGCTACTTGGGACTTAAATTCCAACCCCCTTTTTGTGCAGATTATATGGGCATTGAGCTTGGCCAGTAAATCCCATCCCATGAGGTTCACAGGGCAGACACCACTATACAAAAAGGTATGATGAAGAGTTGCCTCATTGCACTTCACCTCCAGCGGTTCAGTCAGTTTTTCCTTTATCTCAATTCCAGATGCCCCAACTGTTTTAATAGTCTTTCCTGTTGGTTGTAGCTCTAGTTCCGCGTCTCGGATTACAGACATTGAGGCGCCTGTATCTATGAGAAAAGAGAGTTCCTTGCCCTTTATGATCAAAGTCAATTCTGGTGTATCTGTAGGATGCTGTGAGGTGTTTACAAGTATCTGGTGCTGCCCCGCTAATTCCTAGCTATAACTCCAAGTCGGTGGATCTGGCTGGGAACCATAACCACAAGCCTGTGGTTGAGGTGGTGGTGGTGGTGAATATGGTTGGGCGGTTGTTTCCTGGTTATTCGGGCAGGTGCGAGCTATGTGACCTCGTCCCCCACATGTGTAGCAAGTATAGTTCGTGTAGTCACCTCGACCCGGTCCTGGTCCTTCCTTCTGAGGGGACCCCCTGCAGTCCTCGCCCCGTCCTTTCCTCTTCCTCCTTTACCACCTCTACCCTCGACCTCCTCCTTCAAAATATATCAATTGTGCCTTCTCCAACTTTTCATTCGTCTTTCCTTAGTTTCCGCTGTTGCCTCTCAGCATGCTCAGCAAATGGCATGAGTTCTGCCATAGTCTTCATTTCCCAGCCTATGCACACATCGTAACTCCTGTCCGTGATCTGATCTTTCAGTCCTGAGCAGAATACCATCCCCAACTGGTGTTTGTAGCGGGGTTGTCTGGGCTCAGCCCTGAATATTGCTTAAATACAGTCTCAAGTCTCTTTATACTCATGCACTGTTTCATGGGGTCCCTGCTTAGTGTTTTTATTGGGGCCAGTCTGTGACCTTTTGAAACTTTTCACGTAATGCAACAAACACTGCATTCACCTGACCCTCCATTTCCCCTCTAGGTTTCTCAGAGTCCCAGTCTCCTTTTACTTCTTCCCAGACCCCTTTCAATGTGCGTCGGAAACACTCTTCGACCTCTGTGGTTGACAACTTATACATATGGATCAGATTTCTTAATTCCTTTTCATATTCCTCAACATTATCTCTTGGCTTGGGGATTTCTTTCAGGGCTTCCCGAAGTTCATCTGGATTCCATGGTCGATTTACCTCTATATGGGGTTCTGTGCTGCATCAGCCACATTGGGGTTGGGATACTGTATTAAAGGCATCTGGGCTACCACCTTTTAGGTCTCAGGTTGTAGGGCCACCTGCACCGCTCCCGTCTCCTCATGTGGGGGTCGCCTAGGGGTTTCTTGTGGTGTATGTGGGGCTGGTGTGTTGGGAGGTGCTGGGCGGTACCTGCTGTGCTTTCGAGATTGGTTCATGGAGGAACCAATGCCAGGGATAAAACCAGCCCGGTGGTGATGGTGGCCATGCCACTGGTGTGGGAGTCACTACCGGAGGATGTGAGGTTAAAACCGGAGGTTCCGGGGAGTATTGTTGAGGAGGGTCTGCAAATTGGACATGCCGAGGTATCTGTTCTGGTGGGCTGTATGGTGCTGGAATCACTGGGAGGAAAGGATTCCCCTCCCACCCAGAGCTAGGTTGTATTGGAGGGGCTGCTTGAGGTTACGGGCTGACGCTGGTGTTGGAACTGTAGGAGGCACCAGTGGTAGTGGTTCCCGAGCTGCAGGGGCGCCGAGGTGGCCCCCAAAAATCAATAAGGGGCTCTTCCACCCCCTGCGGGGCTTGAGGTGCCACTGGGAGGCGTGTCCTGTGGAGGCTCATTTGGCGGTGGTCTGTATGGTGGCGGAGTGTCATGTCGAGCAAATTTTACTTTCTTTGTCTCCTCTTCCTTAATTATTATCCCCTTAGCTTGACTCTCCTGTCTACGCTCAGCTTCTCTTTCCCATCTACGAAACTTGGTCCAATCTATCTTTGGCTTTTTCTTTGTTTTTTTCTTTTCCTCTAAAGTAATTCTTACTTCTTTCAGCACATCAATGCTAAATGTCCCGTTAAGAAACAGTCCTCTTGTCAGTGTATGCCAATGCCCTACCTCCATAACCGTATCCTCTCCATATTTTTCAGCCATGCATTTCACGGGGCGGAGGCAACCCACGAGGCTCCTTGTTTTCTGCTTACTGCCCCTTCCCATTTTAAACAATGTCTCCTTATCTACGTACCCCAAATAAAAGAAACCTGCACACAAAGAGCAAATCAAAAAGAAAAGATAGAAAACAACCACTGGGAGTTACTGTTGCCTGCCTCCTCCACCTTTCCTTTTCCTAGTTTTCTAAAGGTGCTCAACCCACTTAAAGGTTCTGTTGCTGCGGTGCTCAACCCACTTAAAGGCTCTGTGTGCCGTCTCCCCCTTTTTTCTGTCTTGTGCTCACACACTGTCAAAGCAGGCTCACACGTCCCTATTCACTTGTTTACCGGTTTACTTATGGCACCTAGTCCCTTTGCCACTATTTCAGGCTCAGACTTCTAGCTACTTTTGTCACTATTTCAGACTCAAGCTATCCTGATATCAGTTACAACTTATACAAGCAATTTTGACCTCAGTTACAGTGACTCATTCTTTATAACATGCAGCGTCCAAAAAGGCAAAGGATACTTACAGATCAGCGCCACTCGGAGCCCAGAGGAAAAATCCGTCACGATCGGGGCCGTCCCATTTCAATCTCCCCCAAGCTGTCCACCTGTGGGATCTCCCTTCAGCTTCTCCCTCAGCGTCAGGACTTCTCCTCCAAGCGAGAGACCTGGGAAGCGGTCCCCGACCGAGCCAACCGAGGTCCGAGCGTGCTGATCCTGCCGACTACGCCAAATTGTCGAAAAAAAAAATATGTGTTCTTACACTTTAGTTTAAAATCAGACTCAGGACCACTGCATAGTAGAAAGAACGGTTTATTACATATGCATATGAGTCTGCTTCAAAAATCATGCAAGGCTCCTGAGTTTCATTAGTCAATCACTTTTATACACTTATTATCAAGGCGTTGTTAGGCATACTCTTATCTTGAAAATTACCAACATTGCAGTATTAACCAATCATGAATTAGAAAAACATGTTGATTCCAATGTAACAGAAAAGCATACTGATACCACCATCTGAGGTACATTTCCACTGGTTATTTCATCTCTTTCCCAGTACTTCTTGATACATATGCCTGGGTCAATCTGACCTGGGTGAAACAGTGAGTTTCACTCACACCATAACAACGTCCAGCATGCCTTTAATACCTTAACATGCTGTTATCTTATATTCTGCCGAGCTTGTTATGCGAGGCTGGTACAACCAGTTCTGCCCAGTTTTATCTTGCTTTCTGTTCCTACAAATGTACCTCAAGTAACCTCAGTATCATTCTATAACAAAATAGAAAAACAGCATGATACCAGAAATTTCTACTACATCCATTATGACTTTGTTACAGCATGGCCTACAAAGCAAGCATATATTCAGGGCATATAATAGCAAATAGAGTTATAGTTTTATGAACTCAGAATTTCTACTACATGTCTCGGCCAAGAAGACTAATGAGCTCCTAGCTGACAACACTGAGGACATTGCCAAGGCCCTACAGGTCTTGCAAGTACTGCAAGCTGCAGTCCTGGTTCCAATACCGGGTGCCCCGGCTCCTGTGCTGGTTTCACCTTCTCAGGAACCACAGGCATCCTTTCCTGAGGATGATGATGATGATTTTGAGGAGGAATCGATAGATCCAGAGGTTTCTCCAGAACAGGAGTTCGATCCCCAGGGTCCCGAGAATTATACCTCACATTATGCTTTTGTTAAAAGTATGGTGGAAACACTCAGCCTCCCTCTGCAGGAGACAGAGGAGGATGTGGAGGAAGTAGAATTTTTGGATATGATGGGGCTAACTCCCACAAAACATTTACTACTGCCTATGCATAAATCCTTGAAAAAGGCAGCATTACAAATATTCCAAACCCCTAATTCTATTCCAGGAGTTGACAAGAAAGCTGATAAGAAATATCAGCTTGATAGGACAACAACTAATTTTCTATTCAACCACCCTGACCCTGAAGGAGTTGTGCAGGCTGCTGCCCTGCGACAAAGCAAATTCCCTTGTACCCATCCTCCAGACAAGGATTCTCGGGAGATGGATGCAATAGGGAAAAAAGGGTATATGGTTGCCTCGCTCATACTTAGGCCAATTGTATGGCCTGTGCAGTGCAATACCAGAAGGCACTCTGGAATGCAGTGTTAGCCCTGGCTGACAGAGTGCCAGGTGGGTGGCAGTGTATCTACAGGATACAGCAAGAGCTGCTCTAAATGCCACAAAATACCAGTTCCACATTGCTGTGGACACTAACGATTCTGCAGCCATGTTGATGGCACTATCTGTCTCCTTTAGGAGATTTGCCTGGCTCAGGGCCACAGACCTGACCTTGGACACCCAGGCCAAGGCTATGGACTTTCCATTTGAGAAAAATGTGCTGTTTGGTGACAAAACAGAGGCCTATATGAAGAAGATAGAAGAATACAAGGCCATGTATAGAAGTAATTCTAAGGATAGGCCTTCCACATCCTATAGGGCCCAAACTAGGGGAGGCAGGGGTAGGGGATCCTATCCCAGACCATTTTTTCAGGCTCAGGCCTCTTAGCTGCAACAACAGCCTAGAGGATATTTTTGAGGAAGGGGCAGGAGAGCAATGAGGACAGCTTCTCCCTCCTCTGTGTTTCAAACAACATGAAGTCTTGCTGTATTCTGACTATTGCAGTTAGGTTCTGCCTTTCAACTTCCCCGGAGAACAAAGGGTTAACTTTTCTATGCCTTGCATAGAATGTTCATCACGAGCTCGGTTGAAGCCTCTGCCTATTGTTGTTCAAACTGCAACCGTCAGATTCTTTACTCCTCCTCACTGAACAGTTGCTCCGGAGATTTCTCCTGCTGCTCGGTTCAAAAGTCGGTTGAAGTGTTGGTTTTCGGTCGGTTTCTACTGAAGTGTTGTTTCCGCATAGTCAGTTCAAGTCTCTGTCTGTGGTACCGTGAGTACTAGATAGGTTTTTGTTCTGTTTTCTGTGTGGAACTTGTAAACTGTGGATCGGTTCGGCTGAACCGATCATTTTGAGGTAAAACTTGTACTTTACTTTAGTGTGTGGTTACTGATCCGTGTCGGTTCTAAAAAAAAACGGGTTTTAAGTACGTTTTTCTCCAAAACCCGTGACATGGTCAGGAACCGATAGGGAAATCTTGCCTGGCAGATTGCCGAAAAAAGGGTAAGTTTTGATTAGGTTGGCCATGTCTGAGAAACCCAAGAAAAAATCCGGGCCCACTGGGTTTCAACACTGTAGAGTGTGTGTGTGGGGAGGTCTTTGCTAAGGCTGATCCCCACACCACCTGTGTTTCAAACAACATGAAGTCTTGCTATATTATGACAATTGCAGTTTTGTCCCACCATTAGAACTGCTCCGGAGGTGAAAAGGTTAACTACCATTCTAGAGCGGAGTTTAGGCTGAGCTCGGTTGAAAGCACTGTCTGGATAATTTCAAACTGAAACTGCCAGATTCTTTACTCCGCCTCACTGAACAGTCGCTCTGGAGATTTCTCCTACTGCTCGGTTCATTTCTCGGTTTAAACAGTATTTTCTCGGTTAAATTCAACCGTGAGTATTATTATTTTTAACCGAAAACCGATCGGTTCAAGTTCTGTCTGTGGTATTGTAAGTAATAGACAGGTTTTTATTTCTGTGTGGAACTTGTAAATGTTTATCGGTTCGGTTCGAACCGATCAGGTTGGTTAAAACTTTAAAGTATAAGCATTTTAAAGCTTTTAGAGTGCGGTTCCCGGTTCTTATCAGTTCTAAAAAACGGATTTCATTACGGTTTTTTCCACGACCCGTGACACGGTTGGGAACCGATAAGGGTGTCTTGCCTGGCACTGCCGTTAAAAAGACAAGTTTGTTGGTTAGGCTGGCATCATGTCTGAGAAACCCAAAGAAAAATCAGACCCACTGGGTTTCAGCACTGTAGTGTCTGTGGGAAGCCTTTGCCAAAGGCTGCCACACACACTATGTTTATTGTCTGGGGTTTGACCACCTCAATTCAGACTGCCAGATTTGTAAAAATTTCCTGCAGCCACCCTGGATAAGAGGTGGGCAGGCTCAGGGAGCGGAGGCCAAAGTCCGCTGACCCGGATGGCTAGCCGGTTCGGTGCCAACCGAACCGGAGGAGTGCCCTCTGACCAGGCGGAGACTTCCTCGGGCAAGCGTAAAGCTGGCTCTGAGGGCCAGTTCCAGCAAAGAAAACAAAAAATCACCAGGTAGGAGTCCAAAATTCCTTCTCCAACTGCTGCAGAAATAGCAAAAGCTATACAAATTGTACAGTCCGCTGTCTCGGTTCGTCCGAACCGCCACTGTCTGGTGAAAGTCGGTTCGATCGGTTCCACCGGTTCAAGAATATGATATTGGAGATTTTTATGAACCAGAGGAGGGGGAGGAGGATTATGAACAGTGTGAATGTGACTTTGAGAGTCTGGATGTGCCCATTGAACCGGACGTCTCCCCAGACAGACCTTTAGAATCTCCCCCTATGCTTTCTGAGTCCCCTTCTCATTTTTTGTTTTATAAAAAGGTTGCTGAAACCCTCCAGCTCCCATTAGAGGAAGCTGTGGATGAGCAAGAGGAACCTGACTTTGTGGAAATGGGAAAAGGGAACCAGGAGGCCAGGAGAAGCAGGCAGAAGCCGGCGCAGCCCTCGGCGCACAGGGCCGGAGGGGCTCCGAGCCGCCAGCGGGCGGGCGGCGACCAACAGGCGAGCAGGAACCAGGAGGCCGGGAGAAGCAGGCAGGCAGGCCGGGTGAAGCCAGCAACCAATCGAAAGCGCACTCACATCTCTGCCTTGCTTCTGATTGGCGCCTTTTCCCATAGACTTTAGCTGGACTTTGCAACACCATTTCTGGCCGGGATTACTGCTATTATGTCTATTTGTTAAATTTATCTAAAAGAGCTGTTTTACTTTTAAATGTGCCCTACTTGAGGTTGTTTAGATATGTGGTTTAGCCTGTGATTACAGCCTTTTGTGTGTTTGTGTGGGCTAGGCAGCTAGGCGCCTAACCCCCATACCCTCCCAGTCTTTGTAGTGCAAATTCAGGCTTTTTGCACCTTTTGCAGATTGCTGCAATAAAGTGCCTTTTTCTCACTGCCTTCTCTCTGTCCCCTACCTTCCAGCGACTGAGCCCTCGGCGCACAGGGCCGGAGGGGCTCCGGCCGCCAGCGGGCGGCGGCGACTGACAGGCGAGCAGGGAACCAGGAGGCCGGGAGAAGCAGGCGAAGAGTGCGGGTAAAACCCGCCAAAATTTTTGCCCTTCCCTTAGTTTGTTTCGTTTATACACCTTTTCCGCCAATTCTATAATCCACGCCCACAACTACTTCTCTCATCCTCTACATTAACCCCTACTTCCCTCCACAATGCTACTTTGTTTCCTTTTGCTACTGAGCCTCTCATCTTCCTCGATCCCAAAAATAATTATGATGTACCCCATGCCATGACGTCTAAGGCAGTGATTATGGCCTGTCCACCCTGCCATCCCCAGTGGACACCCAGCAATTCCATAATTATATCCTGCCATTTTGCACTGCAACCCTGGGTATCCCACATAAAGGCTCTCTATCCTTTCAACACTCCTCAAGTGCCCTGCACCCATTTGGCATTACATTAACCCCTATGCCTGTCCATCAGATTGTTACTTTGTGATAAAATCCATACCCATATAACAGGACTCTCACCCACTACACATTGGATCCCAACTAAGAAGAGGAAATGCTCTGACTACTCCCTATCTCTATCATTTGGTGCCCTCCTCAAACTAATCTTCTTCCTTCTGATCAGTATTGGTAGTGTTGAAATCAATCCTGGCCCAACTGAAAGTTTTTTATCCCCATCTGATCTAGCCTCCATAAATGGCCTAAGTTTTCTTCACTTCAATGCCTGCAGCCTCCTAAAAAAGTTCTCCTTAATACAGGCCTGGGTTGCACATACCCTACCTGACTTTCTGGTGATCTCTGAAACTTGGCTCAGATCTACAACAAAAGATAGTGAAATAAACCTTCCCAATTACCAGCTCTTCAGATCAGACCGCCCTTCCAGGGGCGGTGGGGTGGCCATCTATGTCAAGGAAACCTTCTCTGCATCCTGCCTCATTAATACATCAGAACCAAAGGAATTTGAATGCTTGTCAATCAAAATAACCCTTCCTAACATGTCTTCCTTTAAATTGATTGGCTGCTATAGGCCCCCCTCTGCAGGCCTCAAACTCCTATCCCACCTAGGAACAATACTCAATCTAGGCCCTGAAGACACCATTATCCTTGGTGATTTGAATTTAAATTGGTTATCTAATGCATCTGCATCCCTAGTAACCTTCTGTGACACCTATGGATTCACTCAATTAATCAAAGATCCAACGGGATTAACCTAAAAATATTACCAACAGTTCACTCCTGGATATCATGATGGTAAACAAGCCTCACTTATATTCTCATGCTGGAGTGCTACCCAGTGACATAAGTGATCATTGTCCCATAGCTGGCATACGATCTACACTCGAGTCATCCAATCCTGCAAAATTTCTCCATAAAAGGTCAATAAAGAATTTCAACATTTCAGGATATCTCCATGATTTGTGCAATACAACACATTGGCAAGAGTTCTACCTCACAACCTCAGTTGAAACAGCTCTTCAGATCCTAAGGGATATTATCACAAATGCCCTCAATATACATGCACCACTCACCAGTGTCAGAACCAAATTAAAATCTTGTCGTTGGTTCACTGCTGACCTTAAATCAGCTTTGATAGCCAGAGACAAACTCTGGAAAAAGGCAAGAAAAACAAAGGATCCTAGAGACTGGCTTCAATTCAGAAAAGCAAGAAATTCATGCACAAAACAAATAAGAAATGCCAAAGCTGCCTTCTATAGAGCTGAATTGGATGCCTCCTATACTAACCCATCTAGGTTCTGGGGTACTATAAAGGGAATTCTAGGTCAAAATTCTACCCCTGCCTTACCCTCCAAATTGCTCCTAAGTGACATTGAAATCACTGACAAGCAAGAATATTAAATGCCTTCAATGACCATTTCACTACAGCTGGCCTAGCCTTTGACTCTTCACCTGCAAATCTCTTGAGATCATCATTAAACCTTCAATCCACTGTGGGCCAAAAGGCTGCCTCAACATTCTCCTTCAAACCAATATCCTTAAAAGAAGTAGAAGACCTCCTGTCCAATTTGAGACACATCTAAGAGTGCAGGTGCAGACTCCTGGATCCCTACTTTCTTAAAGTAGCACTGCACTGTGCCCCCCTCACTCATCTCTTCAATCTTTCCCTAGCTACTGGTTCCATCCCCTCTATATGGAAGACAGCTCAAGTAGTTCCACTACTTAAATCAGGTGATCCCATGGACCTTAACAATTACAGGCCCATTTCCATCTTACCGGTATTGTCCAAGATGCTTGAAAAATTAGTAAACTCACAGTTAAGGGCCTACCTGGACACCAACAACCTCCTAAATCCAGCACAATCTGGGTTTAGATCAATGCATAGCACCATCTCTGCCTTAGCCAAAGTCACTAACAATTGGCAGACTGCCTTGGATAAAAAGAATAGTACCTGTGCTGTGTTCCTGGATTTGAGTAAAGCATTTGATAGAGTGGATCATGATTCATTAATCTCCTCTCTTAGCTCTGTAGGCCTTGATTCACTCGCTCTCATTTGGTTTAGGTGCTATCTCTCTGGAAGGTTACAACTGGTAAAAAATGAAAATTACCTATCTACCTCTAAACCACTGCTAAGAGGTGTACCGCAAGACTCTATCCTGGGCCCCATCCTCTTTGCCATTTATATTAATAACATTGATTCCAACCTCTCCCAATCTAACATTCACCTGTTTGCTGATGATACTGTATTACATGTCAGCAATCCCTCACCATCAAAAGCCTGTGAACTGTTACAGTCAGAATTCTCCATCCTACAACACAACCTATTGGAAAAAAAACTACTTCTAAATGCCAAAAAAACAAAAGCTATGTTCTTTGCCACCAAGAGTTGCTCTTCCATTACCCCATCATTCACCACCCCACATTTATCCACCTTATTTGGAGAAAATTTGGAATTTGTGGATAAATTCAAATATCTTGGAGTCTGGATTGACAATAAGCTTGACTACTCTGTACCGTTGAAGAACTACTAAAAAGTTGAGACAAAGACTTGGCCTATTTTTCAGAATAAAATACTACCTTACCAGAGACTCCAAAAAGATTAATCCAGGCATCATTCCTATCCCTCATTGACTATGCTGATTTCCTCTGACCATTGCTCCCTCTCCTTCTTAAATAAGCTGGACACCCTGTATCATAGAGCCATTAGATTTATTACAGACCTTCCCTCCAACACCCATCATTGCTCTCTTTACATGGCAGTCAATTGGACATCCCTACAGCACAGAAGAAAAAGAATGCTGCAATCTGGATCTTTAAAGCTTTATCAGACAAACTCCCTCCTATATCTCAGACTGTTTCACCGAATCACATCCAGGCCATACACCTTAAGGATCAATAAGCTCATTATGCTAAAGATTCCCAATACCTGCACCCGGTTTGGGAGGGCTGCTATCAGCTATTCCCTAGCATTTATTTGGAACTCACTCCAAAAATCCATGAATCTAGATTCCCTCTTACCCTTATTATCCTTCAAAAAATTATACAAAACCCTATTCCCAGAACTGTGCAACTGCTTCCATAAGGCCTAGTCTCCACCCAACCTCCACCCCTCCCTTCTGTAATCCACTATGTTTAGTTTCCTTTTCTACCCAGTCAGTTATCATACTTCATATAAAAAGCCTATAGAAGCCCTACAATCTGAATATTATCCTTCTATATTGAATGTCCTCTTCATTTTACAGGTTTAAGTTATTGTTACTGTGCCTTGTATATCTGTAAATTTTTGTATATATCTCTCATCTATTTGATTGTATTAATGTTATGTTATTCTCATGTCTTTGTACAATACTTGTATCCTTCTTTGTATGACCACTCAGGTCCATCTTGTAAATTAGCTACGCTCAATGATATTCGCCTGAATAAATAAAGATTTTGATTGATTGATTGATTGATAAATGATGGATATCCCAGTGTCTAGGAGATTATATATCCCCTTACATAAGTCTTTTAGGAAGCAAACAATAAAAATTCTAAAAGCCCCTAATTCTGTGCCTCCTGTTGACAAAAAGATGGACAGGAGGTACACTTTGTCAGGTCCTGATACAGACTTTCTTTCACAGCAATGCAGTCATGTTGGGGTAGTTCAGGCTGCAGCCTGTGATAAAGCTAACATTCCCCTGGCTTCACATCCTCCTGACAAGGACTCCAGGAAGATTGATGCCATGGCTAAAAAACAATACATGGCAGCGTCCTTGGGACTCAGACAAGCAAATTACATGGCTTATGTGGCAAGATACCAAAAATCTAGATGGGACACTGTCATGGCTTTGGCCAAACAGGCCCCTGGCCAGCTTGCCAAGGAGCTGGAGCAGGTGGCTACTGATGGTATTGAGGCTTCCAAGGTGCAATTCCATGCTGCTGTGGATTCTAATGATGTATCCTCTAGAGTCATGGCTACATCTGTGGCCTTTCGTAGGTTAGCTTGGCTCAGGTGTACTAACTTGTCACAGGATACCCAGACTAAGGCTATGGATTTTCCTGTGGTGGGGAATTCTGTGTTTGGGGAGCAGACAGAGAATTACATGAAGAAAATGGATGAATACAGAACAACTTATAGGAGTGCACAAGCCAAGGAGGCAAGCCACTCCTCAAGCAGACCCCAGGGGTAGAGGTAGGCCCTTTCACAGGCCTTTTACCAAACCAGGCTTCTTCTGCTTATGCTCAGAGGGGGTTCTTCAGAGGCAGAGGCAGACGGGGTGCAAGTAGGTCTGCTCCCACCCCTCAGCCTAAAGCCCCTGGCAAACAGGCACCCTGATGGGGTGCCCAGGGCCGGTTCTCCACTACCTGTAGGAGGCAGGCTGGCTTACTTTGTCCAGGACTGGTAGTCTCTAACATCAGACAAATGGGTCCTGGAAGTAGTAAGTCAGGGTCTGGTTCTCAGTTTCAAAACATTTCCAAAGATGAGAGCCAGATTTTTTCCACCTGCAAACCCTCTAGAGACCTTTACCTTAGAAACAGAAGTCTCAACCCTCCTAGCTCTCAGAGCTGTAGAGAGGGTTTCCCCCCTACACTAGGGCAAGGGTCTATACTCCAGATATTTCCTTACCCCAAAAAAGACAGGAGAATGGCGGCCATTTTAGACCTAAGATATCTGAACAAGCACCTTTTGAAACCAAAGTTCAAAATGGTGACTCTGGCAATGATTTTACCTTCTCTAAGGCCAGGGGACTGGCTAGCTTCCCTGGACCTCAAGGATGCCTATTTCCATGTTCTAATCAAAGCTCCCACCAAAAGTACCTCAGATTCGAACTGCCCTCAGGTCATTACCAGTTCAGAGCAATGCCCTTCGGCCTCACCTCTGCCCCAAGGGTATTCACAAAATGTCTGGCAGTAGCAGTTGCTCATATAAGAAGGCAAAGGATTGCTGTCTTTCCCTATCTAGACGACTGGCTCATTGTAGGTCAGTCTCCAGAACAGGTCAAATCACACCTGCAAGTTACCCAGCAGCTGCTCACCTCTCTGGGCTTCTTGCTCAATCTTCCAAAGTCAGTTCTGGAACCTGTTCAGGTACTCACCTTCATAGGTGCAGAATTGGACACAAAGCAGGCCAGAGCCTTCCTACCCTTAGAGGGTAAGGAACCTGGTGGCCCTGGCCTCCTCCTTCACTCTGCAGGTCTCTCGACCAGCAAGGCACTTCTTACAGCTCCTAGGGCACATGGCTGCTTCCACAGCTGTAGTGCAAGGAGCAAGATTTCAGATGAGGGACATTCAGTTTCACTTGAGAGCCTTTTGGTCTCAGAGAAAAGATCCCCTTTCCAAGTTGGTCCCAGTGACTCGAACCCTGATCCAGGCCCTTCAGTGGTGGCAGGATCAGAGCAATTTAAGACTGGGGGTCCCCTTCATCCCTCTATCTCATTCCTTGACCCTCACTACGGATGCATCCCTTCTGGGATGGGGAGCTCACATGGGCGACCTCTCCACTCAGGGAGTGTGGTCCCCTAAGGAATCTCTGCTCCACATCAATTTGCTGGAACTCAGAGCTGTCTTTCTAGCACTTCAAGTGTTTTCTGCATCTGTTCAGAACAAAGTGGTACAAGTCAGAACAGACAACACCACCACAATGTGGTACATCAACAAACAAGGGGCACTGGTCTTGGCCTTGTGCACCGAAGCAATGAAGTTGTGGTCTCTGGCTTATTCCTAAACACTTCCCTCATGCAGTTCACCTCCCAGGAAAGGACAATGTCCTGGCAGATGCTCTCAGCAGGATTTCCCAGGGCCATCACAGATGGTCACTGGATCCCCAAGTACTGAGGATAGTTTTTGCCAGATGGGGCACCCCTCAGATAGACCTTTTAGCAGCCCCAGACAATCACCAACTTCCACTGTTTTGTTGCAGGCCCCAGTGATGGGCTCAGTCCTCTGGATGCCTTTCTCCTAGATTGGGAAGGAAGTTTCTATATGCTTTTCCTCCTTCCTCTCCTATTCAAGGTGCTAGTCAAAATCAGATCCCAGCCTTGCAGGATGATTCTGATTGCTCCAGATTAGGGGCAGCCCTGGTACCACTTCTTCTGTCCTTAGCAGTCCATCTTCCCTGTGCCTCCAGGAGACAAATCTGTTATCTTGTGCCCAGGGAGGGTTTGGTATCCGAATCTCAAATCCCTCAACCTCAAGGCCTGGCTCTTGAGGAGTTAGAGTTTGCTGACCTACACCTTTCTCAAGGTGTTCTCGACATCCTGAAGGCTTCCAGGAAGCCTTCCACTAAGACCACTTATAATTCTAAATGGAAAAGGTTTTCCATCTGGTGCTCGAGGAAGCATATTTCCCGGAATCTGCTGATTTGCCCATTGTTCTGCACTATGGTCCATCTTAATTCTTTGGGCCTGAGACCAGCTACCCTGAAAGTTCATTTGGCAGCTGTCTCTGCTTTTATTTCAGCAGGAAAGCCCTCTTCTCTTTCCACTCACCCTGTTTTTCCAAGTTTTTCAAGGGATTACTTCATACTAATCCACCTTTCAGGGACCCGGCCCCTGCCTGGGATCTTAATGTTTGCATTGCTCAGTTGATGCAACCTCCCTTTGAACCTCTGTCTTCTGCAGAGCTCAAGTATTTGACTTGGAAAACTGTTTTTCTAGTAGCCATCACTTCTGCCAGGCACATAAGTGAGTTACAAGCCTTGTCAGTGGAGACTGACTTTATTTCCTTTCACAGGGATAAGGTAGTCCTTAGGACTAACAGGAAGTTTTGCCTAAGGTGGTTTCAGATTTCCATCTTAATCAATCTATCTCCCTTCCAGTGTTCTTCACTGATCATTCCTCCTCTGGTGAGAGGAGGTTGCACAGTTAGATGTTAAGAGGCCCTTAGTTACTATATAGGCGTACCAAGGGTCATAGGTTCGAATTCCTCCAACTTTTCTCACTTTTGGTGAGGTTGGAAAAGGTAAACCTGCCACTAAAGAGATCCATTGCCAGGTGGATTGTCTCTTGTATCCAGTTTTGTTATCAAAAACTGGGAAGGTTCCCCTTCAGGCCTGAGGGCTCACTCTACCAGAGGTACAGCTGCGTCTATAGCTGCTGCCAGAGACATCCTATTTTAGAGATATGTCAAGCAGCTACCTGGAAAAGGTACACACTTTCACCAAGCATTACTCCTTGGATATCCAGGCCAGGAGGGATGCTAGATTTAACACCGTGCTTCAGAGCCTATTCCTAAGTGAGTTCTGTCCCTCCTCCATGGAGGTACTGCTGTGTATTCTGCAATTGTCATAATATAGCAAGACTTCATGTTGTTTGAAGAAAAATTACTCACCTTAGTAATGTTGTTTCTTCTAATGAGTCTTGCTATTATAACCTCCCCAACCTGCCCTCTCAGAACTTCTACTTGGGTATGGGGTGGGCAGTCCAGTGTGGGCACGGTTATGCCCATTATATGTTTTCACCTTTTGGGGTTTTGGGGTGTGGTGTTTATTCTACCTTATTTTATTATTTTCTGGTTCCCTGACTTGAGTCTTTGTGTTGGGACCAGGAATATGTGTTAATATTTAGGTAGCCAGTTGGCTAGTGTGAGTTACAGCTTCCACACAGAACCTTAGTGAGGTTTTGCTTCGTAAAGATCTGACGGTTTCAGTTTGAAATTATCCAGAGCTTCTCTAACCGAGCTCGCGCCTAAACTCCATTCTTACAATGGTAGTTAACCCTTTCACCTCCGGAGCAGTTCTAATGGTGGGACAAACTGCAATTTTCATAATATAGCAAGACTCCATTAGAAGAAACAACATTACTAAGGTGAGTAATTTTTTCTTATTGTCTGGGGTTTAACCACCTCGATTCAGACTGCCAAATTTGCAAGAATTTTCCCAAATCTACCCTGGAAAAGAGATTAGGTAGACTGAGGGAAACGGAGGCCGAGAAGTCCGCTGACCTGGATGGCCAGCCCGGTTCGGTTCCGACCGAACCAGAAGGAGTGCCCTCTGACCAGGGCGATACTTCTTCGGGCAAAAGGAGAGCCGATTCCGAGGAATCAGTTCTGACAAAAAGAAAAAGAAAAGACAAATCGATCGGTTCGGACCCAGAATCTCATACTTCGACCGCCGATGAGATAGCCAAAGTGATTAGGATTATGGAATAGCTTCGATCGGGTTCCAACCGAACCAGCACCATCTGGCAGGGGTTCGGTTCGGTCGGTTCCCCCTGTTCTGGATTATACCTTGGAAGAATTTTATGAACTGGAGTTTCAGGAGGAGGAGGGAGAGTATGAGGATGATTATGGAGATTGTGAAAGTCTGGATGTGCCTATTGACCCAGCCATCTCCCCAGACAGACCTTCAGGTGTTTCTTCTCCTTGGCTTTCTGAGTCCCCTTCACACTACATGTTCTACAGAAAGGTGGCTGATACCCTCCAGCTTCCTGTGGAGGAGGCAGTAGAGGATCAGGAAGAGCCTGATTATGTTGAGATGATGGACATCCCAGAGTCCAGGAGACTGTTTATTCCTCTCCATAAATCCTTTGAAACAGGCAAAAAATTCTTAAGTCTCTCAATTCTATACCTCCTGTGGACAGAAGAATGGACAAGAGGTACACTCTCTCAGGCTCGGACACGGAGTTCCTTTTTCAGCAATGCAGCCATGTTGGGATTGTACAGGCTGCTGCCTGTGATAAGGCAAACATTCCCTTGGCATCACACCCCCAGACAAGGACACCAGGAAGATTGATGCCATGGCGAAGAAGCAGTACATGGCAGCATCTTTGGGACTCAAGCAGGCTAATTATATGGCCTATGCAGCCAGGTACCAGAAGTCCAGGTGGGACACTGTACTGGCACTGGCTAAACAGGCTCCTACCCAGCTTGCCAAGGAGCTGGAGCAGGTGGCTGCAGGTGGGATTGAGGCATCGAAAGTACAGTTTCATGCTGCTGTAGACTCCAATGCTGTATCATCAAGAGTCATGGCTACATCTATGGCTCTTCGGAGAATGGCTTGGCTCAGATGTACTAGCCTCTCACAGGATACCCAGGCTAAGTCCATGGATTTTCCTGTAGTTGGTAATTCCCTTTTTGGGGAGCAGACAGAGAATTACTTGAAGAAAATGAACTAATACAGGACCACTTACAGGAGTGCTCAGGCCAAAGAAAGGCAAGCAACTCCTCAAAGGCAGCAGTCCAGCGTCGGGGCAGGCCTTTCCAAAGGCCTTTTTACCAAGCTCAGGCCTCTTCTTCTTCTTCTTTTTTGCAGAGGGGGTTCTTTAGAGGGAGAGGCAGAAGGGGGATGAGCAGGACTGCATCCACCCCTCATCCTAAAGCTCCTGCCAAGCAGACACCTGATGGGTCTGCCCAGGTCGATTCTCCTATACCAGTAGGGGGCAGGCTGGCTTACTTTGTCCAGGACTGGATGTCTCTTACATCAGACAAGTGGGTCCTGGAAGTAGTAAGCCAGGGACTGTTCTCCGCTCAAAAATTTCCCAAGATGAGAGCCAGATCTTTTCTACCTGCAGATCTCTCAGAGATTCTTGCCCTAGAGGCAGAGGTTTCTTCTCTCTAGCTCTCAGAGCTATAGAGAGTTCCCACCCTACACAGGGGCAAAGGATTGTACTCTAGGTACTTCCTAACCCCCAAAAAGACAGGAGAGTGGCAACCCATCCTGGACCTAAGATATCTGAACAAACATCTTTTAAAGCCAAAGTTCAAAATGGTAACTCTGGGAATTATCCTTCCCTCTCTAAGGCCAGGGGACTGGCTAGCTTCCCTGGATCTCAAAGATGCTTTCACATTCCCATCAGGTGCTCCCACAGAAAGTACCTCAGGTTTGAGTTGCCCTCAGGCCACTGTAAGTGCAGAGCAATGCCCTTTGGCCTAACATCAGCCCCAAGGGTCTTCACAAAGTGCCTGGCAGTAGTTGTTGCCTTCTTACAAAGACAAAAGATTTCCATTTTCCCATACTTGGACGACTGGCTCATAGAAGGTCAGTCTCCAGACCAAGTCAAGTCACACCTGCAAGTGACCCAGCAAGTGCTCACTTCTTTAGGATTCCTTCTCAACCTATCAAAGTCAGTTCTTGAACCAGTGCAGCTCCTCACCTTCGTAGGTGCACAACTGGATACAGTAAAAGCAAGAGCCTTCCTTCCACTGGAAAGGGCACAAATCTGTATAGAACAAGGCGGTTCAGGTCAGAACAGACAACACCACCACCATGTGGTACATCAACAAGCAAGGAGGCACTTGGTCTCGGTCTTGTGCACAGAACAATGAACTTGTGGTCCTGGCCTATTCCTGCAAACATCTCTGATAGCAGTTCACCTCCCAGGAAGAACAATGTCTTAGCAGATGCACTGAGCAGAATATCCCAGGGCCATCACAAATGGGCCCTAGATCCTCTGGTGTTGAAAGTGATTTTCTCAAGATGGGACACTCCAGAGATAGATCTTTTTGCAGCCCCAGACAATCACCAACTTCCTCTCTTTTGTTGCAGACCCCCAGTCTTGGGCCCAGTCCCCCTGGACGCTCTGATTCTGAACTGGGAAGGGAAATTTCTGTATGCTTTCCACCCTTCCCCCTCCTGTTCAGAGTGTTAGTCAAGATAACGTCACAACCATGCAAAGTGATTCTGATTGCTCCAGACGGGCCAGACAGCCATGGTATCCCTTGTTGCTGTCCCTAACAGTCCATCTTCCCCTGTCTCTTCCAGGAATTACAACCTGTTAACATCCTCCCAGGGAGGATTTGGTACCAGATCTTCAGTCTCTCAATCTCAAGGCTTGGCTCTTGAAGAGTTAGAGTTTGCAGATCTGCATCTTTCCCAAAGGGTTCTGGATATCCTTAAGGCTTCTCAAAAGCCTTCCGCCAGAAAGACTTACAACTCCAAATGGAAAAGATTCAGCATTTTATGTTCTAAGAAGAATATTTCTCCAGACTCTGCTGAACTGCCTACGGTTCTGGATTATATCGTCCATCTTAATGGCCTAGATTTCAGACCAGCTGCCCTCAAGGTACACTTCGCAGCTGTTTCTGCTTTCCTGTCTGTAGGCAAGTTTTCCTCTCTGTCATCCCATCCTGTATTCTGTAAGTTTTTCAAGGGATTGCTTCACACCAATCCCCCCCTTAGGGATCCTGCTCCTGCTTGGGACCTTAATGTTTGCATTGCTCAGCTTATGCAACCCCTTGAGCCTTTGTCCTCAGTAGAGCTTAAGTACTTGACTTGGAAAACTGTGTTTTTGGTAGCCATTACTTCTGCCAGACGTATCAGTGAATTGCAAGTCCTGTCAGTGGAATCCGATTTCATCTCTTTTCACAGAGACAAAGTGGTACTTAGAACTAACAAAAAGTTCTTGCCTAAAGTGGTTTCAGATTTCCACCTCAACCAGTCTATATCTCTTCCTGTTTTCTTCACTGATCATTCTTCCTCGGGAGAGAGGAGGCTACACAGTTTGGATGTTAAAAGAGCCCTTAGCTACTACATAGAGCATACCAAGTGTCACAGGTTTGAATCCCTCCAGTTGTTCCTCACTTATGGAGAAGTGTGTAAGGGCAAACCTTCCACTAAGAGATCTATTGCCAGGTGGATTGTTTCTTGTATACAATTCTGCTATGAAAAACTGGGTAGAACTCCACCCTCAGGCCTGAGGGCTTATTCCACAAGAGGTACAGCTGCTTCCCTGGCTGCTGCCAGAGATATTCCTCTCAGAAATTTGTCAAGCAGCCACCTGGAAAACAGTCCATACTTTCACCAAGCATTACTCTCTGGATTTCCAGGCTAGGAGTGATGCTCGGTTTGGCACAACAGTACTTCAGAGCCTATTTCCAAAGTAGGTTCTGTCCCTCCTCCATGGAGGTACTGCTTGGTAGTCTGCAATAGTCAGAATACAGCAAGACTTCATGCTGTTTGAAGAAAACATTACTCACCTTAGTAATTATGTTTCTTCCAGTGGAGTCTTGCTGTATTCTGACTTCCTCTCTCAGAACCTAGTTTTGGGATGTGGGTGGGCAGGAGCAGTGTTGGCATTCTAGGGGTGTCCATTTTACACTCTTTTTTTCTTTGGGTGGAATGTTGTTTTTTGGATGTGTTTTTGTTTTTGGGTTTCCTGACTTGAGTCTTCCTTTGAGAACCAAAAACATTATATATTTGCCAGTTGGCTAGTAAATATTTTACAGTTTCCACACAGAACACCTAGTGAGTTTTTGCTTGTAAAGATCTGACTGTTGCAGTTTGAACAACAACAGGCAGAGGCTTCAGCCAAGCTCATTATGAACATTCTATGCAAGGCATAGAAAAGCTAACCCTTTGTTCTCTGGGGCAGTTGAAAGGCAGGACCTAACTGCAATAGTCAAGAATACAGCAAGACTCCACTTGAAGAAACATAATTACTAAGGTGAGTAATTTTTTTCTTCCAGCACAGCCCACTCAGAACCCCTGACGGGCTAGTACAGGTTGCATCCCCTATCATAAATCCACCAGTGGGTAGCAGACTAGCTCATTACCTCCAGGATTAGTATACCATCACCACAGATAAGTGGGTCCTGGAGGTAGTGAGCCAGGGTCTGGCACTCAGCTTCGAATCTCTCCCCAAGCTGAGAGCAAGAATGTTTGCTCCAGTTATATCTGCAGACAAAATCTTACTGGAAGCAGAAGTAAAACGTTTGCTGGCAATCAAGGCAGTGGAGCCAGTGTACTTAAACCAAAGGGGCAAAGGCTTCTGCTCCAGATACTTCCTCACAAGAAAGAAAAACAGGGATTGGCAACCTATCCTGGATTTAAGACTTCTAAACAGACACATTTTGAAACCAAAATTCAAAATGGTCACTCTTGCACTTATCATTCCCACTTTACAAAAGGGAGACTGGCTAGCTTCCCTAGATTTAAAGGATGCTTATTTTCACATCTCCATCAGGCCTTCTCACAGACAGTACCTGAGATTCAGATTGGCCTCAGGCCATTTATCAGTTTGCAGCCCTTCCTTTTGGTCTGACATCTGCCCCAAGAGCTTTCATAAAGTGTTTGGCCGTGGTAGTGGAGTTTCTGAGAAAACAAGAGGTGTCAGTCTTTCAAACAACATGACGTCTTGCTGTATTCTGACACATGCAGTTAGGTCCTGCCTTTCAACTGCCCTGGAGAACAAAGAGTTAGACTTTCCATGACCAGAATGGAATGTTCACCACGAGCTCGGTTGAAGCCCCTGTCTGCTGTTGTTTAAACTCCAACCGTCAGATTCTTTACTCCGCCTCACTGAACAGTCGCTCCGGAGATTTCTCCTTTGCTCGGTTCAAAAAAAGTCAGTTGAAGTGTCATTTTTTCGCTCGGTTTCTACCAAATTGTTGTTACTGCTCAGTCGGTTCAAGTCTCTGTCTGTGGTACCGTGAGTACTAGATGGGTTTTCTGTGTAGTTTCTGTGTGGAACTTGCAAATTGTGGATCGGTTCAGCTGAACCGATCAGTTTCAGGTAAAAAAAAAAGTTTGTGATTTATTTAGAGTGTGGTAACCAGTCTGTATCGGTTCTAAAAAAAATGGATTTTATTACGTTTTTTTCCAAGACCCATGACACGGTCAGGAACCGATAGGGGAGTCTTGCCTGGCAGATTGCCGAACAAAGGGTAAGTTTTGGTTAGGATTGGCCATGTCTGAGAAACACTGGAAAAAAAACAGGCCCACTGGGTTGCAACACTGCAGTGTGTGGGGAAGTCTTCGAAAGGCTGATCCCCACACCACCTGTGTTTATTGTCTGGGGTTTGACCACCTCGATTCAGACTGCCAAATTTATAAGAATTTTCCCAGATCTACTCTGGAAAAGAGATTAGGTAGACTGAGGGAAAGGGAGGCCGAGAAGTCCGCTGACCCGGATAGCCAGCCGATTCCAGTTCGGCCGAACCGAGAAGGAGTGCCCTCTGACCAGAACAATGCTTCTTTAGGGCAAAAGAGGCCGATTCTGAGGAGTCGGTTCCGGTAAAGAGAAAAAAGATAAATTGTCAGTTTGGACCCAGAAATTCATACTCCGACGCCAATGAGATAGCCAAAGCGATAAGGATAGTGCAGTCGCTTACTAGGTTCCGACTGAACTGCCACCATCTGGCAGGGGTTCGGTTCGGTTGGTTCCCCAGTTCGGATTACACTTTGGAAGAATTTTATGAACCGGAGGAGGAGGAAGGAAATATGAGGATGATTATGGTGATTATGAAAGTCTGGGTGTGCCTATTGACCCGGACATCTCCCCAGACAGACCTTCAGGTGTTTCTTCTCCTAGGCTTTCTGAGTCCCCTTCTCATTATATGTTTTAAAAAAAGTGTCTGAGACCCTCCAGCTTCCTGTGGAGGAACAGTAGAGGATCAGGAGGAGCCTGATTTTGTTGGGGCGATGGACATCCCAGAGTCCAGGAGACTGTCTATTCCTCTCCACAAATCCTTTGGGAAACAGACACATAAAATTCTTAAGTATCCTAATTCCATACCTCCTGTGGACAGGCGAATGGACAAGAGGTATACTCTTTCAGGCTTAGACACGGAGTTCATTTTCCAGCAATGCAGCCATGTTGGGGTAGTGCAAGCTGCTGCCTGTGATAAGGCAAATATCCCCTTGGCATCACCCCCCCCCCAGACAAGGACTCCAGGAAGATTGATGCCACGGCAAAGAAACAGTACATGGCAGCATCTTTGGGACTCAGACAGGCTAACTATATGGCCTACACAGCTAGATACCAGAAGTCCAGGTGGGACACTGTGCTGGCTCTGGCTAAACAAGCCCCTGACCAGCTTGCCAAGGAGCTGGAGCAGGTGGCTGAAGATGGGACTGAGGCATCTAAAGTACAAGTTCATGCTGCTGTGGACTCCAATGATGTTTCATCAAGAGTCATGGCTACATCTATGGCTCTTCGGTGGATGGCTTTGCTCAGATGTACTAGCCTATCACAGGATACCCAGGCTAAGGCCATAGATTTCCCTGTTATTGGTAATTCTCTGTTTGGGGAGCAGACAGAGAACTACATGAAAAAGATGGACGAGTACAGGACCACTTACAGGAGAGCTCAGGCCAAAGAAAGGCAAGCAACTCCTCAAAGGCAGCAGTCCAGGGGCAGGGACAGGCCTTTCCAAAGGCCTTTTTACCAAGCTCAGGCCTCCTCTTCTTACTCTCAGAGGGGGTTCTTTAGAGGGAGAGGCACACAGGGATGAGCAGACCTGCATCCACCCCTCAGCCTAAAGCCCCTGCCAAGCAGACACCCTGATGGGTCTGCCCGGGCCGATTCTCCCATACCAGTAGAGGGCAGGCTGGCTTACTTTGTCCAGGACTGGAAGTCTCTAACAACAGACAAGTGGGTCCTGGAAGTAGTAAGCCAGGGGCTGGTTCTCAGCTTCAAAAAATTTCCCAAGATGAGAACCAGATCCTTTCCACCTCCAAATCCATCAGAGACCCTTGCCTTAGAGGCAGAGGTTTCTTCCCTCCTAGCTCTCAGAGCTATAGAGAGGGTTCCCACCCTACACAAGGGCAAATGATTGTACTCCAGGTACTTCCTAACCCCCAAAAAGACAGGAGAATGGCGGCCCATCCTGGACCTGAGATATCTGAACAAACACCTTTTAAAGCCAAAGTTCAAAATGGTGACTCTGGGAATAATCCTTCCCTTTCTTAGGCCAGGGGACTGGCTATCCTCCCTGGACCTCAAAGATGCCTGTTTTCACATTCCCATCAGGTGCTCCCACAGAAAGTACCTCAGGTTCAAGTTGCCCTCAGGCCACTATCAATTCAGAGCAATGCCTTTTGGCCTAACATTATCCCCAAGGATTTTCACAAAGTGCCTGGCAGTAGTGGTTGCTTTCCTAAGGAGAAAAAAGATCTCCATCTTCCCATACTTGGATGACTGGCTCCTAGTAGGTCAGTCTCCAGACCAAGTCAAGTCACATTTGCAAGTGACTCAGCAAGTGCTCACTTCCTTAGGATTCCTTCTCAACCTTTCAAAGTCAGTTCTCAAACCAGTATAGCTCCTCACCTTCATTGGGGCTGAGCTGGATACAGTAAAGGCAAGAGCCTGCCTTCCCCTGGAAAGGGCAAGGACCCTCATGGAACTGGCCTCTTCATTCACTCTTCAGGTGTCTTGACCAGCAAGGCATTTTCTTCAGCTTCTAGGCCACATGGCAGCTTCCACAGCAGTGGTCCAAGGAGCAAGATTCCAGATGAGGGTCATTCAGTTCCACTTAAGAGCCTTCTGGTCCCAAAGAAAGGATTCCCTTACCAAACTAGTCCCAGTGACTCAACCCTGATCCAGGCCTTGCAATGGTGGCATGATCAGGACAATTTGAGACAAGGGGTTCCTTTTGTCACTCAGTCTCACTTAGTGATATTCACCACAGATGCTTCCCTGCTGGGCTGGGCAGCCCGTCTGGGAGATCTTACCACCCAAGGACTGTGGTCACCTCAGGAATCTCTGCTTCACATCAGTCTCTTGGAACTCAGAGCAGTGTTTTTGGCACTGCAAGTTTTTCAAATCTGTGCAGAACAAGGTGGTCCAGGTCAGAACAGACAACACCACCACCATGTGGTACATCAACAAGCAGGGAGGCACTCAGTCTACAGCCTTGTGCACAGAAGCAATGAACTTGTGGTCCCTGGCCTATTCCCTGCAAACCTCTCTGATAGCAGTTCACCTCCCAGGGAAGGACAATGCCCTAGCAGATGCTCTGAGCAGAATATCCCAGGGTCATCACGAATGGACCCTAGATCCTCTAGTTTTGAAAGTGATTTTCTCGAGATGGGGCACTCCAGAGATAGATATTTTTGTAGCCCCAGACAATCACCAACTTCCTCTCTTTTGTTGCAGAACCCCAGTCTTGGGCTCAGTCCCCCTGGATGCTTTGATCCTGAATTGGGAAGGGAAATTTCTGTATGCTTTTCCCCCCTTCCCTCTCCTATTCAAAGTGTTAGTCAAGATAAGGTCACAACCATGCAAAGTGATTCAAACACCATGAAGTCTTGCTATATTCTGACATATGCAGTGAGTCCCAACCTTCGAACTGCCCCGGAGATGACAGAGTTAACTTTCCATGCCAGGCATGGAATGCTGAGCTCGAGCTCGGTTGAGACTCTGTCTGTTGTTCTTCAAACTCAAACTGTCAGATTCTTTACACCGCCCCATTGAACAGTCACTCTGGAGATTTCTCCTGCTGCTCGGTTCAATTTGTCTGTTAAAGTACCGCTTTTCTCGGTTTCGACCAAATTTAAACCGTAACCTGTCGGTTCAGTCTCTGTCTGTGGTATTTGTGAGTACCAGATAGGTTTTATTTTACTCTTTCTGTGTGGAACTTGTAAACGGTTTATCGGTTCGGCTTGAACCGATCAAGTTGTTTAAAATCTTAAATTGTGCTTTTAGAGTGTGGTTACCAGTTCTTATCGGTTCTAAAAAAACCGGATTTTATTACGTTTTTTTCCACGACCCGTGACACGGTTGAGAACCGATAAGAGGGTCTTGCCTGACGGATTGCCATCAAAGGGTAAGTTTGGTTAGGACTGGCACTATGTCTGAGAAACCCAAAAGAAAAACCAGACCCACTGGGTTTCAACACTGTAGTGTGTGTGGGGAAGTCTTTGCCAAGGCTGATCCCTACACCACCTGTGTTTATTGTCTGGGGTTTGACCACCTCAATGCAGACTGCCAGATTTGCAAAAATTTCCCTGCAGCTACCCTAGAAAAGAGAGCTGGTAGGCTCAGGGAAAGGGAAGCCAAAAACTCCGCTGAACCGGATGGCCAGCCCGGTTCGGTTCAAACCAAACCAGAAGGAGTGCCCTCTGACTAGGGCGAGACTTCTTTGGGCAAAAGGAGAGCGGATTCTGAGGAATTGGTTCTGGCTAAAAGAACTAGAAAAGAAAAATCAGCTGGTGTGGGGCCAAAACTTTCCTCTCCAACCGCTGAAGAGATAGCCAAAGCGATCAAAATTGTCCAGTCGCTTTCCCCGGTTCCGACCGAACCGGCACCATCAGGCAGGCGCTTGGTTCGGCCGGTTCCACCGGTTCAAGAGTATGAGTTAGAGGAGTTTATGAACGGAGGAGGAGGAGGAGGAAGAGGGTATGAGGAAAGTGATATGGATTTGAAAGTCTGGATGTGCCCATTGACCGGACATCTCCCAGACAGACCTTCAGGGGTTTCTCCTCCTAGGTTTTCTGAGTCCCCCTCCCATTTCATGTTTTATAAAAAAGTGGCTGAAACCCTCCAGCTTCCTATGGAAGATGCTGTGGATGACCAGGAGGAGCCTGACTATGTGGAAATGATGGATATCCCAGAGTCTAGGAGGCTGTCTATTCCCTTGCACAAATCTTTTGGGAAACAGACATTTAAGATTTTGAAGACTCCTAACACTATACCTCCTGTGAATAAGAGAATGGACAAGAGGTATACATTGTCAGGCTCTGGCACGGAGTTCCTTACACAACAATGCAGCCATGTTGGGGTAGTGCAGGCTGCAGCCTATGATAAGGCAAACATTCGAACATAGCCTCACCCCGGACAAGGAGTCCAGGAGGGTTGATGCCATGGCAAAGAAACAGTACATGGCAGCATCCTTGGGACTCAGACAGGTCAATTATATGGCCTATACTGCTGGTATCAAAAATCCAGATGGGACACTGTTATGGCCCTAGCAAAACAGGTCCCTGGCCAGCTTGCCAGGAGCTGGAGCAGGTGGCTGCTGATGGTGTTGAGGCATCCAAGGTGCAATTCCATGCTGCAGTGGACTCCAATGATGTGTCTTCTAGAGTCATGGCTACATCTGTGGCACTTCGAAGAATGGCTTGGCTCAGATGTACTAGCCTATCACAGGATGCCCAGACTAAGGCCATGGATTTTCCTGTTGTGGGTAATTCTCTGTTCGGGGAGCAAACAGAGAATTACATGAAGAAAATGGACGAGTATAGGACCACCTACAGGAGTGCACAGGCCAAGGAAAGGCAGGCCACTCCTCAAAGGCAGCTTCCCAGGGGCAGGGGCAGGCCTTTTCATAGGCCTTTTTTCCAAGCCCAGGCCTTCTCTTCTGCTTATGCCCAGAGGGGGTTCTTTAGAGGAGGTTCTTTAGAGGCAGATGGGGTACAAGCAAACCTGCTTCCACCTCAGCCAAAGCCCCTGCCAAACAGGCACCCTGATGGGGTTGCCAGGGCCGATTCTCAGCTACCTGTAGGGGGCAGGCTGGCTTACTTTGTCCAGGACTGGGAGTCTCTGACATCAGACAAATGGGTCCTGGAAGTAGTAAGCCAGGGACTGGTTCTCAGCTTCAAAAAGTTTCCAAAGATGAGAACCAGATCCTTTCCACCTGCAAATCCATCAGAGGCACTTGCCTTAGAGGCAGAGGTCTCCTCCTCCTAGCTCTCAGAGCTGTGGAAAGGGTTCCACCCTACACCAGGGCAAGGGTTGTATTCAGGTACTTCCTTACCCCAAAAGATAGGAGAATGGCGGCCCATTCCGGATCTCAGATACTTAAACAAGCACCTTTTAAAACCAAAATTCAAAATGGTGACTCTGGAATTATTCTACCCTCTCTAAGGCCAGGGGACTGGCTAGTGTCCCTGGACCTCAAGGATGCCTACTTCCATATTCTCGTCAGAAGCTCCCATCGAAAGTACCTCAGGTTCAAGCTGCCCTCAGGCCATTATCAGTTCAGAGCAATGCTCTTTGGCCTCACTTCTGCTCCAAGGGTATTCACAAAATGCCTGGCAGTAGTAGTTGCTTTTCTAAGAAGGCAGAAGATTGCCATCTTCCCTTACCTGGATGACTGGCTCATAGTAGGCCAGTCCCCAGACCAAGTCAAGTTACACTTACAGATAACTCAGCAACTGCTCACTTCTTTGGGTTTCCTTCTAAATCTTCCAAAGTCAGTTCTAGAGCCTGTCCAGCTCCTCACCTTCCTAGGTGCAGAGCTAGACACTGTAAAGGCCAGAGCCTTCCTTCCCCTGGACAGGGCAAGGACACTGGTCTCTCTGGCCTCCTCATTCACCCTGCAGGTGTCTCGACCAGCAAGGCATTTTCTACAGCTCCTGAGGCACATGGCTGCTTCTACAGCAGTAGTGCAGGGAGCAAGATTTCAGATGAGGGACATTCAGTTCCATTTGAGAGCCTTTTGGTCTCAAAGGAAGGACCCTCTGACCAAATTGTTCCCAGTAACTGGAACCCTGATCCAGGCCCTACAGTGGTGGCAGGATCAGAACAATCTGAGACAAGGGGTTCCCTTTGTCACTCAGTCTCACTCTTTAATCCTTACTATAGATGCCTCCCTCTTGGGGTGGGGGGCTCACATGGGCGACCTCATCACCCAGGGGTTGTGGTCCCCTCAGGAATCTCTGCTCCATATCAATCTGTTGGAACTCAGAGCAGTATTTCTAGCACTTCAAGCTTTTTCCAAATGTGTTCAGAACAAAGTTGTACAGGTCAGAACAGACAACACCATGACAATGTGGTACATCTTCAAGCAAGGAGGCACTCAGTCTACGGCCTTGTGCACCAAAGCAATGAAGTTGTGGTTTCTGGCCTACTCCCTGAACACCTCCCTTACAGCATTTCACCTCCCAGGCAAGGACAATGTCCTGGCAGATGCTCTCAGCAGGATGTCCCAGGGCCATCACGAATGGTCATTGGACCCCCTGGTCTTGGAGGTGATATTTTCCAGATGGGGCACCCCGCAGATAGATCTTTTTGCAGCCCCAGACAATCACCAACTTCTCCTTTTTGCTGCAGGCCCCAGTGTTGGGCTCAGTCCCTCTGGATGCCTTAGTTCTCAATTGGGAAGGGAAGTTTCTCTATGCTTTCCCCACTTCCCTCTCCTGTTCAAAGTGCTAGTCAAAATCAGATCTCAACCCTGCAAGATGATCCTGATTGCTCCAGACTGGGCCAGACAGCCCTGGTATCCCTCCTACTGTCCTTAGCAGTCCATCTTCCCTGTGCCTTCCCAGAATTACAACCTGTTAACCTGTGCTCAGGGAGGGTTTGGTACCAGACCTCAGATCTCTCAATCTCAAGGCCTGGTTCTTGAAGAGTCAGAGTTGCTAATTTACACTCTCCCAAGGTGTAATGGACATCTGAAGGCTTCTAGAAAACCTTCCACCAGGGCTACTTATAATTCAAAATGGAAAAGATTTTCCATATGGTGCTCTGGAAGCATATTCCCCAAAATCTGCTGATCTGCCCACAGTCCTTGATTATATGGTCCACTTAAATAGCTTGGGCTCAGACCAGCTACACTGAAAGTGCATCTGGCAGCTGTGTCTGCTTTTTATCTCAACAGGTAAGCCCTCTTCTCTTACAGCTCACCCTGTATTCTCCAAGTTTTTCAAGGGATTGCTTCACATCAACCCTCCATTCAGGGACCCTGCCCTGCCTGGGACCTCAATGTTTGCATTGCTCAGCTTATGCAACCCGCTTTGAGCCTTTATCTTCAGCAGAGCTTAAGTACTTGACTTGGAAGACTGTGTTTCTGGTAGCCATCACTTCTGCCAGGCGCATAAGTGAATTACAAGCTTTGTCAGTGGAGCCAATTTACCTCCTTTCATAGAGATAAGGTAGTCCTCAGGACTAACAGGAAGTTCTTGCCTAAGGTGGTTTCAGATTTCCACCTTAAATCAATCTCGTCTCTTCCAGTGTGTACTTGGGACCATTCCTCCTCTGGCGAGAGGAGGCTGCACAGTTGGATGTCAAAAGCGCTTAGCTACTACATAGAGCGTACCAAGGGTCACTAGGTTTGACTCCTCAACTATTCCTCACTTATGGTGAGGTTGGTAAAGGGAAACCTGCCACTAAAAGATCCATTGCCAGGTGGATTGTCTCTTGTATCCAATTTTGCTATGAGAAACTGGGTAAGTTTCCTCCCTCAGGCCTGAGCGCTCACTCTACCAGAGGTATAGCTGCTTCCCTGGCTACTGCCAAGGACATCCCTATTCTAGAGATATGTCAAGCAGGTACCTGGGAAAACAGTTCACACTTTTACCAAGCATTACTCCCTGGACATCCAGGCTAGGAGTGATGCTCAGTTTGGCACAGCTGTGCTTCAGAGCCTATTTTCTAAGTAGGTTCTGTCCCTCCTCCATGGAGGTACTGCTTGGTAGTCTGCATATGTCAGAATATAGCAAGACTTCATGGTGTTTGAAGAAAAAATTACTCACCTTAGTAATGTTGTTTCTTCTCATGGAGTCTTGCTATATTCTGACCTCCCCCCTGCCTGCCCCTCTCAGAACCTCTGTTTTTTGGGATGTGGGTGGGCAGTGCAGTGTTGGTGTTGTGTTTTTTCATTTTTGGGTCTCCTGACTTGAGTCTTTGTTTTTGGGACCAAAACTGTGTTTTATGTTTAGTAGCCATTTGGCTAGTGTAGGTTTAAAGCTTCCACACAGGACCTTAGTGAGTTTAGCTCATAAAGATCTGACGGTTTGAGTTTGAAGAACAACAGACAGAGTCTCAACCGAGCTCGAGCTCAGCATTCCATGCCTGGCATGGAAATTTAACTTTTTCATCTCCGGGGCAGTTCGAGGTTTGGACTCACTACATATGTCAGGATATAGCTAGACTCCATGAGAAGAAACAACATTACTAAGGTGAGTAATTTTTTCTTCTGATTGCTCCAGACTGTGCCAGACAGCCCTGGTATCCCGTGTTGCTGTCCCTAGCAGTCCACCTTCCCCTGCCTCTTCCAGGAATTACAACCTGTTGACATCCTCTCAGGGAGGATTTGGTACCCGAAACTTGGTCTCTCAATCTCGACATCACTCTTGAAGAGTTAGATTTTGCTGATCTGCATCTTTCCCAAGGGGTTCTGGATATCCTTAAGGCTTCTCGAAAGCCTTCCACCAGAAAGACTTACAACTCCAAATGGAAAAGATTCAGCATTTGGTGCTCTAAGAAAAATGTTTCTCCAGACTCTGCTGAGTTGCCTACTGTTCAAACAACATGAAGTCTTGCTGTATTCTGACTATGTGCAGTGATCTCCAACCTTTGAACTGCCCCGGAGAGGAAAGAGTTAACTTTCCATGCAAGGCATGGAACGCTGAGCTCAAGCTCGATTGAGCCTCTGTCTGTTGTTGTTTGAACCCAAACTGCCAGATTCTTTACTCCGCCTCACTGAACAGTCGCTCCGGAGATTTCTCCTTCGCTCAGTTCAATTTAGTCGGTTAAAGTGTCATTTATTTCTCTCGGTTTCAACCGAATTTCTACAATCTAACCTGTCGGTTCAGTCTCTGTCTGTGGTACCGTGAGTACTAGATAGGTTTATTATTAGTTTTCTGTGTGGAACTTGTAAACATCGGATCGGTTCGGTTTGAACCGATCAGGTTTGTGAAAAAAAAAAAAAAAAAAAGTTTCTGCTTTTAGAGTGTGGTAACTGGTCTGTATCGGTTCTAAAAAGCAGTTTCGATTATTTCCAAGACCAATATACGGTCAGGAACCAATGAGGTGTTTGGCCTGCGGTTGCGAAAAAGGGTAAGTTTGGTTATGACTGGCCATGTCTGAAACCAGAAAAAAGCGGGCCCACTGGGTTTCAACACTGTATGTGTGTGGGAAGCCTTTGCTAAGGCTGACCCCACACAACTGTGTTATTGTCTGGGGTTTGAGCACCTCGATTCAGACTGCCAGATTTGCAAAGTTTTCCTCAGCTACCCTGGAAAGAGATTAGGTAGACTGAGGGAAAGGGAAGCAAAGTCCACTGACCTGGATGGCCAGCCGGTTCAGTTCCAACCGAACCAGAAGGAGTGCCCTCTGACCAGTGAAACTTCTTCGGGCAAAAGGAGAACAGTCGGTTCGGTTAAAAGAAAAGAAGGATAAGTCAGTCTGTTCGGATCCACAAGTTCTTTCTCCGACCGCTGATGAAATAGCCAAAGCAATAAGGATTGTTCAGTCGCTCACTGCGGTTCCGACCGAACCAACACCATCGGTTAGGGGCTCGGTTTGGTTGGTTCCCCCAGTTCCGGATTATAATTTAGAAGATTTTTATGAACCAGAGGAGGAGGAGGAGGAGAGTATGAGGATAGTGATGGTGATTATGAAAGTCTGGATGTGCCCATTGACCCAGACATCTCCCAGACACACCTTCAGGTGTTTCTCCTCTAAGCTTTCTGAGTCCCTTCCCATTTTAAGTTTTACAAAAAGTGGCTGAAACTCTCCAGCTTCCTATGGAGGAAGCAGTAGAGGATCAGGAGGACCTAATTACAATGAGATGATGGACATCCCAGAGTCCAGGAGTTGTCTGTTCCCTCCATAAGTCTTTTGGGAAGCAGACATTTAAAACTTAAAACTCCTAATTCCATACCTCCTGTGGACAGAAGAATGGACAAGGGTATACTCTTTCAGACTCAGATATGAGTTTCTTTCCCAACAATGCAGCCATGTTGGGGTAGTGCAGGCTACTGCCTGTGATAAGGTAAATATACCCTTGGCTTCACACCCCCCAGATAAGGACTCCAGGAGGATTGATGCCATGGCAAAGAAACAGTACATGGTGGCATCTTTGGGACTCAGGGAGGCTAATTATATGGCCTACACAGCTAGATACCAGAAGTCTAGATGGGACACTGTGATGTATCTAGCTAAACAGGTCCCTGACCAGCTGGCCAAGGAGCTGGAGCGGGTGGCTACAGATGGTATTGAGGCATCCAAGGTGCAATTTCATGCTGCAGTGGTCTCCAATGATGTTTCTTCCAGAGTCATGGCTACATCTGTAGCCCTTTGTAGAGATAGCTTGGCTCAGATGTACTAGCCTATCACAGGATACCCAGATTAAGGCCATGGATTTTCCTGTCATTGGTAATTCTCTGTTTGGGGAGCAAACAGAGAATACATGAAGAAAATGGATGAGTACAGGACCACCTATAGGAGTGCTCAGGCCAAAGAAAGGCAAGCCACTCCCCAGAAACCAGCATTCCAGGAGCGGGGGCATATACCTTTTAGTGAGCCTTTCTACAAGCCCAGGCCTCCGCTCCTTCCCTTTGCTCAGGGGGTTCTTCAGAGGGAGGCAGGCCGGGGGCATAAGCAGGCCTGCTACCACCCCTCAGCCTAAAGCCCCTGCCAGGCCGATTGTCAGCTACCTGTGGGGGCAGGCTGGCTTACTTTGTCCAGGACTGGAAGTCTGTAACTTCAGACAAATGAGTCCTGGAAGTTGTAAGCCAGGGACTAGTTCTCAGCTTCAAAAGATTTCCCAAGATGAGAACCAGATCCTTTCCACCTGCAAATCCTTCAGAGGCCCTTGCCCTAGAGTCAGAGGTCTCTTCCCTCTTGGCTCTCAGAGCCATAGAAAGGTTCCATCCTACACAGGAAAAGGATTGTACTCAGGTACTTCTAACCCCAAAAACAGGAGAATGGCGGCCCATCCTGGATCTAAGATATTTAAACAAAGCACCTTTTAAAGCCGAAATTCAAAATGGTGACTCTAGGAATAATTCTACCCTCTCTAAGGCCAGGGGACTGGCTAGTCTCCCTGGATCTCAAGGATGCCTGTTTCTACATTCCCATCAGATGCTCCCACAGAAGGTACCTCAGGTTCGAGTTGCCCTCAGGCCACTATCAATTCAGAACACTGCCCTTTGGCCTAACATCAGCTCCTAGGGTGTTCACAAAATGCCTGGCAGTACTGGTTGCTTTCCTAAGGAGAAAAAAGATCTCCATCTTTCCATACCTGGACGACTGGCTCATAGTAGGTCAGTCTCCCAACCAAGTCAAGTCACATCTCCAGATAAGCCAGCAACTGCTCACTTCTTTAGGATTCCTGCTAAATCTTTCAAAGTCAGTTCTGGAGCCAGTACAGCTCCTCACCTTTATAGGCGCGGAACTGGACACAATAAGGGCAAGAGCCTTCCTTCCCCTGGACAGGGCAAGGACCCTTGTGAACCTGGCCTCTTCATTCACCCTTCAGGTGTCTCGTCCAGCAAGGCACTTTCTGCAGCTCCTGGGCCACATGGCTGCCTCTACGGCGGTGGTCCAGGGAGCAAGATTTCAGATGAGGGACATTCAGTTCCACTTAAGAGCCTTCTGGTCAAGAGAAAAGGATTCTCTGACCAAACTTATCCTAGTGACTCGAACTAGGGTTTGCAGTGTTGAGGATCAGGACAATCTAAGGCAAGGGGTTCCTTTGTCACTCCAATCTCATTCTCTAATCCTTACCACAGATGCCTCCCTCTTGGGCTGGGGAGCCCACTTGGGGGATCTGACCTCCCAAGGGTTGTGGTCACCTCAAGAATCTCTGCTTCACATCAATCTCTTGGAACTCAGGGCAGTGTTTCTGGCACTGCAAGTTTTTTCAAAGTCTGTTCAGAACAAAGTGGTTCAGACCAGAACAGACAATACCACCACAATGTGGTATATCAACAAGCAAGGGGGCACTCGGTCTACGGCCTTGTGCACAGAAGCGATGACGTTGTGGTCTCTGGCCTATTCCCTGAACACCTCTCTGATAGCAGTGCACCTCCCAGGGAAGGACAATGTCCTGGCAGATGCTCTCAGCAGGATATCTCAGGGCCCACACGAATGGTCCCTAGATCCCCTAATTTTGAAGGTGATCTTCTCCAGATGGGGCACTCCACAGATAGATCTTTTTGCAGAACCAGACAATCACCAACTTCCTCTTTTTGCTGCAGACCCCAGTGTTGGGCTCAGTTCCCCCTGGATGCTCTAGTTCTCAATTGGGAAGGGAAGTTTCTGTATGCTTCCCCCTTCCTCTCCTGTTCAAGGTACTAGTCAAAATCAGGTCTCAACCCTGCAAAGTGATTCTGATTGCTCCAGACTGGGCCAGACAGCCCTGGTACCCTCTCTTGCTGTCCTTAGCATTGCACCTTCCCCCATCTCTTCCCAGGAATTACAAGCTGTTAACATGCTGTCAGGGGAGAGTTTGGTATCCGAATCTCAAATCTCCCTATCTCAAGGTCTGACTCTTGAAGAGTTAGAATTTGCTGATTTGCATCTCTCTCTCAAGGTGTTCTGGACATTCTAAAGGCATCTCGAAAGCCTTCCACCAGAAAGACTTACATCTCGAAATGGAAAAGGTTCACTATTTGGTGCTCTGGTAAGCATATTTCTCCAGAGTCTGCTGGGTTGCCTACGGTCCTGGACTATATGGTTCATCTCAATGACTTGGGACTCAGACCAGCTACACTTAAAGTGCATGTGGCAGCTGTTTCTGCCTTCTTGTCAGTAGGCAAGCCCTCTTCCCTTTCAGCTCATCCTGTATTCTGTAAATTCTTCAAGGGATTGCTGCACACCAATCCTCCTTCAGGGACCCTGCTTCTCTGGGACCTTAATGTTTGCATTGCTCAGCTTATGCAACCCCTTTGAGCCTTTGTCCTCAGCAGAGTTTAAGTACTTGACTTGGAAAACTGTGTTCCTAGTAGCCATTACTTCTGCCAGATGCATCAGTGAGTTACAGGCCCTGTCAGTGGAGCCTGATTTTGTATCTTTCCATAGAGATGAGGTGGTCCTCAGGACTAATAGGAAGTTTTTGCCTAAGGTGGTTTCAGATTTCCACCTTAATCAGTCTGTGTTTCTTCCTGTTTTCTTCTCTGACCATTCCTCCTCTGGGGAGAGGAGGCTGCACAGCCTGGATGTGAAAAGGGCCCTTAGCTACTACATAGAGTGCACCAAGGATCACAGGTTTGACTCCCTCCAATTGTTCCTCACCTATGGTGAGGTTGGTAAGGGAAAACCTGCCACTAAAAGATCTATTGCCAGGTGGATTGTCTCTTGTATACAATTCTGCTATGACAAATTGGGTAGAATTCCACCCTCAGGCTTGAGGGCTCACTCTACTAGATGTACAACTGCTTCCCTGGCAGCTGCCAGGGATATTCCTATCTTAAGATTTGTCAAGCAGCCACCTGGAACAGTCCATACTATTACCAAGCATTACTCTCTGGATATCCAGGCTAGGAGTGATGCTCTGGTTTAACACAGCAGTGCTTCAGAGCCTGTTCCCAAAGTAGGTTCTGTCCCTCCTCCTTGGAGGTACTGCTTAGTAGTCTGCACATGGTCAGACTACAGCAAGACTTCATGTTATTTGAAGAACAAATTACTCACCTTAGTAATGTTGTTTCTTCTAATGGAGTCTTGCTGTATTCTGACTCCTACCCCGCCTCCCTCTCAGAACCTGGTTTGGGATGTGGGTGGGCAGGAGAGTGTTGGCACCCTAGAGGTGCCTTCTTTTCTCCCCCTCTTTAATTTTTTGGGTGTGTGGTGTGTTTTTGTTTTGGGGTTTCCTGACTTGAGTCTTTGCTTTGGAACCAAAAAACTTTTATTAAATTGGTTGCCAGTTGGCTGGTGGGAGTTTACAGTTTCACACAGGATGCCCAGTGAGTATAGCTCGTAAAGATCTAGCGGTTTGGGTTCTAACAACAACAGACAGAGGCTCAACCGAGCTCAGAGCTAACTCTTTCCTCTCGGGGCAGTTCAAAGGTTGGAGATCACTGCACATAGTCAGAATACAGCAAGACTCCATTAGAAGAAACAACATTACTAAGGTGAGTATTTTTTTCTGGACTATATGGTCCATCTTAATGGCCTAGGCCTCAGGCCAACTACCCTTAAAGTACATTTGGCAGCTGTTTTGCTTTCCTGTCAGTAGGTAAGCCTTCCCTCTGTCATCCCATCCTGTGTTTTGTAAGTTTTTCAAGGGATTGCTTCACATCAATCCCCCTTTTAGGGATCCTGCTCCTGCTTGGGATCTTTAGGTTTGCATTGCTCAGCTCATGCAGCCCCCCTTTAAGCCTTTGTCCTCTGCAGAGCTTAAGTACTTGACTTGGAAAACTGTATTTTGGGTAGCCATTACCTCTGCCAGGCGTATCAGTGAATTGCAAGCCCTGTCAGTGGAACCTGATTTCATCTCTTTCCATAGAGATAAACTGGTCCTAAGAACTAACAGGAAGTTTTTGCCTAAAGTGGTTTCAGATTTCCACCTCAATCAGTCTATGTCTCTCCCTGTTTTCTTCACTGACCATTCCTCTTCTGGAGAGAGGAGGCTACACAGCTTAGGTGTTAAAAGGGCCCTGAGCTACTACATAGAGCGCACCAAGGGTCACAGGTTTGAATCCCTCCATTTGTTCCTCACGTATAGAGAGGTTGGTAAGGGCAAACCTGCCACTAAGAGATCTATTGCCAGGTGGATTGTTTCTTGTATACAATTCTGCTATGAGAAACTGGGTAGAACTCCACCCTCAGGCCTGAGGGCTCATTCCACTAGAGGTACAGCTGTCCCTGGCTGCTGCCAGGGATATTCCTCTCTTGGAAATTTGTCAAGCAGCCACCTGGAAAACAGATATCCAGGCTAGGAGTGATGCTCGGTTTGGCACAGCAGTACTTCAGAGCCTGTTTCCAAAATAGGGTCTGTCCCTCCTCCATGGAGGTACTGCTTGGTAGTCTTCATATGTCATATGTCCGAATACAGCAAGACTTCATGTTGTTTGAAGAAAAATTTACTCACCTTAGTAATGTTGTTTCTTCTAATGGAGTCTTGCTGTATTCTGACCTCTCGCCTCCTCTCAGAACCTAGTTTTTGGGATCTGGTTGGGCAGGAGCAGAGTTGGCACCCTAGGGGTGTCCTTTTTTCACCCTCTTTTATTTTGGGCGAGTTATTGTGTTTGGGATGTGTTATGTTTTTTGGGTTTCCTGACTTGAGTCTTCTTTTTGAAACCAAAAAAACCCTTTTATATAGATATAGTTGCCATTTGGCTAGTTTTGAGTTTTACTGTTTCCACACAGAACTTCTAGTGAGTATTGCTCGAAAAGATCTGACGGTTGGAGTTTAGACAACAGCAGACAGGGTCTTTAGCTGAGCTCGTAGTGAACATTCCATGCTGGCCATGGAGAGTTTAACTCTTTGTTCTCCAGGGCAGTTGAAAGGCAGGACCTAACTGCATATGACAGAATACAGCAAGACTCCATTAGAAGAAACAACATTACTAAGGTGAGTAATTTTTTCTTCCCTACCTGGATGACTGGTTTGTAGTGGTCCATCTCTACAGTTTGCAGAGCAGGCCTTAGCACTAACAAAGTCTACTCTGGAATCCCTGGGTTTCCTCATAAACGAACAGAAGTCTCAGCAAACACCAGTTCAGGTACTCATATTCATTGGTGCAGAACCCCTAGGTTTCCTCATAAATGAACAGAAGTCTCAGCAAACACCAGTTCAGGTACTCATATTCATTGGTGCAGAATAGTCTGGGCAGAGCTTTTCTGCCACAGGACCAGGTAAACAGCATTCTGCAGGTTGCAAGCTCATTTGTGCCAGGGAAACCCAAACCAGCCAGAGTTCCTCAGTCTCCTGGGCCACATGGCAGCTGCCACCACAGTAGTACTAGGTTCCAGATTCCAAATGAGGGACATCCAGTTCCACTTGAGACAATATTGGTCACAGAGGACAGACCCTCTGTCCAAACTAGTTCCAGTCACCCACAGCCTGCTACAGTCACTGCAGTGGTGGCTAGATGAACACAACCTTCGGGTAGGTGTGCCTTTCACAAAGGAACAACCTTCCTTAATTCTTACAACAGATGCACCCCTTCTGGGTTGGGGAGCACACATGTTGGATTATACAACAAATGGCACATGATCTCCTCAAGAATCCCTGTTGCACATAAATCTGCTGGAGCTCAGAGCAGTGTACCTAGCCCTGCAGGCATTTACTCCACATCTTCAAAAGAAAGGGTGCTGGTCAGAACAGACAACACCACTACTATGTATTACATCAACAAACAGGGAGGAACTAGGTCAGCCCCACTGTGCACAGAAGCAATGAGGCTGTGGTCTCTGGCTTACTCCACGAAGGTATCCCTATCAGCCATATATCTTCCAGGAAAGGACAATGTGCTGGCAGACTCCCTCAGCAGGATAAGTCAGGATCACCACGAGTGGTGCCTGAATCCTCAAACACTCAGTTAGATTTTCAGACAATGGGTCGCTCCAGAGAGTTAAGCCGCCTCTGTAGAAAATCACCAGTTACCAGTATACTGTTGCAAGCCTCCTCTCAGGGCACACTACCCTGGATGTGTTGGCACTGGATTGGACAGGGAAGTTCCTGTATGCCTTTCCTCCTTTTCAATGATATTCAGGACCCTTCTGAAATTGAGGTGCCAATTGGTGAAAATTATACTGGTGGTATCAGATTGGGCGAGGTAACACTGGTATTCACTTCTATTGGCTCTATCAGTAGTACCTCCAATTAATCTGCCCAGAAGGCACAAAGCTGTTGACATCCTCTCAGGGAAGGATACTGTACCCCAACCTCAAATCACTAAGGCCCAAGGCCTGGCTCTTGAGGATTTAGAGTATACTAATCTTAAACTGTCAGAACAGGTGCTGACAGTACTTGGGGGTTTGAGGAAACCTTCCACTAAAAATACATACTCTGCTAAGTGGAAGAGGTTTTCCATATGGTGTACAGGTAAGGGTGTTAACCCATCCAGGGCTGACCTAGCTATTCTCCTGGATTACCTAACACATTTGCATTCTTTAGGTCTGAAGCCTTCGACACTCAAGGTCCATTTGGCTTCAGTTTTAGCTTATTTGTCAGCTGGTAAAGAGAGATCCATGGCCTCTCATCCAGTCTTCAGGAAGTATTTTAAAGGCATTAACCTCTTGTACCCTCCTTTGAGGGAGCCAGGTTTGGCCTGCAGTTTGAATATCTGCATTGCCAAGCTCATGGATGCTCCATTTGAACTGATGGCAGCTGCAGATCGGAAGTATATCATTTGGAAAACTGTGGTTCTGGTTGCCATTACTAAAGCCAAAAGAATCAGTGAGTTACAGGCCCCGTGCATGAATGTAGACTACATCTCATTCCACAGGGATAAAGTGGTCCTCAGGACCAATAGAAAATTTCTTCCTAAAGTGGTGTCTGATTTCCATTTAAATCAGTCCATCATTTTACCTGTCTTTTTTACAGATAACTCCAGTTCTCCAGAAAGGAGGCTTCACTCCTTTGATGTCAAAAAGGCACTTAGCCACTGTATTGACAGAACTACAGTAAATCTTACAGACCAGGTCAGACACAGCTCTTTCTTACTTGTGGAGAAGTAGGTAAGGGCAGACCTGCCACAAAATGTACAGTTGCTCACTGGATAGTGGCATGTGTACAGTTTTGTTATAGTAAAGTAGGTAAACAGGCTCCCCTGGGCCTGAGAGCACATTCCACCAGGGGCACAGCTGCTTCAGTGGCAGCTTCAAGAGAGATTCCACTATTGGAATTCTGCAAAGCAGCCACATGGAAAACAGTACACACCTTCACAATGCATTACAGCCTGGATCTACAATCCAGAAGTGATGCCAAGTTTGGTACTGTTTCCTAAATAGGTTTTCTACCCAATATCCAAAGGTATTGCTTGGTAGTCTGCATTTGGTTAATCATAATGAGTGATTCCTGGGGTTAGAAGAAAAAATTACTCATCATAGTAATCTTGTTTCTTCAAAGGGATCACTCATTATGATTAAAGCACCCACCCTGCCTCCTCTACTAAAACCTATGAAAGTTGTTCCGCATCCTTGTTTTAGGGTGTTTTTCCATATAGATCAGGTTAGAGACTCACTTTTTGTTAACCAGCTGGTTCCCTTGTGGTCTCAAGTTTTTTAGGTTTAGTTCTTGGGACGTTTTTTTGACCTGAGAGGACAAAAAATTATTTTATAGAAATACTGTTATAGCTAGTGGGTCTTATACCCAGTTTAGGCTACCTAAGAATCTGAAGCACTCCGAGTGCAGCAGTTGCAAGGGCAGCAGCTTGAAATTGGCATGAGCCAATTGAGAGTTCCATCATTTGCGTATAATTCCATCTCTCCGGGCAGTCCAACACAGGAGGCTGACTGCTTCAGTTTAATCATAATGAGTGATCCTTTTGAAAAAACAAGACTACTATGGTGAGTGATTTTTTTTATATGCCAAATGCATACATTTGGCATATAATCAGATTAGTTAAAAATAACTCCAGGCACAGCAGAAATGGAGTTTATTAAAGCTCCATACATAGGGGCATATCATAGGCTGAGGCAACCATGCATCATCATCTCGCGTTATCAACGAGATTGCAGCGGTGGGCACCCAGCTGGCACCACAGCACTTACAATGTGCTGGCTGGAGCTTGGAGGTCTTAGAATTTTAAGAGTGTTGGGGTAAGAAAATAATTTTTTTATCTGGTGCCAGCAGGGAGAAACAGGGTACTGAAGCCCAATCTGTGCATCGGTCGGGGCTTCCAGTTACCCCATACTTCTCCTTTAAAAGACAAATATATCATATTACACATTTAGAAAATTATTAAAATAGTAGTACAAAGATGGTTGGGAAGTGAGTGTTGAATAGATTATCTCATAGTACCATATGCCTCCTGAAAAAGAAAGGATTTCAGGCCTCTCTTAAAAGCATCCAGTGCTTGGGGTGCATAGGGAGGAGTATCACCAGCAGAAGGAGGGAAGTGGTGTTGCCACTATATAGATCGCTGGTGAGACCCTACCTGTAGTACTGTGTCCAGTTCTGGAAACCACATCTCAGGAAGAATATAGACAGAGTGGACGCTGCCAAGAAGAAGGGGGAGCATTATAGTACAGTGGTTTAAGGCTCTGAGCTGCAAATCTAGTGACATCAACAAACCAGACCTGGGTTTGAATCCCACAGCTTCCACTTGTATACTATGTGACACTGAGCAAGTCCTTACTTCCCTGTGCTCCCAGGTGCACCTGTAAAAACTTTCAGCTTAGTGTGCTACTCCTGGTTAAACAACTAAAATAAATAAAATAAAAATTAAATAAAATGGTGCAGGGTCTGCATGAGAAACCCTACAAGGAATGCTGAAGGACCTCAATATGTATACCTTGGAGGAGAAGAGGAGAGAGAGGACATGGTAGCACCTATAACTACTTCATGGGGGTAAATAAGGTACAGATGGGGAGTATTTTCAGAAGAAAAGATGCCGAAACAGGACATGCAACAAAGCTGGAAGGGGTAAATTCAAGAGATGTGAGGAAGTACTTCACTGAAAGAGTCATGGATGCCTGGAACAGTCTTCCCATGGTGGGGGCGAAAAAAGTGGTGAGATTCAAGAATGCATGAGAGAGACGTAAGGGGATCTTAGTGGAAAGCAAAGTGGGGGGCAGAGAATCGTGTAGGATCTGTAATGTCAGTATAGGCAGGGAAGAAATGGGTAGACTGGGTGAGGCAAGTGGTCCTTATCAACTGTCAGATTCTATGTTTCTATGGGTACAAGCAGGGCAGTCTAAGGTGAGCAGCAGAAGAAGTGAAATAGGGGTCCAGTCTGGCCAGGGTGGATCTGGGAACAGTGCTGCATATAATGTCACTATAATCATAGGAGCGGGTTTGTAAAATTGTTGGTAGGGGTCAGGGGTCAAAGCCCTGCCCCTGACCCAGGGTCAGTGGTCAAACCCCTCCAGCAGGCTTTATGGAGCAGCACCCCCTATATGTAGTAGTGGGGGTTAAGCCAGACCACCACGGACCTCTGCTATTAGCATGGCACTCAAGTTCGCTATTTGCCCAATTTGAGCCGCAGAGAAAAACAAGGGTGTGTGAAGGCAGAGCCCCCAACTCAAATAAACTGTCAAAACCTTAATCAACAGCAAGCACATCATGAAAGTGGCCGTGTGCAGCTACAGTGCGTGCAGAAAGCACATAATGAAATTACGCTGTATTCCTGTAGCTTTGCACTACACTAATAGTGTAGCAGTGGTCTGATATTCTACATAGCAGAAAGTCAGCAAAAAACTGCGAGGGGAAAAAAAAACAAATGGATATCTTGATCTTGCCATTTTGGACCAGTTTAGTGGTGTTTGCTTGTTTTATTTTTTATACTTGTAAACACATGAGTAGTTTGTAAATTTTACCTGCAACGTCAAGTACGGAGACAAAACAGAACTACGGTAGAACCCCTAAGTGAGGCTTTTGCAAATCATTGTAATAGGTTGTATAGAGCAAAAGTCGCAAAGACTAATCTGAGACTGAAAAAATGGCAAGAGGAGCAGTATCAGTAAAACAGTTTCAACAGTATTCAAAATCAGTTTTCAAACTTCTTCCCAGTTGAAACGTGACATATACTTCCACTTGAACCAGCACTCATATAATACAAAGCCCATTGCAAAGCAATACACTAACTGCAAATGTCCTCTTTTGTGATTTGTCAATCCAAGCCTCATATAAACAATAGAAAACAACAAATGGCTGGTATGCTGTTATGTAATGAGCCATTTTAAAATAGCCTTAGAGTCTGGTTTATATCCCAACTAGAGTAAGCTATAAGTGTTGCTTACTCTCCAGTCTTTCAACCCTGCTGCTGGCCTGTGCCGACTCCTCCATGCTATGGAGGGCTGGAGTCTAAGTCAGGAGATCTGTGTTGCATACTACATTTTAAAAATAAGTGCCCAGAAGTGTATATGACAGCTGTATCCATGGATTACAAGTAACTGCAAAACCTGGGGGAAGGAACTTATGACTGCATAGTCCAGCTGTGGCTCCTTGCAGCATTGCACTTTGTTTTGAGTTGGGTTCCGGAATCTCTGTGCTGTTCTGGTATTCTGGTGTTGGGTTTTTGCCAAGGATCAAGAAGGGAGAATGATTCCTGAACTGAAACTACCAGGAACTGGTTCTGAAAAACTAAGTGCAAGTTTGGAAGAAACCAGTAAGAACACAGCCAGCAAACAAATCCCACCCAAATGCAAGCAAATCATCTGAACACAACACCAATCACCAGGAAGGAACCAGACCTGGAATCCCTCAGAACACAAGCATGATCACCTGAATGACCACTGGAAATACACCCGGACTATAGAACCTGAGCCCTCATGACTGCATAGCATTGTACTAAGTTTATGACTACTTGCAAGGCTGTGATTCTGTGAAGACTCCATGGTGCTGCCTTGACTGTACAAACAACTCGCACTGTCCTAATCGGGCTTTCTGAATAATGCCACAGTCATACTAGGGTAGTGGAAGACAGCCCGAGCTAAGGTATTACTGTACAGGCCAGTAAGCTTGATGTCCATTGTGTGTAAGATGCTGAAGGCCATTATAAAGGAAAGGCTGGTGGATTCTGGAGGCTTATGGACTACAGGAACAAAAGCAGCAAAGTTTCATCAGGGGAGGTCCTATTAGACGAATCTGATAGACTTATTAAACTGGGCTGCACTTATAAAGTTCAGACACTAGATGCGTTATTTTAGAACTTTAGCACAGCTTTTGACTCAGTCCCACATGAGTGACTGGTAAAAAAATGAGTGACCTGGGTATGGGAGAAAGATTTACAGGGGTGATCAGAAAATGACTGAGTAGAAGAATGTAGAGGGTTGTTTAAATGGAATTCTCTGAGATCAGGAGGTCACCAGTGGGGTTCCTCAGAATCTGTACTTGGCCCAGTCCTTTCTGATGTCTTGATGTGCAACACTGGGAAGGAGATTCATGAAAAGATCGCCTCTGCAGAAGATATCAAAATCTGTGACAGAGTGAACAATGTGAAGGATCGGTCAGGCTCTGGCTACTGAAAATGAATGCAGTAAAGTGTAAGATCATGCATACGGGGCCAGGAACCTGAGAAGAGATTACAGAATGGGGTGGGGTAAAGTTAGAAGAGGTGACCAGGTGAGGAGAGGGACCATGGGTGATAATTACAGACAACCTGAAACAATCAATGCAGCGTATTAGAGTAGTGGAAAGGGCAAACAGAATGTTAAGTTACACAGAGACATCAGCAGCACTAGACAGAGGTGATCCTACCACTGTACAGATCCCTGGTAAAGCCACGCCTCTAAGTACTTACATTGTTCTGGAGTCCACACTTGAGGAAGGAAAGGGATAGGGTAAAGCAAGTACAGAGGAAGAATGCCAAGATGATTCAAGGTCAGCATGGGAAGCCCTGTCAGGAAAGGCTGAAGGGCCTGTACATGTACATGCTTGAGGCCAGGAGGGAGAGGGGTCACATGACAGAAACCTATACATTTCTATATGGAATAAGCAGGGTGGGAAGCAGTAATCTGTTCACAGTGATTACAGACATGGGCACAAGGGGGGACTCTAAAAAAAAAACAATAGGCAGGAGGGAGATTCAGAAAGTATGTTCGGAAGAATTTCTTTAAAGAGAGCAAGGAGCATGAAGTGGACAAAGTTGCAAGGAAAGTGGTCTGTCTGAAAAATAAAAGCATAGCACAGCAATCTTGGTTCTTCTCCATTTAACCTCCTGTGAGCTGTGTGTAGTCCCAGTCCTGATACCAGCAGTAGTGAAAGTAAAGTGACAGAATACTCATAGTCTTTCAAGCTCTGTGTTACAGTGATAACCAGCAGAGTGAATCCTTGGTCGCTCTTTCACCACTACATGGCTATGTGGATCTGTCTGCAGGAGGCTGGTGCAGTAATCATTATCAAAATTTACTCATACCCTCTAAATAGTCATAACTATGCTGATTTGAGTGCAGCCTGTTGTACATTATGCTGACATCTCTGTTTACTTTCTGGTTAGGGTTGCCAGTATTGGATTTCAAAAATAAGGGACAGCACCCCTGCCCCTTGCCGCACCCTGCCCACCCCAGCCTCCCACCTTGTCCTCCCCAGCCACTTTTGTCTCTCTGTCCCATTCAATACCCTCTAGCAGTACACTGATACCATTCAGTCCCTGACTCCCCAGTGCACTCCCTGGCTCTTCCTCCCATTCAGTTCCCCTGCAGCAGCAGCAGCACACCATTACCTTTCAGTCCCCAACTCCCAGTGCATTCTCCAGCTCTTCCCACCATTTAGTCCCCCCCTACAGCAGCAGTGCACTGATTCCCATTCAGTCCCTCCCCAACTCCCCAGTACACTCTCTGGCTCTCACTGCCATTCAGTCCCCGCCTGCAGTAGCAGTGCATGGATTCCCATTCAGTCCCTCCCCCAACTTCCCAGTACACTCTCTGGCTTTCACTGCCATTCAGTCCCCGCCTGCAGTAGCTCTGCATGGATTCCCATTCAGTCCCTCCCCCAACTTCCCAGTACACTCTCTGGCTTTCACTGCCATTCAGTCCCTGCCTGCAGTAGCAGTGCATGGATTCCCATTCAGTCCCTCCTGAATCCTCTCTCTCTCTGGCTCTCCCTGCCATTCAGTTCCTCCTGCAGTAGCAGTGTGCAAGTTGCACCGATCCCTGTTCAGTCCCCGACTCTCCAGACAGTGCACTCTCCAGTTCTCCCTCTCATTCAGAATCAGATCCCCCGTTCCAAGTCAATTGGTAATATTCCTGGACCTGCCTACTAGTGCATTACAGAGCCTCTGAGGATGAGGAGGAATCGATGTGCAGCAGAAAGAATGCCAATGGACTGGAGCAGGATGGTAGCCAGAGCAGTTACAGCCCCCCACCCCAGACAGTCTACTCTTCATGACTTGAGCAGCTCAGCACTTACTTGTTAATGTTTGCTCCAGTTGCCGACTACTCCCTTAGCACCACCAGTCGCTTGCTCACTCAGGGCTCAACAGTGGACTCCTCCGCATGACTTCCAATGTCACCACAGCAGCAGGAGTCAGAACAGACAACCAATCTGACTGCACACCTGCGCTGCCACAGGCTGCACTCCATAGCTGTCTGGCGTGCCACATTGTGGCAATGACTTTTAGACTTTTCCCGCAGGTACTACAGATGCAATCGATCAGCGGGCTGCCACGGTAAAAAGGAAAAAAAACACAATCTAACATGACTCTGTCTGTTGCGCTGACTTTATTTACCTGGTCTGCTGCTGATTGAGTGTTCTCAGTCCTCCTCCGTCGCATCCGGTGGGTCTGGGTCTTCAAGTAGTCTCTGACCTCTCAGCAAGATACAGTTGCCCCTGTCTCACCATCACCCGCCTGACTGGCGACATGCGGGCCACTCACAGCCAATTACCAAGTCTGATCCGTCAGGCCATGGTCACACCACGCTACTTCTTTGCTTGCGCACCTCTCACCCTTCATCAGCCCGAGTATCACCTGATAACATTCCATCACTCCTGCTCACTTTCGGTGCATGCACACTGTGATGCACACAAGGTGCCAATTTCAAAATACTACCAATGAGTGCGGGGGATCGCTCTCTGGGGGGCACACAGCAGGTCATGGAGGGCGCGCACACGCCCAGATCAGGTCACATGTGCCTAGGGTCACAGTATTAAGGGGGAAAAATGCCTCAAATTATTGGAGGGCTGGGCGGGCTTCAAAAAATATTGATGGAGCCCATAATCCACGGGCCCATATAACCCGGCGCCTATGACCATAATCAAAGATGGGGAAGGTCATCTTTGAGATGATTTCTCTCCATGCAGGAAAGCAATATGTATGGTATATTCCTATACAGAGCCCCAAGTTTGGGTTAATGCTTCTGGTGCATGGTGTACATATAAAGAGAGAAATCAAGGTGATGGGCCAACCAGACCCTGCGGTACAGAAACAGCCTCAATCACAGCACCATCAAGGGTATGGAAGGGTAAGAGTCTGTCCAGCAATACTCTGGTGTCAAAGGTCATGAATACCATTTCTCAGCATTAAGGGGGCTTTTGATATGTCTGGAACCAGAGCTGCATGTTGGGAGAAATCCATTTAGAGCCAAGCAGTTAGGTCAGAGGTAGAGGAGCCAGAAGCAAATAGCACAGTATTATCCATGTACCTGTGGATGGCCAAGGAGATACAGGCATTTGGGAGGTCATTTAAAAAGTGGAAAACAGGATCAGGTCAAGGACAGAGCAGAATGCATGAGCAGACAAGGAGTGGGGGGGGGGGTTTCTGATGCTGACAGCTTGAGACCTGCCCTCAAGGTAGAAGCAGAACTAGCTGACGGAATGGTCATTTCCTATTTGAAAGTTATTAAGCTAAACCTAACTTCCATTCTTCCATTTCGTGTTATGTCTAGACTATCAAAGTGATCTGGATGACCCAGTGAGAGACAGCGCAAGGTAAGCAGTAAATATACATTAGCTGAGCATTTCAACCAATGCTGTAAACATGAAAAATCAAGACAAATACTATCTACATATAAATAGGGATGTCTATTTATTTGGCATTTCCTGTTATCTGGCATTTTATGTTTCCTTTGTTGATTGAGTCCAACTCCTTTTTTACGTTGCTTGTGCTTGCGCAAGAAACATTTTGTTTCAATGAATGGCATTTCACAGGTATATCACTGACTAGCCCAATGCAGGTCAATCTATGTTGGGCTCTTTCTTGACAGACCAGTGACCATGCAAGCTAAGTATGACAGTGATTCACAGTTTATGGGTGGAAACTTTGTGTAATTGAAAGGACTGAAGCGGTCCAATGAGAGAGCACTTTAGCCTTTTCATTTGCATAAAGCCAGTCAGCAAACAGTTGATTGGCTTTATGACATTCCCCGACTTTATGACATTCCCTTTCTCTCTCTCTGTCCTCCCCTCTTCTTCTGGCTGCAATACTTGCATTGCCCATCTTCTCTGGGCTTTGACTTTTCATCCTCTCTCTGCAGCTGACTGGCTGGTTTTGGTGGATGCTTTCCCTGCTGTTCATTCTAACCCCAGGAATCACTCATTATGATTAAACTGATGCAGTCAGCCTCCTGTGTTGGACTGCCCAGACAGATGGAATTATATGCAAATGATGGAACTCTCAGTTGGCTCATGCCAGTTTCAAACTGCTGCCCTAGCAACTGCTGCACTCTGAGGGCTTCAGATTCTTTACTCCACCTGTCTAGTGAAGACGGCCTGAGAGCTCTCCTTCAACCTCTTCAAAATCCGTTTATCTGGTCAATAAGTAACGTTTTTAGTATATATTTCAGATTGCTGCATTAGTTTTAGTTTAATTTGTAATTTGAATATTTTGTGTGATTAGCGGTTCCTTCACGGTTCCTTGGTACCGAGGGTTCCGATATTTCTAATGAAGTTTGTACCTCAACTTTGCCATATATCTGTTTGTTCTTGCAGTTGGTTCCTTAACACATATACTTGTTTAAAAATTTTATTTAAATTTGTTGGTTTCTCAGTTCCCTTTTTGTCAGAAGCGAGTAGTGCCGTGTTCCCGGAACCATTGTGTTTTTATATTTGAAATATTTGGTTCAAGGGAACCGATAATTACATATATTTTTCTTTAGCGATTCCTGCTCAATGTTAGAGGCTGCTGTTGTTAAGCCTGAAAAATGCACAGGACCCACTGGTTTCGAATTGTGTGAGTTTTGTGGTCAGATCATAGCTAAAGCAGACAGACATTCATTGTGTGTTTGTGTCTGGACACTAGCCATATTTTTGCAAATTGTGATATTTGTAAAACATTTTGTCCTAAAACTCTTAAGAAAAGGTCCAAAATTTTGGAAGAAATGGCCTCTGCTTCTACTAATATTGGTGAAAGTGGCTCCTCCACCTCTGGCATAAGAAAGGATGGAGGTAAAGCTAAGGATCCTGATAAAGGATCAGATAAAGTTGAGCAGGGTAAGTCAAAAGGACAGTGAACTCAGGGACTGAACTTGTGCCACTTAAGAAAAAATGTAAGGAACAGCATGTTGCCGCGCCTCCGGCCGAGAAGGCTAAGGAGCTCCCAGCTGACAACACTGGTATGCTCTTGGCTGAGGACATTGCCAAGGCCCTACAGGTCCTGCAAGCACTGCAAGCTGCAGTACCGCTTTCAGTACTGTCTGCCTCAGTTCCTGTGCCGGTTCCACCTTCTCAGGAACTGCAGGCATCCTTTCCTGAGGATGATGATGATGATTTTGAGGAGGAACTGATAGAGCCAGAGGTTTCTCCAGAACAGGAGTTCGGTTCCCCCCAACCGAGGTCCCGAGAATTATACCTCACATTATGCTTTTGTTAAAAGCATGGTGGAAACACTCAACCTCCCTCTGCAGGAGACAGAGGAGAATGTGGAGGAAGCAGAAGTTTTGGATATGATGGTGCTAACCCTCACAAAACGTTTACTACCGCCTATGCATAAGACCTTGAAAAAGGCAGTATTACAAATATTTCAAACCCCTAATTCTATTCCAGGAGTTGACAAGAAAGCTGATAAGAAATATCAACTTGATAGGACAACAGGTGATTTTCTGTTCAGCCACCCTGACCCTGAAGGAGTTGTGCAGGCTGCTGCCTGCGACAAAGCCAGAATTCCCTTGGCTAGCCATCCTCCAGACAAGGATTCTCGGAAGATGGATGCAATGGGGAAAAAAGGGTATATGGCTGCCTCACTCATACTTAGGCCAATTATATGACTTATGCAGTGCAATACCAGAAGGCACTCTGGAATGCAGTGTTAGCCCTGGCTGACAGAGTGCCAGGTGAGGTGGCAGTGGACCTACAGAATACAGCAAGAGCTACTTTAGATGCCACAAAATACCAGTTCCACATGGCTGTGGACACTAATGATTCTGCAGCCAGTCTAATACAGGAGGCTGACTGCATCAGTTTAATCATAATGAGTGATCCATTTGAAGAAACAAGATTACTATGGTGAGCAGTTTTTTCTTCTGGTCCTCTGCCTCTCTGGTCTCCATTTCCCCCATCTTTCTTCTCATGTTTAGTCCCCTTGTTTGTTCTCTATTCCCCTCTATCACTCCGTTTTCCTTGCCTCTCCCCACACACTTTTTGTCTTGCTTGTTCCCTCATACCTCGTTTCTCCTTGCCATCCCTCCTCTGTCTCCTCATGTTTTCTGTTGGACATTACTTCTGTAGCCACCTCGTTCCTATGCCAGCACTTCCCGGTGTGGCGTCATCCTCCATCTTGGCTCAGCTCTCCATTCCTTCAGAGTACTGATATTGCAGGAGCAAGGCAAAATTTAAGAAACAAAATATGAGCCATGCCTAATACACCACTCTTGAGGGCTGTGTGTAGCCGACCCCCACTGCACCAAACTTTGCACATCTTTACTTTTCAGTTCCTTGGATTTTATGTCATAATCCCAGCCACTTCACAAACAGTTCAGCAATATTTTTTCACTGTTGCCATTGCCCGAGTAACAAAAAAAAGAAAGGAAAGGAAAAAAAGGAAGAAGGCCGTGCCTGTGACATTGATTTCTTTCATTTATAACTTCAGGATAACTCTCACTTACCATCTCCTGAAAGCAAATAAAAGCACTGAACATAGGAATGAGCTGCAGCAAGGTCAGACTGATGTGGCTTTAGGTCTCAGCTTATACTTCTGAGTGCAGTGACACGCTCACCTGTCTCAGAGAACAGCATCATGCATGTGACTCAAACTGATGCTAGATCAGGGTGACTGCCCACAGCTGGGGTGTAGGAATGGGTATCCAGTTAGAATAGTGCTTCTTGAACCGCACAGTATAAACCATGCAGTCAGGACTGCACAGCAAGGAATAGCGATGGGTAGAATAGCGTCTAGCAACTACTGTTACCCCTGTCGCTATTCATCCTATACAGGAGGTACAGAAGAAGGACACAAGTCGGGTTGCTGACCGAGCTGCTTCCGTGGTGGAGTGAGTTAAAGCAGCAATTCGACCAGTACAGATGGAGACCAGGGTTCTAATCCTGGTCTCCTCTTGACTATTTTAGATTTCTGTTGGGGACTTATATTTTTTCCGCCTACAAATTTCAGCTTTCCCCATGATCTGCCCCCTCGGGTAAAGGGATCTTTTAGTATGGGAGGTATGAGGAGGGCAGAGCCAGTCACATCGGGCGTGTGGGGGCTCTCAGATTTGTGCATATTGTAGAATAGTAGCGGTTGTCCTGCAGGTGTCCGACTGCTACCATTGGTGCTATATTGGGTGGCTGCACTCTTTCCTGCCACTGTGTTGAGGCGCTGTTAATACAGTGTTATTGTTACAACACTCTTCTGACCTAGTGCCATGGGAATGTGCAGGGTGGCTTCTTTTGCTTTACTGTTGTCCTTACTCCACATGGAGGAGGTTCTGCATCAGAGCTGTCGTGTCTAGAGGTGGTGTTGAGAAAGGTGTCAGAGGAGATGGAACCTGAAACAGTTTCATTAGAGGAGGTAGAGATGGGTGTGCGTGCGTTCATGCAAGTACAGTAGATGCCAAACAGAACCCTTACTCACACTAAAGTGTTTTTTGAATAGTGAAATTGTATGAACCCGTGTTGCTAAATCAAGTCGACAGCAACTTTTATGACAATGAAAACTGTTTTTCTTTCAGTGTTCCCTGTGACAGGGTTAAATAAGGCCCTGCCCCATTTGTTATGCAGAAAGAGTTTAAATGCAAAGGGTCTGTTCTTTCTGTTTCTTTTCTGTCTCGTCTGGTTGTGCAACCAAATTTTCTTGTGAGACCTAGGAACTGATCACTTGATGGTTTTGCAATTCTTTGCCTCTCGCTATCGCTCTGCCTTTCCTTGCTATTTCTGTCTTTTCTTCCCTTGCATATCTGCGGCTATAGAAATATATGCAAATCTTTATGTGGAAATGTCACTGATACTAGGATCCTTTGTTTAAAACTGTATATAGTTATACTGTTGAAATGATTGCAAAAGCTATTTGGAATTCAAGCGGTTAACCTGAGATGCAGTTTTGTAAGCCTTTGCAGAGCTGTGAACAAGAGGCCAGTTCTGGGACACTATGTTCTTTGCTGCACCTGCAAGAATGAAACTGACAAGAACATTCTGTAAACTTAGAAGAATATTCTGTGAGAAGCAAGTTCTCTTAACAAGTTCCCAGATAAAGACTTACAAAAGAGCAGCAATGCTTTTTGCTAGAGACAAGGAGAGTGAGAGACTGAGAGACTGAAACTTGGAATTAAGAGATACTCTCAGGAGAAGGACTTGGTTTTTTCTGTTTATATTGCCTTTGTAAATAGTTATACTAAATATTTGTTTTTTATTTTGCTGTTATTAAGAAAAATAAAACACTATTTGTGAATTTTGAAATTGCTCCTGGTTTTCCTATGCTTCCTGATCTGTGCTTTGATGACATTCCCTGTCCAGAGCTGCTATCTCATGAAGAGACCCATATTTTGAGGGAGTGTGAGTCCCTAAGTCCTAGACTGGAGCATGGGTGCCAAAATATTGGGGGAAAGTGGGGTGCTGACATTTAAAAGAGCACAGGGTAAAAAAAGATATTTTTTCAAGCAAGGGGACACTTTGAATGCTCATGGGCAAAAGCTGGGGGGAAGGAAGCAATACCCCTGTGCCCATAAGTTTAGGCACCTATGGACTGGAGTGATGAAATGTCTATAAAACCCGAACCCCTGTCCTTTGCCATACTGATCTTCCTTGTCAGTCTTCACCATTCATTACTGTTGGGTGTAAGCTGGATGCGCGCACCACCATGGGAATTTTTTCTGGAGGAGGAGTTAGGCGCTGATGGTGCTGCCCATGTGGCGGCGCACTGCTGCACGCAGCGATCTTGGGGTTGGCGTTAGGCACCATAGACTCCTTCTCCATCCCAGTTCTGTTTCTCCCGCCGTTGAGGTCGCACCTACTGCGTGAATAAGCTGATTTAAGTCTGCATCATAGGCTTTTCGCTATTCGATCGCCTCTTCAGTTTCTTCTTCTTGGTACTGAACTGCCCAATGCAATTGGTAGTCTAGTAGGCCCATTCTTTTATTTCTTCCGATGGTGCGGGCTCTTTTGCCAAAGTTTGGTTGTTGTTTTGCATCATATCTGGTTTGGGGGCAAGAGAAAATCCAAAGCGGGCCGTGCCCACATCGTCAGTGCCACTGTGGCGGGATTTTTCTGTTTCAGACCGGCATGATGTTTGCTCGATGCCTGGGACCCAATCATGATATGGATCATTACGATGCCTGCTTCTCCATGGACCACCGTGTTCTTGAAGTGCATGCGTTTAAAGTCGGCAGGGGCTCTGCTGACTTTCAGAGGACAGCGTCGCTTGTGGGTCGCCAAGGCCAGGACACTTGACCCTTCCTCCTGGTCCCCTCCCAGGTCTATACGACCCGGTGAGGAGGTGGCCTCCTACAGTTCTAGCCTTGTCAAGGAGGAGGCCTCTTTTGCGGTGTCAGAGGAGCAGTGCAGTTCCCTGCAGAGTCATGCTGATGGCATCACCCTGGCAGTCACCTCCACGGAGGTGCAGGCTCCCCCAGTGCTGGGCCTGGCACTGGTGGACCCGCAGCACTGCCTGCCAGCACCGACCGGATCCCAGCACCATTCACGGCATCGGCGATCAGAGCGGTGCCGCAAGCAGTGCCATGTCCCGCTGTGACACTGCGTGCAGTGCTGCTACCAGGGTCCCTCCTGGGGTCATTAGTCTGGAGGTCTGTCTAGTCACTTCTTCTTTGGAGGAGGACAACTCGCAGGCTGATCCAGACTGGCACCCCGACTCCTCGGAGTTGGTGAGCCCCTTGGGATGCGGTACCAGGTAGCCCAGCATCCCTATCCTGGAGTCCCCAGAGTCTGTAGTTCCGGCGGATTCCACAGCTGAGGCCAGCCAGTGTGGCTCTGTTGGGGACAGCAGCCTAGGGACTTAGGGTGGGGTGTCCTGTTCTGGAGTGGCCATGGCAGCTGCCACTCCTCGTGCTTCCCTGGCCCCCCTGATGGGGACTGGGACCCCCTCCTCTGCAGTCTCCCTTGGGGGACCTCTTGCATTGGGGCCCAACTTTGCTGGGGTTGAGGAAGAGGCGACCTCTGAGTCCAACTGGTTGAGGGGCCATGGTGAAGCACAGGTCCACCCTCTACTGCCCTGTGGGGAGTGGGAGGAGTCAGTGCTGAACCTCGCCTTTCCTTTAAGGTCTTGGGCGTCCTTAGTTGGCAGTGTGGAGGTTGCCTTCTTGACCCAAGCAACCCCAGTCACATCACAGGGAGATTCTCCCTCAGGTCTCTTCCATAGTTTGCCATCTCAGACACAGCCTTCGCAGCCTGGTTTGACCCCAGGATCCCCCCATTCAGGCAGGACCAGTCTCTGGATCTCAGAGCCCTGACAGAGGCTGGGCACTATCGGTTCGTTGCCCATCTCCATCCTGTGCAGACACCTCCTCGTTTCCCAGGCCATATGGATCCTACAAGGCACTTAACCTGGGAGATGTTCAGAGCCACCACGGCGGCCTTTCCCACTTATGTCGGGGCCATGGACAAACAGGTTTTTCACCTGTCTCCCCCACTACAGGAGGACTCTGAACATTCAAGCTCCTCTTCCTCCTCATCTCCCTCCTCCAAGGGAGAGGAACCTTCCATCCACCTGTCCTCTGACGCTGATTGCATGGAGTATCAGTGGTTCCTTTTGGGCTGGTCCAGGAGCTTCACATTTCTCACATGCTGAGAAGCAGTACTGAGTAGGAGATGTACTCATACCTGAGCGAATTCAGTGCTCACCTACTGGTGGTGCCCTCCTGGTCCATCCCTTTCCAGGAAGCATCCATCCACACCTGGCAGACTCTGCCCATCCATTTCCCAGCCCCAGCAGACTGCAGGAGACAGTATTGCACCCCTCAAGAGTCTCTAGGTTCCTGCCTCACCCACCTTCAAGGCTGATGTCCCTGGACACTCCTTCCAGGCTTCAGTGCCTGGCAACGACTGACCCGGATCCGGTTTCCACAGAATTCAACTGGTGGTGGTGAAGAGTTTTCTCTTCAGCCCATGTGCTAATAATGTATAGGTTCTCATCAAGCTCACCACGCACAAGTCGTGGCATCCTTGCCTGATCTGAGCAATCTAGACAGGCCATCGCCCTCCCTGCTCAAGATCTGAAGCTTGCAAGGCACCAAGCAAGGGCATTTATGACACCAATGAGGTGGCATCCAGACTTCGCGGACAGTGATCTGTATTATGTGGATGGCATGGCTTCGTCTAGCAAGGTTGTCACCCATTGCCCCATGTAGTTGATCTCCTCCGCTTTCGGTGGAACCGACTCTTTCCCATGGGGCAGGAGGACCTCACAGGGGTGCCTCCATCCTCCAGGCCACAGGGGCACCTCTTCATTCTGAACAGCCTTAGATCTTGTTGGTCTAATATGGCTTTAGGGTCTCCACCTCCTCGCCTCACCAGCAGGAGGTTGAGGGATTTGTTCCCTCAGGACTGTGCCAGGTCCCCTCCGGGAAGCTTGGTACTCACCCAACAGTAGTGAATGGTGAAGACTGACAAGGGAAGATATGAAAATTACATACCTACTGTAATTCTTGATCTTCTCTTGTACCTTCACCATTCATTACTGAATCCCACCCTCCATCCCCTCATGGGCCTCAGTGCTTGGGTGTCGCCTCCACCCTGCTCGCCTTTCCCCTCCTAGAGGCCAGTTTGGGGCTGAGTCCCCCTGGTACATCAGAGCTCTCTGTTTCCTTCTCTAACAAGTCTGAGCACTCAGTCTGGAGAGCGGCAAGTAGGGGTCTTCGCTGTAACCTCTAAGGGAACTCCTTCAGATTCTCCTCACAGTTCACTAGGGTGTCCTCCTCTTGGGGCTTGGATAATCCTCTGGTTAATGTCACTCCAGTTGTCATTTATATCAGTGCAGTCCTAGGAGAGTCCATGGGATTTTCCTCCTTTTCTGTTTCTTATGGTACAGATGTCCCATGGTTCTCTTCTTCTGAAGAGGGGACAACGCCAGTACTCCTGTGGGAAAAATTCTACCAGATTTCTTCCCTTACACCCAAGTCGGGACTCACTCCCCTTCTGAGCAGGATTGATCGCCCTCCAAGAGACAGTCTGTGAGACCTAGGCTCTAGGATTTTCATAACAATTGCAGGTAATGGTGGGAGGAGAGATCTGCCTCTGCCATGACTGACAAGACCATTAATTCTCTTCAGACCTTGGATCTATAACCTCTGTGACTAGCGGGATCCTTGCTCCTTTGTCTTCATCCCGTAGAGGTTTGAAACTCTCAGGCCAGTGGTCTTCCATTTTAACATGGTGGAGAGCCCTCCTCCCTACCCCCTTTATCCTTTACTTCCACCTCTTCTGTCTTTCTTCTGTCTATCCTTTGCCTTCTCCTTCTCCTGAGACTACCCAAGTTGAGGCTTCATGGTCACTTAGGGTGGGGTTCTCTCTTTTCTGTCCTCTAATCGACTTATACCTTTTTCAGTTTATATGCTTTCCTTTGTCTATCCTCGGCTCTCTTGCCTCATTCTCTTTGTCTGAAATTGTTTCTCCTCTCCGACTCAAAGAACTGGGATGGAGGAGGACTCTGATGCGAATGGTGAACCCATGCACACGCAGTGCGATCAGCCACATGGGCGGTGCCGTTGGTGCTCAACTCCTCCGCCCCAAAAAAACTCCCGTGGTGGGTGCGCACCTCCAGCTTACACCCAACAGTAATGAATGGTGAAGATACAAGAGAAGATCCAGAATTATGGTAGGTACGTAATTTTGATTTCTTGATGGTTCCTTATTTTCATGATTTATGTTATCTTGGAAATGTTTAAGGTGGACTTTGTAGATTTAAAGAAGGATGAAGCAGAACTATCATCCCTAGGTGATGGAGCTCTCCTACTTTATTATTACAGTAAGATGTCAGAGGAGCAGGAGCTGCCATACAGCATTTTAAGTCATGTATATGTAACCCTAGATGGCGCTATTCCAGGGGCTACTACCCTGCCTGATTTGCCACTAACAGGTTGAGGGGCCTGGATCTGATGGCGGGTGCCTCACCCAGAGGTCAGGGTTTGTAATAGTTAAACTAACTTGGTCACAGCCCTCTGGGACACTGCAACCCCTTTCTTCCACTAGTGGCCCCACAGTATATCAGAATTACCTTCACAGTATACACTTACCCCAGGACTGGTTCAGGCACTGGGACCCCTGTAAAATAAGAAGATACAGTGCAACAATCACAGTACAATACTTTAACATAGACAAATACCTCAGGCAGTATAACTTTGCTGAAACAAGCAGCTCTGATTTATTTAGGGGATATAACAAGGACAGGGAAATCAGGTTAATTAGCTTATCACTTTACTCATCTACCTATGGCTCTGTGCACAGCCTATCCCTACCAGTTACTGTCCTGGGTACCCAAGCCCTAGTGGCTAGTCCAAACCATGGCAGCTGGTAGAGGCCCTTTCACAGAGAAAAGAAAAATTAGTTAAACAGTCAGCAGTACAGTAATTCCATTTGGATTCAGTGTGGCAATTCAACAGGGAAGCGACCCTGAATTAGTACTCACGACCTCCAAACAAGATAGGGTCCTTCAACGTCAGCAGGGCTGCTCTTGAGCTCCATGAGACTCCTCACACATTTATATGGCAAACTGCAACAGGCAAAAGTCCTTTAATGGCAGCAGGATTCACTTGAGCTACACAAGCCTCCTCACACATTTATATGGTAAACAGTAACAGGCAAAAGTCCTTTAATAGCAGCAGGATTCACTTGAGCTACACAAGCCTCCTCACACATTTATATAGTAAACATTAACAGGCAAAGTCCTCTAATGGCAGCAGGATTCACTTGAGCTACACAAGTCTCCTCACACATTTATATGGTAAAAGAAAGTACTATACCAGGCAGGCTGCTTCTCTATCCGATCGTAATTACTGCACAATACCCAGGAGAACACACAGCAGATTCAGTTCCTGACAGACCAAAGCGCAATTCAGCAATTTCTCCAGTCTTCTACAGGGTGAGCCTGGTTTCTACTCTTCAGATATCCTTTGATTCTCTTCACAGGATGGATTCAGTCCTAACAAGCAGCTACACAAGCTGCAGACTGGAACAGGGCCTTTACAGCGTTTCCCGACTAAAACTGCACACCGAAAAAGCACAGGGCTCCTTCCTCTTCACTGCCAGAGCTCAAGTGAAACTCCAGCAGACAAACCGGGCACTTCCTTTGAGTTCCTCCCAGTTCTTGGCTGGATTGACTATCACTCACAATAGACTGCACCTGTTGGTCCAAAAGGCACCAAAGTCCAAACTACATCTCCCAGAGTCACTGCCCATACAATCCTCTTGTGGCTGGCTCAGATTACGAGTCCAAGTTCTGATTCGTCAAGGCACCATGTTAGATCTACCTTAACCCACACTGATTGGTCCAGTTCAGCAGTTCAAAACTAGAATGGGGAACTAGGCAAACACAGTTCTGACTGCAAAGAAAGCAGGTTAGAGAAACTGTATTTTCGTTATTACTCTAAATGATTTCTGGCAAACAGTTACATCTTTCAGATAGGTTCCTTTGCACTCCTAGTGACTGCAAAAATGGAGTGAATTGGCAGCAGCTCGAGTGGTACTCAAGCAGAGAAACACACAGTCCCCCATACAAACTAATTATGTCTGCAAGCAGACAGCTCTTAAAGAACAGTAAGAGCTCTAAAAACACTCACAGATAAATGGCTTAAATGCCAAACACCACTCAGGCTTGGAGCATTCAAGCAAGCTCCTGGAAGTCTTTTGGGAACCCCCACTTGCAGGGGGGTTACACAAGCTTTGTCAGTGGAGCCTGATTTTATCTCCTTTCATAGAGATAAGGTGGTCCTCAGGACTAACAGGAAGTTCTTGCCTAAGGTGGTTTCAGATTTCCACCTTAATCAATCTATGTCTCTTCCAGTGTACTTCACTGACCATTCCTCCTCTGGCGATAGGAGGGTGCACAGTTTAGATGTGAAAAGAGCCCTTAGTTACTACATAGAGCGTACCAAAGGGTCACTGGTTTGACTCCCTCAACTGTTCTCACTTATGGTGAGGTTGATAAAGGAAACCTGCCACTAAAGATCCATTGCCAGGTGGATTGTCTCTTGTATCCAATTTTGCTATGGAAAACTGGGTAAGGTTCCTCCCTCAGGCCTGAGGGCTCACTCTACCAGAAGTACAGCTGCTTCCCTGGCTGCTGCCAGGGACATCCCTATTCTAGAGATATGTCAAGCAGATACCTGGAAAACAGTTCACACTTTTCAAACAACATGAAGTCTTGCTATATTATGACATATGCAGTATAACCCCAGGTTAGAACTGCTCCGGAGGTGAAAGAGTTAAATTTCCATGCAGAACATGGAATCTAGAGTGCGAGCTCGGTTGAACACTCTGTCTGTTGAAGCTCAAACTTAAACTGTCAGATTCTTTACTCCGCCTCACTGAACAGTCGCTCGGAGATTCCTCCTGCTGCTCGGTTCGTTTGTCGGTTTTAAAGTTTAATTCAGTTTATTTTACCAAAATTTAACACGCTAATCGTCGGTTCAAGCTCTGTCTGTGATATTGTAAGTAATAGATAGGCTTATTTATTATTTTTTCTTCTGTGTGGAACTTGTAAACGTCTTTTTCAGTTTGGTTTGAACCGATCAGATGGGTTTTAAAATTACCTTCTAGTCCTTTAGAGTGTGGTTCCGGTTCTTATCGGTTCTAAAAAAAACAGATTTAATACGTTTTTTCCATGACCCGTGACACGGTTGGGAACTGATAGAGTCTTGCTTGGTGGATTGCCATTAACGGGCAAGTTTTGGTTAGGCTGGCACTATGTCTGAGAAACCCAAAAGAAAACCGGACCCACTGGGTTTCAGCACTGTGGCCTCTGTGGGGAAGCCTTTGCTAAGGCTGACCACACACCATTATGTAATATTGTCTGGGGTTTGACCACCTCAATGCAGACTGCCAGATTTGTAAGAATTTTCCTGCTGCCACCGTGGAAAAAAGTGGGTAGGCTCAGGAAAGGGAGGCCAAAAGTCCGCTGACCCGGATGGCCAGCCCGGTTCGGTTCCAACCGAACCTGAGGGAGTGCCCTCTGACCAGGGCGATACTTCCTCGGGCAAACAAAGAGCCAGCTCTAAGGAGCCGGTTCCAACTAAAAGGACTAGAAGGTCAGCTAGTTTGGGGCCAAAAGTTCTTTCTCCAACCGCTAAGGAAATAGCCAAAGCTATTCAAATTGTCCAGTCTCTTTCCCCAGTTCCGTCCGGACCGACACCATTATGGAAGCGCCCGGTTCGGTCGGTTCCCGGTTCAAGTTATGATTTTGAGGATTTTTATGAACCGGGGGAAGGGGAGGAGGGGTATGAGGAGAGTGAGTCTGACTTTGAAAGTCTGGATGTGCCCATTGAACCGGACATCTCTCCAGACAGACCCTCAGGTGTCCCTCCCAGGCTATCTGAGTCCCTTCTCATTTTTGTTTTACAAGAAAGTTGCTGAGACTCTGCAACTCCCTGTTGAGGAAGCTGTTGATGATCAAGAAGAGCCTGATTTTGTGGAAATGATGGATATTCCAGAGTCTAGGAGACTGTCTATTCCCTTGCATAAATCTTTTGAGAAACAGACAGTAAACATTCTGAAAACTCCTCATTCTATCGTCCCTGTGGATAAAAGGATGGACAAGAGGTATGCTTTATCAGGCTCTGATATGGAGTTCCTATCCCAGCAGTGCAGCCATGTGGGGGTAGTGCAGGCTGCAGCCTGTGACAAGGCTAATATTCCTCTAGCCTCTCGCCCTCCTGAAAAGGATTCCAGGAGGATGGATGCCATGGCAAAAAAGCAGTACATGGCAGCATCTTTGGGACTCAGACAGGCAAATTATATGGCTTACGCAGCTAGATACCAGAAATCCAGGTGGGATACTGTCCTGGCCCTAGCAAAACAGGCCCTGACCAGCTTGCCGGGGAGCTGGAGCAGGTGGCTGCGGATGGTATTGAGGCATCCAAGGTGCAATTTCATGCTGCAGTAGACTCTAATGATATTTCATCAAGAGTCATGGCTACATCTGTGTCTCTTCGCAGAATGGCCTGGCTCAGATGTACTGCCCTGTCACAGGATACCCAGTCTAAGGCTATGGATTTTCCTGTTCTGGGAAATTCTCTGTTTGGGGAGCAGACAGAGAGTTATACAAAGAAAATGGATGAGTATAGGACCACCTATAGGGTGCACAGGCCAAAGAAAGGCAAGTCACTCCTCAAAGGCAGCATATCAGGGGCAGGGGCAGGCCTTTTCATGAGCCGTTTTACCAAGCCAGACCTCCTCTTCTGCTTATGCCCAGAGGGGTTCTTTAGAGGAAGGGGCAGAAGGGTTCTAGTAAGCCTGCTTCTACCCTCAACCCAAAGCCCTGCAAAACAGGCTCCCTGATGGGTAGCCAGGGCCGATTCTCCACTACCTGTAGGGGCAGGCTGGCTTACTTTGTCCAGGACTGGAAGTCTTTAACTTCAGACAAGTGGGTCCTGGAAGTAGTAAGCCAGGGACTGGTTCTCAGCTTCAAAAATTCCCAAGATGAGAGCCAGGTCTTTCCACCTGCAAACCCTTCAGAGGCACTTGCCCTGGAAGCAGAAGTTTCTTCCTCCTGGCTCTCAGAACCGTGGAAAGGGTTCCACCCATACACCAGGGCAAAGGGTTGTACTCCAGGTACTTCCTTACTCCAAAAAAGACAGGAGAATGGCGGCCCATCCTGGATCTCAGGTATCTAAACAAGCAACTTTTAAAACCAAAGTTCAAAATGGTGATCCTGGGGATTATTTTACCCTCTCTAAGGCCAGGCGACTGGCTAGCCTCCCTGGACCTCAAGGATGCCTACTTCCATGTTCTCATCAGAAGCTCCCACTGAAAATACCTCAGATTCGAGCTGCCCTCAGGCCATTACCAGTTCAGAGCAATGCCCTTCGGCCTCACCTCGGCCCCAAGGAGTGTTCACAAAATGCCTGGCAGTAGCAGTTGCTCATTTAAGAAGGCAAAGATTGCCATCTTTCCTTATCTGGACGACTGCTCATTGTAGGCCAGTCTCCAGAAGCAGAATCAAATTACATTTACAAGTAACCCAGCAACTGCTTACATCTCTAGGTTTCCTTCTCAATCTTCCAAAGTCAGTTCTAGAGCCTGTCCAGCTTCTCACCTTCATAGGCGCAGAACTGAACACAAAAGTAGCCAGAGCCTTCCTTCCTCTGGAAAGAGCAAGGACCCTGGTGTCTCTGGCCTCCTCTTTCACCCTGAAGGTCTCTTGACCAGCAAGGCATTTTCTACAGCTCCTGGGGCACATGGCTGCTCCTACAGCAGTTGTGCAGGGAGCAAGGTTTCAGATGAAGGACATTCAGTTCCATTTGAGAGCTTTTTGGTCTCAAAGGACAGATCCCCTAACCAAATTGATTCCAGTGACTCGAACCCTGATCCAGGCCCTTCAGTGGTGGCAGGATCAGAACAATCTGAGACAGGGGGCTCCCTTCACTCCCTAGTCTCATTCCTTGACCCTTACTACAGATGCATCCCTCTTGGGGTAGGGAGCTCACATGGGCGACCTTTCCACCCAAGGGCTGTGGTCCCCTCAGGAATCCCTGCTCCACATCAATTTGCTGGAACTCAGAGCAGTTTTTCTAGCACTCCAGGTTTTTTCCACATCTGTCCAGAACAAGGTGGTTCAGGTCAGAACAGACAATACCACTACAATGTGGTACATCAACAAGCAAGGGGGCACTCGGTCTACGGCCTTGTGCACCGAAGCAATGAAGTTGTGGTCTCTGGCTTATTCTCTGAACGCCTCCCTTACGGCAGTTCACCTCCCAGGCAAGGACAATGTCCTAGCGGATGCTCTCAGCAGGATTTCCCAGGGCCATCACGAATGGGCACTGGATCCCCTAGTACTGGAGGTAGTATTTGCCAGATGGGGCACCCCGAAAATAGATCTCTTTGCAGCCCCAGACAATCACCAACTTCCCCTTTTTTGCTGCAGGCCCCCAGTGTTGGGCTCAGTCCCTCTGGATGCCTTCCTCCTCAGTTGAGAAGGGAAGTTTCTCTATGCTTTTCCCCCCCTTCCCCCTTCTTTTCAAAGTGGTCGTCTGAATCAGATCTCAACCCTGCAAGATGATCCTGATTGCTCCAGATTGGGCCAGGCAGCCCTGGTAACCACTCCTCATGTCCTTAACAGTCCACTCTCCCCTATGTCTTCCCAGGAATCACAACCTGTTAACCTGTGCCCAGGGGAGAGTTTGGTATCCGAACCTCAAATCTCTCAATCTCAAAGCTTGGCTGTTGAAGAGTTAGAGTTTGCTGACCTACACCTGTCTCAAGGTGTATTGGATAATTTGAAGGCCTCTAGGAAGCCTTCCACCAGGGCTACCTATAATTCAAAATGGAAGAGATTTCCATATGGTGTGCTGGAAAGCATATTTCCCCAGAATCTGCTGGCGTGCCCACAATCCAGGATTATTTGGTGCATTTGAATTCCTTGGGGCTGAGACCACCTAAAAACCTGCAGAAGGTCGCTTCTTAGCAGCAGTAGCCCTCTTCGTCTCATCTTGTCAGCAGGTAAGCCTCTTCTTTCCAAACAACATGAAGTCTTGCTATATTATGACTTCTTGCAGTTAGCCACAGCACTTGAACTGCCCCGGAGAAATGGTTAAAACCATTCCAAAATAGAATTTTGACTAAGAGCAGCTCTATCTGTGTCATTTCAAACTTGAACTGTCAGATTCTTTACTCCGCCTCAGTGAACAGTCGCTCGAATTTCTCCTTCTGCTCAGTTCATTTCTCGGTTTAAAAGTGTTTTCTCGGTTGGATTTAACGAGAATAGTTTATTTAACGCAAAACCGTTCGGTTCAAGCTCTATCTGTGGTAACCGTAAGTAAATGAAGGTTTTGTCTGTGTGGAACTTGTAAGTTATCGGTTCGGTTTTGAACCGATCGGTGGGTTTAAAACTCATTTAAAACTAAAAGTTACTATTTTAGAGTGCGGTTCCCGGTTCTTATCGGTTCTAAAAAAAACGGATTTATTACGTTTTTTTCCAATACCCGTGACACGGTTAGGAACCGATAAGGGTGTCTTGCCTGGCATTGCCGTTAAAAGGGCAAGTTTTTGGTTAGGCTGGCATTATGTCTGAGAAACCCAAAAGAAAAACCGGGCCCACTGGGTTTCAACACTGTGATGTTTGTGGGGAAGTCTTTGCCAAGGCTGACCCACACCCATGTTTATTGTCTGAGGTTTGACCACCTCCAGTCAGACTGCCAGGTATGTAGAATTTCCCTGCAGCCACCCTGGAAAAAAGATTGGGCAGGCTCAGGGGCGAGAGGCCAAAAGTCCGCTGACCCGGATGGCCAGCCGGTTCGGTGCCAAGCGAACCAGAGGGAAGTGCCCTCTGACCAGGGCCAGACTTCCTCGGCAAAGAAAAGCTGGTTCTGAGGAACCAATTCCAGTAAAGAAAACAAGAAAATCAGCAGGTCTGGAGTCCAAAATTCCTTCTCCAACTGCTGCAGAGATAGCAAAAGCCATACAAATTGTCCAGTCACTGTCTCAGGGTCTCATCTCGAACCACCACTATCTGGTAAAAGGTCGGTTCGTCCGTCCCAGTGGTTCAGGATTATGATATTGAGGAATTTTATGAACCAGAGGAGGTGGAGGATTATGAACAGTATGAATGTGGCTGGGAAGGTCTGGGTGTGCCCATTGAACCGACATCTCCCCAGACAGACCTTTAGAATCTCCCCTATGCTGTCTGAGTCCCCATCTCATTTTATGTTTTATAAAAAGTTGCTGAAACCCTCCAGCTTCCTTTAGAAGAGGCTGTGGATGAGCAAGAGGAGCCTGATTTTGTAGAAATGATGGATATTCAGAGTCTGGAGATTGTCTATTCCTTTACATAAGTCTTTTAGGAAACAAATATCTCAATCCCCTAGATGGCGCTATCCCAGGGGCTACTACCCCTGCCTGATTTGCCACTAACAGGTTGAGGGGCCTGGATCCAATGGCGGGTGCCTCCACCCAGAGGTCAGGGTTTGCAATAGTTAAACTAACTTGGTCACAGCCCTCTGGGACACTGCAACCCCCCTTTCTTCCCACTAGTGGCCCACAGTATATCAAATTACCTTCACAGTATACACTTACCCCCAGGTCTGGTTCGGCACTGGGACCTCCTGTGAAATGAGATACAGTGCAACAATCACAGTACAGTACTTTAACATAGACAAATACCTCAGGCAGTATAACTTTGCTGAAACAAGCAGCTCTGATTTATTTGGGGGATATAACAAGGACGAGGAAATCAGGTTGGTTAGCTTATCACTCTAATAATCTACCTATGGCTCTGTGCACGAGCCTATCCCTATCAGTTACTGTCCCTGGTACCCAAGCCCTAGTGGCTAGTCAAACCAGTGGCAGCTGGTAGGGGCCCTTTCACACAGAGAAAGGAGAATTAAACAGTCAGCAGTACAGTAATTCCATTTGGATTTAATGTGGCAATTCAACGGGAGCGACCCTGAATTAGTACTCACGACCTCCAAATAAGATAGGGTCCTTCAATGTCAGCAGGGCTACTCTTGAGGTACACAAACCTCTTCACACATCCATATAAAAGAAAGCACTATACCAGGCAGGCTGCATCTGTATCCCGATCGCAGTACTGCACAATACCCAGGAGACACACAGCAGATTCAGTTCCTGACAGACCGAGTGCAATTTTCAGCAATTTCTCCAGTCTTCTACAGGGTGAGCCTGGTTTCTACTCTTCAGAGATCCTTTGATTCTTTTCACGGGACAGTTCAGTCCTAACAAGCTGTTACAAGCTGCAGACCGGAACTCTGGGCCTTACACACGTTTTTGACTAAAACTGCACACTGAAAAGCACAGGGCTCCTTCCTTCTTCACTGCAAAGCTCAACTGAAACTCCAACCGACAAAACTAGGCACTTCCTTTGAGTTCCTCCCAGTTCTTGACTGGATTGGCTGTCACTCACAATAGACTGCTGCTGTTGGTCCAAAAAGGTGCTGAAGTCTAAACTACATCTCCCAGAGTCACTGTCCATACAATCCTCTTGTGGCTGGCTCAGATTATGAGTCCAAGTTCTGATTCGTCCAAGGCACCATTTTAGAGCTAGCTTACCCCACACTGATTGGTCCAGTTCAGCAGTTCAAAACCAGAATGGGGAACTAGACAGACACAGTTCTGACTGCAAAGCAAGGTTAGACAAACTGTAATTTCATTATTACTCTAAATAATTTCTGGCAAACAGTTACATCTTTCAGATAGGTTCCCTTTGCACTCCTAGTGACTGCAAAAATGAAGTGAATTGGCAGCAGCAGTGGTACTCTCAAAGAAACACACAGTCCCCATACAAACTAATTATAACTGCAAGCAGACAGCTCTTAAAGAGACAGTACCAGAGGTTCTAAAACACTCACTGATAAATGGCTTAAACGCCAAACACCATTCAGGCTTGGAGCATTCAAGCAAGCTCCTGGAAGTCTTTGGGAACCCCCATTTGCAGGGGGTTACACCCTTCTGGCCTGGGAAAACTTGGCGTCCGCGTCAAGCAAGTACCCATAAGTTTCAACTGCAACCATATACATTTGCATTAGGCTCACACTGTAATCATCAGTCAATACATCATTTACCAAGAACCATTTCTGAAACATTGCAGTCGTCCTCTTTACACAGTATAACACACACATTGTACCATAACTCAAGTTATTACCTCTTGTACATGAAACCTGAAGAGAGGGCCCTTCCCATCAGTTACCTTGGGCTGGACGGGGAAAGGCACACTATTAGAGGAAACACAAGTAACTTGAGTTAGCACTGATGCTCAGTTTGGGCAATGAGCTCGGGGACACATACACTCCTTTATGGACAACATTGAGAGAAGTCCACAGGCCTCCCAAGGGAATCATAACTGAGGTGCACCACAGGCTTTACAGCCTCGACCAGTCTTTCTAGGGGGAACTGTTATAGTTCACTGCACTCTGAGCCTCATTTTCAGCATTGTCCCTACACTTGTCAGGGAGTCTCCATGGGGGTAGAGAGGCTAGAACTTGGGGCACTTTCAGCTCCAGGAGTTACAGTTTCTGAGTCCACAACATTTGGCTCGCGCATGGAGCTTTCGGACACCGGCAGTGGACTGTCAGGGCACTCAAAATACTCTTCTTGTTCGATGTATCACCAGTCTGCCCCAATCTATCATTTTCCTCCTAAAGCTCAAACAGTTCAACCATACACAATGATTCCATTTCATCTGATCTGATGCTTTGCACTTCACTTTCTGGGAGCATTGGCTCCAGGGATGAAGCTAGGGGCTTAGACAGTCCAGAAGGCCCAGCTTCATCTCCAGTATTGACTAGAGGATTGCCCAAACAATTGACTCAGTTAAATGAAGGATAGTATTCAAAGTCACTCTCACTTTCTTCCGATATGGACCCACAGTCATGCTCAACTGGGACTTGTGGAGGGAACACTTTAACTTTGCTTCTGTAGGTGCAGACTTTCTTGATCTTTTCTTAGCAGCAGCTCTAGTCACTGGTCCAGAGGGGCATCTTCTAGGGGCTCAGACTCAATTAAGATTTGTCAATGGGCAGTAAATGAGATTTCTATGCATTGTTTTACATCTTTTGAATTATTCTCAGGCCTTACTTTGTACACTGGCAGATCATCTAGTTTGCCACTACAATGTGAGGAGATGGTGCCATCTGTCAAACAATCTTGTGCTTGCCATGCAGTCCCAGATTTCTTAGCAATACCCGATCTCCCTCCTAAGGTCCTGTTCTTTCACCTTTTATCATACCTTTCTTTGTTGGCCAGATTTCTTTTGGCAGCCATGGTTTAGACAGTTGAATGCATGAGTTAGCTGGGCCTTTAACTTTTGCACATACTGTAAATAGTTGTCAAGCTTGAACCCCATCAGGAGAGACCCCAAAACACACATCTACTGGTAGTCGGCTTCTCTTCCAAACATCAAGCAGTAGGGGAGAATCCAGTGGCATCACTTTTGGTGCAGTTATAAGCATGTACCAGGGTGCTAATTTGTTAGCTCCATCTAGGCTTGTCCTTTGGGTGCAGAGTACCTAGCATATCTAGCAAAGTGCAGTTGAAGCGTTCAGGCTGTAGGTCCCCTAGGGGTAGTAAGGAGTAGTTCTGGACTTTGCTCCCCCCACAGAAAGCATCTCTTTAATCAGACGACTCTAAAGTCTCTCCTTGATCAGAATGGATTCTTTGTAGGGAGCCCATAGTGAACAAAAGTTTTCTACAAGTACTTTGGCCACAGTGGATGCTTTCTGGTCTTTGGTGGGAAAGCTTGGGCATATCTGAGTGAATGGTCAGTGACCACCAGCACATTACTGATATTTCTTTGATCTGACTCCAAACTCAGAAAATCAATACAGACCAGCTCCATGGGTGCACTGGTGGTGATGTTAACAAGGGGCAGCCCTCTGAGATAAAGCTTTCCTCTATAGCTTAGCGACTACAAGTTAGAATGATGTTGCTCCACATCAGCCCCATCTTAGGCCAATAGAATCTGGATCTCACCAAGTCAAGTGTTCTGTCTATACCAAGGTGCCCCATGTGGTTGTGCAAGGACCTCAGTACTGGTCTCGAAAGGCAGTGGGCAGCACTAGTTGTTGTTTGTCTACTTGTCCCCTCTGTCTACTGTTTCTCTGTCCATAACAGTTTATTGATCAATTTCAACTTAGGACCTTCTTTTATAACAGTGCAGTTCTCAAATCAGTGGGCGTAATTTGGACACATCTTTTCCTGCATAGGGGCTTCTAAAAGCTGCTTGATCATGGGATCAGCGGGATTGAGCCCGGTCGAATACTGTCATTGTCCAGCTGAGGCAGTGCACCAATGTCTAACATGCAGAAAAGTGGCACATAGCAGCAGTATACAATTCTCAGAGCTCCCAAGCAATCCACCATGCAGTCCCTGCGTCTGTGGACATTTGTTCCTCCTATCAAACTTCCGGCAGAGTGCCGAATGTCAGGTTCTGATAATCGGACCCAATCATTCTGGGGAACAGGCCTCCGGGAGAGAAATCAGCATCTATGTGGTTCAGACCTGCAAGGTATTAGAGAGCATAGTCATATGTAGATAATGCGAGAAAGCCACCTATGGCCAGTGGCATCCAACTTAGCTGAGGATCTGCCATAGGTCAAAGGATTATTGTCAGTTTTTACTAGTATTTTAGCCCCATACAAGTACTCATGGAATTGGTCAACAGCCCACTTCAAAGCTAGGAACTCTAACTTATGTACAGGATAGTTCTTTTTGGATGGGGTCAGGCTTCTACTGGCAAAGGCCACTGGTCTCAGGCCATTCTCGTGCTCTTGGTACAACACAGCCCCCAACCCTTGCAAGCTAGCATCAGTGTGCAGGATGTAAGGTTTCTCTTGATCGGCATAGGCCAGCACTGGAGCATGGGTAAGTTGATATATGATCTCATGAAAAGCAGTCTCACAATCAGGAGTCCAGCGGGCCCCAAATACTTCACTCGGATGAAAATACACTCTTAATCTCACAAGGGGGATCAAGGAGGTGGCAGAGAACTACAGGCCTGTCAGCCTGACATCATGGAGGGCAAGGTGATGGAGGGCATTGTCAAGGAGAGGCTGGGGGACCTGAAAAGTCAGGGTGCCTGGACGATAGACAGCATGGATTCGTTTTGGGAAATCGTGGTCAGACAAACCTGTGGAGTTCTATGACTGGGTGATTTGTGCCTTGGACCTTGGTAGACCAGTGGACGCCCTCTTTCTAGACTTCAGCAAGGCATTTGACTCTGTTCCTCACATGGGCCTGTTGGATAAGCTGGGAGAAATGGGTGGAACCAGATGATCAGATGGATAGGCAATTGGCTCTTATGACCGACCCAGAGGGTCAGAAGTTGGCGGATAGTCTCATCCCCAAAGAGGGTCATTAGTGGGGTCCCACAGGGATCAGTCCTTGGTCCCCTCCTGTTCAACGCCTACGTATCTGACATAAGGACAGGAAGAAAAAATTACTCACCTTAGTAATGTTGTTTCTTCTAATGGAGTCTTGCTATATTATAGACATTAGCAGTTTGAGCCAGCTCTAGAACTGCCCCGGAGTGAAATGGTTAAGACCATTCCAAAACAGAATTTTGGCACGAGAGCAGCTCTATCTGTGTCATTTCAAACTTGAACTGTCAGATCTTTACGAGCCAAACTCACTAAGGTCTGTGTGGAAGCTGTAACATACACTCAGCCAAATGGCTACCTAAATAATAACAACCATTGATGGTCCCAACACCCAAGACTCAAGTCAGGGACCAGAAATACTAACACCATTCTAATAATATGAAAATGGAACATAAGTATAATAAAACACACACACGCACACATACACACTCCCCCAAAGTCCCAAAGGGACAAAATGCTAACAGGACATAAGTAGTGCCCACATTAAGTTGCCCGCACTCCCACCAAGTAGAGGTTCTGAGAGGGCGGGTTGGGGAGGTTATAATATAGCAAGACTCCATTAGAAGAAACAACATTACTAAGGTGAGTAATTTTTCTTCAAACAACATGAAGTCTTGCTATATTATAGACATTAGCAGAATACACAGCAGTACCTCCATGGAGGAGGGCAGAACCTACTTAGGAATAGGCTCTGAAGAACAGCTGTGCTAAACCGAGCATCTCTCCTGGCCTGGACATCCAGGGAGTAATGCTTGGTAAAAGTGTGTACCTGCTTTTCCAAGTAGCAGCCTGGCAAATCTCTAATAAAGGGATATCTCTGGCAGCAGCTAGAGACGTAGCTGTGCCCCTGGTAGAATGAGCCTCAAACTGGGGGCTCTGCCCACTTTCTGATAACAAATTGGATACAAGAGACAATCCACCTGGCTATTGATCTCTTAGTGGCAGGTTTGCCTTTCCCAACTTCACCATAGGTAGGAAAAGTTGGAGGATTCGAACCTCAGACCTTTGGTAGCTTATATAATAACTAAGAGCTCTCTTAACATCCAGGCTTGTGCAACCTCCTCTCATCCTCAAGAGGAGTGATCAGTGAAAATACTGAAGGGACATAGATTGATTAAGATGGAAATCTGAAACCACCTTAGGCAAAACTTCCTATTAGTCCTCAGGACTACCTTATCCTGTGGAAAGAAATAAAGTCAGTCTCCACTGACAAGGCTTGCAATTCACTTATGCGTCTGGCAGAAGTGATAGCCACTAGAAAACAGTTTTCCAAGTTAGGTACTTGAGCCTGCAGAAGACAGAGGTTCAAAAGGGGTTGCATTAACTGGGCAATGCAAACATTAAGGTCCCAAGCAGGGGCCGTTCCCTAAAAGGGAGGATTAGTATGGAGTAATCCTTAAAAAACTTGGAAACACAGGATGAGAGGAAAAGAGGGATGACTTTCCTGTTGACACAAAAGCAGACACAGCTGCCAAATGAACTCTCAGGGTAGCTGGTCTGAGACCCAAGGAATTAAGATGTACCATGTAATCTAACAAAATGGGCAATTCAGTAGATTCTGGGGAAATATTTTTCCCAGCACACCAAATGGAAAACCTTTTCCATTTAGAACTATAAGTAGCCCTAGTGGAAGGCTTTCTGGAAGCCTTTAGGATCTCAAGAACACCCTGAGAGAGGTGTAAATCAGCAAGTCTAACTCCTCAAGAGCCAGGCCTTGAGGTTGAGGGATTTGAGGTCCGATACCAAACCTTCCCTGGGCACAAGTCAACAGATTGTGATTCCTGGGGAGGCATAGGGAAGATGGACTGTCAGAGACAGAAGGAGTGGGTACCAGGGCTGCCTGGCCCAATCCGGGCAATCAGAATCACCCTGCAAGGCTGAGATCTGATTTTGACTAGTACTTTGAATAGAGAGGAAAGGGGGAAGCATAGAGGAACTTCCCTCCCAATCCAGAAGAAGGGCATCCAGGGAACTGAGCCCAGCACTGAGGCCTGCAACAGAACAGAGGAAGTTTGTGATTGTCTGGGGCTGCAAAAGATCTATCTGAGGGATGCCCCACCTGGCAAAACTATCCCCAGCACTTGAGGATCCAGGGACCATTCGTGATGGCCCTGGGAAATCCTGCTGAGAGCATCCCGCAGGACATTGTCCTTCCCTGGAAGATGAACTCTGCTAGGAGGGAAGTGTTCAGGAATAGGCCAGAGACCACAACTCATTGCCTCGGTGCACAAGGTCAAGACCGAAAGTGCCCCTGTTTGTTGACGTACCACATTGTTGTGGTGTTGTCTGTTCTGACTTGTATCACCTTGTCGTGACAGATGCAGAAAAGCTTGAAGAGCTAAAAAGACAGCTCTGAGTTCCAGCAAATTGATGTGGAGCAGAGATTCCTGGGGACCAAACCCTGAGTGGAAAGGTGCCATGTGGGCTCCCCAACCCAGAAGGGAAGCATCTGTAGTGAGAGTCAAGTCGTGAGAAGGGGAAATGAAGGGGACCCCGCTCCTAATTGCTCTGATCCTGCCACCACTGGAGAGCTAGGATCAAGGTCTCGAGCCACTGGGACCAACTTGGAAAGGGGCTCTTCTCTGAGACCAAAAGGTTCTCAAGTGAAACTGAATGTCTCTCATCTGAAATCTGCCCCTGCACAACAACTGTGGATGCAGCCATGTGCCCCAGGAGCTGCAGAAAGTGTCTTGCTGGTCGAGAGACCTGCAGAGTGAAGGAAGAGGCCAGAGCCACTAAATTCTTTACCCTTTCTGGGGAAGAAAGGCTCTGGCTAGCTTTGTGTCCACCTGCCCTATAAAGGTGAGTACCTGGACTGGTTCCAGAACCGACTTTGGTAGGTTTAGCAGAAAACCCAGGGAGGTGAGAAGCTGCTGGGTGACCTGCAGGTGAGATTTTACTTGTTCTGGGGACTGGCCTACAATGAGCCAGTCGTCTAGATAGGGAAAAACAGCAATCCTCTGCCTCCTTAAGTGGGCCACTGCCACTGCTAGACACTTTGTGAATACCCTTGGAGCAGAGGTAAGGCCGAAGGGCATTGCTTTGAACTGGTAATGACCTGAGGGCAGTTCGAATCTGAGGTACTTCTGATGGGATCTTCTGATTAGGACATGGAAATAGGCATCCTTGAGGTCCAGGGAGGGTAGCCAGTCCCCTGGCCTTAGGGAAGGTAAAATCATTGCCACAGTTACCATTTTGAACTTTGGTTTCAAAAGATGCTTGTTCAGATATCTGAGATCTAAAATGGGCCGCCATTCTCCTGTCTTTTTGGGGTAGGGAAGTATCTGAATACAGACCCCTGCCCTGATGCAGGGAGGAACCTTCTACTGCTCTGAGAGCTAACAGGATGAGACCTCTGTTTCCAGAGCGAGGGTCTCTGAAGCACTTGCAGGTAGAAAAAGTCTGCTTCTCAACTTGGGAAACTTTTGAAGCTGAGAACCAGACCCTGGCTTACTACTTCAGAACCTACTTGTCTGAGGTTAGAGAGCCCACCTCTGACTGAAGTAAGCCAGCCTGCCCCCACTGGTACAGGGAGAATCGGCCCTGGGCACCCCATCAGGGTGCCTGTTTCAGGAGCTTAGGCTGGGGATGGGAGCAGGTCTGCCCACCCCTCGTCTGCCCCTGCCTCTGAAGAAGCCCTCTGAGCATAGGCAGAGGAGGTCTGAGTCTGGTAGAAAGGCCTGTGAAAGGCCTACCCCTACCCCTGGGGGCATGCCTTTGAGGAGTGGCTTGCCGCCTCTTAGCCTGGGCACCTTGTAAGTAGTCCCATATTCATCCATCTTTCATGTAATTCTCTGTCTGCTCTCCAAACAGAGAATTTCCACCACAGAAAAACCCATAGCCTTAGTCTGGGTATCCTAGACAAACTAGTACACCTGAGCCAGGCCAACCCACGAAAAGCTACAGATGTGGCCATGACCCTAGAGGAAACATCATTAACATCCACAGCAGCATGAAACTGAACCTTAGAGGCTTCAATGCCATCAGCAGCCACCTGTTCTAGTTCACTAGCCAGCTGGCCATGGGCCTGCTTGGCCAATTGCATAACAGTATCCCATCTAGATTTCTGATACCTAGCTACATAGCTATATAATTTGCTTGCCTGAGTCCTGAGAGAGGCTGCCATATACTGTTTTGCCATGGCATCAATCTTCCTGGAATCCTTGTCAGAGGATGTGAAGCCAAGGGAATATTAGCTTTATCACAGGCAGCAGCCTGAACCTACCCCAACATGACTGCATTGCTGAGAAAGGAATTCTGTATCAGGACCTGACAATGTATACCTTCTGTCCATCTTTTTATCTACAGGAGGCACAGAATTAGGAGCTTTTAAAATTTTAATTGTTTGTTTCCTAAAAGACTTATGTAAAGGAATAGACAATCTCCTAGACTCTGGAACATCCATCATTTCTACAAAATCAGGCTCCTCTTGCTCATCCACAGCCTCTTCTAAAGGAAGCTGGAGGGTTTCAGCAACTTTTTTATAAAACATAAAATGAGATGGGGACTCAGACAGCATAGGGGAAATTCTAAAGGTCTGTCTGAGGAGATGTCCGTTCAATGGGCACACCCAGACCTTCCAGCCACATTCATACTGTTCATAACTCCTCCCTCCTCTGGTTCATAAAATTCTCAATATCATAATCCTGAACCACTGGGACCGGACGAACCGACCTTTACCAGATAGTGGTGGTTCGGACGGACCCTGAGACAGTGACTGGACAATTTGTATGGCTTTTTTATCTCTCAGCAGTTGGAGAAGGAATTTGGACTCAGACCTGCTGATTTTCTTGTTTTCTTTACTGGAATTGGTTCCTCAGAACCAGCTTTTCTTTGCCCGAGGAAGTCTGGCCCTGGTCAGAGGGCATCTCTCTGGTTCGGTTGGCACCGAACCGGCTGGCCATCCGGGTCAGCGGACTTTTGCCTCTCGCCCTGAGCCTGCCCAATCTTTTTCCAGGGTGGCTGCAGGGAAATTCTTACATACCTGGCAGTCTGACTGGAGGTGGTCAAACCTCAGACAATAAACACATGGTGGTGGGTCAGCCTTGGCAAAGACTTCCCCACAAACATCACAGTGCTGAAACCCAGTGGGCCGGTTTTCTTTTGGGTTTCTCAGACATAATGCCAGCCTAACCAAAAACTTGCCCTTTTTAGCACGGTGCCAAGTGAACACCCTTATCGGTTCCTAACCGTGTCACGTAGGATGAAAAACGAATAAATCCGCTTTTAGAACCGATAAGAACCGGAACCGCACTCTAAAATAGTAACTTTAGTTTTAAATGAGTTTTAACCCACTGATCGGTTCAAAACCGAACCGATAACTTATAAGTTCCATCACAGACAAAACTCTCATTTACTTACGGTTACCACAGATAGAGCTTGAACTGAACGGTTTTGCGGTTAAATAAAACTATTCTCGGTTAAATCCAACCGAGAAAACACTTTTTAAACCGAGAAATGAACCGAGCAGAAGGAGAAATCTCGAGCGACTGTTCACTGAGGCGGAGTAAAGAATCTGACAGTTCAAGTTTGAAATGACACAGATAGAGCTGCTCTGTGCCAAAATTCTATTTTGGAATGGTCTTAACCATTTCACTCCGGGCAGTTCTAGAGCTGGATCAAACTGCTAATGTTCATAATATAGCAAGACTTCATGTTGTTTGAATCAGGAGGAGATGAGTCTCTTGCAGATGACTCCAAAACTGGGGGGTGGTGGGATGGGAGGAGGGGAGGTGCTCCCAGGGGGACCTGGAGGCTCTGGAAAGATGGTCTAGAAAGTGGAAGCTGAGGTTCAATGCAGGGAAATGCAAGGTACTCCACCTGGGGCCAGAAACCCGGGCCAAGTGTACACCCTGGGGGGAAATGCTACAAGTCTCGATGGCTGAGAGGGACCTGGGGGTGGTGGTGGATGTCAAAATGAACAACTCGGAGACTTGCAGGAGGGCAGCAGCCAAGGCCAACAGGATGCTGGGATGCATCGCTAGGGGATAACCTCCAGAAGGAGGGGAAGATGCTCCCTCTGTATAACTGCTTGGTGAGGCCACACCTGAGTACCTGGTGTGCAGTTTTGGAGGCCACACTTAAAGAGGGATATTAACCCTGGAGAGGGTCCAGAGGAGGGCAACCAAAATGATTTGGGGCTTGGGGACAGGACCTATGAGGAGAGGCTCAAAGAGCTAAATATGTACACATTGGAAGAGAGAAGGGACCAGGGGGACATGATAGAGGTCTTTAAGTACATGAAGAGGGTAAATAGGGGAGGAACAGTCAGGGTGCTTCGAAGGAAGGAGGAGGGGGCCACTAGAGGGCATGGGTGGAAGCTGGAACGGAGAAGATTCAGGGGAGAAAGGAGGAGGTGCTACTTCACTGAGAGGGTGGTGGAGCCATGGAATGTACTACCTAGGGGGCTGGTGGAGGGGTTCAAGAGGGGCTGGGACAGGTACAGGGGAAGGGTTCTGGAAGCAAACTCCAATGTAGCAAGAATATCCGGAACTGGGAATGGAGAAGCCAGAGAAGGCGGGGGGGGGCAACAAGGTCAGCACCCAGGGTGGGGGCTGACCAATCGAGCAGACTCGAAAGACCGTTAGGCCTATTCTGCTGGCATTTTAGTATGTTAGTATGTTAGATCAGAGATCTTGTTTCTTAAGAGTCCAAAAAGATATGTTCTCAAAGATCAGATGCAAGTCCTAGTTAAACTGTGTCTCTCTCACCCACCCCTTCTATGATGTCATCCAGCTCCTCCTTTTAGAATATAAAAAGTATACAAACAATGATCTTCCTGTCAGGAGATATTTTAAATACTGTGACTTCAGTAAAAACTAATTTCCCAAATTATGACAGTCTTTAATCAATCCTTTCCTTTGATCTTATGTGGTTTCCTGTTCCCAAAGCAGGTCAAACATTTTACAATTTTGTTCACACCATGGTGGTATAACATGTTTTTCCTCTAAGACGTCATAAAAGTTTATGAGCCCTATATCCTGGCAGCTGGGTCAGTTCTAATTAAGACAGGAAAACAGGAGACCCTTAATTAAGTTTCTCTAGTCTTTTAATTACCTCCTGGTTTTCAGGTCACTTGTCACTTCACTGACCTGGGGGGGGCACCCATAGCACAGGATGTCTCAGGTAAGACACTCACATACCACATTCTATATTACAAATATCATAGAACAATCATAATCAGCAGGCCAAGCATCACAGTCATCCCCACCTAGATTGAATTTGGGGGCTCTATCCCCCGCATGGGATGAGCTTCCCAAGTCAGTTCACTCCTCATACAGATGCCATAAGCCATCTGTGTTCTGATTGGTCACTCCAGCCCTATGTACGATCATCATGTCATAGTTAATTTTCTCTGTTGTGGCTCCAGTTGTTGTTCGCTGATAGCCGCCTTGCTTTTTTACATCATCATGTCATACCCTTGCAAGGCAAGACTCCATCTTAATAGTCTACCATTAGTTTTTCCCATTTGGGTCAGCCAAACCAGGGGGTTGTGGTCAGTTTGTACCTCAAAATGCTGCCCATGTAAGTATGGCTCTAACTTCTTTAGGGCCCACACAATGGCAAGACACACTTTTTCCACAGTGGAGTAAGCCTGCTCCCTGGAAAGTAACTTTTTATTCAGGTACACTACAGGGCGATCTTTCCCTTGGTTGGAGGTCTGACTCAGTGCAGCCCCAATACCCACGTCTGAGGTGTCAGTCTGGACTATAAAGGGTCTGCTATAGTCAGGACTTGTCAATACAGGAGCACTGCACAGTGCCTCCCTCAGTCGGGTAAAGGCTCTTTCACAGGCTGGTTCCCAGGTAATTTTCTTAGGCATCTTTTTCTTTACCAGGTCAGATGGGGAGCAGCCAGGGCACTGTAATTGGGTACAAATTTCCTATAGTACCCTGCTGTCCCTAGAAAGCTCTTGACCTCCTTCTGCGTTTCTGGTCCGGGCCATGCCTTGATCACCTCTATTTTTACTTAGTTAGGATGGACCTGTCCCCAGCCTACAACATGCCCGAGGTATGCTACTTCAGCCATGGCCACCTGGCACTTCTCTGCTTTGACAGTGAGCCCAGCCCTCTGTATCCTGTCCAGCACTTCCCTAAGGTGGGACAGGTGTTCCACCCAGCTGGCACTAAAGATGGCAATGTCATCCAGGTACGCCATGGCGTACTCCTTAGCACCATTTAACACCTGGTTCACCAACCTTTGGAAAGTGACCGGAGCGTTCTTCATTCCGAAAGGCATTACTTTAAATTAAAATAAGCCTATCGGAGTGATGAAGGCCAACCTCTCCCTAGCTCTGTCAGTTCACTCTACCTGCAATACCCCTTTGTCAGGTCAATAGTCATAAGGTATGTCGCCTCTCTCAGCTTGTCCAAGAGTTCATCCGTCCATCAGGTGGGCGTCTGACTTCGTGACTGCATTCAGTCCACGACAGTCCACACAGAAATGAGTAGAGCCATCTGGCTTGGGCACAAGGACTGTGGGTAAGGCCCAGGGGCTGTGGGATCTCTGGATCACCCCTAAATAGAGCATTTCCTCCACCTCCCTCCTAATGTCCTTTTGAACAGCCTCTGACACCCGATATGCTGCCCACCATATGGGCGCCTGTGTCCCTGTCTCCACATTGTGCGTTGCTAAGGGGGTTAGTCCAGGCTTGGCGCTAAACAGTGGGGCAAAGTCTGCTAAAACCTCCCTTACTTCCTGGATCTTGTCCAGGGCCTGCTGGGGTGATAGTTTAACTGCCTCCATGAGGACTCCCGCTTGCTTTCTTCTAGCAAGTCCAGAAGGGGGTCTACTTCATCCGTCCCCTCCTCAGGACTACATACTGCAAACACCATGTCAGCTCTATTAGCATATGGCTTCATCATGTTGACATGGTGCATTCCTTGTGTATGTCTTCTGTCAGGTAACTCTGTGGTATAGTTCACGTCATTTACCTTCCTAACTTCTTTGTACGGTCCTGCCCATTCAGCCTGCAGCTTGTCTTTCCAGACCGGAATAAGGACCATGACTTCCTGACCCACTGTGTACAAGTGAGCTCTGGCTCGGTGGTCATACCACACTTTTTGTTTCTGTTGGGCAGCTGCCAGGGTGCTCTGGGCTGTCCCTATAAGCTCCTTCAGCCTTTCCCTAAACCTAAGAACATAATCCACCATGGGAATTCCCTGGGTGGTGTGCTTGCCTTTCCAGTCCTCCCGGATCAAGTCTAGGGGCCCTCGTACCCAGTGCCCATATAAGAGCTCGAAGGGGGAAAATGCTGTCGACTCTTGGGGCACCTTCCTGTATGCAAACAACAGGCGGGGAAGGTATTTCTCCCAGTCCCTCCCATGCTGTTCAGCAAATGCTTGCAGCATTGACTTCAGGGTACCGTTAAATCTTTCCACAAGCCCATTGACTTGCGGGTGATAAGGTGTCATGCGCATCTGCACCACCCCACACTTCTCCCACAAACATTTCATCAGGTCCGACATGAAGGAACCCCCTCAATCGGTGATAACCTCCTGTGGAAGCCCAATACGGGAGAAAATCCCAAGTAAGGCATCTGCCACTTTGTCTGTCCTCAGTGAGGATAGGGCGACTGCCTCTGGAAACCGGATGGCATAATCCACCACAGTCAGGATGAACCTCTTCCCGGAGGAGATGGGGGTATTTAAAGGCCCCACACTATCCATTCCCACCCTCTGGAATGGCTCCTCCACTACAGGCAAGGGAATTAGGGCAGCTTGGGTTTTCTTACCTGCCTTCCCTATTTCTTGGAACCGGTGACAAGACCTGCAATACTCCTTCACCTGCTGGGTGAAGTTGGGCCAATAGAAATTCTGGGCCAATCGCTGCATAGTGCACGTGATTCCCAGATGGCCAGACAAGGGAATATCATGTGCAATCTTGAGCAACTGCTCACGATACCCCTGGGGAACGACAAGCTGCCTGCCTATCACCCCTCACTCTGTCTTCACAGCCTGAGTATACATCAGTCCATTTTCCCAATAAACTTTATGTTTACCATCACCTCCCTGTGCTCCGTCAGAGTCTGCCCAAGCCCTCAGCTTCTCTAGACTAGAGTCACTTCTCTGAGCAGCTGCAAACTCCTCACACATTCCCAAGGTATGGGACAGGTCCCCTTCAGTCTCTAAACTAGGGTCCCTAGCACTAATGTCAGGGCACTCAGGATCACTGTCCTCTCTAACCCTCTCACAGTAGGTCACTCATCCTTCTTCGGAGTAACCCTACGTAGCTGTGTGGTTAACTGCTACTGGGGAAATTTCTACCCCCTTTTCATTAGTCTCCATATCAGGTGACACAGGCTGGGGAACTAGCCTCCCAGTGGTTTCCACAATGGCTTCTGTAGGGTCTGAGGAACTACAATTTTCCCTTGCCGTTTGGCTATGGGTAACTTTTCATACCATCCCGTTTGAGATTGTTGCCAAGGATGACATCAACTGCTAAAGTTTTTGCTACAGCCACCTGCTGCACAGTTCCCCGTTTCACCCTTGTCTAGGAGAACACTAGTGAGTGGCAATGTTTTCTCCTCACCAGTGAAGTCTTGTACAGTGACATATTTATTGGGTATAAGCTGACCAAGTTCTACCAGATCCCCTTTTACCAGTGTCAGGGATGCCCCTGTGTCCCTTAACCCATGTGCCTGTACACCATTCACCGTGACTGGGTGCATGTGTTCCCTCATGTTCACAGGCATGCTTCCAGGGACACATAAACAACCCACTTCTTTCCTAACCCCATTCTGCATATTACTTGCCCTTTTGGGACACTGTCTGGCAATATGCCCAGTTTCTTTACAACCCCAACATTTGTTTCTTTTCTCAGAGAAATCTTTTCTTTGAAACCTGGTGCTAACTGGTTTCAGTGGAGGCAGTGAGGGTTTTAGCTGCCCTGAAGGCGCGCTTTTCTGTTTCTGCACTGCCATGCCCACCCCATTCGCTCTCAGGGCAGTTCTGCTCTTGGCATAGCGGTCCGAGAGCTCAGCAGCCTCTTGCACTGTTTTGGGAGCATGGCCCTCCAGCTAGGTTTTCAGCTCTGCTGGGCATGCCCAAAAAAACTATTCTAACAAAATAGCATTTTCAATTTTACCCATAGAGTTTGCTTCAATTCCTTCTTACCAATGTTTAAAAAATGGACATTGTTTCATGGCTAGCTCTTCGTAGCTCATATCAGGGCTTCTCCTAAGCTTACGGTATTTAGCTCTGTATGCTTCTGCAGTTAAATCAAACTTTTTTAAAAGTGCAGCTTTAAGTTTGCTGTAATCACTACTGTCCTCATTGTCCATTTGACCCAATGCATCCCAAGCTTTCCCAGTAAGTAGCGAGGATAGATGGAAGCTCCAGGACCCTCTAGGAATTTTAGCCTGAATATAAACTTTTTCAAAGGAATTTAAAAAGGCGTCCATATCCTTCCCCTCTTTAAATTCAGCTATCAATTTGGAATTAAATTTGTAACACAGTCTGTAGTTCCAGTTAAACCCAAGCCACTTACTTGCTCTGGTGCTGATGGCTAGAGTCATAGCTTCTCCAGTTCATGTCACCTCTGGCGCTCACGCTTTTCATGGTCAGCTTCTCACTGTTCTCACTCCCTCTTCTCCTCTGTGGCTCATTTCTCTCGCTCCGCTTCCCTCTGGAACTCCAGCTCCATTCTGCACAACTCAATCTGCAGCCTGATTGCTTCTGGCTCCAGAATGCTGATGACCTTCCCCTGCTGCTGTGGCCCTTCGCTTGCACTGGCCTGCTGTCATCCTCACTGGATCCGGACACTACACTGGCTGCTAGCCCCTCCACGCCCAAGGTTTGGTCCTTTACAGTCACAATCTATGACTCGATGCTCTAGGCATCTGCTGCCATCAGGGCATCCATGAGGTTCTGCTTGGTGGCTCTCACCTCGTGCAGGACTCCTCTCTCCTGGCACAACTGCCTCAAGTAGTCGGCAGTGTACCCGCAGTAGTTGGAAGCCATCTTCTTCCCTAACTACGGCTACTCTAACTTGCACTTTAGAAAAAGAAATAAAACAGGTAGGAACTTGACTGTAAGCAAAATTATATATTTGTGTTTCCTTTTAAATAAATAAATCACTGCCTTATTTTGCCAAGTGAGCTGTACAGTATTAAGCTGACACACTGAACAGTTAAAGCTTGTGCTACCAAATTTATCCGTATCGCTGCCAACCAAATCTGTCAAAAACGCACTCAGCAGGTCAGGCCCTCTGCTCCCACAGTGCCAACCTCCGAGTGCAGTAATGTCAACAGGTAACAGACAGGGTAGCCCTCCTGTCTGCTTGTGGGTCCAAGTCACCTTTGGTCTCAAGTTCTGGGGGGAGGTGGGGGTTCAAACTGTGAACCTTATGCTAGTGTACCCAAATGTACAGGTGCAGATTCGTACCCTCTTCGGGGATTGCGGTACAATCTTATGCCAGGGGGCACTGAGCCAGGCTTCCAAAATGAACCCTTAAAACTCTATAAAAGACCTTAGGTATATTCTTACCTTTTCCCAGTTTAGTAACACCATCAAACTCTTGAACAGTTTTTGTCAGTCTTAACCCTCTATACAGCACATGCAAAAAGAACTTCGAAGACACACCCAGGAAGTCTTTCACAATAATATATTTACTAAAATGGATAAAAATATGTAAAATGAAAATACAGAACACTATATAAAAACAATCACTTAAAAGAACAAGGTTAAAGTACAAAACATAAGAAAAAAATTACTCACCTTAGTAATGTTGTTTCTTCTAATGGAGTCTTGCTATATTATGACATATGCAGTGAGTCCCAACCTTCGAACTGTTCCGGAGGTGAAAGAGTTAACTTTCCATGCCAGGCATGGAATGCTGAGCTCGAGCTCGGTTGAAACTCTGTCTGTTGTTCTTCAAACTTAAACCATCAGATCTTTACGAGCTAAAACTCACTGAGGCCCTGTGTGGAAGCTGTAAACCTACACTAGCCAATCATTACTAAACATAAGAACACATTTTTGGTCCCAAACAAAGACTCAAGTCAGGAGACCCAAAATATGAAAAACAACACCAAGTCACCCCAAAAAGGAGGGGTGAAAACAACAAGGTGGGCATCTACCAAGTACCAACATTGCACTGCCCACCCACGTCCCAAAAACAGAGGTTCTGAGAGGGGCAGGCAGGGGGGGAGGTCATAATATAGCAAGACTCCATTAGAAGAAACAACATTACTAAGATGAGTAATTTTTTCATCAAACAACATGAAGTCTTGCTACATTATGACATATGCAGACTACACAGCAGTACCTCCATGGAGGAGGGACAGAACCTACTTAGGAAATAGGATCTGAAGCACAGCTGTGCCAAACTGAGCATCACTCCTAGCCTGGACGTCCAGGGAGTAATGCTTGGTAAAAGTGTGCACTGTTTTCCAGGTAGCTGCTTGACATATCTCTAGAATAGGGATGTCTCTGACAGCAGCCAGGGAAGCACCTGTACCTCTGGTAGAGTGAGCCCTCAGGCCTGAGGGAGGAACCTTACCCAGCTTTTCATAACAGAATTGGATACAAGAGACAATCCAGCTGGCAATGGATCTTCTAGTGGCAGGTTTCCCTTTACCAACCTCACCATAAGTGAGGAACAGTTGGAGGGAGTCAAACCTGTGACCCTTGGTACGCTCAATGTAGTAACTAAGGGCTCTCTTCACATCTAAGCTGTGCAGCCTCCTCTCGCCAGAGGAGGAATGGTCAGTGAAGTACACTGGAAGAGATATAGATTGATTTAAGGTGGAAATCTGAAACCACCTTAGGCAAGAACTTCCTGTTAGTCCTGAGGACCACCTTATCTCTATGAAAGGAGATAAAATCAGGCTCTACTGACAAAGCTTGTAATTCACTTATGCGTCTGGCAGAAGTGATGGCTACCAGAAACACAGTTTTCCAAGTCAAGTACTTAAGCTCTGCTGAAGACAAAGGCTCAGAGGGGGGTTGCATAAGCTGAGCAATGCAAACATTAAGATCCCAGGCAGGGGCAGGGTCCCTGAATGGAGGGTTGGTGTGAAGCAATCCCTTGAAAAACTTGGAGAATACAGGATGAGCTGAAAGAGAAGAGGGCTTACCTGCTGAAATAAAAGCAGACACAGTTGCCAGATGCACTTTCAGGGTAGGTAGCTGGTCTCAGCCCCATGGTATTTAAGTGGACCATATAATCCAGGACTGTGGATAAATCAGCAGATTCTGGGGAAATAAGCTTTCCAGAGCACCATATGGAAAACCTCTTCCATTTGGAATTATAAGTAGCCCTGGTGGAAGGTTTCCTAGAAGCCGTCAGGATATCCATTACACCTTGGGAGAGGTGTAAATCAGCAAACTCTAACTCTTCAAGACCCAGGCCTTGAGATAGAGAGATTTGAGGTTCGGGTACCAAACCCTTCCCTGAGCACAGGTTAACAGGTTGTGATTCCTGGGAAGACACAGGGGAAGATGGACTACTAAGGACAGTAGGAGTGGATACCAGGGTTGTCTGGCCCAATCTGGGGCAATCAGGATCATCTTGCAGGGTTGAGATCTGATTTTGACTAGCACTTTGAATAGGAGAGGGAAGGGGGGAAAAGCATAGAGAAACTTCCCTTCCCAATTGAGAACTAAGGCATCCAGAGGGACTGAGCCCAACACTGGGGGCCTGCAGCAAAAAAGGGGATGTTGGTGATTGTCTGGGCTGCAAAAGATCTATCTGCGGGTGCCCCATCTGGCAAATATCACCTCAAGACCAGGGGGTCCAGTGACCATTCGTGATGGCCCTGGGAAATCCTGCTGAGAGCATCTGCCAGGACATTGTCCTTGCCTGGTAGGTGAACTGCCGTAAGGGAGGTGTTCAAGTAGTAAGCCAGAGACCACAATCATTGCTTCGGTGCACAAGGTCAGAGACCGGTGCCCCTTTGCTTGTTGATGTACCACATTGTGGTGGTGTTGTCTGTTCTGACCTGTACAGCTTTGTTCTGAACAGACTTGGAAAAACTTGAAGTGCTAGAAAACTGCTCTGAGTTCCAACAGATTGATGTGGAGCAGAGATTCCTGAGGGGACCACAATCCCTGCAGTGAGGTCGCCCATGTGAGCTCCCCACCCCAAGAGGGATGCATCTGTAGTAAGAATTAAGGAGTGAGACTGAGTGACAAAAGGAACCCCTTGTCTCAGATTGCTCTGATCCTGCCACCACTGAAGGGCCTGGATCAGGGCTCGAGTCACTGGAATCAATTTGGTTAGAGGGTCTTTCCTTTGAGACCAAAAGGCTCTCAAATGGAACTGGATGTCCCTCATCTGAAATCTTGCTCCCTGCACTACTGCTGTAGAAGCAGCCATGTGCCCTAGGAGCTGTAGAAAATCCCTTGCTGGTCGAGAGACCTGCAGGGTGAATGAGGAGGCCAGAGAGACCAGGGTCCTTGCCCTGTCCAAAGGAAGGAAGGCTCTGGCTTTCTCTGAGTTGAGCTCTGCGCCTATGAAGGTGAGGAGCTGGGCAGGCTCTAGAACTGACTTTGAAAGATTCAGAAGGAAACCTAGAGAGGTGAGCAGTTGCTGAGTTATCTGTAGATGTAACTTGACTTGGTCTGGAGACTGGCCTACTATGAGCCAGTCGTCCAGGTAAGGGAAGATGGCAATTTTTTGCCTTCTTTGGGAAGCAACTGCTACTGCCAGGCATTTTGTGAATACCCTTGGAGCAGAGGTGAGGCCAAAATGCATTGCTCTGAACTGGTAATGGCCTGAGGGCAGCTCGAACCTGAGGTATATTCGATGGGAACTTCTGATGAGAATATGGAAGCAGGCATCCTTGAGGTCCAGGGACGCTAGCCAGTCCCCTGGCCTTAGAGAGGGTAGAATAATTCCCAGAGTCACCATTTTGAATTTTGGTTTTAAAAGGTGCTTGTTTAAATATCTGAGATCCAGGATGGGCTGCCATTCTCCTGTCTTTTTTGGGGTAAGGAAGTACCTGGAGTACAACCCTTTGCCCCAGTGTAGGGGTGGAACCCTTTCCACAGCTCTGAAAGCCAGGAGGGAAGAGACCTCTGCCTCTAGGGCAAGTGCCTCTGGTGGATTTGCAGGTGGAAAGGATCTGGTTCTCATCTTTGGAAATTTTTGAAGCTGAGAACCAGTCCCTGGCTTACTACTTCCAGGACCCACTTGTCTGATGTCACAGACTTCCAGTCCTGGACAAAGTAAGCCAGCCTGCCCCCTACAGGTAGCTGAGAATCGGCCCTGGCAACCCCATCAGGGTGCCTATTTGGCAGGGGTTTTGGGCTGAGGGGTGGAAGCAGGCCTGCTTGTACCCCGTCTGCCTCTCCCCCTAAAGAACCCCCTCTGGGCATAAGCAGAAGAGGAGGCCTGGGCTTGGTAAAAAGGCCTATGAAAAGGCCTGCTCCTGCCCCTGGAAAGCTGCCTTTGAGGAGTGACCTGCCTTTCCTTGGCCTGTGCACTCCTATAGGTGGTCCTATATTCATCCATTTTCTTCATGTAATTCTCTGTCTGCTCCCCAAACAGAGAATTACCCACAACAGGAAAATCCATGGCCTTAGTTTGGGTATCCTGTGACATGCTAGTACATCTGAGTCAAGCCATTCTGCGAAGTGCCACAGATGTAGCCATGACTCTTGATGACACATCATTAGAGTCCACTGCAGCATGGAATTGCACCTTGGATGCCTCAATACCATCGGCAGGCACCTGTTTCAGCTCCTTGGCAAGCTGGCCAGGGACCTGTTTTGCTAGAGCCATAACAGTATCCCATCTGGATTTCTGATATCTAGCAACATAAGCCATATAATTTGCCTGTCTGAGTCCCAAGGATGCTGCCATGTACTGTTTCTTTGCCATGGCATCAATCCTCCTGGAGTCCTTGTCCAGGGTGTGTGAAGCCAAGGGAATATTTGCCTTGTCACAGGCTGCAGCCTGCACTACCCCAACATGGCTGCATTGTTGTGTAAGGAACTCCGTATCAGAGCCTGACAATGTGTACCTCTTGTCCATTCTCTTATCAACAGGAGGTATAGTGTGAGGAGCTTTTAAAATTTTAAAAGTCTGTTTCCCAAAAGATTTATGCAAGGGAATAGACAGTCTCCTAGACTCTGGGATATCCATCATTTCCACATAGTCAGGCTCCTCTTGATCATCCACAGCTTCCTCCATAGGAAGCTGGAGGGTTTCAGCCACTTTTTTATAAAATATAAAATGAGAAGGGGACTCAGAAAGCCTAGAGGAGACACTCCTGAAGGTCTGTCTGGGAGATGTCCAGGTCAATGGGCACATCCAGACTTTCAAATCCACATTCACTCTCCCTCATGCCTCCTCTTCCCCCCTCCTCCAGTTCATAATACTCCCTCTAAATCATACTCTTGAACCCGGTGGAACCTGGCTAGACCGGCGCTTACTCGATGGTGCCGGTTCGGTCGGAACCGGGGAAAGCGACTGGACAATTTTTATCGCTTTGGCTATTTCTTCAGAGGTTGGAGAGGAAGGTTTTGGCTCCACACCAGCTGATTTCCTAGTCCTTTTTGCTGGAACTGACTCCTCAGAGTCGGATCTCCTTTTGCCCGAGGAAGTCTCGCCCTGGTCAGAGGGCACTCCCTCCGGTTCGGTTGGAACTGAACTGAGCTGGCCATCCAGTTCAGCGGACTTTTTGGCCTCCCTTTCCCTGAGCCTACCAACTCTCTTTTCCAGGGTAGCTGCAGGAAAACTTTTACAAATCTGGCAGTCTGCATTGAGGTGGTCGGACCCCAGACACTAAACACAGGTGGTGTGGGGGTCAGCCTTGGCAAAGACTTCCCCACACACACACTGCAGTGTTGAAACCCAGTGGGCCTGTTTTTCTTTTGGGTTTCTCAGACATAGTGCCAGTCCTAACCAAACTTACCCATTTATGGCAATCCGCCAGGTAAGACCTCTTATTGGTTCCCAACCGTATCACGGGTCGTGGAAAAAAACGTAAAAAAATCCATTTTTTTTAGAACCGATAAGAACCGGTAACCACACTCTAAAAGACAGATTAAGATATTTTAAACAACCTGATCGGTTCAAACCGAACCGATAAACCGTTTACAAGTTCCACACAGAATAGAAATTAATGTAAAACCTATCTAGTACCCACAAATACCACAGGCAGAGTCTGAACCAACCGGTTGCGGTTTAAATTCGGTCGAAAACCGAGAAAAACAATACTTTAACTGACAAAATGAACCGAGAAGAAGGAGAAATCTCCGGAGCGACTGTTCAGTGAGGTAGAGTACAGAATCTGATGGTCTGAGTTTGAAGAACAACAGACAGAGTTTCAACTGAGCTTGAGCTCACTGTTCCATGCCTGGCATGGAAAGTTAACTCTTTCACCTCCGGAGCAGTTCGAAGGTTGGGACTCACTGCATATATCATAATATAGCAAGACTTCATGTTGTTTGAAACTTCTACCACAATACAATTAGACTTTTTCTGTCAAATGTATTACCTCTTTACAGTGCTTAAGTTAGATCAGAGATCGTGTTTCTTAAGAGTCCAAAAAGATATGTTCACAAAGATCAGACACAAGTCCTAGTTAAACTGTGTCTCTCTCACCCACCCCTTCTATGATGTCATCTAGCTCCTCCTTTTAGAATATAAAAAATATATAAACAATGATCTTCCTGTCAGGAGATATTTTAAATACTGTGACTTCAGCAAAAACTAATTTCCCAAATTATGACAGTCTTTAATCAAGCCTTTCCTTTGATCTTGTGTGGTTTCCTGTTCCCAAAGCAGATCAAACATTTTACAACTTTTTCACACCATGGTGGTATAACATGTTTTCCTCTAAGACGTCATAAAAGTTTACGAGCCCTATATCCATGCAGCTGGGTCAGTTCTAATTAAGACAGAAAAACAGAAGACCCTTAATTAAGTCTCTCTAGTCTTTTAATTACCTCCTGGTTTTCAGGTCACTTGTCACTTCACTGACCTGGGGGGCACCCATAGCACAGGATGTCTCATGTGAGACACTCACATACCACATTCTATATTACAAATATCATAGAACAATCATAACCAGCTGGCCAAGCGTCACACCCGCCTCCAAAGGCACTGCTTGGGTAGTCTGCAATTGTCAGAATACAGTAAGATTTCCTGGGGTTTGAAGAAAACATTACTTACTATAGCAATCTTGTTTCTTCTAAGGGAATCTTGCTGTATTCTGAGCTCTCACCCTTCCTCCCCTGCTATGACCTACAGGGCACTGCACACTGCCTGTTACTCATGTTGGAAACCTGTGGGTACCTATTAGTTTCTTGGGCATCTGTCAACTTGAGTCTTAGTAATGCCCTTTGTTATTTGAAGGTGTTTTCCTACCCTAGTCAGGGTATTGACATTAGTTAAGTTAGCTTAGTATTTTTAGCTACTGCATGCTTCGTCAGAATCTGACGGTTGCAGGAAGTACAACCAGGGACAGTGATTTGAAAATTGAGCTCGAGCCTAACATTCCATCATTAGCATAGGTTCTATTAACCATTTCGGCTCCGGGGCAGTCCTATGGTGAGACCATAATGCAATTGTCAGAATACAGTAAAATTCCGTTAGACAAAACAAGATTACTATGGTAAGTAACGTTTGCGTATCGACCATTTGTTTAATGAACGAGAAGAGGTACGGTCATCAGTAACTCTAAGTGGGGAACCAAACTCCTGATCTGGAGGGCAATCTTGCTCAATAGGTTCACTCTCACCCTCCTCTTCACAGTAGAATTCCTCCTCCAATACAGGCTGTTGTTCTGGAACCAGAGCCGGGGAGGGTAGGTAAATTACAAAAATGTCCCATAACTTGAAAGGCCTGGAAAAACTTCTACATCTTTGTCCCGTCCTCTGCTGATGGCATGTGTTTCTATTGCACTGCCTGCTCCTTATCCTTTGCAGGGGAAGTGACATGGATTTTTTTTGTTTCTTTCTTAGCAGGCACTGGTTCCAGTACCTGTTCTGAAATTCTTTTATTTGTATTTTGCCATCCTTGAAGCCAGGGCTTCCCCTCTTGGATACCCTGCTGTCACTACCATCTTTACCATGCCTTTCTGATGGCTGAACAGCTTTATTTTTGTCTGTCCCCTTCGACAGGGACTGCTGCTTATAAGGAAAAGAACCCTCTGATTTGTGCTTTCCACCATCATTGGGAGCTCCCTCTGAGCCTTTATTGTGCTTTGGTGACACAGAGGAAGATTGAGAAGCCCTAAGTTCTTCTCTTTTTAAAGCCCTTTTCTTTTGAGTTTTGGGCAAACATTTGACCAAGTACATAAATTTTAAAATCGTGATCTGGCCCTAGGTACCATAAACAAGTCTCATGGCAGTCTGCCTTTACCAAGAGCTGAAACCAAAAAGTACAGCTTTTAAAACCTGTGTGCCCTTTTTTATGCCTATCAGTCATGCCAAACACTGATACAACCTATGCACTGACAAAATCAGTTCCTAGCACAAAAACAATGAAATCATATTTATTTAAACAAAAACATTTAAAACCAATTACATTAATAATAAAAACATAAACAGTTCAACATTTACCACAAAAAAAAAAAGGTTACTCACCTGTAACAGTAGTTCTAGGCGTGGTATATGATGTTCATCCACACTTCTGGCAGTTGCCTTTCCCCTTTAAATCATGCCAGAAATGTCTTCAAGCTGACTCCTCACCTATAGCAGAGATCAATGCAGGTTACTGTCCACCTGCCAATCGTCCGCTTGGCTGCAAGTCTGCCAGGTGTGGCTTCAGCGTAGGTGACAAATAGCTGGCGAATCTCTCCCCAAACTCTAGCCATGCGCTCTTTGTAATAAGCTAGCGCTCGCCTCAGGTCCAGAGTATGAAGCCTGTGCTCGGCTTCCGAGATGTGGTTGGTAAAATACACTAGCAGATTAATAACCTGGTTAAAGTGAAAATCTGACACAACCTTCAGAAGGAACTCCGGGTTGGGGCACAGGACAACCTTGTCCCTCTTACCCTATCCCACCCGCTTTTGAAGCTGCTCACTGTTGTGCAGGCCATCACTTTTGCCGGCAGCACGTTCCACTCAGCCACCACCCTCTCTGTAAAAAAGCGTCTTCTCATCTCCCTCCTGAACCTACCCCCCTCCAATCTCATAGCATGGCCTCTAGTATCCCTCCCTTCCTTTACTTTGAATAGCCCCTCCATCCCAGTCCTGTTTATGCCCTTCATGCACTGAAAGGTTTCTATTATATCCCCTATCTCTCCTCCAGCGAGTACATGTTCAATTCCCTCAATCTGCTCTCATATGGTAAGTCCCCCAGACTATGGATCATCTTTGTTGCCCTGTGTTGCACCCCCTCCAGTAACTTAATGTCTTTTTTAAGGTATGGGTGCCATAGAAAGGGACCATAGGTAATCAAGGATGCTAGCCACTGGACAGGACAAAGGGTCCTACCCCTTGCCCTGACACCAAATGGAGAATCTCTTCCACTTGAATACATAGTATTTCCTGATCGACTCCTTCCAAGATGCCTCCATAACAGTGAGACATTGTCGGAGAGGCCCAAAGCCTGGAACTCTAGCCACTCAGGAACCAGGCTGTCAGGTGCAGGGATTGAAGGTCCAAATGGAGAAATTTCCCCTCATTGATGGAGAACAGGTCCAGGCATAGAGGAAGATGCTTCATGAGCCTGCTACTGAGGCTGAGGAGATTGAGGTACCAAAACTGATATGGCCAGTCCAGAGCCACTAGGATCACCTGAGCCTTGTCCCTTCTGGTCTTGAGAAGCACCTTGTGGATCAAGGGAAGTGGAGGGAAGGCACAGAAGAGGCTTCAAGTCCAGGGCCTCGAGAAGGCATCCCCCCTGCAGCGTTCCCTGCTGGGGGGGGGCGGGCACAAAACAGCCTCAGCCTTGTGTTCTCCCTGGAGGTGACAGGTCCACCTGAGGGGTACCCCACTGGGAGAACAGACTGTGTACTACCTCTGGGTGGAGAGACCACTCATGAGACACCTTGTCCACATGGCTGAGGGCATCCACCAGCTGGCTGGAGGCTCCTGCCACATGGATGGCAAGGAGATTGGCCTTCAGGCTTTGCACGAAGGTCCAGACATGGAGAGCTTCCTTGCACAGAGGCAGGGAGTGCATCCCGCCCTGTTTGTTGAGGTAGTACATGGTCGTGGTGTTGTCCGTCTGAGCTGAACCACTTGACCCCAGATGTGAGGAGCTAAGGCAGCCAGCGCCAGCCGAACTGCTCAGAGCTCCAGCAGGTTGATGAGGTATTGGAACTCTTTGACGGTCCAGAGCCCATGGACTCTGTGTTCCTCCAGGTGGGCACCCCAGCCCATGAGAGAGGCATCGGTCATCAGGATGACCATCAGCTCTGGATGAACAAATGGGATCCATTCCTACAGGTGCTCTGGGACTAACCACCACTGTAGGGCATCCCACATCCACTAAGTCACATTGACCAGCTGGTCGAAGTGACCCTTGCACTGAGACCACTGGCTGGCCAGCTCCCACTACAGAGAGCACATTTTCCAGGGGGCCCATTGGACCACGTTGGTGCAGGCCACCATGTAACCAAGCAGGCACAGGAAGTCCCAGGCAGGACACAATTGCCCAACCCAAAATGATTGGGCAAAGGAGGAGAGAACCTCCACCCTGTTCGCCGGGAGCAGGACTCTGGCTCTGCAAGACTCGAGCTCCGCCCCAATGAAGTTGATCACCTGTGAAGGCACGAGTTCTGACTTGGCCTCGTTGACCAGGAGGCCAAGGTTGACACAGGTCTGTAGGGCCAGGTCCCTGGACCACTCCAACTCCTGTCTGGAGGGACCTGCGATCAGCCAATCATCCAAGTAGGGATAAACCTGGTGACAAACCATGGGTGTTCAAGAGGATCTTCGACAGTAACCACAACCTCCTTGTGGAGAAGCTGGGCTATGCTATCTCTAAGAGATGACAAAATGTCTGCTGCTACCAAGTCCTCCCACAGGGCATGGACTCGGCAAGAGGGTACTATTCAAATTCCAGAGGCAGACCCTGACCCACCACTTCGAGGACCCACCTGTCCATGGTGACAGTGGACCAGGCAGTAAGGAAGTGGTGGAGCCAGCCCCCCATGGGAGGAGCCAGGAGAGGTGTGACGGACATGATGGAGGCACCCTTCAACCCATCATTGGGCAGGCTTAGAGGAGGAGGAAGGTCCGGCTGAGGAGCCACTGGAACCTCTCCCCCTCCAGGCTTACGGACGACCGAGGCCAAGGTCGCCAGGCCTGGGCCTGCTGACCAGCCTGGGGTCGGGCTGATTTGGCCGCAGGAGTAGAGGTGGACTGAAAGGGCTTCCTTTTCTGCTGCTGCTTGGAGCCTTTGGGATCCTTTTGGGCAGATGTCACCGAGTCCAAGGTGGGGCTGGACTTCTCGATGTGGGTGAGGTGGCCCTTGACGCCAGGCCCGATCAAGTCAGTGCTCAGGAAAGGAACATCTGCCAGCTTGTGCCAAGCCCTGTGGTGCATGGCCACTGCGGCCGCCATGGAGTAGGCACAGGACTCCCCAATGTCCATGGCTGTCTGGAGCTGTTGTTTTGCTACAGCCTGGCCCTGGTCCCAGACTTGTTTGACCATGGTCTTGAGGTCCGCTGGTAGATGAGGAAGCACCTCATCCACGGTGCTCGTCAGGGCATTAGAGAAGTGGGCCATAAAGAGAGCCGAGCTCGCCTGGTGCAGACCAAGCGATAGGCAGTGTAGACCTTCTTAGTCGCATGGGTCCAATTTTTTGGACTCGTCAGGTGGCTTATCAACATCCCCAGTATTGCCCGAGTGCCTGAACACTGAATTCGCCACCAGACCCTCAGCTGGGGGGTGTTCAGTGAATCCCAAGAGGGAACCGGTAGGTCTTGCATACTTGCGGGCCATCCGGGAGGAGGGCACAGGGCAGGAAGATGGGCACTGCCAGAGCTCCAGGGCAGGGCCAAGAATGGCCTCCACCACTGGGAAGGCCTCCATTGCAGAACCCCCCCAGTCAAAAATCTCGATCAGCGGGTAATGGCCCCTTTTCTGGACGGCTCCATTTTCATCCCTGTGGACTCAGAGGTCAGTTTAAGAAGGCCAAGAAAGGAAGTAGGACCTTCTTTTGTCGAGAGGTCCCCCACCGACTCCTTGTTGCCTAGACAGGAGTGCAGGGTGGAATCCTTGGACTCCAAAAAGTCATTAAAAAGTGGTTGACCACCAGAATCCCAACTGACCCTCCAAGGATGGTTAGGGGTGACGGTGACCAGCAGCCAATGGGGAAGCTCCTTAACCAGCCGAGACTCCTTAGCTGGAGTGCCAGAGGTCAGCTGTTTAGGTGGCGGCTCCACCGGAATCAGTGGGTCAGCCTAGCCGGGACCGTCTTGGTTGACTCCTTAGGTGGAGAAGGCGTTGGCTGGTCGGGCGAAAGCCAGGTGATGGCCGGTGTAGGAGCCAGGATCGGCTTCATACCAATGAACACCAGCTGTTTCCACAAGGTCCTCGTAGTGTTGACACAATTTGTGCCAAAGCCTCTCCTCACCCGAGGAGGATGAGGATGGAGAGTGGCGGCAATGTCACTTTCCATGGTGTTGAGAGTGGGAGTGCCGATGTCGGTGGAAGCCACTCAGCTCACAGGAATGGGATCGAGGCCTCAACTTCGACCACTGGGGGAACTAGCAGCAAGGCTCAGAGGGAGTCGGCAAACGCCGAGGCTCTTCCGAGTCTTGGTTGTCGACCAGAGGCGGTGGGTCAGCGGACTTATTTGTCCCTCCGATGGTCTGAGCCAGGACCGGAGTCCTGGACAAGGAAGTGTCAGCCTCTTCAGTCGACAACTGGTCGGTTGGTTCGAGAAAAACCTCAGCTGAAACTTCTACCAGCGTCTCAGCCATCTGGCTTGACAGGGTTACATAGAAACATAAACACAGAAACATAGAATTTGACAGCAGATAAGGACCGCTTGGCCCACCTAGTCTGCCCATTTCCCTACCTAATGCATAGTCTGCAGATCCTAGTTAATCAACAGCCTACTTCCTCCTACCCCCCACTAGAATTGCGGTATGTCTGTCCCATGCATTCTTGAATTCCCCCACTGTTTTTGAGTTCACTACCTCCTCAAGAAGGCTGCTCCATGTAACCACAACCCTCTCCGTGAAAAAATACTTCCTCACATTACCTTTGAGCTGTCCCCCTCCCCCCATCTTCAAATTGTGCCCCCTTGTTCTTGCACATCTCTTTTTCTGAAAGATGCTACCATCTTGGACTCTTTTTTGAAATATGCTACTCTCTTGGACTTTGTTGATTCCCTTGATGTACTTGAAAGTTTCTATCATGTCCCCCTTCTCCCTCCTCTCCTCAAGTATATACATATTAAGCTTCTTTAATCTCTCTTCGTATGTCTTCTGGTGCAGAGCCTGCACCAGTTTAGTTGCCTTCCTCTGGACAGCCTCCATCCTGTCTATGTCCTTGCGAAGATGGGGTCTCCAGAACTGGACGCAGAACTCCAGATGGGGTCTCACCAACTGTCTGTACAAAGGGATAACAACTTCCTGTTTTCTACTGGTGATGCCTCTCCCTATGCATCCCAGTATCCCACCAGCTCTTCTTACTGCCTTCTCACATTGCTTGCCCACCTTAAAGTCATCTGATATGACTATCCCAGGTCCCTTTCCATTTCTGTAGTTGTTATTATCTCACCCCCCATTGTGTAATCTTCCCCTGGATTTTTGTTTCCCAGGTGCATTACTTCGCACTTCTTTGCATTGACTCTAAGCTGCCATATATTTGACCATTCCTCCAACCTTGCCAAATTCCTTTGCATCCTCTCCACCCCACCTTCTGTATCAACCCTGTTGCAGATCTTTGTGTCACCTGCAAAGAGACATACTTTTCCTTCCAGTCCCTTGCAATGTCACTTATAAAGACATTAAAGAGGATCGGCCCCAATACTGAACCCTCCAGTACCCCACTAGTAACCCCCCTTTCTTCAGAGTAAACTCTGTTTACTATTACCCTCTGTATCCTGTTGTCCAGCCAGTTTTTAACCCAGGCTACCACCTTGGGACCCACTCCAAGGCTGGCTAACTTGTATATTAATCTTTTGTGTGGGACTGTGTCAAATGTCTTGCTAAAGTCTAGGTAGGCCATGTCCACTGCCCCTCCCTGGTCTACCACATTGGTCACCCAGTCAAAGAAATCTATTAGGTTATCATGCAGTCAGCAGCCTGGGCCAAGGATTCGACCAAAGTCAGATTCTGAGAAGCGTGGGAATCCAAAGCTCTCAACCGAAGGAGCCCGTAAAAGTTGAGCCCAGTTGGAGTGGCATAAAGGCAGAGGCCAAAGAGGAGAGGGATGCGGCCTTGGCCACCTCCTCTTCAAACGCTGCAAGCTGTTCTGTGTACCCCGCAGTCATGGAGACCACCTAAAGGGTGTCCTTGGATTTGACCCGTGGGTTCTGTTGGCCCGGGCAGCCCAGCTTAAGCCGGGTGAGATGGTCCTCGAGAATGGTTGGGTGGAACGAGCGACAAAAGTCGCAACCCTAGGGATCATGCTCATGTCCCAGGCAGCAGACACATGTGGCATGCGGGTTGGTTTGGGACATCTTCTGCCCACAAGGGCACTGGCGGAACATGGGAGCAGACTTGTCATCCATCGCGATTGCGATTAAAGATCAAGCTGAAGACAAAAACCTTTTTGTTTTATAAATTTGGAAGTAAATCTGGAGATTTAAGCACAAGGGCCTGCTCAGCATGGGAGCAGTAAGGAGGGAACCTGCTTCTTCCAGCGGAAAAGAAGATCTGGTGTCATGGGGCAGAGCCAAGGGAGTTACCACCCGAGTGGGTGGGAGGAGCCAGCTTGAAGACATTTCTGGCACAATTTAAAGGGGAACGGCAACTGCCAGAAGTGTGGATAGAACATCATAGGCTATAGCCACGTCCCTAGAACAGTTGGCTACCTCAGGCAGGAACCATGTTTTTAAGGCAGCCTTCTCCAGTTCCTAGGAACCGCTCAGGAACTTGAGGCATCACTAAAATTTACAATTATTAAATTAAAAATTCTGTAACACAGAGGAACTAAAACTAAATAAACAAGTTAAAAACTTAGACACTATTAAAATAAAGTTAGAAAGGCCCAAAGGCTAAAGACGTCTGCAGGGTGAACTTCAAACAGAAAAACAAACCTGACATTAAGCCAGTAGGGGGAGCATGACCACAGCGCAGTCTCCAGGGCATCACCTCTGGCAGGATGATGCACATTCGAATTAGGTATCTTTGATGGATTCCAGCTGTTAGAATCCAAGAATGGAATACAGGATGAATGGGGTAGTAGTGGACAGCACAATAGAAGAAAAGGACCTGGGGGTGATAATAACTGAACACTTGACTGTAGCAAAGGGCCCCATCTACTGCTTTCTTGTCACCCACAGCCTGTATCCTCAGTGGGACAGCAGAGATAAAAAGCCACAGCATGTGTTCTGTTCCTCACTCAGGTTGATGGATGCTTTAACAGCACTGATCAAGCAGAGGAGCGGGAGTGGAGCCACAAACAATGGCTGTCCCTCTACCTGTGTAGATAGGTGATTCCATGCTCATACAGACACATTCCAGTAAGACCACCAGAAGCTGAAGGAAGGAGATTAAAGGAGCCAACAATGTCAGCAGGCCACAGTCACACGTGGCTCAATCGTAATACAAATTTATTAAACTAAATAAATGGATTGGGTTGGGGATAAGGGAATTTCCCCATCACATCACAAACAAATACTCTGCCGTGGACTTAAAAACAGGCTGTGGCAGGCAGAGAGGGAGAGAAAGCACTGTGTCTGCATCCTCAGAAAGCCAGGTACCTCCTGAGTCCCTAGTCAACAGTGAGGCCAGCTCTCCCTGCATTTAAATGGATCTGCAGGGGGACATTAGAGAGATGTTTTGTGTGCAGGGTGTCGCTTTGCGCAGTTCTTATTTCTGACGTCACCATGTGCTAAGTGCAAGTGAAACACGCTAGGTATAAGAGTGCCCTTGAGGGTCTGTGACACAGTCTGCCCAATGCAGAGCAGTGTTGCAGGGATGCGACAGTGCCAGACCAATCAGCACCCAGGGTGACAATGATGGAGTTCCTGGCTTGCTGGGCAGGGACGGCACCAACTTCAGAAGAAGTTGCCGTCACTTTGATCCGCTCCGCCAGGCAAGCCAGGGTGATCTGTCATGGTCAGCCTGGAATGTGTACCTACAACAAAGAAAACCGTCCATCAATGTCTGTTGCTGGCGACCCTAATTGTTCCCCAACCTGACCTTCCCTGTCAGCACCCCTTCCCCCACTCACCACAGTAGTGACACTGAAGGTGCTCAATCCTCCAGTATCTAAAACTGTCCCCCCTCATTTTTTTCCCCTGAAAAGAAGAAAACCGTCCACTGACGTCTGTTGCGCCCCACCCCCCAAACATAAGTCAGTGACACTGAGGGTGCCTAATCCCCCAGTGTCCTCAACTGTTGCAATACTGTCCCCTAGTGACACTGGGCATGCCCAATTCCCCAGTGTCCTGACCCTGAAATAAATAAAACTGTCCATCATTTTTTTTTTACCTGAAAAAAGAAAACCGTCCATCGTTAACTGCTGCACTGTTACCCGCCCGCCACCCAACCCTCCCACTCAGAACCCACCACCCCACCCCACTCCACCCCATACTTACCCACTGGTGGTCCGTCCCTGTAATCTTCTTTGGACTGCATGTTTTCACTCTTTAAAGCCCAACTGCAAACTGAGGTAGGCGCTTCAAACTATTTCAATGGGGTTTTCAGCTTTAATGCATTTCAATGGGGTTTTCAACTTAGTGTCATAACTTGGCCATTTTTAATATTTTTGCCCCAAATTTTCAACATACCTTTTTTGGGACCCCACCTCATGAAAAATGCTAGTGATTTTAGGTGTTTCCGTCTCCAAAGGTGATTTTGCAGTAGCTGCGTGAAAATCACCTTTGGGCAGGAGTTGAACATTTTCCCTTGTTCATGAGGTGGGCTCATAAGAAGGCTATGTTGAAAATTTGGAGAAAAAATATTTAAAAACAATGAAGTTATGAGCCTGCTTTGAAATTTGCAAATGCAGGCTCGTAACTTTGGCAATTTTCAATATTTTTATCCCAAATTTCCAAAATAGCCATTTCTTTACAGCACCTCATGAATATGACAGCTGTCATTTTACAGATCCTGGCCAAAACATTTTTTAGCATCCAGAAAGGTGATTTTGCAGTCACTGCGCGTAATCACCTTTTGTGCAAGAGTTAACATTTTTCTCTGCCTTTGTTCATGAGGTGGGGTCATAAGATGGCTCTGTTGAACATTTGGTGTAAAAATATTAAAAAACAACAAAGTCATGAGCCTGCATTGTAATTCGTGAATTTTGGCAATTTCAATTTTTTGACCCCAACTTTTCCATATAACCATTTCTTCACAGCACCTCATGAATGTGACAGCTGTCATTTTTCAGATCTGGGCCAAAATGTTTGTTTTTAACATCCCGAAAGGTGATTTTGCAGTTGCTGCACAAAATCACCTTTCAGACAGGAGATGAACATTTTCTATGCACTTGTTCGTGAGGTGAGGTCATAAGAAGGGTATGTTGAAAATTTGGGGCACAAATATTAACAAACAAGACAGTTACACTGCTCAACATCATCACTTCTACTTTGAATTCTTTACTGTTAATAAAATTATTCCCTCACTGAAGCTATTTTTAATGTCACTTTCAGCGGTATCAGCACCACACACCCCCTATGACACCAGTGCACACGGCGAACACTCAGCATTGACAAATGCTTGTTTTTTTTAAAAAGTTTATTTGTTTATGCTCTTCCGGTACAGCCCTGTCACCTGGCATTCCAAGGACTTTGCTCAACTTTCACTTTTCCCACACAGCTCTCCAGTGACAGGGTCGGCAGACCCTCTCTTACCTGCCAGAGAACGGATCCGGTTCATGGAGGTAGGACCTGTCACCGATGCAGGGCCTGCAAGGGGTCAGGCCTCTTATCGTTACTCTGTCCGGTATTTTCGCTCCTGGTTTTTCTCACTGGGACACCAGCTTCAGAGTGGTACACAAGCTCGCACACAAGTATGGAGCACATCACCACCAGTATCCTCCACACAGTAAGTCTTTCTGAGTGCACTGCCATGTGTGGTCACCCCGGGGGGGGGCAGTATTACATCAGAGCATGACTGCCCCCCCCCTACCCGGAGGAGGAGAGCATCCCCTGAGATGCTCAATCTTCCTCCCCCCAGCGGGCCTCCAATGACCCAGGCTCAGGCTCGCACCCGGGTCACTGGTGTGGTGTCTAATGCCTCAACCTTGCGGGCCACTGGACTGGCCCTATGTGTTCTCACTTTGATCCCAGCATAAGCAAAGATGGTGTAGGACATGCACCACAAAACATATGAGGAGAGACTAAGGGACCTCAATATGTACTCACTGGAGGAGAGAGGAGAGCAGGGGGACATGACTGAAACTTTCAAGTACCTCAAGGGCATAAACAAGGTGCAGGTGGGGGACCTTTTCCAGTGCAGGAAAAAGTACTAGAACAAGGGGGTACAATATGAAATTGGAAGGGGGTAGATTAAGAGGTAATGTGAGAACGCTTTTCTACACAGAAAGGGTAGCTGACGCTTGGAATAGTCTGCCACAGGATGTAGTGGGGGCAAGCACAGTGGAGGGGTTTATGCATGCCTGGGACAGGCAAAGGGAAGCTTGAGAGGGGACGGAGTGATGAAAAGCCATTGATCACATAGGGTCAGTGGCCACATACAATGTATAGGGCCTACGGGCAGACTGGATGGGGCTAGCGGTCCTTATCTGCCGACAATTTCTATGTTTCTATGTAACAGCAGTAGAAGCAATAGGCTCTTTGGGCTGCAGGCAGGGCCGGAGCTGGTAAGCGTAATATATCTGTGACCGAACCTCCCGACAGGCAATGGTAGAATCCATCAGAAATGAAAATTACGTACCTACCGTAATTCTTGATCTTTCTGCATATCTTCACCATTCATCACTGGTTGGGTTCTGGCCATAGGTACAGGACCCCACGGGAGCTGTTTTGTTTTTGTTTGTAAAGAGGCGGAGCCGACGTCGAGACGGCATCACCCTTGAGGGCCGACGTGTTGCGTGGCACTCGCAGGATGGCCAGTCACTGACATCAACTACTCCTCAGTACCAGTTCTGCACGCTGGAGAGTCAGCTAGGAAAGAAAAGAGAGGGCAGGGCAAGGGAGCCTGAGGGATAGGAAAAGGAAAGGATATAAAAACCAAGGAAGGAATAATGCCAGTCAAGAGGACAGAAGAGAGGAAACCTATGGGTCTGGGATAGGGGGCCCCAACTTGTGGGCAAGCAAGGGAGGAACAGAGTAAGAGAGGGAGAAAGAGGATAGAAGAGGAAGAGAAGAAAGGCGGAGGGAGACACTGTACCCAATACGTGGGGGACCTGAGATCTCCCCGAGGACCAAGGGATGACACCTAGTAACTTAAGCCACATTTCTTCCCTCCAAGCAGGGAGCGGAAGAAACACCCCCAAGTTTTAAGGATTATCTAGAGGGAGATGGCTGATTTGAAGAAGTCCAGAAGGCATTGGAGATAAGGCACCAGTTTTAAAGTGCCCTTCCTGAAGTCCAAGATGAACTGGAGGCCAGTGTCTCTCCCTCCTGTCTTGAGAGAATCCTAGAGTGGGGACAGGACCCACCCCACTGCATGATTCTCCTGCTAAGTTCCCCACATATTTAGAGGTGTCCCATCTCTGAAGGGAGGAGAAAACGGAAACTAGGGAGGACCATCTAGAGGACGTGAGTTTTCACCCTCCAGAAGGGAACTTGCAAGGAGAAGTTGCTTGATTTAGCAGTTAGAAAAAGAGGGGAGTCACAACTCCTAGAGAAGAATAGGGATCACTAGGGCCCCCCAACTACCGCCCTGAAAAGGACATCCAAGGTTTGAATTAAACCAGAGCTCGAACCAGAATGGTTCAGAAAAAAACAGAAGGGGAAGCCCGTTAGGGCAATAAAGAGGTCCTGGTGAGCTCTCATAAGGAAAAAAGGGTGTGTGGCCCTGCTTGTTTTTCCCAAGTCAACCCAACCCTTCCAGAAGAGAAGCAGAGCCAAGAGGTACCAGAAGGAGGATCACAAGAGCCTCAACTCATCTTTAGAGAGAGACAAATAGGGAGGCGGCATCACCCAGAGACTGAGGCCCAAGAGGGGAAGGAGGGCAGAAAGAAAAAATTACTCACCATAGTAATGTTGTTTCTTCTAATGGAGTCTTGCTGTATTCTGATATAATGCAGTTAGCCACAGCACTTGAACTGCCCTGGAGAGGAAAGAGTTAACTCTATGTAGAAGCATAGAACGTTGAGCTCGAGCTCGGTTTTCAAACCTCTGTCTGTGGTACTTCCCAGTGTAACCGTCAGATTCTTACGAGTAAACTAAGTTCTATAGTATGGACGTTGTTCAAAACATATAGCCAAAGGGCAAAGATTTTGGGGTCCAAAAAGACTCAAGTCGAGAACCCAAGAAGGAAAGGTAGTGACAATATTTTAACTATAAAAACACAAGAAAAGTAACAATAACAGCTACCCCACCCTAGAGGGAGGGTACAAGGTACACCCCTGAGGTGCAACACTGTACCTGCCAGCCCACTTCCCAAGAACTAGGTTCTGAGAGGGGAGACGGGGGTGGGGTCAGAATACAGCAAGACTCCATTAGAAGAAACAACATTACTATTGTGAGTAATTTTTTCTTCAAACAACATGAAGTCTTGCTGTATTCTGACATAACGCAGACTACCAAGCAGTTCCCTATGGAGGAAGGAATGCAGAACCTACTTTGGGAACAGGTTCTGCAGTACTGCCGTGCCAAACCTAGCATCACTCCTAGCCTGGATGTCCAGGGAGTAATGCTTGGTGAATGTATGTACTGTTTTCCAGGTGGTTGCTTTACATATCTCTAACAAGGTATATCTCTGGCCGCAGCTAGAATAGCAGCTGTATCCCTTGTCGAGTGAGCCCTCAGGCCTGAAGGGGGTGTTCTACCCAATTTGTCATAGCAGAATTGTATACTAGAAACAATCCACCTGGCAATAGTTCTTTTAGTGGCAGGCCTACCTTTCCCCACAATTGAGGACAGCCATTTCTGTGTGCCTTAGTTTGCTTTATGTAGTAGCTAAGAGCCCTTTTAACATCCAAACTGTGTAATCTTCTTTCTCCTGAAGAAGAATGGTCAGTGAAAAACACAGGGAGAAATACAGACTGGTTCAGATGAAAATCCGATACCACTTTGGACAAGAACCTCCTATTGGTTCTTAGGACCACTTTAGCCCTATGAAAGGATATGAAGTCAGGTTCAACTGACAAGGCCTGTAATTCACTAATCCGCATGGCAGAAGTGATAGCTACCAGGAACACAGTTTTCCAGGTCAAGTACTTCAACTCAGCCGAAGCCAGAGGTTCAAAGGGTGGCTGCATAAGCTAAGCAATGCAGACATTAAGATCCAAAGGCGGAATAGGCTCTCTAAAGGGTGGGTTACAGTGAACCAGACCTTGGAAAAACTTTCTGAAAACAGAATGAGATGCCAGGGAAGAGCCCTTTCCTGCTGAAAGGAATGCAGAGACAGCTACTAGATGAACCTTCAGAGTGGCAGGCCTAAGGCCTAGACTATTCAGATGAACTAGATAATCTAAGGCTGTGGAAACATCTGCAGAATCAGGCACAATGCCTTTCTGAGAACACCAAATACTGAACCTCTTCCTTTTGGAATTGTAAGTTTTTCTAGTGGAAGGTTTCCTGGAGACCTTCAGAATGTCCAGAACCCCCTGTGAGAGATGTAGTGCTGCATATTCTAACTCTTCAAGAGCCAGGCCTTGAGGTTGAGAGACTGGAGATCGGGGTACCAGATCTGCCCCTGGGAGGAGGACAGGAGATTGTATGTCCTGGGCAGAGACAGGGGACGTGACATTGACAAGGACAGCAGTAGAGGATACCACGGCTGTCTGGCCCAATCTGGAGCCACCAGTATCACTGTGCAGGGTTGAGTCCTGATCTTGATCAGAACTCTGAACAGCAGAGGGAAGGGAGGGAAGGCATAGAGAAACCTGCCCTTCCAGTCCAAAACGACAGTATCCAGAGGTACCGTCCCCAGGACTGGAGGTCTGCAATAAAAAAGAGGAAGTTGATGATTGTCTGGTGCTGCAAAGAGACCTATCTCTGGAGTGCCCCACCTGGAGAAGATGACCTTCAGGTTGTGAGGATCCAGGGACCATCCGTGATGTCCCTGTGACATTCTGCTCAGGGCATCTGCTAGTACATTGTCCTTTCCTGGAAGGTGAACTGCTACCAGGGAAGTCTGAAGAGAACAGGCCAGAGACCACAGCTTCATGGCTTCTGTGCACAAGGCTGTGGACTGAGTGCCTCCCTGCTTGTTGATGTACCACATTGTGGTGGTGTTGTCTGTTCTGACTTGGACCACCTTGCCCTCGACTGAATCTGAGAAGCTCCGAAGGGCTAGGAAAACTGCCCTGAGTTCCAGGAGATAGATATGAAGGAGAGACTCCTGTGGAGACCAGACCCCTTGAGCAGTCAGAGCTCCCAGGTGGTCTCCCCAACCTAGGAGAGAAGCATCCGTAGTTAGAACTACTGATGGGACTTGAGGGAGAAATGGGACCCCTTGTCTGAGGTTGTCCTGGTCCAGTCACCACTGAAGAGCTTGGACCAAAGTCTGCATCACTGAACTCAGTTTGGTGAGAGAGTCCTTTCTCTGTGACCAAAATTACCTTACGTGGAACTGAATGTCCCTCATCTGAAATCTGGCTCCTTGTACCACTGCAGTGGAGGCTGCCATGTGGCCCAGGAGTTGAAGAAACGGTCTCGCTGGACGAGAAACCTGAAGTCGAAAAGAGGAAGCAAGATCTACTAGGGCCTTCACCCTTGCCAGAGGAAGGAAAGCTTTTGCTTGGATAGTATCCACTTCTATCCCTATGAAGGTGAGAAGTTGTACTGGTTCAAGGACAGATTTTGGAAGATTGAGAAGAAACCCCAGAGAACTGAGCAAGTCCTGGGTGGTTTGCAGAGCTGACCTGACCTGGTTTGATGACTGACCTACGATTAGCCAGTCATCCAGATATGGAAAAATAGTGATACCCTGTCTTCTGAGATAAGCCAATACTACTGCAAGGCACTTTGTGAACACCCTTGGAGCTGATGCTAGGCCAAATGGCATGGCCCTGAACTGATAATGGCATGAAGGCAACTCGAACCTGAGGTATTTTCTGTGGGAGCACCTGATAGGGATAGGAAAGTAGGCATACTTAAGGTTCAGGGATACTAGCCAATCCCCTGGCCTTAAAGAGGGAAGGATTATTCCTGGAGTTACCATTTTGAATTTGGGTTTTGAAATGTGTTTGTTCAAATACATTAGGTCCAGGATGGGTCGCCACTCTCCTGTTTTCTTTGGGGTACGAAAGTACCTGGAGTACAGGCCTTTTCCCCGGTGTTGAGTAGGAACCTTCTCTACGGCTCTGAAAGCCAGGAGAGAGGAAACCTCTGCCTCTAGGGCAAGGGTTTCTGAGATTGATGCAGGTGGAAAAGACCTGGCCCTCCTTTTGGAAACCTTTTGAAGCTGAGGGCGAGCCCCTGGCTTACTACTTCCAGGACCCACTTGTCTGAGGTCACAGACTTCCAGGCCTGAAAGTAGTAAGCCAGCCTGCCTCCTACTGGAATTGGGGAGTCGACCCGGGCTGACACCTCAGGGTGTCTGCTTGGCAGGAGCCTTAGACTGGGAGGAGGAAGCAGCCCTACTCATCCCACTCCTGCCCCTCCCTTGGAAAAAAACCCTCTGTGGGAAGGGAGAGAAGGCCTGGGCTTGGTAAAAGGGCCTGTGAAAGGGCCTACCCCTGCCCCTAGACTGCTGCTTTTGTTGAATGGCTTGCCTTTCCTTGGCCTGTGCACTCCTGTAAGTGGTCCTGTATTCATCCATTTTCTTCATGTAGGCTTCTGTCTGCTCCCCAAACAGAGAGTTACCAACTACAGGGAAATCCACAGCTTTAGTTTGGGTATCCTGTGATAGGCTAGTACATCTGAGCCAAGCATGTCTTCTGAGAGACACAGATGTAGCCATGACTCTTAATGCCACATCATTGGAGTCCACAACAGCGTGAAATTGTACCGTAGATGCCTCAATTCCATCCGCAGCCACCTCCTCCAGCTCCTTGGCTAGCTGCGGGGAGGCCTGTTTAGCCAGTTCCAGAACAGTATCCCACCTGGACTTCTGGTACCTGGCTGTGTAGGCCATATAGTTTGCCTGCCTGAGTCCCAAAGAGGATGCCAAATATTGTTTTTTGGCCATGGCATCAACTTTCCTGGAGTCCTTGTCCGGGGGGGGGTGGAGGTGAAGCCAAAGGAATGTTAGCCCTGTCACAGGCTGCAGCCTGCACTACCCCAACATGGCTGCTATGAGTATAAAGGAACTCCGTACCTGAACCTGATAGCATATGCCTCCTGTCCATTCTTTAATCCACAGGAGGTAATGAGTTAGGAGTTTGTAAAATCTTCTGTGTCTGTTTCTCCAAAGACTTATGAAGAGGGATAAACAATCTTGTGGACTCTGGGATGTCCATCATTTCCACAAAATCAGGCTCTTCCTCTTCCTCAGCAGCTTCAACCATAGGGAGCTGGAGGGTTTTGGCCACCTTCTTATAGAACAAGAAGTGTGAAGGGGACTCAGAAAGCCTGGGAGGGGAGACATTAGAGGGCCTGTGTGGGGAGATGTCCGGTTCAATAGGCACATCCAGACCCCCCAGGTCGTCATCTTCGTCTTCATCATCTGGATAGTCTTCATCTCCCTCCCAATCCTCATAAAAAGCATCTGGATCGTAATCTGAAGGAGATGGATCTGACCGAATTGACCACCTAACCAGCGGTACCGGTTCAGATGGAACCGAGCTAAGCAATTGAACAATGCTAATCGCTTTGGCTATCTCGTCCATGGTTGGAGTATGCGGTACTGGATCCGAACCGGCAGACTTCCGTTTCTTTTGTGACGAAATCAACCCCTCAGAGTCGGCTCTCTTTTTGCCTGAGGAGATATCGCCTAGGTCAGTAGGCACCTCCTCAGGTTCATCCGCAACCGAACGGGCTGGCCTTCCGGATCTACGGACTTCTTGGCCTTCCTTTCCTTCAACCTACTCAATCTTTTTTCTAGAGTGGCTTTGGGAAAGTTTTTGCAAATTTGGCAGTCTGACTTGAGGTGGTCAAACCCCAGACAATAAACACAGATTAGGTGGGGATCTTGCCTTGGCAAAGGCCTTCCCACACTTAGTACAGTGTTGAAGCCCAGTGGGACCGGTTTTGTTCTTGGGTTTCTCAGACATGGCTAACCTACTAAATTACCCTATGGCAGCTTTCAAGCCAGGTAATAAATAACCGATCAGTTACAAACCATGTCACGGGTTTTGAAAAAGAACCAGAAAAAGGCCAGGTTCTTTTGAAACCGACTGGTACCGGAACACCACTCTAATCCCAGAAAAATCAAACAAAGTTGAATTAAGGTTGGTTCCTAACCGGACCGACCGATAAGAAACCGAAGAAAAGAACAATTTCCACACTTTTAACACAACAAAACACAGCTACTACTATCTACTACACTACCTGTACCATAGACAGAGGCTGGAAATCCGAAAAAATAACATATAGAATGGTTTAAACCGAACGCTTTTTTAAACTTTACTGAACTGAGCAGAGGAATCTCCAGAGCGACTTCACTGTTAGGCAGAGTAAAGAATGTGACAGTTACACTGGGAAGTACCACAGACAGAGGTTTGAAAACCGAGCTCGAGCTCAACATTCTATGCTTCTGTATAGAGTTAACTCTTTCCTCTCTGGGGCAGTTCAAGTGCTGGGGCTAACTGCATTATGTCAGAATACAGCAAGACTTCATGTTGTTTGAAGCAGTGATGAATGGTGAAGACACACAGAAAGATCAAAAATTACGGTAGGTACGTAATTTTCATATCTTATCTGTGTCAATCTTCACCATTCATCACTGGTAGGTGATTACCAAGCCCCCCGAAGGGGACCTGGTACCTCCCTGAGGGAAGGAAGTCCCTCAGCCTCCTGGGGAGGAGACACTGGAAGAGGGAACCCTTGCAGGCCTAGTCAGGCCTCAGACTCATGACTCTCAACTGAAAGAAAAAATTACTCACCTTAGTAATGTTGTTTCTTCTAATGGAGTCTTGCTATATTATGACAATTGCAGTATGACCGCAGGTTAGAACTGCTCCGGAGGTGAAATAGTTAACTTGCCATGCAGGCATGGAACTTAGAGCGCGAGCTCGGTTGAAAACTCTGTCTGTTGTGCTTCAAAGGTAAACTGTCAGATCTTTACGAGCTAAAACTCACTAAGGTTCTGTGTGGAAGCTGTAAACCTACACTAGCCAACTGGCTACTAACATAAATACTCATTTTTTGGTCTAAAACAAAGACTCAAGTCAGGAGACCCAAAAAATGCAAAAACACAACATCAATTCACCCAAAAAATAGGTGAAAACAACAAGGTGGGCATCAAAAAAGTGCCAACCCTGTACTGTCCACCCACATCCCAAAACAGAGGTTCTGAGAGGGGCAGGCAGGGAGGGAGGTCATAATATAGCAAGACTCCATTAGAAGAAACAACATTACTAACGTGAGTAATTTTTTCTTCAAACAACATGAAGTCTTGCTATATTATGACAATTGCAGACTACACAGCAGTACCCCTATGGAGGAGGGACAGAACCTACTTAGGAAATAGGCTCTGAAGCACGGCTGTGCAAAACCGAGCATCACTCCTAGCCTGGATGTCCAAGGAGTAATGCTTGGTAAAAGTGTGAACTGTTTTCCAGGTAGCTGCTTGACATATTTCTAGAATAGGAATGTCTCTGGCAGCAGCCAGAGAAGCAGCTATACCTCTGGTAGAGTGAGCCCTCAGGCCTGAGGGAGGAACTTTACCCAACTTCTCGTACCAGAATTGGATACAAGAGACAATCCACTTGGCAATGGATCTTTTAGTGGCTGGCTTCCCTTTCCCAACTTCGCCATAGGTAAGGAACAGTTTGAGGGAGTCAAACCTATGACCCTTGGTACGCTCTATGTAGTAACTAAGGGTTCTCTTCACATCTAGGCTGTGCAGCCTCCTCTCCCCAGAGGAGGAGTGGTCAGTGAAGTACACTGGAAGAGAAATAGATTGATTAAGGTGGAAATCTGAAACCACCTTAGGCAGGAACTTTCTGTTAGTCCGAAGGACCACCTTATCTCTGTGGAAAGAGATAAACTCCTGCTCCACTACCAGAAACACAGTTTTCCAAGTCAAGTACTTGAGCTCAGCTGAAGACAAGGGCTCGAAAGGGGGTTGCATAAGCTGAGCACTGCAAACATTAAGATCCTAGGCAGGGGCAGGATCTCTGAATGGAGGGTTGGTGTACAACAACGCCTTAAAAAACTTGGAAAATACGGGATGAGCTGAAAGAGAAGAGGATTTACCTGCTGAAATAAAAGCAGACACAGCTGCCAAGTGCACCTTCAGGGTAGCTGGTCTCAGCCCCAAAGAATTCAGGTGGACCATATAATCCAGGACTGTGGGTAGATCAGCAGAGACTGGGGAAATATGTTTTTCCGAGCACCATATGGAAAACCTTTTCCATTTGGAATTGTAAGTAGCCCTGGTGGAAGGCTTCCTTGAGGCCTTCAATATATCCATTACACCTTGGGAAAGGTGTAAATCAGCAAACTCTAACTCTTCAAGAACCAAGCCTTGAGATTGAGAGATTTGAGATTCGGGTACCAGAACCTTCTCTGGGCACAGGTTAACAGATTGTGATTCTTGGGAAGGCACAGGGGAGGATGGACTGCTAAGGACAGCAGGAGTGGATACCGGGCTGTCTGGCCCAATCCGGAGCTATCAGAATGACCTTGCAGGATTGGGATCTGATTTTGACTAGCATTTTGAACAGGAGAGGAAAGGGGAAAGGCATAGAGAAACTTCCTCCCAATTGAGGGCTAAGGCATCCAGCGGAGACAGCCCAACACTGGGGCCTGCAGCAAAAAGAGGAAGTTGGTGATTGTCTGGGGCTGCAAAAGATCTATCTATGGGTGCCCCATCTGGCAAATACTACTCCCAAGACCAGGGGATCCAGTGACCATTCGTGGTGGCCCTGGGAAATCCTGCTGAGAGCATCTGCCAGGACATTGTCCTTGCCTGGGAGGTGAACTGCCATAAGAGAGGTGTTCAGGGAGTAAGCCAGAGACCACAATTCCATCGCCTGAGTGCACAAGGCCGAGACCCAGTGCCCCCTTGCTTGTTGATGTACCACAATAGTGGTGTTGTCTGTTCTGACCTGAATACTCTTGCTCTGAACAGATTTGGAAAAACTTGAAGTGCTAGAAAACTGCTCTGAGCTCCAACAGGTTGATGTGGAGCAGGGATTCCTGGGAGACCACAGACCCTGGGTGGTGAGGTCGCCCATGTGAGCTCCCCCAGCCCAAGAGGGACGCATCTGTAGTAAGGATTAGAGAATGAGACTGAATGACAAAGGAACCCCTTGTCTCAGGTTGGTCTGATCCTGCCACCACTGTAGGGCTTGGATCAGGGTTCGAGTTACTGGGATCAACTTGGTAAGAGGATCCTTTCTTTGAGACAAAAGGCTCTCAAATGGAACTGGATGTCCCTCATCTGAAATCTTGCTCCCTGCACAACTGCTGTGGAAGCAGCCATGTGCCCTAGGAGCTGCAGAAAGTGCCTTGCTGGCGGGAGACCTGCAGGGTAAGAGAGGCCAGGAGACCAGGGTCTTTGCCCTGTCTAGGAAGGAAAGCCCTGGCTTCCTGTGTGTTCAACTCTGGCCTATGAAGGTAAGAAGCTGGACAGGCTCCAGAACTGACTTTGCGAGATTCAGAAGGAAAACCTAGAGAGGTAAGCAGCTGCTGTTATCTGGAGATGTAATTTGACCTGGTCTGGGACTGGCCTACTATGAGCCAATCGTCCAGGTAAGGAAAGATGGCAATCTTTTGCCTTCTTAGGTAGGCAACTGCTACTGCCAGACATTTGGTAAATACTCTTGGGGCAGAAGTGAGGCCGAAGGGCATTGCTCTGAACTGGTAGTGACCTGAGGGCAGCTCGAACCTGGGGTACTTCGATGGGAGCCTCTGATGGGAATATGGAAGTAGGCATCCTTGAGGTCCAGGGAAGCTAGCCAGTCCCCTGGCCTTAGAGAGGGTAGGATAATTCCCAGAGTCACCATTTTGAACTTTGGCTTTAAAAGGTGCTTGTTTAAATATCTGAGATCCAGGATGGGCCGCTATTCTCCTGTCTTTTTTGGGGTAAGGAAGTACCTGGAGTACAAACCTTTGCCCTGGTGTAGGGGAGGAACCCTTTCCACAGCTCTGAGAGCCAGGAGGGTAGAGACCCGTGCCTCTAAGGCAACAGCCTCTGATGTAGTTGCAGGTGTAAAAGATCTGGTTCTCAGCTTTGGAAATCTTTTGAAACTGAGAACCAGTCCCTGGCTTACTACTTCCAGGACCCACTTGCCTGATGTTAAAGACTTCCAGTCCTGGACAAAGTAAGCCAGCCTGCCCCCTACAGGTAGAGGAGAATCGGCCCTGGCAATCCCATCAGGGTGCCTGTTTGGCAGGGGCTTTGGGCTGAGGGGTGGAAGCAGACCTGCTTGTACCCCGTCTGCCTCTTCCTCTAAAGAACCCCCTCTGAGCATAGGCGGAGGAGGAGGAAGCTTGGGCTTGGTAAAAAGGCCTATGAAAAGGCCTGCCCCTGCCTCTAGGAAGCTGCTTTTGAGGAGTGGCCTGCCTTTCCTTGGCCTGTGCACTCCTATAGGTGGTCCTATATTCATCCATTTTCTTCATGTAATTCTCTGTTTGCTCCCCAAACAGAGAATTTCCCTCAACAGGAAAATCCATGGCCTTGGACTGGGTGTCCTGAGACAGGGTAGTACATCTGAGCCAAGCCATCCTGCGAAGTGCCACAGATGTAGCCATGACTCTTGATGAAACATCATTAGAGTCCACTGCAGCATGAAATTGCACCTTGGATGCCTCAATACCATCCATAGCCACCTGTTCCAGCTCCCTGGCAAGCTGGTCAGGGACTTGTTTTGCTAGGGCCAGCACAGTATACCATCTGGATTTCTGGTACCTAGCAGCATAAGCCATATAATTTGCTTGTCTGAGCCCCAAAGATGCTGCCATGTACTGTTTCTTTGCCATAGCATCAATCTTCCTGGAGTCCTTCTCAGTGGGGTGTGAAGCTAGGGGAATATTAGCCTTGTCACAGGCTGCAGCCTGCACTACCCCCACATGGCTGCATTGCTGAGTGAGGAAATCAGTGTCAGAGCCTGATAAGGTATACCTCTTGTCCATCCTTTTATCCACAGGAGGTATAGTGTGAGGAGTTTTTAAAACTTTTACTGTCTGTTTCCGAAAAGATTTATGCAAAGGAATAGACAGTCTCCTAGACTCTGGAATATCCATCATTTCTACATAGTCTGGCTCCTCCTGGTCATCGACAGCTTCCTCAACAGGGAGTTGGAGAGTTTCAGCAACTTTTTTATAAAACATGAAATGAGAAGGGGACTCAGAAAGCCTTGGAGGAGAAACCCTAGGGGTCTATCTGGAGAGTTGTCTGGATCAATGGGCACATCAGATCTTCAAAACCATATTCCTCTCCTCATATTCCTCTTCCCCCTCCCGGTTCATAAAAATCCTCAAAATCATAATCTTGAACTCGTGGAACCGTCAACCGAACGCTTACTAGAAGGTGTCGGTTCGGTCGAACCGAGAGAGAGAGAGACTGACAATTTGAATTGCTTTAGCTATTTCCTCAGCAGTTGGGGAGAGAACTTTGGCTCTAAACTAGCTGACTTTCTAGCCTTTTGATGGAACCGGCTCCTCAGAACCGGCTCTTCGTTTGCCTGAGGAAGTATCGCCCTGGTCAGAGGGCACTCCCTCCGGTTCGGTTGGTACCGAACCAGGCTGGCCATCCGGGTCAGCGGACTTTTTGGCCTCCCTTTCCCTGAGCCTACCAACTCTCTTATCTATGGGAAATTGTGACAAATCTGTCAGTCTGAACTGAGGTGGTCAAACCCCAGGCAATAGACACATGTGGTGTGTGGGTCAGCCTTAGCAAAAGCTTCCCCACAAACACTACAGTGTTGAAACCCAGTGGGTCCGGTTTTTCTTCTGGGTTTCTCAGACATAATGCCAGCCTAACCAACTTGCCTGTTTATGGCAATCCACCAAGCAAGACACCCTTATCGGTTCCCAACCGTGTCACGGGTCATGGAAAAAACTGTAATGAAATCCGTTTTTTTTAGAACCGATAAGAACCGGGAACCGCACTCTAAAAAAGGGCTAGCAGATTTAAATACAACCTGATCGGTTCAAACTGAACCGATAACAAATTACAAGTTCCACACAGAAAAAACTAATGTAAAACCTATCTATTGCTTACATTACCACAGACAGAGCTTGAACCAACCGGTTGCAGTTTAATTTCGGCTAAAAACCGAAAAATAACACTTTTAAACCGACAAAATGAACCGAGCAGAAGGAGAACTATCCGGAGCGACTGTTCAGTGAGGCGGAGAAAAGAATCTGACAGTTTACCTTTGAAGCACAACAGACAGAGTTTTCAACTGAGCTTGCGCTCTAAGTTCCATGCCTGCATGGAAAGTTAACTATTTCACCTCCGGAGCAGTTCTAACCTGCGGTCATACTGCAATTGTCATAATATAGCAAGACTTCATGTTGTTTGAAGCACTACAGGTTACAGGCATACAGACTGTGAAACACACCTCAACCATAATGGCCATAGTTTTAAGATGACACAGGACTATGGGCAACTGAAAGAGAGACTAGAGGCCCTAGAAAACAAAAGACAATTTGTATGTCTGCGGCTAGTTAGGATCCCAAAGGGGGTCAAGGATACAGATCTCCTAGACTACCTTAGATCATGGATTGTAGCTATCTTACATCTGCTAGAGGACTTTCAGATGCAAGATCTCAGGAAGGGAAACAGAGTAAACCCAAAGTCTGCTAATTTTGCTTCGAAACAGGAGAGGACTCTGTCCAGAACTTACTCCTATAAGAAAAGGGGACAGCGTGAAGGGAAAAATGGAGGGAATTCCCCACGGGTCCTCCCACAGAATGTACTGACGAAGTCCCCACATCTTTAAAAGCCTATAACAGAGATCCGAGCCACGACATGTGATTACCCCAAGTATACCCCCCTGAGAACCCGGGGGAGTTCCCTCCAAGGTCAGGGTGAGGACCCTACTTGCCGCCCTCTGAGGTCACACACTCTGTGACTTTTTAGAGAAGGAAACTGAGGGCCCTGAGGAACCAGGCGGACTCTGCCACCTACTGACCTCGAAGAAAGGGAGGGCGAGCAGAGTGGCGGTGCCCAGGAGCTGAGTCCCAAGAGGGGAAGGTGGGTGGGAATCAGTAATGAATGGTGAATATACAAGAGATCAAGAATTACGGTAGGTACTCAATTTTCATATCTTCCCTTGTCGATCTTTACTATTAATAACTGCTGGGTGAGTGCCAAGCCCCCTGGAGGGAACCTGGCACTGCCCTGAAGGAACAGATTCCCTCAGCCTCCTGTGGCTGAGATGCAGAAGGGGGAGACCCCATAGCCCTACTAGACCGTTCATGGCCTAAGGCTGGTCAGGATGAGGAGGCTGGGGGGACGGAACACACCCCTGCAAGTTCCTGCTTGCCCTGTGGGGAAAAAAAAGGGTCCCCCGGAAAGCAGAGGAAGTCACCCTATGCCAGGCAATGGGTGACAACCTGGACAGACAAAGCCATGCCATCTACCTGTTGCAGATCGCTGTCCCTGCCTGTCTGGAGGCCACCTCATTGGCATCATAAGATGCCCTTGCTTGGTGCCTTGCAAGCTCCAGACCCTGCACAGAGAGGGCAACAGCTCACCTAGATTCCTCCGAATCAGGCAAAGATGCTAACACCTGCGCTAACATTGACCACAGGTGCCTGTTGTAGGCAGCGTGGTCAGCCTGATGTGAACTGATACAAAGCAGCACATGAACCAAAAAGAAAACTCTTCTTCCCAACCGGTCGAACTCAGCGGAATCCGTCTCTGGTGGTCGGTCGTGTGCCGGGTGTTGAACCCCGGATGGAGTATCTAAGGCCATCAGCCCTGAAGGCGGGTGAGGCAGAGAACCAAGAGGCTCTTGGGGAGCGCAATACCTCCTCCTGCAGTCCGCTGGGGCTGGGGATGAGGCAGCTGGTGACTGCCAGGTGCGGATTGACGCTTCCTGGAAGGGAACAGGCCAGGAAGTTACCACTAGGTGGTGCACACTAAACTTTCTCAGGAAGGAGCATGTCTCCCGCTCAGTATTGCATCTTGCCACATGGGATATATGGAGATCCTGTACCAACCTCGAGAGGAACCACTGATATTCAGTGAAATCAGCATCGGAGGAAAGGTGGACTGAATGGTCCTCTTCCTCTGAAGAGGAAGCCGAGGAAGTCGAGGAACTCGAGTACTCAGAGTCCTCCTGTGGCGGTGAAGACAGGTGAAAGACCTGCTCATCGATGTGAAGGCCGCCGCAGTGGCCCTGGACGTCTCCCATGTTAAGGGCCCCATAGGGCCCACATGGCCAAGGAGAGGTGAATGTGACTGCGAAGGGATTGGGGAAGAGCACCTAACTGAAAGTACCCCGCCTCTGCCAGGGCTCTGAGACCTCAATGGCGATCCTCTAGCTTGAGGGGATCCAGGGGTAGACCCAGTCAGTGTATGCTGTAGATGTGAAAACATATCCTGGCTGAGCCCTGAGGGGGAATCTCCCCTGTGGTGCAACCGGGGTTGCATGGATCCAGAAGGGCAACCCCAGTACCGCCCACTAGGAGCACCTCTGAGTACTCTGAAGAAGAGAAGTGGGGTTCTGCACTGCAACTCCTCCCCACCCCCCGCAGGGAAGTGGAAGAGGGCCCCCATGTTTCACCCCAGCCCCTCAACCCCTCAGACTCTGAGGCCACCCTCTTCCTCAACCCCAGTGCGAAGGGGTTCCCTAATCCTGCAAGCCCCCAAGGAAGGTCACAGAAGAAGAAGAAGTCCCCATTCCAACTGAAGGAGCCAAAGCAGCACCAGACATGGCAGCTGCTCTGGCCTCTAAGGTCGAGACCGCCACACCAAGTCCTCCAGGACGGCTATCCACTGAGGCCCCTGACACCAGAGTCGGCAAGAGGGCCCACAGAGACCACAGACTCCATGGAGCCTGGGAGGTGAACACTGGATCACCTAGTGCCGCATCCAGGAGGGCTCCCCAACCCCGGGAAGTCAGGATGCTAGTCCAGATCGGCTAGCGAGTCATCCTACTCCAAAGTAGAGGAGACCACACATACCTCCAGACGAGCAACACCAGAAGCCCCAGAAACAATGGACCATGAAGGGCACCGGGATCCAAAGCAGTGTGGGCAGGTGGCACCAAGGGTCTGCCAGTGCCGGGTCCAGCAGCCATGGGTTACAACACCGGGGGAGCCTGCACCTCTGAAGAGGTGATTGCCATGGCGGTGCTCCCAATCTGACCCCGCAGGGAGCCAAGGCGTTCCTCCAGCACTGCGGAAGAAACCTCCTCGATGGCAAGGCTGGAATCCGAGGAGGTTTCCTCCTCACTGTGCCGTATAGACCCAGGAGCGGACCTGGAGGCATGGTCAAGAGATCTTGCCATGGCATCCCTAGAACAAAGCCGTCCTCTGAAAGTTGGCAGGGTCCTGCTAACTTTAAACGTGCAGATTTCCAGAATGCAGTTTCTCCATGCAGTGATCCATGGAGAAACAGGCATCGCAGTTGTCCATGGCTGAAACCCAGCCATCGCAGACAAATGTCATGTCGGCCCGTAACGGAAAAATGCCAGCCACATGGACATCGATGCATGGGGGCACAGCCCACTTTGGATTTTCTCTTAGCTCCCGAACCAGACATGACGTGAAAGGAATACAATAAATTCACAGGAAAAGGATCCGGTGCAGTTGGCAATAATAATAAAAGGAACGGTCTCCAACATTGTCGGGAGGATTCAGAACTGGGATGGAGAAGCAGCAAAATGGCATCGAAATAAGGAACAGGCCCGATGATGCAGCAAGCACTGAAACCCATGCAGCAGGTGCGTCCTCGATGGTGGGAGAAACAGAACTGGGGTAGAGGAGCAGCCTTCAGCGCCTAATGGCCAACCCGCGTGCACCACGCAGTGCATTGCCCTCACAGACGGCACCGTTGGCATTGGCTCCTGCCCCCCCCAGAAAAAAAAAAACACTCCTGTGCAGGTGTGCGCCTCCAGCTTACACCCAGCAGTAATGAGTGGTGAAGATTGACAAGGGAAGTTCTCCGCTTCTTGCAGGCCCCACACCCACCCACCGGGCACATCATCCCGCACCCGAGCTAAATACCTCCCGGGAATGGGGGCCCCGGGAGACTCTGCCACAGGGGGTAATCTGTGGGGCAATGCCAGGGATGATCAAGTAAGTCCCAGAGACAGCAGGTTGACAGGGCTGGGGAAGCAGAGTCCGATAGTGGTGGCTGGGTGACCAATGGAGAAAAAAGGAATGAAAAAAACAGTCATTTCATTTCATAATTTGTGCCTGGCTATACCGAGTGCAATTTTACTGTTCTCACCCAGTTCATTTGTACAAACTCTGCTCTATTTCCTTCCATGAAATCTTACCCATATAACCCTCTTATGTCACGTTCCCAGTAATCTTCAACTAGTATTCAAGGTCTTTGTTTGCCCTGAAGAATTGTATTGCTGTCCTTTCTCTCTTCTACTGTTGTTACCATCCACTGATTCCACCCACTCCACTTTGTTACATGTTTTTCTTCTTTCGATTCGATTTTTGCTGCTATGAGTTCCATGCAACACTTACCAATTTAAAGGGATTGATTGCCTGCCCACTGTACAAACTAGGGTACTTGGTGATTCCTTTGGTAACCAGAGCGCTGTCCAGGCTTAATTTGCAGGCATCTAGTCTTCATGTCCACTGTCTCAGCTGGTAAGCAGCTCCATAGGTTCACCACCCTCAGATCAACTATCTCCGAATGTTTGATCTTGTTGATACTCCTGAGCATACTAAAAACTGAGATCATGCACCACATTATGCTCCCTTTCTCTAGCGTGAACTAGCTAGTGTACTGCCTAAAGCTAATATTAGTTTTTAAAAGCAGTCAGTCAGGGGGGGCGTGACCTAGCTACAGAGCAAGATGGATGCCTAAATCTAGAGCTCTGGCTTAATCCACCGAATATCCCCACCATCCCACATTAAAACCTGTACTTTTCAATGAATAAACTAAAGACACAAGGAGTTCAGATGCCTACTAATGCCAAATCAGCAAAGAACAAACTAAACTACCTTTCAACATACAAAGAGTTCAGGCGTCTGGGAAGGGCCTACTGATCTCTCTAGCATCAGTGCAGCACCGGGATTTGCCTGAGGACTCCCCAACTACCTCGGCTCTACAGCAACAAGTGGAACCCTGCGTGGAGATGGCGAACAACTATCAGGCAACTGAATCTTAGACACGACCTGGAAACCCGCATGGAAATGGGCTTTGAAAATGTTTCCTCACAATTACAACATCTCCAGCAGACTGTAAATACAGTCTCCGACACGGTAGATGTCCACGAGACCCAAATACGAGAACTGGAGGCCCGGGTGAGCTCACAACAGGATTCCAGTAATGTTATGCAAATCGATTTACAAACTGCACTTCAAGAAATCGAGAAACTTAAACAAAGCATCGATGATCATGAGAATAGGGAGAGACATTGTAATGTTCGGATCATTGGCCTACCTGAATCGGTGGAGTTTTATAAGTTGCTATGGGACTCCTCGGGCCCTCTTTTGTATAAAATGATACAGGAAGCACTGAGTATGGGAGTGCTTCCTCCTTCCCTCCTTTTAGCTACAATTACTGTATTGCCCAAGCCAGGGAAGGACCCCACCAAATGTGGATCTTACCGGCCAATTTCTCTGCTTAACTCAGACTACAAGATGATTACTAAGATATTAGCCTCCAGATTGGAGCAATACCTTCCAAAACTAGTACATTTGGACTGGGGGGGGGGGTTTGTGAAAGGCAGACAGGCGAAGCATAATCTAAGGAGAACAATAAATATTATGCATATGTGGTGGGGAAGAGGGGAGAGGAGCTTATTAGCACCAGATGCGGAAAAAGCCTTTGACCGGGTAGAATGGCCTTTTATGTTGGCAGTTTTGCATAAATTCGGACTTGGGGAGAGAATTCAGGGATGGATTTGGGCCTTATATAAAGCCCTAAGGCTCAAATTTTAACAAATAATGTACTATTGTCTCCATTTGCCCTCACGAGAGGAACGTGTCTGGGTTGGCCCCTCTCCCCCCTATTGTATGTTCTTATGATCGAAGCATTAGTTGGGGCAATTCATCAAGAGAGTTCGGAGGAGGGACTGATAAGGGGGGGAGAGAAAAATGTGATATCTCTCTTTGCAGATGATATTCTCCTCTTCCTCAAAAATCTGACCAAGGCACTACCGGCATTACTAAACATCTTTCAAACATATGGCCCTACTTCTAGTCACAAGATAAACTGGTCAAAATGTGATTGGATGCCCATTGGGAAAATCAAGCCCCCTATATCCTTGGGCTCGGTAGTGGTACTCCCTTCCACCTCAATTAAATACTTAGGAGCAATGTTAACTGTTAAATTATCCCTAATGGCTAAAACTAATCTCCTCACGGTGATACAAAAAAATAAAAGAACAATGCTTTAACTGGAGGGCCCTTCCTTTGACATTAATAGGATAAGTCAACCTGGTGAAGATGAGTGTGCTTCCACAATTCCTATACATTTTTCAGACTCTCCCAATAGGCATACCCAATAAGTATATCTGAGCCATAGAAGGAGCTATAACACAGCTGTTATGGCAAGGTAAGCGAGCATGGATAAAAAAGGAAATACTCTGGTTACCAGTGGGCAAGGGGGGACTAGGACTGTCAAGCGTCAAACATTACTATTTGGCCGCACAAATGGCACATATTTAGGACCTAATCAGGGATGATGCCTCAAGGCTGGGATGGGTAAATATGGAAAATTTGCCACAAAGGGCACTATATCATGGCATTATGGTAGGATATTTGTATGATGGAATATTTGATAAACTTTCCAATCCTTGCTCAAACACAACCTTTAGGGCTTGGAGAGAGGCACACCATATTCTCCAACACCCATATACCTTTTCCCCTGATGTAGACTTGGGGGCTATGTTGACAGCTGGGGCGGGGACCTCGAATCAGGACCACAAGCTACTTTAAAAATGGAAAAAACAAGGGTTACATAGAGTGGAACAGTTATGGGAAGGTGATTCCTTTTAAGACATTACTTAAAAAATATACCCTTAAAACATCCCATTTCTTCCTTTGGGCTAGACTCCAGGCTGAGATAAAGACCAGGTGGACAAGGAGAGGGTCTTTCTCCTGCTCTCCACTAGAGGAATTACTGGCTGGCCAAAAAGAGGACAAATCATTTAAACCTCTAAGAAGTTGCTATAAGTTGTTGATAGGAGCTATTCAGGACCCTGTGGGAAACCTTGTATTTAAATGGGAATCTGATTTGTTGCTGGATGGCCTCACGGATGGGGATTGGTTACAAATCCATAAGAACTTGTTGAAATACTCAGTAGATAATAAACTTCAAGCTATCCAGTATAATATATTTGCTCGGGCCTACTTTGCCCCAGAACTGACAAAAAAAATAGACTCAAATGCATCCGATTTATGTCCGAGATGTGAGATTCATACTGGATCATTCTTCCACTTGATTTGGCAGTGCCCAAAAATCCAGACTTTCTGGAAGGGTATATTAGCTCTTTTATCACAAATTGTGGGATACCCCCTGGGGCTAGACCCTGTTGAAAACCTTCTGGGTCTCCCCCTGGGACAGGGACAAATTAACAAGCCACATTCAGGCCTATATAGACTGGGGATTGTGGTAGGCCTTCGCAATATTGTAATGTGTTGGATGAAAATGAATGCTCCTACAGTAACTAGTTGGTTAAGCTCATTGATGGAATGTATGACGCTAGAAAGGGTCCAATATAAAGTGAGAAACCAAATGGATAAATACATGACAATATGGGGCCAAACAGAATGGGTGCTGCAACAAGATTGGTTCCCTGTGTTTTAAGATCATTCTGTTTCAAACAGCAACTTCCTCTTGGTACTATATATGATTTTCTTGTTCATGAGAAATGTTGTAGTTGACTAAATGTAAGCACAGAACATAGATCATAATTGAAAGGCTCTGCCTGTAGTTATATGGGGGAAGAGCTCCTCCCCTATATCCTACTTAAGCAGCAGAAACCTGCTGCTCTGCTTAGAGCGAGATGCACTCACTTTTCGGTGGAGCGGCTGCCCCTCCCTCTACGACTTCATTCTGCCTTCTGCCCCTCTCTTCTCTGCCGGTTGTTGCCTTGCTTGCTCTGTTTACCGCAGCGCTCCCTTTCCTTCTGTTTTATGCTCCTGTTTCATTTTTTTGTTGGGGGGGGGAGGTTCTTTGCGGCCGTGCCCTAGTCTGTTCGCCGCAGCTTCTGCTCACCTGCAGTGTGCTTCCTCCTCTGGCTCCTTCGGCGCTCCATTCGGAGGAGCGTTCTCCTGCCTGCCATCTGGATTTCACCCATTGCTTGCCAGGATCTGCCTAAGCTGCAACAGATGCTGCAGCCTTTTTTCCAGCTGCAGCAGCCAACGCATACAGCCCTTCTTAGCCCCATACAGGCTCGTTCTGGCACGCTTACTACCGCGCCATAGTGCTCCATTCACTGCCTGTTCCCTCCTTGGCCTGCACTGAACGCCAGACAGCATACCATGATGCATTCCTTAACAAAACCTACACGGCGGCATTGCAGACATTAATTTATGGCCAGGATGTATTAACCGAGCCTCCTTTCCCTCGGTTACTACGTCCAGATATCAGCGCTAGACACAGCAAGCCTTCTCAAATTCATCTCAATTGCTCTATGCTGAGTATGCGATCCGTTTACTACCAAACCAGCATTGCCCCGCTTGCACATCCTAGCTAATCGCTCGATTATGCACCCAGCAGTTGCTGTATCCACCCTAGCATTCGTGCTTGCTCCAGGATGTAGCTGGTTCAACTACCTGCCAGCGTCTACTATTTATCATTTTAATTGCCATGAGATGGAGATATAAATGGAAGCTCAATGCTACGTTTATCTTAATCCCAAACTCTATATCTACCACTGTTTACCGGACGTCCAGTGTTGGCTTGGAGACACATTTAATTTGGACTCATCCCACGCCTCTCACCTGCCATGCACTGCGTCTAGCACTCTGACATTACATTCATAGTCACTCAGCTCTGCATTTCCTGAGGCTCCTTATAATGTTGCAGCTCATACTGGATTCACATATTGCATCAATGAACTCAGTTGATAGAACCATTCGCTATCACTAACTATATGGGGCCTCTTTGGTAGATATGTTATTGTTTAGTATGTGGACATTGCTTCATATTGTGGCCCCTTGCTATGATTTGCTACCTGGTCACCAATCTAACAATTTAGGAGGGTCAGACTAATGGTCTGCTAATTCTATTCTCATCGATCTCTACTATGCACCTTATGTATAATCGGTACTACTCCTTGATACTTCATCTGCATTTCATGCAACCCAATGACCACTACTACTACTACCACCACCACCGACCTATGTGCAGGTCCATGCTTATGGCTCTTGGCCTATTGCTCACACTATGCATCGCATTTACTTCCTGCTCTTCCCTGGCTGTCTGGAATTTGTTAACTATATCTACTGAACCTGCAACCTCCTCACACTCAACTACTTATTCAGATCAGCTCTCAGCTCATTCAGCAATTTCCAAGGTTGCTTCACTCCACCTGCCTCACTGAGTCATGGCCTGGAGGCTCGACTATTCGTTTACCATGCCTGCCTCGCCAACATCGGCCTGGAGGTTCATAAATTCTGTCAACCTGCCACGCCCAGTCTGGGCCTGGAGGTTCGTATATTTCTACCTCGTACCTGCTTTGTCTTCAGGGCCTGGAGGTTCACTTACCAGCAGACCTACGAAGGTCTGATTGCGCTTACATGTTATCTGGAGCTAGCCGCCTCTCTACTTACCTCACCAGCTGACGGGTCAAGCTGCGCATTTCAGCCAAGGGACTAGCTGCCACGTTCTACTACTTATCAGCTGACCACCCTTACTATTCATTCATGCTAATCAGTTAACCTACGTGGGGACCAACTGCACACACTAGCCTACGAGGGCTAGCTGCCACTCTACTTACTTACCAGCAGACCTTCGAAGGTCTAGCTGTGCTTTCATGTTACCTGGAGCTAGCCGCCTCTCTACTTACTTCACCAGCTTACGGTTAAACTGTGCATCTCAGCCGAGGGACTAGCTGCCACGTTCTATTACATATCAACTGACTAACCTGGTCCATTTACTTGCTACTTACTACCTCATCTCTTAACTTACGGTCCAACCCACACATGCTTACCTATTAGGCTCGCCCTGTTGTACTTCTTGAATGCTTCCTAACCTCGCACCAGTGCATCGGATTTAATAACCTCAAATTCTGCCAAGATTCTAGCTCAGCTCTACTGACGTATACCTTCTATATCATGACCTAAGCATTTATTCTACTCTCGTTCTTTTACCTGAACTGGGTTTCGTCAGTCAGTAGCTTCATTGCAAGCCTTCTACTATTCCATGAATTACTTAAGCCCACTATTTGCAGAAGCCTGGAAGTTGAACTACTTTTATTTTCATCCTGCCTCGCCTGCGTCAAGCCTGGATATAATTACTTCATCTACCTATCTATTATTTGCTAGCCTCGGGAGCTCCTCACTTCCAGTCCTATCCTAACTTATTGGACATATTCTACAATGCTCACCTCAGTGCTCATTTACCTGAATGCTGTACACTTTCATACTACTACCCGCTTTGCTCATGCAAGACTTGGAAGCATGTTCTTGACCTTTCATCTTGGCTATGAACTGTTCCACTGGATATGTAATCTGCAAACTTGGACTAGCCAATAATTAATTAATGTAGGATTATGCACCTTTAGTATGCCCAGAAGGACAGGTGGGTCAGTAGCCATGGGTCCTCAAACGTTTCCCCCTAAGGGAGTTTTTCTTCTCCTGCGTGCCGCCGGCCATACTCTCCGGAGTTGGAGGAGATAATCGTGGATATCATATTTTCTTTTCGGGGGGTGCCACATCCTAAACAACTAACCTTCCTTCCTTCCTACAGTGGGATACAGAGTAAAGCCACGCCATCAACTTATACCGATCTACTCAAGTGTTCCAGTATCAGCACTCTTGTACTGTCAAGTTCATCATGAACTATAAGAAAAAAATTACTCACCTTAGTAATTATGTTTCTTCTAGTGGAGTCTTGCTGTATTCTGACTATTGCAGTTAGGCCCTGCCTTTCAACTGCCCCAGAGAACTAAGGGTTAACTTTTCTATGCCTTGCATAGAACGTTCATCACGAGCTCAGTTGAAGCCCCTGTCTGTTGTTGTTCAAACTGCAACCGCCAGATCTTTACGAGCAAAAACTCACTAGGTGTTCTGTGTGGAAACTGCAAAAATATTTACTAGCCAACTGGCAAATAAATAATGTTTCTGGTTTCAAAGGAAGACTCAAGTCAGGAAAACCAAAAACAAAAACACATCCAAAACACAACATTCCACCCAAACAAAAAAGAGAGTGTAAAAAGGACACCCCTAGGGTGCCAACACTGCTCCTGCCAACCCACATCCCAAAAACTAGGTTCTGAAGGGGAGGCGGGGGGAGGTCAGAATACAGCAAGACTCCACTAGAAGAAACATAATTTCTAAGGTGAGTAATTTTTCTTCAAACAACATGAAGTCTTGCTGTATTCTGACTAATACCGAACTACCAAGCAGTACCTCCATGGAGGAGGGACAGAACCTACTTTGGAAATAGGCTCTGAAGTACTGCTGTTAAGCCAGAGCATCACTCCTAGCCTGGATATCCAGAGAGTAATGCTTGGTGAAAGTATGGACTGTTTTCCAGGTGGCTACTTGACAGATTTCTAAAAGAGGAATAGCCCTGGCAGCAGCCAGGGAAGCGGCTGTACCTCTTGTGGAAATGAGCCCTCAGGCCTGAGGGTGGAGTTCTACCCAGTTTTTCATAGCAGAATTGTATACAAGAAACAATCCACCTGGCACTAGATCTCTTAGTGGCAGGTTTGCCTTTACCAACTTCTCCATAAGTGAGGAACAACTGGAGGGATTCAAACCTGTGACCCTTGGTACGCTCTATGTAGTAGCTAAGGGCTCTTTTAACATCCAAACTGTGCAGCCTCCTCTCTCCCGAGGAAGAATAGTCAGTGAAGAAAACAGGGAGAGATACAGACCGGTTGAGGTAGAAATCTGAAACCACTTTAGGTAAGAACTTTCTGTTAGTTCTAAGGACCACTTTATCTCTATGAAAAGAGATGAAATCAGATTCCACTGACAGGGCTTGCAATTCGCTGGTAAACCTGGCAGAGGTAATGGCTACCAAAAACACAGTTTTCCAAGTCAAGTACTTAAGCTCTGCTGAGGACAAAGGCTCAAAGAGGGGTTGCATAAGCTGAGCAATGCAAACATTAAGGTCCCAAGCAGGAGCAGGATTCCTAAAGGGGGGATTGATGTGAAGCAATCCCTTGAAAAACTTACAGAATACAGGATGGGATGACAGAGAGGAAGACTTGCCTACCGACAGTAAAGCAGAAACAGCTGCCAAGTGTACCTTGAGGGTAGGTGGTCTGAGGCTTAGGCCATTAAGATGGACCATATAATCCAGAACCGTAGGCAATTCAGCAGAGTCTGGAGAAATATGCTTCTTAGAACACCAAATGCTGAATCTTTTCCATTTGGAATTGTAAGTCTTTCTAGTGGAAGGCTTTCGAGAAGCCTTAAGGGTATCCAGAACCCCTTGGGAAAGATGCAGATCTGCAAACTCTAACTCTTCAAGAGCCAAGCCTTGAGATTGAGAGAGACTGAAGATTCAGGTACCAAATCCTCCCCTGAGAGTATGTTAACAGGTTGTAATTCCTGGGAAGAGACAGGGGAAGGTGGACTGCTAGGGACAGCAACAAGGGGTACCATGGCTGTCTGGCCCAGTCTGGAGCAATCAGAATCACTCTGCATGGTTGTGACCTTATCTTGACTAACACCCCGAACAGGAGAGGGAAGGGGGGAAAAGCATACAGAAATTTCCCTTCTCAGTTCAGAATCAAAGCATCCAGGGGGACTGAGCCCAAGACTGCGGGTCTGCAACAAAAGAAAGGAAGTTGGTGATTGTCTGGGGCTGCAAAAAGATCTATCTCTGGAGTGCCCCATCTCGAGAAAATCACTTTCAAAACCAGAGGATCCAGGGTCCATTCGTGATGGCCCTGGGATATTCTGCTCAGTGCATCTGCTAGGATATTGTCCTTCCCCGGGAGGTGAACTGCTATCAGAGAGATTTGCAGGGAATAGGCCAGGGACCACAACTTCATTGCTTCTGTGCACAAGGCCGTAGACTGAGAGCCTCCCTGCTTGTTGATGTACCATATGGTGGTAGTGTTGTCTGTTCTGACCTGAACCACCTTGTTCTGTACAGATTTGGAAAAAAGCTTGCAGTGCCAGAAACACTGCTCTGAGTTCCAAGAGACTGATGTGAAGCAGGGATTTCTGAGGTGAGCATAGTCCCTGGGTGGTAAGATCCCCCAAATGGGCTCCCCAGCCCAGCAGGGAAGCATCTGTGGTGAGTACCACTGAATGAGACTGAGTGACAAATGGAACCCCTTGTCCCAAACTGTCCTGATTCAGCCACCATTGCAAGGCTCGGATCAGGGTTCGAGTCACTGGGATCAGTTTGGTAAGGGAATCCTTTCTTTGGGACCAAAAGGCTCTTAAGTGGAACTGAATGTCCCTCATTTGGAATCTTGCTCCCTGGACCACTGCTGTGGAGGCTACCATGTGGCCCAGCAGCTGAAGGAAATGCCTTGCTGGTCGAGACACCTCATGGGTGAAAGAAGAGGCCAGTTCCATAAGGGCCCTTGCCCTTTCCAGGGGAAGGAAGGCTCTTGCCTTTACCGTATCCAGTTCTGCACCTATGAAGGTGAGGAGCTGCACTGGTTCGAGAAATGACTTTGGTAGGTTGAGAAGGAATCCCAAAGAAGTGAGCACTTGCTGGATCACTTGCAGATGTGACTTGACTTGGTCTGGAGACTGACCTACTATGAGCCAGTCGTCCAAGTATGGGAAAATGGAAATCTTTTGTCTTCTTAGGAAGGCAACAACTACTGCCAGGCACTTTGTGAAGACCCTTGGGGCTGATGTTAGGCCAAAGGGCATTGCTTTGAATTGATAGTGGCCTGAGGGCAACTCAAACCTGAGGTACTTTCTGTGGGAGCACCTGATGGGAATGTGAAAGTAGGCATCTTTGAGGTCCAGGGAGGCTAGCCAGTCCCCTGGCCTTAGAGAGGGAAGGATAATTCCCAGAGTTACCATTTTGAATTTTGGCTTTAACAGATGTTTGTTCAGATATCTTAGGTCCAGGATAGGACACCACTCTCCTGTCTTCTTGGGGGTTAGGAAATACCTGGAGTACAATCCTTTGCCCCTGTGTAGGGTGGGAACTCTCTCTCTATAGCTCTGAGAGCTAGGAGAGAAGAAACCTCTGCCTCTAGGGCAAGGGTCTCTGAGAGATTTGCAGGTGGAAAAGATCTGGCTTTCATCTTGGGAAATTTTTTGAAGCTGAGAACCAGTCCCTGGCTTACTACTTCCAGGACCCACCTGTCTGATGTAAGAGACATCCAGTCCTGGACAAAGTAAGCCAGCCTGCCCCCTACTGGTACTGGAGAATCGACCAGGGCAGACCCATCAGGGTGTCTGCTTGGCAGGGGCTTTAGGCTGAGGGGTGGAAGAAGGCCTGCTCGTCCCCCTTCTGCCTCTCCCTCTAAAGAACCCCCTCTGCGAAAAAGAAGAAGAGTAGGCCTGAGCTTGGTAAAAAGGCATTTGGAAAGGCCTGCTCCTGCCCCTGGACTGCTGCCTTTGAGGAGTTGCTTGCCTTTCTTTGGCCTGAGCACTCCTGTCAGTGGTCCTGTATTCGTCCATTTTCTTCATGTAATTTTCTGTCTGCTTCCCAAACAGAGAATCACCAACTACAGGAAAATCCATGGCCTTAGCCTGGGTATCCTGTGATAGGCTAGTAGAAAAAATTACTCACCTTAGTAATGTTGTTTCTTCTAATGGAGTCTTGCTATATTATGACAGATGCAGTTTGTCCCACCATTAGAACTGCTCCGGAGTTGAAAGAGTTAACTTCCATGCAGTGCATGGAACTTAGAGCGCGAGCTCGGTTAGAGAAGCTCTGTTAGGGTGGTTTCAAACCGAAACCGTCAGATCTTTACCAGCAAAACTCACTAGGCTCTGTGTGAGCTGTAACCTAACTAGCCAACTGGCTACTAAAATATTCACACATTTTCCTGGTCCCAACACCAAGACTCAAGTCAGGGGACCAGAAAAATAAGATAAAATAACTAAATAAAACACAACACCCAAACATAAAGAGGGCATCAATAAGTGCCAACAGTGGACTGCCCACCCATACCCAAAGTAGAAGTTCTGAGAGGGCAGGCTAGGGGAGGTCATAATATAGCAAGACTCCATTAGAAAAACAACATTACTAAGGTGGTAATTTTTTCTTCAAACAACATGAAGTCTTGCTATATTATGACGAATCAGAACACACACAACAGTACCTCCATGGAGGAGGGACAGAACCTACTTAGGGAATAGGCTCTGAAGCACGGCTGTGCCAAACCGAGCATCCCTCCTGGCCTGGATATCCAGGGAGTAATGCTTGGTGAAAGTGTGTACTGTTTTCCAAGTAGCTGCCTGACATATCTCCAAGATAGGGATGTCTCTAGCAGCAGCTAGAGATGCAGCTGTACCTCTGGTAGAGTGAGCCCTCAGGCCTGAGGGGGGAACCTTACCCAGTTTTTGATAGCAAAACTGGATACAAGAGACGATCCACCTGGCAATGGATCTCTTAGTGGCAGGTCTCCCTTTCCCAACCTCACCATAAGTGAGAAATAGTTGGAGGGAGTCAAACCTGTGACCCTTGGTATGCTCTATGTAGTAACTTAGAGCCCTCTTAACATTTAAGCTGTGCAGCCTCCTCTCACCAGAGGAGGAATGGTCAGTGAAGAATACTGGAAGTGAAATAGATTGGTTAAGGTGGAAATCCGAAATCACCTTAGGCAAAAACTTCCTGTTAGTCCTGAGGACTACCTTATCCCTGTGAAAGGAAATAAAGTCAGTCTCCACTGATAAAGCCTGTAACTCATCTGTCGCCTGGCAGAAGTGATGGCTACTAGAAATACAGTTTTCCAAGTCAAATACTTAAGCTCTGCGAAGACAGAGGCTCAAGGGGGTTGCATCATCTGAGCAATGCAAACAGTAAGATCCCAAGCAGGGCAGGATCCTGAATGGAGGATTGGTATGAAGCAATCCCTTAAAAACTTGGAAAATACAGGGTGAGCAGAAAGAAGAGGGCTTCCCTGCTGCAATGAAAGCAGAGACAGCTGCCAAATGCACTTTCAGGGTAGCTGGTCCCAGTCCCAAGAATTAAGATGGACCATATAATCCAATACAGTGGGTAAATCAGCAGATTCGGGAAATATGCTTCCCAGAACACCATATGGAAAACCTTTCCACTTGGAGTTATAGAGTACCCTGGTGGAAGGCTTCTAGCAGCTTTCAAGATTTCAAGAACACTTTGAGAAAGCTGAAGATCAGCAAAGCTCTAACTGCTCAAGAGCCAGGCCTTGAGGTTGAGGATTTGAGATTCGGATACCAAACTCTCCCTGAGCACAGGTTAACAGATTGTGGTTCCTGGGGAGACACGGGAAAGATGGACTGCTAAGGACAGAAGGAGGGTACCAGGGCTGCCTGGCCCAGTCTGGAGCAATCAGGATCATCTTGCAGGGCTGAGACCTGATTTTTGACTAGCACCTTGAACAGGAGAGGGGAAGGGGGACAGGCATAGAGAAACTCCCTTCCCAATCGAGGAGAAAGGCATCCAGGGGACTGAGCCCAACACTGGGGCCTGCAACAAAAAGTGGAAGTTGATGATTGTCTGGGGCTGAAAAGATCTATCTGAGAGTGCCCCATCTGGCAAAAACTATCCCCAGTACTAGGGATCCAGTGACCATTCGTGATGGCCCTTTGAAATCCTGCTGAGAGCATCTGCCAGGACATTGTCCTTGCCTGGGGGTGAACTGCTATGAGGGAAGTGTTCAGGAATAAGCCAGAGACCACAACTTCATCGCCTCAGTGCACAAGGCCGAAGACCGAGTGCCCCTTGTTTGTTGATGTACCACATTTAGTGGTGTTGTCTGTTCCTGACCTGTACCACCTTGTTCTGAACAGATGCAGAAAAAACCTGAAGTGCTAGAAAAACAGCTCTGAGTTCCAACAGATTGATGTGGACGAGAGATTCCTGAGGGGACCATAACCCCTGGGTGGGCCAGTCGCCCATGTGAACTCCCCATACCAAGGACGCATCTGTAGTAAGGGTCAAGGGGTGGGACAGAGGATGAAAGGCACCCCTTGTCTCAGATTGCTCAGATCCTGCCATCACTGAAGGGCCTGGATCAGGGTTTGAGTCACTGGGATTAACTTGGATAGGGGATCTCTTCTTTGAGACCAGAAAGCTCTCAAATGGAACTGAATGTCCCTCATCTGAAATCTTGCTCCTTGCACTACAGCTGTGGAAGCAGCCATGTGTCCTAGGAGCTGCAGGAAATGCCTTGCTGGTCGAGAGACCTGCAGAGTGAAGGACGAGGCCAGGGCCACCAAGGTCCTTACCCTTTCCAGGAAGGAAGGCTCTGGCCTGCTTTGTGTCCAGTTCCTGCGCCTATAAAGGTGAGTACCTGGACAGGTTCCAAAACTGACTTTGGAAGATTAGAACAAAGCCCAGAGAGGTAAGCAGCTGCTGGGTAACTAGCAGGTGTGATTTGACCTGGTCTGGAGACTGACCCACAATGAGCCAGTCGTCCAGGTAGAGAAAATGGCAATCTTTGCCTTCTTAGATGAGCAACTGCTACTGCCAGACATTTTGTGAACACCCTTGGGGCAGAGGTAGGCACGAAGGGCATTGCTCTGAACTGATAATGGCCTGAGGGCAGTTCGAATCTGAGGTACTTTCGATGGGAGCTTCTGATAAGAACATGGAAGTAGGCATCCTTGAGGTCCAGGGAAGCTAGCCAGTCCCTTGGCCTGGAGGGTAAAATCATTCCCAGAGTCACCATTTTGAATTTTGGTTTTAAAAGGTGCTTGTTCAGATATCTTAGATCCAGGATAGGCCACCACTCTCCTGTGTTTTTTGCTGTAAGGAAGTACCTGGAGTACAGACCCTTGCCCTGGTGTAGGGGAGAAACCCTTTCTACAGCTCTGAGAGCCAGGAGGGTTGAGACTTCTGTTTCCAAAGCAAGAGTCTCTAAAGGGTTTGCAGGTGGAAAAGATCTGGCCTCATCTTTGAAATTTTTGAAGCTGAGAACCAGACCCTGGCTCACTACTTCCAGGACCCACCTGTCTGATGTTAAAGACTCCCAGTCCTGGGCCGAGTAAGCCAGCTTGCCCCACAGGTAATGGAGAGCCGACCCTGGGCATCCCATCAGGGTGCCTGTTTGGCAGGGGCTTTAGGCTGAGGGGTGGGAGCAGGCCTGCTCGTACCCGTCTGCCTCTCCCTCTGAAGAACCCCCTCTGAGCATAGGCTGAAGAGGAGGCCTGGGTCTGGTAAAAAGGCCTGTGAAAAGGCCTGCCCCTACCCCTGGGGGGCTGCCTCTGAGGAGTGGCTTGCCGTTCCTTGCCTTGTGCACTCCTATAAGTGGTTCTATATTCATCCATTTTCTTCATATAATTCTCTGTCTGCTCCCCAAACAGAGAATTTCCCACCAGAGGAAAATCCATAGCCTTAGACTGGGTATCCTGTGACAAAGTAGTACACCTGAGCCAGGCCAATCTATGAAAAGCCACAGATGTAGCCATGACTCTAGAGGATACATCATTAGAATCCACTGCAGCATGGAATTGCACCTTAGATGCCTCAATACCATCAACAGCCACCTGCTCCAGCTCCTTTGCAAGCTGGCCAGGGACCTGTTTGGTTAAGGCCATGACAGTATCCCATCTAGATTTCTGGTATCTAGCAACATAAGCCATATAGTTTGCTTGTCTGAGTCCCAAAGATGCTGCCATGTATTGTTTTTTGGACATGGCATCAATCTTCCTGGAGTCCTTGTCAGGAGGATGTGAAGTCAGGGGAATATTAGCTTTGTCACAGGCTGCAGCCTGAGCTACCCCAACATGACTGCATTGCTGTGAAAGAAAATCTGTATCAGGACCTGTGAAAGTGTACCTCCTGTCCATCTTTTTTATCTACAGGAGGCACAGAATTAGGAGCTTTTAAAATTTTATTGTTTGTTTCCTAAAAGATTTATGTAAAGGGATGGACAATCTCCTGGACTCTGGGATATCCATCATCTCTACATAGTCAGGCTCCTCTTGCTCATCCAAAGCCTCCTCTAAAGGAAGCTGGAGGATCTCAACAACTTTTAAAAACAAAAAATGAGAAGGGACTCAGCAAGCCTAGGGGAGATTCACCTAAAGGTCTGTCTGGGGAGATGTCCGGTTCAATGGGCACATCCAGACTTTCAAAGTCACATTCACACTGATCATAATCATCCTCCCCCTCCTCTGGTTCATAAAACTCTTCTATATCATATTCTTGAACCGGTGGAACCGACCTTTTGCCAGATAGTGGCGGTTCGGAGGGAACCGGGGACAGTGATTGGACAATCTGTATTGCCCTGGCTATCTCTGCAGCAGTTGGAGAAGGGATTTTGGACTCCACACCTGCTGACTTTCTAGTTCTCTTTGCTGGAACTGGCTCTCAGAGTCAGCTTTCGTTTGCCGAAGTCTGGCCTGGTCAGAGGGCACTCCCTCCGGTTCGGCTGGCAACCGAACTGGGCTGGCCATCGGGTCAGCGGACTTTTGGCCTCTCGTCCCTGAGCCTACCAACTCTCTTATCTAGGGTGGCTGCAGGAAATTCTTGCAAATCTGGCAGTCTGCATTGAGGTGGTCAAACCCAGACAATAAACACATGTGGTGTGTGGGTCAGCCTTGGCAAAGGCTTCCCCACAGACACTGCAGTGTTGAAACCCAGTGGGCCAGGTTTTTCTTTTGGGTTCTCCCAGACATAATGTCAGCCCTAACCAAAACTTGCCCTTTTGATGGCAGTGCCAGGCAAGACACCACTTATCGGTTCCCAACCGTGTCACGGAGTCGTGGAAAAACCGTAATGAAATCCGTTTTTTAGAACCGATAAGAACCGGGAACCGCACTCTAACAAGCCTTAAAAGGCTTCAAAACAAAGTTTAAATACAATTCGATCGGTTCAAACCGAACCGATAAACATTTACAAGTTCCACACAGAAAACCTATCTATTACTTACAATACCATAGACAGAGCTTGAACCGATCGGTTTGCGGTTAAAATAAATAATATCACGGTTGAATTTAACCGAGAAGAGACGCTTTAAACTGAGGAAATGAACCGAACAGCAGGAGGAATCTCCGGAGCGACTGTTCAGTGAGGCGGAGTAAAGAATCTGACGGTTTCGGTTTGAAACCACCCTAACAGAGCTCCTCTAACTGAGCTTGCGCTCTAAGTTCCATGCACTGCATGGAAATTAACTCTTTCACCTCCGGAGCAGTTCTAATGGTGGGACAAACTGCATCTGTCATAATATAGCAAGACTTCATGTTGTTTGAACATCTGAGCCAAGCCATTCTCCGAAGAGTACAGCAGCATGAAACTGAACTTTCGATGCCTCGATCCCATCTGCAGCCACCTGCTCCAGCTCCTTGGCAAGCTGGGGAGGAGCCTGTTTAGCCAGCGCCAGTACAGCGTCCCATCTGGACTTCTGGTACCTGGCTGCATAGGCCATATATTAGCCTGCCTGAGTCCCACAGATGATGCCGTGTACTGTTTCTTTGCCATGGCATCAATCTTCCTGGAGTCCTTGTCTGGGGGGGTGTGATACCAAGGGAATGTTTGCCTTATCACAGGCAGCAGCCTGCACAATCCCAACATGGCTGCATTGCTGAGAAAGGAACTCCGTATCTGATCCTGAGAGAATGTACCTCTTGTCCATTTGTCTGTCTACAGGAGGTATAGAATTTGGAGACTTAAGAATTTTTTGTGTCTGTTTCCCAAAGGATTTGTGGAGGGGAATAGACAGTCTCCTGGACTCTGGGATGTCCATCATCTCAACAAAATCAGGCTCTTCCTGATCCTCAACTGCTTCCTCCACAGGAAGCTGGAGGGTATCAGCCACCTTTCTGTAGAACATGTAGTGTGAAGGGGACTCAGAAAGCCTAGGAGGAGAGACACCTGAAGGTCTGTCTGGGGAGATGTCCGGGTCAATAGGCACATCCAGATTTTCACCATCACCATAGTCATCCTCATACTCTCCCTCCTCCTCAAACTCCGGTTCATAAAATTCTTCCAAAGTGTAATCCAGAACCGGGGGAACTGACCGAACCGAGCCCCTGTCAGAAAGTGCCGGTTCGGTCAGAACTGAATTAAGCGATTGCACAATCCTAATCGCCTTGACTATCTCATCGGCGGTCGGAGTATGAGATTCTGGGTCTGAACCGGTCGATTTGTCTTTTCTTTTTGTCGGAACCGATTCCTCGGAATCGGCTCTCCTTTTGCCCGAAGAAGTATCGCCCTGGTCAGAGGGCACTCCTTCTGGTTCAGTCGGAACCGAACCGGGCTGGCCATCTGGGTCAGTGGACTTCTCGGCCTCCCTTTCCCTCAGTCTACCTAATCTTTTTTCCAGGGTAGATTTGGGAAAATTCTTGCAAATTTGGCAGTCTGAATCAAGGTGGTCAAACCCCGGACAATAAACACAAGCGTGTGGGGATCAGCCTTAGCAAAGGCCTCCCCACATACACTGCAGTGTTGAAACCCAGTGAGCCCAGTTTTCTTTTTGGGTTTCTCAGACATGGCCAACCTAACCAAAAACGTACCCTTTTTTAGGGAATCCGCCAGGCAAGAGTCCCCTATCGGTTCCTGACCGTGTCACGGGTCTTGGAAAAAAACGTAATTAAAATCCGTTTTTTTTAGAACCGATACAGACCGGTTACCACACTCTAAAGCAAAGCACAAGTTTTTATCTCAAATTGATTGGTTCAGCCGAACCGATCCACAGTTTACAAGTTCCACATAGAAACTGAACAAAAACCTATCTAGTACTCACGGTACCACAGACACCGAGACTTGAACCAACTATGTGGAAACAACAATTCGATAGAAACTGACCGAAAACCAACACTTCAACTGACTTTTGAACCGAGCAGCAGGAGAAATCTCCGGAGCGACTGTTCAGTGAGGCGGAGTAAAGAATCTGGCGGTTGCAGTTTGAACAACAACAGATAGGGGCTTCAACTGAGCTCATGATGAACGTTCTATGAAAGGCATAGAAAAGTTAACCCTTAGTTCTCTGGGGCAGTTGAAAGGCAGGACCTAACTGCAATAGTCAGAATACAGCAAGACTTCATGCTGTTTGAATCACTGACTTAATCATGTCCATGTCCAAGTACTTAAGCACTATCCATTCATATAACTATACCTTGGAAGCATCATTCTACCTACTGGTCTGGCCTTTATCCAAACTGAGATCTACATTATAAGGTGCAGTATGTAACACAAGCACTGAGCTCTGAACCACATATAACAAAAGAAAAAATTAGTCACCTTAGTAATGTTGTTTCTTCTAATGGAGTCTTGCTATATTATGACTATTGCAGTTTGCCCCAGCCTTAGAACTGCTCCGGAGGTGAAAGAGTTAACTTCCATGCAGAGCATGGAGCTTAGAGCGCGAGCTCGGTTCAGAAGCTCTGTTTGGCTGGTTTCAAACCGAAACCGTCAGATCTTTACGAGCAAAAACTCACTAAGGTTCTGTGTGGAAGCTGTAACCTACACTAGCCAACTGGCTACTAATATATTAACGCAATTTTACTGGTCCCAACACAAAGACTTGAGTCAGTGGACCAGAAAAATTAAGATAAAATAACTAAATGAACACAACACCCAAACATGAAAGAGGGCATTAATAAATGCCAACAGAGGACTACCCACCCCATACCCCAAAGTAGGAGTTCTGAGAGGGGCAGGCTGGGGGGGAGGTCATAATATAGCAAGACTCCATTAGAAGAAACATTACTAAGGTGAGTAATTTTTTCTTCAAACAACATGAAGTCTTGCTATATTATGACTATTGCAGACTACACAGCAGTACCTCCATGGAGGAGGGACAGAACCTACTTGGGAATAGGCTGAACGCACGGCTGTGCCAAACCGAGCATCCTCCTGGCCTGAATATCCAGGGAGTAATGCTTGGTGAAAGTGTGTACTGTCTTCCAAGTAGCTGCCTGACATATCTCCAAGATAGGGATGTCTCTAGCAGCAGCTAGAGATGCAGCTGTACCTCTGGTAGAGTGAGCCCTCAGGCCTGAGGGGGAACCTTACCCAGCTTTTGATAGCAAATTGTATACAAAGAAGCGATCCACCTGGCAATGGATCTTTTAGTGGCAGTCTCCTTTCCCAACCTCACCATAAGTGAGAAACAGTTGGAGGAGTCAAACCTGTGACCCTTGGTATGCTCTATGTAGTAACTTAGGGCCCTCTTAACATCTAAGCTGTGCAGCCTCCTCTCACCAGAGGAGGAATGGTCAGTGAAGAACACTGGAAGTGAAATAGATTGGTTGAGGTGGAAATCTGAAACCACCTTACGCAAAAACTTCCTGTTAGTCCTGAGGACCACTTTATCCCTGTGAAAGGAAATAAAGTCAGTTTCTACTGATAAAGCCTGTAACTCACTTATACGCCTGGCAGAAGTGATGGCTACCAGAAATACAGTTTTCCAAGTCAAATACTTAAGCTCTGCCGAAGACAGAGGCTCAAAAGGGGGTTGTATTAGCTGAGCAATGCATACATTAAGATCCCAAGCCGGGGCAGGGTCCCTGAATGGGGGATTGGTGTGAAGCAATCCTTTGAAAAACTTGGAAAATACAGGATGAGCAGAGAGAGAAGAGGGCTTCCCTGCTGAAATGAAGGCAGAGACAGCAGCCAAGTGCACTTTCAGGGTGGCTGGTCTCAGTCCCAAAGAATTAAGATGGACCATGTAGTCAATACAGTAGGTAGATCAGCAGATTCTGGGGAAACATGCTTCCCAGAACACCATATGGAAAACCTTTTCCACTTGGAGTTATAGGTAGCCCTGGTGGAAGGCTTCCTATCAGCCTTCAGGATTTCGAGAACACTTTGAGAAAGTTGCAAATCAGCAAACTCTAACTGCTCAAGAGCCAGGCCTTGAGGTTGAGGGATTTGAGATTCGGATACCAAACTCTCCCCTGAGCACAGGTTAACAGATTGTGGTTCCTGGGGAGACACAGGGGAAGATGGACTGCTAAGGACAGAAGGAGTGGGTACCAGGGCTGCCTGGCCCAGTCTGGAGCAATCAGGATCATTTTGCAGGGCTGAGACCTGATTTTGACTAGTACTTTGAACAGGAGAGGGAAGGGGGGAAAGGCATAAAGAAACTTCCCTTCCCAATCGAGGAGAAAGGCATCCAGGGGAACTGAGCCCAACACTGGGGGCCTGCAACAAAACAGTGGAAGTTGATAATTGTCTGGGGCTGCAAAAGATCTATCTGAGGAGTGCCCCATCTGGCAAACACTATCCCCAGTACTAGGGGATCCAGTGACCATTCGTGATGGCCCTGGGAAATCCTGCTGAGGGCATCTTCCAAGACATTGTCCTTGCCTGGGAGGTGAACTGCTATGAGGGAAGTGTTCAGGGAGTAAGCCAGAGACCACAACTTCATTGCCTTGGTGCACAAGGCCGAAGACCGAGTGCCCCCTTGTTTGTTGATGTACCACATTGTAGTGATGTTGTCTGTTCTGACCTGTACCACCTTGTTCTGAACAGATGCAGAGAAAACCTGAAGTGCTAGAAAAACAGCTCTGGGTTCCAACAGATTGATGTGGGCAGAGATTCCTGAGGGACCATAATCCCTGGGTGGAGAGGTCGCCCATGTGAGCTCCCCATCCCAAGAGGGATGCATCTGTAGTAAGGGTCAAGGAATGGGACAGAGGGATGAAAGGCACCCCCTGTCTCAGATTGCTCTGATCCTGCCACCACTGAAGGGCCTGGATCAGGGTTCGAGTCACTGGGATTAATTTGGATAGAGGATCTCTTCTTTGAGACCAGAAAGCTCTCAAATGGAACTGAATGTCCCTCATCTGAAATCTTGCTCCTTGCACCACAGCTGTGGAGGCAGCCATGTGCCCTAGGAGCTGCAGGAAATGCCTTGCTGGTCGAGAAACCTGCAGAGTGAAGGAGGCGGCCAGGGCCACTAAGGTCCTTACCCTTTCCAAGGGAAGGAAGGCTCTGGCCTGCTTTGTATCCAGTTCTGCGCCTATAAAGATGAGTACCTGGACAGGTTCCAAAACTGACTTTGGAAGATTGAGAAGAAATCCCAGAGAGGTAAGCAGCTGCTGGGTAACTAGCAGGTATGATTTGACTTGGTCTGGAGACTGACCCACAATGAGCCAGTCGTCCAGGTAGGGAAAAATGGCAATCTTTTGCCTTCTTAGGTGAGCGACTGCTACTGCCAGACACTTTGTGAACACCCTTGGGGCAGAAGTGAGGCCGAAGGGCATTGCTCTGAACTGATAATGGCCTGAGGGCAGTTCGAATCTGAGGTACTTTCGATGGGAGCTTCTGATAAGAACATGGAAGTAGGCATCTTTGAGGTTCAGGGAGGCTAGCCAGTCCCCTGGCCTTAGGGAGGGTAAAATCATTCCCAGAGTCACCATTTTGAACTTTGGCTTTAAAAGGTGCTTGTTTAGATATCTTAGATCCAGGATAGGCCGCCACTCTCCTGTCTTTTTTGGGGTAAGGAAGTACCTGGAGTACAGACCCTTGCCCTGGTGAAGGGAGAAACCTTTTCTACAGCTCTGAGAGCCAGGAGGGTTGAGACTTCTGTTTCCAAAGCAAGAGTCTCTAAAGGGTTTGTAGGTGGAAAAGATCTGGCTCTCATCTTTGGAAATTTCTTGAAGCTGAGAACCAGACCCTAGCTCACTACTTCCAGGACCCACCTGTCTGAAGTTAAAGACTGCCAGTCCTGGACGAAGTGAGCCAACCTGCCCCCTACAGGTAGTGAAGAGCCGACCCTGGGCATCCCATCAAGGTGCCTGTTTGGCAGGGGCTTTAGGCTGAGGGGTGGGAGTAGGCCTGCTCGAACCCCGTCTGCCTCTCCCTCTGAAGAACCCCCTCTGTACATAGGCTGAAGAGGAGGGCCTGAGTCTGGTAAAAAGCCTGTGAAAAGGCCTACCCCTACCCCTGGGGGGCTGCCTCTGAGGAGTGGCTTGCCGTTCCTGGGCTTGTGCACTCCTGTAAGTGGTTCTATATTCATCCATTTTCTTCATATAATTCTCTGTCTGCTCCCCAAACAGAGAATTTCCCACCACAGGAAAATCCATAGCTTTAGACTGGGTATCCTGTGACAAAGTAGTACACCTGAGCCAGGCCAATCTGCGAAAAGCCACAGATGTAGCCACGACTCTAGAGGATACATCATTAGAATCCACTGCAGCATGGAATTGCACCTTAGATGCCTCATTACCATCAACAGCCACCTGCTCCAGCTCCTTTGCGAGCTGGCCAGGGACCTGTTTGGCTAAGGCCATGACAGTATCCCATCTAGATTTCTGGTATCTCGCAACATAAGCCATATAGTTAGCTTGTCTGAGTCCGAAGGATGCTGCCATGTATTGTTTTTTGGCCATGGCATCAATCTTCCTGGAATCCTTGTCAGGAGGATGTGAAGCCAGTGGAATATTAGCTTTATCACAGGCTGCAGCCTGAACTACCCCAACATGACTGCATTGCTGTGAAAGAAAATCTGTATCAGGACCTGACAAAGTGTACCTCCTGTCCATCTTTTTATCCACAGGAGGCACAGAATTAGGAGCTTTTAAAATTTTTACTGTTTGTTTTCTAAAGGATTTATGTAAAGGGATGGACAACCTCCTGGACTCTGGGATATCCATCATCTCCACATAGTCAGGCTCCTCTTGCTCATCCAAAGCCTCCTCTAAGGGAAGCTGGAGGGTCTCAGCAACTTTTTTATAAAACAAAAAATGAGAAGGGGACTCAGAAAGCCTAGGGGGAGACTCACCTGAAGGTCTGTCTGGGGAGATGTCCGGTTCAATGGGCACATACAGACTTTCAAAATCACATTCACACTGATCATAATCCTCATCCCCCTCCTCTGGTTCATAGAACTCTTCTATATCATAATCCTGAACCACTGGAACCGACCGAACCGACCTTTTGCCAGACAGTGGCGGTTCAGAGGGAACTGGGGACAGGGACTGGACAATCTGTATTGCCCTGGCTATCTCAGCAGCAGTTGGAGAAGGAATTTTGGACTCCAAACCTGCTGATTTTTTAGATTTCTTTGCTGGAACTGGCTCCTCAGAGCCAGCTTTTAGTTTGCCCGAGGAAGTCTCGCCCTGGTCAGAGGGCACTCCCTCCGGTTCGGTTGGCACCGAACCGGGCTGGCCATCCGGGTCAGCGGACTTTTTGGCCTCTCGTTCCCTGAGCCTGCCCACTCTCTTGTCCAGGGTGGCTGCAGGGAAATTTTTACAAATCTGGCAGTCTGAATTGAGGTGGTCAAACCCCAGACAATAGACACATGTAGTGTGTGGGTCGCCTTGGCAAAGGCTTCCCCACAGACACTACAGTGTTGAAACCCAGTGGGCCCGGTTTTTCTTTTGGGTTTCTCAGACATGATGCCAGCCTAACCAACCAACTTGCCCTTTTGATGGCAGTGCCAGGCAAGACACCCTTATCGGTTCCAAACCGTGTCATGGGTTGTGGAAAAAACCGTAATGAAATCCGTTTTTTTTAGAACCGATAAGAACCGGGAACCGCACTCTAAAAAGCCTTAAAAGGCTTTAAACTTATATTTAAATACAACTCGATCGGTTCAACCGAACCGATAATACTTTACAAGTTCCACACAGAAAAAATCCTATCTATTACTTACGATTACCATAGACAGAGCCTGAACCGATCGGTTTTGCGGTTAAAATAATGAAATCGCGGTTAAATTAAACCGAGAAATAGCGCTTTAAACCAAAGAAATGAACCGAGCAACAGGAGGAATCTCCGGAGCGACTGTTCAGTGAGGCGGAGTAAAGAATCTGACGGTTTCGGTTTGAAACCAGCCAAACAGAGCTTCTGAACCGAGCTCGCGCTCTAAGCTCCATGCTCTGCATGGAAGTTAACTCTTTCGCCTCCGGAGCAGTTCTAAGGCTAGGGCAAACTGCAATAGTCATAATATAGCAAGACTTCATGTTGTTTGAAAGCTGTATCCTTCTGTGTAAATCAAATGGATTTTACTCTGAGTGCTGAAAAATAAAGTTTAAAAAAAAAAGCAGTCAATCATTACCTTTTATATCTGAGGTACTTTTTCATTTCCATTTGGTTAGTTAAAAGATTGTTTACCTCATGTTAGTAAGTGTGATGTGTGGGACAGCACTCTCTGCCTAGCAGCTTCACCCCTACCTCCACCCCACTGCTACTTAGGAACAGCTACTCAATAGCTGCCAGGTCAGTCACATGTGATGTCACTGTCAGTGAGATCACAATGCTGAAGATGTAGTGGGGGGATTAGATGTAGACATGTCAGCTGCCAGGCTGAGACAAATTCCAGATATCCAACACGCCATTATCACATGAAGAACTTTCCAATGAGCAAAAGGAAAAAGAATAATACTTCAGAAATAAAAACTTACAACTGACTACTTCTTAAAATTTCTATCATTTTCTTGTCTGTCTGTTTTGGTTCCACTAGCCCTTTAAGGACCTCCAGCCTCTCCTCATATCTTTTGTTCCTGTGACAAAAACCACCCCTTGGGCCACCCCAGCTAACACGGCAGTTTTGTCGGGGGGGGGGGGGACTTCTAATTCTCTGCCATTACCTGATTTTTACCAGGAATCAGGAAACCGCCCTTTTGCACTCGATGTTCAGGATCAGGAAGGTCAACATAGTTAACTACTGGTAGAGTGCACTTTGGAGATGGACTGCAAACGGAGTCCAGCAGAAATAATAAAATTACCTTTTTAATGATGAGGCAGTCACTGGTTGTATCAAAAATAGATTATTTACTAGAAGATACTACAGTTATTTTTGAATAGGATGCATTTACACTCAGGCAAAAGGTTTACACGTTTACTAAGGATAGAAAAATAAAGTTTGTAAACAGACAGCTGATGTGTAAAAACATTTGCACTTTCCTTACCTAAAGCCTCTTTACTTGCCATTAGCTGCAGAGACATGTTCCCTAAGCTGTGCTCCACTCACCATTCAACTAGCTTCCTATGGCAGGGCCCCCTTCTTCGGATGTTGGATGTCCAAGAGAGAAGGGAGGGAGGGAGGAGAGAGAGAGGAGAGAGAGAGAGAGAAACAGAGAGAGAGACAGACAGACAGAGAGGGATGGAGGGAGGGAGGGAGAGGGAGAGAGAGAGAGAGAAAGCGAGAGAGAGAGAGAGAGAGAGAGATATGGCCCCAGTTCCCCAATTTATGTGCTCAGAGCTGTGAGGGAGTGACCTCTTCCTTGAGTGACAGTTCCCCCCAGTATCCCCACCTTGTGGAGGGGTTGTGGGATAACAGATGGACCAGACACTGAACTTCAAGTTCAGCACACAATCTCTGTGTGATGTTTATTCAAAATGCAGAAGATAACCTTCAGCAATGGCATATCCCTTCTTCAGTACATCAGTTTGTGGAAACAGACTATACAAGTATTTCCTCTTCACTTAGCCAGCACCTACTGACTCACTGATCTCACTTATCTGTTGAGATTTAGCCTCCCCTATGTGGGCCTTGCCTGCTTGGGTGGTGGGGGCTCAAATAAAAAACAAGCTAAAGACAAAGAACCTCAGTGCAGAAGCATTGAAACAAGGATTACCCCAAAGGACGTTGACAATAAGCCAAGTTTCAAAGAAACACAACATCACACATACTTCCATAATGCAAAGCGTCATGGGATATATGCAAATCACCATGAAATTTCAGACTTGTTCAGTTTACAGCAATTTACATGCATTTTTAGTAGCACAACTAACTTAATTTCTGTAATACAGTCACCTAGTACATTTTACCTTTATCGAAAATACCTAGTGCCATGGTATTTTCAACATTTACAAGTTTTATACACATAAGGTATATACATTAAAGTATTTTATGACATAGTGCCATTGCATACTAAATCCAACAACAAGGAACACAGCCTGTTGTTTTATATCAGCTCGGAGGTCACAACAATAACCTCCTTGTATGAGGACCTGAGAGGAAAAGGAAAATTAAAGAGGACACTATAGCATAGTCAAGAAAGGGAGGGAGGGAGGGTGCCCATAGGTGGCCATCCTTATGGACTAGAAATTGTAAAGGATAGATTAGGCTAAGAAACAGAAGAACTGTTGCAACAGATTTAAGAAAAGGCTGGTTCTCAAGAGTGGCAGGAGCTCCCTGTCACATATCCCCCACCTTAAGAGGGAAGCAGTTATTGCAGACTGCTTACCACCTTCGTGTCCCAGGAAGGGATGGAGCGTCCACCTATCCATCTTCAGAATCTCTGTCTCAGGGTCCCTATTAATGATAAACATTCCATCACAAACACAGTGGATATCATCATTCTTACCCTGAGGCATTAACACATTTCTCAACAGAGACTAATGGTACCTTCCCATCTCATTTTAGGGACAGTCTGTCATATTTCTTAACCAAAATTCTGGGCGACTGTAAAGTCCAGTACCACAGAAAGACTTTCTCTGGGGTGAGTAATTACCTGCTCCAACCCCACCAGACATGTCAGTTTTAAGCAGGGGCCCAGTCCTAGGTTCAACCCCTCTACATAAACCCACTATGTCTCTTGATTCATTCATTTCACTTGCTACTGATACACACACCTGAGAGCAGACACTCTAGGTGTTACCCCAACACAGGTTCAACCCAACACAGGTTCCAATCCATTTTCCACTCACCTCCTCCTTTGTAAGTTTTCCATAAAAAAAAGTAAATAAATAAAACACATATACCACCTCCTTGATCTTAACATATTACAACATTTTGGCAACATTAGCATCTTTAGCCTGCAGTATACCCCAGTCAATACTGTAACTAGATTTAGCTGTGTTAATACAAGAAAAAGTCACTTCAGCCTCATAGGCTTCTTCTTGCTTGCCGTCTTCAACCACAGCACAATATCACTAGGCACAGTCTTACCTGGGGTCTCACATTCAAATTCCATACTTGCATCTCCGCCCTCCAATAGGTAACTTCCTGGGAACAGAGGCAACAAAGGAATAGCCTGCTCAGTCAGGGGGTCCTCCTCCAGCCGAGCCCATGAAAAATCCCCCTCTGATTCTTTATCCAAACTCTCTGGCAGGGATCTCTTGAGCACCTGGCACCAGTGTTCCGCCTCTCTGCGTAGTCGGTCTGCCTTGACCCCACGGTAGTTCCTCTTCCCTTTGCATCTCTTCATCGTCTTCAGGCTTGGCCTTCCTCTGAGCTCTCAGGTACAGCCCAGGCAGCAGGTTCTCCCCATCTGTTAGCCATAGTTCTGGTCAGAACTCCACAGACTTTCTTCTCCAGGCTCTCCTCTGGCAACTCCTGGTACATCTGTCCACCTGGGATATCTGGGTGATATCCACCGAAAAACACCCCTCTTAGGCCAGTCCAGACATTTCCAGCAAATTATCCCACTTCTAACACCAAGTCTGTGGAGGGGTTGTGGGATAGCAGATGGACCAGACACCGAACTTCAAGTTCAACACACAATCTCTGTGTAATGTTCATTCAAAATGCAGGAGATAACCATCAGCAATGGCATATCCCTTCTTCAGTAAATCAGTTTGTAGCAACAGACTATGCAAGTCTTTCCTCTACACTTAGCCAGCACCTACTGATTCACTGACCTCGGATGTAACTTATCTGTTGAGATTTAGCCTCCCCTATACGGGCCTTGTTTGCTTGGGTGGTGGAGGCTCAAATAAAAAAAAGAAAAACAAGCTAAAGACAAAGAACCTCAGTGCACATGCACTGAAACAATGTCAGCCCAAAGGACATTGACAATAAGCCAGGTTTCAAAGAAACACAACATCACACATACTTCCATAGTGCAAAGCATCATGGGATATATGCAAACCACCATGACATTTCAGACTTGTTCCGTTTACAGCAATTTACATGTATTTTAAATAGCACAACTAACTTAATTTCTATAATAGTCACCTAGTACTTTTTATATTTATCAAAAACACATAGTGCCATGGTATTTTCAACATTTACACATTATATACATATAAGATATATACATTAAAGTATTTTATGACATAGTGCCATTGCATACTAAATCCAACAACAAGGAACACAGCCTGTTGTTTTATATCAGCTCAGAGGTCACAACAATAACCTCCCTGTATGAGGACCTGAGAGGGAAAACGAAAATTAAAGAGAACACTATAGCACAGTCAAGAAAGGGGAGGGGATGGGGTTTATAGGTGGCCAACCTTATGGACTAGAAATTGTGAAGAACAGATTAGGCTAAGAAACAGAAGAACTGCTGCAACAGATTTAAGAAAAGGTCGGTCCTAAAGAGTGGCAGGAGCTCCCTGTCACACACCTATGTGAGTGTGTGTCTGTGTGTGTGTGTGTGTGTGTGTGTCACTTCCTCACTACCTCTAGCAGTTTTACAACATGCACCTGGGTCCACTGTCTGACATGGGAACATATCCCAGGAAAGACTTCCCACTGGGATTATGGCTTGATTGCCTCCTCCCTGTGTATCCTGTCAGTGATTACTGCTAACATTCCCACGAGAATGTTAGCACCTCCACATTGAGTGACCCTCTCATAAGATGCCTGTAAACGTGACCTGGCAGCCATTTTGTGTAGCCCAAACAGAACCTGTAACAGAAGAATATTTAAACTTCAGAAAAGGAATTAATAAACCTGGCCATATTAAGAATATTTAAACTGCAGAAAAAGTATAAATGACTCTGGCCACATTTCCTGTCACAGTCCCCCATACAACAGAACATTTCAGTGGCCATGCGCTGCACCCTCTTAGCTGCCTCAGTGCCCTTTTTATTCTGAGGAGACTGAAACTACACATACTACTCTAGGTGAGGTTTGACCAGGGCTTTCTAACGTAGCAAGATTACTTCCCCGGCTCTACTGATGCACTCAAGCAATCTGCTGGGCCTACTGGTGGTGGTCATGCACTGCTTGTCCTGATTCATCCCCTTGTCTATTATGAACCTCAGATCCTTGCCCTCACTGACTGCACCAAGAGGAGCCCCACACGGTGTGTAGGTCTGACCTCCTGTTTTTCCTCCCCAGGTGTATCAGAGGCTCCAGGAGTCACACCAATCACCCAGATTGTTTATACCCTCCTGAAGTTTATTCCACATCCTCAAGGGGGTCCACCACCCTGGCTAGCTTAGAGTCATGCAGAAACATAACCAGTCTGCTGAAGACCCAAGCTTCCAGATCACAGATGAAGATATTGAAGAGCAGTGGTCTTAATACCAATACCAATCTCTGAGGGATGCTGCAGAGTACTCCTCTTACTCACGGTACTGCCCATCAACCACCATCCTCTGCTTCCTACCCCCAAGCCAGTTAACAATCTACCTCATGTATGTCTTATGTATGCTGCATCAGTTTATTTACCTAGGAGCTTGACAGGCGCCGGTCTCAAAGACCATACCAGATGAGTCTGTGGAGCATGGGGGGACCAGGCTACCATCAGCCAGCACACAATCCATCATTGTTACTCTGCTTCCAGAATCCCACTCATGACCCACTGCAGAGTCTGCCCTCACCACACCTAATCTGCAGAGGGAGGGATAGCTGTTGTGCACTCACCCATGATGTTCGTGCCCTCTCCAAAGGTCCCACAGGTGGTGCTGGTTCAGCAGGGCAGACTAAACCCTCCCCATCAGAGTTGCAGAAAGCTGCCTCCGCAGCTCTTCCTGAGCTCCACTAGACCTGGTATGGGAGTTAGACTTGCACTATGAACCAGGTCCCATACAGTACTGCACTACAGGTCCCATACAGTACTGCACTGGGGGTAGCATACTGCAGTATGCTACCCCCAGTGCCACGAGGCCAGGACAGGCTGTGACTTGTAACACCCACAGCCAACTTAAAAAGTTGGGATTTGAACTCAGCTTCACAGTTCAGCAACACGGACACAGTACAGAACTGTACTGGATTTTTATTTTTATGGTCATAGTGAAAACAATACCCACCGCATTTTTTAACTTCTTATTTTCTGTTCTCAAAGCATCCATTTCTTTGACCTAAAACCAATAATAGAACAGTTCTTCATGACATGACAGGAATTGGAAACCAAATTTAACAAAACTAGGAAACACCAGAACTTCTGACCAACATACTGTATTGCTGAGGTGTAAGTACAACCGGTCTAGAATATTTTTTTTTTTGTTAGCTCCCTTGTTCCCATAACGGCCATATGGCGTCGGAACCATCCATTGCTGAATCTCAGCTCTAGCTTAGATGTAGCATCTTGTTGTAAATTTTGTCTTGCTTCTACCAAGTTACAGCTGGGAGGACCAAAAGGATGTGAAAGGACTTGCTCAGGGTCAAACAGTGAGCTACCAGCTGTAGTAGGATTCAAACCTGGAATCTTCCTGTTCAGTGCTTTGCTCTAACTACTACTACAAAATAATGCCATATTCTGGATCAGGTCCTTATCCCACTAACTAGCTTGCTCAATAGGTTCCTCTGCCTGGGGCAATTCCCCTCTGCCTGGAAAACTGCCACAGTTACGCCCATACACAAAGGAGGTGACAGGTACACAGCCGGAAACTACAGGCCAATCTCCATCCTCCCTCCCCTCTCCAAAGCCCTAGAAAAATTGGTGGCTACCCAGATTTCGGACTATCTGACCAAATACAACATCCTTTGCCATGAACAGCATGGTTTCCGTGCAGGTCACAGTTCCAGCACTGCCCTTATTGAGTTCTCTAATTTCCTGCACTCCTCCCTGGACTCGGGCTCACTAGCCGGGGCAGTGTTTATTGACTTCTCGAAGGCTTTCGACACGGTCTCCCACCCCCTCCTGCTGGATGCCCTCAGCCGCACTGGCTTTGCCACCGGCCCGGTCTCCTGTTGCTCCAGCTACTTGTCTGACCGGTCTCAGCGTGTTAAAATTACTGGGACCCTCTCCAATACCTGTCCCATCCAATCCGGTGTCCCGAGGTTCTATCCTTGGTTCTCTTCTCTTCTCCTCTACCTCAACACCATGCCCAAAGCCTGCACTGGTAAAATCCTGCTGTCGCTGATGATGCCGTCATCTTCGCCTCCACCGTAACCCATCTCCCTTCAAGACACACTGCAACTAGCCTTCAAGGATGCTGAAGCCTGGTTCAGAGAGCACCACTAGTAATCAATCTAAAAGACCAAAGCCATGCTCTTCGCCCATCCCCAAAGCAAATCCAGTAATTTCCCTCTGCATCCTCCTAGCTCTAAGCATCCTCTCGATCAAGTCCAGCCTGTACAAGAACCTCGGGGTCTCCTTTGACTCGGCACTCACATTCCACGACCACATTGATGCCTAGCCTCAGCAACAAATGCACAACTAGGAATCCTCTACCTTCTAACACTGCCTCCCCGATGCCCTCCGACTAGCAGTCACCTCCTCAATAATGTCCCTTGTGGACTATGGCCTACCAGTCTATGGTGCATGAACACGACCGCCCTTAATAAAACCCGACTCACCCTGAATAAGGCCTGTAGATTAATTACGGGAGCCCCTAGGCTCACTCATACCTGCCAACTATATGATGAGGCTAGGCTGCTTAATCTGGACGAACGGCTCAGGTACCAGACCTGCCTCTTAACGAAGAAAATACTCCTTGTAATCTCCCCACCCGGACTATCAGACTCTATCCATCTTGCACAACCCTTAGTCCATACACGTACCTCCTCTAAGACCACCCTGCTAGTCCCTAGGTCTAGGACCACTCATGGTCAAAGGTCCTTTAGCTACAGAGCTCCTCCTGGTACAATACTCTTCCCTCCGCCATCTCGATACACCTACAATGGCCCTTCAAACCGCACTTGGTCAACTATTTAGCATGCGTAGCTGTGCCTGTCCGTAGGTGATCTAGCACACCATGCCCTTACAAAACTCCCTGAGTGGCTCCTCAACAAACTAATTGATAACACACTCTGAGTGGCTCCCTGCCCAAACTTATCACAAGCTGTGCCCTCACCACCTGTATTGTTTACTTCCTGCTGTCTCTGTTTCTAGGCTACTGGTCTGCACTATCTATGTATGCTTATCTCTCAAACCTGTTACCAAGTCCTGCAATAGCCTGTGTATACCAAACCTGTAACACTCATATTGTAACAAATAAATAACTGCATCTACCTACCAAGACTGTAACCACAATGTTGAAAATACGCTAATTGCAATGTGTAATCTAAATGTTGTACTGTATGTGTCCTCTTTGTGACGAGGTACCTTTGGAAATGAGCCTCTGGCTCAAAGGTTGTAAACCGATTTACAAATAAAATGAAAATAAAATAAAATATTTTTGCAGCACTAGATCTTGCACAGGTCTGGCCAGTGTATGGGGGGTGTATAAGGGAGGGGAGCTTCTAGTGTGTATTACAAACCTCATACAACACTGTACTCATGCAACATCCCAATTGGCTAACTAGTGGTCCATATCTCACAGGTCAGTCTGCTAATGTAAAACATTTGCTATATATCTTTCCTGCATTTGTGCCTCTTCAAAGTAGCATGTAAAATCCATTTTGGTTATAAGAGGGTCTGTCCCCCACCAAACAAAATCACAGGTGGCATCAGCAGAACTCCACTGCACTACTTTCACTGAAATAGCTGAATTTCAAATCATTCTAGTCTTGATTACTGAGGGTATTTACATGAAAAATGTGAGCTTTGTGACTTGCGGCTCTACAGTCCGGAGCTGAAGTCCTAATGCTCTGCTTGTGACATCACAGGCAGTTCCACAACAACAGACTGTAATGTCACAACAAGCAAGAGGATTATGAGATCAGCTCCATACTCAGCTGCCAGTAAACTTTAAAGGCCAAAAATGCCTCTTTTCAAATTTTTTATTTACTTGGAAATTGGTGACGAGGAAAATGAAACACCGAACCTTAGCTTGTTTTCAGATGCGACCTGGGGATGGGGGGTTGAATAGCAAGACAGGGGAGTACTATAAAAGCAAAACTTTAAAAATACAGTGGCAAACTGAAGTACAGGATGAAAATATTATCACAAGGTAAAAGGTACAAAATGTAACAGGAAAAGGCAAACAATTCCTAGTGCAGTACAATACTGTTGCCACAGAATGAGTGGTGTTAAAAAGCAGGGTACCCATGGTAGGCTAGGCTCAAGGGTGTGAGGGAAGTCCCAGCCATAGAGTTCAATAGATAGAGAGAGGCTAGAGTGCGGACTGATGCCGGCTGTCTTGAAGCCGCGCCTCTGCCATATTACCGGAGGATTGAGCTACCAGAAAATAGCAGAAACTGCATCCCCTCACCCAAATCCACAAGACATTAGAAACATAGAAACATAGAATTTGAAGGCAGATAAGGACCACTTGGCCCACCCAGTCTGCCCATTTCCCTACCTAATGGATAAGCTGCAGATCCTAGTTAACCAGCAGCCTACTTCTTTCTACCCCAACCCCCTAGAATTGCCTTATGGCTGTCCCATGCATGCTTGAATTCAACCACTGTTTTTGACTCCACAACCTCCTCCGGAAGGCCGTTCCACGCATCCACAACCCTCTCTGTGAAAAATACTTCCTTACATTACCTCTGAGCCACCCCCATCTTCAAATTGTGCCCCTTGTTCTTGCACACTCTTTTTTGAAAGATGCTACCCTCTTGGACTTTGTTGATTCCCTTGAGGTACTTGAATGTTTCTATCATGTACCCCCTCTCTCCTTTCCTCGAGGCTATACATATTAAGCTCCTTTAGTCTCTCTTCATATATCTTCCGGTGTAGACCCTGCAGCATTTTAGTTGCCCTCCTCTGAACAGCTTCCATCTTGTCTGTCCTAGCGGAGATTGGGTCTCCAGAACTGCACACAGTACTCCAGATGAGGTCTCACCAGCTGTCTGTACAGAGGGATTACAACTTCCTGTTTTCTACTGGTGATGCCTCTTCCTATGCATCCCAGTATCCCCCAAGCCCTCCTTACTGCCCTCTCACATTGCTTGCCCACCTTTAAGTCATCTGATATGACTACCCCCAGGTCCCTTTCCATTTTGTTGTTGTTAGTATCTCACCCCCATTGTGTACTCTTCCCTGGGTTTTGTTTCCCAGGTGCATTACCTTGCACTTCTTAGCATTAAATCTAAGCTGCCATACATTTGACCATTCCTCTAACCTTGCCAAGTCCCTTCTCATCCTTTCCATCCCACCTTGTGCAACAACTCTGTTGCAGATCTTTGTGTCATCTGCAAAGAGACATACTTTTCCTTCCAGTCCCTCTGCAATGTCGCTTACAAAGACATTAAAGAGGACCGGTCCTAATACTGAACCGTGCTGCACCCCACTAGTAACCCCTCTTTCTTCAGAGTGGACTCCATTTACTATTACCCTCTGTGTCCTATTCTCCAGCCAATTCTTTACCCGGGCTATCATCTTGGGACCCACTCCCAGACTGGCTAACTTGTATATTAATCTTTTGTGTGGGACTGAGTCAAATGCCTTGCTAAAATCTAGGTAGGCCATGTCCACAGCCCCTCCCTGATCTACTACTTTGGTCACCCAGTCAAAGAAATCTATTAGATTCGTCTGTCATGACATTCCTGCTGTGAATCCATGCTGCCTTGGGTCCTGTGCCCCTCTGGCCTCTAGGTACTCAACAATTCTTTCCTTCAGAAGTGATTCCATCATTTTCCCTATCACTGAGGTTAAACTAACAGGTCTGTAGTTTTCTGCTTCTGCCCTGCTCCCACTTTTGTGAAGGGGAATCACATCTGCCCTCCTCCAGTCCTCAGGTACCACCCATCCTCCCATGATTTGTTAAAGAGGGTAGTCAGTGGTGTCACTAGTTCTACCCTTAGTTCTTTTAGAATTCTGGGATGAATCCCATCAGGCCCCATTGCTTTGTCCACCTTCAGTTTTAAGAGTTCTTTCAGAACCCTTTCTTCTGTAAATGGGCTGTTATCAGCTTCTGTATCCAGAGTGTTTCTATGGTTTGTTTTAGGTACCTCCCCATCTTCATTTGTAAATACTGAGCAAAAATATTTGTTTAGTATCTCTGCCTTTTCAGATCGTGTCAGTCCAACCTCGTAGAGTTTTACGATTGGGTGACGGGGGCCTTGGACAGACATAGGCCGGTGAACATCCTATACCTGGATTTTAGCAAGGCATTTGATTCAGTACCGCATAAAGGGATAATAGCAAAGCTGGGGGAGATGGGAGTGGGAGGACAGGAGCTCAAGTAGGTTGAAAATTGGTTTTGTAGAATACAGAGGGTAATGGTCGGTGGGATAGTCTCCTCCCCTAGGAAAGTAATCAGTGGAGTCCCCCAAGGTTCAGTATTGGGGCCACTCCTCTTCAATGCCTATGTCTCGGATATAGGGAGGGGGAGTTAGGAGTAGGCTAAGTCTCTTTGCAGACGATTCCAAACTGGGAGCACTGGTGGACTGGGAAAAAGTGAGAGGCAGTCCAGGGGGATCTGGATACCCTGGAGGGGCAGTCAAGGAGGTGAGGATTGAAATTTAATGCTGGGAACTGTATGGTACTTCATTTGTGGGTCAGAAATCCAAGCCATGTTTACACCCCGGGGGGGGGGGGGTTCGTCACACTGCAATCCACATTGGGTGAGCTGGATTTAGGGGTGGTGGTAGACGTCAAAATGAATAACACTGAAAACAGTAGAAGAACCGCAGCTAAAGCAAACAGGACACTGGGCTGCATAGCCAGGGGAATTACGTCCAGAATGCCTTGGTCAAGCCGCAACTCGAGTACTGTGTACAGTTCTGGAGACCCCATTTGAAGGACATAGCGCTACTGGAGAGAGTCCTGAGGAGAGCGACAAGGATGATTCAGGGAATGGAGGGGAGGCCCTATGAGGAGAGACTGGAAGAGCTTGGGATGTACACACTGGAGGACAGGAGGGACAGGGGAGACATGATAGGAGTCTTCAAGTATGTAAAAGGAATAACAGAGTGGGACCAGCTTGCAAGGCTGAGACTGGAACCCACACAGGAGCACTGAAACAGCTACAATTCCTCAGAAATCCAAATAAAAGATGACATTTTTTGACTAACAGTATGCTGCCTTTAGCTCTGCCACATTGTGACAGAGCTCTGCTTGCAGAGTACCTGCCAGTCTGAAGGCAGGAAGTACACTGAGGGAGACAGGAAGTGAAGAAGTGGATGTTCCCTGCTGCAGAGGTAACATAGAAACATAGAAGGTGATGGCAGATAAGGACCGCAAGACCCATCCAGTATGCCCATTTTTTTCTACCATATGAATGTGCCATAGGCCTTTATTCTGTCAATGGCCTATCAAGTCATACTCATCTGTCATCTGTATTGCTCCCTTATGCCTATCCCATGCCTGTTTGAAGCCCGGCACTGTATTCATATCAACCACTTCCTGTGGTAGGCCGTTCCACGCATCCACCACCCTTTCTGTGAAAAACAGAAATTTGGGTACCTGTAAATTTTCTTTCTCCAACGGCTGTGTATTGCTTGAAACTTAGGTAGCCAACAGACGCACACTGGTCTGACACCACTGCAAGTAAGAAAAAAATACTCACCTTAGTAATGTTGTTTCTTCTAATGGAGTCTTGCTGTATTCTGACTATTGCAGTGATATCCAACCTTTGAACTGCCACGGAGAGGAAAGAGTTAACTTTCCATGCAAGGCATGGAACGCTGAGCTCGAGCTCAGTTGAGACTCTGTCTGTTGCTGTTTGAACCCAAACCGCCAGATCTTTACAAGCTAAACTCACTGGGCGTCCTGTGTGGAAACTGTAAACTTACACTACCCAACTGGCAACTAAATCTAATAAAAAGGTTTTTCGGTTCCAAAGCAAAGACTCAAGCAGGAAACCCAAAAACAAAACACAACGCATACCCAAAAATAAGAGGGTGAGAAAAAGGGGGGAGCACCTCTAGGGTGCCAACACTGTTCCTGCCCACCCACATCCCAAAACCCAGGTTCTGAGAGGGGAGGCGGGGGGGGAGGTCAGAATACAGCAAGACTCCATTACAAGAAACAACATTACTAAGGTGGTAATTTTTTCTTCAAACAACATGAAGTCTTGCTGTATTCTGACTATTACAGAACTACCAAGCAGTACCTCCATGGAGAGGGACAGAACCTACTTGAGAACAGGCTCTGAAGCACTGCTGTGCAAACCGAGCATCACTCCTAGCCTGGATATCCAGAGGTAATGCTTGGTGAAAGTATCTACTGTTTTCCAGGTGGCTGCTTGACAAATCTCTAAGATAGGAATATCCTGGCAGCAGCCAGGGAAGCAGCTGTACCTCTGGTAGAGTGAGGCCTCAGGCCTGAGGGTGGGATCCTACCTAATTTTTCATAGCAAAATTGTATACAAGAGACAATCCACCTGGCAATAGATCTCTTAGTGGCAGGTTTTCCCTTACCAACCTCACCATAAGTGAGGAACAGCTGGAGGGAGTCAAACCTGTAACCCTTGGTGCGCTCTATGTAGTAGCTAAGGGCCCTTTTCACATCCAAGCTGTGCAGCCTCCTCTCCCCAGAGGAGGAATGGTCAGTGAAGAAAACAGGAAGAGGCATAGACTGGTTAAGGTGGAAATCTGAAACCACCTTAGGCAAAAACTTCCTATTAGTCCTGAGGACCACCTTATCTCTACGGAAAGAGATAAAATCAGGCTCCACTGACACGGCCTGTAACTCACTTATGTGTCTGGCAGAAGTAATGGCTACCAAGAAGAAAAAATTACTCACCTTAGTAATGTTGTTTCTTCTAATGGAGTCTTGCTATATTAAAGACATTAGCAGTTTGTTCCAGCTCTAGAACTACCCCGGAGTGAAATGGTTAAAACCATTCCAAAATAGAATTTTGTACGAGCAGCTCTATCTGTGTCATTTCAAACTTGAACTGTCAGATCTTTACGAGCCAAACTCACTAAGGTCTGTGTGGAAGCTGTAACCTACACTAGCCAAATGGCTACCTAAATAATAACAACCATTGATGGTCCCAACACCCAAGACTCAAGTCAGGGGACCAGAAATACTAACACCATTCTAATAATATGAAAATGGAACATAAGTATAATAAAATACACACACGCGTACACATACACACCCCCAAAGTCCCAAAGGGACAAAATGCTAACAGGACATAAGTAGTGCCCACACTAAGTTGCCGCACCCACCAAGTAGAGGTTCTGAGGGGCAGGTTGGGAGGTCTATAATATGAAGACTCCATTAGAAGAAACAACATTACTAAGGTGAGTAATTTTTCTTCAAACAACATGAAGTCTTGCTATATTATAGACATTAACAGAATACACAGCAGTACCTCCATGGAGGAGGGGCAGAACCTACTTAGGAATAGGCTCTGAAGAACAGCTGTGCAAACCGAGCATCTCTCCTGGCCTGGACATCCAGGGGTAATGCTTGAGTAAAAGTGTCAATATAGTTTTCCAAGTAGCAGCCTGGCAAATCTCTAATAAAGGGATATCTCTGGCAGCAGCTAGAGCGCAGCTGTACCCCTGGTAGAATGAGCCCTCAAACTGGGGGGCTCTGCCCACTTCTGATAACAAAATTGGATACAAGAGACAATCCACCTGGCTGTAGATCTCTTAGTGGCAGATTTGCCTTTCCCAACTTCACCATAGGTAAGGAAAAGTTGGAGGATTGAACCTGTGACCTTTGAGTACGCTCTATATAATAACTAAGAGCTCTCTTAACATCCAGGCTGTGCAACCTCCTCTCACCCGAAGAGGGTGATCAGTGAAAAACACTGGAAGGGAGATAGATTGATTAAGATGGAAATCTGAAACCACCGTAGGCAAAAACTTCCTATTAGTCCTAAGGACTACCTTATCCCTGTGGAAAGAAATAAAGTCAGTCTCCACTGACAAGGCTTACAATTCACTTATCGTCTGGCAGAAGTGATAGCCACTAGAAAAACAGTTTTCCAAGTTAGGTACTTAAGCTTTGTAGAAGACAGAGGTTCAAAGGGGTTGCATTAACTGGGCAATGCAAACATTAAGGTCCCAAGCAGGGGCCGGTTCCCGAAAGGAAGGATTAGTATGGAGTAATCCCTTAAAAAACTTGGAAAACACAGGATGAGAGGAAACAGGGGATGACTTTCCTGCTGACACAAAAGCAGACACAGCTGCCAAATGAACTCTCAGGGTAGCTGGTCTGAGACCGGGGCAAGGAATTAAGATGTACCATGTAATCTAACAAAAGGGCAATTCAGCAGATTCTGGGAAATATTTTCCCAGCACACCAAATGGAAAACCTTTTCCATTTAGAACTATAAGTAGCCCTAGTGGAAGGCTTTCTGGAAGCCTTTAGGATCTCAAGAACACCCTGAGAGAGGTGTAAATCAGCAAACTCTAACTCTTCAAGAGCCAGGCCTTGAGGTTGAGGGATTTGAGGTCCGGATACCAAACCCTTCCCTGGGCACAAGTCAACAGATTGTGATTCCTGGGGAGGCACAGGGGAAGATGGACTGTCAGAGACAGAAGGAGTGGGTACCAGGGCTGCCTGGCCCAATCCGGGGCAATCAGAATCACCCTGCAAGGCTGAGATCTGATTTTGACTAGTACTTTGAATAGGAGAGGAAGGGGAAAGCATAGAGGAACTTCCCTCCCAATCCAGAAGAAGGGCATCCAGGGAACTGAGCCCAGCACTGGAGGCCTGCAACAGAACAGAGGAAGTTTGTGATTGTCTGGGGCTGCAAAAGATCTATCTGAGGATGCCCCACCTGGCAAAACTATCCCAGCACTTGAGGATCCAGGGACCATTCGTATGGCCTGGGAAATCCTACTGAGGGCATCCGCTAGGACATTGTCCTTCCTGGAAGATGAACTGCTATGAGGGAAGTGTTCAAGGAATAGGCCAGAGACCACAACTTCATTGCCTCGGTGCACAAGGCCGAAGACCGAGTGCCCCCCTGTTTGTTGATGTACCACATTGTTGTGGTGTTGTCTGTTCTGACTTGAATCACCTTGTCATGGACAGATGCAGAAAAGCTTGAAGAGCTAAAAGACAGCTCTGAGTTCCAGCAAATTGATGTGGAGCAGAGATTCCTGGGGACCAAACTCCCTGAGTGGAAAGGTCGCCCATGTGGCTCCCAACCCAGAAGGGAAGCATCTGTAGTGAGAGTCAAGTCGTGAGAAGGGGAAATGAAGGGACCCCACTCTTAAATTGCTCTGATCCTGCCACCACTGGAGAGCTAGGATCAAGGTTCGATCACTGGGACCAACTTGGAAAGGGGTCTCTTCTCTGAGACCAAAAAGGTTCTCAAGTGAAACCGAATGTCTCTCATCTGAAATCTGGCTCCCTGCACAACAGCTGTGGATGCAGCCATGTGCCCCAGGAGCTGCAGAAAGTGTCTTGCTGGTCGAGAGACCTGCAGAGTGAAGGAAGAGGCCAGAGCCACTAAATTCCTTACCCTTTCTGGGGGAAGAAAGGCTCTGGCTAGCTTTGTGTCCAATTCTGCCCCTATAAAGGTGAGTACCTGGACTGGTTCCAGAACCGACTTTGGTAGGTTTAGCAGAAAACCCAGGGAGGTGAGAAGCTGCTGGGTGACCTGCAGGTGAGATTTTACCTGTTCTGGGGACTAGCCTACAATGAGCCAGTCGTCTAAATAGGGAAAAACAGCAATCCTCTGCCTCCTTAAGTGGGCCACTGCTAGACACTTTGTGAATACCCTTGGAGCAGAGGTAAGGCCGAAGGGCATTGCTCTGAACTGGTAATGACCTGAGGGCAGTTCGAATCTGAGGTACTTTCGATGGGATCTTCTGATTAGGACATGGAAATAGGCATCCTTGAGGTCCAGGGAGGCTAGCCAGTCCCTGGCCTTAGGAAAATAAAATCATTGCCAGAGTTACCATTTTGAACTTTGGTTTCAAAAGATGCTTGTTCAGATATCTGAGATCTAAAATGGCCGCCATTCTCCTGTCTTTTTGGGGTAAGGAAGTATCTGGAATACAGACCCCTGCCCTGATGCAGGGAGGAACCCTTTCTACTGCTCTGAGAGCTAACAGGGATGAGACCTCTGTTTCCAGGCGAGGTCTCTGAAGCACTTGCAGGTAGAAAAGTCTGCTTCTCAACGGGAAACTTTTGAAGCTGAGAACCAGACCCTGGCCACTACTTCCAGAACCCACTTGTCTGAGGTTAAAGAAGCCCAATTCTGACTGAGTAAGCCAGCCTGCCCCCACTGGTACAGGAGAATCGGCCCTGGGCACCCCATCAGGGTGCCTGTTTATAAGAACTTTAGGCTAGGGGTGGAGCAGGTCTGCCCACCCCTCGTCTACCCTGCCTCTGAAGAAGCCCTCTGAGCAAAGGCAGGAGGCCTGAGTCTGGTAGAAAGGCCTGTGAAAGGCCTACCCCTACCCCTGGGGCATGCCTTTGAGGAGTGGCTTGCCGCCCTTAGCCTGGGCACTCTTGTAAGTAGTCCTATATTCATCCATCTTCTTCATGTAATTCTCTGTCTGCTCTCCAAACAGAGAATTTCCCACACAGGAAAATCCATAGCCTTAGTCTGGGTATCCTGTGACAAACTAAGTACACCTGAGCCAGGCCAACCTACTAAAGCTACAGATGTGGCCATGACCCTAGAGGAAACATCATTAACATCCACAGCAGCATGAAACTGAACCTTAGAGGCTTCAATGCCATCAGCAGCCACCTGTTCTAGTTCACTAGCCAGCTGGCCATGGGCCTGCTTGGCCAATCATAACAGTATCCCATCTAGATTTCTGATACCTAGCTACATAAGCCATATAATTTGCTTGCCTGAGTCCCAGAGAGGCTGCCATATACTGTTTTTTTTGCCATGGCATCAATCTTCCTGGAATCCTTGTCAGGAGGATGTGAAGCCAAGGAATATTAGCTTTATCACAGGCAGCAGCCTGAACTACTAACATGACTGCATTGCTGAGAAAGGAATTCTGTATCAGGGCCTGACAATGTATACCTTCTGTCCATCTTTTTATCTACAGGAGGCACAGAATTAGGAGCTTTTAACATTTTAATTGTTTGTTTCCTAAAAGACTTATGTAAAGGAATAGACAATCTCCTAGACTCTGGAATATCCATCATTTCTACAAAATCAGGCTCCTCATGCTCATCCACAGCCTCTTCTAAAGGAAGCTGGAGGGTTTCAGCAACTTTTTTATAAAACATAAAATGAGATGGGGACTCAGACAGCATAGGGGGAGATTCTAAAGGTCTGTCTGGTGAGATGTCCGGTTCAATGGGCACACCCAGACCTTCCCAGCCACATTCATACTGTTCATAATCCTCCTCCCCCTCCTCTGGTTCATAAAATTCCTCAATATCATAATCCTGAACCACTGGGACAGAACAAACCGACCTTTTACCAGATAGTGGTGGTTCGGACGGACCCTGAGACAGTGACTGGACAATTTGTATGGCTTTTGCTATCTCTGCAGCAGTTGGAGAAGGAATTTTGGACTCCAGAACTGCTGATTTTCTTGTTTTCTTTACTGGAATTGGTTCCTCAGAACCAGCTTTTCTTTGCCCGAGGAAGTCTGGGCCCTGGTCAGAGGGTTACTCCTCTCGTTCGGGTTGCACCGAACCGGGCTGGCCATCCGGGTCAGCGGACTTTTTGGCCTCTCGTCCCTAAGCCTGCCCAATCTTTTTACAGGGTGGCTGCAGAAATTCTTATACCTGGCAGTCTGACTGGAGGTGGTCAAACCCCAGACAATAAGAAAAATTACTCACCTTAGTAATTGCTTTTCTTCTCATGGAGTCTTGCTATATTAGGACTTAATGCAGTTAGCCTCTGCCTCTGAACTGCCCGAGAGAAACAGTTAACTCCAAGTGATCTGGAGTTCCACAGTCTCGAGGCGCTGTTCAAGTCTATCTGGCCAGTTTCAAGTGAGAACTGCCGGGTTCTTCCTAAGCTAAGCTAACATAGCAAGTCTGTGTGGAAAAGCTCTACACTAGCCATTGGCTACCTACCAGTAGTAGAACAAAAAACACAACAACAATCACAGAATAATAACAATATTACCTATTATTGTTAGGATCACCCTGAAAGCACTAATAGGCCCCTCTCCCCAAAAGACTCAAGTCCAGAGAGGGACCATCTACCACTTAACAAAAAACAGAATTACCTAGTTCCCTAACCCAAATGAACAAGGGGGGGGGGGAAACTAGAGAGACTAAAATGGCATGACACAGTGCTTGCACTAATTCGCCAACCCCGTACCCAAGTTGGAATTCTGAGAGGGGTAGGAGGGAGGGTTGTCCTAATATAGCAAGACTCCATGAGAAGAAAATCAATTACTAAGGTGAGTAATTTTTTCTTCAAACACCATGAAGTCTTGCTATAATTAGGACTTAATGCAGATTATACAGCAGTACCTCCAAGGAGGAGGGCCAGAACCTACTTAGGAATAGGCTCTGAAGCACAGCGTAGCTAAATGAGCATCTCTCCTGGACTGGACGTCCAGGGAATAATGCTTGGTGAAGGTGTGGACTGTCTTCCAGGTAGCAGCTTGGCAAATTTCCAAAATGGAATATCTCTGAGCAGCCGCTAGAGATGCAGCTTACCCTGGCTGGAATGAGCCCTCAGTCCTGAGGGAGGTTCTCTACCTAGTTTTTGTAACAGAACTGGATACAAGAGACAATCCACCTTGTGATTGTCCTCTTAGTGGCAGGTCTCCTTTGCCTACTTCTCCATAGGTAAGGAAGAGTTGGAGGGAATCAAACCTATGACCCTTGGTGCATTCCAAATAGTAGCTTGGGCTCTTTTGACGTCCAAACTGTGCAGTCTCCTCTCCCTGAGGAGGAATGCCAGTGAAAATACTGGAAGAGAGATGGATTGGTTGAGATGAAAATCTGAAACCACTTTAGGTAAAACTTCTGTTAGTCCTGAGGACTACCTTATCTCTGTGAAATAAATAAAACCTTTTCCACTGACAAGGCTTTAATTCATTATACGCCTAGCAGAAGTGATAGCCACTAGAAAACAGTCTTCCAAGTTAAAAACTTGAGATCTGCTGAAGACAGAGGCTCAAGGGGATTGCATTAGCTGAGCATGCAAACATTCAGGTCCCAGTCCGAGCTGGTTCTCGGAAGGGAGGGTTAGTGAAGTAACCCTTAAAAAACTTGGAAAACACAGGGTGAGAGGAGAGAGAAACAGGTTTCCTGCAGAAACAAAAACAGAAACAGCTGCTAGATGAACCTTTAAAGTAGCTGGTTTTGAGGCCTAGGGAATTTAGATGGACCAAATAGTCCAACAATGGCCAAGTCAGCAGATTCTGGTACAATCTGCTTCTCAGAACACCAGAAGGAAACCTCTTCCACTTGGAGTTGTAAGTGGCCTAGTGGAAGCTTCCTAGAAGCCTTCAAAATATCCAGGACACCTTGAGAAAGGTGTAAATCAGCAAATTCTAACTCCTCAAGAACCAGGCCTTGAGGTGGAGTGAATTGAGGTCCGGATACCACACTCTCCCCTGTGCACAGGTCAGCAGGTCGTGGGTCCTGGGCAAGCTCAGGGGAGGGTGGAATGTAAGGGACAGAAGAAGAGGGTACCAGGGCTGTCTGGCCCAGTCTGGAGCAATCAGAATCACTTTGCAGGGCTGAGTTCTGATTTTTACTAGTACCCTGAAGAGGAGAGGGAAGGGGGGAAAGGCATACAAGAACTTCCCTTTCCAATCCAACTGAAAGGCGTCCAGGGGGACTGATCCCAGCACTGGAGGCCTGCAACAAAACAGAGGAAGTTGGTGGTTGTCTGGGGCTGCGAAAAGATCTATCTGAGGGTGTCCCATCTGGCAAAGACTGACCCCAGCACCAGAGATTGGGGCCCATTCGTGATGGCCCTGAGAAATCCTGCTGAGGGCATCCGCCAGGACATTGTCCTTCCTGGGAGGTGAACCGCTATCAGAGAGGTGTTCAGGGAGTAGGCCAGAGACCACAACTTCATTGCTTCGTGCACAAGGCTGAAGACCGAGTGCCCTCGTTTGTTGATGTACCACATTGTTGTGGTGTTGTCTGTCCTGACTTGAACTACGTTGTTCTGGACAGTAGCTGAAAAAGCCTGGAGAGCTAAGAGAACAGCTCTGAGTTCCAAAAGATTGATGTGGAGCAGAGATTCCTGGGGGACCACACTCCTGAGTGGAAAGGTCGCCAAGTGAGCCCCCATCCTAACAGGAGGCATCCGTGGTGAGGGTGAGGGAATGAAGAACGGGTAAGAAGGGACCCCCTGAGTTAGATTGCTTGATCCTGCCACCACTGAAGGGCCAGGATCAGGGTTTTGGTCACTGGGACTAATCGGTGAGGGTCCTTCCTTTGAGACCAGTAGGACCTCAAGTGGAACTGGATGTCCCTCATCTGAAATCTTGCTCCCTGCCGCGACAGCTGTGGGGCAGCCATGTGCCCTAGGAGTTGCAGAAAGTGCCTTGCTGGTCGAGAGCACTTGGGAGTAAGGAGGATGCCAGGGCAATGATTCTGTCCCTCTTTCCGGGAAGAAATGCCTGGCCAACTTTGTGTTCAATTCTGCACCTATGAAAGTCAGTACCTGAACTGGTTCCAGAACTGACTTTGGAAAATTCAGAGGAATCCCAGAGAAGTGAGAAGCTGCTGGGTGACTTGCAAGTGGGATTTTACTCTGATCTGGAGACTGACCCACTATGAGCCAGTCGTCCAGGTAGGAACACAGCAACCCCTTGCCTTCTTAAATGAGCCACTACCACAGCTAGACATTTTGTGAAACCCTTGGAGCAGAGGTGAGGCCAAGGGCATTGCTCTGAACTGGTAGTGTCCAGAGGGCAGTTTGAACCTGAGGTACTTTCGTGAGAAGGCCTGATCAAAATATGAAAATAGGCATCCTTGAGGTCCAGGGAAGCTAGCCAGTCCCTGGCCTTAGGAAGGCAAAATCATTGCCAGAGTTAACATTTTGAACTTTGGTTTCAAAAGATGCTTGTTCAGGAATCTTAATCTAGGATGGGCGCCATTCTCCTGTCTTTTTGGGTAAGGAAGTATCTCGAGTACAGCCCTTGCCCTGATGGCAAGGAGGAACCCTTTCCACTGCTTTGCAGTCTAGAAGAGAAGAAACCTCTGCTTCCAAAGCAAGGGCTTCTGAAGGATTTGCAGGAGGAAAAGTCTGGCTCTCATCTTTGGGAACTGCTTGAAGCTGAGAACCAGACCTTGATTTACCACCTAGAACCCATTTGTCCGGGTTAGGACAACCAGTTCTGGCTGAAGTAAGCCAACCTGCCCCCCACCGTACAGGAGAATCGGCCCTGGACACCCTGGCCAGGGGTGCCTGCTTGCAGCAGCTTTAGGCTGAGGAGAGGAGATGGTCTGCCTGTGCCCCGTCTACCTCTGCCTCTGAAAAACCCTCTGTGCAAAGGCTGAAGAGGCCTGAACTTGATAAAGGCCTGTGGTGAGCCTGCCCCTACCCCTGGGGCATACCTTTGTGGAGTGGCATGCCTTTCCTTAGCTTGGGCACTTTTGTAGGTAGTTCTGTATTCATCCATCTTTTCATGTAATTTTCTGTTTGATCCCCAAACAGAGAATTTCCTACCACAGGAAAATCTATAGCCTTTGACTGAGTATCTTGGGACAGATTAGTGCATCTGAGCCATGCCAACCTACGAGATGCTACAGAAGTGGCCATGACCCTAGAGGAAACATCATTAACATCAACAGCAGTATGAAATTGAACTTAGAGGCTTCAATGCCATCAGCAGCCACTTGTTCCAACTCACTAGCCAGCTGGCCCTGGGCCTGCTTGGCCAACTGCAATATAGTGTCCCATCTAGATTTCTGATATCTAACCACATAAGCCATATAATTAGCCTGTCTGAGCCCCAAACGCTGCCATATATTGTTTTTTCCATGGCATCAATCTTCCTGGAATCCTTATCAGGAGGATGTGAGGCCAGGGAATATTAGCCTTGTCACAGGCTGCAGCTTGAACAACACCTACATGACTACACTGGTCAGTGAGGAAGTCTGTATCAGGGCCTGATAAAGTATACCTTCTGTCCATTTTTTATCTACAGGAGGGACAGAGTGAGATTTTTAAAATCTTTGTTGTTTGCTTCCTAAATGACTTATGCAAAGGAATAGACAACCTTCTAGACTCTGGAATATCCATCATTTCTACATAATCAGGCTCCTCTTGCTCATCCATAGCCTCCTCTAAAGGGAGCTGGAGGGTTTCTGCCACCTTTTTATAAAACCTAAAATGAGAAGGGGACTCAGACAGCAAGGGGGGAGATTCTAAGGGTCTGTCTGGAGAAATGTCCAGCTCAATGGGCACGTCCAGACCTTCCCAGTCACAAATGCACTGATCAAATTCCTCCTCCCCCTCCTGTGGTTCATAAAAATCCTCAACATGACAATCCTGAACCACTGGACCTGAACGAGCCACCCTTTTCCCAACTATAGGGGGTTCGACAAGTCCCTGAGACAAAGACTGAACAATCTGTATGGCTTTTGCTATCTCTGCAGCAGTTGGAGAGACAATTTTGGACTCCAGACCTGCTGATTTCTTTGTCTTTTTTACTGGGACTGGTTCCTCTGAACCAAGCTTTCTTTGCCCGAGAAGTCTGCCCTGGTCAGAGGCACTCCTCTGGTCCGTGGGTGCTGGACCGGGCTGGCCATCCGGGTCAGCGGACTTTTTGGCCTCTCGTTCCCTGAGCCGGCCCAATCTCTTTTCCAGGGTGGCTGCAGGGAAATTTTTACACACCTGGCAGTCTGACAGGAGGTGGTCAGCCCCCAGACAATAGACAAGTGGTGTGTGGGTCAGCCTTGGCAAAGGCTTCCCCACAGACATCACAGTGTTGAAACCTAGTGGGCCCGGATTTTCTTTTGGGTTTCTCAGACATAGTGCCACCTAACCAAAAAAATTGCCCTTTAGCGGCCGTGCCGAGCAAAGACACCCTTGCTCGGTTCCTAACCGTGTGCAGGTATTGAAAAAAACAAGATAATGCTAGGTTTTTTAGAACCGATAAGAACGGAACCGCACTCAAAAGCCCATTCAATGAATAAATTCGTTTATTTAGCAAACCGATCGGTTCAGACTGAACCGATAATGAATTTTCACACAGACTTAAACACTTGTACTTACGGTTTACCAGATAGAGCTTTTGACCGAAATGCGGTAAAATAACACTTTTGCGGTTCAAATGAACCGAATAAACTCGCTGAACCGCGAAATGAACCGAGCTGAAGGAGCTGATCTCCGGAGCGACTGTTCAGTGAAAGCGGAGTAAAGAATCTGACAGTTTCATTTGAAACTGGCCAGATAGAGCTTTGAACAGCGCCCTCGCGCTGTGGAACTCCAGATCACTCTGGAGTTAACTGTTTCCTCTCCGGGGCAGTTCAGAGGAAGAGGCTAACTGCATTAAGTCCTAATTATAGCAAGACTTCATGGTGTTTGAAACACATGTGGTGTGTGGGTCAGCCTTGGCAAAGACTTCCCCACAACCATCACAGTGTTGAAACCCAGTGGGCCCGGTTTTTCTTTTGGGTTTCTCAGACATAATGCCAGCCTAACCAAAAACTTGCCCTTTTAACGCCAGTGCTAGGCAAGACACCCTTATCGGTTCCTAACCGTGTCACGGGTATTGGAAAAAACCGTAATAAATCCGTTTTTAGAACCGATAAGAACCGGGAACCGCACTCTAAAATAGTAACTTTTAGTTTTAAATGAGTTTTAAACCCCACTGATCGGTTCAAAACCGAACCGATAACTTACAAGTTCCACACAGACAAAACCTTCATTTACTTACGGTTACCACAGATAGCGGTTTTGCGGTTAAAATAAAACTATTCTCGGTTAAATCCAACCGAGAAAACACTTTTTAAACCGAGAAATGAACCAAGCAGAAGGAGAAATCTCCGGAGCGACTGTTCACTGAGGCGGAGTAAAGAATCTGACAGTTCAAGTTTGAAATGACACAGATAGAGCTGCTCTCGTGCCAAAATTCTATTTTGGAATGGTTTTAACCATTTCACTCCGGGGCAGTTCTAGAGCTGGAACAAACTGCTAATGTCTATAATATAGCAAGACTTCATGTTGTTTGAACACAGTTTTCCAAGTCAAGTACTTAAGCTCTGCTGAGGACAAAGGCTCAAAAGAGGGTTGCATAAGCTGAGCAATGCAAACATTAAGGTACCAAGCAGGGGGCAGGGTCCCTGAAGGGTGGACTGGTATGCAGCAATCCCTTGAAGAATTTACAGAATACAGGATGAGCTGAAAGGGAAGAGTGCTTGCTGCTGACAAGAAGGCAGAGACAGTTGCCAGATGCACTCTAAGTGTAGCTGGTCTGAGTCCCAAGCTATTGAGATGAACCATATAGTCAAGGACTGTAGGCAACCCAGCAGACTGTGGAGAAATATGCTTCCCCGAGCACCAAATAGTAAACCTTTTCCATTTTGAGTTGTAAGTCTTTCTGGTGGAAGGCTTTCAAGAAGCCTTTAAAATATCCAGAACACCTTGAGAGAGATGCAAATCAGCAAACTCTAACTCCTCAAGAGCCAGGCCTTGAGATTGAGAGATTTGAGATTCGGATACCAGACCCTCCCCTGAGAACATGTTAACAGGTTGTAATTCCTGGGAAGAGACAGGGGAAGGTGGACTGCAAAAGACAGCAAGAGAGGGTACCAGGGCTGTCTGGCCCAGGCTGGAGCAATCAGAATCACTTTGCAGGGTTGAGACCTGATTATGACTAGTACTTTGAACAGGAGAGGGAAGGGGGGGGGAAGCATACAGGAACTTCCCTTCCCAATTGAGAACTAGGGCATCCAGGGGGACTGAGCCCAACACTGGGGGCCTGCAGCAAAAAAGAGGAAGTTGGTGATTGTCTGGGGCTGCAAAAAGATCTATCTGTGGGCTGCCCCATCTGGAGAAGATCACCTTCAAAATCAGGGGATCTAGGGACCACTCGTGATGGCCCTGAGATATCCTGCTGACAGCATCTGCCAGGACATTGTCCTTCCCTGGGAGGTGCACTGCTATCAGAGAGGTATTCAGGGAATAGGCCAGAGACCACAACTTCATTGCCTCTGTGCACAAGGCCGTAGACCGAGTGCCCCCTTGCTTGTTGATGTACCACATTGTGGTGGTATTGTCTGTCCTGATCTGAACTACTTTGTTCTGAACAGACTTGGAAAAAGCTTGAAGTGCTAGAAACACTGCTCTGAGTTCTAAGAGACTGATGTGAAGCAGAGATGCTTGAGGTGACCACAACCCTTGGGTGGTCAGATCCCCCAAGTGGGCTCCCCAGCCCAAGAGGGAGGCATCTGTGGTAAAGATTAGAGAATGAGATTGAGTGACAAAGGGAACTCCTTGCCTTAGGTTGTCCTGATCCTGCCACCATTGCAAAGCCTGGATCAGGGTTCGAGTCACTGGGATTAGTCTGGTCAGAGAATCCTTTCTCTGGGCCCAGAAGGCTCTTAAGTGGAACTGAATGTCCCTCATCTGAAATCTTGCTCCTTGGACCACTGCTGTAGAGGCAGCCATGTGGCCCAGGAGCTGCAGAAAATGCCTTGCTGGTCGAGACACCTGGAGGGTGAATGAAGAGGCCAGTGTAACAAGGGTCCTTGCTCTGTCCAGGGGAAGGAAGGCTCTTGCCTTTATTGTATCCAGCTCTGCCCCTATGAAGGTGAGGAGCTGCACTGGCTCTAGAACTGACTTTGAAAGATTCAGAAGGAATCCTAGAGAAGTGAGCAGTTGCTGAGTTATCTGTAGGTGTGACTTGACTTGGTCTGGAGACTGACCTACTATGAGCCAGTCGTCCAGGTATGGAAAGATGGAGATCTTTTTTCTCCTTAGGAAAGCAACCACTACTGCCAGGCATTTTGTGAACACCCTTGGAGCTGATGTTAGGCCAAAGGGCATTGCTCTGAATTGACAGTGGCCTGAGGGCAACTCGAACCTGAGGTACTTTCTGTGGGAGCATCTGATGAGAATGTGGAAATAGGCATCCTTGAGGTCCAGGGAAACTAGCCAGTCCCCTGGCCTTAGAGAGGGTAGAATTATTCCCAGAGTCGCCATTTTGAACTTTGGCTTTAAAAGGTGCTTGTTTAAATATCTGAGATCCAGGATGGGCCGCCATTCTCCTGTCTTTTTGGGAGTTAGGAAGTACCTGGAGTACAATCCTTTTCCCTTGTGTAGGGGTGGAACCCTTTGTATGGCTCTCTGAGCCAAGAGGGAAGATACCTCTGCCTCTAGGGCAAGGGCCTCTGAAGGATTTGCAGGTGGAAAGGACCTGGTTCTCATCTTGGGAAATTGTTTGAAGCTGAGAACCAGTCCCTGGCTTACTACTTCCAGGACCCATTTGCCTGATGTTAAAGACATCCAGTCCTGGACAAAGTAAGCCAGCCTGCCCCCTACGGGTGGTGGAGAATCGGCCCGGGCAAACCCATCAGGGTGCCTGTTTGGCAGGAGCTTTAGGCTGAGGGGTGGTAGCAGGCATGCTTGCACCCCGTCTGCCTCTCCCTCTGAAGAACCCCCTCTGGGCAAAGGCGGAAGAGGAGGCCTGGGCTTGGTAGAAAGGCCTATGAAAAGGCCTGCCCCTGCCCCTGGAATGCTGCCTCTGGGGAGTGGCTTGCCTTTCCTTGGACTGAGCACTCCTATAGGTGGTCCTGTATTCATCCATTTTCTTCATGTAGTTCTCTGTCTGCTCCCCAAACAGAGAATTACCAACAACAGGAAAATCCATGGCCTTAGTCTGGGTATCCTGAGACAGGCTAGTACATCTAAGCCAAGCCGTCCTACGAAGGGCCACAGATGTAGCCATGACTCTAGATGAAACATCATTGGAGTCCACTGCAGCATGAAATTGCACCTTGGATGCCTCAGTACCATCTGCAGCCACCTGCTCCAGCTCCTTGGCAAGCTGCCCAGGGACCTGTTTAGCTAGAGCCATCACAGCGTCCCATCTAGACTTCTGGTATCTAGCTGTATAGGCCATATAATTAGCCTGCCTGAGTCCCAAAGATGCTGCCATGTACTGTTTCTTTGCCATGGCATCAATCCTCCTGGAGTCCTTATCTGGGGTGTGTGAAGCCAAGGGTATATTTGCCTTATCACAGGCAGCAGCCTGCACTACCCCAACATGGCTGCATTGCTGGGAAAGGAACTCCGTATCTGAGCCTGAAAGAGTATACCTCTTGTCCATTCTTTTATCCACAGGAGGTATAGAATTAGGAGTCTTTAAAATTTTAAATGTCTGTTTCCCAAAAGATTTATGGAGGGGAATAGACAGCCTCCTGGACTCTGGGATGTCCAACATCTCAACATAATCAGGCTCCTCCTGATCCTCTACTGCTTCCTCCATAGGAAGCTGAAGAGTTTCAGCCACTTTTTTGTAAAACATAAAGTGGGAAGGGGACTCAGAAAGCCTAGGAGGAGAAACCCCTGAAGGTCTGTCTGGGGAGATGTCCGGGTCAATGGGCACATCCAGACTTTCATAATCACCATCACTATCCTCATACTTTCCTTCCTCCTCCTCCGGTTCATAAAAATCCTCTAAGTTATAATCAGGAACCGGGGGAACCGACCAAACCGAGCCCCTAACCGATGGTGCCGGTTCGGTCGGAACCGGAGTTAGCGATTGAACAATCCTTATCGCTTTGGCTATTTCATCAGTGGTCGGAGAAAGAACTTGTGGATCCAAGCCGGCTGACTTATCCCTTCTTTTTCTTTTAACCGGAACCGACTCCTCAGAGTCGGTTCTCCTTTAGCCCAAAGAAGTTTCGCCCTGGTCAGAGGGCACTCCTTCTGGTTCGGTTGGAACCGAACCGGGCTGGCCATCTGGGTCAGCGGACTTTTGGCCTCCCTTTCCCTCAGCCTACCTACTCTCTTTTCTAGGGTAGCTGTGGGAAAACTTTTGCAAATCTGGCAGTCTGAATCGAGGTGGTCAAACCCCAGACAATAAACACAGGTGGTGTGGGGGTCAGCCTTAGCAAAGGCTTCCCCACACACACTACAGTGTTGAAACCCAGTGGGCCCGGTTTTTCTCTTGGGTTTCTCAGACATGGCCAGTCCTAACCAAACTTACCCTTTTTTCAGCAATCCGCCAGGCAAGACACCCTTATCGGTTCCTGACCGTGTTACGGGTCGTGGAAAAAACCGTAATGAAATCCGCTTTTTAGAACCGATAAGGACCGGAAAACACATTCTAAAAGTAGAACAAACTTTTTGATTAACCTGATCGGTTCAAACTGAACCGATCCGACGTTACAAGTTCCACACAGAAGCAAACAATAATAAACCTATCTAGTACTCACGGTACCACAGACAGAGACTGAACCGACAGGTTAGATGGAATAAATTTGGTTGAAACCGAGGGAAAAACGACACTTTAACCGACTAAATTGAACCGAGCAAAGGAGAAATCTCCGGAGCGACTGTTCAGTGAGGCGGAGTAAAGAATCTGTCGGTTTGGGTTCAAACAGCAACAGACAGAGTCTCAACCGAGCTCGAGCTCAGTGTTCCATGCCTTGCATGGAAAGTTAACTCTTTCCTCTCTGGGGCAGTTCAAAGGCTGGATATCACTGCAATAGTCAGAATACAGCAAGACTTCATGTTGTTTGAAGACACTCATCCTTATACATACAAGCAAAAGGCAAACTAGCATACCTTGTGTTTTTCACCCCCAGTGTGCGTCTGCTGGCTACCCAAGTTTCAAGGAATACAATGTCTTGTGGATCTAGCTAAGAGGATGCAGTTCCTGCTATCTTCTAGCAGCTCAATCCTCCGTAATATGGTACGTGCGTGGCTTCAAGACAGCCGGCGTCAGTCCGCACTCTCTTTATCTATTGAACTCTATGGTATCAGCAGAGCACGGAGAGAGGAGAACTGTTATGCTTTGGGAAAACACAGGGCATGCGAAGGCAGACTCTAAATGAATAGGGGGCAGGAAAGCAGCAGCACGGGAAGGGGGGAAGAGAGAAGAAGGGGACAGGACATAGAAAAGGAGGGATGAGCAAGGTTAGTTGCACTAGCAGATACAAGTGGAAACGTTATAAAGGAGAGAGCTGTGTATAAGATGGGGAGGAGGTATGAAAAAATTACTCACCTTAGTAATCTTGTTTCTTCCAATGTATTCTTCTACATTCATAACTATATGCAGTCAGCCTCCTAAGTAGAGCTGCCCGGAGAATTGGAACTATATGCAAATGATAGAACCATCATTGGCTCGTGACACAACATTCAGACTGCTGCCCTTATCTGCTGCAACGTTTCCTCAACATATCAGATTTCTAAGGAGCCTACAAGGCAAGCTATACTAAGACTTATCTACTTATACCTATGTAATGTAAAACAACTTAAGCTATCCATGACAGCATGAAACATGTAAACAGCATGCAATGACAACCCCCAACCACCCCCGAATACCAGAATCACCCGGAAAGAAAGGAATTACTATTTCCCACCATGAATATAAAACATCTGTGCCAGTGTTTGGGACTGTCAAAACAAAAAGACTCGGTTCGGAGTGCAGCGGCTCTGGTTCTGGAAGGGGAGGCAGGGAGGGAGAGTTATGAATATAGAAGAATACATTGGAAGAAACAAGATTACAAAGGTGAGTAATTTTTTCTTCAAACCCCAGGTATTCTTCTATATTTATAACTATATGCAGGCTGTGAAGCATTACCTTTGGAGGAGGAAAGAGAACCTATTTAGGAAAGAGGCGCTGCAGGACTGCTGTGCCAAACCTGGCATCACTTCTGGACTGTGTGTCCAAACTGTAGTGTTTAGTAAAAGTGTGTACTGTTCTTCAGGTAGCTGCTTTACAGATCTCCACTAATGGAATATCTCTTGAAGCTGCTATAGTAGCAGCTGTGCCCCTGGTGGAATGGGCCCTCAGGCCTGCTGGGGAATTTTTGCCAACTTTTGAACAACAAAACTGAATGCATTGGACTATCCAGTGAGAGACTAACCCCTTAGAGGCTGGGGTACCTTTACCCACATCTCCATAGCTGAGAAACAGTTGTTGTTTGTCACGTCTATGATCCCTGGTATGGGTCGTATAGTAACTTAATGCTCCTTTGACATCCAAACTATGGAGTCTGCGCTCACCTGAACTAGTATGTTCAGTGAAGAAAACTGGCAATGTTATGGACAGCTTTAAGTGAAAATCAGAAACAACCTTAGGAAAAAATCTCCTGTTTGTTCTATGCACTACTTTGTCATTATGGAAGGAGAGATAGTCCTTCTCCATACATAGTGCCTGTAACTCACTTATCCTTCTGGCAGAAGTAATTGCAACCAGAAGAAAAAATTACTCACCTTAGTAATGTTGTTTCTTCTAATGGAGTCTTGCTATATTGTGACAGTACCAGTGAGTCCCAACCTTCGAACTGCTCCGGAGACGAAAGAGTTAACTTTCCATGCCAGGCATGGAACGCTGAGCTCGAGCTCGGTTAAAACTCTGTTGTTCTTCAAACTCAAACCGTCAGATCTTTACGCGCTAAACTCACTAAGGTCCTGTGTGGAAGCTGTAAACCTACACTAGCCAACTGGCTACTAAACATAAAACACATTTTTTGGTCCCAAAACAAAGACTCAAGTCAGGAGACCCAAAAAATGAAAAACACAACACCAACTCACCCCAAGAAAAGAAGGTGGGCACCTACTAAGTGCCAACACTGCACTGTCCACCCACATCCCAAAAACAGGGGTTCTGAGAGGGGCAGGCGAGGGGGGAGGTCAGAAGAAAAAAATACCTTAGTAATTGCTTTTCTTCTCATGGAGTCTTGCTATATTAGGACCTTTGCAGTATGCCCCTGGCTTTTGACTGCCCCGGAGATTAAATAGTTAACTCCAGAGAAATCTGGAGTTCCACAGCTGAGGCTTATTGAAAGCTCTATCTGGGTTGTTTGAACTCAAACTGTCAGGTTCTTTTACGAGGCTAAACTAACATAGCAAGTCTGTGTGGAAAGCCTTACACTAGCCATTGGCTACCTACTAACAGTAGAACCACAAAAACACAACACCAATAAAGAAAAACAGTATCACGAATTATTGTTAGGATAACCCTTGACAATCACTACTAAGGCCCCCTCTGCCCAAAGACTCAAGTCCAGAGAGGGGCCCAGCTACCAATTAACAAAAAACAGAAACTATCTAGTTCCTAACCCAAGAAAGAAAAGAAGGGGGGGACTAGAAGCTAAACAGGCATGACACAGTGATTGCACCAATTTGCCAACCCCATACCCAAGTAGGGATTCTGAGAGGGGTAGGAGGGAGGGTTGTCCTAATATAGCAAGACTCCATGAGAAGAAAAGCAATTACTAAGGTGAGTAATTTTTTCTTCAAACACCATGAAGTCTTGTTTATATTAGGACCTTTGCAAAGTACAGCAGTACCCCCATGGAGGAGGGTCAGAACCTACTTAGGAAATAGGCTCTGCAGGACAGCTGTGCCAAGCGGAATCTCTCCTGGACTGGACGTCCAGGAATAATGCTTAGTGAAAGTGTGGACTGTCTTCCAGGTAGCAGCTTGACAGATTTCCAAATGGGAATATCTCAGCAGCCGCTAGAGATGCAGCTGTACCCCTGGTGGAATGAGCCCTCAGACCTGAGGGCGGCTCCTTGCCCAGTTTTGATAACAGAACTGGATACAAGAGACAATCCACCTAGCAACGACCTCCTAGTAGCAGGCCTCCCTTACTCACATCTCCATAGTAAGGAAGAGCTGGAGGATTCGAACCTGTGACCCTTGGTACGATCCAAATAATAGCTAAGGGCTCTTTTACGTCCAAACTGTGCAAGCTTCTCTCACCAGAAGAGGAGTGCTCAGTAAAAATACTGGAAGAGAGATGGATTGGTTAAGATGAAAATCTGAAACCACCTTAGGTAAAAACTTTCTGTTAGTCCTGAGGATCACTTTATCTCTGTGGAAAGAAATGAAATCCTCTTCCACTGACAAGGCTTGCAATTCACTTATACGCCTAGCAGAAGTGATAGCCACTAGAAAAACAGTTTTCCAAGTTAAGAACTTGAGATCTGCCGAATCCAGAGGCTCAAAGGGAGGTTGCATTAGCTGGGCAATGCAAATATTCAAGTCCCATGCAGGGGTTGGTTCCCGAAAGGGAGGATTAGTATTAAGTAACCCTTTGAAAAATTTGGCAAACACAGGGTGAGAAGAAAGAGAAACTGGTTTTCCTGCAGAAATAAAAACTGAAACAGCTGCCAAATGAACCTTTAAGGTAGCTGGTTTGAGGCCTAAGGAATTTAAGTGGACCAGGTAGTCCAACAAAATAGGCAGGTCAGCTGATTCTGGGGTGATTTGCCTCTCAGAACACCAAAATGAGAATCTCTTCCATTTAGAATTATAAGTGGCTCTAGTGAAGGCTTTCTGGAGGCCTTCAAATATCCAAGACACCTTGAGAAAGGTGTAAATGAGCAAACTCTAACTCCTCAAGAACCAAGCCTTGAGGTGGAGGGAGTTGAGATCCGGATACCACACTCTCCTGTGCACAGGTCAGCAGGTCGTGAGCCCTGGGCAAGGTCAGGGAGGTGGAATGATAGGACAGAAGAAGAGGGTACCAAGGCTGCCTGGCCCAGTCTGGAGCAATCAGAATCACCCTGCAAGGCTGAGTTCTGATTTTACTAAAACCCTGAAGAGTAGAGGAACAGAGGAAAGCATAGAGGAACTTTCCTCCCAATCCAGCTGAAAAGGCATCAGGGACTGACCCCAGAACTGGGGCCTGCAGCAAAACAGGGAGTTGTGGTTGTCTGGGGCTGCAAAAGATCTATCTGAGGGTGCCCCAGCTGCAAAAGGTTGACCCCAGCACTTGAGGTTCAGAGCCCATTCGTGATGGCCCTGAGAAATCCTGCTGAGGCGTCCGCTGGGATCATTGTCCTTCCTGGGAGGTGAACCGCTATCAGAGAGGTGTTCAGGGAATAGGCCAGAGACCACAACTTCATTGCTTCGGTGCATAGGGCTGAAGAGCGAGTGCCCTTGCTTGTTGATGTACCACATTGTTGTGGTATTGTCTGTCCTGACTTGAACAACTTTGTTCTGGACAGTTTCTGAAAAAACCTGGAGAGCTAGGAAGACAGCTCTGAGCTCCAGCAGATTGATGTGAAGCAGAGATTCCTGAGGGACCAAACTCCCTGAGTTGAAAGGTGCCTAGGTGAGCTCAACCCAACAGGGGCGCATCCGTGGTGAGGATGAGGGAGTGAGGACAGGAAGGAATGGGACCCCTGAGGACAGGTTGCTCCGATCCAGCCACCACTGGAGAGCTAGGATCAGAGTCTTGGTCACTGGGACCAATTTGGTAAGGGTCCCTCCTTTGAGACCAATAGGACCTCAAGGAACTGAATGTCCCTCATCTGAAATCTTGCCCTGGCACAACAGCTGTAGAGGCAGCCATGTGCCCCAGGAGTTGCAGAAAGTGCCTTGCTGGTCGAGAGACCTGCATGGAGAAAGAAGATGCCAGGGCAATGAGTTTGTCCACTCTTTCGGAGGGAGGAATACCTGGCTAACTTTGTGTTCAGCTCTGCACCTATAAAAGTTAGTACCTGAACTGGTTAGAGAACTGACTTTGGAACATTCAGCAGGAACCCCAGAAGGTGAGGAGTTCCTGGGTGATTTGCAAGTGGGATTTTACCTGCTCTGATGACTGACCCACAATAAGCCAGTCGCAAGTAGGGAAACACAGCTATCCTTGTCTTCTTAAGTGGGCCACTACTACAGCTAGACATTTGTGAAAACTCTTGGAGCAGAGCGAGTCCGAAGGGCATTGCCCTGAACTGGTAGTGGCCGAGGGCAGTTCGAACCTGAGGTACTTTCGGTGAGAGGCCTGATTAGAATATGGAGTGGCGGCCTTGAGGTCCAGGGAAGCTAGCCAGTCCCCTGGCCTCAAGGATGGCAAAATCATTGCTAAAGTCAGCATTTTGAACTTTGGTTTTACAAGATGCTTGTTCAGAAATCTTAAATCCAAGATGGGCCACCAGTCTCCTGTCTTTTTTGGGGTCAGGAAGTACCTTGAGTAAAGACCCTTGCTCTGGTGGCAAGGGGGGACCCTTTCCACTGCTTTGCAGTCCAAAAGAGAGGAAACCTCCGCTTCTAGTGCGAGGGTTTCTAAAAGACTTGAGGGGGGAAAGTGCCTGGCTCTCATCTTGGGAAACTGTTTGAAACTGAGAACCAAGCCTTGGCTTACCACCTCCAGAACCCATTTGTCTGAGGTTAGGGACAACCAGTTCTGGCAGAAAAAGCTGTCTGCCCCCACCGGTACAGGAGAGTCGGCCTGAGACACCCCGTCAAGTGCCTGCTTGGCAGGAGCAGCTTTAGGTTGGGGAGAGGGCCTGCCTGTGCCCCGTCTGCCTCTGCCTCTGAAAAATCCTCTCTGTGCAAAAAGCAGAAGAAGCCTGGAATTGGTAAAAGGCTATTGTAAGGCCTGCCCTACCCTGGGGCATGCCTTGTGGAGTGGCACGCCTTTCCTTAGCTTGGGCACTTTTGTAAGTAGTTCTGTATTCATCCATCTTTTTCATGTAATTTTCTGTTTGTTCTCAAACAGAGAATTTCTATAACAGGAAAATCTATAGCCTTTGACTGGGTATCTTGGGACAGATTAGTGCATCTGAGCCATGCCAACCTATGGAGAGCTACAGAAGTGGCCATGACCCTAGAGGAAACATCATTAACATCAACAGCAGCATGAAATTGAACTTTAGAGGCTTCAATGCCATCAGCAGCCACCTGTTCCAACTCACTAGCCAGCTGGCCATGGGCCTGCTTGGCCAACTGCAATATAGTGTCCCATCTAGATTTCTGATATCTAGCCACATAAGCCATATAATTAACCTGTCTGAGTCCCAAAGAAGCTGCCACATACTGTTTTTTCATGGCATCAATCTTCCTGGAATCCTTATCAGGAGGATGTGAAGCCAGGAATATTAGCCTTGTCACAGGCTGCAGCTTGCACCACACCTACATGACTACACTGTTCAGTAAGGAAGTCTGTATTAGGGCCTGACAACGTATACCTTCTGTCCATTTTTTTATCTACAGGAGGGACAGAAAAAGGATTTTTAAAATCTTAGTGGTTTGTCTCCTAAATGACTTATGTAAAGAATAGACAACCTTCTAGCCTCTGGAATATCCATCATTTCCACATAGTCAGGCTCCTCTTGCTCATCCACAGCCTCTTCTAAGGAGCTGAGAGTTTCTGCTACTTTCTTAAAAATCTGAAATGAGATGGGGACTCAGACAATAAAGGGGGAGACTCAAAGGGTCTGTCTGGAGAAATGTCCAGTTCTATTGGCACTTCCAGACCTTCCCAATCACAATTACAATCATCAAAATCTTCCTCCCCCTCCCTCCTGTGCTTCATAAAAATCCCCAACATCATAATCCTGAACCACTGGACCTGAACGAGACCCCCTTTTTCCAACCAGAGAGGGTTCAACAAGTCCCTGAGACAAAGACTGGACAATCTGTATGGCTTTAGCTATTTCTACAGCAGAAGGAGAGACAAAACTGGACTCCACACTAGCTGATTTCTTTGTCCTTTTGCTTTGACTGGTTCCTCAGGACCAGCCTTTTTGCTGCGGAGTATGCCTGGTCAGGGGCACTCCCTCTGGTCCAGCGTTGCTGGGCGGGCTGGCCATCCGGGTCAGCGGACTTTTTGCCTCTGCTTCCCTGAGCCTGCCCAATCTCTTTCCAGGGTGGCTGCAGGAAATTCTTACATATCTGGCAGTCTGACAGGAGGTGGTCAGCCCCAGACAATAGACACAAGTGGTGTGTGGGTCAGCCTTGGGAAGGCTTCCCCAGACATCACAGTGTTGAAACCCAGTGGGCCCGGTTTTTCTTTTGGGTTTCTCAGACATAATGCCAGCCTAACCAAACTTGTCCTTTGTTTCAGGCCTTGCCAGGACAAGACACCCTTATCGGTCCCTAACCGTGTCACGGGTATTTGAAAAAAACACTTTTAATTGCAGGTTTTTTTAGGACCGATAAGAACCGGGTACCTCACTCTAAATGCAAAGAAAACAATTTTTAAAGCAAACTGATCGGTTCAGAGCGAACCGATAATGAGTTTCCACACAGACTAAAATTATTTTACTTACGGTTACCAGATAGAGCTTTAAACGGAAAACCGCGGTAATTTTAAACACTTTCTCGGTTAAATGAACCGATAAAAATACTTTAAACCGCAAAACGAACCGAAATGAAGGAGCTGGTCTCCGGGCGTCTGTTCAGTGAAAGCGGAGTAAAGAATCTGACAGTTTGGGTTCAAACAGCAGATACGACTTTCAATGGCCTCGTATAATGGAACTCCATTTTCTCTGGAGTTAACTATTTCATCTCCGGGGCAGTCAAAGCCAGGGGCATACTGCAAAGGTCCTAATATAAGCAAGACTTCATGGTGTTTGAATATAGCAAGACTCCATTAGAAGAAACAATATTATTAAGGTGAGTAATTTTTTCTTCAAACAACATGAAGTCTTGCTATATTCTGACATATGCAGACTACAAAGCAGTACCTCCATGGAGGAGGGACAGAACCTACTTAGGAAATAGGCTCTGAAGCACAGCTGTGCCAAACCGAGCATCACTCCTAGCCTGGATGTCCAGGGAATAATGCTTGGTAAAAGTGTGAACTGTTTTCCAGGTAGCTGCTTGACATATCTCTAGAATAGGGATGTCCCTGGCAGCAGCCTGTGAAGCATCTGTACCTCTGGTAGAGTGAGCCCTCAGGCCTGAGGGAGGAACCTTACCCAGTTTTTCATAGCAAAATTGGATATGTAACCCCTAGATGGCGCTATCCCAGGGGCTACTACCCCTGCCTGATTTGCCACTAACAGGTTGAGGGGCCTGGATCCAATGGCGGGTCCCTCCACCCAGAGGTCAGGGTTTGCAATAGTTAAACTAACTTGTCACAGCCCTCTGGGACACTGCAACTCCTTTCTTCCCACTAGTGGCCCACACAATATATCAAATTACCTTCACAGTATACACTTACCCCAGGTCTGGTTCCGGCACTGGGACCACCTGTGAAATGAGATACAGTGCAACAATCACAGTACAGTACTTTAACATAGACAAATACCTCAGGCAGTATAACTTTGCTGAAACAAGCAGCTCTGATTTGTTAGGGGATATAACAAGGACAGGGAAATCAGGTTAATTAGCTTATCACTCTAATAATCTACCTATGGCTCTGTGCACAGGCCTATCCCTATCAGTTACTGTCCCTGGGTACCCAAGCCCTAGTGGCTAGTCCAAACCGTGGCAGCTGGTGGGGGCCTTTCACACAGAGAAAGGAGAATTAAACAGTCAGCAGTACAGTAATTCCATTTGGATTTAATGTGGCAATTCAACAGGGAGCGACCCTGAATTAGTACTCATGACCTCCAAATAAGATAGGGTCCTTCAATGTCAGCAGGGCTCACTTGAGGTACACAAACCTCTTCACACATCCATATAAAAGAAAGCACTATACCAGGCAGGCTGCATCTGTATCCCGATCGCAATTACTGCACAATACCCGGAGAACACACAGCAGATTCAGTTCCTGACAGACCGGTGCAATTTTAGCAATTCCTCCAGTCTTCTACAGGGTGAGCCTGGTTTCTACTCTTCAGAGATCCTGTGATTCTTTTCACAGGACGGATTCAGTCTAACAAGCTGTTACACAAGCTGCAGACCGGAACTCTGGGCCTTACACCGTTTTTGACTAAAACTGCACACTGAAAAGCACAGGGCTCCTTCCTTCTTCACTGCCAAAGCTCAACTGAACCTCCAACCGACAAAACCGGCACTTCCTTTGAGTTCCTCCCAGTTCTTGACTGGATTGGCTGTCACTCACAATAGACTGTTGCTGTTGGTCCAAAAGGCACTGAAGTCTAAACTACATCTCCCAGAGTCACTGTCTATACAATCCTCTTGTGGCTGGCTCAGATTATGAGTCCAAGTTCTGATTCGTCAAGGCACCATTTTAGAGCAAGCTTACCCCACACTGATTGGTCCAGTTCAGCAGTTCAAAACTAGAATGGGAAGTAGGCAAACACAGTTCTGACTGCAAAGAAAGCAGGTTAGACAAACTGTATTTTCATTATTACTCTAAATTATTTCTGGCAAACAGTTACATCTTTCAGATAGGTTCCTTTGTACTCTAGTGACTGCAAAAATGGAGTGAATTGGCAGCAGTTCAGTGGTGCTCAAACAGAGAAACACACAGTCCCCCCCATATAAACTAATTATGTCTGCAAGCAGACAGCTCTTAAAGAGACAGTACCAGAGGTTCTAAAAACACTCACTGATAAATGGCTTAAACGCCAAACACCATTCAGGCTTGGAGCATTCAAGCAAGCTCCTGGAAGTCTTTTGGGAACCCCCATTTGCAGGGGGGTTACAGATACAAGAGACAATCCACCTGGCAATGGATCTTTTAGTGGCAGGTTTCCTTTTACCAACTTCACCATAAGTGAGGAACAGTTGGAGGGAGTCAAACCTGTGACCCCTGCTACGCTCTATGTAGTAACTAAGGGCTCTTTTCACATCTAAACTGTGCAACCTCCTCTCGCCAGAGGAGGAATGGTCAGTGAAGTACACTGGAAGAGACATAGATTAATTAAGGTGGAAATCTGAAACCACCTTAGGCAAGAACTTCCTGTTAGTCCTGAGGACCACCTTATCTCTATGAAAGGAGATAAAATCAGGCTCCACTGACAAAGCTTGTAATTCACTTATGCATCTGGCAGAAGTGATGGCTACCAGAAACACAGTCTTCCAAGTCAAGTACTTAAGCTCTGCTGAAGACAAAGGCTCAAAAGGGGGTTGCATAAGCTGAGCAATGCAAACATTAAGGTCCCAGGCAGGGGCAGGGTCCCTGAATTTAGGGTTGGTGTGAAGCAATCCCTTGAAAAACTTGGAGAATACAGGGTGAGCTGAAAGAGAAGAGGGCTTACCTGCTGAGATAAAAGCAGACACAGCTGCCAGATGCACTTTCAGTGTAGCTGGTCTCAGCCCCAAGCTATTTAAGTGGACCATATAATCAAGGACTGTGGGCAAATCAGCAGATTCTGGGGAAATATGCTTCCCAGAGCACCATATGGAAAACCTTTTCCATTTGGAATTATAAGTAGCCCTGGTGGAAGGTTTTCTAGAAGCCTTCAGGATATCCATTACACTTTGGGAGAGGTATAAATCAGCAAACTCTAGCTCTTCAAGAGCCAGGCCTTGAGATTGAGAGATTTGAGGTTCGGGTACCAAACCCTCCCCTGAGCACAGGTTAACAGGTTGTAATTCCTGGGAAGACACAGGGGAAGATGGACTGCTAAGGACAGTAGGAGTGGATACCAGGGCTGTCTGGCCCAGTCTGGAGCAATCAGGATCATCTTGCAGGGTTGAGATCTGATTTTGACTAGCACTTTGAACAGGAGAGGGAAGGGAAAAGCATAGAGAAACTTCCCTTCCCAATTGAGAACTAAGGCATCCAGGGGACTGAGCCCAACACTGGAGGCCTGCAGCAAAAGGGAAGTTAGTGATTGTCTGGGGCTGCAAAAAGATCATCTGTGGGTGCCCCATCTGAAAAATATCACCTCCAAGACCAGGGGTCTAGGTGACCATTCGTGATGGCCTAGGAGAATCCTGCTGAAGCATCTGCCAGGACATTGTCCTTGCCGGGAGGTGAACTGCCGTGAGGAGGTGTTCAGGGAAGTAAGCCAGGGACCACAACTTCATTGCTTGTTGCACAAGGCCAGTAGACTGAGTGCCTCCTTGCTTGTTGATGTACCACATTGTGGTGGTGTTGTCTGTTCTGACCTGTACAACTTTGTTCTGAACAGATTTGGAAAAACTTGAAGTGCTAGAAATACTGCTCTGAGTTCCAACAGATTGATGTGGAGCAGAGATTCCTGAGGGGACCACCACCCCTGGGTGGTGAGGTCGCCCATGTGAGCCCCCCACCCCAAGAGGGAGGCATCTGTAGTAAGGATTAAAGAGTGAGACTGAGTGACAAAGGGAACCCCTTGTCTCAGATTGTTCTGATCCTGCCACTACTGTAGGGCCTGGATCAGGGTTCGAGTTACTGGGATCAATTTGGTCAGAAGGTCCTTCCTTTGAGACCAAAAGGCTCTCAAATGGAACTGAATGTCCCTCATCTGAAATCTTGCTCCCTGCACTACTGCTGTAGAAGCAGCCATGTGCCCCAGGAGCTGTAGAAAATGCCTTGCTGGTCGAGACACCTGCAGGGTGAATGAGCAGGCCAGAGAGACCAGGGTCCTTGCCCTGTCCAGGGAAGGAGGCTCTGGCCTTTTCTGTGTCTAGCTCTGCACTATGAAGGTGAGGAGCTGGACAGGTTCTAGAACTGACTTTGGAAGATTTAGAAGGAAGTCCAGGAAGTGAGCAGTTGCTGGAGTTATCTGTAAGTGTAACCCGAGCTTGGTCTGGGGACTGGCCTACTATGAGCCATCTTAGAGGAAGCAACTACTACTGCCAGGCATTTTGTGAATACCCTTGGAGCAGAGGTGAGGCCAAGGGCTGCTCTGGACTGGTAATGGCCTGAGGCAGCCTTTAACCTGAGGTACTTTCTCAAGTGGAGCTCTGACGAGAATATGGAAGTAAAGTATCCTGAGGTCCAGGGACACTAGCCAGTCCCTGGCCTTAGAGAGGTAGAATAATTCCCAGAGTCACCATTTTGAATTTTGGTTTAAAGGTGCTTGTTTAAGTATCTGAGATCCAGGATGGGCGTACATTCTCCTGTCTCTTTTGGGGTAAGGAAGTACCTGGAGTACAACCCTTTGCCCTGGTGTAGGGGTGGAACCCTTTCCACAGCTCTGAGAGCTAGGAGGGAAGAGACCTCTGCCTCTAAGGCAAGTGCCTCTGATGGATTTACAGGTGGAAAGGATCTGGTTCTCATCTTTGGAAAGTTTTTGAAGCTGAGAACCAGTCCCTGGCTTACTACTTCCAGGACCCATTTGTCTGATGTCAGAGACTCCCAGTCCTGGACAAAGTAAGCCAGCCTGCCCCCTACAGGTAGCTGAGAATCGGCCCTGGCAACCCCATCAGGGTGCCTGTTTGGCAGGGGCTTTGGGCTGAGGGGTGGAAGCAGGCCTGCTTGTACCCCGTCTGCCTCTCCCTCTAAAGAAACCCCTCTGGGCATAAGCAGAAGAGGAGGCCTGGGCTTGGTAAAAAGGCCTATGAAAAGGCCTGCCCCTGCCCCTGGGAAGCTGCCTTTGAGGATTGGCCTGCCTTTCCTTGGCCTGTGCACTCCTATAGGTGGTCCTATACTCATCCATTTTCTTCATGCAATTCTCTGTTTGCTCCCCAAACAGAGAATTACCTACAACAGGAAAATCCATGGCCTTAGTCTGGGTATCCTGTGACAGGCTAGTACATCTGAGCCAAGCCATTCTTCGAAGTGCCACAGATGTAGCCATGACTCTAGATGACACATTATTGGAGTCTACTGCAGCATGGAATTGCACCTTGGATGCCTCAATACCATCAGCAGCCACCTGCTCCAGCTCCTTGGCAAGCTGGCCAGGGACCTGTTTTGCTAGGGCCATAACAGTGTCCCATCTGGATTTTTGATACCTAGAAGTATAGGCCATACAATTGGCCTGTCTGAGTCCCAAGGATGCTGCCATGTACTGTTTCTTTGCCATGGCATCAATCCTCCTGGAGTCCTTGTCCGGGGGGTGTTAAGCCAAGGGAATGTTTGCCTTATCACAGGCTGCAGCCTGCACTACTCCAACATGGCTGCATTGTTGTGTAAGGAACTTTGTGTCAGAGCCTGACAATGTATACCTCTTGTCCATTCTCTTATCCACAGGAGGTATAGTGTGAGGAGTCTTTAAAATCTTAAATGTCTGTTTTCCAAAAGATTTGTGCAAGGGAATAGACAGCCTCCTAGACTCTGGGATATCCATCATTTCCACATAGTCAGGCTCATCCTGGTCATCCACAGCTTCTTCCATAGGAAGCTGGAGGGTTTCAGACACTTTTTTATAAAACATGAAATGGAAGGGGGACTCAGAAAGCCTAGGAGGAGACACTCCTGAAGGTCTGTCTGGGGAGATGTCCGGCTCAATGGGTACATCCAGACTTTCAAATCCACATTCACTTTCCTCATACTCCTCTTCCCCCTCCTCTGGTTCATAAAATTCCTCTAAATCATACTCTTGAACCGGTGGAACTGGCCGAACCGAGCGCCTGCCTGATGGTGCCGGGTTTGGTCGGAACCGGGGAAAGCGACTGAACAATTTTGATCGCTTTGGCTATTTCTTCAGCGGTTAGGGAGGAAAGTTTTGGCTCCACACCAGCTGATTTTTCTTTTCTAGTTCTTTTAGCTGGAACCGACTCCTCAGAATCGGCTCTCCTTTTGCCCAAAGAAGTCTCGCCCTGGTCAGAGGGCACTCCTTCTGGTTCGGTTTGAACCGAACCGGGCTGGCCATCCGGTTCAGCGGACTTTTTGGCCTCCCTTTCCCTGAACCTACCAGCTCTCTTTTCTAGGGTAGCTGCAGGGAAATTTTTGCAAATCTGGCAGTCTGCATTGAGGTGGTCAAACCCCAGACAATAAACCCAGGTGGTGTGGGGGTCAGCCTTGGCAAAGACTTCCCCACACACACTGCAGTGTTGAAACCCAGTGGGTCCGGTTTTTCTTTTGGGTTTCTCAGACATAGTGCCAGTCCTAACCAAACTTACCCTTTTATGTCAATCCGCCAGGCAAGACCCTCTTATCGGTTCCCAACTGTGTCACGGGTCGTGGAAAAAACTGTAATAAAATCCGGTTTCTTTAGAACCGATAAGAACCGGTAACCACACTCTAAAAGCACAATTTAAGATTTTTTAAACAACTTGATCGGTTCAAACCGAACCGATAAACCGTTTACAAGTTCCACACAGAATAGAATAAAATAAAACCTATCTAGTATTCACAAATACCATAGACAGAGACTGAACCGACAGGTTACGGTTTAAATTCGGTCAAAAACCGAGAAAAGCGGTGCTTTAACCGACAAATTGAACTGAGCAGAAGGAGAAATCTCCGGAGCGACTGTTCAGTGAGGCGGAGTAAAGAATCTGACAGTTTGAGTTTGAAGAACAACAGACAGAGTCTCAACCGAGCTCGAGCTCAGCGTTCGATGCCTGGCATGGAAAGTTAACTCTTTCATCTCCGGGGCAGTTCGAAGGTTGGGACTCACTGCTACTGTCAGAATATACAGTAGCAAGACTTCATGTTGTTTGAAACACAGTTTTCCATGTGTAACCCCCCTGCAAATGGGGGTTCCCAAAAGACTTCCAGGAGCTTGCTTGAATGCTCCAAGCCTGAATGGTGTTTGGCGTTTAAGCCATTTATCAGTGAGTGTTTTAGAACCTCTGGTACTGTCTCTTTAAGAGCTGTCTGCTTGCAGACATAATTAGTTTGTATGGGGGACTGTGTGTCTTTGATTGAGTACCACTCAAGCTGCTGCCAATTCACCCCATTTTGCAGTCACTAGGAGTGCAAGGGAACCTGTCTGAAAGATGTAACTGATTGCCAGAAATCATTTACAGTAATAATAAAATTACAGTTTGTCTAACCTGCTTTCTTTGCAGTCAGAACTGTCTGCCTAGTTCCCCATTCTGGTTTTGAACTGCTGAACTGGACCAATCAGTGTGGGGTAGGCTAGCTCTGGAATGATGCCTTGGACGAATCAGAACTTGGGACTCATAATCTGAGCCAGCCACAAGAGGATTGTATGGGCAGTGACTCTGGGAGATGTAGTTTAGACTTCGGTGCCTTTTTGGACCAACAGCAGCAGTCTATTGTGAGTGACAGCCAATCCAGTCAAGAACTGGGAGGAACTCAAAGGAAGTGCCCGGTTTTTGTCTGTTGGGAGTTTCAGTTTGAGATCTGAAAGTGAAGGGAAAGAAACCCTGTGCTCCTTCAGTGCACAGTTTCAGTCAAAAACGTGTACAAGGCCCAGAGTTCGGTGCCCACAACTTGTGTAACTGCTTGTTAGGACTGAATCAGTTCCGTGAAAAGAATCAAAGGATCTCTGAAGAGTAGAAACCAGGCTCACCCTGTAGAAGACTGAAGAAATTGTTGAATTACACTCGGGTCTGTCAGGAACTGAATCTGCTGTGTGTTCTCCTGGTTATTGTGCAGTAATTGCGATTGGGATACAGATGCAGCCTGCCTGGTATAGTGCTTTCTTTTTTTACCATATAAATGTGTGAGGAGTCTCTTGGAGATCAAAAGTAGCCCTGCTGACATTGAAGGACCATATCTTCTTTGGAGGTCGTGAGTACTAATTCGGGTCGCTCCTGTTGAATTGCCACATTAAATCAAATGGAATTACTGTACTGCCGACTGTTTAATTTTCCTTTCTTTCTGTGTGAAAGGGCCCCTACCAGCTGCCACGGTTTGGACTAGCCACTAGGGCCTGGGGTACCCAGGGACAGTAACTGGTAGGGATAGGCCTGTGCACAGAGCCATAGGTAGATAGTAAAGTGATAAGCTAATTAACCTGATTTCCCCTGTCCTTGTTATATCCCCTAAATAAATCAGAGCTGTTTGTTTGCAACAGTTATACTGCCTGAGGTATTTGTCTATGTAAGTACTGTACTGTGATTGTTGCACTGTATCTTATTTTACAGGATGTCCCGGTGCCTGAACCAGCCTTGGGGAGTAAGTGTATACTGTGAAGGTAATTCTGCTATATTGTGGGCCACTAGTGGGAAGAAAGGGGTTGCAGTGTCCCAGAGGGCTGTGACCAGTCAGTTTAACTATTGCAAACCCTGACCTCTGGGTGGAGGCACCCGCCATTGGATCCAGGCCCCTCAACCTGTTAGTGGCAAATCAGGCAGGGTAGTAGCCCCTGGGATACGCCATCTAGGGGTTACATTTTGAGGCTCACCGCTGGGATTGTGTCCTCTGGTGTTACATTTACAAACCACTGTTAAGGAAAATCAATAAATAAATAAATAAATGGGTACCCTGACAGAAGTGGCTGTGCACTCGCTGGTGGAGTGGTGTACTGGGAGAGATCGACCCCCAAAATGCTATGCTTATCCTGGATCATCCCCTGCATCAATACGACACTGTGCAGGTACTCTTCCAACAAAACCCAGGTCACCAACTGCCACCCACACTTTCCTGGCCCTAGTAGAGTTTAAGGATCCCATAGATAGCTCCAAAGTACCACAGACCATTACCCCTAGAGGAGCCCCCACTGCTGAGAGTGATAACTAAGGACAGAAGACCCGGGGAATGAGCCCCACCATCATCTGAAACTTTGAGGAGAAATTTACAATGGTTGCTGGGAGAAGGGAAACTGTGGAGGACTTCCAGTTGAAACTATTCTGCCACCTGGGGTGTTCCTCCCAACCTCTCCTGCTCCAGTAATTCGTAATGGTGGCTGAACCAATGCAGACTCCTATTTCTGCACCTGCCATTAGTCACGACTTCACTCAAGGTTGAGGATCTTCTGGCACCTCCCCACTCCCAGGGAGGATGACTGGGAGACCTGGATAGACTATGTTGCCCCAAGTGCTAGAATGGCAATGCTAAGCCGAAAAAGCTTAAAGAGGGTTAGTGAGAGCCTCCGAGGTCCCGGCTCTGGCTACCATCCGTACAAACGGCCAGTAACCCTAGGCTTACTGCACAGTTTCATTTTGAGGCCTTGGAGAATTTGTATGGGAGCCCAGATTCTGATGAGGACCTATGGTGGAGAGTAACAGCCTACCAACAGTACCAAGGAGTTGTTGTCAGGTCTCGCTGGAAAAATTGCTAAAGAATGCCCTGTAAAGGGTAGTTTGCTGTACCATTGAACTGGCCGCAACCAGACTGGACAGAATCCTTAAGTCTGCCCCCTTCTCAGAACTGCTGTTTTGCTGATTACGCCTGGCAAATCGACTGAATCCCCACCCTCCTGTGATGAGTTAATGAGAGAAATTGAGGAGTTGAGAAAAGGCGCCTCGGGAGGATCTGCACCAATAGCTGTGGCTATGACCCGAGTGACTGAGGGTAGCCATCAAGTGAAGTTCAGGGCAGAGGTTGGCAGTCAATGAGTGCTCCTGATAAGGAAAAAGATATGCTACAATGGGGCTTAACTGTTGAGAGAGATCCGGGATTCAAAAACAGTCCCTTTATGAAGGCTACTTCGCAAGTACGGGCCCCGACCTATATCCGACTGCATTCGAGCATGGGTGGTAGATACCCACCCATGTATCTCCTGCTGATAACAGCTCCGAACTTGATTCCTTGACCATGAAGTGGAGAAACTGGACGAGATGTCTCCAAATGCTTATCACGCCCGAGACAGAGATGGCACCAAGGTTTCCAGTTTAATACCCCGCCCCTGGCTCCCAGTGTGGCACTCGGCCAGCCTAAACTCCAAAAGTATGTTTTACATAATTGTGGGAAGTTGATGTACATGAAAGGGAATGTTAACCTCAAAAAAGACACTGACAAAGGTATATAGGCTAGGCAAGGAGGCTTGGAGAACAAGTCAGTGGTTAAGAGGTGCACGAAATGATCCCAGTGAGGCACCAAAATGCTAGTACGTCCTTTTGTGGCAAGGTCAGCTGCCCAGGCCCCCACCACCGCCTCCAGACTGGTCCAGAATAGTGGGTCCCTCCATGGAGACCACTGTAAAGGTAAATGGAGTGTCTCAAGAGCTGTATTAGACAGTGGCTCCCAAGTGACAATTATATTTCAAGATTGGTATCAAACATTTGTCAGTACCTGTAACCATTAGAAGGACTGCATGTATGTGAGGGGTTAAGTGAGAAGGCCTACCCCTATTCTGGGTATATCCGAATTTGCTGTCTTTCCTCACCTCCGTGGCTGGAGTGGCCGAACAAGTGAGACCCTACCTTTAGTGTGTCCCCCACTGACTGTATAGTTGGTGTCCCTTTGTTGATTGGAACAAATGCTCATATGTTCAGAAGGCTGGCACATTTGTGTTATGAAAACAGGGGTCAAAGACTAGTAGAGTTTTAAGAGTTCCGCTTTTAATTAAGAAGGCCTATGAGGCACAGAGAGATGCTGAAAATATAGAACCAGAGGAACCGGTCGGAATTGTATGGAAGAAGGATCCTGAGTCTCTGATCCTGGCACCAAAATGCCCAGTGTACTTTTTCAGGGAGAGGTCCGTATCAGAAAGGATGTTAAGAATAAAATATTAATGTTGGATGCACCAGGCGATGGAAAATTGCCAGAGGGACTGCTGGTCAAGTTTAGTATTTTGCCCGCTAGAGCCCATGGGCAAGCTATGCTGTTGTGAAGGGTACGGTCCGTTCATAATGTGTCTGAAAGAGACATCTGAGTAAATAGAGGTTGCATCCTGGCTAATGTATTAGCAGACACTGCAGTGCTACCCAGCAGCAAGAGTTCAAGGAAGAATGACAGAGTAACGCCTGACTTGTTTGATTTCGCAACTCCCGCTGCCAGCTGAATGGAAAGTGAGGATCAGTGAGAAGCTTGCCCAGAGACCAGGTGTTTTCTTTAAAGGAATGGGACGTGGGATGCGTGCAAGGAGCTGAGCACAATATCCGCTGTATGACGAAAGACCATTTCGTGAGAGGTCTCGACTTGGCACCTGCTGATATAGATGATGTGGAGACGGCATCTGCAAGAGATGTTAGCGGCTGGTGTAATACAAGAATCCAGAAGCCCTTATGCTTCCCATTGTGGTAGATGAGGAAAAAGAATGGGACAGTAAGGATGTCGGATTATCGCACTTAAACCGGGCTGGACTATCCTCGATCAGTACACAATGCCCCGCAGATTCAGGATGCTTGACTGCCTAAACGGGAGCAAGTGGTTCTCTGTGCTGGATCTCCGCAGTGGGTACTACTAGATCCCGATGGCCCCAGAGGACCGTGGAGAAGACAGCCTTTATCTGTCCGCTGTTTCTTATGAATTCATGAGGATGCCTCTATGATTTCAGGTGGCTCAGCCACTTTTCAACGATTGATGGAGCGTGCAGTGGGGGACATGGAACTTACTAGAGTGCCTGGTATACCTAGATGATGTTATTGTTGTGTTGGCAGCTCACTGGAGGAACTGAGAGCAGATTATTTAAGGTATTGGATCGACTGGAGGACTTTGGCCTTTAAACTGTCCATTGATAAGTGTCAATTCTTTCAAACATCAGTAAAGTATGTGGGACACATAGTATCCAATCGAGGAATAGAGACTGACCCAAGTAAAGTTGAGGCCTTGACTACCTGGCCACAGCCCAAAAATCTAAAAAAGAACTGCAAAGATTCCTGGGATTCTGTGGTTATTATCGGCGCTTCATCAAGGACTATTCAAGAGTGATCCGCCTTTACTTAACCTTACTCAAGGGTATCCCCAACCCACAAAAAATACCAAAAGTCAAGCGTCCTCAAGACTGAAAGAGGTATTTTCATCCGAGTGAAGTATTTGGTGGCCCGCTGACTCTGATTGTGAGACTGCTTTTCATGAGATCATATATCAACTTACCCATGCTCCAGTGCTGGCCTATGCCGATCCAGAAAACCTACGTCCCCACACTGGTGCTAGCTTGCAAGGGTTGGGGGCTGTGTTGTACCAAGAGCACGAGAATGGCCTGAGACCAGTGGCCTTGCCAGTAGAAGCCTGACCCCATCCGGAAAGAACTATCCTGTACATAAGTTAGAGTTCCTAGCTTTAAGTGGGCTATTGCTGACCACCCATGAGTACTTGTATGGGGCTAAAATACTAGTAAAACTGACAATAATCCTTTGACCTATGTGCAGACCTCAGCTAAGTTGATGCCACTGGCCACAGGTGGTTCTGCATTATCTACATATGACTATGCTTCGAATACCGAGCAGGTCTGAACCACATAGATGCTGATGCTCTCCCGGAGGCCTGTTCAGTGAATGATTGGGTCCGATTGGCAGAACCTGACATTCGGGCACTCTGCCGGAAGTTTGACAGGGAGGAACAAATGTCCACGGACGCAGTGGACTGCATGGTGGATTGCTTGGGACCCTCTGAGAATTGCATACCTGCTGCTTATTGCCACTTTTCGCAATAGACATTGGTGCACTGCCTCAGCGGACAATGACAGTATTCGTGGCCTAATCCTCACGATCCTATGATCAATCCAGCTTTAGAAGCCCTCTATGCAGGAAAAGATGTGTCCAAATTACGCTCCACTGATTTGAGAACTGCACTGTTATACAAAGAAGGTCCTAAGTTGAAACTGATCAATAAACTGTTATATAGAGAAACAGTAGACAGAGGGGACAAGTAGATACACAACAACTGGGTGCTGCCCACTGTACTCGAGACTCATACTGAGGTCCTTGTAACAACCACATGGGGCACCTTGCAGACAGAACACTTGACTTGGTGAGATCCAGATTCTATTGGCCTAAGATGGGGGCTGATGTGGAGCAACACATACGAACTTGTAGTCGCTAGCTTACAGAGGAAAGCTTTGCCCCAGTGGCTGCCCCTTGTTAACATAACCACCAGTGCACTTCCATGGAGCTGGTCTGTATTGATTTTCTGAGTTTGGAGTCAGATCAAAGAAATATCAGTAATGTGCTGGTGGTCACTGACCATTTCACGAGATATGCCCAAGCTTTCCCCACCAAAGACCAGAAAGCATCCACTGTAGCCAAAGTACTCAGAGAAAACTTTTTGTTCACTATGGGGCTCCACAAAGAATCCATTCTGATCAAGGAGAGACTTTGAGAGTCGTCTGATCAAAGAGATGCTTTCTCTGGGGAGTGAGAAAGTCCAGAACCACTCCTCACCACCTCTAGGGGACCCACAGCCTGAACGTTTCAACCGCATTCTTTGCTAGATATAGTTAGCACTCTGCACCCAAAGGACAAGCCTAGATGGAGCCAACAAATTAGCACCCCTGGTACATGCTTATAACTGCACCAAAGTGATGCCACTGGGTTCTTCCCCTACCGCCTGATGTTTGGAAGAGAAGCTTCGACTACCGGTAGATGTGTTTTGGTCTCTCCTGATGGGTTCAAGCTGACAACTATTTACAGTATGTGCAAGAGTTAAAAGCCCAGCTAACTCATGCGTACTCAACTGGCTCAAACCATGGCTGCCAAAAGAAATCTGGCCAACAAAGAAATGGTATGATAAAAGGTGAAAGCACAGGAACTCCAGGAGGAGATCGGGATTGCTAAGAAATCTGGGACTGCATGGCAAACACAAGATTGCTGACAGATGGCACCATCTCCCTCACATTGTAGTGGGCAAACTAGATGATCTGCCAGTGTACAAAGTAAGGCCTGAGAACAATTCAAAAGATGTAAAACAATGTATAGAAATCATTTACTACCCATTGGACAAATCCTGATTGAGTCTGAGCCCCAGAAGATGCCCCTCTGGACCAGTGACTAGAGCTGCTGCTAAGAAAGATCAAGGAAGTCTGCACCTACAGAAGCAGAGTTAAAGTGTTCCCCTGCACAAGTCCCAGTTGAGCATGACTGTCAGTCCATATCAGAAGAAAGTGAGAGTGACTTTGAATACTATCCTTCTTACTAACTGAGTCAATTGTTTCGGGCAATCCCTAGTCAATACTGGAGACAAAGCTGGGCCTTCTGGACTGCTATGCCCTAGCTTCCTGGCCAATGCTCCCAGAAAGTGAAGTGCAAGCATCAGATCAGATGAAATGGAATCGTGTGCATGGTTGAACTGTTTGAGCTTTAGGGAGAAAATGATAGATTGGGGCAGACTGGTGATACACTCGAACAAGAAGAGTATTTTGAGTGCCCTGACAGTCCACTGCCAGTGTCTGAAAGCTCCATGCGAGCCAAATGCTGGACTCAGAAACTGTAACTCCTGGAGCTGAAAGTGCCCCAAGTTCTAGCCTTCTACCCCCATGGAGACTCCCCTGACAAGTGAGAACAATGCTGAAAATGAGGCTCAGAGTGCAGAGACTGTAACAGCTCCCTAGAAAGACTGGTCGAGCTGCAAAGCCTGTGGTGCACCTCAGTTATGATTCCTGGGCCAAGCAGTGGACCTGGCTCTCAATGTTGTCCATAAAGGATGTTGTCCCCGAGCTCATTGCCCAAACTGAGCGTTAGTGCTAACTCCAAGTTACTTGTGTTGCCTCTATATGGTGCCTTGCCCCGTCCAGCCCCAAGGTAACTGATAGGAAGGGTCCTCTTCAGGTTTCATGTACAAGAGGTAATAACTTGAGTTATGGTACAATGTGTGTGTTATACTGTGTAAAGAGGACGTACTGCAATGTTTCAGAAATGGTTCTTGTAAAATGATGTATTGACTGATGATTACATGTGTGAGCCTAATGCAAATGTATATGGTTGCAGTTGAAACTTATGGTACTTGCTTGACGCTGGACGTCAGCTTTTCCCAGGCTAGGAAGGGTGTAACCCCTGCAAATGGGGGTTCTCAAAAGACTTCCAGGAGCTTGCTTGAATGCTCCAAGCCTGAATGGTGTTTGCTGCTTAAGCCATTTATCAGTGAGTGTTTTAGAACCTCTGGTACTGTCTCTTTAAGAGCTGTCTGCTTGCAGACATAATTAGTTTGTATGGGGGACTGTGTGTTTCTTTGATTGAGTACCACTCAAGCTGCTGCAATTCACCCCATTTTGCAGTCACTAGGAGTGCAAAGGAACCTGTCTGAAAGATGTAACTGATTGCCAGAAATCATTTACAGTAATAATAAAATTACAGTTTGTCTAACCTGCTTTTTGCAGTCAGAACTGTCTGCCTAGTTCCCCATTCTGGTTTTGAACTGCTGAACTGGACCAATCAGTGTGGGTAGGCTAGCTCTGGAATGATGCCTTGGCCGAATCAGAACTTGGGACTCATAATCTGAGCCAGCCACAAGAGGATTGTGTGGGCAGTGACTCTGGGGAGATGTAGTTTAGACTTCGTGCCTTTTGGACCAACAGCAGCAGTCTATTGTGAGTGACAGCCAATCCAGTCAAGAACTGGGAGGAACTCAAAGGAAGTGCCCGGTTTTGTCTGTTGGGAGTTTCAGTTTGAGATCTGAAAGTGAAGGGAAAGAAACCCGAGGCTCCTTCAGTGCACAGTTTCAGTCAAAAAACGTGTGCAAGGCCCAGAGTTCCGGTCTACAACTTGTGTAACTGCTTGTTAGGACTGAATCTGTCCTGTGAAAAGAATCAAAGGATCTCTGAAGAGTAGAAACCAGGCTCACCCTGTAGAAGACTGAAGAAATTGTTGAATTACACTCGGTCTGTCAGGAACTGAATCTGCTGTGTGTTCTCCTGGTTATTGTGCAGTAATTGCGATTGGGATACAGATGCAGCCTGCCTGGTATAGTGCTTTCTTTTTTACCATATAAATGTGTGAGGAGTCTCTTGGAGATCAAAGTAGCCCTGCTGACATTGAAGGACCATATCTTCTTTGGAGGTCGTGAGTACTAATTCGGGTCGCTCCTGTTGAATTGCCACATTAAATCCAAATGGAATTACTGTACTGCCGACTGTTTAATTTTCCTTTTCTCTGTGTGAAAGGGCCCTACCAGCTGCCACGGTTTGGACTAGCCACTAGGCCTGGGTACCCAGGGACAGTAACTGGTAGGGATAGGCCTGCACAGAGCCATAGGTAGATAGTAAAGTGATAAGCTAATTAACCTGATTTCCCCTGTCCTTGTTATATCCCCTAAATAAATCAGAGCTGTTTGTTTCAACAAAGTTATACTGCCTGAGGTATTTGTTCATGTTAAAGTACTGTACTGTGATTGTTGCACTGTATCTTATTTTACAGGATGTCCGGTGCCTGAACCAGCCTTTGGGGGTAAGTGTATACTGTGAAGGTAATTCTGCTATATTGTGTGGGCCACTAGTGGGAAGAAAGGGGGGTTGCAGTGTCCCAGAGGGCTGTGACCAAGTAAGTTTAACTATTGCAAACCCTGACCTCTGGGTGGAGGCACCCGCCATTGGATCCAGGCCCCTCAACCTGTTAGTGGCAAATCAGGCAGGGGTAGTAGCCCCTGGGATAGCGCCATCTAGGGGTTACACATGTGACATATTGTAAATGAGCAGAAGACATAGGCTCAAAAGGAGGTTTCATGAGTTGAGCAATACATATGTTTAGGTCCCACATTGGGACTGGTTCCCTGATAGGTGGGTGCATGTGGCACAAACCTTTGAAGAACTTTTTGAAAACGGGATTTGCTGCTATGGAAACATTTTTCCCAGTAGAAATATGGGCAGAGATTGATGCTAAATTGACTTTCAGAGATGTATAGTTCAACCCCTGTGAATGCAGATATGCGAGGTATTCCAGGAGTACTGGGATTCCTGCTAGAGCAGGCAAAATTTCCTTGGAAACACACCAGACAGAGAACCTTTTCCATTTTGATGAATAGGTTTTCTTAGTGGAAGGTTTTCTATATCCTTTCAGGATATCCAGAACAGCCTGAGAGACTCAGATTTGCATATTCTAAGCCCTCAAGAGCCATGCCTTGAGTCTGAGAGACTTGAGATTTGGGTACAGTACTTTCCCCTGATGGGAGGTCAAAAGGTTGTGCCTCCTGGGGAGGTGTATTGGTTTGGACACTGACATGGATAGCAGTAGAGGGTACCAGGGTTGCCTGGCCCAGACTGGTACTATTAGGATCATTGATGCAGGTTGTGACCTGAGCTTGATCAGGACTCTGAAGATGAGTGGAAAGGGAGGAAAAGCAGACAGACTTCTTCTTTTTTTTTTTTTGCCAATTATTTTACCAGGTGAGACACACTAAGCTGAAAGCTTGTTTTGCAGGTGCAACCTGGGAGCATGAGGAAGTTAAGTGACTTGCTCAGGGTCACACAGTATGCACCTAGGGGGCTGTTGGATTCAAACCCAAGTCTCCAGATTTGCAGCTCAGAGCCTTAACCCACTGCGCCATACTGCCTCCTCCCTGACTTCTCCCTGAACAGTCCAGAGTCAGAGCATCCAGTGGGATTGTACCCTTGGCTGGTGGTCTACAACAAAATAGGGGCAGGAGGTGGTTCTCTTGGGAGGCAAAGAGATCCACTTCTGGTGTGCCCCACCTTCTGAACACTGAGTCCAGTACTTGTTTGTTTATGGACCACTTATGATGTGACTGGTTGATTCTGCTTAGAGCATCTGCCAGGGTGTTGTCCTTGTCTGAGGGTCTGACCTTGTTCCCCCTTGCTTGTTTATGTAGTACATTGTTGTGGTGTCGTCTGTTCTGACTTAAACCACTCTGCCTTCCCTTGATGAGCAAATGCTTTTAGGGCCAGAAACACTGCTTGAAGCACTTGACCATGTCCCATGGGTAGTGTGCTCTCCCAAGTGAGCACCCCATCCTAACAGAGAGTCATCTGTTGTAAGGATAACTGATGGGTTTTCATTTTGGAAGGGTACCCCTTTGCTGAGATTGTCTGCTTCCTTCCACCGCTGCAGTGCCTGAAGCAGGGTTTGTGTAACTGGAATCAATTTTGTCTTTTCTCTGGCACCAGTGTCCTCTGAATTAAAACTGTATATCTCTCATTTGATACCTTGTTCCCAGGACTGTGCCTGTTGCTGTGGCCATATGTCCCAAGATTTGCAGGAATTGCCTTGCTGGACGTGGCTCATTTAGCTTGAATGATATGGCCAGCTGCAGGATGCTTTGCACCGTGTCCTGAGGGAGGAAAGCTCTTCTTTGTGATATTTTTAGTTCTGCTTCTATAAAGTACAGGACTTGTACTGGAGTGAGAATGGATTTTTCCTGATTTATCAGGAATCCTAGAAACTGTAGCAGGTCTAGTGTTACCTTTAGGTGATCTTGCACCTGTTTGGTGACTTTCCCATGACAAGCCAGCCATCGAGCTAAGGGAAGACTGATACTCCCAGTCTTCTTAGGTATGCCACTACTACTGCCAGGCACTTTGTGAACACCATGGGTGCTGAGGTGAGACTGAAAGGCAGAGCTGAGAATTGGTAGTGACCTGATGGAAGTCTAAACCTGAGATACTTCCTGTGAGACTCTCTTATTGGGATGTGAAAGTAGGCATCCTTTAGATCCAGAGATGCCAGCTAATCTCCCTGCTGGATAACTGGCAAAATCAGAGCCAGTGCGACCATTTTGAACTTTGGTTTTATAAGATATCTGTTCAAGAGCCTGAGGTCTAGAATAGACCATCACTCCCATTTTTCTTTTTGGTAAGGAAATACCTTTAGTAAAAGTTTCTTCCTTTCTGATGGCTTGGTACACACTCAACTGCTTTCATGTGGAGTAAGCTTTGAACCTCTTTTTCCATGAGTTTTTTTTCCTATGAGAGAAAATGGTTCGAAAACCCTTGATTTTAGGGTAGGAAAAGATTTGAAGCTCAGGGACAAACCATAACTTATTACTTCCAGGATCCACTTGTCTGTGGCGATGGAATACCAGGCCTGAAAAAAGTAAGCCAGTCTGCCCCTACTGGTAGTGGGGAGGCACCCTTGACTATTAAGTCAGGGGTTTTGTTTTACCTGGAGCTGAGCCTGGGTAGTTCGGGAACCTCTTCTGCAGCCCCTTCTACCTCTGGTCCTGAAATACCCAGTCTGCTGTGGGTACGGTTGGAACTGTGGGACAGCCTGTGCCTGATAAAAGGGCCTTCAAAGGCTGTCCTTCCTCTGCTTCCCCTTCCATAAGGCCTATAGGAGGAAGAAGAAGGCCTGTCTCTTGAGGACTTACTTTTGTAGGTGGCCCTATACTCATCCACCTTTTTCATGCATGCTTCATTTGCTTATTGAATAAGGAATGATCCTCCACAGGGAAATCCATGGCTTGGGTATTCTGGGTTAAACTGGTAGCCCTGAGTTATGCCAGCCTTCTAAGGGCTACAGTCAGAGCCATCCACCCGGCAACATTGTCACTGGCATCTGCTGCCATTTGAAATTGGTACCTTGCTGCCTCCAGTCCAAACCTTGCAGTTTCAGCCAGGTCATCAAAGAGAGGTGAAGGGGCCTTCTCTGACATTGCCAGTACGGACTGCTACAGTGATTTTTGATACTGTGCAGAGTAAGCCTGACAGTTAACCTGCCATACTCCCAGGGAGGCAGCTGAGTACCCTTTTTTAGACATACTATCTAATTTTTCGAGAATCCTTCTCAGGTGGGTGAGAGGATAAGGGGACCTTTGCCTTCTCACAGGCTGCCTGCTGGACTATACCCCGATGATCAGGATGAGAATAAAGGAATTTAGACTCCTGTCTGTCCAGTTGGTATTTCTTGTCCACCTTCTTATCCAGAGGTGGAAGAGAATTTAGAGCCTGCAGGATTTTAAACAAGTCTTTATTAAAGAACGTGTTTATTGGGAGAAGAATCTTCTTAGTGGGTGTTAACCCCATCATCTCCATATATTCAGCCTCTTTCATTGTCCTCTATGACCTCTGTAGTAGCCAGGTCAAGAGCATCAACTATTTTCCTTACAAAGGAAAAATGGGAGGAAAAATCCTCTGGCCTTGGAGGAGAACCGAATTCCTGCTCTGGTGAGATCTCTGGCTCTACAGGCTCACCTTCATCAATTTCTGGCTCATCATACTCCTCATACTCCATTTCCAGAGATGAGAGTTCAGAGGGAGCAATCAGGGTTTGAACCGGTGGAGGGAGGATCGGTGTAGGTATAAAACCCTGCAAAACCTGGATGACCTTCATGGCCTGGGCAATCTCCTCTGCTGATGGCAGGCTGTGACGCACAGATGAAACCCCTCTAGGTTTATCAGCCTGCGGTTCAATGTGCTTAGTCTTTTTAGTTTTCTTGGAGGGGACCAGAGAGCCAGCTAGATCACCCCTCCTTTTGGCAGTATTTGCATCATCTTTATCAGGGGTGTTCAGGGAAGAGACAGCGGTTTCACCCACAGATTTGGAAGGGGTGGGTTGGTTAGAGCCTGTAGCACTCTTATCCAGTTCTCTTATGTAATCTTTCCATTCTTTTTTCAACAGTTTTCTGGGCAAAAGAGTTACAGATTTCACAATCTGCTGAGAAATGGTCAGTCCCCAGGTAGACCACACACACATCATGCTTGTCTGCCTTAGCAAAAAACGTCCCCACACTTTAGGCAGTTTTTAAAACCTGGGGATCCAGTCTTTTTCTTGGGTTTTTCAGACATTCTTGTTAAAAGAGAAAAAAACCCAACCATAATAAAGATTTCACTCTTTATTCCTTTTTATTTATTTTTTTTTGCAGTCTGTTCAGGAACAGATAAAGTTCTGATAATAAACTGAGAGTTCAATAAATACGAACCGGGTCAGCGGTTCGCAGGAACCGGGTTAGCGGTTCACAGAAATTGGTTCAACGGTTTCAAGACAGATTTAGTTGAAAAGTAAACAGTTTAAATACAGTAAATAGACTAAATAGTGGAAATATAACTCAAAGGTTTCTGCAAAGGCTATAAAAACCCCGGTTCCTCAACGGTTATACCGAACTCTGAGGAACCGAGAAATAAAAGCAAAATTAATCTAATAAACTAATCTAAACTAATGTATGAGGTAAAATTAAGTAAATAAAGGCAGCAATAAGAATACAAATATAAGAATACTTATATTCTGTGAGGAACCACAAGGAACAACTGATTTGGGAAGTCTCCTGGGTGTCTTTACTTGTCAGGTGGAGAAAGAAATCTGATACATTGATGGAACGTTGCAACAGATAAGGTCAGCAGTTTGAATGTTGTGTCACGAGCCAATGATAGTTCTGTCATTTGCACATAGTTCCAATTCTCCGGCCAGCTCTACTTCGGAGGCTGACTATATATAGTTATGAATATAGAAGAATACCTGGGGTTAGAATTACAGTTACCAAGCAAGACAGGGACCTTGAGATGACCGTATCTAATGATCTCAAAGTAACTGGGCAGTAGGCAAGGTGAGCGGATGCTGGGGTATAAAAGGAGAGGAACTCTAGCAGGAGATGGGAGGTGGTGTTGCCTCTGTATCACTCACTTGTGAAATCCCACCTGGAGTACTGTGTACAGTTTGGAGGCTGCACCACCACAAAGACATCGACAGGGTGGAAGTGGTCCAGAGGAGGGCTGCAAAACTGGTAAGAGTGCTGCACAAAAACAGTATGAGGAGAGGCTTTGGGAGCAAAACATGTACTCCCTGGAGGAGAGGAGAGGAGAGGAGAGGAGAGTGAGAGGGGACATGATTGAGACCCATAAGTACCTCATGGGGCTGAATAAGGTGGAGATGGGGGGTCTTTTTCACAGGACGAGGAGCAACAGAACACAGGGGCATGCGATGAAGCTTGAGGGGTGGTTTAAGAAAAATGTGAGGAAATACTTCTTCACAGAAAGTGTGGTGGATGCCTGGAACAGCTTACCAGAAGAGGTGGTAGGTGTGAAGACATTGGAGAGCCTCAAACGTGTGGGATAGATAGGCACATAAGTATTTTATTTATTTTAGTTGTTTTACCAGAAGTAGAGCATTAAGCTGAACGCTTTTTTACAGGAGTGACCTGGGAGCACAGGGAAGTTAAGTGACTTGCTCAGAGTCACACAGTATGCAAGTGGAAGCTGTGGGATTCAAACCCAGATCTAGTCAGCTGGATGTCACCAGATTTGCAGCTCAGAGCCTTAAACCACTGCACTATACTGCCTCCCTTATAATATAATAGTATAATATACTATTACTTATACACTTATAGTAAAATATACAGAGGTAAGAGAGGAGGGAGAGACACCTGTGACCAAATAGAGTCCTGGGTGCAGTGTTAGGCAGGGAAAAGTAGGGCAGATTAGATGGGCCTACCAATCCTTTTCTGCCAACACATTCTATATTTCTATGTTTAGGGACAGGATATAAATTACTTTAATAATGATGAAACGGCTGACTTGAAATTCACATTTTTGGAGATAGTTGTGTCAATGGAATTTTTTTGCTGGTGACGGAAGTCCTCTTTAAAGAGCGCTAAAATAATTTAGGGCAAGCAGATTGATGTCCGGAGGTGTCATACAAGCACAAAATATGTATTCCCCAGGATTGTCCTGCACAGATGCCACATCTCATTTTCAGTGTGTGTGTGTAAGTGTGTGTGTGTATAGGCCGAAGGGGTGGAAGAGGGTAATCCTGCTTTCATCTAGCTTTACAACTGAGCGGACTGAAGCACCAGGAGGAAAGGTGACTTGCCCAGTTTTCTGAAAGGAGCAGATGGCAGTGATGGAATTCAAACCTGGGATTCACTATTTTACTGTTCAGTGCTTTAAAGGGACACCATCAAACCCTGTAGGCCTCAAAGCGTCTTTTGTTTAAAACATATTTAACAAATTGGTTATATACTGTAGAGACCGCTGAAGTAGTTGGCAGTTTGAGTCTGATTCTTTTTTCTTTCAAAAAGTGAAAACAGACTGCCCACCACACTGGTGTTATCACACAAAGGAAAAAAATTACTTACCATAGCAATATTGTTTCTTCCAAGGGATCTCCCAGTAGGATTCAACATATGCAGTCAGCTCAGAATCTCTGACTGTCCCCAGAGCTATGATGTAATGTGGAATGTATGCAAATCATGGAACTTAGAATGATACATTCAAACTGCTGCCTTTAGGTGGACTGTGTTCCATCTAACTGCCAGATTCATTTTTGCAGATGAAAAAACACTAAACTATCAGAATTAAATAACTGTAACTTAAAAACAATAACAATATTACTATGGTAAGTAATTTTTTCTTCAAACCACAGGAATCTCCCAGTAGTATTAGACATATGCAGACTACCAAGCAGTGCCTTGGGAGGTGGGTACAGAACCTACTTAGGAAAAAGGTTCTACAATACTGCAGTGCCAAACCTATCATCAGTCCTGGACTGGACATCCAGGCAATAGTGCTTTGTGAATGTGGACTGTACTCCAGGTAGCCGCTTTACAGATTTCCAGCAAAGGAATATCCCTTGCAGGTGCCACAGAGCCAGCAGTTCCAAGAGTGGGATGTGCTCTGAGGCCCTGTGGTGGCTGTTTCTCAGTAATACTGTAACAGAATTGGATGCAGGATACGATCCAATGTGCAACTGGCCTCTGAGGTAGGCCTGTCCTTTCCCACTTCACCATAAGTAATGAACAGTTGTGAGTGGGAGTCTCTGAGGTCTTTAGTATGAGTGATGTAATAGCTGAGAGATCTTTTTACATACAAGCTATGAAGCTTCAATTCCCTTGAACTGGATTTGGCAGTGAAAAATACAAGAAGGGTGATGGACTGTTTCAAGTGAAACTCAGATACCACCTTTAGAAGGAATTCCCTGTTAGTCCTAAGGACCATCTTGTCCTTATGGAAGGTAATATAATTAGGATCAGTACAAAGAGCTTGGAGCTCACACATTCTTTTTGCTGAAATGATTGCCACTAGGAAAACAGTTTTCCAGGTGACATATTTCAGGTCAGTCATAGCCATTGGCTCAAAGTGAGGTTCCATGGGTTTGGCCATGCACAAATTCAGATCCCAAGGAAGGACTAGTTCCCTAACAGAAGGAAACATATGTGCCAATCCTTTGAAAAATTTCCTAAAATTAGGGGGTGAAGCTATTCTTCTCTGAGCACCTGCAGACAAATAAGCAGATATTGCTGCTAAGTGAACCCTAAGGGTTGCAGGCTTGAGGCCTAAACCCTGCAAGTGTACCAGATAATCAAGCAATGTAGATAAGTGTGCCGTATGGGGACTGATTTGCTTAGGCATGCACCTGATGGAAACTCTTTTCCACTTTAAAGCATAAGTCTTTCTTATAGAAGTCTTCCTAGAAACTTTCAGGAGCTTGAGGACCTCTTCTGACAAGTCAAATTCAGAAGATTCTAACTTCTCAAGAACCAGGCCTTCAGTTGAAGGCTCCTGAAGTTCATAAAAATGATCTGATCTTGAACGGCTGTCATTTATTTATTTTTAATTTTATCTATTTATTGAGTAATCAGAATTACAACCTTTGAGCTAAAAGCTATTTTACAAGGGATCCTCATCAGATAAGGAAGGGTAAACAAATATATGAGTTGGAGAGACAGAGGCAACCAATAGGCATTGTCAAGAATCAACAAGGAGGACTAGAGTAATTAACATACATGGGTAGGGGAAACAGTAGCAGCAAGTAGGCATTGTTGAAAATCATCAGTTAAGAACACAGGGTAAGTCAAAATGGTATAAGCAAAGGCAAAACTAAACATATTACATTGAACAGATACAGAGTACAAGGGCATGCTGCACTCATAGCAGCTCAGATAAGTAGAGTTTGCTCGTTCATATTTGTACAAGATTGGAAGATCAATACAGTAGGTAGTACCTTTACTGCCTTGTCAGTATCCTAAAAGAAAAAATTACTCATCTTAGTAATGTTGTTTCTTCTAATGGAGTCTTGCTATATTCTGACATATGCAGTGAGCCCCAACCTTCGAACTGCTCCGGAGGTGAAAGAGCTAACTTTCCATGCCAGGCATGGAACGCTGAGCTCGAGCTCAGTTGAAACTCTGTCTGTTGTTCTTCAAACTCAAACCGTCAGATCTTTACGAGCTAAACTCACTGAGGTCCTGTGTGGAAGCTGTAAACCTACACTAACCAACTGGCTACTAAACATAAGAACACATTTTTTGGTCCCAAAACAAAGACTCAAGTCAGGAGACCCAAAATGAAAAACACACACCAAGTCACCCCAAGAAAGGAGGGTGAAAAACAACAAGGTGGGCAACTACTAAGTGCCAACACTGCACTGCCCACCCACATCCCAAAACAGAGGTTCTGAGAGGGACAGACAGGGGAGGTCAGAATATAGCAAGACTCCATTAGAAGAAACAACATTACTAAGGTGAGTAATTTTTCTTCAAACAACATAGAGTCTTGCTATATTCTGACATATGCAGACTACAAAGCAGTACCTCCATGGAGGAGGGACAGAACCTACTTAGGAAATAGGCTCTGAAGCACAGCTGTGCCAAACCGAGCATCACTCCTAGCCTGGATGTGCAGGGAGTAATGCTTGGTGAAAGTGTGAACTGTTTTCCAGGTAGCTGCTTGACATATCTCTAGAATAGGGATGTCCCTGGCAGCAGCCAGGGAAGCAGCTGTACCTCTGGTAGAGTGAGCCCTCAGGCCTGAGGGAGGTACCTTACCCAGTTTTTCATAGCAAAATTGGATACAAGAGACAATCCATCTGGCAATGGATCTTTTAGTGGCAGGTTTCCCTTTACCAACCTCGTCATAAGTAAGGAACAGTTGGAGGGAGTCAAACCTGTGACCCTTGGTACGCTCTATGTAGTAACTAAGGGCTCTCTTCACATCTAAGCTGTGCAGCCTCCTCTCGACAGAGGAGGAATGGTCAGTGAAGTACACTGGAAGAGATATAGATTGATTAAGGTGGAAATCTGAAATCACCTTAGGCAAGAACTTCCTGTTAGTCCTGAGGACCACCTTATCTCTATGAAAGGAGATAAAATCAGACTCCACTGACAAAGCTTGTAATTAATTTATGCGTCTGGCAGAAGTGATGGCTACCAGAAACAGAGTCTTCCAAGTCAAGTACTTAAGCTCTGCTGAAGACAAAGGCTCAAAGGGAGGTTGCATAAACTGAGCAATGCAAACACTAAGGTCCCAAGCAGGGGCAGAGTCCCTGAATGGGGGGTTGGTGTGAAGCAACCCCTTGAAAAACTTGGAGAATACAGGGTGAGCTGAAAGAGAAGAGGGCTTACCTGCTGAAATAAAAGCAGACACAGCTGCCAGATGCACTTTAGGATAGCTGGTCTCAGCCCCAAGGTATTTAAGTGGACCATATAATCCAGGACTGTGGGTAAATCAGCAGATTCTGGGGAAATATGCTTTCCAGAGCACCAAATGGAAAACCTCTTCCATTTGGAATTATAAGTAGCCCTGGTGGAAGGTTTTCTAGAAGCCTTCAGGATATCCATTACACCTTGGGAGAGGTGTAAATCAGCAGACTCTAACTCTTCAAGAGCCAGGCCTTGAGATTGAGAGATTTGAGGTTTGGGTACCAAACCCTCCTCTGAGCACAGGTTAACAGGTTGTGATTCCTGGGAAGACACAGGGGAAGATGGACTGCTAAGGACAGCAGGAGTGGATACCAGGGTTGTCTGGGCCAATCTGGAGCAATCAGGATCATCTTGCAGGGTTGAGATCTGATTTTGACTAGCACTTTGAACAGAAGAGGGAAGGGGAAAAGCATAGAGAAACTTCCCTTCCCAATTGAAAACTAAGGCATCCAGAGGGACTGAGCCCAACACTGGGGGCCTGCAGCAAAAAAGGGGAAGTTGGTGATTGTCTGGGGCTGCAAAAAGATCTATCTGCGGGGTGCCCCATCTGGCAAATACCACCTCCAAGACCAGGGGGTCCAGTGACCATTCGTGATGGCCCTGGGAAATCCTGCTGAGAGCATATGCCAGGACATTCTCCTTGCCTGGGAGGTGAACTGCCGTAAGGGAGGTGTTCAGGGAATAAGCCAGAGACCACAACTTCATTGCTTTGGTGCACAAGGCCGTAGACCGAGTGCCCCCCTGCTTGTTGATGTATCACATTGTGGTGGTGTTGTCTGTTCTGACCTATACAACTTTGTTCTAAACAGATTTCGAAAAAGCTTGAAGTGCTAGAAAAACTGCTCTGAGTTCCAACAGATTGATGTGGAGCAGAGATTCCTGAGGGGACCACAACCCCTGGGTAGTGAGGTCGTCCATGTGAGCTCCCAACCCCATGAGGGATGCATCTGTAGTAAGGATTAAGGAGTGAGACTGAGTGACAAAAGGAACCCCTTGTCTGAGATTGCTCTGATCCTGCCACCACTGTAAGGCCTGGATCAGGGTTCGAGTCACTGGGATCAATTTGGTTAGAGGGTCTTTCCTTTGAGACCAAAAGGCTCTCAAATGGAACTGAATGTCCCTCATTTGAAATCTTTCTCCCTGCACTACTGCTGTAGAAGCAGCCATGTGCCTCAGGAGCTGTAGAAAATGCCTTGCTGGTCGAGACACCTGCAGGGTGAATGAGGAGGCCAGAGAGACCAGGGTCCTTGCCCTGTCCAAAGGAAGGAAGGCTCTGGCTTTCTCTGTGTTCAGTTCTGCGCCTATGAAGGTGAGGAGCTGGACAGGCTCTAGAACTGACTTTGAAAGATTCAGAAGGAAACCTAGAGAGGTGAGCAGTTGCTGAGTTATTTGTAGGTGTAACTTGACTTGGTCTGGGGACTGGCCTACTATGAGCCAGTCGTCCAGGTAAGGGAAGATGGCAATTTTTTGCCTTCTCAGAGAAGCAACTGCAACTGCCAGGCATTTTGTGAATACCCTTGGAGCAGAGGTGAGGCCAAAGGGCATTGCTCTGAACTGGTAATGGCCTGAGGGCAGCTCGAACCTGAGGTACTTTCGATGGGAGCTTCTGATGAGAATATGGAAGTAGGCATCCTTGAGGTCTAGGGACACTAGCCAGTCCCCTGGCCTTAGAGAGGGTAGAATAATTCCCAGAGTCACCATTTTGAATTTTGGTTTGAAAAGGTGCTTGTTTAAGTATCTGAGATCCAGGATGGGCCGCCATTCTCCTGTCTTTTTTGGGGTAAGGAAGTACCTGGAATACAACCCTTTGCCCTTGTGTAGGGGTGGAACCCTTTCCACAGCTCTGAGAGCCAGGAGGGAAGAGATCTCTGCCTCTAGAGCAAGTGCCTCTGGTGGATTTGCAGGTGGAAAGGATCTGGTTCTCATCTTTGGAAAGTTTTTGAAGCTGAGAACCAGTCCCTGGCTTACCACTTCCAGGACCCACTTGTCTGATGTCAGAGACTCCCAGTCCTGGACAAAGTAAGCCAGCCTGCCCCCTACAGGTAGTTGAGAATCGGCCCTGGCAACCCCATCAGGGTGCCTGCTTGGCAGAGGCTTTGGGCTGAGGGGTGCAAGCAGGCCGGCCTGCTTGTACCCCGTCTGCCTCTCCTTCTAAAAAAACCCTTCTGGGCATAAGCAGAAGAGGAGGCCTGGGCTTGGTAAAAAGGCCTATGAAAAGGCCTGCCCCTGTCCCTGGGAAGCTGCCTTTGAGAAGTGGCCTGCCTTTCATTGGCCTGTGCACTCCTATAAGTGGTCCTATACTCATCCATTTTCTTTATGTAATTCTCTGTCTGCTCCCCAAACAGGGAATTACCCACAACAGGAAAATCCATGGCCTTAGTCTGGGTATCCTGTGACAGGCTAGTACATCTGAACCAAGCCATTCTGCGAAGTGCCACAGATGTAGCCATGACTCTTGATGACACATCATTTGAGTCCACTGCAGCATGGAATTGCACCTTGGATGCCTCAACACCATCAGCAGCCACCTGCTCCAGCTCCTTGGCAAGCTGCCCAGGGACCTGTTTTGCTAGAGCCATAACAGTATCCCATCTGGATTTCTGATATCTAGCAACATAAGCCATATAATTTGCCTGTCTGAGTCCCAAGGATGCTGCCATGTACTGTTTCTTTGCCATGGCATCAGTCCTCCTGGAGTCCTTGTCCGGGGGATGTGAAGCCAAGGGAATATTTGCCTTATCACAGGCTGCAGCCTGCACTACCAACATAGCTGCATTGTTGTGTAAGAACTCCGTGTCAGAGCCTGACAATGTACACCTCTTGTCCATTCTCTTATCCACAGGAGGTATAGTGTGAGGAGTCTTTAAAATCTTAAATGTCTGTTTCCCAAAAGATTTATGCAAGGGAATAGACAGCCTCCTAGACTCTGGGATATCCATCATTTCCACATAGTCAGGCTCCTCCTGGTCATCCACAGCTTCTTCCATAGGAAGCTGGAGGGTTTCAGCCACTTTTTTATAAAACATGCAATGGGAGGGGGACTCAGAAAGCCTAGGAGGAGACACTCCTGAAGATCTGTCTGGGGAGATGTCCGGGTCAATGGGCACATCCAGACTTTCAAATCCACATTCACTCTCCTCATACTCCTCCCCCCCCCCGGTTCATAATATTCCTCTAAATCATAATCTTGAACTGGTGGAACCAGCCGAACCAGGCGCTTACCTGATGGTGCCGGTTCGGTCGGAACCGGGGAAAGCGACTGGACAATTTTAATTGCTTTGGCTATTTCTTCAGCGGTTGGAGAGGAAAGTTTTGGCTCCACACCAGCTGATTTCCTAGTCCTTTTTGCTGGAACCAACTCCTCAGAGTCGAGTCTCCTTTTGCCCGAGGAAGTCTCGCCCTGGTCAGAGGGCACTCCCTCTGGTTTGGTTGGAACCGAACCGGGCTGGCCATCCGGTTCAGCGGACTTTTGGCCTCCCTTTCCCTGAGCCTACCAACTCTCTTTTCCAGGGTAGCTGCAGGAAATTTTTTACAAATCTGGCAGTCTGCACTGAGGTGGTCAAACCCCAGACAATAAGCACAGGTGATGTGGGGGTCAGCCTTGGCAAAGACTTCCCCACACACACTGCAGTGTTGAAACCCAGTGGGCCCGGTTTTTCTTTTGGGTTTCTCAGACATAGTGCCAGTCCTAACCAAACTTACCCATTTATGCAAATCCATGAGCAAGACTCTCTTATCGGTTCCCAACCGTGCCATGGGTCGTGGAAAAAAACATAATAAAATCAGTTTTTTTTAGAACCGATAAGAACCGATAACCCCACTCTAAATCACAGTTTAAGATATTTTAAACAACCTGATCGGTTCAAACCGAACCGATAAACAGTTTACAAGTTCCACACAGAAGAGAAATAATGTAAACCTATCTAGTACTCACAAATACCACAGACAGAGCCTGAACCGACCGGTTGCAGTTTAAATTCGGTGAAAACCGAGAAAAACAATACTTTAACGACAAAATGAACCGAGCAGAAGGAGAAATCTCTGGAGCGACTGTTCAGTGGTGAATAAAGAATCTGACGGTTTGAGTTTGAAGAACAACAGACAGAGTTTCAACCGAGCTCGAGCTCAGCATTCCATGCCTGGCATGGAAAGTTAACTCTTTCACCTCCAGAGCAGTTCGAAGGTTGGGACTCACTGCATATGTCAGAATATAGCAAGACTTCATGTTGTTTGAAGGTACAAATGTAACATCGACCAGGAGAGTCAGTACAGTCAATAGGAAGAGGTCAAAAAGCGAGCTGGGCCGAGGGGGAAACAATAGAGTAGCAGAACTTGTGTCAGGGGAGGCTAGCTGGATGTGAGGAACAGGAAAAATGGTGTGAGGGGTGTCGTGAGGATGGGAAGGTGAGTGAGGGCAGATAAGGGGGAGGTGTTGGGAGTGGGGTAAGGGTCCAAGGTAGGGGTCCAAAGTGGGTGGGGCCACATCAACAGAACAAGGTGAACACAGGTGTGACCAGCAGAACAAGGAAGCAGGCTACCGTGGTCAAGTGTGACAGGAGCAGCATATGGGAGGGGAGATAGAATTCTTGAGCTCAGCCTTAAAGCTGCTAAAGCTTGTCAGGCTTGTGATGGCATGAGGGAGCTCATTAAACCAAGTGGGAACACTTACCGCAAAGGCTCGCCTCCCCAGGGCAGTTCTTCTGCAAACGGTACTGCTAAGGCATGTTTAGAGACACTTCTTGTGGCATGAGCGGATGGGGCAGGGTGGAATATGACTTGTAGAGGGGAAGGAGCTAGTCCTAGGAGAGCCTTCTTCCCAAGAAGGCAGGAGTGGAGTTTAATGCGGTCCACAAGAGGAAGTCATTGTGTCATGATGTAAAGGTCACACATATGCGTTAGGCAATCTGCATCTAAAACAAATCTGCATGCTTTATTTAGGGTTGTATGGACTCTGTGCGGGCTTGTATCAGAGGCTGTGCCATAAGAAAAAAATTACTCACCTTAGTAATTGTGTTTCTTCTAATGGAGTCTTGCTGTATTCTGACATATGCAGTTAGCCCCAGCACTTGAACTGCCCCGGAGAGGAAATTAATTTCTATGCCAGGCATAGAATGTTGAGCTCAAGCTCAGTTTTCAAACCTCTGTCGGCGGCACTTCAGACTGTAACCATCAGATTCTTATGAGAAAACTAACTATTTATTTATTGAAATAGTTTCACCAGGAAAGGCACACTGAGCAACAAGATGCTCGTCTCCAGGTGCGACCTGGGGGGAGGGGGCACAAGGGGGTTGGATAACACATAGGTTATCAACTGAGCAAATAATAGAGGCAAGTAGCAACATATGGATACAACTGCATTAAACGAAAAGCAACAACACATGGAGTACATTGGATATTATATGGAGCATATAACAATTATTTGACATATAGCAGTAATACAAGGGAAAATTTAGCACACAGTAATATGCAGGTATAAGCAACAGGAGACATAAAACACATGATGGTGCAGGACAAAAAGGCACAGGACAAAAGTGCATAGGTTGGGGCTATATGTCAGCATTTATAGCAAAGCTAAGGCCACTGGTCGGGCAGTGGGAAGGGGAGCAATTGGTGCATGGCCGAGTCAGGTACAGGAGCAATTAGTGGTGAGGAAGTTAGCTAGGGCAGTAGAAAGAGAGTGGGCAGAGGAGGAATGCCGAATTTGAGGTGAGAGATCATTCCATAGCTTGGGTAACTAACTACACTTCCAGTGTAGAAATTGTAAATATATAAGCCAAAAGGCAACAACTTGGGTCCAAAAGACTCAAGTCGAGAACGCAAGAGAAGAAAACAGGTAGTGAACAAAGATATATAGATATCAAATTAAAAACATAGCAACTACCCCACCCTAAAGAGGAAGGGTATAAGATACACCCCTGAGGTGCAACACTGGACCTGCCAGCCGACTTCCCAAAAACCAGGTTATGAGAGGGGAGGCGGGGGGGGTGTCAGAATGCAGCAAGACTCCATTAAAAGAAACACAATTACTGAGGTGAGTAATTTTTTCTTCAAACAACATGAAGTCTTGCTGTATTCTAACATATGCAGACTACAGAGCAGTATCTTCAAGGAGGAGGGCTACCAAACCTATTTTGGGAATAGGCTCTGCAGTACTGCTCTACCAAACCTAGCATCACTCCCAGCCTGGATATCCAGAGAGTAATGCTTGGTGAATGAATAGACCGTTTTCCAGGTGGCTGCATTGCAGATCTCTAAGAAGGGTATATCTCTGGCAGCAGCCAGAGAAGCAGCTATACCCCTAGTCGAGTGAGCTCTCAGGCCTGAGGGAGGTGTTTTACCTAGCTTGGCATAGCAGAATTGTATACAAGAGCCAATCCACCTGGCAATAGTTCTTTTAGTAGCAGGCCTACCTCTTCCCACTTCACCATAAGTGAGAAACAATTGAAGACAGTCATTCCTGTGTGCCTTAGTATGCTCTATGTAGTAGCTAAGTGCCCTTTTAACATCCAAACTGTGTAATCTTCTTTCTCCTGAAGAAGAATTATCAGTGAAAAACACAGGCAGAGACATGGACTGGTTCAGATGAAAATCTGAGACCACTTTGGGTAAGAACCTCCTATTAGTTCTGAGGACCACCTTATCCCTATGGAACGAGATAAAATCAGGTTCAACTGACAGCGTCTGTAATTCACTAATTCACCTGGCAGAAGTGATAGCTACCAGAAACACAGTTTTCCAAGTCAAGTACTTAAGCTCGGCTGAGGCCAGCGGCTCAAAGGGCGGCTGCATAAGCTGAGCAATGCAGATGTAAGATCCCAAGCCAGAGTAGGCTCTCTAAAAGGAGGGCTGATATGAACCAGACCTTTAAAGAACTTACCAAAAACAGGGTGAGACGCCAGGGAAGAGCCCTTCCCTGCTGAGAGGAATGCAGACACAGCTACTAAATGAACTTTTAAAGTGGCTGGCCTAAGGCCTAAGCCATTAAGGTGAACCAGGTAATCCAAAACTGTAGCAATGCCAGCAGCATCTGGTAGAATATCTTTGTAGGAACACCAAATGCTGATTTTTTTCCATTTGGAATTATAAGTTTTCCTGGTAGAAGGTTTCCAAGAAACCTTAAGGATGTCCAAAACTCCCTGAGAATGATGCAGGCGTGCATATTCTAACTCTTCAAGCACCAGGCCTTGAGAATGAGAGACTGGAGATTGGGGTACCAGATTCTCCCGTGAGAGGAGGTTAGGAGATTGTGTCTCTTGGGAAGAGACAGGGGGAGTGAGACTGCTAGGGACAACAACAGAGGATACCAGGGTTATCTGGCCCAAACTGGAGCCACTAGAATCACTGTGCAGGATTGTGACCTGATCTTGACTAGAACCCTGAATAACAGGGGAAAGGGAGGAAAGGCATACAGGAACCTACCTTCACAATCCAATATCAGAGCATCAAGGGGAACAGTCCCTAGGACTGGAGGTCTGCAACAAAACTGGGGAAGTTGGTGATTGTCTGGGGCTGTGAACAGATCTATCTCTGGAGTGCCCCATCTGGTGAAGATTACTTTCAGGATGAGAGGATCCAGGGCCCACTCATGATGGCCCTGGGAGATTCTGCTCAAAGCATCTGTTAGCATGTTGTCCTTCCCTGGAAGGTGGACTGCTATTAAGGACATTTGAAGGGAGTAGGCCAGAGACCATACTTGCATGGCTTCCATGCATAAGGCCGTGGACCGAGTGCCCCCGTGCTTGCTGATGTGCCACATGGTGGTGGTGTTGTCTGTCCTGACCTGAACCACCTTGTCCCTTATCGAGTCCGAGAAAGCTTGAAGGGCTAAGAACACTGCCCTGAGTTCTAGAAGATTGATGTGAAGGAGAGACTCTTGTGGAGACCAAACACCCTGCTCTGTAAGCGCTCCCAGGTGGGCTCCCCAGCCCAGGAGAGAAGCATCTGTGGTAAGAACCATTGAAGGAGTTTGATTGAGGAATGGGACAGCTTGTCTGAGATTGTCCTGATCCAGCCACCACTGGAGAGCTTGGACCAGAGTCTGAGTCACTGGAATCAACTTGGTAAGAGAATCTTTCTTCTGAGACCAAAAAGACCTTATGCGGAACTGAATGTCTCTCATTTGGAATCTGGCTCTTTGCACCACTGCAGTAGAAGCTGCCATGTGGCCTAAGAGCTGAAAAAAGTGTCTTGCTGGACGAGAAACCAGAGGATGAAGGAAAAAATTACTCACCTTAGTAATGTTGTTTCTTCTAATGGAGTCTTGCTATATTATGACAGTAGCAGTTTGATCCAGCTCTAGAACTGCTCCGGAGGTGAAATGGTTAAAACCATTCCAAAATAGAATTTTGGCCACGAGCTCTAAGAAGCAGCTCTATCTGTGTTATTTCAAACCTGAACTGTCAGATCTTCACGAGCCAAAACTCACTAAGGTCTGTGTGAAGCTGTAACCTACACTAGCCAAATGGCTACCTAAATAATAACAACCATTGCTGGTCCCAACACCCAAGACTCAAGTCAGGGACCAGAAATACTAACACAATTCTAATAATATGAGAATAAAACATAAGTATAACAGAACACACACACACACACACACACCCAAAGCCCCAAAGGGGACAAAAATGCTAACAGGGCATAAAGGGTGCCCACACCAAGTTGCCGCACCCACCCAAGTAGAGGTTCTGAGAGGGGCAGGTTGGGGAGGTTAATATATAAGACTCATTAGAAGAAACAACATTACTAAGGTGAGTAATTTTTCTTCAAACAACATGAAGTCTTGCTATATTATGACAGTAGCAGAATACATAGCAGTACCTCCATGGAGGAGGGCAGAACCTACTTAGGGAATAGGCTCTGAAGAACAGCTGTGCCAAACCGAGCATCTCTCCTGGCCTGGACATCCAGGGGTAATGCTGGTAAAAGTGTGTACCGTTTTCAAGTAGCAGCCTGGCAAATCTCTAATATAGGGATGTCTCTGGCAGCAGCTAGAGGCAGCTGTACCCCTGGTAGAATGAGCCCTCAAACCAGGGGGGGGAACTCTGCCCAGTTTCTGATAGCAAAATTGGATACAAGAGACAATCCACCTGGCAATTGATCTCTTAGTGGCAGGTTTGCCTTTCCCAACTTCACCATAGGTAAGGAAAAGTTGGAGGGATTCGAACCTGTGACCTTTGGTACGCTCTATATAGTAACTAAGAGCTCTCTTAACATCCAGGCTGTGCAACCTCCTCTCACCAGACGAGGAGTGATCAGTAAAAAATACTGGAAGGGAGATAGATTGATTAAGATGGAAATCTGAAACCACCTTAGGCAAAAACTTTCTATTAGTCCTAAGGACTACCTTATCCCTGTGGAAAGAAATAAAGTCAGTTTCCACTGACAAGGCTTGCAACTCACTTATCGTCTGGCAGAAGTGACAGCCACTAGAAAACAGTTCTTCCAAGTTAGGTACTTAAGCCTGCAGAAGACAGAGGTTCAAAGGGGTTGCATTAACTGGGCAATGCAAACATTCAGGTCCCAAGCAGGGCCGGTTCCCGAAAGGGTGGATTAGTATGGAGGAATCCTTAAAAACTTGGAAAACACAGGATGAGAGGAAAGAGGGATGACTTTCCTGCTGACACAAAAGCAGATACAGCTGCCAAATGAACTCTCAGGGTAGCTGGTCTGAGACCCAAGGAATTAAGATGTACCATGTAATCTAACACAGTGGGCAAATCAGCAGATTCTGGGAAATATTTTTCCCGCACACCAAATGGAAAACCTTTTCCATTTAGAACTATAAGTAGCCTAGTGGAAGGCTTTCTAGAAGCCTTTAGGATCTCAAGAACACCCTGAGAGAGGTGTAAATCAGCAAACTCTAACTCCTCAAAAGCCAGGCCTTGAGGTTGAGGGATTGAGGTCTGGATACCAAACCCTTCCCTGGGCACAAGTCAACAGGTTGTGATTCCTGGGAGGCAAAGGGAAGATGGATTGTCAGTGACAGAAGGAGTGGGTACCAGGGCTGCCTGGCCCAATCCGGGCAATCAGAATCACCCTGCAAGGCTGAGATCTGATTTTGACTAATACTTTGAATAGGAGAGGAAGGAGGAAAGCATAGAAAACTTTCCTCCCAATCCAGAAGAAGGGCATCCAGGAACTGAGCCCAGCACTGGAGGCCTGCAACAGAACAGAGGAAGTTTGTGATTGTCTGGGGCTGCAAAAGATCTATCTGAGGGTGCCCGTCCTGGCAAAGACTATCCCAGCACTTGAGGATCCAGGGACCATCGTGATGGCCCTGGGAAATCCTACTGAGAGCATCCGCTGGACATTGACCTTCCCTGGAAGATGAACTGCTATGAGGGAAGTGTTCAGGGAATAGGCCAGAGACCACATTTCATTGCCTCGGTGCACAAGGCCGAAGACCGAGTGCCCCCTGTTTGTTGATGTACCACATTGTTGTGGTGTTGTCTGTTCTGACTTGTATCACCTTGTCGTGGACAGATGCAGAAAATGCTTGAAGAGCTAAAAGACAGCTCTGAGTTCCAGCAAATTGATGTGGAGCAGAGATTCCTGGGACACACTCCTGAGTGGAAAGGTCCCCATGTGGGCTCCCAACCCAGAAGGGAAGCATCTGTAGTGAGAGTCAGAGTCGTGAGTAGGGAAATGAAGGGACCCCAATCTTAAATTGCTCTGATCCTGCCACCACTGGAGGCTAGGATCAAGGTTAGATCACTGGGACCAACTTGAAAGGGGTCTCTTCTCTGAGACCAATAGGTTCTCAAGTGAAACTGAATGTCTCTCATCTGAAATCTTGCTCCCTGCACAACAGCTGTGGATGCAGCCATGTGCCCCAGGAGCTGCAGAAAGTGTCTTGCTGGTCGAGAGACCTGCAGAGTGAAGGAGGAGGCCAGAGCCACTAAATTCCTTACCCTTTCTAAGGGAAGAAAGGCTCTGGCTAGCTTTGTGTTCAATTCTGCCCCTATAAAGGTGAGTACCTGGACTGGTTCCAGAACCGACTTTGGTAGATTTAGCAGAAAGCCCAGGGAGGTGAGAAGCTGCTGGGTGACCTGCAGGTGAGATTTTACCTGTTCTGGGGACTGACCTACAATGAGCCAGTCGTCTAGATAGGGAAAACAGCCATCTTTGCCTCCTTAAGTGAGCCACTGCCACTGCTAGACACTTTGTGAATACCCTTGGGGCAGAGGTAAGGCCGAAGGGCATTGCTCTGAACTGGTAATGACCTGAGGGCAGTTCGAATCTGAGGTACTTTCGATGGGAGCTTCTGACTAGGACATGGAAATAGGCATCCTTGAGGTCCAGGGAGGCTAGCCAGTCCCCTGGCCTTAGGGAGGGTAAAATCATTGCCAGAGTTACCATTTTGAACTTTGGTTTCAAAAGATGCTTGTTCAGATATCCGAGATCTAATATGGGCCGCCATTCTCCTGTCTTTTTTGGGGTAAGAAAGTATCTGGAATACAGACCCCTGCCCTGGTGCAGGGGAGGAACCCTTTCTACTGCTCTGAGAGCTAACAGGGATGAGACCTCTGCTTCCAGAGCAAGGGTCTCTGAAGCACTTGCAGGTAGAAAAAGTCTGCTTCTCAACTTGGGAAACTTTTGAAGCTGAGAACCAGACCTGGCTACTACTTCCAGAACCCACTTGTCTGAGGTTAAAGAAGCCCAATTCTGACTGAAGTAAGCCAGCCTGCCCCTACGGTACAGGAGAATCGGCCCTGGGCACCCCATCAGGGTGCCTGCTTAGCAGGAGCTTTAGGCTGGGGAGTGGGAGCAGGTCTGCCCACCTCTCGCCTGCCTCTGCCTCTGAAGAAGCCCCTCTGAGCATAGGCAGAGGAGGCCTGAGTCTGATAAAAAGGCCTGTGAAAAGGCCTACCCCTACCCCTGGGGGTATGCCTTTGAGGAGTGGCTTGCCGCTCCTTAGCCTGGGCACTCTTGTAAGTAGTCCTATATTCATCCATCTTTTTCATGTAGTTCTCTGTCTGCTCCCCAAACAGAGAATTTCCCACCACAGGAAAATCCATAGCCTTAGTCTGGGTATCCTGTGACAGACTAGTACACCTGAGCCAGGCCAACCTACGAAAAGCTACAGATGTGGCCATGACCCTAGAGGAAACATCATTAACATCCACAGCAGCATGAAACTGAACCTTAGAAGCCTCAATGCCATCAGCAGCCACCTGTTCTAGTTCACTAGCCAGCTGGCCATGGGCTTCTTGGCTAATGCATAACAGTATCCCATCTAGATTTCTGATACCTAGCTACATAAGCCATGTAATTTGCTTGCCTGAGTCCCAGAGAGGCTGCCATATACTGTTTTTGCCATGGCATCAATCTTCCTGGAATCCTTGTCTGGAGGATGTGAAGCCAGGGAATATAAGCTTTATTACAGGCTGCAGCCTGAACTACTAACATGACTGCATTGCTGAGAAAGAATTCTGTATCAGGACCTGACAATGTGTACCTCCTGTCCATCTTTTATCTACAGGAGGCACAGAATTAGGAGCTTTAAAATTTTTATTGTTTGCTTCCTAAAAGACTTATGTAAAGGAATAGACAATCTCCTAGACTCTGGAATATCCATCATTTCTACAAAATCAGGCTCCTCTTGCTCATCCACAGCTTCCTCTAAGGGAAGCTGAAGAGTTCAACAACTTTTTGTAAAACATAAAATGAGATGGGGACTCAGACAGCATAGGGGAGATTCTAAAGGTTTGTCTGGAGAGATGTCCGTTCAATGGGCACACCCAGACCTTCCCAGCCACATTCATACTGTTCATAATCATCCTCCCTCCTCTGGTTCATAAAATTCCTCAATATTATATTCCTGAACCACTGGGACGGACGAACCCGACCTTTTGCCAGATATTGGCGGTTCGGGCAGACCCTGAACAATGATGGACAATTTGTATGGCTTTTGCTATCTCTGCAGCAGTTGGAGAAGGGTTTTGGATTCAGACCTGCTGATTTTCTTGTTTTCTTTACTGGAAGTGGTTCCTCAGAACCAGCTTTTCTTTGCCGAGGAAGTCTCGCCCTGGTCAGAGGCACTCCCTCCGTTCGGGTTGGCACCAAACCGGGCTGGCCATCCGGGTCAGCGGACTTTTGACTCTCGTTACCTGAGCCTGCCCAATCTTTTTTCCAGGGTGGCTGCAGGGAAATTCTTACATATCTGGCAGTCTGACTGGAGGTGGTCAAACCCCAGACAATAAACACATGTGGTGTGTGGGTCAGCCTTGGCAAAGACTTCCCCACAAACATCACAGTGTTGAAACCCAGTGGGCCCGGTTTTTCTTTTGGGTTTCTCAGACATAATGCCAGCCTAACCAGAAAACTTGCCCTTTTAACGGCAGTGCCAGGCAAGACACCCTTATCGGTTCCTAACCGTGTCACGGGTATTGGAAAAAAACGTAATAAATCCGTTTTTTTGAACCGATAAGAACCGGGAACCGCACTCTAAAATGTTAATTTTTAGTTTTAAATGAGTTTTAAACCCAGCTGATCGGTTCAAAACCGAACCGATAACTTACAAGTTCCACACAGACAAAACCTTTAATTTACTTACGGTTACCACAGATGAGAGCTTGAACCGAGCGGTTTTGCAGTTAAAATAAAACTATTCTCGGTTGAATCAACCCGAGAAAACACTTCAAACAGAAATGAACCGAGCAGTAGGAGAAATCTCCGGAGCGACTGTTCACTGAGGCGGAGTAAAGAATCTGACAGTTCAGGTTTGAAATAACACAGATAGAGCTGCTTCTTAGAGCTCGTGGCCAAAATTCTATTTTGGAATGGTTTTAACCATTTCAACTCCGGAGCAGTTCTAGAGCTGGATCAAACTGCTATTGTCATAATATAGCAAGACTTCATGTTGTTTGAATGAGGAAGCAAGATCTGTAAGGGCCTATACCCTTGCTAGCGAGACGAAGGCCTTCGCTTGAACAGTATCTAACTCTATTCCTATGAAAGTGAGGAGTTGAACGTATCGAGAACTGACTTTGGCAGATTGAGATGGAATCCCAGAGAACTGAGCAAATCTTGAGTGACTTGTAGAGCTGATTTGACCTGGTTGGAAGACTGTCCTACAATGAGCCAGTTATCCAGGTATTGGAATAGAGAAATCCCCTGCCTTCTGAGGAAGGCCACTACTACTGCAAGGCAATCAATCAATCAAATCTTTATTTATCCAGGCGATCACCATTGAGTAAGCTCATTTACAAGGCACTTTGTAAGCACTCTTGGAGCCGATGTTAGGCCGAAAGGCATGGCTCTGAACTGATAATAGACTGAAGGCAACTCGAACCTGAGGTACTTTCTGTGGGAGCACCTGATAGAAATGTGGAAATAGGCATCCTTGAGGTCCAGGGATGCTAACCAATCCCCTGGCCTTAGAGAGGGACAAATAACTCCTAGAGTCACCATTTTGAACTTTGGTTTTAAGATGTGTTTGTTCAAATACCTTAAGTCTAGGATGGGTCACCACTCCCCTGTCTTTTTGTGGGTAAGGAAATATCTGGATACAGACCTTTGTCCCTGTGTGGAGTAGGTACTCTCTCCACGGCTCTGAGAGCCAGCAGAGAGGAAACCTCTGCTTCTAGAGCAATGGTTTCAGAGGTGTTTGCAGGTGGAAAAGACCTGACCCTCATTTTTGGAAACCTTTTCAAACTGAAGGCCAGTCCCTGGCTTAGTACCTCCAGGACCCACTTGTCTGAGGTAACAGACTTCCAGGCCTGGAAGTAGTAAGCCAGCCTGCCTCCTACTGGAATTGGGGAGTCGACCCGGGCTGACACATCAGGGTGTCTGCTTGGCAGGAGCCTTGGACTGGGAAGAGGATGCAGCCCTGCTCATCCCCCTCCTGCCTCTCCCTCATAAGAAACCCCTCTGTGGGAAGGGAGAGGAGGCCTGGGCTTGGTAGAAAGGCCTGTGAAAAGGCCTGCCCCTGCCCCTACACTGCTGCTTTTGAGGAGTGACTTGCCCTTCTTTGGTCTGTGCACTCCTGTTGTTGGTCCTGTACTCATCCATTTTCTTCATGTAAGCCTCTGTCTGCTCCCCAAACAGAGAATTACCCACCACAGGGAAATCCATGGCCTTAACCTGGGTGTCCTAAGAAAGGCTAGTGCATCTGAGCCAAGCAAATCTCTTGAGAGACACAGATGTAGCCATGACTCTCGATGCCACATAGTTGGAGTCCACAGCAGCATGGAACTGCACTTTGGATGCTTCAATCCCATCAGCAGCCATCTCCTCCAGCTCTTTGGCTAGTTGGAAGGAGGTCTGTTTAGCCAGTTCCAGAACCGTATCCCACCTGGACTTCTGGTATCTGGCTGTGTAGGCCATATAATTAGCCTGCCTAAGTCCCAAGGAGGATGCCAAATATTGTTTCTTGGCCATGGCATCCACCTCCCTGGAGTCTTTATCTGGGGGTTGTGAAGCCAAAGGTATATTAGCCCTGTCACAGGCTGCAGCCTGCACTACTCCAACATGGCTGCAATGACTGAACAAAAACTGCATACCTGAGCCTGATAGCATATACCTCCTGTCCATTCTCTTATCCACAGGGGGTAAAGAAGTTGGTGTCTGTAAAATCTTTTTGTCTGTTTCCCCAGGGACTTATGGAGGGGAATAGACAACCTCTTGGACTCTGAGATGTCCATTATCTCAACAAAATTAGGCTCTTCTTCCTCCTCAACAGCTTCTACCATAGGGAGCTGGAGGGTTTCAGCCACCTTTTTGTAAAAAAATAGTGAGATAAGGACTCAGAGAGCCTTGGAGGGAAGACATTGGAGGGTCTGTCTGGGGAGATGTCCGGTTCAATGGGCACATCCAGGCCTTCAAAATCATTGTCATCATCATCATCATCATCCGGTAACTCTTCGCCCCCCTCCCACTCCAATTTGTAATAAGCATCCAGGTCATAATCTGATAGAGTCATATCCGACCGAACCAAGCGCCTAACCAGCGGCGCTGGTTCGGACGGAACCGGGCGAAGCAATTGCACAATACTGATCGCTTTGGCTATTTCTTCAGTGGTTGGAGTCTGGGGTGCTGGAGCTAAACCAGTTGACTTTTTTCACCTTTTTGACAGAACTTCAGCTCTCCTTTTGCCCGAGGACGTATCGCGCAGGTCAGTGGGCACCTCCTCAGGTTCGGTAGGAAACAAACCGGGCTGGCCATCCGGGTCAGCGGACTTCTCGGCCTCCTTTTCCTTTAGCCTACTCAATCTTTTTTCCAAAGTGGCCTTAGGAAAATTTTTACAAATTTGGCAGTCTGTTTTGAGGTGGACCCCAGACAATAAACACAGACGAGGTGAGGGTCGGACTTGGCAAAGGCCTCCCCATAGTCTGTACAGAGTTGAAATCCAGTGGGACCGTTTTTTTTCTTGGGTTTCTCAGACATGGCCAGACTAGAAAAATGTACTTTTTATAGCTTTCAGCCAGGTAATACAGCCCTATCGGTTACCAACTGTGTCACGGGTTGTGTAAAGAAACCGGTAAAAGTCCTTTTTTTTCAAACCGATAGGAACCGGCACACCACAACTAAATTCTCAGAAAATAAAATTCAACACACAAGGTCGGTTCCGAACCGGACTGACCGACAGGAACCGAAGATTAGTTTCCACAGTAGAAAAAACAATATCACAGTTCACTACCTATCTACACTACTTACTGTACCGTAGACAGAGGCACGAAACCGAAAAAAAACAAACTGGTTAAAAAAACAATGCATTTTGAAACTTTACCGAACCAAAGTGAAGGAGCAATCCCCAAAGCAACTTCGCAGTTACGTGGAGTAAAGAATCTGACGGTTACACTCTGAAGTGCCACAGACAGAGGTTTGAAAACCGAGCTCGAACTCAACATTCTATGCCTGGCATAGAAATTAACTATTTCCTCTCTGGGGCAGTTCAAGTGCTGGGGTTAACTGCATATGTCAGAATACAGCAAGACTTCATGCTGTTTGAAACCACGTTTCCGTAGTACAAGATAAACAGGACTGTACCTTTAACCACCAAGAGCCTAGCCTCGGGTGTGAGGCAGAACCTTAACCTATAAAGGGCCCCTAGTTTCCTGTTGACTGCAGTGGTGATATTACTTATGTGATCATCAAAAGACAGGGACTCATCTATTGTGATTCCTAGGTACCGGAATGAAGGCACTTGCTCCAGGGTGGTATATGAGTTACATGTAATTGAGAGAGGTGCGATGGATCTTCTCTTTTGTCATCCTGCAAAGAGCATTGACTTGTTTTTTTTTTTTGCTGTTGAGCATTAGCATTCTACCTTTGAACCAGTTCTGAAGGAGGTTAAGTTGTACAGCAAATCCCTAGTTAGGGCTTCTTGACAGGAGGTTTGGGAGAACACTACAGTATTATCGGCATAGAGCAGGATCTTAGAGGTGGGGCATGCATCTGGGAGGTTGTTTACAAAGAGGCTGAATAAGAGTGGGCCCAGTATAGATCCCTGGGTGACCCCTACTGTGACATCGCAGGTGTCCAAGATCGCACTGTTGATTTTGACTTTCTGGGATCACCCAGACAGGTAGTTTGAAAACCATCTGACCATGACGGGGACAGCCCTAGGCAGCTTAACCTGTGGATCAGCAATTGGTGGTCCACAAGATCGAAAGCCACGGTTAGGTTGATAAAGACTGCTCCAACCAACTGGCCCTGATCAAGTGCTTTGTGCATGTAGCTAGTGAAGTCCAGTAGTGCCCTGATCAAGTGCTTTGTGCATGTAGCTAGTGAAGTCCAGTAGTGCGGTGTTGGTGCTATGCGTTTTTTGGAAGCCATGCTGTTGGAGGCAGAGGAGGTTGTATTTATGCAGATGGTCCATGAGTTGATCGGCAATGATTTGCTCCAGTGCTTTAGAGGTCGGGGATAGAACTGAAAAGGGTCTGTGATTGGCTACTAGAAAACAGTTGCCTCCTTTGTGCACTGGAGTAAACAGAGCTGTTTTCCGGGTAGCAGGGAAGGCAGACAGGTGGAGAGACAGGTTGAACAGCTTGGTAATTGGTACGATGATCTCAGGTAGGGCAATAGATATTAGTTTCATGTCAATGCCTTCGCCTCCCATCCTTGTTTTGCCTAGGACTCTTGTGAGATAATTTCTTGTTTCCTTGGTGGTTACTCATCTGAAGTAGAAAGCTGGGTAGGTCCTAGCACTGGAGGAGGAGGGCGAGTGGTCAGTAAGAAAAAATTACTCACCTTAGTAATGTTGTTTCTTCAATTGGAGTCTTGCTATATTATGACATACGCAGTGAGTCCCAACCTTCGACTGCTCCAGAGGTGAAAGAGTTAACTATCCATGCCAGGCATGGAACGCTGAGCTTGAGCTTGGTTGAAACTCTGTCTGTTGTTCTTCAAACTCAAACCGTCAGATCTTTACGAGCTAAACTCACTGAGGTCCTGTGTGGAAGCTGTAACCTACACTAGCCAACTGGCTACTAAACATAAGAACACATTTTTGGTCCCAAAACAAAGACTCAAATCAGGAGACCCAAAAATGAAAAACACAACACCAAGTCACCACAAAAGGAGGGGTGAAAACAACAAGGTGGGCACCTACTAAGTGCCAACACTGCACTCCACCCACATCCCAAAAACAGAGGTTCTGAGAGGGTAGGCGGGGGGTCACAATAGCAAGACTCCAATAGAAGAAACAACATTACTAAGGTGAGTAATTTTTCTTCAAACAACATGAAGTCTTGCTATATTCTGACATATGCAGACTACAAAGCAGTACCTCCATGGAGGAGGACAGAACCTACTTGGAAATAGGCTCTGAAGCACAGCTGTGCCAAACCAGAGCATCACTCCTAGCCTGGATATCCAGGGAGTAATGCTTGGTAAAAAGTATGAACTGTTTTCCAGGTAGCTGCTGACATATCTCTAAAATAGGGATGTCCCTGGCAGCAGCCAGGAAGCAGCTGTACCTCTGGTAGAGTGAGCCCTCAGGCCTGAGGGAGGAACCTTACCCAGTTTTTCATAACAAAATTGGATACAAGAGACAATCCACCTGGCAATGGATCTTTTATTGGCAGGTTTCCTTTACCAACCTCGCCATAAGTGAGGAACAGTTGGAGGAGTCAAACCTGTGACCCTTGGTACGCTCTATGTAAGCTAAGGGCTCTTTTGATATCTAAACTGTGCAGCCTCCTCTTGCCAGAGGAGGAATGGTCAGTGAAGTACACAGGAAGAGACAGATTGATTAAGGTGGAAATCTGAAACCACCTTAGGCAAGAACTTCCTGTTAGTCCTGAGGACCACCTTATCTCTATGAAAGGAGATAAAATCAGGCTCCACTGACAAAGCTTGTAATTCACTTATGCGTCTGGCAGAAGTGATGGCTACCAGAAACACAGTTTTCTAAGTCAAGTACTTAAGCTCTGCTGAAGACAAAGGCTCAAAAGGGGGTTGCATAAGCTGAGCAATGCAAACATTAAGGTCCCAAGCAGGGGCAGGGGCCCTGAATGGAGGGTTGGTGTGAAGCAATCCCTTGAAAAACTTGGAGAATACAGGGTGAACTGAAAGAGAAGAGGGCTTACCCGCTGAAATAAAAGCAGACACAGCTGCCAAATGCACTTTCAGTGTAGCTGGTCTCAGCCCCAAGCTATTTAAGTGGACCATATAATCCAGGACTGTGGGCAACTTAGCAGATTCTGGGGAAATATGCTTCCCAGAGCACCATATGGAAAACCTTTTCCATTTGGAATTATAAGTAGCCCTGGTGGAAGGTTTTCTAGAAGCCTTCAGGATATCCATTACACTTTGGGAGAGGTATAAATCAGCAAACTCTAACTCTTCAAGAGCCAGGCCTTGAGATTGAGAGATTTGAGGTTCGGGTACCAAACCCTCCCCTGAGCACAGGTTAACAGGTTGTAATTCCTGGGAAGACACAGGGGAAGATGGACTGCTAAGGACAGTAGGAGTGGATACCAGGGCTGTCTGGCCCAGTCTGGAGCAATCAGGATCATCTTGCAGGGTTGAGATCTGATTTTGACTAGCACTTTGAACAGGAGAGGAAGGGGGGAAAGCATAGAGAAACTTCCCTTCCCAATTGAGAACTAAGGCATCCAGAGGGACTGAGCCCAACACTGGGGGCCTGCAGCAAAAAAGGGGAAGTTGGTGATTGTCTGGGGCTGCAAAAAGATCTATCTGTGGGGTGCCCCATCTGGAAAATATCACCTCCAAGACCAGGGGGTCCAGTGACCATTCGTGATGGCCCTGGGAAATCCTGATGAGAGCATCTGGCAGGACATTGTCCTTGCCGGGGAGGTGAACTGCCGTAAGGGAGGTGTTCAGGGAGTAAGCCAGAGACCACAACTTCATTGCTTCGGTGCACAAGGCCGTAGACCAAGTGCATCATTGCTTGTTGATGTACCACATTGTGGTGGTGTTGTCTGTTCTGACCTGTACAACTTTGTTCTGAACAGATTTGGAAAAAGCTTGAAGTGCTACAAATACTGCTCTGAGTTCCAACAGATTGATGTGGAGCAGAGATTCCTGAGGGGACCACAACCACTGGGTGGTGAGGTCGCCCATGTGAGCCCCCCACCCCAAGAGGGAGGCATCTGTAGTAAGGATTAAAGAGTGAGACTGAGTGACAAAGGGAACCCCTTGTCTCAGATTGTTCTGATCCTGCCACTACTGTAGGGCCTGGATCAGGGTTCAAGTTACTGGGATCAATTTGGGCAGAGGGTCCTTCCTTTGAGAAAAAAAGGCTCTCAAATGGAACTGAATGTCCCTCATCTGAAATCTTGCTCCCTGCACTACTGCTGTAGAAGCAGCCATGTGCCCCAGGAGCTGTAGAAAATGCCTTGCTGGTCGAGACACCTGCAGGGTGAATGAGGAGCCAGAGAGACCAGGGTCCTTGCCCTGTCCAGGGAAGGAAGGCTCTGGCCTTTTCTGTGTCTAGCTCTGCACCTATGAAGGTGAGGAGCTGGACAGGTTCTAGAACTGACTTTGGAAGATTTAGAAGGAAACCCAAGGAAGTGAGTAGTTGCTGAGTTATCTGTAAGTGTAACTTGACTTGGTCTGGGGACTGGTCTACTATGAGCCAGTCGTCCAGGTAAGGGAAGATGGCAATCTTCTGCCTTCTCAGAGAAGCAACTACCACTCCCAGGCATTTTGTGAATACCCCTGGAGCAGAGGTGAGGCCAGAGGGCATTGCTCTGAACTGGTAATGGCCTGAGGGCAGCTCGAACCTGAGGTACTTTCGATGGGAGCTTCTGATGAGAATATGGAAGTAGGCATCTTGAGGTCCAGGGACACTAGCCAGTCCCCTGGCCTTAGAGAGGTAGAATAATTCCCAGAATCACCATTTTGAATTTTGGTTTTAAAGGTGCTTATTTAAGTATCTGAGATCCAGGATGGGCCGCCATTCTCCTGTCTTTTTGGGGTAAGGAAGTACCTGGAGTACAACCCTTTGCCCTGGTGTAGGGGTGGAACCCTTTCCACAGCTCTGAGAGCTAGGAGGAAGAGACCTCTGCCTCTAAGGCAAGTGCCTCTGATGGATTTGCAGGTGGAAAGGATCTGGTTCTCATCTTTGGAAACTTTTTGAAGCTAAGAACCAGTCCCTGGCTTACTACTTCCAGGACCCATTTGTCTGATGTCAGAGACTCCCAGTCCTGGACAAAGTAAGCCAGCCTGCCCCCTACAGGTAGCTGAGAATCGGCCCTGGCAACCCTATCAGGGTGCCTGTTTGGCAGGGGCTTTGGGCTGAGGGGTGGAAGCAGGCCTGCTTGTACCCCGTCTGCCTCTCCCTCTAAAGAACCCCCTCTGGGCATAAGCAGAAGAGGAGGCCTGGGCTTGGTAAAAAGGCCTATGAAAAGGCCTGCCCCTGCCCCTGGGAAGCTGCCTTTGAGGAGTGGCCTGCCTTTCCTTGGCCTGTGCACTCCTATAGGTGGTCCTATACTCATCCATTTCTTCATGTAATTCTCTGTTTGCTCCCCAAACAGAGAATTACCCACAACAGGAAAATCCATGGCCTTAGTCTGGGTATCCTGTGACAGGCTAGTACATCTGAGCCAAGCCATTCTTCGAAGTGCCACAGATGTAGCCATGACTCTAGATGACACATCATTGGAGTCTACTGCAGCATGGAATTGCACCTTGGATGCCTCAATACCATCAGCAGCCACCTGCTCCAGCTCCTTGGCAAGCTGGCCAGGGACCTGTTTTGCTAGGGCCATAACAGTGTTCCATCTGGATTTTTGATACCTAGCAGTGTAGGCCATATAATTGGCCTGTCTGAGTCCCAAGGATGCTGCCATGTACTGTTTCTTTGCCATGGCATCAATCCTCCTGGAGTCCTTGTCCGGGGGGTGTGAAGCCAAGGGAATGTTTGCCTTATCACAGGCTGCAGCCTGCACTACTCCAACATGGCTGCATTGTTGTGTAAGGAACTCTGTGTCAGAGCCTGACAATGTATACCTCTTGTCCATTCTCTTACCCACAGGAGGTATAGTGTGAGAGTCTTTAAAATCTTAAATGTCTGTTTCCCAAAAGATTTGTGCAAGGAATAGACAGCCTCCTAGACTCTGGGATATCCATCATTTCCACATAGTCAGGCTCTCCTGGTCATCCACAGCTTCTTCCATAGGAAGCTGGAGGGTTTCAGCCACTTTTTATAAAACATGAAATGGGAGGGGACTCAGAAAGCCTAGAAGGAGACCTCCTGAAGGTCTGTCTGGGGAGATGTCCGGTCAATTGGCACATCCAGACTTTCAAATCCACATTCACTTTCCTCATACTCCTCTTCCTCCTCCTCTGGTTCATAAAATTCCTCTAAATCATACTCTCGAACGGTGGAACTGCCGAACCGAGCACCTCCCTGATGGTGCGGGTTTGGTCGGAACCGGGGAAAGCGACTGAACAATTTTGATTGCTTTGGCTATTTCTTCAGCGGTTGGAGAGGAAAGTTTTGGCTCCACACCAGCTGATTTTTCTTTTCTAGTTCTTTTAGCTGGAACCGACTCCTCAGAATCGGCTCTCCGTTTGCCCGAAGAAGTCTCGCCCTGGTCAGAGGGCACTCCTTCTGGTTCAGTTTGAACCGAACCGGGCTGGCCATCCGGTTCAGCGGACTTTTTGGCCTCCCTTTCCCTGAGCCTACCAGCTCTCTTTTCTAGTGTAGCTGCAGGGAAATTTTTGCAAATCTGGCAGTCTGCATTGAGGTGGTCAAACCCCAGACAATAAACACAGGTGGTGTGGGGGTCAGCCTTGGCAAAACTTCCCCACACACACTGCAGTGTTGAAACCCAGTGGGTCCGGTTTTTCTTTTGGGTTTCTCAGACATAGTGCCAGTCCTAACCAAACTTACCCTTTTATGGCAATCCGCCAGGCAAGACCCTCTTATCGGTTCCCAACCGTGTCACGGGTCGTGGAAAAACCATAATAAAATCCGTTTTTTTTAGAACCGATAAGAACCGGTAACCACACTCTAAAGCACAATTTAAGATTTTTTAAACAACTTGATCGGTTCAAACCGAACCGATAAACCGTTTACAAGTTCCACACAGAATAGGATAAAATAAAACCTATCTAGTACTCACAAATACCACAGACAGAGACTGAACCGACAGGTTACAGTTTAAATTCGGTCGAAAAGCGGTGCTTTAACCGACAAATTGAACCGAGCAGAAGGAGAAATCTCTGGAGCGACTGTTCAGTGAGGCGGAGTAAAGAATCTGACGGCTGGATTTTCAACAACAGCAGACAGGGGCTTCAACCGAGCTCGCGGTGAACATTCCATGCTGGCCATGGAAAGTTTAACTCTTTGTTCTCCAGGGCAGTTGAAAGGCAGAACCTAACTGCAATAGTCAGAATACAGCAAGACTTCATGTTGTTTGAAAAATTATTTGCTCTAGTATAGTGCCCTGCCTATAAGACTCTGCAAGGCCCCGTTTACAGCTAATCCCCATTTAAAAATAGCGTCTTGGGAGAGAGAGAGTTTGGCGTCCAATAAGGTGCCATTTCACGGCCCTGAATACTAACAGAAATGACAGCTTTCAAGCCGAGCACTCTCCTGGAGTTCCAGTCAATACAGGAGCTCCGGAAGGACGTGGTGGGCATGTGGAGGAAGGCTTGTGGCCGGCTACGTCCAGTGCCAGTGTTCCGAGCCACAGGGCACCCGGTTCAGGTGAGTTCGGCAAATACAGTGACCTAGAAAGGAAGAGGAGCGAGCGAGAGGTTAGGGTTATACTGCCAGACACAAAGCAGGCTGAATCGGTGGGAGTGGTTAGCTGTGAGAGCAAGAGTTTGGGGGAGTAGGTGTGGGAAGTTGGAGTGAGTGGGTAACCAAAAGACACAAGAGCAGCAAGGCGGCGTCTGGATTTTGGCGCCAGGATAGGACAAAGGAGGTGAGAGAGTGTTTTAGCCTGGGGGGAGCAGCAGCTTTTGGGTGGATAGAATTACGGGGACAGAGCAGGGAAGGTGAGACACAGAGCCTCAGGGGCTGGGGAGCGTGGAGGGAGGCAAGTGAGCTGAGTAGGAGGAAGGAAAAGAAAAAAACAGAGAGAAAGGTCTCAGGAGTGAGAGAGAGAATGGAGGGGTGAGCAGACAAGAGTATTCAATAAATTTGTCTAAACCTAGGTGCGGTATAAAGTGTGGCTAAAGCAGCAATTATCAGATTAGCTTATGGAGCTAATGAACATTTAGGCACTTTTATATTAGGCAGATTGTAATCACTAGGTTTTTTTTGGCAACTATCCATTTAACAGACTGTGGACAGGAGTTAGGCAATTGTATCTCTGGGGAAGATGAATGGGTTGCTTAGTGGACAGGGTGAGCAACAGAGGGTACCATGGCTTCCTGGCCTATTCCGGGGCAACCAGTATCATGGTTGCAAACTGACTACTCAGCTTAAGAAGGACTCTCAATAGAAGTGGAAATGGAAGAAAAGAATATAGGAATTTTCCTGTCCAATCCAAGGCCAACGCCTCCATGGGCACCGTGCCCAAGGAGTGGTGCCTACAGCAATAAAGAGGAAGCTGATGATTTTCTTTTGAGGCAAACAGATCTATTTCTGGAATGCCCAATGTCTGAAAATTGTGTCCAACACTTGCTTGTTTACAGCCCATTCATGATAATAATAATAATAATAACAATAATAAAAATAATACTTGATTTATAAAGCGCAGTTCTAAGAACCAAAGCGCTGTACAATAAGTTAGCAACAGTATTAAAACAATAAATGAATAACAGTCCATAAAATGCTGACAATGCAGAGTATAAGTGAGTTAAACACAGTACTCACTAAATGCTTGTTTGAACAAATAAGTTTTTAAGGCTGCCTTAAAACTCTCCACGGTCCTGCATTCTCGAATCTGACGAGGTACATAGTTCGGCACGGTAGGGGCAACATACATAAAAGTTCGGGCCCCAGATGTTTTCCGTCGAACCCTGGGAACCTTCAACCACCCCTTGTCAGTTGAGCGGAGAGAATGGCCAGTGTTGTAGGGAGTCAGGAGTTCTTGCAGATAGCTCAGACCCAGTCCATGCAGGGCCTTATAGGTCAGAAGTCCGACCTTAAAGGTGATCTGCCACTGTACAGGCAGCCAGTGCAGTTCGCGCAGCACGGGAGTGATATGACTCGAATGAGGAGTCCCCGTCAACAGCTGTGCTGCAGCGTTCTGCACCAGCTGCAAGTGATGGATGTCAAACCCAAGAAGCCCAAGGTAAACGGAGCTACAGTAGTCTAGGCCCGAAGTCACAAAGGCATGGATCAGAGTCAAAAGGTCGCCAGACGGAACAAGGTGCTTAATCCTGGCGATGTTCCTAAGATGGTAAAAGGAGGTCTTGACAACTGCCGACACCTGCGAATGCAGTGACAGCCCATCGTCAAGAACCACCCCAAGGTCACGCACCTGTTCAGAGGAAGGCAGCTGGGCACCACCGAGCCAAAGACAGGAAGGAAGCCCTGCTACCAACCTCTCTATCTGGTGACCCGGATCCACCACCAACACCTCAGTCTTCTCGGAATTCAATCTCAGCCAACTGGATTTCATCCAGTCATGGATCTCCACCAGGCAGCTGTTAAAAACCGAGACCGCGCTATCCTGGTCGGGCGCAAAAGACAGATAGAGCTGTGTATCATCAGCATAGCAGTGAAACCTCAGCCTGTATCATCTTACAATGTCTCCGTGGGGCAGCATGTACACTGCAAACAACATGGGGAACAGCACCGAGCCCTGAGGGACCCCACACGGCAGAGAGAATGGATCAGAGGAAAAGACCCCTGACACCACCCTCTGAGATCTGCCGAAGAGGAAAGACTGAAACCATCTAAGGACTGGATCAGCCAGGCCGCAGATGAACCTCAGGCACTCGAGCAGCACCCCATGATCCACAGTGTCAAATGCTGCAGAAAGATCTAGAAGCACCAAGATGGAATGGCGCTTCTGATCTCTTGCCATCATAAGATCATTGAGCATCCGAACCAGAGCAATCTCGATACTGTGCCTCTTCCGGAAACTAGACTGGAGAGGGTCATAGATATCGTGGATGGTAAGACGGTTCTCCAATTGCAGCGCAACTACTTTCTCAATCACCTTCCCAAAAAAGGGAAGGTTAGAGATAGGCCTGTAGTTAGCAAAGAAGTTTGGGTCCAGAGCAGCTTTCTTAAGGAGCGTTGTCACCACTGCCTCCTTCAGGGAGCTGGGAAACTCACCTGACTCTAAGGAGCACCAGACAATCTTTGCAAGGACAGGGCCAATGGACTCAATACACTCCATTAACAGGGATGTTGGGCCCAGATCCAAACTACAGCATGTTGGCCATATACTCTGGACAATCCGCACAATATTCACAATCTCCAGTCGGTTGAAAGATGTCCAGGAAAACCGAGGAGACATGACCAAGCACCGACCACTGTCAACCCCCATAGAGAGCGCAGGGTGTATCTCGGCCCTGATGTTGGCCACCTTACCTGCAAAGAACCGAGCAAACTGCTCACACTTAACTTGTTAAAATGCTCTTCAAAACTGCAGACAGGATGGGATTCACAACCTATCCACAGTTCGGAAGAGCTGAGCTGGTCGATTCTGAGCAGCAGCAATCTCCCCGGACAGGAACTCTGCCTTCTTCCAAGTGATTGCTGATTGATAAATTTGATAATGATCCATCAATCTAAGGTGGTCAGCCTCAAGGGCCAATTTCCGTCAGCGTCACTCTAACCTTTGTCCAACTCGTCTCAACTCCCTCAAGGTCCCATGAAACCATGGGGACTGAGGGTGCAGAGAGTGAGGACGAACACAGACAGGAGCGATGGAATCCAGAGCTTTATTAACAGCCTTATTATAGGCCTGGCCTAAACTCTCAGGATCCTCGCTTGTCCCTGAAAATCCCGATAGGTCTAATACCGCCAGTAGACCGTCCGGGTTCACATTCCTCAAAGGGCGGTATCTGACCATCTCCACAGGGGCAGGCCTATGGGGGGAGCCTGGAGCATGAACCTTACGGTGTGGTGATCGGACCATGCAACCGGTTCCACCACCAAGTCGGAGGTCTCCATCCCCAGGAGGAAAACCAGGTCAAGTGAGTGACCATGACTATGAATAGCATAGGCAACTACCTGTGTGAACCCCAATGAATTCATAAGTTGGAGGAAGTCTTGTCCAAAATGCGAGAGTTCATCGTCCACCCAGGCATTAAAGTCGCCCAGGACCATCAACCTGGGCGACTCAAACGCCATGCTGACGATGAAGTCTGCTACTTCCTGCAAGAACAGTTTCTCACCCCCAGGTGGATGGCAGATCAGAACGATCCTGCAGCCCACACCTGCTACCATGGTAAACTCAAATGATGTAGCTCCCTCAACTGGCACACCTGTAAGGCCCAATTCCGATTTAAAACAAACAGCTACACCCTGGCCCCTGCAGTCCGATCTTGAGCAGTGCATCACCGAGAACCCGGCCGGGACAGCCACCTCTAAAATGGGGCCAGCATTGTCATCAAGCCAGGTCTCGGTGATGCAAGCCAGGTCAGCTGTCCCAACAAGATCAGCGATAACCGCCATCTTGTTCCTAATAGACCTGGCATTACATAACGCCACTCGAGTTGGACGAGATTCTGGGGCCGGACGAGCTATCGGCCCAGAAATACTGGAGCCCTTGTGTATGGAAACCAGATATGGAAAACCATGTTCTAGAGACCATTTTACACCAGGGCATCTCCTGGTTCATACAACCCTGATACAGCCACCCCGTTCACCCCGCCTTGGAGGTTCGGGACCCCCAGCCCATCTCCGCCTCCTGCTGACTATACCCAATGCCCTGCAGTGTCCATAAACTGCTGCTGGTAGGGGGGGCAATGAATGGGGCAGAGGTCACAAACTTCAGAGTGGGAGCAGTGCCTGACTGGGACACCAGCTGGCCAGCACATCTTCGACCCCCAAGCTACCTAAAACCAGCAAAAACAACACACCCGCGCACCACCCAATCCTCAGAATGTCTAAACTTAAACACAACAAAATAACCTATACTCTAATACAAACCCTCCGAAACACCCTATAAATACCCCCACTCCAAAACAAAATAAAGTACAATAAACAAATTATACAAAAAATAAACAAGATGAAAATCCAAACTAAAATCTGTCCAAAAAAGAAAATTATGAAATCGAGTTCTGAAAAACCAGAGTCCTCTCACCACTCTGGGTAAAATGTCCAAAACAGATCAACCCCCACTACCTCTCACATAGTAGGGGAGAATCCAGCAGAAGAAAAAAAATAAACAAACTCAAAATAATAAAGCAAAGTGATCAGGAAGCAAAACTGATATAAATCAATAACAGTACTATGTCATAAAAATCCAGCCAAACTAAATCACATCTCTCGGCACTTGGAAAGAATAGAAGGTTTAAAACCAGGGTAGACCTTGATGCTTTAAACAGAGTTACAGTACTCCTCGCACGAAGATAAGGCAAAGAATACTCTCACCACCCATTGGAGAAAAAAGCAGTCGCCCGTATAGACAAAGTCCAAGTTAAAATTCCAGAAGGAAAATGGCTAATCAAATCCTCCAGATTCCACAGGGATCAATCCATAGCAGCCAGGTAGGATGAAAGTACCTAGTCCAGAAAGCAGTCCTTATATGTCTATTACACGGCCAGGGAAACAAGGGCACAAGCAGTGGACTAGATATGTATGAAAGCTGAGCCGCAAAGGGAGCCCCCCAATTGCACCAATCAAACAGGCCCTGTGCCCAGCCTCCCATGGCCCGCAGCTACAGTCACCAGGTCTGTCCCCTAGATGACTTGGGAGAACCCCACTCACACTCCGACTCCCCGGAGGCTAAGCAAGACAACTCCTGCTCGGTCACAAGCAGCAGAGCAACCAGGGCCCTAGGTATGGGAAGGGAACCCCCAGACCCAGCACAGCTCCCAAAATATGCCACCCCCTTGTTGCACCATAGACCAAAGGGTGATGATCCTGACTGGTTCTGCTGAGTGAATCTGCCAGTGTATTGTCCTTTCCTGGGAGATGAATGGTAGACAGATGCACTTCCAGAGAATATGCAAGGGACCTAATCTTCATAGCTTCTGTATACAGCCTTGAGGATCTTGTACCCCCTTGCTTGTTGATGGACCTGGACTGACTGACCCCTCAATTGAGGAGCGAAGGCTTTTAGGGCAAGGAAGATTGCTCTCAACTCTAACAGGTTGATATGCAGGCTGGACTACTGAGGTGACCAAATTCCGCTGATTTTTAGGTCACCTGTGTGTGCCCCCCACCCTAGGAGGGAAGGAGGTAGTTCCTGTTAGAACCACAGTGTGGAGCTGTTGCTGTAAAGGGATACCCTGTCAGAGGTTGTCCCTTTCTTTCCACCACTGCAGAGCCAGTAGCAGAGTTCTTGTAGCTGGCACAAGCTTTGAAATAGGATCCCTTCTTTGGGACCAATGGGATCTCGGGTGTTATTGAATGTCCCTCATCTGAAACCTGGAGCCTGATACTACTGCAGCAGTTCAGGCCATGTGTCCTAGTAATGCTAGGAACTGTCTTGCAGTTCTGGGCTGACCCAAGGCAAGGGAGTTTGCTACAGTCAGTAAATTTGTCACCCTCTCCTGTGAGAGAAAAGCTTTTCCTTGAACGGTATCCAGTTCTGCCCCAATGAATTCCAGTGACTAAACTGGCCCTATCTGAGACTTTTGAGCATTGATAAGGAAACACAGGGACTCCAGGGTGCTTTGTGTCACCCTGATGGAGTCCTTTACCTGCTGATATGACTCCTCTATGACATCATCCAGGTAAGGGAATACAATGATTTCCTGCTTTCTGAGGTAAGCTGCCACCACTGACAGACACTTCGTAAATACCTGTGGGGCAGAAGGGAGCCTGAAGGGGAGTGCTGAGAACTGGTAAGGACCTAAAGGCAGAGAGAACCTTAGGTATTTTCTGTGGCAAGGTCTGATTGGAATGTGAAAGTGGGCATCTTTTAGATCCAGAGATGCCAGCCAATTTCCTTTCTTTAGAGAAGGAGGCGAGTGTTAAAATTTTGAACCTGGGCTTTGCCAAGTGTTTAAGAATCTGAGATTCAGGATTGGCCGCCAATCTCCATTTTCCTTTTTGGTTAAAAAGTATCTCAAGTACATGCCCTTTCCCCTTTGGGTAAGATGGACTGGCTCTATTGCCCTGGCTTGCAGGAGTTTTTTTATCTCCAGTTCCAGCAGAATTGTCTCTGCAGGTGTTGAAGGCCAGAAAACTTTGCAGCCCTGGAGTTTTGGAAACTGTTTGGACTGTAGAAAAAGACCATGACACACCACCTCCAGAACTCACCTGTTTTTGGTAATGGTTTCCCAGTATTGGCAGTGAGCCAGCCTACCCCTACTGGAAGAGGGATGGTAGTCTGTTTTGTGCAGTCAGGGATTCTGTCTGGACTAAGGTCTAGGAGCTGGACTAGCTCAGTTAGAAGTCCCCCTGCCCCTGTCCCTGTAGTAACCTCTGACCTGTGATACTGTACAGGCATAAGACCTGGGGAAGTACCCCCTACTCCTACCTCCCCTTCCTGTGGATCTAAAAGAAGCGGAGGCTCTCTCTCTCTCTCTCTTGTGGAGTTACTCCTATAGGTGGCTTTGCATGTTTCCACCTTTTTCATATACGCCTCAGTTTTGTCATCAAAAAGGGAATTGTTTTGTAAGGAAAATATGAAAATTACTTACTTACCGTAATTCTTGATCTCCTTGGATGAAGTCTCCACCACTCATTCACACGAATGGGACTACGCCCAGGCGCTCGACCCATGAGAGCCAAAATCTTGGTGGGCTGGCACTGGGATGGGACCGCGCATGCTGTGATTGCCCATGAACAAACTCAAACCGTACAGGCTATCTAGGCGTCGACCCTCCAACCACCTCATTACCTTTTTGACCGAGGAGGTGTAACGTAAACTAACAAAAGAAAACCTAATCTTATCTTCTGGGCATGTAAAGGCCCAGATGACCCATGTAAGAAGGGTCAATTCAACAATGTCTTCACAGCCTGAACAACAAGGAAGTGAAGACCAATACAGAACGAGTGAGCTCGGGGGATGGTGAGTGGGCATGTGAATGAGTGGTGGAGACTTCGTCCAAGAAGATCAAGAATTATAGTAAGTAAGTAATTTCCATATCTTCCTGGACTAAAAGTCATCACCACTCATTCACACTAATGGGAGTACTGAGCTAAAATCCCCACCCCCGAGTAGGGTGGTAGACAGAGCTCACCAGGACAGAAGTCCATAAGGACTGCCCTGCCGAAGAAAGTTAACTGTCAGGTATAGACATCCAGAACATAGTGCTTTACAAAGGTATGCACTGAGCTCCAACTTGCCACCTTGCAGATGTCTGCAACGGGTACATTACAAATCTCCACCAGGAAAGCTGCAACTGCTCTGGTAGAGTGGTGAGAACCCAGCCTTCCAATTTGAGCTATGCCATGGATTAGTAGTGTTGAAGACATGCTACTAACCAAGCAGAAATACATCTCATGGCAACAGGCTGACCCAGCCATGGCATTCAGAAAGATACAATAGTTGCTCGGATATGTATCTCTTCGTTATGTCGATGTAGAATCGCAGAACCCTCTTAACATTCAGAGAGAGATAAAGGGCGCGCTCTCCTTCATTCTGGAGTTAACGAAGTAAGTAGGGAGAAGCAAAACTTGACTAATTGTAACTGAGCCAGTGATATGTTGTCTACTGGCTCAAGATAGTTTGAACACGTGCAGAGGTGAACATTCTCTGCCGAGAAATGCAGACCTGCATTCGACAGGTCCACGAGGCACCCCAAAATGTTACTTGGTGGGCAACCAAAAGGGTCCAGATGGAACTTTGCACACCAGATGATGAAGTGTAAACACTTAGCCGCGTATGTCCTCCTGGTGAAAGGTCTATGAAGATAAGAAGATTTCTACAGTTGTCTGGAAACCTAAAACTTGCCCACTTTCATCTCCTCAGGAACCCAGCATGGAGATGAAGGGAGCACAGGAAGGATGGACCAAAGTCCCTGTGTCAGAGGGTCTGCTCATAGAGGGAGTTGTCTAGAGGGAAACTTCTGACCGACTGTTTATCTACGCAAATTATATCTGCTGAGGCCAGTCTGCGATGATGAGAATCATCCTGTCCCCATTTGCCTACAACTTGAGCAGCACCCTCTGAACTAAGGGAAGAGGAGGCAAGCATACAGGAGAATCTTGTCTACTGCAGTGAATACATCCTTACAGAAAACACCAGGGTCTGGATTTCTGAAGCAGGATAGAGGCAGATTTGTGTTGAGAGGGGATGCAGAAAGGACCAGGTCCAGACTGCTCCACTTGTTGAATAGCGACTGCACAATGACTGAACTGACACAAGATCCTCAAGGCACCACTCTCACCTCCCCACGGCCTTCCTGCACAGAGGGTAGGAGAGTGCTCCACCCTGCTTGTTGATGAAAACATCACAATTTTGTCATCCGTCCGAAGTGGGAATCAGTTTGTGGCAGAGGGCCTCCTTCAGGACTTGGAAAGTGTATGACAGATCTCATCTCTAAGAAATTCAAAAGAAAATGATGATCCTCCTCCTGGCTCCACACCTGAATGTGGAGGTCTTGACAGTGAGCTCCCTAACCAATCAGGAGTGCAACCATGGTGATGGTGATCTGGGATTTAGAGGGTAAGGGTAGACCTAGCAGAAGCTAGGCCAGCTGAGTCTACCATGTAAGTAATTTTGTCCAATGTTCTGTCATTTATGCGGAGGATTGCGGATGCATGGTCGGAAACCACTATTTGTTGCAGATGAAGGCATAAGTCTCAGCATCCGCTGCATCAAAAGGGAGCCCAGACAGAGTCATTTTCCGTGAAGTAATGAGACATCTGAAGATGTTGTTTCTTCCATTCTCTGGAAGGAAGAACCCTCACCCTGGAGGTATCCAGGAGGGCTCCTATGAAAAGGAGCTGCTGGGAAGGTGAATCTGGCACCTTCCCTGAATCAGAAAACCTCTCCTGGAAGAAAGTGACTCAGAAGCTATGGCAACTGCTTCCTGAGACTCTAGCCCAGATGTGCTGGCTCAGAGCCAAACGTCCAGGAAGTGAAGGCTTGAATACCGAGGTTGTAGTGAACTCCTCCCTAAACAGGTACTTGTTTAACCTTTCAAGGTCGAGAAATGGGTGCATGCCACCTGTTATCTTGGAACCAAGCAAAGAAGTAGGAATCTGTGTTCTGACTCATCGTGGAACAACTTCTACTGCTCTGAGGCCCCATCTCTCAGAGGAAAGAGGGTCTGACAGAGAGGCAAACAGACTGGGCTGCCGCCAAGGTTTAGGGAAAATCTCTGTGAAATTGGGAGCGTATCTCTCTCGGACAATCCTGATGACCCATACGTCTGCTGGATTGGACTTCCACTAGTTATAAAACCAAATCAGGTGCCCCCCACTACTGCTGAGAGGCGTCCACCTCAGACAGCTGAGGTGGGACCTGGGCTGGATCCAAGAGGATGGTACCAGGTGCTTTCGGGCCCTGTGCTGCAATTTTTTTTATCTTTTTTTTTTTGTAGTTGAGGAGTTGGTTCCTGACAAAGGCTTCCAGGCCTCTAGCTTGAAATGACTGCCTGTTATGAGAATGACAACAGTGCCGTGCCTCTGAGGGGCAGCAGGAGTCTGAGCGCCCTCCAGAGCTCAAACTGAGGGCCAAACCAATAATCACTGCCAAGGAGATGTTCATCACCTGCTGCCAATGGTAACCACCCTAGGGGCAGTGTCGTAGGGGTTTATAAAAGCTTTTAGCTGATTATTGGGCTATATGCCCCTAGCAATGAAGCGGTAGAGTCCAGGAGGCTCTCAACCACTGAATTTAGTGTGTTCCATAGGGTGTACTTGTACTGAGGACTATAGGAACTCCAGACATAGAAGTCTGCTTTGGTCCACAGATAAAGTCTGAAATGTTATGGTGGACCCCATATCCCTGAGGAAAAACTGAAAAGAAGATCTTCCATCACAGGCTCTGCTGATACAGAAGTCTTGCATTCCAGCCTCTAAAATGAGTCATCCGCTGCGTCTCCGACAAAGTAGGACAGGAAGAGACTCATCCAGATCCACTTCTACCCCAGAAGAACCTCCAAAAGGCAGGTCCAGACAAGACTCACAAGAGATACCACCACCTGGAACGGCATAGAGGAGTTCGGCGCCATTCACGGTGCAGGCACCACCCACGGCACTGGCACCACTCACAGTGCTGGCACCATACACGTCACTGGCACCACACGGGGCACCGGCACCACATGCGGCGCCGGCACCACACGCAGTACCGGCACCACAAGTTGCATCAGGTATACTGGCCCTAGACCTGAAGAAAAAAAGGTGAAGAAGGAAAGCGGTACCCATGCCAGCCCCTGCAGAGAAAAAGGTGAGGGGGTAGGCACACGAGGTCGGCGTCAATGGCGTGGGCACCAGAGAAGGCACCACGCACATCCTGCCCGCCTGACTTGGCCATGGCCCAGTGGCTCCGAGGCCTGAAGGCCCCAGAACTGGGTCCATTGGCCAAATCAACTGGGCAGACTTTGTACCGCCTGCTCTAAAAGAGTGGCCCAGAGGTGAAACTGTTCACCGGAGCCTCATCGAGGACAGAGACGGGGCCCAGTGTCAAAGATCGCGGCCATTAAGAATGGAGCCACAGAGGACTCCACTGAAGTCAGGTCAGGCCTACCGCTTGCCACCACCAATGATCCTCGTGCAGACATACAAGAGGGTGACCTCGAGTGGTGCCATTTCTTCTTCCACCAACAGGAGGAACGAGAGCTTGAGGTTGAGCAGAGCCAGGTCCTCGATCAAGGTCGGGAATGGCCCCGCTGCTTTTGTGCTTCGGACAGACTGTCCTCCCCCCCAAGCACCAGACTGCCCATGGTCGGACCCCCCCACAAAGGGCAGTAGACTGGACATAGCCACACTGCCATCACAACTTTCAAACGAAGTCTACCTACCGTAACCACTACCGTCTAAGGTTGACTCCATTGATGGCAGGCTGAGAATTTCTTTCTCTTCTTCTTCTTGTTCTTCTTCTCTTTTTTTTTAAATAAAAAAAGAACATTAAAAGTAGTAAATTACTCGAATACTGATCGGCTATAGCTGCTGTCATATAGACAAAGACTTGACTACCATCATCATCAGCATCATCATCATCATCATCAAATCTTTATTTATTCAGGCGAACATCATTGAGCAAGGCTCATTTACAAGATGGACCTGATAAGGTCAAGGTTCAACAGTTGATACACAACAGATACATCATGCACTTATATAAAACAGTTATACATACAGGGGGAAAAAAAAATGTTTATAAACACAGTGATGTACAGTAAATTCACATGATAAAAATTGGTTAGCGAGCGAGGGACATCGTCATCGAAGTGCACTCGACGGCGGGAGAAAAGGAACTGAGGCGGTTGGAAGGTTGATGCCGAGATAGCCTATATGGCACAAGGTAGTCTTGCGGTGCCGTGCATGCGCGTCCTATCCCGGCGCCGGCCCTCCTGCAGACTTTTGGCTCCCACGGGGGTCCTAGCACCTCCCACATAGTTCCATTAGTGTGAATGAGTGGTGGAGATCTTTAGTCCAGGAAGATCCATAGTGTTTAACTGAGTGTCAGGGGTAAGACTGCTTGCTCTGAACCAGGCAAACCTTCTTAGTGACACTGACAAGGCCAACAACCTGGATGTAGTATCATCTACATCCACAGCCATATGAAATTGGTACTTTGTAGCATCCAACTCCATCCTGGCAATATCTGCCATATCATGTGCCACATCACCTGGAATTCTATCAGTTAAAGCCAGCATAGAATTCCATAGGGCCTTCTGGTATTGTGTAGCATATGCCATGTAGGCTGCCTGTCTGAGAAGGGAGGAGGCTAAATAACCCTTCTTCCCCACAATGTCAATTTTTCTGGAATCTTTATCTGGAGGATGAGATGCCAGGGGTATTTTTAACTTATCATAGGCAGCAGCCTGTACCACATCCTCATGATCTGGATGGGTATACAAATAATCAGCAGCATCCCTGTCCTGCTGATACTTTTTCTCCACCTTCTTGTCCACTCCAGGGATGGAGAAAGGTGTCTGTAGACTTTTCAAAGTGGCCTTTTTAAAAGAACTATGGCTGGGAAGGACCACCTTATTTGCGGGTACTAACCCACCATATACAAAGACGCTGCCTCTCCTCATCTTCCATAGATTCTTGTAAGGGGAGGCCCAAAGTGTCAGCCATCTGCCTGACAAATGAAAAGTGGGATGAAAAATCAAGATGCCCACGAGGAGGGGGTGCCAAACTCCTGATCTGGGGATACCTCTGGCTCAATGGGTTCCCCTAGATCCAGAACCTCTTCTTTCTCCTCAATGTAAATATCTTGGTCCTGGTCCATGGGAACCGGTGATGGGACTTGAGCCAGTGAACCCAGTACGGAACCTGCAGTCTGTAAAGCCTGAATGGCCTGCAGGGCTTTGGCAATGTGCTCTGCAGAGGGCATTTTATCTCTGCCTGATGGGAGCTCCCTTGCCTTTTTAGCGGGAGGTGCAGCGACATGCTTTTCTTTATATATATATTTATTTGGCAGGCACAGACTCTGGAACCTGCTCAGTAGTTCTTTTGTGTTTAGTATGTTCAGACCCCTTCTCAGTAATTTTGGGGTCTGAAGAATCTTTTTAGAGGGTCTCTCCTTTGTTTTTGTGTGGGAAGAAGAGCCCTCTTCAGGTTGCTTTGGTGACACTGAGGTTGGAGCAGAAGTCATTTCCTCTAATCTTTTGGCTCTTTTCATTATGGTTTTAGAAGAAAAAGTACTGCACACTTCACAGTTAGAAAAAATATGACTGGAATCTAGGCACTCTAAACACAAATCGTGGTGATCAGCCTTAGCAAATATCTGAAAACACTTAATACAATTTTTAAAACCTGTGGGACCCGTTCTCTTTTTAGGTCTTTCTGACATGCCAAATGTCAGAAGACCAAACTAAACTCCCCAAAATGGGAAAACAACCACAAATCGCAGTCGGTTCCTTGAAGGAAAAGAAAACCGCAATTTAACAAAGATTTCTTTAGTTTAAAAAAAACGCGATCAGTACCTGACTAAAAATGGGAACCAATTGCAAATAATGTAAATGGCTTTTAAAATAAGCTAAAAACAGCAACATTTAGAAAGATAAACTAGCAGTAGGGCCCGCAACAAATAGTTGTTTAATACTGAAAACTCGGTTCCTGGGAACCACTAGGACCGAGTAAAATAACCCAAAATTATTAAATTTATATAAAAAAAACTACTAGAGGCAGAATAATGAACACAATAGTGTGACATACCACTTTTTTGACAGAAATAAACAATCTTGCAGCACAGTTACTGTGAGAAGCTCTGAGGGCGTCTTGCTGTCTGAGTGGAGAAAATGAATCTGGCAGTTAGATGAAACACAGTCCACCTAGAGGCAGCAGTTTGAATGTATCATTCCAAGTTCCATAATTTACATACATTCCGCATTACATCATAGCTCTGGGGGCAGTCAGAGAGTCTGAGCTGACTGCATATGTTTAATCCTATGTGGAGATTCCTGGGGTTTGAAACATAATTGTTTACATTTTCTGATCAACACCCACTGCATTTTTCCTGGACTTGAGAAGACCCCAACAGAGTCCAGCCACCTACAATGCAGTGGGAGGAGAGAAGACTATTGCATCATAAGTTGCAGCACTGTTTTGGGTTGTTCCTAATGTTCAGGAAGTATGCAGGAGCAGAAAATCAAAGATTTGAAAGAAAACATGTTTGGGTATAATTACACCATCAGCATTTATTTCAGTTCTACTTAGGAAGCAACTAAAACAACAAGCATCATCAATGAATTTTAGAGACGGTAAGCAGTCATAAAATGTGGGGTTTAAACTAGAAATAATATGATGCAAAAATGGTTGACAGTGTCCCTTTAACAACTACACAGTCTTCCTTTGGTTATTCACCCCTGCCCCCATGATATTTTGTTTTAGTTTCCAGTTTCATTATGTGGTAGTAGCAGTTGTGAGGTTTACACCTATCCAGTAACCCTTTAGAGCGCCACGTAGCCAATCACATACCTTCTTTCATTCAAGACATTTCAGAGAGCAAAATATCTAACTTCTGGGAAAAGAAATCCCTCCTCCCCTCTGTTACTTTATTTCTTCTGGTTTATACAAACATTGTACACAGCATTATGATTAGTTCTAAAAGCTAATTTAATGCAGTAACTCAATGGAAACTTTATCAGTTTGGTTACTTACTGAGTGACTGTTGTCTAGAAACATAAAAATCTCATCTACAAGCTTCTGCCTTTCTTCCTTTCTAAAAATAAACAAAAAAGAGAAAGATACTTAAAGATTTCTGAAGCTTTTTCACCATTCTTTTTGTCTTGTTTTTCTTTAATGGATCCCCGTCTCCCACCCCGACTATGGGAGACCCCAAAACTGCATCCTGCCTCTGGCCAGGAAGGCAGGTGGCTGCATGCACTGTCAATGCCACTCCACAATCAGCCAACAGGGGGTATGCAAAGGCTATGTGGTCTGCGTCCTCCCTCCCTTGTGAGCTAAGTGCCTTACCTCCTCGATGCACGTAGCTCCCAGCAGGCCTTTGTGTCACGGATGAATTTCAAGGGATCGCACGCAAACCCTAGAATCCCAGGTGACAGCACGGTATGCCGCTGCTGAGCCACTGACCTGTCCTGATTTTCTGAGGCCTTCTAAAAGATTGGATATATGTACTTATATAATGTACATTAATGCTTTTAAGATAAAAGCACTATCTCTCCCATAGAAATCTAGCTAGCTAGATACATTTTTTATTTAGCTAGCAGGGTACGTCATGTCCTTTTATCTTTACAGTAGGGTACATCACTCTGCGTACCTCACGTGAAGTGCTGTGCCTTGCACTCTGCTGAACTGCAGCACTCATGGTCTTGTACTCTCATTTTAAAAAGCATTAATGTGCATCATATCAGCTCACATGTGAGGGGTGGTTATTTCATTTTTATCTTCATTTGTGCTCAGTGACCTCTTGTACCTTCACGTGTGGCTTTGCCACTCGTGAGGGTCAAGAGGTCACTGATCACTTATGAAGAGGAAAACTATATCTCATAGCTGCCCATCACATATCCCCTATTTGTCTGAAGCTGTGCTTTTGGAAATGAAAAATGATTTGCAGTGTTATATGATCCTCCCCGAGACTACTGTATATATTATTACGTCCCCCAGAGTCACTTGTTGTGGGATAAGAGTGGTTTCATGCACATTCTGCTCCAGAGGGCTCAAGCAGAACGAAAGTGAAACACACTTATCCACAATGAGTGGTGACAGGGGACATATTAATATATAACGTATGGCAGAACGCTGTTAACCTTAGGAAATCATCATTTCCTAAGGTTGTTAACCTATCGATGTGACGTAGATATGTTGTTAACCTATCGATCCTACGTCATCACGATGGATAACAACAATGATGAGGCGTCTCTTGTGCTGGCGCTTTTTCGTCACGGGAACCGGACGCGAACAGCAGCGGTTAGGGAAGGACTGAAGGGCCGCGGCGGTGACTAGTTATGGAAAATAAGCAGCCTTTTGAGGTGGGACCATACACTATAAAAAATAATGTATGGTCCCTCTATCGGCAACCAGTCAATTTTAACCGTCTCGAGGTTGCCATGGCGACGTAAACCTCTCGAGCTTCGCTCTCGAGGTTTACATGGTCGCCCTGGCAACCTCTCGACTGTTAACTGACTGGTTAACAATAGAGGACCATACATTATCCTCTATGTTATGCACTGTTTAGAATTTTAAAAGTTGATAACCACACTTTGGAACTTCCAAACAGTGGCATAAGAAAAAAGAATGCACCAGAGTTCCATAATTCTTACACATAGAATGCAAACAGTGTTTTTTTGACCATACACTATAAAAGATGATGGCTGGGGATCGGGTGACAACCACGCTGAAATCACCTCTCGTGGTTGCTAGGGCTACAGTAAACTTCTCGAGCTGCGCTCTCGAGGTTTACCATGTTGCCCTAGCAACCACTCAAGGTGATTACAATGTGGTTATCACCCGATCCCCAGCCATTATCCTCTATATTATAGATCGAGGGAGTGCTCAATGTTATTTAAAAAAAACTGTCTGGAATGTGCCCATTTCCAGGGCATCTGCATGTGAGACACACTTCACAGAATAAGAGTGTCTCTTGTGCAAGAGAAAGGAGCGCTCCGAGTGGTCGGGAGCACTCCCTCGATCTATAATTATAAACCACGCCCACCACAGTACACAACAGATCCAGTCTCAAAACACTGGCATCAGGCTACATGATAAATAAACTGGAGACTGTCAATTAATCAATCAATCAAAATCTTTATTTATCCAGGTGGGCACCATTGAGCAAGGCTCATTTGCAAGGTGGACCTGGTCATGAATACATCAAAGTACAGTACAGAAGCAGGTATACAAAAAGCAATAATATACAAGGAAGAAAAAGTATATACAGTGTATACAGTATGAGTACAAGGTTGAAATAAAAAAAAAAACAGCATTATTTTACAACTGAAGAAGTCAGCAGATGTACAATCAGCCATATGCATACAGGGGTTATAAGCAGAGATCTTTGGAGTGAGGCAGCCGGCAACTACACATTTAGGGGAAAGAGGCCTTATATGGGGCAGCAGGTTAGAGAGGTAAAGAAGAGGAGGGATATATTACTGACGACTGGGGGAAAAAATTGAGCTAAAACCACAGAAAGTGACAATGGCTGTCGTGTACTTGTTTAATATGATAATGACTGAGGAGGGGTAGATAATTGGGACACTACTATGGATGGGGTGGGACTTTAGCCAGGCTGGAGTGGACAGGGAAGGGTGGGTGCAGTAGGAAGAGTTAATAGGGAAAGAGTGAGAGCCAGGGGTAGAAACATGGCGAGCATCAGGATGGAAAGGGGGAGTTACGGAATTAGTGGGCTAGCGATGAGGAAAACATTTGCAAGGTGCTTTCATGTAGCGATCATAGAGCACCTTGAAGATATTCAGGCTAACAGGGCAGCTCAGCTTCAAGTTCCTTTGTAAACCGTTCCACAATGTGGGTAAAGAGAAGCTTAGAGCAGCTTTGCCGAAACGAGTTTTGACCCTTGGAACTTGGAGGGCAATTAGGGAATAGCTTCTTACAGCGTAGGTGCTTAACACACTCCGGGGAATACAATCTGAGACATATGAGGGGAGCTTGTTGGTCACCGCTCTGAAGGCCCATAGGGCGGCATTTCTATTCCTTCTATAATGAAGGGAAATCCAGCCTAACGATGAGTACAGGGAGCAGTGGTGTGTGGAAAGTGGAAGGCTAGTAATGAACCTGATAGCTCTGTGGTAGAGGGTGTCCAACTTAACCAGTGCAGAGGCAGTGCAGTGGCTGTACAGCAGGTCTGCATAATCTATTAAAGATAGGAAGGTAGCTTGAACCAGTTGAATCTTGGTCTCCTTTGTGAGCAGGTGGTTAATTCTGTAGACTAGTCCTAATCTTTGCCTTAGTTTCTTCTGTAGTTCTTCGAGATGGTCGGCAAAGGAAAGTTTATGATCGTGCCAAACTCCTAGATATTTGAATTTAGCTACATACTCTAGTGTTTCTCCAAGAACAGTGGTAATTTGTGGGATAGCTCCCCCCCAAGCAGGAATTGCTGCATGCAAGGAGGGGGAGAAGAGCATGGCTTTTGTCTTTTTCACATTGAGCAAAAGCTTTTGGTTTATGAGCTGGTATTGTAGAAGGTTAAATTCAGCTTGGAGGTCTTCACAGGCTGTCGCCTGGTGGGACGACTCAAGGTACAGTACAGTTTAGTCCACGAATAAGTGGATGTTGGCTTTTTGATGGGGTCATTGATGTTGTTAACGAGAGTGCAAAGAGGAGGGACCAAGGATAGAGCCCTGGGGCAAGCCCTCAGCATAGGTTTAATGGAGAAAGATCACCTTCAGCTTTAACCTGCTGTTTCCGCCTCCAAGGTAGTCTGCAAACCAGCACATAGATTTATGGTCCAGGCCTAAGGCGCTTAGGGAGGAAAGAAGCAGGCTGTGATCGACTGTGTCGAATGCCTTACTAAGATCCAAGAAAACGGCACAGACATGCTTCTTGTTGTCAAGGCCTAGGAACCAATCATTGGGCACCTTAGCTGGGGCTGTTATGGTGCTGTGCTTTGCTCTGAATCCAGACTGAACCGGGTTTAATAGGCTTCTGGATTCTAAGTATACCCCTAGCTGGCCACACACTATTTTTTCTAGTAATTTAGACAGGATGGGGAGGAGGGGGGGGTCAGTCTGTAATTGTTTAGATTGCAGGGGTCACCTGCTTTTAATAGAGGGATGACATGGGCTATGTTCCATTGAGGGGGGAGGCTACCCTGGGAGAGTGACATGTTGAATAGGTGGGTGATTGGCACCGCAAGCACATGGTAAGCACATTTCAGATAGTATGGCTCTATGAAGTCGGAGTCTGCTCCCTTCCTGGTGTCCAGTTGCAGCAGTAGGTCTTCCACCTCTTTTAGAGAGACAGGCAGGAGGGAGAAGGCCTCCTCGGTAGAGGGGGAACTCGTGGGTTGGTGGGCTCTGAGCTGTGCGGAGGTCATTGGCAGGAGAAGTATCAAATGCTAGCCCTGCCGTTGTAAAATGGTTATTGAGGGCTTCCAATATCTCCGATTGGTTAGAGATAACGCTGCCACCGGACTTAATTTTTGATAGAACAGAATTACCAGGTGCGTGTCCAGACATGTCTTTTAATGTCTTCCAGAGCTTTGAAGGATTTCTTGAGGCAGAAGCTAGCTCTGAACGACAGTAGGCGGCCTTGGCTGCTCTGACCAACTTGGTGCACTTGTTATGTGCTCTCTTAAAAAGACATCAATCCGAGTCGTTCTTGCTTCTTCGGGCTTTTTTCCATAAAGTATCCCTTTCTAACAGGGAAGCTTTGAGCTCAGGTGAGAACCAACGGCAGGTGGTGCTCCTGACCCGCACCTTAACCAAGGGTGCATGCTTATTTAAAGCCTCACTTAAAATATCTTAAAAAATAGTATATGCCCTGTTAACCGTTTTGGCTAGGAAGAATTCCTGCCATCGCGGTGAATGTTTCAAGTCATGGACATAAGCAAACAAATCAAAGTTGCGTTTGCACCTCTTGATAGAGAATTTTGCCTCGAACTGTGGGTTGTGCACAGATCTAATGGTGGTGATTATACAATGATCGTTAATGTCTGATAAAAATGTTCCGACATGAGAGAACAGGTGTGGCTTGCTAACCAAAATTATATCTAAGAGGGAGCTGTTGTTAAGGTTCTTTTTATTTGGGCAGGTAGGCTCGCCAATGAGTTGCACCAGCCCTAGAGTGTCACAAAAGGATTTCAAGGGAGCTGATGCACTTGATAGTCAATCATAGTTCAGGTCACCAAGAATAATGGTTTCCAAGGAACTGAGCCCCAGTATGGAACTGAGGTGAGACAGGAGATGCAGCCCGGCAGAAGGGGGGCCTGTAGCAGCCTATTACACAGAGTGCACTGGAAGGAGAAAGTTCGATCTTTAGGGTCAAGCACTCGAATTCTTTGGGGGAGGATGATGCGTCTATGCATGTGGCTAAGTATTTGTCCCTTACATAAACTTCCACCCCACCTCCTCTTGATTGCCTATCCGCTCGGAAGAGTAAATAATTTGGGATATTGATTTCATTGTCTGGGGTGGCTGGCCTAAGCCAGGCCTCGGTGATCACTAGGACGTCAGGTAGGGTGTGGCTCACCCAAGCCTGGATAAAGGTGAACTTTTTCAGCAAACTACAGGCATTAAGATGCATAAAAGACATTCCTTTGATACCTGCCAAGTCTGATGGAGAAGCAAGGGTGTCTAACGGTATTGGGTTGAGTTCGACATTGCCTGAGCACAATAGTAAAAGAAGCAGGATTCTTTTTAAGGCAGCGAGCTGTAATTTGTAAACACTATTTTCTGGGCGATATGGGGAGGCGGTGTTGATGGGTAGGCCTGTACCCACTCCTGGTGTTATACTGGCCTAGTGTTGCAGCCACTAGTGTCCTAGCAGAAATTTGCCATGAGTAGGAAGTCTCAAGTCTGGATGGAGGAGTAATCTGCAGAGGCAGCTCGGGAGATGTCCCACTCCCCGGCAGAGACAGCTGAGAAGCCCAATAGTCCAGGATGGCTACCTGAAAGGAGCTGTTGAACGCAGGACAGGGAGAAGCACAAGGGTCATTCCACTTTAGGGAGGGATGAGGGTTCCGAAGAATTGAACTCCAGGTGGACCCACCTGGAGCGATGTGGGCCTGTAGAAGGGCGACGGCCTACATCCATCAAGGGAGGGGTCTGTTGCCCTCAATGAACAGTTAAAATGCTTCATTGGCAAGCATTTAAACTAGCCAAGGGAGGTGGTAGAAGAGAGCAGGGATACTCAAACTGCCAACCCCCACCGGACAGTGCAGCCAGCATGGAGGAGCATGAAGTTAAGATACAGACAGAGAAAACTAAACTTATAAAAGGGGGATTAGCAGGGGTCAAGAGGAAGGATGTTAAAGGCAATGGGGATGAACAATGGAGGCAAGAGGGTAAAGGAAGGGATAATAAGAGGATAAACGGCAAAACATGGAAGGCCATATATAGCAATGCTCGTAGCCTAGGCAACAAAATCCCAGACCTGGTGGCTTTGATGGCGGACGCTGACCTAGACATTGTAGCTGTGACCGAGATGTGGTATAATGGGGGCCACGACTGGGATGTAGCTATACCAGGTTATAATCTATTTAGAAGATACAGAGAAGGCACACACATGCCAGGGTAAAGCACAAAAAATCCGACTGGCTCACACATGGTATTTTCATTCTCATTCACAAAAGTGATGACTCCTGGGACAAGTACAAGCAAACCAAACTTGTATCGGATTGGAACATATACAGACAACTAATAAACAGATGCAAACAGGCAATGCCCCAGGTGAAAAGTCAGTATTTAAAAAAAACCCAGCAAACTGCAAACTTGGGTGATCCTAAAAAATGTTGGCAGACCATAACCTCTTTGCTGAACACCAAAACACAATTCTCATCTATTTCAATCGACCTGGATGAAGACATCTGCGCTTAACCTCCTAAAATAGTGCACCTGTCCCATGATTTCTTCTGCAATCTGAATAAACACAGACCCCCTGAACACTCCGAACCTAAATCTACTAAGAAAGCAGAGAGCCTGAATCGGCCCAAGATCCATCTCAAAAGGGTCACATGTTCGGAAGTTGTTACATTAATTGCCTCCCTAAAAATAGACAAATCAGCTGGATCAGATGGTTTGCTCCCAAAGTTCCTCAAACTTGCTGCCCCTCAGATAGCCCCACCCATAGCCAAAATCTTCAACCTATCTTTCATGACCCACACAGTACCCGACCTCTGCAAAACAGCTACAGCTGTCCTGCTGCACAAGAAAGGGAAGAAGATGCTACTGGAAAACTACCGCCCTATTTCTAGTTTGTCAGTTCTAGCCAAACTGCAAGAGAAAATAGTGCACGCACAACTAACCAAATATCTTGTACAACACAACCTATCTGCAAGGAACAGCACGGGTTCAGGAGGTGTCATGGCACTGACATGCCCTGGTCAAATTCACATACACAATCTATTGCTCAACAGATGAGGGATTGTTGACGGGAGCTGTGTTCGTGGTCTGACCAAGGCTTTTGGATTGGCTGACCATGATGTATTAACTAGTAAATTACTCGAACTTGGCTTTGGACCCATGCTCTGGCATGGTTCAGTGATTATCTGAATCATACAAAACAGAGGGTGAAAATCGGTAATGCATTCTCGAGTACCAATGTAAAACCAAAAAATGGAAATTACGTACCTACCATAATTCTGATATTTCTGTGTATCTTCACCATTCATCACCTTTGGGTGCTTGGCAGGTCATGACCCAGCAGAGAACTTCTTTTTAGAGGATAAGGGAGTCAACACACACTATCGGCACCGCGCCTCGAGGAGCATGCACTGCGTGACGTCACGAGTTGGCCGTTAGGTGTTGTAGACTCCACCCCTGCCAGTTCTGAGTCACGAGAGGTAAAAAGAGTTGGAGGTGGACAAGGAAGTCCAAGGGACAGACAAAGGAAAAGATATAAAACTAAAAGGAGAAAAAAACAACTGAGAGGGCAGAAGAAGTTCGAAGACTAAGGGGGATTGGGTAGGGGCCCCAATCTTTGGAAGTAGAAAGGAGGAGGGAGGGAGGATTAAGGTTTTTATAAGTAAGGAAACAAATTGAGAGGGGGGAGACAGGAGAAACAAACCCTGTAACCTTGACCTGTCTCCAGTTAATATAGGAACTGCGAAGGAGCAGCCAAGAGGCTAACTGCCAGAATTGCAGGCACAGAATTACTGGCAAAAACTCCTACAAGCAGAATAAAAAATTACTCACCTTAGTAATGTTGTTTCTTCTAATGGAGTCTTGCTGTATTCTGACATATGCAGTTAGGTTCTGCCTTTCAACTGCCCCGGAGAACAAAGAGTTAAGCTTTCCATAGCCAGCATGGAATGTTCACCATGAGCTCGGTTGGAGCCCCTGTCTGCTGTTGTTTAAACTGCAACCGTCAGATCTTTACGAGCAAAGACTCACTAGATGTTCTGTGTGGAAACAGTAAAATTCTACTAGCCAACTGGCAAATATATCTATATAAAAGGTTCTTTGGTTTCAAAAGGAAGACTCAAGTCAGGAAACCCAAAAACAAAACACATCCAAAACACAACCCCTCACCCAAATCAAAAGAGGGTGAAAAAAGGACACCCCTAGGGTGTCAACACTGCTCCTGCCCACCCACATCCCAAAATCTAGGTTCTGAGAGGGGAGGCAGGAGGTGAGGTCAGAATACAGCAAGACTCCATTAGAAGAAACAACATTACTAAAGTGAGTAATTTTTTCTTCAAACAACATGAAGTCTTGCTGTATTCTGACAACTGCAGACTACCAAGCAGTACCTCCATGGAGGAGGGACAGAACCTACTTTGGAAACAGACTCTGAAGTACTGCTGTGCCAAACTGAGCATCACTCCTAGCCAGGATATCCAGAGAGTAATGCTTGGTGAAAGTATGGACTGTTTTCCAGGTGGCTGCTTGACAAATTTCTAAGAGAGGAATATCCCTGGCAGCAGCCAGGGAAGCAGCTGTACCGCTAGTGGAATGAGCCCTCAGGCCTGAGGGTGGAGTTCTACCCAGTTTTTCATAGCAGAATTGTATACAAGAAACAATCCACCTGGCAATGGATCTCTTAGTGACAGGTTTGCCCTTACCAACTTCTCCATATGTAAGGAACAACTGGAAGGATTCAAACCTGTGACCCTTAGTACGCTCTATGTAGTTGCTAAGGGCTCTTTTAACATCCAAGCTGTGTAGCCTCCTCTCTCCCGAGGAGGAATGGTCAGTGAAGAAAACAGGGAGAGATATAGACTGGTTGAGGTGGAAATCTGAAACCACTTTAGGTAAGAACTTTCTGTTAGTTCTAAGGACTACTTTATCTCTATGGAAAGAGATGAAATCAGATTCCACTGACAGGGCTTGCAATTTACTGATACGCCTGGCAGAAGTAATGGCTACCAAAAACATAGTTTTTTCAAGTCAAGTACTTAAGCTCTGCTGAGGACAAAGGCTCAAAGGGAGGTTGCATAAGCTGAGCAATGCAAACATTAAGGTCCCAAGCAGGAGCAGGATCCCTAAAGGGGGGGGAATGGTGTGAAGCAATCCCTTCAAAAACGTACAAAATACAGAATGGGATGATAGAGAGGAAGGCTTGCCTACTAACAAGAAAGCAGAAACAGCTGCCAAGTGTACTTTAAGGGTAGCTGGTCTGAGGCCTAGGCCATTAAGATGGACCATATAGTCCAGAACTGTAGACAATTCAGCAGAGTCTGGAGAAATATTATTCTTAGAACACCAAATGCTGAATCTTTTCCATTTGGAGTTGTAAGTCTTCCTGGTGGAAGGCTTTTCGAGAAGCCTTAAGGATATCCAGAACCCCTTGGGAAAGATGCAGATCTGCAAACTCTAATTCTTCAAGAGCCATGCCTTGAGATTGAGAGACTGAAGATTCGGGTACCAAATCCTCCCCTGAGAGGATGTCAACAGGTTGTAATTCCTGGGAATAGACAGGGGAAGGTGGACTGCTAGGGACAGCATCAGGGGGTACCAGGGCTGTCTGGCCCAGTCTAGAGCAATCAGAATCACTTTGCATGGTTGTGACCTTATCTTGACTAACACTTTGAACAGGAGAGGGAAGGGGGGAAAAGCATACAGAAATTTCCCTTCCCAGTTCAGAATCAGAACATTCAGGGGGACTGAGCCCAAGACTGGGGGTCTGCAACAAAAGAGAAGAAGTTGGTGACTGTCTTGGACTGCAAAAAGATCTTTCTGGTGTGCCCCATCTCGAGAAAATCACTTTTCAAAACTAGAGGATCTAGGGCCCATTCGTGATGGCCCTGGGATATTCTGCTCAGTGCATCTGCTAGGACATTGTCCTTCCCTGGGAGGTGAACTGCTATCAGAGAGGTTTGCAGGGAATAGGCCAGGGACCACAACTTCATTGCTTCTGTGCACAAGGCCATAGACCGAGTGCCTCCTTGTTTGTTGTTGTACCACATGGTGGTGGTGTTGTCTGTTCTGACCTGAACCACCTTGTTCTGTACAGATTTGGAAAAAGCTTGCAGTGCCAGAAACACTACACTGAGTTCCAAGAGAGTGATGTGAAGCAGAGATTCCTGAGGTGACCACAGTCCTTGGGTGGTAAGGTCCCCCCAAATGGGCTCCCAGCCCAGAAGGGAAGCATCTGCGGTGAGTATCACTGAACAAGACTGAGTGACAAATGGAACCCCTTGTCTCAAACTGTCCTGATCCTGCCACCATTGCAAGGCTTGGATTAGGGTTCGAGTCACTGGCACTAGCTTGGTAAGGGGAATCCTTTCTTTGGGACCAGAAGGCTCTTAAGTGGAACTGAATGTCCCTCGTCTGGAATCTTGCCCCTTGGACCACTGCTGTGGAAGCTGCCATGTGGCCTATAAGCTGAAGGAAATGCCTTGCTGGTCGAGACACCTGAAGGGTGAATGAAGAGGCCAGTTCCATAAGGTTCCTTGCCCTTTCCAGGGGAAGGAAGGCTCTTGCCTTTACTGTATCTAGTTCTGCACCTATGAAGGTGAGGAGCTGTACTGGTTCGAGAACTGACTTCGGAAAGTTGAGAAGGAATCCTAAGAAAGTGAGCACTTGCTGTGTCACTTGCAGATGTGACATGACTTGGTCTGGAGACGGACCTACTATGAGCCAGTCGTCCAAGTATGGGAAGATGGAAATCATTTTTCTTCTTAGGAAAGCAACAACTACTGCCAGGCACTTTGTGAAAACCCTTGGGGCTGATGTTAGACCAAAGGGCACTGCTCTGAACTGATAGTGGCCTGAGGGCAACTCGAACCTGAGGTACTTTCTGTGGGAGCACCTGATGGGAATGTGAAAGTAGGCATCTTTGAGGTCCAGGAAGGCTAGCCAGTCCCCTGGCCTTAGAGAGGGCAGAATTATTCCCAGAGTCACCATTTTGAATTTTGCTTTTAAAAGGTGCTTGTTCAGATATCTTAGATCCAGGATGGGCCACCATTCTCCTGTCTTTTGGGGGGTTAGGAAGTACCTGGAGTACAATCCTTTGCCTCTCTGTAGAGTAGGAACCCTTTCTATGGCTCTGAGAGCCAGGAGGGAAGAAACCTCTGCCTCTAGGGCAAGGGTCTCTGATGGATTTGCAGGTGGAAAGGATCTGGTTCTCATCTTGGGAAATTTTTTGAAGCTGAGAACTAGTCTCTGGCTTACTACTTCCAGGACCCACTTGTCTGATGTCAAAGACTTCCAGTCCTGGACAAAGCAAGCCAGCCTGCTCCCTACAGGTATTGGAGAATCAGCTCGGGCAGACCCATCAAGGTGTCTGCTTGGCAGGGGCTTTAGGCTGAGGGGTGGAAGCAGGCCTGCTCATTCCCCGTCTGCCTCTCCCTCTAAAGAACCCCCTCTGAGCATAAGCAGAAGAGGAGGCCTGGGCTTGGTAAAAAGGCCTTTGAAAGGGCCTGCCCCTGCCCCTGGAATGCTGTCTCTGAGGAGTGGCTTGCCTTTCTTTGGCCTGAGCACTCCTGTAGGTGGTCCTGTACTCGTCCATCTTCTTCATGTAGTTCTCTGTCTGCTCCCCAAACAGAGAATTACCAATGACAGGGAAATCCATGGCCTTAGCCTGGGTATCCTGTGATAGGCTAGTACATCTGAGCCAAGCCATCCTCCGAAGGGCCACAGATGTAGCCATGACTCTAGGTGAAACATCACTGGAGTCCACAGCAGCATGAAATTGCACCTTGGATGCCTCAATCCCATCTGCAGCCACCTGCTCCAGCTCCTTGGCAAGCTGGTCAGGGGCCTGTTTAGCCAGAGCCAGCACAGTGTCCCACCTGGACTTCTGATATCTAGCTGTGTAGGCCATATAGTTAGCCTGTCTGAGTCCCAAAGATGCTGCCATGTACTGCTTCTTTGCCATGGCATCAATCCTCCTGGAGTCCTTATCTGGGGGGTGTGAAGCCAAGGGAATATTTGCCTTATCACAGGCAGCAGCCTGCACTACCCCAACATGGCTGCATTGCTGGGAAAGGAACTCCGTGTCCAAACCTGAAAGGGTATACCTCTTACCCATTCTTCTGTCCACAGGAGGTATGGAATTAGGAGTCTTTAGAATTTTAAATGTCTGTTTCCCAAAAGATTTATGGAGGGGAATAGACAATCTCCTGGACTTTGGGATGTCCATCATCTCAACAAAATCAGTCTCCTCCTGATCCTCTACTGCTTCTTCCATTGGAAGCTGGAGGGTTTCAGCCACTTTCTTGTAAAACATAAAGTGGGAAGGGGACGCAGAAAGCCTAGGAGAAGAAACACCTGAAGGTCTGTCTGGGGAGATGTCCGGGTCAATAGGCACATCCAGACTTTCATAATCACCACCATCATCATTATCCTCATACTCTCCCTCCTCCTCCTCCTCTGGTTCATAAAATTATTCTAAAGTATAATCCAGAACCGGGGGAACCAACCGAACCGAGCCCCTGACAGATGGTGCCGGTTCGGCCGGAACCGAAGTTAGCGATTGAACTATCCTTATCGCTTTGGCTATTTCATCAGCGGTCGGAGAAAGAACTTGTGGATCCAAACCGGATGATTTTTCCCTTCTCTTTCTTTTAACCAGAACTGACTCCTCAGAATCGGCTCTCCTTTTGCTCAAAGAAGTTTCACCCTGGTCAGAGGGCACTCCTTCTGGTTCGGTCAGAACCGAACTGGGCCGGCCATCCGGGTCAGCGGACTTCTCGGCCTCCCTTTCCCTCAGTCTACCTACTCTCTTATCCAGGGTAGCTTTGGGAAAACTTTTACAAATTTAGTAGTCTGAATCGAGGTGGTCAAACCCCAGACAATAAACACAGGTGGTGTGGGGATCAGCCTTAGCAGAGGCTTCCCCACACTCACTACAGTGTTGAAACCCAATGGGCCCGTTTTTTTTTCTTGGGTTTCTCAGACATGGCCAATCCTATCCAAAACTTACCCTTTTTTTGGCAATCTGCCAGGCAAGACACCCCTATCGGTTCCTGACCGTGTTACGGGTCTTGAAAAAACGTAATAAAATCCTTTTTTTAGAACTCGATACGGACCGGTTACCACACTCTAATAAATTCAAAAGTTTTTTAAAACCTATCTGATCGGTTCAAACCGAACCGATCCAATGTTTACAAGTTCCACACAGAAACTAAATGCAAAACCTATCTAGTGCTCACGGTACCACAGACAGAGACTTAAACCGACAGGTTCAGTAGCAGAAATTCGGTAGAAACCGAGAAAAACGAAACTTTAACCGACTTTTTTGAACTGAGCAAAGGAGAAATCTTGGAGCGACTGTTCAGTGAGGCGGAGTAAAGAATCTGATGGTTGGAGTTTAAACAACAGCAGACAGAGGCTTCGACCGAGCTCGCGCTGAACGTTCCATGCTGGCCATGGAAAGTTAACTCTTTGTTCTCCAGGACAGTTGAAAGGCAGGACCTAACTGCAATAGTCAGAATACAGCAAGACTTCATGTTGTTTGAATCCGCAAGTACCTAACGCCCAAATCCAGACACAGAATAGCACAAGCAAATCTGCTCCCTATACTGGACTACAGCTCTTTGATCACTGATGCTGTTAACAAAACTATGCTACAGATGAAGCACACTCTCTATCGCAAGATTGCCAAATTTGCAACAGGTAGCGACAGCAAGACGCATCACTTCCTTTCTCTGAACACTCTAAACTGGCTCTCACCAGAGCTCAAATCCAACCTAACACTCACAAGATTTATTAAAAAAACTAAGGTTTAAAACTCCCCCATCTATTTAGTTGAACAACTCTAGTTAGTCAGCTTGCCCTCCTCTCGATCCACCTCAAAAAATAACTTAAAAGTTCAATTTTTTTGAACAAACACTGGACAACGCTCCTTCAGCTACCACGCCTTCTCACTATGGAATACAATCCCTCCCCCCATTAGAGAATCACCAACTGTCTCTGCTTCCTCAAGCAATCTGAAACAATTTTATCTATTACTTGGTGTCTGTGATTGCTTTGTGTAAATACTACCCCTTGTTCGTACACCTATGCAACTGCACTCAATGTAGTATCTTCATTAATCAGCTGCGCTTTCTATGTGCTGCAAACATGTAATCAAGTATGTAATTTTCAGTCGATGTGTGTATGTTTCATTTTCTGCAATAAGCACCCAAACATTTGTATGTATTTCCTCAAATGTCTGTGCAATTGCACCCGGGTCATGACTGAAAAAGGCACTTGGTGCCAGTGCACTTACCCGGTTACCAAAGTGAAAATAAAATAAAATAATAAATAGGACGAAGAAGGGGGAGGTGTGGCTCTTTACATCAGGGAAGGCATAAACGTGACTGAAGTACAGGGTATACGGTGGGGCAGAGGCACTGTGGGTCACCACTGAGACGGGTAATGGCACAGCTATTCGAATCCAGCGCAGGGTGAGAAGGAGGACTGAGTTCTAATGGAAGCCATCCACATGATGGCTGCGAAAAGAGAGGAACTGCTTCCGGGAGATTTTAGTCTGCCAGATGTCGACCGATGCATCCCAGCAGCTGCCACATCCAGAAGCCAGGACATTCTGGACTCCGTCCGTGTAGGGGGCGGGCCTCAGGCAGTTAGTGTTACAGCCCACCATGGAGGGCAAGATCTTAGACCTTGTACTCACCAAGGACAGAATTGCGGAAGTTAAGGTGGGTGGGCACCTGGGGTCCAGTGATCATCGCACAGTGTGGTTCAATATGAGTACTATAACGTACAAGCCACACAAAGGCAAGGGTCCTGGATTTCAGGAGGGCAGACTTTGGGAAGATCAGGATATGTCTCAAAAAAGCCCTGGCAAGTAAGGATGGCGGGGGGGGCGGGAGTTGAGCAACAGTGGGCCCATATAAAAAGAGCCATAGTGTAAGTGATAAACCTGTGCATTCGGCAAGTAAACAAAGGCAAGAGAAAGAGAAAACCACTATGGTTTACAAATTAAGTGGCTGAAAAGGTTAGAGCAAAATAGTTGGCTTTCAGGAAATACAAGGGAACACAGAAGGAGGAGGACAGGCTAGTGTATCTGGAGAAGCAGAGGGAGACAGGGAAAGCAGTCAGGAGTACAAAGCCACAAACAGAGGAAAGAACAGCACAGGAGGTAAAGAAAGAGGACAAGACTTTTTATAAGTACATCAGTGAAAGGAGAAAAACCAGGGGTAGGATTGTAAGACTTATGGCCTGGACTTATGGGGGAAGAAGGGGAGTGCGTGGAAGGTGACCTAGAAAAAGCAACAATACTGAACAAATATTTTTGGTCAGTATTCACAAAAAGGGGAAGGTCAAGGATCACAGACAGGCAATAGGAACAGAGATGGGAGGGAGCTGGACACTGCCCGGTCCATTTACAAAAGAGAGAGTTCTAGAGGAACTCACGAAAAAACAAAGTGGACGAGGCAATGGGACAAGACAGGATATATCCTAGATTATTAAAGGAACTGAGGGAGGAGCTGGCAACACCACTGGCTGCCCTGTTCAGCAAATCGCCTGATACAGGGGTAGTTCCCGAGGACTGAAGGAGGGCACATGTAGTCCTACTCCACAAAAACAGGAGCAGGAAGGAGGCTGGAAACTATAAACCAGTCAACCTCACCTCAGTAGAGGAGAAGATTATGGATCACTCCTGAAAGAAAGGATTGTGGACCACCTTGTATCCATCAGAGGACAGGATCCGAGGCAATGCTGGTTCACAGCAGGAAGGATATGTCAAACAAATCTGATAGATATCTTTGACTGGGTGACCAGGGTAGTGGGTCGGGGGTGGGCAGTGGATGTGGCCTACCTGGATTTCAGCAAGGCCTTCAACACTGTTCTGCACAGAAGACTTGTAAGCAAGCTGTACAACCTAGGAGTTCATCTGGGTTAGAAATTGGTTGAGGAATAGAAGACAGAGGGTGGTGATAAATGGGGCTAAATCCGAAGAAAGGAGGGTGACCAGCAGAGTGCCACACGGATCAGTTCTGGGGCTAGTCCTGTTTAATGTCTTCATAAGTGACACTGTGGAGGGACTAGAAGGGAAGGTGTGCCTCTTTGCAGATGACACTAAGATCTGCGACAGGATGGACACTCCAGGAGGAGTAGAAAATATGAAGAGGGACCTAAGTAAGCTGGAAAAATGGTCCAAGGTGTGGCAGCTAAGATTCAATGTGAAGAAGTGCAAAATCATGCACTTGAGGCACAAGAACCTAAGGGAGGATAATATGATGGTGGGGGGGGGGAGACTGACGGTCACCGCCCAGGAAAGGGATCTGGGAGTGGTCATATCGGATGACCTAAAGGTGGCCAAACAATGTGTCAAGGCTGTGGGGAGAGCCAGTGGGACACTGGGGTGCACAGGGAGAGGTATCACCAGCAGAAGAAAGGAGGTGGTGATGCCACTGTACAAAACATTGGTGAGACCTCATCTGGGATACTGTGTTCAGTTCTGGAGGCTGCATCTCCGTAAGGACAAAGACAAGGTGGAGGCAGTTCAAAGAAGGGCAACAAAAATGGTGCAGAGCCTGCACCGAGAGTCATATGAGGAGAGACTAGAGGAGAACCTCAATATGTATACCCTGGAGGAGAGGAGAGAGAGGGGAGATATGATTGAAACCTTCAAATATCTAAAGGGCATAAATGGGGAAAAAGATGGTAGCATCATTCAGAAAAGGAAATGTTCAGGAACAAGGGGGCACGACATGAGATTGGAAGGAGGTAGATTAAGGGGTAACATAGGGAAGTGTTTTTTCATGGAAAGGGTGGTGGATGTATGGAATAGTCTCTCTACAGAGGCTGGTGGATGCATGGAACAGCCTCCTTGTGGAGGTGGGGGGAGCAAGCACAGTGGGAGAATTAAAAAATGCATGGGATAGGCATAAGGGATCCCTGTCGTTAGGAAGAAAAAATTACTCACTGTAGTAATCTTCTTTCTTCCAAGGGGTCCTTTAGCAGCAGTAACAGTAGTAGTTAGCTGGCTAGGTGTAACTGCTCCAGAGCTGTGTCTTAAGATAATGAGCTTTAGGGAATTAGCCAATCAGCTAAGAGCAAGGGAGAATGATGTGAGAGAGCAGCCTGAAGGGTTTCAGAATTTTTTGGAAGGTAAATGGGCACATGCCCAAAGAGTGAACCAACAGGATCCAAAAAACATGCAAATGTCCAAAACTAAAAAAATAGATTTCAACAACCTCAGTAAAACAACATTTGAAATGTAGAGTCAAATTTGGTAATAAAGCTGAAAACAGAGCCCTTCTCCTGAAAGGTGTACGAGGAAGGAAGGGTGGGAGCTTACTGATGCTAAAGAACCCCTTGGAAGAAAGAAGATTACTATGGTGAGTAATTTTTTATTCTCACTCCAGGAATCCTTTAGCATCAGTAACAGTAGCAGATTTCAAAGCAGTACAAAAGTGGGAGGTGGGCAGAGAACCTACTTAGGAAAGAGGCTCTGCAGAACTGCCCTGCCAAATTTGGCATCAGATCTGGACTGCACATCCAGGCAATAATGCTTGATGAATGTATGAACAGTTTTCCAGGTAGCTGCCTTGCAGACATCCAGAAGGGGTATGTCTCTTGCAGCTGCCGCAGAGGCTGCAGTGCCCCGGGAGAATGGGCTCAGAGGCCTTGAGGAGGTTGCTGACCTGCTTTTTCATAGCAGAATCTGATGCAAGAGACTAACCAATGGGAAATAGTTCTCTTGGTAGCTGGTTTTCCTCTGCCTATTTCCCCATAGGTGAGGAACTACTGAGTGGAAGCACCTCTGAACTGTCTAGTATGCTCAAGGCAGTAAAAGAGAGCTCTTTTGACATCCAGACTGTGGAGCTTTTGCTCATCAGGGGTGGATTTCTCAGTAAAGAGAACAGGTAGAGTGATGGACTGGTTAAGGTGAAACTCCGAAACCACCTTAGGCAGGAATTTCCTATTTGTCCTGAGCTCAATTGTGTCTCTGTGAGGAATGATGTAATTGGGCTCAGTGCACAGGGCCTGTGACTCTGAGATCCTCCTGGCAGAGGTAATGGTCATTAAGAAAACAGTTTTCCAAGTTACGAACTTGAGATGGGCAGTGGCCATAGGCTCAAATGGCTCAAAGGGTGGTTCCATGAGCCTGGCAATGCAGAGGTTCAGACTCCAAGGAGGAACTGGTTCCCTGACTGGAGGCTGAAGGTGCAAAAGGCCTTTAAAAAACTGCTTGAACACAGAGTGAGAAAAAATACACTTTTCCTTTCGCACCGAGAGGTAGGCCAAAATTGTAGCCAGGTGCAGCTTGAGAGAGGAGAGCTTCAAGCCAGAGACCTGTAGATGCACCAGGTAATCCAGCAGCTGAAATTCTGAAGCTGTAAGAGGATTGACTGTTTTGCCCTTGCACCAGAGGGAAAACCTTTTCCATTTGACTGCATAAGTCTTTTTTGTATTAGGCTTTTTAGCCATTCTCAGGATCTTAAGGACTTGTTTAGAGTACTGAGAAGCTGGAAATTCTAACTCCTCAAGAGCCACGCTTTGAGGTGAAGAGAATGCACATCTGGATAAATCACTCCTGTCTGAGGAAGGGTCAGCAGAAAGTGAGTTGGTGGCAGGCGAATGGGCCTGCTGCAGGACAGAGACAGAAAGAGAGGGTACCAGGCTTGCCTGGACCAATCCGGGGCCACCAGAAACATCGATGCAGGCATTAGTCTGAGTTTCAGCAACACCCTGAGTATCAGGAAAGGGAGGAAATGCGTATAGGAACCTCCCTGACCAGTCCAGGATGAGAGCATCCAGTGGAAGTGTTCCCAGGACTGGAGGCCTACAGCAGTACTGGGGAAGCTGGAAATTGAGGGGGGGGGGAAGCAAACAGATCCACTTCTGGTGTGCCCCACCTCCTGAAGACTGTGGCTAGCACTTGCTTGTTCAGAGTCCACTCGCTTTGGCCCTGATTGATGCAGCTGAGAGCATCTGCCAGGGCGTTGTCCTTGCCTGAGAGGTGGATAGCCGAAAGGCTGACCCCTAGGGAGAAGGCGAGAGACCAAATCTTTAGAGCCTCCGAACAGAGCATCCTTGATCTGGTACCACCCTGCTTCTTTATGTAAAACATTGCAGTGGTGTTGTCTGTCCTTATCTGTACAGTCTATCCCCTTACGACAGGAGCAAAGGCCTTGAGTGTCAGAAAAATGGCTCTGAGCTCCAGAAGGTTTATGTGCTGTGACTGCTGAGGAGTCCAGGTGCCACTTACTGAGGCGTCGTCTAGATGAGCTCCCCAGCCTAGGAGGGATCTGTGGTAATCACTTCTGTGGGAAGAGGGCCCAGGAAGGAGACCCCGACTTTCAGATTTGCGGGGTCCTTCCACCAAAGCAGAGCCTGAAGAAACTGTTCTGTCACTGGTATCAGTTTTGATAAGGCGTTGCTCCTTTGAGACCAGCAAGTTCTGAGATCGAATTGCAGGTCCTGCATCCTGAACCTGACCCCTGGGACCACTGCAGTCATTGATGCCATGTGTCACAAGAGCCTGAGAAAGTGTCTGGCTGGTCTTGGCTGTCCCTGGATGAAAGAATCTGCCACTGACAGGAAATTCTGAATAAAAAATTACTCACCTTAGTAATGTTGTTTCTTCTAATGGAGTCTTGCTATATTATGACATATGCAGTGAGTCCCAACCTTCGAACTGCTCCGGAGGTGAAAGAGTTAACTTTCCATGCCAGGCATGGAACTTTGAGCACGAGCTTGGTTGAAAACTCTGCCTGTTGTTCTTCAAACTCAAACTGTCAGATCTTTACGAGCAAAACTCACTAAGGTTCTGTGTGGAAGCTGTAAACCTACACTAGCCAACTGGCTACTACATATAAGAACACATTTTTTAGTCCAAAAACAAAGACTCAAGTCAGGGGACCCAAAAAATGAAAAACACAACACCCAATCACCCCAAAAGGGAGGGGTGAAAAAACAAGGTGGGCATCTACTAAGTGCCAACACTGCACTGCCCACCCACATCCCAAAAGCAAAGGTTCTGAGAGGGGCAGGCAGGGGGGAGGTCATAATTTAGCAAGACTCCATTAGAAGAAACGTTACTAAGGTGAGTAATTTTTTCTTCAACAACATGAAGTCTTGCTATATTATGACATATGCAGACTACACAGCAGTACCTCCATGGAGGAGGGACAGAACCTACTTAGGAAATAGGCTCTGAAGCACAGCTGTGCCAAACCGAGCATCACTCCTAGCCTGGATGTCCAGGGAGTAATGCTTGGTAAAAGTGTGAACTGTTTTCCAGGTAGCTGCTTGATATATCTCTAGAATAGGGATGTCCCTGGCAGCAGCCAGAGACGCAGCTGTACCTCTGCTAGAGTGAGTCCTCAGGCCTGAGGGAGGAACCTTACCCAGTTTTTCATAGCAAAATTGGATACAAGAGACAATCCACCTGGCAATGGATCTTTTAGTGGCAGGTTTCCCTTTACCAACCTCACCATAAGTGAGGAACAGTTGGGGGGGGTCAAACCTGTGACCCTTGGTACGTTCTGTGTAGTAACTAAGGGCTCTTTTGACATCTAAACTGTGCAGTCTCCTCTCGCCAGAGGAGGAATGGTCAGTGAAGTACACAGGGAGAGACATAGATTGATTAAGGTGGAAGTCTGAAACCACCTTAGGCAAGAATGTTCTGTTAGTCCTGAGGACCACCTTATCTCTATGAAAGGAGATAAAATCAGGCTCCACTGACAATGTTTGTAATTCACTTATGCGCCTGGCAGAAGTGATGGCTACCAAAAACACAGTTTTCCAAGTCAAGTACTTAAGCTCTGCTGAAGACAAGGGCTCAGAAGGGGGTTGCATAAGCTGGGCAATGCAAATATTAAGATCCCAGGCAGGGGCAGGGTCCCTGAATGGAGGGTTCATGTGAAGCAACCCCTTGAAAAACTTGGAGAATACAGGATGAGCTGAAAGAGAAGAGGGTTTACCTGCTGATAAGAAAGCAGACACGGTTGCCAGGTGCACTTTTGGGGTAGCTGGTCTGAGCCCCAAAGTATTCAAATGCACCATATAATCCAGGACTGTGGGTAAGTCAGCAGATTCTGGGGAAATATGCTTGCCAGAGCACCATATGGAAAATCTCTTCCATTTGGAATATAAGTAGCCCTGGTGGAAGGCTTCCGAAGCCTTCAAGATATCCAATACACCTTGGGAGAGGTGTAGGTCAGCAAACTCTAACTCTTCAAGAACCAGGCCTTGAGATTGAGAGATTTGAGGTTCGGGTACCAAACTCTCCCCTGAGCCCAGGTTAACAGATTGTGACTCCTGGGAAGACACAGGGGAAGGTGGACTGCTAAGGACATAAGAAAAAATTACTCACCTTAGTAATGTTTCTTCTAATGGAGTCTTGCTATATTATGACATATGCAGTTTGTCCCAGCCTTAGAACTGCTCCGGAGGTGAAAGAGTTAACTCCCATGCCAGGCATGGAATCTTGAGCGCGAGCTCGGTTGAAAAAACTCTGTCTGTTGATCTTCAAACTGAAACTGTCAGATCTTTACGAGCAAAAACTCACTAAGGTTCTGTGTGGAAGCTGTAAACCTACACTAGCCAACTGGCTACTACATATAAGAACACATTTTTTAGTCCAAAAACAAAGACTCAAGTCAGGTGACCCAAAAAATGAAAAACACAACACCCAATCACCCCAAAAGGGAGGGGTGAAAAAACAAGGTGGGCATCTACTAAGTGCCAACACTGCACTGCCCACCCACATCCAAAAAGCAAAGGTTCTGAGAGGGGCAGGCGGGGGGAGGTCATAATTTAGCAAGACTCCATTAGAAGAAATGTTACTAAGGTGAGTAATTTTTTCTTCAACAACATGAAGTCTTGCTGTATTATGACATATGCAGACTACACAGCAGTACCTCCATGGAGCAGGGACAGAACCTACTTAGGAAATAGGCTCTGAAGCACAGCTGTGCCAAACCGTGCCCAGGGAGTAATGCTTGGTAAAAGTGTGAACTGTTTTCCAGGTAGCTGCTTGACATATCTCTAGGATAGGGATGTCCCTGGCAGCAGCCAGAGACGCAGCTGTACCTCTGCTAGAGTGAGTCCTCAGGCCTGAGGGAGGAACCTTACCCAGTTTTTGATAGCAAAATTGGATACAAGAGACAATCCACCTGGCAATGGATATTTTAGTGGCAGGTTTCCCTTTCCCAACCTCACCATAAGTGAGGAACAGTTGGAGGGAGTCAAACCTGTGACCCTTGGTACGCTCTATGTAGTAACTAAGGGCTCCCTTCACATCGAAACTGTGCAGCCTCCTCTCGCCAGAGGAGGAATGGTCAGTGAAGAACACTGGAAGAGATATAGATTGATTAAGGTGGAAATCTGAAACCACCTTAGGCAAGAACTTCCTGTTAGTCCTGAGGACTACCTTATCTCTGTGAAAGGAGATAAAATCAGGCTCCACTGACAAAGCTTGTAATTCACTTATGCGCCTGGCAGAAGTGATGGCTACTAGAAACACAGTTCCAAGTCAAGTACTTAAGCTCTGCTGAAGACAAGGTTCAAAGGGGGGGTTGCATCAGCTGAGCAATGCAAACATTAAGATCCCAGGCAGGAGCAGGGTCCCTGAATGGAGGGTTGGTGTGAAGCAATCCCTTGAAAAACTTGGAGAATACAGGGTGAGCTGAAAGAGAAGAGGGCTTTCCTGCTGAAATAAAAGCTGAGACAGCTGCCAAATGCACTTTCAGGGTAGCTGGCCTCAGCCCCAAAGTATTTAGATGGACCATATAGTCCAAGACTGTGGGCAAATCAGCAGATTCCAGGGAAATATGCTTCCCAGAGCACCATATGGAAAACCTTTTCCATTTAGAATTATAAGTAGCCCTGGTGGAAGGCTTCCTAGAAGCTTTCATATCGGTACACCTTGAGAAAGGTGTAGGTCAGCAACTTTAACTCCTCAAGAGCCAGGCCTTGAGGTTGAGGGATTTGAGATTCGATACTAAACTCTCCTGGGCACAGGTTAACAGATTGTGATTCTTGGGAGACACAGGGGAAGATGGACTGCTAAGGACAGGAAGGAGAGGATACCAGGGCTGTCTGGCCCAATCTGGAGCAATCAGAATCACCTTGCAAGGTTGACATCTGATTTTGACTAGCACCTTGAACAAGAGAGGGAAGGGGGGAAAGTCATAGAGGAACTTCCCTTCCCAATCAAGAAGGAAGGCATCCAGGGGACTGAGCCCAACACTGGGGGCCTGCAACAAAAAAGCGGAAGTTGGTGGTTGTCTGGGGCTGCAAAAAGATCTATCTGAGGGGTGCCCCACCTGGCAAATACTAACCCTAGTACTAGGGGATCCAGTGACCATTCGTGATGGCCCTGGGAAATCCTGCTTAGAGCATCTGCCAGGACATTGTCCTTGCCTGGGAGGTGAACTGCTATGAGGGAGGTGTTCAGGGAATAAGCCAGAGACCACAACTTCATTGCCTCGGTGCACAAGGCCGAGGACCGAGTGCCCCTCACTGTTGATGTACCACATTGTAGTGGTGTTGTCTGTTCTGACCTGTACCACTTTGTTCTGAACAGATGCAGAAAAACCTGAAGTGTAGAAAACAGCTCTGAGTTCCAACACATTGATGTGGAGCAGAGATTCCTGAGGGGACCACAATCCCTGGGTGGTGAGGTCGCCCATGAGCTCCCCATCCCAAGAGGGACGATCTGTAGTAAGGGTCAAGGAGTGAGATTGAGGGATGAAAGGAACCCCTGTCTCAGATTACTCTGGTCCTGCCACCACTGCAGGGCCTGGACCAGGGTTCGAGTTACTGGATCAGTTTGGTTAGGGGATCTCTCCTTTGAGACCAGAAGGCTCTCAAATGGAACTGAATGTCCCTCATCTGAAATCTGGCTCCTTGCACTACAGTTGTGGAAGCAGCCATGTGCCCTAGGAGCTGTAGAAAGTGCCTTGCTGGCCGAGAGACCTGCAGAGTGAAGGAGGAGGCCAGAGCCACTAGTGTCTTTACCCTTTCTAAAGGAAGGAAAGCTTTGGCCTGCTTTGTGTCCAGTTCTGCGCCAATGAAGGTGAGTAGCTGAACAGGCTCTAGAACTGACTTTGGGAGATTGAGAAGAAAACCTAGAGATATAAGCAGCTGCTGGGTAACCTGAAGGTGTGATTTGACTTGGTCTGGAGACTGACCCACTATGAGCCAGTCGTCCAGGTAAGGAAAGATGGCAATCTTTTCTTCTTAAGTGAGCAACTGCTACTGCCAGGCATTTTGTGAATACCCTTGGGGCAGAGGTAAGTCCGAGGGCATTGCTCTGAACTGGTAATGGCCTTGAGGGCAGTTCGAATCTGAGGACTCTTGGTGGGAGATTCTGATGAGAACATGAAGTAGGCATCCTTGAGGTCCAGGGAGCAGCCAGTCCCCTGGCCTTAGGAGGGTAAAATAATTCCCAAGTCACCATTTTGAATTTTGGTTTTAAAGGTGCTTGTTTAGATATCTTAGATCTAGGATGGTCCGCCATTCTCCTGTCTTTTTTGCGTGAGAAGTACCTGGAGTATAGTCCTTTGCCCTGGTGTAGGGGGGGACCCTCTCCACAGCTCTGAGAGCCAGGAGGGTTGAGACTTCTGATTCCAAAGCGAGAGCCTCTAATGGATTTGCAGGTGGAAAAGATCTGGTTCTCATCTTGAGGAATTTTTTGAGCTGAGAACCAGTCCCTGACTACTACTTCCAGGACCCACTTGTCTGATGTTAAGGACTCCCAGTCCTGGACGAAGTAAGCCAGCCTGCCCCTACAGGTAATGGAGAATCGGCCCTGGGCATCCCATCAGGTGCCTGTTTGGCTGGGGCTTTAGGATGAGGGGGGGAGCAGGCCTGCTCGTGCCGGTCTGCCTCTCCCTCTGAAGAACCCCTCTGGGTATAGATGAAGGAGGCCTGGGCTTGGTAAAAGACTGTGAAAAGGCCTGCCCTGCCCCTGGAAGGCTGCCTCTGAGGAGTGGCTTGCCTCTCCTTGGCCTGTGCACTCCTATAAGTGGTCCTATACTCATCCATTTTCTTCATGTAATTCTCTGTCTGCTCCCCAAACAGAGAATAACCCACAACAGGAAAATCCATTGCCTTAGCCTGGATATCCTGTGACAGGCTAGTACACCTGAGCCAAGCCATTCTATGAAAAGCCACAGATGTAGCCATGACTCTTGAAGATACATCTATTAAAGTCCACTGCAGCATGGAATTGCACCTTGGATGCCTCAATACCATCAGCAGTCACCTGTTCCAGCTCCTTGGCAAGCTGGCCAGGGACCTGTTCGCTCAAAGCCATAACAGTATCCCATCTGGATTTCTGGTATCTTGCAACATAGGCCATATAATTTGCCTGTCTGAGTCCCAAGGATGCTGCCATGTATTGTTTCTTTGCCATGGCATCAATCCTCCTGGAGTCCTTATCAGGGGGGTGTGAAGCCAAGGAAATATTTGCCTTATCACAGGCTGCAGCCTGCACTACCCCAACATGGCTGCATTGTTGTGAAAGGAACTCCGTATCAGGGCCTGATAATGTGTACCTCTTGTCCATCTTTTATCCGACAGGAGGTAAAGAATTAGGAGCTTTTAAAATTTGTATTGTCTGTTTCTAAAGGATTTATGTAAAGGAATAGACAATCTCCTGGACTCTAGGATATCCATCATTTCCACATAGTCAGGCTCCTCCTGTTCATCCACAGCTTCTTCCAAAGGGGCTGGAGGGTTCAGCAACTTTTTATAAACAGAAAATGAGAGGGACTCAGAAAGCCTAGGGGAGACACTCCTGAAGGTCTGTCTGGGGAGATGTCCGTTCAATGGGCACATCCAGACTTTCAAAATCACATTCACATTCTTCATAATCTCCTCCTCCTCCGGTTCATAAATTCCTCTATATCATATTCTTGAACGGTGGAACCGACCGAACCGACCGTTTACTTGATAGTGGCGGTTTCGACGGAACCGGGAAAGCGACTGACAATTTGGATCGGCTTGGCTATCTCTTGCAGCGGTTGGAGAAGGAAAATTTTGGCTCCACACCTGCTGATTTCTAGTCCTCTTGCTGGAACTGGCTCCTCTGAGTCAGCTCTTCGCTTGGCCGAGGAAGTCTCGCCCTGGTCAGAGGTATCACCCTCCCGGTTCGGTTGGCACCAACGGGCTGGCCATCCGGTCAGCGGACTTTTTGCCTCTCGTTCCTGAGCCTACCAACTCTCTTATCCAGGTAGCTGCAGGGAAATTCTTGAAATCTGGCAGTCTGCATTGAGGTGGTCAAACCCCAGACAATAAACACATGTGGTGTGTGGGTCAGCCTTGGCAAAGGCTTCCCACAGACACTACAGTGCTGAAACCCAGTGGGCCAGTTTTCTTTTGGGTTTCTCAGACATAATGCCAGCCTATCCAAAACTTGCCCTTTTCCGCCAAATCGCTAGGCAAGACACCTTATCGTTTCCTAACCGTCATATGGTCGTGGAAAAATCGTAATGAAATCCGTTTTTAGAACCGATAAGAACCTGGAACCGCACTCTAAATGTAATTTAACAAGTTTTAACAACAACCTGATCGGTTCAAACTGAACCAATAACAATGTTTGCAAGTTCCACACAGAAGGAAACCTATCTATTACTTACGATACCACAGACAGAGCTTGAACCTCACGGTTTTGGTTAAAATAATATAATTGCGGTTTAGAATAAACCGAGAAAAACACTTTTTAACCGAGAAATGAACCGAGCAGAAGGAGGAATCTCCGGAGCGACTGTTCAGTGAGGCGGAGTAAAGAATCTGACAGTTTCAGTTTGAAGATCAACAGACAGAGTTTTTTCAACCGAGCTCGCACTCAAGATTCCATGCCTGGCATGGAAGTTAACTCTTTCACCTCCGGAGCAGTTCTAAGGCTGGGACAAACTGCGTATGTCATAATATAGCAAGACTTCATGTTGTTTGAAGGAGTGGGTACCAGGGCTGTCTGGCCCAATCTGGAGCAATCAGGATCATCTTGCAGGGCTGAGATCTGATTTTGACTAGCATCTTGAACAGAAGAAGGAAGGGGAGAAAAGCATGGAGAAACTTCCCTTCCCAACTGAGAAGGAAAGCATCCAGAGGGACTCATCCCAACACTGGGGGCCTGCAGCAAAAAAAGGGGAAGTGGGTGACTGGGGCTACAAAAAGATCTATCTGCGGGGTGCCCCATCTGGCAAATACTACCTCCAGTACTAGGGGATCCAGTGACCATTCGTGATGGCCCTGGGAAATCCTGCTGAGAGCATCTGCCAGGACATTGTCCTTGCCTGGGAGGTGACCTGCAATAAGGAAGGTGTTTAGAGAGTAAGCCAGATACCACAACTTCATTGCTTCAGTGCACAAGGCCGTAGACCGAGTGCCCCCTTGCTTGTTGATGTACCACATTGTGGTGGTATTGTCTGTTCTGACCTGAACAAGTTTTTTCCAAATCTGTTCAGAACAAAGTTAAAGTGCTAGAAAAACTGCTCTGAGTTCCAACAGATTGATGTGGAGCAGAGATTCCTGAGGGGACCACAGTCCCTGGGTAGTGAGGTCGCCCATGTGAGCTCCCCACCCCAAGAGGGATGCATCTGTAGTAAGGATTAAGGAGTGAAACTGAGGGGCGAAGGGGACCCCCGTCTCAGATTGCTCTGGTCCTGCCACCACTGAAGGGCTTGGATCAGGGTTCGAGTCACTTGGATCAATTTGGTTAGAGGATCTCTCCTTTGAGACCAAAAGGCTCTCAAATGGAACTGGATGTCCCTCATCTGAAATCTTGCTCCCTGCACTACTGCTGTAGAAGCAGCCATGTGCCCCAGGAGCTGCAGAAAATGCCTTGCTGGTCGAGAGACCTGCAGGATGAAAGAGGAGGCCAGAGAGACCAGGGTGCTTGCTCTTTCCAGAGGAAGGAAGGCTCTGGCCTCTGTTGTGTTCAGTTCTGCACCTATGAAAGTGAGAAGCTGGACAGGCTCTAGAACTGACTTTGGAAGATTGAGAAGGAAACCTAGAGATGTGAGCAGTTGCTGAGTTACCTGAAGATGTAATTTGACTTGGTCTGGAGACTGGCCTACTATGAGCCAGTCGTCCAGGTAAGGAAAGATAGCAATCTTTTGCCTTCTTAAGTGGGCAACTGCTACTGCCAGGCATTTTGTGAATACCCTCGGGGCAGAGGTGAGGCCGAAGGGCATTGCTCTGAACTGGTAATGGCCTGAGGGCAGTTCGAATCTGAGGTACTTTCAATGGGAGCTTCTGATAAGAACATGGAAATAGGCATCCTTGAAGTCCAGGGATGCTAGCCAGTCCCCTGGCCTTAGAGAGGGTAAAATAATTCCCAGAGTCACCATTTTGAATTTTGGTTTTAAAAGGTGCATGTTTAGGTATCTGAGATACAGGATGGGCCGCCATTCTCCTGTCTTTTTTGGGGTAAGGAAGTACCTGGAGTACAACCCTTTGCCCTGGTGTAGGGGTGAAACCCTTTCCACAGCTCTGAGAGCCAGGAGGATAGAAACTTCTATCTCTAGGGCAAGTGCCTCTGATGGATTTGCAGGTGGAAAGGACCTGGTTCTCATCTTTGGAAATTTTTTGAAGCTGAGAACCAGTCCCTGGCTTACTACATCCAGGACTCACTTGTCTGATGTTAAAGACTTCCAGTCCTGGACAAAGTAAGCCAGCTTGCCCCCTACCAGTAGTGGAGAATCGGCCCTGGCCACCCCATCAGGGTGCCTGCTTGGCAGGGGCTTTAGGCTGAGGGGTGGAAGCAGGTCTGCTTGTACCCTGTCTGCCTCTCCCTCTAAAGAACCCCCTCTGGGCATAAGCTGAAGAGGAGGCCTGGGCTTGGTAAAAAGGCCTATGAAAAGGTCTGCCCCTGCCCCTGGAAGGCTGCCTTTGAGGAGTGGCCTGCCTTTCCTTGGCCTGTGCACTCCTATAGGTGCTCCTATACTCACCCATTTTCTTCATGTAATTCTCTGTCTGCTCCCTGAACAGAGAGTTACCCACAACAGGAAAATCCATGGCCTTAGTCTGGGTTTCCTGCGACAGGCTAGTACATCTGAGCCAAGCCATCCTGCGAAGAGCCACAGATGTAGCCATGACTCTTGATGACACATCATTAGAGTCCACTGCAGCATGAAATTGCACCTTAGATGCCTCAATACCATCAGCAGCCACCTGCTCCAGCTCCTTGGCAAGCTGGCCAGGGACCTGTTTTGTTAGAGTAATAACAGTATCCCAACTGGATTTCTGGTATCTAGCAACATAAGCCATATAATTTGCCTGTCTGAGTCCCAAGGATGCTGCCATGTACTGTTTCTTTGCCATGGCATCAATCCTCCTGGAGTCCTTGTCAGGGGGGTGTAAAGCCAAGGGAATATTTGCCTTGTCACAGGCTGCAGCCTGCACTACCCCAACATGGCTGCATTGTTGTGTAAGGAACTCCATATCAGAGCCTGACAATGTGTACCTCTTGTCCATTCTTTTATCCACAGGAGGTATAGTGTGAGGAGTTTTTAGAATTTTTACTGTCTGTTTCCCAAAAGATTTATGCAAAGGAATAGACAGTCTCCTAGACTCTGGGATATCCATCATTTCTACATAGTCAGGCTCCTCTTGATCATCCACAGCTTCCTCCATAGGGAGCTGGAGGGTTTCAGCAACTTTTTTATAAAACATAAATTGAGAGGGGGACTCAGAAAGCCTAGGAGGAGCCACTCCTGAAGGTCTGTCTGGGGAGATGTCCGGTTCAATGGGCACATCCAGACTTTCAAATCCACATTCACTCTCCTCCTACTCCTCTTCCCCCTCCTCCGGTTCATAAACTTCCTCTAAATCATAGTCTTGAACCAGTGGAACCAACCAAACCGTACACTTACCTGATGGTGCCGGTTCGGTCGGAACTGGGGAAAGCGACTGGACAATTTTTATCGCTTTGGCTATTTCTTCAGTGGTTGGAGATGGAAATTTTGGCTCCACACCTGCTGATTTTCTAGTCTTTTTTGCTGGAACCGACTCCTCCGAGTCGGCTCTCCTTTTGCCCGAGGAAGTCTCGCTGGTCAGAGGGCACTCCCTCCGGTTCGGGTTACAACCGTCCAGGCTGGCCATCCGGGTCAGCAGACTTCTTGGCCTCCCTTTCCCTGAGCCTACCAACCTGTATCCAGGGTAGCTGCAGGAACATTTTGCAAATCAGCAGTGTCTGCATTGAGGTGGTCAAACCCCAGACAATAAACACAGGTGGTGTGGGGGTCAGCCTTGGCAAAGGCTTCCCCACAAACACTGCAGTGTTGAAACCCAGTGGGCCCGGTTTTTCTTTTGGGTTTCTCAGACATAGTGCCAGCCTAACCAAAACTTGCCCGTTTATGGCAATCCGCCAAGCAAGATTCTCTTATCAGTTCCCAACCGTGTCACGGGTCATGGAAAAAAACATAATGAAATCCGTTTTTTTTAGAACCGATAAGAACCGGGAACTCTAAAAGACAGATTAATGTATTTACAACAACCTGATCGGTTCAAACCGAACCGATAATACCATTTACAAGTTCCACACAGAAAGAAAACGTAAAACATATCTAGTACTTACAATACCACAGACAGAGCTTGAACCGACCGGTTGTGGTTTAAATTCGGTTAAAAAAACGAAATATTAATACTTTAACTGACAAAATGAACCGAGCAGAAGGAGAAATCTCCGGAGCGACTGTTCAGTGAGGTGGAGTAAACAATCTGACAGTTTGAGTTTGAAGAACAACAGACAGGGCCAGATATTCAAAAGGGTTGCGCCATGTGCAATAGGGTTGCACCTGCGCAAGTCCGAACTTGCTCCATTCTTGCTCCCCTGCAACCCGATCCAGGCAAAAGAGTGAAATCCCACCACCACCCCCCACCAGCCCGACTGCAGGCTGCATTAGTTTAAAACACCCCCTGCAGCCCAATCGTGGGCATAGTTTAACCCCTCCACCAGCCCGATCGCGGGCAGCAAAGTGTCTCCCCTCTGAACACATCCCTGGTGGTCCAGTGGACCATAGATCCCGATTGAGGATGTAATCATCAACCCCCAACATAGCCCTGGTGGTCCAGTGGACCAAAACTCCCAATCACGGGATGTAATTAAACACCCCAACACATCCCTGGTGCCTAGTGTCCCCCACCCCACCATCACTTAGCCCCACCACCTGCCCCCGGGCAGCGGCGGGCGGCAGGCATCCCACCCACTCCGCCCGCCTGCCGCCGACTGACTGCACGGTAGAGCTTGCACTCCATTGGTAGAGCAGAGCCACAGGCGTGCAGCCCATACTCGTATAAGACAGTCCAGTTTTGGAATGAATACATTCACAAAACTGACTGTCTTGTATGGCGATGGGCTGCACACCCATTGGCTCTTGCTCTGCACCAATGGGCGGCAGCCCTACCGCAGTCAGTCGGCGGGCAGCAGGGTGGCAGGCAGGTGGGATGCCGCCCGCCAGCTGCCAGGGGAGCGGGTGGTGGGGCTTCGCGGTGGGTGGGGACACTAGGCACCAGGGATGTGTTGGGGGTGTTTAATAATTACATCCCGTGATCGATCTACGGTCCACTGGACCACCAGGATTGTTTCAGAGGGGAGACACTTGCTGCCCTCGATCGATCGGGCTGGTGGAGGGGGTTAAACTATGCCCACGATTGGGCTGCAGGGGGTGTTTAAACTAATGCAGCCTGCAGTCGGGCTGGTGGGGGGTGGTGGTGGGGATTTTCACTCTTTTGCCTGCGATCGGGTTGCAGGGGGCGTTGGTCCCGGACAGCTGCTGCCTGGCAGGGCGCCAGGCACATGTTCTCGGGGATCGGCGCACCTGCATGCTAATGGCATGCAAATGGGGCCATAATCAGATGCAAATGGCCCCCCCCCCGTGCCTTGCATGAATTATGGCCCCATTTGCATGTCACCTTTTGAATATCGGGATTTTGCGCATGGCGCAATGGTACTTGCGCCACCGCAAGTTGAATACTCTACTCTGACAACTTGCGGTGGCGCAAGTTCCACTGCGCCATGCACAGTGGCTGTGGCCAGGGGGTGATATTCAAAGGAGTTGCTCAATAGCGCAACTCCTTTGAATATCACCCGGGCCACACCCCTGCGCAACTATTTTGCGCAGCGCAGCGGCTTGCGCCTAAGAAGAGCACAGTTTGAATATCTGGCCCACAGAGTTTTCAACCGAGCTCATGCTCAAAGTTCCATGCCTGGCATGGAAAGTTAACTCTTTCACCTCCGGAGCAGTTCGAAGGTTAGGACTCACTGCATATGTCATAATATAGCAAGACTTCATGTTGTTTGAATCCTCTCTGGAGGGAGGAAGGCAGACCCTTTCAGGGTGTCCAGCTGAGCTCCAATGAAAGTGAGTAACTAAGTGGGCTCCAGGTGAGATTTCTTTAGGTTTACCAGGAAGCCCAGAGATTTCAGAGTATGCTCTTGAGGAAAAGTGACTCCTTGACCTGATGAGGAGACTTTGCCACCACAAGCCAGTCATCCAAGTAGTGGTAGACTGAAACACCCAGCTTTCTGAGGTATGCTGCTACCACTGCTAAGCACTTGGTAAAAACTCTTGGAGCAGAGAACTATGACAGGGTAGAACAGGACCCTGTCCCATTTGTTATGGAGAAAGTGTTTAAATGCAAGGATCTAATCTTTCCTTTTTCTGTCTCTTCTGTCTGGTTGCGCAACCAAATTTTCCTGTGAGACCTTGGACTTGATCAACCTGAACAGTCTCGCAATTCTTTGCCTCTCTCTCTGTCTCTCAATCTTCTCTTGCTGTCTGTTTTTATTCCTTGCATATCTATATTGGCTAATATGAAAATATGTGCAAATCAATGTATGAAATGTAACTGATACTGGGATCCCCTTTGTTTGGAAAATGTATCGTGTTACTGTTGAAATACATATATTTATAATTTGAGATGATTGTGAACTCTAGAGGTTACTTGAGTGCAAACGTTGAGCCTTTTGCAAAAAGGGGCCTCAAGAAGCACAGTGTTCTAGCAGCTCCTGAAACTTACAAGGACAGGATGTTTGTTTAGAGTACGGGTTGAAATGACTTAGAAAACAGCTAAGCTGAACTGCAAGGGGAAATTTTACAAGAAAAAGGGACACAGACTGAAAGAAGATTTTATTTTTATTCTTCTGTACATTGTTATTCTGAACAGGTTTCTTATTTTTTTATGTTACTGCAACTGCACATAAATAGTTTTTTTGAATTCTACAACTGCTCCTGGTTTTTTCCTATACTTCCTGACCTGTGCCTCAACAACAAGGACAGGCCGAAAGGCATGGCAGTGAACTGGTAATGACCTGAAGGAAGCTTGAATCTGAGATACTTTCTGTGAAACTTCCTTATGGGTATGTGAAAATAGGCATCCTTTAAGGCTAGAGAGGCTAGCCAGTCTCCCTGCTGTAAAGACTGAATGACCACTGACAGAGTGACCATTCTGAATTTTGGTTTTAGCAGATGTTTGTTCAAATATCTGAGATCCAAAATAGGTCACCACTCTCCAGTTTTCTTTTGTGTCAGGAAATACCTGGAGTAGAGACCCTTACCTCTCTCCTGGGCAGGGACCCTCTCTACTGCTCTTAGAGCCAAAAGGTTTACCCCTAACTCCAACAGGATCATTTGTGTTGGGATTAAAGGCTTTGACACCTGGGTACGCCTGAGGTCTGGCCTCTTTTTGAACTGAAGTGGCAGGCCCTTTTCTGCTATCTCCGGGACCCACTTGTCTGTGGTAATAAGGGTCCAATTTTGGAAGTAATGGGAGAGCCTGCCCCCACAGGCAGAGGGGAGGCAACCTGGACACTCACATCAGGGCTTAGGCTGAGAGGCTGCTGTCTGGGAAGAGGAGTCTCTTCTTTGACCCCTTCTTCCCTTCCCCCTATAAAACCCCCTGTACTGAGAGAAATCGAACTGAGGATAAGGCCCAGGAAAGTAGTCCCTGCCCTTTTTACCCCTGGGCTGGGTTTTCTGCAGAGCAGGAGGCTTAGGTTTAGTGGAGTATCTCTGCCCTGAAAGCTTGCACTCATCCACTTTTTTTCATGTAATCCACAGTTCTGGAATCAAACAACGTATTTTGGTCACAAGGGAAATCCATAGCTTTTGACTGGGTGTCTTGTGATAGGCTAGTAGCCCTAAGCCATGCAAAATGCCTCAAAGAGATGGCACTGCCCATGGCCCTAGAGGCTGCATCGTTGTTGTCATCTGCCATATGGAACTAGTACTTAGTAGCTTCCAAAGCAGATTTTGCAGTGTCAGTGAGATCCTGGACCACTGTGTCGGAGTCACTCTGAGCAATGGCCAGGACTGAATTCCATACAGCCTTCTGATACTTGGCTGTAAAAGCCATGTACAAGGAAAGGCAGATCAGCATAGAAGCTGTAGTATACAATTTCTTTGCAATAAAATCTATTTTTCTGGAATCTGTGTCCAGAGGGAGAGAGAACAAGGAAACCCCAGCCTTTTCACATGCAGCCTGCTGTACAATACTCTCATGGCTAGGGTGTACGGTCAGGAATTCTGTGGTAACTGATAACTTGATAACTGGTACTTTTTGTCATAACACTTGTCGAACCCTGCCATGGAAGTGGGCGTCTGAAGCAGCGTCACAGTATTTTTTCTGAAAGCACTGTAAATAGGGAGGAGCAGCTTTTAAGGGAGTGGAAGACCTTTCATTCCCTATAATCTCAGTACTCATCATCAACATTCTGGGTGGTCTCCTGTGAAGGGAGGTCCAGGGTGTCTACCATGTTTTAATGAAAGTCAGCATGGATGGAGCATCCTCCTGTTCAGAAAGGGATGTGACCAAACGAGGATCAGGGGACACATCTGGCTCTAGGCCCTCGGAATCCATGTCATGAGCCATCAAAATATTCTTCCTCATCCTCCCCTCGTGAACCCCTGCCATTGAGGGGGCAGCAGAGGGAGATTTACTAAAAAAAGCAGAAAAAACAGACCCCATGCTTTGCAAGGTCTGAAATACATGCCATGTTCTTGCTATTTGTTCCACAGAGGGCAGCTCTGCACTGAAGTCTGTTGAGCCGGCAGTCTGTGATTGTATATGTTTTGTTTTTTCTTTATGCTTTAAGCCACCTGTTGTCTCGCTACCAGCTTTTCCAGGAGGAACAGAAGCATTTTTGTCTTTACACAATTGTTTTGAAGCCCCTTCATCAACAGCTTTATCATGCTGCCTTTTTAATGAAAACACTTCATCAGTGCCTTTTTTACCATTGTTATTTTTGATTTTGAAGGAACTTCATCAGCCCTTTGGAAGCTTTATTCTTTGTAACCTCATGAGCCCCAGATTTATTATTTCTTTCTTTTTTTGGCACTTCATCAGCACCTGGCTGGGATTTTAAGGATACTTTATCAGCACCCTTGTTAGAAGTTTTATTATTACTTTTATTTGTTGAAGGCCCCTCATCAGTTAGCATTGGGTCTTTGCCCATCCTCAGCCATGATTTTCTTTAATGTATATAGCTCTGTTTCTTAAGTTTTCTTACCAAAATTAGAGCAGGAGAAATGTGGACCTTACACCTTAAACACAGGATGAGAAATCTGCTTTAGCAAAATGCTATGCCATTAAGTACAATTTAAAAAACCTGTAGGTCCAGTCTTCTATTTTATTTAAGGGATCTCTGACATGCCAATTAAAACAGTAGAAACAGTGTAAATGTGAAGAAAAGGTTTGGTTCCCTCCCAATAAGGAATCACATTTCTGAGGTAAAATAAGTTGTAAAAAATGCTGGAACCGTGAATAAACAAAGGGGAACCATGTAAAAACATTCAGTCGCAGTAAAATATACAGTTTAAAATAGAAAAGGGAACCACGGGGAACCAGACGAAAAACTCGGTTCTCAGGAACTGGCTGGAACCGAGAAAAAAAAAGAGTTAAAATGAGTACAGCACAGTAAAATAATAAGAATCTGAATAAAACTTTACCAGGAAAAGCCAGAGCAGGGCTTTTAACAAGGAAAGTAGAAACGCCTCCTGAGGCAATGTTGCTCAGTAGCTGGATAAAAAATTCTGAAGCCCTTCGGGCTGCTCTCTCACAGCACGCTCCCTTGCTCTTTGCTGATTGGCTAATTCCCTAAAGCTCATTATCTTAAGATACACCTCCAGGGCAGTTGCACATAGCCAGCTAACTGCTACTGTTACTGGTGCTAAAGGACTCCTTGGGTGAGAAAGAGAGGGCTAAGCCGGTGATCAAGTAGGGTCAAAATGCTTTGCACTATAGGTAGGGAAAACGGGCAGACTGGATGGGCCTAGTGGTCCTTATCTGCTGTCAAATTCTGTTTCTATGTTTCTGTGAAATTGTAAAAAAAAAAGTATATCTTGGGCTGGTTTGATAACATAGTGGTAGTTCATCTACTCTTAGTAAGGGGGTAGCCAGGTTAAAAAAAAATCCCACTTAGCATCAGTAGATCTTAACTGCATAATATTTAAAAAAAAATGTTAATGAGCAGCTGACACCATTGGGGCAGGTAACTCATGTCCAGTAGCTGCCTGCCCCAGGACCCAAACTAGCCACAGTTTTAATCTGTTTGTCCAGTCATTAGTTTTTTACCTTAATAGAAGTGCAATCACACTTTTTGTTGCTCTGAAGCTTCCGAGCACCCACTGCAGCCCCACCCAGAAAACAGTGTTTTATGACGTGATGTAGAGAAGGGGCTCTAGAGCTATAGATAGCATTATAATGCTATCGGGGGCAGCAGCAGTCTTTTGGTGGTGTAACATCTGCTTAAGACCAGCAACTATACATGTTAAAGTGGGGGAAGTACATGTGACCCACCACCCCCTAACATGTACAGTTGCTTATCTTATGCAGAAGTTACACCAAAAGGCCGCCGTTGAGATTGCATGTCTATTAAGGTAAAAAACTATTTAATGACGGGACAAAAAAATTAAAACTATGGCTTTTAACAGTGTCAATGGCTCAGTAGGTAGCACACTCGCCTCTGAGGCCGGGAGATCAGAGGGCTGTGGGTTCAGTTCCCACATCTGACACTTGGGTTAATATCCCGATACTGACACTGTAGTGCAGCATGAGAGGGGTGCTGCACTTCTGAGTTGTCATCTTTCGGATGAGACGTTAAACCAAGGTCCCATCTGCCTGGATTAGTGGTAGTGCAGGTGGATTTTAAAGATCCCATGGCACTTATCGAAAAGAGTAGGGGAAGTTTTTATTGAAATCAAAACAAATCCATAACAAAAAATATATACAAATCAGTATTTCTTCATACAAAACCATAATCAAACGAAAAATTCAAAACATAAAGAACTATTAATTCATACAATAGCTCCAAACATAAAGGAACGTTATACCAAACCCCATCCCCTTTTTTTTTAAACTGAAAAGTACACGTAAACATAACAGTATTTCTGTATACAAGATTATAAAAAGGAGAAAACTAAGGCAGAAAAATTTTATTTCATAATAAAAACTGTAACCATAAATAAAATTCACTGTTTGCAAAACCCCCTAACGAACAATCAAATCAAGAATTCTCCACACACAATCATTAAAGGAAAAAACATAATTACAAAAGGAGTAGTACTTCATACCATAAAACTGAAACATTAATACAAAAATTGTATTTCATCATGTAATACTAAGTTTCAGTTAATTTTGTTGTCATACCCCAACCCTGAAACCAAGTAAAACTATTTTCTCTGTAATTCAAAGATTTCAAACCCTATTTCGCACAAATATACCTAAAACCCACCAAATTTACAAAAAGAAATTAAATATGACACAGATTACACCAAAACATATTCCAAATGTCTGGAGCATAAATCAATCATTCTGCCCATTTCCACTTAGTTAAATTCACACATATTAGAAAAAAAGCTCTAGACAGAGAGGAAATAAGTTGCTGTTGTAATACCAAACGGCACCTACCAATCCACAACCAGTATAAAAAATGTACGTAAACAACTCTCAATGTACCATGATGCACAGAACATAATAAATGTGGTACAATTCCATAGTATAATAAATGAGGGTTTGGAGGAATTAGACCCAACCATTTCCATCTACTCTTTACAATATCCCAGAAGAAAAAATTACTCACCTTAGTAATGTTGTTTCTTCTAATGGAATCTTGCTATATTATGACATATGCAGTATAACCCCAGGTTAGAACTGCTCCAGAGGTGAAAGAGTTAACTTCCATGCAGAGCATGGAATCTTGAGCGCGAGCTCGGTTGAACACTCTGTCTGTTAAAGCTCAAACTTAAACTGTTAGATCTTTATGAACAAAAACTCACTAAGGTTCTGTGTGGAAGCCGTAAACCTACACTAGCCGTTGGCTACTAACTACAAAAACACCTTTTCGATCTTGATCCTAAAACAAAGACTCAAGTCAGGGGATTCAAGAAGAAATTTAAGCATAACACCTAAGCACCCTAGAAGGGTGAAATAAAGTGGGCATCAAAGAAGTGCCAACATTGCATTGCCCACCCACCTCCCAAAAACAGAGGTTCTGAGAGGGGCAGGTTGGGGGGGGGCATAATATAGCAAGACTCCATTAGAAGAAACAACATTACTAAGGTGAGTAATTTTTCTTCAAACAACACGAAGTCTTGCTATATTATGACATATGCAGACTACACAGCAGTACCTCCATGGAGGAGGGACAGAACCTACTTGGGAAATAGGCTCAGCTATTGTGCTGCGAACGAGCATCACTCCTAGCCTGGATATCCAAGGAGTAATGCTTAGTAAAAGTGTGAACTGTTTCTCAGGTAGCTGCTTGACATATCTCTAGGATAGAATGTCCCTGGCAGCAGCCAGAGAAGCAGCTGTACCTCTGGTAGAGTGAGCCCTCAGGCCTGAGGGAGGAACCTTACCCAGTTTTTCATAGCAAAATTGGATACAAGAGACAATCCACCTGGCAATGGATCTTTTAGTGGCAGGTTTCCCTTTACCAACCTCACCATAAGTGAGGAACAATTGAAGGGATTCGAACTGGTGACCCTTGGTATGTTCTATATAGTAACTAAGGGCTCTTTTGACATCTAAACTGTGCAATCTCCTCTCACCAGAGGAGGAATGGTCAGTGAAGTACACAGGAAGAGAAATGGATTGATTAAGGTGAAAGTCTGAAACCACCTTAGGCAAAAACTTCCTGTTAGTCCTGAGGACTACCTTATCTCTATGAAAGGAGATAAAATCAGGCTCCACTGACAAGACGTGTAGCTCACTTATGAGCCTGGCAGAGGTGATGGCTATCAGGAAACACAGTTTTCCAAGTCAAGTACTTTAGCTCTGCTGAAGACAATGGCTCAAAAGAAAAAATTACTCACCTTAGTAATTGCTTTTCTTCTCATGGAGTCTTGCTATATTATAACAATAGCAGTCAGCCACTGCAGCTGAACTGCCCCAGAGAGGAAGGAGTTAACTCCAGAAGATCTGGAGTTCTACAGCGCGAGGGCTCTGTGCCCAAAGCTCCATCTGGCAGTTTCAAATGAAACTGTCAGATCTTTACGAAGCCAACATCAAAGGACGGAAAAAAGTCTGTGTGGAAAAACTACACTAGCCTATGGCTACCTACTAGTAGTAATAACAACAATATAAACAACAAAGAAACACCCAGAACCATAATAACAAAGATTGATGGTATTATGGTTCGTTTTAGCACCCTTGACAAGCACATATGAACCCCCCTTCCCCCCAAGACTCAAGTCCAAGAAGGGGACAATAAAAAATAACCTAAATGAACAATCTAGATCCCTAACCCAAAGGAAAACAGGGTTAGGGGAAAACTAAAATGGCATGACACAGTGCTTGCACCAATTTGCCACCTCTACCCAAGTAGGAGTTCTGAGAGGGCAGGAGGAGGGTGGTTATAATATAGCAAGACTCCATGAGAAGAAAAGCAATTACTAAGGTGAGTAATTTTTCTTCAAACACCATGAAGTCTTGCTATATTATAACAATAGCAGATTACACAGCAGTACCTCCATGGAGGAGGGTCAGAACCTACTTAGGAAATAGGCTCTGAAGCACAGCTGTGCCAAACCGAGCATCTCTCCTGGACTGGACATCCAGGAATAATGCTTGGTAAAGGTGTGAACTGTCTTCCAGGTAGCAGCTTGACAAATCTCCAGAATAGAATGTCTCCAGCAGCCGCTAGAGACGCAGCTGTACTCCCTCAGGAGTGGGCCTCAATCCTGAGGGGGTACTCTACCCAGTTTCTGATAACAAAATTGGATACAAGAGACAATCCACCTTGCAATTGTTCTCTTAGTGGCAGGTTTCCTTGCCAACCCTCGCCATAGGTAAGAAACAGTTGGAGGATTCGAACCTGATGACCTCTGGTGCGCTCTAGATAGTAACTTAATGCCCTTTTGACATCCAAGCTGTGCAGTCTCCTCTCACCTGAGGAAGAATGCTCAGTGAAAATACTGGAGGGAGATAGATTGATTCAGGTGGAAATCAGAAACCACCTTAGGCAAAAACTTTCTATTAGTCCTAAGGACTACCTTATCTCTGTGGAAAGAGATAAAATCTTCTTCCACTGACAGGGCCTGTAACTCACTTATGCGTCTGGCAGAGGTGATAGCTACTAGAAAAACGGTTTTCCAAGTTAAATACTTGAGTTCTGCTGAAGACAGAGGCTCAAAGTGGGGTTGCATTAACTGAGCAATGCAAATATTCAGGTCCCAGGCGGGAGCTGGTTCCCGAAAGGGAGGGTTAGTGTGAAGTAACCCTTTAAAAAACTTGGAGAACACAGGGTGAGAAGAAAGGGAGGCAGGCTTCCCTGCTGACACAAAAGCAGAGACAGCTGCCAGATGAACCTTCAGGGTAGCTGGTCTAAGACCTAGGGAATTCAGATGGACCAAATAGTCCAAAAGAATGGGAAGATCAGCAGATTCTGGGATAATCTGCCTCTCAGAGCACCAGATGGAAAACCTCTTCCACTTAGAATTATAAGTGGCCCTAGTGGAAGGCTTCCTTGAAGCCTTAAAATATCCATAACACCTTGAGAAAGGTGTAAGTCAGAAAATTCTAGCTCCTCAAGAGCCAAGCCTTGAGGTGGAGGGACTTGAGGTCCGGATACCACACTCTCCCTGTGCACAGGCCAGTAAGTCGTGAACTCTGGGCAGGCTCAGGGCAGGTGGACTGCCAGGACAGGAGCAGAGGGTACCAGGGCTGTCTGGCCTAATCTGGGGCAATCAGAATCACTCTGCAAGGTTGAGATCTGATTTTCACTAGTACCCTGAAAAGGAGAGGAAAGGGGGAAGGTACAGGAACTTCCCTTTCCAATCCAACAGAAAGGCATCCAGAGGACTGAGCCCAGTACTGGAGGCCTGCAGCAAAAAGAGGAAGTTGGTGGTTGTCTGGGGCCGAAAAGATCTATCTGAGGAGTGCCCAACTGGCAAAGACAGACCCCAGTACTTGTGGATTCAGAGCCCATTCGTGATGGCCCTGAGAAATTCTTGCTGAGGGCGTCCGCCAGCACATTGTCCTTCCCTGGGAGATGAACCGCTATCAGGGAGGTGTTCAGGGAATAAGCCAGAGACACAACTTTGTTGCTTCGTGCACAAGGCTGAAGACCGAGTGCCCCTTGCTTGTTGATGTACCACATTGTGGTGGTATTGTCTGTCCTGACTTGAACCACTTTGTTCTGGACAGAATCTGAAAAGACCAAGAGCTAAAAAAGACAGCTCTGAGTTCCAAGAAGATTGATGTGGAGCAGAGATTCCTGAGGAGACCACACCCCTGAGTGGTAAGGTCGACCAGGTGAGCCCCCACCCAACAGGGAGGCATCCGTGGTGAGGGTGAGGGAGGGAGAAATGGAATGAAGGAACCCCTTGTTTCAGATTGCTTTGATCCTGCCACCAGTGTAAGGCCAGGATCAGGGTTTGAGTAACTGGGACCAATTTGGTAAGGGGTCCTTCCTCTGAGACCAATAGGCCCTCAAATGGAACTGAATGTCCCTCATCTGAATCTTGCTCCTGCACAACAGCTGTGGAAGCAGCCATGTGCCCGAGGAGTTGCAGAAAATGCCTTGTTGGTCGAGAGACCCAGAGGGTAAAGGAGGATGCCAGGGCGATGAGTCTGTCCACCCTTCCGAGGGAAGAAAGGCCCTGTTAACCTTGTGTTCAATTCGCGCTTATGAAAGTTAGGGGCCTGAACTGGTTCCAGAACTGACTTTGGTAAGTTTAGCAGGAATCCCAGAGAAGTGAGAAGCTGCTGGGTGACTTGCAAGTGGATTACCTGACCTGGAGACTGACCCACAATGAGCCAGTCGTCCAGGTAGGGAAACACAGCAACCCTTGCCTTCTTAAATGAGCCACTACTACAGCGAGACATTTTGTGAATACCCTTGGCGCAGAGGTAAGGTCAAGGGCATTGCCCTGAACTGGTAGTGGCCTGAGGGCAGTTCGAACCTGAGGTACTTTCGTGGGAAGGCCTGATCAGAACATGAAAATAGGCATCCTTGAGGTCCAGGGAAGCTAGCCAGTCCCCTGGCCTTAGGGAAGGCAATATCATTGCCAGAGTTAACATTTTGAACTTTGGTTTCAACAGATGCTTGTTCAAGTATCTTAAATCCAGAATGGGCCGCCATTCTCCTGTCTTTTTTGGGGTAAGAAAGTATCTTGAATAAAGCCCCTTGCCCTGATGGCAAGGAGGAACCCTTTCCACTGCTTTGCAGACCAGAAGAGAAGAAACCTCTGCTTCCAAAGCAAGGGCTTCTGAAGGATTTGTAGGGAAATGCCTGGCCTCATCTTTGGAAAATATTTGAAGCTGAGAACCAGACCCTGGCCTATTACCTCCAGAACCCATCTGTCCGAAGTTAGGGACAGCCAGCTCTGGCTGAAATAGGCCAACCTGCCCCCCACTGGTACAGGAGAATCGGCCCTGGGCACCCCATCAGGGTGCCTGCTTAGCAGCAGCCTTAGGCTGAGGGGAGGGAGACTGTCTACATGTCTGAAGAAACCCCTCTGTGAGACAGCAGAGGAGGCTTGAAATTGGTAAAAAGGCCTGGAAAAGGGTCTGCCCCTACCTCTGGGAGCATGCCTTTGTGGCATGGCATGCTTCTCCTTAGCCTGGGCACTTTTGTAGGTAGTTCTGTATTCATCCATCTTTTCATATAATTTTCTGTTTGCTCCTCAAACAGAGAATTTCCCACTACAGGAAAATCCATAGCCTTTGACTGAGTATCTTGGGACAGATTAGTGCATCTGAGCCATGCCAACCTACGGAAAGCTACAGAAGTGGCCATGACCCTGGAGGAAACATCATTAACATCAACAGCAGTATGAAATTGAACTTTAGAGGCTCAATGCCATCAGCAGCCACCTGTTCCAACTCACTAGCCAGCTGGCCATGGGCCTGCTTGGCTAACTGCAATACTGTGTCCCACCTAGATTTCTGATATTAGCCACATAAGCCATATAATTTGCCTGCCTGAGTCCCAAAGAAGCTGCCATATACTGTTTCTTCGCCATGGCATCAATCTTCCTAGAATCCTTATCAGGAGGATGTGAGGCCAGAGGAATATTAGCCTTGTCACAGGCTGCAGCTTGTACCACACCTACATGACTACACTGCTCAATAAGGAAGTCTGTATCCGAGCCTGACAAAGTATACCTTCTGTCCATTTTTATCTACAGGAGGGACAGAATGAGGATTTTTAAAATCTTTGTTGTTTGCTTCCTAAATGACTTATGCAAGGAATAGACAACCTCCTAGACTCTGGAATATCCATCATTTCCACATAATCAGGCTCCTCTTGCTCATCCACAGCCTCCTCTAAAGGAAGCTGGAGGGTTTCTGCAACCTTTGTAAAATAAAGAAAGAAGGGGACTCAGGACAGAATAGGGGAGATTCTAAGGTCTGTCTGGAGAAATGCCCGGTTCAATGGGCACGTCCAGACCCTCCCAGCCACACATATTGATCAAATCTCTCTCCTCCTGTGGTTCATAAAATCCTCAACTTCAAAATCCTGAACCACTGGGACTGAACGAACCAACCTTTACCAACTGTTGGTGGTTCTACAGATCCCTGAGACAGTGACTGGACAATCTGAATGGCTTTAGCTATCTCTGCAGCAGTTGGAGACACATTCTGACTCCAAACCTCCTGATTTCTTTGTCTTTTACTTGGGACTTGTTCCTCTGAACCAGTCTTCCTTTGCCCGAGGAAGTCTCGCCTGGTCAGAGGGCACTCCTCTGGTCCAGTGGGTACTGAACCGGCTGGCATCCGGTCAGCGGACTTTTGGCCTCTCGCCCTGAGCCGCCCAATCTCTTCTCCAGGGTGGCTGCAGGAAATTTTACACACCTGGCAGTCTGACAGGAGGTGGTCAGCCCCAGACAATAGACACAAGTGGTGTGTGGTCAGCCTTGGCAAAGCGTCCCCACAGACATCACAGTGTTGAAACCCAGTGGGCCGGTTTTCTTTTGGGTTTCTCAGACATAATGCCAGCCTAACTAAAACTTGCCCTTTGATGGCAGTGCCAGGCAAGACACCTTATCGGTTCCTAACCGTGTCATGGGTATTTGAAAAACGTAATAATTTTGGTTTTTAGAACCTGATAAGAACTGGAACCACACTCTAAAACCCACAGTACAGTTTTAAAGGCAGAAAAATTAAGCCATCGGTTCAAAACCTAACCGATAATTAATTTTCCACACAGACTTGAATTTTGTACTTACGGTTACCAGATAGAGCTTTAGAACCGAAATGCGGTAAAATAATGATTTTGCCGTTCAAATGAACCGAAAACTACTCTCTTGAACCGAGAATGAACCGGGCTGAAGGAGCTGATCTCGGGCGACTGTTCAGTGAAGCGGAGTAAAGAATCTGACAGTTTCATTTGAAACTGCCAGATAGAGCTTTGGGCACAGCGCCCGCGCGCTGTAGAACTCCAGATCTTCTGGAGTTAACTCTTTCCTCTCCGGGGCAGTTCAGCTGCAGTGGCTGACTGCTATTGTTATAATATAGCAAGACTTCATGGTGTTTGAAGGGGGTTGCATAAGCTGAGCGATGCAAATATTAAGATTCCAAGCAGGGGTAGGATCCCTGAACGGGGGATTGGTGTAAAGCAACCCTTTAAAAAACGTGGAGAACACAGGGTGAGCTGATAAAGAAGAGGGTTTACCTGCTGACAAGAAGACAGACACAGCTGCCAAGTGCACCTTTAGGGTAGCTGGCTTCAGCCCCAAGGAATTCAAATGTACCAAATAATCCAGGATCGTGGGCACACCAGCAGATTCTGGGGAAATATGTTTACCAGCACACCATATGGAAAATCTCTTCCATTTTGAATTATAGGTAGCCCTGGTGAAAGGTATCCTAGAGGCTTTCAAGATATCCAATACACCTTGAGAAAGGTGTAGGTCAGCAAACTCTAACTCTTCAATAGCCAATCCTTGAGATTGAGAGATTTGAGGTTCGGATACCAAACTCTCCCCTGGGCACAGATTAACAGGTTGTGATTCCTGGGAAGGCATAGGGGAGGGTGGACTGCTAAGGACATGAGGAGTGGGTACCAGGGCTGCCTGGCCCAATCTGGAGCGATCAGGATCATCTTGCAGGATTGAGATCTGATTCTGACTAGCACTTTGAAAAGAAGGGGGAAGGGGGGACAAGCATAGAGAAACTTCCTTCTCAACTGAGAAGGAAGGCATCCAGAGGGACTGAGCCCAACACTGGGGGCCTGCAACAAAAAAGGGGAAGTTGGTGATTGTCTGGGGCTCCAAAGAGATCTATTTGTGGAGTGCCCCATCTGGCAAATATTACCTCCAGTACTAGAGGATCCAGTGCCCATTCATGATGGCCCTGGGAAATCCTGCTGAGAGCATCCGCTAGGACATTGTCCTTGCCTGGGAGGTGAACTGCTGTAAGGGAGGCGTTCAGAGAATATGCCAGAGACCACAACTTCATTGCTTGGTGCACAAGGCCGTAGACCGAGTGCCCCCTGGCTTGTTGATGTACCACATTGCAGTGGTATTGTCTGTTCTGACCTGAACTACCTTGTTCTGGACAGCTGTGGAGAAAACCTGCAGTGCTAGAAAAACTGCTCTGAGTTCCAGCAAATTGATGTGGAGCAGAAACTCCTGAGGGGACAACAGGCCTTGGGTGGTAAGGTCGCCCATGTGAGCTCCCCACCCCAAGAGGGATGCATCTGTAGTAAGGGTCAAGGAATGAGACTGGGGAGTGAAGGGAACCCTGTCTCAGATTGTTCTGATCCTGCCACCACTGGAGGGCCTGGATCAGGGTTTGAGTCACTGGAATCAATTTGGTTAGGGGATCCGTCCTTTGAGACCAAAAGGCTCTCAAATGGAACTGAATGTCCCTCATCTGAAATCTCGCTCCCTGCACTACTGCTGTAGAAGCAGCCATGTGCCACAGGAGCTGTAGAAAATGCCTTGCTGGTCGAGAGACCTGCAGGGTGAAAGAGGAGGCCAGAGACACCAGGGTCCTTGCCTCTCCAGAGGTAGGAAGGCTCTTGCTTTTGTGTTCAGTTCTGCACCTATAAAGGTGAGAAGCTGGACAGGCTCCAGAACTGACTTTGGAAGATTGAGAAGGAAACCTAGAGATGTAAGCAGGTGCTGGGTTACTTGTAAATGAAGTTTGACCTGTTCTGAGACTGACCTACAAATGAGCCGCCGTCCAGATAAGGAAAGATGGCAATCTTTGCCTTCTTAAATGAGCAACTGCTACTGCCAGGCATTTTGTGAACACCCTTGAAGCTGAGGAGAGGCCGAAGGGCATTGCTCTGAACTGGTAATGGCCTGAGGGCAGTTCGAATCTGAGGTACTTTCGATGGGAGCTTCTGATGAGAACATGGAAGTAGGCATCCTTGAGGTTCAGGGAGGCTAGCTAGTCCCCTGGCCTTAGAGAGGGTAAAATAATCCCCAGGGTCACCATTTTGAACTTTGGTTTTAAAAGTTGCTTGTTTAGATACCTGAGATCCAGAATGGGCCGCCATTCTCCTGTCTTTTTTGGGGTAAGGAAGTACCTGGAGTACAACCCTTTGCCCTGGTGTATGGGTAGAACCCTTTCCATGGCTCTGAGAGCCAGGAGGGCAGAAACTTCTGCTTCCAGGGCAAGTGCCTCTGATGGGTTTGCAGGTGGAAAGATCTGGCTCTCATTCGGAAATTTTTGAAGCTGAGAACCAGTCCCTGGCTTACTACTTCCAGGACCCACTTGTTTGATGTTAAAGACTTCCAGTCCTGGACAAAGTAAGCCAGCCTGCCCCCTACCGGTAGTGGAGAATCGGCCCTGGCTACCCCATCAGGGAGCCTGTTTTGCAGGGGCTTTGGGTTGAGGGGTAGAAGCAGGCTTACTAGAGCCCCTTCTGCCCCTTCCTCTAAAGAACCCCTCTGGGCATAAGCAGAAGAGGAGGCCTGGGCTTGGTAAACGGCCATGAAAAGGCCCGCCTCGCCCTTGACATGCTGCCTTTGAGGAGTGACTTGCCTTCTTTGGCCTGTGCACTCCTATAGGTGGTCCTATACTCATCCATTTTCTTCATATAATTCTCTGTCTGCTCCCAAACAGAGAATTTCCCACAACAGGAAAATCCATAGCCTTAGACTGGGTATCCTTGACAGGGCAGTACATCTGAGCCAGGCCATTCTGCAAGAGACACAGATGTAGCCATAACTCTAGATGAAACATCATTAGAGTCTACAGCAGCATGAAATTGCACCTTGGATGCCTCAATACCATCTGCAGCCACCTGCTCCAGCTCCCGGCAAGCTGTTCAGGGCCTGTTTTGCTAGGGCCAGGACAGTATCCCACCTGGATTTCTGGTACCTAGCTGCGTAAGCCATATAATTTGCCTGTCTGAGTCCCAAAGATGCTGCCATGTACTGCTTTTTTGCCATGGCATCCATCCTCCTGGAATCCTTTTCAGGAGGGTGAGAGGCTAGAGGAATATTAGCCTTGTCGCAGGACGCAGCCTGCACTACCCCCACGTGGCTGCACTGCTGAGATAGGAACTCTGTATCAGAGCCTGATAAAGCATACCTCTTGTCCATCCTTTTATCTACAGGAGGATAGAATGAGGAGTTTTCAATTTTTACTGTCTGTTTCAAAAGATTTATGCAAGGGAATAGACAGTCTACACTCTGGAATATCCATCATTTCCACAAAATCAGGCTCTTCTTGATCATCAACAGCTTCTCAACAGGGAGTTGCAGAGTGTCAGCAACCTTCTTGTGAAACAAAAATGAGAAGGGACTCAGATAGCCTGGGAGGGATACTCCTGAAGGTCTGTCTGGAGATGTCGGTTCAATGGGCACATCCAGACTGTCAAAATCACACTCACTCTCCTCACCTTCCTCCCCTTCCCCTGGTTCATAAAAATCTTCAAAATCATAATCTTGAACCAAGGAACTGATCAACCGGGCGCTGCTCCAATGGTGCCGGTTCGGAACGGAACTGGGGAAAGAGACTGGACAATTTGGATAGCCTTGGCTATTTCCTCAGCGGTTGGAGAAAGAACTTTGGCCCCAAACTAGCTGACCTTCTAGCCCTTTAGTTGGAACCGCTCCTCAGAGCTGGCTCTTCGCTGCCCGAGGAAGCATCGCCCTGGTCAGAGGGCACTCCCTCAGGTTCGGTTGGAACCGAACCGGGCTGGCCATCTGGGTCAGCGGACTTTTTGGCCTCCTTTCCCTGAGCCTACCAACTCTTTTTTTCCACAGTGGCAGCAGGAAAATTCTTACAGATCTGGCAGTCTGCATTGAGGTGGTCAAACCCCAGACAATATACACAAATGGTGTGTGGGTCAGCCTTGGCAAAGGCTTCCCCACAGAGGCCACAGTGCTGAAACCCAGTGGGTCCGGTTTTTCTTTTGGGTTTCTCAGACATAGTGCCAGCCTAACCAAACTTGCCCGTAAATGGCAATCCACCAAGCAAGACTCTCTTATCGGTTCCCAACCGTGTCACAGGTCGTGGAAAAAAATGCAATAAAGTCCGTTTTTTTTAGAGCTGATAAGAACCGGGAACTGCACTCTAAAGGGCAAGAAATAATTTTTAAACCCCTCTGATCGGTTCAAACCGAACCGAAAGAAAAAATTACTCACCTTATTAATGTTGTTTCTTCTAATGGAGTCTTGCTATATTATGACAATTGCAGTTTGTCCCACCATTAGAACTGCTCCGGAGGTGAAAGAGTTAACTTCCATGCCAGGCATGGAGCTTAGAGCATGAGCTCGGTTAGAGAAGCTCTGTCTGGATAATTTCAAACTGAAACTGTCAGATCTTTACGAGCCAAAAAACTCACTAAGGTTCTGTGTGGAAGCTGTAACCTACACTAGCCAACTGGCTACCTAAATATTAACACATATTCCTGGTCCCAACACCAAGACTCAAGTCAGGAGACCAGAAAATAAATAAGATAAGATAAAATAAAAACACAACACCCTAAAACCCCAAGAAGGGGTGGAAAAACATATAATGGGCATAAATAAGTGCCAACACTGGACTGCCCACCACATACCCAAGTAGAAGTTCTGAGAGGAGCAGGCTGGGGGGGAGGTCATAATATAGCAATACTCCATTAGAAGAAACAACATTACTAAGGTGAGTAATTTTTTCTTCAAACAACATGAAGTCTTGCTATATTATGACAATTGCAGAATACACAGCAGTACCTCCATGGAGGAGGGACACAACCTACTTAGGGAATAGGCTCTGAAGCACGGCTGTGTCAAATCTAGCATCCCTCCTGGCCTGGATATCCAAGGAGTAATGCTTGGTGAAAGTGTGTACCGTTTTCCAAGTAGCTGCTTGACATATCTCTAAGATAGTGATGTCTCTGGCAGCAGCTAGAGACGCAGCTGTACCTCTGGTAGAGTAAGCCCTCCGGCCTGAAGGGGGAACCTTTCCCAGTTTTTGATAACAAAATTGGATACAAGAGACAATCCACCTGGCAATGGATCTCTTAGTGGCAGGTTTACTTTTCCCAACCTCACAAGTGAGAAAAAGTTGGAGGGATTTGAACCTATGACCCTTGGTACGCTCTATATAATAACATAGGGCCCTCTTAACATCTAAGCTGTGCAGCCTCCTCTCACCAGAGGAGGAATGGTCAGTGAAGAACACTGGAAGGGAGATAGATTGATTAAGATGGAAATCTGAAACCACCTTAGGCAAAAACTTCCTGTTAGTCCGAAGGACTACTTTATCCCTGTGAAAGGAAATAAAGTCAGTCTCCACTGACAAGGCTCGTAACTCACTTATGCGCCTGGCAGAAGTGATGGATACTAGAAAAACAGTTTTCCAAGTCAAATACTTAAGCTCTGCAGAAGACAGAGGTTCAAAGGGGGGTGGCATCAAGTGAGCAATGCAAACATTAAGATCCCAGGCAGGGGCCGGTCCCTGAAAGGTGGATTAGTATGAAGTAATCCTTCAAAAAACTTGGAAAATACAGGGTGAGTGGAAAGAGAAGAGGGCTTTCCTGCTGAAATAAAAGCAGAGACAGCTGCCAAATGTACTTTCAGGGTAGCTGGTCTCAGGCCCAAAGAATTAAGATGGACCATATAGTCCAAAACAATGGGCAAATCAGCAGATTCAGGGGAAATATGCTTCCCAGAGCACCAGATGGAAAACCTGTTCCATTTAGAATTATAAGTAGCCCTAGTGGAAGGCTTCCTAGAAGCCTTCAGGATTTCAAGAACACCTTGAGAAAGGTGTAGGTCAGCAAACTCTAACTCCTCAAGAGCCAGGCCTTGAGGTTGAGGGATTTTAGATTCGGATACCAAACTCTCCCCTGGGCACAAGATAACAGGTTGTGATTCCTGGGGAGACACAGGGAAGATGGACTGCTAAGGACAGAAGGAGGGCACCAGGGCTGCCTGGCCCAATCTGGAGCAATCAGAATCATCTTGCAAGGCTGGGATCTGATTTTGACTAGCACCTTGAATAGGAGAGGGAAGGGGGGAAAGGCATATAGAAACTTCCCTTCCCAATCTAGAAGAAAGGCATCCAGGGGGACTGAGCCCATCACTGGGGGTCTGCAACAAAACATTGGAAGTTGGTGATTGTCTGGGGCTGCGAAAAGATCTATCTGAGGGGTGCCCCATCTGGCAAAAACTATCCCCAGTACTTGGGGATCCAGTGACCATTCGTGATGGGCCTGGGAAATCCTGCTGAGAGCATCTGCCAGGATATTGTCCTTTCCTGGGAGGTGAACTGCTATGAGGGAACTGTTCAGGGAATAAGCCAGAGACCACAACTTCATTGCCTCGGTGCACAAGGCCGAAGACCGAGCGCCCCCTTGTTTGTTGATGTACCACATTGTGGTGGTGTTGTCTGTTCTGACTTGTACCACTTTGTTCTGAACAGATGCAGAAAACACCTGAAGTGCTAGAAAGACAGCTCTGAGTTCCAACAAATTGATGTGGAGCAGAGATTCCTGAGGGGACCACACTCTCTGGGTGGAGAGGTCGCCCATGTGAGTTCCCCATCCCAGAATGGACGCATCTGTAGTAAGGGTCAAGGAGTGAGATAGAGGGATGAAGGGGACCCCAGTCTCAAATTGCTCTGATCCAGCCAGCACTGAAGAGCCTGGATCACGGTTCGAGTCACTGGGATCAACTTGGAAAGGGGATCTTTTCTTTGAGACCAAAAGGCTCTCAAGTGAAACTGAATGTCCCTCATCTGAAATCTTGCTCCTTGCACTACAGCTGTGGAAGCAGCCATGTGTCCTAGGAGCTGTAAGAAGTGCCTTGCTGGTTGAGAGACCTGCAAAGTGAAGGAGGAGGCCAGGGCCACTAGGTTCCTTACCTTCTCTAAGGGTAGGAAGGCTCTGGCCCACTTTGTGTCCAATTCTGCACCTATAAAGGTGAGTACCTGGACAGGTTCCAGAACTGACTTTGGAAGATTGAGCAGAAAACCCAGAGAGGTGAGCAGCTGCTGGGTACTTGCAGGTGTGATTTGACCTGTTCTGGAGACTGGCCTACACTGAGCCAGTCGTCTAGGTAGGGAAAGATGGCAATCTTTTGCCTTCTTAAATGAGCAACTGCTACTGCTAGACATTTTGTGAATACCCTTGGGGCAGAGGTAAGGCCGAAGGGCATTGCTCTGAACTGGTAATGGCCTGAGGGCAGTTCGAATCTGAGGTACTTTCGGTGGGAGCTTCTGATTAGAACATGAAAATAGGCATCCTTGAGGTCCAGGGAAGCTAGCCAGTCCCCTGGCCTTAGAGAAGGTAAAATCATTGCCAGAGTCACCATTTTGAATTTTGGTTTCAAAAGGTGCTTGTTCAGATATCTTAGGTCCAAAATAGGGCCGCCATTCTCCTGTCTTTTTTGGGGTAAGGAAGTACCTGGAGTACAGACCCTTGCCCTGGTGTAGGGGAGAAACCCTTTCTATACCTCTGAGAGCCAAGAGGGTTGAGACTTCTGTTTCTAAGGCAAAGGTCTCTACAGGATTTGCAGGTGGAAAAGATCTGATTCTCACCTTTGGAAATTTTTTGAAGCTGAGAACCAGACCCTGGCTTACTACTTCCAGGACCCACTTGTCTGATGTTAGAGACTCCCAGTCCTGAATGAAGTAAGCCAGCCTGCCCCCTACAGGTAATGAAGAACCGGCCCTGGGCATCCCATCAGGGTGCCTGTTTGGCAGGGGCTTTAGGCTGAGGGGTGGGAGCAAGCCTGCTTGCACCCCCGTCTGCCTCTCCCACTGAAGAACCTCCTCTGAACATAAGCAGAAGAAGCCTGGGTTTGGTAAAAAGGCCTGTGAAAAGGCCTACCTCTACCCCTGGGGGTCTGCCTCTGAGGAGTGACTTGCTGCTCCTTGGCTTGTGCACTCCTATAAGTTGTTCTATATTCATCCATTTTCTTCATGTAATTCTCTGTCTGCTCCCCAAACAGAGAATTTCCTACCACAGGAAAATCCATAGCCTTAGTCTGGGTATCCTGTGACAAACTAGTACAACTGAGCCAAGCCAACCTACGAAAGGCCACAGATGTAGCCATGACTCTAGAGGATACATCATTAGAAACCACAGCAGCATGGAACTGCACCTTGGATGCCTCAATACCATCAACAGCCACCTGCTCCAGCTCCTTGGCAAGCTGGCCAGGGGCCTGTTTGGCCAAAGCCATGACAGTGTCCCATCTAGATTTTTGGTATCTTGCCACATAAGCCATGTAATTTGCTTGTCTGAGTCCCAAGGACGCTGCCATGTATTGTTTTTTAGCCATGGCATCAATCTTCCTGGAGTCCTTGTCAGGAGGATGTGAAGCCAGGGGAATGTTAGCTTTATCACAGGCTGCAGCCTGAACTACTCCAACATGACTGCATTGCTGTGAAAGAAAGTCTGTATAAGGACCTGACAAAGTGTACCTCCTGTCCATCTTCTTGTCAACAGGAGGCACAGAATTAGGAGCTTTTAACATTTTTATTGTTTGTTTCCTAAATGACTTATGTAAGGGGATAGACAATCTCCTAGACTCTGGGATATCCATCATTTCCACAAAATCAGGTTCCTCTTGCTCATCCACAGCTTCCTCTAATGGGAGCTGGAGGGTTTCAGCAACCTTTTATAAAACAGAAAGTGAAGGACTCAGAAAGCATGGGGAGATTCTAAAGGTCTGTCTGGGGAGATGTCCGGTTCAATGGGCACATCCAGACTCTCAAAGTCACATTCACACTGTTCATAATCCTCCTCCCCCTCCTCTGGTTCATAAAACTCTTCAATATCATATTCTTGAACTGGTGGAACCGGCCGAACCGACCTTTACAGACAGTGGCGGTTCGGACGGAACCGAGAAAGTGACTGTACAATCTGTATAGCTTTTGCTATTTCTGCAGCAGTTGGAGAAGGAATTTTGGACTCCACACCTGCTGATTTTCTAGTTTTCTTTGCTGGAACTGGCTCCTCAGAGTCAGCTTTACGTTGCCGAGGAAGTCTCGCCTGGTCAGAGGAGCACTCCCTCCGTTCGGTTGGAACCAACCGGGCTGGCCATCCGGGTCAGCTGACTTTTGGCCTCTCGTTCCCTGAGCCTGCCAACTCTCTTATCCAGGGTAGCTGCAGGAAATTCTTGCAATCTGGCAGTCTGAATTGAGATGGTCAAACCCCAGACCAATAGACACATGTGGTGTGTGGGTCCCGGCCTTGGCTTCCCCACAAGAACACTACAGTGTTGAAACCCAGTGGGCCCGGTTTTTCTTTTGGGTTTCTCAGACATGATGCCAGCCTAACCAACAAACTTGCCCTTTGAACGGCAGTGCCAGGCAAGACACCCTTATCGGTTCCCAACCAAGTCACGGGTCGTGGAAAAAAACGTAATAAAATCCGGTTTTTCGGAACCGAGAAGAACCGGGAACTGCACTCTAAAAGCTTTAAATTGCTTACTTTTTTAAAGTTTTAAACAACCTGATCAGTTCGAACCAAACCGATAAACATTTACAAGTTCCACACAGAAATAAACCTGTCTATTACTTACAATACCACAGACAGAGCTTGAACCGATCGGTTTATGGTTAAAATAATAATACTCGGTTGAATTTAACCGAGAAAATACTGTTTAAACCGAGAAATGAACCGAGCAGTAGGAGAAATCTCGGAGCGACTGTTCAGTGAGGCGGAGTAAAGAATCTGACAGTTTCAGTTTGAAATTATCCAGACAGAGCTTCTCTAACCGAGCTCGCGCTCTAAGCTCCATGCCTGGCATGGAAGTTAACTTTCACCTCTGGAGCAGTTCTAATGGTGGGACAAACTGCAATTGTCATAATATAGCAAGACTTCATGTTGTTTGAAAAGACGTTTACAAGTTCCACACAGAACAAAAAATAATAAAATAGCCTATCTATTACTTACAATACCACAGACAGAGCTTGAACCGACGATTGCGGTTAAATTTTGGTAAAATAAACCGAAAATTACACTTTAAAACGAGCAAACAAACCGAGCAGCAGGAGGAATCTCCGGAGCGACTGTTCAGTGAGGCGGAGTAAAGAATCTGACAGTTTAAGTTTGAGCTTCAACAGACAGAGTGTTCAACCGAGCTCACACTCAAGATTCTATGCTCTGCATGGAAGTTAACTCTTTCACCTCCGGAGCAGTTCTAACTTGGGGTTATACTGCATATGTCATAATATAGCAAGACTTCATGTTGTTTGAAGAAAAAATTACTCACCTAAGTAATGTTGTTTCTTCTAATGGAGTCTTGCTATATTATGACATATGCAGTGAGTCCCAACCTTCGAACTGCTCCAGAGGTGAAAGAGTTAACTTTCCATGCCAGGCATGGAACGCTGAGCTCGAGCTCGGTTGAAAACTCTGTCTGTTGTTCTTGAAACTCAAACTGTCAGATCTTTATGAGCTAAACTCACTAAGGTCCTGTGTGGAAGCTGTAAACCTACACTAACCAACTGGCTACTAAATATAAGACACACATTTTTTGGTCCCAAAAACAAAGACTCAAGTCAGGAGACCCAAAAAATGAAAAACACAACACCCAATCACCACAAAAAAAGAGAGGGGTCAAAAAACAAGGTGGGCATCTTCTAAGTGCCAACACTGCACTGCCCACCCACATCCCAAAAAACAGAGGTTCTGAGAGGGGCAGACAGGGGGGGAGGTCATAATATAGCAAGACTCCATTAGAAGAAACATTACTAAGGTGAGTAATTTTTTCTTCAAGCAACATGAAGTCTTGCTATATTATGACATATGCAGACTACACAACAGTACTTCTATGGAGGAGGGACAGAACCTACTTAGGAAATAGGCTCTGAGGCACAGCTGTGCCAAACCGAGCATCACTCCTAGCCTGGGTGTCCAGAGAGTAATGCTTGGTAAAAGTGTGAACAGTTTTCCAGGTAGCTTCTTGACAAATCTCTAGAAAGGGGATGTCCCTGGCAGCAGCCAGGAAGCAGCTGTACCTCTGGTAGAGTGAGCCCTCAGGCCTGAGGGAGGAACCTTACCCAGCTTTTCATAACAGAATTGGATACAAGAGACAATCCACCTGGCAATGGATCTTTTAGTGGCAGGTTTCCCTTTACCAACCTCACCATAAGTGAGGAACAGTTGGAGAGAGTCAAACCTGTGACCCTTGGTACACTCAATGTAGTAACTAAGGGCTCTCTTCACATCTAAGCTGTGCAGCCTCCTCTCGCCAGAGGAGGAATGGTCAGTGAAGTACACTGGAAGAGAAATAGATTGATTAAGGTGGAAATCTGAAACCACCTTAGGTAAGAACTTCCTGCTAGTCTTGAGGACCAGCTTATCTCTATGAAAGGAGATAAAAGAAAAAATTACTCACCTTAGTAATGTTGTTTCTTCTAATGGACTCTTTCTATATTATGACATATGCAGTTTGTCCCAGCCTGAGAACTGCTCCGGAGGTGAAAGAGTTAACTTTCCATGCCAGGCATGGAATCTTGAGCGCGAGCTCGGTTGAAAACTCTGTCTGTTGTTCTTCAAACCCAAACTGTCAGATCTTTACGAGCAAAACTCACTAAGATTCTGTGTGCAAGCTGTAAACCTACACTAGCCAACTGGCTACTAAAATATAAACACATTTTTTGGTCCCAAAACAAAGACTCAAGTCAGGGGATCCAAAAAATAAAATAAAATACAATACCCAAACACCCCAAAAAGGAGGGGTGAAAAAACAAGGTGGGCATCTACTAAGTGCCAACACTGCACTGCCCACCCACATCCCAAGAGCAGAGGTTCTGAGAGGGGCAGGAAGGGGGGGGAAGTCATAATATAGCAAGACTCCATTAAAAGAAACAACATTACTAAGGTGAGTAATTTTTTCTTCAAACAACATGAAGTCTTGCTATATTATGACATATGCAGACTACACAGCAGTACCTCTATGGAGGAGGGACACAACCTAATTAGGAAATAGGCTCTGAAGCACAGCTGTGCCAAACCGAGCATCACTCCTAGCCTGGGTGTCCAGGGAGTAATGCTTGGTGAAAGTGTGTACTGTTTTCCAGGTAGCTGCTTGACATATCTCTAAGATAGGGATGTCCCTGGCCGCAGCTAGGGACGCAGCTGTACCTCTAGTAGAGTGAGCCCTCAGGCCTGAAGGGGGAACCTTACCCAGTTTTTGATAACAAAATTGGATACAAGAGACAATCCACCTGGCATTGGATCTTTTAGTGGCAGGTTTCCCTTTACCAACCTCACCATAAGTGAGGAACAGTTGGAGGGAGTCAAACTTGTGACCCTTGGTACGCTCTATGTAGTAACTAAGGGCTCTCTTTACATCTAAACTGTGCAGCCTCCTCTCTCACACAGAGGAGGAATGGTCAGTGAAGTACACTGGAAGAGATAAGATTGATTAAGGTGGAAATCTGAAACCACCTTAGGCAAGAACTTCCTGTTAGTCCTGAGGACTACCTTATCTCTGTGAAAGGAGATAAAATTAGGCTCCACTGACAAAGCTTGTAATTCACTTACGCGCCTGGCAGAAGTGATGGCTACTAGAAACACAGTTTTCCAAGTCAAGTACTTAAGCTCTGCTGAAGACAAAGGTTCAAAGGGGGGTTGCATTAGCTGAGCAATGCACACATTAAGATCCCAGGCAGGAGCAGGGTCCCTGAATGGAGGGTTGGTGTGAAGCAATCCCTTGAAAAACTTGGAGAATACAGGGTGAGCAGAAAGAGAAGAGGGCTTTCCTGCTGAAATAAAAGCAGAGACAGCTGCCAAATGCACTTTCAGGGTAGCAGGCCTCAGCCCCAAAGTATTTAGATGGACCATATAATGCAGGACTGTGGGCAAATCAGCAGATTCTGGGGAAATATGCTTACCAGAGCACCATATGGAAAACCTTTTCCATTTAGAATTATAAGTAGCCCTGGTGGAAGGCTTCCTAGAAGCTTTCAAGATATCGAGTACACCCTGAGAAAGGTGTAGGTCAGCAAACTCTAACTCTTCAAGAGCCAGGCCTTGAGGTTGAGGGATTTGAGATTCGGACACCAAACTCTCCCCCGGGCACAGGTTAAAAGATTGTGATTCCTGGGAAGACACAGGGGAAGGTGGACTGCTAAGAACAGAAGGAGTGGATACCAGGGCTGTCTGGCCCAATCTGGAGCAATCAGAATCATCTTGCAAAGCTGAGATCTGATTTTGACTAGCACCTTGAACAAGAGAGGCAAGTGGGGAAAGGCATAGAGGAACTTCCTTTCCCAGTCGAGAAGGAAGGCATCCAGAGGGACTGAGCCCAACACTGGGGTCCTGCAACAAAAAAGAAGAAGTTGGTGATTGTCTGGGGCTGCAAAAAGATCTATCTGAGGGGTGCCCCACCTGGCAAATACTAACTCTAGTACTAGGGGATCCAGTGACTATTCGTGATGGCCCTGGGAAACCCTGCTGAGAGCATCTGCCAAGACATTGTCCTTGCCTGGGAGGTGAACTGCCATGAGGGAAGTGTTCAGGAATAAGCCAGAGACCACAACTTCATTGCCTCGGTGCACAAGGCCGAAGACCGAGTGCCCTTGCTTGCTGATGTACCACATTGTAGTGGTGTTGTCTGTTCTGACCTGTACCACTTTGTTCTGAACAGATGCAGAAAAACCTGAAGTGCTAGAAAAACAGCTCTGAGTTCCAACAGATTGATGTGGAGCAGAGATTCCTGAGGGGACCACAATCCCTGGGTGGTGAGGTCGCTCATGTGAGCTCCCCATCCCAAAAGCGACGCATCTGTAGTAAGGGTCAAGGAGTGAGATTGAGGGATGAAAGGAACCCCCGTCTCAGATTGCTCTGATTCTGCCACCACTGCAGGGCCTGGATCAGGGTTCGAGTTACTGGGATCAATTTGGTTAGAGGATCTCTCCTTTGAGACCAGAAGGCTCTCAAATGGAACTTAATGTCCCTCATCTGAAATCTTGCTCCTTGCACTACAGCTGTGGAAGCAGCCATGTGCCCTAGGAGCTGTAGAAAGTGCCTTGCTGGTCGAGAGACCTGCAGAGTGAAGGAGAAGGCCAGAGCCACCAGGGTCTTTACTCTTTCTAGAGGAAGGAAAGCTCTGGCCTGCTTTGTGTCCAGTTCTGCGCCTATGAAGGTGAGTAGCTGAACAGGCTCTAGAACTGACTTTGGAAGATTGAGAAGAAAACTTAGAGATGTAAGCAGCTGCTGGATAAGCTGAAGGTGTAATCTGACTTGGTCTGGAGACTGACCCACTATGAGCCAGTCGTCCAGGTAAGGAAAGATGGCAATCTTTTGCCTTCTTAAGTGAGCAACAGCTACTGCCAGGCATTTTGTGAATACCCTTGGGGCAGAGGTGAGGCCGAAGGGCATTGCTCTGAACTGGTAATGGCCTAAGGGCAGTTCGAATCTGAGGTACTTTCGGTGGGAGCTTCTGATGAGAACATGGAAGTAGGAATCCTTGAGGTCCAGGGACACTAGCCAGTCCCCTGGCCTTAGGAAGGGTAAAATAATTCCCAGAGTCACCATTTTGAATTTTGGTTTTAAAAGGTGCTTGTTTAGGTATCTGAGATCCAGGATGGGCCGCCATTCTCCTGTCTTGTTTGGGGTAAGGAAGTACCTGGAGTACAGTCCTTTGCCCTGGTGTAGGGGAGGAACCCTTTCTACAGCTCTGAGAGCCAGGAGGGTTGAGACTTCTGTTTCCAAAGCAAGAACCTCTAATGGATTTGCAGATGGAAAGGATCTGGTTCTCATCTTTGGAAATTTTTTAAAGCTGAGAACCAGTCCCTGGCTTACTACTTCCAGGACCCACTTGTCTGATGTTAAAGACTCCCAGTCCTGGACGAAGTAAGCCAGCCTGCCCCCTACAGGTAATGGAGAATCGGCCCTGGGCTTCCCATCAGGGTGCCTGTTTGGCAGGGGCTTTAGGCTGAGGGGTGGGAGCAGGCCTGCTCGTACCCCATCTGCCTCTCCCTCTGAAGAAGCCCCTCTGGGCATAAGCTGAGGAGGAGGCCTGGGCTTGGTAAAAGGGCCTGTCCCTGCCCCTGCCCCTGGAAAGCTGCCTCTGAGGAGTGGCTTGCCTCTCCTTGGCCTGTGCACTCCTATAAGTGGTCCTATACTCATCCATTTTCTTCATGTAATTCTCTGTCTGCTCCCCAAACAGAGAATTACCCACAACAGGAAAATCCATGGCCTTAGTCTGGGTATCCTCTGAGACAGGCTAGTACACCTGAGCAAGCCATTCTATGAAAAGCCACAGATGTAGCCATGACTCTTGAATATACATCATTAGAGTCCACTGCAGCATGGAATTGCACCTTGGATGCCTCAATACCATCAGCAGCCACCTGCTCCAGCTCCTTGGCAAGCTGGCCAGGGACCTGTTTCGCTAAAGCCATAACAGTATCCCATCTGATTTCTGGTATCTTGCAACATAGGCCATATAATTTGCCTGTCTGAGTCCCAAGGATGCTGCCATGTATTGTTTCTTTGCCATGGCATCAATCCTCCTGGAGTCCTTGTCAGGGGGGTGTGAAGCCAAGGGAATATTTGCCTTATCACAGGATGCAGCCTGCACTACCCCAACATGGCTGCATTGTTGTGAAAGGAACTCCATATCAGAGCCTGACAATGTGTACCTCTTGTCCATTTTTTTATCCACAGGAGGTATAGTGTTAGGAGCTTTTAAAATTTTTGTCTGTTTCCTAAAAGATTTATGTAAAGGAATAGACAATCTCCTGGACTCTGGGATAGCCATCCGGGTCAGCGGACTTCTTGGCCTCCCTTTCCCTGAGCCTACCAACTCTCTTTTCCAGGGTAGCTGCAGGAAAATGTTTGCAAATCTGGCAGTCTGCATTGAGGTGGTCAAACCCCACACAATAAACACAGGTGGTGTGGGGGTCAGCCTTGGCAAAGGCTTCCCCACAGACACTGCAGTGTTGAAACCCAGTGGGCCCGGTTTTTCTTTTGGGTTTCTCAGACATAGTGCCAGTCCTAACCAAACTTGCGGTTATGGCAATCCGCCAAGCAAGACCCTCTTATCGGTTCCCAACCGTGGCACGGGTTGTGGAAAAAAACGTAATAAAATCCGTTTTTTTCAGAACCGATAAGAACCGGTAACCACACTCTAAAAAACAGATTAATATATTTGAAAACAACCTGATCGGTTCAAACTGAACCGATAACTGTTTACAAGTTCCACACAAAAGAATTAAATGTAAAACTTATCTAGTACTTACAATACCACAGACAGAGCTTGAACCAACTGGTTGCGGTTTAAATTTGGTCAAAAAAACTGAGAAAATAATACTTTAACTTACAAAATGAACCGAGCAGAAGGAGAAAATCTCTGGAGCGACTGTTCAGTGAGGCGGAGTAAAGAATCTGACAGTTTGAGCTTAAAGAACAACAGACAGAGTTTTCAACCGAGCTCGAGCTCAGCGTTCCATGCCTGGCATGGAAAGTTAACTCTTTCACCTCCAGAGCAGTTCGAGGGTTGGGACTCACTGCATATATCATAATGTAGCAAGACTTCATGTTGTTTGAAATGAACAGCATGGCCCAGAAATTCAAACTGCGCCCAAAAAGTGCGCAACAGCAGGAGCAAGCGCAAGTCCATTGCGCCCATGTGCAAAAGGCGTGATATTCAAAAACTGTGCAGGCTAAGATGCGCCTACAGCCGATGACTGAATATTGCACCACCTGCGCCATAGCGCAACTAGGGAGGTGAAGCTGAGCATATCTGATGCACCATAGTGCAACAAGGGATGTTCAGCTGAGCAGTCCAGATGCGCCATAGTGCAACCAGGGAGCCCCGCAGCTGCACAGCAATGTAACTGCACAACCAGGGAGGTAGGGGCCCACCACCCATGCCACAGATGGGCAGAGGAACACACAGCAGAACAGACATCGTCCCCCCACACCCCATGCACTGCACAATTGGGGGAGGGCTGGAATAACCACTGGCCCATGGAGACCAGCAACCAACCCACAGCTGGGCCATGGTGCCCCATCACACCCCCTGGCAAGCTGTGACCAGCACACAAGGTGGGCCGACCACCCCGTGCCACACCATCCCACCAATGCAGAGCACACCCTGCACCGTGACCCCCAGACACCCTGCCCAGGAGCAGCGCCCACCAGTGCAGGATACCCATGCATGCCACCACCCCACTGTGACAATGCAACCCTGTGCACCACAGAACCATGCAAGGCAGCCCCACCATGAGCACCCATCAGCGGGTGGCAGCACAGGCAGCAACGGCTGCATACACAGTGCCACCATGCACATCCCCCCAAGGTACAGCTGAGAGACCAACCATGCATCGGCACACGAGGTACCCCACACATGACAGGGCATGCCCCGGACCCCACCACCAGTGGTACAGCACCCTGAACACCCTCCCAAGGACACACCCTGACCCAGCACTGGCCACAACAGCCAGCGCAGACACCCACAGTGATGCATGGAAGCATGCGCCACACAGGATGCAACACAGTGCATGGACAAACACCCACCCATACCCAAGGGCACACCAACACAGGAACACAGTAGCGGGGCAACCAAGGCCCCAGCGTGTGGTCATGGAAACCGTGTACACACAGCCAGCACTCCTCCATAGCACAGGAGTGCCAGCCACCCTGTGCAGGCACTGTGGAGCTGTATGCCACCAGCATTTACCCACAGCACAAGTGACAGACAGTGGTGCACATCCCCTGCAACACACACAAGCCACAGCATGGAGGTGGGACAACAGCGGAGGCCCCAGTGTCACCTGAGGCAGACATGCACCATACCAGTGACAGGAGGCAACCCGGCATTGTGACGGGTACAGCGGCTGTCCTGCATGGACAGCCGCCACTGACATGCCAGCGGACCTTGCAGGTCACAAACATGCAAGGGTGTCAGCTGCACAGGCCATGGACAGGCTGACAGGTGCGCCATGGACACAGAGCATGCACCATGGACCACTGCACACAGTCATCCAGTGCACAGGGAACAACACACACACCACAGACACTGACTGATAGCTACTCCCACACCATAGTCACTTCCCCACAGACACACACACGCACATGACTGCATCACCCCTGATGCCATGCACACCACTGCAACTGAGCACCTATAGCCCACTGCAAAACAGAGACCACCACATTAGGTATATCAAAGCAAATGTATTGTAAAAATTCACGCAAAACTATTTACATATATTTACAAAAGGTTGGGGGGAGGGCCACAAACAAGGTGGGGGTGGGTAAGGGGCAGGGGTGAACAAATGGTAGAGGGAAGGAGGGGTGTGAGGGCAGGTCCAGGGGGGTAGGGAAAATCAGGGGCATAAGTATGCTCAGCAGGAGCCCCGCTCCCCGCTCTGGCTGCTCCTCCCGCCATGCCTCCATCGGACTCCCACATGGTCAATCCTTTCCAGGATCTGCAGGGAGGCCCTGGCAACTTGTAGGATCTCCTGCAGTGTTGCTCTTATTTCCTGCAGCTGCCGTCCACCTAGGACAAGGGAGCAGAGTCAATAGATGTGAATGCACAGCCCCATGCAGCCCACCCACTGTGCATGGCATACGGCCAAGGGACATGCCTCTGTGATGGTGTGTGACCACCCACATTGTTCGCGTCCACAAGACCTGCCCACCCAGGCACACACAGCCATGTGGACCGCTGCACACACCCACCGGCTAAGTCCTGCACAGCATCACCATGGTTGTTCAGTGACATGGCTATATGGTGCGAAAGCAGTGGCACAGCCAGGTACCCGGTGCACGCATGGACCACCATTGACGCACTCCCAGACATGCAGTGCCACTAGACAGTGCTGATGGTAACAAGTTGTGTGCATGGCAGTGGTGTCAGTGGATGGTGGCCATGCCCCGCTGCCCGCCCTGTTACATAGCATGCAATAGTAATCATGGATGTAAGGCACTCACCATCATCAGGCTGGTCCCTGCGCCTCTGTGGACCTTCGCCCCTCCCGGACTGATGGTCCTCCTGCTGGCACCTCCTCTCCCTCGCCAGCCGGCGCTCGTCGGGGCCTAAGGTGCAAACATGGAGAGAGGAACATCAGTACAATCCTGTGGCAAAGTCCCCTGCCCCATGCGTGTGCAATCCCACAGCCAGACCCACCCACCCACACCCTGATAACACCACCACAGCCAACACCAGACGGTCCTCCCCCCCCATGTGCCGGACACATGCAACCGTGATACCCGTATAGAAGATAAAAGTGTATGGATGTTAAACCTACCTGGCCGTGGCACCGTGCCCCTCCTGGCATGTGCCCGCAGGCAGGCAAGCAGGTCCGGGTCCCTCCGTCTCAGGTCCCCATATCTGTGGCGGCACTGCTCCGCCGTCCGTCCCATACCGGTGGCCTCCTCCAGGGCATCGGCCACCTCCTGCCACACCTGACTCCTGGCCCTGTCCAGGGGTGCCTCACCAAATAGTGGGCCAACAAGTGGCTCCACAATGGCAACCACGTTTGCCATCTTCACCTGGCTCCACTGTGCTGCTCTCCTCCGCACCATCTCTATTGCTCGGTTAAGTCAAAATGGTGCTCTGCAGTGTGGTTCTGCCATGTGCAGATGCTGCACGGTACAGCGCTGCCATTCCCTATCATGCTGTCACCGAACAGCACGATAGTGGTGCACCCATGCCTGATGCATGGCGCCTAGGGGGCAAAGGTCAGGCACAGGGTCAAGGGTCTCTGGCGCATGGACAGCCACAGCGTGATTGGAACCCAATGTGTCTAGCACGATTGGGTGCCTGTGTGCCACCTCCTGTAACGGCCTACCGCGCTGTTGCCCCAGTGTGCCTACGACGCCCCAGTGCCACAGCGTCATATAGGTGAACAGCGCTGTAGCGCCACTGGCACAATGATGGCCATGCCCTGCATTGCCTCCCGCGCACAGCACGTCAGCAGTGCAGCAGGCGCCTGCGTCATCAACCCGGGCATGCGCAGTTAGGTGTGTACTGCACATGTCACAGAACTGCCCCTTGGCTCAGCACGTTCAACACAATTGCGCAAAGCGCAAAAGCGCGATATTGAGCCGTCATATGCAAATCAGCTAATCAACCATTCAATGGCGCAGTCACTGCATCTGCATCCACTTAAAGATGTGCCTCGCCTCATTTGCATGGGTTGCGCTATAAAGTGCGACATTGGGCTGCACTGGCCATAGTCGGTTACTGCAGTCTATTGGTGAGTTGCATGCTGTTTGGGAGTGTGGACTGTGGATTTTGGGACATGCATGGGACTGCACAGTCACAGGTAACACCTGTCATTCTCACAGGCTGAATCATGACTGAGCGAGTTGTGGAGGAAGAGGAACAGAGTTGTGGGAGGAGGAGGAGGCCAAATTTCATGAAGGCTGAGACGGATGCCCTGTTCGAGGCCTACCTAGAGCAGAAGCCGCTTCTCAGCAGACACCAGGGAACACCGCAGGCCCATGCTGCTGCATGGGAGGAGGTGGCACGTGCTGTAAACCTGCATGGCAGCCACCAGTGCTCCGTGCAGGAGTGCAAGAAGAAGATAGGCACAGACAGGAGGAGGATTAAGGAGAAGGTGGCTGCCATCAGGGCAGCCCGGTCTGCGACAGGTGGGAGACAGCCAGAGGTGCTACGCCTGACCCCACAGGAGGAGAGGGTTGCTGGCAGCATGCAGCGTTGCACCATTGAGGGTGTTCTGGGTGGTGGATTCCAGACGGGTGGTAGCCCGTCACTGCATGGTAGGTTATGGTCTGTCTATTGGGGGGGACAGGGTAGGTCATATGCAGCAACGCGACTTTGTTTTCCCTTACAGCTCCTGAGCATCTGCATGGGTCAGCGGTGGTGGGCCTCTCCACTGTGGCTGGTCAGATGGAGATGGAGGAGGGCCCATGCACCTCCACAGGAATATGCAGCTCAGTCCGACAGTGGGCCCACCTGGATGTCCAGACTGAAGTTGTTGGAGCAGGTGTGGAGGAGGCCCTGCCCGTGTCGCAGCATGCCAGCATCCACGGATGCCAGCAATCTGGGACTCGGGCTGGTGCCGGCTCCGTCACCGATGATGATGTCGCTAACGTCATGGGCAGTGACACGTGTGTGCCACAGGATGGCCACACAGCAGGTAACATCGCACCCATGGCTGTGGGTGGTGCCGCCATGGAGGCCTGCGTGTCATCATAGTCCCAGCCTGTGCCTGTCAGCATCGGTGAGGCAGCACTGGTGTGTGTACAGGACAGTAGGACTGTTGTGGCCACTGCGACGGCACCATTGAGCCCTGGGGAGTGGCAGCCGGAGGGGCAACATCAGCAGTCGGCCAATGGCCTTGGGGGTACAGTGTCAGGGGGCGACGTCAGTGCACCGCCTGTGGACATGCCCAGGCCTGGCCCTGGTATGCAGCGCCCACCCTCAAGGGGTGCAGGGCTGCGCCCACCCTGAGGGACAGCATGCCGATCAGGAAGATGACCTCTTGGATCAGCACACCTGCATACTGCAAGCATCAGTCAATCAGCAGATGCAGCTTGTGACAGTGGTGGATGCACTGAGTGTGGCTCTGGAGTGGGCAGAGGATCGTAGCAGCAGAGAAACCGCTCTGCTCCTGGCAGGGATGGACTGGATGCGGGAGGATATGACCGCTGCCACTGACAGGCTGACACATACAATCACAGCTGCCATGGCCACAGGGAGCACACAGTTATTTGCCCATGCGTCACAGACACCGCGCAGTACAATGTCCACCCCCCGTTCTCGGCGTCATGTGACACCATCCTTGCCGACACCGGGTTCAGCTGTGGGCATCCCGAGCACGCCTGTTGCAGGCATGTTCATTGTGCTGCAGACCCCTGTGCGAGCACGGTCGCGTTCACGCAGTGGAACACCTGGGGGACCATCGGTGCCACCTCATGAGGCCAGTGGTCAGCCTGTCACTGCTGGCGGGTCTCAGCGGGGCCGCCCATGCATCCATGGCGGCTGGGGCACTGTGGCATGTGACTGACCTGTCTCCCAGTGTGGCTACTGTCTGATGCTGCCCTGTGTGCATTGTGTCATTCAGCGGGCAATGCACGGGTGGGTACCCAGCCCTGCACGCACACACACTGTCCATCTACACACCCTCCCGGCTGCTGTCCGCAGTTGCATGTGCATGATGATGCCTGCATTGTGCTGTACGCCAATGTGCAATGGTGCCCAGTGTCTGACACACACACAATGACAGGCAGTGGGCGTGGTGGTCTGTGGACATGTGTGTGACTAGGGGTGGTGTTCTGGGTTGGTGTGCCTCCTACCCTTTGTGCATGTCTGGTGAGTTGTGTGTGTGTGTGTGTGTGTGTGTGCCTGTGTGTGTGTGTGTGTGTGTCTGTCTGCATGCCATGTTAGACCTCACCCATCCCTGGTGGTGTGTGTGGTTCCATGCCCGGCCACTTCCCTTGACGGCATGCACCCCTGATGTGTGTCCATGCATGTTTGTGGGTTGTGCCTTTGCCACTGGTGGTTGCACATGGCCCCATGACTTACCTGGGTTGGCTGAAGTGCTCCTCCGTGATGGTGTCCCAGTGCAGCTGTACCAGCTGGAGCAGTCAGGGGTCCCGTTGCCCAAGGGAGGGGCTGCCCATCACCATTGTCACCGGCGTCCTCATTGTCCCCATTGCTGTCCCCCTCTTCGACCTGTATGGCTATCCCACATTCATTGGCCATGTTGTGCAGGATGCAACAGGCCAGGAATAGCCCACAGGCCTTTGAGGGGCTGTACTATAGGGCACCGCCAGAGGTGTCCATGCAATGGAAACATGCCATCAGCATCCTGAACACCCGCTCAATGACATTATGTGTGGTGGCGTGTGCCTCATTGTAGCATTGCTGCGATGGGGTTGCGGGCCGCCGGTATGGTGTGAGCAGCCAGGGATGGAGTGGGTATCCACTGTCACCTGTGTGTAGAGGGTGGAGGTTAGTTTGGTGATCAGCATCATCCTGCCCCGGGCCATGTAGACCACTACTCATGTCACCTCTGACCATGCCCCTCCCAACCCTATGTTTGTCCATGTGGTTTGCATACTCGCCCACTAAGTGGCCAGTGGGGATGTCCCCACTCTCGAATCTGTGGCACAGTGCTGACTGGTACCAGATGAAGGCATCATGTGCTCCCCCAGTGTGCATGACACAGACATTAATTATGCGCCCCCTGGAATCACACACCACCTGGCAGTTGATGCTAGCATAGCCCTTGCGATTCATGTATGCGGCCCCTTCAGGGACAGGTGGTGTGTGGATGGCCACATGGGTGCAGTCTATTGCCCCTAGCACGCCAGGTATACGTGCTACCCTGTGGAACTCCTGCATGTTTGCTGTGTGCTCCGCCAGTGTGCTGGGGAAATGGATGTACTCCTCAGCATGTGGCAGCAGTGCGCTGAGGAATTGGGTGAGGTGGCGTGACGCGGCCGACTGGGTTATGCCTGTGGTGTCCCCTGTTGGTCTCTGGAAGGTACCCGTGGTGAGCAAGCACATGCAAGCTATCACTTTAGTCTCCACTGACAGAGCATGGCTCCATCATGTGGGTGCCTGCATCACATCACTGCACAGCTCACAGAGCCACCTCAGAATTGCTCGCGATTCAGGCGGCACCGCCCACGATCTCAGTATCACTGTACAGCTCAAGCTGGTGCGGCTCGTACTGCCTGTTGGGGGTACAGTCCGATGGGCCCTTCCACGCGCGTGCCCCTGCTGCCTGCCTTCTCACCCCCCTCATCACTGCCTCCATCTGGATGGTGGCACTGGCCATGTCCCTGGTTTGTGTTCACCCCCCCGGCAGCTGTTTCTGTGTTCCCCCCGCTGTCCTGGCTGCTACTTCCCCTGCACCGGGAACACCTGACTGTGCTGGCCTCAGTGCTGTGTGGCATTTCCCCCTTCTGCACTGTGGCTGTGGCTCCCCACACCTTCTCTGAACCTGTGGGTTCCAGGTGCCCTTTCACTGTCCTGCCCTGTGTGTCAGTGTGTGTGTGTTGCCTGTGTGGCTGGCTATAGTTCAGCAACTTGTGGCTTCCCTGTAGCGTTCTTGCACCTCTCCCTTGTTCCTTTTTATTTTGGCTCATTTCTGCTATGGCGCAACTTCCGCTTGCTCCCCTATTGCACATGGCGCATGTTGTTGAATATCGTGACCGCGCCACTTATGCATGGTTCCTCCTTTCAGTTCGTGATACATTCATTATCACCGCGCTATTGCTCTCAGCGTGATTTGGGGCGAACCGCCCCACGCCAATATCGCAGAATGGCGATTTGGACTTGCGCTGGCGCAACTCTCATTGTGTATGGCGAACCCTTTGAATATCTGGGCTCATATGTGCAAGAAGAAAAATTACTCACCTTGTAATTATGTTTCTTCTAGTGGAGTCTTGCTGTATTCTGACACGGCAGTTAGCCCCAGCCTTTAAACTGCCCCGGCGAACAAGGGGTTAACTTTTCTATGCAGGGCATAGAATGTTGCTCTCGAGCTCGGTTGATGTCTCTGCCTGTTATATTTTGAACTGCAACCGCCAGATCTTTACAAGCAAAACTCACTAGGTGTTCTGTGTGGAAACTGTAAAATTTTACTAGCCAACTGGCAGAAAAATAATCTTTTGGGTTCCCTAAGGAAGACTCAAGTCAGGAAACCTAAAAAACAAAAACCAATAAAATTGAAATAACAAACCACCCCATGAGTAATAGAGGGTGTATGGGGGTACCTCTGGGGTGCCAACACTGTGCCTGCCCACCCACATCCCAAAAAATCCAGGTTCTGAGAGGGGAGACGGGGGGAGGTCAGAATACAGCAAGACTCCACTAGAAGAAACATAATTACTAAGGTGAGTAATTTTTTCTTCAAACAACATGAAGTCTTGCTGTATTCTGACAAGTGCAGACTACCAAGCAGTACCTCCATGGAGGAGGGAGAGAACCTACTTTGGGAGCAGGCTCTGAAGTATTGTTATGTAAACCGAGCATCACCTCCAGCCTGGATAGCCAGAGAGTAATGCCTGAAAAGGTATGTACCTGTTTTCCAGGTGGCTGCTGACAGATTTCTAAGAGAGGGATATCCCTGGCAGCAGCCAAGGAAGCAGCTGTACCTCTTGTAGAGTGAGCCCTCAGGCCTGAGGGTGGAATCTTTCCCAGTTTCTCATAACAGAATTGTATACAAGACACAATCCACCTTGGCAATAGTTCTCTCTGTGCAGGTTTGCCCTTTCCTACCTCTCCACAAGTGAGGAACAACTGAGGGACTCAAACCTGTGACCCTTGGTATGCTCTATGTAGTTGCTAAGGGCTTTTAACATCCAAACTGTGTAGCCTCTCCTGAAGAAGAATGATCAGTGAAGTAAACAGGAGAGACATAGACTGATTCAGGTGAAATACCACTTTAGGCAAGAACTTCTGTTAGTTCTATGGACCACTTTATCTCTGTGAAAAGAGATGAAATCAGGTTCCACTGACAGGGCTTGCAATTCACTGATCTGCTGCAGAGGTAATGGCTACTAAAAACACAGTTTTCCAAGACAAGTACTTAAGCTCTGCTGAGGACATAGGTTCAAAGGGAGGTTGCATAAGCTGAGCAATGCAAATATTAAGATCCCAAGCAGGGGCAGGCTCCCTAAAGGGGGGATTGGTATGAAGCAATCCCTTTAAAAACTTACAGAATACAGGGTGGGATGACAGTGAGGAAGACTTGCCTACTGACAGGAAAGCAGAAGCAGCAGACAAGTGTACCCTGAGAGTAGCTGTTCTGAGGTCCAGGCTATTAAGATGGACCATATAATCCAGAACTAGAGGCAATTCAGCAGTATATGGAGAGATATGCCTCTTGGAACACCAAATGCTGAATCTCTTCCATTTAGAGTTATAAGTCTTTCTGGTGGAAGGCTTTTGAGAAGCTTTGAGAATATCCAGAACTCCCTGAGACAGATGCAAATCTGCAAACTCTAACTCTTCAAGAGCCATGCCATGAGATTGAAAGACTGAAGATTTGGGTACCAAATCTTCCCCTGAGAGGAGGTTAACAGGTTGTAATTCCTGGGAAGAGACAGGGGAAGATGGTCTGCTAGAGACAGCAACAAGGGGTACCAAGGCTGCCTGGCCAAGTCTAGAGCAATCAAAATCACTTTGCAGGGTTGTGACCTTATCTTGACTAGAATTTTGAACAGGAGAGGAAAGGGGGGAAAAGCATACATAAATCTCCTTCCCCAGTTCAGAATCAGAGCATCCAAGGGGACTGAGCCCAAGACTGGGGGTCTGCAACAAAAGAGAGGAAGTTGGTGATTGTCTGGGGCTGCAAAAAGATCTATCTTTGGAGTGCCCCATCTTGAAAAAATCACCTTCAACACCAGAGGATCCAGGGCCCATCTGTGATGGCCCTGAGATATTCTGCTCAGTGCATCTGCTAGGACATTGTCCTTCCCTGGAAGGTGAACTGCTATCAGAGAGGTTTGCAGGGAATAAGCCAGGGACCACAACTTCATTGCTTCTGTGCACAAGGCCGTAGACCGAGTGCCTCTTTGCTTGTTGATGTACCACATGGTGGTGGTGTCTGTTCTGACCTGAACCACCTTGTTCTGTACTTACTGGGAAAAAGCTTGCAGTGCCAGCAACACTGCCCTGAGTTCCAAGAGACAGATGTGTAGAAGAGATTCCTGAGGAGACCACAGTCCCTGGGTGGTGAGGTCCCCCAAATGGGCTCCCCAGCCCAGCAGGGAAGCATCTGTGATATGGACCATCGAATGAGACTGAGTGGCAAATTGCCTCAAATTGTCCTGATCCTGCCACCATTGCAAGGCTTGGATCAGAGTTCGAGTCACTGGGATTAGTTTGGTAAGGAAATCCTTTCTTTGGGACCAAAAAGTTCTCAAGTGGAACTGAATGTCCCTCAACTGGAATCTTGCGCCTTGGACCACTGCTGTAGAAGCTGCCATGTGGCCCAAGAGCTGAAGGAAATGCCTTGCTAGTCGAGACACCTGAACACTGAAGGAAGAAGCCAGCTCCATGAGAGCTCCTGCCCTTTCCAGGGGGAGGAAGGTTCTTGCTTTTACCGTATCCAGATCTGCCCCTATGAAGGTAAGGAGCTGCACTGGTTTGAGAACTGACTTTGGTAGGTTGAGAAGAAATTCTAAAGAAGTGAGCACTTGCTGGGTCACTTGCAGGTCTGACTTGACTTGGTCTGGAGACTGGCCCACTATGAGCCAGTCATCCAAATATGGAAAAATGGAGATCTTTTGTCTTCTTAAGAAGGCAACTACTACTGCCAGGCATTTTGTGAAAACCCTTGGAGCTGAGGCTAGACCAAAGGGCATTGCTCTGAACTGATAGTGGCCTGAGGGCAACTGGAACCTGAGGTACTTTCTGTGGGAGCACCTGATGGGAATGTGAAAGTAGGCATCTTTGAGGTCCAGGGAGGCTAGCCAGTCCCCTGGCCTTAGAGAGGGAAGGATTATTCCCAGAGTTACCATCTTGAACTTTGGTTTTAGAAGATGTTTGTTCAGGTATCTTAAGTCTAGGATGGGTCGCCACTCCCCTGTCTTTTTTGGGGTAAGGAAGTATCTGGAGTACAGCCCTTTGCCCCAGTGTAGGGTAGGTACTCTCTCTATGGCTTTAAAGGCAGCAGAGATGAAATCTCTGCCTCTAGGGCAAGGGTTTCCGAGAGATTTGCAGGTGGAAAAGATCTGGCTCTCATCTTTGGAAATTTTTGAAGCTGAGAACCAGTCCCTGGCTTACTACTTCCAGGACCCACTTGTCTGATGTAATAGACATCCAGTCCTGGACAAAGTAAGCCAGCCTGCCCCCTACTGGAATAGAAGAGTCGACCCGGGCAGGCCCATCAGGGTGTCTGCTTGGCAGGGGCCTTAGGCTGAGGAGTGGATGCAGCCCTGCTCATCCCCCTTCTGCCTCTCCCTCTGAAGAACCCCCTCTGTGAAAAGGAAGAAGAGGCCTGTGCTTGGTAAAAAGGCCTATGAAAAGGCCTGCCCCTGCCCCTAGACTGCTGCCTTTGAGGAGTTGCCTGCCTCTCCTTGGCCTGAGCACTCCTGTATGGTCCTGTACTCATCCATTTTCTTCATGTAATTCTCGTCTGCTCCCAAACAGAGAATTACCCCACAGGAAAATCCATGGCCTTAGCCTGGGTATCCTGCGTAGAGGCTAGTACGCCTGAGCCAAGCCATTCTCCGAAGAGCCACAGATGTAGCCATGGCTCTTGATGATACATCATTGGAGTCCACAGCAGCATGAAACTGAACTTTAGATGCCTCAATCCCATCAGCAGCCACTGCCTCCAGCTCCTTGGCTAGCTGGGGGGAGGTCTGTTTAGCCAGTGACAGTACAGTGTCCCACCTGGACTTCTGGTACCTGGCTGCATAGGCCATATAATTCACCTGTCTGAGTCCCAAGGAAGATGCCATGTACAACTTTTTTGCCATGGCATTAATCTTCCTGGAGTCTTTGTCTGGGGGGTGTGAAGCCAAGGGAATGCTTGCCTTATCACAGGCAGCAGCCTGCACAACCCCTACATGGCTGCATTGCTGATATAAAAACTCCGTATCTGAGCCTGAGAGTGTACACCTCTTGTCTATTCTTCTGTCCACAGGAGGTATAGAAATGAAAATTACGTACTCTACCGTAATTTTGATCTTTCTTGTATCTTCACCATTCATTACTGCTTGGGTTGCCGGAGGCGCACCCATCATGAGAGTTTTTTTTTTTTTTGAGTCGGCTCCAACGGTGCCGCCTCGAGATGACATATCCGCCATGCGCGAGAGGCGCCATTGTGGGTGCCGCAGACTCTCCTCCATCTCAGTTCTGTTAATGGAGAGGCAAAAATAAAGTGTAAGAAAAAAAGAAAGTGAGGCAAGAGAGCGAGGATAGAAAAAGGAAAGGAAATAAACTGAAAAGGAATAAGCCGATGGAGAATAGACAGAGGAGAGAGAATTCCACCCTAAGGGACCGCAGGGCCTCCTTTCCGGGGCGGCTCTAGGGGAGGAACAGAGAGAGGGAGAGGAAGTAGAAGAAGAAAGAGAAGAAAGAAAGAAAGAAAGAAAGAAAGAAAGAAAGAAAGAAAGAAAGAAAGAGGCATGTTGAGAAGGAGAACAGTGCCCATCGAGCATTGTTGGTTGAGAGGCTTATAGGCTCGAAACTAATAAGGGAGCAAGAATCCCAGTTGCTAGGACTGAGGAGATGTTCCACCAAACCTCCTGAACAGACCCAAGAGAGGGCAGACTCTCTGAACTCTCAACATGCCAAGTCCCTTCATCCTAGTTGAGGGCTCCTAGACTGTCCGAGCAGAACCTGTTCCAGAAGAGCGCCCATCCAGGAAGAGGACTAAGTTCCTTAGCACCTTGTTTAGTGCTACCACAGAAGAGTATGGGAAAGACTATGCCTTCTCGAAGGCAGCTTGTAAGAAAAATAGAGAGGAACTCAATCAGACTTGCTAGGACAAGGCAGACAGAGGCTTGAAGCTGACAAGTTCAGTCAGCAGCTGGAAAAGCTTTGAAAAGCAATGCCTGCCAGGGGGATTCCAAACTTTGAGGAGGCCGAGACAGGGCATGGCCACCAGGCTGTGAAACTACATGACCTGAAGAAGGTAAGGAATCGCACCATAGGGCAGTCAGAAAGAGTTCCCTCAGGATTAAAGAAATTTGCAACCGTACTCGTTCCTCTCTACCTTGAGGAAAAAAGAGAGAATCCATTCACAAGAATGGGAAAAAACAGATTTTTTTTTTTTTGGCATAAAGGCCAAGGGGAGGGAGGAACGACGGAGGGGAGACGCACAGAAGGAGGCCACTGAGGGAAGGTTGTTATATTAGTAATGAATGGTGAAGATACAAGAGAAGATCACGATCACGGTAGGTACGTAATTTTCATATCTTCCCTGTCAATCTTCACCATTCATTACTACTTGGGTGAGTACTAGCCCCTCCCCTTAAAAAAGGGGGTAGAACCCTGAGGAACAAGACCCCCAGCCTCCTGTTGGTGAGAAACAGAAGGGGAAAGCCCTGGCTAATACAGAGAGAAGCCTATGTGGGAGAAGAGCTAGGAGGTGCCCCCCGAGGACGGGGAGACGGAGGAAGCCCCTGCAAAAGTCTCCTAGCCCTGGAGGAAAAAAGACGGGTCCCCTGGAAAGCGGAGCGCATCACCCTATGCTGGGCCAGGGGTGACAACCTTGATAGACAGAGCCATGCCATCCGCCTAATGCAGATCGCTGTCCCCGCAAGCCTGGAAGCCACCTCATTGGCGTCATAAGATGCCCTTGCTTGGTGTCTTGCCAGCTCCAGGCCTATAGCAGAGAGAGCAATAGCCTGTCTGGTTTGCTCCATATCAGGCATTGATGATAGGAGCTGGGAGAGCATCAACCACAGATGCCGATTGTAGGCAGCGTGGTGAGCCTGATGTGATGCAATGCAAGCCACCACACGAGAAGAAGAGAACACTCTTCGCCCCCACCGTCCAATTGTAGTGAATCCGGATCTGGTGGGCGGTCGCGCCAGGCAGCGGCACCTGAACGAGTCTTTAGGTACACCAAACCCGAGGACGGGTTGGGAAGGGTACCCAGGGATTCCGAGGGGGCACAATACCTTCGACGACAGTCAGCCGGGGCTGGAGAAGGGGCGGCTGGCGACTGCCAGGAATGGATAGACACCTCCTGGAAGGGGATAGGCCAGGAAGGTACCACCAGGTGCTGGGCACTGAATTCTCCAAGGAATTCACGCATCTCCCGTTCAGTATTGTCTCGCCTAACATAAGAGATTCGAAGATCCCTCACCATCCTCGAGAGGAATCGCTGATATTCAGTGAAATCAGCGTCGGAAGAAAGATGAGCAGGGGTTCCTTCCTCAGAGGAGGAAGACGAGGATGATGGAGAGCTCGAATGTCCAGAAGATTCCTGCGGCAGTGGGGAGAGTCGAAAGACCCGCTCATGCATGTATCTAACGTATGAGGGGAAGGCCGCCGCAGAACCTCTGAACTGCTCCCAGGATAACGGACCCGTAGGACCGACATGGCCTGGAAGAGCGGGAGTGATGCAGAGGTACTGGAGAAGGGCACCTACGAAGAGGCAACTGACCTCTGCCAGGGCTCTGAAATCCGGGGAATGGAGCCCGAGCTGGCGGGATCCCGGACAACAAACCAGGCCGCAAGACGGGACCCTGAGGATGCGATGCCTGGAAGAGCCCAGGGGGGAACCTCCCTTGTGACGAAGCCGGGACTGCATGGGTCCAGAAGGGCAGTCCACAGCAACACCACCGGAGGGAACCCCGGGGCCCAAGAGGGAAGGGCGGGGTTCGGCGCTACGGCTCCTAGCCACCCCATGAGGGGTGGTTAGCAGAGACCGGGGCACCCGTCCCCTGCCCCTTGACCCTTCGGACTCCGAGAGAGCCCTCCTCCTCGACTGCAGCTTTCCCCCACCCCGAGAGGAGGCAACAGCACCCGGGAGGGCAGCTGTCACAGGCCCCCTAGGAGGGGGAGCCTCCTCCTCAGTCCTCACCACATCACCCCCCTGGGACCCAGGGCCACCCCAGCCCGAGGACCCTCAGGGGAGGACGGGAGTGGGGACAGTGGAAGGGGCCCGCTGCGCCGCCTAGCACCCTGTGCCACCAGGGACCCTGACCCCGAAGAGTCAGGGTGCCAGGATGGGTCCACATCTGTGTCATCAGCCTCCGAAGAGGAAGAGACCAGTAGAACCTCAATGCTGGCAACCCCAGGGATCCCCGGAGCAATGGCACTGCGAATGGCGCCGGTGCTAGGGATGGCGCCGGACGACCCCCGCCCACTCGCGACAGCCAGGCCCGGTCCTAGCTTTCCTGCCGCACCAGTTAGGCCCACTGCGCCGCTCCCAGCGTCGGAACCCAACCCGGCACTGCCGGGAGCACAGACCGGGCCCGCGGCACCACGAACGGCACTGAAGGCCAGGGTGGCGCCACCTGTGGCGCCGTCTCGATCACCGGTGCCGCAAGCAGTGCCGGGATCCGAAACGGTGCTGGAGGGCGGCATCGAGGGTATACCGGTGCCAGGCCCAGAAATCATGGGCCTCGACACTGGGGGAGCCTGCACCTCCGAGGAGGTGACTGCCGAGGCGGTGTCACCGTCACGGCCCCGGAGGGGACCATACGTTTCCCCCGACACCGCGAGAAGCTTCCTCTTCGGCAAGAGAAGAGGAGGGTTTCTCCTCCAAGGACCATATAGGCCCGGAAGGGGACCCGGGAAGGGCCTAGAGACCTTACCTGGGAATCCCTGAGCGACGCCAACCCCCCGAAGGTCGCAGCGGGCCTTGGGCTAAGTTTGAACGCTGCGGACTTCGAGGGACACGACGGTCCATGGAGAAATGCGTCGCACCCTGCCCATGTCGTGGCTGGGTCCCAGGCAGCGGAGACAGACATCATGCCGGTCCGAGACGGAAAAATGCCGGCCACAGGAGCACCGACGCATAGGGGCGCGGCCCGCCTTCGACTTACGCCTTGCTCCCAAACCGGACATGATGCGAACTAAACAAGGAAAAAAAGTAACAAAGCACTCAGCGCTGCAGTATAGAAATAAAAGGAACGGTCTTACCGGTATACGGCGTCGAGTGGAAGGTCTGAGAAACACGAGGAGTCTTCAGTTGTGGAAAAAACCTAGACACTACACGCTACCGCATGGCAGGTGCAGCCTCGACGGCGGGAGAAACAGAACTGAGATGGAGGAGGTTCTGCGGCACCCAACGCCGCCTCACGCATGACGCGGGTACGTCGGTCTCGAGGGGCGGCACCATTGGAGCCGACTCAAAAAAAATCCCGAAGGGTGCGTCATCTTGCCATAACCTAAGCAGTAATGAATGGTGAAGATTGACAAGGGAAGATTTAGGAGACTTCAGAATTTTTGTGTGTGTTTCCCAAAAGATTTGTGTAGGGAATAGACAGTTTCTTGGACTCTGGGATGTCCATCATTTCTACAAAATCAGGCTCCTCCTAATCCTCCATTGCCTCTTCCATAGGAAGCTGGAGGGTCTCAGCCACCTTTCTGTAGAACATAAAGTGGGAAGAGGACTCAGAAAGCCTAGGAGGGGCTACACCTGAAGGTCTGTCTGGGGAGATGTCCGGTTCCACAGGCACATCTAGACTTTCACCACCACCGTCGTCATCTTCAAACTCCCCTTCCTCCTCAAACTCTGGTTCATAAAATTCTTCAGGGTTATAGTCATGAACCGGGGGAACCGACTGAACCAAGCCCCTGCCAAAAGGTGCCGGATTGTTCGGAACCGGGCGAAGCGATTCCACAATCCGAATCGCTCTGGCTATTTCTTCGGCAGTCGGAACATGGACTTCTGGATCCGAACTGGACAATTTTTCTTTGCGTTTTCTTTTAGTCGGAACCGGCCCCTCGGGATCGGCTCTCCTTTTGCCTAAAGAAGTATCGCCCTGATCAGAGGGCACTCCTAGTTCAGTCGGAACCGAACCGGGCTGGCCATCCGGGTCAGCGGACTTTTCAGCCTCCTTTTCCCTCAGTCTACTTAATCTCTTTTCAAGGGTAGATTTGGGAAAATTTTTTGCAAATTTGGCAGTCTGAATCGAGGTGTTCAAATCCCAGACAATAAACACAGGTGGTATGGGGATCGGCCTTGGCAAAGACCTCCCCACACTCACTGCAGTGTTGAAACCCAGTGGGCCCGTTTTTTTTCTTGGGTTTCTCAGACATGGCCAACCTAACCAAACTTACCCTTTTTTTGGCAACCGCCAGGCAAGACTCCCTTTTCGGTTCCTAACCGTGTCATGGGTCTTGGAAAAAAATGGATAAAAACACGTTTTTTTAGAACCGATAAGGACCAGTAACCATACACTAAAGTTAACATAAGAATTTAAACAAATGATCGGTTCAGTCAAACCGATCCACACTTTTTACAAGTTCCACACAGAAAATACAGTACAAAACCTATCTAGTACTCACGGTACCACACACAGAGACTGAACCAACTATGCGGAATAATTTTTCGGTTAGAAACCGACGAAAAAACGGCACTTCAACCGACTTTCGAACCGAGCTGCAGTAGAAATCTCCGGAGCGACTGTTCAGTGAGGCAGAGTAAAGAATCTGACGGTTGGATTTCAAAGGGAAACAGACAGAGACATCAACCAAGCTCGAGCTCAGCATTCTATGCTCTGCATAGAAAGTTTAACCCTTTGTTCTCCAGGGCAGTTTAAAGGCTGGGGCTAACTGCACTTGTCAGAATACAGCAAGACTTCAAGTTGTTTGAAGAAAAAATTATTCACCATAGTTATCTTGTTTCTTCGGAGGGATCACTCATTATGATTAAACTGATGCAGTCAGCCTCCTGTGTTGAACTGCCTGGAGAGATGGAATTATATGCAAATGATGGAACTCTCAATTGGCTCATGCCACTTTCAAACTGCTGCCCTAGCAGCCGTTGCAATCTGAGTGCTTCAGATTCTTACGGAGCCTAACTGGGTAAAAGACCCCTTAGCTAACATTAATAACATTAAAAATAATATTTTTGTCCTTTCAGGTCAAAACATCCTTAACCAACAAACCTAAGAAACTCGAGGCCACCTGGACACCTACTGGTTAAACAAAGTGAGTCTCTATCTTAACTTATATAGGAGAAAAGAAAAAATAACTCACCTTAGTAATGTTGTTTCTTCTAATGGGGTCTTGCCATATTATGACATATGCAGTGAGTCCCAACCTTCGAACTGCTCATGAGGTGAAAGAGTTAAATTTCCATGACAGGCATGGAACTTTGAGAACGAGCTTGGTTGAAAGCTCTGTCTGTTGTTCTTCAAACTCAAACTGTCAGATCTTTACGAGCAAAACTCACTAAGGTTCTGTGTAGAAGCTGTAAATCTACACTAGCCAACTGGCTACTAAATATAAGAACACATTTTTTGGTCCCAAAACAAAGACCCAAGTCAGGGGATCCAAAAAGTAAAAACACAACACCCAAACACCCCAAAAAGAAGGGATGAAAAAAACAAGGTGGGCATCTACTAAGTGCCAACACTGCACTGCCCACCCACATCCCAAAAGCAGAGGTTCTGAGAGGGGCAGTAGGGAGGTTTATAATATAGCAAGACTCCATTAGAAGAAACAACATTACTAAGGTGAGTAATTTTTCTTCAAACAACATGAAGTCTTGCTATATTATGACATATGCAGACTACACAGCAGTACCTCCATGGAGGAGGGACAGAACTTACTTAGGAAATAGGCTCTGAAGCACAGCTGTGCCAAAACGAGCATCACTCTTAGCCTGGATGTCCAGGGAGTAATGCTTGGTAAAAGTGTGAACAGTCTTCCAGGTAGCTGCTTGACATATCTCTAAGATAGGGATGTCCCTGGCAGCAGCCAGAGACGCAGCTGTACCTCTGGTAGAGTGAGCCCTCAGGCCTGAGGGAGGAACCTTACCCAGTTTTTCATAGCAAAATTGGATACAAGAGACAATCCACCTGGCAATGGATCTTTTAGTGGCAGGTTTCCCTTTACCAACCTCACCATAAATGAGGAACAGTTGGAGGGAGTCAAACCTGTGACCCTTGGTACGTTCTATGTAGTAACTAAGGGCTCTTTTGACATCTAAACTGTGCAGTCTCCTCTCGCCAGAGGAGGAATGGTCAGTGAAGTACACAGGGAGACATAGATTGATTAAGGTGGAAGTCTGAAACCACCTTAGGCAAGAACTTTCTGTTAGGCCTGAGGACCACCTTATCTCTATGAAAGGAGATAAAATCAGGCTCCACTGACAATGCTTGTAATTCACTAATGCGCCTGGCAGAAGTGATAGCTACCAAAAACACAGTTTTCCAAGTCAAGTACTTAAGCTCTGCTGAAGACAAGAGCTCAAAAGGGGGTTGCATAAACTGGGCAATACAAATATTAACATCCCAGGCAGGGGCAGGGTCCCTGAATGGCGGGTTGGTGTGAAGCAACCCCTTGAAAAACTTGGAGAATACAGGATGAGCTGAAAGAGAAAAGGGTTTACCTGCTGATAAGAAAGCAGACATGGCTGCCAGGTGCACCTTCAGGGTAGCTGGTCTCAGACCCAAAGTATTCAAATGCACCATATAATCCAGGACTGTGGGTAAGTCAGCAGATTTTGGGGAAATGTGCTTGCCAGAGCACCATATGGAAAACCTCTTCCATTTGGAATTATAAGTAGCCCTAGTGGAAGGCTTCCTAGAAGCCTTCAGGATATCCAATACACCTTGTGAAAGGTGTAGGTCAGCAAACTCTAACTCTTCAAGAGCCAGGCCTTGAGATTGAGAGATTTGAGGTTCAGGTACCAAACTCTCCCTTGAGCACAGGTTAACAGGTTGTGATTCCTGAGAAGACACAGGGGAAGGTGGACTGCTAAGGACATAGGAAAAAATTACTCACCTTAGTAATGTTGTTTCTTCTAATGGAGTCTTGCTATATTATGACAGTAGCAGTTTGATCCAGCTCTAGAACTGCTCCGGAGGTGAAATGGTTAATACCATTCCAAAATAGAACTTTGAGCACGAGCTCTAAGAAGCAGCTCTATCTGTGTAATTTCAAACCTGAACTGTCAGATCTTTACTGAGCAAAAACTCATTAAGGTCGTGTGGAAGCTGTAACCTACACTAGCCAAATGGCTACCTAAATACCAACAACCATTGCTGGTCCCAACACCCAAGACTCAAGTCAGGGGACCAGAACTACTAATACAATTCTAACAACATGAGAATAAAACAACAGTATAATAAAACGCACCCCAAACCCCCAAATGGGGGAGAAACGCTAAAAGGGCACACAATAGTGCCCACACTAGGTTGCCCGCACCCCACCCAAGTAGAAGTTCTGAGAGGAGCAGGCTGGGGGGGAGGTCATAATATAGCAAGACTCCATTAGAAGAAACAACATTACTAAGGTGAGTAATTTTTTCTTCAAACAACATGAAGTCTTCCTATATTATAACAATAGCAGACTACACAGCAGTACCTCCATGGAGGAGGGGCAGAACCTACTTAGGGAATAGGCTCTGAAGAACAGCTGTGCCAAACCGAGCATCTCTCCTGGCCTGGACAACCAGGGAGTAATGCTTGGTGAAAGTGTGTACCGTTTTCCAAGTAGCAGCCTGGCATATCTCTAATATAGGGATGTCTCTGGCAGCAGCTAGAGACGCAGCTGTACCCCTGGTAGAGTGAGCCCTCAAGCCAGAGGGGGAATCTCTGCCCAGTTTCTGATAACAAAATTGGATACAAGAGACAATCCACCTGGCAATTGATCTCTTAGTGGCAGGTTTGCCTTTCCCAACTTCACCATAGGTAAGAAAAGTTGGAGGATTCAACCTGTGACCTTTTGCGCGCTTTATAAAGTAACTAAGAGCTCTCTTAACATCCAGGCTGTGCAACCTCCTCTCACCAGAAGAGGAGTGATCAGTGAAAAATACTGGAAGAGAGATGGATTGGTTAAGATGGAAATCTGAAACCACCTTAGGTAAAAACTTCCTATTAGTCCTAAGGACTACCTTATCCCTGTGGAAAGAAATAAAGTCAGTTTCTACTGACAAGGCTTGCAACTCACTTATGCGTCTAGCAGAAGTGATAGCCACCAGAAAAACAGTTTTCCAAGTTAGATACTTAAGCTCTGCAGAAACAGAGGTTCAAAAGGGGGTTGCATTAACTGGGCAATACAAACATTAAGGTCCCAGGCAGGGGCCGGTTCCCAAAAGGGTGGATTAGTATGGAGTAATCCCTTAAAAAACTTGGAAAACACAGGGTGAGTGGAAAGAGGGGATGACTTTCCTGCTGAAACAAAAGCAGATACACCTGCCAAATGGACTCTCAGGGTAGCTGGTCTGAGACCCAAGGAATTAAGATGGACCATGTAATCTAATACAATGGGCAAATCAGCAGATTCTGGGGAAACATTTTTCCTCACGACACCAAATGGAAAACCTTTTCCATTTAGAACTATAAGTAGCCCTAGTGGAAGGCTTCTGGAAGCCTTTAGGATTTCAAGAACACCCTGAGAGAGTGTAAATCAGCAACTCTAACTCCTCAAGAGCCAGGCCTGAGGTTGAGGGATTGAGGTCTGATACCAAACCCTTCCCTGGGCACAAGTTAATAGGTTGTGAATCCTGGAAGGCAAAGGGGAAGATGGATTGTCAGTGACAGAAGGAGTGGGTACCAGGGCTGCCTGGCCCAATCCGGGGCAATCAGAATCACCCTGCAAGGCTGAGATCTGATTTTGACTAATACTTTGAATAGGAGAGGGAAGGGGGAAGCATAAAGAAACTTCCCCGCCCAATCCAGGAGAAGGGCATCCAGGGGAACTGAGCCCAGCACTGGAGGCCTGCAACAGAACAGAGGAAGTTGGTGATTGTCTGGGGCTGCAAAAAGATCTATCTGAGGGGTGCCCCATCTGGCAAAGACTATCCCCAGCAATTGAGGATCCAGGGACCATTCGTGATGGCCCTGGGAAATCCTGCTGAGAGCATCTGCTAGGACGTTGTCCTTCCCTGGAAGATGAACTGCTATGAGGGAAGTGTTCAGGGAATAGGCCAGAGACCACAACTTCATTGCCTCGGTGCACAAGGCCGAAGACCGAGTGCCCCCCTGTTTGTTGATGTACCACATTGTTGTGGTGTTGTCTGTTCTGACTTGTATCACCTTGTTGTGGACAGATGCAGAAAATGCTTGAAGAGCTAAAAGACAGCTCCGAGTTCCAGCAAATTGATGTGGAGCAGAGATTCCTGGGGACCACACTCCTGAGGGAAAGGTCGCCCATGTGGGCTCCCAACCCAGAAGGGAAGCATCTGTAGTGAGAGTCAAATTGTGAGCAGGGGAAATGAAGGGGACCCCTGCTCTAAATTGCTCTGATCCTGCCACCACTGGAGGGCCTGGATCAAGGTTCGAGTCACTGGGACCAACTTGGAAAGGGGGTCTCTCCTCTGAGACCAATAGGTTCTCAAGTGAAACTGAATGTCTCTCATCTGAAATCTTGCTCCCTGCACAACAGCTGTGGATGCAGCCATGTGCCCCAGGAGCTGCAGAAAGTGTCTTGCTAGTCGAGAGACCTGCAGAGTGAAGGAGGAGGCCAGAGCCACTAAATTTGTCACCCTTTCTAAGGGAAGAAAAGCTCTGGCTAGCTTTGTGTCCAACTCTGCCCCTATAAAGGTGAGTGCCTGGACTGGTTCCAGAACCGACTTTGGCAGATTTAGCAGAAAGCCCAGGGAGGTGAGAAGCTGCTGGGTGACTTGCAGGTGAGATTTTACCTGTTCTGGGACTGGCCTACAATGAGCCAATCGTCTAGATAGGGAAAACAGCAATCCTTTGCCTCCTTAAGTGGGCCACTGCCACTGCCAGACACTTTGTGAATACCCTTGGGCAGAGGTGAGGCCGAAGGCATTGCTCTGAACTGGTAATGACCTGAGGGTAGTTCGAATCTGAGATACTTTCATGGGAGCTTCTGATTAGGACGTGGAAATAGGCATCCTTGAGGTCCAGGGAGGCTAACCAGTCCCTGGCCTTAGGGAGGGTAAAATCATTGCCAGAGTTACCATTTTGAACTTGGTTTCAAAAGATGCTTGTTCAGATATCTGAGGTCTAATATGACCGCCATTCTCCTGTCTTTTTGGGGTAAGGAAGTATGTGGAATACAGACCCTGTGTAACCCCCCGCAAATGGGGGTTCCCAAAGACTTCAGGAGCTTGCTTGAATGCTCCAAGCCTGAATGGTGTTTGGCATTTAAGCCATTTATCAGTGAGTGTTTTTGGAGCCTCTGGTACTGTCTTTAAGAGCTGTCTGCTTGCAGACATAATTAGTTTGTATGGGGGACTGTGTGCTTCTGAGTACCACTCGAGCTGCTGCCAATTCACTTCATTTTGCAGTCACTAGGAGTGCAAAGGAACCTATCTGAAAGATGTAACTGTTTGCCAGAAATTATTTAGAGTAATAATGAAATTACAGTTTGTCTAACCTGCTTTCTTTGCATCAGAACTGTGTCTGCTAGTTCCCATTCTAGTTTTGAACTGCTGAACTGGACCAATCAGTGTGGGGTAAGCTAGCTCTAAAATGGTGCCTTGACGAATCAGAACTTGGACTCATAATCTGAGCCAGTCACAAGAGGATTGTATGGGCAGTGACTCTGGGAGATGTAGTTTAGACTTCAGTGCCTTTTGGACCAACAGCAGCAGTCTATTGTGGTGACAGCCAATCCAGTCAAGAACTGGGAGGAACTCAAAGGAAGTGCCCGTTTTGTCGGTTGGAGGTTCTGTTGAGCTTTGGCAGTGAAGAAGGAAGGAGCCCTGTGCTTTTTCAGTGTGCAGTTTTAGTCAAAAAACGTGTGTAAGGCCCAGAGTTCCGGTCTGCAGCTTGTGTAACAGCTTGTTAGGACTGAATCCGTCTGTAGAAAAGAATCAAAGGATCTCTGAAGAGTAGAAACCAGGCTCACCCTGTAGAAGACTGGAGGAATTGCTGAAAATTGCACTCGGTCTGTCAGGAACTGAATCTGCTGTGTTCTCCGGTATTGTGCAGTAATTGCGATCGGGATACAGATGCAGCCTGCCTGGTATAGTGCTTTCTTTTATATGGATGTGTGAAGAGTTTTGTACCTCAAGTGAGCCCTGCTGACATTGAAGGACCCTATCTTATTTGGAGGTCGTGAGTACTAATTCAGGGTCGCTTCCTGTTGAATTGCCACATTAATCCAAATGGAATTACTGTACTGCTGACTGTTTAATTCTCCTTTTCTCTGTGTGAAAGGGCCCTACCAGCTGCCACGGTTTGGACTAGCCACTAGGGCTTGGGTACCCAGGGACAGTAACGTATAGGGATAGGCCTGTGCACAGAGCCATAGGTAGATTATTAGAGTGATAAGCCAATTAACCTGATTTCCTGTCCTTGTTATATCCCTAAATAAATCAGAGCTGCTTGTTTCAGCAAAGTTATACTGCCTGAGGTATTTGTCTATGTTAAAGTACTGTACTGTGATTGTTGCACTGTATCTCATTTCACAGGAGGTCCCAGTGCGGAACCAGACCTGGGGTAAGTGTATACTGTGAAGGTAATTCTGATATATTGTGTGGGCCACTAGTGGGAAGAAAGGGGGGTTGCAGTGTCCCAGAGGGCTGTGACCAAGTTAGTTTAACTATTGCAAACCCTGACCTCTGGGTGGAGGCACCTGCCATTGGATCCAGGCCCCTCAACCTGTTAGTGGCAAATCAGGCAGGGGTAGTAGCCCCTGGGATAGCGCCATCTAGGGGTTACACCTGCCCTGGTGCAGGGGAGGAACCCTTTCCACTGCTCTGAGAGCCAACAGGGTTGAGACCTCTGCTTCTAGAGCAAGGGTCTCTGAAACACTTGCAGGTAGAAAAAATCTGGTTCTCAACTTGGGAAACTTTTTGAAGCTGACAACCAGACCCTGGCTTACTACTTCCAGAACCCACTTGTCTGAGGTTAAAGAAGCCCAGTTCTGACTGAAGTAAACCAGCCTGCCCCCTACCGGTAAAGGAGAATCGGCCCTGGGCACCCCATCAGGGTGCCTGCTTAGCAGGTGCTTTAGGCTGAGCGGTGGGAGCAGGCCTGCCCACCCCTCGTCTGCCTCTGCCTCTGAAGAAGCCCCTCTGAGCATAGGCAGAGGAGGCCTGAGTCTGATAAAAAGGCCTGTGAAAAGGCTTACCCCTACCCCTGGGGGTATGCCTCTGGGGCGTGGCTTGCCGCTCCTTAGCTTGGGCACTTTTGTAAGTAGTCCTATATTCATCCATCTTTTTCATATAATTCTCTGTCTGCTCCCCAAACAGAGAATTTCCCACCACAGGAAAATCCATAGCCTTAGTCTGGGTATCCTGTGACAGGCTAGTACACCTGAGCCAGGCCAACCTCACGAAAGCTACAGATGTGGCCATGACCCTAGAGGAAACATCATTAACATCCACAGCAGCATGAAACTGTACCTTAGAAGCCTCAATGCCATCAGCAGCCACCTGTTCTAGTTCGCTAGCCAGCTGGCCATGGGCTTGCTTGGCTAATTCCATAACAGTATCCCATCTAGATTTCTGATACCTAGCTACATAAGACATATAATTTGCTTGCCTGAGTCCCAGAGAGGCTGCCATATACTGTTTTTTCGCCATGGCATCAATCTTCCTGGAATCCTTGTCAGGAGGATGTGAAGCCAGGGGAATATTAGCTTTGTCACAGGCTGCAGCCTGAACTATCCCAACATGACTGCATTGCTGAGAAAGGAATTCTGTATCAGGACCTGACAATGTGTACCTTCTGTCCATCTTTTTATCTACAGGAGGCACAGAATTAGGAGCTTTTAAAATTTTTATTGTTTGCTTCCTAAAAGACTTATGTAAAGGAATAGACAATCTCCTAGACTCTGGAATATCCATCATTTCTACAAAATCAGGCTCCTCTTGCTTATCCACAGCTTCTTCCAAGGGAAGCTGGAGGGTTTCAGCAACTTTTTTGTAAAACATAAAATGAGATGGGGACTCAGATAGCATAGGGGGAGATTCTAAAGGTCTGTCTGGGGAAATGTCCGGTTCAATGGGCACACCAGACCTTCCCAGCCACATTCATACTGTTCATAATCATCCTCCTCCTCTGGTTCATAAAACTCCTCAACATCATATTCCTGAACCACTGGAACCGGATGAACCGACCTTTTGCCAGATAGTATGTTCGGACGGAACCTGAGACAGTGACTGGACAATTTGTATGGCTTTTGCTATCTCTGCAGCAGTTGGAGAAGGGATTTTGGAAAACACAGGATGAGAGGAAAGAGGGGATGACTTTCCTGCTGACACAAAAGCAGACACAGCTGCCAAATGAACTCTCAGGGTAGCTGGTCTGAGACCCAAGGAATTAAGATGTACCATGTAATCTAACAAAATGGGCAATTCAGCAGATTCTGGGGAAATATTTTTCCTAGCACACCAAATGGAAAACCTTTCCATTTAGAACTATAAGTAGCTCTAGTGGAAGGCTTTCTGAAGCCTTTAGGATCTCAAGAACACCCTGAGAGAGGTGTAAATCAGCAAACTTAACTCCTCAAGAGCCAGGCCTTGAGGTTGAGGGATTGAGGTCCGGATACCAAACCCTTCCCTGGGCACAAGTCAACAGATTGTGATTCCTGGGAGGCACAGGGAAGATGGACTGTCAGAGACAGAAGGAGTGGGTACCAGGGCTGCCTGGCCCAACTGGGCAATCACAATCACCCTGCAAGGCTGAGATCTGATTTTGACTAGTACTTTGAATAGGAGAGGAAAGGGGGAAAGCATAGAGGAACTTCCTCCCAATCCAGAAGAAGGGCATCCAGGGAACTGAGCCCAGCACTGGAGGCCTGCAACAGAACGAGGAAGTTTGTGATTGTCTGGGGCTGCAAAAGATCCATCTGAGGATGCCCCACCTGGCAAAAACTATCCCAGCACTTGAGGATCCAGGGACCATTCGTGATGGCCCTGGGAAATCCTGCTGAGGGCATCCAGCTAGGACATTGTCCTTCCTGGAAGATGAACTGCTATGAGGAAGTGTTCAGGGAATAGGCCAGAGACCACAACTTCATTGCCCGGTGCACAAGGTCAAGACCGGTGCCCCTGTTTGTTGATGTACCACATTGTTGTGGTGTTGTCTGTTCTGACTTGTATCACCTTGTCGTGGACAGATGCAGAAAAGCTTGAAGAGCTAAAAGACAGCTCTGAGTTCCAGAAAATTGATGTGGAGCAGAGATTCTGGGGACCAAACTCCCTGAGTGGAAAGGTCGCCCATGGGGCTCCCCAACCCAGAAGGGAAGCATCTGTAGTGAGAGTCAAGTCGTGAGAAGGGAATGAGGGGACCCTCGTTTTAATTGCTCTGATCCTGCCACCACTGGAGAGCTAGGATCAAGGTTTGAGTCACTGGGACCAACTTGAAAGGGGTCTCTTCTCTGAGACCAAAAGGTTCTCAAGTGAAACTGAATGTCTTCATTTGAAATCTGGCTCCCTGCACAACAGCTGTGGATGCAGCCATGTGCCCCAGGAGCTGCAGAAAGTGTCTTGCTGGTCAAGAGACCTGCAGAGTGAAGAAGAGGCCAGAGCCACTAAATTCCTTACCCTTTCTGGGGAAGAAAGCTCTGGCTAGCTTTGTGTCCAATTCTGCCCCTATAAAGGTGAGTACCTGGACTGGTTCCAGAACCGATTTTGGTAGGTTTAGCAGAAACCAGGAGGTGAGAAGCTGGTGACCTGCAGGTGAGATTTTACCTGTTCTGGGGACTGGCCTACAATGAGCCAGTCGTCTAGATAGGGAAAAACAGCAATCCTCTGCCTCCTTAAGTAGGCCACTGCCACTGCTAGACACTTTGTGAATACCCTTGGAGCAGAGGTAAGGCCGAAGGGCATTGCTCTGAACTGGTAATGACCTGAGGGCAGTTCGAATCTGAAGTACTTTCGATGGGATCTTCTGATTAGGACATGGAAATAGGCATCCTTGAGGTCAGGAGGCTAGCCAGTCCCCTGGCCTTAGGGAAGGTAAAATCATTGCCAGAGTTACCATTTTGAACTTTGGTTTCAAAAGATGCTTGTTCAGATATCTGAGATCTAAAATGGGCCGCCACTCTCCTGTCTTTTTTGGGGTAAGGAAGTATCTGGAATACAGACCCCTGCCCTGATGCAGGAGAGGAACCCTTTCTACTGCTCTGAGAGCTAACAGGGATGAGACCTCGGTTTCCAGAGCGAGGGTCTCAGAAGCACTTGCAGGTAGATGTAACCCCTAGATGGCGCTATCCCAGGGGCTACTACCCCTGCCTGATTTGCCACTAACAGGTTGAGGGGCCTGGATCCAATGGCGGGTGCCTCCACCCAGAGGTCAGGGTTTGCAATAGTTAAACTAACTTGGTCACAGCCCTCTGGGACACTGCAACCCCCCTTTCTTCCACTAGTGGCCCACACAATATATCAAATTACCTTCACAGTATACACTTACCCCCAGGTCTAGTTCCGCACTGGGACCTCCTGTGAAATGAGATACAGTGCAACAGTCACAGTCACAGTACTTAACATAGACAAATACCTCAGGCAGTATAACTTTGCTGAAACAAGCAGCTCTGATTTATTTAGGGGATAACAAGGACAGGGGGAAATCAGGTTAATTAGCTTATCACTCTAATAATCTACCCTATGGCTCTGTGCACAGGCCTATCCCTATCAGTTACTGTCCCTGGGTACCCAAGCCCTAGTGGCTAGTCCAAACCGTGGCAGCTGGTAGGGCCCTTTGCACTCTAGTGACTGCAAAATGAAGTGAATTGCAGCAGCTCGAGTGGTACTCAATCAAAGAACACACAGTCCCCCATACAAACTAATTATGTCTGCAAGCAGACAGCTCTTAAAGAGACAGTACCAGAGGTTCTAAAAACACTCACTGATAAATGGCTTAAATGCCAAACACCATTCAGGCTTGGAGCATTCAAGCAAGCTCCTGGAAGTCTTTTGGGAACCCCATTTGCAGGGGGTTACACCTTCCTGGCCTGGGAAAGCTTGGCGTTCGCGTCAAGAAGTACCCCATAAGTTTCAACTGCAACCATATACATTTGCATTAGGCTCAGCATGTAATCATCAGTCAATATATCATTTTACCAAGAACACATTTCTGAAACATTGCAGTCGTCACCTTTACACAGTATTACATACATTGTACCATAACTCAATGTTATTACCTTCTTGTACATGAAACCTGAAAGAGGGGCCCTTCCTATCAGTTACCTTGGGGCTGGATGGGGCAAGGGCACCATATAGAGGGCAACACAAGTAACTTGGAGTTAGCACTGATGCTCAGTTTGGGCAGTGAGCTCGGGGACATACACTCCTTTATGGACAACATTGAGAGGCAAATCCACAGGCCTCCCAAGGGAATCATAACTGAGGTGCACCACAGGCTTTACAGCTCGACCAGTCTTTCTAGGGGAACTGTTACAGTCTCTGCACTCTGAGCCTCATTTTCAGCATTGTCCTCACTTGTCAGGGAGTCTCCATGGGGGTAGAGAGCTAGAACTTGGGGCACTTTCAGCTCCAGGAGTTACAGTTTCTGAGTCCACAACATTTGGCTGCATGGAGAGCTTTCGGACACTGGCAGTGGACCGTCAGGGCACTCAAAATACTCTTCTTGTTCGGTGTATCACCAGTCTGCCCCAATCTATCATTTTCCTCCCTGAAAACTCAAACAGTTCAACCATGCAATGATTCCATTTCATCTGATCTGATGCTTTGCACTTCACTTTCTGGGAGCAATGGCTCCAGGGATGAAGCTGGGGCTTAGACAGTCCAGAAGGCCCAGCTTTGTCTCCAGTATTGACTAGGGATTGCCTCAAACAATTGACTCAGTTCGTAAGAAGGATAGTATTCAAAGTCACTCTCACTTTCTTCCGATATGGACTGACAGTCATGCTCAACTGGGACTTGTGGAGGGAACACTTTAACTTTGCTTCTGTGGGCACACTTTCTTGATCTTTTCTTAGCAGCAGCTCTGGTCACTGGTCCAGAGGGGCATCTTCTAGGGCTCAGACTCAATTAAGATTTGTCCAATGGGCAGTAAATGATTTCTATGCATTGTTTTTACATCTTTGAATTATTCTCAGGCCTTACTTTGTACACTGGCAGATCATCTAGTTTGCCCACTACAATGGAGGGAGATATGCATCTGTCAGCAATCTTGTGCTTGCCATGCAGTCCCAGATTTCTTAGCAATACCCGATCTCCCTCCTGGAGTTCCTGTGCTTTCACCTTTTATCATACCTTTCTTTGTTGCCGAGATTTCTTTTGGCAGCCTGGTTTGAGCCAGTTGGTACGCATGAGTTAGCTGGGCCTTTAACTTTGCACATACTGTAAATAGTTGTCAGCTTGAACCCCATCAGGAGAGACCCCAAACACACATCTACTGGTAGTCGAGCTCTCTTCCAAACATCAGGCGTGAGGGAGAATCCAGTGGCATCACTTTTGGTGCAGTTATAAGCATGTACCAGGGTGCTAATTTGTTGGCTCCATCTAGGCTTGTCCTTTGGGTGCAGGGTGCTTAGCATATCTAGCAAAGTGCGGTTGAAGCGTTCAGGCTGTGGGTCTCCTGGGGTGGTAAGGAGTGTTCTGGACTTTCTGTCCCCACAGAGAAAGCATCCTCTTTGATCAGACGACTCTCAAAGTCTCCCTTGATCAGAATGGATTCTTTGTGAGCTCCATAGTGAACAAAAGTTTTCTACAAGTACTTTGGCCACAGTGGATGCTTTCTGGTCTTTGGTGGGGAAAGCTTGGGCATATCTTCGTGAAATGGTCTGACCACCAGCACATTACTGATATTTCTTTGATCTGACTCCAAACTCAGAAAATCAATACAGACCAGCTCCATGGGTCCACTGGTGGTGATGTTAACAGGGGGCAGCCCTCTGGGGCAAAGCTCCTCTGTAAGCAGCGACTACAAGTTCAATGTGTTGCTCCACATCAGCCCCCATCTTAGGCCAATAGAATCTGGATCTCACCAAGTCAAGTGTTCTGTCTATACCAAGGTGCCCCATGTGGTTGTGCAAGGACCTCAGTACTGAGTCTCAAAAGCAGTGGGAGCACTATGTTGTTTGTCTACTTGTCCCCTCTGTCTACTGTTTCTCTGTATAACAGTTTATTGATCAGTTTCAACTTAGGACCTTCTTTGTATAACAGTGCAGTTCTCAAATCAGTGGAGCGTAATTTGGACATGTCTTTTCCTGCATAGAGGGCTTCTAAAGCTGCTTTGATCATGGACGCGGGATTTGGGCCCGCTGAATACTGTCATTGTCCAGCTGAGGCAGTGCACCAATGTCTCATTGCAGAAAAGTGGCAATAAGTGCAGGTATGCAATTCTCAGAGGCTCCTGCAATCCACCATGCAGTCCATCAGTCCGTGGGACATTTGTTCCTCCCTATCAAACTTCCGGCTGAGTGCCGAATGTCAGAGTTCTGCTAATCGGACCCAATCATTCTGGGGAACAGGCCTCCGGAGAGAGCATCAGCATCTATGTGGTTCAGACCTGCTCGGTGATTCGAGAGCATAGTCATATGTAGATAATGCAGAAAGCCACCTATGGCCAGTGGCATCCAACTTAGCTGAGGTCTGCACATAGGTCAAAGGATTATTGTCAGTTTTACTAGTATTTAGCCCCATACAAGTACTCATGGAATTGGTCAACAATAGCCCACTTCAAAGCTAGGAACCTAACTTATGTACAGGATAGTTCTTTTCGGATGGGGTCAGGCTTCTACTGGCAAAGGCCACTGGTCTCAGGCCATTCTGTGTCTCTTGGTGCATACACAGCCCCAACCCTTGCAAGCTAGCATCAGTGTGCAGGACGTAAGGTTTCTTGGATCAGCATAGCCAGCACTCGAGCATGGGTGTTGAGATATGATCTCATGAAAAGCAGTCTCATAATCAGAGTCCAGCGGGCCCCAAATACTTCACTCGGATGAAAATACACTCTTTCAGTCTTGAGGAACGCTGACTTTGGTATTTTGTGGGTTGGGGATACCCTTGAGTAAGGTTAAGTAAAGGCGGATCACTCTTTGAATAGTCCTTGATGAAGCCTATAATAACCACAGAATCCCAGGAATCTTTGCAGTTCTTTAGATTTTTGGGCTGCCTGGTGGTCAAGGCTCAACTTTACTTGGTCCTATTCCCACCTCGGTGGATACTATGTGTCCCACATACTTTACTGATGTTTGAAAGAATTGACACTTATCAATGGACAGTTTAAGGCCAAAGTCCTCCAGTCGGTCATACCTTAAATAATCTGCTCTCATGTTCCTCCAGTGAGCTGCAAACACAATAACATCATCTAGGTATACCAGGCACTTAGTAAGTTCATGTCCCCCTGCACGCTCCATCAATCGTTGAAAAGTGGCTGGGGCACCTGAAATCCCTTGAGGCATCCTCATGAATTCAGCCGCTGACAGATAAATACCACGGTCCTCTGGGCCATCGATCTGGTAGTACCCATCATGGAGATCCAGCACAGAGAACCACTTGCTTCGCTTAGGCAGTCCAAAGCATCCTGAATACGGGGCATTGTGTACTGATCAGGGATAGTCCGCCAGTTTAAGGTGCGATAATACACACATCCTTATTGTTCCATTCTTTCCTCACTACTACAATGGGGAAGTATATGGGCTCTGGATTTTTGCATTACAATGCAGCTAACATCTCTTGCAGATGCCGCCTCACATCATCTATGTCAGCAGGTGCCAGGCCAGACCTCTCACGAAATGGTTTTCGCCACAGCCGATATTGTGCCTGGCCCTTGCACTATCCTACATCCCATTCCTTTAAAGAAAAACACTGGTGTCTCTGGGCAAGCTTCACTGATCCTTACTTTTCATTCAGCTGGCAGCGGGAGTCGCGAAATCAAACAAGTCAGGCGTTACTCTGCATTCTTCCTGAACTCTTGCTGCTGGGTAGCACTGCCAGTGTCTGCAATAATGCACATTAGCCAGGATGCAACCTCTGTTTACTGAATGTCTCTTTCAGACACATTATGAACTTGGACCATTACTCTTCTGGCATGCGTATGGGCTCTAGCTGGCAAAATACTAGGCTTGACCAGCAGTCCCTCTGGCAATTTTCCAACGCCTGGTGCATCCAACATTAATATTTTATTCTTAACATCCTTTCTGGATACGGACCTCTCCTGTAAGGTACACTGGGCATTTGCGCCAGGATCAGAGACTCAGGATCCTTCTTCCATACAATTCGACGTGTTCCTCTGGTTCTGTTTTTTCAGCATCTCTCTGCCTCATAGGCCTTCTTAATTAAAAGCCGGAACTCTTAAAGCTCTACTAGTCTTTGACCCTGTTTTTCATAACACAACTGTGCCAGCCTTCCTAACATATGAGCATTTGTTCCAATCAACAAAGGGACACCATCATACAGTCCAGTGGGGACACACTCAAGGCTAGGGTCTCTACTTGTTCGCCACTCCAGCCACGGAGGTGGGGAAAGACAGCCAAATTGGATATACCCGGAATAGGGTAGGCCTTCTCACTTAACCCCATACATGCAGTCCTTCTAATGGTTGTATGGTACGTCTGACAAATGCTTCTGATACCAATCCTGGAACATAATTGTCACTTGGGAGCCACTGTCTAATACAGCTCTTGCAGATTGACTCCATTCACCTCACAGTGGTCTCCATGGAGGGACCCACTATTCGGACCAGTCTGGAGAGGCGGTAGTGGGGACCTGGGCAACTGACCTTTTGCCACAAAAGGACGTGAATTACATTTCTCTTGGTGCCCACTGGGATCATGTCGGTGCACCTCTAACCACTGATTTCTTCTCTGAAGCTCTCCTTGTAGCCTATATGCAACTTTGTCAGTGTCTTTGGGACTGGCATTCCCTTTCATGTGCCCATCTTTCCCACAATTATAGCAAAACATACTTTCTGAGTTTGAGCTGGCTGAGCGCCACACTGGGAGCTGTGGCTGGGTATTACTAACTGAAACCTGGGTGCCATCTCTGTCTGCGGTGTGATAAGATTTATATCATTCAGCGTTTCCTCCACTTCCATGGTCAAGGAATTGAGTTTGGAGCTGTTATCAGCAGGAGATACATGGGTGGGACCCCACACCCCATAGCAGATGCAGCTCTGGATATAGGTCAGGCCCGCATTTGCATGGCGTCCTCTGCCAAAGGACTGTTTTTGAATTCGCTGATCTCTCAACAGTTCGCCTATTGTGGGCATATCTTTTTCTGTCAGAGCACCTGGCTGACTGTCAACCTCTGCCCCTGAACTTCACTTGATGGGTCACCTCAGTCACCGGGTCGTAGCCACAGCTGTTGGTGCAGGTACCTCCCAGGTCGCTTTTCTCAACTCCTCGAATTTCTCTCATTAACTCATCATAGGAGGGTGGGGATTCCAGTCGATTTGCTAGGCGAACTGAAGCAACAGCAGTTCTGAGAAGGGGCAGACTTAAGGATTCTGTCCAGTCTGGTTCGTCCAGTTCAATCGCCGCAACTACCTTTCTTGGAGGCATTCTTGCAACAATTTTTCCAGCCGAGAGATACACAGACAACAACTCCTTGGTACTGTTGTGTATTCTTACTCTCCACCATAGGTCCTCATCAGAATCTGGGCTCCCACATTCTCCAAGGCTCAAGATAGGCCTGTGCAGTCGCTTCAGGGTTACTGGCCCGCTAGTTACGGATGGTAGCCAGGGCAGGACCTCTGAGGCTCTCACTAACCCTCTTCGCTGCCTTCCCGAGCATTGCCATTCTAGCACTTGGGGGCAATATAGTTTATCCAGGTCTCCCAGTCATCCTCCCCTTGGGGTGGGGAGGGTGCCTGAGAAGATCCCTCAACCTTCGGTAAGAGTCGTGACTAATGGCAGGTGCAGAAATAGGAGTCTGCATTGGTTCAGCCACCATTACGGGCACTGGAGCAGGAGAGGGTGTTGGGGAGGAACACCCCAAGTGGCAAGAATAGTTTCTTCAAGTCCCACAGTTTTCTCCCAGCAACCATTCAGCAAATTCTCTCCTCAAAAGTTTCGAGATAGTGGTGGGGGCTGATTCCCCCGGTCTTTACTGTCCTTAGTTATCACTCTCCAAGCAGTGAGGGCTCTGGGTAATGGTCTGTGGCACTTTGGAGCTATCTATGGGATCCTTAAACTCTCACTAGGCCAGGAAAGTGGGTGAGCAGATTAGCATGCCGACCACCACCACAGGGTTTTGTAAACCTTCCACCTTGAAAGTACTCCCTGCACAGTGTCCGCGATGATACCCAGGGGATGTCCAGGATAAGCATAGCATTTTGGGGTTTCGATCTCCTCCCAGTACACCACTCCACCAGCCGGGTGCACAGCCACTTCTATCGGGTACCCATTTTTTTCTTAACAGTGGTCTGCAGAATATGGCCACTAGAGGACACACAATCCCAGCGGTGAGCCTCAGGATGTAACCCCTGATGGCGCTATCCCAGGGGCTACTACCCTGCCTGATTTGTTACTAACAGGTTGAGGGGCCTGATCCAATGGCGGTGCCTCCACCCAGAGGTCAGGGTTTGCAATAGTTAAACTAACTTGGTCACAGCCCTCTGGGACACTGCAACCCCTTTCTTCCCACTAGTGGCCCACACAATATATCAGAATTACCTTCACAGTATACACTTACCTCCAGGTCTAGTTCCGCACTGGGACCTCCTGTGAAATGAGATACAGTGCAACAGTCACAGTACAGTACTTTAACATAGACAAATACCTCAGGCAGTATAACTTTGCTTGAAACAAGCAGCTCTGATTTATTTAGGGGGATATAACAAGGACAGGGGAAATCAGGTTAATTAGCTTATCACTCTAATAATCTACCTATGGCTCTGTGCACAGGCCTATCCCTATCAGTTACTGTCCCTGGGTACCCAAGCCCTAGTGGCTAGTCCAAACGTGGCAGCTGGTAAGTTCTTTGCACCCTAGTGACTGCAAAATGAAGTGAATTGGCAGCAGCTCGAGTGGTACTCAATCAAAGAAACACACAGTCCCCATACAATTAATTATGTCTGCAAGCAGACAGCTCTAAAGAGACAGTACCAGAGGTTCTAAAACACTCATGATAAATGGCTTAAATGCCAAACACCATTCAGGCTTGGAGCATTCAAGCAAGCTCCTGAAGTCTTTGGGAACCCCATTTGCAGGGGGTACATAGAAAGTCTGCTTCTCAACTTGGGAAACTTTTTAGCTGACAACCAGACCCCTGGCTTACTACTTCCAGAACCCACTTGTCTGAGGTTAGAAGCCCAATTCTGACTGAAGTAAGCCAGCCTGCCCCCACTGGTACAGGAGAATCAGCCCTGGGCCCCATCAGGGGTGCCTGTTTTGCAGGAGCTTTGGCTGGGGGAGCAGGTCTGCCCACCCCTCGCCTGCCCTCAAGTTCTCTGAAGAAGCCTCTGAGCATAGGCAGAGGAGGCCTGAGTCTGGTAGAAAGGCCTGTGAAAAAGGCTCACCCCTACCCCTGGGGGCATGCCTTTGAGGAATGGCTTGCCGCCCTTAGCCTGGGCACCTTGTAAGTAGTCCCATATTCATCCATCTTCTCATGTAGTTCTCTGTCTGCTCTCCAACAGAGAATTTCCCACCACAGGAAAATCCATAGCTTTAGTCTGGTATCCTGTGACAAACTAGTACACCTGAGCCAGGCCAACCTACGAAAAGCTACAGATGTGGCCATGACCCAGAGGAAACATCATTAACATCCACAGCAGCATGAAACTGAACCTTAGAGGCTTCAATGCCATCAGCAGCCACCTGTTCTAGTTCACTAGCCAGCCAGCCATGGCCTGTTGAATAATTGCATAACAGTATCCCATCTAGATTTCTGATACCTAGCTACATAAGCCATATAATTTGCTTGCCTGAGTCCCAGAGAGGCTGCCATATACTGTTTGCCATGGCATCAATCTTTCTTGAATCCTTGTCAGAGGATGTGAAGCCAAGGGAATATTAGCTTTATCACAGGCAGCAGCCTGAACTACCCCAACATGACTGCATTGCTGAGAAAGGAATTTGTATCAGGGCCTGACAATGTATACCTTCTGTCCATCTTTTATCTACAGGAGGTACAGAATTAGAGCTTTTAAAATTTTAATTGTTTGTTTCTAAAAGACTTATGTAAAGGAATAGACAATCTCCTAGACTCTGGAATATCCATCATTTCTACAAAATCAGGCTCCTCTGCTCATCCACAGCCTCTTCTAAAGGAAGTTGAGGGTTTCAGCAACTTTTTATAAAACATAAAATGAGATGGGGACTCAGACAGCATAGGGGAGACTTTAAAGGTCTGTCTGGGGAGATGTCCGTTCAATGGGCACACCCAGACCTTCCCCGCCACATTCATACTGTTCATAATCCTCCTCCTCCCTCTGGTTCATAAAAATTCTCAATATCATAATCTTGAACCACTGACCAGACGAACCGACCTTTTACCAGATAGCGGTGGTCTGGATGGACCCTGAGACAGACTGGACACCCTGTATGGCTTTTATCTCTGCAGCAGTTGAGAAGGAATTTTGACCCAGACCTGCTTGATTTTTGTTTTCTTTACTGGAATTGGTTCCTCAGAACCAGCTTTTCTTTGCCCGAGGAAGTCCATTCTGGTCAGAGGGTACTCCTCTGGTTCGGTTGGCACCGAACCGGGTGGCCATCCGGTCAGCGGATCTTTGTCTTCTCGCCCCTGAGCCTTGCCCAATCTTTTTCCAGGGTGGCTGCAGGGAAATTCTACATACCTGGCAGTCTGACTGGAGGTGGTCAAACCCCAGACAATAAACAAACACAGGGTCAGCCTTTGCAAGACTTCACAAACATCACAGTGTTGAAACCCAGTGGGCCCGGCTTTTGGGTTTTCAGACATAATGCCAGCTTCAACCAAAACTTGCCCTTTAACGGCAGTGCCAGGCAAGACACTTCTTATCGGTTCCCTAACTGCGTCACCGGTATTGGAAAACCGTAGTAAACTTTATAGAACCGAGTAAGAACCGAACCGCACTCTAAAATAGTAACTTTAGTTTTATGAGTTTTAAACCCACTGATCGGTTCAAACCGAACCGATAATCATAAGTTCCACACAGACAAAACCTTCATTTACTACGGTTAACACAGATAGAGCTTGAACCGAACGGTTTTATGTGTTAAAATAAAGCTATTCTCGGTTAAATCCAACCAAGAAAACACTTTTTAAACTGGAGAAATGAACCAGCAGAAGGAGAAATCTCGGAGCGACTGTTCACTGAGGCGGAGTAAAGAATCTGACAGTTCAAGTTTGAAATGACACAGATAGAGCTGCTCTCGTGTCAAAATTCTATTTTGGAATGGTTTTAACCATTTCACTCCGGGGCAGTTCTAGAGCTGGATCAAACTGCTAATGTCTATAATATAGCAAGACTTCATGTTGTTTGAAAAACAGTTTCTCAAGTGATATACTTCAAATCTGCAGTTGCCATAGGTTCGAATGGTGCATCCATGAGATTAGCAATGCAGATATTTAAATTCCAGGCCGGGACCGGTTCCCTCAGGGGAGGGTACAGAACGTTAAGGCCTTTAAAATATTTTCTGAATACTGGATGAGAGGCCATGGACCTCTCTTTACCAACTGACAGGTAAGCAGAGACTGAACCTAAGTGGATCTTGAGGGTGGAAGGCTTCAGGCCTAAGGAATGTAAATGTGTAAGGTAATCTGGGAGAATAGCCAAATCAGCCCTGGGGGTGCTCACAGCCTTACCTTCACACCATATGGAAAACCTCTTCCACTTACAAGAATATGTTTTCTTAGTAGAAGGCTTCCTGGAATCCCTAAGCACTGTCAGCACCTGCTCTGATAGCTTAAGGTTAGCAAATTCTAAGTCTTCAAGAGCCACGCCTTGAGCCTCAGTGATTTGAGATTGGGTTACAGGATCCTGCCCGGAGAGGAGGTTAGCAGGTTGTGCCTCCTGGGCAAATGGATTGGGGAAACCACTGACAGAGTCAGCAAAAGAGAATACCAGTGCTGTCTTGCCCAGTCCGGAGCCACCAGTATCATTGTTGCTGGTTGGGACCTCAATTTCAACAGGGTCCTGAATATCATAGGAAACGGAGGGAATGAATACAGAAATTTCCCTGTCCAATCCAGGGTCATTGCATCCAGGGGAATTGTGCCCCTTGGAGGAGGCCTGCAACAGTATATTGGAAGCTGGTGGTTTTCTGCAGAGGCAAAGAGATCCACATCTGGAATGCCCCATCTTCTGAAAATTGTACTGAGTACCTGAGTATTCAGGCACCACTCGTGGTGGTCCTGACTTATGCAGCTGAGAGAGTCTGCCAGTACACTGTCCTTCCCTGGAAGATGTATGACTGACAGGGTTACTCCCATGGAGTATACCAAGGACCACAGTCTCATTGCTTCTGTACACAGTAGAACTGACCTGGTACCCCCTTGCTTGTTGATGTAATACATGGTTAGGTGTTGTCTGTTCTGACTTGCACCACCTTGTTTTGAAGGTAAGGAGCAAATGTCTTTAGAGCCAGGTAAACAGCCCTGAGCTCCAAAAGATTTATGTGCAACAAAGACTCTTGGGGGGATCATGTGCCACTTGCTGTGTGCTCTAACATGTGTGCCCCCCAACCTAGAAGAGAGGCATTTGTTGTGAGGATTACTGAGGGTTGTTCCCTTATAAAAAGGTACACTCACCCTGAGGTTGTGCTTGTTCAGCCACCATTGCAATGCCTGGACTAATCTTTTTGTGACTGGAACCAGTTTGGACATAGGATCCGTCCTTTGAGACCAGTACTGTCTGGGCTGGAACTGAATATCTCTCATTTGAAACCTGGAGCCCATTACCACTGCAATGGCAGATGCCATGTGGCCCAGTAGCCTGAGAAATTCTCTGGCTGTTTTGGGTCTCCCTTGACACGTAGGATTTTGCAATCTGCAGAATGCTTGTCACCCTGTCTTGTGGCAGGAGGGCTCTGCCCTGTCTGGTGTTTAGTTCTGCTCCAATAAACTCCAGCACCTGAAATGGCACCTGCTGAGATTTCTCTTTGTTTATAAGAAATCCCAGGGATTCCAGTGTACATTTTGTTAGTGGCAGCGATTGCACTGCATATTGCAGAGACTGTCCTACTACTAACCAGTCGTCCATGTAGGGGAAGACTGTTACACCTTGTTTTCTCAAAAACTCTACCACCACTGATAGGCAGTTTGTAAAAACCCTTGGTGCCAAAGTTAGTCCAAAAGGGAGAGCTGCAAACTGATAATGGCCTGAAGCCAGCCTGAATCTCAAGAATTTTCTGTGAGATGGTCTGATGGGAATGTGGAAATAAGCATCCCTTAGATCTAGGGAGGCTAGCCAATCTCCCTTTTGTAATGAAGGAATAATTATTGCAAGAGTGACCATTTTGAACCTTGGTTTCAAAATGTGCTTGTTCAGAAGTCTTAGATACAAAATAGGTCAGCAATCCCCATGTTTCTCCCTTATGAGGAAGTACCTGGAATAAAAACCTTTGCCCCTGCTTATTAGAGGCACTACCTCCACTGCTTTGATTGCCAGCAGATGCTTTACCTCTGCTTCCAACAGAATCCTGTCTGCAGCTGTTACTGGAGCAAAGGTTCTTGTTCTCAGCTTTGGGAATGATTTGAAGCTGAGTGCCAGGCCCTGGCTCACTACCTCCCAACATCCACTTGTCTGTGGTGATGGAATGCCAAGCATGAAGGTAGTGATCCAGTTTGCCACCTACTGGTGGTTCTGTAACAGAGGGTGTGACCTGCACTAGCCCATCAGGGATTCTGTGCGGGCTGTGCCTGAACTTGTGATGCAGGAGCCACTCTTTTCATGGCTTTCCTGCCCCTTCCTCTAAAGCAACCTCTGGCCTGCTGTTGAGGCTAAGAGGCTTGCGCTTGAAAGAAAGGTTTGGGGTAAAAACCCCTACCCCTGTCTCCCCTACTCTGGGGTCTATAAGAGGTGGAAGGCCTATCTTTGGAATTGCTCTGATAGGTGGATTTATATTCCTCCACCTTCTTCATGTATGCTTCAGTCTTATCTCCAAACGAGTTGTTCTCAAGGGGACATCTATTGTTTTGGCCTGGGTGTCTAAAGTCAGATCAGTGGCTCTAAGCCACGCAAACCTCCTAAGCGAAACAGACAAAGCCATTAACCTGGATGCAGTATCATTGGCATCCACTGCCATATGAAATTAATACTTGGTAGCATCAAGTGCAGCCCTTGCTGTATCCTGCAAATCTACAGCCACTTCACCTGGGACTTTTATCAGCCAGAGCTAGAACAGTGTTCCAGAGAGCCTTTTGGTACAGCACTGAATATGCCATGTAATTGCCCTGCCTAACTAATAAAGAGGCAGCCATGTACCCTTTCTTTCCCATGGCATCCATTTTTCTTGAGTCTTTGTCTGGTGGATGGGTAGCCAAAGGGATCCTGGCCTTGTCACAGGCAGCAGCTTAGACTACTCCTTCAGGATCATGATGAGTAAAGAGAAAATCAGCTGTAGTTCTATCCAGCTGGTATTTCTTGTCAGCTTTCTTATCCACACCAGGGATAGAGGCTGGAGTTTTAAAAATCTGTAATGCAGCCTTTTTTAAGGATTTATGCATGGGCAGAAGCAGACATTTCATGTGGGTTAACCCCATCATCTCCAGAAAGTCTGCCTCCTCCATATCCTCTTCTGTTTCCTGAAGAGGAAGGTTCAGGGTTTCCACCATGCTCTTAACAAAAGCATAATGGGAAGAATATTCCTCAGGACCCCTAGGAGGAGGCCCAAACTCTTGCTCAGGGGAGACTTCTGGATCTATAGGTTCCCCTTTGAAGTCATCCTCCTCTTCCTCACTATATACTTCTAGTAATTCTTGCCTTGCTGGAGCTGGAGGAGGAACCGTGGCAGTCAGTGTAGGAACTGGGATTGCACCCTGTAGGGCTTGTAACACCTGTAATGCCTTAGCAATATCCTCAGCCGAGGGCATAATATTCTTGTCTGCTGGGAGCTCCATAGCCTTCTCGGCCGGAGGAGCAGTGACATGTTTTTCTCTACACTTTTTCTTTAATGGAACAGGTTCAGAGCCAGTATCCACAGCTCTTTTTGTTTTACCTTGTTCAAATTTCTCTGAACTCCTGTCAGGATCCTTGGCTTTACCTCCATCCTTTTTATGGGAAGAGGAAGAAGCAGAATTATCCACACTAGAAGCAGAAGCAATCTCTTCTAAAATCTTAGACCTTTTCTTTAATGTTTTAGGGCAAAAGGTCTTACAGATATCACAATTGGCAAATATATGACTTGTACCCAAACAAGAAATACACAGAGAGTGTCTATCTGCTTTTGCTGTAAATTGACCACAAGACTGACAACATTTAAAACCCGTGGGTCCTGTGCATTTTTTAGGTTTATCTAAATGGACCTCTGACACTGAAGCTAGACAAAAAGATGACTTCACAAAACCTTTATTCAAAAGTACCTCAGAACTGGAGGTTTCTTTTTAAATAACTACCGCTAACGGTTCCTGGAACTGAGCGCTATTCGGTTCCTGAAGAAAAAGGAACCGAGAAATACACTAAATTTAAACAAAACTAAAGTGGTTCAAGGAACCAACTGCTAAATATATATATAATAAAGAAAACTGAGGTAAAACCTTCAAAATAGATACGGAACCCTCGGTTCCAAGGAACCGCGAGGGAACCGCGACTAGAAATAAAAAACTACTATAATGCTAAATAACTATGCTAAACAATGTTTCTAAGGCAGCAATTTAAAATTAAATTAAAAATGAGTACTTATCTACAGATAAACTTTAGAAGACAGTTCAAGGAGAGCTCTCCAGGACATCCTTACTAGGCAGGCGGAGTAAAGAATCTGAAGCACTCAGAGTGCAACAGTTGCTAGGACAGCAGTTTGAAAGTGGCATGAGCCAATTGAGAGTTCCATCATTTGAATATAATTCCATCTCTCCAGGCAGTTCAACACAGGAGGCTGACTGCATCAGTTTAATCATAATGAGTGATTCCTGGGGTTAGAAAATGGACAGCTACAACACTCGCCTTTTACAAGCAGAGCAAAAATTAGACAGCCTAACAGAAACAGCATAAGAAGCTGAGTGATCCTCGTCCTGTGCCCAAGCTATGGCTGCTACCTGCGTGAAAGAGCAGTCCCTGCTGTGCTCAAGATTGAAGCACTTAGAGAACTTAACCCGAGCGGCCAATGTTCGAATTATTGGGCTCCCAGAAGGTGTGGAGAAAGATGACCTATCTCTTTATTTGTTGCACTGGCTACAGGAGATTTTGGGGCTGGACTTGCATGACCAGATAGTGCGGTCCTACAGAGTGAACATTTGGAGGATGCAATCCGCAGAAGGAGCCAAAACTGTAATGCTTATTTCCACATCGGTTACAGTACGGGCCCGAATCCTGCAGGCAGTAATGGCGAGACGTACTGTCTCGGTGGAGGGATCTAAAGTCTTGTTTTTTCCCCGATCTGTCATACTCTACTTGCATGCGGAGGAAAGGTTTTGACACGGTCCGGAGACGTTTACGAGCTATGGAAGTCCCAAACAACTTGCTGATGCCGGCTAGACTTCATGTTACTGTAGGCAGGAAATCGTATATTTATACGGACCCTAAAGAAGCTCAGACAATGGTCGAACGAGCGGCTCAAGAAGGCGATTCTACCTCTGATTCTGAAGGGGGCACTTGAACTTGAGTATAATGACTGCATTTCCACTTTGTTTAAGTAGCTAAATAAACCCGGTTATCATTTTAACCGAAATATTTGCAGTCGGTCCTTGACCTCTTTGGGGAAAGGGGAGCAATTATTACCCTATTATATAACTGTTTGTTTTCACGAGTTAAGAGGCACAAATTTGCTAGGCCAAGTTCTACAGACTTAAGAGACATTTGAATATTGCCAGGCTATGGGGAAAGTGTCTTTGGCTTCTGTTCATCCTTCTTATTTTGTTTTAGGCAGAGAAATGTTCTTAAGCAGGAGCTGTGGGGAACTGTGACTATACAGTAAATGTGGAGATCTGATTTAGTAACCTAGTACTAGGTTCCCCCTTGAGTTAGACACTGAGGGAGCATTTTGGGAGGTATATTGGAGTTGTACTAATAACAGAGTATATAACAGTTGTAGGGCACTCCAGCCCTATTTGTATTTTACATATGTGAGGTATTATATCAAATTTCAATAATTCGCATTGATAGCACATAGTCAGTTCGAAGAATTTTGTATTAGTAAGCCATTGAGAGCTGGAATTCCCCCTATTCTTGTACCTTTTGTTACAATGGATTATATATCTGCATATACTTTTTATGTTGCTTACCTAATGATGTAATGCATTGTACAAGAAGTTTTAGTGCTATGTATTTGCATAAAATATATAAATAAAAAGTAAAAAAAAAAATAATTTTGGTGAACATTTAAAAACATGTACACAACTACACATAAAACACACAGAGGATAATGTGTGGGCAGCAATGCACAACATGCCCATGTCTGCATTGAGAGGTTTCTCTGGCAACCAGGAGCCTCAAGAAAAGCTCAAGAGAGAAACTTGGTTGCCACAGAAACCTCGAGATGAAGGCACAGGCCGGCCTGTATATGGGTGCCAATACATTATCTTTTATAGTATATGGGCATCTATGCCCATTTCAGACATTCTGCTTCTTTTCAGTGAGCTGGCGGCTGAGGGAGGTACTTGAGGGTTGGTGGTGAGATCAAATTACTGATTCAGTGTGCAGCTAGTGACCACAGCTACAGTTGTTTCTGCAAGTTCAAGTTTAAGAAAAAAAACAGCACTCAGCTAAAGGAAAGCAGCTGTTGGCAGCATTCTAAGTTGTGCTGCAGTAGTGATACCACTACTGCAGCACACAATATATTGATGTCACTATTGCAGCACAACAAGCCTATTCTAGGCATGGATTTCATTGCAGAACAATATTTTACCACACCCTATAAGACAATACAAGGGTTCAGCACATACTGATCATAGTAGTACTTTTAGGATGCCTGCATGCACCAATGTAATGAAAAGATAAAGATAAAAGCAATGTATAAAATAATACATGTACAGATGTGTACAAGTTTTTTTCACACACCTGCGATGTCACTTGAACTCAACTTTTTTTTAGTGAATTTAAAGTTCTGTTACTAAGAGATGCTTGCACTGCCTGCAGCCATTTTCAAGCAAGTCACTGTGCTATATGGTTCTAAAAGTACATAATAATGCCTTTTTTTTAATAAGTGTATTTTATCTTGCTGTAACAGCCCCTTGGCTCACCTTGGCTGTTTCTGGGACCCTCAGGTCTCACCTGGACACACCTCCAAGGGAGCCGGTCTGGGTTCACTAGAGAAAAAGCTGGACAGAAGTAGACTGGCACAGTGCCTCTACCTGGGGTTGTGATATGGGATACCTGTTGGATAAAGTGCAGGTTATCACCCCCCAGGAAAATACCATAACTGCCCCCACAGTACCTTCCCCGCACTGTAAGAAAAAATTACTCACTTTAGTAATGTTGTTTCTTCTAATGGAGTCTTGCTGTATTCTGACAATAGCAGTGAGTCCCAACCTTCGAACTGCCCCGGAGGTGAAAGAGTTAACTTTCCATGCGAGGCATGGAACGCTGAGCTCGAGCTCGGTTGAGACTCTGTCTGTTGCTGTTTAAACTCAAACCGTCAGATCTTCACGAGCTAAACTCACTAAGGTCCTGTGTGGAAGCTGTAAACCTACACTAGCCAACTGGCTACTAAACATAAAAACAGATTTTTTGGTCCCAAAACAAAGACTCAAGTCAGGAGACCCAAAAAATGAAAAAAACACAACGCCACTCACCCAAAGAAAAAAGGGGTGAAAACAACAAGGTGGAGCACCTCCTGAGTGCCAACACTGCCACTGCCCACCCACATCCCAAAAACAGCGGTTCTGAGAGGGGAAGGCAGTGGGGGAGGTCAGAATACAGCAAGGCTCCATTAGAAGAAACAACATTACTAAGGTGAGTAATTTTTTCTTCAAACAACATGAAGTCTTGCTGTATTCTGACAATAGCAGACAACCAAGCAGTACCTCCATGGAGGAGGAACAGAACCTACTTAGGAAATAGGCTCTGAAGCACAGCTGTGCCCAACTGAACATCACTCCTAGCCTGGATATCCAGGGAGTAATGCTTGGTAAAAGTGTGAATGTTTTCCAGGTAGCTGCTTGACATATCTCTAGAATAGGAATATCCCTGGCAGCAGCCAGGGAAGCAGTTGTACCTCTGGTGGTAGAGTGAGCCCTCAGGCTTGAGGGTGGGACCTTACCCAGTTTTTCATAACAAAATTGAATATAAGAGACAATCCACCTGGCAATGGATCTTTTAGTGGCAGGTTTCCCTTTACCAACCTCACCATAAGTGAGGAACAGTTGGAGGGAGTCAAACCTGTGACCCTTGGTACGTTCTATGTAGTAGCTAAGGGCTCTTTTCACATCATAACTGTGTAGCCTCCTCTCACCAGTGGAGGAATGGTCAGTGAAGTACACAGGAAGAGACATAGATTGGTTAAGGTGGAAATCTGAAACCACCTTAGGCAAAAACTTCCTGTTAGTCCTGAGGACCACCTTATCTCTATGGAAGGAGATAAAATCAGGCTCCACTGACAGGGCTTGTAACTCACTTATGCGTCTGGCAGAAGTGATGGCTACCAGGAACACAGTTTTCCAAGTCAAGTACTTAAGCTCTGCTGAAGACAAAGGCTCAAAAGGGGGGTTGCATAAGCTGAGCAATGCAAACGTTAAGGTCCCAAGCAGGGGCAGGGTCCCTGAATGGAGGGTTGGTATGAAGAAATCCTTTGAAAAACTTAGAGAACACAGGGTGAGCTGAAAGAGAAGAGGGCTTACCTGCTGAAATAAAAGCAGAAACAGCTGCCAGATGCACCTTTAGTGTAGCTGGTCTAAGCCCCAAGCTATTCAAATGGAACATAAAATCAAGGACTGTGGGCAGATCAGCAGACTCTGGGAAAATATGCCTTCCAGAGCACCATATGGAAAATCTTGTCCACTTGGAATTATAAGTAGTGCTGGTGGAAGGTTTCCTAGAAGCCTTCAGAATATCCATTACACCTTGGGAGAGGTATAAATCAGCAAACTCTAACTCTTCAAGAGCCAGGCCTTGAGATTGAGAGATTTGAGATTCGGCTACCAAACCCTCCCCTGAGCACAGGTTAACAGGTTGTAATTCCTGGGAAGAGACAGGGGAAGATGGACTGCTAAGGACAACATGAGAGGATACCAGGGCTGTCTGGCCCAGTCTGGAGCAATCAGGATCACTTTGCAGGGTTGAGACCTGATTTTGACTAGCACTTTGAACAGGAGAGGAAAGGGGGGGAAAGCATACAGGAACTTCCCTTCCCAACTGAGAACTAAGGCATCCAGGGGGACTGAGCCCAACACTGGGGGCCTGCAGCAAAAAAGGGGAAGTTGGTGATTGTCTGGGGCTGCAAAAAGATCTATCTGAAGGGTGCCCCATCTGGAGAATATCACCTCCAAGACCAGGGGATCCAGTGACCATTCATGATGGCCCTGAGATATCCTGCTGAGAGCATCTGCCAGGACACTGTCCTTGCCTGGGAGGTGTACTGCTGTGAGGGAGGTGTTCAGGGAATAAGCCAGAGACCACAACTTCATTGCTTCTGTGCACAAGGCCATAGACGGAGTGCCTCCTTGCTTGTTGATGTACCACATTGTGGTGGTGTCTGTTCTGACCTGAATAACTTTGTTCTGAACAGATTTGGAAAAAGCTTGAAGTGCTAGAAATACTGCTCTGAGTTCCAACAGATTGATGTGAAGCAGAGATTCCTGAGGGGACCACAACCCCTGGGTAGTCAGGTCGCCCAAGTGAGCCCCCCCCAAGAGGGAGGCATCTGTAGTAAGGATTAAAGAGTGGGACTGAGTGACAAAGGGAACTCCCTGTCTTAGATTGTTCTGATCCTGCCACCACTGTAAGGCCTGGATCAGGGTGCGAGTCACTGGGATCAATTTGGTCAGAGGGTCCTTCTTTTGAGAATAAAAGGCTCTCAAATGGAACTGAATGTCCCTCATCTGAAATCTTGCTCCCTGCACCACTGCTGTGGAAGCAGCCATGTGCCCCAGGAGCTGCAGAAAATGCCTTGCTGGTCGAGACACCTGCAGGGTGAATGAGGAGGCCAGTGTGATAAGGATCCTTGCCCTGTCCAGGGGAAGGAAAGCTCTGGCCTTTTCTGTATCTAGCTCTGCGCCTATGAAGGTGAGGAGCTGAACAGGCTCTAGAACTGACTTTGAAAGATTCAGAAGGAAACCCAAAGAAGTGAGCAGCTGCTGAGTTATCTGAAGGTGTAGCTTGACTTGGTCTGGGGACTGACCTACTATGAGCCAGTCGTCCAGGTATGGGAAGATGGCAATCCTTTGCCTTCTTAGAGAAGCAACTACCACTGCCAGGCATTTTGTGAACACCCTTGGAGCAGAGGTTAGACCGAAGGGCATTGCTCTGAACTGGTAATGGCCTGAGGGCAGCTCGAACCTGAGGTACTTTCGATGGGAGCTTCTAATGAGAATATGGAAGTAGGCATCCTTGAGGTCCAGGGACGCTAGCCAGTCCCCTGGCCTTAGAGAGGGTAGAATAATTCCCAGAGTTACCATTTTGAATTTTGGTTTTAAAAGGTGCTTGTTTAAGTATCTGAGATCCAGGATGGGCTGCCATTCTCCTGTCTTTTTTGGGGCAAGAAAGTACCTGGAGTACAATCCTTTGCCCTGGTGTAAGGGTGGAACCCTTTCCACAGCTCTGAGAGCCAGGAGGGAAGAGACCTCTGCCTCTAGGGCAAGTGCCTCTGAGGGATTTGCAGGTGGAAAGGATCTGGCTCTCAGCTTTGGAAATGTTTTGAAGCTGAGAACCAGTCCCTGGCTTACTACTTCCAGGACCCACTTGTCTGATGTTAGAGACTCCCAGTCCTGGACAAAGTAAGCCAGCCTGCCCCCTGCAGGTAGTGGAGAATCGGCCCTGGCAAACCCATCAGGGTGCCTGTTTGGCAGGGGTTTTTGGCTGAGGGGTGGAAGTAGGTCTGCTTGTACCCCTTCTGCCTCTCCCTCTAAAGAACCCCCTCTGAGCATAGGCAGAAGAGGAGGCCTGGACTTGGTAGAAAGGCCTATGAAAAGGCCTGCCCCTGCCCCTGGGGTGCTGCCTCTGAGGAGTGGCCTGCCTTTCCTTGACCAGTGCACTCCTATAGGTGGTCCTATATTCATCCATTTTCTTCATGTAATTCTCTGTTTGCTCCCCAAACAGAGAATTACCCACAACAGGAAAATCCATGGCCTTAGTCTGGGTATCCTGCAGACAGGCTAGTACATCTGAGCCAAGCCATTCTACTGGTGCCACAGATGTAGCCATGACTCTAGATGACACATCATTGGCGCCCACTGCAGCATGGAATTGCACCTGATGCCTCAATACCATCCGCAGCAACCTGCTCCAGCTCCTTGGCAAGCTGGCCAGGGACCTGTTTTGCTAAAGCCATGACAGTGTCCCATCTGGATTTTTGATACCTAGCAGTATAGGCCATATAGTTGGCCTGTCTGAGTCCCAAGGATGCTGCCATGTACTGTTTCTTTGCCATGGCATCAATCCTCCTGGAGTCCTTGTCTGGGGGGGTGTGAAGCCAAAGGAATATTTGCCTTATCACAGGCTGCAGCCTGCACTATCCCAAAATGGCTGCATAGTTGTGAAGAACTCCGTATCTGAGCCTGACAATGTATACCTCTTGTCCATTCTTTTATCCACATGAGGCATAGTATTAGGAGTCTTTAAAATCTTAAATGTCTGTTTCCCAAAAGATTTGTGTATGGGAATAGACAGCCTCCTAGACTCTGGGATATCCATCATTTCCACATAGTCAGGCTCCTCCTGGTCATCCACAGCTTCTTCCATAGGAAGCTGGAGGGTTTCAGCCACTTTTTTATAAAACATGATATGGGAGGGGGACTCAGAAAGCCTAGGAGGAGACACTCCTGAAGGTCTGTCTGGGGAGATGTCCGGGGTCAATGGGCACATCCAGACTTTCAAAGCCACATTCACTTTCCTCATACTCCTCTTCCTCCTCCTCCGGTTCATAACATTCCTCTAAATCATAATCTTGAACCGGTGGAACCGGCCAAACTGAGCGCCTCCCTGATGGTGCTAGTTCGGTCGGAACTGGGGAAAGCGACTGTACAATTTTTATCGCTTTGGCTATTTCTTCAGCGGTTGGAGAAAAAAGTTTTGGATCCAAACCAGCTGATTTTTCCTTTCTTATTCTTTTAGCCGGAACCGACTCCTCAGAATCGGCTCTCCTTTTGCCCGAAGAAGTCTTGCCCTGGTCAGAGGGCACTCCTTCTGGTTCGGTTTGAACCGAACCGGGCTTGCCATCTGGTTCAGCGGACTTATTGGCCTCCCTTTCCCTGAGCCTACCAACTCTCTTTTCTAGGGTAGCTGCAGGAAAATTTTTTACTAATCTGGCAGTCTGCATTGAGGTGGTCAAACCCCAGGCAATAAACACAGGTGGTGTGGGGGTCAGCCTTAGCAAAGACTTCCCCACACACATTGCAGTGCTGAAACCCAGTGGGCCCGGTTTTTCTTTTGGGTTTCTCAGACATTGTGCCAGTCCTAACCAAACTTACCCTGTTAATGGCAATCCGCCAGGCAAGACCCTCTTATCGGTTCCTGACCGTGTTACGGGTCGTGGAAAAAACCATAATAAAAATCCATTTTTTTAGAACCGATAAGAACCAGTAACCATGCACTAAAAGTACAAATAAAGACTTTTTAACAACTTGATCAGTTCAAAACCGAACCAATGAACTGTTTACAAGTTCCACATAGAATAGAAAATAATATAAACCTATCTAGTACTCACAAATACCACAGACAGAGACTGAACCGACAGGTTACGGTTTAAATTCGGTCGAAAACCGAGAAAAGCGTTACTTTAACCGACAAAATGAACCGAGCAGAAGGAGAAATCTCCAGAGCGACTGTTCAGTGAGGCGGAGTAAAGAATCTGACGGTTTGAGTTTAAACAGCAACAGACAGAGTCTCAACCAAGCTCGAGCTCAGCGTTCCATGCCTGGCATGGAATGTTAACTCTTTCATCTCCGGGGCAGTTCGAAGGTTGGGACTCACTGCTATTGTCAGAATACAGCAAGACTTCATGTTGTTTGAACAATGCATTCTTTGCAATAAATGGCAATACCAAAGTGTACCATAAACCTACTTCCCATTTTATTATAGGGAGGGGCAACCAAGGAGAGAAAATAGCACAACAATAACAAAGGGTAACAACAATTATACCCCACACTGTCTCCCACACCTCCCACCTGCGGGTGCACCCGGCTTTTCCCCAAACAGCCGCTGGAAATCAAATAGTCCGTAGTGGTGGGTACCACACTGGGGTGCTGGAATGTGATGAAAGCAAACAGTCTTTAACATGGTACTCTCAGTGGGGCCAAGTAAAATTCACTCACAGCAAACTGTAACTTGGCTGCCTGGGCTTTTCTTGGCACTTGCAGAGTCCTGCCCAAGACTTAACCCACTTTCCCTAACTAGCTAGCTAGCTAAAATAGGAACTCCTCTGAGCTGCAGCACAGAGGTACTTACAGTTTTGAAGCAGGGGTTTCAACAGAGTGACTTCACGGTACCGTTGTGGTATCAGGAAGTGACTGTTGGTGGTGCAACATGATAGTAGGTTGCAGAAGACAGCAGCTGGTCTTCACCTGTCAGGCATTTAAAATCTTCACCTCTGCAGCCTCTGTATCTGCTGAGTGTCCCCTTCTGCAGGACAGCTCTTGGACAGTGCTCGTTTTCCTACAGAGCCCCACTATGGCTTAATGAGGTCCCACAAGCTTCGCTGATTGCTGCCAGCTCCCAGGCCTTTAAGGAAAGCTGTTAACATTTATGCTCACCCATGAGTTTACCCTCCGGTTAAGCCTTTTAAGTATGTTGCAGCATTTTTCTCGTAGTAACATACTTAGTCTAAAAGTCTCTACCCAAGTATGGCGAGATGCTAGTAGGGCTCCATTATCTGTAAATACAAAAAATGTATAGCCGCTATGATAGTGCGTCGCCGCTTCCTTACAGATAATGGAGGCCCACTAGTGTTCGCCATACTTCGCGAGCGGACTTTTTGCAATTAAAATAAAGTATGTTGCGGTGTGAGAAAAATGCTGCAACATACTTAAAAGGCTTAACCGGAGGGTAAGCCTTGCGGGGGTGGGAGCATGAAATGTTGACATCTTTCCTTTAAAACAGAGCTGAAACAGTTCCTTCTAAACAGAAATGGATGTGAATGTCTGTTCTGATATGACCCCTCCGCGCCCCCGGGTCTACTTCACTCCCTGGACTTCGAAACATTCCCCCAAGGCCACATATCTCAGCCCGCTCCCCACCCACTGGTTCCCCTGCATCCCCTCACACACCTAGCCCATTCTAGTGCTCCTTTCATCCATCCCTCCATGATATGGGAACAAACATTCCAAGAATCACCTCATTCCCTCTCTCCCCCCATTCTTTCTCTATCTCTCTCTCTCTCACTCTCTCTCTTTCCCCTCCCTCCCTCTCTTCCCTCCACCTCTCCCCTCTAGCCCCTCTCTCCTATTCTTCCTCTCACTCCCTCTTTCCATCTCTTCCCTTTGTCCCTCCCACTCATGCTCTCTCTTTCTCTCTCCTCCTATCTCTCTCTCACACCTCCTCTCCCTCCCTCTCTCCTCCCCTCCTCCCCATACTCTTTTGCCCTCTTTCCCTGGAGACCACCCTGCTTCTCTGCTCCAAGACTCAGCCATTTGGCCCTCTCTGCAGTAACTGTCTCTCCCCATCTCCTCTTCTGCCACACAGTTACCCATTTTTCTGACTTCTGTGGCCTTCCTCTTCCCAACGAGAACTTGACAAGGCTTCTCCAGGCTGCACTATTGAAAATACAATGCTTCCCCATCCTGACAGTATTTACAACTTGTTGTAATCCTTACAACATGGCATGCTCCTCACAGTTCATTCCCCTTCAGAGTTTACCCAATGCCTTCATTGACTCTACTGCCACTACTGACTCTAGCCCCTCCTAGGTACTAGTGCTCATACCTTTCTCACTTCCCCTACTCTCGCCCCCTTTTTCCCTAGCCTTCACACTTCCCTTGCAGGGTTCTCAGCATCCTGAAGGGTCACACCATGCCCAAGCTTGCCACCTTCTCTTCCCCATCTACTCACCCTTGGTCTTTCAGGTCCCCTGCAGGTCCTCAGCATCCTGAGTGGTCTCGGATCAGCCTCATCCCCTCCCAGGTGTTATTTCTCATTCCCTCCCTCTAACTATCCCTCTATAATTATAACACCTAACAGCAGGAGAGTTTACAATCACCTGAACTTCCTTGCCCCCTTGCAGGGTTCATTGCATCCTGAAAGGTTCTCTTTTTGGGTCAGGCCTTATTTCCCCTCCTAGGTGTTAATCACACTTACTCCCGCTCTCTCTCCCCCTCTTATCCCTACTCCAGTCCCCTGTCCCCTTGCAGGATTCCCTGCATCCTGAAGGGGTCTCTCTGGGACACAACTATGCACTATCTGTCATCTCGTCCTCTCGCTCCTTCACCCCTTATTTCACGATACTACTTGTTCACTTATTACCACTGCACTTATTAATTGTTCTGACAAATTACGTATGTATGCAACACTGTTTGTAACAACTGCCTTAATTAATGTATGCTATGTTGATTTTTGTAACTTGAATGTAAAATGTTTCATCCCTATTGTACCCCTTCCCACGGGTCACACCAGGGGACAAGCAACCTGTTGCTCAGTGTGCCTTCCTGGTGAAACATTTCAATAAATAAATAAAATAGTCATGAAATGCTCTGTTTTACTACCTTTTGTCAAGTTTGCCTACCTCTATAAGGGAATATTTTATGTACCTGATCAAGCTTAATTTATACAATGAGTGTGTTGTTTTTACTGAACAGATAAATATGATATCCTGCCTTCTGATGTACCTGATTCATAAATAAAAAATGTATCTTTTGAATCGGGTATGTCACTCCCCTTATCCTCACATTCCAGTACGTCACAATCATGTATTCTTCATGTGATGATCGGATCTTTTTTTTGTTGTTGTTTCCAGCCACAAAACATAAGTTGTCAAAAATGCTGAATTATAAAGTGCAGCTATAGGTTGCTATCGTTGTGCTGGTGTACATGTGAAAAGTTTAACAACAACAAAAAAGCCGTTTCAGTCAGTATGTACGTGCGCCTTCTCAGCCATCCCTCCATAAATTAAAAAAAACTGACCGCAGAAGCGCAGATTGTGGCAGGTAGCAAACAGACAGTTAAACACTGATTTCAGAGCTGTATTTTTTTCTCATTTCAGTAATTAAAATCAAATCATCTTGGCATTTGTTGGCAAGGATCCCAGTCAGGTTGCTAAGTTACGCCTTCCTGACGACGGAGTGAGCCTAAGCATCTTTCCGTGACCTTATCAGTGTAGGAAGCCATTTTAGAAAAGGTGACCCCTAAGCAAAACTCAGTTCTGTTAAGAAGAAAACAGCAACAGGCTGTAAAGAACTAATTTAAAAAAACATGCTCGTCGTATAAAGCAGATATGTGATAAGCATCAGTGTTATATGCGTTTTATCTACACTCACAGACTGTGACCCCCTGGATCTCTTACTTGTGGCTACGCCACTCGTGAGAGATCAAGGGACAACAGCCCATCCGTGAAGATAAAATGCATATGAGACTGTCGCCCATCACATATCACCTATGTCTGTAATGTTTTGTACTGTGCTTATGACATGGAACCTTTGTAAAAGAGTTCATACTCAAAGGTTGTTTCCGAAGAATTATAAATAAATCAATAAATAAAAATAAATAAATAAATATGATGTTCCCCTGACAGACCTCTCAATGTCTTCCCCTCCACTGATCTCTGCGTTGGTCTGGGGGACAAGGACAGGCTGGATGTTCCCTGGACGTTCGGCTTCGCACACAGCTTTCAAACACACACTTGCAACAGGGCTCTGGCTCAGTCTCTAGCACCTGACGCTTGCACTTCACTGGTAGCAGCAGTGTGCAGTCTCAAAATGCAAATGTCCCTCCAAGGGGGAACCTCACTGGCACCGTCTCTAGACTCTGGTGCAAAATCTCATCCCACTCTACTACAAAATATTTCTCTCGGCTTCCAGACTGCAAATGCTCAGCTCTGCAGGTTGCAAAGTAACAGTCTCTAGTCTTGGGCTGCAACTCTCTCAGTCCCACTACTTTCTAAACTGTAAACCAAAATTCGATAACTCACAGTCGCAGGTTCAAATCTGGCTTCAGGTAAGTCTCTCAGCAGGTCAATCCTTTTTTCTGCTATTACAGATTCATTTCTCATGAGCTCTTCCCTTTTACAAACTCTGGGGCTGGACAGGCCATTGGGAAAATAGAACAGGCCTTTAAGCTGGGAAGCCCACAGCAGTCTTTCCTGCCTACTCTCCATGGATCCTCTCAAACTAATATCCCCCTTTGGCAAGCTTACAGTCCATTTTATAATTTTCCAGCAGCTCTCTTCTTACTGGATGTTCCTTTCCCGGGCACAGCATGGTGCCCTTTGACATTTTTCCAGCGGCCCCCTTGCTGCAGGGATCCCATGGAAGCCGCCGTTGTTGTTTACATTACTTGCCCAGTAACTGCAGCCCCTATAGCTTATTCTATGCCCTTCTGAGGGCAGAAAAATGGAAATTACATAGTTACTGTAATTATTGATCTTCCCAAATATCTTCAACATTCATTACTAATGGGTCCTATTGGAGGTCAGGACCCCGCACAGAAAAAAGAGCACTGTATCTTTAAAATTTTATCAGCAGGGAGAAGCCAACATCGGGACAGAGCCGCCCATGAGGCCTGTGTTCTGTGTGGTGCTTGTGAGTTGGTCAGTAACCGACGCCGACTCCTCCCTACACTCAGTTCTGTCCCACCAGATGAGAAGTAAAAGGAAAGCTGGGTACAGCAGAGGGCCAGGATGCCCGATTGATAGAGGAGGCTGAAAATAATATAAAGGCTGACTTGGAGAAAAAGGTAAGACCAGAGGGATTAACTAAAAAGGACAGGAAGGGTTGACCAGAACACTGGGCAGCCCTAAGCAAAATAAAACAACCAAGGAGACAGGAGAGAAAGAAGGAAGACATGTAGAAAAGGAAAAGAAGTGACCTATTCCCCTCTGTCCCCCCTCCCAGACCCCCGTAGAACCTCTCTCCTCCAGAACAAGCCCGGTGGACCAAGCTCCCCAGGACAGGGCTGGGAGCTGCCCTAAGAACCTCGAGGGGTTCCAGAGGATGTTAACCGATATGGAGGAGAAGAAAGTGTGTGGGGGGGAGGAAACCATGGAGGAAGAGGCCAGAGATCTGGGGACACTTCTTCCTAAAGAAGTAATATCACCCCCTTTTTTTAAAGGGGAGGGGTTCGAGGACTACTCTGCAACAGCAGAAGCTTCCCCTTCTGAACACCAGTTCACTCGGCATTCAAGACAAGTCTCTCTTACCTGTCTTTCTCCATCTATCCTTTTCCTCCTTCCAAGATTCATGTGAGATCTCACTGTTCGCCCAGGCTATGTTCGCCAGACCCGGTTATCAACCAATGCATGGAAGAGGAGCAACAGCTCCAAGGGTGAGTGAAGAGTGAGGCCTCCCGTGGCTTGCTAATAGGAGGACTCAGCCAAGAAGGCTCGACCTGTAGATGCGTCCTCTGTAAACCAACAGGATTGCCTCACTAGCAATGCACTGTCGAGGTTGACAGCAATCCAAGATGACACAGGGTTCGTCCAAGAGAGTCCCCCATCCCCCCACCTCATCACTAACATCAGGGAAAGAGGGGGAGGAAAGAAGGGGACTGAGCTACCCAGTGTCTGATCTTAGGGAGGGTGTAATGAATAGTGAAGATATTTGGGAAAATCAATAATTACGGTAAGTACATAATTTCCATATCTTCCCAAAATTAATCTTCACCATTCATTACTAATGGGTCCGAGTGCCAAGATGGCGAACCCTGAGGACAAAAATTCCCCCAGCCTCCTGTGGGGGATAACCACAGGAGGAGGGGGCCCACAGAGGCCTGGCTAGGCCCAGGGGCTGGACAGGGCTGGCAAGCGCTCCTGAGATCTGGGAGAAGGAAGATGCCCCTGCAGAACTTGCCGTGTCCTGCGAGAAAAGAAGTGGGCCCACTGGAAAGGTGAGGATACCACCGTACACTGAGTCAGGGGTGATTATCTAGATAGGCAAATCCATGCAGTCCGCCTGATGCAGACTGAGAACCCTACCAGCCTGGAAGCCACCTCATTGGCATCATAGAGTGCCCTGGAGACGTGTCTTGATAGCACCAGGCCATGAGCCGGTGAGGCGGATGGCTTGCCTGGTTTCCTCACCATCAGGTAGCGCTGCTAGGACCTGTCCCAGCAGAGACCAGATATGCCTCGCATAGGTTACCTGGTGCACCTGATGAGCCATTACCCACAATAGGAGGCGTGCCAAATAGAACACCCTCTTCCCCATCAATCGAACTCTGCCGAGTCCGCATCAGGAGGTCAGTCACTACCGACACAACGACACCCCGATGGGGTATCCAGGAACCCCAGAACTGAGGAAGGCTGAGGCATGGCACTTTGGGACCCCGCTGCTGCACAGTACTTGTGCACACAATCCCTAGGGGCAGATGAAGGGGTGGCAGGATGTAGCCAGATGGCGTGCAAGGCCTCCCGTAAAGGCCTAGGCCAAAGAGGAATGACCAGCCTGTCAGCACTGGGAAAGATGGAGTTCCCTCATCATCTCTGTAAGGAAACATTGGTAGGACGTGAAGTCCCCCACACTGGAGAAGTGTCAGGCTGCATCCTCCTCCTCCTCCTCCTCCTCCTCCACCATGGAGGAGGCCGAAGAGGAAAGGGAATCTGATTCAGAGCTTGGTGGCGCAGAGGTCTGAGGTCTAAAGATGACGTTGGAGATGGCCCTAAAGTAGTGAGGGAAAAGTGCCGCCACAACCCTGAACTGTTCCCAAGTCAGGGAACCTTCGGGGCTAAGAAAGCCCGAGAAAGTGGGACAGGAGACAGAGTGACCAGGGGAGGAACAGCCCAGCTGTGCCAGGCAGGACCTCTGCCAGAGCTTGGGGGTTGAGCAGATGAGCCCTGACGAGGGGGAAAACTGACTAACCCATCCTCCCCAATGCACCCAACCGAGGGGTGGCCTGGGGGTTGCTCTTGGTGGGGAACCCCTGAAGGGTGAGACTGGAGCCATGCAAGTCCCTCTGGAAGGCTCCTGCCCCCACCAACTGAAGAACCCCTCCCCAGGAGAGAGGCAGGCTGAGACGGTCCCATGCCGTGGTCTCCAAGAGCTTTACAGGAGTGTGAGGGCCACAGCTTAGAAGAAAAAATTACTCGCCTTAGTAATGTTGTTTCTTCTAATGGAGTCTTGCTATATTATGACATATGCAGTATAATCCCAGGTTAGAACTGCTCCGGAGGTGAAAGAGTTAACTTTCCATGCACGGCATGGAACCTTGAGCGCGAGCTCGGTTGAACACTCTGTCTGTTGTAGCTCAAACTTAAATTGTCAGATCTTTACGAGCAAAACTCACTAAGGTTCTGTGTGGAAGCCGTAAACCTACACTAGCCCACTGGCTACTAACTACAAAAACACAATTTTGTTCTTGATCCCAAAACAAAGACTCAAGTCAAGAGATTCAAGAAAGAAAAATAAAACATAACACCTAAGCACCCTAAGAAAGGGTGAAAATAAAGTAGGCATCTATGAAGTGCCAACATTGCACTGCCACCCATCCCAAAAGTAGAGGTTCTGAGAGGGGCGGGCTGCGGGGAGGTCATAATATAGCAAAGACTCCATTTAGAAGAAACAACATTACTGGGTGAGTAATTTTTCTTCAAAACAACATGAAGTCTTGCTATATTATGACATATGCAGATTACACAGCAGTACCTCCACGGAGGAGGGACAGAACCTACTTAGGAAATAGGCTCTGAAGCACAGCTGTGCCAAATCGAGCATCACTCCTAGCCTAGATATCCAGGGAGTAATGCTTAGTAAAAGTGTGAACTGTTTTCCAGATACCTGCTTGACATATCTCTAGGATAGGGATGTCCCTGGCAGCAGCCAGGGACGCAGCTGTACCTCTGGTAGAGTGAGCCCTCAGGCCTGAGGGAGGAATCTTACCCAGTTTTTCATAGCAAAATTGGATACAAGAGACAATCCACCTGGCAATGGATCTTTTAGTGGCAGGTTTGCCTTTACCAACCTCACCATAAGTGAGGAACAATTGGAGGGATTCAAACCTATGACCCTTGGTACGTTCTATATAGTAACTAAGGGCTCTTTTTGACATCTAAACTGTGTAATCTCCTCTCGCCAGAGGAGGAATGGTCAGTGAAGTACACAGGAAGAGACATGGATTGATTAAGGTGGAAGTCGAAACCACCTTAGGCAAAACTTTCTGTTAGTCCTGAGGACCACCTTATCTCTGTGAAAGAGATAAATCAGGCTCCACTGACAATGCTTGTAGCTCACTTATGTGCCTGGCAGAGGTGATGGCTACCAGAAACACAGTTTTCCAAGTCAAGTACTTAAGCTCTGCTGAAGACAATGGCTCAAAAGGGGGTTGCATAAGCTGGGCAATGCAAATATTAAGATCCAAGCAGGGGCAGGGTCCCTGAACGGAGGGTTGGTGTGAAGCAACCCTTTAAAATCTTGGGAGAACACAGGGTGAGCTGAAAAAGAAGAGGGCTTACCTGCTGATAAAAGACAGACACAGCTGCCAAGTGCACTTTTAGGGTAGCTGGTCTTAGCCCCAAAGAATTCAAATGCACTAAATAATCCAGAATCGTGGGCACGTCAGCCAATTCTGGGGAAATATGCTTACCAGCACACCATATGGAAAATCTTTTCCATTTTGAATTGTAAGTAGCCCTGGTGGAAGGCTTCCTAGAGGCCTTCAAGATTTCCAACACGCTTTGGGAAAGGTGTAGGTCAGCAAACTCTAACTCTTCAAGAGCCATGCCTTGAGATTGAGAGATTTGAGGTTCGGATACCAAACTCTCCCCTGGGCACAGGTTAACAGGTTGTGATTCCTGGGAAGACACAGGGGAAGGTGGACTGCTAAGGACATGAGGAGTGGGTACCAGGGCTGCCTGGCCCAATCTGGAGCAATCAGGATCATCCTGCAGGGTTGAGACCTGATTTTACTAACACCTTGAAAAGAAGAGGAAGGGGAAAAGCATAGAAACTTCCTTCCCAACTAAGTAGGAAGGCATCCAGAGGGACTGAGCCCAACACTGGGGGCCTGCAGCAAAAAAGGGGAAGTTGGTGATTGTCTGGCCTGCAAAGAGATCTATCTGAGGGGTGCCCCATCTGGCAAATACTACCTCTAGTACTAGGGGATCCAGTGCCCATTCGTGATGGCCCTGGGAAATCCTGCTGAGAGCATCCGCTAGGACATTGTCCTTGCCTGGGAGGTGAACTGCCGTAGGAAGTGTTCAGAGAATAAGCCAGAGACCACAACTTCATCGCTTCGGTGCACAAGAAAAAATAACTCACCTTAGTAATGTTGTTTCTTCTAATGGAGTCTTGCTATATTATGACAGTAGCAGTTTGATCCAGCTCTAGAACTGCTCCCGGAAGTGAAATGGTTAATACCATTCCAAAATAGAACTTTGAGCACGAGCTCTAAGAAGCAGCTCTATCAGTGTAATTTCAAACCTGAACTGTCAGATCTTTACGAGCAAAAACTCACGAAGGTATGTGTGGAAGCTGTAACCTACACTAGCCAAATGGCTACCTAAATACTAACAACATTGCTGGTCCCAACACCCAAGACTCAAGTCAGGGGACCAGAACATGAGAATAAAACAACAGTATAATAAAACACACCCCAAACCCCCAAAAGGGGAAGAAACGCTAAAAGGGCACAAAATAGTGCCCACACTAAGTTGCCCGCACCCCACCTAAGTAGAAGTTCTGAGAGGGGCAGGCTGGGGGGGAGGTCATAATATAGCAAGACTCCATTAGAAGAAACAACATTACTAAGGTGAGTAATTTTTTTCTTCAAACAACATGAAGTCTTGCTATATTATGACAGTAGCAGACTACACAGCAGTACCTCCATGGAGGAGGGGCAGAACCTACTTAGGGAATAGGCTCTGAAGAACAGCTGTGCCAAACCGAGCATCTCTCCTGGCCTGGACATCCAGGGGTAATGCTTGAGAAGTGTGTACCGTTTTCAAGTAGCAGCCCGCATATCTCTAATATAGGGATGTCTCTGGCAGCAGCTAGAGATGCAGCTGTACCCCTGGTAGAGTGAGCCCTCAAGCCAGAGGGGATCTCTGCCCAGTTTCTGATAACAAAATTGGATACAAGAGACAATCCACCTGGCAATTGATCTTTTAGTGGCAGGTTTGCCTTTCCCAACTTCACCATAGGTAAGGAAAAGTTGGAGGGATTTGAACCTGTGACCTTTGGTACGCTCTATATAGTAACTAAGAGCTCTCTTAACATCCAGGCTGTGCAACCTCCTCTCACCAGAAGAGGAGTGATCAGTGAAAAATACTGGAAGGCAGATAGATTGGTTAAGATGAAATTCTGAAACCACCTTAGGTAAAAACTTCCTATTAGTCCTAAGGACTACCTTATCCCTGTGGAAAGAAATAAAGTCAGTTTCTACTGACAAGGCTACAACTCACTTATCGTCTAGCAGAAGTGATAACCAGAAAAGCAGTTTTCAAGTTAGATACTTAAGCTCTGCAGAAAATAGAGGTTCAAAAGGGGTTGCATTAACTGGGCACATAAACATTAAGGTCCAGGCAGGGGCGGTTCCCTAAGGGTGGATTAGTATGGAGTAATCCCTTAAAAACTTGGAAAACACAGGGTGAGTGGAAAGAGGGATGACTTTCCTGCTGAAACGAAGCAGATACAGCTGCCAAATGGACTCTCAGGGTAGCTGGTCTGAGACCCAAGGAATTAAGATGGACCATGTAATCTAATACAATGGGCAAATCAGCAAATTCTGGGGAAATATTTTTCCCAGCACACCAAATGGAAAACCTTTTCCATTTAGAACTATAAGTAGCCCTAGTGGAAGGCTTTCTGGAAGCCTTTAGGATTTCAAGAACACCCTGAGAGAGGTGTAAATCAGCAAACTCTAACTCCTCAAGAGCCAGGCCTTGAGGTTGAGGGATTTGAGGTCCGGATACCAAACCCTTCCCTGGGCACAAGTTAATAGGTTGTGATTCCTGGGAGGCAAAGGGAAGATGGATTGTCAGTGACAGAAGGAGTGGTACCAGGGCTGCCTGGCCCAATCCGGGGCAATCAGAATCACCCTGCAAGGCTGAGATCTGATTTTGACTAATACTTTAATAGGAGGGAAGGGGAAGCATAAAGAAACTTCCCCCCTAATCCAGGAAGAGGGCATCCAGGGGGACTGAGCCCAACACTGGAGGCCTGCAACAGAACAGGGGAAGTTGGTGATTGTCTGCGGCTGCAAAAAGATCTATCTGAGGGGTGCCCCATCTGGCAAAGACTATCCCCAGCACTTGAGGATCCAGGGACCATTCGTGATGGCCCTGGGAAATCCTGCTGAGAGCATCTGCTAGGACATTGTCCTTCCCTGGAAGATGAACTTCTATGAGGGAAGTGCTCAGGTAATAGGCCAGAGACCACAACTTCATTGCCTCGGTGCACAAGGCCAAAGACCGAGTGCCCCCCTGTTTGTTGATGTACCACATTGTTGTGGTGTTGTCTGTTCTGACTTGTATCACCTTGTTGTGGACAGATGCAGAAAATGCTTGAAGAGCTAAAAAGACAGCTCTGAGTTCCAGCAAATTGATGTGGAGCAGAGATTCCTGGAGACTACACTCCTGAGTGGAAAGGTCGCCCATGTGGGCTCCCCAACCCAGAAGGGAAGCATCTGTACTGAGAGTCAAATTGTGAGCAGGGAAATGAAGGGACCCCAATCTTAAATTGCTCTGATCCTGCCACCACTGGAGGGCCTGGATCAAGGTTCGAGTCACTGGGACCAACTTGGAAAGAGGGTCTCTCTCTGAGACCAGTAGGTTCTCAAGTGAAACTGAATGTCTCTCATCTGAAATCTTGCTCCCTGCACAACAGCTGTGGATGCAGCCATGTGCCCCAGGAGCTGCAGAGAGTGCCTGGTGAGGGACCTGCAGAGTGAAGGAGGAGGCCAGAGCCACTAAATTCGTCACCCTTTCTAAGGGAAGAAAAGCTCTGGCTAGCTTTGTGTCCAACTCTGCCCCTATAAAGGTGAGTACCTGGACTGGTTCCAGAACCGACTTTGGCAGATTTAGCAGAAAGCCCAGGGAGGTGAGAAGCTGCTGGGTGACTTGCAGGTGAGATTTTACCTGTTCTGGGGACTGGCCTACAATGAGCCAATCGTCTAGATAGGGGAAAAACAGCAATCCTTTGCCTCCTTAAGTGAGCCACTGCCACTGCCAGACACTTTGTGAATACCCTTGGGGCAGAGGTGAGGCCGAAGGGCATTGCTCTGAACTGGTAATGACCTGAGGGTAGTTCGAATCTGAGGTACTTTCGATGGGAGCTTCTGATGAGAACATGGAAGTAGGCATCCTTGAGGTCCAGGAGGCTAACCAGTCCCTGGCCTTAGAGAGGTAAAATAATTCCCAGAGTCACCATTTTGAACTTTGGTTTTAAAAGGTGCTTGTTTAGATACCTGAGATCCAGGATGGGCCGCCATTCTCCTGTCTTTTTGGGGTAAGGAAGTACCTGGAGTACAACCCTTTGCCCTGGTGTAGGGGTGGAACCCTTTCCACAGCTCTGAGAGCCAGGAGGGAAGAAACTTCTGTTTCTAGGGCAAGTGCCTCTGATGGATTTGCAGGTGGAAAGGACCTGGTTCTCATCTTCGGAAATTTTTTGAAGCTGAGAACCAGTCCCTGGCTTACTACTTCCAGGACCCACTTGTCTGATGTTACAGACTTCCAGTCCTGGACAAAGTAAGCCAGCCTGCCCCCCACGGTGAGTGGAGAATCGGCCCTGGCCACCCCCATCAGGGAGCCTGTTTTGCAGGGGCTTTGGGTTGAGGGGTAGAAGCAGGCTTACTAGACCCCTTCTGCCTCTTCCTCTAAAGAACCCCCTCTGGGCATAAGCAGAAGAGGAGGCCTGGGCTTGGTAAAAGGCCTATGAAAAGGCCTGCCCCTGCCCCTGACATGCTGCCTTTGAGGAGTGGCTTGCCTTTCTTTGGCCTGTGCACTCCTACAGGTGGTCCTATACTCATCCATTTTCTTCATATAATTCTCTGTCTGCTCCCAAACAGAGAATTGCCCACAACAGGAAAATCCATAGCCTTAGACTGGGTATCCTGTGACAGGGCAGTACATCTGAGCCAGGCCATTCTGCGAAGAGACACAGATGTAGCCATGACTCTTGATGAAACATCATTAGAGTCTACTGCAGCATGAAATTGCACCTTGGATGCCTCAATACCATCCGCAGCCACCTGCTCCAGCTCCCCGGCAAGCTGGTCAGGGGCCTGTTTTGCTAGTGCCAGCACAGTATCCCATCTGGATTTCTGGTACCTAGCTGCATAAGCCATATAATTCACCTGTCTGAGTCCTAAAGATGCTGCCATGTACTGTTTCTTTGCCATGGCATCCATCCTCCTAGAATCCTTTTCAGGAGGGTGAGAGGCTAGAGGAATATTACCCTTGTCACAGGCTGCAGCCTGCACTACCCCCACATGGCTGCATTGCTGAGAGAGAAACTCTGTATCAGAGCCTGATAATGTATACCTTTTGTCCATCCTTTTATCAACAGGAAGGATAGAGTGAGGAGTTTTTAAAACTTTTACTGTCTGTTTCCTAAAGGATTTGTGCAAGGGAATAGACAGTCTCCTAGACTCTGGAATATCCATCATTTCTACATAATCAGGCTCTTCTTGGTCATCAACAGCTTCCTCAACAAGGAATTGGAGAGTTTCAGCAACTTTCTTATAGAACATAAAATGAGAAGGGACTCAGATAGCCTGGGGACCCCTGAAGGTCTGTCTGGAGATGTCCGTTCAATGGGCACATCCAGACTTTCAAAATCATATTCACTCTCCTCATACCCTCTTCCCCTTCCTCCGTTCTATAAAATCCTCAAAATCATAATCTTGAACCGGTGGAACCGTCCGAACCGAGCACTTCCCTGATGGTGTCGGTTGAGACTGAACCGAAAAGAGACTGGACAATTTGAATAGCTTTAGCTGTTTCCTCAGCGGTTGGAGAAAAACTTTTGGCTCACACTAGCTGACTTTCTAGCCCTTTAGTTGGAACCAGCTTCTCAGAGCTGGCTCTTCGCTTGCCAGTGATATCGCCTGGTCAGAGGGCACTCCCTCAGGTTCGGTTGGAACCGAACCGGGCTGGCCATCCGGTCAGCGGACTTTTGCCTCCCTTTCCTGAGCCTACCAACTCTCTTTCCACGGTGGCAGCAGGAAAATTCTTACAAATCTGGCAGTCTGCATTGAGGTGGTCAAACCCCAGACAATATACACAGGTGGTGTGTGGGTCAGCCTTAGCAAAGGCTTCCCACAGAAGCCACAGTGTTGAAACCCAGTGGGTCCGGTTTTTCTTTTGGATTTCTCAGACATAGTGCCAGCCTAACCAAAACTTGCCCGTTAGTGGCAATCCGCCAAGCAAGACTCTCTTATCGGTTCCCAACCGTGTCACGGGTCATGGAAAAAAACATAATAAAATCCATTTTTTTTAGAACCGATAAGAACCAGGAACCGCACTCTAAAGGGCTAGAAAGTTAATTTAAAACCCATCTGATCGGTTCAAACTGAACCGAAAAGACGCTTACAAGTTCCACACAGAAAAAATAAAATAAGCCTATCTATTACTTACAATACACACAGACAGAGCTTGAACTGACTGATTATGTTAATTTCGTAAAATAAAACCGAGAATTACACTTTTAACCGACAAACGAATCCAAGCAGCAGGAGAAATCTCGGAGTGACTGTTCAGTGAGGCGGAGTAAAGAATCTGACAGTTTAAGTTTGAGCTACAACAGACAGAGTGTTCAACCGAGCTCACGCTCAAGGTTCCATGCCCTGCATGGAAAGTTAACTCTTTCACCTCCGGAGCAGTTCTAACCTGGGGTTATACTGCATATGTCATAATATAGCAAGACTTCATGTTGTTTGAACCAGTCCCACCAGCCCTCTTCCCCCAAGAAGGGGATCTGTCCCTCTTGTTAGGCCCAATGGAGGAATCTGGATGGACCACCCTGGGAGGGGAAGATCCCATTACCCCAGAAGAGGTGAGAGGGGCCACCCGAGGCTCGTCATCGTCAACCAGAATCCAGATCACAGTGAGTCTGGATTTGGTCACCAAGACAGAGCCAGATTGCAAGGTGGTCTTGGCAACTGAGACTGGGGCGGCACTGGCAGCGGTGCCCCTAAAAGGAGTGGCACCAGACACAGCACTGACCAAGGTCACGGTGCCGACTGTGGCATCGCACCAGGGAACGGCGCTGGCTGTGGTGCCGCCGCTCTCCGAGATCCCCAGAGGGGCCCCCATGGGGCCTCCAGCACTGGAGGTGGTGCCTGAGGGATCCGGGATAGCACTGCCACCAACAACACTGTCTCCTGACTGTGACACTGGTCCAGGAGACTTGACCAGCCCCGGAGACACCCAAGCGGAATTTGGGGAGCGGGGAATCCAGTTGGGATCCTCCCAGTCATCGTCCTCTGAGGCTGAGGGTGAGATCAGGGCGACCTCCAACCAGGACACTCCCCGAACCCTGGGCCTCCTGTTACCCCAAGAGGCATCAGAAGGGGGCCAGGACATGCTGTCCACTCTGACCCGCTCATTGGTACTGAGGGCGTCGCCGAGAGCCAGGGACGGAGGGGTGCGCAGTCTTGAGGGTACCTCCTGAGGACAGCCTGTGTGTAGCTCTGACTCCACCTCAGGGGTCGTCTGGGCCTCCGAGGAGGCACCAAACTGCGAGGAGTATCCAGCCGTCCCCCCAGAGGGAAATGGCTGCCCCACCAACTCCTCACGGAGGCCCCTTGTCCCAGCAAGATGAGGGCCAGAGGGGATCCTCTCCCCACTGGGTTGTATAGGCCCGGGTGGGCTCAGGGGTGGAGCCCAAGGTTCTCACCTTGGTGTCCCAAGTGTGTAGACGCCTGCCGAAATTTGGGGGGTTCCTACCCCATCGCGCCGCATGGACAACGAAAGTTTGGAAGTCCATCAAAAACAGGCATCGCACTCGTCCATTGGATGGCAGGGACCTAGGCAAGAAAAGCAATAGTCATGGGGGTCTGATACTGTAATGAAGTTGCCGCACAGGCACTGACACATGGGGGCAACTCCCAACCCTTTGGATTTCGAATGACGCCCCAACCCCAACATACCGTAACAGCGGCTAAAATAACAAAACAGGATTTAAAACACCCGTTGCTGACAAACTTAAAAAAAAAAAAAATGTAAAGAAAACCTCCGGCGCCGAATGACACCAGTACTCACAGTACCACAGAAAAGGATGAGGCCTAGGCAGTGACACAGTTACAGCACACAGTTCCCACTCAGGATCCTTCCTCAATGGCAGAAAAGACAGAACTGAATGTAGAGAGGAGTCGGCATCGGTTACTGACCAACCCGCAAGTGCCATGCAGAACACAGGCCTCGTGGGTGGCACAGTCACGATGCCGGCTCCTCCCAGCTCAGAAAACTTTAAAGAGGCAGTGCTCTTTTTTCCATGCAGGGTCCTGACCTCCAGTAGGACCCATTAGTAATGAATGGTGAAGATCAATTTGGGGAAGATCCCTTTATATTCTATACCTGGAGGTATTTTTCCCCACTGATCCCTGGCCCCGCTGCCTGTCTTGGAGCCCAGGATAACTTTAAATAGTGGCTGAATGACTAAACACATTACTGGAGCCATGGCTCATTTACATTTTCCCACTCGCCATCCATGCATGCGCAACAGCGCATGGATGCTATATTTGTTTATTTTTTTGGTCCCCTTACTCTGCTACCCCTCCCCCCGGGACCATTGGACTCCTCCTGCAAGTGGCCAAAGGTGCAAAACTAGCCAGGGACTTCGCTCCCCCATGTCTGTGGGGGCCAAGGAGCAGGGGAATGTTGGCGGCTACAGCTGCAAAGATACCACGGGTGCCATGGCCTGAAGCCCCCCCAGAGCCATTGATGGGACACCGTGGGATAGTAGCCCCATAAGATAAGCCCCCTGCAGCACTCCTCAGAGATACCAATGGGACACCGTTGGGCAGTAGCCCCATAAGATAAGCCCCCCGCCCTTGAGGTAGGTTACATTGATGACCTGCTCTACCTGGGGCCACCCAATACTCATGAACACTCACAAGTGTATAGCGCCAGTAAACTCGTTCATGTATGAGTTAAGGAATTGTTATGCACCATGAGTTTATGTCAGTGTTACATACTATTCAGCATGCAGAGCAAAGTGTTGCAAATCCCATTTAAAAACAAGGGCTGTAACCCAGTTAAAACAATGTTTGAAAAAGTATGCCCATGTGCCATTTAGTAGTGCCGGTCAGGAAGCAAGGGAGCAATCAGCAAAGGCATATGCTTCAGCAGGTGCCAGACCCGATAGTGTATCTGCTTGACAGATGGACCTACAGTGGGATCTGTGGGATGGGACAACGGCAGCATTGAACTTTGAAGAAGATGGCTAGCTGGCTGGCGGGGGCCTACATCACCCTGCGTTATTGTAGCACTATACGAAAAAGATTAGAAGGAGGATTTTGTTTGAAAATGCAGCGAATGTCCTGCAATACCTTCACCTTTTAATTCAGATCAGACTGGTGAACTGAAAATCTACTACTAGACCACCAGGTTTGTGATCACTGCTACTACCTCACTGCTGTTCGTCTGAGAGGGCTGTTTTTAAAGGCACAATTTCTTCTGGTGTTTGATACAGTAAAGATCAAAACCATAGCCTAACACGCGCATTTGTAAAAATAATACATGTTAAAGGGACACATTCACGTACAATGGCAGACATAGTTTGAAAGCCCACGAAAAGTTCTTTTAATTGACGTATTGGGCTTACCTGTAGATAGAAGTCCAGAGATATAGATGACTGAGTCTGTGCAATATAAATACTACATTAGATCCATTCTTAGAACCTTGTGATGTCAGTGACAATCAAGCAGTGCCTAACTACATTGAGTTTGACTCTGCTTGATCGTCACTGACATCACAAGGATCTAAGAATGGCCCTAATGCAGTATTTATATTGCACAGACCCAGTCATCTATGTCTCTGGACTGCTTCTAGCTACAGGTATGCCCAATACCTCAATTAAAAGAACTTTTCATGGGCTTTCAAACTACGCCTGCCACTGTACACGAATGTGTCTCTTTAAGTAATGGTTTTGATCATTTTGCCTGAGTTAGCATGCGAAAGGGCAGACGTGCAGAGACTAACCTAGAGACTGATAGCAGTCTAAAGAGCACTGTTCAGGAGCGCTTGCTCCACTGACATCATCACATAGCAAGTCAGGCAACCATCTTAGAGAGCAGAAAGGGTGGGAGGTTGGAAAGGAGAGGGCCTTTGTTTACATGTTTCAAATCCTACAAAACTGCTTTTATAGTAATTACGTAAATGTAATTCTAGCATAAATGTAAACAGCAGCCTTTCCTTTACCTCTCTATGAAGTCACATTTTAGATTTTGTTTTTAGAAAGTACCATGTGTTTACTTGTCCTTTATCTGTTTTACTTGTCCTTTAACTGAATGGTAGTGCTGTTGCCTTTGGGACTTGAGATCCCAGGTTTGAGTCCCATCAGGGACTCTTTGGTGAGTCTGCCAAACAGAAGGGGACAGACAAAAGGAAAAAATTACTTTCTACAGTAATTTTGTTACTTCTAAAGGAGTCCTAATGTATTCTGGCATATGGAGTAAGTCCTTGCTGTTGTACTGCCCCGGAGAGGAAAGAGTTAAAGCCTACATTCTAGGTAGGCACGTGCTTGGTTTCAAATCACTATCCCCTGGTACGGTCTATTCTTACGAGCAATTCAAAAAAAGATACATATAGACAGAAATAATTTAAAAATGCGAACAGCATTTAAAATAGGATCTTATCCAAAACCCTACCAACCCCAAAATTGGGCTAAAAGACTCAAGTCACAGATGCCTTCTTAAGAAAACTACCTTATGGTAGATTGGCAACAACACCACCAAGCTGGAGTGCAGAGACCCCAGGTTCTGGCAGGGGAGGCAGGGTGGGAGGTTACAATACATTAGGACTCCTTTAGAAGAAACAACGTTACTATGGTAAGTAATTTTTTCTTCAAACAACAAGAAGTCCTAATATATTCTGACATATGCAGACTACCAAGCAGTTCCCTTGGAGGAGGGCACAGAACCTACTTAGGAAAAAGGCTCTGTAGTACTGCTGTTCCAGACCTGGCATCACTTCTTGCCTGCACATCCAGGCTGTAATGCTTGGTAAATGTATGTACAGTTTTCCAGGTAGCTGCTTTACAAATTTCTGACAAGGGAATGTCTCTCGCATCTGCTATGATAGCAGCTGTGCCCCTAGCAGAATGAGCCCTGAGGCCCAAAGGGGGATCTTTCCCTAGTTTCTGATAACAAAACTGAATGCAATACACTATCAATGTTGCAATGGTCCTTTTAGTGGCAGGCTTACCCCTGCCCACTTCTCCATAGGTAAGAAACAACTGGATTTAGTCACCCCATGACCCCTGGTGAGATCCAGATAGTAGCTGATAGCCCTTGTAACATCCAAGCTATGCAGCCTATGTTCCCCTGAACTGAAATGTTCAGTGAAAAAGACAGGCAAGTTCATAGACTGGTTAAGGTGGAATTCTGAGACCACCTTGGGAAGAAATTTCCTATTTGTTCTAGGGACCACTTTATCATTGTGAAAGGAGACATAGTTGGGTTCCACTGATAAAACCTGTAGCTCATTGATGAATGCTGAAGTAATGGCTACCAGAAAGACTGCTTTCTAAGTTACATACTTTAACTCTGCTAAGAACATAGGTTCGAAGGGGGGTTGCATTAATTGAGCTATACAAATATTTAGATCCCATGAAGGCGTAGGCTGTCTGAGACAAGGATGTAAATGCTATAGCCCTTGAAAGAATCTTTTAAACATAGGGTCAGAAGCCAGGTAAAAGGATTTTCCTGCTGACAGGTAAGCAGAAACTGCAGCCAGATGCACCCTTAGGGTGGAGGACCTAAGGCCCAGGGAATGCAGATAAACTAAATAATCCAACAACAGTGGAATGCCCCTGCTGTGGTTCTACACCTAGCTGATGGCACCAAATAGTGAACCTCTTCCATTTGGATGAATATGTTTTCCTAGTAGCAGGTTTCCTGAAAACCTTTAGGATATCCATGACAGAGTCTGAGAGATGCAACCCAGCATGCTCTCTGTAACAGCCAAGCCTTCAGTCTGAGGGTCCCCAAGCTGAGGTACATGATTCTCCCTTGGGATGAGGTCAGCAGGTTGTACCTCATGGGAAGATGGATCGGATTTTTCGACACCATGTTTACCAGAGTTGAGAACCAAGGCTGTCTGGCCCAGTCTGGAGCTATCAGGATCATCGTTGCAGACTGAGCCCTGAGTTTGGTCAGTACCTTGAGCAACAGAGAAAATGGGAGGGAAAGCATACAGGAATTTCCCTGACCAATCCAGCAGGAATACATCCAGTGGGACTGTCCCCAGAACTGGGGGCCTGCAGTAATACTGGGGTAACTGGTGATTGTCTGGGGTTGCAAATAGGTCTATCCCTGGAGTGCCCCAAAGCTTGAAAATGCTCTTGAGAGCTAAGTGATTCAGTGACCACCATAGCCGGTTTTAGGCACCAGCGAACCCTGCGGTTGCTGGGGGCCCCTGCTCATGGGGGCCCCCAAGCAGAGACGTTCACCTTATTCATTTTTAAACATTTTTTTTATCTTAATATATTTTTAAAACATCAGTGAAGGACTATGCAGATCCTTCTGGTTATGTCATTAAATACGTCAACCAGCTATGATCCAGTCAATATGAGGTGGATAGGCAGCAATGGATGGGATGGGAAGAACAGCCCCAAGAACTGACACTGCCATGTCCTCCCAAATTTTATTTAAAATACTACTGGTTTATTTAGCTTTTGTTGACCGGGTAAGTGCACTAGACAAATCCTGCCTATTTTCAGGCACGACCCGGGGAAGGGGGATACAGATGAATGCCAACTGACCTTGAACCAGATTAAGCTGTTGGTGGTATTTTTTCGTGAATGAGGGAAATTTGGGCCAGGACACCGGGGAAATTCCCCTACTCTTTTCGATAAGTGCCATGGGATCTTTAACATCCACCTGAACTACCACCAATCCAGGCAGATGGGACCTCGGTTTAACGCCTCATCCGAAGAGGCACCTCAGAAGTGCAGCACCCTCTCATGCTGCACTACAGTGTCAGTACTGGATATTAACCCAGGTGCCAGATGTGGGAACTGAACCCACAGCCTCTGATCTCCCGGCCTCAGAGGCGAGTGTGCTACCTACTGAGCCACTGACACTGACAAATGTTCTTAGGTGGCCTTGAACCACCAACCTTTCAGTTAAGAATCCAGTGCCCTAACTGATAGTGCCACAAAGACAACAATACAATGGTTATACTAAAGTTATACATAGAAACAAAGAAATTTAAAATTTGCCTGGCAGATAACTACTGTTTGGCCCATGAGTCTTCCATTTTTCCTACCTATCGTGTTACCACAAATAATATCTTGCACTTGTCACGACATGACGAATTTGCCAGCAGATAAAGGCCTAGAGGTCTATCAAGTCTGCTCGAATGTGCAGCTAGCACCCCTATTCTGCAGCTGCCCTCCTTTCCACCCTTCCCTTCATTAACCCTCCCCTTGTCCTGTCCCATCCTCGTTGAAGCAGTCCACTGTTCTACTGCATACCACTTCAGCAGGTAACGCATTATGTATTATGTAGCATTATGGGCTACAGTAAAACACATGGGCTAAAGGTGGGCCAAGTAGAGGGGCCCCATGATTTCACTAATTCTGCTGGGGGCCCCTAAACCCCGAAAGCCGGCCCTGGTGACCACTCATGGTGGTTCTGATTGATCCTGCTGAGAGAGTCTGCCAGAACATTGTCCTTCCCTGGAAGGTGAACTGCTGTCAGAGTCAACTTGAGGAAGTAGGCCAATTTCCATATCTTCATGGCTTCTGTGCACAACGGTGTGGACCTCATGTCACCCTGTTTGTTGATGTAGAACATTGTTGTGGTGTTGTCTGTCCTGACCTGCAACACCTTTCCCCGAGTCATGGAATAAAAGGACCAGAGAGCCAGCAACACTGCTCTGAGCTCCAAGAGATTTATATGCAGGAGAGACTCTTGGGGAGACCAAGTGCCCTGAGATGTATGCTCCTCCAGATGGGCCCCCCACCCCAATAGAGATGCTTCTGTGGTGAGCACCATTGTGGGATTTTCCTGAAGAAAGGGAATGCCCACCATTAGGTTGCCCCTGTCCTGCCACCACTGCAGGGCTAGGAGAAGTGTGGAGGTTACTGGAATCAGTTTGGACAAAGAATCTCTGCTCTGGGACCAAAAGGACTTCAGATGTAACTGAATGTCTCTCATCTGGAACCTTGCCCCTGGTACCACTACTGCTGTAGCTGCCATGTGCCCCAGCAACTGCAGAAAGTACCTTGCTGGCTTTGGAGAGTGGAGTCTGAAAGATTCTACTATCTGCACCAAGCTTTCCACCCTTGCTGGGGGAAGTCTTGCTTTTCTGAGAACTGTGTCCAGCTCTGCTCCTATGAACTGCAGGAGTTGAACTGGCTCCAAGACTGATTTCTTTGTATTTATTAAGAAGCCCAATGAGTGAAGAGTAGTCTGAGTGACTGCTAAGGCCTCTACTACTTGTTGTTCAGACTGACCCTAAGCAGCCAGTCGTCCAGGTAGGGAAAAACTGAAATTCCTAAACGCCTTAAGTGTGCCACTACCACTGCCAGGCATTTTGTAAACACTCTGGGAGCTGAGGTTAGGCCAAAAGGAAGGGCCCTGAATTGGTAATGACCTGATGGCAGTCTGAACCTTAGATATTTCCTGTGTGACTGCCTGATATGAATACGGAAATAAGCATCCTTGAGGCCTATGGATGCTAGCCAGTCTCCTTGCCGGAGAGTGGGCAGTATCATTGCCAAAGTGACCACCTTGAATTTTGGTTTTGCTAAGTGTTTGTTCAGGAACCTTAAATCCAGAATGGGTCGCCAATCCCCATTTTTCTTCAAGGTCAGGAAGTACCTTGAATACAAGCCCTTTCCTCTTTGGGACAAAGGAACAGGTTCCACTGCCTTGTCCTGAAGGAGGGTTGTAACTTCTGTTTCCAGCGGGGATATTTCTGCTGTGGAGGCAGGTTTGAACAGCCTTGCTCTCAATCTGGGAAACTGTTTGAAGTATAGAGCAAGGCCTTTGCCCACCACCTCCAGAACCCATTTATCTGATGTTATAGACTGCCAAATCTGGAGGTAGTGGGCAAGCCTGCCCCCTACTGGAAGTGAGGAGACAACTCGAAACTCCTCACGGAGACTGTTTAGCTAGTATCCTGGGCTGGGAAGCTGGGCTGGAATGAGTGGCACCTCTCCTGCCCCTTCCTCTAAAATAGCCACGCTGTTGCTGATAAGCAAGGAATGCCTGGGCCTGGTAAAAAAGGACTCTGATTAGACCTGCCCCTGCCTCCCCTACCCTGGCAGCACTTCTATATGAGGTTCTATACTCATCCATTTTCCTCATATAGGCCTCAGTCTGCTCTCCAAAAAGAGAGTTCTGGACCAGAGGAAAATCCAAGGCTTTGGTTTGTGTGTCCTGAGAGAGGTTAGTGGTTCTAAGCCAGGAAAACTTCCTCAGGGAAACAGAGGTAGCCAGAATTCTGGATGCTGAATCATTGGCATCCACTGCCATGTGGAACTGCTGCTTGGAAGCCTCAATACCACTCTTTGCCATTTCACCCAGATTAGCAGCTGCCTAGGCCGGGAGTTTGGCAGCCAGAGAGGAAACTGCTCTCCACAGCTTCTTTTGATATCTTGCCACATAGGTCATGTAAGAGGCCTGAATGGCAATGAGAGAAGACCCCAGGTAAGACTTTTTAGCCATGGGGTCAATCCTCCTAGAATCCTTTTCATGAAGATGGGAAGCTAGTGGGATGCCTGCCTTCTTGCAGGCAACAGCCTGAACCACCCCTTCATGGCTGAGGTGTCCTGACAGAAAATCTGTGCCATCTCTGGCTACTGGGTACTTCCTCTCTGCCTTCTTATCTACAGGAGGAACAGAAGTGGGGGTACTCAAAATTTTTAAAGATTGTCTCTTCGGAGACTTATGGATGGGTATCGCCACCCTCTTTGAGGCAGGGACATCCATCATCTCCACATAATCCAGTTCTTCCTCTTCTTCTGAAGATTCATGAACCAGTACCTGAAGAGTTTCAGCCACCTTCTTCATAAATGAAAAATGAGTGAGAGCATCCTCCAACTGTTTAGGGGAGAGATGCTTCCCTTATGACATCACTGTGTTTATAAATGTTTTTTTTCCCCTGTATGTATAACTGTTTATATAAGTGTATTGATGTATCTATTGTGTATCAACTGTTGAACCTTGACCTTATCAGGTCCATCTTGTAAATGAGCCTTGCTCAATGATGCTCGCCTGAATAAATAAAGATTTGATTGATTGATTGATTGATTGATTGATTGATTATGCTCAGGAGAGACCTCTGGTTCAACTGGACCATAAAGGTCCTCAACATCATCCTGCTCACATGCCAGGTCCCAGGAATAATTACATTCCGAAGGGTCCGGAGGAACTGGAACCAGTTGGAGAACAACCGGAGTCACCAGTTCGGTTGTCTGTAGTGATTGAATAATGAGTATAGCATTAGCAATCTCCGCCGCGGTCGGAACCACAACCGCACACAACTTAGGCGCCGGTTCAGTATGTTTTTCTTTCTTTTTTGTCTTAGCAGAAGCCAGTTCAAGGGCTGAATCCACCGAACATTTAGCAGGAGGAGTATCTCCTCTGTTAGAAGGGCCCCCCTCCAGTTTGTTAGAACCTGAACCGGTTCGGCCATCCGGATTAACAGATTTTTCGGCCAGTTTTTCATTCAGTCGGTTAAGGCGCCTGTCAAGCATTGACTAAGGGAAATTTTTTACATATGTCACATTCTGCCTGCAAGTGTTCCAACCTCAGGCAGAAAACACAAGTAGTATGGGGATCAGCCTTGCCGAAAGTTTCCCCACACTCAACACACTGTTGAAAACTGGTTGGACTAGTTTTCTTCTTAGATTTCTGTGACTCCATCTAACTTATCCCAAAGTCGGTTAGGCCAGATAAGACCCAACAGTTCAGGTTAGTAGACCGGTATTAACGGTCTGGAAAAAAACTGACAAACTCAGTTTTTAATTAACCAGAGCCGATCACAGTTAAATCAGACAGAAAAGATATAGACAAAAGGAACAAAAACTCGGATCCCAAACGAATGACGGCAACCACTAAGGACCGTGACTTACCCACCAAGTAGGCAAAACTAGCAACAATTGTAAATGTACCGAGGGACAGTGAAAAGAAACAAAAACGCTAAATGTTTTACAAATCAGTGAAATAACCGAAGCAAAAAAAACACTTTAACCGGCGAGATGCTGAGGAGAATCTCCGAGGTGTCTTCACAGTAAGGCGGAGTAAAGAATTTGACGATTGAATAGAATATACCAGGGGATAGTAATTTGAAACTGAGCGCGTGCCTACCTAGAATGTAGGTTTTAACTCTTTCCTCTCCAGGGCAATACAACAGCAAGGTCTTACTGCATATGTCAGAATACATTAGGACTTCTTGTGTGAAAGCACAATCTAAAAAGGACATTTGACTTGATTTCAGTCAGTGAAAAACCTGAAAAAAATCCAAGTCAGTAATCAAATAGTGTAAAGTACATGAAAGCCTACACAATGGATTTACTGCCAGGGATCGACAGATTTACAAAAGCAATACTCGTCCAAGACATGTGGTTACATTTATTTGCCCCACCTTAAACTTTGTGCAGTATTTGCTACTGTACGGGTAATTGGTTTTCAGTAACATGCAATGAATTAAATGCTTCTCCTATGTTGTCTGGCTGGGATAGCTGGGAAAAGTAGAAATAATTGACCTGGGCATCAGATTATTGAATTTGCCAACCTCTGCTTATACTCAGTAAGAATGTACATAGTAGCATATACTTTGGAACAGCACAGAGGTTATACCATTATCTCATTTTGATCAAATTAATATAAAAAAAGGACTTACAAGCTTCCTGTGACCATGTCTTTCTCTTCACAAAGCTGCTGATCACCTGTTAATGACAAAATACAATGGCTATACGGCTTTCATACAGGGAGGACAAAATACTGTTTCTAGCCTGTCTGTCTCATTGTCAATCAATCAATCAGTTCTTTATTTTGCCAGGCGGAACGTCGTTGAGGAAAACTCATTTACAAGGTGGACCTGGGATCAGACATGTAACACATAGTTCATAATATACAGCAGCATAATTAACAGATAGTACATAATACATAGCAGTACATTTTACTAGATGTCCAAGTAAAAACAGTGCCATCGCAAAGTCATAACCACTCATGGTCATAAGATCATATAAACACAGCTAAAGTTAACAGCATAGTGCCATAATACATGTGTATAAATGCATTGTAACTTATCATCATCACTTATTATCATAATATATCAGTTTTCTTTATTTATTTTTATAATAACATTTGATTTTTGTGCACCTGATATGCATAGATATATAGAATCTTTTTGGCTAAAAATAATTTGGTCCAAGTATAAAACAATCCTAAGAAAATGCAAAAACAAAAGTAATCATGCAAAACAAAAAATGGAACTCAGGTTACAGATGCAGACAAAAATAACTGCAAACATTTTTACAGTTATATTAACAATCTAAGGAAATCAGACCAGGTCATTGGCTCTGTAAGTGCTAATGAAGAAACAGTAAATAACCTTGAAGAGATGGCTAATTTCTTTAATGAATATTTTTGTTCCGTTTTTCAATCCAGAAGTAATTCAATGTCTTCACACATAATCCATAGTTCTGACAGAACTGAAATAACTCATGAGATCATTAATAAAATTAATAACCTAAAAAATAATAGTGCACTTGGCCCTGACAGAGCGTCAACTGAAATGATAAAAATATTGGGAGACTCAGTCACTGTCCCACTAAAAATACCATTTGCAGAATCGATAAATACAGGCACAGTACTGGTAAACATAGAAACATAGAAGACTGGAGAACAGCAAATGTGGTACCCGTACATAAAAAAGGAGACAGACATAATATTATAATATTTACCATCCGACTAGCTTAACTTCTATCCCAGGAAAATTGTTAAAATCCATCATTAAAGGCATGATTTTTGAACAAATGTCTACTAATGAACTGATAGAGACCAACAGATTTGCCAGTGCTGTAGCTTATACTCTCCCAAGCAATCAGAGCAGGACTTTGAAGCCTCAAGGTTTGTTTTGTGCTTTGTTCCTGTAATGGTACATGGCTGGCGGGATGGATACAAGTTCCTTTTTAAATGTTTTCTTGTCATTGGCTGCAACAGCTCATCAGCCAGTAGTGGCCAGTGATGTGGTGGGTTACACAAACTCGTGTGTGCGTGCCACGACGAGCGTTGTTGGTGTGTGCCATCAAAAATCATGTCAGCTTCATTTTGTTTGCTCCTCCACACTCTGTGCTGTGGGTTGGGAGGAGTGTACTGCGTCGTAGGTCGGATGGAGTGTACTGCGCTGTGGTTCGGGAGAAGTGTTCTGCACCGAGCAGCACCATCACTCAGCCAGCCAGCCAGCACAGAGTAGCCCAGGTCATTATTGAAATGTAAAGGGCTAAAGAAGTGTTCAATAGGGGTAACGGGTTGTATAAAAAAATACATTATTTCTGTCATTTCAGCATGCGCCGCACACAACAGTCACTATCTGTATGTGAGGACTGAGAAGGGGGACAACACTAGTCAAAACATCCTCTGAGTCCCAGCCACTAATTACCAATAATGGAGGACAGGGGTGTGCCCAATAAATTGTGTATTTATTAATTTTTTTGTATTCAGATTTTCCAATCATGTCTTAGCCAGTCAGCCCTATTGGGGAAATATTTTTGTGAGGCAGCCTGACAGAAAACAAACTCACTGTCTTACCAGTCTGTTGCTTTGCTGCTGAATCCTGTCAGTACAGTATTGTTCTCGGTCACAGACACACACACACACACACACACACACACTCACTCACTTGTTTTAAAGAGGTAATTTTATTTTTTGCACTGGAAACAGTTTGTAAGTAAAAAAGATTCTAGACCAGAACATTCCCTGAGAAATTAATGACTTGCTGAGCTGATGATGTATTTGGCCATTGATGGGTGCCTGACCCTGACAGTGCCTCAGGCACTTGATTTTCCCAGCTGGAATGCCCTAGCTCTTGTTTGTTATTACTTAAGTAGTGTTCTTTTGTGGTTTAAAACTTTATCGTTAGGCCACTGTAACCCCCCTACAAATGGGGGTTCCCGAAAGTCTTCCCTGGGTGAGCCTAACTGCCCACTGCCAAGGTGGTGTTCTGTGTCTTAGCAGGTTTAAAAGTGTTTGCATGTGAGTGCCCAGTTGGCCTCCGTGCCTGTCTCTTTAAGAGCAGCCTATTTTGTGGTTTATAATTAATCTGGGTGGGGACCGAGTGTTTCTAGTCTCGAGTCCCGCCTGGGCTGCAATACAGCCACTTCATTCTGCCATTAACAAAAGTGGAGAGGGAGCCCTATGGGACTCTGATTGTTTGCTGATCATCTGTATTGAATGGAAATGATGTTGTAGTTTGTCTAATCTGCTTTTATTTGCAGCAAGGACATTTTTGTTACATGCCACCATATTGGTTCTGGACTGCCTATCTGCACCAATCAGCACCTTTGGGGGGCCTAAAATGGAGCTAGCCCCAAGGGGGTCTTGTGGGAGTAAAATTCTGTAAGAATGGTAGTTTTTACAGTTTGGCACCTAAATGGATCGAGAGGGGGAGCTCTAGCTGTGACAGACAGGTGGATCCGTGAATTGAACCTTTTGGATCAGAAGGAAATTCCCATGCTGCCAGCCGCAGAGAGTCAGAGTAGAGTTGGATTTGAAAGAGTGAACAGCTCGAGAGATTCGAGCAGCTGCTCCTGCGTAGCGCACAGGGGAAATGGGTGGGAAGGTCGTGTCTGGCCTACTCGCTTCACCATCTTCCCTAAATGGGAACAGCCTTCAACAGTTCGGGACTGTTTCCGTGGGTATTGGATGGAATCGCTGAATTGTGACTACATTTTGCCTGAAGAGGACCGAAGACTTGCGTTTATGCGATCGGCCTGTCATGACTTCCAAAATGACCGCAGAGTGTACAGTTTGTGCAGAGACACTGTAAATTGCAACCAGACTGTCATCCAAATTTGTGGTAATTCCCTACCTTTTACTATAAGTGTGCTGATTGTGGAGTGTGGGTCGCGATTTGGTTCCCCACCTTTCCTACTGCATCATGCATGCTGGAAGCTGTATCCAGCATGTAAACAGGCTGTATCTGAATTGTTCACCCAGGCTGGGCCTTGCCAACCTGGCCTAGACAATCGCTCACATTGCAGAGAAACAACCTATGAGGGATCCGCCAGGGATTTGGCTCCCTGCTCAACAACAACAGACAAGAACGACACCACAGTGCTTCATGTGGGCCCTGCTTCTCCTGACCATCCAGCTCTTCACCCAGAGGTCTCCATTTCGTCCATCCTGCATCCTGTACTGGGTAGCGTGAGTAAATGCCAGGGTAGCTCCCTGCAACAAAGCTCAAATCAAAGTGTGTCAACTGATTTAATAACTGTTGCTAATCTTTTTGGACCGAGCCATCCGGCTCCAGATTACAAATTAAGAGTTAAAGTACATGTTGTGTTTTCTTCCTTCCAAAGGGCCCCGACCAGCTGCAATGCCGGCCTACCTCAGGCAACGCTTCAGGCTAGCCTGTAGTTCCTACTGGGTACCCAGAGTGTGTGTGACTGTATTACAGGGACCTTTAAGTGCATGCCTTATAACCTGAATCAATCAGATCTAGAATCAACCTCTAGATTACTGCCCCTCCCTTGTTCACATACCCGTAATAAATCAGATCTAAATCTTTTTTCATCTAAACTGGTGGTGGTGTACCTTTGTACTGAAAGCTCTGTGATATTGCTGTTTACTGTTACAGGCCTTGTTTGACAGGGGGTCTCCAGGGCGTTCCAGCCAATCCAACCCTGGTAGTAAGTGGTTATCAGGGAGAATTCACTGTATATTGCAAAGTGTAAGGGCAGCTGCAAGCAAAGTCAGACCACTAGGGGAGCCAGAGGGGGGTATCAGTGTCCCAGAGGGCTGACCCAAGGCAGTCACATGGCCAACAACCCTGTCCTCCGGGTGGAGGCACCCATTTAGAGTCCAGGCCCCTCAACCTGCAGGCCACAGTGCAGGCAGGGGTAGTATCCCCTGGGATAGCGCCACCTAGGGGTTACACCATGACAGAAAGTAAGCTGATCCTTGGGATTTACCTCTTCTGATTTTCCCACATTTCTTTTCTTAGGCTCGATTTTGCATGAATAAATGCTAGATTTTCATGTTGTAGCTCAGCATGGAGTTTTGACCCTGATGTTTTCCTCCGAACAAAAGATGTAAGAAGTTTTTTTCCCTGTTATAACTTAACAAATTTAAGCCTGTGACAAAAAAAAAAAAAGAAAAAGAAATTAAAAAGTTTTGCTTGCCTCTCACCTGCTCAAAGGGGGCAACAAAAGTGATGTCCCTAGCCGCAGAGAAGTTAGTCAATTTGGTAGTGATATCTGTTGCTTGCAACAAGTCAAGGAAAGCTTTAAAAGCAGCCAAAAAGTTTCAAAATGATCCTAAAAATGCACCAGAATGCATCTAAAACGTGATAGTTTCTGGGAAGATAGGCAGCCTCCAGATCTCTGGCATATTGGTTTAGTCTTTCTCAGGACAACCAGGACTTTTATTAGTCTTTGCCCCCCTCAACATCAAAAAAGCTAGCTATGCCGTTGAGATTCACCAAAGGTTGTTCGTGCACCCAGATTTAATCTGCTTTTATGAAAAAGTAACCCAGCATCTGGATAAAAATACACCCATTGGTATTGCCTATCTGGATCTGTGCAAGGCTTTTGACACTGTACCACACTGTTCAGTTACAGAAAAAATGTCAGACCTTGCAATACAACCGTGTATCATTAATTGGGTCAGAAGTTGGTTGCGGGGTAGAACACAGAGGGTGGTTATCAATGGGCATCACTTCAACTTAAGTCAGGTTGCAAGCAGCATAAAGCAGAGATCTGTGTTGAGTCCAGTCTTATTTCAACTGTTTATAGGAGACATGAAGAAAACAATCACTAAGTGGAATAACAAGTACATGGATGACACAAAGTTAGGTGGCCCAGGTGAGAAACAGGAACAAGTTCACAGTATCCAAGAAGATTTAGACATAATATCTAGGTGGGCCTACAAATGGGGGATGATGTTTAACATTTAAAAGTGAAGTTTAATGCACCTGGGAATAAACAATGGATGACACAATTACACTCTCTAACACTGAACTTTTAAGGTAGTGAGAAGGATCTGGGAGTTTTGGTGACAAATTTAAACAAGATAATCAGTGTTCGGTGGCAATTGCCAAGACTAATCGAGTAGTATGGTCAATCAAGGGAAATTTAAAAAGTCATAAACTGGTGGTCATCTTGCCTCTGTACCGAGCATATGTCAGGCCACATCTTGACTATGTTAGTCAGGTTTAGAAAATGGGCTTTAAAATCTAAGCAGCCTGATTGACTGGCAAGGGTACATTAACTTACAGGTAGAGCCCTGTGAGTAACTAAGTACCAGCCAAAGTGCCCCTGTACCCATTCAAAAATCCTTCTGCAAACCATCCTTGCCCATTGGTTAAAAGCACCCAATTCAATTTGAAAATGCCACCATTTTTTGTCTTGCTTAGCAAGACATACTAGTCCCCCAATGCTCAGCAGTGCAATGCCAACAGCCCGAGTAAACCGCTCACAAACTGTCCTTCCCAATTTCTCGCTATATTGTTTCTTTACTTACAGCACATATGTATACACGTTTGCCATGCTCTGTAATTCTAAATAGCCCCATTCTCGGAGAGCCGACCTCACTCCCTCTTCTTCAGCTAGCGTCTCCCGAAAATGAAAGTGCTTCAGTTGTATTAGCAGAAGTTCGCTAAAATGTTATGGCTCACACTCTTTACTGAAGGTGCACCAACTTCTCAGCTATATCCCCATTCATTTTTTATTTTTTTTTCCTTTCTGGTACATCCTGCTCTCCCGCTCACTCTTTCTCCTGCATTCTGTCTCTCTCACTTGCTCATGGCACACACGCATGCACAGACCTCCCTCCCAAATGCCAAATGTCAGCACTTTCGGTCTTCCCACCAAAACTCAAGCTGTGGCAGGCAAATAAAAAAAAGAAACAACAAACAGAAGACACTTTTACCGTTCAAAATAGACTTGCTCCATAGAGCAATAACAGTAGATTTACCAGTGATGCGGTGCTTGTTCCTACGGGGTAACCATGACAACCAGAACTAGGGGAGGAACTACTTTATTTTAAAACAAGTCTAATACTAATTTTTTGCAAACATTTTTTTCACTAAAATTATTTGTTTTACAGCACCCTTTTTCTAAGCGCAATAATGCCCTCCAGGGTGGGTAATACCGGACCTTCCAGGGGCTAATAAGGCCCTCCACCTGCGGCGTCAGGACTCATTACGCCCCTGGGCAGTTCAGTATTGCCCAATACTGCCCACCCTGTCAGGTACTATTGCTTGCATAGGAACATAGAAACACAGAAGTTGACAGCAGAAGGAGACCGCCAGGTCCATCTAGTCTGCCCTGCGTTTTTATCTAATCCTACCCTCCTACCTTTCCTTTAGTTTGAGGGTTCCCTTGTGTCTATCCCATGCATTCTTGAATCTCACCACCATGTTTACCCCATGACCTCTAGGGGCAGATTATTCCATGTGTCCACCACACTCTCTGTGAAGGAAAACTTCCTCACATTAGTAGTGAACCTCCCTCCTTTTAGCCTTAAATCATGTCCTTTAGTTCTACTGCCCTCCTTGAAGTGAAAAAGTTCCTGCACCTACACCTTGTGAATGCCTTTTATGTATTTGAATGTTTTGATCATGTCCCCCCTCTCCCTTCTCTGTTCCAGGGAATACATGTTCAGGTCACTCAGTTTACCATTGTATGATATCTGGTGTAATCCTTGTACCATTTTTCTTGCCTTCTTTGGACTGTCTCTATGCAGTCTATGTACTTTTTAAGGTGCAGCCTCCAGAACTGGACACTGTATTCCAGGTGTGGCCTGACCGGTACCCAATACAAAGGAAGGATCAGTGGATCACCTCCCTCCTCCTGCTCGTGATTCCCCTCCCAATGCATCCCAGCATTCCACTGGCCTTAAGTGATGCCTTCTTGCACGGTTTTCCCACGTTCAAGTCGTCTGAGATCATGATTCCGAGCTCACGCTCTTGGCTGGAGGAAGCTAGTTGTTCCCCTCACAGGTAATGTGCTTTCTTTGGATTTTTCTTCTCTATGTGCATGACTTTGCACTTTTGGGCATTGAATCTCAGCTGCCATGCTGCAGACCACTCCTCAGGTTTCTTTAGGTCTAATTCCATCTTGCCTACCCCCCCCCAATGACGTCCACCCTGTTACATATCTTGGTGTCATCTGCGAACAGACACACCTTTCTCGCTAGCCCTTTAGCCATGTCAGCTATGAAAACATTGAAGACCAGGGACCCCAGCAGCAAGCCCTGGGGCACAATGCTGGTCACCCTGCCCTCTGACAATAGTGCTCCATTTACCTGCACCCTCTGGGTTCTGTCCTATAGCCAATTCTGTACCCACTTAACCACATTTGGTCCCATCCCTGTGTGGTCTAACTTCTTTACCAGCCTTGTGTGCGGAACCAAGTTGAAGGCCTTGCTAAAATCCAGGTAGACCACATCAACCGCCCCACTTTCGTTCAGAGTCTTGGTAACCCAGTTGAAAAACTCAACCAGATTTGTTTGTCACGATTTCCCCACTGTGAATCCATGCTGTTTGGGGTCCAGCTGGCCACTGGCTTCGAGGAATGCTATAATTCTCTGTTTGAGCAGCGACTCCATCAATTTTCCCACTAAAGACGGGAGACTTACTGGTCAGTAATTTCCTGCCTCCTCCTGGCTGCCTGATTTGTGAAGTGGGATGACTGCTGCCTGCCTCCAGTCTACAGATACCACCTTGCTCTCCAGGGATTTGGTGAATAGTTTTGCCAGTGGTGTTGCCAGTTCATTCCCCAGTTCCTTTAAGATTCTGGGGTGCGTCTCGTCTGGTCCCATTGCCTTGTCCACCTTTAGTTTTTTCAGTGCTTCTTGTACTTGGTCCTTCGTGAAGGGGCTAGTGTCTACCCCTGGTCCTGGGGTGCTGAGTTTTGCGAGTGGTGGGCCGTTTCCTGGATCTCCTTGGTAAATACTGAGCAGAAGTACTTATTTAGGATTTCTGCCTTTTCTGAGTCGTCTTCTGCTATCCTCTTGTCACCTGTAGCAGTCCTCACTACCCCACTTTTGCCTTCCTTTTTTCCCTGATATACCTAAAGAATGATTTGTCACCCTTCTTTGCACCCTCCGCAATCTTTGCTTCTGTCTGGGTGTTGGCCTGTCTTATCCTTTTGTTTGCTTCTCTCATTTTTTCTTGGTGTGACTCCCAGTCTTTTTCATTCTTTGTTTGTTGGTACACCTTATACGCCTTCTTCTTTTCTTTTACTATGGTTGCCACTTCTTTGGAGAACCACAGAGGATTTCTTCTTTTTTTCGCCTTGCTGACTCTTCCAAAGTATTGGTCTGTGGCCGCCTTGATTGCTTTCTTAAGTCTGCTCTACATAACTTCAACCTCTTCCTCCTCTGGTTCAATTGAGTTATTTTGTAGGGTAGTTCTCGTATTTTGGAAGTCTGCCCTCTTAAAATCTAGCATTTTGATTTTTGAGTGACAGATGTGCCCCGTTATGCTTACTTGGAAGTTGACCATAAGGTGGTCGCTGTTTCCCAAGTTGCACCCAACCTTCATTTCTTTTACCCTCTCACTGTCTGTGAGAACAAGGTCAAGGATGGCATCTTCCCTCATTGGGGCTTGAACAAGCTGTTCTAGTCCTGTGCCCTGTAGGGCCAACAAGAAGAAAAAATTACTCACCTTAGTAATGTTGTTTCTTCTAATGGAGTCTTGCTATATTATGACATATGCAGTGAGTCCCAACCTTCGAACTGCTCCGGAGGTGAAAGAGTTAAAGTCCATGCCAGGCATGGAACTTAGAGCTCGAGCTCGGTTGAAAAATTCTATCTGTTGTTCTTCAAACTTAAACTGTCAGATCTTTACGAGCAAAAACTCACTAAGACTCTGTGTGAAGCTGTAAACCTACACTAGCCAACTGGCTACTAAATATAGAACACATTTTTGGTCACAAACAAAGACTGAAGTCAGGAGACCCAAAAATGAAAACACACACCAGTCACCCCAAAAGGAGGGGTGAAAAAACAAGTGGCATCTACTAAGTGCCAACACTGCACTGCCCACCCACATCCCAAAAGCAGAGGTTCTGAGAGGGGCAGGCGGGGGTTGCTAATATAGCAAGACTCCATTAGAAGAAACAACATTACTAAGGTGAGTAATTTTTTCTTCAAACAACATGAAGTCTTGCTATATTATGACATATGCAGACTACACAGCAGTACCTCCATGGAGGAGGGACAGAACCTACTTAGAAATAGGCTCTGAAGCACAGCTGTGTCAAGCCGAGCATCACTCTAGCCTAGATGTCCAGGGGTAATGCTTGGTAAAAGTGGTGAAATGTTTTCCAGGTAGCTGCTTGACTATCTCTAGGATAGGGATGTCCCTGCGCAGCAGCCAGAGATTCAGCTGTACCTCTGGAGAGTGAGCCTCAGGCCTGAGGGAGGAACCTTACCCAGTTTTCATAGCAAAATTGGATACAAGAGACAATCCACCTGGCAATGGATCTTTTAGTGGCAGGTTTCCTTTACCAACCTCACCATAAGTGAGGAACAGTTGGAGGGAGTCAAACCTGTGACCCTTGGTACGTTCTTATGCAACTAAGGGCTCTTTGACATCTAAACTCAGCAGTCTCCTCTGCCAGAGGAGTAATGGTCAGTGAAGTACACAGGAGAGACTATAGATGATTAAGGTGGAAATCTAAAACCACCTTAGGCAAAACTTTCTGTTAGTCCTGAGGACCACCTTATCTCTATGAAATGAGATAAAATCAGGCTCCACTGACAATGCTTGTAATTCACTTATCGTCTGGCAGAAGTGATGGCTACCAAAACACAGATTTTCCAAGTCAAGTACTTAAGCTCTGCTGAAGACAAGGGCTCAAAGGGGTTGCATAAGCTGGGCAATCAAATATTAAGATCCCAGGCAGGGCAGGGTCCCGTGAATGGAGGTTGGTGTGAAGCAACCCCTTGAAAACTGGAGAATACAGGATGAGCTGAAAGAGAAGAGGGTTTACCTGTTGACAAGAAAGCAGACACGGCAGCCAGGTGCACTTTTAGGGTGGCTGGTCTCAGCCCCCAAGTATTTAAATGGACCATATAATCCAGGACTGTGGGTAAGTCAGCAGATTCTGGGGAGATATGCTTTCCAGAGCACCATATGGGAAATCTCTTACATTTGGAATTATAAGTAGCCCTGGTGGAAGGCTTCCTAGAAGCCTTCAGGATATCCAATACACCTTGGAAGAGGTGCAGGTCAGCAAACTCTAACTCTTCAAGAGCCAGGCCTTGAGATTGAGAGATTTGAGGTTTGGGTACCAAACTCTCCCCTGAGCACAGGTTAACAGGTTGTGATTCCTGGGAAGACACAGGGGAAGGTGGACTGCTAAGGACATAAGGAGTGGGTACCAGGGCTGTCTGGCCCAATCTGGAGCAATCAGGATCATCTTGCAGGGTTGAGATCTGATTTTGACTAGCACCTTGAACAGAAGAGGGAAGGGGGGAAAAGCATAGAGAAACTTCCCTTCCCAACTGAGAAGGAAGGCATCCAGAGGGACTGAGCCCAACACTGGGGGTCTGCAGCAAAAAAGGGGAAGTTGGTGATTGTCTGGGGCTGCAAAAAGATCTATCTGTGGGGTGCCCCATCTGGCAAATACTACCTCCAGTACTAGGGGATCCAGTGACCATTCGTGATGGCCCTGGGAAATCCTGCTGAGAGCATCTGCCAGGACATTGTCCTTGCCTGGGAGGTGAACTGCCATAAGGGAGGTGTTTGGTGAATAAGCCAGAGACCACAACTTCATTGCTTCGGTGCACAAGGCCGTAGACCGAGTGCCCCCCTTGCTTGTTGATGTACCACATTGTGGTGGTATTGTCTGTTCTGACCTGAATAACTTTGTTCTGAACAGATTTGGAAAAAGCTTGAAGTGCTAGAAAAACTGCTCTGAGTTCCAACAGATTGATGTGGAGCAGAGATTCCTGAGGGGACCACAATCCCTGGGTAGTGAGGTCGCCTATGTGAGCTCCCCACCCCAAGAGGGATGCATCTGTAGTAAGGATTAAGGAGTGAGACCGAGGGGCGAAGGAGACCCCCTGTCTCAGATTGCTCTGGTCCTACCACCACTGAAGGGCTTGGATCAGGGGTTCGAGTCACTGGGATCAATTTGGTTAGAGGGTCTCTCCTTTGAGACCAAAAGGCTCTCAAATGGAACTGGATGTCCCTCATCTGAAATCTTGCTCCCTGCACTACTGCTGTAGAAGCAGCCATGTGCCCCAGGAGCTGTAGAAAGTGCCTTGCTGGTTGAGAGACTTGCAGGGTGAAAGAGGAGGCCAGAGAGACCAAGGTCCTTGCTCTTTCCAGAGGAAGGAAGGCTCTGGCTTCTCTTGTGTTCAGTTCTGCACCTATGAAGGTGAGAAGCTGGACAGGCTCTAGAACTGACTTTGGAAGATTGAGAAGGAAACCTAAAGAGGTAAGCAGTTGCTGAGTTACCTGAAGATGTAATTTGATTTGGTCTGGAGACTGGCCTACTATGAGCCAGTCGTCCAGGTAAGGAAAGATGGCAATTTTTTGCCTTGTTAAATGGGCAGCTGCTACTGCCAGGCATTTTGTGAATACCCTTGGGGCAGAGGTGAGGCCGAAGGGCATTTCGAATCTGAGGTACTTTCAATGGGAGCTTCTGATGAGAACATGGAAGTAGGCATCCTTGAGGTCCAGGGACACTAGCCAGTCCCATGGCCTTAGAGAAGGTAAAATAATTCCCAGAGTCACCATTTTGAATTTTGGTTTTAAAAGGTGCTTGTTTAGGTATCTGAGATCCAGGATGGGCCGCCATTCTCCTGTCTTTTTTGGGGTAAGGAAGTACCTGGAGTACAACCCTTTGCCCTGGTGTAGGGGTGGAACCCTTTCCACAGCTCTGAGAGCCAGGAGGGTAGAAACTTCTGCCTCTAGGGCAAGTGCCTCTGATGGATTTGCAGGTGGAAAGGATCTGGTTCTCATCTTTGGAAATTTTTTGAAGCTGAGAACCAGTCCCTGGCTTACTACTTCCAGGACCCACTTGTCTGATGTTAGAGACTTCCAGTCCTGGACGAAGTAAGCCTGCCCCTACAGGTAGTGGATAATCGACCCTGGCCACCCCATCAGGGTGCCTGCTTGGCAGGGGCTTTAGGCTGAGGGGTGGAAGCAGGCCTGCTTGTACCCCGTCTGCCTCTCCCTCTAAAGAACCCCCTCTGGGCATAAGCTGAAGAGGAGGCCTGGGCTTGGTAAAAAGGCCTATGAAAAGGCCTGCCCCTGCCCCTGGAAGGCTGCCTCTGAGGAGTGGCCTGCCTTTCCTTGGCCTGTGCACTCCTATAGGTGGTCCTATACTCATCTATTTTCTTCATGTAATTCTCTGTCTGCTCCCCAAACAGAGAGTTACCCACAACAGGAAAATCCATGGCCTTAGTCTGGGTATCCTGCGACAGGCTAGTACATCTGAGCCAAGCCATTCTGCGAAGAGCCACAGATGTAGCCATGACTCTTGATGACACATCATTAGAGTCCACTGCAGCATGAAATTGCACCTTAGATGCCTCAATACCATCAGCAGCCACCTGCTCCAGCTCCTTGGCAAGCTGGCCAGGGACCTGCTTTGCTAGAGCCATAACAGTGTCCCATCTGGATTTCTGGTATCTAGCAACATAAGCCATATAATTTGCCTGTCTGAGTCCCAAGGATGCTGCCATGTACTGTTTCTTTGCCATGGCATCAATCCTCCTGGAGTTCTTGTCAGGGGGGTGTGAGGCCAAGGGAATATTTGCCTTGTCACAGGCTGCAGCCTGCACTACTCCAACATGGCTGCATTGTTGTGTAAGGAACTCCGTATCAGACCCTGACAATGTGTACCTCTTGTCCATTCTTTTATCCACAGGAGGAATAGTGTGAGGAGCTTTTAGAATTTTTACTGTCTGTTTCCCAAAATATTTATGCAAAGGAATAGATAGTCTCCTAGACTCTGGGATATCCATCATTTCTACATAGTCAGGCTCTTCTTGATCATCCACAGCTTCCTCCATAGGGAGCTGGAGGGTTTCAGCCACTTTTTTATAAAACATAAAATGAGAAGGAGACTCAGAAAGCCTAGGGGGAGACACTCCTGAAGGTCTGTCTGGGGAGATGTCCGGTTCAATGGGCACATCCAGACTTTCAAATCCACATTCACTCTCCTCATACTCCTCTTCCCCCTCCTCCGGTTCATAAAATTCCTCTAAATCATACTTTTGAACTGGTGGAACCGACCGAACCGTACGCGTACCTGATGGTGCTGGTTCGGTCGGAACCGGGGAAAGCGACTGGACAACTTTTAATCGCTTTGGCTATTTCTTTAGCGGTTGGAGAGGGAAGTTTTGGCTCCACACCAGCTGATTTTCTAGTCCTTTTTGCTGGAACCAACTCCTCCGAGTCGGCTCTCCTTTTGCCGAGGAAGTCTACGCCCTGGTCAGAGGGCACTCCCTCCAGTTCGGTTTCAACCCGAACGGGCTACTATCGGTCTCAGTGGACTTTCTGGCCTCCCTTTCCTAAGCCTACCAACTCTTTTTCCAGGGTAGCTGCAGGAAAATTTTACAAATCTGGCAGTCTGCATTGAGGCGGTCAAACCCCAGACAATAAACACAGGTGGTGTGGAGGTCAGCCTTAGCAAAGACTTCCTACAGACACTGCAGTGTTGAAACCCAGTGGGCCGTTTTTCTTTTGGGTTTCTCAGACATAGTGCCAGCCTAACCAAAAGCGTGCGGCTACGGCAATCAGCCAGCAAGACTCTCTTATCGATTTCCAACCGTGTCACGGGTTCGTGGAAAAACCGTAATGAAATCCGTTTTTTTTAGAACCGATAAGAACCGGGAACCGCACTCTAAAAGACAGATTAATGTATTTAAAACAACCTGATAGGTTCAAACCGAACCGATAAACCGTTTACAAGTTCCACACAGAAAGAAAATGTAAAACCTATCTAGCACTTACAAATACCACAGACAGAGCTTGAACCGACCAGTTGCGGTTTAAATTCGGTTAAAAAAACGAAAAATTAATACTTTAACCGACAAAATGAACCGAGCAGAAGGAGAAATCTCCGGAGCGACTGTTCAGTGAGGCGGAGTAAAGAATCTGACAGTTTGAGTTTGAAGAACAACAGACAGAGTTTCAACCGAGCTCGAGCTCAAAGTTCCATGCCTGGCATGGAAAGTTAACTTTTTCACCTCCGGAGCAGTTCGAAGGTTGGGACTCACTGCATATGTTATAATATAGCAAGACTTCATGTTGTTTGAAGTCCTTGCTTCTTCTTGTCACCACTGTTTGAGAGTTCCAGTTTATATCTAGGAGGTTGAAGTCCCCCACTAGTATGACTTTTCCTCTGTCAGTAATTTTATAGATTTCCTCTGTTAGCTCTTAGTCCCCTTTTCCCCTTGATTTGGGGGTCTGTACATGGCACTGACTTTTAAAGTTGTCCCTTTACCTGCATCTGCTGTTAGCCAAAGTGACTCGGTCTCCCCCAGGGATCCCTGCACCTCTGTGGCTTTTATTTCCTCCCTAATATAAATAGCTACACCACCTCCTTTTTACCCTTCCTGTCCTTTCTGAACAGGTTGCATCCTGGTATAGCTGTGTCCTAACTGTGGTTCTCCGTGAGCCAGATTTCTGTCACAGCTACCCAGTCTAACCTTTCCACCTCCATGATGGCCATGAGTTCTTACCATGTGATAAGAGCGAAGAGACAATAGTGAGTCTCATAACAGCGACCACAAATTGCCGAACAAAATTTTGGTGATCAGCACAAGACCTACAGAAATAAAAGCAATGGCATATCACAAAACTAACCATACACATAAATAACCACAACATGTATGTGGGGGGCTGAGCCCCCCACAGTCCCCATTACTAAATAACCAATTCTGGGGGGGGCGCAAACACTGGGGAAAAGAGGTAAACATGGGAGGGGGCTACTCGGTGGGATGGCAGTGTGCAGGAAGAGAACATAGGGGAAGCAGCCTATGGGCGGAGGGTCACATAGTCGAGGTGGCATGAAAAACCACCACCCAAAAAAAAAAAAAAAAGTACAACAACGATCAGAAAGAAAAAATTACTCACCTTAGTAATGTTGTTTCTTCTAATGGAATCTTGCTATATTATGACAATTGCAGTGAGTTCCCATCTTCGAACTGCCCCGGAGGTGAAATAGTTAACTTTCCATGCAAGCATGGAACTCTGAGCGAGAGCTCGGTTTGAAAGCTCTGTCTGCTGATCTTCAAACATAAACTGTCAGATCTTTATGAGCTAAAACTCACTAAGGCTCTGTGTGGAAGCTGTAAACCTACACTAGCCAACGGGCTACTAACATAAACACACACTTCTTGGTCTCAAACAAAGACTTAAGTCAGGAGACCCAAAAAATGAAACACAACACCAATTCACCCCAAAAGAAGGATGAAAACAACAATGTGGGCATAAATAAAGTGCCAACACTGTAATGCCCACCCACATCCCAAAACAGAGGTTCTGAGAGGGGCAGGCAGGGAGGAAGGTCATAATATAGCAAGACTCCATTAGAAGAAACAACATTACTACGGTGAGTAATTTTTCCTTCAAACAACATGAAGTCTTGCTATATTATGATAATTGCAGACTACACAGCAGTACCCCCATGGAGGAGGGACAAAACCTACTTAGGAAATAGGCTCTGAAGGACAGCTATGCCAAAGCGAGCATCACTCCGAGCCTGGATGTCCAGGGAGTAATGCTTGGTAAAAGTGTGAACTGTTTTCCAGGTAGCTGCTTGACATATCTCTAGAATAGGAATGTCTCTGGCAGCAGCCAGAGAAGCAGCTGTACCTCTGGTAGAGTGAGCCCTCAGGCCTGAGGTAGAAACTTTACCAAGTTGTTCATAACAGAATTGGATACAAGAGACAATCCACCTGGCAATGGATCTTTTAGTGGCGGGCTTCCCTTTACCAACCTCACCATAAGTGAGGAACAGTTGGAGGGAGTCAAACCTGTGACCCTTGGTACGCTCTACGTAGTAACTAAGGGCTCTCTTCACATCTAGGCTGTGCAGCCTCCTCTCACCAGAGGAGGAATGGTCAGTGAAGTACACTGGAAGAGATATAGATTGATTAAGGTGGAAATCTGAAACCACCTTAGGCAGGAACTTTCTATTAGTCCGGAGGACTACTTCATCTCTGTGAAAGGAGATAAAATCAGGCTCCACTGACAATGCTTGTAATTCACTTATGCGTCTGGCAGAGGTGATGGCTACCAGAAACACAGTTTTCCAAGTCAAGTACTTAAGCTCAGCTGAAGACAAGGGCTCAAAGGGGGGTTGCATAAGCTGAGCAATGCAAACATTAAGATCCCAGGCAGGGGCAGGATCCCTGAATGGAGGGTTGGTGTGAAGCAATCCCTTAAAAAACTTGGAAAATACAGGGTGAGCTGAAAGAGGAGAGGATTTACCTACTGAAATAAAAGCAAACACAGCTGCCAAATGCACCTTCAGGGTAGCTGGTCTCAGCTCCAAAGTGTTCAGATGGACCAAATAATCCAGGACTGTGGGTAAATCAGCAGAGTCTGGGGAAATATGCTTTTCTGAGCACCATATGGAAAACCTTTTCCATTTGGAGTTGTAAGTAGCCCTGGTGGAAGGCTTCCTAGAAGCCTTCAATATATCCATTACGCCTTGTGAGAGGTGTAGGTCAGCAAACTCTAACTCCTCAAGAGCCAGGCCTTGAGATTGAGAGATTTGAGATTCGGGTACCAAACCCTTCCCTGGGCACAGGTTAACAGATTGTGATTCCTGGGAAGGCACAGGGGAGGATGGACTGCTAAGGACAGTAGGAGTGGATACCAGGGTTGTCTGGCCCAATCTGGGGCAATCAGAATGACCGTGCAGGATTGGGATCTGATTTTTACTAGCACTTTGAACAGGAGAGGGAAGGGAGGAAAGGCATAGAGAAACTTCCCTTCCCAAATGAGGACTAAGGCATCCAGAGGGACTGAGCCCAAGACTGGGGGCCTGCAGCAAAAGAGAGGAAGTTGGTGATTGTCTGGGGCTGCAAAAAGATCTATCTGTGGGGTGCCCCATCTGGCAAATACCACTCCCAGAACCAGGGGATCCAGGGACCACTCGTGATGGCCCTGAGAAATTCTGCTGAGAGCATCTACCAGGACATTGTCCTTGCCTGGGAGGTGAACTGCCGTAAGGGAGGTGTTCAGGAAGTAAGCCAGAGACCACAACTTCATGGCTTCGGTGCACAAGGCCATAGACCAAGTGCCCCCTTGCTTGTTGATGTACCACATTGTAGCGGTGTTGTCTGTTCTGACCTATACAATTTTGTTCGGAACAGATTTTGAGAAAGCTTGAAGTGCTAGAAAAACTGCTCTGAGCTCCAACAGGATGATGTGGAGCAGAGATTCCTGGGGGGACCACAGTCCCTGGGTAGTGAGGTCGCCCATGTGAGCCCCCAACCCCAAGAGGGATGCATCCGTAGTAATGATTAAGGAGTGAGACTGAGTGACAAAAGGAACTCCTTGTCTCAGGTTGCTCTGATCCTGCCACCACTGTAGGACTTGGATCAGGGTTCGAGTTACTGGGATCAACTTGGTAAGAGGATCCTTTCTTTGAGACCAAAAAGCTCTCAAATGGAACTGAATGTCCCTCATCTGAAATCTTGCTCCTTGCACTACTGCTGTAGAAGCAGCCATGTGTCCTAGGAGCTGCAGAAAATGCCTTGCTGGTTGAGACACCTGCAGGGTGAATGAGGAGGCCAGAGAGACTAGGGTCTTTGCCCTGTCCAGAGGGAGGAAGGCCCTGGCTTCCTGTGTGTTCAGTTCTGCGCCTATGAAGGTCAGGAGCTGGACAGGCTCTAGAACTGACTTTGAGAGATTCAGAAGGAAACCTAGGGAGGTAAGAAGTTGCTGAGTTACCTGAAGGTGTAAGCTGACCTGGTCTGGGGACTGGCCTACTATGAGCCAATCGTCCAGGTAAGGAAAGATGGCAATTTTTTGCCTTCTTAGGCAGGCAACTGCTACTGCCAGGCATTTGGTGAATACCCTTGGAGCAGAGGTGAGGCCAAAGGGCATTGCCCTGAACTGGTAATGGCCTGAGGACAGCTCGAACCTGAGGTACTTTCGATGGGAGCTTCTGATGAGAATATGGAAGTAGGCATCCTTGAGGTCCAGGGATGCTAGCCAGTCTCCTGGCCTTAGAGAGGGTAAAATAATTCCTAGAGTCACCATTTTGAATTTTGGTTTCAAAACGCTTGTTTAAGTATCTGAGATCCAGGATGGGCTGCCATTCTCCTGTCTTTTTGGGGTAAGGAAGTACCTGGAGTACAAACCTTTGCCCTGGTGTAGGGGTGGAACCCTTTCCACGGCTCTGAGAGAGGAGGGTAGAGACCTCTGCCTCTAGGGCAAGTGCCTCTGATGGAGATGCAGGTGGAAAAGATCTGGTTCTCATCTTTGGAAATTTTTTGAAGCTGAGAACCAGTCCCTGGCTTACTACTTCCAGGACCCACTTGTCTGATGTTAGAGACTTCCAGTCCTGGACAAAGTAAGCCAGCCTTCCCCCTACAGGTAGAGAAGAATCGGCCCTGGCTACCCCGTCAGGGTGCCTGCTTGGCAGGGGCTTTGGGTTGAGGGGTGGATGCAGGCCTGCTTGAACCCCGTCTGCCTCTCCCTCTAAAGAACCCCCTCTGGGCATAAGCGGAGGAGGAGGCTTGGGCTTGGTAAAAAGGCCTATGAAAGGGCCTGCCCCTGCCCCTGGGAAGCTGCTTCTGAGGAGTGGCCTGCCTTTCCTTGGCCTGTGCACTCCTAAAGGTGGTCCTGTATTCATCCATTTTCTTCATGTAATTCTCTGTCTGCTCCCCAAACAGAGGGTTGCCCACAACAGGAAAATCCATGGCCTTAGACTGGGTATCCTGTGACAGGGTAGTACATCTGAGCAAAGCCATCCTCCGAAGTGCCACAGATGTAGCCATGACTCTTGATGACACATCATTAGAGTCTACTGCAGCATGAAATTGTACCTTAGATGCCTCAGTACCATCTCTAGCCACCTGTTCCAGCTCCCTGGCCAGCTGGTCAGGGACTTGCTTTGCTAGAGCCAGCACAGTATCCCATCTGGATTTCTGGTATCTAGCCGCATAAGCCATATAGTTTGCCTGTCTGAGTCCCAAGGATGCTGCCACGTACTGTTTCTTTGCCATAGCATCAATCTTTCTGGAGTGCTTCTCAGGAGGGTGTGAAGCTAGGGGAATATTTGCCTTGTCACAGGCTGCAGCCTGCACTACTTCCACATGGCTGCATTGCTGTGCGAGGAACTCCGTATCAGAGCCTGATAAAGTATACCTCTTGTCCATCCGTTTATCTACAGCAGATATAGTGTGAGGAGTTTTTAAAACTTTTACTGTCTGCTTCCGAAAAGACTTATGCAGAGGAATAGACAGTCTCTTAGACTCTGGAATATCCATAATTTCTACATAATCAGGCTCCTCTTGGTCATCAACAGCTTCCTCAACAGGGAGCTGGAGAGTTTCGGCAACCTTTTATAAAACATAAAATGAGAAGGGGACTCAGAGGCCTTGGAGGAGAAACCCTAAAGGTCTGTCTGAGAGGTGTCCGTTCAATGGGCACATCCAGGTCTTCAAAACCATATTCACTCTCCTCTTACTCCTCTTCCCCCTCCCACGGTTCATAAAATTCCTCAAAATCATAATCTTGAACCGATGGAACCGACCGAACCGAGCGCCTCCCTGATGGTGCCGGTTCAGATGGAACCGGGGAAAGAGACTGGACAATTTAGATTGCTTTAGCTATTTCTTCAGCGGTTGGAGAGAGAGAACTTTTGACTCCACACCAGCAGACTTTCTAGTCCTTTTTGCAGGAACGGCTCCTCAGAGCCAGCTCTTGTTGCCGAGGAGGTCGCCTGGTCAGAGGCACTCCTTCTGTTGGTTGGAACCAACCCGGGCCAGCCATCCGGGTCAGCGGACTTTTTGGCATCCCTTTCCCTGAGCCTACCAACTCTCTTTTCTATGGTGGCAGCAGGGAAATTCTTACAAATCTGGCAGTCTGAATTGAGGCGGTCAAACCCCAGACAATAGACACAGGTGGTGTGAGGGTCAGCCTTAGCAAAGGCTTCCCCACAGACACTACAGTGTTGAAACCCAGTGGGCCCGGTTTTTCTTTTGGGTTTCTCAGACATAATGCCAGCCTAACCAAACTTGCCAGTTTATGGCAATCCGCCAAGCAAGACTCTCTTATCGGTTCCCAACCATGTCACGGGTCATGGAAAAAGACGTAATGAAATCAGGTTTTTTTAGAACCGATAAGAACCGGGAACCGCACTCTAAAAAAGGACTAGCAATTTTTAAAGCACAATTTGATCGGTTCAACCGAACCGATAAATGTTTACAAGTTCCACACAGAGAAAAACAAATGTAAAACCTATCTATTACTTACATTACCAAAGACAGAGTTTAAACCGACAGGTTGCGGTATAATTTCGGTCGAAAACCGATAAAATAATACTTTTAAACCGACAAAATGAACCGAGCAGAAGGAGAAATCTCCGGAGCGACTGTTCAGTGAGGTGGAGTAAAGAATCTGACAGTTTATGTTTGAAGATCATCAGACAAAGCTTTCTAACTGAGCTCACGCTCAGAGTTCCATGCTTGCATGGAAAGTTAACTATTTCACCTCCGGGGCAGTTCGAAGATGGGGACTCACTGTAATTGTCATAATACAGCAAGACTTCATGTTGTTTGAATATATAGAAATTTAAATACCTGTAAATTTTCTTTCTCCGACTGCTGGTCTCCGGGCTCATAACTACTAGGAGGTCCTTCCTGGTACCACGTGACAGGCAAGAAAAAAGATCTCTGCAGGGACACTAGGTCCTCCCCTCCGTTTCCTCTAGCCCTCAGTTTTTCCTAAAGCAGTTGTCCCCTAAAGTATCACATAACTTGGAAACAAAAAGAAGAAAATATGAATCTGAACATGTGGCCTGAAAGGCCGACTTCAAACATTCTGGCCAGAAAGGCCAACTTCTTTTTTTTATCATTTAACACTTTTTCCTTCTTCGGCAGAGCTGACCCCTGCAATCTCCAGCCACCATCGCCTGCACCCCCCGATCCAGTCGTGCATGCAGGCCACATGAACCCACAGAACCAGGGATGGACCAACATCGTGCCGTACCCTGGATAGGCGCCTCTCTTGGGTCCGGGGGTGTGGGACGCAGCCATCAGCCGCCGAGATCACCCCCGATGTTTTTTCCTCCATTAGCTTCACCTTGGAGCGCAGACGTGCAGTGACATCCAGGCACTACGTGCTGACGTCTGCCACGCTCCGCCCCATACTGTCACCGCTCTGGTAGTGCCCCCGGTCATCACTGGGGGCTGCTACAGAGCGGCAAATCCCTGGATCCCTCCCCGGGATAGGAGAGCAGTCCTCCGGACGCTCAATCCCATCCCTCCCTCCCTTGCCAACCCCATGTGACCTGGGCTCATGTCAGAACCCGGGTCACCAGCTTGGCACAAGGTGTGGCGTCCAGCACTTCAACCCTCAGTGCCACCGGGCTGGTTGGAAGGCCAACTTCAAACATTCTGGGAGGGAAGGAGCCTGGAGACCAGCAGTCGGAGAAAGAAAATTTACAGGTATTTAAATTTCTATTTCTCTCTCCTAAAGCTGGTCTCCGGGCTCATAAATACTGGGATATACTAAAGTAGTACATCCCCTTGTTTCCCGGGTAGGAAGAATGTCAACAGTCCTTTACGGGTCCACCACTGCTTGAAGGACCCGGCGGCCAAAGGATGCCTTCGCAGAGGCGGACACATCCAATGTGTAGAACTTTGTAGATCTATTGTAGAACTTTGCAAAGGTATGGATGGATGACCAAGTGGCTGCTCTGCATAAGTCCACTGGAGAGGCTTCTCTGAAGTCCGCCCAGGATGTAGCCATTGCTCTAGTTGAGTGGGACCTCACTGGGCCTGGTAGGTCTACCCCGTCTTCTAGTAGGCAATGGATATGGTGGAATGAATCCATCTGGCAATGGTCTTTTGATGCTTTTTTGCCCATATTCTGCCCCGAAGTGAGAATGAACAAACTTGAAGTCTTGCGTATGGAATCAGATCTTTTGATGTATATCTTGAGTGCACTCCTAGGGTCCAGCATGTGAAATTCCCTCTCCTTCTTGTTCTTAAGGTAAGGAAGGAAGGTGCAATTCTTGGTTGCAGTAGGAGGGAGACATCACTTTCAGCAAAAAAGAGGAACCTGTTAGCAGGACCACTGAGTCCTGATGAAACAGTATATGGCTCTTTGGTCGACAGTGCTCCTGTTTCACTGATGTGGCGGGCTGAGGTAATTGCTGTAAGAAAAATGACCTTCATTGTGAGGTGGAGAAGGGATGCTTCCTTAAGGGGATCAAAGGGGGCCATGATGAGGGCTTTGAGGACCAGGTTGAGTCTCCAAGGTGGGACAATGGGCTTTATTGGAGGATGTTTCAGCGTCACTGCTCTCAGGAATCGTCTAACGTGGGGGTGAGCATCTAAGGACTCCCCTGAGTCTGCCATCAGGGAGTGTACCCAAAGCTGAAACTTGGACCCGCAAGGTTGCCAGTTGGAGGCCCTTGTCGAAGCCTTCTTGCAGGAATTGTAGTATAGTGGGGAGAGACACCATGTTGTCTGTTATAGAGATTGATTGTAACCGGAAGAGAAATCTTTGACATACTCTGTAATAGACCTTGGAAGATGAAGGACATCTTGACTGCATCATCATTTCAATGACAGGTAGAGTATAACTTAATTCCTTGAGAGTCTCCCGCTTAGTCTCCACACTGAGAGGGACAGATTGCGCAGACTGGGGGCAGTACCAGTCCCTGATGCAGCAGGTCCAGGCTGGCTTGAAAGATCAGAGAAGGTTGTAGCGACATTTGGACCAATCGAGGGAACCATGGCCGGCGGGGCCAACATGAACAGATTAGAATCAGCTCTGCTTGATCTAGGGTGATCTTGTGCAAGACCCTTGAGATTAGTGGTATTGGGGAAAGGCCTACAGGAAATCATACTGACCCCAGTTTACAGAGAAGGCGTCTTGTGCTATGGCCAGCTCATCTCTGATTAGAGAATAGAACTGCAGAACTTTGCAATTTTGTTGGCAGGCGAAAAGATCTACCTGCAGGAGACCCCACCATGGAGTAAGGAGGTGGAAAGCGTTGTCCTTCAGTTCCCATTCTACTGGAAGGACATCCTTTCGACTTAGCCAATCTGCTGTGATGTTCTCCTGACCTGGGATGTGGAACTCTGCCCACTGGAAGAGCAGCAGGGTTTCTTGTAACATCCGAGAGCTCTTTGTGCCTCCCTGGTGATTGAGGTAGGCCATTGTGGTTCAAATGTCTGTGAGGATGAGAACATCCTGGTTGGAGATCTGTACTTTGAACCTTTGAAGTGCCAGGCGGACTGCACGCAGCTCCAGAATGTTGATTCTGTAGCGTGTCTCTGCCAGCGACCACATGCCCTGTGTCGAGAGCTGATCCATGTGAGCTCCCCTGCCCCAAAGACTGGCATCGGTAGTGATTCTCATGTGGTTAGGATGCCCCAGTTTAATATCCTTCATGATGTTGGATCATTGAGTTTACCAATGAAGAGATGCTGCCACCTGGCGAGAGGTTTGTATCTGCTGGCCCAGATTGTCCCTTGACTGACGCCATTGGTGGAGGAGGCTCGACTGGAGGGGACTCATGTGAACCAGTGCCCAGGGAACTGAAACTGCTAGGGAGACCATCGTCCCTATGAGCTGCATTACATGAAGGTGTGAGCTGGAAGGTATTGGGCTGATTGGAATTTGCTGATAAGAGCCCTGAGGTCTCTGAACTTCGATTCTGTGGGAAAAACCTTGCTCTGTAGTGTTTTGAAGTCCACACCTAGATGATTCAGGGTCTGGGACGGCATTAGAGAGCTCTTTTTCTGGTTGACAATGAACCCTAGAGAGGAGAGGTATTGGATGACCTCTGTCACTGCTTGAGTTGCTTGACCGGACTTCGGGGCTTTGATCAAAATATCGTCCAGATGGGGAAGAGCTGGATCCCTTGTTGTCTGAGGCAAGTGATTACTGTCACTAGGACCTTGGAGAAGACCCTGGGTGCTGTTGCCAGGCCAAAGGGGAGCATTGCGAATTGGAAGTGGCGTTCCTCCACCTTGAATCTGAAGAATTGTCTGTGAGCCCTTCGGATGGGGATATGCAGATAGGCATCTTGCAAATCTATTTGTAACCCCTAGGTGGTGCTATCCCAAGTGCTACTACCCCTGCCTGCATGGCTAGTTGCAGGTTAAGGGGCCTGGGTACTGAAACGGGTGCCTCCACCCGGAGGACAGGGTTGTTAGTAACAAGGCTAACCTGGGTACAGCCCTCTAGGGCACTGTAACCCCCCTCTTTCCCCTCTAGTGGCCTACACAATATGCAACAAACACTTTCACAGTAGCCCCTATTCAGCATACAAATCCCCACACTGTTTGCACTTATCACCAGGGCTGGTTCCACCAGTTCAGCTCTGGAAACCCCCTGTAAAACAAGGCTAGGCACAGCAACTAACAACAGCACATTGATTTTGGTATAAACTGGAACCACAGTCAGATTAAATGCAAAAAGAGTTAGATCTGATTTATTCAGGGGAATTGAACAAGGGAAGGGCGTAATCAGGTTGACTAATTGTAAAACTAATCTAGTCAGGCAATTATGCATGCACCTTTAGTCCCTACATAGTCACACGCTCTGGGTACCCAGTTGGAAATAAGGTGGGCTAGCCTGGAACACTGCCCAGAGCAGGCCGGCGTCGCAGCTGGTTGGGGCCCTGTGATGAAAAGAAAAGGCATGCACAACCACACACAATTTGTAATCCAGAGCCTGAAGGCTCAGTTCGTGAAAGGAAAAACAACAATGCAATCAGATGACAACACTTGAGATTTAGCTGTTGTTGCAGGGAGCTACCCTGATTGTTACACTACCCAATACGAGACACAGGCTAGACGAAATGGAGACTGCAGGTTGATGACTGGTTTGCCAGGAGAAGCAGGGCTCACAGGAATCACTGAGGTGTCATTACTGTTTGAGATGGTTGAGCAGGGGACTGATCCTCGGGCGAGTCTCTCATCGACGATGGTTTCTGTGCCTGAAGTAGCAAGCTGGGCCAGGTGGCAAGGCACAGGCCGGGTGGAACAGTTCGGATTTTGAGTCCGGTAGTGCTGGATGCAACTTCCAGTAAGCATGGCACATTTACACAGTGGGGAACCAAATCGCGACCCACTAACAGCACACAGCACATTTATAGTAAAGCAATCACCATACCACAATGCAGATGGCAGTCTGGCCACAATATCAGTGTCTGAGCAAAACCGGGAATTCTGTGCTAAATGGATGTCCTGACAGGCCGATCACATACAGCAAATCTTCAGTCTTCTTCAGGTTTAAATCTGGTCACTCTTCAGTGGCTTTATCACACTCCAATTCGGATACAGTCCAATTGCTAAGCCTTTCAAAGGATTCCCTCTCGAGGGACAGTAGGCAGACAGGCCAAATTCAGCCTTTCCACCAATCTCCCGCGTGAACTACGCAGGAGCTGCTGCTCGAATCACTCAAGCTGTTTACTTTCCAAACTCTTAACTCCAGACTGAACGACTGCAGCAGGCAGCTTGAGAATCTCCCTCCGGTCCAAAAGGTTCTGGTTGGTTGATCCATCAGTTTGTTAAAGCAAGGGCTCCCCCTCCAGGTGCATTTAGGTGCCAAAGTCTCAAATCTACAATTCCTATAGAAATTCACTCCCACAAGACCCCTGGGGACAAACTCCATTTTAGAGTCCCCAAAGGTACTGATTGGCCCATTCTGGCACTGCAGGACCAAGACGGTGGTGATAAACAGAACTGTCCATACTGCAAAGAAGGCAGGTTAGACAAACTACAACAGCATTACTATTCCAATAGATAATCAGCAAATAGGTACAGCTTCTAACAGAGCTCCCTCTGCGCAACTAGCGGTGGCAGAACGGAGCGATTATCTGGCAGCCTGGGCAGGACTCGAGCCTAGAAACACTCAGCCCCCTCCCAGATTAAATAAGCACCACGTTATAGGCAGTTCCTAAAGAGACAGAGCACAGAGACATTAAAGCACTCTCATACAAACACTTCTAAAATGCTAAGACACAGGATACCAGCCTGGCAGTTGGCATTTAGGCACACCCAAGGAAGACTTTCGGGAATCCCCATTTATAGGGGGGTTACATATTGAGGCCAGGAAATCCCCCTGATGGATTTTTCTGATGATGGATGAAAGGGTTTCCGTCTTGAATGTCCTGTGGTGAACAAAGCCATTCAGAAATGTTAGGTCTAATACAGGCCTGAATCCTCCTGAGCGTTTTGGGACTATGAAAAATAAAGAGTAAATGCCCCGTTCCATTCTGCGATGGGAACTTGTTCGATTGCTCTGGAGAAGGTCTGTGATCACCTGTAGCATTGCCACTCTCTTTTCCTGATTGTTGGATATGGGCGAGGGTATCACATGGGGTAGTTGGGGGCCTTGATTCGAACTCTATGAAGTAACCCTCGCATACTATATCTAGCACCCAATTGTCCGTGGTTGTGCGGACCCATTCCTTGAAAAAACTGGAAAGCCTGCCCCCTACTCGAGGATGGGTCCGGGGATCCTCATTGCGACTTTTCTGCGTCACCTCCGGTATCCAAGGAGCCAACTCTTCCTCCCTGAAGCCACGCTGGTTTTGGGAGGAGAACCAAGTTTGTCTGCCTGAAAATGTTTATTTTGTCCCCTTGAATAATTCTGGGCTCGAAAATTCTGCCTGGATCCTGATGACTAGGACCTGTTCCTGCACCTGGTTTGTGGCATTTGAACTTTTGCCTCCGGATTCCTTGACTGCCTCCTTTAGAACTGATCCAAAAAGGAGGCCTCCCTCATAGGGGGCATTCACCAAGTGCACCTGGTGAGACAGCGGGGGACAGGGTATGTACGTTCTGGCCCCTGCCACTCTTCTTTTAAGAGATCCTCTATGGCCGAAGATATGGGGAATGTCGTTGCCGGTTTGAAGGCCAACGAAGTCTGAAAGCTGGTTTTGAGTGCTTAGGAGCTGCTGAGGAGGATCCCAGATGACTCTCCATGGTCACCTGTTTGATGAAAAAATCTAGGTAATCCAAGTCGAAGTTTCTGGACGGCGAGTTGTCTGAGTCTGAGTCGTTGTCCAGAGGTTCTTCCTCTTCTGGGGATGAGTAACTGGACTCTGACAGGTTTGGGGACCTATCCCATCAGTGTTTCCCCTTGTGGGCATCTTTGGATCTGCTCCTGGATCTTGACCTCTTTCTCCTGCTGTCATGTCATAAGGAGTGGTGCCCCTCCTCGTCCGATGATGGGGAGGGGGTTTCACTTTTGGGTGGCCTTCCTGTGTGTCCTGTGATCCAGGGACTGTGGCAGGATATCAAAGTCAGAATGGGTTGAGGGCAAAAGCCCTGTCAAGCTTTTCAATGAGGTCTGGGGCAAGATCTCTGGACAAGGAATGCCGCCTCTCTGAGGTGGAGGTCTGTTCAGGACCCGCTGTCCGGGTTTAGTGCTCCTGCGACTGTGAAGTGGATGCCTCCATGACCTCCTCCAACCTTGTAGCTGTGGCACTTTCATACTTCAAGCAGAGTGAGCCCTCGAAGGTGGCCAGCAGGGTGGATCTGCATTTGTAGCACTTTCTGCCCCTTGAGGGCTTGTCCGTTTTAGCGGAGAACATAATGATGCTTAGAGTGTCCGATGCAGGATTTAAACTCTGGCTCTGTTCCATTCCTTACTGATATACCCCCGATAGCCCCTTTTACAGTCCCTTTGAATAGGATGAGAGAATGTGGGTGGGGGGACTAGGAATGCTGAAGTCCTGATAACACTGACATTTGGAGCCAGGGGCTTTCAATCCATTGACGAGCAGAGATCAGAAGATGCTCGTCGACACACTGGGAGTGTCGCCCTTCCCCCTCCTGCTCATCTCTTGGCAGGCCTTCCCATTCACAAATGCCGTCGATGAGCTGGTTTGTCGTGGTACCTCCGCTAGTGGAGTGTGATCCCTCTGATTGATTTCCCTGGTGTCTGTCAATGAGCCTGAGGACCAGGGGGCTCGTCAATGAGGAGCAGCATCGATGGCCTGAGCTGTAGTGGTCATCAATGAGAAGGGTGATGCCCAGCTCTTCCGCTGCCGAGAATAACTTTCTGATCTCCTGAGAGTTAAAGAAATGTTGATTTCTGCCCTTTGCAAGTCCTGCTGTACCCCCGAGAAGGAACTGACTGCTGGCTGGTGGGAGAAGCAGCACCACATGAGTTTCTCAAAGTGCGGGAAGGTGGGAAGGGGGATAGGGAGCCAGTCTGTCCAGCATGCACGGCTGAGACTGGAGTCCCCAGTAAAGAAGAGAGGCAAAGCTCAAATGAAAATGTTGATCCTCTCTTTAACCAAAATAATCAGTACTTACAGTTTGATGGCTTCAGTTCTTTCACTCCAGTGACAAAGCCCCTGCAGAGAACCTGCCTCTTGATAGTCAGGAAGTAAACTGAGGGCTACAGGAAACGGAGGGGAGGATCTAGTGTCCCTGCAGAGATCTTTTTTCCTGCCTGTCACGTGGTACCAGGAAGGACCTCCCAGTAGTTATGAGCCCGGAGACCAGCTTTAGGAGAGAGAAAAGTCCCACAACAGTACCGAATCGCAGACCACCATCATCGCAGACCGCAGACCCTACCCCCCACGCCAGACAGCCAGGTCGATCAGCCCTCCCAAACAAACACCCTACAACCTTCTTCCGGGTTCTCCCGCATACCATCCCTCGCTATGCCATACCTTGCTCTCTTCTTTATTTGCTCTCCCTCCTCCTCGTTCTTCTGTAACTGTTGCTCTTAACCCAGTCGCTCAAACTGAGTCGCTCATATTGAGTCGCTCAATTTGAGTCACCTATTTCACGGGTTACCGAGTTGAGGTAGTTTATTTGCCAGGCTCCTAGCTTTTGTAACCATCGCTTTCCAGGAATGTGCCTCCACTTTTACATGTGGGCACACCTCCTTCCTGGACTGCTCCAATTTATTGTTTCCATCAGAGGGTGTATGTAAGTCACTGATTTCTTGGTGGGTGACATCCGATACTCCGGTGGTTGAGGCGTGTGTTGTCCCTCCCCCTCCTTTGGTTGTATGTATGTTTGCGATGTTTTGGGGAGTGATGACTAGCCCACTGACAGTCGGAGTGTGAGAAGTCACCACCTCCCCTTTGTTTAGTTGAAATACTCTGTATAAACATCACATTTTTTCTCCAAGCACTCGCACACCCTCCCTGTTTAGGTGTAGTCCGTCATATTTAAAAAATCCTCTTTCCCAGATGTTGTGCCAGTTCCCTATGTAGTAGTATCCTTTTTACTGGCACCATTTTTGCAGCCATGAGTTGAACTCGAGAACTGCAACCTCCCTGGCTCAGTTTGTACCTGTTCCTTTTTCCCACACTGGCAGAACTTCTGAGAAGGCTAGTTTGGACAGAAGGGAAGACAGTTCGTTGGCTAGTTTCTCAAAGTGTCTTTTGGCCTCCTCCACCGTGTGATTGGCCACGTCATTTGTTCCAAGGTGTTTTGCAAAGTGTGTTATGTCCCCTGCTTCCTGAACTATCCTTTTGATGTGTTTAGTGTGACTTTTTGCAGTGGCTCCTGGGAGACACTCAACCGCAAGTTCATTAGATCCAAAGTGATTTAGGTGGGGTTCCACTCTGCAGATCATGGAATCCCCAGTTATAAGGAGTTTCTTATTGTTATTGTCCTTATTGTTTCTGGTTTTAGTTAGTTTCTTTGTTGTAGTCTCAGGGTGTTTGTTGCGTTTAGTCATGTCTAAGGTCAGTTCCAGTGGTGTGAACCTGTTTTTAGTTGGAATGGCAGAGGTATGCTCCTGGGTAGGGGCTTCCTTCCTGGACCCTGTGTGTCAGTTCTTCCTCTTTATCACCTGCCAGCCCCTGGACACGGCATCATGTCCTGGTCCATAACTGATGCTCTGGCCCTGGTGGTATGGAGGATGTGGAAGCCTGTTCTGGAGTTCCATGTACTGCAGATTATAGATTGTGGTCCAGGCATCCTGTAACTGGGCTTTGAGGTCCGCAATGATCCAGCAAGTAAGGCAGTGTCCTGGCTGTTGGTGGTATGCACTTCTGTACAGTGCCCCACAGTTGTCACAGTTATGTCCATTTTTCTATGTAAAGTTAAAAAGCAAAATTTAAATACATATATATTTTTGTTGTTGTTGTTGTTTTCTGTTTTTTTAGTTCCTTATCCTGCTCCTAGACAAAATGTAGAGATGTAAAGAAGGACAGCTAGTATGGTTGCCAAGAGGAGGAGTAGTAGTGTAAGATGGCATACTGCCTCCCTTTGTTGTTTGGCAGCAAATCTGGACAAGGGACAAGAGAACAAATCTTTAGATGACAGATAGTGTGATGTTGTACTGTAACACCTCTCCCTATTTATCGGGAGAGGTGTGGCTTAAGAGCAGGCAGAAAGAGTTCATTTATGTATGTGTATATATATATATATATATATATATATATATATATATATATATATATATTTGCCTATTCTGAGCCACAGCAGGTGGTGGGTGGTCCCAACAGCCTATAAAAGGGATGATCCAGGGTGGTGGGGTTTGGGGAGGGAGGGTTACACGATGTGCCCCCTGTGAGTGGCGAAAATCAATCAGTGGAGGCCGCCTGAAGGTAGGAAGAAAACAAGATAAAATGCAAATATGTAGATGTTCTCCCATGGTCCGCACACTGCCTTGCAAGTTAGGCTGATTTCCCAGCCCCGATTCCTTTAGCTGCTGCAGGAGTTTTCATAGTGCCTGCACTGCTCCAAGTGTTACCACAAGGTAACAGACACGCCGACCATCCTGGGACTGAAAGTCAGAAGCCGTCGGTGAGATAGAAGGTGTTCTTGGTGGTATGCTGGTGTCCAGCTGGCGGGAAAGTGGCAAAGTGTCCGGTGGCAGGCTGTTTTCGAAGGTTACATGGAAACACAGAAGTTGTCAGCAGATGGAGACCAGACGATCCATCAAGTCTGCCCTTGGCTTCCTACCCCCTGCTTAGCTGCCTGCTTGTGTATTCCACAGCGTCTGTCCCATGCCCGCTTGAATTCCCCCATTGTCTTGGCTCCCACCACCCCCTCCAGCAGGCTATTCCATGGTTCCACAACATGCTCTGTGAAGAAGAATTTTCTCATATTGCTTCTGAACTTTCCTCCCTTAAGTTGAAGGTTGTGCCCTCTAGTCCTGCTGTAGTCCATTACCTGAAAGAGGTTTTGCATATGCACCCTGTTGTTGCCTTTAAGGTATTTGGAAGTTTCTATCATGTCCACACGATTTCTACGTTGTTCTAGGGAGTATAATTTGAGGTCATCCAGTCTTGCCTCGTATGGTTTCCGATGCAAGCCCTGTGTCATTTTTGTTGCTCTTCTCACTACTGTCTCCAGCCTATTTATGTCCTTCCTGAGGTGTGGCCTCCAGAATTGGACACTGTACTCCAGGTGAAGCCTGACCAGGGACCGATACATGGGCATGATTACTTCATGCCTTCTGCTCGTGATGCCCCTCCCTATGCATCCCAGGATACCACTAGCCTTTAGTGCTGCCTTTTCACATTGTCTACTGACCTTGAGGTCATCTGATATGATTACCCCTAGGTCTCTCTCCTGCCTGGTAGCCACCAGCTGCTCCCCTCCCACTGAGTACAGTTTCTCTGGGTTACACTTTCCCAGGTGCATGACCTTGCATTTTTTGGCATGAATTTCAACCGCCAGGTCTTGGACCACTCCTCCAGTTTTCAGAGATTAGCTTCAATATCTTTGCTCTCCCTCTGTTGTGTCTACCCTGTTGCCGATTTTGGTGTCATCTGCAAACAAGCACACCTTTCCCTCCAGTTCATCTGCAATGTCGCTGATGAATATGTTGAAGAGGATCGAACTCAGAAGTGAGCCCTGTGGGAACCGCTAGTCACCCACCCCTCCACAGACAGAGTGCTATTTACTAATACTCTCCGAGTTCTCCCATGTAACCAGTTTCTGACCCAGTTTGTAACCTCGGGCCCAATTCCCATGTTCGCCAGTTTTTTGACTAGTCTCCTGTGTGGAACATAGTCAAAAGCTTTGTTGAAGTCCAGGTAAACCACAACCTCTGCCCCACCCTGATCTACTGTTTTGGTGACCCAAGTGAAAAACTCAACCAGGTTTGTCTGGCAGGACATCCCTGTCGTGAAGCCGTGTTGATTTTTGTCAAGCTGACCAGTTTGCTCCAAAAAAGCTATGATTCTTTCCTTCAGCAGGGACTCCATCAGTTTTCCCACGACTGACGTTAGACTAACCGGACGGTAGTTACCTGGCTGTTCCTTGCTTTCACTCTTGTGGAGTGGTACTACTGTTACACTCTTCCAATCGTCTAGCACCTCCCTGATGATTTGTTGAAGAGCACTGCTAAGAGGGCTGACAGTTTCCTCCCTAGTTCTTTCAGTATTCTTGGGTGTATCCCATCTGGCCCCATAGCTTTATCTACCTTTAACTTGTCTATTTCCTCCAGGACCCTTTCCTCTGTGAAGGGACCCTTGTCTATTCCTTCAATTGGACACTTCTTTATGCCTATTGTTGGTCCATTACCATCTGCTTCCTGTGGGTTAGTGGAGAAATGTAGGTTCTCCCAGCTCTAACACCTCCTTTATAGTCTGCGCCGATGAGGCTTCAGGGGGAGGTATTTAAACCCCCATTCCTATTGTTTGAAGTTGATGCTCCTGTTTAGAGCACCCTGATTTGCTGGGCACTGTGTTACATCACACTGTGATGTTACATGTAGTGGCCCCGGTCTGTGTTTGCCTTCCCCGATGTGCTCCCTGCGAGTGGCGAAAATCAATCAGTGCGTGCCACCTGAGGGTAGGAAGAAAACAAGATAAAATGCAAATATGTAGCTGTTCTCCCACAGTCTGCGAGTTGTCTTGCTAGTTAGGCTGATTTCCCAGCCCTGATTCCTTTAGCTGCTGCATAAGTTTTTAATAGTGCTTGCGCTGCTCTAAGTGTTACCGCAATGTAACAGACATGCTGACCATCCCAGGACTGAAGGGCATAAGCTGCTGGCAAGATGGGAGATGTTCTTGGCAGTCTGCTGGTGTCCAGCTGGCGGGGAAGTGGGAAGTGTCTAGTGGCAGGCTGTTTCCGAGGGTTAGTGGAGAAGAAAACATTACTCACCATAGTAATGTTGTTTCTTCTAATGGAGTCTTGCTGTATTCTGACTATATGCAGTTAGCCTCAGCACTTGATCTGCCCCGGAGAGTAAAGGGTTAACTCTATGCCAAAGCATAGAATGTTGAGCTTGAGCTCGGTTTTCAAAGCTCTGTCCCTGGTACATTCTAATGTAACCGTCAGATTCTTACGAGCACTAATACTAACTAACTAGCTTAAGAAATTGTTTTTAAAATTTTAAGCCATAGGGAACAACAACTTGGGTCCAGAAAGACTCAAGTCAAGAACCCAGGAAGAAAACCTTATGTAGATAGTGATAACAAGGAATAATAATAATTTAAAATTCAACAATACCCAACCTAGCCAGGATGGGTTCAAAAGGTACACCTCTGGGGTGCAATACTGCACCTGCCAACCACATCCTAAAACAGGTTCTGAGAGGGGAGGCAAGGAGGAAGGTCAGAAGAAAAAATTACTCACCTTAGTAATGTTGTTTCTTCTAATGGAGTCTTGCTATATTATGACATATGCAGTATAACCCCAGGTTAGAACTGCTCCGGAAGTGAAAGAGTTAACTTTCCATGCAGGGCATGGAACCTTCAGCGCGAGCTTGGTTGAACACTCTGTCTGTTGTAGCTCAAACTTAAACTGTCAGATCTTTACAAGCAAAAACTCACTAAGGTTCTGTGTGGAAGCCGTAAACCTACACTAGCCCACTGGCTACTAACTACAAAAACACATTTTTGTTCTTGATCCCAAAACAAAGACTCAAGTCAAGGGATTCAAGAAAGAAAAAATAAAGCATAACACCTAAGCACCCTAAGAAAGGGTGAAAATAAAGTAGGCATCTATGAAGTGCCAACATTGCACTGCCCACACACATCCCAAAAGTAGAGATTCTGAGAGGGGCAGGCTGGGGGGGAGGTCATAATATAGCAAGACTCCATTAGAAAAAACAACATTACTAAGGTGAGTAATTTTTTCTTCAAACAACATGATGTCTTGCTATATTATGACATATGCAGATTACACAGCAGTACCTCCATGGAGGAGGGACAGAACCTACTTAGGAAATAGGCTCTGAAGCACAGCTGTGTCAAATCGAGCATCACTCCTAGCCTGGATATCCAGGGAGTAATGCTTAGTAAAAGTGTGAACTGTTTTCCAGGTAGCTGCTTGACATATCTCTAGGATAGGGATGTCCCTAGCAGCAGCCAGAGATGCAGCTGTACCTCTGGTAGAATGAGCCCTCAGGCCTGAGGGAGGAATCTTACCCAGTTTTTCATAGCAAAATTGGATACAAGAGACAATCCACCTGGCAATGGATCTTTTAGTGGCAGGTTTCCCTTTACCAACCTCACCATAAGTGAGGAACAATTGGAGGGATTCAAACCTGTGACCCTTGGTACGTTCTATATAGTAACTAAAGGCTCTTTTGACATCTAAACTGTGCAATCTCCTCTCGCCAGAGGACGAATGGTCAGTGAAGTACACAGGAAGAGACATGGATTGATTAAGGTGGAAGTCTGAAACCACCTTAGGCAAAAAATTTCTGTTAGTCCTGAGGACCACCTTATCTCTGTGAAAGGAGATAAAATCAAGCTCCACTGACAATGCTTGCAGCTCACTTATGCGCCTGGCAGAGGTGATGGCTACCAGAAACACAGTTTTCCAAGTCAAGTACTTAAGCTTTGCTGAAGACAGTGGCTCAAAAGGGGGTTGCATAAGCTGGGCAATGCAAATATTAAGATCCCAAGCAGGGGCAGGTTCCATGAATGGAGGGTTGGTGAGAAGCAACCCTCTAAAAAACTTGGAGAAGACAGGGTGAGCTGAAAAAGAAGAAAGCTTACCTGCTGAAATAAAAGCAGACACAGCTGCCAGATGCACTTTTCGGGCAGCTGGTCTCAGCCCCAAAGTATTTAAGTGGGCCATATAATCCAGGACTGTGGGTAAATCAGCAGATTCTGGGGAAATATGCTTTCCAGAACACCATATGGAAAACCTCTTCCATTTGGAATTATAAGTAGCCCTGGTGGAAGGTTTTCTAGAAGCCTTCAGGATATCCATTACACCTTGGGAGAGGTGTAAATCAGCAAACTCTAACTCTTCAAGAGCCAGGCCTTGAGATTGAGAGATTTGAGGTTCGGGTACCAAACCCTCACCTGAGCACAGGTTAACAGGTTGTGATTCCTGGGAAGACACAGGGGAAGATGGACTGCAAAGGACATGAGGAGTGGGTACCAGGGCTGCCTGGCCCAATCTGGAGCAATCAGGATCATCTTGCAGGGTTGAGACCTGATTTTGATTAGCACTTTGAACAGCAGATGGAAGGGGGGGAAAAGCATAGAGAAACTTCCCTTCCCAATTGAGAACTAAGGCATCCAGAGGGACTGAGCCCAACACTGGGGGCCTGCAGCAAAAAAGGGGAAGTTGGTGATTGTCTGGGGCTGCAAAAAGATCTATCTGCGGGGTGCCCCATCTGGCAAATATCACTTCAAGACCAGGGGGTCCAGTGACCATTCGTGATGGCCCTGGGAAATCCTGCTGAGAGCATCTGCCAGGACATTGTCCTTGCCTGGGAGGTGAACTGCCGTAAGGGAGGTGTTCAGAGAGTAAGCCAGAGACCACAACTTCATGGTTTCGGTGCACAAGGCCGTAGACCGAGTGCCCCCTTGCTTGTTGATGTACCACATTGTGGTGGTGTTGTCTGTTCTGACCTGAACAGCCTTGTTCTGAACAGATGTGGAAAAAACCTGGAGTGCTAGAAAAACTGCTCTGAGTTTCAACAAATTGATGTGGAGCAGAGATTCCTGAGGAGACCACAACCCCTGGGTAGTGAGGTCGCCCATGTGAGCTCACCACCCCAAGAGGGATGCATCTGTAGTAAGGATTAAGGAGTGAGACTGAGTGACAAAAGGAACCCCTTGTCTCAGATTGCTCTGATCCTGCCACCACTGTAGGGCCTGGATCAGGGTTCGAGTCACTGGGATCAATTTGGTTAGAGGGTCTTTCCTTTGAGACCAAAAGGCTCTCAAATGGAACTAAATGTCCCTCATCTGAAATCTTGCTCCCTGCACTACTGCTGTAGAAGCAGCCATGTGCCCCAGGAGCTGTAAAAAATGCCTTGCTGGTTGAGACACCTGCAGGGTGAATGAGGAGGCCAGAGAGACCAGGGTCCTTGCCCTGTCCAAAGGAAGGAAGGCTCTGGCTTTCTCTGTGTTCAGCTCTGCGCCTATGAAGGTGAGGAGCTGGACAGGCTCTAGAAATGACCTTGAAAGATTCAGAAGGAAACCTAGAGAGGTGAGCAGTTGCTGAGTTATCTGTAGGTGTAACTTGACTTGGTCTGGGGACTGGTCTACTATGAGCCAGTCGTCCAGGTAAGGGAAGAAAAAATTACTCACCTTAGTAATTGCTTTTCTTCTCATGGAGTCTTGCTATATTATGACTAATGCAGTTAGCCACTGCACTTGAACTGCCCCGGAGAGGAAAGAGTTAACTCCAGGAGTCTGAGTTCTACAGCGAGAGCGCTATGCCAAAGCTTTCATCTGGGCAGTTTCAAATGAAACTGTCAGATCTTTACTAAGCTAATACTAAGCAACAAGTCTGTGTGGAAAGCTCTACACTAGCCAAATGGCTACCTACTAGTAGAAATAACAACAATATAAAACAATAACAATAATACCAATGAATAATAGTATTATTAGTTACCCCTGACAAGCACCATTAGGACCCCCTTCCCCAAAGACTCAAGTCCAGGAAGGGGCCAATATATACCTAAATAAAATAACCAGTTCCCAACCCTAAATAAAAGAAGGTAAGGGAAAAACTACAATGGCATGACACAGTGCTTGCACTAATTTGCCACCCCACCCAAGTAGAAGTTCTGAGAGGGGCAGGAGGGAGGGTGGTTTATATTATAGCAAGACTCCATGAGAAGAAAAGGCAACTACTAAGGTGAGTAATTTTTTCTTCAAACACCATGAAGTCTTGCTGTATTATGACTAATGCAGATTACACAGCAGTACCTCCATGGAGGAGGGTCAGAACCTACTTAGGAAATAGGCTCTGAAGCACAGCTGTGCCAAACGAGCATCTCTCCTGGACTGAATATCCAGGGAATAATGCTTGGTAAAAGTGTGAACTGTTTTCCAAGTAGCAGCTTGACAGATTTCCAGAATGGGAATATCTCTAGCAGCCGCTAGAGATACAGCTGTACCCCCAGGAGTGAGCCTCAGTCCTGAGGGGGATTCTTACCTAGTTTTTGATAAAATTGACACAAGAGACAATCCACCTTGCAATTGTCCTCTTAGTGGCAGGTTTCCCTTGCCAGCCTCACCATAGGTAAGGAAGAGTTGGAAGGATTCGAACCTGTGACCCTGGTGCGTCCAAATAGTAGCTTAAGGCTCTTTTGACGTCCAAGCTGTGCAGTCTCCTCTCACCTGAGGAAGAATGCTCAGTGAAAAATACTGGAAGAGATATGGATTGGTTCAGGTGGAAATCTGAAACCACTTTAGGCAAAACTTTCTGTTGGTCCTGAGGACTACCTTATCTCTGTGGAAAGAGATAAAATCTTCTTCCACTGACAGGGCCTGTAGTTCACTTATGCGTCTGGCAGAAGTGATAGCCACCAGGAAAACAGTTTTCCAGTTAGAAACTGAGCTCTGCTGAGGACAGAGGCTCAAAGGAGGTTGCATTAACTGAGCAATGCAAATATTCGTGTCCCAGGCGGAGCTGGTTCTCAAAAGGAGGTTAGTGAAAACTCTTAAAAACTTGGAAAACACAGGGTGAGAAGAAAGGAAGCAGGCTTCCCTGCTGACACAAAACAGAGACAGCTGCCAGATGAACCTTTAAGTAGCTGGCTAAGGCCTAAGGAATTTAAATGGACCAAATAGTCCAGTAATGGGTGATCAGCAGATTCTGGATAATCTGCTTCTCAGAGCACCAGATGGAAAACCTTTTCACTTAGAATTGTAAGTGGCCCCTAGTGGAGGGTTTCCTTGAGCCTTTAAATATCCAGAACACCTTGAGAAAGGTGTGTGTCAGCAATTCTACCTCAAGAGCCATGCCTTGAGATGGAGGGATTTGAGGTCCGATACCACTCTCCCTGTGCACAGGCCAGCAAGTCGTGACTCTGGGCAAGCTCAGGGCAGGGTGGACTGTCAAGGACAGAAGCAGTGGGTACCAGGGCTGTCTGGCCCAATCTGGGGCAATCAGAATCACTTTGCAGGCTGAGATCTGATTTTACTAGTACCCTGAAAAGAAGAGGAAAGGGGGAAAGGCATACAGGAACTCTTTCCATTCCAACTGAAAGGCGTCCAGGGGACTGAGCCCAGCACTGGAGGCCTGCAACAAAACAGAGGAAGTTGGTGGTCTGGGCTGCGAAAAGATCTATCTGAGGGGTGCCCCATCTGGCAAAGATCGACCCTAGCACCTGAGGATTCAGAGCCCATTCGTGATGGCCTCTGAGAAATCCTGCTGAGGGCATCCGCCAGGACATTGTCCTTCCCTGAAGGTGAACTGCTATCAGGAGGTGTTCAGGAGTAAGCCAGAGACCATAACTTCATTGCTTCGTGCACAAGGCTGATGACTGAGTGCCCTTTGCTTGTTGATGTACCACATTGTTGTGGTGTTGTCTGTCCTGACTTGAACTACTTTGTTCTGGACAGAAGCTGAAAACGCCTGAAGAGCTAGAAAGACAGCTCTGAGTTCCAAAGGGTTGATGTGGAGCAGAGATTCCTGAGGAGACCACACTCCTGAGTGGACAGGTCGCTCATGAGCTCCCACCCTAACAGGAAGGCATCTGTGGTGAGGGTGAGGGAGGGAGACGGAATGAAAGGAACCCCTTGTTTTAGATTGCTTTGATCCTGCCACCAGTGTAGAGCCAGGATCAGAGTTTGGGTCACTGGAACCAATTTGGAAAGGGGGTCCCTCCTTTGAGACCAATAGGCCCTCAAATGGAACTGAATGTCCCTCATCTGGAATCTTGCTCCTTGCACTACCGCTGTGGAAGCAGCCATGTGCCCTAGGAGTTGCAGAAAATGCCTTGCTGGTCGAGAAACCCGCAGGGTAAAGGAGGATGCCAGGGCAATGAGCCTGTCTACCCTTTCCGAGGGAAGAAATGCCCTGGCTAACTTTGTGTTCAATTCTGCACCTATGAAAGTTAGTATCTGAACTGGTTCCAGAACTGACTTTGGTAAATTCAGCAGGAATCCCAGGGAAGTGAGAAGCTGCTGGGTGACTTGCAAGTGGGATTTTACCTGATCTGGGGACTGACCCACTATGAGCCAGTCGTCCAGGTAGGGAAACACAGCAATCCCTTGCCTTCTTAAATGAGCCACTACTACAGCTAGACATTTTGTGAATACCCTTGGGCGCAGAGGTAAGGCCGAAGGGCATTGCCCTAAACTGGTAGTGGCCTGAGGGCAGTTCGAACCTGAGGTACTTTCGGTGAGAAGGCCTGATCAGGACATGAAAATAGGCATCCTTGAGGTTCAGGGAAGCTAGCCAGTCCCCTGGCCTCAGGGAAGGCAAAATCATTGCCAGAGTTAACATTTTGAACTTTGGTTTCAAAAGATGCTTGTTCAGGTACCTTAAATCTAGGATGGGCCACCATTCTCCTGTCTTTTGGGGTAAGAAAGTATCTTGAGTACAGCCCCTGCCCTGATGGCAAGGAGGACCCTTCTACTGCTTTGCAGTCCAGAAGAGAAGAAACCTCTGCTTCCAAAGCAAGGGCTTCTGTAGGATTTGTAGGTGGAAAATGTCTGGCTCTCATCTTTGAAACTGTTTGAAGCTGAGAATCAGACCCTGGTTATTACCTCCAGAACCCATCTGTCCGAAGTTAGGACACCCAGTTCTGGCTGAAATAAACCAACCTGCCCCCACTGGTACAGGAGACATTCTGGGCACCCCATCAGGGTGCCTGCTTGGCAGTAGCCTTAGGCTGAGGGAGGGGGACGGCTTTACTTGTGCCCGGCCTCACCTCTGCCTCTGAAGAAACCCCTCTGTGCAAAATGCAGAGGGAGGCCTGAGATTGGTAAAAAGGCCTGTGGAAAGGCCTGCCCCTACCTCTGGGAGCGTGCCTCTGTGGAGTGGCATGCCTCCTTAGCCTGGGCACTTTTGTAGGTAGTTCTGTATTCATCCATCTTTTTCATATAGTTTTCTGTTTGTTCCCCAAACAGAGAATTACCCACTACAGGAAATCCATAGCCTTTGACTGAGTATCTTGGGACAGATTAGTGCATCTGAGCTATGCCAACCTACGGAAAGCTACAGAAGTGGCCATGACCCTAGAGGAAACATCATTAACATCAACAGCAGTATGAAATTGAACTTTAGAGGCTTCAATGCCATCAGCAGCCACCTGTTCCAACTCACCAGCCAGCTGGCCATGTGCCTGCTTGGCTAACTGCAATACTGTGTCCCATCTAGATTTCTGATATCTAGCTACACAAGCCATATAATTTGCCTGCCTGAGTCCCAAAGAAGCTGCCATATACTGTTTTTTCGCCATGGCATCAATCCTCCTGGAATCCTTATCAGGAGGATGTGAGGCCAGGGGAATATTAGCCTTGTCACAGGCTACAGCTTGAACCACACCTACATGACTACACTACTCAGTGAGGAAGTCTGTATCAGAGCTCGACAAAGTATACCTTCTGTCCATTTTTTATCTACAGGAGGGACAGAATGAGGATTTTTAAAATCTTTGTTGTTTGCTTCCTAAATGACTTATCAAAGGAATAGACAACCTCCTAGGCTCTGTATATCCATCATTTCTACGTAATCAGGCTCCTCTTGTTCATCCACAGCCTCCTCTAAAGGAAGCTGGAGGTTTCTGCAACCTTTTGTAAAACATAAATGAGAAGGGACCCAGACAGAATAGGAGGAGATTCTAAAGGTCTGTCTGGAGAAATGTCCGTTCAATGGGCACGCCCAGACCCTCCCAGCCACATATATATTGATCAAATTCTCCTCCCTCCTGTGGTTCATAAAATTCCTCAACATCATACTCTGAACCACTGAACTGAACAAACCAACCCTTTACCAACTGTTGGTGGTTCGACAGGACCCTGAGACAGTGACTGGACAATCTGTATGGTTTTAGCTATTTCTGCAGCAGTTGGAGAGACAATTTTGGACTCAAACCTACTGATTTCTTTGTCTTTTTCACTGGGACTGGTTCCTCTGAACCAGCCTTCCTTTGCCCGAGGAAGTCTCGCCTGGTCAGAGGGCACTCCTCGTCCAGTGGGTGCTGGACCGGCTGGCCATCCGGGTCAATGGACTTTTGGCCTCCTCGCTCCCTGGAGCCGCCCAATCTCTTTCCAGGGTGGCTGCAGGAAATTTTTACACACCTGGCAGTCTGACAGGAGGTGGTCAGCCCCAGACAATAAACACAGTGTGTGGGTCAGCCTGGCAAAGGCTTCCCACAGACATCACAGTGTTGGAAACCCAGTGGGCCCAGTTTTGGTTTCTCAGACATAATGCCAGCCTAACCAAAAACTTGCCTTTTTGATGGCAGTGCCAGGTAAGACACCTTATCGGTTCCTAACCTGTCACGGGTATTTCAAAAACCTAATTTTAAAGCAAGGTTTTTTTAGAACCGATAAGAACCGGGAAACGCACTCTAAAAGCCCAACCAACACTTTAAAACGTTAATTTCAGCAAACCGATCGGTTCAAACCCGAACCATAATTGAATTTCCACACAGACTTTAATTTTTGTACTTACGGTTTACCAGATAGAGCTTTTAACCGAAATGCAGTAAAATAAATACTTTTTGCCGGTTCAAATGAACCGAAAATACTCGCTTGAACCGAGAAATGAACCGAGCTGAAGGAGCTGATCTCCGGAGCGACTGTTCAGTGAAGCGGAGTAAAGAATCTGACAGTTTCATTTGAAACTGCCCAGATAGAGCTTTGGCATAAGCGCTCTCGCGCTGTAGAACTCCAGACTCCCTGGAGTTAACTCTTTCCTCTCCGGGGCAGTTCAAGTGCAGTGGCTAACTGCATTAGTCATAATATAGCAAGACTTCATGGTGTTTGAAGATGGCAATTTTTTGCCTTCTTAGAGAAGCAACTGCTTCTGCCAGGCATTTTGTGAATACCCTTGGAGCAGAGGTGAGGCCAAAGGGCATAGCTCTGAACTGGTAATGGCCTGAGGGCAGCTCGAACCTGAGGTACTTTTGATGGGAGCTTCTGATAAGAATATGGAAGTAGGCATCCTTGAGGTCCAGGGACGCTAGCCAGTCCCCTGGCCTTAGAGAGTGTAGAATAATTCCCAGAGTCACCATTTTGAATTTTGGTTTTAAAAGGTGCTTGTTTAAGTATCTGAGATCCAGGATGGGCCGCCATTCTCCTGTCTTTTTTGGGGTAATAAAGTACCTGGAGTACAACCCTTTGCCCTGGTGTAGGGGTGGAACCCTTTCCACAGCTCTGAGAGCCAGGAGGGAAGAGACCTCTGCCTGCAGGCAAGTGCTTCTGGTGGATTTGCAGTGGAAAGGGATCTGTCTCATCTTTGAACCTTTTTGAAGCTGAGAACCAGTCCCTGGCTTACTACTTCCAAGACCCACTTGTCTGATGTCAGAGACTCCCAGTCCTGGACAAAGTAAGCCAGCCTGCCCCTACAGGTAGCTGAGAATTGGCCCCATGCACCCCATCAGGATGCCTGTTTGGCAGGGGCTTTGCTGAGGGGTGAAGCAGGCCTGTTTGCAACCCCCGCCTGCCTCTCCCCTAAAGAACCCCTTCTGGGCATAAGCAGAAAAGGAGGCCTGGGTTGGTAAAAGGCCTATGAAAAGGCCTGCCCTGCCCCTGGGAAGCTGCCTTGAGGAGTGGCCTGCCTTCTGGCCTGTGCACTCCTATAGGTGGTCCTATACTCATCCATTTTCTTCATGTAATTCTCTGTCTGCTCCCCAAACAGGGAAATACCCACAACAGGAAAATCCATTTCCTTAGTCTGGGTATCCTGTGACAGGCTAGTACATCTGAGCCAAGCCATTCTGCAAAGTGCCACAGATGTAGCCATGACTCTTGATGACACATCATTTGAGTCCACTGCAGCATGGAATTGCACCTTGGATGCCTCATACCATCAGCAGCCACCTGCTCCAGCTCCTTGCAAGCTGGCTAGGGACCTGTTTTGCTAGAGCCATAACAGTATCCCATCTGGATTTCTGATATCTAGCAACATAAGCCATATAATTAGCCTGTCTGAGTCCCAAGGATGCTGCCATGTACTGTTTCTTTGCCATGGCATCAATCCTCCTGGAGTCCTTGTCCGGGGGGTGTGAAGCCAAGGGAATATTTGCCTTGTCACGGGCTGCAGCCTGCACTACCCCAACATGGCTGCATTGTTGTGAAAGGAACTCTGTATCAGAGCCTGACAATGTGTACCTTTGTCCATTCTTTTATCCACAGGAGATATAGTGTGGGAGTTTTTAGAATTTTAAATGTCTGTTTCCAAAAGATTTATGCAAGGGAATAGACAGTCTCTAGACTCTGGGATATCCATCATTTCCACATAGTCAGGCTCTCTTGATCATCCACAGCTTCCTCCATAGGAGCTGGAGAGTTTCAGCCACTTTTTATAAAACATAAAATGAGAAGGGACTCAGAAAGCCTAGGAGGAGACACCCTGAAGGTCTATCTGGGAGATGTCTGGATCAATGGGCACATCCAGACTTTCAAATCTACATTCACTTCCTCATACTCCTTCCCTCCCTGGTTCATAATATCTCTAAATCATACTCTTGAACCTGTGGAACCAGCCGAACCGGGCGCTATTTGATGGTGCCGGTTCGTCGAACCGGGAAAGCGACTGGACAATTTTAATCGCTTTGGCTATTTCTTCAGCAGATGGAGAGGAAAGTTTTGGCTCCACATCAGCTGATTTCCTAGTCCTTTTTGCTGGAACTGACTCCTCAGGGTCAGATCTCCTTTTGCCCGAGGAAGTCTCGCCCTGGTCAGAGGGCACTCCCTCTGGTTCGGTTGGAACCGAACCGGGCTGGCCATCCGGTTCAGCGGACTTTTTGGCCTCCCTTTCCCTGAGCCTACCAACTCTCTTTTCCAGGGTAGCTGCAGGAAAAGGTTTACAAATCTGGCAGTCTGCACTGAGGTGGTCAAACCCCAGACACTAAACACAGGTGGTGTGGGGGTCAGCCTTGGCAAAGACTTCCCCACACACACTGCAGTGTTGAAACCCAGTGGGCCCGGTTTTTCTTTTGGGTTTCTCAGACATAGTGCCAGTCCTAACCAAACTTACCCATTTATGGCAATCCGCCAGGTATGATCCTCTTATCGGTTCCCAACTGTGTCACGGGTCATGGAAAAAAACGTAATAAAATCTGTTTTTTTTAGAACCGATAAGAACTGGTAACCACACTCTAAATCACAGATTAAGAAATTTTAAACAACCTGATCGGTTCAAACCGAACCGATAAACCGTTTACAAGTTCCACACAGAAGAGAATTAATGTAAAACCTATCTAGTACTCACAAATACCACAGACAGAGCCTGAACCAACTGGTTGCAGTTTAAATTCGGTCAAAAACCGAGAAAAACAATACTTTAACCGACAAAATGAACCGAGCAGAAGGAGAAATCTCCGGAGCAACTGTTCAGTGAGGCGGAGTAAAGAATCTGAAGGTTTGAGTTTGAAGAACAACGGACAGAGTTTCAACCGAGCTCGAGCTCAGCGTTCCATGCCTGGCATGGAAAGTTAACTCTTTCACCTCCGGAGCAGTTCGAAGGTTGGGACTCACTGCATATGTCAGAATATAGCAAGACTTCATGTTGTTTGAAAGACTTCATGTTGTTTGAAATGTAGGTTCTCCCAGCTGTAACATCTCCTGTACAGTTTGCGCCGATGAGGCTTCAGGGGGAAGTATTTAGTAGGTATGGTATTTAGTTGGTATGGTTTGGTATTTAGTAGGTATGGTATGGTATTTAGTAGGTATGGTGTCCATACTTAAAAAAGAACATTAAGATAATAGAAAAGGCACAGAGAAAAGTAACTAAAACTATCACAATTCTTAAAAATAAGTCTTACAATGAGAGAATCAGCAGTCTCAAACGTACGTCATTAGAAACACAAGGACCACAAAGTGATCTCTTTTTATTATATGATATCATAGATGACCCATATTTAATGAATGAATTAAATCTGAATTTTAGAAGATTCATACCTCCTTCCAAGGTCATCCACTACAACTAAAACATTCCAAATTTCATACAAACATGCACAAGTATTTGTATAGTCAGACAATAACAAACCTCTAGAACAATCTACCCTTGGATATACTCATAAGTGAGTCCAAACTTATATTTAAATCTAGACTTGATAAGTATATTCTACACACATAGGGCACCTGGAATACTACAGGTGAGCAAAATGAGCAACAAATGGGTATACGTACCTTCTGCTCTTCATCTTCCTTAGTATGTTCCTTAGAAAAGGACCACTTGGGCCATAAAGTCTGCCCAGATGGCCCAGCCTAGTCTGTCTCAGCAGACAATAAATGGTCTCTGGAGACCCTCACTCCTCCATGCTTATTTACTAATATTCACCAATGCCTATCCCATGCATGTCTGAAGCCCCCTACTGTTCTTGCCTCTTCCACTTCTGCTGGCAGTCTGTTCCAGGTGTCCACAATCTTTAAGGGAAGTAGTACTTCCTAACATCCCCTCTTAAACTCACCCTCAGATTCACTGCATGCCCTTGGGTCCTTGTGCACTTTCTCATAGAAACATAGACCCTGATGGCAGATAAGGGCCACTTGGACGACCCAATCTGTCTTTTTCCCCTGCCTACATTCTCACTACAGACCCTACTTGATCTACAGCTCTTTCTCCCCCCCCACCTTCCTTTCCATTACAATTCCCTTGTGCTTATCCCATGCATTCTTGAACCCCACCAGTGTTTTCTCCCCCACCACCCCTGCTGGAAGGCTGTTCCAGGAATCTACCACTCTTTCTGTGAAGAAGTACGTCCTCACATCTGTCTTAAATCTACCCCCCTACAGCTTCATAGCATGTCCCCTTGTTCTTGAGCACCTTCTTTTCTGAAAAATACTTCTCTCCTGTACCTTATTTACTCCCGTGAGGTATTCAAAGGTCCCTATCATATTCTCCCTCTTTCAGGGTGTACATATTGAGGTCCTTTAGTCGCTCCTCATAGGGCTTTTGATGCAGATAGTGCACCATTCGAGTGGCCCTCCTCTGGACCGCCTCCATTCTGTCCATATCCTTCCGGAGATGTGATCTCCAGAACTGGACACACTACTCAAGGTGGGATCTTACCAGTGATCCATACAGGGGCACACCACTATCTCCTTCTTTCTTTCTGCTGGTGATACCCCCTTCCTATTACCCCCAGGTCTCTTTCCTGCTTGGTGGTTGTCAATACCGCTCCATCTATTTTCTACTCTGTCTCTTGGTATCTGTGCACCAAGTGCATTATTTTTGCAATTTTTTGCACTGAAACCCAGATGCCATACCTTGATCACTCCTTGAGTTTTCTCATGTCTCTGCTCATCCTTTCCATCCCTCATGGAGTCTTCCCAGTTGCAGATCTTGGTGTCATCCATAAAGAGGCAGACCTTCCCTTCCTGTACTTCTGCAATGTCATTTATAAAGACTAAAGAGGTCTGGTCCCAGAACTGATCCCTGAGGTATCCCACTGGTCACCCTCCCTTCCTTCCTCGGCATGAACTTCGTTTACCACCACCCTCTGTCTGTCGCCTATTCCCTAACCAATTTCTTACCCAGTTTACCACCTTTTTACCCACCACTAAGCTACCCATCTTGCTTACTAGTCTCCTATATGGAACATACTCAAAAGCCTTACCAAAATCTAGGTAGGCCACATCCACCGCTCCTCCTTGATCTAATTCCTTAGTCACTCAGTCAACGAAATGTATCGGCTTTGTTTGACATGACCTCCCACCTGTAAATCCATGCTGCCTTGGGTCTTGTAACCCGCTGGATTCAAGATATTCCACAGTCCTTTCCTTCAGCAGTGTTTCCATTAAATTTCCCACCATCAATGTCAGGCTAACTGGCCTACAATTACCAGTTTCTTCCCTGCTACCACTTTTGAGACTCCCCTCCTGCACCCCTGTTACCCGATGAGGTACTTGTAGGTCTCTATCATGTACCTTCTCATTCTCCTCTCTTTCGGGGTGTACATGTTGAGATCCCACAGTCTCTCTTCATAGGGCTTTTGATACAACCACTGCACCATTTTAGTAGCCCTCCTCTGTACTACCTCCACCTTGTCTATGTAGTTTCTGATATGCTGCCTCCAGAACTAGACACAATATTCCAGGTGGGGTCTCACAAGCAAGCAACACAGTGGCAACATCACCTCCTTCCTCCTGATAGAGATACCTGTCCCCATGGCATCCCAGCATCCCACTGGCCCTACCCATTGCTTTGTCACACTGCCCTGCCACTTTGATATCATCAGATATGATAACCCCAAGGTCCATTTCCTGCTTGGTGACTGTCAGTCCCCCCAGCACACACACACACACTGCTCCTCAGTTCCTATGCCCTAGGTGCATGATTTTGCACTTTTTGGCATGGAACCCTAACTGCTGAAAGGTTTGTAAATAAATAATAACTTTTCCTTTCCTTTTGCTCAGTCTTTCGTACACGGCTTTCACCGAGACCTTCAGAGACAAGCAGTTTCCTCAAGTTGTCAACTAATTGGGCTAGGTTAGGAATGACAACACAGAAGGTTGGAAGAATGACCTCTGTGTTATGGTCTATACCACCTGCCACAATTATCTCATGTGACACTTGACTGACCAAGACTATGTGATCTCAGTCCAAGAAGGTGCTGTGTTCATTAAAATTCAAAGTTTCCTTATGGGCATGTTTATTTGTTATTAGGCATTGAGTCCTTTGTAATTCTTTCAATATTCTTATATTTACTTTGAAACCATCTGTCTGTCTGTGCCTATGACAGTTATATATTTTGCACCAGTGTCTTCTATTAGAATTCTTAATATACCAGCCCAGATGTTTGCGTAGTAATTTTTGGGCACAAGAAATCTGTACATTCAATGATATTAATATAAACTGGAACAGTTACCTAAAGTGTACCAGGATGACACAGGAAACAGAAATCTAAATCTATTTTGCTTTTTAACTTATCTTTTTCTAGAGACATACCTCTAAATTATATGATATTAAACTGAGAAAAAAATACCACAAGAAAAATTTACTCACCTTAGTAATTATGTTTCTTCTAATGGAGTCTTGCTGTATTCTGACTACTGCAGTTAGCTCCAGCCTTTAAACTGCCCCGGAGAACAAAGGGTTAACTTTCCATGAAGTGCATAGAATACTGAGCTCGAGCTCGGATGAGGCTCTGTCTGCATCCCTTTGAAACTCAACCGTCAGATTCTTACGAGCAAAAACTCACTAACTATCCTATGTGGAAATTGTAAAATTTTTTACCAGCCAACTGGCAACAAGGAGTTTTGGGTTCCCAAAAAAGACTCAAGTGAGGAAACCCAAAACCAAAAACCCATCCAAATAAAGGATAACAATAACAACAAAAACACCCAAACAAAAAGGGGAGGGAGTATAAGAGGCACCTCTGGGGTGCAACGCTGCACCTGCCCACCCGCTTCCCAAAAACAGGTTCTGAGAGGGGAGGCAGGGAGGGAGGTCAGAATACAGCAAGACTCCATTAGAAGAAACATAATTACTAAGATGAGTAATTTTTTCTTCAAACAACATGAAGTCTTGCTGTATTCTGACTATTGCAGACTACCAAGCAGTACCTCCATGGAGGAGGGACAGAACCTACTTTGGAAACAGGCTCTGAAGCACTGCTGTGCCAAACCGAGCATCACTCCTAGCCTGGATATCCAGAGAGTAATGCTTGGTAAAGGTATGGACTGTTTTCCAGGTGGCTGCTTGACAAATTTCTAAGATAGGAATATCCCTGGCAGCAGCCAAGGAAGCAGCTGTACCTATAGTAGAGTGAGCCCTCAGGCCTGAGGGTGGGATTCTACCTAATATTTCATAGCAGAATTGTATACAAGAGACAATCCACCTGGCAATAGATCTCTTAGTGGCAGGTTTTCCCTTACCAACCTCACCATAAGTGAGGAACAATTGGAGGGAGTCAAACCTGTGACCCTTGGTACTCTCTATGTAGTAGCTAAGGGCCCTTTTCACATCCAGGCTGTGTAGCCTCCTCTCCCCAGAGGAGGAATGGTCAGTGAAGAAAACAGGAAGAGACATGGACTGGTTAAGGTGGAAATCTGAAATCACCTTAGGCAAAAACTTCCTATTAGTCCTGAGGACCACCTTATCTTTATGGAAAGAGATAAAATCAGGCTCCACTGACAGGGCCTGTAACTCACTTATGCGTCTGGCAGAAGTAATGGCTACCAAGAACACCGTTTTCCAAGTCAAGTACTTAAGCTCTGCTGAGGACAAAGGCTCAAAAGGGGGTTACATAAGCTGGGCAATGCAAACATTAAGGTCCCAAGCAGGGGCAGGGTTCCTGAAGGGAGGATTGGTATGCAGCAAACCCATGAAGAATTTACAGAATACAGGGTGAGCTGAAAGGGAAGAGGGCTTGCCTGCTGATAAGAAGGCAGAGACAGCTGCCAGATGCACTCTAAGTGTAGCTGGTCTGAGTCCCAAGCTATTGAGATGAACCATATAGTCCAGGACTGTAGGCAACCCAGCAGACTCTGGAGAAATATGCTTACCGGAGCACCAAATAGTAAACCTTTTCCATTTAAAGTTGTAAGTCTTTCTGGTAGAAGGCTTTTGAGAAGCATTTAGAATATCCAGAACACCTTGAGAGAGATGTAAATCAGCAAACTCTAACTCTTCAAGAGCCAGGCCTTGAGATTGAGAGATTTGAGATTCGGATACCAAACCCTCCCCTGAGAACATGTCAACAGGTTGCAATTCCTGGGAAGAGACAGAGGAAGGTGGACTGCTAAGGACAGAAAGAGAGGGTACCAGGGCTGTCTAGCCCAGTCTGGAGCAATCAGAATCACTTTGCAGGGCTGACATCTGATTTTGACTAGTACCTTGAACAGGAGAGGGAAGGGGGGAAAAACATACAGGAATTTCCCTTCCCAACTGAGTACTAGGGCATCCAGGGGGACTGAGTCCAACACTGGGGGTCTGCAGCAAAAAAGAGGAAGTTGGTGATTGTCTGGGGCTGCAAAAAGATCTACCTGTGGAGTGCCCCATCTGGAGAAGATTACCTTCAAAATTAGGGGATCCAGGGCTCATTCGTGATGGCCCTGAGATATCCTGCTGAAAGCATCTGCCAGGACATTGTCCTTCCCTGGGAGGTGCACTGCTACCAGAGAGGTATTCAGGGAATAGGCCAGAGACCACAACTTCATTGCTTCTGTGCACAAGGCCATAGACCGAGTGCCCCCTTGCTCGTTGATGTACCACACTGTGGTGGTATTGTCTGTCCTGATCTGAACCAGGTTGTTCTGAACAGACTTGGAAAAAACTTGAAGTGCTAGAAACACTGCTCTGAGTTCTAAGAGACTGATGTGAAGCAGAGATTCTTGAGGTGACCACAACCCTTGGGCGGTCAGATCTCCTAAGTGGGCTCCCCAGCCCAAGAGGGAGGCATCTGTGGTAAGGATTAGAGAATGAGGTTGAGTGACAAAGGGAACTCCCTGCCTTAGGTCGTCCTGATCCTGCCACCATTGCAAAGCCTGGATCAGGGTTCGAGTCACTGGGATCAGCTTGGTCAGAGAATCCTTTCTCTGGGACCAGAAGGCTCTTAAGTGGAACTGAACGTCCCTCATCTGAAATCTTGCTCCTTGGACCACTGCCGTAGAGGCAGCCATGTGGCCCAGGAGCTGCAGAAAATGCCTTGCTGGTTGAGACACCTGAAGGGTGAAAGAAGAGGCCAGTGTCACAAGGGTCCTTGCCCTGTCCAGGGGAAGGAAGGCTCTTGCTCTTATAGTATCCAGCTCCGCCCCTATGAAGGTGAGGAGCTGTACTGGCTCTAGAACTGACTTTGAAAGATTTAGAAGGAATCCTAGGGAAGTGAGCAGTTGCTGAGTTATCTGTAGGTGTGACTTGACTTGGTCTGGAGACTGGCCCACTATGAGCCAGTCGTCCAGGTATGGAAAATGGAGATCTTCTTTCTCCTTAGGAAAGCAACCACTACTGCCAGGCATTTTATGAACACCCTTGGAGCTGATGTTAGACCAAAGGGCATTGCTCTGAATTAATAGTGGCCTGAGGGCAACTCAAACCTGAGGTACTTTCTGTGGGAGCATCTGATGAGAATGTGGAAATAGACATCCTTGAGGTCCAGGGAGACTAGCCAGTCCCCTGGCCTTAGAGAGGGTAGAATTATTCCCAGAGTCACCATTTTGAACTTTGGTTTTAAAAGGTGCTTGTTTAAATATCTGAGATCCAGGATGGGCTGCCATTCTCCTGTCTTTTGGGGTTAGGAAGTACCTGAGTACAATCCTTCCCTGTGTAGGGTGGAACCCTTTCTATGGCTCTGAGAGCTAAGAGGAAGAGACCTCTGCCTCTAGGGCAAGGGTCTCTGAAGGATTTGCAGGTGGAAAGGATCTGGTTCTCATCTTGGGAAATTGTTTGAAGCTGAGAACCAGTCCCTGGCTTACTACTTCCAGGACCCATTTGTCTGATGTTAAAGCCATCCAGTCCTGGACAAAGTAAGCCAGCCTGCCCCCCTACGGGTAGTGGAGAATCGGCCCAGGCAAACCCATCAGGGTGCCTGTTTGGCAGGGGCTTTAAGCTGAGGGGTGGTAGCAGGCCTGCTTGTACCACGTCTGCCTCTCCCTCTAAAGAACCCCCTCTGAGCAAAGGCAGAACAGGAGGCCTGGGCTTGGGTAGAAAGGCCTATGAAAAGGCCTGCCCCTGCCCCTGGGATGCTGCCTCTGAGGAGTGGCTTGCCTTTCCTTGGCCTGAGCACTCCTATAGGTGGTCCTGTACTCATCCATTTTCTTCATGTAGTTCTCTGTCTGCTCCCCAAACAGAGAATTACCAATAACAGGAAAATCCATTGCCTTAGCCTGGGTATCCTGTGACAGGTTAGTACATCTGAGCCAAGCCATCCTACGAAGGGCCACAGATGTAGCCATGACTCTAGATGAAACATCATTGGAGTCCACTGCAGCATGAAATTGCACCTTGGATGCCTCAATACCATCTGCAGCCACCTGCTCCAGCTCCTTGGCAAGCTGGACGGGGACCTGTTTAGCTAGAGCCATGACAGTGTCCCATCTAGACTTTTGGTATCTAACTGTGTAGGCCATATAATTAGCCTGCCTGAGTCCCAAAGATGCTGACATGTACTGTTTCTTTGCCATGGCATCAGTCCTCCTGGAGTCCTTATCTGGGGGGTGTTAAGCCAAGGGTATATTTGCCTTATCACAGGTAGCAGCCTGCACTACCCCAACATGGCTGCATTGCTGGGAAAGGAACTCTGTATCCAAGCCTGAAAGAGTATACCTCTTGTCCATTCTTCTGTCCACGGGAGATATGGAATTAGGAGTCTTTAAAATTTGTATTGTCTGTTTCCCAAAAGACTTATGGAGGGGAATAGACAGCCTCCTGGACTCTGGGATGTCCATCATTTCAACATAATCAGGCTCCTCCTGATCCTCTACTGCTTCCTTCATAGGAAGCTGGAGAGTTTCAGCCACTTTTTTGTAAAACATAAAGTGGGAAGGGGACTCAGAAAGCCTAGGAGGAGAAACACCTGAAGGTCTGTCTGGGGAGATGGACACATCCAGACTTTCATAATCACCATCACTATCCTCATACTCTCCCTCCTCCTCCTCCAGTTCATAAAAATCCTCTAAATTGTAATCCGGAACCGGGAAAACCGACTGAACCGAGCCCCTAACCGATCGTGCTGGTTCGGTCGGAACTGAAGTTAGCGATTGAACAATCCTTATCGCTTTGGCTATTTCATCAGCAGTCAGAGAAAGAACTTGTGGATCCAAACCGACTGACTTATCCCTTCTTTTTCTTTTAACTGGAACCGACTCCTCAGAGTCAGTTCTCCTTTGGCCCGAAGAAGTTTCGCCCTGGTCAGGAGGGCACTCCTTCTGGTTCGTTGAACCGAACCGGCTGGCTATCCAGGTCAGCCGGACTTCTCGGCCTCCTTTCTCAGCCTACCAACTCTTTTCTAGGGTAGCTGTAGGAAAACTTTTACAAATCTGGCAGTCTGAATCGAGGTGGTGAAACCCCAGACAATAAATACAGGTGGTGTGGGGGTCAGCCTTAGCAAAGGCTTCCCTACACACACTACAGTGTTGAAACCCAGTGGGCCCGGTTTTTCTCTTGGGTTTCTCAGACATGGCCAGTCCTAACCAAACTTACCCTTTTTTCGGCAATCCGCCAAGCAAGACACCCTTATCGGTTCCTGACCGTGTTACGGGTCGTGGAAAAAACCATAATGAATATCTGTTTTTTTCAGAACCGATAAGGACCGGTTACCACACTCTAAAAAACAGAATAAACTTTTTTCGCAAACCTGATCGGTTCAAACCGAACCGATCCGACGTTTACAAGTTCCTCACAGAAACTAATAACAATAACCTATCTAGTACTCACGGTACCACAGACAGAAACTGAACCGACAGGTTACAGGAAGAAATTCGGTTGAACCGAGGGGAAAAACTACACTTTAACCGACTAATTTGAACCGAGCAAAGGAGAAATCTCCGGAGCGTCTGTTCAGTGAGGCGGAGTAAAGAATCTGGTGGTTTGGGTTCAAACAACAACAGACAGAGTCGCAACCGAGCTCGAGCTCAGCGTTCCATGCCCTGCATGGAAAGTTAACTCTTTCCTCTCCGGGGCAGTTCAAAGGTTGGATATCACTGCAATAGTCAGAATACAGCAAGACTTCATGTTGTCTGAAAGGTGATTTCACGCAGTGACCGTGAAATCACCCTTCGGGCCTCATTAACGCCATGACAGTGCAAGAATTCATGAGGAGGGGTCCTAAAAACCCCATGTTGAAAATTTGGGCCCAAAATTCCCAAAAATGCCTGAGATATGCAACAAAGTTGAAAAAACCCTATTTATTCCATTATACAGCTTACCGGCATTTCCTTAGTTCGCGGTCGGCTTTGAAGAGTGCAGACGTGTTCCGGTCCACAAGATCGCATGCCAGACTCCAGGTAAGTATGTGGAGGTGTGGGAGGCAGGGTGCAGTGGTGGGTGCGGGTTGTGGGGGCAGGGAGACTACGAGGACCTTTTTGTTTACAGGTTGTTGTTTTTATTAAGACGATGTGGGACGTTTTGCCACTGGGTGGGCTCCCAGCTGGCAGCTGAAAAGGCTGTTTGGGGGCTGGAGCCGACGGGATTGGGCACCCCGTCGGCCATAACAAGCTTTGCCACGCTGGGGTGGGCTCCCAGCATGGCAGCTGGAAAGGCTGTTTGGGGGCTGGAGCCGGCGGGGACTGGGCACCCCGTATAACAGTTTTGCCACGCTGGGATAGGCTAGCGTGGCACCCTGACGCTTTTTGTGGGGGGGCGTGAGCTGATAGGGATGGGCACCCTGTCGGCCATACAGTGTGCACGTGGGGGCGATCAGCACGCAGGCTGTGTGCTTGCCTGTGTGTGTGTGGGGGGGCTCTGCCTACCGAAGCTGAGCCTTTCAACCGTGACGCCCACTGCATTTTCAACTGCTGTCATAGACAGCTGCAGCAGTGATTGAGAACGCAGCCGCGCCTGCAAACACACTGACTGAATTGGAAGACGGGTGCCACACCTCTGAAAACTCGGATGATGGCACTATGTTTCTTGCACATGCGTGCAAGCAACATAAAAATTACTCACCATAGTAATGTTGTTTTTTTCTAATGGAGTCTTGCTGTATTCTGACTATATGCAGTTAGCCCCAGCACTTGAACTGCTCCGGAGAGTAAAGGGTTAACTCTATGCAAAGGCATAGAATGTTGAGCTTGAGCTCAGTTTTCAAACCTTTGTCTGTGGTACTCTGAAGTGTAACGGTCAGATTCTTACGAGCACTGAACAAACTGACTCAAAGGTAGTAATTGTTTCTAAACTTTTTGTGCCAAGTGGCAAAAGAAGGTTTTAAGGGTCAAAAGACCCAAGTCGAGAACCCCAAAAAGAACACAAGCAGGTAGTGAACTAACCCAAAAACTTTAATAATAATAACTAGAAGAAACCCCCTAATGAGATGGAGGCATGTCCAGTACACCTCTAGGGTGCAGCACTGTGCCTACCCCACCACATCCCAAAACTACTAGGTTCCAGGAGGGGAGGAAGGGAGGAAGGGAGGTCAGAATACAGCAAGACTCCACTAGAAAAAACAACATTACTATGGTGAGTAATTTTTTCTTCAAACAACATGAAGTCTTGCTGTATTCTGACTATATGCAGACTACCAAACAGTACCCCTTTGAAGGAGGGAGTCACAGAACCTGTTTTAGCAACAGGCTCTGCAGCACAGCCGTGCCAAACCTAGCATCACTTCATGACTGAATGTACAGAAAGTTATGCTTGGGAAATGTGTGAACAGATTTCCAGGTGGCTGCTTTACAGATGTCCACTAAAGGTATATAATAACTGGTCAGCAATTTCTCTCAATGTACTGACCAGGTTGATATTTTCCATAACAACCAGCTGGTTGTTATGACATTCATGAGCCATGCCAGTCAAACTATGCTGCTGCCTCATTGGCCAACATTCTGTATGTGGGCGGGGCCAAAGAGTCTCACAAACTGCTGGAGAAAAATTGCTGGCCTGTTGTTATAAAAAATAAAAGATGGGGAGGGAAGATATGAGACTTAATGCACACTCTCATTGTGGGATGTTGATAAACCCCTTGGGCTCGCCCTCGGGGTTTATGTAGCATCCCACAACTCCGGTGTGCATTAAATTCTCAAATCAAACCCTTCCCCATCCATTATTCTCTATATATCTAGCTCCTGCAACTGAAGCAGCTGTACCTCTGGTAGAATGAGCCCTCAGGCCTGAGAGAGGTTCTTTCCCAAGCTTTGAATAGCAGAACCGGATACAGGAGACAATCCACTTGGCAATTGTTCTCTTGCTAGTAGGCTTGCCCTTTCCCACTTCTTCATAAGTGAGAAACAACTGAGAACAGTCATTCCTATGGGCCTTAGTATGCTCCACATAGTAACTAAGAGCCCTCTTCACATCAAGACTGTGTAATCCTCTCTCCCCAGAGAAAGAATGGTCAGTGAAAAATACAGGCAATGACACAGACTGATTCAATTGAAAGTCTGATACCACCTTGGGAAGAAACTTTCTGTTGGTTCGAAGGACTACCTTATCCCTGTGAAATGAAATGAAATTAGGTGCTACTGATAAAGCCTGTAATTCACTGATTCACCTGGCAGAAGTAATGGCTACCAGGAACACAGTTTTCCAAGTCAAGTATTTCAACTCAGCTCAGGATAAAGGCTCAAAAGGGGGCTGCATAAGCTGTGCCATACAGATATTCAGATCCCAAGAAGGGGTAGGCTCCCTGAAGGGAGGATTAACATGCACTAAACCCTTGAAAAATTTCTTGAAAACTGGATGAGAAGATAGGAAAGATCCCTTACCAGTAGAAAGGAAGGCAGACACAGCTGCCAAAGGTACCTTGAGAGTAGTATGCCGGAGGCCTAAACTGTTAAGATGCACCAAACAGTCCAAAACAGTGGCAATATCAGCTAGCTCTGGCTTGACATGCTTTTGGGAGCACCAAAACCCAAATATTTTCCATTTGGAGTTGTAAGTCTTTCTAGTAGCAGGTTTCCTGCTAACCTTTAAAATATCCAAGACTGATTGGGACAGGTGCAAGTTTGCATAGTCTAGCTTTTCAAGAGCCAGGCTTTGAGCATGAGAGACTGAAGGCTGGGATACAGAATCCTCTCCTGGGAGGAAGTGAGGAGATTGTACTGTCTGGGAAGACACCAAGGCATTGTTATTGACAGAAACAACAGTAGAGGATACCAAGGCTGTCTGGCCCAATCTGGAGCCACCAGAATCACTTTGCAAGATTGAGACCTGATCTTGATCAGGACCCTGAATATCAGAGGAAAAGGAGGAAATGCATACAGAAATCTGCTTGTCCAATTCAGTAAAAGACCATCCTGAGTGACAGACCCAGAAGAGGTGGTCTGCAACAGTAAAGAGGAAGTTGATGATTGTCCGGGGCTGCAAAGAGATCTATCTCTCAAATAAAATAAAATCGTAATTTATTTGTATTGCGCTTTTCATATACCAAACCGCGAGTACATAAAACATAGCATCAGTAATAAATAAGAGTTAAAATTAGACACAGTTAGAAAGACAGCGAAATATGAACTAATCAAAGACCGATGTAAACAAGAAGCTCTTCAAAGAAGCCTTAAAGGATTCTGTGGACGGGCACTCCCTAATCCAATGAGGAAGAGAATTCCACAGGGTTGGAACCACAAAAGAAAAGCCTCTGGCCCCAGAAGATTGAAGACGAACCTTGGGAATCTCTAGCAATCCCTCATCGGTGGAACAGAGTGAGCGGAGATGGCGGTAGGGCTGAAGAAGATCTTGCAAGTAGCCCGTCCCTGTCTGTGTAGGGTCTTATAGGTCAGCAATGTGACCTTGAAGGTAATCCTCCAATGCACCAGCAGCCAGTGCAGTTCGCGCAGAACAGGCGTGATATGGCAAGTTCTTGGTAGCCCAGTCAACAGCATGGCTGCAGCGCTCTGCACCAGCTGCAAGCGGCGGAGGTCTACCCCCGGTAACCCTAGATATAGAGCATTACAATAAACTAGACGCGAGGAAGCAAAGGCGTGAACCAATACAGGGGGGTCATCATGTGGAATAAGGTGCTATATCCGGGCTATATTCCTCAAATGGTAAAACGAGGACTTGACAACGGCCAGCACCTGGGACTTAGGTGTCAGCTCGCAGTCAAGTATAACGCCCAGATTCCACACCTGTTCAGAAGGTCTCAACTGGTTCCCCTCTAGCAATAGGCCAGAGGGGAATCCAGGAGTCAACTTCTCTATGCAGTGACCAGGGTCCACCACCAGTACCTCAGTCTTATCCGGATTCAGCCTCAACCAGTTGGCACTCATCCAGTCCTGAATCTCAGCGAGGCAGTTGTTAAAGACCGTAAATGCGTCATTCTGTTTGGGTACAAAGGACATATAGAACTAAGTATCATCTGCGTAGCAGTGAAAACTCAGCTCATAACACCTAATAATGTCTTCCAACGGTAGCACATACACCATGAACAACATGGGAGAAAGCACAGAACCCTGTGGCATCCCACAGGGCAGCAGAAAGGGAGCAGAGGAAAAAAATCCTGATACTACCCTCTGAGATCTGCCCGTAAGGAAAGAGTGAAACCATCTGAGGACTGTCCCAGTCCACAGATAAGCCGCAGACGTTCCAACAATATCCCATGGTCCACGGTGTCAAACGCAGCCCAGAGATCAAAGAGAACCAAGATTGAATGGCACCTCCGATCTCTCGCAATTAGGAGGTCATTAAGTACCCGAACCAACGCCATCTCGGTACTATGCCTCTTCCTGAAACTGGAATGGAGAGGATCATAGATTCCATGGGTGGTAAGAAAGTCATCGAGCTGTAGCGTGACTACTTTCTCAATAACTTTACCCAAAAAGGGCAGGTTAGAGATCGGTCTGTAGTTTGTGAGACAGTCTGGGACAAGAGAAGATTTCTTCAAGAGGGGTGTCACAACAGCCTCTTTCAAGGACTCTGGGAACACCCCTTGATCCAATGAGCACCAGACTATCTCAGTAAGGACTGGCATGATCACATCCACGCAACCCATAAGGAGGTGTGTGGGGCCAGGATCCAAACTACAGCAAGTCGGCCACAAGCTCTAGACGATCTTCATGATATCCATGATCACCGGCCTGTCAAAGTCTGTCCAGACAGACCGAGGGCCTGTAACCACACGTCGATCTCCGCCATGCTCATTTGACCGCGTTGTGCGGATGTCCGACCTGATTGTTGACACCTTATCATCAAGGAACCGAGCAAACTCATAAGAACATATGAAATTTGCCAGCAGATAAAGGCCTAGAGGTCTATCAAGTCTGCCTGAATTTGCAGCTAGCACCCCTTATTCTGCAGCTGCCCTTCCCTTCCACCCTTCCTCTTCACTAACCCCCCCCTTGTCCTGTCCCATCCCATCCCCTTTTGAAGCAGTCCACTGTTCTACTGGATGCCACTTCTGCCGGTAACGCATTCCACCCAGCCACCACCCTCTCTGTAAAAAAGTGTCTCCTCATCTCCCTCCTGAACCTTCCTCCCTCCAGTCTCATATCATGGCCCCTGGTGTCCCTCCCTCCTTACTTTGAACAGCCTCTCTGTACCTGTCTTGTTTATTCCTTTCATGTATTTAAAGGTTTCAATCATGTTCCTCTGTCCCTCCTGTCCTCCAGTGAGTACATGTTCAACTCCCTCAACCTCTTCTCGTATGATAAGTCCCCCAGCCCCTTGATCATTTTTGTCACCCTGCGCTGCGCCCCCTCCAGTAACTTAATGTCCCTCTTCAGATACGGGTGCCAGTACTGCACGCAGTACTCAAGTGCGGTCTAACTAATGACCTATACAGTGGCAGAATCACCTCCTCCCTCCTCGAGGATATACCCCTTGCAATATAACCCAGCATTTTGTTAGCCTTTGCAGCTGCCTTCTTCCTACATTGTGCCGAGTTGTTCATTGACCCTGTAACGAGCACCCCCAAATCCTTCTCCTCCTCTATCTGGGATAGTTGCACTCCCCCCAGCTGGTAACTCCTCCTTGGGTTCTTCATCCCAAAATGCAGCACCTTGCACTTTTTGGCATTAAACTCAAGTTGCCAGGTGTCTGACCAGGTTTCAAGCTTTGCCAGATCATCCTGCAACCCCTGCCATCCCCCTAGGTCATCCACCACCGCTCCTACCTTGGTATCATCAGCAAACAGACTGATCTTGCTCTTGATGTCCCATGACATGTCTGCAATGAATATCCCAAACAACACTGGTCCCAACACCGAGCCCTGTGGAACACCACTCGTCACTACCCTTGGGTGTGAGAGCTCCCCACCCACCACCACCCTCTGTTGCCTTCCCTGAAGCCAGTTTCCTACCCATCTCACCAGCTTTGCACCCGCCCCTGTGCCTACTAACTTACTTACTTCCCAGCCTTCCATGCGGCACAGAGTCGAATGCCTTACTGAAGTCCAGATACAGGACATCCACTGCATGGCCCCTGTCCAGTTACCTAGTTACCCAGTCACAGAACTCCACCAGGTTGGTTGGCAGGATCTGCCCCGTATGAAGCCATGCTGTCTGCTGTCCTGTAGTCCTTTGGCCTCTAGGAGGGCCATCAGCCTCTCCTTCAGGATAGTCTCCATTAGCTTACCGAGGATGGATGTGAGGCTCACTGGTCTGTAGTTTCCCGGTTCATCCTTGGGGCTACTCTTGTGGAGGGGCACCACATGAACCATCCTCCAGTCCTGAGGTACACACCCCGAATGTAGTGAGGCATTAAATAGGTCTGCCAAAGGTCCTGCAAGGACCTCTGCTAGCTCCTTCAGTACCCTGGGGTGGATGCCATCTGGGCTTGGCACCTTGTCCACCCTCAGTGCCTTCAAACCCTCCCGAACTCTGCCCTCCGTGATTTCCCCATCTGTCACCCCTCCCCCCCCAGTTTCTGCCATTTCTCCCCCTTGGATGTCACCCCCCCCCTTCTCTTTAGTAAATACTGAGCAGAAGTACTCATTTAGTGCTTCTGCCTTAGCGCACCCTGCTTCCACCCAACCCCCCTCCTTCCTAATCCTTACTATGTGGTCCTTACAGCTCCTTTTCTCCCTGATGTACCTAAAGAAGTCCTTCTCCCCCTTCTTAATGCCTTGTGCCAGCCTGAGTTCCATAGATGCTTTGGCTCCTTACTGCCCTTGTCACCTTCGATTCTGTCAAGTACTCCTCCCTGTCCCCCCCCCCTCGTTTTCTTGTACTTCCTAAAGGCAGCTCCTTTTCTCCTTACCTTTTCCATGACCTCCTTGCTCAACCAGCTCGGTTTCTTAGCCCTAGTCTTCTTGCTCTGGGCCTTGCAGCAGGTTTTGGTTGCCTCCACTATCCCCAGCTTTATGAGCTCCCACCTCTGGTTAGTGCTCATACTAGACTGAATTCTGGCCAGGTACCCTTTTACCAATTCCCCCATCCTCCCAAAGTCGGCCCTCCTGAAGTCCAGCACTCTTGTGCCCGATTCCACTCCTTCCTTGCCCATATCCAATGTGAGCCATACTGAGTGGTGGTCACTCCCTGACAGCAGTTCCTCCACTGTAAGTTCTCTTACAAAGTCCCCATTTGCCAGCACAAGGTCAAGGGTATTTCCTAACCTGGTTGGTTCACTGACCATTTGCAACAGGAAGCTGTCCTGGAAGGCATCCAGCAGTACCTGCTCCCTTCTGCTCCTGGTTGTTGGGGCACTCAGTCCACTCCTGGCATGTTGAAGTCCCCCACAATCACCACACTACCCTTCTCGCAGGTCCTCCTGATCTGTTCTGCTAGTTCCCTGTCTCAACTCCTCCTGCCTGAGATGGTGGCCTGTACACCACTCCCATTCTAAGAATCCTATTCTTGGAATCCTGGATTTGCATCCAAAGTGCACTGTACTACCCTCCTCCCCTTCCTCTCTTACACACTTCAGTCCTTCCTTCACATATAGTGCCACCCCCCCCTTTCCCAATCACCCTGTCCCTACGAAATAACCTATACCCTGGTACAGACAGGTCCCAGTCATTGTATTGGATGGCCCATGTTTCTGTGATGGTTGCAATGTCCACCTCTCCCTCTGCCATGAGCACCTGTAACTCTGCAGTTTTCCTCCCAAGTCTCCTAACATTAAGGGTACCACCTTCCACCCTCCCCCCATCCTGCCCTCCTTTCCTAGCATCACCAATAGTACTTGCCATTTGTCCTTTGTCACTGTTATGGGGGTAAGCTCATATGGTTTCTCAACCTGTGGTCTCTGCATATCTTTTCTCAATTGCCACCCCCACTCCTAGTTTAAATTCCCAACTTCCTCTATGTACTCCTCCATCCTCTGTTTCAACACTTTCTTTCCCTCCTCACTCAAGTGTAGTCTGTCCTTGGCATAGAGACTACTCTCCTCCCAGGTCCCTCCCACCCCCAACAGCCCATACCCTTTAGCACAACACCAGGTTCTTAGCCATCCGTTAAATTCCTCTATTCTCAGCTTTCTTGTTGTGCTTGCCTCGGGCACTGGAAATATCTCTGAAAAAGTTACTGATCTTCCTGCCATCTCACATAAATGTGCTAGTTCCTCAAACCTCCTCTGGACTATATCTACTGCCTTGTCAGCCAGGTCGTTTGTCCCAATATGTATAATTAAATGAGGCTTGTCCCTACCCCTTCTAGCATATTTCAGAACAGACTGTCCCACCCTTTCTGCTGTCATTCCTGCCATGGCCTCCACCCAAATGCGACTATGCCTCTCCCCCTTGCTACCCCACCTGATTCCTCTTAGTATTGAGTCCCCCAGCACTAAGATTCCACCACTCTTACTCCCTGCTTGCTTTCATTCCTCCCCCTCTCTCATTTCCAGCTTCTCTTCTTCTCCTGCACATTATTTCCCTTTGCCCTGTTGCAATTCTCCCAACAGAACTTCTCCCACTCCAGTTTGGCCCAGGCATTTATCAATTACTCCTCTAATTTCATCATTTCCTCCTCCACCTTCTTCCTCTAGCAGTGCAAAACTATTTTCTAAGACCCTTCCAAATGCCCGCTCCTCTCTCTGCATAGTAACCTGTTCTTCCTTTCCACTCCATGACTTTTGCCACTTCTTCACCTTCCCTCACAAGTCCTCTCTCCTCCTTCCATTTGTCTTTTTTCTCCTGACCTGGTTTCCCCGGCAATCGTTCTTCCTGGCCTGGGCCCCTTTGTCTCTGCTTCCCTTCTTCTGACTCTCTTCTTACCACTGTTGGCTTAAATCGCCTTCCCTCATCTCCCCTTCTTCCTCCCTCCAGTATTGGGCTAAACCCACCCCCAATCTGCCTTGCATGTCTTATTTCCTCCTGCAGTCCTCGATCTCCTTTCTAAGTTTTCTATGTGGTTGCACACTAAACATCCTCCCACACCCAGGAAATTTTAGAAAGGTTGAATTTTTCCTGATTGTTGCAGCCTACCACACCTACCTATTGCTGTCATTGCTCACCAGTGACTCCCAACCCCTCCAGATGCAGGATACCAAACACTCCCCCAAGTTTCCCAACTCCCCCCTCTATCAGTGCAAAACATTCTTTTCTTTATTTCCCTTATCCCCTTTGTTGTACATGTTTAGATAGATTGAGCAACAGCTTTTTATTTTCCTATCCTTCCTATCCACACTCAAAAAGAGACTTTAAGTAGCTATTGCACAACCTTCTTCAAACTTCTACTCCTCCTTTCCCCAATGCAACAGCAATGTGAAGAAGTAACAATGAAAGCTCCTAGATTTGCATTTACTTCCCTTCCACTGAGATAGCAGTCACCTCATCACACTTTAATTGTGAAAAGACTCTACGGCCCTGCAGGTAGGCTGGATTGCACAGTCTATCTACAGTACAAAAGAGCAGAGCTGATCGATTCCTTGATGCAGTAATCTCCCTGGACAGGAACTCTGCCTTCTTATGGGAGATTTCTGATTGATAGTCCAAATAATGGGCGATCAACCTAAGCCTGTCACTTTCAAGGCCGGACTCCGCCAACAACGTTCCAATCATCGCCCCACTTTCCTCAGCTCCCTCAATGTCCCATCAAACCAAAGGGACTAAGAGCGGAGGGAGAGGGGGCGAACCCGGACAGGAGCGATGGAATCCAGAGCCTTCAGCACCATATTATTATAGTGCACTACTAAGGCATCTGATTCCAAGCACTTCATACGCCAACTCGATTGATCCAGCACCGCCATCAGACCTTCGGGGGGTAACACCCCTTAAAGGGCGGTACTGGATCATCTCCACAGGAATTGGTCTCATGGGGGGGCCATAAAATTGAACCTTATGGAGTGATGGTCAGACCACCCAACTGGTTCCACCACCAGTCCGGTGATCTCCATCCCCAAGGTAAACACTAGATCCAATGAATGACCCTGAATATGGGTAGCAGCGGTAACAACCTGCGTGAAGCCCAACAAATTCATAAGTTGGAGGAAGTTTTGACCAAAATGCGAGAGTTCATCGTCGATCCAGGCATTGAAGTCCCCCAGGACCAACTACCTGGAGGGCTCCAACACCAGGTCAACAATGAAGTCTGCTACTTCCTGCAGAAAAACATTCTCGTCAGCGGGTGGATGGTAGACAACTAGAATTCTGCAGTCTACACCTGCTCCCATAATACACTCAAAGGATCCAGGGGATACCATTGGAACCTACACAAGGTCCAATTCTGAACTAAAGCAGATGGCGACCCCCCCCCCACACGATCCAATCTCGGGCGGTGTATCACCGAGTACGCAGCCGGAATAGCTGACACCAAAATCGGGCCAGCATTCTCGTCCAGCCAGGTCTCGGTGATGCAAGCCAGGTCAGATGACTCAACAAGATCAGCAATAATTGCTGTCTTGTTTTTTATACACCTGGCATTGCATAACACCGCCCGGGTTGGATGAGAGGCCTTGGAGGAGTGGACGACTTGCCCACCATCAGTGGAGCCCTTGGGTATGGGAACCAGGTATAGAGGACCCCTATCCTGGACCCATTTCACCCCAGGGCATCTCCCTAACCCCACCACCCCTATCCGCTCACTCTGCTCCTCCCCCCTGGCTGAAGCACCTGCCTCCCCCTCTGCCTCCTCCGAGCAATCCCCAGGGCCTGGCAATGCCGACAGACCTCGAGCTGCAATGGGGGCTGTTGAAGGGGCACAGGTCCCTCAGTCTGGAGCAGGAATAGTGCCTGCCCACAGAAACTCGGCCCCAACACATGCTGTCAAAATATTTCTAAAACCAATCAGCAGAAGTTAAACACAACTTAAACACTATAACTTAGAACTAATAAATAACAAAATCTGAAAAAGAAAAAACAAATGAACAAAAATAAAAACAAATGAACAAATGAACAACTTCCTCTACTCTCACTAGAAGGAAAATCCCAATCCCACCCAATCCAAAACCCTTTAATGAGTAAATCAAACCATAAAAATACTCCTAATAAATCCTAAAAACAGTTTTTGTGGAAAAAAGGAGGCCAGGCATCCAAACAGAGAGTTTGTTAGTGAGGCAACACAGACTACAGTCAAACTAAACATAAAACAAACAGATCTTAAGTCCCCAGGTCCTCTCACAACCAGGGACTAACAAATTCAGCAAGGGATGCTCACTCCAGATGAAAGTTTAAAAATATCTGAACCAAAGCTTTTGAATGACCAGTCAACCCTCTCATGATAAAAGGGGTAATGCAGAACAACCAGAAAGTAAAATGAATTTGTCTGACCGTATTCCGGAGAATAGTTTGTGAAAATCCTCTTGCTAGTATCAAAGGTATCAGTAAGACTGCTCCACTCAACTCTTCAGCAAACCTGATCTCAAAAATCTCCAACCAGGGGCTAGGAAGGAGGAACCACAGCCCCCACCACGAAACTCCACAAGGTCTACCCACCAGACGACCCCGTGGAGAGACTAGAGGACACCCAGGCTAACTCGCCGGCTACCCAGCAAGATCAAGCTGATGTTCTCCGTGTAGCCGTGAGTCCCACAACCAAGCACCCCGATGGGTCAGGTCAGCTGTTCACTATGCCGAAAAGGTTGATTCTCTGGTCAATCCAGTACGTCGCACCACACCCAAGAACGCCATAGTCCACAGCAGCCAGAAAACCAAAAATCCTTCAGCTGTATACGATGGCTAGATGTTTAATAGCCCTTCCAAGTTCAAGTCCTCTCTGCCGATCTTCTTCACACAGTCCCAACTCTCCTTTACAGCCGGCCAACCGACCCGCCGAACAGAGAAAAAGAAAACCTCCACTCCAAAGGAGGGGCCACCAATTGTTAGCTGGATATATGTGCAACGCAAACAAGCATCCACATACCAGCTTCTAAGAGGCCCAACAAGACGTTGCAAGCCCACTCTGTTTTGCACTTAGACACACTGCAAGAATACCTCTGCTCCATAACTAAACTCGCAGAGGGGTCTATGTAGTGTTGTAGCATTACAGCATTGAAAACACAGCAGCAGTTTAACAATAACGCTAACAATACAGCTCTTCCAGCACTAGCGTATTTAACGTATTTAACCCTGGTTTACCTCACTTCTTCTCCCCTACCTGTTCTAAAAAATAACAACAAAAATATAAACAATGTAAAATAAAATAAAAAATTAAGCGAACAGAGATAAAGCAAAGCAAAACTTAAGTACTAATGCTGGCTGGCTCACAACAACCGCCATCTTGAAATCAAAAACAAGTGCCTTCTCTGGAATGCCCCATCTCTTTAAAATGACTTGAAGAACTAGAGGGTTCAGAGTCCATTCGTGGTGGCCCTGGGAAATCCTGCTGAGAGCATCTGCTAGAATGTTGTCCTTCCCTGGGAGATGCACAGCCATCAGGGAAGCCTGAAGGGAATAAGCTAGAGACCATACTATCATGGCCTCTGTGCACAAGGCCGAGGACCGAGTGCCTCCCTGCTTGTTGATGTACCACATGGTTGTGGTATTGTCTGTCCTGATCTGCACCACTTCCCTTGAACAACAATTGAGAATGTCTGAAGTGCTAGAAAGACAGCTCTCAATTTGAGAAGATTTATGTGTAGAAGGGACTCCTGGTGTGACCAGGTTCCCTGAGCTGTAAGATGATCTAGGTGAGCCCCCCAACCTAGTAGGGAGGCATCTGTAGTGAGAATCACAGAAGGAGCCTGACTGATAAATGGGACACCTTGTTGAAGATCGTCCTCCTCCAGCTACCACTGGAGGGCCTGAATTAGAGTTTGAGACACTGGAACCAATTTGGAGAGAGGGTCTCTTTTCTGAGACCAATAAGATGTGAGATGAAACTGAATATCTCTCATCTAAAATCTTGCTCCCTGGACCACAGCTGTGGATGCTTCCATGTGGCCCAGCAACTGTAGAAAGTGTCTGGCTGGACGAGAAACTAGAGGATGAAAAGAGGAAGCCAGAGTGACCAGGGATTGAACCCCTGAGAGAGGGAGAGATGCTCTTGCCTGAATAGTGTCTATTTCCACCCCTATGAAGGTGAGAAGCTGGGCTGGTTCCAGAACAGACTTTTCTAGATTCAGAATGAAACCCAGGGATTCCAGAAGTCTTTGAGTGACCTCTAAGGCTGACTTGACGTGATCTGAGGACTGGCCCACTAGGAGCCAAATCGTCCAGGTATGGGAACAGAAGGATACCCTGTCTCCTGAGGAATGCCACCACTACTGCAAGACACTTGGTGAACACCCTTGGAGCAGATGTTAGGCCGAAGGGCATAGATCTGAATTGGTAATGGCCTGAGAGCAACTCGAACCTGAGGTACTTTCTGTGGGAATGTCTGATTGGTATGTGGAAGTAGGCATCCTTGAGATCCAGAGAAGCTAGCCAGTGTCTTGGTCTCAGAGAGGGAAGAATTACTCCTACAGTCACCATCTTGAATTTTGGTTTTGTTAAATGTTTGTTCAGGTACCTTAAATCTAGAATGGGTCGCCACTCCCCTGTCTTTTTGGGGGTAGGGAAGTATATGGAATACAGTCCTTTTCCCTGTGACAAAGAGGTACCTTCTCTACTGCTTGCAGAAGCAGAAGAAAGAGAAGACTTCTGCCTCTAAGGCCTTTGTCTCCAAGGGAGAGGGAGGACTGAAGGACCTTGCTCTCATTCTTGGGAACCTTTTGAAACTGAGAGCAAGTCCCTGGCTCACTACTTCCAGGACCCATCTGAAGTAATAGACTCCAAGGCCTGGGAGTAGTGAGCCAGCCTGCCCCCTACTGGAACTGGGGAGGCGACCCTGACTGACACCTCAGGGTGTCTGCTTGGCAGGGGGCTTAGACTGAGTGGATGATGGGGTCCTAGTCACCCCTCGTCTGCCTCTTCCCCTAAAGAACCCCCTCTGCTGGAAAGAAGAGGAGGAGGCCTGAGCTTGCTAAAAAGGCCTATGAAAAGGCCTGCCCCTGCCCCTAAAATGCTGCCTCTGAGGAGTGGTCTGCTTTTCTTTGGCTGCAGCACTCCTACAGGTGGTCCTGTATTCATACATTTTCTTCATGTAATTCTCTCTTTGGTCCCCAAAGAGAGAATTACCAGTTATAGGAAAATCCATGGCCTTAGCCTGGGTATCCTGTGAGAAGTTGGTACACCTAAGCCAAGCAAATCTCCTCATGGAGATAGATGTAGCCATGACCCTGGAATGAACATCATTTGAGTCTACAGCAGGGTGGAATTGCACCTTGGATGCCTCAATAACATTTGCAGCCACCTGCTCCAGCTCCTTGGCTAGCTGCGGAGGGGCATTCCTAGCCAGCTCCAGAACCGTATCCCACATATATTTCTGGTACCTGGCTGTATATGCCATGTAATTCAATTGCCTGAGTCCCAACAAGGATGCCAAGTACTGTTTTTTTGCCATGGCATTCACTTTCCTTTCCCTTTGAAGGCACAGAGCCGAAGCGCAGGGGTTTCTGTTGGAATTTTTGGCAACAATAAAATGCTATTTTAGCATATATTCATATCATTTTGGAGTGCTCCTTTCTTTTGTTGTTTTGTTGTTCCTAGAATCCTTATCTGGGGGGGGGGGTGAGATGCCAGGGGATATTAGCCTTATCACAGGCTGCAGCTTGCACTACCCCAACATGGCTGCTATGATTTGAAAGGAATTTCATCGCAGGACCTGACAAAGCATACCTCCTGTCCATTCTTTTTTCCACAGGAGGAATGGATGTAGGAAACTGTAACATTTTTTGTGTCTGCTTCCCCAAGTATTTGTGTAAGGGGATAGACACCCTTTTTGACTCTTGGACTTCCATCATTTCCAGATAGTCATGTTCTTCCTGATCCTGTTCAGCCTCTTCCACAGGAAGCTGAAGAGTCTCATCCACTTTCTTGTAAAACAAGAAATGGGAAGAGGACTCAGAAAGCCTGGGAAGAGAAGCCTGAGAAGGCCTATCTGGGGAGATGTCAGGCTCTACTGGTTCATCTTGGCCTTCATACTCTTTTTCATAATCTTCATCCTCCTCCAAATCACCCTCATAGTTTGCTTCAGGATCTATATCCGAAGCACCTACTTACGACCGAACCGATTGACTCTGAACCAATACCGGTTCCGTCGGAACCGGGCAAAGCGACTGCACTATGGAAATCGCTTTTGCTATCTCCTCAGCGGTCGGAGCATGGGAAGTCGGATCTGAACCAGCTGACTTTCTCTTTCTCTTAGCCGGAACTGATTCTGCAGAATCGGCTCTCCATTTGCCTGAGGAGGTATCGTCCAGGTCAGTGGGCACCTCCTCAGGTTCAGTCGCAACTGAACCGGGCTGGCCATCCAGGTCAGCGGACTTCTCAGCCTCCCTCTCCCTCAGCCTACTCAAACATTTTTCCAGAGTGGCTTTAGGAAAGTTCTTACAGTCTGGCAGTCTTCTTTGAGATGGTCAAACCCCAGACAATACACACAGATGAGATGAGGATCAGCCTTGGCAAAGGCCTCCTTACACTTGGTGCAATGCTGAAACCCAGTGGGCCCGGTTTTCTTTCTAGGTTTCTCAGACATGCCTAAATATCAAAAGTCACCCTTGTCAGCAGTTAAGCCAGGCAACTAACAATTTACCGGTTCCAACCGTGTCACGGGTCGGTTAAAAAAAATCCCTAAAATATTGCATTTTTTTAGGAACCGATAAGCACTGGAAAACCACACTGCAAATGTAGAAAAACAACAAATCACAATAAATTGTGGTTCTGAACCAGACCGACCGGCAAAGAACCGAAGGTAAAACAATTTCTAACGAAAATCACTAAAATAACCACTACCTACTACTATCACTTACTGTTACTGAGACAGAGGTAACAATACCGAAAAATACAGGAGTTGTGGTTGAAAAAAATTACCAATTCAAACTTTTACCGAACAGAAGCGCAGGAGGGATCTCCGGAGCGACTTCACAGTTAGGCAGAGTAAGAAATCTGATGGTTACACTTCAGAGTACCACAGACAGAGGTTTGAAAACCAGCTCAATGTTATATGCCTTTGCATAGAGTAAACCCTTTACTCTCTGGAGCAGTTCAAGTGCTGGGGCTAACTGCATATAGTTAGAATACTGTATAGCAAAACTTCATGTTGTTTGAAGTAGGGGACTTCTTGTTGAATGGAGCCCCCTCCCTGAGATTGCATCTGTCTTACCACCACTGCAGACCCTACAATAGTGTCCTTGACATTTGCACCAGCTTTGCAAAAGAATCCCTCCTTTGGCACCAATGTGCCCTGAGGTAGTACTGGATGTTTCTCATCTGGAATCTGCAACCCTGGACTGTTCCTGTCGCCGCAGCCATGTGTCCCAGCAACTTCAGGAAGGGTCTTGCTGGCATTGGTTTGTTGAGATGGAATGATCCTGCAATCTGCAGTATATGGTCTGCCCTGTCCTGAGGGAGGAAGGCCCTGCCCTGCAGGGTATTCAGCTCTGCCCCTATGAAATTTAGCACTTGGATAGGTTGAAGAACAGGTTTTTGCACACTGATCAGGAACCCCAAAGACTCTAGGGTATCCTGGGTGAACTTGAGAGCATCTTTTACCTGCTGTGATGACTGCCCCACAACTAGCCAGTCATCCAGGTAGGGGAACACCGTGATCCCCTGCCTTCTTAGGTATACCACCACCACTGCCAAGCACTTTGTGAATGCCCTGGGAGCAGAAGTTAGGCGAATGGCAGGGCTGCAAACTGATAATGTCCTGACGGTAGTCTGAACCTCAGGTATGTTCTATGGGACTCGCTGATGGGAATGTGAAAGTAGGCATCTTTCAGGTCCAGTAATGCTAGCCAGTCTCCTTGTTGAATAGTGGGGAGAATCATTGCCAAGGTTACCATTCTGAAGTTTGGCTTTGCTAGATGCTTGTTCAGGACTCTTAGCTCTAAAATGGGTCGCCACTCCCCATTTTTCTTTAAAGTTGGGAAGTATCTTGAATAGAATCCTTTCCCCTTTTAGAGGAAGGGAAATGGTTCTACTGCTATTGCTACTAGTAGGTTGGACACCTCTTTTTCAAAGAGTGCCCTTTCTGTGGGAGAAGCTGGCCTGAAAAGTTTTGCCCTTAGCTTGGGGAAGGATTTGAAGCCGAGGGCTAGGCCCTGACTCATTACCTCCAGGACCCACTTGTCTGAGGTAATCATGTCCCATGCCTGGAAGCAGTGACTCAGCCTGCCCCCTGCTAATAGTGGGGAGGCAACCCTGACCAACACATCAGGTAGTCTGTTTTGACCGGGCTGCAGCCTGTGGGGTCTAATCCCCATGCCTGGATTCCCTCCTGCCCCTGCCCCTGAAATATCCATTCTGCTGATCGGCAGGGGTAGCTTGGGCCTGGAAAAAGGGTCTGCTGTAGCCTGACCTACTTCTACCGCCCCTTCCTTGTGGCCTTTAGGGGGCTGAAGCCTTCACCTTAGCTGCATTGCTCTTGTAGGTGGTTTTGTATTCATCCACCTTCTTCATATAGGCCTCTGTTTTGTCCCCAAACAGGAAAGTATTCTTGCAAGGGAAGTCCATTGCCTTAGTCTGAGTATCCTGAGTGAGGTTTGTGGTTCTGAGCCAGGTAAACCTCCTCAGGGCCACAGTCAGAGCCATCCACCTGGCTGCAGTGTCGTTGGAGTCCACTGCCATGTGGAACTGGTACTTAGAGGTCTCCATGCCACACCTGGCTGACTCTGCCAGGTCAGCAGTCAGCCTAAATGGGGCCTTGTATACCATTGCCATGATGGAATTCCTGAGGGTTTTCTGGTACTGGGCAGCATATGCCATATAATTGGCCTGCCTGACGGCCAAGGAGGTGGCCAGGCAGCCCTTCTTGGCCATGCTGTCCAGCCTCCTGGAATCTTTTTTCAGGTGGGTGAGAAGCTAGAGGCATTCTGGCCCTATCACAGGCAGCTGCTTGTACCACTCCCTCATGATCAGGGTGGGAGAACAGAAACTCTGCCACAGACCTGTCGAGCTGATACTTTTTATCAGCTTTCTTATCTACTGGAGGCACTGAATTTGGTGTCTCCAACACCTTTATGACATATTTCTTCAGTGACTTATTGAAGGGGAGCAAAGCCTTTTGGTGGGTGCTAACCCCATCATATCCAGGAACTCTGCCTCCTCCTCATCCTCTACAGACTCATTTGTAATGAGGTCGAGGGCATCTACCATTTGCTTCATAAATGTGTAGTGCGAGGAATTATCCTCAGACAGCCTAGGGGATAATTCAAATTCCTGATCAGGTGAAACCTCTGGTACAATAGGCTTATCCTCATCATCCTCCTAATACAGGGGCTCCTGATGCATCGAATCGAGCTCTGAATCATTGGAGTAACCCTAGTCTGAACTGACAGCTGATCCGATGGAACTGATGGTGTCAGTTGAGGAACCAGTACCAAACTGCAGAGCTTGGAGAACTTGTAAGCCTTGAGCCACTGCTTAAGCAGAAGGCGTGGCAGACTGTGGTACCAGGAGCTCCTTCGGTTTTTCATCAGGATGTTCTGTGTTTTTTTTCCTTTTGTTTCTTTTTAGCTGGAACTGGTTCATCAGCTGGTTCCCTGGTTCTTTTCGGCTTTGATGGCACGCATTTGTCAGAGGCGTTAGGTTCTGTCTCTTTTTTACCCTTCTTATTTGAAGGAGCTGTTTGATCCACTGCCAGATTGCTAGGAACCATAGAAGCCATTCTCTTTTTAAATCTTTCAAGATGCTTCTCCACATTTTTAGCAGGAAGGTCTTACAAATTTCACACTCTTCCTTAAAGTGTGAGGAACCCAAACAAAATAAACACAGCTTGTGCTTGTCCGCTTTCGCGAAGACTTCCTCACACTTAATACAGTTCTTAAACCTGGTAGGCCCTGTTTTCTTTTTAGGCTTATCGGACATAACCACAAGTTCAATATTTATGCAGAAGTGAGACCCTAACCCAGTTCCCAACCATAATAAAACCAGTAAAAGAAGGCAATGTGGTTACACAGAATGTAGCAGTCGATTCCTGAACTGGAAAGAACCACTAATCTGGCTGAAAATAAACTAAGCCCTCTATAAATATTGGCAGGATTAGGGTAAATTTCTAATAATAAACTAAAAGAAATAATACCATAAGAAGGAGGAGATAGCAGGTTCCTCGACGGTTCAGCAAACTGCTAAGGAACCACTAACTGAAGTAAAAATTGACTAAAAGATAACTAAAACTAGAGCTGACTATAAAAATAAAGTAAAGGCACCAGTACTATAATAATTTTAAAATGATATACTTATTTTCCAGAAAAAATAAAGAAATCTCAAGTCACACTGAGGAGCAGTCTCCGAGGTGTCTTATTAGGCAGGTGGAGAAAGAAATCTGAGTGTTACAGAATGCAGCAGTTGGTAATGTCAACTGTTTGAATGATGGCATGAGCCAATAGATGTTCCATCATCTGCATAAGTTCCATTTCTCTACGAGGCAGTTCAACTCAGTAGGCTGACTGCTACAGTTAATCATATTGAAGAATTCTTGGGGTTAGAAATGATAAAATTCAGCGAAGTATAGAAATAAATCCTAAACTAATGCAGATTTAAACAAAACTAAATAATATCACAATATTGAACTTCGAAAACAATAATAAGTTTTTTGGAGACCAGAATACCAGAGCTGAACGTCAGGGTGACTTCTCTCTTCAAGAAGAGAAATAAATCTGAAGCCAACTGTCTAGAGGGGAGCGTGACACACCAGGCAGAGTTTGAACCTTGCCCAAATGTTCTATCACTTGCACAGATTCTGCCTCCAGGCATCTCTCTGCATGGGGATAGATGTTTAAGTGTAAACATCCAGTAAGAGACTCCTGGGGTTAGAATCCTGAGATAGGATTACATGCTCCATTACAGAGAGCCATCTGTTGTTTTTGTGTATTGCATGGCTTCCTATTTATTTTTTATTTTACTAAATGAATCGGAATTACAAACCTTTGAGTCAGAGACTCTTTTGCAAAGGCTCCACATCAGGGTGATACAACACAGTGTTATAAGGTGACAAGCAATTTTAGGTACAAATAAGACAAAAACAACAATTATACAGAACAAAAAACTATCCAAGGTCATTTAAACACAAATTCTATAATCAGTCAGTAAAAGAACATAATAGGAATTATGTAAGTAGTGCAAGGCTGAGTGGGGACCAGGAGAGGTAAAGGTACAGCACAGAACTAGGGAGGGTGGTGTGGGAAGAGGGGGAGGAGGTGGGAGATCTAAGGAGGAGGACTTGAGTAAAGCTAGATGGAAGGTTAGAAGCAATCACAAGAGCTGGAGGTGAGGATATGCTCCCTTAAGAGAGTTTTGAACGGGCTAAGTTTGGAAACAGTTGAGGTAGCAGCTGGTAGGGAGTTTAACCAACGAGGGGCCCTATAGTAGAAGGCTCGCTGTCCAAATGAGATCCTACAGTGAGGAACCAGCAAGGAGTCTTTGGACAAACTTCTAGTGGATCTTTGCGAGGGAGAGGTCTGAAGGAGATTTAGAAGCCCGGGAGGGGAAAGGCCGAGAGCAATCTTTTTAGCAAGCAGGCAGGTCTGATATTTTAACCTGCCGTCAAAGTTCAGCCAATTAAACAGACTGTAGATGTCAGAAGTATGAGTGCGCTTGTCACAGCCCATGACAAGTCGACAGGCTTTGTTCAAAGACACTTTAATCCTATGGAGGGCAGTTTGATCCGCGGCTCCACAGATAGTAATCCCATAGTCCACAAGAGAGAGGACGGAGGATGAGACAGCAAGGCGAAGCATGTCAGGGTGGATACAGCGTCTATGATGGTACAGGGGCCCAATTCTGACATTTATAGCAGTGCTAAGTAAGTGGATATGTTCAGGAAAAGTAAGGGCAGAATCAAACGTGACTCCAAGATATTTAAAGGATTTAACTTGGTCAAGGTAGGAATTACAAAGGTTGCAGATTTGTTGTGGGGCACCATTATGTTTATTCTGATGATGAGAGAAGACCATGACCTTTGTTTTCTTACAGTTAAGTATACGTTTGTGGGCAGAGAACCAGGTTTCAGCCTCAGTGAATACATTTTGAAGAGCTTGTTGGAGAGGGGTAGGATCCGGGTGGCTGCTGAAGAGAACAGCATCATCTGCACAGAGTAAAGGTTTTCCAGAGCAGGCCTTGGGAAGAGAGTTCAAGAACAAACTGAACATTAGTGGTCCAAGGATAGAGCCTTGGAAGGCTAAAGGAGAGGGTACTGTATTTGCTACAATGTACATTTTTTTTCCACATACACACCCCCACTCTCCCAATCTGCACTTACAGTCTCACTCACTCCCCCAACTGCACTCTCATTCACAGCTGCAGCCTAATAGACTGAAGGCAGAAATTTAATTCTGAGATGCTAATTTCACCTGTCAGTTACACACACACACACACACACACACACACACACACACAATGGGTGTCCAATTTCATCTTTTGTTTTCTTTTAACATTTGTCAACTTCTCCTTTACACCTTCCCCCCACCTCATTATTACTGGGTTGAAATTGACGCTTGCCTTCCTGCCTGCCATCCCCACCAACACCTCCCACATGACAATTTATAATGAAATCGGAAGCATTGGACATGAGTCTTGAATTACATTTGTGTGTGCTGAACTGCAGTTTTCAGTGTCCAAGTGTCGGTTTGAACATGTAGTGCAAGCCCAACAGAAACAAGAATTCAAAGTCATAATACCATCGATCTAACATCAGATTGATGGTATTATGACTTCCTCATGTCAGATCGATGGTATTATGATCTGTAAAAGCAGCACCGTTTAGGCGGAAAAGGTATCAAAACCAAAAACAGACAACAAACTTGATAATAATACACATCAAAATAAGGAAAATATAAAGTGTTTATTGTGCAATGCCAGATGTTTAAACAATAAAATGAGTGAACTACAAGAACTAATAAATATTAACAAAAATATAGACATCATATTGATTACAGAAACCTGGTGGAAAGATACTGACCAGTGGAATAAAGAGTTTCAGGGCTGTAACTTAATAAAACTTGATAGGAGTTGTACAAAGGGGGGTGGTATTGCTATTTACATCACAAAAACTATAGTAGCAGTAGACATAACATTAACTATTAAAAAAACATAATGTTGATACCGAAACTGTATTGGTACGGGTAAATCCAAAAACCTTTGACTCATTTATAATTGGATTAAGTTATAGACCACCTAACACAGATGAGAACACTCATAATCTTCTTCTAGAAGAGGTTATTATAGCTTCTGAACTGGGACCACTTGTGCTGGCAGGGGACTTTAACTTACATGACATTAACTGGACTGCTTGCATTGCTAAACGTAACATAGGTAAAACATTTATTCAAGACTGCGAGGAACAAAACCTGATACAACACGCCAGTGGACCAACCCGTGAAAATAACATCCCAGATTTAGTACTTAGTTCGGACAACATTAATATTACAGAGTGCATAATATCCTCACCATTGGGGGATAGTGATCACATGACTATATTATTTGATATACAACGTTCAGTGGTACGACTATCAGGGTATACGGAGGTATTTCTCTACAAGACAGCAAATAAAGTGATGATGAATAAAGAAATTAATAGCATTGACTGGTCTAGTCTACTTAAAAATAAGCCAGGAGATGAATGTTGGCAAATCATTAAGGAAACAATATCAGGTTTAAGTTACAAATACAAAACATATTAAAACACTATAACAGTAAAGGAATAAAATCTAAATGGTTAAACAGAAGGGTCCTTAAATTAATTAAACAAATAGATCATATGCTATATACAAATACAATAATACTGTACAAAATTGGAATAACTTAAAACAAAAAACATGTAAAAATGCTATTAATAAATCAAAGAGAAGAACCGAGCAACGTTTAGCAGAAACAGCAACAAGTGGGAACAGTAAACAATTTTATGGGCATATAAATTCACTAAAAAAAATCTGACAGTGGCCTAACTAGTATAACTGAAAACGAGGAGGTTATATCTGATCCACAACTTATGGTTAATACTTTTAACAAATACTTTTGTTCAGTCTACTCAGAACCTAGCTATTGTAGTACAACAAAACCAATACAGAACAAGTTCCATTATGCACTACAGATGAAATAAAAAGGAAAATTGATTGGTTAAAAAAAATATGGAGCTCCAAGCTTGGACAACATAACACTACAAATACTGTCATTAATCAAACACAGTATTCGTTTACCCTTAGAAATATTATATAATAAATTACTACACACTGGGGAGGTGCCAACAGACTGGAAAGCTGCAAAGATAACACCCATTCATAAAACAGAACCAAAAAACAACATTAGAAATTATAGACCAAAGAGTCTGACTTCAGTACCTGGTTAACTGTTTGAGTCAATAATAAAGCATAAATTAAACCTAAATTAAATCAACATATTATATCAACTAATAACATTGATGTAACCCAACATGGATTCACAGCGGGCCGCTCATATCTCACCAACCTTGTGTTTTTATGAAACATTTAGCAAACAGTTAGATGGGGATATACCAGTGGATGTTATCCTGTTGGATTTCTCAAGGGTATTTGACACAGTACCACCTTGGGCAATACTATATAAGTTGGGTAAACTCAAAATAAACACTTACATTGTGAAATGGACTGGTAACTGGTTAATAGAACACAGAGGGGGAGTATTAATGGTTTCTTGTCAGCAAGGGGATAAGTCACCAGTGGAGTACCACAGGGCTCTGTTTTGGGCCCTGTTTTAGTCCAACTATTCACTGCTGTTCTAGGTAAGAATCTGGAAAATAAATTAATAAAATACGCAGACGACACCAAACTTGGTGGTCCATGTGACACACAGAAAAACATTGAATCCATACAAAATGACCTAAATGAAATAACCATCTGGACCTATGAGTGGGGGATGAGTTTCAACACTGACAAATGCTGTGTCCTGCACCTTGGAATAAAAAGTAAAAATTCTCAATACATTCTCAGTAACTCAATACTCAAACAAGGAAAAAGTTTGGGTGTATGTATAGATAATAAATTAGATTTTGCCACACAGTCCACAGACACCATTTCAAAAGCAAACAGAGTTGCAGGATCAATACAAAGAAATATCAAAAGTAGGAGAGCTGAAGTAATTCTCCCCAGTATAGCTCTTATGTTAGGCCTCAACTGGATTATTGTAGCCCACTATGGAACCCTTCTAGAAAATCGGACATAGTAAGGGGTAGAAAGGATTCAGCGTAGTATGACCAGAATTATTATAGAGATAAAAAACTTACCATACAAAGATAGAATTGGTGAACTAGGATTGTATTCCCTGGAGGACAGGAGAATACGTGGGGATTTATTATTCTACCATGACATTGTTAAAAACCCTACCCTTACAAAGGAACTAGACATTGTATTTAAAAATCTAAACCTTTGTACTAGGGGGCATCCACTGCAAGTCAAGGGTGGACATTTCAGAACAAGTAAACGGAGGTTTTTCTTTACTGAAAGAGTGATTAATGTATGGAATGACTTACCTACAAAATTGGTTCTAAGTGCCAATAAAGAAACCTTTAAAAATGGTGTTGATAGCTTGATGTTAGAAGGTAAAATAAGGAATTATTACCATACCACCTTGGAGCACGTATGGGCTCAGCCTTTAACAGCTCCTTTCCAATAGTGACAATAGTGACAAGCACAGTTTCTATGACAAAAAGAGAAACCATGTATGACATAGAATAATACATAGAGTGGTGTGTGTAACATCGAGAATAATGGATGGGTAGGTGGTTATAATGAGGATTTTACGGCCCCAGGGTTGGGATGCCACATAAACCCCGAAAGCAAAGCTTGAGGGGTATATTAGGGCATCCCACCTCCAGGGGGTGTGTAAAATCTGAGTTTTACACACCTATCCATCCTTTATTTTTTATAATTGCTGAGGACTGTTTTTTCACCACAGCAATTATACAAAATGAATGTGTATCTCTATGGAGCTGAGCTGCAGACTGTTGGGGTTTCAGCATGGTCCACAGCGGCTCGGCTCCTGACCTAAACCACTGTTTAGTTTTTTTTTATTTCCGACCGAAAAAACAAAAACATTTTATGTGCCCAGTCATATATTTTTTTTTAAAAAGAACTTACCGCTGACTCCTATTGTCGGCGAACTGCAGAGAGTTGAGCAGCAGGACAGCAGAGGACATGCAGAGCTGAGGAAGAGCACAGCTAGCACATGCGCCGAGATAGGGAAACCCAGTGTGTGTTTGTCGTTATAACCAGCTGGTTATAATGATAAAATTACAACCTGGTTTCCCTATGGGAAAAAAACAAGAACCAGTTATTATAAGAATTTTACATCACTCCATGTTTTATTTTATATAATTGCTGGAGTAATGTTTTTTCTCCACAACAATTATATAAAATATGTGTGTACTTTGTTGGTGCAGGAATTGGAACGTTAGACTGTTTGTCAATGATGAATTTATTTTTAAAACTTTCGTTAATCAACATCGAAAATCTGAAACAAGAGGCAAACAGTAGTAGTAAAATACTGCAACAAGGAAACTGCAACTACTGAAGAAATAACAGTGAGAAACTGCTGAATATAAAGTACTAAAAAAGTCTCAATTTCTATCGAACTGCTGGTCTCCGTGGTGATACTGTTCATGTGACTTGAGAGAAAATGAAGTCCGCTATCTTGCTGTCCAGGTCATCTAAGTGAAATTCTTGAAAGTTTGTGCCACTTTTTTAGGTTGCCTGGTGTTTTTTGGCAGACTGTGCTCCTCCATGAAGTGGTGTTCGACATGAACCGGTAGGTGATTTCCTAACTGTGAAGCTGTTGTGAAATGTGGTGTAATGCATGTCGCTGTATGGCTTGCGCTTTTCACATAGGAAAACTGGCACATGTTGCGGTAAATTACTACCGGCTTTTCCTATGGAAAAAAATGTGATCCAGTTATTATAACATAATTACATAAAATATTTCTTGAACTTTCCTTCTATTACACAGGAAAACAGTAAAACACAAAAATTTATTTTGCCCATAGTTTAGAAATAAAATGAAACAAGTGAGCAATAACACATGACAGGGCATGCAGTTTTTGGGTAATTACTGCACGCCCCCCCACTCCATGGGTTGGAGGCACGAGGTGTAAGCCGAGTGCCCTTTAACCACGGGGGAGGAGTGTGGTAATTACCCAATAACTGCAATCCCTGAAGTGTGTTACTGTGTTTATAAAATGGCGCCAAAATAATAAAAAACACAAAACTAAATAAATCTTTAAATTAAGAGTAAATTAATCTTCATCACTGGTAAATTGGTTTTCACACCAAACAGCTAGAATGATCCCTATCAAAGAGGTCAAACTGGCTGGCAGGTAAGTCATTCAAGTTGTTACTTGAGCCTTTTATTGTTTTTGTCAACTGACTCCATTAAGGACAATTCGGAAGCAATGTGGTTTCAAGACTTGCAAGGCACCTTCCAGACCCATGCAAGTGTTGGTCAATTACTGCAAAGACCTGGACAGCTACTGACCAATCAGATCACTGGATTTTTTTTTACCCATTTTATAATAAAAATACATTTGATTTATTTCAACTCTTAATAGTTTTTTGTTTGCCTCCTGCCCTACCCCTCAGAGTTCCTATTTTTTTTCTTATCCTTTTATCGGTTCTGCTCCTCTGCTCCTCTGCCCCCCCTCCTGACTCACTTCCTCTGACATCACACACGACCTGACTCCCAGTTGTCTCCCCAGCTCCTGGGTCTGTCCCTCATCCACTTCACAGCCACTAGAGAAGCAGGAGTTGCGTCCAATGTCCTGGAACTGGGTGGGAGCGGACTCGCTGCTGAAGAGGGCCTGGTGGCACAGGCAAGCAAGCATGCAGAGGTCCTCATCCAAGGCTGCCCAGATGCACCACTTCTTTTTTGCCACACTTCTCCGCACCCACTGATGTGAACATTGACGGCATACCTGGGGAGTGCCAGGCGACGTGTGTTCACCCATGCCATCAATGGCACCTCCATAATGCTACCACTAGGATCCGTTACTGGAGTAGCATCACATCCAACCTCTCGCCTAGGAGGACAGCATCCACAAAGATGCTCTGAATCCTTGCAAGCAGACCAATTCATGTTAGAGTTTTTATAAGCTCTTATCTTTTGTTTGCTGGTCCCACTGTCCTCCCAGGGCTAAGCACAGTCACAGAGGACTGTACTTATACGCGGGAGAACAGCAGGACCAGCACACATCTGATATGAGCTTATAAAACTTCTAGCATGCACTGCAGGTTATTGAATTTCCCACTACTGCAGCCCTGCTCTGATGTCAGCTGCAGGGGATGCTGTGAATCTACTGTACTGTCGTAAAACATCAAATAAAAAAGTGTTTTTGCACACAAAGTGCAAATTGGGATCAGCCTCACACTTTGGTGTGGGTCTCTTAATGTTGATTGTTTCCCTTTAAACAAAAACAAGCATTTGTCAATGCCGAATGTTGGCTTGCTGGCATTGGCAGTGGTAGTGTAGAAGTTACAGAGCAGCGTAATAGGAATGGCAGTGAAGTACTGAACTGAAGCCCACCCCACCACCACCCTGCAGAGAGTGACAGGCATTGGGGTGTGCCTTTGGGTCGTCAGGCATAACGGCCACGCCATTTCACCACACCTCACCCTGCAGACACTGACAAGTGTCACGGTGTTCCTTGGGGTCTTTGGCCCTTATGCGCACCCCATTCCATTAGGAAATACGGTGAGATGGGTGCAATATAGGAGAATGGGGTGAACTTTGGGGCCGAAGAGTCCAATGCATACCTCGATGCCTCTCACTGGCTGCAGGGTGTGGAATGGTATGAGCATTACAGGCAAGAATCCCAAGTCACACCCCTGATGCCTGTCATTCTCTACAGGGTTGGGCGTTATGGTTGGAAACCCTAATACCTCAGGCGTTCGTTGGTATTTTCACTCCAAATTTTCAACATGGTTTTTTTGTGACCCCACCTCATGAACAGTGGCAATATCAGTTTGTTAGCCGAAAGCTGCTTATGCACAGCGACTACGGCATTTAGCACCACAGGTGCAAAAACATTCCGAGCAGGATGTAAAAAATGACAGCTGTACTGTTCATGGGGAGGTGTAAAAAATGGCAATGTTGCAAATCTGCAGTAAAAATATTAAAAACTGGCGAAGTCATCGCCAGACATAGAAAACTGTGCAACGACACCGTCTGTAATATAATTGGAGATTTTTACAACAGATTGTCAAGTCAGGCATTTTGGCTTTCTCCGATCATGAACAGTGTCACTGTGATTTTCTTTATCTGTCCCGAACAACGATTTCGACAGCGACCACGCATCTCTGCGCTGAAAGTGTGAAAACACACTTGCCATGTTGTGAAAATGACAGCTGTACTGTTCATAAGGAAGTGTGGAAAAATGCCACTGGTGAAAATCTGGACTGAAAATATTACAAAGTCATGAACTTACGAGGGTGCGTGGAAACTGCGCAATGCTCACTCATAACACAGTCATTTTATGGACATTTGTCACCAAATTTTCAACATAGCCATTTTAAGACCTCTGCTCATGAACAGTGTAACTGTGATTTTTGTAATCTGTCCCAAACATTGCTTTCGCACACCAACAGCACCATTGTGCGCTACATGTGCGAAAACACATTTTGGGCGACATATGAAAAATGGCAGCTGTACTGTTCATAACGAAGTGTAATAAAATGGCAATGTTGAAAATCTGGAGTGAAAATATTAAATTCACAAACTTACGAGCATGCATAGGAACTGCGCAACGCACGCTCGTAAAACAGTCATTTTAAGGAATTTTTTCACCAAATTTTCAACATAGCCATTTTAAGACCTCTGCTCATGAACAGTGTCACTGTGATTTTCTTAATGTGTGCCATACATTGATTTCGCACATTCGACTGCGCCATTATGCGCTACATGGGCGGAAACACATTTTGGGCAAGATGTGAAAAATGACAGCTGTACTGCTCATAAGGAGGTGTGGTAAAATGGCAATGTTGAAAATCTGGAGTGAAAATATTGAAAATTTGCGAACTTACGAGCGTGCGTAGGAACTGCGCAACGCACGCTCATAAAATAGTCATTTTTGAATTTTTCACCAAATTTTCAACATAGCCATTTTAAGACCTCTGCTCATGAACAGTGTCACTGTGATTTTCTTAATTTGTCCAGACATTGATTTCAAGACACCGACTGCGCCATTGTGCGCCATATGGGCGGAAACACGCTTTGGGTGAGATGAAAATGACAGCTGTACTACTCATAAGAAGGTGTGGTAAAATGGCAATGTTGAAAATCTGGAATGATATTGAAAATTCACTGACTTCTGCGGCGTGCGTGGAACTGCGCCACGCAGCGCTCAGTCATTCGATCATTTTGGAATTTTCCACCAAATTTTCAGAATAGGCTTCTTGAGCTCACCTTATGAACACTGGCACTGTCGTTTCATTAATCGGTCCCGAAAGGTGATTTCGCACAGTGACTGCAAAATCACCCTTCGGGGCCAATAACGCCATGACAGTGACAGCATTCATGAGAAGGGGTCCCAAAAACCCCATGTTGAAAATTTGGTGCTAAAATTCCAAAAAATGCCTGAGATATGCAACAAAGTTGAAAAAACCCTATCTAGCCCATCATACAGCTTACCGGCATTTCCTCAGTTCGCGGTCGCCTTTGAAGAGTGCAGATGTGTTCCCGGTCCACCGCAGATCGTCGCACCAGACCCGGAGGTAAGTATAGGTGTGGGTGTGGGAGGCAGGGTGCTTAGTGGTGGTGGGTTGTGGGGGCAGGAGACTGCATGGGACCGTTTTCAATTTACAGGTTGTTTTTTTTAAATTGATGACGTTGGACGCTTGCCACGCTGGGTGGGCTCCCAGCGTGGCAGAAGAACACTGGTGGGGCGTGGAGCTGACGGGGATTGGGCACCCCATCGGCAATGGCATCAGTTGCCATGCTGGGGTGGGCTCCCAGCGTGGCACCCTGTACTGGGGAGGACAGTGGAGCCGACGGGGATTGGGCACCCCGTCGGCCATGGCATCAGTTGCCACGCTGGGGGCCCCGCGCGGCACCTGCACGGGCGGAACGGCACATTAGCGTGGTGCGGACGACCAACAAAGTGATGCTGCATGACGAGCTTGTCTCTGATTGCAGCGCACTTTGTTGTGAAGTTTTGTCCACTTTACATAATGTTGGTGTCGGCGCTAGCATGCTGGCTTATTGGGGAATGAGGGACGCACCTACTGATGCGTGCCCTGCATTCGCCCAGCAGCAGCCACTCCTCCAAATCTCCACTCTCCCAATATGTTGACTGCCACGCAAGCGCGGCAAGCCAACATAAAAAGTAGCTTATTTTTCATGTCATGTGTGTGAAGGGGCATGTACATTATCTTAGTGGTCCACTACTACAGGACCAAACTGGTTTTGCTTTTTGGAGATTATCAGCTGTGGTAACATCATAGAAAAGAATGCCACCCCCTCTCCCACACAGACACACACACACACACACACAGAGTCAGCACTTCCACTTATCATCCATTTTGTAATATAGTTAGACCTACACTCCACTCATCTCAGCCCCATCCCTATCTCTCAGTCCTTATTATAAACCATAAGATAAGCCAGTGTATTATATAGAGAATAATATATGGGGTGGTGTGTGTAACGAGATTTTACACACACCCGAGTTGTGGGATGCTACATAAACCCCGAGGGCGAAGCCGGTTTATGGAAATGCATCTCAATATCGAGGGTGTGTGTAAAATCGAGTTTTACACACCACCCCATATTTTGTTTTTTTATAATTGCTGGCCCGCGCCGCTTCAGCAATTGTAAAAATCAGGCAGTAGACTGGCGGTCAGGCAGTGACAGACTGCTCAGGAGTCTGTGCTGTTGTGGTCCGTGGTCTGACAATTTACATTGAATAGTTAATTTTTAAGTCACAACATGTATGCTATTTTTGTTTAAGCTTATCAGCGAAGAGGAGTTGCTGAGCTGTGGAATGCTTCCGGTACAAAGAGGTGAAGAGATATGCTGGCTCTCGCATGCTGGCAGGGAAACCAGATGTACATTTAAATATTTTCTGTTTGGTTTTCCCTGCCAGTGATTAGAGGAAGAGATTTTTGTTTGTAATTAAAAAAATATATATTCACCGTGAGTGCGTTGGGGCGATGTTCCAACCATCACGTGCACTGAAGGAGGACGGATAAGTCGGCGCATCACGTGTAAAGGAAACAGCGTGTTTGCCGTTATAACCAGGGCAGCTGGTTATAATGGCAAATTATAACTGGGTTTCCCTATGGGAAAAAGCGCGCGTCAGTAATTATAATTAATTTTACATATGCAAAGCAGCACAAAGATCTTCACCTTCACTGTTGTCACTGGGCCCCAACACTGACAACAGGAAAGGGAGTAAAAATGATGAGATAAAAAAGATACAGTGTATTGTGGACATTAGTTCAGTATTTTTTTTCTATAGTGTCTCAAAACCAGTGGTAGCACTAAACCCAAGCGTGTGAGTATTTATATTTAAAAATGACCTGTTTTTTTTTTGGGAGGGTGTGGTGGTCATGGTAACCAGTTCATAGGTTGGAGGGCAGTTTCAATAGCAAGCTATAGGGAGTCTGTGTTTTTTTGGGGAGGAGGACACGTGAGGGTGCATTTTGTAGGTCCTAAGGGTAGTGCAAAGTGAAGACTGGAACCGATCGTGTGGCTATAAGCAAATGAACCCAATCAGTGTGAGTAACTGATGTTTTCAAACTTGTTTGTGGAAAAAAGCCATGTTGAGTGGTTCTTTCACCACACACTATATAAAATAGCGTATGGAAGCCCAAATACACAATGCTAGGATTAGGGTTAGAAGTCCAAAGTTTTAATTATTTATTTCACTTGCACAGTTTTGCTGCCACATTTACTTTGTATACCATATGATAGGACAACATGGCTAGGACCGCAAGCACCAGGAAACAAGAGTGCGACGAGCACTTATTACACAGGCACACAATATTACAATGTTTGCGTGCCTGTATGGAACTGCCCACTGAGCGGCATCATGCAGCATAATCGGCTTTCCATTCTAGGTCTTCTGATTTCTATGGTTGTCACAATGGATATTTTTAAGGTTATCGTTATCACCGTGGAATACTGAACTGATGAGCGAGCAGCTTTCACAATGCCTAGTGCAGCACTGAAGTCAGCTGTTAAAATCAAAGAAAAACAGAAAAATCTTCAAACAACCTACAGGTTTAAAAGCTATAACTTGTAAAAGACTGTTGTGTGTATCGAATATACAATAACCTGACTCAAAATAAGCAACATATCATTACTTGTGAGCAGGCAGGACTTTCATAACTCGCTCATGGCTCTGACACTCGTGAGTTATAATCCTGCCCCCTCACACTTGAAGATAAATTGCAAATTTTGAGTCAGCCCACTGCATATCCCCTATTTTTGCTGTGAAAGAGGTATGAAAGAAAACTTATTGTGAAAAAGGAAATGCTTTTAATTCAGACTTACCAGGTGAATCTAGGAAAGGCATTCTGAATCCTTCACCTAGAAACAGAACAACAATGCAAATCAGAAAGCACCTTGGCAGTCTGAAGTGCAGCGGGGTAACTGTGATGTAGTTACATGCAACAAACACAAAACGACTGCATGATTACCTCTGTTGCATGTAACTAATGATTACCCCCTTTTTGTGTTCTTACCTGGCTATGAACACTGGGCTAAATAGTCACTTTACAGGACTGACCCAGGCCAGAAACAATACTGGGGTAAGAAAATAATGTTATATGTGCAAGTTGTAGTTCTGGGAAACCCAAATAGAACCACAGCTCCTCTTCCTGGTCACCAGGTACCCAGGGCTCAAGAATGCTGCAAAATATTTCAATACAGGTTTAAAATATCACTTTAACACACAGTTTGAACACTAGCAAGCTTCTGGGACAGCTGAATAACACTGACACCAGAAAATTAGCTGTGTCACACTCGTGCTCGCTACAGTGCATGCTGATGTTATGTTTAAATTACAAAAAATAGAAATGAACTGCAACAAAACTCTTTTTTTGCAGTTATAAAGCGGTTTAAGGAACTGTGGTTGACTCCTGTGAGGAACCACTCTAACTAGGAAGAAGAACTGAAAAAGTATCGGTTCTACCACAGAATAGAAATAAATACTAAAACTATGCTAAACTGAAGTAATAAGAGTAGAAAATCCTGACGGAAGCATCGTTTTCTCGACGGTTGCAGGGAACCGGGAGCAACCGCTAAATAAAAGAATAAAAACTAAACTAACTTAGCGTTATCTAAATTAAACAAAAAAATAAAGGCAGCAGATGAAAAAATATTAAACAGCAGCTGATGCCATTAGGACAACTTTAAAGGAGAATTGCACTGAATCTGTAAGTCCTTTTTCCAGGTAGAAGTTGATTTTTAAGTACTCGTTCAAATTTTGTTACTGTTTCATCTCTACAGGCTTTTTAGTTATCCTAGTGGGTGTTTCTGATTTACACTGAGATAGTAAGTGCCATTTTAGAACCATACGTTGTAGTTTATGTCCCTTGCTCAGCTCTTCCATTGTTGAAACAATCAATTCATGTTCTACTATATGCCTCTGTGGTTGGAGAAGGACATAAACTACATCAAAAAATTCTAAAATGGCACTCAGCACTAGACAGTCAATCAGAAACAACTACCAAGGTCACTAATAGGCAAGTATAGCTGAAATAATAACAGAAGTTGAACCAGTTGCTAAAAAAAATGCTTCTAATCGGAAAAATTACCTTCAGGTTCACTGCAGTTCTCCTTTAACAAAACATATTATTTAGACACAGTTCAGCTTGTATTTCATATCAGTTCATATTAGTTCTGTATTTCTCATCCCCATTATTTATTACTGCAGCCATTTGCATGAAAATGGGATCTTTGCTTCTGAAGAGTTCATCTATTTCTATTGCTTTCTCCCTACCTGAGGTCATAATGCTATATTTGTGACATCACAATTACTCCCATGGCAACAGATTGTCATGTCACAACAGGGGACTATGACAAGAAGTAGAGAGTAAGCTAAAGAGGCAGATGAACTCCAAGGGATACAGAACATGTTTCCATGCAAATTTCTCAGTAATAAGTCATAGAGAGGAGACATATATTGAATACATATGGACTGCAAGCTGAATTGTACCAAAATATTACGTTTTTCAAAGTTTTCTTTGAGGCGTGTCAGCAGCTCTTTAAAATATTACTTGTTTTCTGAAGTAAACAACGTAAACAATGATGAAAAATCATAATTGTGAGGAGAGATCTCTGAGACATCTTGACTTAGCAGGCAGAGAATGAAATCTGAGCGTATTAGAACGCAGCAGTTGATAAAGGCAGCATTTGAAATAGTGGCGTGAGCCAATGATGGTTCCATCATTTGCATACGTTCCATTCTCTGGGCAGTTCTACTATTCAGGCTAACTGCAAGAGCTAAGAATATTGAAGAATTCCTGGCATTAAAACCAATCCTTGTGGCACCCTGCTGATCACTTTCCCTTCCTCAGAGTGAACTCTGTTTATCCAGATTACTACCTTTGTATCCACTCCCACATTGCTCAGCTCGTTTATGAGTCTTCTATGTGGAACAGTATCGAAGGCCTTACTAAAATCTAGGTAGGCCACGTCCATAGCCCCACCCTGATCCACCTCCCTGGTCACCCAGTCAAAGAAATCCACAAAATTTGTTTGACATGACGTTCCTGTAGTGAATCCATGGTTCCTCAGATCTTGTAAGCCACTGGTTTCAAGATAATCCACTATGCTTTCTTTCAGTAGTAATTCCATTAATTCCCCCACCACCGAGGTCAGGCTCACTAGTCTATAGTTTACTGGATCCTCTCTGCTTCCACTTTTGTGAAGTGGGACAACATCTGCCCTCCTCCAATCCTCTGGAACAACTGTCTCCAGTGAGTGGCTGAACAGCAGGGTTAGAGGTTCAGCTAGTACCTCCCTGAGCTCCTTCAATATCCTGGGATGTATACCGTCTGGTCCCATTGCCCTGTCCACCTTCAGGTTTGCAAGTCCCTTTATGACTCTCTCCACTATAAAAAGACTTATGTCAACCTCCCTTCCCTTGATACTAATGCCCCTTATCTGTGGTCCCTTGCCTTCACCTTCCACTGTGAACACAGAACAAAAGTATTTGTTCAGTGTGTCTGCGTTTTCTTGGTCCCCTTCCACCCCCCACCCCCCTTAGAAATATAGAATTTGACGGCAGATTAGGACCGCTTGGCCCACCCAGTCTGCCCATTTCCCTACCTACTGGATAAGCTGCAGATCCTAGTTAACCAGCAGCCTACTTCTTCCTACCCCACCCCTAGAATTGCCTTATGACTGTCCCATGCATGCTTGAATTCCACCACTGATTTTGACTCCACAACCTCCTCGGAAGGCCGTTCCATGCATCCACAACCCTCTCTGTGAAAAAAATACTTCCTCAAAATTACCTCTGAGCCGCCCCCTCACTCTTCAAATTGTGCCCTATTGTTCTTGCCGCCTCTTTTTTGAAGATGCTACCCTCTTGGACTTTGTTGATTCCTTGAGGTACTTGAACATTTCTATCATGTCCCCCTCTCCTCCTTTCCTCGAGGCTAGACATATTAAGCTCCTTTCGTCTCTCTCATATGTCTTCCGGTGCAGACCCTGCACCATTTTAGTTGCCCTCCTCTGGACAGCTTCCATCCTGTCTATGTCTTTGCAGAGATTGGGTCTCCAGAACTGCACACAGTACTCCAGATGGGGTCTGACCAGCTGTCTGTACAGAGGGATAATAACTTCCTGTTTTCTACTGGTGATGCCTCTCCCTATGCATCCCAGTATCCCCCCAGCCCTCCTTGCTGCCCTCTCACATTGCTTGCCCACTTTTAGGTCATCTTATATGACTACCCCCAGGTCCCTTTCCATTTTTGTTGTTGTTAGTATCTCACCCCCCATTGTGTACTCTTCCCCTGGGTTTTTGTTTCCCAGGCGCATTACCTTGCACTTCTTAGCATTGAATCTAAGCTGCCATACATTTGACCATTCCTCTAACCTTGCCAAGTCCCTTCTCATCCTTTCCACCCCACCACTGTGCATCAACTCTGTTGCAGATCTTTGTGTCATCTGCAAAGAGACATACTTTCCTTCCAGTCCTTCTGCAATGTAAACATAAGACATTGAAGACGATCTATCTCTGAACCCTACGGTGCCCCACTAGTAACCCTCCTTTCTTCTGAGTGGACTCCATTTACTATTACTCTCTGTGTCCTATTCTCCAGCCAATTCTTTACCCAGGCTGTCATCTTGGGACCCACTCCCAGGCTGGCTAACTTGTATATTAATCTTTTGTGTGGGACTGTGTCAAATGCCTTGCTAAAGTCTAGGTAGGCCATGTCCACAGCCCCTCCCTGATCTACTACTTTGGTCACCCTGTCAAAGAAATCTATCAGATTCGTCTGGCATGACCTTCCTGCTGTGAAACCGTGCTGCCTAGGGTCCTGTGCCCCTCTGGCCTCTAGATACTCGACAATTCTTTCCTTAATCTTACTATCCCTCCATTGGTCTTTCTCCTTTTGCTTACATACCTAAAAACATTCTTGTCCCCTTTCTTTACTGCATGGGCTATTTTCTCCCGTTTGTGCTTTTGTGCACTTGACTGCTTTCCTTGCCTCCCTCGTTTTCTCCTGATACACCTTCCTGTCCTTCCCCCTCTGTGATTACTTATATCCCTTGAATGTTAACTTTTTTACCCTAATCTTTATAGCCACTTCTTCTGAGAACCACAGTGGCCTCTTTTCCCTCTTACTTTTGCTAACCAGCCTGACACAGAGGTATGTTTCCCTCAAAATAGCCCCTTTTATTTTTGTCCACTGTTCCTCCACTCTACCCAAAACATCCCAACCCCCAAGGCACCTCTGAGGTATTCCCCCATCTTTGTAAAGTAGGTCCTCTTGAAGTCTAGGACCCTTGCCTTTGTGCAGATCGACTCCGCCACAATTCTTCCATTGAACCACACCGTATGATGATCACGGGTCCCCACGTGATCACCTAACATGACGTTTTCAACACTATCCCCGTTGGTGAGTACAAGATCCAATATTACCCCCACGACTAGGTCCTCCTACTAGTTGCTTAAGAAACACCCCCTGCAGGGAGTGCAGGATGTAGTTGCTTCCTAGCCAAAACTACAGCAGGAATACTCCAATCTATGTCTGACAGATTGAAATCTCCCACCAGCAGCATCTTCCCCCTTATTTGCCATCCCTTGGATGTCTTCCATCAGAATGTTATCTATCTCCTCTCCCTGTGCTGGAGGTCTGTAGCTCACTCCAATGCGAATAGCCATTCCATTTCCCTTCTCCAGTGTGACTCACATTACCTTAACTTTCACCCCATTCCCTGTACCTCTGTTGTCTTAATGTTGTCTCTCACACAAAGAGCCACTCCTCCCCCTTTCTTACCCACTCTGTCTTTCCTGAACACAGCATATCCTGGAATGGCTATATCCCAGCCATGGTTCCTATTGCACCATGATTCAGTAATGGTGACAATGTCTAGGTCAGCCTCTGCCACCATGGCCACCAAGTCTGGGAATTTATTACCCAGACTTCTCACATTTGTACACATGGTTTTCCAAATACTACTGCTACCCCCCACACCAGCCCCCTTCTTTCCCTTTTGCCTGTTCTCCTCATCCCCTTTGTCTATGTTCCCATCCATCTTTATGCATACCATTTTATTCTTTTTGTAACTATGTTCCCATAGGAATTTACCCCATTATGATTCCCTCTGCTGACTACTTCAACTTGTGGGGGACACACAATGGAGATGCCCCTGTCAACAGAAACATAGAGACATAGAAATTGTTGGCAGATAAGGACCGCTAGGCCCATCCAGTCTGCCAGTAAGCACTACACTTTTATCAGCCTCTGACCCTACCTGGTCAATGGCTTTTCACCTCTCCTACCCACCTCTAAGGTTCCCTTATGCCTGTCCCAGGCATGTTTAAATCCCTCCACTGTCCTCGCTCCCACCACCTCCTGCGGCAGGCTATTCCATGCATCCACCACCCTCCCTATGAAGAAAAACCTCCTCACATTTCCCCTCAACTTGCCACCTTCCAATTTCATATCATGCCCACTCGTTCTTACACTTCTCCTATATTGGAAGTTGCCTCCCCCCTGCACCCTGTTTATGCCCTTAAGGTACTTGAATGTTTCTATCATGTCACCCCAATCCCTCCTCTCCTCCAGCGAGTACATATTGCGGTCCTTTAATCTATCTTCATATGTTTTCTGGTGCAAACTCTGTACCATCTTTGTCACCCTTCTCTGGACCGCCTCCACCCTGTCGATGTCCTTTCAAAGGTGCGGCCTCCAGAACTGCACACAGTACTCCAGGTGAGGCCTCACCAGTGTTTTATAGTGTATAGTGGAATGTTGTTCTTTATAAAATGGCAAGAAAAAAATCTAGAAATCTCATTGGCCAAAAGACATCAGCTGACTGTACATTAAATCTCTTTATATGCACAGTCATCCTGGTCCTAAACCACATCACACAATGAACAAATCAGTCCTCCTACAGCCAGAACTATCTTCCATCAGACCCCCTGCAACCAGAACTGGTCTTTCATCACAAACATGGCTGCTACCTTTACACTGTAAAAACCTTCAACTGGGCCCTAAAAAGAAAACTACCTTAAATAAAAAATAAAACAAATTAATTAAATGTTGTTTCCCTGATCATCATACTCTCCTTACACACATAAACAAATTAGAAACATTAAGTATTGTTTATAGGTTTCATTACAACTGTTTCTTTACTAACAGTGAAAAATCCACCTTCTGTCTTTACCTGCTCATCAGGGAAATCTCTCTGCTTACCCTGACAGTGAGATAATTGAGTCTGTGGCTCTAAAACAGGCCTTTGTTGTCTGTGTGTACAGAATGTCAGGAAAGTAACATTCTTCAAGTGGAACAGGGCAGAATTTTGAATCCCTGTATTCCATGGTAAACATTCCACGATAAACATTCTATCTCTTGAATGTAGGTTAAAACAGAAAACAAAAAACAGAATGAAGAAAGTAGGCACTACAATAATACTTTATAAACAAAAAGAAAAGGTGGGAAAACACAGTTAAATAGGCAGCGACAGACCCAAAGTGCCCAACTACATTGCTAATGGTAATAAAAGCACGTACATTTGAATCTTATATAGGAGTTTTCAGGTGAAATCTACCCTCCTTGCCCACCAAAATAAAGGCAACCTGGCAGGTTTAAAGTTTTTTTTTTCTTACTAACCTTTCACCATAATCCTATAGCAGATTTCCTTTTATGTACTAAACCACAGCACATAAGTAAAAAACAAAAATAAAGAGAAAGTTACCTTCAATGAGACTATATAACTACAGTGTAATGAAAATTAAGTTTTAAACACTGCTTACGTCTTATAAATGTACAAATATTACAGCGCATTTATATGATAATATTTACATGTGACAGAAAGTATTTATTTTCAACCAACTCTACTAATAAATACTTTTACTGCAAAGTACTATACTAGTTAACCTATTGCTGACATATCTTGTTTTATACATTAATAGGAACTACTTTTTTCAGTTTTTAGATGTTTTAGAGGTAATGTATTGTACACTCTTTTGAAAATAGTAAATAAGTTTTAATCCCTATCAGAGTACATGAAACTAATTATTTTATGATGGTGGCCCATTTTGTAAGTGTGATAAGCCACTCCAGGGTGTGCATTAAATGATTTTAATGCACGTCCCAGGGCACATAGGACACTCGGCTTTCAGCCCTCGTGCCTTAGCACACCCCTGGGGCACGCATTAAAATCCTTTAATGCACACCATGTCGTGGCTTATTACTTATCTATAGAATGCCATCCCTTTCAAAATACTGTTCTACCACAGTTCCAAGATCATGGAATGCTGTTCTACCCTACTGTGGTAGAACAGCATTCTAGAACCTCTAGAGACTGCATGAATCAGTTTCATTTTGAAAGCAAAAGAACTCACAAAATACATTTTCCACACACTACTATACACTATAAAAAATACAGGATGAGCAACTCTATGCACAACCAGTGTGTTTTGCCACCTTGGGGTTCTGATTCCCATGGACCTTTCAGAGGGAATCAGAATCACTCTGTGGCAGAACACACTGGTTTTGCATAGTTGCCCATCCAGTATTCTCTATATACAATGGCATCACCACCTCCCACCTTCTGCTAGTGAGGCCTCTGCTTATGCACCCCAGCATGCCACTGGCCTTCCCCGTTGCCTTTGTACTCTGCTTAGACACCTTTAGGTCATCTGAAACGATAACCCTCAGGTCCCTTTTTCCTTGGTGATCATCAGCAACTCCCCGTGACAGAGCCAGGTTTGGGGCGTTTGGGTGCCCGGGGGGCCATTCAATCAATCATAGGCTCCGATGGGCATTAACCAGTGAATAAAGATGTTGGCGGAGGCACCACTACTCACATTAGGGCAGCCGGGAGGGCAACCGTCCCCCGCCACTGCCCCCATCCTGTAGCTTTCCCTAGGGTTCCCTCATCCCAGTTGCATTATTTTGCACTTCTTTGAATTGAACCTCAGTTGCCACACCTCAGACCATTTTTCAAGCTTCCCCAGGTCCCTCCTCATTCTCTCTACCCCGTCTGGAGTATCCACCGTGTTGCAGATCTTGGTGTCATCTGCAAACAGGCACACCTTTCCCTCCAGCCCTGTCGCAATGTCACTAATGAAGACATTAAACAAGACTGGCCCAAGGACTGATCCCTGAGGTACCCGCTGGTCACCCCCTCTCCCAAGACTGGATCTCATTTACCACCACCCTCTGCCTCCTGTGTGTTAACTAGTTTCTAACCCAGTTTACCACCTTGTGCTCCATACCCAGACCACCCATCTTGTTAACCAGCCTTCTGTGTGGGATGGTGTCAAAGGCCGTGCTGAAATCAATGTAGGCGACGTCCATGTCCCCCCCTTGTCTGCCACCTCTCTCGAGAACCATAGTGGTTTCCTCCTTTTCTTGCTTGTGTTTACCCTCTTGATGCATTGTTTCATCACCTCCTCTATGGCTCCCCTCAGGTGCTCCCGCTGCTCCTCAGTGAACTGAAGAAACATTATCCATCCAGGACCAACTCTTGGTGGAATTTTTAACAATTAAAATATTTAATAAAGCTATAGTGTATAGTAGAACACTGTTCTGCACAGAATTCCATCCCTTTAAAAATGCTGTTGCACCACAGTTCAAAGGTCATGGAATGTGACAGTGCCCTTCTATGGTACATCAGCATTCTGAAACTTCTAGAGGCTGCACAAGTCAGTTTTGTTCTGAAAGAGAAAGAACTGCTGCAATGAACATTTCATATAATACTATCTACTATAAAACATACAGGATGAGCAACTTTCTGCACAACCAGTGTGCTCTGTCACCTTGGGGTTCTGATTCCCACAGACCTCTCGAGCGTCACTCTCGAGCTCAAGCATCAGAACCCCTCTATGGCAGACCACACTGGTTGTGCATAGTTGACAGCCCAGTACTCATCTAGTATGAGTGTCCATACACAGACAGGTATGTGTATTCATCTAGTTTTTTCTATGGCAACCAGTGAACCTCTCAAGCTTCGCTCTTGAGTTCCTGGTTGCCATGGAAACGTCTTGATACAAGCACAGGCTTCTGTATGGCTGCCCATACATTATTTTTTCTATATTATTACATCCGGCATTGATGTGATGAAAAAAAACTGTGGAGGAGCCCTCTAGGGAACTAGACCTATGTCATCATCCCTTCAGGCTAAGTACTTTTTGGTAATAACTGCAGTAAGAATCTCAGACACTTTGCTTGATTAAAAGGATGATTCAGTCTTCTTTTTCTGTCTCAAGACATTTTAAAATCTCCTGAAGGTGTTGCAGGGCTGGTCGTACAACCAAAAGATTCCCTACATGAAAGGACTCCACCCCTGGAGGGGTTCTAGGAGACCGAACCCATTACCAAAGGAAAGATGGGATCACTGATAGAACCCAGAGGAGAAGGAAGACATACTTACAGCTGATTCAGGCTTAGATGCCCAATTACTATCCTCTGAGAACAAGGCTCTTGGGTAGAAATGTTGATGCCAAGTCACTGAAGGGCAAAGCCCGATGAGACATTTTGGAAGCAAGCTCTTGGAGGGACAAAGCCTGAGGTGCAGAAATCCCTTGAAAGTCAGGAGCGCAATGAAGCAAGAGTCCCATAGTCACTAAGGTGAATGCCCAGTAATTTTAGGGTTGAATGAGTTGTAAGAGCTATTAGGAGTTGAGGCCGACTGCTGGAAGCTAAAGTTACAGTAGCGTAGTATGGAGGGGAGAGCGAAGCCCAGGTTAGGAAATATGAGAGGGAGGGCACAGCCCAGTATGAGTCAAATTGCGTAAGTGTTAAGTCCCAAGAAGAGGACTCGACAATAACATTGGCAGGCTAGTGGATATTGTAGTAAGGGCCACGTAGCAGATTGATGACCCAATCCAGGCAGAAGGCCAAAAACACCAAGGAGAGAGTGCACAGACAGGGCAGCAGTGGACAGGAAGGAAGAACGCTGAGCAGGCAAGGCTATCAGGAGCACAGAAGAAACCCAACAAGAAATGCAGGCATCCAGGACTAGCAGGAGGCAGTAGGCAGGGATGGTGGTTCAGGGCAGCAGTATGCAGAATATGGGAGGCAACAAGTGTGTGTGGGGGGGTGTAGCTCCGGGTTCAAAGGCAGAGTTGTAGCCAGGAAGGAGCAAAGCACTAGTGCCCCAAGCAGGTGAGGAACCAAGGAGGGAGGACATCCATTCGAAAAGGATGCTGATGAACTGCGGTGTGGAAAAGCCATGGGGGGGGTAGGGCTAGCAGAAGGCAGCAGAAAAGAAGCCCTCCACAGCCAGCACTGAGACCACTAAAGGGCAAGGAGGCAAAGTAAGGCCACATCAATGGGCCAAGGGGCCCAAGGGTGCCAAGGAAAGAATCTGAAAGGCAGCTCAGGAGCAAGGAGCAGGAACAGCATGGCAGCAAAGTTAGGAAGGAACCCAGAGCAGGGCCTAGCAGGAAGGAGAGTCACAGATCAGAAACCAGGCCCCAGCAGGAAGGCACAACAGAAGCCAGCAGGGGAACCCTGAAGACTAGAAGCTGAGGGAACCAGGGCTGCAAGATCAGATTGCCAGTGGCACCTGAGGGGAAGGAACAGGGTGATGAGTGGGAAAGAGGGTGACAAGATGGTGCAGTGGAGAACAGAGAAGCTAATGGGATACCATAAAAGCAGCAGGAGCTGCAAGTGAGGCAGGAGGACAGGACAACTGGCCAGCAGGACTGAAGAATTCTGGGTGAGCAGGCAAACCGGGTGTTGCACAGCTGCTGCAAATTTGAGAGTCCAAAGGACACATAGGGTATGTGCAGTTAAATACAGTTCAGTGGGGAGCATGATGTGCATCATTCACTGCACCATCGAACCACAAACTAAAGGCAAGCCCTATTATTATTCCACTGTAGTCCATTAGTTAGCACTCTATTTACACAATACTGACAAAAGTTACATGAAAAAGGTGACCCGTAACACAGCAGCTTGTGACTGTGTAGAATATCGGACCACCGTTTTTAGCTCAGCATAAAACTACAGAGAGTACAGTGCAGTTTCATTTCGTGCATGCTGCACTATACTGTAGCTGCGCTAGGCTACTTACGTTGCTTGCTTGCTGTTGATTTAGTGTGTGTCCATTTTTTTGAGATGAGGGCTCTGCCCCCCACACCCCCTTTGTTTTTTCAACACAGGGGGTGTGGGGCCGAAACCCCCCAACTCAAACTAATAAAAAATAACCAACAGTCCCAGGTAGTGTAGACTGTGCTGTGAGGTTTTGTCAATTTGAATTGGTGGGCCCCCCCAAACCCCCCTTGTTTTATTAACCATGGAGGGTTGGGGGGGCTCTGCCCTCCAGCTCAAATAAACCAATAAAAAATAACCAATAGGTCGAACTGGCATGGAGCGTGCCTGTGAGCAAGTTGCGTAACTGGAGTGCTACGTTTATAGTGTAGATCAGATGGTGGTCCGATATTCGACACAGTCGCCAGGCAGCTTGCTATAATATGCAAATATGGAGATCAAGATGTCTCTATAATTTCCAAAAGTATCACCTTGCACATTCTTGGTGAGAGGGACTGTGCCACAGGGAAGCAGTTGCAACAAAATGTCCATAGTGTAACTTGCATAAAAAATTGTATTCAAGAACAACCTGTGCAGCGTAAGGGTCCTCTGTCCTCCACCTACATCAAGGATTTTAGCATTTTGAACATTAATGGCATCAGCATGAACAGCCCGTTATGTTTTAATTTTGTATGGGCCTGCACATTAGATTTTAGGGCTACTCAGCTCCGGTGCAGTTTCTGCCAGAAAAATGGCAGGCGAGATTTCGAGTCATGGGATGGGGTAGCAAGGGGGGGCTTCCCCCCTCCAAACTAACATCCCCTGTAGGGTGGGGATGTACAGGGGTACAGCCCCCCTCCCCCAATATGTTCAACTAACTCCATTGGCGTCATCACCCAGATCTCAACCACCATCTTCCCCTCTGGCAGAAACAGTACCCACTCCATGCCACTCCCTAACCTTGATTGTGAAACTCTGCAAAAATTAAACCCAAAAAACAAGAACTTTAACAGAGTATAGTGCTGTAGAAATAGGTGCAAAACACTGAAATATACAGAAAGATACTTACAGACACCGACACCTTGCATCCTCCTAGCCTGCTGGGTGTTGTAACAATCCTCGAAGAACCAAAATTCAAATGTACCACTAGCACGTGCAGTACTTCTTGCCACCTGTTTGGCGTCGGTGTGAGAATCACGTGTGAGGACGTCACTCCCTTTCTCGCGCCACAGGTGAGCGCTTAGAACACAGAACGCGAAAGAAAGTTTTCTTTCGAGTTGTGTGGAATAGAACTTCTAAGAGTTCCATAACAGTAAGGCTCTCGCCCCCGCTCTCTCTGCACGCGAGCAACTCACTGCGCGCGTCAGCAAGGAGTTCTGGGAATTGTTTGGGTGAGATATTGAAGACAAAGAGAGAGTGCAGTTTCGAAGCGGCTGCAGACGAAAACAAGTATCGGAACCGATTAGAAGCTTCCAAGATGTTTCAGATAGTTATTTCCGTTTCAGGGAGAAGAAATATGTAACAAGCTGATGCGGAATTATTACTAATCACTGTAGGGATTGTAACACCAGTGCTTCTTGCTGTCCACATAAGTCTGTGCAAAACTGCAAATGTCTTGGTGCGAAGCATTGCAGCTCGGGTGCAGTTTTTGCTGGACGGGAAAACTGGCGAACATTTCAGCTTCATTAGACAACATTCAGAAGTATAACTAAGTCTTGTCTGCTGATGTATAACTGTATGTGCTCTTGTCAACACTTGAGCTACTAACAGTAGTGATGGGAGGTACGCCAGGCTGTGCTTGTCCTACCAATGTTCAGACCATACATACCTCTCAACCTCCCGGCTCATAAATCAGGGACAAAGGGCCAAAATCAGGGACACATTTTTCCAAATTAATTATATCCACTTAGGAAGCTGGTAGAATAAGGGTCTTAGTGTAAAATGCAATTTCTAAATTAGAGCAAGTCTGCAACATTAATGTTTGACACTGATTTGTGCTTACAGTCCCCACAGTTTAGTCAAGGAAACAGAAATGTTAAGAGGGGCAGAGTTAATTCGGTGATTGTGAAGAGAGTTGGACCAGCCGAGGAGCTACGCTTACTGCGTAACTGACACAGATCATACCTTACTGCATCTTTTTTGGGATTTTAATTGTTTTTTTTACATTACATGTTTACTTTCGTTGAAGTGCGGGGGTTACAGCCCCTGATGAAAGATGACATTAATTTGTTATGTGAAGGATGTAAGGATGGCACTCGTTTCGCTATGTGGGCATGAAGCTGCACCTACGTTTTCAGCGGAAGGCGGCGTGCGATTCCCGTAGCCTTTTACGCTACGCAATCTGGCTGGTCTGACTCTCTTCACAGTCGCTGTAAATTCTTGAGGTAAAATCAGGGACATCCCTGAAAATCGGGGACAGTTGAGAGGTATGGTTCAGACTCCTTTTGCGTAATCGCTTGCGATGTCGTCTGCCATTTTTCCCATCCGGCAGAAACTGCACCCGTTCCCCGAGATGCGTGGGTGAATGCTGAAGCCACCAGGGGGTCGAGGATTTGGGGGTTCTGTGGAAAATAATGCACCAAGACGCAAAGGCTGTTTACAGCGGTCTATTTAAGTGATAACATTCAGAGAGTTGGAGTATAGGATGCAATAACCAGCTTCTGTGGGGATTAAATGCCGAGGCGAAGCAGAGGAGTTTAATCAACACAGAAGCCGGTTATTGCGAGTATACGCCAACTCGCTGAATGTTATTACTACACTGCCTTCAGAAAGTATTCACCTCCCTTGGATCTTGTCACATTTTGTTTTGTTACTACCAGAATTTATAATGCATTGAAATGATTTTTTTCTCCCTTGATTCACACAACATACTCAACAATTTAAAGGGGCAAAAATATTTTTATTGTGTAACAAAAATTTATGAAACATTAAAAACTGAAATATCTTGTTTATTTAAGTATTCACCCCCCCCCAAGTCAATACTTTGTAGAAGCGCCTTTGGCAGCAATTACAGCTTTGAGTCTTCTTGGGTATGTCTGTATCAGCTTTGCACATCTGGATTTGGGGATTTTCACCCATTCTTCCTTGCAGATTTGCTCAAGCTCTGTCAAGTTGGATGGGAAGCGTCAATGAACCGCAATCTTTATGTCTTTCCACAGATTCTCAATGGGATTCAAGTCTGGGCTTTGGCTGGGCCACTCAAGGACATTCACCTTCTTGTTCTGAAGCCACTGAAGTGTTGCTTTGGCTGTATGCTTGGAATCGTCCTGTTGGAACGTAAATCTTCGCCCCAGTCCAAGGTGTATTGCAGACTGATGCAGGTTCTCCTCAAGGATGTGCCTGTATTTGGCTCCATTCATTGTTCCCTCTATCCTGACAAGTGCCCCAGTCCCTGCCGCTGAAAAGCATCCCCATAACATGATGCTGCCACCACCATGCTTCATGGTAGGGATGGTGTTACACGGGTGATGAGCTGTGTTCAGTTTGTGCCAGGCATAGCGCTTTGCATTCAGGCCAAAGAGTTCAATTTTTGTTTCATTACACCAGAGAATCTTTTGCCACATGGTCTCACAGTCTGCCACGTGCCTTCTTGCAAACTCCAGGCATGCTATTATGTGGCCATTTCTCAGGAGTGGCTTCCGTCTAGCCACTCTCCCATAGAGGCTACATCTGTGAAGTGCTGCAGAGATTGTTGTCCTCTGGACAGGTTCTCCCATCTCAGCCATGGAACTGTGTAGTTCTGTCAGGGTGGTCATTGGGTTCTTGGGCACTTCCCTAACCAAGGTCCTTCTTGCCCGGTTGCTCAGTTTGGGAGGACGGCCTGCTCTAGGAAGAATCTGGGTGGTTCCGTAATCCTTCCATTTCTTAATGTTGGACTTGACTGTGCTCCTGGGAACTTTCAACACCCTAGAAATGTTTTTATACTCCTTCCCAGATCTGTGCCTCCTCACAATTCTATCACGGAGTTCTACGGACAGCTGCTTGGTCTTCATGGTAGAGTTTCTGCTTTGAAAGCAGCACATGGGAAATCATCACAGAGTTTGGAACTGTTTGATTTTGAAAGCAGCACATGGGAAATCATCACAGAGTTTGGAACTGTCTGATTTTGAAAGCAGCACAAGGGAAGTCACAGAGTTTGGAACTGTCTGATTTTGAAAGCAGCACAAGGGAAATCAGAGTTTGGAACTGTCTGATTTTGAAAGCAGCAAAAGGGAAGTCACAGAGTTTGGAACTGTCTGATTTTGAAAGCAGCACAAGGGAAATCACAGAGTTTTAATTTAAACCTTATATCTCAGCAGGAGTCAGTGTCTTTTAAGATTAAGTAGACAGATAACTTTATTAGAAGTAGAAGGGGTCTTATTTAGGGTTAAAAAGAAGAAAGAAAGTCAGTGTGTGTTCTGTGCAGTGAAGGGTACTGTATCAGCTGACTTTGCTAAACCAGTCGGAGGAAAGAGAGCTTACCTGGGGGTGTGGTTTAGACACTATAAAAGCAGGTGAGTCAAATTACAACTTCCTGTTGCTAGCCTTTTTTCTTACTAATTGCCCTCCATCCCACCCACCCAAAGCCAGTTCTACTTTTATAGCCACTAGATTTGACTGTCAACAGGAACTTCCTGTTTGGCAGTAGGAAGGAAAGGATCATAGAGAGACACTGGTTTTGTCAACCCTAAAGGAAAAAAGTAGCTCACTCTCCCCCAGCTGCTGGTGGTCTAATATTGAGCAAGGAAGAAGGAGGCTACTGAAGAAGATAGGAAGTTGCTGTCCCAGAACAGGAAGGGTGAGAGTTGTAAGGAGAGGAGAGAATAAGCATCCAGAGAAACAGTAGAGAGGACACAAAATAAGACATGATAGGAGTGGTGCAGTGCAATGGCTGTGGGGCGGCAGTGTTCTGGGAGACATTCTGGAGGCTGCGATGCTGCCCTATTTGCAGGCACCTCTCTGGTCTGAGAAAGAAGGTTGCCCTTCTCCAGGCTGACCTGGCTAGGATTCGTGAAACCTCCTCCCCCACCCAGGGACCACCAGGGCCAATGCCACTACCTCAGAGGTTGCCAAGAAAGAGGAGAGGCTGGACCACGGTGGGCTCAAGGAGGGAGAGGGTGGTGAAACAGAGTTGCATCCCTCCAGCTGTACCTCTCCACAATTCATTCGCTCTTCTGGTGGATAGTGGTTCCTCTATGGAGGCACCTGCAGTGGAGACCAAGGAGGATGCTGGGAACCTTCACAAAAAGAGACCCACAGGAGGGTGGCATGGGACCCCACAGGGGAAGGAAACAACTCCTGGTGGGGGACTCAATCATTAGGGGGGTAGAAATGGGGGAGGAAGGGGAGAGGGAGGTAAGGTGCCTTCCTGGCGCCACGGCTTGGAGGGACAGGAAGCGAATCCTCAGGATCGTGGGAGGAGCTGCACGAGGGAGGGAGCTGGATGTCATTGTCCACCTAGGGACAAATGACCTGGCTAGGAATGGGATCAGAGCAGTGCAAGAGGAGTTTGTAGAGTTGGGAAGGGGCCTTAGACAAGTAGCGCATACGGTAACCTTCTCGGAGGTGCTGCCTGTCTATGGCAAGGGAGATGCTAGGGCACTTCTTACCAGGGAATTCAATGAGTGGTTGAAAAACTGGTGTGGAGTTCAGGGTTTTGGCTTCATTGGGGACTGGGGAGCCACCTGGAGGGATGCAGACCTATATTGGTGTGATGGTCTGCATCTGTCCGGGGAACCAGGATCCTAGATGAGAGGTTTAAATGCTTCATTGGCAAGCATTTAAACTAGCCAAGGGGAGAAGCACTGAAAAGGAGCAGGGAAATCCGAGCCTCCCCCCACAAAACATGGTGATTAGTGAGGTAAACACCAAGGTACAGAAGTTATTAGGGAGTAGAACAGATTTAAATGTAAAAAAAGGCAAAGGCATTAAGGACAGAAATGGGGCTAAAAGGGGTAAGGCTATCAAAAAGTGGAGGGTGATGAGTACCAATGCCCATAGTCTGTGTAACAAGCTCCCTGAACTAGTGGCCTTGATGGAAGAGGGTTGCGTGGATATTGTGGCAGTCACAGAAACATGTTACACAGAGAACCATGACTGGGATGTCAACATACCAGGATACACAATCTACAGGAGGGACAGGGAGGATAAAAGAGGAGGAGGAGTAGCTCTCTATGTAAAGGAAGGGATCAAAGCAACAGAACTAAAGAGTAAACAGGGAGCAGATGAGGCACTTTGGGTCACCCTGGAGACAGGAAATGGCACCACAATCCGCATGGGGTTGTATACAGACCCCATCTCGGGAGGAATGGACAAGGAAATGATAGAAGGCTTTCTTAGAATGGCAGAAAAGGGAGATATTGTTGATGGGGGACCTGAATATGCCAGATGTTAACTGGAGTACCTTTGCTGCAGGCACATCCAAGAGCAGGGTCATTCTTGATGCCCTACAGGGGGCATGCCTCAGACAGCTAGTATTGGAACCCACTCGGGAGGGAGCAATCTTAGACCTGATACTGTCAAATGGGGATGGAGAAAGAATCTCAGATTTAGAAGTGGGTAGCCATCTGGGAACAAGCGACCACCAAACAGTGTGGTTCACGATAAACACAGCCATACTATCAAGCCATACAAAAGCAAGAGTACTGGACTTTAGGAGGGCTGACTTTGGGAAAATGAGAGAGTGCCTCAGAAAAGCACTAGCAAACAGGCAAGAAGGAGGGGTGGAGGAACAATGGGGAGTGATCAAAACAGCCATCACAGAGGCAACAAGCCTTTGTGTAAAACAAATCAATAAAACACAACAAAGGAAAAAAACCGTTATGGTTCTCAAAAGAGGTGGCAGGGAAGGTTAAGGAGAAAAGGACAGCATTCAGGAAATATAAGGAAACACAGAAGGAGCAGGACAGAGAACTTTATCAGTTAAAGCAGAAAGAGGCTGGGAAGGCAGGCAGAATAGCAAAGGCCCAAACTGAGGAAAGGATAGCCAATTCTGTTAAGAAGGGGGATAAGACCTTTTATAGGTACATTGGGAGGCGAAGAAAGACCAAAGGAGGATACTGAAGCTTAATAAAGGGAGGAATGTGGGTAGAGGGTGACAGTGAAAAGCAGGGATACTGAACGAATATTTCTGCTCAGTATTCACAAAGGAAGAGGAGGGGAGTTACCTAAACCAAACAAGAGAAACACTCTGAAGACGGGGGTCGATAACAGTCCATTTACAGAAAAAAGGGTTCTGAAAGAACTAATAAAATTGAAGGTGGACAAAGCAATGGGGCCTGATGGGGTTCACTCAAGAATTCTAAAAGAACTAAGGGTAGAAGGGTTAATGGGCAGACTAGGTGGGCCAAGCGGTCCTTATCTGCCGTCAAATTCTATGTTTCTATGTTTCTTAGAACTAGTGACACCGCTAACTACTCTGTTTAACAAATCATGGGAGGATGGGGTGGTACCTGAGGACTGGAGGAGGGCAGATGTGATTCCTCTTCACAAAAGTGGGAGCAGGACAGAGGCAGGAAACTACAGACCAGTTAGTTTGACCTCAGTTGTAGAGAAAATGATGGAATCACTTCTGAAGGAAAGAATTGTTGAGTACCTAGAGGCCAGTGGGGCACAGGACCCAAGGCAGCATGGATTCACGATGGGAAGGTCGTGTCAGACGAATCTAATAGATTTCTTTGACTGGGTTACCAAAGTAGTAGACCAGGGAGGGGCTGTGGACATGGCCTACCTAGATTTTAGCAAGGCATTTGATACAGTCCCACACAAAAGATTAATACACAAGATATCCAGCCTTGGAGTGGGTCCCAAGGTGGTGCCTGGATAAAAAAATGGCTAGACAACAGGACTCAAAGGGTAGTAGTAAATGGAGTACACAGTGACGAAAGGAGGGTTACTAGCGGGGTACCGCAGGGTTCAGTACTGGGACCAGTCCTTTTTAATGTCTTTATAAGTGACATTGCAGAGGAACTGGAAGGAAAAGTATGTCTCTTTGCAGATGACACAAAGATCTGCAACAGGGTTGATACACAAGATGGAGTGGAAAGGATTAGAAGGGACTTGGCAAGGTTGGAGGAATGGTCAAATGTATGGCAGCTCAGATTCAATGCAAAGAAGTGCAAGGTAATGCACATGGGAAACAAAAACCCAGGGGAAGCGTACACAATGGGGGTGAGATACTGACAACAGTAAAAATAGAAAGGGACCAGGGGTAATTATATCAGATGACCTAAAGGTGGGCAAGCAATGTGAGAAGGCAGTAAGGAAGGCTGGGGGGATACTGGGATGCATAGGAAGAGGCATCAATAGTAGAAAACAGGAAGTTGTTATCCCTCTGTACAGACAGTTGGTGAGACCCCATCTGGAGTACTGTGTGCAGTTCTGGAGACCCCATCTCTGCAAAGACATAGACAGAGTGGAGGCTGTCCAGAGGAGGGCAACCAAAATGGTGCAGGGTCTGCACCAGAAGACATATGAAGAAAGACTAAAGGAGCTTAATATGTATACCCTTGAGGAAAGAAGGGGAGGAGAACATGATAGAAACTTTCAAGTACCTCAAGGAATTAACAAAGTCCAAGAGGGTAGCATCTTCCAGAAAAGAAATGTGCAAGAACAAGGGGCACAATTTGAAGATAGAAGGGGCGGCTCAGAGGTAATGTGAGGAAGTATTTTTCACTGAGAGGGTTGTGGATGCATGGAACAGCCTCCTGAGGAGGTCGTGGAGTCAAGAACAGTGGGGACTTCAAGAATGCATGGGACACGCATAAGGCAGTCCTAGTGGGGGGTAGGAGGGAGGAAGTAAGCTGTTGGTTAACTAGGATCTGCAGCTTATCTGTTAGGTAGGAAAATGGGCAGACTAGGTGGGCCAAGCGGTCCTTATCTCCCGTCAAATTCTATGTTTCTATGACATGCACTGTCAACAGTGGGACCTTATATAGACAGGTGTATTTCCTCTGAAATCATGTCAACCATTTGAACTGACCACAGGTGGACTCCATTCAAGTTTTAGAGTGATCTCACAAGGAAATTGGATGCACCTGAGCTCAATTTGGAGTGTCATAGCAAAGGGGGTGAATACTTATCAAATCAAGACATTTCAGGTTTTTATTTTAAATTACATGTACAAAAAATTCCAGAAGTTTCATTCCACTTTGACATTATAGAGTAATTTGTTAGATACGTGACAAATAAATCCCATATAAATGTATTTTAATTTGAGTTTGCAACATTTCAAAATGTGACAAAATCCAAGGGGGGTGAATACTTTCTGAAGGCACTGTATTATACGAGTTGGAGAGTGTTGGGGAGGGGGAAAGTGTTTTAATCTCGGGAGAAACTGCTAGTGCAACAGCATTTTCTACTGCTTGTTTTTTTTATGTGATGTGTGTGTGTGGGGGGGTGATTAAACCACTGTGGGGGAGTGAGTAAACCACTGTGGGCGGGTTTTTAGGTGAATAAACTACTCTGAGCCATTGTTTTGAAGTTTGTGGGGAAATGACTGACCAGAGTTCTGAATGCTGATTGGCTGAGTACAGATACCTGTCGTATAATTAAGCAATAAGGCACGACAAGGTGTGGTATATCATGGGATATCATCACGCCTTGGGTGGTTGGGCACGAGGCCACAGGCTGAGTGCATCCAACCACCCAAGAAGTGACAATATCCCTTGATATACCACACCCTGGAGTGACTTACTGCTATTATGAACCGAGTTTCAAGTTTTGTAAATAAAAGAAACAGGTTTTAAAATATTTTATGAATTAGTTTTTGGGTGGTGTAGGAGTACATTTTAAAAAAAATACTTCTCAAACAGTAGAGGGCAAGGAGGCTGGTGGCGCCGAAACTTCTTTGACATCATCACGGCTTCAAAGAGCTCTGGGCCAATCAGATTCCTCTATTTATGATCCTCCGTTCATAATTGTATATAAAGCAGTGGGTAGTGATTACTAACACGGGAAGTGTAATTAACATAATTATGAAATGGGTAGGACAAATCCTAAAACCTGATTGGTCAAGGACCTTAGAACACAGTGCCCTGCCCCAAAGTGAGGAGTGCTCAGGGAATTGATTTGTGTGCAGCCAGAGGGGCCAAGCTACGAACTGCGGAAAGGAGAACTCCCCACGCACAAAATGTTGCTGCAAATAATTAAGCAATAATACACAACAGGGTGTGTGTTGTACTGGGATAATGTCACGCCTCATGTGGTTGGGCACGAGGCCTGCATCCAACACAGGAGAAGTGATGTTATCCCACACCACACACATACAATGGCTAGTTTGTGAAAAAAAAAAAAAAAAATTGAAATAACAGTTATAAAAAAGATTTTTTAGCGTTTTTGTTTGTATGTGTAGGTATACGTGCATATAAAGGAGTTCTTCATAGTGTATGATAGATATAGAATAGTGTATGGTTGCCCATACACAACAACGCTATTCTTATGCCGAGTGGTTGCAATGATGTCATGGACCTCGAGAATGAAGCTTGGGAGGTCTTTCTGACATCATAGTAACCACGAGGTTTAACATTAGCGATGTTGTGTATTTGTATAAAATCGATTACTGGTATTACCTTGTTGTGCTGCAGCAGTGATTGTAAAATTGTTGTGCTACACTAGCTACATCACTACTGTAGCACATCAACTTAGAACATGTTTGCATGTGCGCAATGAAGCGGCCGCGGTGGTGAGATCAGACCATGAAGTGAGCTGCTGTAAGGAATTGCACTATAGAAAGGTAGTTTTTTAAGTACTAGGGGCACGCTTATTTGCAAACAGGATTGAAAAAATGGTTGCCCATACACTATAAAAGATTGTGTATGAGCAACCATACACAAACAAGTACGTTTTTCAATTTGTGGTTTCTTGGTAACCAGATTCTTCGAGCTGCACTCTCGTCTCCTTACCACGGAAACCACTCGATCAAAAAACAGACTAAAGTATTGCTCATACACAATCCTGTGTTACCATTGGCTAGTAGGTGGCATTCTGTGGTGGCCTGTGTTCCCCCGGTCAGTCTTTCAACCCTCCCCTGTCTTTTGCTGTCCCTCTTTCTGTGTCTCTGTCCCTTGACACACAGTCCCCCTCCCCCGGAGTCTCCGAGTAATGTATGGTGTTGGCAATAAGGGTTCTATAAGGGATGTTTGGGCAGGCTGCTGAGCGGAGACTCAACAACAGCTTTCACATAAGTTATTGATGTTTGAGTGTGGTGCTGAGTGGGGAGTGTGCAGAGCTGTAGTTTAAATTAACTTGGTGGTTAATGGCTGCCCTGGGATTGGGGAAACTAGGCCATTCAGAGCACAGCAGAGTAGTAGAGTACGAGGGGAGTACATATGCTTAATTCCATCATCTTATGAGCTGCATCTGTGAAGCTAAATAAAAAACAAAATAAAATCATGGCTTGGCAGTATAGGTTTTCGCCAGCGAGTTGAGGTCTTTTAAGAAGGCTGGTAAGAAACTGTATTGGGTGGAGCTGAGGTTGTATGAGACAATGGGAGCTTGGTAGAAAAGTGTGTGGATTGATCTGTTTTGAGTGTGTTACATATGAGAAGATCATGTGGCTGCTGGACCTTGATACAGTGATGTGCTGGGATAACATTCCTGGTCAAGGTGGCCATTGACCAATCAGAGGGCAGGATAATTTCTTGCCATTATATCTTTTTTTATTAACAAAAGTAAGATGTACATTAACCGTGGGTCACACCCCCTGACGAAGAGGCTGAGCACCTTAAAGCGCCAAGGCTAACTTTACAGTGATTGGTTAAGTACGTGTCTTAGTTTTGTTAATAAAAATTTATTTTTGCAGCAACATTTTGTGTGCATGGAGTTCCCCTTTCTGCAGTCTCATATCCCAGCACAACAGCACTGGAAAAAGATCTATAAGCTCCTTACCCTGTCCAACCACTGGGATATCACTACTCCTCTGTCCAGGGCTTAAAGGCATATACTATATATGGATACCCTTCATCAGTGTGACAAAACAGTCAGCTAAACTGCTGAAGAAGTACTTACTCACAGAGCAGTTCTAGCCATCTAACGTTTTTATAAATTTGCAGAGACTCATCAAACAGCTTTGATTGTGAAGCAAAAATCACGTATGCTTCCCGCTTGATCCCACTCTTGTTAAACACTCTGATAGTTTTCAAAAGGTCTCTGTCCAGTGCCTGTATTATTGTAAAATTAAAAAAAAATACTTTGCTGCAGACTGTAGTTTTCTACAACCAACCTGGCCCCTGATGCCGCTTACTGCTCCTCCTCATGATCTCAGCTGCTGCAGATATGGGCTTGCACATATCTCGGCTCCAGACTCCACCTGGAGTATTAGCTCCACTTCTGGTGGCCGCACCTCAGAAAGGACATAGGCAGGTTGGAGGTAGTCCAGAGAAGGGCAACTGAAATGGTGCAGGGGTTGCACCAAAAGCCCTATGAGGACAGAGTGAAGGATTTCAACAGACAGGAAAAAGAGGGAACATGTTAGAGACCTACAAGTACTTAATGGGGGTGAACAATTATTATTAGACGGAGAGTGAGGGGGTCAGCCACAAAATGGCTGCATGGGAGCCTCCTAGCCCTTATGCGTGCAAGGGACAAGTGTTGGGCTCACTTCAAATGCATGTTGGATCAGTCCGTCTTCCAACAGTATAGGAAGCTCAGAAACAAGTGCAAAAATGCCATCAGGGTGGCAAAAAGTGAATATTGTAAATCTGCCCTGCTTAGCTGTGCTAAGGAGACACGAAGGTTCTGGAGGAACATAAAAAACTTAACGGCTCTTCCATCTCTGGGGTTTCTGATATGATCATTGGAGGGTCAAGTTGTAATAATCCACTCAAAATTGCTAATGCTTTCAATTTCCACTTTTTGGACTTGTCTGCGCTTACCTCCTTTTTCCCTGCTGTAGGGGATATTAGTGGCCCCTTGGCCGCTGTCCCTCAGGAGGCTCACCCCTCTTGCCCCTTAATTATTTTATCTCAGGGCTGTGTCTGTCAAGGAGACGCAGCGACTTCTCTCTGGTCTCTCCCCACACTCCAGCGCTGGCCATGATAACATGGAGCCCAAGCTTCTGAACCTGGGTGCTCCCCACATTGCCATCCCAGTGGCACATATCTTCAATCTGTCCCTTGCCACTGGTGTTATCCCTGGTATTTGGAAAGTAGCAAGGATTGTCCCCGTTCCGAAGCAAGGTAACCCCAAAGTCCTGGACATCTATCGTCCAATTGCCATCGTATCGGCCATTAGTAAACTCTTAGAGAAGACTGTGGCCGAACAGCTTACAGAGTATATTCAGACTCATAAGTTGCTATCCCCTGCACAGCATGGATATCGTAAAGGGTAATGCACGACCACTGTCCTTGTCTCTGTCTCTACCAGCATCAGGGCGGCCATGGACCAGGGCGAACTCTCTGGGGTAATATTCATAGACTTATCCAATGCCTTTGACCTTGTAGACCATGCATTACTCTGCTCACAGATGCAGTCCTTAGGCCTGTCCCCCCCTGCCTTGAGTTGGCTGAGAAACTACCTCCAGGGCAGAATACAGCAGACTAAATTCAACAGGGTCCTCTCTGACCCCACTCCGGTGACCTCTGGTGTCCCACAGGGATCAGTTTTGGGGCCCCTTCTCTTTTCTGCATTTGTTAACAACCTCCCTGCTGCTGCTTCCAACTGTAGTGTCACCCTTTATGCAGATGATCTTGTCATCCTTGCATATTCCCGAGACATTGGGGTTCTTAACCTTCAGCTGAGTGAGGCCTTTAAGAATATTCAAGCCTGGATAATGTCTCACAAGCTGGTTCTTAATCTGAAAAAAACTCAGGCCATGCTCTTTGGGTCAGCAGCCAAGATCAAGGCCTCCCCTGTCCCTCTATGTGTCAGTGGTGTGGATGGCTCTCCCCTCCTAACCACAGTTTCAATAAGATATCTTGGGGTTACACTTGACCCCCAACTCGACCTGGGGAGTCACATCCTAAATGTTTGCAAAACTGTAAACTGCAAACTGGGTCTTGCCTACAGGGCAAAGAAAAATTTGACGTCTGCAGCTCGCTTGGCGCTGGCCAGAGGTGTGCTGCTCCCTTCACTAAGCTATGGCCTTCTCCTGTTCGCTGGCACCTCCAAGGTCCACCTTGCTAGGTGGAACACGACCTATAACAACATCCGTCTCTTTGCCCTGGCTGTCCCATGTCTTGCCCACCATTGTAAATTATACGACAAACTGAGCTGGCTTTTCCTGGCCACTCACTTGAAATACAGGTTGGGCTGCTTTGTAGGAAAGGTGGTCAGAACTGGCACCCCACCGGGGCTTGCGCAGCTTCTCATGCCTGCTGTATCCTCCTCCTACTCCCTTTGGTCTCGGGTTCCGGCGGTGCTCAAAGTTCCATATCTCGAACCCTAAAGGGGGATAGAGACTTTGCTACATGTGCTCCAGCTATGGAACTCCCTTCCTGTCCATGTACGTTCCTCACCCTCCCAACTGTGTCTCCGGAATTCCCTGCGGGAGCACTTGAAACTGTCCTCGGTGTGTGGGTGTCCCAAGCCACCCTATCCAGGTCTCCAAACTGGTCCCATCTGACCCACAGCCTACTGTCCTTTAACTCTGGGTAGCATGTGATTGATCGCCATCTGCTTACGAATTAAGTGGCCCTGGTAAATAGGGTCACTCATGCGAAGTAATTACCATTGAATGTGTTAGTCTATTTATTCTGTATGTATATGTATATTTTACCTATTACTGCTCACTGTAGACTATCTATGTTTACCCTGCTCTCTTGTAACTCTGTACATTGCCCCTGTTGTTGTTATGTACCTTTTTGAACCTGTATTTTCATTATACTCTCCTGGGTTGTTTCTGAAAATAGGTATACAGATTGTCTAGTGTACCTACCTGGTCAACAAAAACTAAATAAATAAAAATAAATGTGATATTAAAATCTGCAATAGGGTAGACACTCAGGAAGGGGTAGAAAAAATGCAGAAAGATTTGGGAAGGCTTGAGGCATGGGCAAAGAGGTGGCAACTTTCATTCAACACAGAAAAGTGCAAGGTCATGCATCTTGGCTGCAGGAACTGGAGGGCAGGGTATTGCATGGTGGGCAGAGAACTGGAGGTCATGGAACAAGAAAGGGACCTGGGCATCACTGTATCCGGGGACGTGAAGGTGGAAATGCAGAGCGGGAGAGCAGTGGCTAGGGGTGGTGGAATACTGGGATGCATCGGAAGGGGGATCACCAGTAGAAATACGGCAGTCATAGTACCCTTGTACACCCATCTGGTTAGACTGCATTTGGAATACGGAGTCCAGTTCTGGAGGCCATACCTCAAAAATGATGTGGAGAGGCTGGAGCGAGTTCAGAGGAGAGCGACAAAGATGGTAAAAGGTTTGAGCCACCTCTCCTATGAAGAAAGGTTGTGGGATCTGGACATGTACTCCCTGGAGCAAAGAAGGGGGGGACATGATCGAGACCTTCAAGTACCTTATGGGTATAAACAGGGTGCCGGTGGAAAGCATCTTCCAGATGATGGAAAATCAGAGGATGAGGGGGCATGGCCTGCAGGTGGAGGGGGCAGTTCAGGGGTAACATTAGGAAGTACTGTTTCACAGAGAGGGTGGTGGATAAGTGGAACAGACTCCCAGAGGCATTCGTTGGAGAAGACACAGTGGAGGGATTCAAAAGGGCATGGGACAAACACAGAGGGTGATGAGGGTGGGGGAGCGCAGGTCCAGGCAGATAGCTGGACAAATGGGCAGACTCGGTGGGTCTTGTCGGTCCTTTTCTGCTGTGTCACATTTATGAAACAAGGTGCAAGAGGGAAGTCTCTTTCAAATGAGGAAGCGTACCAGAACCAGAGGGCATGCAGTGAAGCTGGGAGTGTGATTTAGGAGCCATGTGAGAAAGTGCTACGTCACAGAAAGTGTGGTGAATACCTGGAATAAACTGCCAGAGGAGGTGGTGGAGGCAAAAACAGTAGGGGGGCTTCATGCATGGTATTGACACAGAGGAATATTAGGAAGGGAGGATCACAGGAGACCAGCTAGGGTTTGCAGAGACAGACCAGGCAAGGACCATCTGGGTAGGCCAAGCGGTCCTTTTCTGCTGACAGGTTCTGTGTTTCCAGTCGCCAAACACCACACACCGAGTGACTGCCACTCTTCACGCTGCCTGCTCACAGCAGCCCACCACACTGACCACTGTTGACACTCCTCACACTGCTTGCTGCCCCCCCCCCACAATAACAAACCGCTCCTGATGCTAACTGTAGATTGCAGTATTTTTTTATGCGGCCCAGAGAGGCCTTTCAATTAATATTCTAGCATATTCCTCACTGCTTCTTCCTAAAAGTAATCTCTGACTGCATCCACACTGCTGTTGAAGCTGCAGCCAGCACTCACGCCTGCCAAAACAAGTCAAAGTACCAGTGGTACCAAATAGGGTCTATAAAGTGTGAAATATGTATTAAACATAGAATAAAAGAGGACTGTGTATTACATGGGTGTAATACCATCAAGAGGTTCTGGGGATGTGGGGACCAAGAGAGCAAAGCTTGAGAGGTTCCCGTGTCGCCAGAACCTCATGATGATATTGCATTCGAGTAAGGAACAGTCCCCTATTTATTTTTTTTTGTAATATATGGGTCCTATACAAAAGAATTTATGGCTCTCCTGCACCATGGCTCTGAATTCTTTTGCTGATGTCCCCTGACAGTGGCCACCCAACCACTGCACTCAAAACTCACTCGCTCTAACCACTGTCTCTCCACATTGCCCTACTTCTGCTCCTTCCACAGTCTGTCCGGTCATCGACTCAGCTAGCCCTACATGTTAGTTGCTTTGAGGAATGCCAACTTTTAGGAATCTTTGTGGGTGCTGATTGCCAGTAGGTAGTAGTTTTCCTGTGACCAGGTTCCTTAGTAATCCTTTGTTGCTGGCTGCCTTCGAAAAATTGAAGGTGCTTATATCAGCATTGTGGGTGCTTGAGCACCCAAGCACCCATGGAGTTGGCTCCTATGGTTGCTTTCCAGAGCTGCACAGTGAAGGCAGGATCAACCAGATAATACTTTAATGAAAAAAAATACCCCAAATCATAGTGACTCTCTCAAACTCTTGTTCCTTCTTTGTGACTGCTCCAGTCCCTCACCGCTATAGCTACTGCTGAGCTTGACTCTTGGAAAAGAAGGATGCTGACAGGAAAAGGCAGTGTCAACCAGATAAACATATGACATTTATTTAAAAAAAATTAAACGATACACACACCGAAAGTACAATGGCTACAAATTACTCTCTCTAAGCGAGAGATAGCCACCACTTTTTTCAAACTGTTCTGCCCTCCCACACACAAAAAGTGGCCAATCATAAGATAAACTTGCAACATCATCATGTCACATCCCCAGCAACTGCACTGGGCAAAATAGGAACCAGCTCTACAGTGCATAGATGTATAAAACAAAGCACAAAAAATAGTTCTGTTTCTGTGATAATACTATCGTTCAGAGCTCAGAATGATAGTATTACAGGCTCTGAACGATAGTATTATGGCACAGAAATGATTGTATTATCATTTTTCTAGTATGTTGTTGTGGGGAATTTTGTATGCTTTAGTGTAGTTTGATTTTTATGTATTCATTTATTACAGTACAAGATATTGTACTTGGATTCAAACCACTGCTCTTTTGCCTGTTTAGCAAACACACATTCAGTGTGCCACTGAACTGTTAGTAAGGGAGTTGCAGTTCCAATGGTATACTTTACATGTTAAATCACAAGGGGATCTAATCATAGAAGGCAATTTTCCTTCACTACTTGTTTTTAGCTAAACTTACTTCTCATATAATTTGCAATTCCGCTCCACACCACCGTGAATTGCCACTAAAGCGAGTTTCCATCTTAACAAATAAATCTGAAAAAAAAAATGTTTAGGTTCCTTCCAGGATTTGAACCACTTATCATATGCCTGCTAAGCACACACACATTCAGTGTACCACTGAGCTGCAGGTAAGTGAGTTGCATTTCCTGTGGTGTAGAGGTAGGTCACAACCTGCAAAACAGGTGTCTGGGGATCTATACCTTCACAAATTGTTGCTCTTAAATAAATGTACATCTTATATAATTTACTATTGCAACTCCAGACCACCATGTATTGTCACTCAAGTGAGTATCCCATTTTACAAAATAAAATTGAAACAAATGTTTAAGTTCTTCTGAGGATTTGAGTTGCCGATCCATTGCCTGCTAAGTGAACGCACATTCAGTGTGTCACTGAGCTACAGGTAAGCAGGTTGCAGTTTCTGTGGTGTAGAAGTTGTCACAACCTGCAAAAACAGGCAGCTGGGGATCTAATCCCAGCACACAGTTTACCTTCATAAATTATTCTTAGCTAAATTTAATTCTCATATAATTTACTATTCTGACTCCACACTACAGTGAATCACCACTCAAATGAGTTTCCATCTGTCACCGGGTATGGGTTTAGGAAATACAATTTCAGGCAGACTATAAATCAGGTACATAAAATATGTATGGTTGTATTTATCATTTTATTTTCACCAAGTAAATTATACAGAAAGCAAGATGGTAAGTCAGACAACTGCTTAGCTTCAATAGTGTCTAAGGCTTCTTCAGCCTAGCATGAATCCAACAGTGTGAAAGCACACACTGCAAGGAGGTCTTTCACCTTCCTATCTTATCTCTCCTATCTCAGTACTGAGGTAGGGCTTTTTATAAGCTCACTAGAAGCTGGAAAAACAATTCCCCCTGTATTTTGATTAACAGCAGACATAACATAAAATTAGCCACTAGGAGCCACTGTTGCTCCATAGAGAACCGTTCAGTTGGCACCTGGAGAGCATTACATAACTTGTTTACAACATTGTTAAAGGTCAGACCCGAGGTCAGAACATTCTGTGCTCTCTTAAACTCTCCTGCAGGGTCATATTACCTTATGCTGTCTGCTGCAAAATATATCTTAGAAGGGGGTTGCTAACATCTAGAAAAAGCAGACACAAACTTTTGTTATTCTTATATTAAGACAGCCCTCTCATTTTGTAACTGTACTCTTGGTTTTGTTTTAGGTTAATATGTACAGAAAACTTTATAAGCTCTTCAGCACTTAAACATAGAAACATAGAAATTGATGGCAGATGGGGACCAAAGATCCATCTAGTCTGCCCTGAGCCCTACCCCCCCTCGTTAGGATTTCTGCAAGACAATCCCCTTATATCTGTCCCAAGCTACTTTGAATTCCCCTACTGTTTTGGAGTCAATTACTCCAGCCGGTAGACCATTCCATGGGTCAACCACTTTCTCTGTGAAGAAAAACCTTTGCATGTTGCCCCTGAATATTCCTCCCCTCAATTTCATCTCATGTCCTCTTATCCTACTGGTGCTATTGACCATAAAGAGCTCCTGGGTGGAGACTCTGTTTATACCCTTCAGAAACTTGAATGTCTCAATCATGTCCCCTCTATTCCTGCATTGTTCCAGGAAGTTCATGTTGAGTTCCTGTAACCTACTTTCGTACGGCAACTTATGGGGACTGTGCATCATTTTTGTTTCCCTCCTCTGTACTGTCTCAAATCTATGTCTTTCCTGGGATAAGGTCTTCAGAACTGGATGCAGTACTCAAGGTGGGGTTTCACCAGGGGCCTGTAAAGCGGCAGGATCACCTCCTTTCTTCTACTTGTGATGCCCCTTCCTATACATCCCAGCATCCTGCTGGCCTTCTTTGCTGTCTTTTCGCATTATCCACCTGCCTTCAAATTGTTTGATATGATAACCCCTAGATCCCTCTCCTGATGGGCCGTTGATAGCTTCTCCCCTCCCAGGTAGTAGTCTGTCTCTGGGTTGATTCTGCCCACTTTGCACTTTTTCATGTTGAACTTTAACTGCCACAAGTTGGACCAGTGTTCCATTCTGAGTAAGTCACTTTTCATTTGCTCTACCCCCTGTGCCAGTGTCCACCCTGTTGCAGAGGTTTGTGTCATCTGCAAAGAGACACACCTTCCCGCTCAACTCCTCTGTGATATCTCTGATGAAGATATTAAAGAGTAATGGTCTGAGGACAGACCCCGTGGCACCCTGCTTGTCATCTCTCTATCCCCCACTTAATTTATAACCAGCCTCTTGGACACTATACAAAACATATAAATTGCTTGGGGAAGGTGTTTCAGTTTATCTCTGGGGTGTCCACTGTGACAGGGGTAATCCTGTCACACCATCTTACAACAAAATGTTAAGTCCCTGCCCAGATTTGAGCTGTGTCTACCTTTATTTAAACCACTGATTGTTTGCCTGCCAGGCAAACACACACATTCAGTGTGCCACTGAATTACAGTTAAGTGAGTTGCAGTTCCCATGATGCAGAGGTTATATCATGTCCTGAAAAAAGGGGGCCTGGTGTTGTAATCCCAGCAGGCAGTTTACTTTCATAAATTATTGTTCTTATTAAATGTACATCTCATATAGTGTACTATTCCAATTCCACATTACCATGAATTGCCACTCAAGTGAGTTTCCATCTTACAAAAGAAAATCCTTAAGTCCCTGCTCAGATTTGAGCCACTGGTTCTTTTGGGTAATAAGCAACTGCACATTCAGTGTGCCACTGAGCAGCAGGTAAACGAACTGCAGGTCCTTTGATATTGAGTTTTATGTAGCACCTGCAAAACGGGCATCTAGGGATCTCATCCCAGCTTGCCTTTACAGATTGTTGTTCTTGGTTAAATTCACTTTTCATATAATTTACTATTCTACTCCACACATCTGTGAATTGATATGCAACCGAGTTTCCATCTTAAAAAAAAAAAAGTTGAAAAAAGTGTTCAGGTACCTGCCAGGAGGATTCAAACTATGACTTCCTGCTTTTAAACCACTGATTTTTTTTTTCATATTAAGAGAACACACATTCAGTGTGCCACTGAGCTGTTAATAAGTGAGTTACATTTTCTAAGGTGTAGAGGTTATAGTATGTCAAACCTGCAAAACAGGTGACTAATCTAATCCCAGCAGATGATTTACCTTCACAAATTGTTCTTAGCTAAAGTTACTTTGCATATAATTCATTATTCCACACCACCATGAATCACTGTTCAAGTGAGTTTCCATCTTAATAAAAAAATTTTGAAAAAGTGCTTAACCTGCTAAGGGAACACACATTCAGTGTGCCAGTGAGCTGCATTTAAAGGCATACTGATGAGTCCTGGTAGGACGAAACACGTGTCTATGTCTTCTGTTAGCACCCTTTGCAAGCTGTGTGAGAGGCCTTTCGGCACCATGCAATTCTGCTTAAAGTTGGACCAGCATAACATTCTGTGGTGATTTGCATATGTAGCCCATGATGCTTTGCATTGTGGGGGCATGTGTGATTTTGTATTTTCTTGAAACTTGGCTTCCCAGCCAAATGCCCTTTGGGGTAACCCTTGCCTCAGTGTTTACGCACAGAGGTTCTTTGTCTTTTAAATAGTTTTTTATTTTAATGGGTTCACCACAATATATCCCAGGCACACTGCCTTGGGACAGCTGGTCCATTCCACTGGGGTGTCAAACAGATGAGGCATACTGATGAGTCCTGGTAGGACGAAACACGTGTCTATGTCTTCTGTTAGCACCCTTTGCAAGCTGTGTGGAGAGGCCTTTCGCACCATGCAATTCTGCTTAAAGTTGGACCAGCATAACATTCTGTGGTGATTTGCATATGTAGCCCATGATGCTTTGCATTGTGGGGGCATGTGTGATTTTGCATTTAAAGGAGTTGCATTTCCTATGGTGTTGAGATTATGTCACAACCTGCAAACCAGGCAGTTGGGGATCTAATCCCAGCAGGTGATTTGTGTTCACATATAGATGTTCCTAGCTAAATTTACTTTTTATATAATCTACTATTATACCTTCATACCACCATGAATTGCCACTCAAGTGAGTTTTCATCTTACAAAAAAAAAAAGAGTCCCTGCCAGGAGTTGAACCACTGATCCTTTACCTGCTAAGTAAACACACATTCACTGTGCCATTGAGCAGCAGCTAAAAGAGTTGCATTTCTTGTGGTGTAGCAGTTATGTCACAACCTCCAAAACAGACGATTGTGGATCTAATCCTAGCAGGCAATTTACCTTCACAAATTGTTGTTCTTCGCTAAATTTACTTTTCATATAATTTACTGTTCCAACTCCACACCACCATGAATCACCGCTCGTGAGTTTCCATCTTACAGAAAAACTTGAGTTCCTGTGAGGATTTAAACCACTGATCCTCTGCTAAACAAACACAGATTCAGTGTGCACTGAGCTACAGGCAAGTGAGTTGCAGTTCATATGTTAGGTTTGTCACAACCTGCAAATCACATGATTCTAATTCTATTCAAACATAGAAAAGCGTCAGCCGGGACTAATTTAATTGACTATAACATACTGTAGAACATGTTAAGTTATCTGAAAGTCTGTTATTTGGCTCTGCTGAAACCTTTTACTATATCAGCAATGACATCGAACAATTTCTCTCATACAACAAAAGTTGTATCGAGAAAGAAAAATTGTGTAATACAGAGGATCAAATGTAGGCTTGTGTAGGTCTGAAACCCTATGCCCAGACCTAAAAGCCCTATTTCTGACATCATCCGTGACATCATACAGATGAGTCAATCACACTGAATGCAACCTTAAACTTGACTAAATGTTCAAAAGAGTATGCATGACCACAATAGATGCTAACAGCTATGCTGTTGACACCTAAAAGCAGGTGCATATATATCCCATTACTGCCACCTACTGGCCAACTGGTAAAACAGCTATGCCCAAAATGGACAATTTTCTTCTTTTTCAACAACTATCTTAGATTTGTATAGCTTTCAGGACAATCCAAAATTATAAAGTATGTTTTTAAATATCCTATTTACTAAAGAAAACACGTTTCATAAATCACAGTAAGGCACTCCAGGGTGTGTTGTGCTGAGCTAGCGTCACTTCTCATGTGGTGTAAACACTCAGCCTTTGGCCTTGTGCTTTAACCCTTCTGAGGCACGCCATTATCTCAAAACAATGCACACCCTCTCATGCCTTATTTCTTAACTTGTAAGGGAGCAGAGATCACAAAGTCTGTTGAGTCCACCTGTAGCAGTAGGTCCCCACCATCCCAGACCTGACCAGTAAGCCTGCTCCCAAAGTTAGCTGCGGGCCCAAGGCACTTAGAGTTTGAGATGTCGACACAAAGATGTTCACTGGTGGAAAACAGTCCAGTACCAGAAATGAAAGGCTTAACCACAGTGTAAGACTTGGAGGATGCAACTCATTGTTTTGACATGTGTCACATCCCACATAGTTTCAGGAATTATTGACTTGACCATGCTGCAGGTCCTTGAGGGCACTGCTCCTGATATTGATAGATGGTGCATTCAATGGAGTCCTTTAGGAATTCTGTAGGTTGGAGGGGTTACCTTGATGTAGTGCACTAGGCCCATTTAACCTCATACATTGGGGCAAAATACTGGGAATCCTTTCCAGCCCCAGCAATGCACAGCCAGCACCCCCCCCCATTAATAGGTGGAGCCTTCGCTTTGCTGGGCTCTGTGAATTTCTGTGAGACTGCCACATTTTTCAGTACTTCTGGTGAGTTTTTGCCTTGCAAGTAAATAAAGTAGCTAGATATATTCCAGCTTGGGTACTAGAATTTGAGTGTGCCTTGTTTTGTTTCTTTACCACTAACTTTTCTGACTGCACACGAGGCCTAACTAAACTGTTGGGCTACTCCCTACCTCTCTATGCATGGCATCACTTCCCCAGTGTATTACACCAAGGCTGCCTTACAGGCCTGGATTCTGTCTCTATGGGGGCCATCCTACCTTCACTTGGTACCTGCAGTCTCCACTCTGATTTGACTTTTCCCTCTGAATGGACCCTCTCTTTTAGCCAGGGTGCATTTTACTAAGGTCCACTATGATATGCTGCTTTGATACTGATGGTATACTCTGTCACTCTCCTAACTGCCAATCCTAACTGTAGGCTTCTCTCCTTGGGGCATTCCATCTCTACCTCATCTGTCCTTTTCTAGCAAGAAGTATGGCCCTGTTTCCCCACACTGTGGCTGGCCAGGCTACCTCTCCTACCAGCAAACTTTCTCATGATCATTTTAACCTTCAAAAAGGAAGAACAATGCCCAAACAATTGGTTGGCTTCCCTTGCCTGAAGCCCTGCCTTCCAAACAGCAGTGCAGCTAAATGGACACAAGGTTTGTTATGCTATTTTCAAAGTGTTAAAATAGAATTGATTTATTTATCCACAGTATTTGATCAGGAAAGACACACAGAACTGCGAACATCTCATTTCCATGTCCATCCTTGGGGGACTGAAAAAGGAGGAAAAGATGCATTATAAACTAGTGGCTGAAAATGGAGCATTCTGATTGGCTCAAGTGCATGTTAAATGATTAAGTTAATTGCTGGAAAACCTTATATACAGTGAAACAATTCTAATAATAAGTGTAACCACCCAGTCCCTTGGGGTTACTAGAACTGTATTAGTACTATTCTTAGGCAGGTAGAAAAGTCAGTTGGTAGGGAGCTCATTAGGGCTTTTCACTTAATGACATCATTGTTTACTCATCTAGCCTGAGAGAGAGATGACTACGTCATTTAGAACTCTCATAGCAGCATAACCATTTTTGAGTCAGCTGCTCAGGGGAAGTTTTAGAATGTTCAGTTAGTCTGAGTTGGAGAGTCAGAGTGGCAGGAGGTCTGCCAGTTTGGGCTCTGTCACAGGGAGCCCTGTATTTCTCACCCTAGTTTGGATTAAATCTACAGTTGCCAGTGAAGTGGTGGAGACCTTTTTCAGCAGGAATTCTTGATTTCACTCCGGGGGGAGTGAGAGGGACTGCCAGTTCAGTGGATCCAAGGGGCAATCCTCTGAAGGTCCTAGAGTGTTTACAGCTGCCTTTGAGAAGGACATTGTGTGAGAAATTCTGACAAAGCTACCATGAAGAAAAAGTATGTTTTCTGGTTTGTTCTCCATGCTATAAAGAAGGAGCAATAGATACACGAGTACAGATGCAGAAACTGTTCTCATTAGGGAGTTCACTGAGGTGTGTGTGCCCAAGATAAGGCTAGATCACACACTTGTCAGGACTCCTCTTACACTTTGGTGTCAAATTTAAAGTTTAGAGTTTGGAGTCTTTAGCAATTCAGTGGGGATTGAAGGGTTCTTTTGGTGTAACCCTGAAGGAATGGCAGAGACTGTTGGTTGGGGCAAAGGGTGGGAGGAACACCATCTGGAATCTACAAGGCAGGGCTAACTGGTTCATTGATGGGCACCAAGGTCCCCTGGGTAGACGCCAATGCCCAGGATGAAATTTAAATATGTGGCTCAGGTAATGAGGCTACACTGTGAAATGTGTTTTGGAAATGGCTCAAGAATGTGGTTCAGGCCATAAGCATCCAATCTGGGAAATGGAAATGTGTTTTGAAAGTAGCTCAGGTATGTGGTTCAGGCCATGAGCACTTTGGGGGAAAAAATGGCTAGAGAAGTTTCTGTGGAAAACTATACTGCCTAGCAAAGAGTTTCTGGAAAAAGACTGTACTTGTTTTGCCATGACCAACCATTCGGAGTCCACTTGTGCTTTAGCAACATCTGTGAACAAAGCCATACTGCACAATCTCAGCTGCTGCATTGAACATTCTGATCACTGCTTTCTGTGTGGAGTTATTGGGGCCCCCTCAGCAGGTAGGGCTAGCATACGCCTAGCATCCTCTCCCCTGGACTTGGTTGTAAATGCAAAGGTTCATTTTGGTAATTGTACCCCCACCCCCTTTCTTTAGATAATGAGCCTGGTATACACTCTAAAGTTAGGGGAGGAGCCAATCTGAGTATTTCTGCTAAAAGTAAATGGTATGCCATATGTGGGTACTAGTTTTTTTAATGGGGGTGCCAACTTGCCAAAAGTGGCATGGGGGTTACAAAAAATGAATACAAATAATAATTATAATTATTAATAATATTAAAGCAAGACCAGTGTTAGGGGGATGTGGTGAAAACTGGACTGCTGGAACCAGACTGAAGTGGTTAAGTAAAAGCACCAGCTGAATCGGGCGCAAGTTACACAAATTTTTCTGGTCTGGCCATACCAATCTGGTCTAGTCTGGTTCTTGCAGTCTAGTTCCAGGCTGTGAGGCCACGATCCACAGTAAAAGGATGATGCTCACAAAAGAGGGTTGCCTACCCCTATGCACAGTAAACCAGAAGTTTGTGGCACTCAGAAGTCCTAACATTCAAGAAGTAAAGAACCCAAGTGAGTTCAGATTGCCATTATTTGTTGTGCAAATGAAAATTAAAGTGTGCAAAAACCCACAATTTGGTTGGTGCAAATGGAGCTGCCTACCACTTGCCTCAGGACTTCAGCTTACAACATCTTCATCAGGGGATGTGGTTACAGAAAAAACAGGCCCCTCAAAAATACATCATCTCTTGAAGTGCAACATGCATAACATACAAAAATTGATTACAAAAATGACAAACAGTAGCTAAAAAGTCCTTGCTATTGAATAGTAGATTTATGATTTATGTTCGATTTATGTTCATCTAACTACTAAATTGCAGCACCAAAGACTTGTCACTTAGCAGTTTAGTAGCAATGATAAAGTCACTTAGTTCATTCAAAAAGCAGTCCAAGCTAGAAATAAACATAGAAAGTGGTCTGGTAAGCTTCCTCGCTGGCCCAGTGTGTTTCACCAGGAATTCTGGCTTGGGCTGTGGGGTCACTCAGAATGCTGGCTCTAGGCTGCAGAGGAGCAAATCAGATAGAACCTGAAGTAGAATAAAACAGCATGAATAAACAGTATATAAACAGTACAAGCAAACACTCTCATAATTATAAGCAAATGAGGTTAAAGAGCTTGCATAGCATGGCAACCGTTATTGCACCCCCGAGCACCACCAGCAAGGCAGTGGTGTGCACACCCAGGGCAGCAGCACAACACAGATCAGCAGTGCCACAGGGATCCCCCCCCCAGTGACACAGATGCCCACTGAACACCACAGCACATGAAGGCAGTGCAAGCCATGTGCAGTACAGGCACAGCGCACCGCTGGCACAGAATGTGCCCAGCCCAGCATGACAGGTGTGCAGCGTGCAGGCCGAGATTGGACAGGCATGCATGACACAGCATGGGCACAATGACACAGCTCAATAGCCTGCACAGTATGCAGGACAGTGGTGCCTGGCCATGCACACCAGCACAACCATTGCAAGCACACCGATTGGGTAATGCCGCCACACACATGGATGTGTCAGCAGCCTATGCACCCGGAGCATAGACCACAGCTTGCAAAACATCAATGTGGACACAAGTGCATGGCACACGGGCCATGGCGAGGGTAATGCAGTGCAACATGCAGATTCGGCAACAGGAAGTAAACGACGTGAGGATAACGTGCACCATGCCACGTGCCCCCACCCACACCACTGTGCATGACATGAAAACCTGTATGTGGCCACACATGTAACACAGCATGCCATGCTTCATAGGCCCAGACCGGAAACCACCGCCCACCACACACAGCCGACACAAGCAAACACAAGGATATTAATGGACACCGCGGACATGTACAGTGAATCTTGCCAGGATGAAACACAATTGAGCAGCATTGTGCAGCACTCAACAGTATGCTGCAGCAGAGCTACTGTGGAAAACAATGTACTACCAATGGCAACTAGTCACATGTGACATGCAGGACACTGTGACATTCACATCATCCTGGCATGACAAAAGGGAATAAATCCCATTGAGAGTACATTGTTCACTGCAGTAACCCAGCTGCAGCGGACCACAGAATGCTTTACAAGTGGGTCTCATCCTGGCGAGACTCACTGTACAATGCCCAGTGATGGCGTACAGGCAAGAGCCAGCACAGGAACAATGCAAATAACATGCAGCACAGCAATGCAAGGGACAGTATACAGTGCAGTCTGGACACAGTGTAAGTGAACATCACAAGGTGGGTACAAGGTGCAGGAGGTGGCACAGGCATTGGACCACCGTGGAGTGACAACACATGCAACAGTGGCCACCCTGGGGATAAGCACAGTAACCGACCCAGCATGAGTCCAACTGTGCACAAGGGGGGGATGGGAACATGTCCCAGAAGACATGACAGTGTGTGGGTACACATGGATGGCATGGCAGACAGAGGGATGCTATGTGTGAGTAACACCCAGCAGCGGATGTGCAATGCTGAACCACAGGATGGTGGGACCTGTGTGCAGAATGGAGACATACTGCATGATTGTATACTACACAACCCTGAGGCATGCTCACATGCCAGGAGTTTGTAATGCAAGTGGAGGACCAAGAATGCCACATGCACAGGGGACCGCAATGGTCACCATAGAGGTGTGACTGGTACCTGCATGTAACCAATGTGTGTGTCAGTGGTGTGTGTGTGAACCAGCGGCAACAAGGGCTGCTGAGGTACACAATGACAGCCCACATGACACAACAGTGTGCAGTTGGAGTGACCATGGCACACCCAAATGGCAACACCATGGCCAACATGGGTGTTCAGGAACACCTGTGCAACATGTGGACACACTGGGATTCCATCTGTTGGATGGATGCACCCTGTGGTGTGGTGTGTGCCTGACCATGTGCCAAGCCCGTGCACGTGAATGCATGTGTCAATGGCTTGCCCATGGAGGGTGTGTGTCCACAGTGTGCATGTCTACCATGTGACCCTGCACAATGGCACATGCACTGTCAGACACAGATGACGTGACCACCATACCTATGAGTGTATGCTGAGGGACAGCAGCGTCTGTGCATACCACAGCAGTGGATGTGTGGTACTGTGGTTGTGCAGCGTGGCCACACCACAGTGACAGGGCCTGTGCCACCATGTACCTGTACTGTGTGGTGTGCATGCCATGGCACCGAGTGCAGCATACTGCAGCAACAAGTGATGCATGTGCATGGCATGCCACCATTGTGCCACGCATGTCATAGTGCATGGTCCAGCCAGACCGTGACACTGCCAGGTGGACCCGTGATGCTGCACCAGAGGGCCTACATGGATGTGGATAGGCCAGGCATGTGAACATCTGTGTGGCCAAACTGCAGTGGTACCGTGTGTGTGTGTGTGTGTGTGTGTGTGTGTGTGTGTCCTGTCAGGAACAACAGTATATGACATGCATGCACACTTATGTGTCCCGCTGGTGTTGGCACCTCCAGCTGTGCTCTGTCCTTCACAGTTCCGCAGGCCTCGCCGCCTGGTTCCCTGAGTGCCTGTTGCCCGGTCTGCAGGGGAGACAAAAGCATATGGTTGCGGTTAGTAACAGGTATCACCCATAACCATCCCCCCCACAGCGCTGGTATGTCCAGCTGTGTGCTGGTGGCAGGCAGTGCACGGATCCAAGTACTGCAGTATGCATGGAGCCATGGCGGGCACATCATGCATGCCCACCATGCAGTGGCAATAGGTGCACCACAGATATGGTCCCCCAACACAGCGTGCACCCCACACTAGTCTGTGGCACTGCATGGTGCAGTAGCAACTGGGATGCGCACACTAGAGAGTACGGCTGTCCGAATGGGTACCATGTTGCAGTGATGCAGATACACATGCTGCAGCACTAGGAAGCAATGCCAGTATGACACGGTGCTGTACAGCCATGTAGGGCAATGACCATATGTGTGCAGCCTCGTGTGTACACATGCTGCATCACCTGCATGCAGTACCGGTGGAGGCTGCATGTGTCTGTCTGTAACCCGGCCCACTGTCCATGCCATCCACCCACCAGTGTTGCCATGTCTGGCCACATCACAGTAACCGAGCGACCTGTACACACGCAGTTCCAACACATAGCACAAAGCAAACCATGCTGATACTCAACACAGGCAACACTACATACTTGAGTGTGGCAGTGTACCATCCCAGACCATGCCCTTGTACCCTGCCTATCGCTGGGGGTTCCACCGGCGTAGGTCACCATAACAGTGGCAACACTGTTGCCTGCTGCACACAGTGCCCATCCTGTAGGACAGGCCACATGCCACCCAGGCCCACACCTCTGACCTTGGGGTGTCAAGGTCTTCAGTGCCAAACAGGCCACCATCCAGTGGCACCATGAGGTTCACAAGGTTGGCCACCTCCATATCTGGCATACTCTGGTCCCTCCTGGCACCCGCAACAGCTCCTCCTGCCCTCGCCATGCTAGCAGTACAACCACCTGTACTGCAGCTAGATTAGGCCTGGGTAAAGAAAGAGACCAAGATAAGAATTAGAAAATATTGACAATGAGGATGAGTGGTTTACTGTTCAAACTAATAAAACCACAAAAAGAGGAAGGAAAGCTGGAGGTTTCCAGATACCACTAGTTAAAAGCTTTGATCCTTTATTAGCGATTTCTGAGGAAGATGTCACAGGAAATCACCCTGCAGTGGAAAATAACATTGCAGATCCAGCTCTGTCTTTGGTTTCTCACCAAACAACTCGCTCTGACAAAAATCTAGGGTCCCATCTTCACACTGACAATAATCCCAGTGATCAGTCAGATTTACTCAGCTTTTCTAGGAAAACTGTATGTAACACTTATCCTGATCAAACAATGTATACAGTGAGAGACAGAGCCCAAAACTGTTCTAACCAAATCTTTGTTTTGGGTGATTCAATGATCTCAAATCTGGATAGGCAAATGTGTGATATAAACAAAGCTACTCGTACACTATCTTGTTTTCGTGGCACAAAGATTCAAGACATCACAAAAACAAGCATTTGTCAATGCTGAATGTTTGCTTGCTGGCATTGGCAGTGGTAGTGTAGAAGTTACAGAACTGCGTAATAGGAATGGCAGTGAAGTATTGAGCTGAAGCCAACCCCACCACCACCCTGCAGACAGTGACAGGCATTGGGGTGTGCCTTTGAGTCGTCAGGCATAACGGCCACGCCAGTTCACCACACCCCACTCTGCAGTCACTGACAAGTGTCACGGTGTTCCTTGGGGTCTTTGGCCCTTATGCACACCCGATTCCATTAGGAAATACGGTGAGATGGGTGCGATATAGGAGAATGGGGTGAACATCGGGGCCGAAGAGTCCAAGGCATACCTCGATGCCTCTCACTGGCTGCAGGGTGTGGAATGGTATGAGTATTACAGGCAAGAATCCCAAGTCACACCCCTGATGCCTGTCATTCTCTACAGGGTTGGGCGTTATGGTTGGAAACCTTAATACCTCAGGCATTACGTTGGTATTTTCACTCCAAATGTTCAACATGGTTTTGTGACCCCACCTCATGAGCGGGGAATATCAGTTTGTTAGCGAAAGCTGCTTATGCACAGCAACTTCGACATTTAGCACCACAGGTGCAAAACATTCGAACAGGATGTAAAAATGATAGCTGTACTGTTCATAGGAGGTGTAAAATGGCAATGTTGCAAATGTGCAGTAAAATATTTAAAAAATGGGTGAGTGCAGTACATAGAAACTGTCGGCGCACCCGTATATAATTAGGTTGGGGATTTTTTACAGCAGATTGTCAACTCAGGCATTTTGGTGCCTCCGATCATGAACAGTGTCACTGTGGTTTTCTTTATCTGTCCTGAACAATGATTTCCCACAGCGACCACGCATCTCTGCGCTGAAAGTGTGAAAACACACTTCAGCCATGTTGTGAAAAATGACAGCTGTACTGTATATAAGGAAGTGTGGAAAAATGCCACTGGTGAAAATCTGTACTTAAAATATTACAAAGTCATGAACTTACGAGGGTGTGTGGAAACTGCGCAATGCTCACTCGTAACACAGTCATTTTATGGACTTTTGTCACCAAATTTTCAACATAGCCATTTTAAGACCTCTGCTCATGAACAGTGTAACTGTGATTTTCTTAATCTGTCCCAAACATTGCTTTCGCACACCAACAGCAGCATTGTGCGCTACATGTCCGAAAACACATTTTGGGTGGCATATGAAAAATGGCAGCTGTGCTGTTCATAAGGAAGTGTAATAAAATGGCAATGTTGAAAATCTGGAGTGAAAATATTAAATTCGCAAACTTATGAGCATGCATGCATAGGAACTGCGCAACGCACGCTCGTAAAACAGTCATTTTTAGGAATTTTTTAACCAAATTTTCAACATAGCCATTTTAAGACCTCTGCTCATGAACAGTGTTACTGTGATTTTCTTAATGTGTCCCATACATTGATTTCGCACATCGACTGCGCCATTGCGCACTACATGGACGGAAACACATTTTGGGCAAGATGTGAAAAATGACAGCTATGTAGTACTCATAAGAAGGTGTGATAAAATGGCAATGTTGAAAATCTGGAGTGAAAATGTTGAAAATTCGCGAACTTACGAGCGTGCATAGGAACTGTACGACGCACGCTCATAAAACAGTCATTTTTTGGAATTTTTTCACCAAATTTTCAATATAGCCATTTTAAGACATGTGCTCATGAACAGTGTCACTGGGATTTTCTTAATTTGTCCCGTACATTGATTTTGCACACCGACTGCACCATTGTGCGCTACATGGGCGGAAACACGTTTTGGGTGAGATGTGAAAAATGACATCTGTACTACTCATAAGAAGGTGTGGTAAAATAGCAATGTTGAAAATCTGGAGTGAAAATATTGAAAATTCGCGAACTTACGGGCGTGTGTAGGAACTGCACAACACACGCTCGTAAAACAGTCATTGTTAGGAATTTTTTCACCAAATTTTCAACATAGCCATTCTAAGACCTCTGCTCACGAACAGTGTCACTGTGATTTTCTTAATTTGTCCCGTACATTGATTTCGTACACCGACTGCGCCATTGTGTGCTACATGGGCGGAAACACATTTTGGGTGAGATGTGAAAAATGACAGCTGTACTGCTCATAAGAAGGTGTGGTAAAATGGCAGTGTTGAAAATCTGGAGTGAAAATATTGAAAATTCGCGAACTTACGAGCGTGCATAGGAACTGTACAACGCACGCTCATAAAACAGTCATTTTTTGGAATTTTTTCACCAAATTTTCAATATACCCATTTTAAGACATGTGCTCATGAACAGTGTCACTGGGATTTTCTTAATTTGTCCCATACATTGATTTTGCACACCGACTGCGCCATTGTGTGCTACATGGGCGGAAACACATTTTGGGTGAGATGTGAAAAATGACATCTGTACTACTCATAAGAAGGTGTGGTAAAATAGCAATGTTGAAAATCTGGAATGAAAATATTGAAAATTCGCGAACTTACAAGCGTGTGTAGGAACTGCGCAACACGCACGCTCGTAAAACAGTCATTATTAGGAATTTTTCACCAAATTTCAACATAGCCATTCTAAGACCTCTGCTCATGAACAGTGTCACTGTGATTTTCTTAATTTGTCCCGTACATTGATTTGCTACCGCTCGCCATTGTGCGCTACATGGTGGAAACACATTTTGGGTGAGATGTGAAAAATGACAGCTGTACTACTCATAAGAAGGTGTGGTAAAATGGCAATGTTGAAAATCGGGAGTGAAAATATTGGAAGTCAGAACTTCTGACGTGCGTAGGAACTGTACAACGCCTCTCAGTAAGCAGTAATTTTGAATTTTTCACCAAATTTCCAACATAGCCATTTTAAGACCTCTGCTCATGAACAGTGTCACTGTGGTTTTCTTAATTTGTCCCGTACATTGGTTTCATACACCGACTGCGCCATTGTGCTACATGGCGAGCACATTTTGGGTGAGATGTGAAAAATGACAGCTGTACTGCTCATAAGAAGGTGTGGTAAAATGGCAATGTTGAAAATCTGGAGTGAAAATTTTGAAAATTCGTGAACTTCTGGCGTGCGTGAACTGCATAACACACGCTCTTAAACAGTCATTTTAGGAATTTTTCACCAATTTTCAACATAGCCATTTAAGACCTCTGCTCATGAACAGTGTCACTGTGGTTTTCTTAATTTGTCCCGTACATTGATTTACTTACACCAGCTGCGCCATTATGCGCTACATGGACGGAAACACATTTTAGGTGAGATGTGAAAAATGACAACTGTACTACTCATAAGAAGATGTGGTAAAATGGCAATGTTGAAAATTGGGAGTGAAAATATTGAAAATTCAGCGAACCCTCTGACGTCTTTTAGGAACTGTGCAGCGCACACTTTCATTAAGCGGTAATTTTTAGGAATTTTTTCACCAAATTTTCCCAACATAGCCATTTAAAGACCTCTGCTTCATGAACAGTGTCACTGTGGTTTTCTTAATTTGTCCCGTACATTGGTTTCATACACCGACTGCGCCATTGTGCGCTACATGGGCGGAAACACATTTTGGGTGAGATGTGAAAAATGACAGCTGTACTGCTCATAAGAAGGTGTGGTAAAATGGCAATGTTGAAAATCTGGAGTGAAAATTTTGAAAATTCGTGAACTTACGAGCGTGCGTAGGAACTGCGCAACACACGCTCTTAAACAGTCATTTTAAGGAATTTTTTCACCAAATTTTCAACATAGCCATTTTAAGACCTCTGCTCATGAACAGTGTCACTGTGGTTTTCTTAATTTGTCCCGTACATTGGTTTCACACACCGACTGCGCCATTGTGCGCTACATGGGTGGAAACACATTTTGGGTGAGATGTGAAAAATGACAGCTGTACTGCTCATAAGAAGGTGTGGTAAAATGGCAATGTTGAAAATCTGGAGTGAAAATATTGAAAATTCGTGAACTTACGAGCATGCATAGGAACTGCACAACGCACGCTCGTAAAACAGTCATTTTTAGGAATTTTTCACCAAATTTTCAACATAGCCATTTTAAGACCTCTGCTCATGAACAGTGTCACTGTGGTTTTCTTAATTTGTCCTGTACATTGGTTGCACACTACTCTGCGCCATATGCGCTACATGAGCGGAAACACATTTTGGATGAGATGTGAAAATGACAGCTGTACTACTGATAAGAAGGTGTGGTAAAATGGCAATGTTGAAAATATGGGTGAAAATATTGAAAATTCATGAACTTACGAGCGTGCGTAGGAACTGCGCAACGGACGCTCGTAAAACAGTCTTTTTTTGGAATTTTTCCACCAAATTTTCAAAATAGGCTTCTTGAGAGCCCACCTTATGACCACTGGCAGTGTCGTTTCGTTAATTGGTACCAAAAGGTGATTTCGCGCAGTGACTGCGAAATCACCCTTTGGGCCCGAATAACGCCATGACAGTGACAGCACTCATGAGAAGGGGTCCCAAAAACCCCGGGTTGAAAATTTGGTGCAAAAATTCCAAAAAATGCCTGAGACATGCAACAAAGTTGAAAAAACCCTATCTAGCCCATTATACAGCTTACCTGCATTTCCTCAGTTTGCGGTCAGCTTTGAAGAGTGCAGAGCGTGTTCCCGGTCCACGAAGATCATCGCGCGGACTCGGAGGTAAGTATGGGGTGAGGGGTGTGGGGAGGCAGGGTGCGCAGTGGAGTGAGTCCGGGTTGTGGGGGCAGGAAGACTCGTGGGACCGTTTTGCTTTACAGGTTAAAAAAAAAGATGATGCGGATGTTTGCCCGCTGGTGAGCTCCCAGCGTGGCAGAAGACGGCTGGGGGCGTGGAGCCCGGCCAGGGGTTGGGCACCCCGTCGGCCATAGCATTGTTGCCACGCTAGGTGGGCTCCCAGCGTGGCACCTTTGTACGGGGAGAGGTGAAGCGGCGGGGATTGGGCTACCCCGTCGGCGATAGCTATGGGGAGAGACAGTGAAGCCGTGGGGGATTGGGCACCCTGTCGGCTATACTATCAGTACCACGCTGGTGGCTGCCCAGTGGCATTGAAAAACTTTAAGGGGGCACAGCACAGCCAGCGAGGATTGAGCACCCGTCAGGCTATAAGTGTGTGCGTGGGGGCAGCATGCAGTATGCGTGTGTGTGTGTGTGTGTGTGTGTGTGTGTGTGTAGGGGAGCTGCGCGCGGGCAGGCGATATCTTATCGCTGCTTACCTGAGCGTAGCTCCCCTTCTCAACTATATGCCACTGCATTTTGGAGCTTGTCATAGACAGCTCCAGCATGCATTGGCTTACAGGGGCAGCGCCTGCCAACACACTGACTGAATTGGAAGAGGGGGTGACACACCTCCGAAATCTCGGATGATGGCACTATGTTTCTTGCACATGCGTGCAAGCAAACATAATGACTAAACAAATCTTAAAAAATAGTGGTAAAGACCTCCTGTTAATTGTACATACTGGCACAAATAACATTAGGAATCAAAGTACACAACAGATCAAGGAGGCCTATGTAGGATTAACAAACATGCTAGCAGATTTGGGAGCCAATACTGTTATATCAGAAATACTACCAGTACCAAGGGCAGACCATTATACAGTGGCTAAGATAAAACATGTTAATGATAGTCTAAGGGGTTGGTGCTTGAAGCAAAATTTTAAGTGCCTGACCCACTGGGAGCAATTTAACAATAAATGGGAACTTTATTCTAGAGATGGCCTACACCTAAATAAAAAGGGCTATAAAATACTGGGTAACAGTATTAATGCACAGATAGTCTCCTCTTTAAACTAATGGGGGTGGGATCTCATGTAATCATGGCACACACATAGACACCACTGTACTTGATGGTAATAAGATATTAGAACTAAACAAACCCACTAACCAACAGGAACAAAATTCCCTAACTCAAGAGTCAAAACTTAAAGTATTATTATTAAATGCCAGAAGCCTATTGAATAAAATAAACGAACTCCAGATTATATTATGTACCCAAAACATTGATGTATGTGGGATAACAGAAACTTGGTTCACTGATGAACAGTGGGGTCATGAAATTCAAGGTTATACACTGTTTATAAAGAATAGAACCTCCTCGAGAGGTGGGGGAGTGGCTGTCTATACCAAAGATTGTTTTGATTGTGCAGAAGTAAATATGGACACCCCAGCCCCGACTGGTATTGAGATTATATGGGTTAAAACAAAATATAATTTAAATCCCATGATATTTGGTCTCTGCTGTCCTCCACCATCCTTAGATATAAATAAAAATGCTTCCTTTCTAGATTATTTGCAGGATAGTAACCAATTGGACAATATTGTCTTAATGGATGATTTAAATTTTCCTGGAATAAATTGGGACATTTTAAAGGGGGCTAATTATCAGGAAACAAATTTTCTTAAAACTATAATATACCCCCTTTTTTTAAGTTGTTTAACCAGGAGTAGCACACTAAGCTGAAAGCTTTTTTGCAGGAGCAACCTAGGAGCACAGGGAAGTTAAGTGACTTGCTCAGAGCCACACAGTATGAAAGTGGAAGCTGTGGGATTCAAACCCAGGTCTGGTCTGCTGGATGTCACCAGATTTGCAGCTCAGAGCCTTAAACCACTGCACTATGCTGCCTCCACTGCATACCTAGGCCTAGATCAGTTAGTACATGAACCCTCAAGACAGAATAACATCCTGGACTTAATCCTCACTAATACTAATGAACAGACAGAAAAAACCGAGTATTTTGGAACCATTAGGAGACAGTGATCATTGTATGATAGTATGGTCCATAAATTACTATAAATTGGATACCAAGGGAATAACTAAAATTAAGAAGTTTTATAGAGTCAACTATGAGGCAATTAAAGCCTATTTATCAAACTGGAACTGGCAAAAATATTTAAATAAACTTACAGGAGAAGAGATATGGGCTAAAATTAAAGAAAAAATAAGACTACTGCTTCCTAATTTGGGTTCCAGAAAGGAAAAAATATAAAAATAACAGGAGACTTCCACTCTGGTATTCTACAGGGATTAAAAGACTTGTAAGGGGAAAAAAAAGGCATTTAATAAATATAAAAAACAGGACAGAATCTAACTGGAACAGGTTTAAACAAAAAGCTAAAAAAACAAAATCAGCAATTAGGAAAGCAAAGAAGCAAATTGAATATAATCTGGCAACTGTCCAAAAAGATAACAAAAAACATTTCTTTAATTATATTGGTTCTCTAAAACCTACTACCTGTAAGGTTGGACCATTACAAATAAATGGCATCTTAGTTTCTGATGAACAGATAATGGCAAATGAGAGTAATCAGTATTTTGCCAGCATCTTTAAAAATAAGGAGCCTTTGGGAAATATGGTTTGTGATTCTGTGGATCCTGAAATTATATTTACTGTTGCAGAAACATATTCAGCAATTAAGTCTTTTAAATCATCACCATCAGTTGGACCTGATAATATCCCTTTTACTTTCCTGAAAGAAGTTGCATATGTGCTAGCTGGTGCTCTCACTGCATTGTTTAATGTATCTATTTCTCAAGGAGTAGTTTTAAAAGAATGGAAGGAAGCTCTGGTGATCCCTATTCATAAGGGTGGTGCCAAGCAGAATGTGAAACAGTACAGACCAATTAGCCTAACATCCTGTATAGGGAAAGTTATGGAGAAACTTCTCTAGCACAAAATAAGCATGCATATATTGAAACATGGACAGTCAGATATATCCCAACATGGATTTTTATCAGGTAGATCTTGCCATAGTAATTTAATTATTATTTTTTTTTAACCTATCAGTGAAGCATTAGATTCAGGCCTTCCTGTAGGTGTCATTTTCTTGGATTATGAAAAGGCTTTTGACTTGGTGTCCCACAAAATCTTAATTGAATGTTTGGCTAATACGAAGTTTCACAAACTCATAATAATGTGGATTTCATCATGGCTAACTGATAGACATCAGCAGGTCTGCATACGGGGATATAAGTCCTCCTGGAGTGAGATTACTAGTGGAGTGCCCTAGGGCCCAGTGTTGGGCCCAATCTTATTTAATGTCCTTATCTCAAGTATGACCACTACGGATGGAGTATGGCTAAATAAATATGCAGACGATACCAAACTAGGTGGCATTGTACATGATATTACATCTACACAAAAATTACAGGCAAATTTGAATAGTATATCCAACTGGGCTAATAGCAATAAATTAACCTTTAATATATCTAAATGCAAAGTAATGCATTTTGGAAAAAATAATAGAATGGTTGAGTACTTTATAAATAACGTACCATTAAGTAAGATTTCATCTGAAAAAGATTTGGGCGTCTGTATTACAAATAATTTAAAATTCTCTGAACACACAAATAAAACAATTAAAAGATGCCATCAATTAATAAACTGTATTTAAAAAATGTTAAATTTCGATATACAGTATTATTAGCGTTGATAGCAAATGGCCACACGATGTTTAGATATTGATGTACTAATTAGCTTAATACCTATATGGAATTCCCCCATATCTTGTACTGAATGTTACAGTGGATCACAAATTCGAATATCTTTTTAATGTTGCTTGCCTTATGGTGTAATACACTGTACAGTATCCAATAGTGTGATGTAATTGCATAAATTCTATAAATAAAAAGTAAAAAAAAAATAGGGAGCAAGAAGTATTAATTCCTATTTATAGCAGTATAATCAGATCCACTTTTGACTACTGCTCCTCCTTCTGTGCTCCAACATTAATGAAGGACAGGAGCTCCATGGAAAAAGTACAGAGGAGATTTACAAGACATATTAAAAATGTAAATCTTTTTTCATACGAAGGTAGATTAAAAAAATGGAACCTTTTTTCTATCGAATATCACTCAGTAAGAGGAGACCTATGTCTAACCTATAAAGCCACAAGAGATGAGGCCTTATTTGAAACAATATGTTTGGACTGGCACCCTTCTATAAGCAATACTCAATCCCATAAAATGAAGTTAAGGGCAAATACAAATAGGACTGTTCAAAGAAATAGTTTTTTTACACAGAGGATAGTTCCAATGTGGAATTCCTTACCACAGGAGGTAGTGGAAAGTACAAACCTAAAGCAATTTAAATATAATTTAGACATATATATGGGGGAATCTAAATACTATTTCCACCCAAGTTAAGGGTGGCAAGGTCACAATGGGCTAGTCCCTCGATCTCGTATTCACCTATGAACCTAGGGTGTGTTCCACGCCATTTGCATGATTCACGGTACAGGCTTAGAGCAGGCCGCGTATTGCGCCATGCGTTGCTTACGATAGCCATCAGGGCCACTGCGGCCATATGGCGTATCTGCGCGGGCAGCAGTGTAGGGTCATGACCCACGCTAACGCACATGCATGACCGGCCATATTGTATTGGGCAGCTGTGGTAGCGTGGTTCACTTGAACAGCACTGTCACACTTGTGCAGTACGGCAGTACATGTCACGTCTGTGCCAGCACAGCATAGTGTGATTGACTGATGTGTCACTGCCTGTGTGCGGTGTACCAGCAGAATGTGTGATGGGTGCAACCACGCAAATGCAATAGCGTGATTGCAAACCGTATGCACTGCAAGATGGACTGCAATATTCAGCCTGCATATGCAGATGGGCTGCTTAACGTGCCCCTGCACATCCATGGAATTAGCATATCATTACAGTGAGCGGATCCGCCCAATCCCATGCGGATTTGCATAAGATGGGCCATGCACCATCCTGCAGTGTGGTGTGCACAAGGAACTGTACCCGGTAAGGTAGGCCTTTCACTCCATTTACTTGTGTGTAGCAACCTGTATTCTGAGAGGCTTTTGTACTACTCATGGGGCACAGCTGCCATGGCTTATGCAGTGTTTTGTATTTGCTACAGCACCACTGATGCCATTTGGTAGGCATCGCAGACAAATTTCATACCCGATGAGCTGATGGCCCTGACTGAGGCCTATATCCTGCATGAGGCAGTCCTGTGTAGGAAGGAGGGGACACACCAGGACTATGATCAGGCATGGGCGGAGGTTGCAGAGGCAGTGAATGCTCAGGGCACATACAACCATATGCCACAGGAATGTAGGAAGCATGCCAGTGGACTATGCCTGAGGACAAAGGAGCATCTGGCACAGATGCGCAGTGACAGGCAGGCCACAGGTGGGGGGCCACCGACTGCACCCGAGCTGACGGTGCACGAGGCACTGATGGCCACCACCTTCCAGCTGGAGTCCCTGTATGGTGTCCAGGGTGGTGGACGGGAGGTTGGACTTGCACCGCCAGACAGACGTGAATATGATTTTGTACTGTTGGGACGTCACATCATGGTTCATCAGCCGTACTGTGTGTGTGCTGCCACTCCACATGCCTTGTGTCCTTGCACACCCCATGATCACATTCAGCTGCTGCATGTGTCATACACACATATGGACATGGCACACCTCCAACACAATATTGCGCATGGCACACATAGGGGGTATGGCTGTCCAGCACAGACTGTGACGTCACATGTCCAGCATTGTATGTCTGTAAGACGTGGCCTTGTGGTCACACTCACACATTTGTTCTTTCACCTTCCACAGCTGTGGAGAGGCCAGGAATGAGCAGCATTACAGCAGGACATGATGCCATCACACATGCACCCGTAACAGTCCACAGTGGTGAATCCCACATCCAACCGTGGACCTCCGGTGCAGCAGTGCTCGGCTAACACTATTCCAAATACACCTTCTGAGCTGGTGCTGGGCCAGCAGCAGTCACAGCCCTTGCATGCATCCAGCACCACTACTGGGCAGCCACCCCTGTGCAGCCTGTCAGCCCTACACTGGTACCACTGCCCGCAAGGTTCAGGGTGTCCAGCCCACCCCATGGTCGACCAGTGGAGCAGGTCCAGGGTCAACTCCCCCAGAACCCAGTGCTAACCGCCCATAACATCCTGCTCAAGTTGGCTGTGGATGCTCAGGTGCACCTGCATGGGGACCTTGTGGCACTGCAGACAGCCTTGTGCCACCACGAGGAGCATTGCTCTGTGAGGCATGCAGAGCACATGGGTGCAATTGCAGTTAACACAGAGGCACTGCAGGATATTGCTGCAGCAGTCTGTGAGCACATGGTGGCAAGGCCTGGGCACAGTGCGCAACACACCCCAGCGCATGTCTTCGATGTTAAAATGTGGACCCTCGTGCACCTCCCACCAGGCTTTGCAGATACGACACCCTCCTCTCTCACACTGCCATTCCACACTGCGACATCTGGTGCCAGTTTAGTATTCAAGGTAACCACGTCTACCCGTGGCTGACCGTGCTCGCGCGCAAGTCTGCCACATGGGCCCAGGTCATGGCATGTGGGCGGGCGCCCGTCTTGATGCCGGCGCTGGCTACACGTGCCTCACCCCAGTCACAGATGTCGGCTGCGGCCACAGTTTGTGGTGTGGCCCTGGGGCTTGTCCAGTCCCAGCAGGGATCCATCTGTGTGTGTGGCGGGTGCACTAAGTGGACATGAGGCACCACTCTACACTGCAGTGCGTCCATGATGTGGCCTGTCAGCGGTCATTGCACACCTGCACGCCCGGCCCTCCTGTAGCTAACACATCCTCCCCCCCCCCCAAATGACTGCCTTGTGACTGCTGACTGCAGTGCATGTTGCTGTTGGTCTGTCATGGAGATGATGGGTGCATTTGGTCACACTGACAGGTGTATCTGACATATCAGCTGTACTTATCCATGCAACTGATGGTGCCCTGTCCATGCCACTCGGTGTGTCACATTCGCCTGTCATGTCCAGTGTGTAGGCCACCCTTTGCTTGCTTTGTATGCCACAGTGGGCACTGCAGGGCCCATAATGTAGGTACACATGTCTGTTGCCTATGTGTGTCATTCATGTCACGTGCTTACCTGGCTATTGTCACACATCCAACTGTCATACTCACTGCCTGGCTGTGAAGTGTTCCCTGATGATGGTGTCCCTATGCCACTGCCCCTCTCCTGCCATGGCTGTATCTCCCCTCCTGCTGGCTCCACTTCCTCCGCCATGTCACCCTCCTGGTCCTGTTACACTATTCCACCATCAAGGTCCATGTTGTGGAACGTGCAACAGGCCAGGAATATGTCACAGACCTTCTGTGGGCTGTACTGTAGTGCACCACCCGACCGGTCCAGGCATCTGAATCACATCTTTAGGACGCCGAACACTCGCTCAGTGATGTTCCTTGAACTGGTATGTGCACCGTTGTATTTTTCCTCTGCCTCGGACAAGAGCCGCAGGATGGGCATTAACTGTCACCTGCGGATGGATGAGAGATGTGTTGTTACTCAGTGTCATGTAGCCCTGCTGCGCATGGTCCTGCCGTCCCATGATGCCTGACTGCCTGTTCAGCACTTATCTGCACCCTCTGTGGTGTCGGCCTGTACCCACTTCCTGCGTTGTCTCCCTAGTCACATTGGCAACACTGTCACACTGTTCACACATGTGCCTCTATACCCCCCATTGCTGCAACACTTTGCATTTTGTGGGTGTCGCCACAGCCTTTTTATCACCCATCCACCCGACTTTGTGTGCTGCACAGCTGTATGGTTTGTCAGCATGCCCACTCTACCCATTTGCCTGTTGCTGCTGTGTTGGCTGCGCATGTACTGCCACCCACTGTCACATGCTCTACTGTCCTTTCATCACACACGGTTGGACCATGTGCATGCCCTGCTGCTTAGCTACCTACTACACACACTGTACATCCTGCATGGCTGTGCAGCCTGTGTTCCATGATTCACTTTGCTGCTGTTGTGCTGCACTCACCCACGAGATGGCCACCGGACAACTCCCCAGTTTCGAAGTGGTAGCACAGGGCTGACTGGTGCCAGATGTAGGTGTCATGTGCATTCCCAGGGCAGTTGGCATACACAAATGTGATGCACCCTGTGGCATTGCACACAACCTGGCAGTTGATAGAGTGTTAGCCCTTGTGATTATGGTACTGTTCGCTGTCGATGCCAGGTTGTGCACGTATGGCCACATGGGTGCAGTCTATTGCTCCAAGTACACCAGGTAGGTGTGCAACCCTGTGAAACTCCTGCTTTGCTTCTGTCTGCTCTGCTGCCATGCTGGGGAATCTTATGTACTCACCAGCATGTCGCAGCAGAGTGTTGAGGAACTGAGTGACGAGCCTGGACGTGGCTGACTTTGCTATGCTGGTGGTGTCCCCCACTGGCGTCTGGAAGGGGCCCATGGCGAGCAGGCTTATGGCTGCTGTCACCTTTGTCTCCACCACTATGGCATGGCTTCTGTGTGTGGCTGTCTGCAGCTCATCATCGACCAGCTCACAGAGCTGTCTCAGCATTGCCCTGTCTAGTTGGTACTGGCCCAGGATCTCTGTGTCCATCAGTTGTTTGAATGTGATGCATGGCCGGTACCATCTATGCTAGGCATACTTCCTACGGGATCTCCATTGACCACCCTGTTGTTCCCTCAGTCTCCTCATATCAGTCATGACTGCAACCTTAACAAACACTCGGCCTGCCATTTCTCTCCTACCTGCTGCTTTTTGGGCTCTGTGGTTGCCTCTCTCACAGTCTTTCTCTGTGTCTCACTGTTGGGGTGTAGTTCCTGTGTGTGGATTGCTGACTTAGGTCTGCCTTTTGTAGTCCTATCTTTGCGAGATCGTGCACCTGACTTGCGCATTGGCTTGCGCTAGCGCAATCTGGTTTAACATATGGTTGCATGGCATATTCATGAACACACACCCATTTATTGTGCGGTACAGCCTCTTGCTGCGCTGGTCACGTTTGCGCGGTGCACATCTGTCTGCTGGATATACCTCTGTCGCGCATTTCTGTGTTTGGGCCATGCATCTCTGTCCTGCACCGCGCAAGTGCTCTCAGTATGGGGGCCCTGGTGTAGTTTTCCTCACCAGACATAAAGTATTTCAAAAAAGGTTTAAGGTCCTACCAATGATTGAGGCCATGATGTCTTATGAATGTCAGTTTAAAAATCCATCTGCTTTCCTTCCCAAGTAAGATATTAAGTCAAGTCACAACAATTGTTTGGAAAGGGGGCCCATTTCAAAACCCATAACATGAATACTTTCAGGGTAGGAGACAAGTATCTCAGCAAAATGCTGTGCCACTGGGGTGTCAGTTCTATCATTAGTGATAGAGTAAATGTGTTCTTGTCTGCATGTTTTAAAATTTCTGCCCGTCCTCCCTACATACACTGTATCACAAGTACACCATAGGACATAAACCACAAAGGTGATGCCACATGTAATGCATTCTCAAATGTCCATGACTCGAACACACATGGGCCTATAACATTTGCCACCGAATATAATGAGTGGGCAGGGATGACTGGTAACATTATCAATAGCAACTGGCCCATACGACAAAGTGACAGGGAAATGGGTCAGCCAGTGGGCCCTAAACCACGAGTGACTTTCAGTAGGGCCCTAAATCTTAACAACAAACTGATACACAGCAGGATGAGGGTAGAAAAGACTGTGAGTGGGGACCTAAATTGGCTTCCACCCAGACCAAAAGTATTTTTTTTAAGTGCACCTGGTATAATATATGTAAATACACTGTAACAGGCAATTCATTTATCCATCCAAAGGATGAGAACATCAAAGTAGATGTTCAAGACTGCATTACACGTGATACCACCTTTTTTGCAGTAAGGTGAGGAAAACAGTACACCAGATTTGTATCTGAATATTTTTCCATAGTCCCCTTTCAAAGTTTTCACATTTTCTCCTTGTCATGTGTTTCGAAAATACCCCCCCCCGAGACTTGCATCATACAGTACTTAACCTCATTTGCATATAATCAAGAGAGTGTTTGCACTGTTTATATACTGTTTATTCATGCTGTCTCTTATTCTACTTAAGATCCTATCTATTTTTCCCCTCTGCAGCCTGGAACCACCATTCTGAGCGATTCCCACAGCCTGAGCTAGAATTCCTGGTGAAGCACATTGGGCGATCAAGGAGGCTTACCAGACCGCTTTCTATCTTTATTAGCTTGAACTGCCTTTTGAATGAATTTAGGGACTTTATCATTGCTACTGAACTGCAAAGTGCCCAGTTCTTTGGTGCTGCAATATGGCAGTTAGATGAATGAATTTGAACTAGATCCGTAGATGTCAATGCTATTATTCAATAGCAATGACTTTTTAGCTATTCTTTGTAAATTTTTTTAATGAATTTTTGTATGTTATGCACGTTGTACTTATGTCTTTGATAATGAATGTTCATGAGATGATGCATTTATGAGGAGCCTGTCTTTTTCTGTAACCATGCTCCCTGATGAAGACTTGTTGCAAGTCGATGCGCTATGGTGAGTGGTATGCAGCTCCGTTTTCACCAACCAGATTGTGAGTTTTTGTAGCACTTTAATTTGCATTTGTACAACAAATAATGGTAATCTGAACTCACTCTGTTTTCTTACTTCTTGAATGTTTGGATTTCCGGAGTGCCACAAACTACTGGTTTGTGGTTCCTACAGTCCGACTTTCACCCATACCCAAGACTTAGTGAAAACTTGGACATCAGAACTGGACTGGACTAGAAAGGTAAAAGCCGTATCAGCCCCTCCAGCTAGACTGACCAGACCAGCAAAATCTGAGCAACTTTCTCCCAGTCTGGATTTTACCAAGCTGGTCCAGTTTAGGCAGTCTGGTTTTCACCCATTCCCATAGTTTGTTTATTTATTTATTTATTAGGTACACTATACAAAACATTTTCTTATTTTTAGGCATGATCTGGGAGATCATAACTTTGGAGGCTGTCACAACAACACACAAGATACAGGAGGCTCTCTACATCTCCCAAGCAGTCATACAGAGAAATAAACCAAGGGATACAAAATACAGTATGTTGAAGGTATGGTGCAAGATTAAGAGCAGTGTATATCAGTGAGTCACAATTGACACAGAGGGATAGGTTACATACATTGTGCAATAGCTCAGACAACTTACTACTATTCCTGAGTAGCTTACCAACAAGTATAAGCAGAAGCCTTGAGTAGGAGAGAGAGATAACCATTCTTGAAGACATGACTAGATATATATACAGTCAGACCATAGCTAGGATGCAGTTCCAAAGTGTAAGTGCAGAGATGGGTTACCGTTGTTAATCTAAACATAAGGGTAGGTATAAGGCACTAGTCTTTGCCTCATACCTCATGATCCCCTGGGATTTGATTAATGGTAACCCAACCCTTTGTTGTGCCTTAATGTTTAAATTCTCAGTCAAAAGGGACTCTGAGTGGTTATAATCAGGACATTACAATTCTGTAGTTCCAAGGTGATCATAGCCCTTTCTCACACAGTTGCAAAAGACACTGCCACCTTGTGGGGAAGGGTGTTTCCCCTTGCAAATGGCCTGCATGACCACAAAGCATGGCAGCTCACACTAAGTTGGTTGCAAATTTCTGTGACTCTTCTCAGCTTTTAGAACTGCTTCAGGTGGCGGTGGGGAGTTTGAAAGGATGCAGCTGAAACAGAAGGGACAGCAGGAAAAGGGAGGGTGAACTGACAGTATGAGCATTCCGCATTTCACTCACACATGTACATTATCTGTGGATCAATACTTATTATCACTGAGTGAACTTCAGGCTTGATTGATTACAGAGACAATTTCTGTGCTTTTCTTTTTAAACAGATGCAAAATGCAGAAGTTGCTCCCTTTTCTCCTCCGCCATTGGGTGGTGTCTTAATAACTGCATAACCAACATAAAAGGGAGAAACTCTCTGGGAAAACTAAGCACTTCTGTGCTATAGTCCTTGTACAGCCTTGAAGGTTGAAATGCTACTGCTTAAAAATGAGTCTGTCCTGGCTGGCAGTCAAGACAAAACAGCATAGATGTTGGCTGAGGAGGAAGACACGTATCAGCCCAGCCAGCCAGAGTTAAAGGGAATTTGTACCTTCAAATCTAAATCCAGTAGGTCAACCTACCCTGTCTAAAATCTAAAATCACAACATAAGTTAACTCCTTTTTGAAACTATTCAAATTCCAAAAGAGAAAAGTAGAAACTTAGGTGACATCTAATTTTGCAAGCTTCAATAAGGTGACACGCTTGAAAATGTAGCATCTCTCCATGCACTTTCTCAGCTAATATTTTTAACATGACCTGCCTAAGTAAAGGAGAGCTGTTGGTAAAATATATTATGTTTTCAATACACAAGAATGTGAGGCTTTTGATGTATATTCTTCTTAACATACGTAATGGAAGTCTTATTTAACTAATAGAGGTCTAGTTTTAGATTGTGTTCTTATTTAATGCCTATTTTGTTATATATCAGAGAGCATTTCCAATCATGCTTTGTCTTATTTTATTGTCTGCACTCATATTGTTCTTGAATGTTTTGTAAACATTTGTTAAAAGTCAGTTAACATAGCAAACAAGGGTCTGCTGCAGGCACTCACTCTAGATAATTACCCCGGGTACAACCAATAGGTACACACAGTAATGGGGGGCACTCAAAGGGGGGGGGTCTATCCTCCCCAGGGAACTATCACCCAATCCCTGCCCTCTCTACCCTGACTAAGTTTTTGGAATACCTAGTTTCACATGCCAACCTGGTATGTATCACAGATACTTGGTTAGATGAGCCTCCTGGGCCTGTCCTGGAGGAGTTGGTCCTCCCAGGTTTCTCCATGTATACCACCCAAGGTTGGGGCACAGGGGTGGTGGTGTGGCCATCTGTATTATTTTTTTTTTTTTTAACTTAGCATGCTTTAGGTTGCTTCCAGCGGCATTCCACCCTCAACCACACTGCCCCCACCCACAGACCCAGGGTCATCCCTGATGCAGTGCACCCTGGATTGCCCCCCCAGGGTGGAGCCTTTGTAGCTTCCCAGGTGCGACTCTGTCAGTGCTCAGTAATGGATGTGCCAGGGGACCTGAGGTCCACTACTGGGGCAGGAGGTGTCACTGGCACACCAAAGGTAAATTTTTTCTTTTTCTTGTGAGGGGGGCATGTCAAGGCAGATGCTGCGAGGCACTACATCATGCATTTGACATCCTCCCGAGGAACGATGCTCACAGGTGCTCCTAGTTGTGTCATGTCCCATGGTCACCTGGGAGTACCAGACTGGAGTCACTTTATCCCCCTCCCCATCAGAGGTGGAGAGCATGCAATGGCCGATCAATCCACCCCCGCCCTCAGCCAGCCCTCGGGTGTCCCAAGTCCATTCCTGAATCTGGGTCACCCAAGTCACAGCGGCATATCTTGTCTGCTGTGCTGGTGGGCTGGCCATGGCCATCTGTATCAGAGCTGACTAAAACTATGTGGTGTGTTCCATCGAGAATATGGGGTCATTTGAGTCTGTGGCCACTGAGTGTTTGTCTAGAGTGAAATGCAGATTGATCCTTGTGTACCCCAATCTGGCAGATCGGGGATTTCCTGCCAGAGTTGCTGAGGGGCTGACAGGCTGGGTTTTGGAGTCCCCAAGGATTCTTATCCTTGGCGATTTCATTGCTAGGGTTGATGACCCCTCAAATGTATTTACAAACAAGCTCCTCCAGCTCATGGGGAGTTTGGTTTGAGAGAGGCAGTTACTACAGCCATGCACTTGGTGGGGCACACGCTCAACCTCATCTTCTCAGGGTTAGACGTAGACAACATCTCAGTGGAACATGTAATTTGGTCAGATTCACTGCACCATATTGTTCGATGCTTGGGCCATTAAGAAACCATCTTCTACTGCAGAAGTGATTCAATATCGGTCTAAACACGATCTGGATCCTATGAAATTTCTAGATCTTTTGGACACTTTGGGCCTGGTTGAGGTCTATACCAGGGGATGCGATGCTGCAGTTGAAGCCTATAATGCAAGGCTGTCCAACATTTTTTGGTGTGTGAGCAACATTTGAACTTTGAGAACATGTGGAGAGCAACATCTCCACATGTGACATGCCATTCATCGTTTGCACAACATATTACCGCACTTTTTTTCATTTTTACATTCATATACTCATGTATATACATTTAGTGGCACATTCATGGATTTAATGCATAATATGAATTCCTTAAAAATGTCTTCTCCACGAGTTTTGCCTTTTATGGGGATAATTTTCGACAGTTCCTCTTTACAACTTTCATCAGGAAACACCATTCTAACAAAAACAATTACTTAAGCTGTGTCAGTAACATCAGTGGATTCATCCAGCTGTAAGCTGAAGAACTGGCAAGCAGATAAATCACTTTTTAAGTTTTCCTCAACATCAGATGACATGGCTTCTATCCTTCTAGCAACAGTGTTTCTTGACAGCTGCACATCTTTAATTGTATTTATAATTTCAGATTTATTTTTATAATCAGCAAATAATGTGTTTCCTGCTGCAATTAAACAGTCCTTCACTATGTCCCCATCTTCAAATGTTTTTTTTTCCTTTTTGGCCAGTATTTCAGCTGTCTTAAGTGAAGCTATAGTAGCAGCTTTTAATTTTATAGCAAACTTTGTGAAACTTGATTGTTGGGCATTCAGATCTGTTTAATTTGACTTGTCTGAGTTTGCTATGCTGAGGATAGTCAGTATCACATTTTTTGTGTGTCATCTCAAAGTGACATTCCAAATTGCACTTCTTCCCCACAGACACACTGGCATGGCAAGTCAGGCAAATATATTTGCCATTATGACTAATGAAGAAATATTTCTCCTCCCATTCAGTTTTGAAATTATAGGAGTAGATTCTTTGTTTTTTTTTAGGTGGTTTACTCAAAGCCATTGGTATCTGTGAATAGTGAAAGGAAAGGAAATTAACAATATATAGCTCTGAATAAAAAAAGAAAATGAGACCCCCCAAAGCCAGTGAGACAGCACAATTACTTATTAGACCTGCCCCCCCCCAATAACAAAGATTTCCGATGGCAGAATCTTTTATAGAACTGTCCTTTTAGAAATGCTGCTTAATTAAATGTAATCTTACTTTTAGTGAGGACATCTGTTGATTCTGACAGCCAGCCAGTGGTTCAGGAAAATGATGCGAAGTCAGCCCTTTAGTGCAGAAATTCACAGCAGTATCAGACACTAGAAATGAAGCTTAAATGCGATTGAACCAGTTCCTGCAAAACACTACAGCACTCAGCATTTAGGGACGACAGCCTTCAGAGCGCAAACAACAGACCCGGGAGGAACTCGATACATTGCGCACATATCAGCAGCATCAGCGCACAAATGACAGACCAGGGAAGAACTGAAGAAGTCAGATAGCACCATTCACCTGATTGCTATTTAAAGCTCATTAGCAGCACATCATCAGTGCATTCTTGTGCAGGTCCGCATCAGAATGCTAATCGTGCCAACTGCAGCAATTAGGAACAATAGGAAACATAGCATACAGCTTAAAATAGGTGATAATGTTACTTCACAACTACTTTAAAAATAGCATTGAACTTCATTAAGAAGTTTGGCATGCTAACTCAGTGGAAATGTATGTGGGATCACATTTAAAAGAAAAATACAGTTCCTGGGCATGATCGTGAAAAAACAATGAGCATTTTTAAATCTGAACCACGAGCAACACTTAAAGGCTTGGCGAGCAACATGTTGTTCACGAGCCATGCGTTGGACAGCCTTGCTATAATGGGTCTCTTAATGCAGCACTGGATACCCTGGCACCAGTCAGTTTTCATATGCAGACTTGTCATCAAAGTGCCCCTTGATTTACATCTGAGCTTCGGCAGATGACGGTTGAAGGTCATAAGTTAGAACACAAGAGGGGGAAATCATGATTAGATGCTGATGGACTTGTTCTGGAGGAGTACTTGAGGCTGTACCAGGAGGCTTTCATGGTGGTAAAGAAAGATTTCTTTTCTGTCATGATTGCTGCCAAAAAGAACCATCCAGCTGCACTTTTCCATATAATAAACAATTTATTACATGCTGATTGTTTGTGGTACAAGGAACTTGTTTCCAGGGAGAGGTGCGAGCAGTTTAACAAGTTCTTCAGGGCCAAGGTTATGGGCATCCGGGATCAGATTTCCTCCACAACCCAGCCATCAGTCAGTGCAGACAGAGAGGGGAATGCAAATGGATCAGTAAATGGTTGGGAGGAGTTTCAGCTAGTGGGGTGGGGGAGAAGGTCCTCAAGGTGGCCATGGGTCTGTGGTGCACCACTTGTGTTCTGGACCCTGCACCCACCCAGCTGCTCAAGGCTGGGTGGGGGCAGTTGGTTCCAGTGTTGACAGATATAGACAGTGCTTCTCTGTGGGAGGGGTTATTGCCAGCTCTCTTAAAAAAGGCTGTGGTGAAGCCCCTCCTTAAGAAGGCGTTGTTAGGTCCTGACATACCTGCCAATTATCGACATGTCTCCAACCTTCCCTTTTTGGCTATGTTTGTTGAGAAGGTGGTTGCAACCCAGCTTGTGAGTCATCTTGGAAAAATGACCTCTTTCAGCTATCTCAATCTGGTTTCGAAAGCAGGCACAGCACAAAGACAGCCATGATCAGCATGTGCAGTGATCTCTTCCTGGCAAGGAATCACAGGGAGATCTCTACCATGCAGTGTTGTTTACCAGACTTGCAGAGCTTGGAGGGTTGTCTGGGACTGTATTAAAATGTTTACTTTCCTTCCTTAGCAGTAAAGAGCAGTCAGTAGTCTCGGCTCTTGCTGATCATGGCCTGTTGTTCTAAAATGCAATGTTCCCCAAGGTTCAGTGCTTTCACTTGCTTTGTTCTCAGGGTATATGCTGCTTCTGGGAGAGATCATTAGGCACTAGATCATGGAGTTTCACTGCTATGCAGATGATACCCCTTTGTATGTGTCCTTCGCTCATGACAGGTTGCCTTCAGTGCTAAGATTAGAACAATGCTTTGAGGAGATCATGATTTGGATGGCCTTCAGTGTTGGCTGGCACCAAACCCAACCAAAACCGAATTGCTAGTGGTTGGTTCTGAGAAGCAGATATCAGCTGTACGCAGTGGCCTGAATCTCCCTCCTGGGGGGGAGGGGTGCTACTTCAGGTGGTAGAGGAGGTGCACAGCCTGGGAGTGTTTTTTTTTTATATTTTAATTTGTGTTAAAATATTTTCATAATACAGTTTAATACATCTAATTGTTTGGTCACATATAACAAGAGCAGCACAAAGGATTTCTTTCATCAGTTATCCTAGATACTGGTGGTAGTTGAGATAATCAAATTAGCACAAAGTTGATAAGCAGCCTATAATAGCTAGAAGGACATGAGCTGGGTCACAGCTACCTTGCATACTTCCTGAACACATATCAGACCTAGCAGAACCCCATCCCTGAGATTCCATTATGCCTATACGAGAACATGAATAATCAGAAGGGCAGTGACAGGTTAGCCGAACAAAACTTCAAGTCATAAAGATTTTATAATTTATCTATTTAGTTAATGGAACAAACTGTGAGTCCATATGTATTTTTTATTTTATTTATTTTATTTTAAACTTTGTTAACCGGGTAAGGTCACTGGGCCAAAGGCCCTTTTTCAGGTCCGACCCGGACAAAAAAAAACCAAAAAAACAACACATGAATAACATAACTCATACTCACGAATCAGACTCAATTTAGGCAAAACATTCACATGAAAATGTAACAATTAAATATTTTCTTAATTAATTCTTAAAACCTTTCAAAGTTAAGGCCTGCCGAATCGTCGAAGGTAGTGCATTCCAGTATCTTGGGCCTGCAATTGAAACAGCTCAAGCAGCAATTTTAATTTTAAGAACTATAGTGTCTAACACAATACCATCTAAGGATCGCAAGTTAGGCAAAACATTACACAACTTTACAAGATGTATGTAGTACCCATAGTTGCCAGATCTATTGAAATAATTGGGTCTACCTCGATGTGTATGAGTTAATTCCTCTAATTTGTAGATGGTTACAACAGTCTGATGCCAACCTTCTGTTGTAAGCAGGGTCTTCTGTAACCAGAGCCTAGTGATTGTTTTTTATCAGCTAAGAGTAAGATGGGGTTAAAGACCTGGGGCCCACTCATTTCTCTTGCAGGGTGATAGATAACAATACCATTGAGGGATTGATTAAGGCAGGGTCCAGAGAAAGTATGTTAAATCATCTCTGTAACTCCTGCCTGAAGTCACTCCGGACCAGGCGGGACCAGAGAATATGTTTGTGATCAGCCTTAACATGCCCACATTTGTGCCAGCAGTTAGAATATGTTTCACCCATATAGTTTGCCTGTATCTGGGAGTAATAAAGAAGTGGGATCAACATTTCAAGGCAAATTCATGCCCAGTAATGCATATGTACAGTAGTCCAAGTCTCATAAAAGTGAGTGGTTTGCAACTTAATGTTCTATTTGTGCAATATGTAATCTGAGGTATGAGGCCAAAGCTCCTGTAGTTCACGATGAATGTGACCTATCAAGTGTTGCTATGATTCCCCTTTCAAAAAACTGATGAAAATCTACAGTAGTTGGGGCATAAAATCAAGGTGTTTTGAGGTGGCCTGATGTGTATGTAACAGGTAAGTGTCGAGTTGCAGGTAGGAGAAGTGTTCCCACCCGATTAACCCATAGTAGTCTGGAAAAACTGAAACAGCAACACTCCCTGCTTGTTTATAACTTGAAATATATACTATATTCCCAGTTGCCTCCTCTCTGGAAAGCTGTATTCATTTGCAATGGACCAAAGTCAGTGTCTTTAGCTATAAGTCTACAATACCACTGAAGTTTAACACTTGGCTGTAATCTGTTGAAGTGTTGCCAGTGTCATTATTGATAGCTGTGTAGGTGGAGAATGTCCTGATGGGGGTATCGCTTAGCAGATGAGAGAACAGGTATTTCAAGGTATCAGATAGGTCATTTATGTGGAACTCAATGTGCTTCCAGGAAGACTGATATGCAGGATCAATAAAGTAGCAAATGACGTGCAGCTGTGCAGTAATCTGCGTAGGCCTGGAAGTTAGATAGGTTTATCCCTTGGGAGTTGCAGGAGTTGATATCTAATTCTGGGGTGATACTCTCCGCCAAACAAATCTTGATACTAGTTTATCCCATTCCCTGAAATATAGTTTAGAAAGAATGACAGGTTGGGTCTGTAGAAAAGTAATATTCAAGACAAGACAACCATTCATGTAGTTTCTGTTCTGAAGAAGAAACCTAATGGCAATGATTACCATGTATTCAGATCCTGAATTAGTTTATGGGTCAATGGTTCACAGTTTAGCAGTTCCACATTTGGCAACTGTTTGGGGAAATACACCCCAAAGTATTTTAAGATGTTTCTGTTCTTTTTAAATAGATATCAGTGTTTCACCTCTGGGATTATGGTATAATGAAACTGAAGTAATTCTGTCTTTTGAAGATTGAGTTGGAAGCGAGAAAGGGACCCATATTGCACTATGACTTCCCAGGCTATAGGGATTGAAAAGTCAGGTACCAGCAACTTAAGGAGTACATCATGCTCATAAAGGGAAATTTTAAAGTCTCTTCCACCCCGGGGTACCCCTCCACCCCTGCCTCTCGTACGATGGCTGTAGCCAAGGGTTCAATGTGTGAAGTAAACAGCAAGATGGAGAGGGGCAGCCCTGCCGTGTGCTTTGGAGGACAGTTGCTGAGCTACAGGACCTTTACCCAAATGGTTGCCTCTGGGGAGGCATATAAATTATGGAACCAATGTATGAATTGGTACAGGAAATGAAAGGCTGCCAGGCTTGCTCATAAAAAGGTCCAGGAGCCCTGTCAAATACCGTGTTGGCATCTAAGCTGAGATGGGCATCTGGAAGTAGGTTTTGAGGGACACTTGGCATTTGTCTTGCAGGTGTTTTCTTCAGTCAGGAACTGCTTTTACCATTTCAAGAATGTTGCCATACTGCGACCACTACTTGATTTTCAAGATCTAGTCACACTAGTTAACGCCCTTGTTTTCTCCCACCTCAGCTATTGTTTTGTGCTCTGTAAAGGCTTACCTGGGGATCAGTTGCATCACCTGCAGCTAGCTCAGAACACTGCAGTGAGATTCCTGACTGCTGTTCTGAGGTCAGAGCATATCACTTCCTCACTGCAGATTCTGGGTTGGCTGCCTGTTAGGTGGTGCATTGATTTCCAGGTGTTGTTAGTGACTGTAGCAGACTAGTCTCTCCAAGACTCGCTGTTCAGGAAAGCATGCACTCCCCAGTGCAGGATCTGGGGTGCCAATGAGAGGAGGAGCTCTCCTTAGAAATGCAGCAGAACAGGAATTCAGTAGCACACCAAGTCTTCAGTTGCACTGCCACCAATGATACACAGTCTCACTCCAAAGCTTCCATCTAAAAGTAATTTATTGGAAAGTTTACAGACTAAAGGCGACATGTGCAAATGTGATGACACAGACCCATCACATAACAGATGCCCCAGTGTTGTGCTCAAGTGGAGGTTTGTTAGAGGGGGATACTTGCTGTAAGACAGCCCTTTATATACAGTAGTTCAATCAATTAGCGTCCACCAGTCAAATCTCAGTTAAACGTGGTCCATATAATAAGATGGCATCCCAAGGTAAATGTGTAAGGGGTTGTAAAAGCCCAAAGGTGCAAATAGTGACCTGCAGATTCTGGGTTGGCTGCCTTTTAGGTGGCACATTGATTTCTGGGTGTTGTTCATGACTGCGGCAGACTGGTCTCTCCCAGACTCCACCTCTGCACTATCACCAGCTTTCTTAACCTTCAGACACCTGCAGGGGTCCTCCAGTAGTTGCCACCACTCAGCATAGACACCCTCTCTAGGGTATCTCTAGGTCTGACTCCCCCTAGAGCCACTGCTCACACAGTACAGCACTCCTTGCCAAAGGGCAGATGACCCATCCTCTCTGTCACAGCTGAGAACACCTTACTTTAGAAACAAAGTATGGTAACTGTAGCCTTCTCTTCAGAGGCAGAAACACATTTTTTTTGTCATTTATAAACCAATTATCTGTACCTCAAAGGACTCAGTCACAGAAACCTGAAGTTTATAAGAAATAATATTTTAATTCTTTAAGATACGTACACATATAATACAGAATACTACACAAAGACTATGGGGAACAGTAATTCTACAGATATAAAATGAAAATGTTTTGAGCAGTAGGTAACACAGAAAAAACCTATCATACTCTTCTTTGTCTCTGTTAAGGAAAGTAGAATAACTTACCACACAGGACACCTTGGTGAATTAGGGCAGAGTCAAACCTTAGATGTTAACTGTTCAGAGTTCCAACCCTAACTAACTCTTTCAGAGTCTGTCAAGTCCTCAAAACCCTTCAGTTAGCAGCCCCCCATGACACGTCATCCAGTAAGTCACTCTGACATCACAGAGTCAGCACTTCTTTTGTGTCTTGGAAAACCTCTCATCTCAAAAAACTGGTACAAACTGGAATCTTATGTTTTTGTGGATTCAGAAAGCTTCTCATTGTTCTGAGTCCTGCCTGCTCCATTGGGGTGGCTATATCATTTGTTAGCTAGGAGCACTTTCCTAATGTGAAAAGACATTTCTTTCCTTTGAAGCTCTCCCATTAACTGTCCAGGGCTCCTGCTGGGACACAGGACCATAGAGATAGAAATTTCCCTCAGTGACAGTTGGGCTGTCTCTAATAAAAAATCTTAACCTTTCCCAGGGATATCAACTTGTCCCTTCAGCTGATAAATTCTAATTGATATCCATGCAGAAAGAAGTAAACAAAGAAATCAAGTAATAGGTATACATAGGAAATTGTTACAGTGACGTTTAAAGCGTTAAAGAGACTGGGCCCCCAATACCTCAGTGATGTCCTGAATCCCCACGTTCCATCTAGGGAATGAAAATCTAGTGGATGGGGTTTGTTGTCTGTTCTTTCTCCTTGGTTAAAGTTCACTGGTGACTGGACTTTTCCGGTTGCAGTCCTTACCTTATGGAACTTGCTGAGAGCCTTGAAACATCCACACAAGCATATCTTTAGTCCCAGTTCCACCTGCATGTATCCAGCCTTGTCTGTAGTGAAAACTGATTGATTGGTGGAAGGGCATGAAGACTCCTGATACCAAGTACTGTCTCAACATCAGAAGCATTACCTTACCTAAAGGCACACTCGATTGGCTACTATGCTGATGTAATTGCTTGATCCTATATCTCCTCAGGTCCACTAGCGAGATGATGCTGGCCACTGTGGCCTGTGGTGCTGGAGTCTGGCATGTCCCAGTTTGCAGGGGACAGGAAGGGGGAGAAAGTAGGATGTATCACAGGAAGATGGGTGGGGGGGTTCAGATGACAGGGACAGATGGCATTGGCTGGGACACACACTGTTGACCTTACCAGCTGGCAGGGTGCTCTGCCTACATACTCGACTCTCAGGGGATACAAGTCTCCTCTGCTGATGTAGGAAACTGTAACATCCTTATAACATAGTGCTTCATCATAGTGTGCTGTAGCGTATCTTGCCTAACTCTAAAATGCAGGAAAATGCACCGTTTACAGTGATTTGTTTTGCAAAACTTTCTGGGGCGCATGCCCCCAGACACCACCCCCCCAGCTTTGTCAGGATTTTTGTTTCCCCATTCACTGTTCTTGTGCACCTCTGTCCGTGCTCCAAACTTTAGGCCCTCCTAGCTCTGGAAGTATAATTCAAACACTGTTGCGACCACCCCCCTAACATCTCAGCTGTAATAACTAGTAACAAGAAAAAAGAATGAAGCAGCATGCAAGACACCAAAAAGACTGCTGTTATAAATAAAACTATTATTTTATTTAAAAAAAAGATTTTAAAACATTTTTAAAGAGTAACTAAAAATTTACAAACAGCTGTAGACAGGGAGAGACAACAACGGCCTGGAAAGACCACCCCCACGTTTCACCTCAATGGGCTTCAGATGGGGGCTGTTGTAATAACTAGTAAGCTTGCCATCCTCCATAAATCTGTCCACGTTATTTTTAAAGTTGCTGAAAGTACCCTACTCACTAACACTGTTGGCAGATTATCCCATATCCCTACCACCCTCAGGGTGAAGAAGAATCCTTGTCTCAGTTCTGTATGTTTTTCCTTGAAGCTGATAATAATGACCTCACCTCTGGTAATATGTTCATTCATTTTAAATAGCCCATAGCTTAGTCCCATCCACAAAGCCTCTAGAGCAGGCTTACAGTATCTGATGCAGGTTTCAAGTAGCAGCGCAATAAAAAATGTTTTTCCAAAAAGCTAGATTCAGCTGTAGTTAAAGTATTAGCATTCCTGTCAACTCTACCTTTCCTATGCTGCACACCAGGAGTTTTGTTTATTTTCTCGATCCTATCCCTTGCCAGATCCACTATGCTATTTTTAAACCAAATGTGGTGACCATCTTTTATCTTGAGAAAAAAAAATACTAAATGAAAACATTTATAACATACTCACATTTTGGTGAAATTGAGACATTTTGACACCAAGTAAAACTGGATGATGGCTTCAATCTGTTATAGTTTAAGGTAAGCTCAGATTTTTTTTTTGCCCAATTCTGTTGCACTGCTGCTATAAGGGCTGCATGACTGAACTGGTTTTCTTTGAAGGTATCTAGAAGGGGAGAGGATCATATATTTTCTCTAAGTGGTGGGCTGCATAATCTCTTCCCCTTCCTGGCAGATTCACTTTGCCCCCATGCTTCAGTATTTCAGGATATATCTAGGGAGAGTTTGGGTGTATGTGCCATAAAAATGAATAACAGCATATTTTAGCTTGCTTTTTTAATGTTTCTGAGGTCCATTTGGGTTGAATCGAACTCCATGCTCAACTATGTTAGACTACACTAGCTGAGCAGTAAGACTGATTAGACCCAAGCAGATCTGTGAAACATTAAAAAAGCAAATTAAAAGATATTCCTATTCATCTCTATGGAGCACGTGCTGTCCTCTCTGTATACACGTCATGAAATGTCATTAAGCTGGAGCCATGGCACTCGCACCATGAAGGGGAAGGGATCGTACTGTCAGTTCCTCAGAGTTATGTGTGATCCCTTCCCCTTCTAGATACCTGCAAAGAAAAACATTTTGTTATGCATCCTGGCTGACTCCACTGTACTTGCTGGTCCCTCTTTATGAAGCTGGCAGGTGAGGAGGCATACTGTACATGATGGTCCTAGAGTTCCTTTTGACATTGAAGAGCCTGTGACATCTTTGGGCAAATTTTTAAAAATGCAATATTTTCACACAGTTCTTATATGTTATGTATTTTCTGTATTTAAATGAGAGTAGGCAGCTACAGTGTGGAGTAATGCTTGTGTAACTTGTTGGTAGCGGAAAGCTAGTTGTATTGTTGGATGCTATCATTTGTAGTTACTTTGGCCATTCTCATTCTCTGTCCCCTGAGGGACTACCACCATGTCAGGGTACCAGGAAGGCAAAGGAACCCTACTGGGGATGGTTCCACCCATAGATGTGCCACAGAAATGTGATTCTTGTGGCTAAAGGTACCATAGGATATAGCCCAGGGGAGAAGTGAGCCACTGAAGGAGAAGGGGTGGATGGTGGGAGCAAAGAAAATGAACTTCTGAATGAGGCTGAAAAATTAGGTTTATATAGCCAAGGAAGGAGGTGTGGCTGGTTTCTCCTGCCCACCAAACCAAAAGCTTTGCTTTTTAATTTAATGGGCATGTGCAACTACAGAGTAGGGCAATGCATGTGCAACTACAGAGTAGGGCAATGCATGTGCAACTACAGAGTAGGGCAATGCATGTGCAACTCGGTGGTAGCCAACAGCTAACTGTATGGTTGGATGCTGACTATAATCTGTAGTTACTTTGGGGAACCAGGTAGGGAAAGGAAGAGGCAAGCGGGGGAAGGCTCTTGGGGTCTGCAAACAGTAGGAAAAATATGAAGGCAAGGAGAATAGGAAGAAATGCAGGCGTACTATCACAAAACAGCAAACAAGGATCCAGGGCTAGCTGGAAGGGAGTCTACTGTAATTCAAGAGTCTGGATAATAAAATCAGTGAGCTCCAGGTATTGGTGGTAGACACTGAGGTGGACATCACAGAACCTTGGGCCACAGAGAATAATGACTGGGACTTGTCAGTCATAGAGTGTGCAATGCTTAGATAGGCTAGAGGGAAAGGCAAAGTGGTTGGTGGTAGCCCTATATGTCAGGGAGGGCATAGAGGCTGAGGAGGGTGGACATATCAGGGGAAGCAAAGGGGAAACAAAGTCACCATGGGTTCACCTCACTGTACCCTCAGGCAAGTAAACATTGTTGGGGGATCTATAAACTACCAGGACAAGGGGAAGAGAGAGATAGAGAACTCGGGGAAGAGGTGGTGGTGGTGGTGGTGGGTGATCTGATCATGCTGGATATCAACTGGGACATTCTGGTGGTCAGGTGCACCTGAAGTTAGGCCCTGTTAGATGCATTGCAGCACTGCCTGCTGGTGCAATTAGTTAAGGAACCCACTAAACAGGTGGCCATTCTTGATTTGGTGCTCAGCAGCTAGGAGATGGTGAGTGGAGTGAGATGTGGGAGCCACTGGAGTCCAGCAAGCATAACTCCATTTGGTTCACACTGGTCCTTGGAACCAGAATGCCCCTATAAAAAAACTGAAATCATAGATTTCGGAAGAGCAGACTTCACTCGGCTGAGAGAGCTGTCCTGAGACAAATTGACCAGGGTGGACACTATCAGAGATGTGGAGGAAAGATGGGGGCAATTAAGAGGACCATTCTTGAGGTGACAGAGTTATGCATAAGAACTGTTACAAAACAAAACAGGAAAGAGACCAGTATAGTTCTTGGAAAGGGTCAGAGAGGTAATGAAGGCCAAGAAGAAAAAGTTACTTACCATAGTAACCTTGTTTCTCCCAAGGGATACTCCCAATATTCATAACTCTTCTGCAGTGTGCCTTTAAGGTCAGAATGCTTGGAGATGGTATGCTATGCAAATGATGGAATCATTGGCATGAGCCACTTTTCAAATGCTGCCACCTGTCAACTGCCTACATTCTAACCCTCAGATTTCGTGGATGCCTGCAAGACAGGGCACAAATTTAACTATAGCAAATTTTAATTTTAAAATTCCCTACCTAAAAAACTCCAACTGGAGGAAGACATGAAAAGTAAAAACTTATCATTAAGAAAAAATTCCCCACACACTCCTTATGTCAGAATCACCAGAAAACAGAGAAAAAGGCAAACAAGTTTTAATAAAAGTAGAAGTGTGGCAGGCAAACACTATGGTACAGCATGGAATACAGAAGCCACTGGTTCTTAAAACGGGGAGGAGGGAGGGAGAGTTATGGATATTAGAGTATCCCCTGGGAGAAACAAGGTTACTATGGTAAGTAACTTTTTCTTCTCAGCCCAGGAATACTCCAATATTCCTAACTCTTCTGCAGACTAAAAAGCAGTACCTTTGGAGGAGGGAAGAACCTATTCTGGAAACAAGCTGTGCAGTACAGCTGTACCAAACCTGGCATCAGCCCTTGCCTGCATATCCAAGCTGTACTGCTTGACAAATGTGTGTACTGTTCACCAGGTTGCTGCTTTACAAATATCCACCAAGTGTACATCCCTTGCAGCTGCCAATGTTGCAGCTGTACCCCTTGTGGAATGGGTTCTAAGCCCTGCTGGGGCTTTCTTGCCCACCTTAGAATAACACAATTGGATGCACTGACCAATCCAGCGAGAAATGGACCTTTTAGATGTTGGGTTACCCTTTCCTACATAGAAACATAGACTTTGATGGCAGATAAGGACTGCTTGGCCCATCTAGTCTGCCCATTTCCCTACCTACAGGATAGGCCGCAGATCCTAGTTAACCAACAGCCTATTTCTTCCTACCCCCCACAAGAATTGCCTTATGTCTGTCCCATGCGTTCTTGAATTCTCCCACAGTTTTAGACCCCACAACCTCCTCAGGAAGGCTGTTCCATGCATCCACTACCCACTCTGTTAAATAATACTTCCTCACATTGCCCCTGAACCCCCCCCATCTTTAAATTGTGTCCCCTTGTTCTTGCACATCTCTTTTTCTGAAAGATGTTACCCTCTTGGACTTTGTTGATTCCACTGAGGTACTTAAAAGTTTCTATCATGTCCCCCCTCTCCTTCTTCCTCAAGGGTATACATATTAAGCTCCTTTAGTCTCTCCTCATATGGCTACTCTTGCAGACCCTGCACCATTTTAGTTGCCCTCCTCTGGACTGCCTCTATCCTGTCTATGTCCTTGCGGAGATGGGGTCTCCAGAACTGGACACAGTACTCCAGATGGGGTCTCACCAACTGTCTGTACAGAGGGATAACAACTTCCTGTTTTCTGCTGCTGTTGCCTCTCCCTATGCATCCCAGTATACCCCCAGCCCTCCCTACTGCCTTCTCACATTGCTTGCTAACCTTAAGGTCATCTGATATGATTACCCCCAGGTCCCTTTCCTTTTTCGTTGTTGTTACTACCTCCCCAAATTGTGTATTCTTCCCCTGGGTTCTTGTTCCCCAGGTGCATTATTCTGCACTTCTTTGCATTGAATCCTAGCTGCCATATTTCTGACCATTCCTCCAACCTTGCCAAGTTCCTTCTCATCCTTTCCACGCCTCCTTGTGTATCAACCCTGTTGCAGATCTTTGTGCCATCTGCAAAGAGGCATACTTTTCCTTCCAGTCCCTCTGCAATGTCACTTATGAAGACATTAAAAAGGACTGGACCCAATACTGAACCCTGTGGTACCCCACTAGTAACCCCTCTTTCTTCAGAGTGGACTCCATTTACAATTACCTTCTGTGTCCTGTTGTCCAGCCAATGTTTTACCCAGGCTACCACCCTGGGACCCACTCCCAGGCTGGTTAATTTGACTATTAATCTTTTGTGTGGGACTGTGTCAGATGCCTTGCTAAAGTCTAGGTTGGCCATGTCCACAGCCCCTCCCTGGTCTACTACTTTGGTCACCCAGTCAAAGAAATCTATTAGATTCATCTGACATGACCTTCCCGCTGTGAACCCATGCTGCCTTGGGTCCTGTGCCCCACTGGCCTCTAGGTACTCAACTATTCTTTCCTTCAGAAGTGACTCCGTCACTTTCCCTACCACAGAGGTCAGACTGACAGGTCTGTAGTTTTCTGCCTCTGTCTTGGTCCCACTTTTGTGAAGGGAATCACATCCGTCTTCCTCCAGTCCTCGGGTACCACACCATCCTCCCATGATTTATTAAAAAGAGTTGCCAGTGGTTTCACTAGTTCTCCCCTTAATTCTTTTAGAATTCTGGGTTGAATTCCATCAAGCACCATTGCTTTGTCCACCTTCAGTTTTAGGAGTTCTTGCAGAACCCTTTCTTCTGTGAAAGGACTGGGATTGACCCCCCCTATCAAGAGTGCTTCTGTTAATTGGATTAGGCACGTCCCCCTCCTCTTTGTGAATACTGAGCAGAAATATTCGTTCAGTATCCCTGCTTTTTCACTGTCCCCCTCTGCCCACCCACCGTTCATTCTATTCAGCCTCACTATCCCTCCCTTTGTCTTTCTCGCTCGCTGATGTACCTATAAAGGTTTTATCCCCTTCTTAACTGAGTTGGCTATCTTTTCCTCAGTTTGGGCCTTTGCTATTCTGACTTCCCTCCCTGCTTCCTTCTGTCTTAACTGGTACAGCTCTCTGTCTTGCTCTTTCTGTGTTTCCTTATACTTCCGGAATGCTATCTTTTTCTTCCTGACTTTCACAGCCACCTCTTTTGAGAATCATAGTGGCTTTTTCTTTCATTTTGATTTGTTTATTTGCTTCACACAAAGGCTTGTTGCCTCTGTGATGGCAGTTTTAATGATTCCCCATTGTTGCTGCACGCCTCCTTTTAGCCTGTTTGCTAGTGCTTTTCTGAGGCACTCTCCCAACTTGCCAAAGTCAGCTCTCCTGAAGTCCAGTACCCTCACTTTTGTATGGCTTGACTCTGTAGCTGAGTTTAACATGAACCACACTGTTTGATGGTCACTTGTTCCCAGATGGCAACCCACTTCTAGATCTGAGATCCTCTCACTCCCCATAAGTGAGGAAAAGCTAAGTTCTGTCTTGCCTATGGGGCTTAATGGCTGTCATATAGTAGCTCAATGCTCTCTTGACATCCAGGCTATGTAACCTACGTTCACCAGTAGAAGAGTGGTCAGTGAAAAACACTGGCAAAGTAATGGACTGGTTCAAATGGGGAGTCTGAAACCACTTTGGGAAGGAATTTCCTATTTGGAGGACTACCTTATCCCTGTGGAAAGCAATGTAGTCCTTTTCAATACATAAGGCCTGAAGCTCACCAATTCTTCTAGCCGAAGTGATGGCCACTAGAAACACTGTTTTCCAATTGACATACTTCAAAGGTGCTGAGAACATAGGCTCAAAAGGGGGAGCCATGAGCTGAGCAATGCAAATATTAAGGTCCCACGCTGGCACCGGTTCTCTTACCGGTGGGAACATATGTGAGAGGCCTTTGAAAAACTTTTTAGAAATTGTATTTGATGCTAAGGAAACAGGCTTACCTGCCAAAGCGTAGGCAGAAACTGATGCTAAATGAACTTTCAGTGTAACAGGTTGTAAACCTAAGGAATGTAGATAGACGAGGTAGTCCAGCAACCCTGGCACTCCTACCTGAGTTGGCACTATACTTCTGTTAGAGCACCAAATGGAAAACCTCTTCCATTTTGCAGCATAAGTTCTCTTAGTAGAGGACTTTCTATATCCTCTTAAAACATCCATAACTGACTCAGAGAGATGTAAACCAGCATACTCTAGGTCCTCAAGAACCAAACTTTGAGCCTAAGTGACCCAAGGTTCGGATACAGGAGTCTGCCCTGATTGGAGGTCAGAAGATTGTGCCTCCTGGGAAGGTGTATTGGTTGTTCCACTGACATGGACAGCAACAGGGAGTACCATGGCTATCTGGCCCAGTCTGGGGCTATCAGGATCATTGTTGCTGGCTGAGACCTGAGTTTCAACAGCACCCTGTACACCAGGGGAAATGGAGGGAATGCATACAGGAATTTCCATGACCAGTCCAGGGCAAGGGCATCTAGAGGAATCGTGCCCACTACTGGAGGTCTGCAACAAAACTGAGGCAAGTGATGGTTCTGATGAGAGGCAAAGAGATCTATTTCTGGAGTGCCCCACCTCCTGAATAGAGTCTGTACCACTTGCCTGTTCAGGTACCATTTGTGATTGTCCTGACTGATCCAACTCAGAGTATCTGCCAGAACATTGTCTTTGCCTGTCAGATGAATGGCCTGTAGGGAGGAGCCCAGTGAGTAAGCCAGGGTCCAGATTTTCATAACCTCCATGCAAAGGAGACTTGATCTCGTTCCCCCTTGCTTGTTTATGTAGTACATGGTAGTAGTGTTGTCTGTCCTGACTTGCACTACCTTTCCCTGTATCAGTGGTTTGAAAGCGTGCATTGCCAAAAAGACTGCTCTGAGCTCCAACAGGTTTATGTGGAGAGTTTCTGCACTTGACCAAGTGCCCTGAGCAGTGTGCTGTGCTAGATAAGCTCCCCAGCCCAGGAGGGATGCATCTGTTGTGAGAATCACTGAAGGGAGCTCTTTTTGAAAAGGAACCCCTTCTCTGAAGTTGTTCCCCTCTTTCCACCATTGAAGAGCTTGAATAAATGTTTTTGTTACAGGAACAAGCTTTGACAGGGAATCCTTCCGTTGGCACCGATGAGTTCTTAAGTGAAATTGGATGTCTGTCAACTGAAACCTGGATCCCAGCACTGTACCTGTTGCAGCAGCCATTTGGCCCAGGAGTTGCAGAAACTGCCTTGTTGGCTTTGGGACATTGAGCCTGAAAGAGGCTGCCAACTGCAGGATGCTTTTTGCTCTGCCTCTGGGCAAAAATGCTCTGCCCACCTTTGCATTCAATTCAGCTCATATGAACTGCAGAATTTGAGAAGGAATCAGAACTGATTTTTCCAGGCTTAAAATTAACCCCAGAGACTCCAGTAAGTGTTGAGTGAATTGGAGGTGCTCTGTTAGCTGTTGTGGTGAATCCCCCAACACTAGCCAGTTGTCTAAGTAGGGGAATGCTGAGACACCTTGTCTTTGTAAGTCTGCCACTAACACAGCCAGACACTTTGTGAACACCCTTGGTGCTGAAGTGAGACCGAAAGGAAGAGCTGAGAATTGATAGTGTCCTGATTGAAGTCTGAACCTGAGAAACTTTCTGTGAGACTCCCTTATGGGAATGTGGAAATAAGCATCTTTTAGGTCCAATGATGCCAACCAATCCCCTTTTCGGATTGCTGGCAGAATCAGAGACAACGTTACCATTTTGAACATTGGTTTTGTTGGGAACTTGTTGAGGACCCTGAGATCCAGGATAGACCGCAGTTCTCCATTTTTCTTTGGTGTAAGAAAGTATCTTGAGTAAAGTCCTTTCCCTCTTTGCTTCAGTGGTACTGGTTCCACTGCCTTCAGAGAAAGAAGGTGTTTCACCTCTGCTTCCAGCCTTCTGCTTTCTAGGTGGGAAGCTGATTTGAAAGCTCTGTTTCTTTGAACAGGGGAGGACTTGAAGTTTAGGGACAGGCCATGACCCACTAACTCCAGAACCCACTTGTCTGTGGTGATGGTTTTCCAGTTGTGGAGAAAATGAGTCAGCCTGCCCCCTACTGGTAAGGGAGAGGCAGCCTGAATGAAGGAGTCAGGGATTCTGTTTAGCCTGGGGCTGAGACTGGGTATCACTTCTGGCACCTCTTCTGCCCCTACCCCTAAAGTACCCTTGCCATGGGTATTGGGGTGATTGAGGAAGTACCATAGCCTGGTAAAAAGGCCCGGTATGAAATTGTCTGCCCCTACCTCCCCTACTGAATGGTCTAGAGGAAGTGGAGGGTCTTTCTTTTGTAGAATTACTATGAAAGGTGGCCTTATACTCATCCACCTTCTTCGTGTAGGCCTCTGTATGGCTGCCAAATAAAGAACTGCCCTCCATAGGAAAATCCAGAGTCTTATTCTGGGTATCTTGTGTTAGGTTTGTGGCTCTCACCCAAGCAAACCTTCTCTGTGCGATGGTATTTGCCATCCACCTTAGAGCAGTCTCATTGCTGTCTGCTGCCATCTGAAACTGATATTTGGCAGCTTCCAGGCCAAACCTAGTTGTTTCGGCTAGGTCTGCCAAAAGAGGAGGAGTTGTTTTTCAGCCATGTCCAGGACAGACTGCCAAAGAGCCTTCTGGTACTGTGCTGTGCTGCATAGGTCTGATAATTTGCTTGCCTGATGGTCAGAGAGGCTGACAAATAACCTTTCTTGGCCATGCTTTCAATTTTCCTACAGTCCTTCTCTGGAGGGTGACAGGCCAGAGAGAGGGACCTTTGCCTTATCACAAGCTGCAGCTTGCAGCACCCCCTGGTGGTCAGGGTGTGAAAATAAGAATTCAGCCCCTGTTCTGTCAAGCTGATACTTTTTGTCCACCCTCTTGTCCAGAGGAGGGACAGACCCAGGAGCTTAGAGGAGTTTAAAAATATCCCTTTTGAAGAATGTATTGATGGGAAGTGAAAGCTTTTTAGTAGGAGTCAATCCCATCATGTCCAAATATTCAGCCTCCTCCTCATCCTCTACAGCTTCAGTAGTAGGGATGTCTAAGGCATCAGCAATTTTCCTAATAAAGGAAAAATGTGAAGAATAATCGTCAGTGGTCCTGAGAGCCAAACTCCTGTTCAGGGGAGACCTCAGGCTCTATAGGCTCACCTTCTTCTTCTTCTTCCTCCTCCTCCTCTTCCTCATCCTCCTCCTCCTCCTCCCCCTCATGCTGTTCAGGGAAAAGAGTGGGATGGAGGGTGCAGAAGTCTGGACTGGGGACTGTGATACCACAGGCAGCAGACCCTGCAATGTTTGCATAATTTTTATTGCTTTTGCGATCTCAGCAGGAGAAGGCACAGTGGCAGGCACCACAGAAGTCCCCTTTTCCACAGTGGGTTCAGTGTGCTTTGTCTTTTTCTGTTTTTTTAACAGGAACCGTGAAGCTAGCCATTCAGAGGGTCTCTTTTTACCAGTGTCAAGGGTAGAAATAGCAGAAGTTGTGGTGTCACCCACAGACCCTGAGGGTTTCGGCTGATCAGAGCCAGAGGGACCCTTAAACCTTTTATTTAGTCTATCCAGACGTTTCTCTAAAGTCTTGTCTGGGAAAGATTTACATATAACACAGTCAGACTTTAAATGGTCAAAGCCCAAGCAGAAAACACAAACAGAGTGTTTGTCTGCTTTGGCAAGACTTCACCACACTCAGAACAGTTCTTAAAATCGGGTTCACCAGTTCTCTTTGTAAGTTTTTCTGACATAATGAAGAAAAACCACAACCGCAATACTGAAACCTTTTTAAAAGTTAAATGTTACACTTTTTTTATCGGTTGCGGTCGGTTCAGGAACCGATTGGAGAAACCAAGTGGAACCGGGAACTGATAAAATTTGAACCAAGATTAGCGGTTCAGAACCGAGGTTATCGGTTCTAAAATATGAAGTTTAAACAGTCAAAATACAGCAGAAAGACTAAAACTAACGTAAAATACCTAGGTTCCCTTAGCGGTTATCCGGAACCGAGAAAACTATACTAAACTAGCTAAATAAACTAACAGTTATAGAAAAACACAAAGATAAGAGGCAGCAAATGAAAATAATCAAGAAATACTTAAGTATTTATGAAAATCAAGGCTTCTTGAGACTAGATGTTGAGGAGGAAATCTCCAGGCATCTGGTCTTGACAGGCGGAGAGTGAAATCTGAGGGTTAGAATGTAGGCAGTTGATAGGTGGCGGCATTTGAAAAGTGGCTCATGCCAATGATTCCATCATCTGCATAGCATTCCATCTCCAGGCATTCTGACCTTAAAGGCACACTGCAGAAGAGTTAGGAATATTGGAGTATTCCTGAGGTGAGAAAATGGCTTTCACCAGGTACAATGAAAGCAGGGGGAGGAGGAATGGGGATAGTACTAAATAAAAACTAGGGAACCAAAGAGGACAGTCAGGGAGGCAAAGGCAGACAGGGAGCTACATATTGCTGAGGGGGTTGTAGGTGGGGAAACACAATTCTTCAGATATATTTAGGAAAAAAGGAAGCAGGGAGGGGGTATTGTTAGGCTGCAAGAGGGGGGAGGGTACTAGAGTAAGATCAACAAAAAGCAGCCAACCTTAACAATTATTTCTGATCTGTCTTCATTAGGGAAGACTGTGGGCCCTTCCATGAAAGTGGCATCCAGGTGGCTGTCAGAAACATTCTTGAAATGAGGCATCCAGTGTTTACCAGAGAAATGGTCCAGAAGGGGCATGAAGCCGTAAAGGCAGATGAAGCCCCAGAGTGGGATGGGATGCTCACAGAATTGGCTGTGGAACTGGCTGAATCCCTAATAGAGCTACTCAATAGCTCAGTTCAGACAGGGGTAGTTCCAAAAGACTGGAGGGTAGCAGACATAGTCCCACTACACAAGGTGGGGGGAGAAAGAGCAACCAGGGAACTACAGACCTGTCAGTCTTGCCTCTGTGGTGGGTAAACTGATGGAGTCACTGATTGAAGGGGACCTTGTGGACTACCTAGAGAGCAGTGGTCTACAGGATAGTAAACAGCATGGGTTTGTGGTACGGAGGTCTTTTCAGACTAGTCTGAGAGTTTGCTTTGACTGGGTAACAAATGTAGTAGAAAAAGGCCATGCTGTGGTTTAACTCTACTTCGATTTCAGCAAGGCTTTCAACTCTGTGCCACAAGGAAGATTGCTAAAGAAGCAGGAGAACCTGGGTGTGGCTAGGGACATAGTTAAATGGGTAGAAATACTGGTTGAAGAAAAGACAGCAGAGGGGTGGTAGGAAATGGGGTCAGAGTGGAAGAGTGGGAAGTCCCAAGTTGGATGCTGCAGGAATCCGTCCTGGGTCCTGTCCTCTTCAATATGTTCATCATAGGTTCATAGGTTAGTACGAGTTTAGGAGGCCGTGACCTTTTAGAAAAACTCGCCATCTTTGTTCTATTGGTGGAAGTATTGTTTAACATTACCCATATGCTCATCTAGCTTTTTTTGAAACGTATTCATGGTTTCACTTTCAACTATGTGTTTAGGTAGTGCATTCCATGGTGAGATAATTCTTTGGAGTATACCAATTTTTCCTCTTTTGTTTCTTAGTAATTTCACCCTTTAACTTTTGATTATGGATTCTAGTGTTTGTAGTAACATTTTGCCTTGTTAATCCTATTGTCTCCAACAATGATGCATTTTGCATGGCATTGTATGTGAGGCAGCATTCACCCCACGTCTCCTGTACTCCATCGAGTACATACTAAGTTGATTTAACCTCTCACTGTAATTTAAATGCTGCATGTTTCTTACTGTTTTGGTGACTATACTCGGAACTCTTTCTATAGGTAATAGCAACATCAGTGACATTGGAAAGGGCATCCTTGGCAAGTGTGTCTCTTCTCAGATGACACAAAGCTCTGTGATAGGGTAGATAGTGACAAGGGATGATGGTGATGCAGAGGGATTTACCAAGGCTAGAGAGGTGATCTAAGGTTTGGCAGTTGAAATTCAACACCAAAAAATGTAAGATCATGCATCTAGGGGGGAGAAAGCAGAACAGTACGGAATGGGATGGGTTAAATCAAGCACTATGGCAGAGGAATGAGACTCTGGAAGTCATCATTAGTGACTCCCTCAAACAGTCAAACCAGTGTAACAAGGCTTGTAGTAAGGCTGGTAGGATGCTGGGGCCAGGTGTATCGGAAGAGGTATTGACAGTAGTAAAAAGGAAGTACTATTACCTCTATGTTGGTAACTGGTGAGGCTGCACCTGGAATACTGAGCTCGTTTCTGCAGTTCTCACCTAAGGAAGAACAGGGACAGGCTGGAGATGGTGCAGCGCAGGGTGACCAAGATAATTCAGGACCAACAGGGTAGATCTTACAAATATTTTCTGAGGGCACAGAACATGTACTCACTGAAGACCAGGAGGGAGAAAGGGGATATAATAGAGACCTTCAAGTTCCTGAAGAGAATAAAAAGGTGAACTGCAGGGAACTATTTCATTTATTTATACTTTGTTTACTGGGTAGGTGCACTGGCACAAGGCACCTTTTTCAGCCATGACCAGAGTACATAGCAAAAACAGCAAAAGGATACAGAGCAGGAACATTTAGCAGAGTCAGGAAGCCAAGGTCATGAGTGGAAACCGGCAGGGGGAAGTTTAAGAGGGAATGTGAGGAAGTTCTATTTTATGTAAAGGGTGGTGAAACCATGAAACAGTCTGCCAGCGGAGGTGGTGGGTGCCAAGACCATAAGTGGTTCATGCATGGCTGGGACAGAGTGAAAAGTCTGGTGGTTACTCAGGTCAGTAACAGTACGAAGGGAGCAGGGGGTGGGCTGGGAGGGATAAAACCCTGAATGGACAATAGGTCCCAGGACAGATAGGGAACTCTGGGTGGACTAGATGGTTCTTTGGTCTTTTTCTGCCATCATTGTCTATGCTTCTAACCCTCATAAGGAAGGTTCCACCCCTAGAGGTGCCATGGGAATGTGATTCCTGTGACTGAAGGTACCTTAGGAAGGAGCCCAAAAGAACAGCACAGCAAGAGGTGCAAACACAGGTAAGTAGTTTGCGATGATATAGACAGCTGGGAGCTGGCAATAAGTGATAGCAAACTGAATACTGGGTAAAATGGTACTGGACAACTACTTTATGGCCTTTGGCAAATCCCAGTGGAGGACATCTCTGTGGATCCATGGCTTCAGCTGCCATCACTCCTAGCATGTGTACTATTATTAGGCTCACTGTGCTAATTATGAATTCCAATTCAGGAGGAACTTCTGGAGGGATACCTCTCACACTATCTCTCCCATGGGATAACATTGTGGGAATGCTGCAAGTAGATCTTGTAGCCAAAGGAGGTACATCAGGGAAGGAGGCCTCCCCACAGGAGAGAGCAACTGTTGATAGGCTAGCACCCAGCCTCGAGACCATAAAGAGGCCCAACCTTGACTGGACACTAAAGGAAATGGATGGAACAAGACTAGGTAGACCATAGGCAGATGCAGGGAGAGTAGCTTTTGGAGGTGCTGCTGATGTGATCTGCACAACTAAAGGATCACATGTGGGCTTAGGGCCCCATCCTCCAGCAGCTAAGTCTTAAATACTACACCGTGAGATGCCACTAACCAGAGGTTTGCATGACTGAAGCTTCCCTCTGGGCACTGGACTGCCAGGAGGCACCTCAAGAGACAAGAGGTCTGAAAAGGACCCCCACTGGATGAGGGACTCACTATCAAGATATGGACTTCGAAGGGAGTGAATGAGCAGGGAAAGAGAATATGATAATGACCAGTAATGTGTTTGTAAGGCTCATGGCATGATGCAGAAATGGACTGACTACATGATGATGCAGAGGGAATGAATGCTAGATTGGATTGGACTGAATAAGGACTACTGAAGAATGAAAGATATGATAGTAAATGGACCAAATGACAAGGTACTGAAAACAGGAATGTATATCACAGGCCATTATAGTGAACACCCAGTCACAAGTACGAGTTGAATTACAACTGTGAGTGCAGTGAAAATAGAAAAGCAGACTGATGGAGTGATGGTTAAGTGGTTGCAAAAGGAAAGGCTGGGAAAGGCAACATGAATTTTCTGGGTTAACTGATTGTGGCTGCTAACTGGAATACAATTCATGCAGAGGGACTGCAGTGAAAAGATTGCTAGTGTTGGTTATGAATGCAGATAAAGCAGGCTGAAAAAACAAATGAAGTACAGAAGCATGACAGAGGCAGGACGTATAACTAAGTCAGCACACTGAAAACACACTGCAGGTAGGCAATGGAGTAAAATGAGGACATGAGAGCAGCAGGAGTGGCTGCCCTAAAGAAGGCAGGGAGCACAAGCCACAGCCAGGAAATGCAAAACATATAGTAGTAACTAGAGAGCTACTGACAGCACAGATCAGACAGAAGCTGAAGGCAAAAAACAAACAGAAAACCCCAAAACAGCCAAGAGGAAAGCTGCGACCACAGGGGAGGGATGGAGAGATGCAGAAGCCCTGGTCAGAGCAAAGAAAACAAACATTTGTCAGTGCCAAATGTTGGCATGCTGGCATTGGCATTAGTAGTGCAGGAGTTAGAGAGATGCATAATAGGAATAGCAGTGAAGTATTGAACTAACGCCAACCTCCCCCCAGAGACTGAAAGGCGTTGGGGCGTGTGTCTTTGAGTTGTCGTCCATAATGCTTAAGCCATTCCACCACCCCACCCTGCAGACAGCAACAGGTGCTGTGGTGTGCTTTGGGGTCTTCGGTCCTTATGCTCACCCCATTCCATAAGGAAATAAGCTGAAATGGGTGCAGTATAGGGGAACGGGGTGAATGTTAGTGCTGAAGACCCTCAGGCGCACCTCGATGCCTGTCAATGGCAGCAGGGTGGGGGTGGAATGCCGTGAGTATTACGGCTGATGAACCCAAGTCACACCCCCGACACCTGTCAGTTTCTACAGGGTGGGGCGTTACAGTTGTAAACCCTAACACCCCTGGCGTTTGTTGGTATTTTCACTCCAAATTTTCAAAATGGACATTTTGGGACCCCACCTCATGAACAGTGGCACTATAATTTTGTTACTCAATCCCGAAAGGTGATTTCACACAACGACTGCGCGATTCAGCGCTACAGGTGCGAAAACACATTCTGAGCAGGATGTGAAAAATGACAGCTGTACTGTTCAGGAGGAGCTATGAATAAAATGGCAATGTTGAAAATCTGGAGTGAAAATATGAAAAATTGGCAAAGTTACGAGCACGCGTGAAACAGCACAACACCGCCTATGCGCCAATCAGTTGTCGAATTTTTCACCAAATTTTCAACATGGGCATTTTGGGACCTCCCCTCACGAACAGGGGAACTGTGATTTTGTTAATCTGTCCCGAAAGTTGATTTCCCACAGCGACTGCGCCATTCTGCGCAACAGGTGTGAAAACACATTTCAGGCAGGATGTGAACAATGGCAGCTGTACTGTTCATAAGGAGGTATAAAAAAATGGCAATGTGAAACTATTAAAAATTGGCGAAGTTACAAGCATCCGTAGAAAACTGCGCAATGCACACTCGTAACGCAGTCATTTTTTGGAATTTTTTCACCAGATTTGCAACATGGGCTTTTTGGGACCCCACCTCATGAACAGTAGCACTGTCATTTCATTAATTGGTCCTTAAAGGTGATTCAGTGCAGTGACTGCAAAATCACCTTTTGGGACCGAGTAACGAAATGACAGTGACATGTTCCTGAGACAGGGTGCCAAGCACCCCACGTTGAAAATGTGGGGCCAAAATTCCTAAAAATGGCTGAGATATCAACATAAGTTGAAACACCCTTTGACAGCCATTATACACGCTTACCTTTGATTCTTCAGTTTGCCGGTCGGCTTTGAAGAGTGCAGATGTGTCCCACTCCACAGCAGATCACTGATTTTGACCTCCAGAGGTAAGTATGGGGTAATGGGGGGGGTGCGGGGAAGTGGGTGCTCAGTAGGAGGTGGGAATGGGGGAGGAGCAGTGGGGAGACTATGAGGGATAGTTTTCTTTTTTGTAGATTAAAAGAAAAAATGTCGGGGGACGGTTTTCTTAATTTACAGGTTAAAAAAAAACTTTGGGGCACACTGGAGTGGGCTGCCAGTGTGCCATATGAGTTTGAGGGGAAAAGGGACATGATGTTGATGGGGATTGGGCACCCCCATTGGCAAAAAAAGTGAGCTTGGGTGGGAAAGGAAACATAATGCTGTTGGGGATTTGGCACCCTACCAGCAAAGACAGTGAGTTTGGTGGGGGTAGGGGGCATCCGACATTGGGAGCGGGCATCCCAGTGTTGGGGAAAAATAAATATATAAAAAAAAATATCTGAGCACACTGAGGTGGGCTCCCAGAGTGTCACAATGTGTGTGTGTGGGGGGGGAATACATGCCGACTTGGGGATTGGGCACCCCAATGTTGGCTTTCCGGGGAGTGTGTGGCGGATGACAGGAGCCGCCAATGTGGAAAGGCACACAGGGGCTGATTTATTTATTGAAATATTTCACCAGGAAAGGCACAGTGAACAAACAAATTGCTCTTGTAGAGCAAGGCCCGGGGACAGAGTGCTCGACACGCTGCAGGAGCCGACGAGGTTGCGAGGGAGGGGAGGAGGTGCCGCTGCAATGACAAAACTGTCCGTGATTGCAACGGCATATTCATTTCAACTCCTTGGCTCTCTTTGAAGCTGCTGTCATTGCCAGCATGCTCACTGACTAGCGGCTGAGGGATGCGCCCTCTAAAGTGTCCCCTGCATTCACCACAACACTGACACACTTCTGAAATGTGCTACTACCACAAGATGTTGCTTGCGCATGCATGCAAGCCAACATAATGAGCTTCCAAATGAGGCTGAATGAAGCTGATTTATATTGCCTATACAGAGGCGTGGCTGGTTGCTCCTGCCCATCAGACCACAGGCTTTGCCTTATTTTGTTAGTTGAGCAGTGGTTTTGAGTTGAATGAAACTGACCCCAAAAATATAAATCAAATCAAATCACTCTTTATTTAGATAAGGCACTTTTCTTAAACCAAGGCACCTGTACAATATTACATACAACAATAAATAGTTAAAACAGCATTAAAATATTCAAAAATCATTATAGGCTTTACTAAAAAGGTAGGTTTTCAAAGCTCCTTTAAAACTTTGGACAGTCGGGCAGTCTCGCACCTGACGAGGTAGAGAATTCCACAGGGTTGGGGCCATAAAACTAAAAGATCTGGCCCCTGAAGTTTTTAAATGAACCCTGGGAATCTCTAGCAATCCCTCATCAGTGGATCGGAGAGAGCGGGGGACAGTAGAGACAAAGGAGATCTTTCAGGTAAGCAGGTCCCTGATTGTGTAGGGCCTTATAGGTCAGCAAACTGACCTTGAAGGTGATTCACCAGCAAACTGGCAGCCAGTGCAGTCCACGAAGCACAGGCGTTATATGACTGGACCTAGAAGAACCAGTCAACAGCCTGGCTGCCGCATTCTGCACTAGCTGCAGGCGGCAAATCTCAACCCCCGGTAGCCCAAGGTAAAGGGCATTGCAGTAGTCAAGGCGGGAGGTAACGAAAGCATGGACCAAAGTAGGCAGATCGTCTGGAGAAACCAGGTGCTTCACCCGGGCGATGTTCCTCAGATGGTAAAAAGAGGTTTTGACAACCGCTGACACCTGAGATTTTAATGTCAGACAGTCATCAAACACAACACCCATGTTCCACACCCAGTTTGAGGTAGTCAGCTGGACACCCCCAAGCCATAAACCCGAGGGCAATCCAGCTAACAAACCCGCCTCCCAGCGACTCTGGTCCACAACCAACACCTCTTTTTTTTCCGGGTTCAACTGCAGCCAACTCACATTCATCCAGTCTTGGATTTCAGCAAGACAGTTGTTAAAGACCGAAATGGCAGCATCCTGACCGGGCACAAAGGACATGTACAGCTGGGTATCATCTGCATAGCAGTGAAAACCCAAGCCATACTGCCTAATAATCACTCCTAACGGCAGCATATACACTGCAAACAACATGGGTGCCAAAATGGAACCATGCGGTACCCCACAGGATAGGGAGACTGACGCCGAGGAAAAAATCCCAGACACCACCCTCTGAGTCCTACCCTCGAGGTAAGATCGAAACCAGCTGAGGACTGTATCAGACAGTCCACAGATAGATCGCAAACCTTCCAGTAGCACACCATGGTCCACAGTGTCAAATGCTGCAGAGAGATCAAGAAGGACCAAGATGGAACAGGTCCTTCAATCTCTCGCTATTAGGAGGTCATTTAGTACCCGAACAAGTGCTGTCTCGGTACTATGCCTTTTCCTAAATCCAGACTGGAGAGAATCATAGACATTGTGGCTGGTCAAATGTTCATCCAACTGCAATGCAATCACCTTCTCAATAACTTTACCCACAAAGGGTAAGTTAGAGACAGGTCTGTAGTTTGCCAGACAGTCCGGGTCCAAGGAGGACTTCTTAAGAAGGGGCTGAACCACAGCCTCCTTGAGAGGATTTGGAAAATTCCCCCTCTCCAAAGACCTCCAGACTATCTCAGCAAGGACGGGGACGATTTTATCCACACAACCCACTAAAAGACATGTGGGGCCCAGGTCCAAACCACAGTTGGTCAGACGCAGTGACTGGATGATCATCACAATGTCACTGATTGTGGGGAGGCTGAAGTCAGACCACACAAACGGTGTCCGACATCTCCTGCCGACCATCTCAACTCCCACTGGAGAGGGTCAAGCGGACATCAGATCTGATTTTGGCAACCTTATTTGCAAAGAACAGAGCAAACTCCTCACACCGTTCTTGAGAAAAGGCTCTTCTGGGATGAAGACAGATTGGATTGCACAATCTGTCCACAGTCCGGAAGAGCTGAGCTGGTCTATTCTGTGCAGCCGTAATCTCTCTGGACAAGAATTCTGCCTTCTTACGAGAGATTGCGGATTGATAGACCACATAGTGGTCCATCAAACTAAGTTTGTCACCATCCAGACCCAACCTCTGCTTGCACCTCTCCAACGTTCATCCAGCTCTCCTCAACTCCCTCAGAGTCTCATCGAACCAAGGAGACCTGGGGCGGAGAGTGACAGGATGAACACGAACAGGAGCAATGGAATCCAGGGCCCCTGCCACCGCCTTATTATAGGCTAGTACCAGCTCTTCTGGATCCATGCAATCTCTCGGTAAGCCCGATAGGTCCAGCACTGCCATCAGGTCATCCAGGTAAACACCCCTTAAAGAGTGGTACCGGACCATTTCCATAGGGGCTGACCTACTAGGGGTGGCCTCAAAACTGAACCCAACGGAGTGAAGGTCCGACCATCCGACTGGTTCCACCACCAAGTCAGATATCTCCATCCCCAGAAGGAACACCAAATCCAATGAATGACCACCAATGTGGGTCGAGGAGGAAATAACCTGTGTGAAGCCCAGTGGTAATCATTAACTGGAGGAAGTCTTGACCAAAATCGAGAGTTCATCGTCGACCCAGGCATTGAAGTCTCCCAGAACCAACCATCTGGGGACCCCAATGTCAGGTCGACAATGAAGTCTGCGACTTCCGCGGGAAAAGCGTTCTCGTCACCTGGTGGACGGTATACGAGAGTATCCTAAGCCCCACACCCTCGCCTAAGATACATTCAAAGGATTTGGTAGTTCCCACTGGAGTACCTCCACTAAGCCCATTTCTGATCTAAAACAGATAACTAACACCCCGCCCTCTGATCCACCCTCGGTGATTGTATCACAGTACCTGTCTGGAACTGCTGCCGCTAAAAACTGGTCCAGCATTCTCATCCAGCCAGGTCTCAGTGATGCACGCCAGGTCAGATGACCCAACAAAATCAGCTATAATAGCCGTCTTGTTTTTAACAGACCTGGCGTTGCACAACACCGCTCGAGTAGGATGAGCCTCCGAGGTTGACCGTGCTATCTGCTGACTATAGTCAGAACCCTTGGGTATGGGCACCAGACAGGGAGGACCCCTTTCCTGGGCCCATTTCGCCCCAGGGTGTCTCCTTGTCTCCACTATCCCTATCCACCCACTCCTTTCCATTCCCCCTCCAGACCCAGCCCTCGTCCTCCTCCTTCTTCTATAATAAAAAGCACTCAGAAATGGACCCCCATTGATTTCAATGGACCCCCCCTCCAAGTTCATCCTACTCAAACATCATAAAATGTCTAAGAGCAGGGATGGTCCAGCACACCAGGAAGTAGGAGGGATTAGATGGTACGCTCCATAGAGCAAAATTACATCTTCCCTTCCTAAACTGCAAAAGATAAAAATGATACAGACTGGAGTATTTACTTTCTAAATAGGTAAGCTTTATGTAGGGTCCTTGAGGGATTTTTTTAAAGGGGAGCATATGTTGCTCTTTAAATAAAAAAAAGAAATTGGGTTAGCTGGATAGTGCAGTGGTAGCACTAGTGCTTGTCAACTAGGCAACCTGGGTTCATGCCCCGAGCCCGAGATGTCTGTGCTGGGTGGTGAGGCAGGGTTCAGGCATCCATAAGGACGCCTTCTACCTCAAGGGGGTGAGTATCCTCCTTCCACTGCATGACCACCCCCTGATATTTTAGAGGAAGGGGGTGTCATGTGGGAAGGAAAAAGTGGTACCCATGGAGCTGCTGTATGTCAACATGAACCTTACCTGTGAGTGACACAGTGGCACACACACACATAGAGCAGAGGCCGACAGGGGTCTGAAAGGGGGGAGGGCTCACTTGCCCTTCTGCTGGCCCCATAGGCTAAGGCTGGATTACTCTTCAAGACCATGCCCTCAGGGTGATGATGAATGGAAGGGCTGAGGTGGGATAAAAATAGAAAATGAGTGGACTTGAGACATATAAAGTCCCCTCATCTTACCATGCTCACCTGGGCTGCCTGGCCCTCCTCCACCTCTCTGGCTCCTCCTTCTGGTTTCCTGGGATTCTGATTCCATCTCCTTGGAGGTATCTTCGAGGGTTAGCCTATGGGTGGAAACAGCAGGCTGATTATCTAGGGGGCCAGTGTTGAGATAAGGCAGGTACGGAGCTTCAGGCCCTCCTCCTCCTCCTCTCCAGCTCCTCTCTTTGGTGTCGCAAGCTTCCAATGCCATCTCCTTGGAGGTATCTCCAAGGCTTAACCTTTGAGTGGAAACTGCAGGCTGATTACACGGGGGGGAGAGGGCAGTGATTGAAGTGAGCTAAGGCAGGTATGGAGTGTCAGTCCCAGGAGTTTCATTAGCTGGCAACAAGACATGAGGGTGATGGAAGGAGGTTCCCAAGTCAAGCCTGGGACAAAAACAGAAAGGAAAAAAAAAAGCATTGACTGATGGGCAAAGGAACCCCCATTCTCAAAGAAAAAGCTGTCTTTTTAGTTTTTTGTTTTAAATGACTCTGCCCCCCACCACCACCCCATTTTTTTGGTAACAATTTTCAAGTGGTTAGTTCAGGGCAGTGAGCATAACCCAACACAGGAGAGTGAACTGAACGGAGTGTGAACGCATTTACATACAATTAATAGGCTTCTGCAGTATTCATGTTTATTCACTGTGTACTGCACTGTAACTCTTCCAGGTTGTGCTTGAAAATATGCACCTGTTTACCTAGTGTACATTACTGGTAAACCAAAACAAATAAGTTCTCATAAGTACTACGTTAGGGTCCTTAGTGTTCCACCACTGCAGAACTGTGTATAAATTCCAGTGTTTCTCAGAGGCACAACAGGCTCTTTGAATTATTGTTACTTTATGAAAATGGGGCAGATCATTAGGAAGTGAGTGAGCCCCCACACTGAAGCCAAGCTTCTATGATTCAGAGCCACAGCCAGAGCTGCCCCACAAAGAGAATTAAAAAAAAGGATTGAAGAAAACAAGGATGCATGTCAGTATTTTTTCACACCAAAGTAGTGGTCACAATTCAGCAGTGGGCAGTCTGTGAACTCAATCATGTAATCGTAGTAGAGGGTGACAGAAACAGGAGTGTTCAGAGGGCCTCCGTGGAAGCCGCACTCCTCCAGGGACATGATGGGGTGCAGGTACGACTCCCGGGAAAATGTCTTGTCCCTGAAGATCTGCAGCTTGGTACTTTCAATCCCAACCCGCTCCCGGATTCTCTGCATCAAGCCATGTACTCTGCTTTGGCACTCAACCACTTCCTGAAAGTGTCCTGGGTGCGATTTCAAGGTGTCGAACGTTATGAGTCTTAATTCCACCAACAGAAATCTGCATATAGATAACAGATTATTTCCATGTGAATTATTTCAAGGTATTAAAATATTTGTGACAAAACTCTCCTTTAGTAATTTGGTGCACTCTACTAGCATCTCTGGACTGGATCTTCTAAGCGCCTATACATTCACAAGGCATGCAATTTGTCATAATTGACATTTTGTGTTTCTTTACGTTTTATTACTTCTGTTTATTGTTCTTATATGAGAGTGCTTACCTCTGCCATGGATTTGAACTTCTATCCCAGCAAAACCACCTACCTCTGGTTGTCTCCAGCTACCACCCCGTTACCTGCAGTGAGTTTGTTCTTTCTTTACACTAATCCAGTGTAGGTGGGGGGACCACTGAAGAATGGGTGGTCCTGGGTTCATACTGCTGCCCCAATCCCACTGTGATTTTTTTTTTTGTCAACACAATTTTTGTTAAGACATAGGGAGAAAGCGATACAGTATGCATATAAATACAAGACTTCAATTAGAAATAAAAAGTACGTAATAGTGAAAAAAGGACATACATCAGTGTTTCTAATAAGCAGTTGATTAAAGATGTTTTAGAATGTTTTAGAACATCAATGGCCCGTTATAATAATAAAGTACTGTGGCAAAATACAAAGCTTTAGGAATCAAAATAATTTAGCATGGCTCCAGCAGATGCAGGGATTTGAGTAGATACTCACTTCTAGGGGTTCACTATACATTCTGAATCAAATATCGGGACTAGATAATCAGATAGGAAATATATTAGTTTCAATAGCTGTTATAAGTGGACCCCACAGTTCTACAAAGACCTGCAGTTGACCGGATGCAACCGATTGTGCTCTTTCAATTGACATACGAGATCTAAGGTTATTAGCCCATTGCTGAATAGTGGGGGAGGAGGGCACATCCAAGTTTGCACAATTGTCTTTCTGGCATTCACTAAAGCCAGAGACCGTAAAGCTCCAGGGCGTTTCCCTCTAGGATGATCTGGATCAGCCCCTAGTAAAAATTCTACAGGGCTGTTTGGGAGTAACAAACCCAACACTCGGGGCATAATGGAGTGAATTTCATGCCAAAAGGGGGAAACTTTAGGGCATAGTACAGCTTAATTTGGTTCAAGATCAGTTGGCATTCATCTGTATTCCCCCCCCCCACCCTCGGGTCGTGCCTGAAAATAGGCAGGATTTGTCCAGTGCACTTACCCGGTCAACAAAAAAACTAAACTAAACTAAATAGTAGGGCAAGATGCATAAAATTCCCTTTGGCAGCATTACATTTAGGATACAAATCTGATTTAGAAGACTCCAATTGGTGTAGTTTAACTGGGGTAAAATAGGCCTGATGTAAGAAATTAAACTGTACCTTCCATAGCTTATTACTTCTGGAGCAGACTGCCAAATGCTTACATGCACTGAACCATAACTGTTCATCAGCCTTACAGCCAAGATCCACGCCCCATTTTGTGATGATTTTTGTATAGCAGCCCATTCCCACCCCCCCCAAGATTGCGATAGAAGGTAGACATTAACTTTACTCCAGGTTGAGGGTGAAAGAGGCCCTCTTCGAATGATGTAAGTGGGGCCCATCCATCCTCCATGCCCAGGGTGATGCCGGATAAGTTTCTTATGCTAAGAAAGATCAAAAAGTCTCCTCTGGGGATATTCCATTGTTTAACTGATTAAAACTTAATAAGTGTTCCCCCTCATATAACTGACCTACCATCCAAGACCTCTGCGTTTCCAATGTTTCAACCTTTGCACCATGGCCACAGTTTGGGATGATTTCAATTTTACCGCCTCAAGTATAAGAGTTTGCCTAGTGGGGGCAGGTAGTTTCCCCGTGAGGTGGTGTACAGTATACCATGCTTTAATAATCAAGGACATAAAAGGGTTGGGATGTACTGGTTCCTCTCCCGTCCACAATACCTCACCTAATAGCCCCCCCTTTGACATCTTGGCCACAGCTCGACTCCTTGATCTCCAACCATCCCAAGTCCTCACCACCTAGTCCAGTGGGGAGAGCAGCAAGCTGAGCAGCAAGGTAATATGATGTGAAATTTGGGAGACCCAAACCACCCCATTTCTGAGGCAATTGAAGGATTATTTTTTGAACCCTGGCCGTCTTGCCCCACCAAAGGAATCTATGTATGATGGCATCAATCCTTTTGAAATGATTTTTAGGAACTCTAATCGGCAGGGATTGGTATAGGTATAAAAATTTAGGTAAGACCATCATTTTAATTACCCCCACCCTGCCCATTAATGACAACAGCAGAGCCATCCACCTTTCACAATCCTCTGACACTTTCCCAATTAGGGGTCTGAAGTTCAGACTGTAGAGGGCAAGAGTCTTACTAGAAATGTAAATACCAAGGTACTTAATTTTGGATACCAGCTGTAACCCCTTTAGATGTTGGATCAAGAGCTGTTTAATATACCGACCAGTAGTAACTCACTTTTGGTCCAATTGATTTTATGGCCAGATAAAGAGCCATATTTCTGTAAGACGGAATGTACCTTGGGAAGATCCTCAGCCAGGCTCTGGAGATATAAAAGGAGATCATCAGCATACATCACTAATTTATGCTCATGATAATTTATCCAAACCCCTCTAATATCTGTGTTCTTTCGTATGGCCCCTGCTAATGGTTCTAGAAATAAAACATACAACGGGGGGAAGGGGACAGCACTGTCTCATACCCTGACCTAGAGTGAATCTTGGGGATAAGCAACCATTCACTATCACCTGAGTCAAAGGATCCGTATACAAGGTTTTTGTCCAGGAGCTGAAATGAGGACCAAACCCCAGTTTCTCCAGAGTAATGAAGAGGTACCCCCACTCCACTCGGTCAAAAGCCTTCTCTGCATCCAATGCCAAGACAGCTGCACCATGTTTATGTTTGGACTTCCCCCAATGACGAATTATATTTAGGGTTCTCTGAATATTATATTTCCCTTGTTGGCCCTTAACAAAGCCAGTCTGATCATGGTGAATTATCTCAGGTAGCAAGGGGTCAAGCCTGGACGATGAAGCCTTAGCCAGCACCTTATAATCAGCTGTTAGAAGTGAGATGGGTCTATAAGAGGCACACCAGGTCGGATCCTTGCCAGGCTTTGGAAGAATAGTTATTGTGACAGACCGGGTGGAGAGAGGGAGAGTTTTCCAGAGGCCAAACTCTCAGACAACATAGTGGCTCAAGCAACAGATCATGGAAGCATTTAAGAAAGTCCACTGGAATACCATTGGGTCCAGGGGCTCTCCCACCCTCAGGAATTTGATAGCCCTACTAACCTCTGCTTCGGTCAATGGTGAGTCAAGATCATTAGCCTACTGTTCAGTAAGTGAACGCAGGGCGGCCCTATCAAGGAATGAGTGTATTTCCTCAGGGTATGGGGAACCTCAGAGGCATAAAGCTGTTTATAGTACTCCCCAAATGCCTGACCCACCTTATCAGGGTCATCCACCAGCACTCCAGCAGAGTCATGAATCCGGTATACTACCCTTTCCCCATCTCTCCTACATAGTTGCCAGGTCATCAGCTTCCTGGCTCGATCACCATCAAAGTATTGACCTGCCTGAGAAAATAATATAGCTGTTTCCAGTCAAGGACCACACATTGCATTATATTTCCATTTTAACTTCTGTACAGTATTGTACAGTACTTGAGTGGGGTTGACCTTATGCACCTGCTCACAGGCCTCAATCCGTAACCCCATGGCCTCAATATCAATGGCAGTGGCCCAAGCCCTATGTGCAGCAAACAAAATAGTTTGGCCATGAATACAGGCCTTCAGTGCTTCCCATCTAGTGGTATGAGAGGTATCCCCCTTTCTATTGAAAATCAGGAACTCACAAATACTTTCTTTCATACGGTCCACGTAGGTCTGATCCTTCAGTAATAATGGATCCAGCCTCCAGGGTCTATTCCCAGGAGTGACCCCCCTCAGGGATAGATCTACTGTGAGGGAGGCATGGTCTGATATTAGAATAGGGGAGTAGCTTGCCCCTTTAAAGGCAGGCAAGAGAGTTGGACCAATCAAAATTCGGTCTATTCTGGCATAGGATCTATGTGCATGGGAATAAAAACTATAGTTTCCACCAGAAGGAAATAGGTGCCGCCATGCATCCACTAGTCCAACCTCTTCCTCCAGTACCCCCAAAGGTCTAGCATTCTTAGAGATTGGTATAGGTGTAGTATTAGATCTATCTAGGATTACATCCTGCGCACAATTATAATCCCCGCCTAACACCCAAGGGCCTGACCACAATACTAACTCTAATGAGAGTTTCTGAAAAAATTGAGGATCATCAATATTAGGAGCATACACTGAACCCAAATTAATTTTTTTTTTTTTTTAATTTAATTTAGTTAATTTAACTTAATTTAAATTAAGAATGCCTACCCCCGGAAACATAACTCTAGCCAGGACCTATCTACCAGCCAGGTCCACCCAAGTATCCACCACCTTGACCTGCAACCCCTAAGGTAGCCATATGGCAACACCTCTAGCTTTGGTTGAGAAGTAAGCAGAAACCCAACTCCCTCCCATAAAGGTCTCTGTCTTAGAAGCCTCTACCCTGGATATATGGGTCTCTTGTAGTCAGACCACTTGCCACTTAGCTCTTTTCACTTCAGCCAAAAGCTTCTTTCGTTTCATCACCGATTTTAACCCATTGATATTTCAAGTAGCCACTCTTATTATACCGGCCATTTGGTATGTTGTGAAGAGTGCCACTTAGCTCGCTTTGGCCACCAGTGTATATCCATTACACATACAGTAAAATTAACTATTAAATCATCAGTTTTGTTTATATCTCCCTGTCTTGTTTTGATAGTAACTTCCCAACCCCCCCTTTCCCCAGGTAGCATAAGGACTAGTACAAAAACCCATGTAAAGAATATCCGTGGGCGACCAATCGGAAAACTAGCCCACACAGCGAAACAGGCCAGCGTCTGAGTGGATAGTATTCCACACACCTTCCACAGTCCCCTGCTCCCTTCCATACCCACCGTTATACCAAAAATACTAACAAGTAACCTCCAAAAAAATAGCTACAGTGAAAACCCCCTTCCCCCGAAGGACCACAATGGGCCTTACCCAGAATCCTCTGCAAACAACTGGCGAACATTGAAATGTAATCTAATTCATAGTACACTCCTTAAAACCATTCAACCTGCATAGGAGTGCCAACTAACAGCATAAGTAGCTGAACAACTAATTCTTAGTAAAAAAATGACATTTATATTACTTCAAGTGAATTGAGCCATTGTCCCCGAATCCAACCCCCCACCCCCCACTGGCGGCTCCCAAGTGTCTGAAAAAGTTACAACAAAAGAAAGCTCCTTGTCTTGATGCAGCATTGACAATTTATGCGTTTCTGCTTAGGGATGCCAGTGCAAGTTGTTTCCCACGCTGATACCCTCATCCCCAGATCAGGTTGGGGGTAAAAGTGTTTGGGTCCAAATTTCAAGGGTCAACACCAATTCCTGTCGAAGCTTTAACTAAATAAAAGCAAAAATAACACCCGACTCCTGAACACTGAACCCATGTCCACAGAGCTATCCAGGCATCCGCTCTATCAAGCAGCAACAAGGCTCTGCCAAAGGAGAAGGGTTGGAACAGAAAAATTGTCCTCCACGAGAGCAGCGGCCCAGTACATTACCCCACTCACTCAGAGATCAGTTGGTGGGGACTTGGTCGAAAGTACTAAGCCAAATCTGAAGCACCAACAATCATCTTGTTCCCCACGTTGTGGGGTGCTCACTCCTGCACCATTCTTAACAACACCATCTACCCATTTCATAGCCTCTTTGGGACACCAGAAGATACGAGGGGCTCCGCCAGGTCGGTCAACTTTTAGTTTAGCTGGATATAGAAATGCAAACGACCAACCCATCCTGTATAGGCGCCCCTTAATGTCACAGAATTTTTGCCTTCTTTGCTGCAAGTCTTTACTGTAATCTTGAAACACAAATGCCTTGTTATTCTCCAGAATAATTGGGCCATTCTCCATAGCTTTCCGAAGTATGGCCTCCTTGTCCACGAATCGAAGGTACTTGATCAGACAGTACCTGGGGCGAGTATTCGTGGACTTAGGGCCTACTCTATGTGCTCACTCTATTTCACAGTATTGCAACTCAGGAGGGAGTTTCAGGTGCTCAACAAGTCAGGCATGTAACATTCTCTCCGGGTCATTCCCCTCAGTCCCCTCAGGGAGACCAATTATCCAAAGGTTGGAACGACGTGATCGGTTCTCCTGTTCATCCAATTTATCAAGTAAATCTGCCATCTGCTTTTTGAGAGCACAATTATCTCTAGTTGCCTCAGATAGGGAGTCTTCTAACAGGCCAACTCAACTTTCCAACTCGTCGATCTGATTAGTGTGAGTAGCCAATGTCTCCGAGAGCCCAGTCACCACTGACTGCATGTGTGGGATCTGCGAAGTGATATTGTTGAAGCTGGCCTTCATGTCATGCTGCATGAAGGTCAATGTTGCTGGCCCTGAAGCTAGGGATCTCTTGATCTCTGCGATGCTCTGCTGCACCACTGGTAAGTCCCCGATGCTAGTTTTAGCTTCTAGGCCGCGGTGTTGTGGTCTCGGCTGCTGTGGAGCGCTAAAATGCAGCTTGGATTGTTTATTTTTACTCCTCCCTGATGCCATCAAATTCAACCAACACTTCCACCGAAAGTTGTTCAAATTTACCAATGGGCAAACCTATATAATATGAATTATGCTGAGTGCCTACAGGAGCTTAGCTAAGCTGCTTCCGCCATAATCAGCTTCAGGCCACGCCCCCCCAATCCCACTGTGATTTTTATACCTTAAAACGCAATTACTTGACTGGAAATTAATACAGTATCAACTTAAAAAAAAAATGTTCTCTTTATGCCCTCTTCCTGTCTCTAGCTCCAGTCTCCCTGAGGGGCACCCATGGTGTATCCATTCCCATTGCATTCTTTACCTGGACTGCCAGCCTCCATGGAGCCTTGCTTTTTCCCCTTGGTAGGGACAAGGTATGGGATGTACTCCCAAGCTTATAGTGTGAGATAGTCTTCTGGTCAGTGGTGCGGGGCCCGGATGTACCGGAGTCTGTAGTCTCCGGAGCTAGAGCACTATTCTTATCTGCTCCCTTCCCCTGGAACATCTTCTGCACTAATGTTAAGGCCATGTGCATGCAAAGCATGCCTGCATATCAATGTCTGTGACATCACACCCTTCCCTTTGCCCTTTGACAGCATTACCACCTGTGGTCACTCAGGTGGCAGTACTGCGGTGGAGGACATTGCCCTTCCTCTCTCAAAAAGCAGAGCATCCTCTGGGATGATCAGCTCTCCTCCCTTCCCCCCAGCCGTCCGGCTCCCGATGACCTAGGCTCGTTCCCAAACCTGGATTACAAGAGGATGTCCTATTGCTGTGCCAGTTGGCTGGTCCATTGATATTAGCTTTTAAAAACAGTTAACAGTTGCTTTTTGTCTCTAAAGTACATTTCCTTTTTGCTAATTAGAGATTTTCCACTTGACCATTACTTACTAGGTGTGATGTGCAGTTCAATACTCTACTTAGAGGCTGACATATTTAGTTTTACAAAATTTGGTATAAAAAAACTGACCAAATCCAACAACTTCAGTGGTAAAAATAAAGCACCTGACCATTGATTATTTACCTAGAAACTGCGCAGTTCATAAGGAATGTGCCCTAATCTACCTAGCAACAGTCTGACTAAATAAAAATAAACCCTTTTTCCATTAAAACAAATGTTTTCCCACTTTTTTAATATGAAAACCCACAACAGGGTGTAGGTTTCTTCAAAATGAATGCATTTCCTGGCTTCATCGAAAGGCACATGGCCATCTGAGGCATCTTTGTTACCAAACTCACCTTTTCTACCTAGCAACAACCTAACTGAAGGAAAATAGAACCTTTTCCCATTAAAGAAAAATTAATTTTTTATAAGCACAATAACCCACCTCCAGGGCCTGATTTTCTTGAGAGTTAAGGCACTTCCTGGATGTGCTGAAAATCATTCAGCCGTTGGCCTTCTGGCTTCCAATTCACCCGGAGTGTGCATTAATTCTCTAGAAAAGCATGCCCTGTTGTGGGTTATTTCTTACCTATTCCCTTTCATACCTCTTAAGGGGTAGGAGAGTGTTGTATGTGCTTCCTTCCCTGAGGAGACAGTGGTGCACTGCTACCCTAGAACAACAGTAGACAGGATTATCCTTAGGGTTAGGAAGTACACTGGGGTGGGGAAAGAAAGCCAAATGTGATGGTCCACTTAAGGACAAGTGATCTGGCTCAATGGGAATGAAGATCAGCAAGAGAGAAATTCAGGACAGTAGGCAGGATGCTCAAGGTAAAGCAGCTATGGTAACCTTCTCAGAGGTTCTAGTGGTGCCATGTGAAGGAGAGATTTTAAAAATCATGTATTTACCACATGGCTAAAAGGTTAGTGCAGAAAAAAGGCTTCCATTTCCTTGTGGACTGGGGTACTTATTAGAGCGATAGGAGACTGTTTAAGGGGGAATCGCCTACACCCCAAGGAAGCTAAGGTTGCTGTGGTATAGAATAGCAGCATTTATAGATAGGAATTTAAACTAGGAGTAGGCAGGCCGTATTACCATAAGTTAAACTGATCAGCTGCACATATGGAGTGGCCTAGCACTTAGCAAAGGGAAACAAGGAAGATGAGTTGAAGCAAGATAAGGGCAACACAGCAGGGAATGGACTGATATGAAAATAGTGGGAAAGGGGCGTTGATGCACTGGCTAAGAGAAGCAGTGGAGGGACAGCAAGGAAGATGGGGAGGTAGAGGGGCCAAGAAAAGGGGTGTGAACTACATAAATGGGAGGGGGAGCAGACGGAGGACTTGAAAGTTTTTTATGCTAATGTTAGGAGTATAGGGAACAAGATGCATGCTCTTCGGGCCATGCCTCAGAGAGTTTCTACATCCTGGCAATCACTGAAACCTTGGCCATGCATAATCATAGCTGGGATATCTCGATTGCAGTCTATGCCCAGTAAAGGAGTGATGTGGAAAAGTGCGGGGAGGGGCATTATATACATCAGAGCCTCAATCAAGGAAGTTGAAGATAAAGCAATGGGGAGGGGTTTAAAACCCTGTGGGTGCAGCTGTTTGTCAAGGGGGAAAGAAGCATCAGGTAAGGGGTGGTCTACAGACCAGAAACAGAAGAGAGAATGAAATAAGTGCCTTAACTGGAATCTGAACCCAGGCTGCAAGGAATACAGTTCTGGTTGCACTGCCAGCTGCACCACCAAGGCAACTGGAAACCTGGGACTCCCAGAATCACCTTATTCTTTCACTAATGCATAATCTGGTGCTGCACAGATAATGAAACTTTCATTCACAAGAGTGTGGTGTGCACATATATGGAATCCACACAAACAGAAGAGATAAACAAATAAATGCCTTAAGCTGTGATTTTAACCCAGGCCACCCAGAATATACAAGAAGCCAGCAGAATAAGGCCATTTGGTCTATATAGTCCACTTGTATTTTGCAGGGTCCACAGCATGAGCTACTGACCCTGCCCCTCTCCCCAATCTTCCCATCCTTTCCGTGCACCCCTCCTATTACCATTACTTTCCCCTTAAGTCTATCCCAGCCTTTCCTGAAGCTACCCACCATCTTCAACGAGACCACCTCTTCCGGCAGTGCAGTCCAACTGAACCACCATCCTCTCCTAATCTTCCTCCTAAATCCCCCCAACTTAAGATTGTGTCCACTTGTGTTTCGGTTCCCAGTTAGCTTAAAGAAACCTTCCTTATGCATCGTATATATCCATTTCAAGTACTTGAAGGTCTCAGTCATGTCCCCTCTCTTTCCTTTCCTCCAGTGAGTACATATTCTGGGACTCCAACTTCTTATTGTATGTTTTACCCTGCTGGTCCATGATCATCTTTGTTGTCCTCATTTGGACCATCTCTAGCAGGTTAATATCCTTTTTAAGGTGTGGGCACCAGAACTGCACCCCATCATTCAGATGTGATGTTACCAGTGACCTGTACAAGGGCAGTATAATCTCTTTTTACCTACTGCTGATCCCCCTGGCTATTCAACTCTACATTTTGTTTGTCCTTGCTGCTGCTCTTCTCTATTGCATGAAGTGATTCAGGTCAATATTGATCATCACTCCCAGATCTTTTTCCTCCTGTGTGGCAGGTACCAGGATACCTCCCAGATTGTGCTCTATCCTGGGATTCTTGGCTACAATATGCATAACTTTGCATTTATTTGCATTGAAACCAAGCTGCCAAATCCCAGACCACCTCTGAAGTTTTCCCAGATCCTCTTTTAGGGCCTGTATCCCTTCTGCTATATCCACCCTCCTGCAGAGCTTGGTGTCATCTGCAAACTTTCACATTTTGCCCTTAATGCAGTCCTCAGTGTCACTGATGAAGACATTGAACAACACCAGTCCTGTCAGGAGCCCTGTGGGACCCCACTGGTGACCTCCCTGATGCTAGATAATTCTCCCCCACCACCAACCTCTGGGTCCTGTTCCTCAGCTGGTTTTCCACCCATCTAGTCATCTTTTCCCCTAACCTGAGATCCGCCAACTTTCTGATCAACCTCTTGTGGGATACAAAGGCCTTGCTGAAGTCCAGGTACAGGATGTCCACTGCTTGGCCCTTGTCTGCTGTTTTAGTAACCCAATTAAAGAATTCAATCAAATTTGTTTGACATGACCTTCCTCCCATAAACCCATGCTGCCTCACAACCTGGAAACCATGCTCCTCCAAATACTCTCAACCTTTTCCTCGGTATGGTCTCCATGAGCTTGCACATGATTGAGGTCAGACTGACTGGTCTATAATTCCCTGGGTCATCTCTGAGACTGCTCTTATGGCGGGGCACCACATGTGCCATTTTACAGTCCTGTGGCACCACACCTGACTCCACTGAACAAGCCTGCCAGTGGCCCATGAGCTCCTCTTCCAATTCCCTCAGGACCTTTGGGAGCATCTTCATAGAGAGGGTGGTGGACACTTGGAATGCACTGTCAAAAGAGATGGTCTCATGGAAGACAGTGGATAGCTTCAAGAGAGGCTGGGATAGGCATAGAGGGAAGGTAAGGATCATGGGTAGGGAGGATGGGAGGAGTGGGGAGGGGGGCAGGGACAGTAGCTCAAGCTGTGGACCCTGCAATACGAGCAGACTAGATAGACCAAATAGCCTTCTTCTGCTGGTTTCTTTGTATGTTCATATATTGTCCATCATGGTGATTTGTCCACCTTCAATACTATCTCTCTCTATCTCTCTCTTTATATCTCGCTCTATCTCTCTCTCTCTCTCTCTCTCTCAAGCACCATGTCCATTTTCCTCCCTCTCCTTGTTCCTCTTCTCCCCCTCCCCCCATTGGAAATGGTCCATCTTTCTCCCTAATGAAGACAGAAGTATTCATTCAGTACCTCTGTTTTCCTCAATTCTCCTCTACCCACCCATCCCCTTTCCAAAGCTTAATAATCCCATCTTTCTTGTCCATTTCTCTCTTAAATAGAGGAAAAAAAAGCCCTCTCTCCCTTTTTAATTCCCTCAGCTATCTGCAGTTCCTTCTGAACCTTAGCCCACTGAACTACCTCACTTGCCTCTCTAGCCATCTTTGGGTAATTCTCCTTGTCCTCCTCTCTCTTGGTCTTCCTGAATTTCCAATAGGATAATCTATTGTCCCTTACTGCCTGGGTAACCTCCTTACTAAACCAGCTGGGTGCTTTGGTCCTTGAATTCTTCCCCCTGAACCTAATGCACTCCTCTGTGGCAACCTTTATTCCCTCCTGAATGATGGACCGTCTGTGGTCCACCCCCATATCTGCCCTGATGTCTGCCAGGTGTTTCCTTAGCCATTTGCCCATTTTCCTAAAGTCTGGCCTCCTAAAATCCAGGATTTTGGTCTTAGCTGGGACGTTTTTCCCTGGCCATATCCAACCAGAACCACACTATGCGATGGTCACTTCCACTATGAGCTCCTTGACAGTTATGTCCTGGATATGCTCCCTACTCCCGAACATCAAATTAAGGATTGACCCTTTAGTAGACTATGTGACGCCTTGAGTCAGGAACCCACTCTTCAGGGCTTCCAGGATCACCTGACTCCTGGCACATGTCATGCTCGGTATGCTCCAGCCTACCTTGGGCAGGTTGAAGTCTCCCACTATTACCACTTCTCTCTTCCTTGTTGCATTCAATATTCATGAGTTTAAATCCCTGTCCATTTCCTCTTCCTGGATGGGTGGTCTGTAAACCACCCCCAACCTCACCTTCCTTCCTCTATTGGACAATAACTGAACCCACATTGCTTCCATCCTCCTCTCCTCTGACTCCTCCCTCATGTCTCTTACAGTATACCCACCCTGATGTAGACTGCTACCTCCCCCCTTCCTTACAGCCCTGTCCCTCCGGAGACCTGAACTGGAGGGTCCCCCCCTCTCGCCCTTTCTACCAGGACATGCGCTTTCTTCAAGGTTGAACACCCAAGTGGAGGTGCCGGCTTGACTTGCAAGCTCTGGCGGGCCTCCTCGGGTAAAACACTTCGGGACTTACAGGCTGCATTTTTTACCACTGGACAAATGTAACGCCCCTGCTGTTGCAGGAGACCTCATAAATCTACCTGTTTCTGCATTCCTCTGTCCCAACGGCGAGCCCTGCTTCTTACCGAAGGTGTCGGAGGACTTTTCAAACTTGGCGCCAAAACTGCCCTTTGTCTCCAGCAACCTGCGATTGGCCACTGCTGTCGCCCACCTCACGAGCCCTCCTGACAAAAGGAGAGCATGACAAAGAATCCTCACCACTTGCTGACGGAGGGGAAGAGAGGGAGACCTGAACTGGAGGTTCCCCCCCTCACCCTTTCTACCAGGACACTCGCTTTCTTCAAGGTTGAACACCCAAGTGGAGGTGCCGGCTTGACTTGCAAGCTCCGGTGGGCCTCCTCGGGTAAAACGCTTCGGGGCTTACAGGTTGCATTTTTCGGCCCCCCCCACCCTGTTCCCTCCTCCCATTAAATCATCGCTTGCCCCGCCCACTGGCCTTGCTATAGCCTATCGGCTTGGAGGGGGCGGCACTGTACTGACACTGCCTAAATACTCGGTCAATGTGCTTTGTACTGTGATCTATGGGGCTTCTCTCCTTGTGCTTCCTGATCTCTCTCACTGCCTAGGAACAGTAATCTCAAATCTGCTCTGCACCACTCTATTCTCTGGACCCTGCCCTGGCACTCTGAGTATACAGTAACTGTTACTTGTCCTCTCTGGTTTCTCGCAGTACCTGCCAGTCGTTTAAGCCAGACAGACCTTGCTCCCTCTTGACAATTATCACTGACAGGCTACTGTGGTTAATAGTGTTCAGCCTATTACAATTTGTGTTTATTGCATTTTGCAAACCCAGCTCATGTGATTAATACTGTTACAGTTTTATTACCAAGGTGATCTTTGAAATTGCTAATGTGACTAATTTGCAATACAGTTAAGTCGTTGTGATCATGGTAAATTGAAAGCCCACCTCTGGGCTCATCAGTATCCTGCCCTACTTTGTCCTCAGTCATTACTCTGCCCCTCAGGCCCACAGGGTCCTTGTATCCCCTGCCCAAGGGACATCTCCACCATTAACGGAGAACTCTGGATGGTTATCACTCATACCACACCCAATCCCTACACAGGTTCCTGTTCCCTCATCTCCCCACAGGTGTTCTTACACACACACATCCTCCTGAAGTGGGTCACCTGCAAACAACTGTGCCCCGCCTCTAAAATGGAACCTCCCAAGGGAATCTGCTTTCCTCCCCCTCCCTGTAATGCACTCCTAGCTGTACTCTTCCTGGGACTTGTGTCCCTCCATATTGCCACTGCCCCTGGTTTGGGCAGAGACCGAGATTGGTCCCCACCCCCCCGCGCTGTGACCGACTTTACCTTCTCTTTCTCTAATCTCATGGCCGATGCCGTGGGTCCCTGCTATACCCCTAGCAGACTGTTATCAAGATTTATCCTGTCTCGAACCAGAATAGTGCGACGTCAGGTCCGAAAGTTAGCGACCAGGAGGTCCCCTCTCAGAGGACACCTCCTGTGGCTATTCCTACTGACCCTTGCCCTAGCTGGAGACATTGAACCAAACCCTGGCCCCTTCCCCCCACCTCTGAATCACCTCAGGAATGGAGGCTGGGCAAGGGATTGAAAGTGGCTCACCTTAATATTCGTAGCCTACTTCCCAACCTGGATGAGCTCGCTGCATGGGTCACTCTCTACAAACCCGACATCATGGGAATAACTGAGACCTAGCTCAAACCCCAGATTCCTGACTCTGCCTGCAGGCTCCCTGGCTACAAGTTCAAATGGCTGGACAGAACTGGAAGCAAAAGGGGAGGAGGCATCCTGATTTACTATAGGAGCCACCTCAATGTATCTCTAATAAACCACAGTCCCTCGCTGCTGTCATCCTGTGAGTTGCTCCACTCCGTGCTCCTATTTGGCAATGCCAAAAAACTGCAAGTAGTGTGTACCTACAACCTCCCTAAGGGAGGGCTCCAGGGCCTCGCCCATATACTGGACACTGTCAGTCCCAGTACCAGAGACAATGAACTCCTAATCCTGGGGGATGTGAACCTAAATTGGGCAAGGGATAATGTCAAGCAGTTCAAGGCCTTGCTTGCCACCCAAACCCTGACGCAACTCGTACAGGAGCCCACCTGACAGATGGCAAATGGAACCTCCAGCACCCTTCTGGACTGGATCATGTCAAACCATCCCGAGAGGATCTCCTCTGTAGGGACTTTATCCGACTCCATCTCTGACCACTCTTCAGTCTTCTGCATATGGAAAATCCCTTCCCCTAAGGTCCCTCACAAAATCATCCACATCTGAAACTTCGCCAGGTTCAAACCAGACCTGTTCATGGAGGAACTAAGGCTCACTGACTGGTCAGAAGTCTACAGTGCCCAAGATCCCTCCACTGCCGTTGCTGCGTTCCACAATGCCTGTGAATCTGCAAGACAGGTATGCCCCTATCATTAGATGAAGGGTCCGGGGGAAAGCTACCCAGTGGCTGCATGGGGGCCTCCTCACCCTCATGCAAGTGAGGGACAAGTGTTGGGCTCGGTTCAAATGCTCACACGACATGACCTTGCTACAACAATACAGAAAACTCAGAAATGAGTGCAAAAAAGCCATCAGAGGGGCTAAAAGCAACTTCCGTAAGGCTGCCCTTCTCAGCTCTGCAAAGGACCCTAGACAGTTTTGGAGAACCATACAAACCCTGGTCAGTGGTCACTCCAACTCTGGAGTTACTGACATGATCATTGGAGGAGCCTCCTGCAACAATCCACACACGATTGGTAATGCTCTCAACTCCCATTTCACCGACCTTCCTGCTGTCTTCCCACACGTGTCAACGGCCAGGAGTAAAAACTGCCCCGCTTCCATGGACCAGCAGGAGCCTGGCCTGCCCTGTCCTCCATTCCACCTAAGGGCGGTGTCGGTAAATGAGGTACAGTCCCTTCTCCAAGGCCTCTCCCAGCATGCAAGCCCTGGCCTAGATAACCTGGAGCCCAAGCTTCTCAGACTTGGCACCCCCTACATTGCCACTCTGGTGGCCCACATCTTCAACCTATCCCTCACCCTGGGACAGATCCTAGATATCTGGAAGGTTGCCAAGGTCGTCCCTGTTCTAAAGCAGGGCAACCCCGAAGTCCTGGACAACTACTGACCTATAGCCATCCTCTTGGCTGTCAGTAAGCTTCTGGAAAAAGTTGTAGCCAAACAACTCATGGAGCATATCCATACCCACGGACTGCTGTCCCCAGTCCAACATGGCTTTCGCAAAGGGCACAGCACTACCACAGCACTTATCTCTGTCTCTTCCAGCATCAGAGCAGCAATGAACCAGGGACAACTCTCTGGTGCTGTGTTCATCGACTTATCCAAGGCGTTTGACCTTGTGGATCATGACCTGCTCGGCACGCAGATGAGGTCCCTTGACCTGTCTCCTCCTGCACTGAAATGGGTCACTGACTACCTGCATGGCAGAGGACAATTAACTAAATTCAATAAAGTCCTCTCCGCCCCCCTGCCTGTAACCTCTGGAGTCCCACAGGGCTCAGTACTGGGACCCCTATTCTTTTCCCTGTTTATTAACAATCTCCCCACTGTGGCCACCAGGTGCCGGGTCACCATGTACGCGGACGATCTGGTCCTCCTGGCCCACTCCCGTGATACAGTCACCCTAAACCGCCACCTATCAGAGGACTTCAGGAACATCCAGGCATGGCTCACCAAACAGAAGCTGGTCCTCAACCAGAAAAAAACCCAGGCCATGTTATTTGGCTCATCAGCCAAAATTCGGGCCTCTCCAGTCCCTCTGCAAATCGACTACGATGATGGTACCCCTCTTCTTACTGTGACCTCCCTCAAATATCTTGGTATAACACTAGACCCCCAACTGGACCTGGGAAATCACATCCACAATGTTTGCAGAGGGGTAAACTGTAAGCTGGGGCTGGCCTATAGGGCTAGGTACAACCTTACCCCAGCGGCTCTTCTGGCTCTTGCCAGGGGAGTATTACTCCCTTCCCTCAGCTATGGTGTGCTCGTACTTCTAAGGTCCTCCTTAACAAGTGGAGCACGATGTACAACAGCATCTTCCAGTTTGCTCTGGCCACCCCCCGTCTTACCCATCACTGAGAACTCTACGATAAGCTAGGCTGGTTATCTCCGGCCAATCACCTTAACTTTGGTACTGGGTGCCTAATGAGCAAAGTAATCAGCTCCGGCACCCCCCCAGAACTGGCCCAGCTTCTCTCCCCAGCTGATCTCACACCCTACCCCCTGAGATCTCAGGGCCCAGGACTACTAAATGTACCCATCACCCGCACCCTCATGGGTGACAGGAGCTTCGCAGCTCACGCACCTAGGCTCTGGAACTCCTTCCCCCGAACAGGTCTGCACTGCCCCTTCCCACAAGCTTCTTCGGACCTCCCTGTAGGAACATCTCAAGCTGGCCTCACGCTGCGAATGCCTAAAGCCACCCTAGCACATAGTCCTGGTTGTCACAAGCCAGGTGGTTTCACCACTCACCGAGTCACAACCTGAACTTATGCACTATTTACTGTCTGATGTTTTGTTGATCCCATGCACCTTATCTTCTGTTTGCTCTGTTGTCTATGTACCTAATTCACAAAATGTATCTTGCCCCCAGTCTTGTTGACTCCGTGTACCTCACAACAAATGTATAATTGTTTACTCACCTGCTTTGCTGTTCTGATGTACCTGTTATACCTGTTGTACTCTCCCGGGTCATTCCTGAAAATAGGCATATAACTTGTCTAGTGTACCTACCCGGTAAACAAAAGCTAAATAAATAAATAAATATAATTTACATCCAGGGACCAAAAGGTCCCAGTCATGGTTTGGTGTGGCCTAAATCTCGGTGACTGCTGCAGTGTCCACCTCCCTTCTACTAATAGCACATGCAGGTCATCCATCTTGTTTCCAAGACTTTGTGCGTTCAGGGACACTACCTTCCACCTAGAATCTGATCCTCCTTACCGTCTTTCACTACTTTTTTTCCTCAATTATCCTCTCTATGTGCTCCCCCCAACCCCCACTATTAACTGCTTCACTTCCCCTCCACCTTCACCCTTCAGACCCCTTGTACTGGTTTTGGGGGGGTCCATTTACTTCCTCCACTCAAAGTCGTTGGACCTACAGGCTCGCCTGCCCCCCCAATAGTTTAAATTAAATGAATGTGTTAGGTAGTCCCCAAAGTCCCCAAGTTTTTCCCTTTGCACCCTCGAGCCTCAGTGCCCAGTACTAAGGTGCTGTCTGTCTGCTGCAAAAACTGTTTTATTTGACCAGGTCTCCCCCCAGTCCCCCATGCAGTCATACCCTTCCTCCTTGCACTAGTCCCTCAGCCAGTCACTGAATTCCTCTATCCTTTTCTTCTTTGCCATGCTGGCTCTTGGTACTGGAAACACCTCTGAAAATGTCAGTGATTGGGTTAACTTCCTGCGGGTCCTTCCTAACACCCTGAATCTACCTTGCAGTACCCCCACCTCCTCCCTAGCTAGGTTGTTGGTACCTAGGTGTATAACTACAGCTAGTTTCCTTCCAACCCCCTCACCAGCTCCTCAGTTCTTGGACACATCCTCTCTGATGTCATCGCTGGCATACAAATTACCTTGCTACCTGTATTTGGTACCCCATTCCTTCCCCCACTGAATACCCTTAATTATTTAATCACCTAGGATTACTACCCTTCCTCCCCCTCCATCCTTGCTTTCCTTTTTCCCTATAGTGACTGCTTTCCGAGCTGCTCCCCCATGTCACTGCTTCCCCTCAGTCTTGGTTACCTTTCCAGCCTTAAACTCCCCAATCACTGCATGACTGACCCCCCACTCAACCTCTTCTTACCCCTCCGTAGGCCTCCCCAGACTCATCTTTGTCTTTTCTTTTCCGGCTGCCACTCACACACTTTCCTTCTCTCTTCCCTGTCATCCTAGACCCTCATCACCCCCAGCTTCTACTTTCTTCTCCATATATTCTGCTCCCTGCACACAGTTACTGCTTTGTACTGTTATACCCCCCCTTTCTCATATCTTATTTCCCCTAACCCCTTTGGCCTAATCCAACCTCTCTCCCCACCACCTGACACCTCCTTCTCACTTTCAGACAGTGAAAATCTATACCTTAAGAGAACCTCTTTGGATGCTCACCCTCTTGCTTCATCTCACACAGTCCCACGTTTTCACCCTACTACTTGCCATTCCCCTTCCCTGGACTCTCCCACTCTCCGAGATTGTGTTACCCTTGGAGCTTGGGTAATCCCATCTATCCTCATCCACTGATTACTGACATCTGTTCTCTGAGCAACACCCTTCTGTCTTCCTCTCCCCTGCCCAGCTTCTTGTATACTCTACGCCACCTTCCCCAGCTCCCATCTGAGCTGCTTTACGTCTGCCATCAATTGCTCATTAAATGCCATTAATTGTTCCTGGTTCCTGCACAATGGACAGCCCCCTTTTACCTAGATTGTCCCCAGGAATACTGCTGCCCACAGCTGTTACAGCTCACCACCCTATTTCCAGTCTCTTGATGCCTATAATCACTCCTCATTCCCCACATCTTATTTATTTATTAAACTTTGTTGACCAGGAAGGCCCACTGAGACTAAAAGCCCCTTTTTCAGGGGTGACTGGGGGGGGAATACAGATGATAAACAATTGAAATTGAACTAGATTTAGCTGTTGGTGGTATTTTTAGTGAATGGGGGAAATTTGCCCAGGACACCAGGGAAATTCTCCTATTCGTGGATAGAGGGTGCTATGGATGGTGAGCCCATGGTCAGTCGCGAGTACTCGCCGAGCAGCATGGAGGTGGAGGAGTCTGGGAAGCAGGTCTCCTCCCCAGTCTCGTCATACCTAAAGACCGTCACGGAAAGTGGAACAGAAAAAGGATTTGTTCTAGCATAAGAAGACTTTGCAACTCCAAATGTGTCCTCACCACAAAGAAATGCACTGACAGAATTTGTGGCTGGATTACAGAGTAGGGCTAGTGCCCTTTCAAAGAAAGAACTGCAGGACGCCTTGCAAGTGGAAGAGCATCTTTTTCAGCTGAGGAGGAACGGTTTGCAGCAGGAGCTGCTTCTGAGAGGAGTAACAGAGAGAAAACGGACAAAGTCTGTTCGGAAACAGGAGCTGACTGTGTGCACATGCAGGAAATTGTGATGGAGAAGATGGTACAGGCTCCAGCAGTGGAAACAAGGGCAGTGGTGTCAGAAATCATGGAGAAAATGAATGCAGGTACTGGAAGAGAGCAGTGTGCAGCCCAAACCACCAGGCGAAAGCTGTAGGACAAACCAAGACATTGAACAAAGTGTGAATAATGATGTAACCCCTAGATGGCGCTATCCCAGGGGCTACTACCCCTGCCTGATTTGCCACTAACAGGTTGAGGGGCCTGGATCCGATGGCGGGTGCCTCCACCCAGAGGTCAGGGTTTGCAATAGTTAAACTAACTTGGTCACAGCCCTCTGGGACACTGCAACCCCCCCCTTTCTTCCCACTAGTGGCCCACACAGTATATCAGAATTACCTTCACAGTATACACTTACCCCCAGGACTGGTTCAGGCACTGGGACCCCCTGTAAAATAAGATACAGTGCAACAATCACAGTACAATACTTTAACATAGACAAATACCTCAGGCAGTATAACTTTGCTGAAACAAGCAGCTGTGATTTATTTAGGGGGATATAACAAGGACAGGGGGAAATCAGGTTAATTAGCTTATCACTTTACTCATCTACCTGTAGCTCTGTGCAGGCCTATCCTATTCCACTTGCTGTCCTGGTACCCAAGCCCTGGTAGCTGTTCAAACTGTGGCAGCTGGTAGGGGCCCTTTCACACAGAGAAAAGAAAAATTAAACAGTCAGCAGTACAGTAATTCCATTTGATTCAATGTGGCAATTCAACAGGGAGTGACCCTGAATTAGTACTCACGACCTCCAAACAAGATAGGGTCCTTCAACGTCAGCAGGGCTACTCTTGAGCTCCACGAGACTCCTCACACATTTATATGACAAACTGCAACAGGCAAAAGTCCTTTAATGGCAGCAGGATTCACTTGAGCTACACAAGCCTCCTCACACATTTATATGGTAAACAGTAACAGGCAAAAGTCCTTTAATGGCAGCAGGATTCACTTGAGCTACACAAGCCTCCTCACACATTTATATGGTAAACAGTAACAGGCAAAAGTCCTTTAATGGCAGCAGGATTCACTTGAGCTACACAAGCCTCCTCACACATTTATATGGTAAAAAGAAAGTACTATACCTGGCAGGCTGCTTCTCTATCCCGATCGCAATTACTGCACAATACCCGGGAGAACACACAGCAGATTCAGTTCCTGACAGACCGGCATAATTCAACAATTTCTCCAGTCTTCTACAGGGTGAGCCTGGTTTCTACTCTTCAGATATCCTTTGATTCTCTCTTCACAGGACGTGATTCAGTCCTAACAACAGTTACACAAGCTGCAGACCCGGAACTCGAGGCCTTACATGCGTTTCCGACTAAAACTGCACACCGAAAAGCACAGGGCTCCTTCCCTCTTCACTGCCAAAGCTCAACTGAAACTCCAGCAGACAAAACCGGGCACTTCCTTCGAGTTCCTCCCAGTTCTTGGCTGGATTGGCTGTCACTCACAATAGACTGCCCCTGTTGGTCCAAAAGGCGCAAGTCAAACTACATCTCCCAGAGTCACTGCCCATACAGTCCTCTTGTGGCTGGCTCAGATTATGAGTCCAAGTTCTGATTTGTCCAAGGCACCATTTAGAGCTACCTTAACCCACACTGATTGGTCCAGTTCAGCAGTTCAAAACTAGAATGGGAAACTAGGCAAACACAGTTCTGACTGCAAAGCAGGTTAGAAAAACTGTATTTTCATTATTACTCTAAATGATTTCTGGCAAACAGTTACATCTTTCAGATAGGTTCCTTTGCACTCCTAGTGACTGCAAAAATGGAGTGAATTGGCAGCAGCTCGAGTGGTACTCAAGCAGAGAAACACACAGTCCCCCATACAAACTAATTATGTCTGCAAGCAGACAGCTCTTAAGAGACAGTACCAGAGGCTCTAAAACACTCACTGATAAATGGCTTAAAGCCAAACACCATTCAGGCTTGGAGCATTCAAGCAAGCTCCTGAAGTCTTTTGGAACCCCCATTTGCAGGGGTTACACCTTCCTGGCCTGGGAAAGCTTGACGTCCGCGTCAAGCAAGTACTCCATAAGTTTCAACTGCAACCATATACATTTGCATTAGGCTCACACATGTAATCATCAGTCAATATATCATTTTACCAAGAACACATTTCTGAAACATTGCAGTACGTCCTCTTTACACAGTATTACACACACATTGTACCATAACTCAAGTTATTACCTCTTGTACATGAAACCTGAAGAGAGGGGCCCTTCCTATCAGTTACCTTGGGGCTGGGCGGGCAAGGGCACCATACTTAGAGGGCAACACAAGTAACTTGAGTTAGCACTGACGCTCAGTTTGGGCAATGAGCTCGGGGACACATACACCTTTATGGACAACATTGAGAGGCAAGTCCACAGGCCTCCCAAGGGAATCATAAGTGAGGTGCACCACAGGCTTTACAGCTCGACCAGTCTTTCTAGGGGAACTGTTACAGTCTCTGCACTCTGAGCCTCATTTTCAGCATTGTCCTCACTTGTCAGGAGTCTCCATGGGGTAGAGAGGCTAGAACTTAGGGCACTTTCAGCTCCAGGAGTTACAGTTTCTGAGTCCACAACATTTGGCTGCATGGAGAGCTTTCGGACACTGGCAGTGGACTGTCAGGGCACTCAAAATACTCTTCTTGTTCTGGTGTATCACCAGTCTGCCCCAATCCATCATTTTCCTCCCCTGAATGCTCAAACAGTTCAACCATGCACAATGATTCCATTTCATCTGATCTGATGCTTTGCACTTCACTTTCTGGGAGCATTGGCTCCAGGGACAGAAGCTGGGGCTTAGACAGTCCAGAAGGCCCAGCTTCATCTCCAGTATTGACTGGGGATTGCCCCGAAACAATTGACTCAGTTCGTAAGAAGGATAGTATTCAAAGTCACTCTCACTTTCTTCTGATATGGACTGACAGTCATGCTCAACTGGGACTTGTGGAGGGAACACTTTAACTCTGCTTCTGTAGGTGCAGACTTTCTTGATCTTTTCTTAGCAGCAGCTCTAGTCACTGGTCCAGAGGGGCATCTTCTGGGGGCTCAGACTCAATCAAGATTTGTCCAATGGGCAGTAAATGATTTCTATGCATTGTTTTACATCTTTTGAATTATTCTCAGGCCTTACTTTGTACACTGGCAGATCATCTAGTTTGCCCACTACAATGTGAGGAGATGGTACCATCTGTCAGCAATCTTGTGTTTGCCATACAGTCCCAGATTTTTTAGCAATACCCGATCTCCCTCCTGGAGTTCCTGTGCTTTCACCTTTTTATCATACTTTTCTTTGTTGGCCAGATTTCTTTTGGCAGCCATGGTTTGAGCCAGTTAGTACGCATGAGTTAGCTGGGCCTTTAACTTTGCACATACTGTAAATAGTTGTCAGCTTGAACCCCATCAGGAGAAACCCAAAACACACATCTACGGTGAGTCGAGCTTCTCTTCCAAACATCAGGCGGTAGGGAGAACCCAGTGGCATCACTTTTGGTGCAGTTATAAGCATGTACCAGGGTGCTAATTTGTTGGCTCCATCAAGGCTTGTCCTTTGGGTGCAGGGTGCCTAGCATATCTAGCAAAGTGCGGTTGAAACGTTCAGGCTGTGGGTCCCCCTGGGGGTGGTAAGGAGTGGTTCTGGACTTTCGCACTCCCCACAGAGAAAGCATCTCTTTGATCAGACGACTCTCAAAGTCTCTCCCTTGATCAGAATGGATTCTTTGTGGAGCCCCATAGTGAACAAAAAAGTTTTCTACAAGTACTTTGGCCACAGTGGATGCTTTCTGGTCTTTGGTGGGGAAAGCTTGGGCATATCTCATGAAATGGTCAGTGACCACCAGCACATTACTGATATTTCTTTGATCTGACTCCAAACTCAGAAAATCAATACAGACCAGCTCCATGGGTGCACTGGTGGTGATGTTAACAAGAGGGACAGCCCTCTGGGGCAAAGCTTTCCTCTGTAAGCAGCGACTACAAGTTCAAATGTGTTGCTCCACATCAGCCCCCATCTTAGGCCAATAGAATCTGGATCTCACCAAGTCAAGTGTTCTGTCTATACCAAGGTGCCCCATGTGGTTGTGCAAGGACCTCAATACTGAGTCTCGAAAGGCAGTGGGCAGCACTAGTTGTTGTTTGTCTACTTGTCCCCCTCTGTCTACTGTTTCTCTGTATAACAGTTTATTGATCAGTTTCAACTTAGGACTTTCTTTGTATAACAGTGCAGTTCTCAAATCAGTGGAGCATAATTTGGACACATCTTTTCCTGTACAGAGGGCTTCTAAAGCTGATTTGATCATGGGATCGCGGGACTGAGCCTGCCGAATACTGTCATTGTCCAGCTGAGGCAGTGCACCAATGTCTATTGCAGAAAAGTGGCAATAAGCAGCAGGTATGCAATTCTCAGAGGGTCCCAAGCAATCCACCATGCAGTCCACTGCGTCCATGGACATTTGTTCCTCCTGTCAAACTTCGGCAGAGTGCCGAATGTCAGGTTCTGCCAATCTGACCCAATCATTCTGGGGAACAGGCTTCCGGGAGAGCATCAGCATCTATGTGGTTCAGACCTGCTCGGTATTCGAGAGCATAGTCGTATGTAGATAATGCAGAAAGCCACCTATGGCCAGTGGCATCCAACTTAGCTGAGGTCTGCACATAGGTCAAAGGATTATTGTCAGTTTTTACTAGTATTTTAGCCCCATACAAGTACTCATGGAATTGGTCAACAATAGCCCACTTCAAAGCTAGGAACTCTAACTTATGTACAGGATAGTTCTTTTCGGATGGGGTCAGGCTTCTACTGGCAAAGGCCACTGGTCTCAGGCCATTCTCATGCTCTTGGTACAACACAGCCCCCAACCCTTGCAAGCTAGCATCAGTGTGCAGGAAGTAAGGTTTTCTTGGATCGGCATAGGCCAGCACTGGAGCATGGGTAAGTTGATATATGATCTCATGAAAAGCAGTCTCACAATCAGGAGTCCAGCGGGCCCCAAATACTTCACTCGGACGAAAATACACTCTTTCAGTCTTGAGGGATGCTGACTTTTGGTATTTTTTGTGGGTTGGGGGATACCCTTGAGTAAGGTTAAGTAAAGGGCGGATCACTCTTGAATAGTCCTTGATGAAACACCGATAATAACCACAGAATCCCAGGAATCTTTGCAGTTCTTTTAGATTTTTGGGCTGTGGCCAGGTGTCAAGGCCTCAACTTTACTTGGGTCGGTCTCTATTCCTCGATGGATACTATGTGTCCCACATACTTTACTGATGTTTGAAAGAATTGACACTTATCAATGGACAGTTTAAGCAAAGTCCTCCAGTCGGTCCAATACCTTAAATAATCTGCTCTCATGTTCCTCCAGTGAGCTGCCAAACACAATAACATCATCTAGGTATACCAGGCACTCTAGTAAGTTCATGTCCCCACTGCACGCTCCATCAATCGTTGAAAAGTGGCTGGGGCACCTGAAATCCTTGAGGCATCCTCATGAATTCATAGAAGCCAAGCGGACAGATAAAGGCTGTCTTTCACGGTCCTCTGGGGCCATCGGGATCTGGTAGTACCCGCGGAGATCCAACAGAAGAACCACTTGCTCCCGTTTAGGCAGTCCAAAGCATCCTGAATGCGGGGCATTGTGTACTGATCAGGGATAGTCCGCCGGTTTAAGGTGCGATAATCCACGCACATCCTTAATGTCCCATTCTTTTTCCTCACTACCACAATGGGGGAAGCATAAGGGCTTCTGGATTCTTGTATTACACCAGCAGCTAACATCTCTTGCAGATGCCATCTCACATCATCTGTGTCAGAAGGTGCCAGGCGTTGAGACCTCTCACGAAATGGTCTTTCGTCATGCAGCCGGATATTGTGCTCAGCTCCTTGCACGCATCCTACGTCCCATTCCTTTAAAGAAAACACCTGGTCTCTCTGGGCAAGCTTCTCACTGATCCTCACTTTCCATTCAGCTGGCAACGGGGAGTCGCTGAAATCAAACAAGTCAGGCGTTACTCTGTCATTCTTCCTCGAACTCTTGCTGCTGGGTAGCACTGCAGTGTCTGCACAATGCACATTAGCCAGGATGCAACCTCTATTTACTCGAATGTCTCTTTCAGACACATTGTGAACTTGGACCATTACCCTTCTGGCATAAGCATGGGCTCTAGCGGGCAAAATACTAGGCTTGACCAGCAGTCCCTCTGGCAATTTTCCATCACCTGGTGCATCCAACATTAATATTTTATTCTTAACATCCTTTCTGATACGGACCTCTCCCTGTAAGGTACACTGGGCATTTGGCACCAGGATCAGAGACTCAGGATCCCTCTTCCATACAATTCCGACCGGTTCCTCTGGTTCTATTTTTTCAGCATCTCTCTGTGCCTCATAGGCCTTCTTAATTAAAGCCGGAACTCTTAAAGCTCTACTAGTCTTTGACCCCTGTTTTTCATAACACAACTGTGCCAGCCTTCCGAACATATGAGCATTTGTTCCAATCAACAAAGGGACACCATCATACAGTCCAGTGGGGGACACACTAAGGCTAGGGTCTCTACTTGTTCAGCCACTCCAGCCACGGAGGTGGGGAAAGACAGCCAAATTCGGATATACCGGAATAGGGGTAGGCCTTCTCACTTAACCCCATATGCAGTCCTTCTAATGGTTGTAAGTACGTCTGACAAATGCTTCTGATACCAATCCTGGAACATAATTGTCACTTGGGAGCCACTGTCTAATACAGCTCTTGTAGACACTCCATTCACCTTTACAGTGGTCTCCATGGAGGGACCCACTATTCTGGACCAGTCTGGAGGCGGTAGTGGGGGCCTGGGCAACTGACCTTGCCACAAAAGGACGTGAGTTAGCATTTTGGTGCCCTCACTGGGATCATTTTGTGCACCTCTTAACCACTGATTTGTTCTCCGAAGCTCTCCTTGTAGCCTATATGCAACTTTGTCAGTGTCTTTTGGGGACCAGCATTCCCTCTTCATGTGCCCATCCTTCCCACAATTATAGCAAAACATACTTTCTGGAGTTTGAGCTGGCCGAGGTGCCACACTGGGAGCCAGAGCGGGGGTACTACTAACTGGAAACCTGGGTGCCATCTCTGTCTGCGGCATGATAAGCATTTGGAGACATCTCGTCAGTTTCTCCACTTCCATGGTCAAGGAATTGAGTTTGGAGCTGTTATCAGCAGGAGATACATGGGTGGGTACCCCAACCCCCATAGCAGATGCAGTCGGATATAGGTCGGGGCCCGTACTTGCAGGCGTGGCCTTCATAAAGGGACTGTTTTTGAATTCCCGGATCTCTCTCAACAGTTCACCCATTGTGGCATATCTTTTCCTTGTCAGAGCACTCATTGACTGCCAACCTCTGCCCTGAACTTCACTTGATGGGTCACCTCAGTCACTCGGGTCGTAGCCGCAGCTATTGGTGCAGGTCCCTCCAGAGGTCGCCTTTTCTCAACTCCTCAATTTCTCTCATTAACTCATCATAGGGGGTGGGGATTCCAGTCGATTTGCCAGGCGTAACTGAAGCAACAGCAGTTCTGAGAAGGGGCAGACTTAAGGATCCTGTCCAGCCTGGTTGGTCCAGTTCAATCGCTGGCAAACTACCCTTTCTGAGGCATTCTTGCAACAATTTTTCCAGCGAGATACATACACAGACAACAACTCCCTTGGTACTGTTGTGCATTTCTTACTCTCCACCATAGGTCCTCATCAGAATCTGGGCTCCCATACACATTCTCAAGGCCTCAAGATAGGCCTGTGCAGTCACTTCAGGGTTACTGGCCCATTTAGCACGGATGGTAGCCAGGGCAGGACCTCGAGGCTCTCACTAATCCTCTTTCAGCTTTCGGCTTCCGAGCATTGCCATTCTAGCACTTGGGGGCAACATAGTCTATCCAGGTCTCCCAGTCATCCTCCCTTGAGGGGTGGGAGGGTGCCAGAGAAGATCCTCAACCTTCGGTAAGAGTCGTGACTAATGGCAGGTGCAGAAATAGGAGTCTGCATTGGTTCAGCCACCATTATGGGTACTGGAGCGGGAGAGGGTTTTGGGGGAGGAACACCCCCAGGTGGCAAGAGTAGTTTCTTCAAGTCCTCCACAGTTTTCCCTTCCCCCAGCAACCATTTAGCAAATTTCTCCTTAAAAGTTTCAGATAGTGGTGGGGGCTCATTCCCCCGGGTCTTTACTGTCCTTAGTTATCACTCTCCAGGCAGTGAGGGCTCCCTCTGGGGTAATGGTCTGTGGCACTTTGGAGCTATCTATGGGATCCTTAAACTCTACTAGGGCCAGGAAAGTGTGGGTGAGCAGATTAGCATGCCGACCCACCACCACAGGGTTTTGTAAACCTTCCACCTTGGAAAGTACTCCTGTACAGTGTCCGTATTGATACCCAGGGGATGTCCAGGATAAGCATAGTATTTGGGGGTCGATCTCCTCCCAGTACACCACTCCACCAGCGGTGCACAGCCACTTCTGTCGGGTACCCATTTTTTTCTTAACAGTGGTTGTAAATATGGCCACTAGAGGACACACAATCCCAGCGGTGAGCCTCAGATGTAACCCCTAGATGGCGCTATCCCAGAGGCTACTACCCTGCCTGATTTGCCACTAACAGGTTGAGGGGCCTGGATCCGATGGCGGGTGCCTCCACCCAGAGGTCAGGGTTTGCAATAGTTAAACTAACTTGGTCACAGCCCTCTGGGACACTGCAACCCCTTCTTCCCACTAGTGGCCCACACAGTATATCAGAATTACCTTCACAGTATACACTTACCCCAGGACTGGTTCAGGCACTGGGACCCCTGTAAAATAAGAAGATACAGTGCAACAATCACAGTACAATACTTTAACTAGACAAATACCTCAGGCAGTATAACTTTGCTGAAACAAGCAGCTGTGATTTATTTAGGGGATATAACAAGGACAGGGGAAATCAGGTTAATTAGCTATCACTTTACTCATCTACCTATGGCTCTGTGCACAGGCCTATCCTACCAGTTACTGTCCCTGGGTACCCAAGCCCTAGTGGCTAGTCCAAACCGTGGCAGCTGGTAGGGGCCCTTTCACACAGAGAAAAGAAAAATTAGTTAAACAGTCAGCAGTACAGTAATTCCATTTGGATTCAATGTGGCAATTCAACAGGGAGCGACCCTGAATTAGTACTCACGACCTCCAAACAAGATAGGGTCCTTCAACGTCAGCAGGGCTACTCTTGAGCTCCACGAGACTCCTCACACATTTTTATGACAAACTGCAACAGGCAAAAGTCCTTTAATGGCAGCAGGATTCACTTGAGCTACACAAGCCTCCTCACACATTTATATGGTAAACAGTCACAGGCAAAAGTCCTTTAATGGCAGCAGGATTCACTTGAGCTACACAAGCCTCCTCACACATTTATATGGTAAACAGTAACATGCAAAAGTCCTTTAATGGCAGCAGGATTCACTTGAGCTACACAAGCCTCCTCACACATTTATATGGTAAACAGTAACAGGCAAAAGTCCTTTAATGGCAGCAGGATTCAATTGAGCTACACAAGCCTCCTCTCACATTTATATGGTAAAAAGAAAGCACTATACCAGGCAGGCTGCTTCTCTATCCCGATCGCAATTACTGCACAATACCCGGGAGAACACACAGCAGATTCAGTTCCTGACACAGACTGAGCGCAATTCAGCAATTTCTCCAGTCTTCTACAGGGTGAGCCTGGTTTCTACTCTTCAGATATCCTTTGATTCTCTTCACAGGACGGATTCAGTCCTAACAAGCAGTTACACAAGCTGCAGACCGGAACTCGGGGCCTTACATGCGTTTCCCGACTAAAACTGCACACCGAAAAAGCACAGAGCTCCTTCCCTCTTCACTGCCAGAGCTCAACTGAAACTCCAGCAGACAAAACCGGGCACTTCCTTTGAGTTCCTCCCAGTTCTTGGCTGGATTGGCTGTCACTCACAATAGACTGCCCTGTTGGTCCAAAAAGGCGCCGAAGTCCAAACTACATCTCCCAGAGTCACTGCCCATACAATCTTCTTGTGGCTGGCTCAGATTACTGAGTCAAGTTCTGATTTGTCCAAGGCACCATTTTAGAGCTACCTTAACCCACACTGATTGGTCCAGTTCAGCAGTTCAAAACTAGAATGGGGAACTAGGCAAACACAGTTCTGACTGCAAAAAAGCAGGTTAGACAAACTGTATTTCATTATTACTCTAAATGATTTCTGGCAAACAGTTACATCTTTCAGATAGGTTCCCTTTGCACTCCTAGTGACTGCAAAAATGGAGTGAATTGGCAGCAGCTCGAGTGGTACTCAAGCAGAGAAACACACAGTCCCCCCATATAAACTAATTATGTCTGCAAGCAGACAGCTCTTAAAGAGACAGTACCAGAGGCTCTAAAAACACTCACAGATAAATGGCTTAAACGCCAAACACCATTCAGGCTTGGAGCATTCAAGCAAGCTCCTGGAAGTCTTTTGGGAACCCCCATTTGCAGGGGGGTTACAATGAGAGAGGGAAGGGGGCTGCTAATACTACTCAATCCAGAAAAGAAGCTGCCCAGGCAGTAAAACAAGAACAATGTTGCCAAAGATAACATTTAATTTGGGTCTTCTGCAGGAATTGCAGGCAAAACTACAAATCAAAAAATGCCATGCCTAAGTCTGGTAAAAAGGGGAAAACCCCAGTAAAGGACACAATAGATTCTGGCAAAACAGGAGAGAAGGCTGTGGTAGCAGGGCCTTTGGCAGGCCTATCTGTGGACACACCCGAATGGGTGAAAACTGCATTAGGAAATGCAGGATGGGTGCCTACAATGGATAGCATAGGATGGGACTCAAACCTTCCAGGCACCTCAGTATTGGAAGTTGAGAGACCTTTGGCAGCAGTTGTATTTTCTGGGAACCACTCCCCCTTGAGAACACTGCCTCACAGATTACATCCAGTCAACAAAGTGTATCCACAGTCATAGACACGTCTACAAATCCTGGTGGAACTCCACAGGATATGTTGGATGACATAAGAGTGCTGGATGGGGTGAAGAAATGCAAGTAGAGCACTCTGCTGAGGTTAATGATACCCCAGCGTCTACCGAGGCAGATAGGTCAGATCCTGAAAGTATTCATTCTGCTAGAAATTTACATCGAAATTAAGACACAGCTCCCGCTGCTTACCACCCCCCCCAAGTTAATGTATGGAGTACAAATGTGAGACAGCATCTCTTCCCTGAAAATGTCAGACTGGCGTCTGAACTTGCAGCAAGGCGTAATGCAGTACGCCTTAGGTACAGAGGTGTGTCACCAGACATCCCAGACAGGCACTTTGTGGGGAGATCATTGCTAAAAGATAGCATGAAATATTATGCACATAAGATATATGCATTAATTCACATGCCAGGAGATACCCTCTTTGATGTGAGTTTTAAACATCCAGCTGGGCTGGACAGATTTTGGAAACAGTACCAACTTTTGAAAAACACTCCCTTATGGCAGCCATTTGAGGCTATCCCCCTGACAAAACCATCATTCAAGCGAATCACTGTTCTTTTCCACAATGAAGGAGTGAATGTGGCAGATATCGCCTATTGGTTGAAACAGCGTTGCAGTGTCAATGAGTTCCCTGAGCCCATACTCGATGATGAGCACCTTTGAATGGGGAAGGGGGGTGGAGCTACAAAGTCACTTTAAAGCAAGGAGATGGGGTGACACAACACCTCCCAAATTTTTTTTTGGGGGTCGTGATCGTTGGGCGATTTTCTATGCAGGTCTACCACGAGCTTGCTATCAATGTGGGGCAACAGGACATTTAAGCAATGTGTGTGATAAGCTTAAATGTGGTCTTTTTGGGGTTTTGGGGCACATTAGTGCACAGTGCCCCAGCCCTATGCATTGTAATCTGTGCGAAGACCTGGGTCACACATTTCGCACATTTGTATGGGCATCACACAACAGCTTAGACCAAGCTTTAAGGGCTGAGCTAGATGTTCACGTTACATTAGCTCAAAAATAATGAGTTAAACTGGGGCCGGATACAGCACCAATAGGCCCTCAGACTCAGACAAGAGGGTTTAATAATTAAATAAATAATGATCAACCAGCCAGATCAAGATCAGATATAGCGCCACCTTCAGAAACTATGCAGACCCCCTGGCCCTAGTAACATTCCGGTGAATAAGGAATCCACAACTGGGCCACGTCCAAGGAACCTGGACACAAATAAGTAGGAAAATAATCAAAATGAAGCTGTGATCATCCCAGAATCCCAGGGGTGGAGGCAAGTTCTGCTTCACATGAGACCCCTGAGGAACACCATCAAGAAACAATGCCTTCCCCGGATAATACTGTGGGTCCCCCATTTCTAAAGGTAACACAAACAAAGGCCTTGCTGAAACCCCCCTGTCCTCACTCCTGGTGCTAAGGAATCAGAAATGGTGCCCATCACAAATCAGTACTCGGTGCTTATGGACACTGAGGAAGTGAACTCGGAGGTAAATTCGGATGTCTGCTCTGCTGCTTCCTCCCTTCCAGAGGGGACAGGGGAAGCATCAAACCAGGAAATACCAAAACCTAGAAAGAGGGGAAAAAAAAGAAATGACTTTAATATTTGAAATATAGTGTTTCTTATCTACTGTCTTTGTTCCTCCTTTTATTTCTTCCTTATGGCTGAGTTATCTGTTATTACATCAAATGTAAATAGCATAAAATCTGCAGCAAAAAGAACAGTAACGTTTGTCAGCTTACATGGGGTTAAGGGGCACATATTCTTTTTGCAAGATACTTGGTTGCAAACTATTTCTGAAATCAAGCAGGCACAGAAAGATTGGAGGTGGGGGCCTTCCTTATGGTCAGCAGAAGAAGAGACGTGTACAGAGCTAGGTATTCTCTTTTCTGAATATCAGGTACATGTGTTGAAAGTGATAGATGTTTGCCCAGGGAGAGCATTGATAGTTGATGTAGTCATACTAGACTGTGTCTTTAGGTTGATTAACATTTATGCACCGTAGTTAAAAGCTGAAAGAACTAAACTGTTAAGGGAGACAGAACCATATTTACACACTTCAAAAATAGCATTATGGGAAGGGGATTTTAAATGCGGCCTATCCAGAAGAGAGTAGGGTAAAAGAACAGATAAGGTGTTCTGCAACACAAACCTTTTCCTTTTATTTTAGGTAGGACAGGGCTTAAAAATGCATATGATATAGCGGATCTAACACCAACACGCATCTTTTATAAAGGCACTCTATCCTCTAGAATAGATTTCTGGTTTTTAACAGAAAGGGCTTCGGTACAGGGGGTGGAGGTGGTCCCACTAGAGACATCCGACCACTTGGCTATTAAAGTAGTATTGGGAGTAGGGCAACTTATAAAAATAGGGTGGGGGCTTTGAAGAATGAATACCACTTTGCTACAGGAGGAGTCAGTGCAGATAGAGGTACTGAAACTACTAGAGGAAAGGCAAGATATACGTTTTTTATACGACAGTCCGAAGGAGTGGTGGGAGAACACTAAAGTGGACATTAAAATGTTAATGATAAAAATCTCAAGTGTAACTGTAAAACAGCAATATGTGAAGTATCTAGGATTAAGGGCACAATATCTTAAATTGCTGACCCAGATGAGGGAGACAGGAATGGATACGACTGTACAACTATCTGAAATAAAACAGCAGATGTTTAAATTTCAATACACTAAAGAGCACTCCTTGGCCGTGGAGCAGAAATTCAATATACAGGGTACAAAAGCTCAGGTCAGTCCCTATGATGAGTCCATAGATAGGGTGAAACAAAGGGTCATGACCTCCCTTAAAGATGATCAGGGAAACCTGGTTACAGATGTGGGAGCCTTACAACACATTGTGCAAACTTATGTTAAAAGGAAGTTTCAGGTGGGAGGACAGGAGAGGCAAAACACATCTTAAATAAAATAGAAACACCAGAGTTGTCGGACGTAGACAAAGCTATGTTAGAGGAACCCTTTCAAGAAGGTGAAGTAAGGGAAGCAATCAAGTCCCTTTCAGTCTGAACGGTGCACCAGGATGTGATGGTATCCCGAATGACTTCTATAAAATGTTTTATGATCAATTAGCACCCATGCTAACTGAAGTTTTTGCTTTCCTTTCACACGCTGGTAAGTTAGGAAACAGTATGACGAAAGGGGTAATTTTTTTTATATAAATCAGGAGATAAGGCTGATATTAAAAGCTGGAGACCACTTAGCCTATTAACATCAGATTATAAAATTCTTGCTAAAATATTAACAGTCAGATTGGCAAGGGTAGTGAAAAAACTCATACTAGATGTACAGACGTGTGCAGTGCCAGGGAGAACCATTGCACAGAATCTAATCTTCATTAGAAAAGTAGTAGAACAGGGTTTGGCAATGTTATTGCATGATGGGTACCTTTTTACTGTGGACCAAGAAACAGCCTTTGACTCTATTAAGCATGATTATCTCTGGGATGGATTAAAACATTATAGTATTCCACAAGGATTTCTAAAGATACTGCAACTGTTATATTTAGAGGCCCAGGTTATACCTATGGTAAACGGTCATTTGGGCATTCCCATGTATCTGCATAATGGGGCAAGACAGGGGTGCCCCTTAAGCCCGCTTCTTTATGTTTTTGGTTTGGATCCGCTTTTACAGACTGTGGAAGGGGATGAGGAGATTAGGCCGGTGAAACACAAGATGGGGGTCAAATTAACAAAATAATAGCTTATTCGGATGACTGTATTTTATCTGTGGCAGACTTAGAATCTGGAAACCAGGCAATTGCAGTTATTAATGGAAATACACCCATTACTGGAGTTAAAATAAACAAGGGGAAAAGTTTGGGACTAGCGCTGGGTAATGCCTTCATTCCTCAGGATTTTGCTATCCCAGTTAGGAAAGGAGATATGAAGCTCTTAGGTATTCATTTTGGAACTAAAGATGCAGTACAACTAAATTGGGACCTACTATATGGTGGCAGTATAGCCTAGAGGTTAAAGGAACGAGGTGTGAACGAGCTTGGTACATCCAACAGACCAGACCTGAGTTTGATTCTCACAGCCTCCACTTGCATACTGTGTGACTCTGAACAAGTCACTTAACCACCCAGTGCTCCCAGGTCACCCCTGAAAACAGACACTTGTGCCTAGTGGGCCTTACCTGGTTACCAAAGACTAAAATAAAAATATGAGGAAGCTTTAGTTAAAGTGACTAAATGGATGTCATGGAAGATGACTAGGGGAAAAAGGGTGTTTTTGTTGAAAACTTACACTGTCCCTATTTTCTTATATCTATTGCATGTTTTTCCCATGCCGTTTGGGTTTCATGCAAAAGTTTTCATTTTTTTTTTACCCTTTTATGGGGAAGTCGCCTAAACTAAGTCAAGCAAAATCATACATGTAGGCCTTGGAAGGAAGGAGGCCTTAATATGATTCAGCCTTTAGTTTTTTTCTTTGGGAACTTTCTTTATACTAACATCCAGCAAGTTGATGGTGGTGGTGGTGGGGGGGGGATAGGGGTCAGGGTAAGGCAGATTTGGAAGGAAGATTTTTTTGCAGCCTGGGGGAAGGGTAAATGGAGTGTTTCAGAGAAAACTTTGCCAGGATATGTACAAATGAGTCTGAAATATGTCAGACTTTGGAAGATTGATTTATACTCTTATTTAGGAGTTCCTAGAAAGCAGTTTTATAAGACTACTTTGATGAAATGTCACTATGAGAAACCAGTGTTTCAGGTAGATTTCACAGTCTGGTGTGACCTCTTGTTGGATTGCATGCTTGAAGCAAGAATTCCACCAAAAATGAAAGATACCATATGAATTTGTGGGCACGGGAAATAAAATGTTAAAGGAAGCCATAAGCACAAAGCTTTAGGAGATTGGTATTGTTTGGAAGAAGGTTGTATAGACGCAGTAGAGTCTATGCAACATTTGTTTTTCGAATGTCTATTTATCAAGCACTTTTGGGGACTCTTGGATGCCTTCTGGAGTACCACATGTTTCACCAATATGACATACAATATGTTGGTTTATGGTCAGCTCACAATACAATCGCAATAATGGCAGAAAAGCACTGTATATGTAATATTTGCTTGTCTCAAATGGGTCGTGTGGCAGGCAAGATGCCAGTCGGTCTTGAAATGGGAAGAGGTATCATTGAATGATATGCTTTTCAAGTTACAAGCCAAATTAGATGGGATATATCGATATGAAAGGGTGCACATGGGAGATACAATATGTACAGCACTGTGGAAAGGGGCTGATTGGGTGGGGTAATGGGCTACAGGTGGAGGGTTGATATAGTTAGCTAAATAGATCCTACAAGTTTTAGGATGCTTACTGCGTGATGATTTTTACGTTCTCATTTTCATGATTTATGTATATAATGAAGTTATGGTTGTGTTTTGGAAAAAAAATTCCCCTACTCTTTTCGAGAAGTGCCATGGGATCTTTAACATCCACTTGAACAGGGAGACGGGGCCTCGGTTTAATGTCTCATCCGAAAGACAGCACCTCAGGAGTGCAGTATCCCCCTCATGCTGCACCACAGTGTCACTATTGGGATTTACCCCAAGTGCCTGGTGTGGGGCTAGAACCCACAGCCTTTCGACCTCAGAGGCCAGTGTGCAACCTGCTGAGCCATTGATGATGAATGGACCCATAGTCCACTCATCCTCACACTATCGTGATTCTAGCTGTTTCCATTTTGTTAATTGTTATGCCTCTTGTACAGCTACCATACAAAGGTGTTGTCTCTCTGCTAACTTTTGGCCAGTAACCTGTGAACAAGGCAACCGCACTTGAGCGCTTACAAAAATGGCAACTCAATTATGGCGCCTGTGTTCAGGCTACCTGGTGGGGGGGGCGACTTGATACCTTGGTGGAGGTAGAGGCGACAGGAAATGCAGCATATATGTGCGTACATGCGTGGGGGAGAGGCAGGGAGGAAAGGTATGTGAGGTGTGGTGGGCAGCTGCTAAGTTGGTCCGCTAGCGTGGTGGGGAGGGTGGTTGGTTAGGAGATGCAGCATGCAGGGTCCGGCACAGTGCAGGTTTTTTTTTTGCCAGCAGGTGGCTTTTTTTTTTTTAAGTATCCCCCCCCGACATGCATCCTTTAGTGGGGGTGGGGGTGGCACAGCCCCTTGCATAAAAAGGAAACCCGTACATCTCAGGTGCCCTTTTCCCATTTGCCACAAGAGTGCATCATCAAAATTTACTTTCGGTGATGTACACTCACCCTAACGGCGATCGCTATTCCGTGATCAATGTTATAACATAGAACCCTTTTGGCCTATCCTTTTCCTATCAGTCTTACCTTCTATAATGCTACATTTGAAGTAAATTACCGTTCTGAAATGTTTTTAATGCACTCAAACATTATGCAAACATCAACTCTTCAAAATCACAGCAGTTCAGCATCAAAATATCGCATACATCATATTACCACATAAAATAATATTGTGATGTACTGTATTTTAAATTGCTATACAACTTACCGGACCCCTCCCTTTTTTTAATTTTTTTATTACACTACTTTACAACTTTAAACTAAAAGCCCAGTTATATACTTACCTTATTGGTTATATTGATGCTGATTTTTTTGACTCTTCCCAGTAAGCTACATATTATTACAATATTTACATAGCTATAACATCTATCGTTATTACACTTGGGGTGCAGCGTCTCCTGTCGACTGCCATCCCATGCTGTTTCCCCAAGTATGTCACCCTTAAGCTTAGCCCTTTAGCTTGAAGCCCATGATGGGGGGTATAGACCCGCTAGGCCAAAGCCTTTAAATACTGCACCCTGGCCCCTCCCATACAATCCCAGCAATCACCCAATTGGAGCACACAGTTCACAGGGCTGAGTCCCACTTCAGGAAGCCTGCACTGCTGGAATTAGCAGGCCACAGCTGTTAACAGTGTCAGCTGGTGTTCTGCTGTCCTTAGGAAGCCCGATATTTCATCATTCCAGAATATCATTCTGGTTGTGCTATTAGCTGTTCTACCAAGGCAGCTGGAAACCTGGGACACTTAGAAGCACTCTACTCTTTCTCTGCTGCACAATCTGGTACTGCATAAATAATTCCATTTTTATTCACAGTGGTGTGGTGTGCAATATATGGAACCCATACAAACAGAACAGAGAAAAATATGAATGCCTTAGCTGGGATTTGAACCTAGGCCACCCTAAGTACCATTTCAGTTGCACTACCAGCTGTACCACCAAGGAAATGGAAACTTGAGACTCCCAGAAGCACCTTACTCTTTTTCTAATGCACAACCTGGTGCTGCACAGATAATTACATTTTCATTCACAAGAGTGCAGTCTGCACATAAATAGAACCCAGACAAACATAAGAGAGAAAGAAGAAAGAAAGAAAGAAATGCCTTAGCTGGTATTAGAACCCAGGTAGCCTGGAATACTGTTCCAGCTGCACTTTCAGTATTGCCACTGAGGTACTGGAAACCTGGGATTCCCAGAAGCACCTTACTCTTTCTCTAATGCACAACTTGTTGCTGCACTGATAATTACTTTTTCATTCACAAGGGTGCAGTATGAGCATATATGGAACCCTAACAAACAGAAGAGAGGAAGAAATAAGTGCCTTAGAAGCTCCAGGTTGTGTATTACAGAAAGAGTAAGGTGCTTCTGGGAGTCCCAGATTTCCATCTGCTTCGGTGGCACAGCTGGTAGTGCAGCCGGAATGTTATTCCAGGTGGCCTGGGTTCAAATCCCAGCTAAGCCACTTATTTCTTTCTCTCTTCTGTTTGTTTGCATTCCATATACGTGTACACCGAACCCTGGTGAATGAAAAAGTGGTCTACCGACAGTCGGGGCAGACAGATGAAAAGGACAAAGTTTTGTGTGATGAAATAAATATGGCAACAGACTCGGCAAGCAATGTCATTTTGGAGTTTTGATATCACAGATCTGAACTGGGATATTCCAGTAGGAGCCGCTGGAAAAAATCAAGAGTTTGTGGAGGCCATGCAGGATGGCATCTTAAATCTATGGGTTCCATAGGCAACTATGTATTGTGCCAGCCTAGATCTTGTAATGTCCAACAAGGCATTCTTAAGTGTCACAAGTGGCATTGTTAACAGAGGGCATTTGGCACTAGTTCATGGAGGTATCATTAACCCCTCTTGCACTGTGATGATTGGTAGTGGGCTGGATGCAGTTTCTGCTCAAATTGATCATGTTCACAGACTTGGACGAACATGTCGTTGATGTCACCATAGGTACTAATGTATATCACTTTGGGCATTTGCGTACTGTGCCCTTTCAAATTCCCTGCATCTAATTTTCCTGTTTGCTTGTCAGTTTTTATTAAATCAAATAATCCATGGCCAGGTGGTAAACAACACTCTAATCCTTCCTCACTGTGTGGCACCACTGTCTCCACCTCCAGTTATGAAGGAGAAGAATGTTTCAAATGTTTCACAAATATTTCTGTTGACACCCACTGCCCCATACTCTGTATAAGTCTGTGTGGAATCCCTGTCCATAACTCAAGAAAGGGATCAGTGGTGGACTACAACCATCTCCCCACTGGTGCCTTTGTCTTTCATCCTGATCCTCTTGCTCCCTCTCGGGTTCAATGTCTGGCTCTTACTTCTGGTTGGCAGGCAAGCAGTGACTGGTCACCACCCTCACTGTCCTATGGCTGATACGGAGTCCCTCTTCCCCAATAATGTTGTGCCTGCCATCACTAGCCTTGGGAGATGATCTATTGTCTGACCCAGCAGTCATGTCAGTTGGTGGTGCAAACGTCTTTGCTGCAACTGCTGGAGGGGTCTCTTTTGCACTGTGTGGGTTGCTGCTGGCATGGAAGAGGGCACCTGGTTCTTCTCCCTAGCTGGGTCAGGCATCACTGATGTCATCCACAGCAACTTCATTGTTGTTGGTGGAACCTGGCAACCAAATGCTGGTTTTCTCAACATCGGTTGCACCTGATCAAGTCTGGCAGGTGTCTGGGTCGCTGTGTAAAAACTGACACCACTGATTTGATTCCGACTGCTAATCCCTGATGCTCATTTCTTTTTATTTCTGTACAGATGGCACAGCACAGCACTTTTGCAGTCTTCCCCCGATGCTGGCATTGCTAGCACCTTAGTGGCCATGCACATGATGGGGCTCAGCATCGTAAGTCAGACTCCGCCTCTGCATGTTCCATTTACTAAGTACTGGAAGCTTCAGTTCAGCAGCATGGACCAAATTGTTCTACTGAGAGAGCGAAACTGGCTCAATATGGGATGTTTTCCTGTTTATCATCAACAGGGGGTGCATGTCTTGCACTCACAGCTTCACGTGGGGGCCATGTGCTGTCTCAGTCAATTACAGCATCTCACAGGCCCGGTCACTACCCCCAACACACACACACTGAGAAATCGTGTGTCTGATTCACTGTAAGCAAATAAGGTTAATTTCCATACTTGTCACTCACATCCTTCACTTCTGATGCAAACCACAGTGGCCATCATGCCTCTTCCTGTTGCTTATCCTCCCAGTACAACAGGTTGTAGCCTCTGCGACACACAGTTTGAATGCCTCACATTTTCTCTCCACTCCCTCAATCCCTGCTATTCCATTTATATTAATCCCTATCAGTTCCTACATCCCACTAAAGTCTGTTTTCCTGAAATCCTACACCTTAGCTTGGCTATTCCTCTTGCTGACTTCCAAATGGACCTCCATCTACAGTCTTGTGGTCACTATAAAATATAAAGCACTACAAATATAAAGCAGAAATTGTCTAAACATTATATTAAATATCTATATGGAGACTGGGGGTACTCTTACAGATATGAGTAGTTTCATGCACATTCTTCCATGGTGAGAACTGATCCTGAACTCTAAAGGATTGAAAGTGAGGTCGCTCATATAGATAAAAGTACTGTTTGTCTCCAGATTGCTCTACTATTGGTCAACAGCAACGGGATTTGTCCACACCCTGAGCGGCACAGAAGCATCTGCCGGCAGAATGCAACGGTTGTTCTCTCTTTGGCCGCTGCCCACCAAAACCAGCAACCCCTGACCACTCTCCTGAAAGTGAGCACAGGATCCCCTCAGAAGGGATCTGTCCACGTGCTGAGCAGTGCACAAGCATCTGCTGGTGGAGGGCAACGGCTGTTATCTCTTTGGCCGCCGCCCGCCAAAACCAGCAACCCCTGGTCATCCTCCTGGAAGTGAGCACCGGATCCTCTCAGAAGGGATTTGTCTGCGCCCTGAGTGGCTCACAAGCATCTGCAGGCGGAGCGCAATGGCCATTCTCTCTCAGGCTGCCACCCGACAAAACCAGCAACCCCTGATCACCCTCCTGGAAGTGTGTGCTGGATCTCCTCAGAAGGTACAGCCACTGTTTTTCTTTTCCTGTTCTTGTTGCCGGCTTGCCGCTGCGGCCCCCAATTGGTACGGAATTCCAGCTTGTATACCCTGATTGGCCCACCTGTAATCACGACCCAGCTGATTGGTGTGCCTCCACCTTACTGATATCCATTTTTTCTTTGCTCTTTATCTCCTCGATTGAAAATACCACTCTGGTTTTTACCTGCCTAGCGTAGCCTGCCTGTATTTTATTAGTGTTAACCTGCCTAGCATAGCCTGCCTGTATTTTATTAGTGTTAACCTGCCTAGCATAGTCTGCCTGTATATTATAAGTGTAAATCTGCCTAGCGTAGCCTGCCTGAATTTCTTAAGCGTTAACCTGCCTAGCGTAGCTTGCCAGTATTTCATAAGTAAAGCCTGCCTAGCGTAGCCTACCTGAATATTAACCACCCTGTGTTGAAATTGCTTAGCTGCTTCTCTTCTTTCTCTACCTGCACTCCCACTGTCTTAAAATACTGTTTCTGTGCTGAGCCTCATATCTCCATGCCTGCTTTCTCTAATTACGGCCCCCTTAACTCTCTCACTTCTCGTGAAAAAGCTTCTAAAGGTCACTGATCTTGGCTCTTGGACTCTAACCCACCCCCATCTCTGTACTTAATCCTCTCCTCTGGCTAGAATCCTCTCCCCACCCCCATTGTTATCCACTGTAACCCTACCCCTGTAACACTCTGCACAGACCCTTTGTCAATTGTAGTCACCTCCAAACCCCCCCCCCGCAGACGGTCTACTGCCAGTCTCCCACCGCTTTGATGTGCAGCTGAATTTCTGAATACTTATTCTGTCCTCTTGTTATTTCCCCAGGGATTTGTCCGCGCCCTGAGTGGTGCACAAACATCTGCTGGTGGAGAGCAACAGCTGTTCTCTCTTCGGCCGCCACCCGCCAAAACCAGCAACTCCTGACCACCCTCCTGGAAGTGAGCACCGGATCCCCTCAGAAGGGATTTGTCCATGCCTCAAGTGGTGCACAAGCACCTGCTGGCAGAACGCAATGGCCGTTCTCTCTTTGGCCGCTGCCCGCCAAAACCAGCAACCCCTGACCACCCTCCTGAAAGTGAGCGCTGGATCCCCTCAGAAGGTACAGCCGCTGTTTTTCTTTTCCTGTTCTTGGAGCTGGCTTGCCCCAGCGGCTACCGATTGGTGCGGTGTTCTAGCTCATGGACTCTGATTGGCCTGCCTGTAACCGCAACCCAGCTGATTGGTGCGCCTCCGCTTGCTTTACTTATATCCGTTTTTTCTTTGCTCTTTACCTCCTTGGTTAAAAATACCACTCTGGTTTTTATCTGCCTAGCGTAGCCTGCCTGTATTTTGTTAGTGTTAACCTGCCTAGTGTAGCCTGCCTGTATTTTATTAGTGTTAACCTGCCTAGCGTAGCCTGCCTGTGTATATAAGTGTAAATCTGCCTAGCGTAGCCTGTCTGAATTTTTTAAGTGTTAACCTGCCTAGCGTAGCTTGCCAGTATTTCATTAAGTATAACCTGCCTAGTGTAGCCTACCTAACATAGAAACACAGAAACACAGACTTTGACGGCAGATAAGGACCGCTTGGCCCACCTAGTCTGCCCATTTCCCTACCTACTGGATAAGCTGCAGATCCTAGTTAACCAACAGCCTACTTCTTCTTGCCCCCCACAAGAATTGTCTTATGTCTGTCCCATGCATTCTTGAATTCTCCCACAGTTTTAGACCCCACAACCTCCTCAGGAAGGCTGTTCCATGCATCCACCACCCTCTCTGTGAAAAAATACTTCTTCACATTGCCCTTGAGCCGTCCCCCCCATCTTCAAATTGTGTCCCCTTGTTCTTGCACATCTCTTTTTCTGAAAGATGCTACCCTCTTGGACTTTGTTAATTCCACTGAGGTACTTAAAAGTTTCTATCATGTCCCCTCTCTCCCACCTTTCCTAAAAGGTATACATATTAAGCTCCTTTAGTCCCTCCTCATATGGCTTCTCTTGCAGACTCTGCACCATTTTAGTTGCCCTCCTCTGGACTGCCTCCATCCTGCCTATGTCCTTGCAGAGATGAGGTCTCCAGAACTGGACACAGTACTCCAGATTGGGTCTCACCAACTGTCTGTACAGAGGGATAACAACTTCCTGTTTTCTGCTGGTGATGCCTTTCCCTATACATCCTAGTATCTCCCCAGCCCTCCCTACTGCCTTCTCACGTTGTTTGCCAACCTTAAGGTCATCTGATATGATTACCCCCAGGTCCCTTTCCATTTTTGTTGTTGTTACTACCTCCAGCCCCCATTGTGTACTCTTCCCTTGGGTTTTTATTTCCCAGGTGCATTATTTTGCACTTCTTTGCATTGAATCCAAGCTGCCATACTTCTGACCATTCCTCCAATCTTGCCAAGTCCCTTCTCATCCTTTCCACGCCTCCTTGTGTATCAACCCTGTTGCAGATCTTTGTGTCATCTGCAAAGAGGCATACTTTTCCTTCCAGTCCCTCTGCAGTGTGACTTATAAAGACATTAAAAAGCACTGGTCCCAGTACTGAACCCTGCGGTACCCCACTAGTAACCCCCCTTTTTTCAGAGTGGACTCTGTTTACTATTACCTTCTGTGTCCTGTTGTCCAGCCAATGTTTTACCCAGGCTACCACCCTGGGACCCACTCCCAGGCTGGCTAATTTGTTTATTAATCTTTTGTGCGGGACTGTGTCAAATGCCTTGCTAAAGTCTAGATAGGCCATGTCCACAGCCCCTCCCTGGTATACTACTTTGGTCATCCAGTCAAATAAATCAACTAGATTCATCTGATATGACCTTCCCGCTGTGAACCCATGCTGCCTTGGGTCCTGTGTCCCACTGGCCTCTAGGTATTCAACAGTTCTTTCCTTCAGAAGTGATTCCATCACTTTCCCTACCACAGAGGTCAAACTGACAGGTCTGTAGTTTCCTGCCTCTGTCTTGCTCCCACTTTTGTGAAGGGGAATCACATCTGCCCTTCTCCAGTCCTCGGGTACCGCACCATCCTCCCATGATTTGTTAAAAAGGGTAGTCAATGGTGTCACTAGTTCTCCCCTTACTTCTTTAAGAATTCTGGGGTGAATCCCGTTAGGCCCTGTTGCTTTGTCCACCTTCAGTTTTAGGAGTGCTTTCGGAACCCTTTCTTCTGTAACATGACTGGGATAAACCCCCCTATCCAGAGTGTTTCTGTTACTTGGATTAGGTACCTCCCCCTCCTCCCTTTTTGTGAATATTGAGCAGAAGTATTCGTTCAGTATCGCTGCTTTTTCACTGTCCCTCTCTGCCCACCCACCCTCCATTCTATTCAGCCTCACTATCCCTCCCTTTGTCTTTCTATGCTCCCTAATGTACCTATAAAATGTTTTATTCCCCTTCTTAACCGAGTTGGCTATCTTTTCCTCAGTTTGGGCCTTTGCTTTTCTGACTGCCTTCCCTGCTTCCTTCTGCCTTAACTGGTACAGTTCTCTGTCCTACTCCTTCTGTGTTTCCTTATACTTCCTAAATGCTATCTTTTTCTCCCTAACCTTCCCCACCACCTCTTTTGAGAACCATAGTGGCTTTTTCTTTCATTTTGATTTGTTTATTTGCTTCAGACAAAGGCTTGTTGCCTCTGTGATGGCAGTTTTGATGTTTCTCCATTGTTGCTCCACCGCTCCTTCTTGCCTGTTTGCTAGTGCTTTTCTAAGGCACTCCCATCTTGCCAAAGTCAGCCCTCCTGAAGTCCAGTACTCTCACTTTTGTATGGCTTGACTCTGCAGCTGACTTTATCGTGAACCACACTGTTTGGTGGTCACTTGTTCCCAGATGGCTACCCACTTCTAGATCTGAGATCCTCTCACTGTCCCCATTTGAAAGTATGAGGTCTAAAATTGCTCCCTCCGGAGTGAGTTCCAACACTAGCTGTCTGAGGCATGCCACCTGTATCTACCCTGTGTTGAAATTGCTTAGCTGTTTCTCTCCTTTCTCTACCTGCACTCCCACTGTCTTAAAATACTGTTTCTATGCTGAACCTCATATCTCCCTGCCTGCTTTCTCTAATTATCCTCCCCCTCTTAACTCTCTCACTTCTCATAAAAAAACTTCCAAGGGTCACTGAATTTGGCTCTTGGATTCTAACCCACCCCCCATCTCTGTACTTAATCCTCTCCTCTGGCTATAATCCTCTCTCTCCCCCCCATTGTTATCCACTGTAATCCCACCCCCATAACTCTCTACACAGACTCTTTGTTAATTGTAGTCACCTCCACCCCCCGCTGACGGTCTGCCGCCAGCCTCCCGCCCCATTGACACACAGATGCATTTCCGAATACTTATTCTATCCTCTTATTTCCCCAGGGATTTGTCCACGCCCCGAGCGGTCCACAAGTATCTGCTGGCGGAGCGCAATGGCCACTCTCTGTTTGGCCGCCGCCCACCAAAACCAGCAACGCCTGACCACCCTCCTGTAAGTGAGCACTGGATCCCCTCAGAAGGGATTTATCCGCATCCTGAGCGGCACACAAGCATCTGCTGGTGGAGCGCAATGGTCATTCTCTCTTCAGCCACCGCCCACCAAAACCAGCAACCCCTGTCCACCCTCCTGGAAGTGAGTGCCGGATCCCCTCAGAAGGGATCTGTCCACACCCCAAGCAGCGCAAACGCATCTGCTGGCGAAGAGCAACTGCGGTTCTCTCTTCGGCCGCCACCCACCAAAATCAGCAACTCCTGACCACCCTCCTGGCAGTGAGCGCCAGATCCCCTCAGAAAGAATTTGTCCACGCCCTGAATGGCACACAAGCATCTGCTGGCGGAGTGCAACAGCTGTTCTCTCTTTGGCCGCCGTCCACCAAAACCAGCAGCCCCTGACCACCCTCCTGGAAGTGAGCACCGGATCCCCTCAGTAATAATTTGTCCACGCTCTGAACAGCACACAAGCATCTGCTGGCGGAGCGCAACAGCTGTTCTCTCTTCGGCCGCCGTCCACCAAAAGCAGCAACCCCTAACCACCCTCCTGGAAGTGAGCGCCGGATCCCCTCAGAAGGTACAGCAGCTGTTTTTCTTTTCCTGTTCTTGGGGCCAGCTTGCCCCGGCAGCTCCTAATTGGTGCAGCGTTTCAGCTCGTGGACCATCATTGGCCCGCCTTTAACTGCGACCCAGCCAATTGGTGCACCTCTGCCTGCTTTACTGATATCTGTTTTTTCTTTGCTGTTTACCTCCTTGGTTGAAAATACCACTCTGGTTAGGTTTTTCTCCCATTCCCCCACCCACGCCCAGGCCTCCTTTAAATACACTATTGCCCTTCCCTCTCTTGTGGATCTCCCATCTCACTGGCCCGAAGTGCTCTGAACTCAACACTCCTAGCTGAATTTGCTGCAACCTACCATATCACTACCCCACTGCTCTACCTCCCTTGTTTCCTGGGGTATTCAGGGCAATCTAGCTCCTGTACCAGCATCCATTTTCCTACTTGGCCTCTGCAACTAAGGCGCTGACCTAGCGAGCTGTAAACAGCCAACCTAACCTATACTTGTTTGTGCCACGAGCTATTAGGTCGGTCCACACCCTGACTGGCCTTCTACTTCCACTACTACTTAACACCAGGCTATTCAATAAATCTGGTTAAGGCATTTGACCTAGTTGCCCTTGCTCAGCTATAGCCTGGATTCTAAACTTAATAAGGTTTCTCTATTTAGGGTCTCAAATCTGATTTGGCAACCTCCAGCCAATTTGGGGTCTATGGATTGTTAAAGTCGCTATCACACTCTTAATCCGAAGCCCATAGGTGTAAACTGCTACTCAGGCATACATGACTGCTTATTCAAGCATACCCGACTGCTTATTCAAGCCCCCGGTGTCAGTGGTTACACAGGCTTACTCATCCACTAGATTGTACAGCTTAAACCAATCTAGGCTCCACCTCAGTATGGCCCTCTGTGAGTAGGAAAGAACTAATAGGGCTGCACTGCACCGATTTCATGTTTTCCTGACTAGGATATCTGCTGTCTCACAACTGCATTCCCTCCTACTGACCAACGTTCTGCACAACTAAACATGCTGCCACACGCTAACTGGCTCACTATATTCGTACTTGCCTCTCAACTACTCAACAATGCCCTGCCCTATGACAACATCAGCAAAGCAGCGGGCCCCAAACCAAAATACAGGGACAGGCCCCCAAACTCCACATCAGTGCCAGGTCTCCCAGTGTTTGTTGTCCTCCAGACTGCAGGATCTCTGTACCTGTCTCCCATAAGTAACCACTATCCAATCCCACCACCTGCCGTAAGTACAATCCTTATTGCTTGCCTTTCTACAACACAGTTCCCCTCCAGTCGTCACTCACCTTGCTCCATTAAGCAACTCAAGCTCCTAGCTGTCAGGGTAGCCTGGTTACTACTGATGCTATCAGGCAATATCCATCCTAACCCTGACCCCAGAAACAGCGATGCTGGGTCATCTGGGAATAGTCGCTTGATTTCAATTGCCTCTATCAACATCTGCAGCCTTCTGCCAAAACTTGACCTGCTGCAAGCCTGGGTTGCTCAGCACAACCCAAATGTCCTATCTGTGACCGAATCATGGCTTACACCCAGGACTACAGACAATCAAGTCCTGCTCCAAGGGTACACCCCTTTCCGTCTCAATAGGCTAGGCAAAAGGGGTGGTGACTGCATAATCTATATAAAAAATCACCTTCAGGGTATAGCCGTTCCCCAATTAAAAACAGGTAAAAATGTGCAGATACTCTCGGTGAGGCTTACCCAAGGTTCTCAGGGCAAGGGCCTTAGTATAGTAGTATTGTCTCAGTATACATCCCCCCCTCCCCCAGGGAGAAAGCTGAGGGCTTTTCAGTTCTTCATGAACACCTAGTCAACCTTCGGTCCAATAGTGAAGTCATTGTTCTGGGGGACTTCAACATCAGTTGGTTATCACCAGACTCTGCCACCTTCAAGGATGCAATCTCCTCTATCAACTTCCATCAACTAGTGGACCTACCCACTTAAACAAACTATAGAATGGGAATCAGCACCCTATTAGACTGGGTATTAACAAACCACCCAGAACGGATCTCGGGTCTAAAAGTGCTCCCAGACTCCCATATTGACCATTCGCCCATTATCTTCCACTGGTCGAATAAGGTTCCTAAACCACCTGTGAAGGTAATAATATCCCGTATGCTAAAAAAGGGCCAGCAAGGACCCTTTAAGCAATACCTGCAACAACAGAGTTGGGCCCCCGTCCTAACTACTAATGACGTCGACACAGTGCTGGACAAATTCATCGAAATTTTCAACGCTGCCTGTGACACCTTTGCCCCCATTACAAAAAGAAAAGTCAGTGGATCTCATAAAACATAGGTTACCCCTTACCTCCTTACTCTGATGAGCACCAGGGACCTCCTGTGGTATAAGTACAAAAGTACTCATACAACCAACGAAATGCAGAGCTATAAGGCAGCACAAAATAACTGTACCCATGCAATCCACCAGGCTATAGCCAATTGCCTCAAATCCGAGCTAAACTCCTCCTGGGGTGATGGACGTAGATTCTAGAAAAACATAAATGTGATCACTGGAAAACGCAATACCTCAGCACCCTCAATGCTGAATTTTGAACGGTCCGCTACACAAGACCCCAAAACTATCGCAGACATCTTTAACAAAGCTTTCACAGACCTCAGTGCTGTACTCCCCCCCAACTTCCATAACCCTGCGTGATAGACTCAACAAAAATCACCTCAAACACAACCAACAAATCACGCCCCCAACCCCCATTCTACTTCAGAGTAATATCTAAAGTTGAGGCAAAAAAATACCTCTCCAAGTACTGGGGAAGTCCAAGCATGGTGCCGAGAGCTTGGACCTAAAATTAATCTCCTTGGCGCTAGACAAACTGCTAATACCACTAACCAGAATCCTCAACCTGTCCCTCACCTCAGGTACATTCTCAAAGCTATGGAAAGCCACAGTTGTAACCCTTGTCTACAAAGCAGGTAGTAAGACAAGTCATTCCAACTACTATCCAATTTCAATTCTCCCACCGGTCTCAAAAGCCCTAGAGTGGATAGTCTACGATCAGCTGGTAGAACACCTTGATAAATATCAGGTACAATGCCAACAGTAACATGGCTTCCATAAACTCCACAGCACTACTACAGTGCTACTGAAGTTCATGGGGTTCATTCACAATGCCTTTGATCACGGGCACTTGGTGGGGGCAACCTTTATTGACCTCACCAAGGCCTTTGACACAGTCAACCATGACCTCTTCCTGGCCCAACTAGATGCAACGGGACTATCCTCCGATTCACTGTGCTGGTTCCGGAGTTACCTCACAGGGCATGTGCAATGGGTAAAAATATCTAATACCCTTTCGGACTCCCAGCAAGTGTCCACCAGTGTTTCCCAAGGATCCATTTTGGACCCCCTACTGTTTAGCCTTTTTCTAAATAACCTTCCACTAGCCTGTCAGTGCAAAATCCTTCTCTACGCAGATGATGCGGTTATTTACTCCAGCCACACTGACCCTGCCACCCTAGAACAATGACTTCAACAGGACTTTAACAATGCAGAGGACTGGTTTGGACAAGCTAAGCTGCTTGTTAACCACAAAAAAAACAAGCTCATGCTTTTTGCCCCTGCCCACAACCCCCACAAGAAATTCACTATAAACATTCTAAGCACACAAAATGTAGCCATAGAAATGGTCCACAACTTCAAATATCTGGGACTCACTCTGGACAGCTCTCTTTCCTCCTCTTCCCACATAGACAGTGTCACTATATCAGCAAACTGGAAGCTCGATCTACTATGTAAACACTGTTAACTGTCTCACTGAAAAAGCCCTTCAGTTCGCCATCACCAGCTCAGTCTTCTCAACTACTGACTATGGTCTTGCCATTTACAGTGTGGTACCTGACAGCACCCTCAAACGGCTCTCCATTACACTGAATAAAGCCTGCAGGCTAGCACTAGGGGCTCTGTGCCTAACCCATACCTATAATCTCTACCTGCAAACGGGATGGCTAAATCTGGTTGAGAGGACCCGTTACCAAGTCTCTCTTCTAGCCAAAAAAGCAATCCTAGGCCTGTTACCACCAGGAACCAGGTCCCTCCTACACCAGATCAAACCTACTAGGACTACCAGGGCATCAAACAATCTCTCCATCAAGGTCCCCTTCAGGCGCACCTCACAAGGACAGAGATCCTTTGAATACAGAGCCCCACTTTGGCTTAGCTCGCTCCCACCAGAACTAACCTCTTATCGTAAAATCAGCCCGTTTAAATCAGCGCTCAGATCTCACCTGTCTAGCCAACAGATATGCTCCTGCTTCCCCTGATTTCCTTTCCCTGTAACTGATACTGTATACCCCCAACCCTACCACTTCTATACTGCCCAACCTGCAACTTATTCCCACTTTTCCCATTTTCCCTGCTCGCCCTTCCCACTCCTGCCCCTCCCTGTTCCATTTCACTGAGTCTACAACCCACCCTACTACCTATTCCTCACCTTCTGTCTCATTCCCCACCCTCCACTAACCCCCCATGACAAAGTGACCACGAGCCTGAGGTTACCACCATCCCTCTCCACAACCTCTACCTATCCCCCCTCTCCTCCAGTTAAGGTTTACTGTGCTGCTTAATTAACTTTCCTTCCTCTAAAAGTTCTGTATCTTCTCGGTTAAAGTTCAGTAGCTGAAACAATTGTTCAAGTCAATGTAATTTTATCCCTACTGTTTTCTCTGTGTTTTGCACCTGTTATTGTACTTTGTAATGATTTGCTTCATTCCTGACATGGAACCTTTGTAAATGAGCTTGTAACTCAAAGATTGTAATCCGAGATTTCAATAAACAAACAATAAACAGCATGTTAATTTAACAAAACAAAAAAAACTTGCTTTCATCCCCCAAAACCTTTCCATATTGATAGATTATGTTTCCTTGGTAACGGGAGTTCTGCATGAGAGATGCTTGCCAAGATAAGAGCGTCTAACTCACAGGACTGTAGAGTGCTATGAATGGTCCAGAGTGCTATGTTGATTTATAATTTCAATAGCTAAGCTTTTCCTGTGATATTAGAGGCTCTTATACACCCAGTACATTAGTGCAGTACAGAGACAGCAGAGCTGTTCCAAACATTGCCTACCTGGGTTCACATGCCTGAATGGGCTTACACAGTCCTAAATGACAGGATCCACAGCGCTCCAGTCGCTCATTAGTGAGAAAGAGAGGGCTCGCTTTCCCTTTGTTGCCTTGTCCTCCTTCCTCTTTTTCTTCCATCTCCATGTTAGTTTGTTCTGCTTCATCCTCATGGTCGTCTGCATCCTCATCCTTGTCTTGTGGAGCCTGAAATCTAAAAGAAACAGCACCTGACTTTATAGAAACTGACGACCAGTACATGAAACCTATTCACCCCGAAAATAATTTTTTGGGATGTAAATGTTGATAAGACACTAACTCCATTTCATGGTTTATTTAAGGAGATTTCACTGTTTTAAACTGAGAATTCACAGTTGGAATTGACAAAACTCACCTCACAAAATCCTTCTGAAATCTAAATGTCAGGATCTTCTAGTTTTATTACTTTAGACATCTTCATTAAAACACAATCCTTCTGCTGACCCATCAGCTCAGTGGCAGGGCTGCCACTTGTGACACTGACGACTCGGGTTTGCGCCTCAAGCTTAGATAATCTGAGGGACAGTGAGGGGAGAAGGACCGAGCATCCCAGAGAATGCACTCCTTCTCTGGGGAGGGTTGATACCAGGCTCCACCACATCAGTGCCACCTGGGTGACCACAGGTAAATGTCCAGGTGGATCTAGGGGAGAGGGTGGTTATTTGATGTCTCTATGTAGTAACATGTAAGCTGTGTGTGCATGCACACACTGGAGTCCTAGCATGCAGGTGTACACGAGGACGGACATTGCTAAATATGTTTCTGCTGCATCCCTCTGTGGCCAGAAGTGTAGACACTTAATTTGTCAAGGCATTAGCTAGCCCTGCTACAGGGGTCACTGCTGGAACAGGACATTATATGTCCTCTCCCTGGAGTGGGGAGCATGGCCACTGGAAGCATTTCTCATCCTGGCTGTCAGAATGCAGAAACCAGAGTTTGTATCATCCATGTGGAAGCAATACGGGTTACCTCTTACCATTTGGCAATCTCAACCAAGCTCTTTTATTCTTGTCATATTCTACTTTTGTCTTACGCAATTAATACACCCAAATAAGAATTATAAATGCTGACAATTTCACTAAAAATATTGGGAAGTCAGTTTTCTGCCCAGAAAAAGTATTTTCATCCCAGAATGAGGCTGGCTGTGGACTGAGCAGTCCATGGTGAGGCACTCTTCTCCTGGGGAGATAGAGCAAGGGCCACCCAGCATTTGCGCACCTCCTGTTGGCCAACCAAAAAGCAGCTTCGGCAATGGCTCTGACATCAGCCACTCACCTATCCCAATGGCCGGGGTAAGGGTGCAGCCATGGCATGCCCCATCATCAGAGTGGGGGACGGGGGAACTTGTGGGGGGAATACAAAGGGGCACCAAAACAGGTTGTGTAATACATGTAAATTCTGATTTTGGGAACCTCATCACTAATCCTAAACCCAGGACTACTCTGTCTGACTATCGAGAAATGGCTGCCAGACCACTGGCAGTTATTCTTTTGTATTTTTCAAATGTATTTACCCAGGATAGCCCTACTGAGATGCAATATCGCATTTTAGTGTGACCTGCTTTCTTCTCAGTTTTACAGCTCGGCAGCACTGGGAGGTCAACTGACTTGCTCAGGGTACCCCTTATCAGTATTAACAATATTTAAAATGAATGTGTGCTTAAGCACATTTAATTATTTCTTGATTCTCCTTTGATTTGTCTCTGGTTCCTCTGGCTCCAACCCGAATGATCAGGTTGCCTGACTGCAGCCTTCTTCCAACCAGCCTTCACAGCTGACAGCAGTGCTGCTTCGGGGTTGGCTGGTGAGTGGCGCACGAATGCCCAGCCTTCTGCACCATCACTGCTTCTAAGTCAAGCACCTCACCTTTGCAATGCACCCAGCCCTTAGCCAGCTCTAGCATGGCATTCCAGGATTAGCAAGTGAGCCCCGGTCTCCCAGGTGGCCACCCAGTTGGCTACTGCCACCTCACTGAGCCGGCCTGACTCATATTCTTAAGGTGTTTCTTTTTTCCATTGTAATTTGTTTTTATAAGTGATAGAAACAACATCATAAAAACAGTGCCATCTGTATTTTGTTCATTATCAACAGAAAGTAAATTAATTATATCTTAGCATGTTCAAAGAGAGTGCCAGAAACAGAAAAATATAGACTCTGACAGCAGATAAGGACCGTTTGGCCCACCCAGTCTGCCCATTTTCCTACCTGTTGGATAAGCTGCAGATCCTAGTTAACCAACAGCCTACTTCCTCCTACCCCCCACTATAATTGCCTTATGTCTGTCCCATGCATTCTTGAATTCCCCCACTATTTTTGATCCCACTACCTCCTCTGAAAGGCTGTTCCATGCATCCACCACCCTCTCTGTGAAAAAATACGTCCTCATGTTGCCCCTGAGCCATCCCCCCTCTATCTTCAGATTGTGCTCTCTTGTTCTTGCACATCTCTTTTTCTGAAAGATGCTACCCTCTTGGACTTTGTTGATTCCCTTGAGGTACCTGAAAGTTTCTATCATGTCCATCCTCTCTCTCCTTTCCTCAAGGGAATACCTCCTTTAGTCTTTCTTCAAATGGCTTCTGGTGCAGACCCTGCACCATTTTAGTTGCCCTCCTTTGGACTGCCTCCACCCTGTCTATGTCCTTGCGGGAGATGGGGTCTCCAGAACTGCATGCAGTACTCCAGAAGGGTTCTCACCAACTGTCTGTACAGAGAGATGACAACTTCCTGTTTTCTACTGGTGATGCCTCTCCCTATGCATCCCAGTATCCCCAGCCCTCCTTTCTGCCTTCTCACATTGCTTGCTTACCTCTAGGTCATCTGATGTGACTATCCCCAGGTCCCTTTCCATTTTTGTTGTTGTTAGTACCCCCATTGTGTACTCTTCCCCTGGGTTTTTGTTTCCCAGGTGCATTACTTTGCACTTCTTTGCATTGAATGCAAGCTGCCATACTTTTGACCATTCCTTCAACCTTGCCAAGTCCCTTCTCATCCTTTCCACCACCACCCCTCCTTGTGTATTAACCCTAATTAATTATGTCTGTGTGAAAAAACAAACACAAGCTATAAGTAAGAAAGGTGGAAGGATCCATGGGCCCCAAGGGCCAAAAACAGTTTAAAAGAACTTTAAAACTAAGCATTTAAAAACACAAGATAGCAACCACGAACAGTATGGGAGCCCGCTCATGTAAAACAGCAAGGAAGCTATTGATAGTTGCATAGCAACTAGATGTCTCGCACAACATCACATGAGAACACGAGTGACTATGTCACTGGTGACACACATGAGCAGGCTCAAGAGTAAGGGAGTGGCAATAGAGCTTCAGCCACTGCACTACGATTAAAGAGACGCTATTAAGCAGGAGAAGCATTTGGTCCTCACTAATAAGGTAAAACAAATGAATATTAATACTGTCCAGGCAAAAAAAGCAACATTTTAACCACAAAATGGTCCTTAAAAGGACATTTCAGACAAGGTGGTAAAACATGTTTTCTTTTCAAACAGTGTGTATCGCGCGAGTGGGGAGAGCAAGTTCAAAGCAACAAAACCTTGTGTAAACCGAACATGAACATAAACAAGGTACGGTTGGGAAAATGAAGTATATAGAAATACAATAAAGGACATAAAAGAATTGAAAAGGATACTAAAAAGTTTGTTATTTTATGTATATAACAGGAAAATTAACCTAAAGAAAAGTAAAAAGACAAGTCTGCTAAACAGAGGAATCAGCAGAGAAAAAAATAGCCAGCTGAATGGTTATTTGAATAACAAATTACACCATTGTCTGTAAAAACTAAAAAAGTGATAACCTGAAAAATAAAAACCCTGTTAGGTTTGAAAGAAATGGAAGGCCCCAGAACTAGGAAGAAGTGAAGCCCAAAAAATGTACAGCAGCCAGGAGGTATATATGCTATTCTCGGTCATGGCGGGGTTGCAGGCCTAGGCAGAAGTTACATTAAACTCTAGTGGATTTGTTTTTTTACATTGTTTGTATTCATATAGTAAATCACGTAAATGGATTTTGGCAATATAATGTCAGTAAATGCTTTAAGCATTTGAGAGTATAACCAAAGCTAAGTAACTGAATGCATAACCATTTATTGAATAAGGTTCTATTTCAGTTAAGAAATGAAATTGGTAAATATGAAAATTGATTAATTGTGTTGTAGTCATGATATTTATGCGATCTCTTTTAGAACAATGAAGCCCTTTGAAAAAGATTCTATTGCAGAATCGAAACATCAGGGCAGTGACTAAAAATTAAAAAAATAAAAATAATCATTTTTGGAACTTTATTCAAAAGACTCCATCCCCTTTTTTGTAAGAAGCACTAGGGGTCCTCAAAAGTTATTTCAAAGAACTGATTTATCGCTCCTATGGGACCCAGTCGAACCTGAGTGAATCCCATTTCCCGTAGACACATTACAGAATTCTCACATTGCTTGCCTACGTTTAGGTCATCTGATATGACTACCCCCAGGTCCTATTCCATTTTTGTTGTTGTTAGTAAGTCCCCCCCCCCCCACTATGTACTCTTCCCCAAGGTTTTTGTTTCCCAGTTGCATTACTTTGCACTTCTTTGCATTGACTGTAAGCTGCCATACTTTTGACCATTCCTCCAACTTTGCCAAGTCCCTTCTCATCCTTTCCACCTCCACTCTGTGTAGCAACCCTGTTGCAGATCTTTGTGTCATCTGCACAGAGGCATACTTTTCTTCCAACCCCTCCACAATGTCATCTATAAAGGCATTAAAGAGGACCAGTCACAGTACTGAACCTGGCAGTACCCCGCTAGTAACCCTCCTTTCCTCGAAGTGGACTCAATTTACTATTGCTCTCTGCATCCTGTTGTCCAGTCAATTTTTTACCCAGGCTACCACCCTGGGACCCACTCCCAGGCTGGCAAACTTGTTTATTAACCTTTTGTGTGGGCCTGTGTCATATGCCTTGCTAAAGTCTAGGTAGGCCATGTCCACAGCCCCTCCCTGGTCTTCTACTTTGGACACCCAGTCAAAGAAATCTATTAGATTCATCTGACATTATCTTGCCGCTGTGAATCCATGCTGCCTTGGGTCCTGTGCCCTGCTGACCTCTAGGTACTCAACAATTCTTTCTTTCAGAAGTGATTCCATCATTTTCCCTACCACTGAGGTCAAACTAACAGGTCTGTAGTTTCCTACCTCTGCCTTGCTCCCACTTTTGTGGAGGGGAATAACATCCGCCTTCCTCCAGTCCTCAGGTACCACACCATCCTTCCATGATTTGTTAAAAATGGTAGTCAGTGGTGTCACTAGTTCTCCCCTTAGTTCTTTTAGAATTCTAGGGTGAGTCCCGTCAGGCCCATTGCTTTGTCCACCTTGAGTCTTAGGAGTTCTTTCAGGACCCTTTCTTCTGTGAATAGACTGGTATCAACCCCCCGATCCAGAGTGCTTCTATTGTTTGGATTAGGTACCTCACCCTCCTCTTTTTTTGTGACTACTGAGCAGAAGTATTCATTCAGGATCTCTGCCTTTTCACTGTTACCCTCTGCCCACCTCCCCGCCCCTTTACAAAGCCTCACTATCCCTCCCTTGGTCTTTTTTTGCTCCTTAATGTACCTATAAAAAGTTTTATCCCCCTTCTTAACTGTGTTGGCTATCTTTTCCTCTGTTTGGGCCTTTGGTATTCTGACTGCCTTCCCTGCCTCCTTCTGCTTTAACTGATACAGTTCCCTGTCCTGCTCTTTCTGTGATTCCTTATACTTCCTGAATGTTATCTTTTTCTCCCTAACCTTCACTGCCATCTCTTTTGAGAACCATAGTGGTTCTCAGAGTATCCAGCTAGATCATAGCATTTATTTATTTATTTATTTAGCTTTTGTTTACTGGGTAGGCACACCAAACCAAAAATGCTTATTTTCAGGTGCGACCCGGGAGATTACAAGGTAAGTTTACAAACAGTATAACAACAACAACAAGGAACAACAGGCAGTGAAAGTGTAAACAAAAAACATATGCACAGTAGTAAGGACAATCAAACAGTAAAAGGTAGTATACATTTAATGGAGAAATACAAAAGCACTAAAGGTAGGACAGGGTGCAATGACTCTTACACTAGGAACTGTAAGTGCTAAGGTGCAAGGGTGGATAAGGGTTGATGGTCACCTATTATAGTTTGGGGGGGTAGGGGCCTGGCAACCATGATAATGGGTACAGCACACCAAGACTGGGTGGGAGATGCCAGGCAACCTAGGGACAGTTGCTGGCCAAGGCAGACTTCAGGTGTGTCCATAGGGATTTCTTAAATAAGGGATGGGTGTAGGTACATCTGATGAGAACTGGTAGGGAGTTCCAGAGATGAGGGACACAGACAGCAAAGGCACGATCACCTGAGAGAGTAGGAGTTTGGGGACAAGGAGGGATTGCGATTCTATTGACCTGAGTTGGTGTAATGGCTGCGCTGGCTGAAAGAGTTGAGACAGGGCAGGAGGGGTGGCATTTTGGACAGTTTTGTCAATGAAACAGCCCAGGGCATAGGAGCGGTAGGTACTCGGGGACAGCCAGGGAAGTTTGTCATATAACTCACAGTAATGTGTAAGCTGAGGGGCAGTGAAGGAACAGCAGCAAATATTATTATAGGCCACATCCCTTTTTGCAAGGCTAGTTGTAGCAGCAAGAGGAAAGCTCGTCACCCCATAACTGAGTGAGGGAAGAAGTATTCCTTTGGCAAGGGCAATTTGTGTGGCTACAGTAAGGGACCCAGGAGCCCTATATGTAAGGCCAAGTTTGATGTTTGCTACCCTGCACACATTTTGAATGTGTAGAGAGAGATCTAAGTTGTGACTCCAAGGTATTTAAAGGAGCACATTATGCCAACTGGGTCCCCATCAAAATTCTGAACCTTTAGTGGAGCAGGGCAGTGCTTAAGCTCGGCCAAGAAACTGAAGAGCATGAGTTGAGTTTTCGTGAGGTTTAGCACAAGCTTGTTTGCCAAGAGCCAGTTTTGCAGCTTATTGAAATCAGCTTGTAGATAGCAATTTATAGCATAGATATCAGCCAAGCTGGACAGGAGAATAATATCATCAGCATATAGGGTCATGTTGCTATGGGTAGGGACCGAAGGGAAATCATTAATGAAAAGAGAGAAAAGGATAGGGCATAAGATGGGCCCCTGAGGGTCACCAACTTTAACAGGAACAGGTACAGGTACAGGTACAGGTACAGAGAGAGCTCTATTATTCTTAACAGGATGCAGCCTACCAGTAAGGTAGTTGGAGAGCCAGTTTATGGCTAGACCAGACATGCCAAGGGAGTGAAGCTTGGTGCAGAGTAGAGTGTAATCTACAAGATTAAAGGCCTTGGAGAGGTTGACAAAGATAGCCCCTGATAACTTGCCATGGTCCATGACTGTCCTAATTTTGGAAGTCACTTTGGCAAGGGCTGTGCCAGTACCATGACCTTTATGAAATCTGTGCTGTTCTGGGGACAGTAAGGCGTAGTTAGTCAAGTAGTATGACAGCTGCCTCTCCACCATCTTTTCCAGAATCTTGCTAACAGCAGACAGGGTAGCTATGGGGTGGTCATTTTCTATACATTTCCAATCACCCTGTTTGAAAACAGGCACCACCATAGCTATTTTCCAGATTGGTGGGACAATTCCAGTGGAAAGGTATAAGTTAAGAACATGGGAGATGGGTAATGCAAGTGAGGGGGCACCTGTTTTGAGGAGTTTAAGTTCAAGGTCATCGTGACCAGAGATCGTGAAGGGTGAGAGACCAGCACGTCCCTGGATGTCTCTTCCATTGTTTCAGCAATGTCTGCAACTGCCCTGTATAATTCCCTTTTGTAGTTTGTATATAAATGTCTGTACACTGTGTATTTCTACCTGTAGCTAATCCTGGGCCGCTCCTGAAAATGGGACTTCTTATTTCATTGGGCTTATCCAGTGACCAAAAACAAATAAATCAGCGCATTCACTAATCATAATTTTATAGGCACAATAACTGATTCTCCCCACCCCATTCAACTTGTTTCTTTGTCAGCTTTTTCTAATCTTACTATTCTTATTCGCAAAGTTTGAAACCTTATGTTTTACTTTGCTTTATTTGTACTGGACTTAAGCAAAGGGGAAAGGCACTGAATAAAATCATGGAAAATTTAGATAGTAAAATGCCCACTTCTCCCACCTGACGTGGCCAGTCTCCCTCCAGTACAAGTGGAGAATATCACATCTACTGTATGCGGCGTGCTAGTGCATACCATTCACATACCGAGCTCGCTGGAGTCCAGCACCAAGTTCAGCATAGTCTATAGTGCCACTTCTCCCCGGGTCAAGTAATTTTGTCAAGATGTGCAGCTGAGCCTCGACACATGGAATATTCAGGTCTCTCATACCTAGTTTTGAAGGATTAAAAACAGATCTTCAATTTATTGTTAACTTAGCTGTAACCTCAGAACAAAACACTGCATACATTGTGCAAAAGAGCTATTCATGCAAAAGAGCTATTCATTATATTAGTCAGCACCATTCTAAGGCAAGCTGGTGGATGTAATGTATAAAGGACAACCTTTGAACATTCCTTAATATAGCTGGATTGCCTGAAGCTACTGATATCTAATATATAGCTGGATACCATGCACCTCCCTTTGGACATGCTGTGATATAGCTGGATACCCTGGACCTCTCTTTCAACATACTGTGATATAGCTGGATACCCTGGACCTCTCTTTCAACATACTGTGATATAGCTGGATACCCTGGAGCTCACTTTGGACATGCTGTGATATAACTGGATATCTTGGACCTCCCTTTGGACATGCTGTGATATAGCTGGATACCCTGGACCTCTCTTTCAACATACTGTGATATAGCTGGATACCCTGCACCTCCCTTTGGACATGCTGTGATATAACTGGATATCCTGGACCTCCCTTTGGACATGCTGTGATATAGCTGGATACCCTGGACCTCTCTTTCAACATACTGTGATATAGCTGGATACCCTGGAGTTCACTTTGGAGATGCTGTGATATAGCTGGATACCCTGGGCCTCCTTTTGGACATGCTGTGATATGGCTGGATATCCTGGACCTCCCTTCGGACATGCTGTGACATAGCTGGATACCTGGACCTCTTTTTCAAAATACTGTGATACAGCTGGATACCCTGAAGCTCCCCTTTGACATGCTGTGATATACTGTAGCTAGATACCCTGGACCTCTCTTTCGAAATACTGTGATATAGCTGGATACCCTGGAGCTTCCTTTGGACATGCTGTGATATAGCTGGATACCCTGAAGCTCCCTTTGGACATGCTGTGATATAGCTGGATACCCTGAAGCTCCCTTTGGGCATGCTGTGATATAGCTGGATATCCTGTACCTCTCTTTCGAAATACTGTGATATAGCTAGATACCCTGGACCTCCCTTTGAACATGCTGTGATATAGCTGGATACCCTCAACCTCTCTTTCAAAATACTGTGATATAGCTGGATACCTGGGAGCTCCCTTTGAACATGCTATGATATGGCTGAATATCCTGGACCTCCTTTTGGACATGCTGTGATATAGCTGGATATCCTGGACCTCTCTTTTGAAATACTGTGATATAGGTGGATACCCTAGAGCTCCTTTTGAACATGCTGTGATATAGCTGGATATCCTGGACCTCCTTTTGGACATGCTGTGATATAGCTGGATATCCTGGACCTCTCTTTTGAAATACTGTGATATAGCTGGATACCCTAGAGCTCCCTTTGGACATGCTGTAATATAGCTGGATACCTTGGACCTCCCTTTGAACATGCTGTGATATAGCTGGATACCCTGGACCTCTCTTTTGAAATACTGTGATATAGCTGGATACCCTGGATCTCACTTTGGACATGCTGTGATATAGCTGGATATCCTGGAGCTCCCTTTGAACATGCTGTGATATAGCTGGATATCCTGGACTTCACTTTGAACTTGCTGTGATATGACTGGATATACTGGACCTCCCTGTGGACGTGCTGTGATATAGCTGGATACCCTGGATCTCTCTTTTGAAATACTGTGATATAGCTGCATACCCTGTACCTCACTTTGGACATGCTGTGATATAGCTGGATAATCTGGACCTCCCTTTGGACATGCTGTGATATAACTGGATATCCTGGACCTTCATTTGGACATGCTGTGATATAGCTGTATACTCTGGACCTCCCTTTGAACATGCTATGATATTGCTGGATATCCTGGACCTCCCTTTGGACATGCTGTGATATAGCTGGATATCCTGCACCTCCTTTTGGACATGCTGTGACATAGCTGGATATCCTGGACCTCTCTTTCAAAAATGCTGTGATATAACTGGATACCCTGGACCTCTCTTTTAAAATATATATATATATAGCTGGATATCCTGGGCCTTCCTTTGGACATGCTGTGATATAACTGGATATCCTGGACCTCTCTTTCGAAATACTGTGATACAGCTGGATACCCTGGACCTCTCTTTCAAAATATATATATATAGCTGGATATCCTGTTCCTTCCTTTGGACATGCTGTGATATAGCTGGATATCCTGGGCCTTCCTTTGGACATGCTGTGATATAACTGGATATCCTGGACCTCTTTTTCGAAATACTGTGATACAGCTGGATACCCTGGACCTCTCTTTCAAAATATATATATATAGCTGGATATCCTGTTCCTTCCTTTGGACATGCTGTGATATAGCTGGATATCCTGGACGTCCCTTTGGACATGCTGTGATATAGCTGGATACCCTGGACCTCCCTTTGGACATGCTATGATATAGCTGGATATCCTGAACTTGCCTTTGAACATGCTGTGATATAGCTGGATACCTTGGAGCTTCCTTTGGACATGCTGTGATATAGCTGGATACCTTGGAGCTCCCTTTGGACATGCTGTGATATAGCTGGATATCCTGGACCTCCCTTTGGACATGCTGTGATATAGCTGGATATCCTGGACTTGCCTTTGAACATGCTGTGATATAGCTGGATACTTTGGATCTCCCTTTGAACATGCTGTGATATAGCTGGATACCCTGGACCTCCCTTTGGACATGCTGTGATATAGCTAGATATCCTGGAGCTCCCTTTGGACATGTTGTGATATAGCTGGATACCCAGGACCTCTCTTTCAAAATACTGTGATATAGCTGGATATCCTGGATCTCCCTTTGAACATGCTGTGATATAGCTTGATACCCTGGAGCTCCCTTTGGACATGCCATGATATAGCTGGATATCCTGGACTTGCCTTTGAATATGCTGTGATATAGCTGGATACCCTGGAGCTCCCTTTCGAAATATTGTGATATAGCTGGATATCTTGGATCTCCCTTTGGACATGCTGTGATACAGCTGGATACCCTGGAGCTCCCTATGGACATGCTGTGATATAGCTGGATATCCTGGACCTCCTTTTGGACATGCTGTGATACAGCTGGATACCCTGGAGCTCCCTTTGGACATACTGTGATATAGCTGGATACCCTGGATCTCTCTTTCGAAATACTGTGATATAACTGGATATTCTGGACCTTCCTTTGGACATGCTGTGATATAGCTGGATATCCTGGACCTCCCTTTGGACATGCTGTGATATAGCTGGATATCCTGGACCTCCTTTTGGACATGCTGTGATATAGCTGGATGCCCTGGAACTCTCTTTCGAAATACTGTGATATAGCTGGATATCCTGGACCTCTCTTTCAAAATACTGTGATATAGCTGGATACCCTGGAACTCCCTTTGGACATGCTGTGATATAACTGGATACCTTGGACCTCCCTTTGCACATGCTGTGATATAGCTGGATACCTTGGACCTCCCTTTGGACATGCTGTGATATAACTGGATACCTTGGACCTCCCTTTGCACATGCTGTGATATAGCTGGATACCCTGGACCTCCCTTTGGACATGCTGTGATATAACTGGATACCTTGGACCTCCCTTTGCACTTGCTGTGATATAACTGGATACACTGGACTTCCCTTTGAACATGCTATTATAAGGTTGGATACCTTGGACCTCCCTTTGAACATGCTGTGATATAGCTGGATGCCCTGTACCTCCCTTTGAACATGCTGTGATATAGCTGATACCCTGGACTTCCCTTTGAACATGCTATGATATGGCTGGATATCTTGGACCTCCCTTTGGATATGCTGTAATGTAGCTGGTTACCACTGAAATCCTCTGGACATGTTTAGATATAGCTGGATTTGGCTCTACCATGCCAGTTCGACATCCTTTTTGTCAGCCGGCATCTCGCCGACAGGAATCATGTCAATCGCAAGTTGCGGTCTACATGATTCTTGTGTGTCTCCCAGTCCTGTTTTTTTATTGCGGGGCTCTGCCCCCATCTGTAGATTCTAAACTCCAGTCGAGTTGATTCGGGTGGGTTGCAGGACCAGGAGACAGCATGTCCCTGTCTCAGGCACAGCAACCTGTCTTCAAAGTGTCGATTTTGCCGACAGGTTTGTATTCCGTTGTGTTGGTGTTGCCGTAAGGGTGGCATACTGCTGGATTTCATGGAGATCCCTTTGGATATAATAAGATTCACAGGATTCATAGGATGTAAACAGGTCATTTGCGTTAACCATTCTTGATCTGCACCTTTTAAATATTAAATTCAAAACAATGTGTCTTACAGTTTTTATCCAGTGCATGCTTGAACTGGCTTATACTGTCTCTAGATACTACAGGGTTTGGTAGGGCATTCCACTCCGTGACCATTCACTGTGAAGACCAGTTCCCTCTCTTAGTTTTGATAACATGTTCTCCCCTTAATTGATATCGATGACCCCCTGTTCTTTATCACATTCGGCCTACTACTTAATCCTACACATTCCCACAGCTCCCTATTGCTCACTGCCTTATATGTGAGGCACATGTCCCTTCTTTACCTTCTGTACTGTAAGGAATACAGCCCCAATGATGCCAGTCTTTCCTGATAGGCCATACCCTGCATCCCTTCCACCATCTTGGTTGCTCATCTCAGCACTCCCTCCACTCTTCTCACTTCACTCTTCAAGTGTGGTGCCCAAAACTGGGCACAATACTCCACATGAGGGTGTACCAAGGACATATACAGTGGTGGCAACATCTGACTTGCCCTACTCTTAATATTTTTCCTAATAGATGCCAGTATTCCATATCCCTTCATTGTTACTTCTGCGCAGTGTCTAGAAAAACCAAGGTCACTACTGATTTTTATTCCCAAATCTTTCTCTTGGTCAGTGGATGCTAGTGTAGTTCCTTCTATATGATATTGATGCCTACCATTCTTCCTACCCAGGTGAATAACCCTACATTTACTAAAGTTAAATCTGAGTTTCTTTTTAACAGCCATATCTACAATGATATCAGTATTCTCCTGGAACAGTTTGGCATCCTGTTCGTTTGAGACCAATGCCCCCATTTTAATATCATCTGCAAATTTTGCTATCCATGCTTTTTTGTTACAGACAATAGATGCCACCAGAATGTTAAAAAGGGTAGGTCCCAACACCGATCCTTGCGGTACCCCGCTAGTAACTGGGGCACTGCAAGAGGTAGATTCCCTAATAATCACACACTGTTTAGATATAGCTGGATACCCTGAAGCTCCCTTTGGATATAATAAGATATAGCTGGATACCCTGGCACTCCCTTTGGATATAATAATATATAACTGGATACCCTGGTGCTCCCTTTGGATATAATAAGATATAGCTGGATACCCTGGCACTCCCTTTGGATATAATAAGATATAACTGGATACCCTGAAGCTCCCTTTGGATATAATAAGGTATAGCTAGATACCTTGGAGCTCCCTTTGAATATATAAGATATAACTGGATACCCTGGCGCTTCCTTTGGATATAATAAGATATAACTGGATACCCTGGTACTCCCTTTGGACATAATAAGATATAGTGGATATAATAAGATACAGCTGGATACCCTGGTGCTCCCTTTCGACATAATAAGATATAGTGGATATAATAAGACATAGCTGGATACCTTGGAGCTCCCTTTGAATATAATAAGATATAACTGGATACCCTGGTACTCCCTTTGGACATAATAAGATATAGTGGATATAATAAGATACAGCTGGATACCCTGGTGCTCCCTTTCGACATAATAAGGTATAGTAGATATAATAAGATATAGCTGGATACCCTGGAGCTCCCTTTTGACATGTTAAGATATAGCTGAATACCTTGGCTCTCCCTTTGAACATGCTGTAAATTAGCTGATTATCCTGGAAATCCCTTTGGACATGCTCAGATACAACTTGTGACCTGGAGCCCCAACTGGGCATGCTATATAGCAGTACTGCTGTACTTGTAGAATATGTTTATTAGTGGAAACAGCCAATTGAGGAAAATCTTATTTACAGTGACTTCCAAAATAAGTCCTTGTTACAGAGACAATAGATTAACGCTTACATATGAAATAAATGATTGTACAGGAATAACAGCATTTAAAATAAACGCATTAGACATGCTAAGATATAGCTGGATACCCTGCAGCGCCCTTTGGACATGCTAAGATATAACTGGATACCCTGGAGCTCCCTGTGCTTATGCTTAGATATAATTAGAAGCCAGAAGCTCCCTTTGGATATGGTAAGACATATCTAGATACCCTGCAGCTCCCTTTAGACATGCTACAATATTGTGGATACCCTGGAGCTCCCTTTGAACATGCTGCGACATAGCTTGATACCCTGGACCTCTCTGAGGACATGCTATGATGTACCTGGACACACTGGCAGCCCTGTGGACTTGCAGTGATATAGCTGGATACTCTGGTGCTCGCTCTGATAATGCTAAGATATAGGCGGAGCTCCTGGAGCTCCTTTGGACATGCTGGGATGTAGCTGGATACCCTGGAGCTTCCTTTGGATGTGGTCAGATATAGCTGGAGATCCTGGAGCTCCCTTTGGAGATGCTAAGAAAACTGTAAATTCTAGAGCACACTTTTCAGTGTACTACGATACAGCTGGATTACTTAGAGCTCTTTTTGGAGGATTACTGCTAACTTGCATTATCACCTCAGACACTCTAGGGATCTTCAAACTGTAGTACCTCTGTTCAGCCTCCTCCCCCCCGCCAGAAGTCATGTGGCTTGTCCCCTGCAGCAGAAGCTCCACCTCACAGGGCAAGTGCTAGTACCATCCCAAAGCTTGAGATTGACAAGGGCCAGTTCCATAAACCTTCCACTGCTCTCATGCATTTTATTATCAGGGTAACATCTCATTTTCAGTTCTAGATAGATAGATATTTTATTTATCAAGCACCTAATTCCTGGGACTCTGAGCACTGTACAATAAAACCGTAATACAAAACACACATTTTTAAAAGCAACAAAAACACACATATAATAAAATAATTTTAACTATAGACTGATAAATTTCCCATCTATCTATTCAAAGCACATCAATCGATAAAAGCTAGTTGGAACAGGTATGTTTTTAGCCCCCTTTTAAAGGCTTCCACCGATGAAGCCCCCCCTCAAATAATCAAGTAAGGAGTTCCACAGGGTTGGCGCAGTCACCACAAATGCTCTGTCTCCCGAATTCCACACCCTAACCCTGGGAACCCCAAGGTGGCCTCCCTCAGCAGAACGGAGCATCCGGGCTGGACGGTAAGGGACCAGGAGATCTTGCAAATAGGCAGGACCTATCATGCAGGGTCTTATAGGTGAGGAGCCTTATCTTGAAGACAATTCTCCACCTGACTGGCAGCCAGTGCAGCCCGCAGAGGACTGGGGTAATATGTTCATATCTCCTTGCCCTAGTCAGAAGTCTCACTGCCATGTTCTGCACCAGCTGCAGCCTGTGGAGGTTGCCTCCAGATAACCCAAGGTATAAGGCATTACAGTAGTCCAGCCTAGAAGTTACAAAAGCATGTGCCAGTGTGGGCAGGTCCTCAGGAGGTTTCAGGGCTCCGATTCGGGTGACATTCCTGAGATGATAAAAACCACTGTTGACTACGGCTGACACCTGGGCATCAAGTGGCAGGCCGTCATCAAGGATCACACCCAGATCCTTCACCTGTCTAGCGGGGACAAGGGGAACACCCCCCAACACTAGATTAGGGGACGACCGCCCCTTCCCCCATGACATCCTGGCTCCACCACCAATACCTCAGTCTTGTCTGGGTTGAGCCTAAGCCAGTTGTGAATCATCCATAATTGTATTTCCTTGAGACAGCTGTTAAATATGGGGTCTGACACCTGGACATCAGGTGCACAGGACAGGTACAGTTGCGTATCATCTGCACAGCAGTGAAAACCCAAACCATACTGCCTGATAATGTCCGCCAATGGCAGCATGTACACCGTAAACAATAAAGGTGACAAGACCGACCCCTGCAGCATCCCACAGCTCAGAGGCTTTGGGCTAGATGAGAAAAGTTCCATTTTTACCCTCATCACTCTGTCTGTCAGGTATGACCTGAACTAGTTGATGACATTCCCGGACAGGCCACATCAGAACCACAGGTGGTCAAGCAGCACCTCATGGTCTACAGCGTCAAACACCACAGAGAGGTCCAGGAGAACCAAGATGGTATGGTCTCTCCTGTCCCTCGCCATCAGGAGATCATTAAGCACCCTTACCAGGGCAGTATCCATTCTTTGCCCTACCCGGAACCCAGACTGGTAAGGCTCATAAGTAGAAGAAGATGTGAGATGTCTTTCAAGCTAAATGGCCACCACTTTCTCTATAACATTCCCTAAGAATGGGAGGTTTGAGGCTGGCCTGTAGTTGCCGAGGCAGTCTGGGTCCAAAGAGGGCTTCTTTAAAAGGGGTCTAATCAGAGCCTTTTTCAAGGACAATGGGAAGACCCCACTCCTCAATGGACTCCAGTTCACCTCAGCAATCACAGGTCCTATCAGGTCTGAGTATCCAACGAACAGGCGGGTCGGACCTGGGTCCAGATCGCACTGTGTAGGCCACAGCTTTAAGATTATCCCAGTCATCTTCTCTACCCCAACCCGCTTAAACTCATCCCAGACAGGAGGAGTGTTTCGGCACAACTCAGGCTGGACACCGCATCCCTTTCGAGAGATACTCAGAAGACCTCAGCCCTGATAGAGGACACCTTGTTAGCGAAGAACAGAGTCAACTCCTCACACCTTGTACTAAAACCTACTCCTCCAGCACAGAGACTGGATGTAAAAGTCTGTCTTCCATACGGGAAAGGTGAGCTGGTGTGCTTCTCACAGCAGCAATCTCCCTGGACAGAAACTCCATCTTCTTTAGGGAGATTACCCTGATAGTCGGCATAATGTGACCTCGTCCAATTTGTTCTCCATCCGGCCAGCTCTCCTCCAGCATCTCTCTAACCTCTGCCCCTTAGTCTTTAAACTCCAGAGATCCTCATCATACCAAGGAGGTCTCCAGCGAGTAGGCAAGGGGTAGACACGAATGGGTGTGATTGAGTCAAAGGCCGCAATCACAGCCCCATTATAGGCTGCCACTGCTTTCTCTGGCCCAATTGCACAAGCTGCTCCAACACTCGATTGGTCCAGCACTGCCGACAGTCCATAGAGGAAACTCCTCTTAACGGGTGGTACCAGACCATCTCCACAGGGGCAGGACCATCTGTGGGAAGGGGGAAGACCCAAACATGAACCACTCGGTGCTGTGATCCGACTAAACCACTGGATCAACACAGAGGTCAGTAATATTCAAACCTACTGAAAAAACTAAGTCCAGTGTGTGCCCACCTGAGTGCGTTGCCAATGTTACATTTTGTGTCAGGCCCAGGGCCTTCATGCTTATAAGGAGATCACTTCCAAATTTCAAGAGCCCATCATTGACCCAAGCATTGAAGTCCCCCAGAATCAACCACTGGGGGGACTCCAACACCAGGCCAGCAACGAGCTCCTCAGCCTCCTTCAAAATGTTCCCATCTATTCACGGGGGACGATAGAGCAGGAGAACCCTGAAACCCGCATCCATGCCTCCCTGGGCAGCCACACATTCAAAGGACCATGTAGGACCTAAAGTTAGCACTGTGAGGTTCAGGCTAGATTTAAAACAAATGGCCACCCATCCTCTCTTGGGGTGTGTATCACAGAGTACCTGGCCGGTACTGCTGCCTCCAAAATACGGGCAGCATTTTGATTCAGTCAATTCTCTGTGATGTAAGCCAGGTCAACCGGGGATATCAAGTCCGCCATTATAGCAATCTTATTCCTCATTGACCTGGCATTACATAACACAGCCCAAGTAGAATGAGGTGAGGCAGCTGGGCCCGTCATCTGCCCACCCTGTAAGGTGGAGCCCTTGGGTATGGGAGCTAAACATGGTAACCCCCTTTCAAGTTCCCATTTCACCCCAGGGTGTCTCCTTGCCTTTACCACCCAAATCCCAGACACTCCGGCAGCCACCCAGGTGCAACCCCCGCCAGTCACAACCCCCGGCTATCCCCAAGGCTCTATATCTCCTACAGGCCTCAACCAGGAGTGCTGGAAGCTTGAAGGGATGGAGGTCACAGAGGGAGCCACCTGTATAGCTGCACCTTAAGGGTTTCTGTCCCAAACACATTTTCAGCTAACCCACTCAAATAACCAAATCCCCAAAATCATCCAATATCACCCAACCCCAAATAAAACCCACAAATTAAATACAACCCTCACAGTTTCAACCCTAAAAATCTCCCACCCACTAGCAAAAATTGCCACAACCATACACCAGTCACACACACACTCACTCACCAAACACACTCAAATTATAAATTACTAAAATACAAAAACTAGCAGCACAGTCCTCTATTTATCTTATACAGTCCTAATTTAGGCTGTTTGTTATCCATGAACGGATACAGAGTGACCATACGCCTCAAATATTAAAAGTATTAAAGATATTGGAGATATTGAAGGGTGAACTCTCACCACCACCCTCACAGTTTTGTTCCTACTCTTCTCACAGCCAGAGGGACAGCAGCACTGGGAAGGTTAAGTGACTTTTTCATAGTCATGTAGTGAGCAAACAGCTCTACTGGGATTGTAAACTGGATCTTCAGGTTCACAGCTCTGCACCTCTAACCATTATGTTACACTGCCTCCCTTAACTAATGTCACAGCACTTGGCCTCATGGTTATTTTGACTACACTGGGTATTACTGCTGAGCTGTATCCAAAAACACTGTCACTAACAGTCAGATCTCATCATTCCTGTGTCCCTAAAGCGCATGGCTTGTATTAGTTACCCAGTTTGAAATCTTCATGCCCCAGCAGTCCAGTGCCATTGGAGTCATACTGGCCAAATAGCTTCAGTGCCTCTCGGTGATGGTCCTTGAGCCACTTGTCCATTCGATTCAGAAAGAACTCGTATTCTTCCTTCTGTTTCTGGAACTCTTTGCATTCTTTCTCAAGCTTGGCCTTGATAAAACATTCAACAAACATTTACCATGACAGCAAGTGGTGAGTCATTGCAGAAAGATGGAATCTAGCTTATGAAGCAGAAAAAAGGGTCAGTAGTAATCCATGGGAGATTTTAAAAGGGCCTATGGGGGACCTAAGGGAGCACCTGTGGTGTACATCCCACACAAGATACAAATTGCTATAACTGTACTTACAATTGTAGACGTACAATTGGCTAATTGACATGGTATCAGCATGTTGTGTTACAATGTGGGAGATGCAGGTTCAACAGATACTTCAAGGCTCCTAGTCCCTGGGCCAGCATAAACTGCTGTATATATGAAAAAGCAGTCTGAATAGCAGCACCATCTAGAGGTAATGTGAGATGGGGCAATGACAGAGTCCTATAGTGTTGAGGAATGGCAACATCAGTGCCCTCTGTATCATGGCAATACTACGTTCAGGGTGTGGACAGGACTTGCTGGAAGTATCTCAGGGCTTTAAAAGATATAAACCCTTTGAGCTGTACTCGAGATTTACACCAGAACACCTCAGTACCTCATATAGATATGATTTGTAATGGACTGTAGTGCGATAACCATATTTATAAAATGGGTAAGAAAAATCCTAGTATACCACTGGTGCTAACATGTCCCATGACCGTGCATTATTCCCAAACAGCTGCATGCCTTCACTTTTTCATGTGTTGTTCCTGACATATTAATTTTGTGCCCATTTTATAATTGTGATGTAACCCCCCCCTACAAACGGGGGTCACCAAAAAGTCTTCCAAGAGCTCACTTAATTGCTCACTGCCTGGTTGGTGTTCAGCACTAAAGCCGTTTAGATATCGTTACCAGTAAATGCCTTTAAAGCCTCCATGTACTGTCTCTTTAAGTGCTGCCTGCTTGCGGTCATAATTAATCACTATGGGGGGGGGACAGTGTGTTTACATGCCCGAATCCCACCTGGGCTGCTGAATCCTCGCTCCATTTCTGCTGTCGCTAGTTGCGCAGGGGGAGCCCTGTTAAGAGATGTAACTAATTGCTGATAAACATTTAGAGTGATAAAGATATAGTGTTTGTTCTAACCTGCCTTCTTTGCAGCAAGGACTGCTGAGTTTAGCCCCACCATTTTGGTCCCAAACTGCCAAATTGGACCAATCAGTACTGGGGGACTCTAAAATGGAGCCTGCTGAAATGGGACTTTATGGATTACCAGTTGGGATTTGTAGTTTTAGAGTGTTGGCACCTTTTTGCAACAGAAGGGGGAGCTCTTACTGTGATTGACAGCTAAATTGCCCAATCGAACCTTTTGGATCTAAGGGAAATCCCCTGAACTGTCTGCTGGCAAGGGAGAAGTGTGTTGGAGTTTGGAGAGTGAGGAGCTCCAGCGTGTGGAGCTGCTGCCCCATGGGGTAGCGTGGAGACTGGGCCGGAAGGCTAAGTCTGGCCTGCCTGCCTGTAGCTCTCCTGCCTTGGAGAAGAAAAGGGGAGCTTCATTTTCACACTGTGCCGCCGAACCGATTGCTGATGTGCCTTGAAGCTTGGGTAGAAAGAACAGATTCGACTTGGAAGTTGAAGAGGAAAGAGCTCGCATAATCGAGCGGCTGTGTTTCGCAGTAGTTCACGCGGGTGAACCGTGGAAGGCCCGAACCTCGGCCTGTTGCTGTCCTACTGAGTTAGAGAAAAATAGTCGGACAGTGTTCTGCTTGGTGTGCTGCGAAGTAAGCTACTGGAAGGATACCAGGCTCACCTGAAGAAGACCGAAGATTTTGCTAAAAGCAATCGGCCTGTCAGGAACTTTAGCTACTGTTGTGCTCCTAGGTTTTAGCCGTGATTTTGCGATCGGGACCAAGGAGCAGCCTGCCTGGTACAGTAAGCTTTCTTTACATATAAAGGTGCGGTGAACTGGAGGGGGGTCGAACCTGGTTTCCCCCTCGAGCTGAGTTGTGTGCTGAAGGCTGGAAGCTGTACCCAGCTTGCATCAGACTGAATCCGTCTGCTATCAAATGCATTCGGGCCCTGCCACTAGGGCCTTGTCTTTCTACCCTGCTCCTTCTGGCAATCTAGAACAACCATTGTCCATCCTGTTCTCAGCCTTGGGTATCGTGAGTAGTAAACAGGGTAGCTCTCTGCAACATATCTTTTAAATCAAAAGTGTGTCATCTGATTACTTGTTGTTTTCACGAACTGAGCCCTCAGGCTCCGGATTACAATCAGTGGTTGTGCATGTTAATTCTTCTTTCTCACAGGACCCCTACCAGCTGCAATGCTGGCCTATCTCAGGCAGCGGTCCTGGCTAGCCCCCTTTTCCATCCTGTTTACCCAGAGAATGTGACTAATAGGGACACTGACTGCATGCACAACCGTGATATTTATAGTGTGTTTAGGCCAATTAACCTGATTGCCCCCATCCTTGTTATAGTCCCCCTGAATAAATCAGATCTACTTTTTTCTGTAATTTACATTGACTGTGGTGTCAGTTTATGTTGAAGGTATTGCATTGTTTCTTTGGTATTGCATCACCTTGTTTTACAAGGGGTCCCCAGAGCCAAGCCGAAAGAACCATTCCTGGGGGTAAGTGCTCAGCATATGTGTGTGTGCCAAACTTGTCAGGGGTATTGGGAAGGTATACATTGTGTACTGTGTGGGCCACTAGTAGGAGACAAGGGGGGGTCACAGTGTCCCAGAGGGCTGTGGCCTGGTTAGTCAGACTGATACCAACCCTGACCTTTGGGTGGAAGCACCCGTCACTGAACCTAGGCCCATTAACCTGTTACTAGCCAAGCAGGCAGGGGTAGTAGCCCTTGGGATAGCACCACCTAGGGGTTACAGTGATAACAGGCTTCAGGGTGTGCGATCGAGCTCTGATGCATGCACTTGTGCCTCTCAATGCACCCAAGGCATGCATAATCAGAGCATGACTGTTTACCCTGTCATGTGTTAATATCACTGGCTTTTAACATCTTTGAACTTTTCATGTTTATTACAAAAGAAATAACTGAGGGTCAGGAGCTCCTCGCACTGCATGTGTTTTAGTGCCATTTCTAGCTGTTTGTCACAAGGGAAGGTCCTGGCTACTGAGAAGGCTCTTTTTGTGTGCAGTAGAGTGACTTTAGATCAGGAAACATTCAAGGTCATTTGGCAATGGTGTTTTGTCATTCCATTTGACTGATTCTCACTGCATTTGGCTGTGGTTTGAGACAGACAGGCTAGTGAAGCCATACTACAGAGGAGAAGAGAGAAGAGAGTGCATTGTGTTAACCTACACTAGCAACTGCAGACCCTGTGGCAGGAGCAGAGCAGGGCGTGTTTAACAAACTGGTGGTGGGGGGGGGATTTTTGTTTGACACGTGTGTTTTTTTTTCCCCTGAGTGCTGTTGGTGTAGAGGGCTCAGAAATCTATATTTATGTTTTTCCCCTGCAATGGAGCAGGCAGAATGTCTTTAGCAGATTGAAGAGGTAAGTCTAAAATCATTGCAGACAACCTTAAGCAATCAGCGCAGTGTAACAGGGCAATGGGTAGGGTGATTAAAATGCTGAGGTGCATAGACAGGGGCATCAGCAGCAGAAGAAATGAGGTGATCCTACTCCAGAACAGAGCCCTTGTACATCCGGAATAATGTGCACAATTCTGGAGTCCGCACTTGAGGAAGGACAGAGATAGGGTGGAGGCATTGCAGAGGAGGGTTACCAACTGATCCAGGGACAGCAAGAGAAGCCCTATGAAGACAAGTCTTGAGGACCTCAGCATGTACACACTGAAGGCCAGGAGGGAGAGCAGAGACATGGTGGAGATACAGCAGTTGCTACAGGGACTAAACAGTGTGGACAGCAGGGATTGCTTTGCAATGAATGCACACACAGACACAAGGGGAAACTCCATGAAACTGATGGGAGAGAGATTCAAAAAGGACACTAAGAAGTATTTCTTTACAGAGAGGGTGGTGGAAAAGTGGAATAAATTACCAAGGGAGTTGGATCTGTGCCAGATCAGTGGTGGAATTCCAGCAAGGGTAGCATAGGCACGTAGGATTGGTAAAGGTGAGGGTGAGGGTGAGGATGGCTCGAAGGAAGGAGGGGTGAGTGACCATTTGGTTACTCGCAACATATCATAGGCAGGGTTGGGTGGATTAGATGGGCCATGAGATCTTTTCCTGCTATCAGTGTCTATGTTTTGTATGTTTCTATGTTACATCCCACTCCAGGATGTGCCGTAATAACCACATTTCCCTAGTTGGTTGAAGGCCCGTGGCTGTGCTTCTTGCTTCATAACTTACCCAGGGTGTTTGGTTAAGACAGAATTACCATAACCCTGGCCATGCATTACTAAAATAGTTGTTATGTTGATCACACTATTTCCTATTTCTATATTGGCTTTTATACCTCAACCATCCTCATGTTACCCCTCCTTAGGGACCAGCAACCCTATCATTCCCTAACCTGTTTGCTATGGCTCCCCACATGGCCTCATGGTGGGGATTCAGAGGAAGGTTCATCCTCCTGATGAGCACTTGTCTCTGGTACTAGATTGTCAGTAAAATCTGGGGCATGGGGCCTGAGGATGCCCGCCCCATTGTCCTGTTCTGTCTCTTCGTCCTCCACCCACGAGATGGCACCATGCGGCCTACTGGCAACTTCAGTAACTGCAGCAACATCCCTGAGGAGAGCAAACTCCTTGACTTGCCGCAGGGGTCACTGGGGTTATTGCAGTGCTGGATACTGCGCCATCCCCTCCCTGGGCTGGAAAGTGTTGCCATTGGCAGCCCTATCTCCCAAAGCCAGCCACCTGCCCACATGTTCCTAGTCCACTCCTGACTCTGGTTCACAGGTACAGCAGTTTAGGCCAACGCACAGCCCTCACAGCATTAGCATCTAGTAAATCAGGAGTACAGCTGAGTCCCCTACCAGTTTCTTCTGTTCTTTATTCAGCTTCACTTTTCTTTTCTTCTTTTTTGTCTTTCTTTTTCTTGCAGTTGCTGGATGAGCGAGTTCCTGAACATCTGCTATTTCCGCCATTACTTTGCTGTCTGCAGGTCAAGCAGTGTTGGCTCAATCTGGAGTCAAGTCAGAATGTCTAGAAGAAAACAGTGAGACCAAATTTCATTCTATCCTATCAATTGTAATCCTGCCATGTTGTAAGAAAAGAAAAAAAACAACGCAAAAATATTGGGACTATATTTCTTTTATTTTCTAAACTTGTAAAACTTATTGATATTGACCATGAAATATATGACATAGACAACTGTCTCACAGTACATTATACAATTGGTCTTATACATGGGAGACAACATGGAACGTGTCTTAAAAACATAAATCTCAGTGTTCATACTAAAATTTCTGGGGCAGATAGAGGCATACGCCCATGCAAACTGCCCCCCACACTAGTTCAGTGGTGGTGCTGTTAGTATACAAGTACCCATTTTTTTTTCCTTATTCTGGCTTGCTACCACATGTAAAGAGAGATTGTTTCACAGCCCAGCTATCCTCTTTTTCACTTTGAATATTATTCCTTTTTAATTGTAATAAGTGTTGCCGTGTAATTTGACAATCCTGTACAGTATATAGTTTATATCAAAGGAGACCATCAATTCTGGTTCATTAATAATATCATAGCTAAATGACAAGCCCTGCCCCCCGATTATTTGAGCTCCCAAAATCATCAATTTTGTGTTTTTAAGCAGTGTTTCATAAGCAGTGTCTTTTGTATCCCTGATCACCTTGGTCACTCTCTTCTGTACTATTTCAGTATCTTTGATATGTTTTTATTATAAGGGCCCATAGCTGTGTTCTGTAACCTAGGTGGGGACGATGTATCTCTATACAGTAGTATTATCTCTTTATCCCTGCTTTTAATACTTCTCTTGATGCTTCACCCGATTTTGTTTTCGCTATGACACTACTACAGCAGCCACTCGGTTTAAACTTACTATCACTTAGTATCCCCGGGTCTTTTTTGGGTTCCACTGCCTGGAGTATAGTGCCCAAGAATTCATATTCATACTTATTATGCCTGCCAAGATGCAATACTACACATTTTCATTTACTAAAACTCATGCCATAAGTGCTGGTCCAAGCACACATTTTATTTCGGTCTGACTGCATGGATTCCTTCTGTTTCTGCATCGCAGTTTGGTGTCATCCGTGTATTTTTGTTTATACTTCCACCTCATCTATCCAAATGCAGACCATGTAGAGAGGAGTATGATGAGAAGGGGCCTATGTAGTGAATTACAATTACTTCAACTATTTATGGAAATAATAAAAATTTACAAAAAATAAATTGGCGTGCAGTGTGCTCAGTTATGCATTCTGTATCAGCCTATGGCTGCATAGATCTCTGCTTACCACAGTTCATAAGTATTACCCTTGTTAGGGCTTCACTCTTTTTGGTGCTACCTTATCTAAGGAAATGCTTCTTCTAACACTATGCCTTTCTTTTATTTTTGCGCCCCCTCGACTCCCCTTCTAGCAGCTGATCCTGGACCTGAACCCCTTCTGAGTTTTCTTTCCAGTTAAAAATAAGGAGGTTATTGGGGCTAAATTTGGGCTTGGCTCCCATACGGGCTGGTCCACCAATGCAGTGGCAGTGCAGCCACTCACGACATCAGTGACCCTGGTTTGGGAACGAGTCTGGGTTGTCAGTGTGTTGGCTGGAGAGAGTAGGACTGAATATCCCATTGGAGAGGGAGATTATCAGGCTCCCAGTGTAATACCATTGCCTCGGATCCACATGTGGTGGTGTAGCAAGTAGTCTGCCTTGCAGGGGGAGAACATCAGCTTGACTTAGCATGTTTGACACATTGTGTGTGTGTGTGTGTGTGTGTGTGTGTGTGTGTGTGTACGTGCACATGTGCACTAGACTCTCTGGAGCCACCATCAGTGCTGCACTGACGCAACAGAATGGATCACTTCAGGGCACTGTCGACCCTCTGACCCCCCTTCCAGACTGCCAGCAGACAGCGAACCCAACTCTGGTGTGTAGATCTCTCAGGGAGTAAACTGTGGTACTCAGAGGTAGAGATAGGGGGTGATGGGGTTGGGAAGTTGCCTCTGGAATTAGTCTGGATAGTGGAAAGTTGGCTGTTGGAGCATGAATAGCAGATTAAAAAAAGGCACAGCTCTCACTGGCAAAGAGCAAAAAAACCACAGAAGTCCACCTGAGAGGCAGTATGTTGCACTACCATATAGAGGATCTGGGTTTGCAGTGCCTGCGTGACCCCTTGTCTTGGGCTGGTGGAGTCAGTGCATTCAGACTTTGGGGAAGGGAGGTAGAATACCCAGGGTAGTAGTGCCTACTAGCATGACTGGATATTCAAAGCATGGGTGACTACATGCTATCAGTTGGGCCCTGCCTATAGCATAGATAGTGACAGGTGCCTCAAACCAGCGGTGGGGGTGGAATCATGAGTAGGGAGAGGAGGGCAAATGTGTTGGCTTGGCATGTCAGATGAGAGCCAGCATGCTGTGCCACGTCACCAGACCTTTGACCCTCAGGGTCATCCCCCCAGCCACTATCAAGTTACAGAGCCTGATTCCTCCAGGTAGCAGACAGGAGACACCCCCCCACCCACACACACACACACCCCTACTGGGACAAATCCGAAGCCTCTGACAGTTGACCATTTGGAGGATGTTTCAAAGAGGACAGGGCAGTGTCTGCAGGCATGGGTGAACCTAAAGGAGACAGAATTGTGGGGAGGGGAGGTCAGAATATAAAACAAACACTGAAGAAGAAACAGTACCCAAACACTTTGAATAATGGAAGGTATACACAGCTCTAACCAGCTGAAGCCCACTGCATTGCATTAGGGTGATGTGCATCATCCCGTGCTTTTTAAACATGCTTATAGAAGTTCCACAACAACAACAAAACACGATCACATACATTAACATGGCATACAGATGTGGCAGAAAAAAATGTCATAGTACATTGGTACCTGCACATTCCTAGTGTACAATTAATTAAAGTACCTGGACACGAAAGTATTTCATCCATACATCCATTCCCTGGCAGACAATTCATGGTATACAATTCATAGTTAGTGCTAGACTTGGGGGAATCCCGGGCTCATTTGTGATGGCTTATTTTAGAAAGCCAATTAAAGGCCTATCAGGTTTACTGTTCATCACATGGGGAAAATGCCATCTTCAATTATCTTCTCTGATTTTCCCTACATTGCTGCAAAGTTTGGATGTTGCCCCAGAGAGGTCCATTGCACCCTTTCAATGCTCAAGCATATTTGGAGATTATCTGCCCACTGCTGAATTGATGGAGGGGCCTCTGACAATCAACACTTAGCTATTATTTTGTGGGCATTAATAAGGGCAAAGGGACACATCCTGTGTTTTTTTAAGTATTGTGTTCCAAGCCTGGCTTCCCAGTTGTTATCAGTAGAAGCAGAGTGTAACCAATAAGGGAAATGTGATGCCTGTGGCAGAGACTGTGGTATCAGTTATCATTTGCATTCCCCCCCCCAAAAAAAACCCCCAGGGGAACATGGTGTCAAGCAGCACAGGACTGTCTTCCAGACTCCTTTCCAATGTCTCTGAGGGATTGGGGCAGGGTTGTGTAGGTGGTCTGTGACATGCCACACTGATGTCACACATGAATCTCCTGCAATCACGTTTACCTTCCCAACTACCTGTTTTGATTCATGTCTCTCCCAGGTTAATCCCTGCCCAAGTGGAGTCACAGAGATATGTGCATCAAGAGGTAAGGGGTTTGAGGAAGAGGAGGCCACATTGGTTGGATGAGTGTATTCAGGGACCATAGGAGAACTATACAAATAAAATTATAAAATAACAAACAACAACACATTTGTGTCATGACTGCTGTTTAATTATTTCTTTGAAATTACTCCAACTGGGATAGCCCCATGAGATGCAGCGTCTCGTTTTCATAGGGATCCCAGGGAGGATAGCAGCAGTCAGCAGGTTAACACAGTCCAGCAGGAATAGTTACATACAATCTAAAGTATACACAGGAAAAACAAACTGTAAAGGTAAGTACATCCAATCAGTAATCAAAACAAAGTTGGTTCACTGCAAACAAAGAGCACGGACATTGTTATGCAACATGATCATGGTCAGTTAGATGGGGATTCTGGACCAAAGCAAATACAGGGAGTTGTAAGGTGGCAGCAAAGACTGGACTTGAACATTTGCAAGCTGGAAGCATTCCTCAGCTTTAGAGGGAGTTTTATCCAGGTGTCTGGTGCTAAAGAAGCAAAGGCCTTTCTACCAAATTCTTGCATCATCTTGAGAACTGAGAAGGTTAAGTGCTGCTGTTGAACAGAGTGAGTAGGCACTGCTTGACTTTGTGAGGAGGGCTAGGAGATACTTAGGGGCTTTTCCTTGTGCAGTTGTATAACAAAGAAAGCTAGTGGTAGTTACATCTGCTTGAGGGACTTGTCCAGTTAAGCTGGTGATACAGCAGACAATCATGGGCTGACAAGTAACAGGTGAGGATAAACCTGCACATCTTGTTGTGCAAACGATCGGGGGCAGCAGGGTGGTTTTGTTTGCACAGCAGTGTATGATATCTCCATAGTCAGTGGAGGAGAGCAGAAAGTTGGAGACTTCCTGCTTCCTTCCATCAGCAATGAGGCAGCATCTAGACCTGTAGAGAAAGTTGAGCTTAGGCCCCACAGTTGATAAGATGTAGTCAACATGCCTCCTGTAAGTAAGTGATACATCAAGCCATATTCCTAGATACTGTATTTGAATATGGTGACTTGATCCATAGTGTTGCCATCTGATGGTATGATTGCAAGTTGATTAGCTCAATGACTTAGCAAGTTCTGGGATCCAAACACCATAAACTTAGGCCCTGTACACACTTATGAAGTGGGTTTTAAACCATTTTTAAATGGTTTAACTCTTACCATGTTAGTGCAGCCACATTGCTGCCTTAACCTGGTTTTTGAAGTGTTTTCAAACCCGCATCCTGTACACACTCTGGAACCTCAGAGAGTGATGCTTGCAACTGGGTTGTGCATTGGAGGGCTGTACATAGGGATGAACACAGCAGTGTGTACACAGTGGTAAGTGCAACTGTGTTTAGTTTAAACCATTTTTAAAACCGGGCGAAAGACTAGCTACCTAGCAGGGTTTTAGTGGGGTTTTTAAAAATGGTTTAAATGACACTGAAATGTGTCCATAAACCATGTTAGCACTTAAACCATTTTAGCTTGCTTAAAATGGTTTAAGATGCCTAGTGTGTACAGGACCTTAGTTTTGGTTGCATTAAGGATCAGATGGTTGTTGAGCAACCAGGAGGAGATTGTGTTGAAGTCAGAGTGGAGTACTGAGATAACCTCAGAAATCGTTGATACACTCTAGTAGAGTATGATGTCATCTGCATATATATGTGGGTGACACTTCCCGTTGTGCTTCGGGAGGTCATTAACAAAAATGGAGAACAGCAGAGAGACAAGGACTGAGCCTTAACAAACCCCATGATTTAAGACAGCAAGGTCTGAAGTTATGCCTTGTATGAACACTACCTGGGTACGGTTACTCGGGTAGTTTACAACCCGTTTAATGGTTGATTGGCTGAGACCTAGGGTCTTGAGCTTGAGAAGGAGTACTGCATGATCCACCAAGTCAAAAGCCTTGGAGAGGTCCATGAAGATGACCCCAGTGAGGAGACCCTTATCCAGCTGTCCATGGTTCTTAAAGAACAGCTCTGCACTTACAGTAGTGTGTACTTTCAGAAAAATAATGTCTTCACTATTAGACTTTGTTAGAGAATTCATTTTTCAGATTTTCAGTTTACCTTTCCAGGGTTTATATTACTTAGAAACATAGAAACATAGAAGTTTGCAGCAGATAAGGACCGCAAGGCCTATCCAGTCTGCCCATTTCTTTTTCTACCTTATAAATGTGACATCGGCCTTTGCTCTATCAGTGGCCTATCTATTCATACTCATCTGTATTGCTCCCTTATGCCTATCCCATGCCTGTTTGAAGCCCTGCATTTTATTCATAGTCACCACTTCCTGAGGTAGGCCGTTCCATGCATCCACCACCCTTTCTGTGAAAAAGAATTTCCTCACATTCCCCCTTAATCGGCCTCCCTCTAATCTCATGTTGTGTCCTCTTGTCCTGCTATTTTTCTTATATTTAAACATGTTAGACTCTTTCACCTTGTTAATGCCCTTAAGGTGTTTGAATGTGTTTTTTTTTTTAACTTAGATTTTTATTGATTTTTCATTTTTAGACCATTTACAGTTGATCTCCTTTACAGGGTATACATTACAAAATTACATTCGTCTTGGAGTTAAAATCTATTTGACAGGACAATACATAAAAGGAGATGACAGGAATTTCCATTATAGCTCTTCTTAAGTTTAAAAGCATCATCTTATTCATTTTTGCAGGCTGGACTGAGTAGGGAGAGTTCTACTTCAAGGTAGGGAAGGTATCACCCCACCTTCGCACTTCAAACTATGTCTGTAGACCTATCAGTCTTCTTTTTCTCTCGCCTAGTAACTCCCAGCCCTTATCCCATCAGATTCGCTTTTCATTAATTATAGTACATATCTGATGTCTTTCTTTATCTTATAATCTGTCTGCAACCCCTTCCATTTCCTATTACCTTTCTCCTCCCTAGATGTAATTCTAAGGGACAAAGAGAGAAAAAAAAAAACCCAGCCCCCAACTCACCTCCCCTCCCACCCCATCTGCCCATCCCTCATTTTAAATTTACAGAGGGGAAAGTGGGCTTTGCATGCCGGTCTATGGTTTAATAGAAGATAACAATTCACGGACTATTTACATCTGTCATCAGAGTTGATTGATTGAGGTCAGGCATCTATGGCTTAATGACTTTTCTGGGCCTTCTACCCGGATATCTACCTGGTTTATTTATCCAGCTCATTTTGTCAGGAACTGGTCGAGCACAGAGGTGCTGCTCTTGTTCTCCACGTATTCATAAAATGGGAGCCATCTTGAGTTAAATTTATCCATTTGCAACCTTAGTATAGCCGTAAGGGCTTCCATTTTCTTAATATTGATCACATTGGACCACCATTTTGAATATGTCAGTTTTTCCCTGGAGAGCCAACTTTGTGTGATAGCCTTGGTGGCTGCTGCTATTAGTATAAAGAATAAGTATCTTTGGGCTTTGGTCTTGACCTCCGGGGGGGGTCCCAATACCACATGGGGAAAATCCGGCAAGTCTTTTAGTTGCAGTATTTCTTTTATGGCTAAAGTTACCTCTTCCCAGAATTCCGCCAGCTTCTGACAACTCCAAAAAATATGATATTGAGAGCCTTTATCCATGCATCCCCTCCAACATTTATTATTTCGGGAGGTGCCAAACTTAGCGGAAATCTCTGGAGCGATAAAGTACCTAACCGAGATTTTCCATCTAAACTCTCTCCATACTGGTGAGTTAGTAGTTTTATGCACACCTTGCCATATAAGTAACCAATCCTTGTCTGATATCTGACCCCCATATTCTGCCTGCCATTTATTTTCTAAAGCTTGGACCTGCAGTGTCCCTGAGCCTTCCTGCAGAGTTTGCTGTAAATATGAAACAAGTTTTTTGGAGTCTCCTTTTTGGCTTCTCAGGTATATGCATTTCAGCAGTGGGGCAGGATCACTCTGTATAGCACTTATCCCAACTGTGCTAGTGACAAAATGTCTGCACTGAAGGTATCTAAAAAAATCTTTTTGGGGAAGTTCAAATTCCTCTTGAAGCTGTGAGAAGGTTTCACCCCTCCTCACACACCATCTGATACAGATATTGGAGTCCTCCATCAGACCATCTCCTCCAGCAAGCATCTGCTTGTGTTGCTGGAATTGTGGCAAGAACTTCAGTGGGATATACTTCCAAGTGGGGAAAATATCTCCCACCACTGTCTCAACTCTAAGCCAAGTTTTCAGGGTATTTCTAGTCCAGATGTTACTTAGGTTTTTAAGGTCTGCAACTTTAATTACCCATGGCAGGTACCTAAGGGGACCCAGGGGTGCCTCTCCTCCATCCCGTACTCATCCCTCTCCATTTTCAGGCGACGCATTTTCAGTATTGACTGTCAGCCATCAAATAATATTTTAGCAAGTCGTTCACTCCCATTCCCCCTTTTCTTTCGTCTCCGTTAGTATGCTCCACTTCTTGCGTGGACGGCGTCCAGCCCAAATAAATCTAGACAGCTTTTTCTTTAGTTCTCGCCATTCCCCCCTATCTATAAGAATAGGTAATGTCAAGAATAGGAACTAAAATCTAGGTAGAATATTCATCCTGATAGCTTCAACCCTGTTCATGAAGCTAAGGGGAATGCTTAGCCACCTCTGCAAGTCTTCAAATACTTTTTCTTTTAGTATTTGATGGTTATAGGAATATAATTTGTTAAGGTCTAATGGAATCGTCACTCCCAAATATTTAATTTTGTCCTTAACCCACTTAAAGGGTAAAAGGTTCCTTAGTTCCGTACCTGGCAGTCCACCCAGACTCAAACTCTCCGTTTTTTCTACATTCACCTTGAAGCCTGAAATCAGACCAAATCTATCCAACAACTGGAGCACTGCTAGCACAGAACTGACTGGTCTCCTAAGTACAGCACTGTATCGCCTGCATATAACGAGATTCTTCAATATTGTTTATTAGTATCCCCTTTATATCTGGACTTTGACGGATGGCTTGTGCCAATGGTTCCATAGTCAATGCAAACAACAGAGGAGATAAAGGACATCCTTGTCTTGTTCCCCGTTTTATATCGAATCGTTCTGAGCACAAGCCATTAACTCTGACCTGAGCAGTTGGGTTCTGATAACACATGCTCACCCACTTAAGAAAATTACCCCCCACCCCCATTCTCGACATCACCTCCTGCATATACACCCAGTTCACTCTGTCAAACGCCTTTCCGGCATCAAGAAAAACTGCCACTGGGTTTGTATTGCTGGGGCATTTGTACGAGACCATGTTCAGGAGTTTCCTAATATTATCCTGCAAATGCCTATCAGGTATGAATCCTGTTTGATCCGGGTGAACTATGAGCCCTATACATTGCTGCAGTCGGAGGCCAATATTCGGTTAGGATTTTAGGTCTTGATTGAGGAGAGAGATGGGCCTTAGGATGAGCACTGAGATCTGGGCTTACCAGGTTTTGGGATGACTGTAACCAGAGCTTCTTGCCATGATTTTGGGAGTGTCCCTCTTCCAGACTGGCACTATAAATCCGCACCAATTTAGGGTACTAGTAACACTAAATAATTTGTACCATTCGCTGGCAATCCATCAGTCCCTGGCGTCTTACCAGTCGGAAGGCTCTTAATGGCTATATAAATTTCTTGCTCTGTAATTGTGGCCGAAAGTATCTCCTGTATCTTTACCGGAAGGACAGGCAATTTTATAGAGTCCAGAAAGGCCAAGGTCTCTGATCTGACTCTTGTTTCCACCCTGCTCTCTGTGTAAAGTTCTTTGTAAAATGTTCTAAACTGTGAGGCAATTTCTATTGGCTTGACCCAAACTTTGTCCATATTCACACTATCCCTTATCGCTGAGACATGTCTATCAGCCTGTCTCTTTCGAAGATGAAAGGCTAACAGTCTCAAGGCCCTCCCTCCCATCTCGTGATATTTTTGTTTACAGAACCTAAGGAGGCCTTCCGCCTTCCTGCCCTCCACATCTTGTAGCTCTTGTCTAGCCTGATTCAAATCCTTTAGAATTTTTTTCGACCCTGTATTTTCTTTATGCCTTGCTTCTAAATTTGAAATTTTCTCTCTTAGGGTTTTTTCTTTCCTTTTCGTCTGTTTTTTCTTGGCTGAGGTATATCTAATTATTTGTCCTCTTACCACTGCTTTAAAGGTGTCCCACCACAATAGTGTTTGAATGTTTTGATCATATCACCTCTCTACCTCCTTTGCTCAAGGGTATACATATTGAGCTCTGTTAATCTGTCCTCATATGTCTTCTGATGCAGTCCCTGCACCATTTTGGTTGCCCTTCTCTGGACTGCCTCAATTTGGTTAATGTCCTAGTGACGGTGCGGCCTCCAGTACTGCACGCAGTACTCCAGATGGGGCCTAACCAGTGTCTTGTAAAGAGGGATTATTACCTCCTCTTACGACTTGTGATACCCTACTAATACACCCTAACATCCCCTGGCCTTACCTACTGCTTTAGAGGTCTGCTTGATGATTTCAGGTCATCTGTGATGATGATGCCCGAGTCTCTTTCTTCCTTTGTGACTGCCAGCAACTCCTCCCAGCCTATAGGTGGCTTCAGGGTTTCTCTTCCCTATGTGCATGATCTTGCACTTCTTTGCATTAAATCCCAGTTGCCACTCTTCTGACCATTTTGCTAGTTTATCCAGATCTCTTCTCATTCTGCCCACTCCATCTGGATCATCTACTCTGTTGCAGATCTTGGTGTCATCTGCAAACAGACAAGTCTTACCCTCCAGTCCATCTGCAATGTCACTGATGAAGATATTGAAGAGGACTGGCCCCAGGACTGATCCCTGAGGTACCCCACTTGTGACTTGTATCTCTTCTGACTGTATACCATTTACCACCACGCTCTGTTTTCTGCCCATCAACCAGTTTGCCACCCAGTTGACCAACTTCTGACCCACCCCAAGCCTACCCAGCTTATTTATCAATCTTCTATGTGGAACACTGTCGAAAGCTTTGCTGAAGTCAAGGTAGGCGACATCAACTGCTCCCCCTTGGTCCACCACTCTGGTTACCCAGTCAAAGAAATCTATGAGATTAGTTTGACAGGACCTTCCTTTTGTAAACCCATGCTGTCTTGGATCCTGTGCCCCTATGGATTCCAGGTGTTGCACTATCCTTTCCTTAAGGAGTGCCTCCATAATCTTGCCTACTACTGAGGTAAGACTGGCTGGTCTGTAGTTCCCTGCCTCCTCCTGCTACCACTCTTGTGGAGCGGGATCACATGAGCCCTTCTCCAGTCTTCTGGGACCCTCCTGTGTTCAAAGACTCACTAAACAGTTCTGCTAATGGCTCTGCTAGTTCCACCCTTAGCTCCTTAAGTACCCTGGGATGTATACCATCAGGTCCCATTGCCTTGTCCACCCTGAGCCTAGTGAGCTCTTGTAGGACCCTTTTGTGAAGGAGTAGTGCTACCTCCTCCCCTGTGTCCATGGTGCTGAGCTGTGGGCCCTGCCCTACCTTCTCTTCAGTAAATATTGAGCAAAAGTATCTATTTAGGATAGATGCTTTACAGGGTCCTCCTCTCACGTGCCCCTTTCTCCTTTGAGCTTAGCACACTTCTCTGGACTTTCTCCTTTCACTAATGTATCTATAGAAAGTCTTGTCACCTTCTTTACTGTTTGTGCTAGTGTTTCCTCAGTTTGGAACTTTGCCTGCCTTACTGCCTTCCCTGCTTCCTTAGGGCAGTTTGGTATGCCTCCTATCTTCATCCTGCTGTGTTCCCTTATATTTCCTGAAGGCCAGCCTTTGGCTCTGACTTTTCTGCTACTGTATTTGAGAACCAAAGTGGTTTCCTTCTTCTTTTGCACTTTCTTTTCTGTCTAACACAATGGGATGTTGCTTCAAGTATTGCATCCTTAATGCTTGCCCACTTTGCCTGTACCCCCTCACCTGTGTTTCTTTTTGCCAGGGCTAGCTTAACTCTGCTGGCCAGCTTATCAAAGTCAGCTCCTCTGAAGTTCCATATTTGTGCCTTGGAATGGGATGATTTAGATGTAGTGGCCAAATTGAACCATACCATGTGATGGTCACTGGCCCCCAGGTGACCTTCTACCTGGAGATCTGTGATCCCTTCCCTGTTAGTCAGTACTAGATCTAGGATAGTCCTTTCTCTTGTGGGTTGTTATACCAGTTATTTGAGGCCCTCCCCCTGCAGGGAATCCACCATGTGTTTAGTTCTGGCAGATGTTCCTGCTGGTATTGACCAATCTGTATCCGGCATGTTGAAGTCTCCCATTATCAGAACCTCCCCTTTAGCTGTCATGTTTGTATATCGTCTAACAGTAATGTGTCTATGTCCTCCCCCTGGTCTGGGGGCCTGTAGACAACCCCAGTTCTTATGGCTGTCCCATTTCCTGTTTCCAGGGTGATCCACAGTTCTTCTGGCTCCTTATGTGTATTCTGAATTTCTGTAGCTTTGATATTTTCCTTGACATACAGGGCCACTCCACCCCCCCTTTTGCACCTCAGTCTCTTCTGAACAGTACATAGCCAGGTACTGAAGTCTCCCAAATGTGGTTACTGGTAAACCACGTCTCACTAATTGCTACTATGTCCAGTTTAGCCTCTGACATTATTGCCTGCAGGTCTGGGATCTTACTTCCCAGGCTGTGAGCATTTGTGTACATGACTTTCCTTTCGCCAGATTTTGGTGTGTTAGTTGTTGGGTGAGGTTTGGCATTTCTCCTGTGCGTCGTATGGGGAGACGGACCTTTTTTCTTACCTGGTGATGCAAGTGAACTGCAAACATGCTGAATCCCTGTTTGACCACTAGCTGAGGGGGGAGTGGTGTTCTTCCCATTCGATGTATGGGGTGCTGCACCCCTCTCCCCATTTGCTAGTATAAATATTCTGCAAAGACGTCAAACTTCTGCCCCAATGCACTGACTCCCTCCTTACTCAGATGCAGTCCATCAAATTTAAAGAACTTTCGCTCCCAGAACTGTTGCCAGTTCCCTACAAATCTGTGTCCTTTTTCCTGGCACCAGCCCTTGAGCCACATGTTTAGCTCCCCTATCTCCCCTTCTCTGACCTTCCGTCCATCTGCCCCCCTCTCCCAGAGTTGTGTATGAAAAGCAATTGACTGTCCCTAAATGGCCTTGCCTTTGTTTATGACAACATCGTGCATACCATGACAACAGACTGATATCACAAATACAGCAACTGTGTGGGCAGTGGGAGGACAGTAAGCTGCTTCTTGAGGCACACAGTGAAATATATAGTGCACTATGAAAACTATTTTGTAGAAAAATAACAATTTGTATTTATGCAGTGCTTTTTTATTTTCACTGTATCCCAACACACTTTACAAGATGAGGCCAGTAGTGACGTGACTGTACACATGTGGTGGCAGCCATTTTGCACATCAACACCTTGCGCAATTGCCTGAACTGGATTTATGGGAACTGTTGGTTTTGGGAGTAAAACCTGCGTCCCCAAGGTTTTTTTTTCCCATTTATGTTTTCTTTGCGGTTTGTCACTCGCTTACTCACCTAACTGCTCTGTCTCTCAGACACTGCACTTCAGCTGGCCCTCATGCTTCAACTTACATGCACCAATCTGTCTCTTCTTCCAGACACTCAATCATCCCTGATTCCTTTGTGGCTTGTCTCCCACGGTGGACCCCCTGCAGTCAGCCTGGCCACTGCCAACTGCTGGGGGGCAACCTAGTCAGAAGAGGATAAGCCTGAGAGAATAGTGGTGCATTCAACATTGTTAAAATGGGTGTTTGGAGATGCCATCATGAATGCGGGGTGGGCCAATGTGTTTTCCCTGGTTTTAGCCCTTCCTCTTCCCCTGGCATCTGCCTGTGAGCTCCCACCATGCTCTTCTCTTGGTGGAAGGGGGTGGCCAAAGTCACGTAGTCACCCACAAAGTCAATGCCATCTCAGACCCTGCCATAGGAGGTACTCACACAGTGGGAAGCTTAGTCTACCCCCAGGTCAGTTGTGATGCCTTCACACTGTGCTACCCCAGTGGCCCAGGTTGGGAAGTCGAGATCTTGACTTGATCCCAAGTGTCCCACATGGCAGTGCAATGTACCACCAGCTGGCACCACTGGGCCAGGTGGGCATTTCCAAGTTCACAGAACCAAACTAACCAACTGCTTGCTTCTCCCCAAATACTATCATGGAGAGTAAATGGCAATTGATAGGCAGACACACACCACAACATAACAGATACATGCACTCACCACATTACATACCTGGACACACACACACACACAGAATTACATGCAGATATACACATAACACTACATTTGAAGAGCAAAAACATACAGTACACATAGACACACACATGTACTGTATACAGCACCAGAGACACACATGCACAGACAGCAGTCCATACAGATGGACACATACGAGCACTGCATACAGGGATGAGCATGTGTTGCCCTTTATATAGATGCAGACGTACACTTGGCAATACAGCGCCAATACATACACAGACCTACACACACATGTGTACACACACACACACATACTACTACTACTACTACTACAGACACACATACAGAGACAAAAACACACAGTACTACATACACAGATTCACATACACACAGCACTACATAGAGACATAAACACACATGCAGCACTATATACACATATGTACACTCTCACAACACTACAAACACAAATGCAGACACACTGCGCTACACAGACAGATGCATACACACAGATGACCACATAAGCACTACACACAGATGCACATACGCACTACATACAGTCACACACACAAATATGCACTTCAGACACAAACACAGTGCTACATACAGACAAATACAGCAAAATAGACACACAGCTGTAAAAATGCACAGACTTACACAAAGCACTGCATATAAACATGCACACACATACACAAAGCACTGTATATACACACACGCACACAGTACTTCATAGACATGTACACAGCATTACATGCAACTGCAAATGCATGTACACAGTAATACATACAGAAGCACAGACACAGCACTACATGCAGATGCATGTACACTGCACTACATGTAGACACACATACACATCACTACATGCAGATGCACGTACACAGCGCTACTTGTAGTTGCATTTACACAGCACTACATAGAAACATAGACTTTGACGGCAGATAAGGACCGCTTGGCCCACCTAGTCTGCTCATTTCCCTACCTATTGGATAAGCTGCAGATCCTAGTTAACCAACAGCCTACTTCTTCCTACCCCCCCACCAGAATTGCCTTATGTCTGTCCGATGCATTCTTGAATTCCCCAACTGTTTTTGGACCCCACGACCTCCTCAGGAAGGCCATTTCATGTGTCCACCACCCTCTGTGTGAAAAAAATACTTCTTCACATTGCTCCTGAGCTGTCCCCCCCTATCTTCAAATTGTATCCCCTTGTTCTTGCACATCTGTTTTTCTGAAAGATGCTACCCTCTTGGACATTGCTGATTCCCTTGAGGTACTTGAAAGCTTCTATCATGTCCCCCCTCTCCCTCCTTTCCTCAAGGGTATACATATTAAGCTCCTTTAGTCTCTATTCGTATGGCTTCTGTTGCAGACCCTGCACCATTTTAGTTGCCCTCTTCTGGATTGCCTCCATCCTGTCTATGTCTTTGCAGAGATGGGGTCTCCAGAACTGCACACAGTACTCCAGATGGGGTCTCACCAACTGTCTGTACAACGGGATAACAAAGGGATGCACATACGTACACAGCACAACATGCAGATGCACATACACATCATTATGTGCAGATCCATGTACACAGCACTACATGCAGATGCGTATACACAGCACTACATGCAGATACGTGTACACAGCACTACTTGCAGATGCGTGTACACAGCACTACCTGCAGATGCGTATACACAGCACTACATGCAGATACGTGTACACAGCATTACATGCAGATACGTGTACACAGCACTACATGCAGATGCGTGTACACAGCACTACCTGCAGCCGCATCTACACAGCACTACATGCAGATGCCTGTATACAGCACTACATGCACTTGCCTGTACACAGCACTATCTGCAGATGCATGTACACAGCACTACATGCAGATATGTGTACACAGCACTACCTGCAGCCGCATCTACACAGCACTACATGCAGATGCCTGTACACAGCACTACCTGCAGATGCATGTACACAACACTACATGCAGATGTGTGTACACAGCACTACATGCAGACACATGTACACAACACTACATGCAGATGTATGTACACAGCACTACATGCAGACGCGTGTACACAGCACTGCATGCAGATGCATGTAGACAGCACTACATTCAGACGTGTACACAGCACTACATGCAGATGCATCTACACAGAACTACATGCAGATGCCTGTACTCAGCACTACCTGCAGATGCATGTACACAGCACTACATTCAGACATGTGTACACAGCACTACATGCAGACGCATCTACACAGTACTACATGCAGACGCATGTACACAGCACTACATGCAGATGTATGTACACAGCACTACATGCAGACGCATGTACACAGCACTACATGCAGATGCGTGTACACAGCACTGCATGCAGATGCGTGTAGACAGCACTGCATGCAGATGCCTGCACAGCAGACACACATGCACAGCATATACTGAAGCATACAATGTGTAATACATACACAAGCACGCATATTGAAAAACATACATAGCACTTCTTAGATGCACACATCTGCATACAGACACACACAGCACTACATAGATGCAGACGCAGGCATACAAAACACTTCATAAACAGAAGCACACATTTAGTGCTACATACAGATGCACATAAACAGCAGTACATATAGACATGCACATGCAGTGGTACATTCAAATGCATATGTAACCCCCTTGCAAATGGGGGTTCCGGATATGCCTGGTGCTCGGGTTAGTTACCGGCCTAAAGCCGTTTAATTGGGTAGCCAGTGAGCACTTTAAATAGCCTCTGTGAGCTGTCCCTTTAAGGGCTGCCTTTTGCAGTCGGAATGGGTAAAAATGGAAAGGGGTTTGTGTGTTGTTATGCTCGACTCCCGCCCAGGCTGCCAGGTAAGCACTCCATTCTGCCATCGCTAATAGTGCAGGGGGAGCCCTAATAAAGGATGTAGGTGGGTGCTTGAAATAAGCTGTAAAAATAATGATAATGTAGTTGTTCTAACCTGCTTTGCTTTGCAGCATAGAGAGTTTCGATTGCCTTCTCCATTTTGGTCCCGAACTGTGCAATTGGACCAATCAGTACCTTGGGATTTTACAGAGTCGACTGGCCAATGGAAGAGCTGTTTGTTTTGAGAAAGACATTATGGACTTTGGCGCTTTTTCTGCACCACTGAGAGCTGGGAGAAGTGACTGGCAGGCCCAACCAGCCAATCGGATCAGGTCGTGCCGGAGTGAAAGGAGTGCCCCAAGCTGTGGAGAGGCAGAATCGTTGTGGCTAGTGAGGAGTGAGAAGCTTCTATGCTTCTGAGCTGGGAAGTGTTCGCACGGGAAGCGCATGAAGGCCTAAGTCGGCTGTTTTTCCTGCGAGGAGTTCGTCTTGAAATCCGTCGGTGGGCGGTCAGAGGAGGCTGTGCTCTTTACAGCCAACCACCAGGCTCGACCTGTAATAGGACTGAAGAACATTGCTGAATTGCGCTTGGTCCGTGGGAGGAGTGAAAAAAACAAAAGCTGCCATTGCAGAGCTGGAGTGACTGTGAAAGCTGAAGAGCCTGGGAGCAGCTGCCTGGTGTGGTACCCTTCTGCTATTGATGTTTGCCATATGAATGTGTGAGTAGCCCAAGTAAATTCTGCTGCAATTAAAGGATTCAGCTGTTGCTGTTAACCATATAAATGTGTAAAGAGACTTGTGAGCTCAGGTTGATTCAGCTGCCATTAAAGGATTCGGCTGTTGCTGTTAACCATATAAATGTGTAAAGAGACTTGTGAGTTCAAGTTGATCCTGCTGCCAGTGAAGGATTCTGCCTGGATTGTGATAACCATATGAATGTGTACAGATACTTGTGAAGTTCAGGCTCAGCCCTGCTAGTGTTGGAAGAATCGGATTGGCTGAGGTTGTGAGTACTGAATCAGGGTAGCTCCCTGTTAAGTGTGCAAACAGTGGTTTCAAATCGTATTGCTATACTTCTGACTGCCTAATCGAACTTTCTTCTCTGCTGACTTGCTCAGGATTGCAGCGCTTATCTGTGTTAAGGGCCCCACCCAGCTGCCACGTTTGGACTAGCCATTAGGGCTTGGGTACCCAGGGACAGTGACTTGTAGGGTTAGGCCTGTGCACAGAGCCATAGGTATATAGCATAGTGTAAGCCAATTAACCTGATCCCCCCTTGTTATCTACCCTTCTAATAAATCAGATTGCTGTGTTATAATTACCATCCTGGCCATTGTGTACATTAATGGTGAACTTCTGCCTGGTGATTGCAATATAACTGCATCTTATTTTACAGGGGGTCTCTGGAGTGAGCTGAATTGTATCAGCCGCGGGGTAAGTGCATTGGTGGAAAGAATTGTGGGCAAGCAGGGTGAGTCACTAGCGGGACAAAAGGGGGTTGCAGTAGCCCAGAGGGCTGTAACCAAGGTAGTCTTACTGGGGCTAACCCCGACCTCTGGGTGGAGGCACCCTTCCACGGATCTGGGCCCCTTACCCTGCCTCAGAAGGGGCAGACAGGGGTAGTAGCCCTAAGGGTAGCGCCTCTAGGGGTTACAATTGGAGGCACCGCTGGATTTATGTCCCTAGTGGCTCAGTGAGAGATACCCCAAAGATGAAAAGATGGAAGGGGATATGTTGGAAAAATTAAGCTGGGACCCATTAAAACCATGGTACATAAACTGATGGGTTGGGGTGAAGCAGAAGAGCTAGATTCTCAGAAGATTGTATTATTGTTAGATGTGCCATTGGGTACCTCAGCTGCTGATATTGTCTCTGTTGCAGAACGAGTAAAGTGTCTGGATAAGGTTGAAGTGAAAGGGCGTATGGCTCATTTGCTTGATCAGACATTGCAGGTGTTACTCCTATGCAGTGTGGCCATCGACCCTGAGAAGGTACCTTCCTGTACTTTACCCGGAGGGTACGGCCCAAGGGTGGAGGCTAATCTATATCCGCGGGTGGGTCAGCTCCTGGGGTCTCCTCAAATGAACAGTTTTAAAGATAAACTGCTTAAATTGTTAGCTGTGGAGGAGGACTACTCAGAAGTTGCTACAAGCCTTGGATCTGTCCAGTGACACTACCCTTGGGGTTCCCTGGCACCTCCTTGCCCACCCAAGAGTTCAGTGTTGGCTTTTGCCCTTGGGGTCCCCTCCACAGCTAGACTCTTACCGTAAGCTAAAACTTTTCTCTGGCATGGTACCAGTACCTTCATGGGAAGATGACCTGGAGGCCTGGATGGACTATGCCACCCCTTTGGTCCAGGAGTGGCAATGCTCCGAGGGGGAGAAACGGAAGAGGCTGATGGAGAGTCTGCGGGGTCCTGCCTTAGAAGCCATTAGATTCTTCCGGGTCACTCGTCCGGAAGCCACTGCTGCAGAGTATCTCTCTGCTTTAGAAGGGGTTTTTGGGAGTACAGAGACTGGTGAAGACTTATTATGGAAATTCAGGTCTGCTAAGCAGTGGAGAAATGAAAAACTGTCCGCTTTTGTTACTAGAGTGAAGAGGGCCTTGCAGAAAGCCTATAGAAAAGGGGGAATCACTGCTACAGCCCTAAATCAGGTTTGGTTAGAACATGTTTTAAAGTCTGCCAGATTCTCTAGTGTAACACTGTTGAAACTCAAGTTGCATGATCGTCGGGTCACCCCGCCTGAATATTGTCAATTGCTGAGGGAAATTCGAGAAGTGGGGACTGATGAAGAGGGTGGGAACCCTGTGGGGGCAGTGAACCCTAGTGGGACCCCTGAGTCTAATACCCTGAGGAGACTGGCTTCCTGGAGGTCCGAGGGGTCCCCAGATTTCCCAGGTACTGTGGGGATGCGGGTTGTTTCCTCTGACCTCTACGTGGAGGGTGAGTTGAGGGCTGAGATCAGGAATTTACGGGAATTGGTGAGGGACTTAAAGCAGTCTGCTGTGTACCCTACTCGGCCCAGGGCCCCTGAGTTATGTAGAGCCCCGAACCCTAGCCCTAAAGAGCTTTCTCCCTCCCTTCAGGGCCCCCCTCAGAATAGTGATCCCCGGGACCCTAAGTTTTGTTACCGGTGTGGGGAAGATGGGCATTTCCAGCCTGACTGCCAGAGGCCGGAGAATTTAGGAAAGTCACAGCAGACTGATCACTGATACGTCAGACCAGTCTCGGGCCCCCAAGAAAAGTTGTGTGACTCAGGCCCATGCCCGCTGGGCTAACAATGTTGCTACCCCCAACTGGTCTGATGTGGTCGGGCCGTCTATGGAGACCCGGGTGCAGGTGAATGGAATTCCCACTAAAGCTGTATTGGACAGTGGCTCCCAGGTGACCATCATGTTTCAGGACTGGTACCAAGCACACTTATCTGAAGTGCCCCTGCAGCCTCTAACTGGTCTACATGTATGGGGGTTGAGCGACAAGGCTTATCCGTATTTGGGGTACATCCGAGTATGGTTATCTTTCCCTGCAGCTGCGAATGGAACAGATGAGCAAGTGGAAACCTTGGTCTTGGTCTGCCCACCCACTGGACTGTATGATGGGGTGCCCCTGTTGATTGGAACAAATGCGCACATGTTTGGACGATTGGCCCAGTTGTGTTCAGAGAAGCGAGCATTTCAGACTGGAGTTTTGGGTGTACCTGCTGTAATTCAAATGATCAGGGCCACTCAGAAGAAGGGTAGGCCGGAGGAACCTGAAGGCCCTGTGGGAGTGGTATGGAAGAAGGATCCGGCCCTGTAGTGCTTGCCCCAAATGCTCAGTGTGTTCCGCATGGAGAGTGCAGATTAAAACAGATGTCCAGAATAAGTTGTTGATGCTGGATGCGCCTATGGAGGAGAACTACCTGAGGGGTTGTTGCTCAAACCCAGCATTCTGCCGCCAGGCCCATGCCTACGTTAAAAGGGTGATGGTTCAAGTGCACAATGTGTCTGATAAAGAGATTCAATAAAAAGAGGGTGTACCCTGGCTAGGCCCATTGTGTGGATACTGCTGTCCTACCAAAATAAAAAGAGTTCCGGACAGGTGATAGAGTTGCTCCTGATCTGTTTGACTTTGGTGACTCTCCTGCCGACTGAGTGGAAGCGCAGGGTCAGTGAGAGGCTTGCCAAGAGGAACCATGTTTTTCTCTGAAAGAGTGGGATGTAGGATGTGTACAAGGGGCTGAGCATCACATTCGATTGCACGACGAAAGACCCTTCCGAGAGAGATCCGGACGTTTGGCTTCCGCTGATATAGATGATATACGGCGACATTTGCAAGAAATGTTGGCTGCTGGTGTAATCCAAGAGTCTAGAAGCCCCTATGCCTCCCCCATTGCAGTAGTAAGAAAAAAAATATGGGGCAGTTCGGATATGTGTGGACTATCGTACTTTGAATAGGCGGACCATTCCGGATCAATATACCATGCCACGCATACAAGACGCCTTGGATTGTTTGAATGGTAGTAAGTGGTTCTCTGTATTGGATCTTCGGAGTGGATACTACCAGATCCCGATGGCCCCAGACGATCGGGAGAAGACTGCTTCATTTGCCCGTTAGGCTTCTATGAATTTATTCAGATGCCTCAAGGAATTTCGGGTGCCCCAGCCACTTTTCAGCGCTTGATGGAACGAGCTGTGGGGGACATGAACCTACTCGAGTGTTTGGTCTATCTAGATGACGTCATAGTGTTTGGCCGATCCTTGGAAGAACATGAACAACGATTATTCAAAGTCCTGGATCGATTAGAGATTTCGGCCTCAAGTTGTCTATCGACAAGTGTCAATTCTTCCAGACTTCTGTGAAATATGTGGGCCACATAGTGTCCACTGAAGGCATAGAGACTGATCCTAGCAAGGTGGAGGCGTTGACCACTTGGCCTCAACCTAGAAATTTGAGAGAGCTGCAACAATTCCTGGGGTTTTGTGGCTACTATAGGCGGTTTGTCAGAGACTATTCACAAGTGATTCGCCCTCTCCTTAATCTCACCCAGGGGTATCCGCCTACTCACAAAAAATATAAGAAGGGTGTACACACTGACTTAGAAAAGAAGTATTTTCGGCTAAACAATATGTTCGGGGATTGATGGACTGCTGAGTGTGAGGAAGCTTTCCATGACATCATATATCAACTTACCCACGCACCCGTGTTGGCATATGCTGACCCAGCCAAGCCTTACACTCTTCATACTGATGCCAGTCTGCAAGGATTGGGGGCTGTATTATACCAGGAGCACTCGAATGGGCTGAGACCTGTAGCGTTTGCCAGTAGAAGTCTGACGCCGTCAGAGAAGAATTACCCTGCACAAATTGGAGTTTCTGGCTCTGAAGTGGGCCATTGTTGATCAGTTCCATGACTATTTGTATGGTGCCAAGATATTAGTAAAGACTGATAACAATCCTCTGACCTATGTACAAACCTCAGCCAAATTGGATGCCACTGGGCATAGGTGGCTTTCTGCCTTGGCCACCTACAATTACGCTGTAGAATACCGGGCGGGCTTAAACCATATAGATTGCGGATGCTCTTTCTCGGAGGCCTGCGTCCCAGACTGAATGGGTCCGGTTGTCTGAGCCTGACATAAGAGCCCTGTGCCAGAAATTTGATAAAGAAGAACAGGTGTCTCCTGACGAGTAGACTTGTGGTAGATTGTTTGAGGCCACCTGAAAACTGTATACCTGCCGCCTACTGCCATTTCTCTGCCTTGGACATCAGCTCCCTGCCCCAACTCAACAATGATGATCTCCAACAGGCTCAATCCTGTGACCCTATGATAAGAACGGTTGTAGAGGTTTTGCGGGCTGGAAGAGATATATCCAAACTACGTTCCACTGACTTGCGGACCACCTTGTTGTACAAAGAAAGGCCTAAATTAAAACTGATCAACCAACTACTATATAGAGAAACTGTGAGTAAGGAGGGCCGGGTGCAGCGACAACAACTGGTGCTGCCCTCAGTTTTCAGAGAACTAGTTCTAAGGTCATTGCATAATCAGATGGGTACCTGGGCATAGATCGAACACTTGACTTGGTAATGCGGCTCGATTCTATTGGCCAAAGATGAGTGTGGACGTGGAACAGTATGTCAAAAGCTGTGGTCGTTGTTTGCAAAGAAAGGCGTTACCCCAGCGAGCTGCTCCGCTGGTCATCATTACTACTAGTGCTCCTATGGAACTGGTCTGTATTGATTTCTGAGTCTAGAGCCTGATCTGAGAAGTGTTAGCAACATATTGGTGGTTACCGATCATTTTACCCGGTACGCACAGGCTTTCCCGACCAAGGATCAGAAAGCAACTACAGTGGCTAAGATACTTGTTGAGAATTTTTTCGTCCACTATGGGGCTCCGCAGCGGATTCATTCCGATCAAGGAAGGGACTTTGAAAGTTGCTTGATTAAAGAGATGCTATCTTTGTGGGGGGTACGCAAATCACGAACCACCCCCCTACCACCCGCAGGGAGACTCTCAGCCTGAAAGGTTCAATCGTACATTGCTCGACATGCTGGGCACCTTGCAATCCAAAGATAAATCGAGATGGAGCCAACAGATTAGCACGCTAGTTCACGCCTACAATTGTACGAAAAGTGATGCCACAGGGTTCTCCCCCTATCGTCTAATGTTTGGAAGAGAGGCTAGATTGCCAGTAGATGTGTGTTTCGGGGTCTCCCCTGATGGGGTGCGAGCAGAGAACCATCTACAGTATGTACAGAAATTAAAGGCCCAATTAAATCATGCCTACCAACTGGCCCAGACCATGGCAGCTAAGCGAAATCTGGCTAACAAGGAGAGATATGACAAAAAAGTGAAAACAGTAGAATTGAGAAAAAGGGGATAGAGTGTTATTGAGAAATCTGGGACTGCATGGCAAACATAAAATTGCCGACCGATGGCATCACCTCCCTCATGTTGTTGTGGGACAGCTGGCAGACCTACCTGTGTATAAAGTGCGGCCTGAAAACAATTTGAAAGATGTGAAAACCATACAACGAAATCATCTGTTGCCAATTGGGCAGATCTTGATTGAAGTTGAACCTTCCTCTACCCCTCCTTCCAGGCCCGTGACTAGATCTGTTACTAAGAAAGGAACCAAGCCAGTGGAGCCTTCAACAAGTCCACCAAGGGAGCCTTGTCCAACTCCCCCTGCAGAAGGAGATGATCAACACTCAGTGTCAGAAGACAGCGAAGGTGATATTGAATACTATCTCTTTTGAACTAAGCCAATTGTTTCGGGGCAATCCCCTTGTTAACTCAGGAACTGAAGCTGGCCCATCTGTGTTAGTTGAGCCCTCTACTTTATCCCCGGAGGAAATGCCTCTAGAAGATGAATGGGGTAGCAGACGAATTCAAGGTGCTGAGTCCTTAGGCTTGGCTGAACTGTCTGGCCTGGCGGAATTATCTGACTTTTCAGAAGAAGAGAGTGAGATGGGGGAACAAGCCAGTGGTCTGCCCGAATCGGACGACTATTTTGAATGCCCTGATGGTTCCCCTCTAGTACCTACACCTCCCCCAGATGAGCCCAGTGGGGTGGGTTCAGGGATAGAAGGTCAAGCACCTGATAGTATTATGAGTATCGAGCCTGATCCCCTTGAAGGGATCCCTGTTGCTAATGTCTCTGACATGGGAGTGGAGTCAGGGCCTGGTTCAGAATCCCTGAGACCCCTAGATCATCCGCCGACAAATTCGCCCGTAATAAAGTTAAGCTATGAATCTTTAGGTCAGCCCGTGGACCTGCCTTTAAATGTGGTTCACAAAGGGGTATATGTGTCCCCAAGTTCTTTGCCTAAGTTAGCTTTGACAGATAACTCCAGACTGTTAGTGGTGCCCTTCAAGAGTGACGCCCCTGCTGCAGGGGACCCGGTGGTAACTAAGAGAAGACAGATTCCCTCAGTCTGGGTGTCATGGGTAGGAACTACTGATCTGTGTTAAAACAAAAGTAATAGTTTATGTGTAGGACGTGTAAAGGTTAGGATATTTTGTAAATCCAATGTTTAAATGTGTAAAAAGAAAATGTGATATGCTACTTATTGGGTGTTTACCTAAAGCACCTTAAGGGCATATGCTTGACATGGACACCAAGTTTTTCCAGGCCAGAGAGGGTGTAACCCCCTTGCAAATGGGGGTTCCAGATATGCCTGGTGCTCGGGTTAGTTACCGGCCTAAAGCCGTTTAATTGGGTAGCCAGTGAGCGCTTTAAATAGCCTCCGTGAGCTGTCCCTTTAAGGGCTGCCTTTTGCAGTCGGAATGGGTAAAATGGAAAGGGGTTCGAGTGTTGTTATGCTCGACTCCCGTCGGGGCTGCCAGGTAAGCGCTCCATTCTGCCATCGCTAATAGTGCAGGGGGAGTCCTAATAAAGGATGTAGGTGGGTGCTTGAAATAAGCTGTGAAAATAATGATAATGTAGTTGTTCTAACCTGCTTTGCTTTGCAGCATAGAGAGTTTCGATTGCCTTCTCCATTTTGGTCCCGAACTGTGCAATTGGACCAATCAGTACCTTGGAATTTTACAGAGTTGACTGGCCAATGGAAGAGCTGTTTGTTTTGAGAAAGGCATTATGGACTATGGCGCTTTTTCTGCACCACTGAGAGCTGGGAGAAGTGACTGGCAGGCCCAACCAGCCAATCGGATCGGGTCGCGCCCGAGTGAAAGGAGTGCCCCAATCTGTGGAGAGGCAGAATCGTTGTGGCTAGTGAGGAGTGAGGAGCTTCTATGCTTCTGAGCTGAAGTGTTCAAGGGAAGCGCGAAGGCCTAAGTCAGCCGCTTTTTCCCGCGAGGGAGTTCGCTCTTGAAACCGCCGGGCGGGCGGTCAGAGGAGGCTGTCTTTACAGCCAACCACCAGGCTCGACCTGTAATAGGACTGGAGAACATTGCTGAATTGCGCTTGGTCCGTGGGAGGAGTGAAAAAAACAAAAGCTGCCATTGCAGAGCTGGAGTGACTGTGAAAGCTGAAGAGCCTGGGAGCAGCTGCCTGGTGTGGTACCCTTCTGCTATTGATGTTTGCCATATGAATGTGTGAGTAGCTCAAGTAAATTCTGCTGCAATTAAAGGATTCGGCTGTTGCTGTTAACCATATAAATGTGTAAAGAGACTTGTGAGCTCAAGTTGATTCAGCTGCCATTAAAGGATTCGGCTGTTGCTGTTAACCATATAAATGTGTAAAGAGACTTGTGAGTTCAAGTTGATCCTGCTGCCAGTGAAGGATTCTGCCTGGATTGTGATAACCATATGAATGTGTACAGATACTTGTGAAGTTCAGGCTCAGCCCTGCTAGTGTTGGAAGAATCGGAATTGGCTGGAGGTTGTGAGTACTGAATCAGGGTAGCTCCCTGTTAAGTGTGCAAACAGTGGTTTCAAATCGTATTGCTATACTTCTGACTGCCTAACCGAACTTTCTTTCTCTGCTGACTTGCTCAGGATTGCAGCGTTTATCTGTGTTAAGGGCTCCACCCAGCTGCCACGTTTGGACTAGCCATTAGGGCTTGGGTACCCAGGGACAGTGACTTGTAGGGTTAGGCCTGTGCACAGAGCCATAGGTATCTAGCATAGTGTAAGCCAATTAACCTGATCCCCCCCCAACCTTGTTATCTACCCTTCTAATAAATCAGATTGCTGTGTTATAATTACCATTCTGGCTATTGTGTACATTAATGGTGAACTTCTGCCTGGTGATTGCAATATAACTGCATCTTATTTTACAGGGGATCTCTGGAGTGAGCTGAATTGTATCAGCCGCGGGGTAAGTGCATTGGTGGAAAGAATTGTGGGCAAGCAGGGTGAGTCACTAGCGGGACAAAAGGGGGGGTTGCAGTAGCCCAGAGGGCTGTAACCAAGGTAGTCTTACTGGGGCTAACCCCGACCTCTGGGTGGAGGCACCCATCCACGGATCTGGGCCCCTTACCCTGCCTCAGAAGGGGCAGACAGGGGTAGTAGCCCTAAGGGTAGCACCCTCTAGGGGTTACACATATATATCTAGTGGTACATACAGATGCACGAATGCAGCACCATATATGCAGATGACAGCGATGCGCACACCCATTTTTTCTAACCTTTCATGCTCTCTCTGACAATGATACCTGAATTTTCTAGCTCCTTTTAATTTTTTTTTTCTAATTTATTTACCCAGGTAGATGTTTAGACATGCACATAGCACTACATAAACAGACATGTGCACATAGCACTACAAGCAGATACATGCACACAGCCCTAAATACATATACGTATGAACATACAAAACCACCAGCAGAAACAGGCCACACGGTCTATCAAATATGCCCGAGTGTGCAGCTAACACTTCATCTTGCAGCTGCCCCCTCACCCCCCCATCACCATATCCCTTCCCCTTACTCTGTCCCACCCAATTTTGAAACTGCCCACCATCTTACAGGACATCAGATCTTCCGGTAGGGTATTCCATTTGTCCACTACCCTTTCTGTGAAAAAGTATCTCCTTACCTCCCTCCTAAACCTCCCCCACTCTAGTCTCAGTCCATGCCCTCTTGTGTCCCTCCCTCTCCTCAGCTGAAAGATCCCTTCTGTGTTAGTCTTGTTAATCCCTTTCAGATACTTAAAGGTCTCTATCATATCTCCCCCGTCCCTCCTCTCTTCCAGCAAGTACATTTTCAGCTCTCTCAATCTGTCCTCATAAGGCCTGTCCCCCAAACCCTGCATCATCTTCGTGGCCCTGCATTGCACCCCCTCCAATAACCTTATGTCCCTTTCAGAAACAGGTGCCAGAATTGCACACAATACTCCAGGTGGGGCCCTGACTAATGATCTATACAGGGGCAGTGTAACCTCACTCCTTCTGGAAGAGATCCCCCTTACTATACATCCCAGCATTTCGCTGGCCTGTGCTGCTGCCTTCCTGCACTGGGATGAGTTGTTCATGCTCCCAGTTATGATTACCCCTAGGTCCTTTTCCTCTGTGGTACTTCCCAACTGCACTCCATTCAAGTGATAGTCCCTCCTCTGGTTCTTTGCTCCAAAGTGCAACACCTTGCACTTCTTAGCAGTGAAACCCAGCTGCCATGTTTCTGCCCACTCCTGCAGTTTAGTCAGGTCCTCCTGCAGCCCTTTCCACCTCTCACTGTCATCAACCACAGCTCCCATTTTGGTATCATCCATGAACAGGCTGATCTTGCTACTGAGCCCGTGCGAAATATGGGCTATATATATATATCCCAAACAGCACCGGTCCCAGTACAGATCCCTGTGGCACCCCGCTCGAAAATACCACAGCTGTGGAAAACAACTGCAGTTCCACAAGAAGAGACTCACTTGTGCCAGTTTTTTCCCACAGGCTCAGGAGTGACAGGGCCTTTGAAAATCTTACTCCCAGTTCTGAAATAGGCAATGGAACTAAAACTGCACTTAGAAAGGTAATTCATTTCTTATTACAAAAACATTTTAGAATTGGTGTTATGATGAGCAGGCCTACTATAACACATAAGGCTAACATGTGTACATTAGGTAGTTGTGCTTCTCTTTCCACCCACCACTACTGAATTGGATACACTGGGATGGTATGCGTGGCTGACTTACGAATCAAATAGTTGTGGGAAAGAAGGCACTGTACTGGACTGACACTGGAGACAACAGGAATTGTGAATCTTGGATAACTTTGAAGTACAACTCGAACACAGTTTTCAAGTGAAATAAAGGTACATTTACTGAGATGTTCTGCCAGCATGACAGACACAGCTGGCAAAATGAGAAATAACAGCAACACATTTGCAATAACCTCTCTAATTACTGTCACTTATACTCTATGCTCAGATACTCAGTTCATTTCTTCCCACAGGTCTGCACCTGCTAACCCTGGAGACTGTGGGCTATACCTGTGCCCAAATACACATGGTTTCACACACTGCAGGTAGTGGCAGGTGCACGCCAAACAATTTTCAGGCAAAGGAAAAAACATCAAAGTGGCAGCACTCAGGAGCATGTAGTTGTACCGACTATTGTAGAGCTTCATATGAAGAAACCAGCAGAAGAACGCCCTTTGGTCTGTCTAGTCTGCTCGTATAGCATGAGCTATTGTCCCTGCCCCCCTCCTCACTCCTCCCATCTTCCCTGCCCATGATCCTTACCTTCCCCTATACCTATCCCAGCCTCTCTTGAAGCTGCCCACTGTCTTCAATGAGACTATCTCTTCTGGCAGCGCATTCCAAGTGTCCACCACCCTTTCTGTGAGAAGTACTTCCTGACCTCCCTCCAAACCCCCCCCCCAGCTTAAGACTGTGCCCCCTTGTGTTATGGTTGCCACTCAGCTTAAAGAGACCCTTCTTATCCACCTTATTTATCCTTTTCAAGTACTTGAAGGTCCCAGTCATGTCCCCTCCTCTCTCCTTTCCTCCAGGGAACACATGTTACGTGCCCTCAACCTCATCTCATATGCCTTACCCTGATGACCGGCTATCATCTTTTTAGCCTTCTTCTGGACCATCTCTGGAAGGACATAGACAGACTGGAGGTGGTCCAGAGGAGGGCTACAAAGATGGTGCAGGGTCTGCATGAAAAGTCCTACGAGGAGAGGCTAGGGGAACTCAATATTCCCTGGAGGAGAGGAGAGGAGAGAGAGGGGGGACATTATAGAAACGTTCAAGTACCTCAGGGGTATAAACAAGGTACAGGAGGGCAGCATCTTTCAAAAAAGATGATGTGCAAGAACAAGGGGGCATGAAATGAAGTTGGGGGGAGGTTCAAGGGTAACATGAGGAAGTACTTTTTCACTGAAAGAGTGGTGGATACTTGGAACAGCCTCCAAAGGAGGTGGTAGGGGCAAAAACAGTTAGGGAATTCAAGAATGCATGGGATAGAATAAGGGTACTCTAGGGACAGGAAAGAAAGGGTGAGCTACAGATCAACTAGGATCTGTGGTTTGTAATAGGCACGTGAAGTAGGCAGACTGGGTGGGCCACACGGTCCTTATCTGCCATTGTCTTCTATGTTTCTAATGTCCTTTTTGAGGTGTGGGCACCAGTACAGAACTCCATACTCTATATGTGGCCTCACCAGTGACCTGTACAAGGGTATTATGACCTCCTCTCTCCTACTACTGATCCCCCTAGCTATGCATTCCAGCATCTTGTTTGCCCTTGCTGCTGCTTTCTTGCACTGCATGGAGTGCTTCAGGTCACTAGTGATCATCACTCCCAGGTCCTTCTCCTCCTCTGATGCAGATACCTGGATTCCACCCAGGTAGTGCTCCGTCCTGGGATTCTTGGCTCCAATGTGTATAACTTTGCATTTCTTGACATTGAAGCCAAGCTGCAAGATCCTGGACCACCTCCTCAGCTTTTCCAGATCATCCTGTAGGTCCTGTATCCCTTCAGCTGCATCCACTCTACCTCAGAGCTTGGTGTCATCTGCGGATAGGCACATTTTGCCCTTAATGCCATTCCCAATGTCACTGATGAAGACATTGAACAACACCAGCCCCAGCACCGAGCCCTGTGGGACCCCACTGGTGATCTCTCTGGTGCCAGATAACTCTCCCCCCACAACCACCCTCTTGGTTCTGTCCCTCAGCCAGTTTTCCACTCATCTGGCCATCTTATACCCAACCCCGAGATCCGCCAACTTCCTGATCAACCTTTTGTGGGGCACAGAGTCAAAAACCTTGCTGAAATCCAGATAGAGGATGTCTACTGCTTGGCCCCTGTCTACTGTCTTAGTGACCCAGTCAAAGAAATCAATCAGATTTGTTTGACATGATCTTCTCCCATGAAGCCATGCTGCCTCGCATCCTGGAGACCATGCTCTGCTAGATATTCTACCAACCTTTCCTTAAGTATGGTCTCCATGAACTTGCACACGATTGAGGTCAGAATAACTGGTCTGTAATTCCCTGGGTCATCCTTGGAGGGGCACCACATGTGCTGTTCTCCAGTTCTGCAGTACCATGCCTGACTCTAGTGAACTATTAAACAGGCCTGCCAATGGCCCTGCCAGTTCCTCAGCCAGTTCCATTAGTACCCTTGGATGTACTCTGTCCAGGCCTGGTCATTTGTCCACCTTCAATGCTTGCAGCCCCTTCCTCACTCTAGTGATTCAAAGGGTTTTCAGCTGTGAGCTATGGTGAAGGGGGGTGCACTACAAAGGAATTGCCCAACCCCAAAATATCTAAAATTCAAGATGAGTATGCACTCCACAGACACCAAAAACACCGGCTACTTATATAACTAAAATATTTATTTTAACTGGTACAATGCCTGCCAGAGCCAAATGTGCTCAGTGACCACTACTTGCCCTGGCGCTTTGGGTCCAAACAACCCTTCATCGGGGGCATCACGCTATCCTCCTCTATCACTACATCTGTGTTCCCTTCCCCCCCTGTTCCTCTTCTCCCTCCTGAAGGCACTGGTCTGTCCTTCCTCCTGGTGAAGATAGAACAGGAGCATTCATTTAGTATCTCTGCCGTGGGTGTCCGTGATGAGGGTGCTTGGGAAAGGGCGCCGACAATAACGGCGACCCTCTCCCAGCGCACTGCAGCAACGGGCACGGGGATATGGCAGCCGAATGGGGGTGGATGACTATAGCGACATCCCGGTCGCCATAATGCACGCATGCGGGGAAGTGGGTAACGCACAGCAAGGGATGTTGGGGTGGTAACGCATCGTTGCCGTGTCGACCGTGGTGGTGGGTGGGTTGCCAGCGCCGGTCGGCAGGGTACTAGGGCGCTGTTGCATTTTGTTGCATCTGGTCCAGACCTTTTTTTTTTTTTTATGTTTTACCCCCGACATGCACCCCACTGGAGTTGAGAATCCTGCCCCTACAGAAAACATTAAAACTAAGTCCCTGATGCCTTTGTTGCAAGGCTGGTGTCAGGAGTGCCGAAATAAATTTTGGTACTCTTGATTTCTGCATAATGGCGATTGCCTTTAGCTTTCACCATTATGACATGGATCCCTCTGCTTTTCCCTCATTATCCTTCACCCACTCTCACCTTTCTTAAGCCTAACAATGCCGTCCTTCTTGTCCCTTTTCTTACTTTTATAGCAAAGCTTAGAACCTCCAAACATCCATCTGGAAACAGTATACAAATGAGAAGGACTCCAACTGAAGTCACTGAATAATTACATTTATTTGCTAAATTTCAAGTGTAGCACTAACCCCCGTGCTTCACGTTATGTTCTAACTCTTTGTCTACAATAGTCAGTATGACTCTATGCTCTTGAATGTCGCCAGTTTGGTGTTTTTTTACTTATCATCATATCCACCAGCCCTCCAATATCATAAATTCTACCAGCACTAGGCCACCCTCGGACCTCAGTCGCTCCACATTCAATTTACAGATTTCTTAAGGGCGTGCAGTGGCTACAGGCCTATACCCACATCAGTCAGCCCACTCAACCCTTTCCTTGTATCTAAACAATTAACATTCCCTTATACTCTATATTAATTTGTACTTTTTAATCAAGTATATTCTATATTCTTAAAACTCTGTAGTAATTCATTGTATTCACTGAAGCATTTAAATCACATTTGGCTAACAAATACTTCTAGGCAATCACAGTACAACCCCCCCCCCCCCAAGTCTCTCAGCAAAGTCTCTTAAATTGCAGGATGGTAGTCCTCCTGTAACAATGGTACTCACAAACCCTGTATGGCAGATGAGTGACCGCCTTGAACTGGTCCAGCAAATAACTAAAATTACTATACCACTTTCCTTATGAGCGCTGGAATTTTGATGATTCCGTCAAGCATTTGGAGAGGCTTTATGACGCATAGTGCAGCACTGTAATTCCATTATATTTCACTGTGTTTTATGTTTTAGGGTATTTTATATTAGTTTTAAAGGAATAAAGGCTAATTATATTTATTAGTTCTTGCTTTGGATCACTGATTGTGTTTCTCTGTTATAATAATGGCGCCCTGGGCCTCCAGGGAAGGGCACCAGATATAAATAAATACTGCTGCTACTGCAAAACTGGACCTTCTGGAGATTGCAGTTGAACGTTGGTGTTGCTGGTTCTTGAAGATGATCTGGATGCTGGAAAGAGCTGTGCTGAACTTCCTGGATGCTGGCTGAGACAACTTACAGGAACTGGCACCAATTGCAGCAGGCAATAACTAAACTCTCTCTGTTCTCACTCACTTACTGTCCTACTGAGCCTGGCACTGGGATACAGGTGATCCCATATAGGCTAGGCTTATTGTATGACAGCTAGACCCCCAGGCCCTATCTGGCTGTGGGCCTCTGTGGGCAGGACTCCCTCTGGTCAGGAACTGGTCCCTTCAGGTCAGTCTCCCTTAAACTGAGCTGTGCAGCTCCTTTTATACTCATTCAGCATTTTCTTTTCCCCAAAAAATGGCCCGAGTGGACAGTTAACTGGTTCCAGTCCTCGGCAACAATCACATCTAATTCCACCCTGAAATTCTGCAATAGCATGGGCTTCGGTGCAATCTTCATATGTGAAATTACTGACCAATTGCCTGAAAATTCTGAGCATACTCTGCTCTGTTAACATGGATTTAATTATATTACATGTTGCATAACTCCACCACAAAACTGCACTAAAAATAAAAGTAATCACATTTGCACTACCCCAGCTGGACAGCTGACTTCTTTGGCTCTCCAGGTGCACTTGAGCAAAGTGAACATGTTGATGCGATAGTATATTTGAAAGGTGTGTCACTGTTAGGATAGGATAGGACAGGAACTTCATTTATATAGCACTCCTCCCCGGAGGCTCAGAGCGCTTAACAAAAGTAACAGCATACATATTTAAAAATAGCATATGAGGCAGAGACTAATATTAATACAATTCTACCTATCCCATACTCAACATTTAAGCAAAATTTCAATAGAAACAGGTTAATAAAATAACAACCATAATTAGCATGAACAAAACAGTAGTCAGTAATTCAAGAAATCAAATCAGATTAAATGCCCGCTCAAACAGCAGCATTTTAGGCCCCTTTTAAAGGCCTCCGCCAAGGGTGCCTCCCGGAGGTGACGAGGTGGAGAGTTCCACAGGGCTGGAATGGCAACTGAGAATGCCCAAGCCCCAGATTGCCACAGCCTAGCCCTGGAAACCACCAGGAGGCCACCCTTGGAGGAGCAGAGAGCCCAAGATGGGTGATAAGGAATCAGATGGCTTTGCAGGTAGGCTGGTCCCCCCTCCCCATGCAGGGCTTTATAGGTCAGCAGCCCGACACTGAAGGCAGTCCTCTATCTCACTGAAAGCCAGTGCAGCTCACAGAGAACAGGTGTGACATGGTCAAATTTTGAAATCCCAGTCAACAACCTCGCCGCCACATTCTGCATCAGCTGCAGCCGATGAAGGTTGCCTCCAGATAGCCCCAGGTGCAGGGCATTGCAGTAATCCAGTCTGGGCGTGACAAACGCATGCACCAGGGTGGGCAGGTCATCAGATGGTATCAAGGCTCGGATCCAGGTGATGTTCCTCAAGTGATAGAAACCATTCTTAACAATGGCCAACACCTGAGCCTCAAGTGTCAGGCCATTGACAAAAACCGTACCCAGATCCTTCACCCGGCTGGAAGAAACAAGGGGAACACCCCCTAGAACTAGCCCAGGGGGGATCCGCAAGTCCCTTTCCATCACAGCGATGACCTGGCTCCACCACTAGTACCTTCATCTTGTCCGAGTTGAGTCATAGCCAGTTGTGTATCATCCAGTTCTGGATCTCCTCCAGGCAGTTGTTAATCACCGAGTCTGCCATCTGGTTTCCAGGTGCACAGGACAGGTATAGCTGGGAATCAGCAACATAACAGTGAAAAGCCAGCCCATACCACCTGATAATGTCTCCCAATGGAAACATGTACACCGTGAACAGCAAGGGCACCAGGACCGACTCCTGCAGAACACCACAGGACAGTGGCATCGGGCCAGATGTGGCTAACCTCATCATCACCCTTTGCACCCTGTACGTGAGGACGGGCCTAAACCAGCTGATGACTGTTCTGGGTAGTCCAACCCAGTTCTGCAGATGGCCCAGCAGCACCTCATGATCAACGGTGTCAAATGCCACTGAGAGATTGAGGAGGACTAAGGTGGTATGCTCTCCTCTATCTCTCGCCATTAGAAGATCATTTAGCACCCTCACCAGCATGGTCTCGGTGCTGTGCCCGGACCTAAACCCAGACTGGAAACACTCATAAGTGGTGGAGGAGGCAAGATGTATCTCTAGCTGAATGGGCACCACTTTCTCTAGAACCTTCCCTAAGAATGGGAGGTTCAAGACTGGCCTGTAGGTGCTAAGACACTCCAGATCCATCAAAGCTTTTTTCAGTAGAGGTTTAGCCAGTGCCCCTTTCAAGGCTCTGGGAAAGACCCCACTCTCGAATGCACTCTGGACTATCCCAGCAACCACAGGCCCTACAAGGTACACACATCCAAAAGACGGGTTGGACCTGGATCAAGGTCACAATATGTTAGCCGCAGCATCAAGATTATGTCTGCCACCTCCTCCACTCCAACCAGATCGAACTCAGCCCAGACAAGAGGGATGCCCCAACACAGCTCAGGACAAACCCCACAATCCCTTTGGGTGGCACTGGAAGAAACCTCAGCCCTGATAGAGGACACTGTCAGCAAAGGACAGAGCAAACTCGTTGCACTTTGTACTTGAACCTGCTCCTCCCGCACGGAGACAGGCTGGATGTAATAGCCTACCTACCGTGCAGAATAGCTGAGCTGATCTGTTCCCTGCCACAGCAATCTCCCTGGACAAAAATTCAGACTTCTTTTGAGAGATTGTCCCCTGATAGGCAACATAGTGTGTCCTCAGGGCCAATTTGGCCTCCATCAGGCCAGAACTCCTCCAGCGCCGCTCTAACCTCTGACCCTTAGTCTTTAACTCCCTACGCTCCCCATCAAACCAAGGGGGCCTTCGGTGAGTAGACAAAGGTCGGGCACGGACGGGTGCGACTGAGTTGAAGGCCGCCCCGACGGTCCCATTATAAGCCATCACAGCTTCCTCCGTCTCGATCGCACATATCTCCACACTCGATAGGTTCAGCATCGCCTGTAGTCCTGCTGGTGTCAGATCCCTTAAAGGGTGATACTGGACCATCTTCACAGAGGCAGGACCTTCTGGGGGGCCCAAACGTAAACCCCACGGTGCTATGATCCGACCAAATGACCGGATCAATCTTGATGTCATCGACCCCAAGACCCAGAGTGGACACAAGGTCCAGTGTGTGGCCATGTGAGTGGGTAGCTGAGGTGACAATGTGCCTCAGGCCTAGGGCCTCCATAATCTGTAGGAGATTGCAACCAAATGGCGAGAGCCCATCACTGACCCAGGTATTGAAATCCCCCAGAATTAACCATATGGGGGACTCCAACACCAGGCTGGTGATGAAATCTCCGAACCTCCGCAGAAACTCCCGCCCACCCCCACTGGGATGGTGGTAGACTAGGAGGAACCTGTAGCCTGTGCCATGACCACCCATGCAGCAACACACTCAAATGACCCGGTAGAACCCACTGGTAGCACCATGAGGCCCAGGCTGGCTCTAAAACAGATGACCACACCCCTTCCTCTGTGATCCTTCTTCGGGCTGTGTATCACAGAGTACTCAGCCAGCACTGCTGCCTCCAAAATGGGTGCAGCATTTTTGTCCAGCCAGGTCTCTGTGATGCAAGCCAGGTCTACTGAGGAAAGGAAGTCTGCTATTACTGCGGTCTTGTTCCTGTTCGACCTGGCATTGTATAACACAGCCCGAGTAGGATGAGGGAAGACTGCTGGAATGGCCTCCTGCCCACCTGCAAAAGTGACGCCCTTGGGTATGGAATCTGACAGGAAGGACCCCTCTCTAATTCCCATTTCGCCCCAGGGTGCCTCTTGAACTTCATCACCTGAATTAAAGACTCCCCGGCACCCACTCGTATAGCCCCCCACCTCGCCCCCCCTCTCCCAAGCTATCCCCAAAGCCCTGCATCTACCATAAGCTTCTGCAGGCAGTGGGGGAAGCTCAAAGGGATGGAGGTCGTGCAGCTGGGTCACCAAGTAGGTGCACCTTCCCAGCCCATAACCCCAGCACATACTGACTCCCTAACCCAATAACCACCACTAAACTCCCAATAAAGCAAAAATTAGAACCACGCCAAATAATAATCAAAACATTAAAAAAGCAGGGGAAATTAACACATCGACCTCTAAACATACATAACACTATTCATATAATATTATTTTCCCTCTAAAAATCCCCTCCCATATAATACCCAATTACAATAATATCACAACCCAACTCAAGCTTATACAAAAGAATAAAAAGAAAGAAAAGAAAATCCACCATGCACTAGTCCAAAACGAATTTGTTTTCATTGAATGTCATAGGGTTCTTGCTCCCCGATATAGAAATTGTTCAGTGTCCGGGAACTCTCTCTTCCTGGTTTAACTGACTGAATAAACAGTTTCCTTGACCAGAAGTAAGGCTCTCTCACAGCCCAAAAATTATAACAGTGGAAGGCATCCAACTTATTATCCAAATGTGCTTCTTAACTGCACCCGGAGACACAGTACTCTTATGTAACCCCTTCCCTAGTGCCGTGGTCTGGAAAGAGAAGAGAAGGGGACTACAACCCCTGCCCTGTCAGCTCAGAACAGCTCAAAACAAGGTTGAGGGGCCTGGGATCAGATTCTGATGGAAAGAAGGGGGTTCTTTCCCAAAGGTTAGGTAAATAGCACGGTGCAGCCGCCCGGAGTTAAATATAAAGTGGGTCAGATGTTATTTTAGCAGTACAACCCTCCAGGATGCTGTACCTACCCACCTCCCCTTACAGTCATCCCACACGCATGGCATACCTGAAACCAAAAAATCCATTTTCATAACATTTGCAATTAAAGACTTTAGCTAATAATATGCTCACGAGTTAAGTATTGTTCCAAAACAATAGAACACATATATTTACATGGGGAAGGGCTAGGAAAAAGGGTAATTGGAATGGGGTTAACATTTGGATTCAGTTTTTGCCTGTCTGAAAATGTTCACCTTTCAGGTAACACATTTTTAGTGCCTACCTTCCACCAGCACTTCCCTTCAATCATCACAGGTGTTAACACATTACCCACTCCTAAACTTGTACCAGTATAACCCCTATGAGTCCTATCTGGGTACCCAGGTTCTAGTTGCAGTCCTGTATGATGCAGCTGGTTGGCCAGCAGTTGATGCACTTTCAGTTTAACAACTGCATAACCCCAAAGGCCATGCAATTGCTTAAATGGCATTTAAAACTCTTTAAAACTTTCCATGCCATGGGGCGTAGCTTGAAATTTATAACTATGTACAGTTCCCCATGGACAGGACAATCCCTGCGGTTACTCACGGTTCTGTAGACAAACTCTGGTGGCATTGAATCTGTAGCTCTGGGGTGGATGGAAACTGAAGAAACCTGAAGACTTGAAAAGCTTGAGACATGATGCAGGCATCTTGCTGCTTGGAACAGAGGCATGATGAAGCAGGCATTTTGCAGCTTGGGTTGCATGGGATGAAGGATGCTGGTCTTCGTCTGTCAAGCCTTTCCAACTTCACCATGATGGCCTTTGTAAACTGTTCACTCGACAGACCTGTATCTTCTTCTCTTCGATGGTACCCAGGATGGGGGGGGGGGTGACAAGTAGCTTTAGTCACCCTGCAGGTTCCACTCAATACTGCAGTCTCATTGCTTTACAGTCAATTGTATTTCATTTTTTTGAACAAGCTCAGTCATCTCGTATGACAAGACGGGAATCTTCGACCACCTGCCGGATGGCAGCTGTGGACCATGGCAATCAGCACACAGTCTCTGAATTAAATTCTAGGGTTCCTTCATGTGACAGGAGAGGCATTTCCCGGCCACCTACCAGCATGGCAGCTGTGGCCCATTACATTCAGCACATACAGTCTCTGGCTAACAGAAGACAAAAACAAGGCATTTTCAACCACCTGCCCATGTGGCAGCTGTGGTTCTTTGCTTTCAACTCATACAGTCTCTGGGTAACAGAAGACATTTTTCATTTCTATTATTTCTCACCATGCAGGTGATGACGAACAAGAAGGATAACTCACCGATCAGGTGCAGCAACAGGTTCAACTTCCATCACAGTGGAAATTAAGGCAGGCTCCTTTGGGCATTCAAACGGCCGTGCAGGGACCCAAAGGACCTTCACCCTTTCACAGAACTCACAGGCATCCGGGCAATTCCTCTCTTCCTTCAGGGGACCCCAGCCGATAACCTTGACTCTGTTTTAGACTATCTCAGACCTCCTAGGCATCTGGGCAATTTCTCTTCCTTCAAGAACCCCAGCCGATGACCTTGATTCTGCTTCAGACACACCTTTGTGCTGGAAAAATACTTTATTCCCATCAGTGGGAGACATGCAGGCACCTCCTGGGCTTCGTGGGTCAGGCAAACCCCCAAGCAATCCTTTTGTTTCACTCAGGAGCGCATAGCAACTGTCAGGCAACTTCCCTACCTCAGACAATTAAATTTCTCTCTTTGAACTGGAGCACCTTCCAGACATTGGAACTCATACTCCACTGCGTTTCATTGGCATTTACTTTTCTTTTCCCCCTCAGGATCAGGGAGCAAGGAGGCAGGAGCCCCCTCCCTGAGGAGGGGGCTCCAGTCAACACACTGACTGAATTCAAACTCTCACATCCACTAACTGAATAGAACTGAACTTGAACTGAACTGATTGTCTCTCCTCATGAGCTTCAGAGAATGAAAACAGTCTCTGATTGGTTGAACAGAACAACAGGGGAAGCCTGGCATCTGCTGAGTGGTTGGTGCCAGCTGCCAGTCACAGTAAAAGCAGTTAATGGGCTTCCTCAATGTCCTATTGGCTGGCAGTCTTGGTGGCAAAAGCTGGCACCACCTCCTTTTCCAAGGATCCTTCACAGCAGCTCCTCGGGATCCTTGCATTCTGATTTGGCCGTTAGCCATCACAAGACTGGCAAAACATGACCATCAGTAAACATTTTACACAGAGTCCCAACTTTAACATTAAATTGCAGACAATCCATGAAGTTATATATTTATTTAGAAACATACAGCTGTAGCTGCCTTTGTGCCCTTTTAAGTGACCGAATTAAATAGTTAAACAAGGGCTTCATGGGCCCGTCGCTACACTCGTAGCGCTATTCCCCTTGGCACAGCAATGCTCATATTGATTCATGAGCCACCTCGGCTGCTCTTTAAAGTGACAGGCATGCTTTAATTTATTAAGTGCTTAAGAGCGCTTTAAAACATCTAATTTTATGCTCTCCTAGTGCCTCTGGACCCTCTTTCCACTTCTTTTAAATCGTGGCCAGGGCACAACTAACAGGATGCTGCCTACAGCCGCAGAGAACGGCTTTTATTCATGAGTGCCACAGCGCTCCAGAGTATGCGAGAGGGAGAGGGAGGAGGAGGAGCCAACTGCAGCAGCTTGCATAGGAGCTGCGCGATGATCGGCAACCCACCACAGCATGCGGCTTTTCTTTAAAATTATTTTTCATCACTCCACCGGTCCCCAAGCAGGCAAACAGATAGCAGGGCCAGCAGAAGCATGCAGGAGCCACTCAGGATTGGGGACAAGGCACACCAAACAATGGGGGCGGCATCTGGTAAGCCCCCAACCATGGGGGGAGGGGGGTTACACATGGTTTACACTGTCCAGACAATACAGGCTCTCCTGCCGGATGCAGCAATAATCGAATGGGTGCTCCCGATGATGCCAGTCCCGATTGTGAGTACAGTAGCACGGTCACGCAAAAGCAATGCAAGGTCCGCACAGTGCCAGAAAGCAGCCTCAACTCTCCACCAGTGACCCTTTTTCACATCAGCCAGTCTGACTGCCCAGGCCTCTCACAACATCGGCCCACCAATTGCGGTCGGGTCAAGCTGCAACAGTAGCGTCCCACCGTAAAAATGCTGCAGAATCACACAGTAGCAGCAGTCAGCCCAGGACTCGAATGGACAGCAGCGCAAGCTCCCCATCGGTTATGGCAATAGTCGACTGGGTAAACCCGACGACGCCGATCCACCGATCTTGGGGAACAGCACAGCAGGCCACAGGAATCACGTAGGACCACACAAGGAAAGGAATGCCACTTCAGCTCTCACAAAGTCCTCTTAAGCAATGTGCCGCTTCAGCTCCAACAACACCTCTAGTCCAGACAGGCAGACCTGACCAATTCTCCACTCAGCAAGCGTCCTACAAAGAAAAAAAAAGAGGGGGGGCTGCTTCTTGGCCAGAATCCTATAGCCCACAGCAGACGTTCATCTCCTCGTGCTTCAACCCAGTTCTAGCAACTGGTTACAATCCTCAGAGAGATCCGTAGCTCCTGTTGGTCCAATGCAGAGCAGCCTGCGGTGGGCTCGACAGTGTAAGGTCAATCTTTACCCAGGCTAATCATGACATTCTTCTGGGCTTGCTGGGTGGAAACTTCATGAAGTTCAAAGAAAAGAGCTGCCCTTATCACAGGATGGCTTTCTGCTTTGATCTGCATGACGCCGCCCAGCAAGCAGCTGATCAGTGTCATGATCAGCCTGTGCGTCTTCCCTCCTGGTACTCAACTGACTGCACATAACCCCTGCTCAACCTACATTAGCATCTTTTAAACAATCCCACCCTCTGCCAAGTATCCCTCCAACCTTGCCATTGCTTCCCATGCCTCGTAAATATTAACCTGACACTGGGGCGCCCAGTCCCCAGTGTCAGTACCTGAAATAAAGAAAGCCATCCCTTGATGTCTTTTTTTTAATTTTTTTTACACCCTGTAAAAGAAAACAGTCTATCGATGTCTGTTGCCACTGCTGCCTCCTGCCACAGTTACTCTCCCCCCACCTGATCCCCTGCAACCCCCACCCCCCACCCATACTTACCTACCAGGGGTCCAATTCTGTAATCCTCTTCAGACCAGAAACATGTCTTCACTCTCGAACGCCAGACCAGGAACTGAAGAAATCAGGTAAGCTGTGGTCAATATATTTCAAGGCACTTTGAACTTGTGCTCATAACTTGGTCATTTTTAAATATTTTTTCCTCAAAATTTCTTGGGAACCCACCTCATGAACAAGGTAGGTGAAATATTTCAAGTCCAGACCAAAAGGTGATTTTGCAATTACTCTGTGAAATCACCTTTCAGGCAGGATTTGAACATTTTCACCTACTAGGTTCATGAGGTGGAGTCATGAGATAACTATATTGAAAATTTGGGGTCACAAAATTAAAAAACAACAAAGTTATGAAGGTATGTTGACATTTTTCAATGCTTGCACATAACTTTGGTAATTTTCACTATTTTGACCCCATATTTTCAGCATAGCCATTTTGTTTACTCCACCTCATGAATATGACAGCTGTCATTTTTCAGATCCTGGCCAAATGTGTTTTTACACTTGTGATGTGAAATGACAAATATGGGGTCAGAATGTTACAAAACAACAAATTTATGAAGTTATGAAAAAATCAGTATGCCACCCTAACAGCGACATTTCTACGGCAACATGCATTGATACCGACTACAGCACCATGTCACCGTAGAAATGCCACTGGAAGGGGGTAACCACTTCCCCTGACCTGCATCCCTTCCCCGAACTAACTCTGACCTGGAGTTAGAATCCTTTTATAACCCCTCTGCAAATGGGAGTTCCCAAAAGTCTTCCAGGAGCTTGCTTGAATGCTCCAAGCTTGAATGGTGTTCAGCGTCTAAGCCGTTTATCTGTGAGTGCTTTTAGAGCCTCTGGTACTGTCTCTTTAAGAGCTGTCTGCCTGCAGACATAATTAATTTGGATGGGGGTTTGTGTGTTTCCCTGCTTGAGTCCCGCTTGAGCTGCTGACAAATTGCTCCGTTTCTGCCGTCGCTAAGTGGGCAGAGTGAGCACTTTTCAAAGATGTAACTGTTTGCCAGAAATCATTTAGAGTATTAGTGGAAATGTAGTTGTCTAACCTGCCTTTCTTGCAGCTGGGACTCCATGTGTTTTGCCCCTCCATTTTGGATCTGAACTACTGAATAGATCCAAACAGTGCAAGGGGGGCCTCTAAAATGGAGCCTTTGGACAAATCAGAACTTGGACTCTTAATTGGGGCCAGCCACAAGAGGATTGTATGGGCAGTGACTCTGGGAAATGTAGTTTTGACCTTGGCGCCTTTTTCCACCAACAGGGGGAGTTTTATTGTGAGTGACAGCCAGACCAGCCAACAGAATAGTGTGGAGCTAAAGGAAATGCCCTACTCTGGGACTGGAGAGAGTAGATCAGTCATGACAGTGAAGAGACAAGGAGCTCTGTGCTTCTGTGGTGTATAGTTTCGCGCGGGAAGCGCGTGGTAGGCCCTGAGTTTCGGTCTGCAGCCTTTGTGAGTGCCAGTTTGGACTGAATCTGAGTTGTGAGGAGAAAGAAGCACTAGAAGTGTAGAAACCAGGCTCACCCTGTAGAAGACTGGAGAAATTGCTGAATCACGCTCGGTCTGTCAGGAACTGAAGCTGCAGTGTGTTCTCCCGGGTATTTTGTAGTAATTGCGGTCGGGATCGAGGAGTAGCCTGCCTGGTATAGTACCTTCCTTTACATATAAATGCGCATAGTGCTTGTGGGGAATCACTGTTTCAAATCCCCTGTACAGTGAATTGAGTGCATGAAGCTGGAAGTAAACCCCAGCTTAATTCGGACTATATCCGTTTGCTATAAACTGCAGTGGGGTTCAGTCACAAGGACTTTGTCCACATGTTCTGCTCCTCCTGGCAATCCAGGACAATCTGCCTTCCATCCAGTTTTCAGCATTGAGTCTGTGAGTACAAAGCAGGGTAGCTCCCTGCCATCTGTTTATCAAATTGCAAGTGTATCATCTAATTGTTGCTATTTCATTTCTTTACGAACTGAGCCATCCCGCTCGGAATTACAATTGGATATTGTACAAGTGTATTTTCCATCACAGGGCCCCAACCAGCTGCACCGATCCTGGCTAGCCCCCCCCCATCCTGGGTACCCAGTAGAGTGACATTTGGGACTCTGAATATGCGCACAGTACTGTGATTATTAAAATGTCTAAACTAATTAACCTGATTTCCCCTTTCCTTGTTACAGCTCCTTAAATAAATCAGATCTGTTTGTTTATAGCAAAGTTACACTGACTGAGGTGTTTGTTTATGTTAAAGTATTGTACTGTGGCTAGTGTACTGCATCATCTTGTTTTACAGGGGTTCCCCAGAGTCAAGTTAACCGAACCAGTCCTGGGGGTAAGTGTAAATAGTAAAGATACTCATGGTGTATTGTGTGGGCCACTAGTAGGAATAAAAGGGGGTTGCAGTGTCCCAGAAGGCTGTGATCAAGTTAGTCTAACTACTGCAAACCCTGACCTCTGGGTGGAGGCACCCGCCATAGAACCTAGGCCCCTCAACCTGTTAGCAGTTAGGCAGGCAGGGGTAGTAACCCTTGGGATAGCGCCACCTGGGGGTTACACTTTAGTTCTGGGGGTGGGGGCAAAGCCCCCCGATGTAAAAAACAGTTCCGAACTGTGTGGCTCCATGCCGACTGCAACATGCGGTCGACATGGAGCCCGTCGTGATCTTTTTTGTCACACCGGCATATATAACCCAATTTTTTTAACATTCTCTCATAACATTACAACGTGTGCAGATCTTGGCATCCAATTTTCAACATAGCCCTCTTGTTACCCCACCTCATGAACATTACAGGTGTAATTTTTCAAATCTCCTCCAGAACATGTTTCGCATTTGCTCCATGAAGTCACCTTTCAAATGAGAGTTAAACAATTTCACCTGCTGTTATCATAAGGTGAGGTCATAAAAAGGCAGTGTTCAAAATTTGGGGTAAAAAAAACCAACAAAGTTATGAGAAAATGTTGAATTTTTTCAATGTTTACTCATAACTTTGTGATTTTTCAGATGTAGGTGCCGAATGTGTACCTAGGCCTTTTGTTACCCCACTAGATGAACATGATAGGTGTCATTTTTCAAATCCCCTTTGAAACATGTTTTCACAGTCCCTCTGTGAAACCACCATTCAGACTGCATTTCAAAAAATCCACCTGTCTTGATCATAAAATGGGGTCATAAAAAGATTATGTTGAAAACCTGGAGACAAAATGTGGGTCCTGAGTTTAGTTTTATACTGCATTTACCCAGGATAGTAGAGGTGAGATGCGATATCTCATTTTTAGTTGTTCTAGAAGGAAGGATAGAAGGCTGTTCATAGAAAGAGTAGTGGATTCCTGGAAGAGCCTTCCAGCAGACGTGGTGGGAGCAAAAACAGTGGTGGGGTTCAAGAATACATGTAATAAGCACAAAGGAATCATAGTAGAAAGGAAGGCAGGAGGGAGAAAGAGCTGTAGCTCGGGCACAGTTTGATATAATAGTGTAGGTTGAGAGAAATGGGCAGACTGGATGGCCAAGTGGTCCTTATCTGTCGTCAGATTCTCTGTTTCTATGTTTCCATGTTAGAAAACACAGAAACTGACCCATATTAAAAGGAGTGATCCATATATTATTTTAACTGTAAACAAAACAAAAAAAAGTGACAAGGCAGATTCAAAATGTGAAAAAGGGCATCGTACAAGCCAAGAGTTGGGTGGCAATCTAAAATAAAATAAAAAGTATAGGTCAAACTTTTCACCACTATCATGCACTGCTGTTTTAAGCCATTACCTCTGAGGAGAAAATTGCTACTAAATGATCCCTTTCTCCTTTGACTGTACAGTTTCCCTCCTGTCTGAGGGTAGAAATAATTTATTTAACTGTCGTCTGAACTCCTCCTTGGGGCTGTCCCAAGGGCTCCAGTAACTCACTCTTTTGCAAGAGCACACACCCTCTTTAGGCTTCTTCTTCATCTTCCCCTGCCTGCCAGTGTGGCTTCTGGACTACAAACACTTTTCTGTAATCACTCCACCAACACAGGTCAGTGACTCCTTTCCTGACCCCTAAGACAACTGGGATTATTTTTGTTTGATAGCCCACCTTTCAAATTATAAATATAACAAGTTTGGTGAGATCCTGATTTAAAATGGTCAGGTTATAGGCTTTAACAAAAAAAGACTGCACATTATTTTTTTGCAGTTTAAATTTGTGCAGTATCATTCACTAAAGCACTCTTCCTTCAACTAGTTCTTTTTTTTTAAATTTTGCCCTCTTTTTGCCTCCACAGCCGGCCGCCGTACATCAGCCTGGTCATGGTGCCCCTCTGCTTCCACCTTTGGGGCCCCTTATGCTCTCTTCTCCCTAGTACTCCTGGCTTACCCCCCAGAGGGCAGGGATGCAGCATCCAAGTGCCGCATGACTAGTAACTGCCTGGGGGAGAGCGGGCCCAGAGGCTAATCGAAGTCGGGGGGCAGGCTTCACAAGTGCAGCCAGCTGTGAGGAGTTTTCCTTGCTATTGTCAGGGGCTGGGACGTGCAATGATGTCCAGCATCCGCCCCGCCCCTCAGACTGTTAGCGCCAGTAGCTACGCGAACCCCCGGCTTCCACCGGGGGTCCATCAAGTGCCGTGCGTGACCCGCACCCTCCCCCCGGAGAAGGACAGCAGTCCGTGGGATGCTCGATCCTACTCCCCCTGGCCGCTCCCTTCAACTAGTTCTGTTTTTACATACAAACAATTCTGTGGTACATTACCTATATGTTTTTGATCATTAGACTGTGAGCGTTCTTGCCATGCCATTTGCTTCAGTATTTATTATTTGTTATGTTTTCCTTGAGTGTTTGCTGTGCATCACTAGCCCTCTGTGAGCAGCCGGCTACTGCCTAAAATGGCACTCACTTAGAGAGCCCACCCCCGATTTCCCTGAGCCAGTCTCCTAATCTCTATAACCCCTCTGGGTTGTTTACTGAAATTTTCTTGCGGCCAGCCCCTATATTTAAATTCCTGGCACTTGTAACCTACCAACTAATATTTGGTGCCTGTGTGAGTGACTAATTGTTTTGTGACCGCCAAGAGCGCCACGCTCTCTCTGGTCCCTGTGTCAAAGGGTTTCATAATAGAATGCATTGTTTTGTTGCTGACAAGTGTGGAGTTTGTTAGCCCCCCCCCCTTCTGTTCCTGTATTGTCTTTGTCTCTGTTGTTTGTTATATGGTTATGCATAGACTGGCCACCTGTGCTTATTTGTGGTATACATTGTCTGTTTCAATGTCTTTCCGTCCAGCAAAAACAATATTTACCCAGCTACAAAACAATAACGTGATTTAAATGTGTATGGCCCCTTTAAGACGGCCATAATGAGTCAAGTCGCTTTAAAAACCCTTTTACTGTTCAAAACAAGAATTCCCTACAGAATTTAGTGTTTTCTTCCTCAAAACACTGTTTCTCCATGTTGTTTGCAATCCAGGAGTAGTGCTTTTATATAGCGCTCCTTCGCGACAGTTCGTTGCAACCTGCACGATAGTGCGCACCTTCGTGCAGCTCAAAAACGCCACGAACGCTAGGAGATGTTGTTTTCCTTTAAATACACTATAAAGTTCTATGCCCACTTTTAAAAGATGTCCAGTTGTTTATTTCAGTGAAATACTTGCAATTATGAGACCAGTTCAATGTTAGTTTCTGAGAGCTTCTCCAGCCAGTATTAAAGGTTGGCTTTTGTAAACACTTCCCACTAGCAGTGACAAAGAACTGATTTTAAACCCCTTTTTACTTTATATGCATTTCTTGTAATGTTAGTAACCTTCCTAAAAATTAGGCTATGATAGCCTCAGTAGTTCTAGTAACTAGTAATATGACAGAATGTGAAAGAAAGCCTTGGAAAGGATTGTAATACCTGGCAGAAACTGGAGCAGCTTGTTGGTGTCTGTGCTGTGCTCTTTCTCTCTAGGAGCCGGCCGGCCATACTGCTAATACTTTTATGCTTAGAAAGGAGGGGCTTACTGTGCAAACATGTTGTAAAACCTTCTAAGCAATATACTAATGTTTTCATTAGTCATACATACAACCAAAATATGTCATAATGCTTTATTTAATAATTATAATGTAGAAATCATTGTTTTACTTAAAAGTTTGTTTAAAACATGTGACTGATGGAACATCCGTCCAATGAGTGAACACTAGAGAGTATATATATCCAGCAGTTTAAAGAGAAGTTAATAGCAGTCAGGATGGTGAAGTGAGTGCATCTGGAACTAGTGCCCTAGTTAAGACCTAAAGACTGCTATTCATGTTTGTGCTCTTGTTTTATATGCCTTGTCATTTTATTTTGTCGGATTAAGTTCGCTTATGCCTTATTTTATTTTGGTGCTTTGCCTGGCAGTACTCCTAATAAATCTGAAAATGTTGCTGAAGTTTACAGCCTCCATTGCAGTTCTTCTGTACACCGCCTAGTTCTTTCCACACCCTGACAGGCTTCAGCCTGTTTTAGCTACCAGGGTCATGGTAAATGCTCACGCAGGTTGTGTCCACACACTGGACCCACTCTTCTACATAGCAGGGTAATGCTTCTCCTTAGAGCCACTTGACTTACTTGCTACTTCATTAAACTGGTGTTAGCGCCACATCTGCCACTCTCAATTACAGTAGAAGCCACTTAAGTGGGGCCCGGCGTAGTGGATTACCGTCGTCCAGCAAGCAACCATCCCAGCTAAGAGAAGTTGAGGACCGACCTCGTGGAGGCCTGATTTGGATGTATGCAGAGCTGTAGTCTGTGTATTGGGCTGGTGATATCGTTCCTGCTGTTACTGTTATGTACTGTTTCATTTATGACACACAGTCCAGTTTTTTGGTTCTTTTTTTTAGTGCTAATGCTTGTGACAGTGATAGTGTTTTATTTTTATTTTTAATGCTTGTGACAGTGATGTAGTGTTTTTATTTTTATTTTTATTTTTGATGCTTGTGACAGTGATGTAGTGTTTTTTTATTTTTATTTTTAATGCTTGTGACAATGATGTAGTGTTTTATTTTTATTTTTAATGCTTGTGACCGTGATGTAGTGTTTTATTTTTATTTTTATTTTTAATGCTTGTGACAGTGATGTAGTGTTTTATTTTTATATTTAATGCTTGTGACAGTGATAGTGTTTTATTTTTATTTTTATTTTTAATGCTTGTGACAGTGATAGTGTTTCATTTTTATTTTTAATGCTTGTGACAGTGATGTAGTGTTTTATTTTTATATTTAATGCTTGTGACAGTGATGTAGTGTTTTATTTTTATTTTTATATTTAATGCTTGTGACAGTGATGTAGTGTTTTATTTTTATTTTTATTTTTAATGCTTGTGACAGTGATGTAGTGGTTATTTTTATTTTTATTTTTCATGCTTGTGACAGTGATGTAGTGTTTTATTTTTATTTTTAATGCTTGTGACAGTGATGTAGTGTTTTATTTTTATTTTTATATTTAATGCTTGTGACAGTGATGTAGTGTTTTATTTTTATTTTTATTTTTAACGCTTGTGACAGTGATGTAGTGGTTATTTTTATTTTTATTTTTCATGCTTGTGACAGTGATGTAGTGTTTTTTTTATATTTAATGCTTGTGACAGTGATGTAGTGTTTTATTTTTATTTTTAATGCTTGTGACAGTGATGTAGTGTTTCATTTTTATTTTTATATTTAATGCTTGTGACAGTGATGTAGTGTTTTATTTTTATTTTTATATTTAATGCTTGTGACAGTGATAGTGTTTTATTTTTATTTTTATTTTTAATGCTTGTGACAGTGATGTAGTGGTTATTTTTATTTTTATTTTTCATGCTTGTGACAGTGATGTAGTGTTTTATTTTTATTTTTAATGCTTGTGACAGTGATGTAGTGTTTTATTTTTATTTTTATATTTAATGCTTGTGACAGTGATGTAGTGTTTTATTTTTATTTTTATTTTTAACGCTTGTGACAGTGATGTAGTGGTTATTTTAATTTTTATTTTTCATGCTTGTGACAGTGATGTAGTGTTTTTTTTTATATTCAATGCTTGTGACAGTGATGTAGTGTGTTTATTTTTAGAGCACTGTAAATATCTTTTCTTCATCTCCATCACCTCCATTGTCAGAGTGGGCAAACTGAGCATACTCAGTGAACATCGGATACATTGGGTACATCGGGTGCAAAGTTGGGTCAAGGGCAGTTATTGTTCCCGAAGTGGATCCCATTTTAAGAGCCACTCTTGGAAAATTGAGCCCGTCATCCAAGCATTAGCTGAGCTTGTGTATGTCACTGGAAGTGGTTTTAGATCTTTGGGTAAACATCTGGGGCATTTGCTCTTACCAATAACTAAAAGTTTCAGCTTTTCGGTCCCTGTCTGATTTGCACAGCACATGACAGAAATTCTGTCTTTCCCTTTCTTGCCACCCACTAATGTTTGACTTTTAAGGGAGTGCCCACGGTCAGGATAACCATGAAAAAACAAGCCTGTCTCATCTGCATTCAATACACCTGCCAGTGCAAAACCGGAGAGTAGACCAGGCAGGATGTCAGCCACCCAGGAGCTCGCTGCTGTTGCATCAGCATCCTGCTTCTCTCCGTGCTCCCTTCTGAAGATGATTTGATGGCGCTGCTTCCATCTAGACAGCCAGCCATCAGTTGCCTCAAACCCAACATGACCCATTTGTCTAGCTAAATCATCGGCTTTTGATTTTAGCATAGGGCCAGATATCCGAGCTCCTTTGTCAAGAGCTTGTGAAAACCACAGTAAGAGAGCATCGTCAACATCACTGTCTTTGCCCTCCCTTTTTCTCTTACGGCATGGGTTAAAATTTGCATGTCATTTGGCGAGAATGGTTTCCCAGTTCTTGCTGATCCTCCTGGCCTGACTTTTTGAAATTTTAAACTCAGCCGCTATGGAGGACAATGATCGGGCTGAGTCATTCAGTGCTTCAACAACACGAACACGATCAGCGAGAGAGAGTTCATTGCGTGGCACAGACATAATGGAGAAAAGGCAAAGTCAACAGCACAGATAGAGTAAGCAAGCTGCAATGTAAAACGCCTTTGTTTAATGGGTCACCGCTCAGTGTTTTCAGCTGATTAATGTAATTACTGTAATTTTCATCCAAGTTATGCCACTTAAACCAGCAGAAATCAGCTGTCAGGTGTCCCAACAAACCGAAATTGAGCATTAGCTGCGTCCCTCTTAAAGGAAATATGACACCTACGTTTAACACCAGCTTAAAAGTGTTTCTAAGGGAACGTCTCACTTAAGCAGTCGTCCCGCTTAAATGTGTCCCTTTTAAATGGCTTGGACTGTACCAAAAAAGCAACTACTCTAACAAACAAATGAACTCTGCGACTTATACATTAAATACTGAGGTGTGCAGTTAGTTATTTAATCATGGCACAAGGCCCCTTACAATACCAGGCTGGTCCAAGGCATGCCACTAGAACACCAGGGTACACACTAGTCAATGAAATCAAGACCTAGTCCATTGTTGCCAACAACACAAATGGCTGTTAACTAAATATTGGTGCCAGGCACCCTATCATTCCATGTAGAATATGTACAGTGTATATGGGGTGTAGGCAATGGCCCCCCAGCTTACTGGATGTGTACTAATAATATGTACATGGGACTGTTTTGTTAATTACAATGTTTGACTTCCTACATGGCAAGCAAGATAAGAGAGGTGGCTCAGGACTCCTGCTAATGGAGCCAAATCACTGGAAACATGGTAGTCAAAAGAAAGAAGCTGACAGTTCAACGTCAAATGAAATTAGACTACTTCCAATGTTAGGAACTGATAAAAACTTGTTTTATTATAACACAGTACAGTGCCTAGCACCTACTTACTATGTGGTCAACGTTTCATGCCGCTCTGATGCTTTTTGAAGGGCTCCTATTATTTGAGCGGTGGCTTTCATTTATATCAAAGGTTGCTTTAAGTAACATAAACAGCTCTGAAAATGTCCCACCATTCACTTGTGTGTTTTGCATCCACGTGCTCTCCCTGCTTTGACATCACAAAATGTCTGAGAGCGAGGGCAGAACCAGTGGACCGGGAAGTGGAAGGGATCTGCTGACTGTGGCTCCAATTCTATTTACGATCCCTTCCTTTCCAAAAACTACTTGCTGAAAAATTCAGTGTTTTACAGAACTGAGCTACTGCTACCCTAAGGTAAAGGGCTATGAAGCCCAAATGCATAAAAAGAAATGTTTGAAATTTAAAGCATAATTGATGTAAATATAATAGTTTTATGCTTTTTATTTCATGTAGCTACCTGGACTTTAATGACTGAAACTAACCTAAGCCCTGTAGTTAAAGCTCAGAACTGTAAACCAATGGATCCCAGGTTGGAATCATAGAGACTGAATATATATAAAAACTAGAGGGAACATCACATTCTCTTGGTGTTTGCTGTCTTTCACTTCTCTAATGTTAAAGGTACGTAATAACTTGCATGTGGTGGCGGAGTGCCCCAGCAATGCATTGCGATGTCTCCTCTGGTTTTACATATGTAGGATCGCTATAATAAAAGTTACCCCCCCACACATACACCTGAAACCCACTGCTGTTGTCCTAACTGGCCCAGCAAGACAGCTGCTTATTCATTATCTGTCTGAAGGTCAAAACTTATAGCAAACAATTTTATAAAACCCACATGACTTCTTATTTTCATGTGCAATCTGAGAGAATCCTGTTTTTTTCCTCAGAGTAAACAGAAAATCCACAGAACGTACTTTTAAATAGCTAATACTGCCAAAAACAGCAATAGACTGAAAATGTTATAATTTTTTATGTTGATTGCATGCATGCGCAAGAAACATATTGGGGTAGCTTTCCAGAAGCAGGTTGTGGAGGTGTGGCAATGTTGTGGCCAATGCCCCCAAAGCCTGTAAAGGCTTGGCCTGCATTCCCAATGCCATGGCACACTGCTGCTGACACTAGTTCAGCCAGCATGCCACCACCTTGAAACGTTTCAGCTGCTGCAATAAGGGGCTGCCTCGTCATTGCAGTGTCAGTGATTTGCTTCAATGAGGGAGCGACCCGTCATTGCTGGGTGGAACGCTGCTACTGTAATATTGTTTGTGAACATGGCGGTGCCTTGCCGCCATGTTCACAAACAATATTAATCCAGACCCAGTGCCGAGGGGGTGTCCAATCCCCCTCGGCAGCATGTGCCCCTTCCCCACAGCAGCATGTTTTTGCTGACGGGGCCCCCAATCCCCGTCGGCTTCCATCCCTGGTGCTAGTTGACTTGCCGACAGGAGCCCTCCCTGTCGGCATTATGTCCCCCCCTCCCTGTTTAATGTGCTGATGGGGGAGCCCACTCCCCATCGGCATCAGGTCCCCCCCGAAAGAGTAGCGGGAGAGTTGTGCTGAGGGGGTGCCCAATCCCCCTCGGCTCTAGTGCCCCCCCCACTTTTGTGCCGACTGGGGTGCCCAATCCCCCGTCAGCTGCACCCCACCAAAACATTCAGGTGGCACGCTGGGAGCCCACCCCAGCATGCCCAATGCTCCTGTAAAGAAAAAAAGTCCCGCAATGTTTTTTTTTTTTAAATCTGTAAAAAAAAAAAAAAAATGGTCCATGCGGTTTTCCTACCCCGCCACCCACAACCCTTGCCCACCCACTGCACACCTGCCTCCCCACACCCATACTTACCCATGGGCCGAGCGTGGCGATCTTTGGTGGACCGGGAACATGTCTGCATTCTTCAAACCGACCACGAACTGAGGAAATGCGGTAAGCTGTATAATGGAATGAATAGGGCTTTTCAACTTTGATGCATATCTCAGAATTTTTGGAATTTTGACACCAGATTTTCAACATGGGGTTTTGTGACCCCTCCTCATGAATTCTGCCACTGTCATGGCGTTATTCGGCCCCGAAGGTGATTCGCGGTCACTGCGCGAAATCCCTTCGGGACCGATGTGAACAACAGTGCCAGTGTTGAGGGTGAAGCTCTCAAAAGCCCACGTGTGGTAATTTGGTAGAAAAAAATCCAAAAAATTACGGTTTTACAAGTGTGCGTTGCACAGTTGCTACACATGCTCGGAACTTCACGAATTTGCAATATTTTCACGCCAGATTTTCAACACTGGCATTTTTTCACATCTCCTTGTGAACAGTACAGCTGTCATTTTTCACATCCTGACCGAAATGTGTTTTCGCACTTCCGGCGCAGAATAGTATGGTCGCTGTGGGAAATCATTGTTCAGGACAGATTAAGGAAATGACAGTGACACTGTTCATAAGCAGAGGACCTAAAATGCCTATGTTGAAAATTTGGTGACGATACTCCATAAAATGACTGTGTTACGAGCATGCATTGCGCAGTTTGCACGCTCATAACTTCACGGATGAATAACATTTTCACTCCAGATTTTCAACATTGCCATTCTTCTGCACCTCCTTATGAACAGTATAGCTGTCATTTTTCACATCCTGGCCAAAATGTGTTTTGGCAGCTCTGGCACAGAATAGCGCAGTTGCTGTGGGAAATCCATGTTCGGGACACATTATGGAAATGACAGTGACACTGTTTATTAGCAGAGGTCCTAAAATGCCTATGTGGAAAATTTGGTGACGAAAGTCCATAAAATGAGTGTGTTACGAACGTGCATTATACAGTTTCCATGCACGCTCGTACCTTCACAACTTTGCAATATTTTCACTCCAGATTTTCAACATTGCCATTTTCCCACACCTCCTTATGATCAGTGCAGCTGTCATTTTTCACATCCTGGCCGAAATGTGTTTTTGCGCTTCCTGCACACAATAGCGAGATCGCTGTGGGAAATCAGTGTTCTGGACACATTAGGAAAATCACACTGACACTGTTCATGAGCAGAGGTCCTAAAATGCCTATGTTGAAAATTGTGTGATGAAACTCCATAAAATGACTGTGTTATGAGCGTGTGTTGTGCAGTTTCCACGCACCCTTGTAAGTTCGCAAATTAGTAATATTTTCACTCCAGATTTTCAACACTGGCATTTTTTCATACCTCCTTACGAACAGTACAGCAGTAATTTTTCATATCCAGGCCAAAATGTGTTTTTGCGCTTCCGGCGCAGAATTCTGCAGTCACTGTCGGAAATCAGTGTTTGGGACAGATTAGGATCGAGCGAGTGAGAGAGGGGGAGGAGTGACCGAGCTCAACTGAGCTCTGTTGGGACTGCTGCGGATTTCATTGTGGGCAGGAAAAGGCGCCAACTCAGGTAGGAGCCCAGTACAAAAGGGCAGCCTGCAGCGCTGGGAGACACAGAACAAGCGAGTGAGGGAGGGGGAGTGATTGAGCTCAACAGAGCTCTGTTGGGACTGCTGCAGATTTCTTTGTGGGCAGAAAAAGGCAGCAATGCACGCAGGGGCCCAGTACAAAAGGGCAGCCTGCAGCGGCAGGAGAAACAGAACGAATGAGTGAGAGAGGGGGAGTGAGTGAGCAAGCTCAACAGAGCTCTATTGTGACTGCTGCAGATTTCTTTGTGGGCAGAAGGCGGCGGCAATGCAGGCAGAAGCCCAGTACTAAAGGGCAACCTCTAGCCCCAGCAGAAATGGAACAAGCGAGTGGGGGGGGGAGTGAGCGAGCTCAACGGAGCTCTGCTGGGACTGCTGCAGATTTCTTTGTGGGCAGAAAAAGGCACCAACAGAGGCAGGAGCCCACTACAAAAGGGCAGCCTGCAGCACCAGGAGAAACAGAATGAGCGAGTGAGATGGGGAGTGAGCGACCTCAACGGAGCTCTGTTGGGACAGTTGCGGATTTCTTTGTAGGCAGAAAAAGGTGCCAACGCATGCAGAAGCCCAGTACAAAAGGGCAGCCTACAGCGCCGGCAGAAACGGAATGAGCAACTGAGAGAGGGGGGAGTGAGTGAGGTCAACCAAGCTCTGTCAGGACTGCTGCAGATTTCTTTGTGGGCAGAAAAAGGTGCCAACAGAGGCAGGAGCCCAGTACAAAAGGGCAGCCTGCAGCACCAGGAGAAACAGAATGAACGAGTGAGACCGGGGGAGTGAGTGACCTCAACGGAGCTCTGTCGGGACAGCTGTGGATTTCTTTGTGGGCAGAAAAAGGTGCCAATGCAGGCAGAAGCCCAGTGCAAAAGGGCAGCCTGCAGCGCTAGGAGAAACAGAATGAGTGAGTGAGAGAGCTCAACCGAGGTCTATCATGACTGCTGCAGATTTCTTTGTGGGCAGGAAAAGGCGCAATGCAGGCAGGAGCCCAGTACAAAAGGCCAGCCTGCAGCGCCTGCAGAAACGGAACGAGCGAGTGAGAGATGGAGAGCGAGCAACCTCAACGGAGCTGTGTCGGGACTGCTGCAGATTTCTTTGTGGGCAGAAAAAGTCTCCAACACATGCAGGAGCCCAGTACAAAAGGGCAGCCTGCAACAGCGGGAGACACAGTACGAGAGAGTGAGACAGGGGGAGTGAGCGACCTCAACGGAGCTCTGTCGAGACAGCTGCGGATTTCTTTGTGGGCAGAAAAAGGTGCCAACACAGGCAGTAGCCCAGTACAAAAGGGCAACCTGCAGCACCGGGAGAAACACAATGAGCAAGTGAGAGTGGGGGAGTAAGCAAGCTCAACGGAGGTCTATCATGACTGCTGTGGATTTCTTTGTGGGCACCAAAAGGCGGCAACGCAGGCAGGATCCCAGTACAAAAGGCCAGCCTGCAGCGCCGGCAGAAACGGAATGAGCGAGTGAGAGAGGGGGAGTGAGCAAGCTCAACGGACCTGTATAGGGATTGCTGCAGATTTCTTTGTGGGCAGAAAAAGCCACCAACAGAGGCAGGAGCCCAGTACAAAAGGGCAGCCTGCAGCGCCACGAGAAACAGAATGAGCGAGTGAAAGAGGGGGAGTGAGCCACCTCAACGGAGCTCGGTTGGGACAGCTGCAGATTTCTTTGTGGGCAGAAAAACGTGCCAGCGCAGGCAGGAGCCCAGTACAAAAGAGCAGCCTGCAGCACTGGTAGAAACAGAACGAGTGAGTGATAGAGGGGCAGTGAGCAAGCTCAACGGACCAATGCAATCAACATTCAGCATTGACAAATGCTTGTTTTTTAAAGTGGCCAGTTATTACATTAATTTCAGAAGCATTTTTTTGTTCCTTTTAGTAGTTAAAAGATTTTCTTCCTAATAGTATCAGGTGGGTGGTATAAAACAGCCAGTACCTGGAAGATGACACATCTAGGGCCATTCCTCTCCATACTTTATCAGCACTGTGGCATCACTAGCGGCCAGTCCAAGAGAAGAGGAGTGGCTCTTCTTTGTCAAACATCATAATCAGTGAGGTCACAATGCTGGTGAGGTATGAAGGGGAATAGAATTAGATTTGTCAGTCTCTAGGCAGATATAGAATAATTAACCCCTCTTCATCGAGAACTAGCAGATTCTCAATGCCGAGTTAGTTCAGTGACATCAGGGGCACAAGAGTGAAGCCTGAGTGCCTTCATAATGTCACTGAAATAACAAAGCATTAGGAAGCTGTGATTTCTCAATGAAGGGGGTCCTTTTATTATTTATAATACAATTTCAGCCTGTCTTTTAGTAGGAAAACTGTGATGCCTCTGTCCCTAATCAAGAGACAGTTTCAGTTTTAAATGGATGATTTTGGATCGGCGCAAGTTTGCTTTTCATGAAACCCAATCTCGTGCCTGTGTTCCTTAGATGAGGGAAGCACTTTTTTGTTTGTATGGAACTCAGATCTTGTTCTCCAGGTTCAGTAATGTTAAGAACAATGGGTTCTACATTATGAAACGTGAAGAACAAGGTTTGAAAACTTCATGATAAACAGGCTCACAGTGTATTATAATACAGTTTTTTTTTAATTTAGTTCTAGTTTACCGGGTAGGTGCAGTAGCCAACAATATGTTCCAAACAGTTCCACACATCACACCTCTTGCTGCCAGATGGAACATCTTAAAGCAGCAGTATGATGAAAAATGTTTTTTTTTACAAAAAGCTAGTTTTAGCTGCAGGTCACAAAAATATTAACATACCTGTCATCCACTTTTTTAGGTACCTCCTATGCTGCACACCATGCTTTTTTTTTTAATGATTTTTTTTTTTAACCACTCACTCCCAACCCTTACCAGGTCTACAGTAATATTTCTAAGCCAAATGTTATGGCCATCTTTTTTTCTTGCGAAAAAAACTGAAAACATTTGTAAAATACTCAGATTTTGGTGGAACTAGAAAATGTTGCCACTAAATAAAACTGGAAGACGCTTGATATATTTTATAGTGAAAAAAAGTAGGGCCAAAAGTTTTGCCCAATTTCGTTGCACTGCTGCTTTAAATTTAGTCAAAGGAAAACTGCTTCAGGCATGAAAAGCCGTAGTAGTGTTTACAAGCTGTACTAGCTGTTTAATACTCTGCAAATACATGTAGAATGTCTTTATTGGAGAGCCATCTGTCTTATGTGATGAAACAAGAAGATAACCTTACAGTTCAAGTGCATTTCCAATTATTTTGTTTATAAACGTACAGTTCACTTTCAGTTCTTCTAAATTGTTCTTTGGCAAAATAAAGATTCTTTTTAGACAACTGTCTTATTACAACCCAGATACGGCTCAAGAATTTATAGAAAGTGTAAAACCTATCTAGCAAACTAATAATATAATTATAAGCATGTTACCGATAGACGTTCACAGGCCTCTTGATCTCACCATATCCGTAATATTTACTTCTCTCAAAGTTACAGAAGCAGGAAGACTTACTGAATGTAAGGCACAGCTATGGCTAATTTGTATGTTTCTATATTGGTTGCTATGGGGAAAATAGACTTTGCAGGGCTTTCTGGGAGTTGTAGTGTTTGGCATACTGCTTATGTGTACTCATGTAAAGTGGATGGACTACAGATCCTTGTATTCTGTCAACTGCACCAGTCCCAGAGAGTAGTCAATAGCACGGCAGCATAACAGACTTGCATAGCAATGACCCAAACAATAAAAGAAAAGGACGAAAGGAAATTAAAGACAAATGCTGGGAGGGAGGAGGCTGTGTCATGACTTAGAAAAAATATAACAAAAAAAGGAGAGGCTACAATTGAAAAAAACAGAGTGACAGTAAAAAAAAAGAGAAAAGAATCAAAGAAAACTGCATGCCTAAAGCATTGTATAAAGCTTTTTCTGCAGATATATTCTCTTCTTGGTAGCTGCCTTTTATTGTCTTGACTCCCCGCCCGAGTTCATCTTCTCAGGATATCCAAAGTGATATGCAATCTCGTTTTCAGTGGAGCCGTGTTTATACTCTGTTGTACAACTAGGAATACTGGAATACTGGGAGGTCAACAGAATGGCTCAAGGTCAGTGACTGTGGTGGTATTCAAACCTGGGATTTTTTGGTTCACATTTCTGACTGCAACCATACCTCTCAACTGTATCACATTACGAGGAACGTTCCTCATTTTACTTCACAAAAGCTCCCTGTTCCACGTTGTGAGGACTTGTTCCACATTCAAAGTCAATATTTTAAAGCAAAAATCCATAGTAAATGATGCAAAAAATGTATTACTCAATTAATAACAGACTCTCTGAACATAATAGCAACATTTTAACAGTGTTTTGAGCTTCTTAGGTAAAGATTTGAATAAGTGTTCCACATTTTGCCCATTTGTTCCACATTTTGACAGGCAATGTTCCACATTTGGGGGACAAAAGGTTGAGAGGTATGACTGCAACCATAACTAGACTACATTGCTTTCTTGCTAAAGTGCTCATTCTACATGCACAGCAGTAGGGGCTGTATGACCCTATGCATATACAGCTCTTGCTCTCGCTTCAGTTTCCAGTTAAATATGGGGGCAGACTATGCAACCACTGCCCTCTAATGGTGAAAGCTGTGAATAACAGAGTCAAAGTAGTGCTGAGTAATTAAACAGCAAAGAAGAACTGGCTTCAGCTAATGGGCTTGCTTTGACAGTAGTTACAAGAAAAGCAGGATTGTTTCAAGATAAAATAAAGGAGAATAAAGGACACACAGAGGTTGAGATGTTTAGAAAAAAAGGTAAAAGGGAAAGTGAGCATACACAATACTTTAGAAATTTCAACCTCCTCTTACTTCACCCTTTCACCATCTGCAGTACTGCGTGCAGTTCTGGAGACCCCATCTACGCAAGGATATGGACAAGATGGAGACAGTTCAGAGGAGGGCAACTAAAATGGTGCAGGGTCTGCAACACAAGCCTCACAAAGAGAGACTAAAGGAGCTTAATACGTATACTCTTGAGGAAAGGAGGGAGAGGAGGTACATGATAGAAACGTTCAAGTACCTCAAGGGAATCAACAAAGTCCAAGAGGGTAGCATCTTTCAGAAAAAAAGATGTGCAAGAACAAGGGACACAGTTTGAAGATAGAGGAGGACAGTTCAGGGGCAATGTGAGGAGTATTTTTCACAGAGAGGGTGGTGGATGCATGGAACAGCATTCCTGAGGAGGTTGTGGAGTCAAAAACAGTGGGGGAATTTAAGAATGCATGGAACAGACATAAGGCAATTCTGGTGGGGGTAGGAAGAAGTAGACTGTTGGTTAACTAGGATCTGTAGCTTATCCAGTTGGTAGGGAAATGGGCAGACTAGGTGGGCCAAGCAGTGCCTATCTGCCGTCAAAGTCTATGTTTCTATGTTTCATTCCTCGGGGTCACATGGTAAGTGTTGGTTTGGATTAGAACCTGGGTCACAAGGTTTACAGAACCACTAGATTAAACTGAAACAGTAATGCATGACAGGACATGTGTTGCAGTGGGATTTACCCACGTCTTGTGTGGTACGTAAAGAGGCATAGCCAAGTGCCATAAACAACACAAGAAGTGGATAAATCTAACAACATTCACCCTGGAGTACATTATTGCGATTGTAAAATGAACTGAAAGATGGAAACAATTCTAATTAGATGAAAACTAACAGTTGGGGCTTAACTGCTGTGTATGTTGTAAAATGTTTTAGGTAGAGATGCAGACTGATCAATCTGATGGCAAGATTGTTGTTGCCCATTTTATAATAACACGCACAACATTACATATACAGACTCATATAAAGCACTTCATACAGGAACACATGTGTGTACAACACTACGTACACAGATGTATGCACACAGCACTACATACAGACACACCCATACAGCACTACTTACTAGGGATGTGTGGGGGCAGAATATTATTTCCCGTACACCACAAATAGTAGGGGTTCCGAATATTTGGAAGTCTTTCCTGAATAGGGGTCTATTCATATTTGGGAAACAATATTCTTCTTGCTACAAAATAAAAAAAACAAATAAAATTAAAAAAAACCTTCCTTCCCAACCCAAAACCCAGTAAAATAAATATAAATCCTGTCCCCCCTACCCTCTCTCAGTAGCCCAATGCCACCCTCCTCCCTCCATGCACCAACAATTACATTTATTTTTATTACTTTGAACAGTGTAAATAAATAAATCATCCGATGGATGACCAGCACAACTAGCCCACCTCCACAGCTGGCTGCCATCTTTCTTAGCACTCGTTTGTGTCTAAAAGTATTAGAGTTATGTCCCTTCCCCCACCCAGTAGCACCTGCCTGACCCCTGCACCAGCACCTATTCTTTTAATACAGAGAGGGCAACTGGCACAGACCTGCTTTCCTCCATGGCTGGCCGAAATCTTTCTTAGCACTTGTTTGTGTCTAAAAATATTAGAGTTATTCCCCACCCCCCCCGGCAACACCGTGACCCCAGCACCAGCACCCAGTTCTCTTAATACAGAGAAGGCGACCAGCACAGACCCACCCTTCTCCATGGCTGGCCGCCTTCTCAATAATGAAACCACGCTTACTCTCTCTGTATAGTAAGAACAACTGATCTCATGGTCAGCTGGTTTTACTGTACAGAGACAGCAGGCACGGGAGCGCTTCCATTCATAAGAAGGTGGCTGGCCGTGAAGGAGGGCGGGTCTGTGCCAGTCACCTTCTCTGTATTAAGAGAACTGGGTGCTGGTGCTGGGGTCAGAGTGTTGCCGGGGTGTGTGTGTGGGGGGGGGGAGGGGGAGATGACATAACTCTATACTTTTAGACACAAATGAATGCTAAGAAAGATTCCGGTCAGTTGTGGAAGTGGGCAGGTTGTGCCGCTCGTCCATCTGGGGATTTTTTTATTTACACTTTTCAAAGTAATAATTCAAAGTAAATGTATTCATTGGTGCTTGGGGGGAGGAGGGTGGCATTGGGCTGCTGAGAAAGGTTGGCGGGAATGGGGGTCATGTAATTTTATTGGGTTTTGGGCTAGGGAGAGGGAGGGGCTGTTTTGTTTTTATTTTGTTTTAAATGGGCTAGCCAAATACTGAATATTTGGCTGAATATTCAGAAAAAGGTATTAGCACATCCCTGCTACTTACACAGACGCAGGTCCACAGCACTGAATACAGACACAGGCACACACACAGCACTACATACAGATGCACACAGATCACTATAAGCAGAAGCATACAGCACTACATACAGATGCACATGCAACACTGTATACACAGATGCACACACGGCATTTCATACATAGATGCACACATGCAGCACTACATACTAGCACACATACACAGCACTACAACAGACACACTCATACATCACTACATACACAGACAGGTATGCAGCGCTACTTAGAAGCAGGTACACAGCACTACATACAGATACACACACACACACGCACAGCACTACATGCAGAAGCACACGCACCCACAACACTGGAAAAACAGAACAATTGGGCACTCACCCTCTAAAGTGAAGACAACGCTGCTCTGCAGTAATGGTGCCAATGGTTTATTGAAGGCTCACAGACAAATCTTTGAAAAAAGGATTATTTCTCAAACGTATCAGGCGTTTATAATGTTTGTCTGTGAGCCCTCAATAAAACTGTTGCCAGTATTGCAACAGCATGTCTTCTCTTAGTAATAAGTCTGTTCTATTTTTCTATTTGATGCTAGTATTGGGAGCACCACAGTCCATGTGTGGCTCCTGTTTGGACTGTGCACCCACAACATTACACACACACACACAGAGCACTACAAGCAGACACACGCACATACAGCACTATATGCAGACACTTACATGCTGTACTACATACAGACACACACACACACAGCACTATGTATGCACACACACTTTCCCACCCACCTACATAGAACTATATGCAGAAGCACATGCACACACAGCACTACATGCAGACACACACACACATACAGCACTACGTGCAGACACACGCTGTACTACATGCAGACACACACACAAACAGCACTACATGCAGACACACGCTGCACTACATGCAGACACACATACATACAGCACTACATGCAGACACGCTGCACTACATGCAGACACACACACATACAGCACTACATGCAGACACACGTTGCACTACATACAGACATTTGCATACACAGCACTACATGCAGACACACGCTGCACTGCATGCAGACACTTGCACACACAGCACTACATGCAGACACACACACATACAGCACTACATGCAGACACACGCTGCACTACGTACAGACACTTGCATACACAGCACTACATGCAGACACACACACATACAGCACTACATGCAGACACTTGCACACACAGCACTACATGCAGACACACACACATACAGCACTACATGCAGACACACACTGCACTACGTACAGACACTTGCATACACAGCACTACATGCAGACACACACACATACAGCACTACATGCAGACACACGCTGCACTACATACAGACACTTGCATACACAGCACTACATGCAGACACACACACATACAGCACTACATGCAGACACTTGCACACACAGCACTACATGCAGACACACACACACATACAGCACTACATGCAGACACACACACATACAGCACTACATGCAGACACACGCTGCACTACATGCAGACACTTGCACATACAGCACTACATGCAGACACACACACATACAGCACTACATGCAGACACACACTGCACTACGTACAGACACTTGCATACACAGCACTACATGCAGACACACACACATACAGCACTACATGCAGACACACACTGCACTACATGCAGACACTTGTATACACAGCACTACATGCAGACACACACACCCATACATACAGCACTACATGCAGACCACGCTGCACTACATCAGACACACACGCATACAGCACTACATGCAGACACACGCTGCACTACATGCAGACACACACACACATACAGCACTACTTGGAGACTCACGCTGCACTACATGCAGACACTTGCACAGACAGCACTACATGCAGACACACACACCCATACATACAGCACTACATGCAGACACACGCTGCACTACATGCAGACACACACATACAGCACTACATGCAGACACACACTGCACTACATGCAGACACACACACATACAGCACTACATGCAGACACACGCTGCACTACGTGCAGACACTTGCACACACAGCACTATGCAGACACACACACATACAGCACTACATGAGACACGCTGCACTTCATGCAGACACTTGCACACACAGCACTACATGCAGACACACACACATACAGCACTACATGCAGACACACGCTGCACTACGTACAGACACTTGCATACACAGCACTACATGCAGACACACACACATACAGCACTACATGTAGACACACGCTGCACTACGTACAGACACTTGCATACACAGCACTACTTGCAGATGCACATGCAACACTCCATACACAGATGCTCAGACAGGATTTCATACACAGATGCACATATGCAGCACTACATGCAGGCACACACATGCAGCACTACATATTGTGCACAGATGCACACATGCAGCACTACATATTGTGCACAGATGCACACATGCAGCACTACATACACAGATCAATACACAAAGCTCTACATATGGATGCAAACACAGCATTACATACAGAGACTTACACGCAGCTCTACATACAGAAACACAGATACACAGCACTACATACAGACACTTAACACTGCACTACATGCAGACATGCACAGGCAGTACTACACACAGATGCACATGTAGCACTCCTTACACAGATGCACACACAGCATTTCATACACAGATCAACACATGCAGCACTACATACTGTGCACAGATGAACACATGCAGCACTACATATAGTTACAAACACAGCACTACCTACAGGCACTCACATGCAGCACTACATACACACATGCATGCACACAGCACTAAATACAGAAGCACACTCAGCACTACATGTGCAGTAGTACACATGCAACACTACACTGAGAGGCATGCATGCAGCACTACATACACACATGCAGCACTACATACACACATGCATGCACACATCACTAAATACAGAAGCACACTCAGCACTACATGTGCAGTAGTACACGTGCAACACTACACTGAGAGGCATGCATGCAGCACTACATAGAGATGCCTACAGCATTACACATACATGAACTCACACACAGCACTACACAGAAAAACACAAAGCACTACCTGCCAGGCCAGCATTCATAGTACATACACAGCTGCACACACACAGGACTACATACACAGATGCACACCTACAGCATTGCATATACAAACATGTGCATACAACGCAGCAGTACATATAGATGCAAACATAGCACTATATAGACAGATGCAAAAAAGCAGTTCTACATACAAACACACAGAGCACTACCTGCTGAGCAGGCACGCACAGTACCTACACAGATGCACATATACAGCACTACATATAGATGCATGCAGCACTACATGCACAGGTGCACACATAAAGCATGCACAGCACATACACAGATGCCCATGCACAGTACTGCATGCACACACCCACAGCTCTCAATACAGATGCACATGTGCAGTATTAAATCTATAGGTACACATGCACACAGTACACAAATACTGTACTACACACACAGATGCACACATTTTTCTCCTTACCTTTCATGGGCTTTATATGATATAAGCGAATATATAACAGTGAGGACTATATGAGCGACAGCAAAATGGCGAACCCCAGAACAGCCCATAACAAAAATAGCGACTGGCAAAATAGTGACTCTGCAACCCAAAGGAAACCAGACAAATGGTAGGTCACCACCAGAACAAGGGAATGAGAGGGACAACACCAAGGAAAACAGCACGCAAGTGGGGGGTTTCACCCCCTGCATCCCTGCCCGACTAAATATAGCTAACTCTAGGGGGAGCCTGACACTGAGGGACAGGGCAAAAGTCAGGATGGGGGACTCAGATGAAACAGGATTTATAAAAATAAAAAATAAATAAATAAGAAAAAAAAAATCAACCCCACAGGCAGCCCCAAACCCAGGTCCACTAGCACAACAGGTGGTGATTCTAACCACAGGACCAGACAGCCAGCTTAGAACTAACTTGACAAATAAACCCCTAAATACTCTTCCCTGCACACACTCCGTGGAAAACAATGTTGGCAAACTTAATCTGTGCTATTATGAGCACATCGCCAACTTCACACTTGCTATTTTGACTTAGCCCAAATTGAGTCATTGAAAACTACTGGCTATATTCACAGGACACCTCTTCCATGCCCTTGCTGCTGACAGTGCTACCTGACTGGTCCAGGTACTTTGATTTTTTTTTGTAATTTATTTTTCCAGCAGTATAGCCACGCTGAGATTTATGGTTTTGATACTGCGACCTGCAGTCACACACACACACACACACACACACACACACACACACACTGGTAGGGGTTTGCTGTTTGGGTCAAGTGCTCACAAACATCCTACATACCCTCTGATACTCCTACTCAGGACCTCTATACAATGGGGACCAGGCAGGCAGCAGCTAGCTTGCTGCTCATCTTCATCCCAGGAGAGCCCTTTCACTTTCACAGTCAGTCAACCACATAACTGCAATATGATCTTGTTCCCATGACAGGCAGTAGGGTTGGATCATAAGAGGTCCACACTCCTGGGTTGTTTCCAGACCCTAGGGAAGGCAGTGGAGCCAGCAGTGGTGAACACATAACGGAGCATGCAAGGAGAGAAAGAACAGTTCTGCTTCCAGCTGCCACCTTTCTCTGCAGTATTTATTTTTACTGGGGCTGGTTGGAGGGAAGGAGAGCATGCAGAGGAAGGGGGCTGGTGGGTTACCAAAATTGGGACCCAAAAGGGAGGATTGATGGGAGGAGAGCTGGCAGAGAGAGGGGGGTGGGTGGCATTTTTTTTTTGCAATCAAAGTTTATTGAATTTTTTCCAAGGGTGGCATTTTTATGTTTGTTTGCATGCATGTGCAAGAAACATAGTGCCACCATATGAATTTTCGTAGGTGTGCCACTCAGCTTCCAATGCTCTGCTCCCTTTTGCAGGCGCTGTCTCACCGCACCAATACATGTCGGAGCTGTCTATGACAGCAGTTCAGATGCAGTGGCATACAGTTGAAAGTGAAAAAACGCTGCAGTCAGTGGTGGTAACGTGTAGGCAGTTTGCATACTGCTGTCGGCAGTATGCGAATTGCCTGCACGTCACACTGCATCTGAACTGTCATAGGCAGTTCTCCCCCATGCCCCAAACACCTATGTAGCATGCTGGGAGCCCACCCCAGCGTGCTCATGCACTTCCCACCAAGACACTGTATGGCTGGACGGGGTGCTCGAACTCTATCAGCCCGCTTGCCCCCCAAAACAGAGCCTCCCAGAAAGCCATGCTGGCAGCCCACCCCAGCATGGCAAAAGTCCGTATGGCGATGGGGGTGCCCAATCCCCCATCGGCCGCACTGAATCCCCAGCAAAAACCTGACTTCCTGTTGACACGCTGGGACCCCACCCCAGCGTGGCAAACGTCCGTATGGCCAATGGAGGTGCCCAATCCGCCATTGGCTCCACTACCCCCCCAAAAAAATAAACTTCCAGCTGCCACGCTGGGAGCTCACCCCAGTGTGGCAAAAGTCCTGCATCATCTTCTATTAAAAAAAAAAGACAGCTGTAAAAAAAAAAAACGGTCCCTTGATGACTGTCTTGCCCCCCTCCCCCAACTCGCGCCCACCCTCTGCGCACCCACCTCTCCCCAGCCCCCATCCCATACTTACCTCCGGAGCCCAGTGCGATGATCTTGGTGGACCGGCAACACGTCTGCACTCTTCAAAGCCGACCATGAACTGAAGAAATGCTGGTAAGCTGTATAATGGCATAAATGTTTTTTTTTCAACTTTGGTGCATATCTCGGCCATTTTGAGGAATTTTTTCACAAAATTTTCAACATGGGGTTCTTGGGGCCACACCTCATGAACTCAGTCACTGTCATTTTGTTATTCAGTCCCAAAAGGTGATTTTGCGGTCTCTGCACCGAACCACCTTTCAGGACTGAGTAACGTCAAGCCCCCAAACCCGATATTGAAAATTTGGTGAAAATTCCAAAATGACTGTTTTATAGCGTGCATTGCGAGTTCCTACGGACGCTTCCTAACTTCAAGAAATCTCTTTACATTTTCACTCCAGATTTTCAACATCGCCATTTACCACACCTCCTTATGAGCAGTACAGCTGTCATTTTCACATCTCGCCCAAAATTTGTTTTTGCGCATGTAGCACACAATGGTGCGGTCGGTGTGCGAAATCAATGTTCGGGACAGATTAGGAAAATCACAGTGACACTGTTCATGAGCAGAAGTCTTAAAATGGCTATGTTGAAAATTTGGTGACAAAAGTCCTTAAAATGACTGTGTTACAAGCGTGCATTGCGCAGTTTCCACACACTCTCGTAAGTTCACGAATTTGTAATATTTTTCAGTCCAGATTTTCTACAGTGGCATTTTTCCACACCTCCTTATGAACAGTACAGCTGTCATTTTTCACACCCTGGCCGAAATGTGTTTTCACACTTACAGCGCAGAAATGCATGGTCGCTGTGGGAAATCAGTGTTCGGGACAGATTCCGAAAATCACAGTGACACTGCTCATGAGCGGAGGCTCCAAAATGCCTGTTTTGACAATCTGCTGTAAACAATCCCCAAACTAATTACAGTTTCTATGCACGCTCATGACTTCACCAGTTTTTTTATATTTTCACTCCAGATTTTCAACATTGCCATTTTTACACCTCCTCATGAAGAGTACAGCTGTCATTTTTTACATCCTGTTCGAAATGTGTTTTTGCACCTGTGGTGCCAAATGGCATAGTCGCTGTGCAAAATCAGCTTTTGGCTAACGAACTGATATCACCACTGTTCATGAGGTGGGGGTCACAAAAAAACAAGTTGAAAAATTGGAGTGAAAACACCAATGAACGCCCAGGGCGTTAGGGTTTCCGGCCATAACGCCCCTCCCTCTAGAGACTGACAGGCATCAGGGGTGTGTTTTGGGATTGTCACCTGTAATGCTCATACCATTTCACCCCCAGCCACACCCTGCAGCCAGTGACAGGCATCAAGGTGTGCCTTGGACTCTTCGGCCCCAAAGTTCACCCCATTCTCCTATACTGCACCCATCTCACTGTATTTCCTGATGGAATGGGGTGAGCATAAGGCCCAAAGACCCCAAAGCACACTGTGACACTTGTCGGTGTCTGCAGGGTAGGGTGTGGTGAAATGGCATGGCCGTTATGCCTGACGCCCCAAATGCACACTCCAATGCCTGTCAGTCTCTGCAGGGTGGTGGTGGGGTTGGCTTCAGTTTAATACTTCACTGCCGTTCCTATTATGCAGCTCTCTAACTCCTACACTACCAATGCCAATGCTAACAAGCAAACATTCAGGATTGACAAATACTTGTTTTAATTGAGATCAGAGTAGGAAGGGAGGGTTGGAGAAAGTACATACAGAGGGAAGGAGCAAGTGGTGTTTATTTGCTGTGTGACTTCTGCATTTGATTACAGCTAGGAGAGAAATGTCTGAGCCAACTTTAACCTGAACCAAATTTGGGTGGAGTACATTCAGGAGATTCCTGAATACAACACAGTGTCATCACCTTAGGACCCTTCTGCTTGCTGCAGGGGAGGCAAAAGAGGTTAGTCAGCCTTGCCAGCATTCTAGTTCCATGTTAAAGATGAGCTTGTAGTAAATAATTCCTTTTATTTTTGGCATGAGGATCACAAGAAAATACATCAAGCAGTGTTCAATGAGATTTCAGGAATGAAAGCCAACAGAGCATTCTAACCTCCCAGCTAAGGGGGGATATATTTTTAGTTGAGTGGTTTAAGTTGTTGTCTGTGGGACTAAGGGTCCTAGGTTTGATTCCCAGCAAGAGCTGGAGGCACATCTTACTTAGCAGAGGGAATAGACATAACAGTGCCCTCTTTTTGTCTCCCCTTCCTATGGCTCAGCAGTGACTGACTTCCTTATTTATCCAGGAGAATTGGAGAGTGACTGCTTTCACAACAGGCATCACTGCTGCCCTCTGGCAAATCCCTAGGGAGACGCACCAGTGCTCAGCCAACACAACCCCCACAGAAAATGGATACTTCACTTCTGGTACACCCTTGTCCTTTGCCAGCTCAAGAGGAGAAATGCTAGTCTGGCTACAGATTGGTGTGTCTTAGACAGCAGGATGATGTGCACTCACCAGGCATGCACTGCATTAGGGGATTATGTAGTTTTGTATGCGTTGTCATGCTTATTTATTGTTTTTTGTTGAGTGAATATTAAAAATTATAGATCATGGGAGCATCCCCAACCAATCACAGCCCTCCCTCCAATTGTGAGTGTGGTACACACCTCATGCTCTGAGCCACTGTAGCAGGCTTCTTGCTGACCTCTTGTGCCATTAATTGCATTAAATAAAAAAAGAATTAGTTAGTGATCTATAATAATTTTATGGGTCCATTTGGACGGTCTCTAATAGATATAAGTGTCGCTTTTTGCATCCTTAGGACCACAGAACTGCTCACCTTCAGTCTGCAGTCCTCTGGTCCTAAGTACGCACAAGGCAACCCTCTTATATCCATAAGAGGCCCTCCAAACAGACCCATAAACTTATACAAAAACACAGCAGGCTGCCCCCCGATGGCCAGCAGCACTGTGTTGCATTGCTGTGCAGGTGACCTGAGTTTGGGAGCAAGCTGAGGATGCAGTGTCAGGAGGCAGACCATACCCCAGCAGCAGGCGCTTGGCAGTGTGCCATGGGTAGAAGGGATGGCGCTGAGCATCCGGTGCCACAGCAGCCTCTGCAGTAAGCCAAGTGAGCTTCCTTCCTCCGCAGGACATAGCTGCGTGCCGAGGCACTACAGAGCTGTGCCCATGCCAAGGGGAGGAGAGAGTGGAGGGAGAAAACCAGGAAGAAAAACTCATGTACCCTCTATATGGCAGCTTGGGTCCCTGGACTCCCCTGGGTTTTAGTGCCTGCCGCTGACACTGCATCCTATTCCACATGGTGGACTGCCTCAGGGGGGTAGAGATGGTGGACTGCCTTTGGGTGGGGTGGAGATAGCCCTATCCTGGAGCCTCTGCTACAGAACGTAAACCATAGGGGATGTTGGGATGGCACTGGACCCATGGAAGGCCAGAGTTGACAGGCCAGAACAGGGTATATATCTAGGACTAATGTAGTGTATATCCCTGACAGACAAGCATGACTGGGAGAGAAAAAAGCTCCATAGAAAAAACACTAAAACACAAGTCTGTGGTTTGCTACTTTGAGCCTTTACAGATTTTTTGAGAGACCTAGTGTACCTTACTGAGATGCTTCTGGCAGGGGTGTTGTTCAGTGTTTTTACATGGACCTTAAACCTGTACTGAATGCTACTGCAGAAATTAGAACTTTTTTTTTTGCACCTCCCAGCCCTGATCGCCCACTCATTCAGGCCCCTTTCAAGGTATTTCCTTGCTTCCTGCCAGACTCACCTGCTCTTCTGGACCCTGCTACCCAGATACTTCGAGTCCTCTGCACCCCCAGTGATTGTGATTCATCCTTATTGGGGTACACTTCTGCTGCTATCAGGAGAGAAGTGTCTTCAATTCAATTCAATTCAATTCGTGTTTATTTATAAAGCGCCTTTCAAAATCAAGGCGCTGTACATAATAATAAAACAGAAATCAACATTAAACAATCAAACTATAAAGGAAAAGCCAAGTTAAAAAGATAAGTTTTTAAAGCAATTTTAAAACTATCAACGGTCGGGCATTCTCTCAACCAATGAGGTGGAGAATTCCACAGGGTAGGAGCTGAATAGGCAAAAGGACGAGATCCTGATAACTTCAAACGAACCCTGGGAATCTCTAGCAATCCCTCATTGGTGGAGCGGCGGAGGCGGAGGGGGCAATAGGGAATCAGAAGATCTTTCAGGTAACGGGTCCCTGATCGTGCTAGGGCTTTTAAAGGTTAGTAAACCAACCTTAAGGTGATCGCCACGCACAAGCAGCCAATGCAGTTCGCGGCACAGCGTAACATGACTGGTTCTGGAGTCCCAGTCAAAGCCCTGGCTGCAGCGTTCTGCACTAGCTGCAGGCGGCGGATATCAATCCCTGGGAGCCCTAGGTATAGGGAATTACAGTAGTCCAAACGGGTTGTAACAAAGGCGTGAACCAAGGTCGGAAGGTCCTCCTGGGGAATCAGATGTTTCACCCGGGCGATATTCCTCAGATGATAAAAAGAGGTCTTGGACAGCTGACACCTGAGATTTCAGGGTCAGACTGTCGTCAAAACTCTTCCAGATTCGCACCTGTCGAGGAGCTAGAGAGCACCCACCAAGTGATAAGCCTGATGGATGTGCCGCACCCAAACCCCTCCCAGGATGACCTGGGCACACAACCAATAACTCGGTCTTATCCGGATTAAGCTTCAACCAACTCGAACTCATCCAAATTCTGATTTCATCCAGACAGTTGTTAAGTACAGAGAGTACATCACTCTGATCGGGGAGAAAGGATAAATACAGCTGAGTAGCATCTGCATAGCAGTGAAAACTCAAGCTGTATCTCCTGATGATTTCTCCTAATGGCAGCATATACACTGCAAACAGCATGGGAGCTAAAATGGAACCCTGTGGTACCCCGCATGGTAGGGAGAAGGTGTCAGCGGAATAAATTCCGGTGACAACTCTCTGAGACCTACCAGTGAGGTAAGAACGGAACCATTCGTGGACTGTACCAGACAGTCCACAAAAAACCCGCAGCTGCTCCAATAGCACCTCATGGTCTACAGTGTCAAATGCAGCAGAAAGATCAAGAAGGACCAGAATGGTATAAGCCTTTCGATCTCTGGCCATTAGGAGGTCACTCAATACCCGAACAAGGGCAGTCTCAGTACTATGCCTTTTCCTGAAGCCAGATTGGAGAGTATCATAGACATTATGAGAGGTGAGATATTCATCCAATTGCAGTGCAACTGCCTTTTCAATAACCTTACCAACAAATGGCAGGTTAGAGATAGGCCGGTAGTTAGCTAGACAGTCTGGGTCCAAGGAGGATTTTTTAAGGAGTGGATGAACAACTGCCTCCTTGAGGGGATTAGGAAAAACCCCCCTCTCCAAGGATTTCCAGACAATGTCAGCAAGGATTGGGTAGATGACTTCTACACAACCTACTAACAGAGGTGTAGGACCCGGATCCAAACTACAACTAGTTGGACGCATTGATTGGATGATCTTCACAATGTCTGCGAATTCCGGGTGGTGAAACTCCAACCAGATAGGCCGAGGATTAAGTACAACCGGTTGCCCACCGTGACCCCCCAAAGGAGAGGTCGGACCGATGCCGGACCTGATGTTGGCAACCTTATCTGCAAAGAAGAGAGCGAACTCCTCACATCTAAGTTGAGAAAAAGCTTCTCTAGGCTGAAGACAGACTGGATTGCACAGCCTGTCCACAGTCCAGAAAAGCTGAGCAGGTCGATTCTTTGCAGCAGAAATCTCTGGACAGGAATTCTGCCTTCTTACAAGTGATTTCTGATTGGTAGCCATCATAATGGGCTAACAATCTAAGCCTATTGACATCAAGGCCCGATTTCCATGAGCTCTCCAGCCTCGCCTACTTCGCTTTATTCCTTCAAGGAGCTATCAAACCATGGACTCTTGGACGGATAGTGAGTGGTCGAACGCGAACAGGAGCAATTTTGTCCAGTGCATCTCCACAGCCTTATTATAGGCGAGTACAAGATCATCTGGACTCATGCATTCACCCGACAAACTCGATAGGTCCAGTACCGCCATAAGGTCACTGGGGCCAACACCCCTTAAAGGGCGGTATTGGACCATCTCCGTAGGGGCAGACCTATTAGAGGGGGCCCTGAAACTGAACCTTATGGTGTAATGGTCCGACCAACTGACTGGTTCCACCCCCAAATCAGTGATCTCCATACCCAAGAGAAAGACCAGATCTAGTGAATGACCTCCAATATGGGTAGAGGTGGTAACAACCTGTGTCAGGCCCAGTGCACTCATCAACTGGAGGAGACTTTGACCAAAATGAGAGAGTTCATCGTCGACCCAAGCGTTGAAGTCGCCCAGAAGTATTAATCTGGGAAACCTCAACATAAGGTCGACAATGAAGCCTGCAATCTCCTGTAGGAATTCGCCACCGTCACCTGGTGGACGGTAGACGAGGAGAATCCCACAACCTGCACCCTCGCCCAGGATATGTTCAAAAGATCTGGTGTTCCCCAATGGAACATCCACAAGGCCCAGTTCAGATTTAAACATAATGGCCACACCTTCGCCCCTATGATCCTGCCTTGGACGGTGTATAACCGAGAACCCGGCTGGAGTTGCCAAGGCCAATATAGGGCCAGCATTTTCATCCAGCCAAGTCTCGGTAATGCAAGTCAGATCAGCTGACCCAACAAGATCAGCTACAATAGCTGTCTTGTTTTTTATAGATCTGGCATTGCACAACACCGCCAAGGCAGGATGAGATGTCAGGGAAGACCTCGGTACCTGTCCGATATTTTCGGGACTCTTGGGTATGGGAACAAGATAGGAGCAACCTCTATCTTGACACCATTTTGCCCCAGGACGTCTTCTGGACCCTAAAACCCCAATCCGCCCTCCCCTCTCCTGTCCCCCACAAGGCCCAGCTTTCCACCTTCGTCCTCGCCTCTTCAGAATGCCCAATGCCCGACACCTAAAATAGGTGTCGGAGGATAATGGTGGGCACTCAAAAGAGCGAAGTCCCCTGAGCCTAGTGGGGGAATAATGCCCAACCGTCATTATTAAACAAATCACTAAAATAAACCTAACAATAAACCTAAAAGTATCACAATTATAAACGCACTCTCCCAACTCTCTCTTACAGAGGAAGGGAGAGCAAACCAAATAAACAAACATAAACCAAAAGCAACTCAAAAATAACCAAACAATAGAATAAAATAAAATACAATAATTTAAAACGTAGTAAAACAACTTATTAAATATTAAACAAATTTGAATTTTAAACAATTTTATATCTTAAAATAATGCAGCACCTCTCACATGCAGCAAATACTAAAAATATTAAATAAACTCCCAACACCACCTCTCACATGGCAGAAGTCAAATTCAAATTTGTAATAATAAATAACCATCACTCTCACAACCTACAGTCCAAAGACTAAAACAGTATTCTAGTGTTCCATCAATAACGTCCAAACGAATCAGAAAAGTCTTTACGAAAAGTTCGGAAATTCAAAAAAGCAGAGAAATCCAGAAATCTTCCAGCAACTGCACCTCAGATGCCAGTAATTAATTATCAAAACCAATAAAATACAGTCAGGAGATATGTTCCTGCAGTGAGTATTGCCCCCACTTGGACAGCAGCCAACAGCTAAAGCTGTCTCGCAGGTCAGCACTACAGCTGACTCCAAGGCAACCTAGAAGAGGCCCTGGTCTCCACCAGCTCCCTGGGAGGTACCCGAGGCCACTCCTGCCTGGCTGGAGACCGCCAGGTAGGCAACACACCCTACAAATTAAAACCAACTCCTGTGATAGCAGAAAAACCCTGTACCACCATATATTAGTGTAACCCCCCTGCAAATGGGGGTTCATAAAAGACTTCCAGGAGCTTGCTTGAATGCTCCAAGCCTGAATGGTGTTTGGCATTTAAGCCATTTATCAGTGAGTGTTTTTAGAACCTCTGGTACTGTCTCTTTAAGAGCTGTCTGCTTGCAGACATAATTAGTTTGTATGGGGGGACTGTGTGCTTCTTGAGTACCACTGAGCTGCTGCCAATTCACTTAATTTTGCAGTCACTAGGAGTACAAAGGGAACCTATCTGAAAGATGTAACTGTTTACCAGAAATTATTTAGAGTAATAATGAAATTACAGTTTGTCTAACCTGCTTTTCTTTGCAGTCAGAACTGTGTCTGCTAGTTCCCATTCTAGTTTTGAACTGCTGAACTGGACCAATCAGTGTGGGGTAAGCTAGCTCTAAAATGGTGCCTTGGACGAATCAGAACTTGGACTCATAATCTGAGCCAGCCACAAGAGGATTGTATGGGCAGTGACTCTGGGAGATGTAGTTTAGACTTCAGTGCCTTTTGGACCAACAGCAGCAGTCTATTGTGAGTGACAGCCAATCCAGTCAAGAACTGGGAGGAACTCAAAGGAAGTGCCCGGTTTTGTCGGTTGGAGTTTCAGTTGAGCTTTGGCAGTGAAGAAGGAGGAGCCCTGTGCTTTTTCAGTGTGCAGTTTTAGTCAAAAAACGTGTGTAAGGCCCAGAGTTCCGGTCTGCAGCTTGTGTAACAGCTTGTTAGGACTGAATCCGTCCTGTGAAAAGAATCAAAGGATCTCTGAAGAGTAGAAACCAGGCTCACCCTGTAGAAGACTGGAGGAATTGCTGAAAATTGCATTGTCTGTCAGGAACTGAATCTGCTGTGTGTTCTCCCGGGTATTGTGCAGTAATTGCGATCGGGATACAGATGCAGCCTGCCTGGTATAGTGCTTTCTTTTATATGGATGTGTGAAGAGGTTTGTGTACCTCAAGTGAGCCCTGCTGACATTGAAGGACCCTATCTTATTTGGAGGTCGTGAGTACTAATTCAGGGTCGCTCCCTGTTGAATTGCCACATTAAATCCAAATGGAATTACTGTACTGCTGACTGTTTAATTCTCCTTTTCTCTGTGAAAGGGCCCCTACCAGCTGCCACGGTTTGGACTAGCCACTAGGGCTTGGGTACCCAGGGACAGTAACTGATAGGGATAGGCCTGTGCACAGAGCCATAGATAGATTATTAGAGTGATAAGCTAATTAACCTGATTTCCCCCTGTCCTTGTTATATCTCCCTAAATAAATCAGAACTGCTTGTTTCAGCAAAGTTATACTGCCTGAGGTATTTGTCTATGTTAAAGTACTGTACTGTGATTGTTGCACTGTATCTCATTTCACAGGAGGTCCCAGTGCCGGAACCAGACCTGGGGGTAAGTGTATACTGTGAAGGTAATTCTGATATATTGTGTGGGCCACTAGTGGGAAGAAAGGGGGGTTGCAGTGTCCCAGAGGGCTGTGACCAAGTTAGTTTAACTATTGCAAACCCTGACCTCTGGGTGGAGGCACCCGCCATTGGATCCAGGCCCCTCAACCTGTTAGTGGCAAATCAGGCAGGGGTAGTAGCCCCTGGGATAGTGCCATCTAGGGGTTACATTAGGAGAAAATTGCAGGGTCCTTAGAAAGCTTGATCCTCAGGAATATAACAGATCTCTGAGCACGGTTGGATATTCCAGAGTTAAATCAGTTCACAGACCGTGATTCCAAGTAGCAAAAATCATCCAAATGATGCAGGGGCTTCTCAGTCTATCACAGCATGACATAAAATGTAGACAAATCAGTCACCAGGCTCACTAGGTGGGGGGGGGGGGAACAGTACGAAAGCAAAGACCCCACGACCCAAGAATAATGTGAACAATACAGCCTCACCAGGTAAGACTTGGTCATCAAGCTGATGGTCTGTGACGGTGGCATAGCCAGCCTGCTTCAGGGGACTGGAGTCATTGGAAGGGTTGTGAGAGGGTCACATAGCTTGTACAGAGTGACTTTCCATTTTCAGAGCCCCACTCACCACATTATGTGTGCTCTGCTGTGTCTTTCTTAGGTGGGGACGCCCAGCGGCTTGTGGTCATCTACACCTCCAAGGGTGCCTCCAGAGCCCCTGCTACAGAAAGGAAACCATGGGGGACATTGGGGTGGCACTAGACCCATGGACGTACGGGAGTTGACAGGCCAGAACAAGGTATATTTCTGGGACCAGTGTATATCTCTAATTGGACAGGCATGATCATGGAGAAATTTCCATTTCTGGGACCTCACCTACCATCTTATGCATGTTCCACAGTGGCATCGGGGGGGGGGGTGTGTGCCGCCAAGGGCACCTCCTCAATACCACCATTTGCTAGACAAGTGGAGTTGCGCCATCCCCCTCCAGGGGGAACTGTCCAAAGGATGCCCTGAATCCCTCCCTGCTGGCCTCTACACCTGGTGTCCCGGGTTCGGAGTGCTATACTGATCACCAGGGTGCTTGCGTGATGCCCCATTGCTCAGCATCACAAAGCCAGCATAAGTCCTTTTTAAAAACAAAACAAACAAAAAAAAGTACCACTTTCTGTGCTACTGGCCTTTGAGAGCTCAGACCCATTGCTATTGTTACCCTAACAATGCCTCACTTTTGTGCAACCCTTGCTCCAGTGCTTTGCATGGCATATGTTTTTCTCAGAAAATGCTTAAAGAGCAGGCAGCTGCTAAAAAAAACTTAACTATTATATCAGTGATGTTCAACATTGTGGATTTTAGTTTTTTTTTTTTGTTTATTTTCTCCAGTTATTAATCTACTAAATATTCCAGATAATGCAGTACTTATTTCACTGTATTTTTCAAAAAGTATTTTACTATCCCCAACTGACAATTGCGGTTTATGAAATCATTGTCCCTTGTCATAGTAAGTGCCATGACGTCATAATAAAACAAAGGCACTGTGAAGTCTGCTGGGGACAGTCTGATGCTTTTACAAACACTTCTTACGTAGGGAACTAAAATGTGGTATAAAGTTTAACCATGGAAAGGAAACTGAAATGTAAAAAATGTATTTTCTATTAAATTGTAATAGTTAATGACAAAAAACATCGTGCTTTTGAAGGTACAATAAAATATCAGGGTATTCTGGGAATTGTAGTTCTAATGCAATATTTGGATCATTCAATGTCAACAACTCAGCATCACATTGCCGTTCGCTTGGGATTCTGGGACATTGAGTTTTCGTTGGGCAGGCCGTCACGACATCCGCGGCCGCAGAAAAACTATTACTCCCAGCTCACCTTGCTGAGGCACCAGGAAGTGGTTCTTGGTGGTCTAAGGGTCCAAGGCAAGCTAGAGTTGAGCAGTTGTCGTTGATTTTATTTATTTCTGACACTGCCAGTGGGAGACTGATCGAAGCGGTCAGGATGAATGTGGTGCTGGCGGTAAAGCAGTATGTGTCCAAAATGATCGAGGACAGCGGGCCGGGCATGAAGGTGCTGCTGATGGACAAGGAGACGGTGAGTGCGGGCGGCTGTGGGCAGTCTGCATTGAGGGCGAGTCGAGCCCACCAGCATTGGAGGCAGACTGGTCATTGCCACTGCCAACAATGGCATCGTACTTCTCAAGCTTTCGTTACTGAAATGAGGGACTGGGTACTCAACATGTGGGACGCTGACCCTCATAAAGACGGGCACATCTTCAAACATGGAGATACGAGCTCAAAACGCAGTGGAAATCACTGTTTTTATACAGTTTAGGTTTGATTTACTATCTTAGAATATTGTGAATGTATGCTTTTAAGTCTGAATTTACGGCACATTCTCTGTGTGGACAGCACCTTTTCCTTGAAAGACGGATGAGGGACAAAGCAAATTTGAGGGGCGTCCCTCATAATCCGGGACAGTTGAGGGTTATGCATGACATGTCTGCTACCAGAGCTTCCAAACCCATTACAGAACCAAAATAAGTGGCATCGGTACCTCTCTATCCACCGCGTATAGTTCTCAACTTGTTTTATGTATTTATTGTAAACGTTGGAGATTGTTTTTGAGCACAAGTGCTCATTTGCCAAGGTTCCACGTCAAATACACAATCACAAAAACAAAACATTATAAGTACAGTAAGCAATTCCAGAGGAAATGCAAAGGAGTCAGACTCTAAACACTTCCAAGTCTGTCCGTTTTCAGGGAGTCTCCCTGATGTTGCCCCCTTTTTTTTTTGAGATTCCCCTGCTTTTTATGACACAAGCCAATATCTCTAAAATCAGCAGAATCGAAGAACACACTATTCCTCATGGCTTTAAATGACTTTAACAATGCATTTCTAGCATCTTAGCTTCAGTTAGGCATGTGCATTAGGTCCTGTGAAAATATCTGAGATTCTAGTGGGCAAATTTCAGGAGATCTCTCTCATTTGAAAAGTGCTGACTTGGAAAATCAGACTTAAAATGCTGGTGACACGTTCAGGTGAACTTTAACAAAACATTATTTAGACACAGTCCAGCTTGTATTTCCCATTAATGCTGTATTTCTTTGCCCCATAATTTATTACTGAGATCATTTATATGAAAACAGGATTTCTGCTTCTGAAGAGTTCATCAATTTCTGCTTTCTCCCTACCTGAAGTCACAGAGCACTCCTGGTGACCTCACAGTTACTCCCATGGCAACAGACTGCGATGTCACAACAGAGGATTATGACTTGGAGTCGGGAGTCAGCTACAGAGGCAGATAAACTCAGACTAAACTCTAAGGGACAGCAATCATATATTCATACACATTTTCTTAATAATAAATTATGAGGAGGTGAAATATCTAAAATATAAATGAAATGCAAGCAGCAGGGCCAGATTAATGGATGCGGAGGCCCTACTCCAAGTCATATTTTGGGAGTCGGGGGGGAGGGGGACATAAATGTCAGCATCCCACTCTTCTGCAGTGCCGGGCATGCAGAAACCTTGTAAACTCCAGCAATTCATCAATTTAACAATTAACCTCTAACTTAGTGGTGAAGCTAAGTAGAATCCTTTCAGAGCAATGTGGTTTTGCTCCCAGATTTCTGATAAATGGTGCATCAAATAATTCAAATTCAAGTGGTGAATATAGCTGTTAGCCCCCCATGGCTATAGAATCTTGCAGCCCCCTGAGTCCAGGCTAGTAGCAGTAGCAACCAATCCTCACCCCCCTGTAAATGCAATTATTTTCTTTTCTGTTTTTTTAGTCATTTTTTTCCTTCAATTCAATTAACTGCTGTTAAGTGTTCCCTTCCCGCCATTTCCAATCCAACCAAATCATCCACCAAATCCAGAAATCATTGAAGTCAAGACAAAATAAGAAAGTCAACATGACAGTGTTGGCACTTAGTATGCAGTACGTAACAACATACCTGGTGGTGTGGCCTGCCCTAACAGACTGGTCGATCATTGGATTTGGCCCAGGACTCCTCACAGGACCAGAGGCCCAGCAGCAGCACTGACTGACTACAGTCACCAGCACACAATGAGCAGCACGCCATCTCTCCAACTCTTGGAGTCAGAGTCATCATCGACATCCAATGAAAAGAAGCACTGGACGGTGGCAAATCAGACGACTCTGGCCTGGCCAGCTCTCTCTACTTGTAGTCTGTAGTCTTCTTCGATCGAGAGTGAGACGATCTCTGACTGACCGTTATCCACTCGTCCTCGACTCCTCATTACCCGGCCACACACCCTGACACCACTCTCATGCATGCAGATTCCCGCTCCCCAGTAACCACACCTCCAAGAAGACCTCTGAGACATGGTTGGTTGTGATGGTGGGTCAGGGTGGACCAATCGTGGACTACTCTGTCTGTGCTGTGCTGTACAGCTTGCCCCCCCCCAAGAGATGGAGCCAGAGAGACTCGCTTGGAGTGGGGGGGGGGCTGACTCAGGGGGTGCTTTTCTTTTTTGGCAATGCTGTGAATGTGATGATCCCACAGCCACTCAACAGTACAGCAAGTATAGCCGGTCCGAGGTTGGCGGCTGTGGTGTGCTGGGTAGGGAAAAGGGAAATAAGTTAAACAGTGAGGGGGCCCTGCTGAACACAGGGGCCCTACGCCATGGCGTAATCTGCATACAGGTTAACCCAGCCATGGCAAGCAGAATTGTACCTAATTATTATGTTTAAAGTTTTCTTCAAATCGTCAGTAGCTCTTTAAGACAAAACAATTACCTACAGTTTTGAAAAAATCCATGAATGATGTTGTGTAAAAAGTTGCAGGATATATACAGAGAGAAGCTGAATAAAACAGTTTAATGGTTACAGCTGCATTGAACTGCAAGGGGGACCACAAAGATCTTTTAAACTGATTAATCTTGGGAAGATTCAGCAGTGTATCAGGCAGTTTGTTGACCAGTTTGCAGCCCTGACAGCAGATGACCACTTGCCCAGCTGACTGCGTTGAAAATGAGGCTTAAAGGCATTCCTGCCTATGTTCCTGGTGTTGCATTGGTTGGAGATAGTGCAGAAACAGTTTGTTAAAGCAGGGGCTGTTGAGCTGAGAAGCACCATTTTGGATAGCAAAACAGGCCTGGAGCTTTATACCGCTGGGTAAAGATAGCCAGTTAGTTCGTAAAGGGTACAACTGCGAGTGCAGTTATCTGCACCAGGTACAAAGCAGCACGCCTTATTGCAGGTCAGCTTTACTCTGTTTAGCACTGTCACAGGCAGCTGTGTAGACAGGGAGACCATAATCTATAAGTGACAGAATGGAGCTAGCCACAATAAGGCATCTAGCAAGCATCTCCAGTGAGACGGTTCTGGTTACGGTACAGGGCACCCAGTCTTCTGTTAACTATGGCCACCAGATTGTCAACATGGGGGGCAAAATATAAGGTGTCATCCAGAGTTATTCCAAAGTATCTGAAGGTCTCGACCTGTTCAAGGTTTTGTACCTGTCATTTTCAAATGACAAAGGGTGGAACTTTCCTCTTCTCTGGGAAGCTAGAGAAGACCACGGGCTTTGTTTTTTTTTTTTGTAACTGATGACCAGTTTGTTGGAGAACCAGCTTTCTAGTGGCTTGAAGTTATTTTGGAGAGTGGCAATGAGGCTGTCATGGTCAGGATTTTTAGAATAGAAGACAGCATCATCTGAATAGAGGAGTATGTTGGCTGTCTGACAAGCATTGGGCAATTAATATATGAAGAGGTCAGATAAGAGTGGGCCCAAGGTGGAGCCCTGGGGATACCAATAGATACTCCCCTAGTGTCGAACAAAGATTTATTGATCTTCTCATACTGGGAGCGATTGGTGAGATAGCTGTGGAACCAGTCAGCTATGTTCTGAGACAAACCCAGGTCATGGAGTTTAAGTAGGGGCTTATGGTTGACCACGTCGAAGCCTTAGTAAGGGGTCGATATATTATCCGAGGAGGTCACCATTGCCAAGGGCCTCATGAACATAGTTGGTGTATTCCAACAGAACCGTGTTGGTGCTGTGGAACCTCGGGAAGCCATGCTGCTGTACGCACTGGACACTGTATTTTTCAAGGTATGTGTCAAGTTGGTCAGAGACTATTCTCTCTAGGGCCTTGGATGGGGAGAGAATAGAAATGAGTCTGTAACTGGGAAGGCTAGTGCAGTTTCTGTTTTGGAAAACTGGTGAAACCAGTGTGGATTTCCACTTCTCGGGGAACTACGAGCAGCACAGGGAAAAGTTACAAATTCTAGAGATAGGTTGGGAAAGTTCCTCTACCGCTAAGGCAAGAAGTTTAAAGAGATCTAGTTAGTTATACAAATATAGATTTGCACCACATATAGTGGTGCCTTACCCCTGCAAGAAGCCTTTGGTGCAGATGGTGCCAAAAAGAATGCTGTAGTTTTCTTGTAAAACCGTTTGTAAAATTGCAGCCACCGGGTCTTGCTTACTCCTCAGTATATAGCGCCGCCCACACTCCGCCCCCATGCACAGCCTCGTTATGATGAAAGGCCAGGGAGAGCGCGGGGACGCGCTCCATATATAAAATCAATTGGAAAGTAGGCCGCATAGGCTATAATGGAGCGCATCCCCACGCTAGCCCCAACCTTACATCATAACGTGGCTGTGTGCGGGGGTGGAGCGTGGGCTGCGCTGTATACAGGGAAGTAAGCAAGACCCGGTGGCTGCAGTTTTACGAGCGGTTTTACAAGAAAACTACAGTGTTCTTTTTGGCACCATCTGCACCAAATGCTTCTCGCAGGGGTAAGGCACCACTATATGTGGTGCAAGGCATTAGTTTAGTGAGTTTCTTTAATGTCAGCTGAATCATTCCCACACCGAATTTTGCCATGTACCCTACTGCTGTATTTCAAAGTGTCTTTGAAACAGCCCTAAAGTAGAATTTAGGGTGCCCTGGTTAAGAGCCCACCATCCAGGAGGTTTCAGGGCTGGGTCTGGGCAGGCTTTGTGGGGAACATGGAACTGAGGTCAGTAAAGGTTGTGTTAATGTAATTGGCAATTTCAGTGGGATCAAGGACTTCTTGATCCTCCACCATGAGCATTTGAGGAGTGGCTTTAACTCCCTTGCCAAGGAGCTCCAAGGCGTTGTCCCAGAATCTTTTACCATTGCTCCAGCTCTGGGTCTACTGATCCTTATAGAAGTCAGACTTGGCCTTTGTAATGACACTGGTGCACATATTGCAGGCTTCCTTGTACCTTTGCAGGTGGATGGGGACCCTGTTTCCCTGGACAGTGCCAACAGATTTGTCCCTTTCTCTCCTGCAAACAAGGAGTTCAGGGCGATCCATCCAGATGGTGTTCCTCTAACCTTGTGTAACCCTCTCCCACCGGCCCCCCTTGTCTAACTAGCAGGGCTGTTCCTCTCACCACATGGTGCCCAAGAGAGGGATGGGGGGTTGTCACTACAGTTCAGTTTACTAGTACATTTTCTTTGGAGCCTGCCATACACAGACAGGCTAACCAAGTGTGGCAACTACCTGGCGCACACCTGGTGGGACCATTTACCATGGCCATCAACCTAGGTCCCTGGGAGAAAACATTTGCTCACAATTTTGCTAGGTTTGTACTTCTGGTCAGGGACACCCAAGTAAATCCAGACACAGTGGAAGCAATAACAGTACTGTCCAAAACCAGGTTGGGATTCTAGAGTGTGGCTTTTATTCACATACACAGAGAATAATCACAAAGCGAAGATGAACCCCCACAAGGTTACTCCTACTGGTAATGTAGATTACTGAGGTACAGAGAACACACACAGTGAACCCTCAGGTTCTGACTTGAACAGCGAACACTCTGGTTCTGAATGAGGAGATGGGCACACGCTGCCATTACTGGTACACTTCCCTTGACTAGGCACACATGGCTAGAACTAGAAGACTTTCCCATATTTCATGAGGAATTAATGGTGGCACCCTCGGCCACCAAAGAGCACATACAGGCTCACAGAGAATCCAACCAACATCTGGGTAAACGATTTTCTTCAGGCACTGGCCAAATGCACTGAATGAAAACACAGGTGCCCAAACTGAACCTGGAGAGGTAAACATGGTTACTCCAGATTGGGGGTCCTCCCACCTTTTGCTTCCAGATTTATACTCGGCCATTCATCTGGTTAATAACACCCTCACAGAAAACTTGTACATGCTATCTTGAACTGTCTTTCACATTTAACATACTACATTACACACCTTTGAGGTGTCAGGAAGTTAAAAGTTCTGTAACTGGCACTGTCTCTTCACTAGACCCCAACTTTAGCAGACACTTTTAAACAGAAAGCAGTCTAGGTGACTGGATCCCTTTGTCAGAGAAAATTCACCACAAGGAATGCAGGTGCCCCAGGGCTTCTCCAAACAAAAGTCACAGGTACTCACAGAGCAGTTGAATCTCAGGCAGCTTCAACACAGTCCAGACTGGACCAGGGGATTGCCCCATAACCTTGGAATCCACCCCATCCCTCCTGGGATGGGACACTGGGAAAACCACTAGGCTTGGTTTCCACCACTTCACCACTAGGTTGTACTGGCTCACACTAGGGTGAGAAACAAACAAAAACATTACTGGTAGCTCTCTGACAGAGCTAAAGAGAGAGGCTGCTCTACCTGCAACCTTCTCCACTGACTCCAACTGCAGACGAACTCCACTCTAACTCAACATTCTAAAGCTAACTTCCTGCAGCCAGCTTCCAATGTGGCTTATGCTGCTGCAACAGTTTCAAAGTGACATCATCACTCCAGCTCAGCTGAGACTGAAAAACAGAGTATGACACTGTGAAATCCATTTACCTGGCATTTCACAAGCTGCCTGTCCCTGCCTGCCACTGATTCTAATGGGATTCTAGTAACCCCTGGGAACAAGGGGGTTACACTTGCATTTTTTTAAAGGGTGCAGATTTATCATAGGCATGTGTGAACTCTGAAACAAAGAATTCTAGGGCCAAATCAATTTTGAGAATGGTGTCTAAAAAACTCCAGTCAGTTTGGGCCAAGTAAGATTTGAATTCAGGCACCTTCATTTTGTTAAAGCGTCAGTTTACTGTGATTTTGGGTGGGGGGTTGGCCTTGTCTGCTTAATTGCGTGTAGACATTGTACCAGAGAGTGGTCAGTTAGGGTATCTGGCAAAACTTTGACAACTTTAACCCTGTCAGGGTGTGTAACTAATACACAGTCGAGTAGTGTCATGGTGCCTGTTTTATAATTGGTCCTGGTGTGCTCATTGACCATTTATGTGAGAAATAGGGTGGCAGGAGGATGATACTTGGGTGAGTAATATATGGGGCTATATATCGTTTAGTAAACAAAGAGAAGAAGGAAAAGATGGTGGAGTTGCAGTATTTGTACCAAGCAATGTAACAGTAGAGTTATTTCTACTAGAAATCGATGGTGACCTTGAGCAGCTTTGGTTAAACTTAACCCAAATGCAAGGGGGGGAAAAAAAAATGATATTATGCCCGGTGTCAGTTGTGTCTCCAAGGAAGACATGACTCCGCTGGAAAGAAATTTTTTTACATGTCATCAATAAGCTACACATAGAGCAGTATGTTGTTTGTTTATTTATTTATTTGAGAAATTGGTGAGCGGGAGAGGCACACTGAGCTGAGGCTCATTTCAGGTGCGACCCGGGAGAGAGGAGCAATGGGTAAAGGTACATGGCATAGACAAATTCAATGTTACAATAAAGTGCAAAGTCAGGGCATACAAAGACCATAGAAAGTGCACATTGAAAAGTCAAGTCATAAGCAGGAAGTAGAACATATCAGCAAGTGTATGGGGGACTGTTATGGTGGTGGGAAAACGGAAGCAGGGGCAGGGGAGGAGTCTCAGATGATATCTGAGGGAGGTTGGGAATGTAGAGAAGTGGAGGGAAGAGGGGAACTGGTTCCAAAGTGAAGGAAGACGATAGGCGAAGGCTGATTGGCCAGCCGAGGTATGGGGATGTGGCAAAGCAAAGGTGCACTGGTCTCTGGAGCAGAGGGAGCAGGAGGCAGATGGAACAGTGGAGAGGAGTGATGAGAAACAGGCGGGAAGGGACCCAAGCCAGTATATATAAAGGAGGCACAGTGCATCTGGCAGTGGGAAGGTAAAGAGAGAACAGATAGTGACGAGTAAAGTGAGCAGTGATGAGTTTGAGAGAGGGAGTTTGCTGCAGAGCAACAGAAGGAGTTACAGAGGGCATCCATTCTAGCCAGGGAGGTGGGGAGGGGTCAGCGCCATAGACCACGTTCACATAATCAAAGACTGGAAGCACCATTTTGATGACAAGGTGTTGGTTAAACCTGTAGGAAAAGACAATTTTTATTGCGGTACAAGGCACCAAGTTTAGGTTGGAGCTTAACATGGATGGCCTCGATGTGGGCAGTGAAGTCAAAGTTGTTGTCAAGCTACACACCAAGGTACTTGAAAGAAGGAACCACTTCAAGTGGGGAGCCATCCAAGACAGAGAAGATGGGCATAGATGAGAGTTTGGCTGTTTTTTGACTGGTGCCAAAGGTTATGGACACAGTTTTTTTTTTTCTTTAGTGTTGACCTGTAGCTGGTTTGACTAGAACCATCGGAGGACGTTGTTGAAGTCTTGTTGTAACAGATCTTCCATGCTTGTGGTGGAGGGGCTAGAGCGTAGATGACTGTGTCATCTGCATACATGTGAGTATACGAGTTGGTATAGTCTGAAGGTAGGTAGGTCATTGGGGGAAGATGGTGAGGAGTGTGGAGCCCAGGATGGAGCCCTGTGGGACCTTTGCCTAGATGTGAAGAGGAGGTGACAGGGTGCTACTAGCATGTACTGACTAGATGGTCCGTGAGGTAAAAAACAGAACCAGTTGACAACAGGAGCTGAGAGGCCAGCAGAACCAAGTTTATTTAGGAGGAGAGGGTGAGGCACTGAGTTAAAGACCTTATCCAGATCGATGAAGATAGCTGCCACGATGTGGCCCTGATCCATCCCTGAGATTATATTAACAGTTACATGCATCAGGGAGGAGACGGTGGAGTGATCCATCCCCGAGATTGCATTAACAGTTACGTGCGTCAGGCAGGAGACGGTGGAGTGATCCATCCCCGAGATTGCATTAACAGTTACGTGCGTCAGGGAGGAGACAGTGGAGTGATCCATCCCCGAGATTGCATAATGTCACGCAAGGCCAGGGAGGAGACGGTGGAGTGATCCATCTCCTCAGATTGCATTAACAGTTACGCAAGGCCAGAGGAGACGGTGGCGTGATCCATCCCTAGATTGTATTAACAGTTACGCAAGGCCAGGGAGGAGACGGCGTGATCCATCCCCGAGATTGCATCAACAGTTACGCAAGGCCAGGGAGGAGACGGTGTGATCCATCCCCAAGATTGCATCAACAGTTTCGTGCGTCAGGGAGGAGACGGTGGCGTGATCCATCCTGAAACCAGACTGGAACGAGGAGAGAAAATCAGAGGAAGAGAGGAAAGTGGAGAGTCAATTGTGGACGAGCTTCTCTTGCAGCTTGGCAAGAGAGGGGAGGAGGGAGCTAGGCCAATTGTTACTGGCGGAGAAAGGGCCCCCCCTTGTGGAGTGGTATAACTTTGGCCAGCTTCCAGGACCGTGGGACCACACTGAGGGAGAAGAAGAGGTTGAAAAGAGGAGTCAAAGGAGATACAATGGCAGGAGCAGAGATATGGAGGAGTTTGGATCAAGTACATCAGGGTTAGACTTGCTCATATTCTTGGGGTAAAGGGCAGTCAGGATCTCCTTGTGTTAAATCAGTGGCTAGGGGCGAACATATATTAAATCTTGTATTAAGTAATTTGTATGATTAAATTTCTAATGACAGGACACTTGAACCACTAGAAGGTAGTGATCATAATGTTGTAACATTCAATATTTCATATGTGAAGTGTAAGAGAAGTGGCAACAATAAAATTTAAATTCTTTAATAAAGCAGATTTCAGTAAGGTGAGACAAGCTTTAACTCAGTGTATCATAGGTGGCCATTTGGTATCAGGTTAAGTAATGGATGGTTCAGACTTTAGGGCTTGGGACTGGAAGTTCCTGTTAACTCATTACCTCTGATAGCTTTGTATGAAATCAGAACTATCCATTGTTTACCTGATACAAAATGGCTGCCCAGATACCAAAAGTCAAAATGAAATGTGGGAGACACTGATGCTCGAGCTAAAGGAACTTGTATCTAAATAAGTACAGAACAAATTGAAATGTAGTAAAAATGGCAGGATACCGGCATGGTTATATAGCATGGGTTAGCAGTGTCAGTGGCTCAGCAGGCTGCACACTCGCCTCTGAGGCCGGAAGATCAGAAGGTCGTGGGTTCTAGCCCCACACAATACTGACGCTGTAGTGCAGCATGAGGTGGGGTGCTGCACTCCTGAGGTGCTGTCTTTCAGATGAGACGTTAAACCGAGGTCCCATCTGCCTGTTCTGGTGGTAGTTCAGGTGGATGTTAAAGATCCCATGGCACTTCTTGAAAAGAGTGGGTTTTTTTTTACTGTTAAATTCTCAATAAAATCATACACATAAGATTTTGAAATCCTAGACAGGAAAGAAAAAACAAGTAAAAATAATCTCTAAAAAATAAGGAAGTTTTAAAAGGGCCCCCCCTTTCTTTAATCATACTTTCTCAAAAAGTAAACCCCCCACCACACCATCACTTGTGCTCTAGGATGTAATTTCAAATCCTTTCTGTACACTTTCAACAAGGGCTGTTCACAGATAGTCCTAAATACATCATACGTCATCAGCTTCTGTTGAAATAAATATTGGCAGCGACTCTGCCATAAATAATATTTCAAAACGGCAAACAAAAAACAGCAACAGTTCCATAATTGTATTTACGCAGTAATCTCGGGAAGCACTCCAAAGCCAGTTTCTCATATGTGAGGCTGTTCATTCATGGCATCTTCCACTGTTGGGCCAGAAATTAGCACAAACCCACTGTATAAGTACGTTATTAAAAAATGCTCTTGTGTTTGTATTTCAGCTATACAATCTGGATATAAACACTTCCTATTCGTTATAGTCTTATGCTTATGTTTTCCTCTAACATTTAAGCGACCATGGGCGCCTAACCGTTGTGTATCCCTCATTTGACCTGGTATTCTTGGATTATTTAATTTCCGATAAACAAAGGAATTATTTCCCTCCCTCCAATTTTTAAAGGTCGGTTCCTTTGGCCCAATATTCCTTAAGCTTTGTTCATAAAGATCTTTGTGGTACTCTGTATAACCATTAATTTCGTTATTTTCCAATTCCATAGTTTCTGGAAAGTGATTTTAAAAGAATCATCAATTTTAACCCCCCAACTAGTTTGATGGGCAAATTTACTCACCTGGTTAAAATTTCCTGAAAAGAATGCCATAGCCATCTCTGGGGTATACTAGTTCTCATTATTAATGCAGGTTTTAAATTTGTCACCCAAAAAATTGAGTATAAAAAAACAACAACAAAAAAACAATAGGATTAACCATTCCTACTCCCCCCTAGCTTTTGGCAGGTATGTGATTTCTGTCTTAATCAGATTCAGACAGCTAACCCACAACAACTGGAAGAAAACCTTATAAATCCTTGTCTCACAAACCACTGTGAGTGGAAAAACTGCACTAATATATATATAAAAAAAAAAAAGGGGGCAACAAAAACTGCTTAATAATGTGTACATGTTTTAATTTAGTCATTTGCCAACTCTTCCATCTCTCTACCTTTTGTTCTCACTTACGAATGGCCAAGTCCCAGTTTTGTGCAGCACTATTTTCCCTCTATAATGCACTCCCAAAATTTGTATTGGTTCAGTAGTAACTCTGATTCCCTCCACTTCTGCCAACTGCCCTGCCTGGTCCCCTAGATGTAAACATCTACATTTCTGAAGGTTTAGCCTAGCTCCTGATACAAGGCCATATTCTTCTATCTCATTTAACAGGACCCTTACACTATTCTCATTTTTTGCAAATATGCAAGTGTCATCTGCATAGGCAAGTACACGCACTTCATCTCCAGACTGCCCTCCCGTAATACCATAGAAATTCTGCTGAGTCAGGATCTTCCTAATTAAAGGGTCTAACACAAATACATATAGAAGGGGACTTAACGGACATCCCTGACGTACCCCTTTACTTACCCTAAATTGTATACCCCTGATGGACCTAAAACTGAGGATGTAACTATGTTCCCATACAATAATTCCATCATGTTATGAATGTTGAAGGAATGCCATACTTTTCCAAAACCTGCAACATGAAAGCATGATCCACCTGCTCGAAGGCCTTTCATTGATCTAGTGACAATGCATATCCCTGCTTATTTCCCTTTGAACAAAATTATACTACATCCCTGATTACACATAGGGTTGTCTGTATGTGCCTTCCAGATATGGCACAAGTTTGTACCTGGTGTATAAGGGTAGGTTCTACTTTCTTCAAACACACTTATAACAAAAAGGTCCATATTTTGAAGTCAGAGTTTAAGAGGCAGATGGGGCGCCAATTTTCTATTGACGTCCTATCTCCTGTTTTGAATAAATGCATAACTAGGCCTTTCATGAAAATGTCTGGTAAGTCTGAAAGCTGTACCAAACAGTGATATACTTTTACTAAAATCTGTGTCATGAGTTCCGGAAGTAGTTTATAAAATTTGTTTGGGAATCCATCTTCTCCAATTTTTAGTTGCCTTTTTTTTTTTTTTTTTTTTAACACTCCTCCCCCCGCACCTGGCCAGTCTCTCCTTCGGGCCCCCACACGAACTCCCCATCGCGGCTACTGTCTGACCCCTACGCCCCCTATCGCAGCCAGCCCCAAGTAACCCCGGTGTATCCCTTCACTGGGCAGGTCTCTTACCTCTGTAGGAGAACGGCCCTGGTGGCCAACCAACGATCCTGGGGTGCTGCTGGGATGGCATATGGAGGGCTGTCACCCGATCGGCCTGGTGCCATTTTTCCGCTTTGTTCCCCTGAGAAGCGACGTGCCACTGACGTCAAGGCATACACCGACGTCAGTCGCTCCCCTAGTGTATTGGGGCCGACGTCCTGCCGTACTCCCAGCTTCGGCTAGGAGTCAGCAGGTGCCGAGCCGCATATCTCCTCCCCAGAGAAGGTGAGCCGCCGCTGACGCCATTTCCTTCTCTCGGCCGTTTTTCAGCAACCCGAGTCCGCTCCCGAAATCCCGGTCGCTGGCATCGCAAGTGGAAATCCAACCGCTGCGCTGGCGGGCCAGCTCATTTTCAGTTGCTTAATTACCCCACAGACTACTTCTACCGAAAATTCTTGGGGCAAAGCCATTTTTTGCTCCTTAGATAACGGGGGCACCTGTATGTTCCCCAGATATTGTGTCATTTTTTGCTTTATCCAAATGCATGTCCCTAGTTAACTGGGCTAGATGGTGATTTACTACTTCTTCTATTCCCTGTGAGTCTGAACGTAATACTCCAGTCTCGTCCTTCAGAGCAGAAAACTGAGCCTTATATCTTCTGTCCTTACAGGCTTGATATGGATTTGAGAATGGTGTATTCTGGACACCAAAACTCAGCTCCAGCTGTAATGAAGTAGCTCTGTCGTATTGCAGAGACTTCACCTCTTCTTTTACATTAACTATTTGTGCGGTGTAGTCCTTTCTCTTGTCAAATGTTTTAATAAATAAAACAGTATGTCTCGTAAAGTCAAATATCTGTCTTTTATTATTAGCCATTCCTTTTCCATGAACCTGTAACCATTTAGCTAAATCTGATTTAGTCTGTAACCACCAGTGTAACACATTTTCGTATAAGTGCAGCACCGAAACTCTTGCAATTAAGACTTCTAAAATTCCTATTTTTACATCAGGGGTAAACAGACTATGTGTGTTCAATTTCCATCTGTATGCTTTTTGTCTTGTACTTAAATCTATCATTAAATGACTGGTAACCATTGCATGATCCGAAAATTCTACCGGAATTATATATGTTTTGTGCACCCGTATTGATTTAGACAAAAAAAAGTAATCAATTTTTGTGGTATACCTGCTACGCACATACGTGTAAGTAATTTGGGGAACTGCGTTATTACTACAATCAGATAGTTTTGCCATGTCAATGCAAGCCTGTAGGGCTCTTGAATCACAGTATATTTTTCTCCCTTGTGATCTTCTGCCCCCCCTCTTTAGACTGCAGGTAAAATCTTCAGCCAGGTAAACCTGTCTTGACATTGCCAAGTATGGCTGTATATCCTCCAGCGTTTCCACCCTCACAGCCTTACTCTGTGCTGCATCGACTACCACCAACCTGCTCAGTGACCCTTGCCAAATGCCATCTACTATTAAGACTCTGCCAGGAATCAGATCTACAGAATTTTGAAAAAAGGAAGGCAGAACCGGTAAATAATATTCCCACTCCATCTGCAGCATCCTCCCCAAACGACCAATACGAAGGCCCCACAGCCATTCTCTTTGAGCTTGTATTAAAAGAGAGCTAAAATTAAACCATGTTTCCTGTACATATATGATATCTAACAGGTAATCATGCAGAAAAGAAAATACTGCTTGCTGTTTGGTACTAGACAGGATACTGTTCACATTTATAGTGGCTCAGGAAAAAGTCATAGATTAGTATATTATGGAAAATCATTTATTTTCATTTTTTTTTTCTGTTTTTCCTTTTTTCCTCAATACTCACAATGTCCTGTTCTTGGAACAAGGTATGAGAAGAAGATGCATCGGAATTTAAATCCCCCATATCTGATCCTCCACTGCTAGTTTTAGAAGGTGTATTGTAAGGATTTGACATCTCAATATCCGCCAGGTTTGTTTCTGAATCCTGAGGCTACGCCTTCTGGGTAGGCTATGTTCCCTCAAATACTTGCCACGTCACCACCGGGCTAATGTTCTTAGCGCAGGTTGTACTAATTAACCATTTTTAAAGTTACCCGAGCCACAGAGGCTAAAACCTTCTGTTCATGCCATTTTCAGCAATAGCATAGTACGTGGTTTAGAATAACTAATTTGGCAGTGTATATCATGGTGTGGCTCATGATTTCACATAGTGGCTAAACAGCCTGGGGTCACTTTAGCCACAGTGGCTAACATTTTAAAAATCCTGGGGGGAACGGAGGTAGGGGGGTTTCCATGGTGGTGGGGTTGGAGGCAGACGTCCTCCTGTGTCCGAAGTAGATGGTATGGCGTCTGGGACAATGTCCATGGATGTGATGCCTGGTTCTGCACTTGGGTCAGAGTCCCTGCTTCCCTGTGGCACCTGTATTTTTGAAGGGCCTGCACTGGTTTCCAAATCTGTGTGTCGGGCTGGGGAAGGGTGAGGTACGTCTTTTAAGGAGGACGAAATGCCTCCAGGTACCATAGTCCTTTTGGCTGGCATGGGAACTGGACACGGCTCTTCTGTCCTCTGGGGCTCAGGGCCATGTTTCGGAACATTTGGTTCCGCTGGTCTTTCTTTTGTTTGTGCGCTTCTAATGATCTCATCAGGGTTGACATTTCACGCTTTATTGTGCGCTGCCCATGGACATCCCTGGATACTGTGGCCAAATTCTTCATATAGGTTACATTTGGCAAAGTTCGCACATTGATGGCTGCTATGACCCAGTTCATTACAGATGCCACATTTTACTTTATCACAGACATTGGCTAAATGAGTCCTCGCGCCACACTTATGACAGGCTTTGGGTTGTCCTGCATAATAACAAACCCCCCTGTCTCTTCCTAAAAAGAAGCTGTTTGGCAGGTGGATTGTGCCTTCATCCATCTGCGGTAGCTTGACTTTAAAAGTCTATGCCCCAGTCCAGAAATTCTCCCCATCAATCACAGCCTCAGGAGGACCTAGTACATCACAGTGTTGCCGTAGCCAGTATGTGATGTCCCCAATATGAACTCCCTCATTTTGAAACATTATAGTCACATTCTTTATAGTGGGTTTGGACAGTGCAATACACACAAAGGGAGGCCATAAAGGAGAACATACTAGCTGTCCATATTTTAACCAAAATCGCTCCAAGGCATGAGGGGAGTGAAAACTGAGGTAAAAAACATCTTCGCCCGAAACATGTATTAGGGCGTATACTTCTGAGGCCATGAAACGCATGGACTCTTTTATTAGAGTGCGCACTACAAAGTATTTGTCTGGCTTGGGTTCCATGCCACCTCTGTATTTGAGTTGCACCACATTTCTGCATTGTGTCGGCTCTGTCCTGGTAAAAAAATCTGAATATCTTGGCCTTGAACTTCTGGGGGGGGAGGGGGCGCACTCCTCTGAGCAAGTCTCAGGGCCTGTGTCAGTCCATCGTCGGTGCTCCTGCAGGAGGAGGAACTCTATTTTCTCTATTTGTGCCATTAATTTTAATCCTTTCAGTGGGTGGCTAGTCTGGGTCTCTCTTGGGACCTCTGTATGTACAACCTCATCACCTCCCCCCCAATCTCTGCTGTGCGGTAGAACCTTGAGCTTCCAACTTGGGTTCTTGCCCTGGGGTTATAGTACCATCACCTTCTCGCTATGCCCTGGACCCTGCCTCAGCAATTCCCATTTCCCCCTTCCCTGGCAGCTATGGGGTAATGACCCCTGCATCCAGTCCAACCACGTCCTGCTGTTTAGTCCCTCTCCTCCTTCCGTCTATGACTCCAGGAATGATAAATCCGAATCTGGCAGCCAATTCCCCACTGCTGCTTGTCTCCAGCCTGCCTCATGTAGGGTGCATTCCGGCGACCATTGCTGCTCTGGGGAAGCCATCTCTGCTCGAAAGGCTGCCTGAAACAATTCCTACGCCATCTTTGGCCCGGCACCTTCTACCCCTACAGATGCCCGACTTGCTACGTTTACTTCGTGGATAGGAAGTTCCTTTGTGTGTGCAGCACTAGACCCAGGTAACTTTCCATGTTCTTCTGTGTATCGGATAGCTTGTTTAGCCACTACCTTCCTCTTCATGTATCTTTCTTCGTCCTCTGCTAGCATCGTAAAAAGTATAGTCCTGCGCTTGTCCAGTTCTTTGTGCAGCTGAGCCTTGGCAGATGCGATGTCTTCCTTGTTTGTGTCTAAACTTACACACAAGGCTGCATCCTTGCCGCTAGGCTCGTTTCCTATATCCCGAATCGACATCCTCTACTTCTTCCACAGAGTCCGTATCTAAATCAGATACTGCAGACAGCATTTCTTCCTCCTTGTTTTCCATGGCTGGGGTGGAGGACAAACTCCCAGCCTGTTGCCCTTCCACCGACTCTTTTGGTTCTGGATCCTCCGTCAGGATGGCCAGCAGCGCCCTCTCCTGACAGAGTAGGGGAATTTCCCCGGCGTCCTGGCCACATTTCCCCCATTTACTAAAAAAATACCACCAACAGCTTAAAGGGGCACTGTCAGCTTGGCCCCTTCGTTTTATGATTAAAACGAGCAGTGTGCCTCTTGGCACTCACCCTGCTCCTCGTGTAGAAACAAGACGTTGCTGGTATCTCCAACCGAGCGCTCTACAGTGCACAATTTTCAGTTTCTCGTAGTTGCTGAAATCACGTGCATACGCTTCAGAGGTAGGAACAGAGATCCCGCGCAGGTGCGAGATTTCGGCAACTACTAGAAATTAAAAATTGTGCACTGTAGAGTGCACGGTTTTTCAACTGAGATACCAGCAATGTCTTATTTCTACACGAGGAACAGGGTTATTATTCTATCTCGGGTTCGTTCTCAAAAAATCACTGTTTTGGACAGCGCATGTGCCAGAGGCGCATTCTCGACCACACTGTGCTTCCGGGACGCAGTGAGTTTTAGTTGACCCGAGTGTAAACATATTTTTTCACAAATCTTAAAAACCGGCCAAAAGGCTGTAAATTTGCACATGTAGGGGCATTCTGGGGTGCATTTACGATAGATTGGTGCCAAGAGGCACACTGCTCGTTTTAATCATAAAACAAAGGGGCAAAGCTGACAGTGCCCCTTTTAATCTGGTTCAGTTTCAGTTCGCATCCATCTGTATCTCACCCTTCCCTGGGACGAGGCTGAAACTAGGCAGAATTGTCTAGTCCTCCTTTCCCGGTCAACAAAAAACAAATTTAAATAAGTTCTGTGGCAGAAGATGTAAAAAAATAATCTATCCTGGTTGCTAGGATTCCTTAATGGAATGTGGGTGTGTGTAAATTTATTCATTTTAAATAGGCATCTTGCAATCTAGCTTTTTGAATGCGTTGGTGTAAACAATTTGTGTCACAATAAAGTTTTTGTTTTAGAACCCTTGTCTAATTTGGAAAGGCCACAATTAAAATCTCCCCCCAAAATAATAGTGTGTGACGTGTGTAAATAGGGCTGTATCTGGTTAAATAGTTCAATACACACTGTTTTGGTTTGAGGAGCATAAAGATTAATAAGTCTATAGCAGTTCTGGTGTATTAATATATCAAGCATCAATACTCTTCCAGGGACAAGATCATAGAGTTTTAAAAGTTTAATTTCAGGAGCTCTGAATAAACTACTTACCCCTAAACACAGTTCCGGGCCAATAGACCAATATGAAGGACCTAAAAACCAATCCTTCTGGGCTTGTCTCACCTCTGACAATGAGTGAAGTTGCACATCCTGTTTAAAAAAAAAAAAAAAATACCAAGTTGTAGGTATCTTAAAAAAGAAAACCCAGCCCGCCTCTTTCCTATTCACTTAACACTGTTAACATTCACAGTGTAAAACGTGAGAGCATCATTCATTGGGGGGGCGGGAACAGTGGAACCTCATTATCTAAATATTACTCTTTCCATTTATTTTTTCCTATATGAAGCATCCCTATGCTTTAACCTGCTTTTAGCTTTCCATTTCTGAGATTTAACTGGACTCTTGCCTATCTCAGTATCCGTTGTCCTTTCCAAATGAGAAGAGGCTACCGAAGAGGTGTCAGTCTCACCACCGGAATCCTCCAACAGTGTTTGTAGTACTTCATGTTTGTTCTAAGGGAAATGCTGTCTTTTTTCGTTAGTTTATGAGGTGAAAGCCCTGTCTTTGTATGACTCCTAGTAGTCCGTCCACTAACATCCACTTGAGGGATGGGGGGCACACATGTTACACTGTCAGACGCTGCCTCCTGAGGAATGGGCTTCTCATGCACCACTGGAGTTTCCTCTGGGGCCTGATGAACTGGTGGATTGGGGGGAAGGAAGGTCTGGGGAGGGGTACCTCCGGGTGGGCTTATCCAGCCAGGGAGAGGTTAGGAGTTCTACTACCCGGATCAGACTATTGCTGAACTTGTAATCTAGAGTTTTGGGTCTGGGTAATTTGTAGTTGTTGTTCTGCTCCATCATTATGATCTGGTCTCTTATGCGCAGCCCACACACACAGTTTTGAAAAGTATGCCGTTTCATCACATAAATTACATTTGCATTCGTTAATACAGTCTATCGCAGAATGACCTAGTTTTCCACAAACATTACATTTAATTTGGCCTCAGACATTGCTAAGATGCGCTGCTGACCCACACCTTGGGTTGGCCCTGGTAAAATAACACCTCCTATCCCATCCTAAAAAAAAAAAAAAGGAATTCGGAAGATGTATTACATCAGCATTATTCGATTTCAAAAGTATTCGTGCTTTCCACCCCCAGTCCAGATATTGTTCGAGTCCAAAATGGCTTCTGGCTCCCCTAATACTGTGCATCTCTGTTTTAACCAGTAGACCAAGTTTTTTACACTAACTCCCTCATTCCGGAATAGCACAGTAACTGTCTTGTGAGCTGGTTTAGTGAGGGTGATCGCCAGAAGTGGTTCCCACAAAGGTGACTTTTTTAAGGTGGAGTACTTAGTCCAAAATGGTGGCTCCAAAAGCCCTCCAAGGTAGGAGAGTCGTAACAGCGTTGTGCCTTTTTGCAGGCAGAATAGGCAGTTTAAAAAGGGAGGCATATGGCTTGTTGCTGTTTTATTCGGTATATTAAGGGAAGCTTGCACCTGTAGTCCTGAGAGGCCTGGTAACTATCAGTTTGCATCTGTATTGGTGCCTCGGTTTGTGGAACAGTAGTATCAAAGTTCAGTACTGGATTCTGAGTTATAGCCAGCTCATCCGGTATATGCAGTGCCTCTATGGCATCAGAATTGTTGTTAGTAACAGCATAACCTTGTTCCTTGTTAGACAAAAATGAAGGATGCCTGCAGTTGTAGATGTAAAGTCCACCTCAGTCGGCATTCAGACTGGCGAGGAACCCGAATTCCAGGTTCTCATGGCAGGTTCCTGTTCCCAGCCAGCTCCCTGAAGTGCAGCCTGTACCGACCACTGTTCCCTTCAAGCAGGCTGCGGGTTTGTGACGACTTTGTGTACCTGCGTAAGTCCACAAGTTTTAGGAAGTTCTGGTGGGTCATGCTGCAACGTTTTCTTCATTGTGGTTTGTTGTACACTCAAGCAAGCAGTCGGGTTATGACAGGGAGCTGGGAGTGAATCAACGTTTGTTACAGCTGCTGCCCTGTCAGATGGCGGCTCTTTTGATGTCATAACAGTTCGTTCCATCAGCTGCTTCGGGTCGGACACACACTCAGCAGCTTCTTGCTGCAGCTGTTGGAGTCGGGTAGTCAGTTTTAGCTTAATCATTTGGAACTTATGTTCTTCTTCTTCTAAACGAAGTTGTAACTCCTCTGCTGCAGAACTGGGGGACCGAACTTGTGCAACTTCATAACCAGTTTCGGACTCGTTCAAAAGTAAGCTCTTTTTCCATATTATTCTCTGTAGTCTCCATGAGTGCCTCCGGATCAGAAATGTTACCCCAGTCAGTAGAAATTTTCCAAAGAGCCTCCTGAGGTGCAGCAGTTTCCATTCTCGAACAAACGGGGTCAGTTTCCTTCTGAACCATAGTTGTGGTCTCTAAGAATGCCGAGGCAGAGGAGGAGACCCGCTCCCCTACCTCCATGACTTCCATCCACTTGTCTTCACCAGCAGCAGCGGTCTTGGCTAGTAGTCAAGACAGCAAAAGGTCCCCCTACAGAAGAGTTGGGGAATTTATTATTATAATAATCATCAACACATAAATACATTCCACAGGAAAGGAGAACACAAAAGATAATATCATATACAACTTTCACCTATTACTGTACATTACTTTTGGTCGGAAAAATATAAAATTAACTGATCAGTTAATTAATTCAGTATTTCTGGAAATACCCCTCTCCATCTACTTTTCAATTGTTCAGGAGGCAGATTTGAAACATCATATTTATACTGTATTGCAATTTCTTTTTTCTGTCAACAAGAGTGCAGCTTAACGGGGAGGAATCGTTCTGCTGAAATAAATACTTGCATCTAACTTGCCACAATATAAACTTAATAATAGTAAGACTAAGACAAAAAGTGCCTGACTCCATAAGAGAATACACTAAAATGTCCTGACACAAGTTCCGTATACTTTAAAGTTTTCCAAAGCCTACATTGCCATCTAGTGGCCATTAATGACCAAACAGATTTTGTATAGGGACAGAATTCCAAACAACGAATCATTGTCTCTTCTTCTTGTAAGCAAGAGAGTTTAAAACATAACCTTTCTGCTTGACTTTTATGTTTAGCATTACCCTTCACTCCTAACTTACCATGACAGCACAACCACACTATGTCCCACATATTTGGTGGAGTTCTTTTATCCCAAACGATATGTTTCTGTATAGTGCATGTCAGTGGGTAGTATATTGGGGTACACTGAGGATATTGTAAGGGCCTGGGATTGTATAGTGGTATAGATAGTTTTTCTGTTAGGGACTGTAACCTGATGCAAGCTTAGATGCCATTTCTCAATTTTGTCTATTAATGGGGATATAAAAGGTGGAATGTTAATATTTTTCCTAAGTCTGTGGTTTTGTGATCTAACCATGATTCTGCAATCAGTTTCCAATCACTTGAAATTAATGAAGTAAATCTAAAAATGTTGTGGAAAATAAATTATAAAAGAAACCAATTGGATTAGGGAGGTCAAGGCCTCCTGTTTTTGTTGGAAGATATAAGATCTCCTTCTGATTGGGTTTAATCGACTTCCCCAGATTATTTGAAAACATCAGCTTAACAAAGTAGGTTCCATATTTTTGGGTGGAAGGAACACCATACTTAAATAAGTAAAGATGGGATGCAAAAAAAGTCTTAACTAAGAGAACTTTTTTCCTTTTTGGTTTGTTGCCATGTCTTTCACACCTGTACTTTTTCATCCCTTCATTTATTTTCTGTAGCCAATTTTCCTGAGCCATATCTCCTCTACCAAACTGAATACCCAGTATTTTAAGAGACTCCCCTGATACTGAGATCTGGCGTAAAGAATCTATTTTAGGAGTATGGGGACTTGGGATACAGCCTCTGCTTTTAGTGTGATTTATTTTAGCCCCTGATATTACTGAGAAACTATATCTAAAGTATTTTTCTCCATTTGAATATTGTCCATAACTGGAGATAAATCATCAGCATATGCTGCTACTGGGGGAGTATATTTCTCCTGATCCCACTTGATCCCTTTCATCTATGGATCCTGGCAAACGGCCTGTAATAGCGGGTCAATACAAAAAAACTTACATAAAAGTGGGCTTAAAGGACACCCCTGTCTTACGCCCCTACGTATTGGGACAGTGGATCCTAGAAAGCCATTAACTAATGGGATAGTGGTAGCTAGTGAATATATCAGTGTTAACCAAGAACAGAATTGCAAAGGTGACCCATATGCTGTAGTACAGAGATCATGTATCTATGTGAAATTTTGTCAAATGCCTGCTCTTGGTCAAGGGAGAATATATATATCTATCTATATATATATATATGTATGTATCTCCATTCACTAAGTTCCTATTCCCCATGTCCAAAATATCTCTGATTAAATGCAGGTTATCAGTAATATTTCTACCTGCTGTTGCACAGGTCTGACCCTCTGAAATCAGAGAAGGGGCACTAGTAGCCAATCTAGAATTCAAGATTTTCAAAAGAATTTTCATATCAATATTTAGTAAGCTAATAGGGCGCCAGTCCTTTAAATTGCATTTATTGTTTTTCTTATGTAACCCCCCTGCAAATGGGGGTTCCCAAAAGACTTCCAGGAGCTTGCTTGAATGCTCCAAGCCTGAATGGTGTTTGGCATTTAAGCCATTTATCAGTGAGTGTTTTTAGAGCCTCTGGTACTGTCTCTTTAAGAGCTGTCTGCTTGCAGACATAATTAGTTTGTATGGGGGACTGTGTGTTTCTTTGATTGAGTACCACTCAAGCTGCGCCAATTCACTTCATTTTGCAGTCACTAGGAGTGCAAAGGGAACCTATCTGAAAGATGTAACTGTTTGCCAGAAATTATTTAGAGTAATAATGAAATTACAGTTTGTCTAACCTGCTTTCTTTGCAGTCAGAACTGTGTCTGCTAGTTCCCATTCTAGTTTTGAACTGCTGAACTGGACCAATCAGTGTGGGGTAAGCTAGCTCTAAAATGGTGCCTTGGACGAATCAGAACTTGGACTCATAATCTGAGCCAGCCACAAGAGGATTGTATGGGCAGTGACTCTGGGAGATGTAGTTTAGACTTCAGTGCCTTTTGGACCAACAGCAGCAGTCTATTGTAGTGACAGCCAATCCAGTCAAGAACTGGGAGGAACTCAAAGGAAGTGCCCGTTTTGTCGGTTGGAGTTTCAGTTGAGCTTTGGCAGTGAAGAAGGAAGGAGCCCTGTGCTTTTTCAGTGTGCAGTTTTAGTCAAAAAGCGTGTGTAAGGCCCAGAGTTCCGGTCTGCAGCTTGTGTAACAGCTTGTTAGGACTGAATCCGTCCTGTGAAAAGAATCAAAGGATCTCTGAAGAGTAGAAACCAGGCTCACCCTGTAGAAGACTGGAGGAATTGCTGAAAATTTACTCGGTCTGTCAGGAACTGAATCTGCTGTGTGTTCTCCGGTATTGTGCAGTAATTGCGATCGGGATACAGATGCAGCCTGCCTGGTATAGTGCTTTCTTTTATATAAATGTGTGAAGAGGTTTGTGTACCTCAAGTGAGCCCTGCTGACATTGAAGGACCCTATCTTATTTGGAGGTCGTGAGTACTAATTCAGGGTCACTCCCTGTTGAATTGCCACATTAAATCCAAATGGAATTACTGTACTGCTGACTGTTTAATTTTCCTTTTCTCTGTGTGAAAGGGCCCCTACCAGCTGCCACGGTTTGGACTAGCCACTAGGGCTTGGGTACCCAGGGACAGTAACTGATAGGGATAGGCCTGTGCACAGAGCCATAAATAGATTATTAGAGTGATAAGCTAATTAACCTGATTTCCCCTGTCCTTGTTATATCCCCTAAATAAATCAGAGCTGCTTGTTTCAGCAAAGTTATACTGCCTGAGGTATTTGTCTATGTTAAAGTACTGTACTGTGATTGTTGCACTGTATCTCATTTCACAGGAGGTCCCAGTGCGGAACCAGACCTGGGGTAAGTGTATACTGTGAAGGTAATTCTGATATATTGTGTGGGCCACTAGTGGGAAGAAAGGGGGTTGCAGTGTCCCAGAGGGCTGTGACCAAGTTAGTTTAACTATTGCAAACCCTGACCTCTGGGTGGAGGCACCCCATTGGATCCAGGCCCCTCAACCTGTTAGTGGCAAATCAGGCAGGGGTAGTAGCCCCTGGGATAGCGCCATCTGGGGTTACATCTTGGAGGCACCGCTGGGATTGTGTGTCCTCTAGTGGCCATATTCTGAACCACTGTTAAGAAAAAATGGGTACCCGACAGAAGTGGCTGTGCACGGCTGGTGGAGTGGTGTACTGGGAGGAGATCGACCCCAAAATGCTATGCTTATCCTGGACATCCCCTGGGTATCAATACGGACACTGTGCAGGAGTACTTTCCAAGGTGGAAGGTTTACAAAACCCTGTGGTGGTGGGTGGCATGCTAATCTGCTCACCCACACTTTCCTGGCCCTAGTAGAGTTTTAGGATCCCATAGATAGCTCCAAAGTGCCACAGACCATTACCCCAGAGGGAGCCCTCACTGCTTGGAGTGATAACTAAGGACAGTAAAGACCAGGAGAATCAGCCCCACCACTATCTGAAACTTTTGAGGAGAAATTTGCTGAATGGTTGCTGGGAGAGGGGAAAACTGTGGAGGACTTGAAGAAACTATTCTTGCCACCTGGGGGTGTTCCTCCCCCAACACCCTCTCCTGCTCCAGTGCCCGTAATGGTGGCTGAACCAATGCAGACTCCTATTTCTGCACCTGCCATTAGTCACGACTCTTACCGAAGGTTGAGGATCTTCTCTGGCACCCTCCCAACCCCCCAAGGGGAGGATGACTGGGAGACCTGGATAGACTATGTTGCCCCAAGTGCTAGAATAGCAATGCTCGGGAGGCGGCGAAGAGGTTAGTGAGAGCCTCCGGTCCTGCTCTGGCTACCATCGAGTGCTAAGCGGCCCAGTAACCCTGAGCGACTGCACAGGCCTATCTTGAGGCCTTGGAGAATGTGTATGGAGCCCAGATTCTGATGAGGACCTATGGTGGAGAGTAAGAGATGCACAACAGTACCAAGGGAGTTGTTGTCTGTGTATGTATCTCGGCTGGAAAAATTGTTGCAAGAATGCCTCAGAAAAGGTAGTTTGCCAGCGATTGAACTGGACGAACCAGGCTGGACAGGATCATAAGTCTGCCCCTTCTCAGAACTGCTGTTGCTTCAATTCAGCCTGGCAGATCGACTGGAATCCCCACCTCCTATGATGAGTTAATGAGAGAAATCGAGGAGTTGAGAAAAGGCGACCTCGGGAGGACCTGCACCAATAGCTGCGGCTACGACCGAGTGACTGAGGTGACCCATCAAGTGAAGTTCAGGGGCAGAGGTTGACAGTCAATGAGTGCTCTGACAAGGAAAAAGATATGCCACAATGGGGCGAACTGTTGGAGAGATCCGAGAATTCAAAAACAGTCCCTTTATGAAGGCCACTGCAAGTACGGGCCTGACCTATATCCGACTGCATCTGCTATGGGGTGGGGTACCCACCCATGTATCTCCTGCTGATAACAGCTCCAAACTCAATTCCTTGACCATGGAAGTGGAGAAACTGACGAGATGTCTCCAAATGCTTATCACGCGCAGACAGAGATGGCACCCAGGTTTCCAGTTAGTAATACCCCGCCTCCTGGCTCCCAGTGTGGCGCCCGGCCAGCTCAAACTCCAGAAAGTATGTTTTGCTATAATTGTGGAAGATGGGCACATGAAAAGAGAATGCCAGTCCCCAAAGACACCTGACAAAGTTGCATATAGGCTACAAGGAGAGCTTCGGAGAAGAAATCAGTGGTTAAGAGGTGCGACATGATCCCAGTGAGGGCACCAAAATGCTAATTCACGTCCTTTTGTGGCAAGGTCAGTTGCCCAGGCCCCCACTACCGCCTCTCCAGACTGGTCCAGAATAGTGGGTCCTCCATGGAGACCACTGTAAAGGTGAATGGAGTGTCTACAAGAGCTGTATTAGACAGTGGCTCCCAAGTGACAATTATGTTCCAGGATTGGTATCAGAGCATTTGTCAGGCGTACCCTTACAACCATTAGAAGGACTGCATGTATGGGGGTTAAGTGAGAAGGCCTACCCCTATTCCGGTATATCCGAATTTGGCTGTCTTTCCCCACCTCCGTGGCTGGAGTGGCGAACAAGTAGAGACCCTAGCCTTAGTGTGTCCCCCACTGGACTGTATGATGGTGTCCCTTTGTTGATTGGAACAAATGCTCATATGTTCGGAAGGCTGGCACAGTTGTGTTATGAAAAACAGGGTCAAAGACTAGTAGAGCTTTAAGAGTTCGGCTTTAATTAAGAAGGCCTATGAGGCACAGAGAGATGCTGAAAAAACAGAACCAGAGGAACGGTCGGAATTGTATGGAAGAAGGATCCTGAGTCTCTGATCCTGGCGCCAAATGCCCAGTGTCACCTACAGGGAGAGGTCCGTATCAGAAAGGATGTTAAGAATAAAATATTAATGTTGGATGCACCAGGCGATGGAAAATTGCCAGAGGACTGCTGGTCAAGCCTAGTATTTTGCCCGCTAGAGCCCATGCTTATGCCAGAAGGGTAATGGTCCAAGTTCATAATGTGTCTGAAAGAGACATTGAGTAAACAGAGGTTGCATCCTGGCTAATGTGCATTGTGCAGACACTGCAGTGCTACCAGCAGCAAGAGTTCAAGGAAGAATGACAGGAACGCCTGACTTGTTTGATTTAGCGACTCCGCTGCCAGCTGAATGGAAAGTGAGGATCAGTGAGAGCTTGCCCAGAGAGACCAGGTGTTTTCTTTAAAGGAATGGGATGTAGGATGCATGCAAGGAGCTAGCACAATATCCGCTGCATGACGAAAGACCATTTCGTGAGAGGTCTCAACGCTGGCACCTGCTGACATAGATGATGTGAGCGGCATCTGCAAGAGATGTTAGCTGCTGGTGTAATACAAGAATCCACGAAGCCCTTATGCTTCCCCATTGTGGTAGTGAGGAAAAGAATGGAACAGTAAGGATGTGTGTGGATTATCGCACCTTAAACCGCGGACTATCCTCGATCAGTACACAATGCCCCGCATTCAGGATGCTTTGACTGCCTAAACGGGAGCAGTGGTTCTCTGTGCTGGATCTCCGTGATGGGTACTACCAGATCCCGATGGCCCCAGAGGACCGTGAGGAGGACGGCCTTTATCTGTCCTGGCTTCTATGAATTCAGAGGGATGCCTCAAGGATTTCAGGTGCCCCAGCCACTTTTCAACGATTGATGGAGCGTGCAGTGGGACATGAACTTACTAGAGTGCCTGGTATACCTAGATGATGTTATTGTGTTTGGCAGCTCAGTGGAGGAACCTGAGAGCAGATTATTTAAGTATTGGACCGACTGGAGGACTTTGGCTTAAACTGTCCATTGATAAATGTCAATTCTTTCAAACATCAGTAAAGTATGTGGGACACATAGTATCCACCGAGGAATAGAGACCGACCAAGTAAAGTTGAGGCCTTGACCACCTGTGCCACAGCCCAAAAATCTAAAAGAACTGCAAAGATTCCTGGGATTCTGTGGTTATTATCGGCGCTCATCAAGGACTATTCAAGAGTGATCCGCCTTTACTTAACCTTACTCAAGGGTATCCCCCAACCCACAAAAATACCAAAAGTCAGCGTCCTCTGGTCTGAAAGAGTGTATTTTCATCCGAGTGAAGTATTTGGGGCCCGCTGGACTCCTGATTGTGAGACTGCTTTCATGAGATCATATATCAACTACCCATGCTCCAGTGCTGGCCTATGCCGATCCAAGAAAACCTTACGTCCTGCACACTGATGCTAGCTTGCAAGGGTTGGGGCTGTGTTGTACCAAGACACGAGAATGGCCTGAGACCAGTGGCCTTGCCAGTAGAAGCCTGACCCCATCCGAAAAGAACTATCCTGTACATAAGTTAGAGTTCCTAGCTTTGAAGTGGGCTATTGTTGACCAATTCCATGAGTACTTGTATGGGGCTAAAATACTAGTAAAACTGACAATAATCCTTTGACCTATGTGTAGACCTCAGCTAAGTTGGATGCCACTGGCCATAGGTGGCTTGCATTATCTACATATGACTATGCTCTAGAATACCGAGCAGGTCTGAACCACATAGATGCTGATGCTCTCTCCGGAGGCCTGTTCCCCAGAATGATTGGGTCCGATTGGCAGAACCTGACATTCGGCACTCTGCCGGAAGTTTGACAGGGAGGAACAATGTCCACGGACGCAGTGGACTGCATGGTGGATTGCTTGGGAGCCTCTGAGAATTGCATACCTGCTGCTTATTGCCACTTTTCTGCAATAGACATTGGCACTGCCCAGCTGGACAATGACAGTATTCGCGGGCTCAGTCCCACGATCCCATGATCAAAGCAGCTTTAGAAGCCTTCTATGCAGGAAAAGAATGTGTCCAAATTACGCTCCACTGATTTGAGAACTGCACTGTTATACAAAGAAGGTCCTAAGTTGAAACTGATCAATAAACTGTTATACAGAGAAACAGTAGACAGAGGGGACAAGTAGACAAACAACAACTAGTGCTGCCCACTGCCTTTCGAGGCCAGATACTGAGATCCTTGCACAACCACATGGGGCACCTTGGTATAGACAGAACACTTGACTTGGTGAGATCCAGATTCTATTGGCCTAAGATGGGGCTGATGTGGAGCAACACATTGAACTTGTAGTCGCTGCTTACAGAGAAAGCTTTGCCCCAGAGGGCTGCCCCCTTGTTAACATCACCACCAGTGCACCCATGGAGCTGGTCTGTATTGATTTTCTAAGTTTGGAGTCAGATCAAAGAAATATCAGTAATGTGCTGGTGGTTCACGACCATTTCACGAGATATGCCCAAGCTTTCCCCACCAAAGACCAGAAAGCATCCACTGTAGCCAAAGTACTTGTAGAAAACTTTTTGTCCACATGGGGCTCCACAAAGAATCCATTCTGATCAAGGAGAGACTTTGAGAGTCGTCTGATCAAAGAGATGCTTTCTCTGTGAGGGTCGAAAGTCCAGAACCCTCCTTACCACCCCAGGGGACCCACAGCCTGAGACGTTTCAACCGCACTTTGCTAGATATGCTAGGCACCCTGCACCCAAAGGACAAGCTGAGATGGAAGCAACAAATTAGCACCCTGGTACATGCTTATAACTGCACCAAAGTGATGCCACTGGATTCTCCCCACCGCCTGATGTTTGGAAGAGAAGCTCGACTACCAGTAGATGTGTGTTTTGGGGTCTCCTGATGGGGTTCAAGCTGACAACTATTTACAGTATGTGCAAAAGTTAAAGGCCCAGCTAACTCATCTGCGTACCAACTGGCTCAAACCATGGCTGCCAAAGAAATCTGGCCAACAAAGAAAGGTATGATAAAAAGGTGATTAACAGGAACTCCAGGAGGGAGATCGGGTAGTGCTAAGAAATCTGGGACTGCATGGCAAGCACAAGATTGCTGACAGATGGCACCATCTCCCTCACATTGTAGTGGGCAAACTAGATGATCTGCCAGTGTACAAAGTAAGGCCTGAGAATAATTCAAAAGATGTAAAACAATGCATAAAATCATTTACTGCCATTGGACAAATCTTAATTGAGTCTGAGCCCTAGAAGATGCCCCTCTGGACCAGTGACTAGAGCTGCTGCTAAGAAAAGATCAAGAAAGCTGCACCTACAGAAGCAAAGTTAAGTGTTCCCTCCACAAGTCCCAGTTGAGCATGACTGTCAATTCATATCGGAAGAAAGTGAGAGTGACTTTGAATACTATCCTTCTTCGAACTGAGTCAATTGTTTGGGGCAATCCCTAGTCAATACTGGAGACAAAGCTGGGCCTTCTGGACTGTCTAAGCCCCAGCTTCATCCCTGGAGCCAATGCTCCCAGAAAGTGAAGTGCAAAGCATCAGATCAGATGAAATGGAATCATTGTGCATGGTTGAACTGTTTGAGCTTTCAGGAGGAAAATGATAGATTGGGGCAGACTGGTGATACACCCGAACAAGAAAGAGTATTTTGAGTGCCCTGACAGTCCACTGCAGTGTCCAAAGCTCTCCATGCGAGCCAAATGTTGTGGACTCAGAAACTGTAACTCCTGGAGCTGAAAGTGCCCCAAGTTCTAGCCTCTCTACCCCCATGGAGACTCCCTGACAAGTGAGGACAATGCTGAAAATGAGGCTCAGAGTGCAGAGACTATAACAGTTCCCCTAGAAAGACTGGGTCGAGCTGTAAAGCCTGTGGTGCACCTCAGTTATGATTCACTTGGGAGGCCTGTGGACTTGCCTCTCAATGTTGTCCATAAAGGAGTGTATGTGTCCCCAGCTCATTGCCCAAACTGAGCATCAGTGCTAACTCCAAGTTACTTGTGTTGCCCTCTAATATGGTGCCCTTGCCCCATCCAGCCCCAAGGTAACTGATAGGAAGGACCCCTCTCTTCAGGTTTCATGTACAAGAGGTAATAACTTGAGTTATGGTACAATGTGTATGTAATACTGTGTAAAGGTGACATACTGCAATATTTCAGAATGTGTTCTTGGTAAAATGTATATTGACTGATGATTACACGTGCGAGCCTAATGCAAATGTATATGGTTGCAGTTGAAACTTATGGGGGTACTTGCATGACGCGGACGTCAAGCTTTCCCAGGCCAGGAAGGGTGTAACCCCCCTGCAAATGGGGGTTCCCAAAAGACTTCCAGGAGCTTGCTTGAATGCTCCAAGCCTGAATGGTGTTTGGCATTTAAGCCATTTATCAGTGAGTGTTTTTAGAGCCTCTGGTACTGTCTCTTTAAGAGCTGTCTGCTTGCAGACATAATTATTTGTATGGGGACTGTGTGTTTCTTTGATTGAGTACCACTCAAGCTGCTGTCAATTCACTTCATTTTTGCAGTCACTAGAGTGCAAAGGGAACCTATCTGAAAGATGTAACTGTTTGCCAGAAATTATTTAGAGTAATAATGAAATTACAGTTTGTCTAACCTGCTTTCTTTGCAGTCAGAACTGTGTCTGCTAGTTCCCCATTCTAGTTTTGAACTGCTGAACTGGACCAATCAGTGTGGGGTAAGCTAGCTCTAAAATGGTGCCTTGAGCGAATCAGAACTTGGACTCATAATCTGAGCCAGCCACAAGAGGATTGTATGGGCAGTGACTCTGGGAGATGTAGTTTAGACTTCAGTGCCTTTTTGGACCAACAGCAGCAGTCTATTGTGAGTGACAGCCAATCCAGTCAAGAACTGGGAGGAACTCAAAGGAAGTGCCGGTTTTGTCGGTTGGAGTTTCAGTTGAGCTTTGGCAGTGAAGAAGGAAGGAGCCCTGTGCTTTTCAGTGTGCAGTTTTAGTCAAAAAGCGTGTGTAAGGCCCAGAGTTCCGGTCTGCAGCTTGTGTAACAGCTTGTTAGGACTGAATCCGTCCTGTGAAAAGAATCAAAGGATCTCTGAGAGTAGAAACCAGGCTCACCTGTAGAAGACTGGAGGAATTGCTGAAAATTGCACTTCGGCCTGTCAGGAACTGAATCTGCTGTGTGTTCTCCGGTATTGTGCAGTAATTGCGATCGGGATACAGATGCAGCCTGCCTGGTATAGTGCTTTCTTTTATATAAATGTGAAGAGGTTTGTGTACCTCAAGGGAGCCCTGCTGACATTGAAGGACCCTATCTTATTTGGAGGTCGTGAGTACTAATTCAGGGTCGCTCCCTGTTGAATTGCCACATTAAATCCAAATGGAATTACTGTACTGCTGACTGTTTAATTTTCCTTTTCTCTGTGTGAAAGGGCCCCTACCAGCTGCCACGGTTTGGACTAGCCACTAGGGCTTGGGTACCCAGGGACAGTAACTGATAGGGATAGGCCTGTGCACAGAGCCATAGGTAGATTATTAGAGTGATAAGCTAATTAACCTGATTTCCCCCTGTCCTTGTTATATCCCCCTAAATAAATCAGAGCTGCTTGTTTCAGCAAAGTTATACTGCCTGAGGTATTTGTCTATGTTAAAGTACTGTACTGTGATTGTTGCACTGTATCTCATTTCACAGGAGATCCCAGTGCCGGAACCAGACCTGGGGGTAAGTGTATACTGTGAAGGTAATTCTGATATATTGTGTGGGTCACTAGTGGGAAGAAAGGGGGGTTGCAGTGTCCCAGAGGGCTGTGACCAAGTTAGTTTAACTATTGCAAACCCTGACCTCTGGGTGGAGGCACCCGCCATTGGATCCAGGCCCCTCAACCTGTTAGTGGCAAATCAGGCAGGGGTAGTAGCCCCTGGGATAGCGCCATCTAGGGGTTACACTTATACAAAAATATTTGTATGGACGTACCAAAATATGGGTGGGCTTTATTAGTATCCAACATTGTATTATACACTGCTTGTAAAATTTCAGATAAAACATCTATGTATTTTTTATAAAATTCTGACGTTAGCCCATCTGTTCCAGGGGAAGTAGTATTTTTTTTTAGTGATTTAATTGCTATCGTTACTTTCTCAGTAGTAATTGTAGTAGTAAGGGCATCTAGTGTGGCTTTAGGTACAGATGGAACTTTTATTGTTTTTAGAAAGGTATTTATTGCCTGTAAACCGAAGGAAGGGGCTGAATACAAATCTGATACACAATCTGCATTTTGCAACTACTTTCAAGAGTTCCTTAGTTACCACAGTCCCTTGTTTATCATATAGTCTGTCCATAACTGTATTTTGTACCCTGACTCTACAACTAGCATAAATACCCCCTGTTGTAGTTTTCCCTGGTGTACTAATCCTGTGTTCATACAATAATGATGCTGCCCTAGAATACTGCAAGGATTCCATTTCTTTTTTTGATTGACTTTATCTGGGGCATGCAATTTTCATGTTCTTCTTGAACCAGAGTCATGTAATGAAATAATTTAGACCTTAAGGTTAGATATTTCTTGTACTGATCTGAATGTAATTGCCCTCCAGTTGTTTAAATAAAGTTTTTATTTCCTTTTTCTGTTTGCTTGCACGCATGTGCAAGAAACATAGTGCCATCATCCGAGTTTTTGGAGGTGTGGCAGCCCTCTTCCAGTTCAGGCAGTGTGTTTGCAGGCGCGGCCGCAGTTCTCCAATGCCTGCTCGAGCTGTCTATGACAGCCCAGAATGCAGTGGCGTACAGTTGAAAGGGGGAGCTACGCTTCAGTGAGCAGCCATAAGATATCGCCTGCTCATGCGTGCTCCCCTTACACACGCACGCACGCATACTGCGTTCTCACCCCCACACTGTGTAGCCGACGGAGGGTGCCCAATCCCGGCCGGCTGTGCTGCACTTCCAAACAGAGTTTTGTATGCCACGCTGGTGCCCACTCCCAGCGTGGCTACATCATATAGCCGACGGGGTGCCTAGTCCCCGTCAGGCTCCACTGGCCCCCTTAGTCACGGGTGCCACGCTGGGAGCCCACCCCAGTGTGGCAACACATGCTGTCATCGACAGGGTGCCCAAACCCTGTTGGCTCCACACACCACCAGCCGTCCTTGTGCCACGCTGAGCCACCCTAGCGTGGCAAGCACGTCCCTGCGTCGTCGTCATTTTAAAGAAAAACACACTGAAACTCAAAAGCGGTTCCTCGCTGTATCTGCCCCACCGCCCCACCCACTCGCACCCTGCCTCCCCCACACCCCCCCACCCCATACTTACCTCTGACTCCGGGCGACAATCTTCGTGGATCGGGAACACGCCTGCACTCTTCAAAGCCGACCTCGAACTGAGGAAATGCCAGTAAGCTGTATAATGAGATAGATAGGGTTTTTCAACTTTGCTGCATATCTCGGGCATTTTGCGAATTTTTGCACCAAATTTTCAACATGGGGTTTTGGGACCCTTCTCATGAGTGATCTCACTGTCATGGCGTTAATCGACTCGAAGGTGATTTCGCAGTCACTGCACGAAATCACCTTTCAGGACCGAAAATTCAAACCGACACTGCCACTGTTCATAAGGTGGCCTCGAAAGCCTATGTTGAAAATTTGGTGGAAAAATTCCCCTAAAATGACTGTTTTACAGTGCGTTCATAGTTCCACGCATGCTCGTAAGTTCGCAATTTTCAATATTTTCCTCTGATTTTCAACATCGCCATTTTACCACACCTCCTTATGGGCAGTACAGCTGTCATTTTTCACATCTTGCCTAAAACGTGTTTCCACCTATAGGAAGCGCACAATGGCGCAGTCGGTGTGCGAAATCAATGTATGGGACACATTAAGAAAATCACAGTGACACTGTTCATGAGCAGAGGTCTTAAAATGGCTATGTTGAAAATTTGGTGAAAAAATTCCTAGAAATGACTGTTTTACGAGTGTGCGTTGCGCAGTTCCTACGCATGCTCGTAAGTTTGTGAATTTTCTATATTTTCACTCCAGATTTTCCACATTGCCATTTTATTACACTTCCTTATGAACAGTACAGCTGCCATTTTTCACATGTCGCCTAGTAAATGTTTCCACATATGTAGCTTAATAATGGTGCAGTCGGTAAACGAAAGCAATGTTTGGGACAGATTAAGAAAATCACAGTTACACTGTTCATGAAAAGAGGTCTTAAAATGGCTATGTTGAAAATTTGGTGACAAAGTCCATAAATGACTGTAGTTAGAGTGAGCATTGCGCAGTTTCCACGCACCCTCGTAAGTTCATGACTTTGTAATATTTTCAGTCCAGATTTTCACCAGTGGCATTTTTCCACACTTCCTTATGAACAGTACAGCTGTCATTTTTCTAGCGATGGCGAAATGTGTTTTCACACTTTCAAGCGCGAGATGTGTCAGTCGCTGTGGGAAATCATTGTTCGGGACAAATGAAGAAAATCACAGTGACACTGTTCATGATCGGAGGTCCCAAAATGCCTGTGTTGACAATCTGCTGTAAAACCCCAAACTAATTACATTACAGGTGTGCTTGGCACAGTTTCTATGCATGCTCGTGACTTCACCAGTTTTTTTAATATTTTTACTGCAGATTTGCAACATTGCCATTTTTTACACCTCCCCATGAACAGTACAGCTGTCATTTTTCACATCCTGTTCGGAATGTGTTTTTGCACCTATGGTGCTAAATGCCGTTGTCACTGTGCATAAGCAGCTTCCGGCTAACAAACTGATATTGCCACTGTTCATGAGGTGGGGGTCACAAAAAACATGTTCAAAATTTGGAGTGAAAATACCATGAATGCCTGAGGTGTTAGGGTTTCCAACCATAACACCCACCCTGTAGAGAATGACAGACATCGGGTGTGACTTGGGATTCTTGCCTGTAATGCTCATACCATTCCACACCCTGCAGCCATTGAGAGGTATCGAGGTATGCCTTGGACTCTTCAGCCCCAAAGTTCACCCCATTCTCCTATACCGCACCCATCTCACCGTATTTCCTGATGGAATGGGGTGCGCATAAGGGTCAAAGACCCCAAAGCACACTGTGACACTTGTCGGTGTCTGCAGGGTAGGGTGTGGTGAAATGGCGTGGCCATTATGCCTGACGACCCAAAGGCACACTCCAATGCCTGTCACTCTCTGCAGGGTGGTGGTGGGGTTGGCTTCAGTTCAATACTTCACTGCCATTTCTGTTATGCAGCTCTGTAACTTCTACACTACCAATGCCAGTGCCAGCAAGCAAACATTCGGCATTGACAAATGCTTGTTTGTTTCAATCCACCAGTGGCTTAAATCATCAGCTAAAAAGGCCATACATTTTCTACCATTTAAGTAAGTACAGAATAGGGTCATGAATATCTGGTATGTGTAGTAGGGAGAAATTCAATTTCCAGTAACCCCTACCAAAGGGTTGCTGTTGTGAGAAACCTACTCAGATAGACAACATGTGGTCCGAACGTTCTATAGGAATAATAGTAGCTTTTTGTACTTTAAGTGAATGAGATGCAAAAATAAAATCAGTTCTAGTAGCTAAAGTATTTTTTTTTTTGAAAAGTCTATCACCCACTGGTGTGGATTTATCTACAAGTGTCCTGAACGTTTGTGAGCTCTAGGATATCAAGTAGGGCATTAGAATCACAATACATTTTATTGGTTTTTGCATCTCTGTCTGTTTTTTGGAGAATGCAGTTAAAATCCCGAGCCCAAATAATGGATCTAGTGGTCATTCAAAATGGTTTTATTTTTTTGGTATAGATCAACTCTATCCTCCTTGGTCTGAAGGGGAATATATATATATATATATATGAAATGGCCCTCCATATGGTGGCATTATATTGAAAATCCACAAACATAGCTCTACCTGGTACAGTATCCATAATTTTAGTAATTGTGCATGCATATCCTGTAAATAAAATCCCCAGCCCATCACACAAATCCATACCATATGAAAAATATCAGGGACCCCAATAGCATAGTTTTTTGCTGTATTTATCAGTGCAGGGGAGTTTAACCTTGTGACCTGTAAAACACAAATATCAATATTTAAGTCCTTGATTATACAGAAAGTTAATAGACGTCCCCAAAGGTTTTTTTAATCCTATTAGTATTAAACGTTGCAATGGAACCCTAAAGATTTAGGATCACTTCCTTCTTTTATTGCTCCTCTGAGATCTAAGGCCGAAAGATTTAGTCCTCTGTTTTTGGACCTCTTCTTCTAGATGTTCATCCTCCGAATCTGAGGAAGGAAGTACTGATGATACTGTAGATGATGTTCCAGATTCTCCCCCCTGCCCGCCTTGCGGTGTTAGGACAGTGTACCTGTTACTAAGTATAGCCTCTGATTTCTTTACTGTTGGTTTCTTTGAGAGATTTGACTTATGAAGTTGTCGTTTAGGAAGCCTTTTTTTCTTGGATACCACTGTTATCATGGGGGGGGCATCTTTTGATCATCTCCTTGGTTGTTTAGAGGGGCTGCCTCCATAGGAATAGGGATTTCCACAGAGGTAGAGTCATTATCCTGTGGTGATATCCTGTTCTGTAGATCTGTCTGTGCTGGAACCTGTTCAGGTGGATCAGGGATAACATCTGTAGCTAAATCAGTTGAAGGTGGTGGTGGGGCTGGAGGTTGAGAAGGTGCCTCCTTGCATTCCCGCTGCTGTCGTTGCCTTTCCATACTTGTTTTTGTGCATTTGTAAGAACAGTATCCTGGTCAGGCCTATCTGTTCGGTTATATGTAGCCCATGGACACGATCTGTAGCCATGTCCCGTCTCTTCGCACAGGTTACATTTAAGATCATTTGTACAACTGGAACTGTTATGACCATAAGATAGACACAGATAGCATTTTATTCTGTGACAAGCTGAACTAAGATGCAGTTCTGAGCCACACTTGAAATATGTTTTGGGTTAGCCAGGGTAAACGCAGTGACCTCTGTCTCTGCCGAGAAAAAAACAGCTAGGCAGGTGTTGTGGACCTTGTGCAGCCATTTTTAATTTGACTTTAAATTTCCATCCCCGGACCAAATATGTTCTTCATCGAGTATTGTTTGCGGGGGCTCCAGAATGTCACACTTTTGACTCAGCTAGTGTTGAATGTCATGAACACTAATTCCTTCATTCCTGAACAGGATGGTAATCAATTTTATAGTGGGTTTAGTTAGGGGGGTGGATGGAAAGGGAAGCCATAGCACAGAATATTTCATTCTCTCATATTGAGACCAAGATCTGTCCAAATGCATTGCTGTTTTGAAACTGATATCAAAAAGGGAGTCCTTCGAAGTGTGGATCAAAGCATACATTTCGTTTGAAAAAACAAAACGCGTAGATTCTTTGATGAGTGTAAGGCCTACATAAATGCGATGTGGTGGTAGCTCCAGGCCCTCCACATTGTGCAATCGCACAACATTTCATCTTTGAGCTGGTGCAACATTAGTGAAGGGAACATCCCTTTTCCTAAATGGAGACCATAATTGCTGCGCAGATTCCTTATGATTATCAGCAACTGAGTGTTCACAGTCCATGCGTTCTCCCCACCTATTAGAGGGGTTACTAGGCCCTTCCGCTGCTGAGTCAGATTCAGAATTCTGTGCAGTCCTATGGGGAAGTATATGATCCACAATGACATCTTCTGAATGAAGATCCATGTCTGACTCCGTTACAGAGTTATGGGACAAAGTGTCATTAGCATCAGCTGAGAGCATTTTTCTCTGACAAACCTTAACTGATATTTGTGGTAGAATTACCCCCCTTCCTGCCTTGGAATGGGGCTGTGGGCCTCGTCTGGTATCCAGGTACCTTGTTTTTTTTCCACCCTGCTCCCAGTAAAGCTTTTTCAAGGGACCAAGGAGTAATATTACTGACTGCAGTTTGGCTGTGCCGGGATCGAGAAACTTGACCTCTGCGTCACGTTCTTAAGGTTATGGGGGCTACATAATAGTTTACAGGCAATGTTTTTTCATTATTTGCACTTACAGTTTTTGTTGTTTGAGACCTTACAGTCTGCTGTGAGTGGCTTGCTGAACCTTGCTGCAATGAATGCGCCATTTCAGCGCCAGACGTCGGTAACTGCTGTGAAGCTGTGGTTGGTTCATTCTTGCTTATTTCGGGTGTCTGCAAGTTTTGTACAACTGGGGATGCATCAGCTGTGTTGGTATCTGACGTTGGTAACTGCTGACCAACTTCTTTCTGCGGCCCAGCTGATGCCAGCTTGTCACAATCAGCTGGAGCCGCTGTCAGTACCTCATTTTGCACCACTGAAGGAGAAATAATTTCAGACGTTCCTGGCTACTACTTCTGTATATTTACTTAAAGTTTTCAACAAGCAATGTCTGTTTTTGAGTGCCAGTTCCCGTAACCAAGCGTCTTCTTGCTCCAGGACCAGGACCTTACCCGAGAATGAGGCATCTGAACCAAACATTACTGGATCCTGTGCAACGTTTGGTAAAACTTCTCGTTCTTGTGATTTGATCTCCATAGCTGGACCTGCAGGGGTGGAGATCAGTTCCCCTGCAGGTACACCAGCAGCGTATTCCTACTCCGGTAGTCTGTCCGCCATGACAGACCTACGTCCTTCAGCACCTCCCCCTGCAGGCAGAGTAGGGAATTTCCCCAGTGTCTTGGCCAAATTTCCCCATTCACTGAAAATACCACCAACAGCTTAATCTGGTTCAATGTCAGCTGGTATCCATCTGTATCCCCGGACGAGGCTGAAAATAGGCAGAATTGTCTAGTCCTCCTTTCCTGGTCAACAAAAACTAAATAAAATAAATAGAACTGTTGGAAAGAAAAAAACATATAAGCGGGCAACAAAAAATGGAGTCATGGGATACTAACAAGGAAATATCTTATGAATTTAAGAAATTTATGAGGAAAACAAAAAGGTAACATAAGCTGCAGTTACCGTGTAATGTTAAGGACAATTATAAATCCTTCTGTAATCACATCAGTTATAAAAGAAATAGTGCATCACAAGTACTGTAGGACCTATAGTGGATGAAAAAGGTAGTCTGGTTGAAGATGAAAGACGTATGGTAGGAGTTTTAAATAAAAACTTCTGCACTGTGTTTAGACAGAAAGACAATAATCCAACGCCCAGACAGCATGTAGTAAACAGTCCAAGAATTATGACTGATGAAGAAAATATTAAAATCAGATTACAACAGATAAATCCAAACAAGGCACCAGGTCCAGATGGCCTTCATCGAAGAATAATTAAGGAACTGTCAGACACATTGGCTGTACCAGTAACTAAAATATTCCAGTCGTCCCTGGACAGTGGAGCTGTAAACCTGTTGGAGTAAAGCGACAGTCCTCTCACTATACCAAAAGGGTGGCAAGTCAGACTGCAAAACTATAGACCTGTTAGCCTCACTTCAGTTCTGTGCAAAATATTAGGAAGAACAGTGAAGGAAAAAATAGTTTCATTATCGAAAATAACCTGGCTGGTAGAACACAACATTGCTTTAGAAAGGGCAGGTCATGTCGGACCAATTTGATGCACTTTCTTGATGATATCAGCAGGGCTGTGGATCAGAGGAAGCTAGTGAATATTTTTTTCTTAGATTACATCAAGGCCCTTGACACTGTGCCTCATCCAGAACTGATTAATAAAGTGAGCAGTATGGGATTAAACCCAAGATTGGTTAATTGGACAGATTTCTGGCTTGGTGATGGAGAACAAGTGATGCTGAGAGGAAAAAACTCAAGGATGGCAGCGACTAGTGCGGTGTGGCAGGGGTCTGTGTTGGGGCATGTTGCTTATTTATGTGCCCTCTATGAGTGCGATGAGGGAGTCTAGCTTTCAAAGTTTGCCGATGACACAAAAGTAGGTTCGGTGGTTAGTAACATTTCTGAAATTAATAACCTCAAGGGGGAGCTGTCTAAGCTCATACACTAGGCCCACCTGCATAAACTAGATTTCAATGTAGGAAAGTGTTTGGTAATGCAGCAAAAACAATAAATGAACAACATGTGTACTTAGGAATCAGGTATTAAGGTAAACAACTGAGGACAAGGATCTGGGGATTACTGGAACTGATGACTCGAGCTTTAAGGAACAATGTACTCTTGACAGCCAAAAAATGTTATGGTATATTAGGCTGCATTCCTAGACACATGAATAGTAGGGATAAAAGGGTGTTGCTGTTACTGTACACCTCATTGGTGTGGCCGTATTTGGACTATATTGCAGCCAGTTTGGGGTACCATATTCCAAGAGTGGGATTAGAACCCTAGAAGGGGTTCAATGTAGAGCAACCAAAATATTATCAGGCATGCAAAATCTAAATCACAAAGAAATGTTGGATAGATTAGAGTTTTTTACATTGGAGTACTGCAAGATGAGAGGAGATCTATATGTAGTGTGTGGTGTGGAGCCATTCCTAATTATGAGACTTGGGATTGTGTGGGGCTGGAAGTGAGAGATGTACAGTATGATACAAGATCACATGGTATTGCAGCTCAAGGGTGATTTGTCTCATACCAAAGGAAGGGGAATGTGGAGTTCTCAAAGGGTAGTGTTGGTTTGAAACAACCTTCCGATAGACCTAACAGAGCAAAACATGACACATTTTTAGATGAAACTCAATACACTGTACGGGCAAAAACATAAATGGATATATCCTTTGAGAAAAAAGCGAGCAGTAAAGGGTGACTTGCCTAATTCAGCTCGAACAAGACCTATGTTACCTGTGTAACATCTTACCCTATGACCTGTGTTGGACTTAGCATTCCAGTTGATGTTAAAGTCACCATTAAGAATGTATTCCCAGTTCTGATTGAGTTGCATGAAATAATGAGTAAGTGACTCGATGCTGGATTCTGATTACCCAGTGGGATATATACAGACAGGATGACAACAAATTTGTGCCTTTGCCCTAGCAAAAGCTTTCTTGCTTGGCATTCACAGACCCTGGTTAGGTCTTTGATCGCGATTTTTAGAGGCGTGCAGGTCTGATCTGAGGTAGATAAAGCAGCTCCACCTTGCTTGCCTACTCCATCCTACCTGAAGGTATTGAAGCCTGGCCATGAGATGGTGGCGTCAGGTGTGTGTGGAGTGGACTGAGCCATATTTCAGTTAGGAAAATAAAGTCTGGCTGCTTTAAGTCCACCCATGCTTCAAACTGGGCAAATTTAGATAGAAGCCTAGCAGTATTTAGGGACAGTGTGTTCAGTAGTCCCGGTTCCAGACCCAGAGCTACCAGCAGGGCCTTGGTTGGCGTGGACATTGCTGGACAGTAGGAGTAACATTATTGTAAGCTCTGCGGTAGCACTTCAGTCTCCAGGTTTTACTCCTTGGAAAGAGGGGCAGGCATGTGGTCCTCGAGACACGGCCAGATGGAACAACCCGTAGCACTTCTCATGTGCTACCAGGGTTAGGTGTCCAATGTGGGAGGCACATGGCTGGGGGGGCTTAGATACTGTAGATTTGTTAAGGGGATCAGTAGGCCTTGTATCGGTGTGGGACTAAGGGAGGTAGCCTCCTTTTCATTTTATTTATTAATTTATTTCAAAGTTCGGAAATACACCTTTGAACAGAAATGCTCATTTACAAAAGTTCCTTATCAGAATAACAATTTGTTTACACCATGCCAATGACAGTATTAAAAACTGATTAACAAAGGCTGGACAATATTGATTCAGTGACATAACAAAACAGAATGAGTAACATAAGTACCATTTCAGCAATACAGAGTGAAGAAAAATTTACATTCAACAGGTCAAATAATGCAAAGCATAACATAGGCACTAGGAGCTATACAAAGGTAGGTTAAGCCTGTGTGCTTTTACTGCACATTGGAATGGAGGAGAGGCACATGCGTGAGGAGACTGTGTGATGGATAAGGTGCTGGCATCATGTGCACATGTAAGAAGGAACCTTAAGGGGCAGAAGCACCACGATCAGATGCTGTAAAGGTTGGGTTGAGTAGGGGTGCAGTTGGCAAGTGACAGTGCGTGGGATGGGATTTCATTAGGAGAAGCAGCTACACTTGGAGCCAGGTAGGAGTAAATTTAGATGTTCCCGTTTGAAAGGACCCAGCTTAGTTGGTATCTTTTGTATTACCTGAAGTTCATTAAGCCAGCTTAGAAAATGGGCTAGATACTAGGGTTACTCTCATTGGCTGAGAGCCTTCACATGGGGGTACATTAACTATCGATAGACGCCCGCTTCGAAAGACGTGCCAATTCGAGATGCCCCATTACCTAAAAATATCTTTGGGCACCCCGAGTTGGCATCTGTCGAGCCGCCATTTTTTGCCCTCGCTAACTGACAGAGATGTATTGCGCCACTGTCCCCCACCTGCCGTGCCAGTCTAGAGGTTCAAAAGTAGTTAAACAAAATTCTTACTTCAATCCTCTGTCCCTTGCTCTCCCCTACAATGTTTTTGTCGCTCTAACTCCTACGGCTTTCACCCTCGGTTGCGCATTTTCTGACTCTCCACTTCCTGGTTATGCGATGCAGGGTCACGCAAAGTTACGTGACAGCCTTCCAACCCGCGCTACCGACCGGGGAGGAAAAAAAAAAAGCTTACAGAAAAGGAAAACTGCCATTCTTCAAAGTAAGAACAAAAACCCATGGCAACCAACAAAATTATTACAGTTTACAAGGAACGCCATCTGTTGATGTGGTACTGGAAGGGGGAGACGATAACTAGACAGGAATGGCTGGGGTGCAACAGCAGATGGAACAGCACAAAATTTGAGGGACTATTTCATCAAAAATATGTATTTTTTTTACTCTTTATGTTTATTTACAAACGAATTTCTTCTTTTTTCTTAGTACTTAATTAAAATTTACAATGATGCCCATTTTCTAAGCGCAATAATGCCCTCCAGGGTGGGCGGTATGGGCAATACCGGACCGGCCAAGGGCTATAAGGCCCTCCGCCTGTGGCGTCGGGCCTCATTACACCCCTGGCCGGTCCGGTATTGCCCAATACCGCCCACCCTGTCGGGCATTATTGCTTGCTTGGTGCCCTGGTTGCAAAGGAGCGTTTGTCTAGAGCTGTTCGGTTGAATGGAACAGCCAATGTACCGATAGTCATGCCTCTGGTTGGGTCAGGATTTTGGGCAGGTTGTAGGAGACCTTGTAGCCCTGGTGGGGAGGGGGGTCAGGCCCATGTGGGCTTTCATGCCTAGCAGGCAGGTTTGATATTTTATTCTGTCCTGCAGGGGAAGCCAGTTTGTGAGAGAGTAAAGAGTGCAGGTGTGCGTGAGTTTGTCAGCCCCAGGCTTTGTTTAGGACTAACTGGACCCTGTTAAACACAGTGTCTGTGGCACTCCCACAGACTGTTAGGCCATAGTCAACTATGGAGAGGATGGAACTTGTAACTGCCACTTTTTTGGCTTCTGTTGTAAGGTTGTGCCTATGTTTATATAGTGCTCCTAGGCTCCTGTTAATGGTGCAGACAGTTTGGTCGACATGTGGTGCAAATGTTAAGAGTCTGGTCAGTGGTGACCCTGAGGTATTTGAAAGCGTCTGCCTGTTCTGGAGGGTCGCCCTTACTGCTGAGGATGTTGAGCTTTCATCTCGGAGGCTCTGTTGGTTCATGTAGCAATGCTGTTGGTAAGCAGGCCAGCAGCATTAATACTGCAAGGAACACGTTTGCAATGAGGAAGGGTGACAGCAGTTTGCAAGTTAAACAGGTAGGTCACTGACCCATAGCCCTGGGACACAGTCCTTCCCGGGGTGTTGGCAAAATTACAATAGCAATCCGGGTGATGGCACCAGTAATTAAAAGTTTAAACACTATCGCCATTAAAGAGCACCTTCCCTAGCATTTTCATTAAATGCCCTTTAGAATACAGTATGAAGTCTTGCCTCCCCTGGAGTACCTCCACTCTTAAATTTATAATTTTTAGAGCTGTGGTTTTTGGAAGGAAAGGGATTGTTTTTTTGGCTCTGTGGAGTCAAGTCGCAGATCTCTTCCACTTCCTTGTCTTGATTGCTGCCTCCACACTAGCACCTTTTTTGATGCAGTATATGAGAGCATGGGGGTGCGCTCCATAGACTACTGTAGGGGCTGACTTTTACGTTGTCTTGTTAATAGTTCAGGGTTCCGATTTGATAATCAGGGCACTGCTCAGCTAACAAGAAGGCATTGGTTGAGTGGTGGCCTGTTTATCCGAATTGGAACTGAACTATTAACAAAAGACGCAAAAGACAGCTCCCCTGTAGTAACCTATGGAGCACTTCCCCATGCTCTTCATATACAGTAATTATGCCACAAAACATGTGAGTGTAGGGCCGACTAGTCAGGACAAGGAAGTGGAAGGGATCTGTGGCTCTGCTCCATGGAGCCAAAGTACGATCCCTTCCCTTCCAAAAACCATGGCTCTGTTTGTTTGTTTATTTGGATTTTGTTGACTGAGTTGGCCCACTGAGACTAAGAGCCCCTTTTTCAGAGACTCTTAGTCTCATTATAATTATGAATGGACAAGCTCCAGGGGAGGTAAGGCTTCATATTGACTTGCCTTAGGTATGCCAGGGAAGAAAGGAGCACGTACTAGCAGCAGCCAATTCTAGCAGGTCCTTGACCAGCTAACCTTAGGACATAATCCACCCAGGTAGGGTGTTAGCAATGCTACTGTAGTGATAAGTGTAGCAGTAGTCAGTATTATGCAGAATAAACACTATTAGCAGACAAAACTCTAGCTCAAACTAATTTTTGGTACTCAGATCATTCGAATTAGGTGTCTAGCAGTGCTACGGCAGAGGTAAGGAGAATTAATCACAAAGAATAGGGAGGCAGTATAGCGCAGTGGTTTAAGGTTCTGAGCTGCAAATCTGATGACATCCAGCAGACCAGACCTGGGTTTGGATCCCACAGCTTCCACTTACATACTGTGTGACCCTGCGCAAGTCACTTAACTTCCCTGTGCTCCCAGGTCGCACCTGTAAAAAAGATTTCAGCTTAGTGTGCTACTCCTGGTTAAACAACTAAATAAAAAAAAAAAAAAAAAAGAATGAAGGAAGGAATGCAAAGCAAAACTGTTTTTGGCAGAAACTTATTAACTCTTGTTGCATGACTGAAATTAAGTGCCTGATTAGGTTCAGCCAGTAAAACCGAAGTAACCTTGCCCCCACCCACACCAGACAAGACAAGGCAGCAGCAAATAACAGTATAAACCTTTTAGTAGACTTGGAGGCAGGCAGTGGAGAGCTGGCAAACAATAGTTTGTCGAAAGTATTTGACACAGTCAGTCACCATTTGCTGACACATCAGCTTGCTGGGCTTGGTATATCTTCAGAAGCCCTAAAGTGGTTCACCAGCTATCTAGATAACAACACACAACAGGTGAGAATAGGGTCTGCCCTTTCTGCTAAACTGCCTGTCTGCTCTGGGGTTCCTTAAGGACCGATACTGGAACCCCTTCTATTTAGCACCTTCCTCAATAATCTTCCGGCATCATGTTCTGAACCTGTACTCCTCTACGTGGATGATGCAGTCATTTTCTCAAAGACTGCTGACCCTACGCTTATTCAGGCCCAACTTCAGAAAAGTTTTACTGAGGCTGAGTCCTGGTACATCTCCCATAAATTGGTGCTTAATTGCAAAAAACAAAGGTCATGCTCTTCCATGGTACCCACAGCAAGTACAAAGCCAAACAATTGGTGATTAAAAACAGTGCGGGTGTTGTCCTTGATCAGACTCAATCTTTTAAATACCTAGGAGTTACTCTGGAGTGTACGCTCTCCTACTCCAACCATGTTTAGAATGTTGCCAAGGCAACTAACATTCGCCTAGGCCTTCTACACAGGCATAAACACTGCCTAACTACCGAAGCCCTCAGATTGGCTATCCAAAGTTCAATTGTGTCTATTATTAACTATGGTTTGATCATTTATGGTTCCGCCACAGACGCAACCCTACGTCGGCATGCCGTCTACTAACTGGTGCAGCGTATCGTACTCACACTTGTGACCTTTACGAACAAGCAAACTGGCTTCAAACCCCAGGCTCGCATTGAATATCAAGCATGCCTTCTGGCTAAGAAGGCAGATCTTGGTCTCCTACCACCAGGTTCCCTTCAGCTTTTCAGTCCCTTCCGGGGCACTCGGAGCACACACAGTTCTGTCAGCCAAACGTTTACTGTCCCTTGCTGTCGAACCTCGCTCTGACAGCGATCCATTGCAGTTAGAGCTGCTCATTTATTTAATTCCCTTCCTCCTGAGATTGCGACGACTGCAGCCTTGGGACCAATTAAGCAGAAGGTGTGTCAATTCCTAGTTTCCAGAGCATCTTGTGACTGCTATACCTAATCTCTGCCATCAGCTAAATGCACTGGGACTTCCTTCTTTTACCATTTGTCCCTGTATAACCCTATCCTGTTGCTGCGCTATTCCTCTCACAGCACTTCCTCCCTTATCCCTTTCCCATTCCTGCCCTCTTTTCATCCTACCTCATCCCCCCTTCCTTTACCCCTCCACTCCCACTTCCCTCCTCTCTCCCCTGTTCCCTCATCTGGTTCTCTTCTCCTCCCCCGTGAGTCTTTCCTGTTTAAGCTTCATTGTGGAATCTTCCTACTTGCTCTTATTTTGCTCCTTCCACCCCCCATTTCACCCCTGTACTCTCTCCTTGTAATCCCTTTCATCCCTTCTCAGACAAGGCCACTGGCTGCACTTAACACAATATTTATCTTGCCATATTGTTCTTTTGTTTATGTAATTACTTTCCTCATGTTGTACTACTTACCGAAACCATTGCAATTTGCTATTCTTGTGACTTGACGTGGAACTTCTGTAAAAAAGCCCTTGGCCCAAAGGTCTTTCCGATTTGTTAAATAAATAAGAAATAAATAAGTTATGGTATGTGTCCTGACAGGAGTTGGGTTCTGGAGGCAGAATGGAGTCCAAGTGAGACACAGATTTAAGACTTAAAGGCAAACAGATGAGTTGACACTGACCAATTGACAGATAGGAATCTACAGACTAGTCTCTTAGATTAAGGTTGGGGGTCTCCCACAGTCAGACTACACACATCAAATTCTTTCTAGCAGATGTAAACCCTTAGCTATAAATCTTTGTACTTATGAGGCAGTCTGAGCCACACCATGGTTCCACAACACCTCCCTAACTTAATTAGGTGCCAGATGAAAAGAGTGCCTTTATTGAAATGTGTAACACTTGAGCAAAATGTGTGATGTATCATCAAACATGGCACTGCAAGATCAGAACACTAGGGCTAGCGGTGCACTAAATTCATAATGTGATCTGATAATACAGCATATTATATTAGTGTGAATTTCTGATTTAAAGTCTCCGTAGGAAATGTGGAATATTGCCTTCCCTGTGTGGGATGAAGGATTTCTGAGAGGTAAAATGAGTGATGTACCTCTTAATGTGTGACAGTTGAGAGGTGTGCCTCTGCATCTCCAGTCAGGGACTGTGCTTACAAATATCGGGGATGGGGAAGTGGGAGACGCATCTAAACAATGTCAGTATCAGATCAAGAAGTTGTGTTACATGGCCTCCCACCAGTCCCAGGGCTGAAAACATGAGTCGGGATACATAGCAACATTATAGTAATTTAAGTTTGGAAGGGAGTCTAGGTCTGGTAGGTCCCTCCCACTCCCTTCATAAGCAGGGACCAACAAATATGCTGTTCTAACATGTACTAATTTATATGCATACCCAACCCCCTGTACTATCCAGGGTACTGTGGGATTTCTCTTGGTAAGTTGAAATGTGTCCAGGCTTATGCAGCAGTTGAGTATCCCCCCCCCACCCTTGGGCAGTGTGGGGCAAATATGGGGGATTACCTGGGAATTTCGACATCCTCTGTGCCCCAGGGAGTGGGGATTTCATGTTGTTTCACACCTCCACCCTTCGGGTGTTTTTTCTGTGGGGTATTTTAGATGTGAGTTTTATAGGGGAGTCAGACCATGGCTTGCCCCCATAGGGTGGGGCATTTGAGTAGTTTGGGCCCAATGATTTTTGAATCCCCTTCTATTCCCCGAAGTGTGGGTGGGGATTACCTTGACTGCTACGTTACCTTGAAGTACTGTCTTCATGTTCTCTGTCTCAGCTGGAAAGCTGTTCCGTAGGTTCGCTATGGGTTCACACAGATGCTACCCCTCCCCCTGTCTCTCTGGCAGCATCTTGGAGCACTGCAGCCTCACTGCTAGGCTAACCTTCTGACATACATTGGTTTGTAAACATCTTGGTTGCTAGTTCGTGAGGAGCGATGTGTTGCTGTTCCAGACTTTGACCAAAATGAGGAGTATCGGTGCATCAGCGCCATCAAAAAGTATTTTAGACAGCTACACACACTTTCTTGGCTCACAGTTGTGTACAGCTAAACCTGCCTCAAACCAACCATCAGAGAAAGAACAGCTTGGGCATTGTTTTTCTGCTGAAGGCATAGATGCCGGGAGCTGTGGGTGAGGGGTGGTGGCAGCCCTCACTTTTGCCCATGAACATTCAAAGTGCCCCTATAATACATGCAAGGTCAGAAGGGAAGCAGTCATGGTCTCTTGTAATTGCTACAGCTGCCCCCCCCCCCTTCACTGCCCCCATATTCTGGCACCCATGATTGAAGGGACTGTCTAACTGTTAAAGTAGTATGAGGCCCACTGGGTTGAGCTGTGCACTGCAGTTGTTTTTTCTGGAGCAGTTGCATGTCAGAGGCTGGTAGCTTTGTGGGGGAGTTGGACCTTAGTTGGCATTTTGGTTAACTGATAAGTTACACTTCACCTCTAACTCAAATTCAGATATGTTCTTGAAAGCACTTGTTTAAATTAAAATTTTATTACATTTTCATAAAGTGCATAAATGAACAGTTAAACATTACCAACAGTGCAAAGTAACAAACTTTGTGTCAACTATATGCTAAACCACAGTTACACCTACGCATGTTATAGATCTCAAACCTAGCTATTGTTTAATCTAACATATTATTCCCAAGATCCTAAATAAATGTAGGACCTATACTATGACAAATCCTTAGAAAATAATGACAGAAAAGGAAAAGAATAGACACAGAAAGAAATAAGAAACAATGAAGAACTGACATCTCTGGGAAAACTTTGAAAACCGTAATACTTCCACCTAGCTCACCTTGCATATCTGATTGCACCCTTCCCCTGTTCCTTATTGCTGCAGCCATTTTCATGAAAACAGAATCATCGTCCCTAATGGTTCATCTGATCCAGTTGCTTATGGCCCATTTGAAGTCTCTGCTTACGATATTACAGTCCATTGCAGTGGAAATGAGCATTATAACACAATCTAAAGGTCTAAAAAGTACATTATGGTAAACTCAAGTACTGGAGGAGAGGGGGTTTCCCCGATAGCTAGGGTACAGCTGCAGCTGATTCGGCTGATTGGCTGCAGCTGCATAGACAGGAGAGCTTTAAAAACAGGAAGGAAAAGCCAGCAGGCAGTTGCTGCAGGGGTAGAGGGCTGACAAGCTGCCTGGATGTGTTCCAGATCAGGAGTCCCTTAAGCAACCCTCAGGAGATTGGTCTCCTGAATTAAGCAAAAAGGAAAAATTTATTTTCATTGTGAGTTTTCCGTTTTACTGTTTGTGTTCTTCCAGAAGGTCTAGCGTTCTGGAAAAGGGGATTTCTAGTTAGGGCTGGGGATTGTTTAGACAGCGCTCCCACCCGGAGGCTAGGCCACTTTATTTCTGTTTTTGTTTCATTTTCCCCGGTGGGGCTTAAAAAGAAAAGGGCAGAGGCCCAAACTTCTATGTTACCAGCCATATTAAAGAAATAAAAATGTACCTGGTTGGTTTGATGTTAACAAACTGGTCTTCCTGAGACTCCTTAACCACCTCAAAGCTGAACCTGAATCCTGTGGCGAGGTCGTGCCTTGTCACAGTGTCTAAAGATAATCTTTTTCAAGGTTCTTCTTGCGGTGTTAAAGAGCAGCTTCCAAGCTCTTAGCTGCTGCCCTCCCAAAATGTATACGAGAGCTCACCTGCCCCAGACTGGAGTTCTGTAAGTAATTCCTGCTATTACTGCCATTTGTGTTATATCACTCGTAATTTTAAAATCTGACATCTTGGCAAAAAATAGAGCTACATCCTCAAGCTGCAAACACGCCCCCACATAGGCACACACAGCCCCTTTGTGATGTCACTAGCGAACACAGCGATGTCACTTCACCCGATAATTTCTTTTCTTTTATTCCCACCTATCTTGCTCCATGCTCCCCACTTCTTGGGCTCCTCATTGCTCCTCGACCCACCAGCTGTCCTCTTCGTGAGTACTCCTCAATCCCCCAGATGGTAGCCGACCTCTGAGGGGTACCCCGGTGTATCCCTTCACTGGGCGGGTCCCCCTCCTCCGAGGGGGAAGGCACCAGAGAGGGGAGTCCAGCGCACTTTTCTGTTAGGACCCCCAGAAGTACTGCTGAGGTATAGGAGGCTCGCGGAGGTTCCGGTGCGGTCGGAGAGCGGGGGAGCCGTCATCCGGCGAACGCATGAGTCATTTTCCATTTCCTGGTTCTCCGCATACTGCATCGCACGAAACAGTGCCCCCAGTCTCCATTAGGAGCCACTGCTGGCTGAAGCAGCCACCCTACCCACCCGAAGAGGAGAGCAGTCCCTCGGATGCTCAATCTTCTTCTTCCCCTGCCAACCCCGGCTCCCGAGTCCGTTGCCAAACCTGGGTCACTGGCATGGTTGAGGTGTGGTGTCCAGCGCCTCAACCTCTGCGCCACCAGGCTGGCCCATGAATTTCAATGGGGATGTGTTTTCCATGTATCTAGTAACATATAGAGTTAGGATTTTGGCAAATCAGGCGACGGCTTGAATAACAGGGTCCCTGTTATTGGGGGCGGTCGCTTAGGTATAAAATCTAACTCTGTATGCTAAAGTAGATGGAAAACTCACTTATTGAAATTAATGGGACACGCACACGCGATGTTCAAGTATGTGACATCACAAATGGGTCTATGGTGCCTAAGTATGGGGTCATGTCTGTAGCTTGAGGAAGTAGCTCTGTTTTTTGCCAAGACGTCAGATTTTAAAATTATGAGTGATATAACTCTTACAAATGGCAATAATAACAGGAATTATTTATGGAAATCCAGTCTGGGGCAGGTGAGCTCCCATAAACATTTCGGGGGGCGCAACTCGGGACCTGCTCTTTAACTGTTTTTTAATCTGAAAATAGTATATAATTGATTGAGATTTGTAGTTATAGTGAAGGGAGTTTTTAATTAAATTTAATTAAGTAGGTGATGTCATTTTTGTTGATATACTAGACTTGGTGTTAGCTGATCTATTATGAAATTGCTGTAATTATTCTTCTGTAATTTTTTCTCAGAACACCTTTGGGGACAAGATATGTCTTGATAAGGTCTTCCTTGTATAATGTTCATAAATAAATACTGTATATAACATTGTCAGCCTCTGTTTGCCTTCCAGACGAGCATAGTGAGTATGGTGTATACACAGTCGGAGATCCTGCAGAGGGAGGTTTACCTGTTTGAGCGCATTGACTCCACCAACCGGGAGACCATGAAGCACCTAAAGGCTATCTGCTTCCTGCGGCCAACTAAGGTACAGCGTTGTGTCTGTTTGCTCTGTACTGTCTGTCACCTGAGTGCTTACAATGTGTATGTGTATGTATAAAATATATGAATATTTATAAAAACCCTTTCCTAGCACCGTGGTCTAGAAAAAGAAGGGGGACTACAACCCCTGCCTTGTCAGCTATGAACAGCTCAAAACAAGGTTGAGGGGCCTGGGATCGGATTCTCATGGAAAGAAGGGGGTTCTTTCCCAGAGGTTAGGTAAATAGCACAGTGCCGCCACCCAGAGTTAAATATTTTATTTATTTTATTTATTTGAGCATCAGTTTACAACCTTTGAGCCAGAGGCTCATTTCCAAAGGTACCTCGTCACATTGAGGATAAATACATTACATTACATTACAGGCTTGTTGTTACACCACATTGAGGACAAATACATTACTGTATATTACAGGCTCATTGTTACATCACAAAGTTTCAAGTTGTAATAAAATGACAAACAATTAAATTTGAACAATTAAAACAATATAAAGTGGGCCAGATGTTGTTTTAGCAGTACAACCCTCCGGGATGCTGTACCTACCCATCTCCCCTTACAATCATCCTAATACATGGCATACCTAAAACCAAAACATCTATTTTCATAACATCTGCAGTTAAAGACACCAGCTAATAATATGCTCACGAGTCCGGTATTGTTCCAAAACAGTAAAATAAATTTATTTACATGGGGAGGGCTAGGAAAAAGGAAACTGGAATAGAGTTAACGACATTAGAATTCAGTTTTTGCATGTCTGAAAACATTTACCTTTCAGGTAACACATTCTTAGTGCCCACCTCCCACCAGCATTTCCTTTTAATCATCACAGGTGTTAACACATTACCCACTCCTGAACTGGTACCAGTAAAACCCCTATGAGTCCTATCTGGGTACCCAGGTTCTAGTTGCAGGCCTGTATGATGCAGCTGGTTGGCCGACAGTTGATGCATTTTAAGATCAGATTAACAACCTAGTATCCCCAAAGGCCATGCAGTTGCTTAAATGGCATTTAAAACTCTTTAAAACATTCCACACCGTGGAACGTAGCATAAAATTAATAACTATGTACAGTTCCCCATGGGCAGGACAATCCCTGCGGTTACTCACAGTTCTGCAGACAAACTCTGGTGGCATTGAAACTACAGAAACCTGAAGACTTGAAACACTTGAGACATGATGCAGGCATTTTGCAGCTTGGAACAGAGGCATGATGAAGCTGGCATTTTGCAGCTTGGAACACAGGCATGATGAAGGATGCTGGTCTTCACCTGTCAAGCCTTTCCAACATCGCCATGATGGCCTTTGTAAACAGTGTTCACTTGACAGGCCTGTATCTTCTTCTCTTCGATGGTACCCAGGATGGGAGGGGGGGGGAGTGTGACAGGTAGCTGTAGTCACTCTGCAGGTTCCGCTCAATACTGCAGTCTCTCATTGCTTTACAGTCAATTGAATTATTTTTTGAACAAGTGCAGTCACCTCGTGTGACAAGACAGGAATCTTCGACCACCTGCCGGATGGCAGATGTGGCCCATGGTATTCAGCACACAGTCTCTGAACAAAATTCTATGGTCACTTCATGTGACAGGAGAGGCATTTTCCGACCACCTACCAGCATGACAGCTGTGGCCCATTACATTCAGCACATACAGTCTCTGGGTAACAGAAGACATTTTTCATTTTTATTATTTCTCACCATGCAGGTGATGATGAACAAGAAGGATAACTCACCGATCAGGTGCAGCAACAGGTTCAACTTCCATCACAGTGGAAATGAAGGCAGGCTCCTTTGGGCATTCAAACGGCCGTGCAGGCACCCAAAGGACCTTCACCCTTTCACAGAACTCACAGGCATCTGGGCAATTCCTCTCTTTCTTCAGGGGACTCCAGCCGATAACCTTGACTCTGTTTCAGACTATTTCAGACTTCGTAGGCATCTGGGCAATTCCTCTTCCTTCAGGGGACCTCAGCCGATGACCTTGACTCTGCTTCAGACACGCCTTTGTGCTGGGAAAAAATACTTTATTCCCATCAGTGGGAGACATGCAGGCACCTCCTGGGCTTCGTGGGTCAGGCAAACACACAGGCAGTCCTTTTATTTCACTCAGGAGCACATAGCACCGGTCAGGCAACTTCCCTGCTTCAGACAATCAAATATCTTTCTTTGAACTGGAGCACCTTCCAGTCATTGGAACTCATACTCTACTGCATTTCTTAGGCATTTACTTTTCTTTTGCCCCCACAGGATCAGGGGGCAATGAGGCAGGAGCCCCCACCCTCCCTAATGAGGGGGCTCCAGTCAACGCACTGACTGAATTCAAACTCTCACAGCCACTAACTGAATAGAACTTTGTTGAACTGAACTGATTGTCTCTCCTCACGAGCTTCAGAGAATGAAAAACAGTCTCTGATTGGTTGAACAGAGCAATAGGGGAAGCCTGGCATCTGCTGAGTGGTTGATGCCAGCTGCCAGTCACAGAAAAAGCAGTTAATGGGCTTCCTCGATGCCCTGTTTGGCTGGCAGTCTTGGTGGCAAAAGCAGGCACCACCTTCTTTTCCCAGGAGCCTTCACAGCAACTCCTTGGGATCCTGGCATTTTGATTGGCTGTTGGCAGTCACCAGGCTAGCAAAACATGGCCGCCAGGAAAACATTTTACACAGTGCCCCAACTTTAATATTAAAATACTGGCAAACAATAAAGCTATACATTTATTTAATAATGTGCAGCTGTAGCTACCTTTGTGCCCTTTTAAGCGACAGGAATTACATATTTACACAGGGACTTGATGCGCCCGTTGCTACACTCGTAGCACTATCCCCCTAGGCACAGCAGTGCTCATCTTTATTCATGAGCAGCCTCGGCTGCTCCATAAAGTGACGGGCCCTCCTTTTAATTCAGTAGCGCTTAAGAGCACTTTTAAAAAACATTTTATTTATGCTCCCCTAGCGCCTCCGGACCCCCTATTAATTTCTTTTACACACTGGGGCCAGGGCACACACACAGGCTTTTGAATTAGAGCCACACTGAGCGGCTTTCAATTTCAAGCGCCGCAGCGCTCCACAGTGTGAAAGAGGGAGAAGGGGAGGAGCTGACCGCAGCAGCTTACACAGGAGCTGCGCGCCGATCGGCAACCCGTTGCAGCATGCGGCTTTGCTTTAAAATTTATTTTTCTTCACTCTGCCGGTCCCCAAGCAGGCAAACAGTTAACGGGGCTGGCAGGAGCATTCAGGAGCCATGCAGGATCGGGGACAAGGTGGCACCCAACAACGGAGGCGGTATCTGGTAAGCCCCCAACTGTTTGGGGGGGTTACACTCTCCCATGCCTTAATTGCTTGGCGACCCTACCAAGCGCATACCATGGCCTGACATTTATAACGTTAACCATTACTAAGCATTTTCTAACTAGATATATGATTTCTATCGTAGACAATACTATACATCCTAGTCTAGACAAATGCAACTATCTACAACAGAATAAAACAATCCCAATAAAAATTCAGCTTTTTAAGCAGTGGTGACAATATTCCCCAACAAACCCTTGCCACTAGTACTGTCAGGGCAACACAATGGCAAACCTACTCCCTCCTTAGAAACATAGAAGTTGACAGCAGATAATGACCGCAAGGCCCATCCAGTCTGCCCATTTCTTTTTCTACCTTATGAATGTGCCATCAGCCTTTGCTCTGTCAATGGCCTGTCAATTCATACTCATCTGTATTGCTCCCTTATGCCTATCCCATGCCTGTTTGAAGCCCTGCACTGTATTCATATCCGCCACTTCCTGAGGTAGGCCGTTTGATGCATCCACCACCCTTTCTGTGAAAAAGAACTTCCTCACATTACCCCTTAATCGGTCTCCCTCTAATCTCATGCTGTGTCCTCGTGTCCTGATATTTTTCTTATATTGAAACATGTTAGACTCTTTCACCTTGTTAATGCTCTTAAGTTGTTTGAATGTTTTGATCATATGACCTCTCTCCCTCCTTTGCTCTAGGGTATATATATTGAGCTCCGTTAATCTGTTTGCATATGTTTTATGATGTAGTCCCTGCACCATTTTGGTTGCCCTTCTCTGGATTGCCTCAATTTGGTTAATGCCCTTGTGAAGGTGCGGCCTCTAGTACTGCACACAGTACTCCAGATGGGGCCTAACCAGTGTCTTGTAAAGAGGGATTATTACCTCCTTCATACGACTTGTAATACTCCTACTAATGTACCCCAGCATCCCCCTAGCCTTACCTACTGCTTTAGTGGTCTGCTTGGATGATTTCAGGTCATCGGTGGTGATGATGCCCAAGTCTCTTTCTTCCCTTGTGACTGCCAGCAACTCCCCTCCCAGCCTATAAGTGGTTTCAGGGTTTCTCTTCCTTATGTGCATGATCTTGCACTTCTTTGCGTTAAACCCCAGTTGCCACTCTTCCGACCATTTTGCTAGTTTATCCAGATCTCTTCTCATTCTGCCCACCCACCCCATCTGGATCATCTACTCTGTTGCAGATCTTAGTGTCATCTGCAAACAGACAAACCTTACCCTCCAGTCCATCTGCAATGTCACTGATGAAGATATTGAAAAGAACTGGCCCTAGGACTGATCCCTGAGGTACCCCCCTTGTGACTTGGATCTCTTCTGACTGTATACCGTTTACCACCACTCTCTGTTTTCCACCCGTCAACCAGTTTGCCACCCAGTTGACCAACTTCTGACCCACCCTGAGCCTACCCAGCTTATTAATCAATCTTCTATGTGGAACAGTATCGAAAGTTTTGCTGAAGTCAAGGTAGGCGACATCAACTGCTCCCCCTTGGTCCACCACTCTGGTTACCCAATCAAAGAAATCTATGAGATTATTTTGACAGGACCTTCCTTTGTAAACCCATGCTGTCTTGGATCCTGTGCTCCTATGGATTCCAGGTGTTGCACTATCCTTTCCTTAAGGAGTGCCTCCATAATCTTGCCCACTACTGAGGTAAGACTGACTGGTCTGTAGTTCCCTGCCTCCTCCCTGCTACCACTCTTGTGGAGCGGGATCACATGAGCCCTTCTCCAGTCTTCTAGGACCTCTTCTGTGCTCAGAGACTCACTAAACAGTTCTGATAATGGCTCTGCTAGTTCCACCCTTCGCTCCTTTAGTACCCTGGGATGTATGCCATCAGGTCCCATTGCCTTGTCCACCCTGAGCTTATCGAGCTCTTGTAGGACCCTTTCTTTTGTGAAGGGGCTAGTGCACACCTCCCTCCCCCCTGTGTCCATGGTGCAGAGCTGTGGGCCTTGCCCTACCTTCTCTTCAGTAAATACTGAGCAGAAGTATCTATTTAGGATAGATACTTTTATATGGTCCTCCTCCTCACATGCCCCCTTATCCTCTTTGATCTTGGCAATACCCCATCTGGACTTTCTCCTTTCACTAATGTATCTATAGAAAGTCTTGTCACCTTCTTTTATTGTTTGTGTTAGTGTTTCCTCGGTTTGGGCCTTTGCCTGCCTTACTGCTTCCCTTAGGGAAGTTTGGTATGCCTCCCTATCTTCATCCCACTGCGTTCCCTTATATTTCCTGAAGGCCAGCCTTTTGACACTGACTTTTTTGCTACTGTTTTTGAGAACCAAAGTGGTTTCCTTCTTCTTTTGCACTTCCTTTTCTCTCTAACACAATGGGATGGTGCTTCAAGTATTGAATCCTTAATGCTTGCCCACTTTGGCTGTACCCTCCCACCTGTATTTCTTTTTGCCAGGGCTAGCTTAACTCTGTTGGCCATCTTATCAAAGTCAGCTTCTCTGAAGTCCCATATTTTTGCCTTGGAATGGGATGATTTAGTTCTAGTGGCCAAATTGAACCATAACATGTGATGGTCACTGTCCCCCAGGTGACCTTCTACCTGGAGATCTGTGATCCTTTCCCTGTTAGTCAGTACTAGATCTAGGATAGCCCTGTCTCTTGTGGGTTGTTGTACCAGTTGTTTGAGGCCTTCCCCCTGCAGGGAATCCACCATGTGTCTAGTTCTGGCAAATGTTCCTGTTGGTATTGACCAATCTGTATCTGGTATGTTGAAGTCTCCCATTATCAGAACCTCTCCTTTAGCTGTCATGTTTTGTGTATCTTCTAACAGTAATGTGTCTTCCCCCTGGCCTGGAGGCCTGTAGACAACCCCAGTTCGTATGGCTGTCCCATTTCCTGTTTCCAGGGTGACCCACAGTTCTTCTGGCTCCTTATGTGTATTCTGAATTTCTGTAGCTTTGATATTTTCATTGACATAAAGGGCCACTCCACCCCCCCCCATGCACCTCGGTCTCTCCTGAACAGTACATAGCCAGGTACTGAAGTATCAAAAGTATGGTTACTGGTAAACCATGTCTCGCTAATGGCTACTATGTCCAGTTTAGCCTCTGTCATTATTGCCTGCAAGTCTGGGATCTTGTGTCCCAGACTGCGAGCATTTATGTACATGATTTTCCATTGGCCAGATTTCGGTGTGTTAGTTGCTGGGCAAGGTCTGGCGTTTCCCCTGTGCATCGTAGGGGGAGCCGTACCTTTTTTCTTACCTGGTGATGCAAATGAACTACAAACATGCTGAAGTCCTGTTTGACCACTAGTTGAGGGGGAGGGGTGTTCTTCCCATTCGACGTATGGGGTGCTGCACCCCCTCCCCATTTGCTAGTTTAAATATTCTGCAAAGACGTCAAACTTCTGCCCCAATGCACTGACTCCCTCCTTAGTTAGATGCAGTCCTCAAATTTAAAGAACGTTCGCTCCCAAAACTGTTGCCAGTTCCCTACAAATTTGTATCCTTTTTCCTGGCACCAGCCCTTGAGCCACATGTTTAGCTCCCCTATCTCCCCTTTTCTGACCTTCCGTCCATCTGACCCCCTCTCCCAGACTGGCAGGATCTCAGAGAAGGAGATGCCGGACGAAATGGATGATAGTTTGTCACCCAGCCTGGTCAGGTGTTCCTTGGTCTCCACAACTGACTGGCTGGTGAGATCGTTAGTCCCTACGTGTACCAGGACGTCAATGTTTTCTCCTGCTTCCTTAACAATTTTAGCTATTTTGGCATCCGGTGTTATGACTCCCCAGCTCATCGACCAGCGATGAAGCAACCTTGGACAAAATGGGCACCAGTACTTTCTCATGGTACAGTCGTGGCCAAAAATATTGGCGCCCTTGCACTTTTTCAAATAACTCACAATTTCCTCTAAACATAAGCTGAAATTAACAACAGTACAGTATTTGGTCTCCACAATTCTTTATTTCTCTGTTAATGTTACAGAACCTTTGTTTTTGATTCAGAATTTAATATAGCCTTTAAATCAGAAAATGAAAAGAAATGGCATTGACAAAATTATTGACACCATAGACTTAATATTTGGTAGCACAGCCTTTGGTCAAAATAACTGCTATCAACCGCTTCCTATAGCTATGGATGAGCTTTCCGCACCTCTCTACTGGCAATTTGGCCCACTCTTCTTGTGCAAACTGCTCCAGTTCTCCCAAATTTGAAGGGTGCCTTCTCCCAACTGCTGTTCTCAGATCTCTCCACAGGTTTTCAATGGAATTTAGATCTGGACTCATTGCTGGCCACTTCAGAACAGTCCAGCGTCTTGTCTTGAACCATTCCTGGGTGCTTTTTGAAGTGTGTTCGGGGTCATGGTCCTGCTGGAAGACCCATGACCTTCGACGGAGACCCAGCTTTCTGACACTGGGTTCAACATTGCGCTCCAAAATGGCCTGGTAACCTCCAGATTTCATGATGCCATGCACACGTTCAAGGCACACAGTACCAGAGGCAGCTCAGCAACCGCAAAACATCACTGAACCTCCTCTATGTTTGACTGTAGGGAAGGTGTTCTTTTCTTTGAAGGCTTCATTTTGTTTTCTGTAAACATAGATATGATGTGCTTTACCAAAAAGCTCTAATTTGGTCTCATCTGTCCACAGGACATTCTCCCAGAAGGATTTTGGCTTGTTCAGGTGTGTTTTGGCAAACCCCAGTCAGGCTTTCTTATGTCTCTCTCTCAGCAGTGGGGTCCTCCTGGGCCTCCTACCATATAACCCCCTTTCATTGAGTTGGTGACGGATGGTGCGAGTTGAAACTGTCGTACCTTGTGTCTGAAGGTCAGCTTGAATCTGTTTGGCAGTTGATCGAGGTGCATTCTTCACCATTCGAACAATCCTGCGCTGCAATCTTCTATCAAGTTTTCTCTTGCGGCCACATCCAGGGAGGTTGGCTACAGTGCCATGGGCCTTAAACGTCCTGATAACATTATGTACGGTGGAAACAGGAACATCAAGGTCTCTGGAGATTGATTTGTAGCCTTGAGATTGTCCATGCTTTGCTACAATCTTCTGTCTGACCTCCTCAGACAATTCTCTGGCTGTCTTTCTTTTCTCCATGCTCATTGCGGTACACACAGTGACACAAAACAGGAGAATGAGTCCTTTTCTCTATTCAGACTGGTTGAATGAGTGATTTTTATATTGCAGGCACCTGCAACTCACCACAGGTAAGTTTAGTTCCAAAGTGAAGGAGAATCACCTGCTTGAAATCTAATTATTTCTAACTACTTCTAAAAGGTGCCAATAATTTTGTCCGGGCCATTTAAGGATTTCTGTGTGCAATAAGCTAAGACTTAGTAAATTTTTCTGCTTTTTGTGTTTTATTCCACTGCAAACCAAAGAAATACATATGTGGATACCAAAATATTTTTTTATTTCAACAGTTTTCTGGAAGGAATGGTGCATTATTAGAAAAAACTGCAAGGGCGCCAATGTTTTTGGCCATGACTGTACATTGACTATGTTCTGTTGACTTTTTTAGGGTCACCAACTGTTTAGTGAGCAAACAGGCTCCGTGCTAGGTGTGACTGAAACAGGAGATTCCAGCGGTACCTCCAAAATTATGCAACCCGTTATCTTGCACCTTGGTCTAGAAAGAGAAGAGAAGGGGACTACAACCCCTGCCTTACAGTTATGAACAGCTTGAAACAAGGTTGAGGGGCCTAGGATCGGATTCTGATGGAAAGAATGGGGTTCTTTCCCAAAGATTAGGTAAATAGCACGGTGCCTCCACCTGGTGTTAAATATAAAGTGGGCCAGATATTGTTTTAGCAGTACAACCCTCCGGGATGCTGTTCCTACCCACCTCCCCTTAGTCATCCCACACGCATGGCATACCTGAGACAAAAACATCTATTTTCATAACATTTGCAATTAAAGACTCCAGCAAATAATATGCTCAGGAGTCCGGTATTGTTCCAAAACAGTAAAATACAGTTATTTACATGAGGAGGGCTAGGAAAAAGGAAATTGTAATGGAGTTAACAACATTAGAATTTAGTTTTTGCATGTCTGAAAACATTTACCTTTCAGGTAGCACATTCTTAGTGCCCACCTCCCACCAGCATTTCCCTTTAATCATCACAGGTGTTAACACATTACCTACTTCTACATTGGTACCAGTATAACCCTTATGAGTCCTATCTGGGTACCCAGGTTCTAGTTGCAGGACTGTATGATGCAGCTGGTTGGAGGGCAGTTGATGCACTTTAAGATCAGATTAACAACCCAGTAACCCCAAAGGCCATGCAGTTGCTTAAATGGCATTTAAAACTCTTTAAAACTTTCCATACCATGGAGCGTAGCGTAAAATGAATAACTATGTACAGTTCCCCATGGGCAGGACAGTCCCTGCTGTTACTCACGGTTCTGCAGACAATCTCTGGTGGCATTGAATCTGTAGCTCTGGGGTGGATGGAAAATGCAGAAACCTGAAGACTTGAAACACTTGAGACATGATGCAGGCATCTTGCAGCTTGGAACAGAGGCATGATGAAGCAGGCATTTTGCAGCTTGGAACACAGGCATGATGAAGGATGCTGGTCTTCACCTGTCAAGCCTTTCCAACTTCACCATGATGGTCTTTGTAAACAGTGTTCACTTGACAGGCCTGTATCTTTTTCTCTTCGATGGGACCCAGGATTGGGGGGGGGGTATGACAGGTAGCTGTAGTCACCCTGCAGGTTCCGCTTAATACTGCAGTCTCTCATTGCTTTACCGTCAATTGTATTTCATTTTTGAATAAGTGTAGTGACCTCGTGTGACAACACAGGAATCTTCGACCACCTGCCAGATGGCAGCTGTGGCCCATGGCATTCAGCACACAGTCTCTGAACTAAATTCTAGGGTTCCTTCATGTGACAGGAAAGGCATTTTCTGGCCACCTACCAGCATGACAGCTGTGGCCCATTACATTCAGCACATACAGTCTCTGGCTAACAGAAGACAAAAACAAGGCATTTTCAACCACCTGCCTTGTGGCAACTGTGGTTCTTTGCTTTCAGCTCATACAGTCTCTGGGTAACAGAAAACATTTTTCATTTCTATTATTTCTCACTGTGCAGGTGATGAACAAGAAGGATAACTCACTGATCAGGTGCAGCAACAGGTTTAACTTCCATCACACTGGAAATTAAGTCAGGCTCCTTTGGGCATTCAAACGGCCGTGCAGGCACCCAAAGGACCTTCACCCTTTCACAGAACTCACAGGCATCCGGGCAATTCCTCTTCTCCTTCATGGGACCCCAGCCAATAACCGTGACTCTGTTTCAGACTATCTCAGACCTTGTAGGCATACGGGCAATTCCTCTTCCTTCAGGGGACCCCAGCCGATGACCTCAACTCCGCTTCGGACGCACCTTTGTGCTGGAAAAAATACTTTATTCAAACAACATGAAGTCTTGCTATATTATAGACATTAGCAGTTTGTTCCAGCTCTAGAACTGCCCCGGAGTGCAATGGTTAAAACCATTCCAAAATAGAATTTTGGCCGAGAGCAGCTCTATCTGTGTCATTTCAAACTTGAACTGTCAGATTCTTTACTCCACCTCAGTGAACAGTCGCTCCGGAGATTTCTCCTTCTGCTCGGTTCATTTCTCGGTTTAAAAGTGTTTTCTCGGTTGGATTTAACGAGAATAGTTTTATTTTAACCGCAAAACCGTTCAGGTTCAAGCTCTATCTGTGGTAACCGTAAGTAAATGAAGGTTTTGTCTGTGTGGAACTTGTAGTTATCGGTTCGGTTTTGAACCGATCAGTGGTTTAAAACTCATTTAAAACTAAAAGTTACTATTTTAGAGTGCGGTTCCCGGTTCTTATCGGTTCTAAAAAAAACTGATTTATTACGTTTTTTCCAATACCCGTGACACGGTTAGGAACCAATAAGGGTGTCTTGCCTGGCACTGCCGTTAAAAGGGAAAGTTTTTGGTTAGGCTGGCATTATGTCTGAGAAACCCAAAAGAAAAACCGGGCCCACTGGGTTTCAACACTGTGATGTTTGTGGGGAAGTCTTTGCCAAGGCTGACCCACACACCTATGTTTATTGTCTGGGGTTTGACCACCTCCAGTCAGACTGCCAGGTGTAAGAATTTCCTGCAGCCACCCTGGAAAAAGATTGGGCAGGCTCAGGGAGCGAGAGGCCAAAAGTCTGCTGACCCGGATGGCCAGCCGGTTCGAGTGCCAACCGAACCAGAGAATGCCCTCTGACCAGGGCCAGACTTCCTCGGGCAAGAAAAGCTGGTTCTGAGGAACCAATTCCAGTAAAGAAAACAAGAAAATCAGCAGGTCTGGAGTCCAAAATTCCTCTCTCCAACTGCTGCAGAGATAACAAAAGCCATACAAATTGTCCAGTCACTGTCTCAGGGTCCGTCAAACCACCACTATCTGGTAAAGGTCGGTTCGTCCGGTCCCAGTGGTTCAGGATTATGATATTGAGAATTTTATGAACCAGAGGAGGGGAGGAGGATTATGAACAGTATGAATGTGGCTGGGAAGGTCTGGGTGTGCCCATTGAACGGACATCTCCCCAGACAGACCTTTAGAATCTCCCCTATGCTGTCTGAGTCCGCATCTCATTTTATGTTTTATAAAAGTTGCTGAAACCCTCCAGCTTCCTTTAGAAGAGGCTGTGGATGAGCAAGGAGTCTGATTTTGTAGAAATGATGGATATTCCAGAGTGTAGGAGATTGTCTATTCCTTTACACAAGTCTTTTAGAAACAAACAATTAAAATTTTAAAAGCTCCTAATTCTGTGCCTCCTGTAGATAAAAAGATGGACAGAAGGTATACATTGTCAGGCCCTGATACAGAATTCCTTTCTCAGCAATGCAGTCATGTTGGGTAGTTCAGGCTGCTGCCTGTGATAAAGCTAATATTCCCTTGGCTTCACATCCTCCTGACAAGGATTCCAGGAAGATTGATGCCATTGCAAAAAAAAAAAACAGTATATGGCAGCCTCTCTGGGACTCAGGCAAGCAAATTATATGGCTTATGTAGCGAGGTATCAGAAATCTAGATGGGATACTGTTATGCAATTGGCCAAGCAGGCCCATGGCCAGCTGGCTAGTGAACTAGAACAGGTGGCTGCTGATGGCATTGAAGCCTCTAAGGTTCAGTTTCATGCTGCTGTGGATGTTAATGATGTTTCCTCTAGGGTCATGGCCACATCTGTAGCTTTTCGTAGGTTGGCCTGGCTCAGGTGTACTAGTTTGTCTAGGATACCCAGGCTAAGGCTATGGATTTTCCTGTGGTGGGAAATTCTCTGTTTGGAGAGCAGACAGAGAATTACATGAAGAAAGATGGATGAATATGGGACTACTTACAAGAGTGCCCAGGCTAAGGAGCTGGCAGCGACTCCTCAGAGCATGCCCCCAGGGGTAGGGGTAGGCCTTTTCACAGGCCTTTCTACCAGACTCAGGCCTCCTCTGCCTATGCTCAGAGGGGCTTCTTCAGAGGCAGTGGCAGATGAGGGGTGGGCAGACCTGCTCCCACCCCCCAGCCTAAAGCTCCTGCGAAACAGGCACCCTGATGGGGTGCCCAGGGCCGATTCTCCTGTACCAGTGGGGGGCAGGCTGGCTTACTTCAGTCAGAATTGGGCGTCTTTAACCTCAGACAAGTGGGTTCTGGAAGTAGTAAGCCAGGGTCTGGTTCTCAGCTTCAAAAAGTTTCCCAAGTTGAGAAGCAGACTTTTTCTACCTGCAAGTGCTTCAGAGACCCTCGCTCTGGAAACAGAGGTCTCATCCCTGTTAGCTCTCAGAGCAGTAGAAAGGGTTCCTCCCCTGCATCAGGGCAGGGGTCTGTATTCCAGATAAAGTTCAAAATGGTAACTCTGGCAATGATTTTACCTTCCCTAAGGCCAGGGGACTGGCTAGCCTCCCTGGACCTCAAGGATGCCTATTTCCATGTCCTAATCAGAAGATCCCATCGAAAGTACCTCAGATTCGAACTGCCCTCAGGTCATTACCAGTTCAGAGCAATGCCCTTCGGCCTTACCTCTGCTCCAAGGGTATTCACAAAGTGTCTAGCAGTGGCAGTGACCCACTTAAGGAGGCAGAGTATTGCTGTTTTTCTCTATCTAGACGACTGACTCATTGTAGGCCAGTCCCCAGAACAGGTAAAATCTCACCTGCAGGTCACCCAGCAGCTTCTCACCTCCCTGGGTTTTCTGCTAAACCTACCAAAGTCGGTTCTGGAACCAGTCCAGGTACTCACCTTTATAGGGGCAGAATTGGACACAAAGCTAGCCAGAGCTTTTCTTCCCCAGAAAGGGTAAGGAATTTAGTGGCTCTGGCCTCTTCCTTCACTCTGCAGGTCTCGACCAGCAAGACACTTTCTGCAGCTCCTGGGGCACATGGCTGCATCCACAGCTGTTGTGCAGGGAGCCAGATTTCAGATGAGAGACATTCAGTTTCACTTGAAAACCTTTTGGTCTCAGAGAAGAGACCCCCTTTCCAAGTTGGTCCCAGTGACTCGAACCTTGATCCTAGCTCTCCAGTGGTGGAAGGATCAGAGCAATTTAAGAGCGGGGGTCCCCTTCATTTCCCCTTCTCACGACTTGACTCTCACTACAGATGCTTCCCTTCTGGGTTGGGGAGCCCACATGGGCGACCTTTCCACTCAGGGAGTTTGGTCCCCCCAGGAATCTCTGCTCCACATCAATTTGCTGGAACTCAGAGCTGTCTTTTAGCTCTTCAAGCTTTTCTGCATCTGTCCACGACAAGGTGATACAAGTCAGAACAGACCACACCACAACAATGTGGTACATCAACAAACAGGGGCACTCAGTCTTGACCTTGTGCACCGAGGCAATGAAGTTGTGGTCTCTGGTCTATTCCTGAACACTTCCCTCATAGCAGTTCATCTTCCAGGGAAGGACAATGTCCTAGCGGATGCCCTCAGCAGGATTTCCCAGGGCCATCACGAATGGTCCCTGGATCCTCAAGTGCTGGGGATAGTTTTTGCCAGGTGGGGCATCCCTCAGATAGATCTTTTGCAGCCCCAGACAATCACAAACTTCCTCTGTTCTGTTGCAGGCCTCCAGTGCTGGGCTCAGTTCCCTGGATGCCCTTCTGGATTGGGAGGGAAGTTCCTCATGCTTCCCCCTTTCCTCTCCTATTCAAAGTACTAGTCAAAATCAGATCTCAGCCTTGCAGGGTGATTCTGATTGCCCAGATGAGCCAGGCAGCCTGGTACCCCTCCTTCTGTCTCTGACAGTCCATCTTCCCCTGTGCCTCCCAGGAATCACAATCTGTTGACTTGTGCCCAGGGAAGGTTTGGTATCCGGACCTCAAATCCCTCAACCTCAAGGCCTGGCTCTTGAGGAGTTAGAGTTGCTGATTTACACCTCTCCAGGGTGTTCTTGAGATCCTAAAGGCTTCCAGAAAGCCTTCCACTAGAGCTACTTATAGTTCTAAATGGAAAAGGTTTTCCATTTGGTGTGCTGGGAAAATATTTCCCCAGAATCTGCTGAATTGCCCATTTTGTTAGATTACATGGTACATCTTAATTTCTTGGGTCTCAGACCAGCTACCCTGAGGTTCATTTGGCAGCTGTGTCCGCTTTTGTGTCAGCAGGAAAGTCATCCCTCTCCTCTCATCCTGTGTTTTCCAAGTTTTTTAAGGGATTACTGCATACTAATCCTCCTTTCAGGAACCGGCCTCGCTTGGGACCTTAATGTTTGCATTGCCCAGTTAATGCAACCCCTTTGAACCTCTGTCTTCTGCAGAGCTTAAGTACCTAACTTGGAAAACTGTTTTTCTAGTGGCTCACTTCTTGCCAGCGCTGAAATTAGGTGCAAGCCTTGTCAGTGGAGACTGACTTTATTTCTTTCCACAGGGATAAGGTAGTCCTTAGGACTAATAGGAAGTTTTTGCCTAAGGTGGTTTCAGATTTCCATCTTAATCAATCTATCCCCTTCCAGTATTTTTCACTGATCACTCCTCTTCGGTGAGAGGAGGTTGCACAACCTGGATGTTAAGAGACCTCTTAGTTATTATGTAGAGCGTACCAAGGTCACAGGTTCGAATCCTCCAACTTTTCCTTACCTATGGTGAAGTTGGGAAAGGCAAACCTGCCACTAAGAGATCAATAGCCAGGTGGATTGTCTCTTTATCCAATTTTGTTATCAGAAGTGGGCAGAGCCCCCAGTTTGAGGGCTCATTCTACCAGGGGTACAGCTGCGTCTCTAGCTGCTGCCAGAGATATCCCTTTATTAGAGATTTGCCAGGCTGCTACTTGGAAAGCGGTACACACTTTTGCCAAGCATTACTCCCTGGATGTCCAGGCCAGGAGAGACGCTCGGTTTGGCACAGCTGTTCTTCAGAGCCTATTCCCTAAGTAGGTTCTGCCTCTCCTCCATGGAGGTAATGCTGTGTATTCTGCTAATGTCTATAATATAGCAAGACTTCATGTTGTTTGAAGAAAAAATTACCTTAGTAATGTTGTTTCTTCTAATGGAGTCTTGCTATATTATAGACCTCCCCCCCAACCTGCCCCTCTCAGAACCTCTACTTGGTGGGGTGCGGGCAACTTAGTGTGGGCACTACTTATGTCCTGTTAGCATTTTGTCCCCTTTGGGACTTTGGGGTGTGTATGTACGCGTGTGTGTGTTTTATTATACTTATGTTCCATTTTCATATTATTAGAATGGTGTTAGTATTTCTGGTCCCCTGACTTGAGTCTTGGGTGTTGGGACCATCAATGGTTGTTATTATTTAGGTAGCCATTTGGCTAGTGTAGTTACAGCTTCCACATAGATCTTAGTGAGTTTGGCTCGTAAAGATCTGACAGTTCAAGTTTGAAATGACACAGATAGAGCTGCTCTCGTGCCAAAATTCTATTTTGGAATGGTTTTAACCATTGCACTCCGGGGCAGTTCTAGAGCTGGAACAAACTGCTAATGTCTATAATATAGCAAGACTCCATTAGAAGAAACAACATTACTAAGGTGAGTAATTTTTTCTTCCTATCAGTGGGAGACATGCAGGCACCTTCTGGGCTTTGTGGGTCAGGCAAATCCCCAGGCAGTCCGTTTATTTCATTCAGGAGCACATAGCAACTGTCAGGCAACTTCCCTGCCTCAGACAATTAAATATCTTTCTTTGAACTGGAGCACCTTCCAGGCATTGGAACTCATTCTCCACTGCATTTCTTAGGCATTTACTTTTCCCCCCACAGGATCAGGGAGCAATGAGGCAGGAGCACCCCTGCCTGAGGAGGGGGCTCCAGTCAACACACTGACTGAATTCAAACTTTCACATCCACTAACTGAATAGAACTTAGTTGAACTGAACTGATTGTCTCTCCTCACGAGCTTCAAAGAAGGAAAAACAGTCTCTTATTGGTTGAACAGAACAATAGGAGAAGCCTGGCATCTGCTGAGTGGTTGATGCCAGCTGCCAGTCACAGAAAAAGCAGTTAACGGGCTTCCTCGACGCCCTATTGGCTGGCAGTCTTGGTGGCACAAGCTGGCACCACCTTCTTTTCCCAGGAGCCTTCACAGCAGCTCCTCGGGATCCTGGCATTTTGATTGGCTGTTGGCAGTCACCAGGCTGGCAAAACATGGCCACCAGTAAAACATTAAAATACTGGCAAACAGTAAAGCTATACATTTATTTAATAACATGCAGCTGTAGCTGCCTTTGTGCCCTTTTAAGTGACTGAATTAAATACTTACATAGGGGCTTCATGCGCCTGTTGCTACACTTATAGCGCTATCCCCCTAGGCACAGCAGTGCTCATATTTAATCATGAGCAGCCTTGGCTGCTCCTTAAAGTGACAGACTCCCGTTTAATTCTGTAGCACTTTTAAAAAACATTTTATTTATGCTTCCCTAGTGCCTCCGGACCGCCTGTAAATTTTGTTTTACACACGGGGCTGGAGCACACACACAGGTTTTTGAATTAGAGCCGCACCGAGTGGCTTTCAATTTCAAGCACCGCAGCGCTCCACAATGTGCGAGGGGGAGAAGGGGAGGAGCTGACCGCAGCAGCTCGCACAGGAGCTACGTGGCAATCGGCAAACCGCCGCAGCATACAGCTTTGCTTTTAAATTTATTTTTCTTCACTCCGTCGGTCCCCAATCAGGCAAACAGCTAGTGAGGCCGGCAGGAGCATTCAGGAGCCACACAGGATCAGGAGCAAGGTGACATTCAACAACAGAGCGGCATCTGGTAGGCCCTCAACTGTGTTGGGGGGGTTACATATATACACACACACACACATACATGTGTGTGTTTTTTAACTTTTATTTGTTGTTTTCGGGGATCTAAACAGAACCCCATTGAATGAAATGAAGTTATCCACCAAATACTGCACCAACACTGAACCTATTAATGAAACACCTAGATCAATGCGAGTGGAGAAAAGTAGGGACCAAGGAGGTCACTTAATAGCTTAACATCAGCAAAAAGCGTGTCCATACAATCTGAGCACAAGCTGGAAATTTAAAACTTGTAGTTTTTGGCAAATTGCTAGTGAAATTTTGTAATGAAATCCTCAAATACCTGGCCAAACCCAAACATTTCATTTAGTTAGACACACAGGTAGGAGCCATCAGCATCACAGTTTAGCGATTCATTTAAAAAAATAGCCAAATCCAATTAATGGCAAAATGTGGATGCCGGAGCAGCTTAAACACTGAATACAAAAATGGGGATTGGGGAGGCGGATAAGCTTTAACACATCTTCAGTCCTGAATCTAAAAATATAAAAAAAGCTGAAACTTTCCTGTGAGCAGTTTAGGCAGGAAAATATTATTAACATCTGAAGTAAAGAAAATAGTCCTATTCTAGATCAACCCCATCCTCTATCCATGACTGACGTCACTGGTAGGAATCGGCTGTAGGAGATTCAAGTGCATTTGGTGTTCCGGAGCTGTCAGATACTCACAACATGTGGGTTGTTGGTCGAAAGGTCCCATGCTAGTACCAATGCTAAGTTAGCCTGCACTTATCCTTTGGAGTAACATGGGACAGTCAGCGGGCATGTCGAAGCATCTGACTGCTTCGGACACCTATTTAGTGCTCTTAAATTTCCTGCTGCTGATTCCCATCAGCGACATTAGCCATGCAGGATGCTAGGATGCTGCCAGAGTGGCTTTTGTAAGCATAATGTCTGGGCAGGGGAAGGGGGGGTCACAGGATCAGCCGGGTAGAGAGGATTGTTACAGGGGTCTATTTAGTTTAATTTTGCTCTGATTGTGCAAATTGGAGGCAGTCACATTAGTTGTGGGGCAGATCAAATGGACATTCTTTTAAAAAAACAAGTGGGGGGGGGGTTCTGCCAGTTGTTGAAATCATATGCCTGTAGTTCAGATATTGAAGAAGTCTAAGGTGACTGGAGTTCATAAAAAAAATAAAATATATAGAATAGTGGATGGGTGACCATCCACAACAAGGCTGTGTTTCCATCGAGGGAGTTGATGAAGTCATAGAGACCTCGAGAGCGAAGCACGAAAGGTCTCTGTCATCATCAACTCCCGAGATGGAAACACAGACTTCGTTGTGGATGGTCACCCATCCATTGTTTTTTATAGTATAAGGTTCCCCCAAAATGGATACAAGGTTCATACCTTGTTCACGCTTCTGCACTCCTCCTCGCTTGAGTCCCTTTCCCCCAAGATAACGGTCCTCCTCCTCGCTGCATTTATGTGCTCATGTTCCAGTCACATCCACACGCCTCGCCATAGTCCCACTCTGCTTTTACCGAAACTGTGCCATTTTGTTTAAAAAAAAAAAAAAAAAAAAACAGCAAATTGATATTTTTGACAGACAGACCCGATTATGGCAGTCTGTGTCTGCTCCCCGGACTGCTCGCTAAATGAGTCTGCCATTTTTGTATGTATTTTTTTAATCTCTGCCTGTTTCCACCAATCAGGTAGGAGCTCAAGGGGGAGAAACATAGAAACATAGACTTTGACGGCAGATAAGGACCACTTGGCCCACCCAGTCTGCCCATTTCCCTACCTACTGGATAAGCTGCAGATTCTAGTTAACCAACAGCCTACTTCCTGCCACCCCCCACTACAATTGCCTTGTGTCTGTCCCATGCATGTTTGAATTCCCCACTGTTTAGCCCAACAACCTCCCAGGAAGGCAGTTCCACGCATCCACCACTCTCCGTGAAAAAGATTTCCTCACATTACCCCTGAGCCGTCCCCACTCTATCTTTAAATTGTGTCCCCTTGTTCTTACACATCTCTTTTTCTGTCAGATGCTACCCTCCTGGACTTTGTTGATTCCCTTGAGGTACTTGAACGTTTCTGTCATGTCCCCCTGTCCCTCCTTTCATCAAGGGTATACATATTAAGCTCTCTCAGTCTCTCTTCATATGATTTCTGATGCAGACCCTGCACCATTTTAGTTGCCCTCCTCTGGACTGCTTCCATCCTGTCTATGTCCTTGCGTAGATGAGGTCTCCAAAACTGCACACAGTACTCCAGATGGGGTCTCACCAACTGTCTGTACCGAGGGATAACCACTTCCCTTTTTCTACTTGTGATGCCCCTTCCTATGCATCCCAGTATCCCCCTGGCTCTCCTCACTGACTTCTCACATTGCTTACCCACCTTTAGATCATCCGATATGACTACCCCCAAGTCCCGTTCCATTTTTGTTGTTTTTAGTACCTCTCCTGCTATTGTGTGCTCTTCTCCTGGGTTTTTGTTTCCCAGGTGCATTACTTTGCACTTCTTTGCATTGAATCTAAGTTGCCATATGTTGTACTATCGATGTGACGTCCGAACGATAGTACAACTTTTTTGACCTTTGAACTGTCTTACAACAAGATTTGGAAAACCTTTGTTTTCCATACACAATAAGCCCTAACCATATACTATAAAACAATTGTTAACCTTTTGCTGTTGAAATATACTGTCACTGCCCTCGAAAAAGGATAACAACAAATCCACTTATTGGTGTCTGTGAGAGACCTCATTGGGTATTTTGCTAAATCAGTAAATAAATTATAAGACTTCAGTATAGAGGGGAATCGTTCCTCCAGATCTGTCATTTGAAAATCTGTTTCATCTTTATTCATTTGGCATCTTTCTCCATTAAAGAGGGACTGCCCACAATCTTTACAGTGGCGATAAATGTAACATTTAGAGTTGCAGATTCCTAGTTAGTATCATGCCACAGTTTAGATTTCTGTTACTTTGCTGAAAAACAAGCTGTGGAATTGGGGGTTAAAGAGAACCTTCCCGTCACTTTGACTTTCATGCATTAATTACCCCTTTTTGCATTGATTCTGGAATTGTATTTCATTAATGTCTCCTGTAGTTAGTTTTTGAATTCCGAGCTGCTAAAAACTACAGGGTGGAAGTTCCACAGCTTCTATAGCAAGCCTGGTGTTGCTGTGGGCCCAGGGTTGTACTGCTGACATCATTGTAGGGCAGAGTCAATTTAAAAAAAAAAACAAAAAAAAAAACATACAGACATTTAGATTTTGGCATAATGCATTGCTAACAGGGTGTCTTGGGGAAGGGGGAACACAGTACTGTGTGTACACCGAGTACTGGTAGGTTTCCCTTGCAACATTGTTGCAACTGCATGGTATTGGACAGTGTGAGTCACTCCTTTATCCTACAGTAATGTCATCAGGAGCTAGCAGCCCAGCAAGCTGAACAGCAAAGGCAAGTGCAGCAGGGCTCAAAAACAAATCCAAATTATGGAAGGCACAGTAAACCTTGGCTAGAAATAACATATAGGATAAAGTATGGGGTGCAGTGTGTTCCGAGAATTTAATACACACCCGAGTTGTTGGATGGCACATAAACCCCGAGGTTGAAGCCGAGGGGTTTATGGTAGCCATCCAACAATGAGGGTGTGTGTTGATCGAGTGTATACACTGCACCCCATATTTTGTTTTATATAGTTTAAAGAGCCCCTGACACCGTTACAAAAACTTCGAAAAAATGTGAGAGTTAGACAGTTCAGTTTGTATTTCATGTATTTTCTATAATTATTTACTTTTTTCTTTATTACCAAGGACAGCTGTATGAAAGAGGCTTACTGTTCCATAGACTTTATCTGCTCTTTCCACTATCCTACATATGACATCATAATCCAGGTTGCACCTGGAAACAAACTTCTGGTCATGGTGCTTTTCCTGGTTACCAACTTTTAAATAAAGAAATAAAATAAAGAATCCCCTGTTTATGGCATCATAATTATCCCTACAACAACAGACTGTGATGTCATAAACAGAACTGTGATGTCATGTAGGCAAACAGCCAGAACAGATAGGGTAGTGATCCTGTTTACATGCAGATGTCTTTAGTGATAAAGAAGAATGAAAGAATGAGAAATACAGAAATAACAATAAAATATAAACTCACTTGTGCTAAACATTACATTTTCACAAAGTTGTCACAGTGGTGTCAGGGGCTCTTTAAGGGGTTGCTTTTTTTCGCCGACTCCCGTCTGCCCCTGTGTACTCTCTGTGTGGTGCAGAAATAAAAAGGTTTTGTGTATTTATTTTGATCCAGGCTGTCAGCACCTGGCCAGTGGTGCTACTGCCTACTCACTGCCCTGGCCCAGGCAGAGTTGGAGGAGGAGGCAAGAGATGCTGGCTGGCGAAAGGCGCTGGAGACAGGCAGTAGGAGGGATGACTTGGGGGCCTTGCTGCTCTCAACACACCTGTCTTGTCCAGCCCGACGGAGAGTACAAGATTGAGTATATGGCTTCCCTTGTGGGAGCCGCCAATGAGGGACTGAAGCTATTTTAAAATTAAAAAATTGGGGAACCTTAGCGCACAGCAGGGATCCGGACCACTCGCCCTTCTCAGGTACTGCCGATAGTCTGACACAAAGAGCTCTGTATTAAAAAAAATAAATATAAATGCCATAATACACATACGTGTATTATGACATTTAATACACGGCTTTTTCAATGGGGGAAAAAAAAACAGCCCATTAATTATAAATGCATACACCTTTTCAGGTCTAGTACTACATATAATGCCTACAAGCTGCAATGTTTTGGACCATCAGGGAAGGTCCTCTTTAATGTAACTTTTAGGCAGAGTCACTTAGAAATCTGAATTTTGACATGATGCTTAAAATTCTAAACTTAGTGCTTTAGTGGGTATCCCCTTCTTTTAGGGTTGTGGCCGGCTTGCCAAATACCATCAAAATGTAGGGACTAGAAACTGTTTCATTGCTGGGTTGCCATTTTGGGGGATCATGATTACCTCATTTGGATAATGTTTGAGTGGTCAGGTTCTTCCCCCCTCCCAGTGAGAGTACAGCTTCCAAGGGTTTCCGAGGCAACCCCCACCCCACCCCTCCCGTGAGATAAGTGTGGTGAGGGTGAGGCAGACTTACAAATGTTGGTTGCCAAAATGGAGAAGATGGTTCCAAACCTGATGGGCAAATGGGCACAAGATCTTGCAGTGTCTTGCTCCACTCTGGGTGTATCCTGCCTGCTTTATTTGGGGTAGATCCTGGATCTTGGGGTGACCGTGTATGTGGGATACAACCAGAGTGGGACAAGTCACCCCAGGATTTAACGACCACATCAACTGAACAAACCAAGCCTTAAATTCCTTGCAGTATGTTCTGAGTTGTGTACCCCCTCCCACCTTCCATTGTACTAACCTGTGTCTTTTTACTCGATTTCTCTCTTCAGGAGAATGTGGAGCACCTGATCCAGGAGCTGCGCAGACCAAAATACAGCGTTTATTTCATATGTAAGTGTTTATGAGAAAAGCCAGTCTGTGCAAAGCAGTGCCATCTAGTTGTAAAAGCTGTGCATAACATCCAAAACAGTGCCATATAGTAGTGAATGCTGTGAATAACATCCAAAACAGTGCCATATAGTAGTGAATGCTGTGAATAACATCCAAATCAGTGCCATATAGTAGTGAATGCTGTGAATAACAGTGAAAAGCTATATAGCCATCTGGTGATGACCTATGGGATAGCAAGTATATCAAAGGCAATGGAACACTGTAATCTTTGTACTAAGGTGTATTTCCCTTTAGCTGAATGGTTACAGGTGCTGCCTCTGGGACTTGGGGTCTCTGGTTTGATTTCCCGGAAGGGGACAGATATACCAGTGGCAACGAGGATGATATGCTTCGCACTTAGGAGATAAAAGGGGAAGTAGTGGTTTATAGGAGAACATAGAAATAAAGAAAAATGATGGCAGAAGGAAACCGAGGGTCCATTGAGTCTGCCCATGAGATGCCCAGGATCTACTGATGATCCTAGGAGCTGCCCCCCACCCGGTTTACTGTTTTTTTTTACCTGTTTTAATGTTCCTTTATTTGAGCTCTAACTCTGCCCCACCATGCTTGAAACTCATCACAGTCCTTGCTCCCACCACCTCTGCTGGCAGACTGTTCCACAGCTCCACCACTCTTTTAGTGAAGTATTGCTTCCTTAGATCCTTCCTGAAACTCCCCCGTTTCCATTCATGCCCCCTTGTCATTGAGCTGGGACCCTTGAATAGCTCTCTGTGTGTGGCACTCTGTTTATTCCTTTAAGGAATTTAACTGTCTGTATCATTCCAGCGATGCCAGTCGAGCTTCGTAGGCAAGTCCCTGTAGACCCTGGATCGTCTTCGTTACCATTCTCTGCACTGCCTCAAGTCTGTCCCTATCTGTCTTTAGGTGCGGTTTCCAGAACTGAATACAGTACTCCAGTTGCGGCCTTACCAGAGATCTATAAAATGGAACGATCACTTCCCTACTTCTGCTATTGAGCCCTCTGCCTATGCATCCCAACATTGTGTTTGCCTTGCTATATGCTTTATTGCATTGCCTTGCCTGTTTCATGGTGTCGGTAATGATGACCCGCGGGTCCCTGTCTTCCTGGGAGGTGCTCAGTCTAACCCCATTCAGTCAGTATGCCGTCCTAAGGTTCCCCTTTCCCGGTGCATAACTTTGCACTTTTTTGTGTTGAATTTCAACTGCCACAGATTATACAATTTTTCCAATTTTTGGAAGTCGTTTTGCAGGTCCCTAACCTCTTCATGGCTCTCCACCCACCCACCCTTCCACCTTGGTGTCTTCTATGAACAGAGCAAGTTGGCTGTATAGCCTAGTGGTTAAAGTAATGAGCTGTGAATGAGCTTGGTACATCCAGCAGACCTGGATTTGATTCCCACAACCTCCACTTGCATACTGCATGATTCTGAGCAAGTCACTTAACCACCCAGTGCTCCTGGGTCGCCCCTGAAAACAGGCACTAGTGCCTAGTGGGCTTTACTCAGTTATCAAAGAATTTAAAAAAAAAAAAAAAAAAAAAAGCATACCCTGGATACCATCTTCGATGTCTCCAGTGAATATGTTGAAAAGGACTGGGCCCAACACTGATTCCTGAGGGACGCCACTCATGACCACTCCTTCGCCTGATCTTACCCTGTTGATCACTACTCTTTGCTTCCTGTCCATGAGCCAGTTACCCACCCATCTGACTATGGCACAGGCAGTCTGCGCAAAGAAGTACCACGTAGAAGTGAAAACTGAATAATTCAAAAGCAGTACAGCCATGTAGCAATTGTCTATGGGATAGGAAGCATAAAAGTTAAAGGAACACTCTTGCCTCCTGGCTAGGGGGATTTCTGTTTAGCTGAATGGTTAGAGCTACTGCCTTCACACCAGGTCCCCTGTTTGATTCTGTAACTTGATAATCTTATTACCTTTCTCAGGTTCTTGTTGGCACTGCACAAAAGGAAGAGATGACAGACAAGTGGTGTCCAGATAATAAATGTAATTTATTACTGGTAGATAAGAATAATACAGGTTTACAACCAACAGTGTAATCACTGGGAGAGTATCCAGTTTCCTTACCTATAGATGCAGTCAAGTCTCTCTAAGAGAAAATACGTGGTGCAAGGGTTCTTATACCCTGATAATAACCATGACAACAATAAAAGAAGATACATAAAATGCATATAATTTGCCAAAAACAGGTGGCCAGAGTAACTATCCTAACTAACATAAGAAGTTGCTTAGCTAGCAGAAGATAAAGTAAGCAGTGAGGTCTGTGATGCTTCCAAGGTCACTTGCAGTTACAGTAGTCCACAAGCACTAAAGATGGCACTGTTGCCTAACTAATAATTATACAATGATATATAATGGAAAACATCTCCCAGTGGTACAGTATATTGTGATAATATAGTGAAGCATAATATGCATTGCAAAAGTACAGCAGAACTCAGATCCTGACACTTATGCTTATACGATAAGTGTCTGTGTCCTAAGATTACTACATATACCTACGTATGTGTTGCTGTCCGTGAGGGGGGGGTACAATCAGGGGTGCTGGTCCATGGATAACAATTCTCAGCAAGGGCTGTTTTGGGACTGCCCAACTTTAGGTGACAGACATAACCGTAAGCACTGCTGATTGCAACCTGTGTGACTAGAATACGTTTTTATACTTGTGTGGCCCCTTTCAGGTATAACTTTCACAGATTAAGTTTCGACAGTGATTGGACCCCACTCACCAAAGTTTACATATTTATAAGTTTATTCTCTTTTTTTCTTCTAGACCCCTGCTCGCTCAGATATCAACATTTCACAGCTATTCCGTGTTGCTTTGTCAGGATTATGGTGTTAATAATAAAACAGTATATTTATTTTTAAAGTAGATTTCCAATATAAGGGAGCTACTCACATATTGTGGTAGTTGCCCTCAGTGATAGTTATTCTAGCCAGGATTGAAGTAGTAACAGCAGCCCATACCTTTGTTATATCTCTTGTAACTTTCATTTAGAGATGGGCAGCCAAATTGATTCATAGTGTCATGGTCATGCTGACACACACCCGCACTCAAGCACGTAATGACGTGTGACCAGGGAGAGCACAGGGCGCACCCCATTGAAATGAATGGGGCTCGATTTCTCTTCCATTTTTCAACTCAAGAATGGCCACTTAGAGATTAATGAAGGGCACCACTTGACTAACAACTGAATGATCGGATTTTCAAGGAGTACTTTCCTGTTACCTGGCTTTATTCTACTTATTTTAAATTGTTTAAATCCAAGAAAAGGAAATGCAGAGGAGCAAGTCTTATTTTCAGTTGCGACCCAGAGAGGGAGCATACAGGAAGCATGAGAACAAATACATAACAGCACCAATATAAAACAGCAGATGGTAAACCGTCAGGGTACATTATGTAAGCAGTAACATTTGATGAGGTGTGTAATTATGTGGGCCAGTAATTGCATGCCTCAGGTGTGTTGTTAGACACAAGACTCTGCTAAGTGCCTGTAAATGCACCAGAGAGGTGCAATTACTTGCCATAATTACACATCCATGAAGTGTATCGTTGTACTTATAAAATGACTTTCAAATCTCAGAGTGGAGAAATAGGTAGGATTGTAGAATTTTTCAGCAGAGAAGGACCTCTTGGCCCACTTAGTCTTCCTCTGCAGACCCTAACTGGTCCCCAGCGATTAAACCTCTTCCCTGCCCATTTACTAATATTCTCCTGTGTCTGTCCCACGCATGCTTGAAGCCCCTTACTGTTTTTGCCTCCACCATTTCTGCCAGTCTGTTCCAGGCATCCACCATTTTTTCAGTGAAGTAGTACTTCCTCACATCTCCCCGCCCCGAGCTTCTTCGCATGCTGTCTGGTCCTGGTGCTCTTTCTCATTTGAAAGAGACTCCAATCTTGCACCCTGTTCACTCTCATGAGGTACTTACAGGTTTCTATCCTGTCCCCTCTTGCTGTCCTCTCTTCCATGGTGTACATGTTGAGATCCCTCAGTCTCTCCTCTTAGGGACTTTGATGCAACCCCTGCACCATTTCAGTTGCCCTCCTCTGGACTGCCTCCAACCTGTCTATGTCCTTTCTGAGGTTTGGCCTTCAGAGCAGTGTTCCCATTAACGCTGCAGATCTGGGGGTGCACTGCACACTCTCCAAATATTTTCAGAGGTACAAAATAAATTACAAATGTTCATTCTACCATTTGTACAACATTTATGTGGGGTACATATACTTCAAACAGAATTATGGGGGTACAGTGTACCCCCTTCACATAAAAATGTACTTGAATTTCATAATTTGTACTTGAATCAAGTACAGATGGGGGTAAATGGGAACACTGCTTCAGAGCTGGATATAGTACTCTGGGTGGGGTCTAACAAGTGAGCGATACAGTGGCAACACCACCTCCCTTCTCCTGCTAGAGATACCTCCCTGTATGCATCCCACTGGCCCTACCCACTGCTTTGTCACAGTGCCCTGCCACTTTGAAGTAATCAGATATTATAACCCTAGGGTCCCACTCCTGCTTAATGACTGCCAGTACAATACATGAAAACTGGTGGTGGTGGTTAGTAGTAGTAAAATCTTTATTTTTATACGGGAATATGATGGTACAATCTCACATCATTAGGACCAGGGTCCTATTTTCAGAGTGGTCCTGTTTACAAATTAAAATGCAGTAATATCTGAGTATGACTACATGTTACACATAGAACATGCATATGTGAGCAAACCAGATACATACAATACAGTGCTAGTTTCAAATAATCCTTTCTTTACCATAAAAATAAAATATCATCCAGTATACATGCAGTGAACGGTAACCGCTAGTTCTTGTTTCAATGCTGTGACAAACATTTTTGATGTTTTTTTGTTTAATTCTTTTGGTAACCAGGTAAGGCCCACTAGGCACAAGTGCCTGTTTTCAGGGGCAACCCAGGAGCAGTGGGGTGGTTTAGTGACCTGCTCAGAATCACACAGTATGCAAGTGGTGGTTGTGGGAATCAAACCCAGGTCTGCTGGATTTACCAGGCTCATTCACAGCTTGTTACTCTAACCTCTAGGCTATACTGCCAGCCCAGTAGATTTTTTTTTTGTCGTCTTCTCCTTTCTCCACGCTCTCCACAGGGGCTATGACCCCTCCCTCCCTTGGAGGGGTTCATCCTCTGGTCCGGCCCCAGATCATCTGGCCTTGCGGTCCCCCCGCTGATTCCCCTCTGCAGCAGGGCCAGGTGGGTGCAAGTAGCGCATTCCCCACCACTTTGGTACGCCAAATCTGGTGGTGGGGGGGCGACTTGCTGGCACGGTCGGACCATCATGGGTCCTGTAGAGACTGCGGCATTTTCCATTTTTTCCACCCCTTCTGACATGAGGACGTTGGCTTTCAAGCCTCCCAACCCGTACTGTCCTCCAGCCACCGCCAGAGGGCAGTCAGCGGGTGGGATGACTAGTTCCCTTCCTACAAGAGAGGAGAGCAGTCTTCTGGATGCTTGATCCTCTCTAGCCCCTACTGACCCCTGGCAACCCAGGCTCGTTCACGAAGCCAGGTCACTGGTATGGCACGAGGTGTGGCATCCAGCACCTCAACCCTCAGTGCCACCAGGCCAGCTGCCCAGTAGAGTTTTTAAGTGAATTGATTACTTATTTTGTCCTATATTGATGTAACCACGTATGGAAAAGTCATTTTCCGAAATTTATTTAAAGGTTCCGGCACTTTATAATCTCTGTTTCTGCTATTTCTCAAGCAATATTTATGCTCATTTTTTTCTAGTTTTTCAAGGAAATATAATGGCTTACCTTCGTTAATTGTTTTGAAGATTTGGTTAGCCCAGAAGAACTTCTTTTTAATTTCCGATGGTAGCCAATCTAGGGTTTCGTATAATTTACAGTGGTGTGTCCTGTAGTCACATCTAAGTATACATCTAGCCAAACAGTTATATAAAACTTCAACTTTCTTTTTTTTTCCAAACTATTTTTATCTCCTCCTTACCCCATTGAAGTCTCTCCGGCGGTCTCCTCATTCCCCTGTCTCTACCTCCCGTTATGACTTGTATCTACTCTGCACCCCTGGCCCGGCACATCCCTCGGGTCTGATCTCTCCTAGGAAGGGCCGCCCTATCTGCACAGGGCGCTCTTTCTACAGTGTTGAACTCCAGACCAGGGAACGGGTCAGCAGAGATGCAAGCCCAATGTTGGGAGTGTGGACTGAGGAGGGGAGGTGCCTTCACCTATCAATGGGAGGAGGGGTTTTTGCTGCTTGTCCCCAGATGTAGGACGTACAATGCTGCCCTGTCTGTGGCGTGGATGCTCTCATCCATGTCCGGAAGGCAGCCGCCTGATGTCTTTCCCCTGTGTACGGCCCCAAGGTGTTGCAGTGCCACTGTTCTCCACCGGGGGTCGCTGCGATGCTGGGCTGACCTTGGATCCCTCCCCGAGAGAGGAGAGCAGTCATCTGAATGCTCAGTCCTCTCTCTCCCCTGCTGATGGCCCGGGCATGTTCCCAAACCCGGGTTGCCGGCGTGGCGCCAGATGTGGCGTCCAGCACCTCAACGCCACCGCGCCGGCATAACTTCAACTTTCTTTAATGAAGTTTTATTCGCAAATCTGTGTATTGTTGGTGGGGGTAAAATACAAGATTTTTTTGTAAACGGGTAGGCGGTTCTAACTCGTAGTCATGATGTGATAACTGAACTGGTTGTAATGTCAATTTGACAATCTAATTCTTTCATCTGAGTTTGCCATTCTAGAAACAGAAATAAATAAAACTATGTGTAGATCTGTAAGGAAGGTATTAGGTCACACATGGGCTCAGTGGCAACTTAAAGGGGAAAAGTCAGAACTAAAAGCCCAACAACCAGCTGTGGAGCTAGTCTCAATTTGCACTTTGTGTGCAAAAAATATCTTTCTTACTGTTTGCTGCAGTATAGTAGAGTGTATCAGGCTGATTCTGCTGACTCCCAAGCTGTTTATTTGTTGTAACCAGAAATCCCAGAATCCCCAGCAGCTGACATAGAACTGGGCTGCAGCAGTTGGAGAGTCAATAGCATGCAGTGCATGTCAGAGCTTTTACGAGCTAAGAGCAGGTGTTTGCTGGCCCCACTGCTCTCCTGGGGCTAAGTACAGTCCTCTGTGACTGTACTTAGCCCTGGGAGGACAACCGGATCAGCAAACAAAAGATCAGAGCTTATTAAAACTCTAACATGCACTGTAGTCTATTGACTGTCCCTCTGCTGCAGCTCAGTTCTGATGTCCGCTGCAGGCGATTGTGGGATTCTTAGTTATAGCAAATATTAGCTTGGAAGCCAGCAGAATCAGCCTGATAAAATCTACTGTACTGCAGCAAACAGTAAGAAAAAAAAAATGTTTTTGCACACAAAATGCAAATTGGGACCAGCCACACATTTAGGTGTCAGGTTCTTAGTGCTGACTGCTCCTCTTAAAAACAGCAGTGTACTCAGCAGGCACGTTTTCGAGCAAACTAGCTGTGCAGGGAGTTTTTGAGGACACCGTGGGCAGCTAGCTGAGTGACATCTGGAGCGAGATTGTTGCTTGCTGATGGAGGACGCCTCTGTTTATTTCAGATTTCAGTAACGTGATCAGTAAGAGCGATGTGAAGTCTCTGGCTGAGGCAGACGAACAGGAGGTGGTGGCTGAAGTCCAGGTGAGACACACTTCTCATTTCACTAATGCCACGTTGCCACTGTATGAGGTCATTGCAGCACCTGGCCATCCATAGTTTAATTATAACATTGCTTTTCAGTCACACTATTGATAGGATTCCTATTGGTACCATGGCACCAGGGCTAGAAATAGTTGTTTTGTGGATGGCTGGCCAAGGGATTGGTGCAATATTCATGTTGACTGTCCCATCTAATTTGTACCTCTCCTGTTGATTTCTGTTTATTGAGTTTACATTTTTTGTTTCTGGCACAGTGCCCTGAAAAGAGCTTAATAACTGATAGTGCCCTTTGTAAGGTGCTCTAAAAAATGGACTACTAAATATTACCCACAGGCTGGTATGTGACTCTGAAAAGGGCATGCCCCCAGTTCCCTGCCCTGATAAAGGCTTTTAATTTACTTCACCCTCCTGCTCAGCAGTAGCCCAGACAAGGGCCTTTAATAAACTCCCTTCTGCTTTGCCTTGACAAGCTGTTCAGCTTCCTCTGTTACTGTGTAAAGCACGGACACTAACAGTCTCCCCATACTTGGTAACCCTGGCAACTGCTTTTAACCAGCCTCCCCATCTCCTGCCTCTGGAGCCCTTCATACTCTGATTGGTTTTAAGTGGTTGTCTCAGCCCTTTAGTTGTTCTTCTTCTAATCTCTAAATACCGAGTCTCTGCATTAAAAAGGGCTTTCAAATATGGTTTTCCAGCCCTTACAATGGGTTTTAATTAGCCTTACCCAAGCTTGTCTTACTATACAGCCCTGGAAAGGGTTTCTTAATTTTCATTTCCAAAACTCTGCTGCCTGTGAACAAGAGCTAGCCATGGGGCTGCTACTGCAAGCACAGCACACAGAGAATTGAGGTATGTAGTGCAGAAAGCAGAAGGAAGATGGACAACGGCACAGTGCACATGCATGACGACATTGAACACATGTGCAGTCTAGTCCTTCCGCGGCACTGTTTCCATTTTTGCTGCTTGATGAAACTGCCAACATCACAGAAGAGCCCATCATGGGACGCTGAGTTGAATAGTCATCTCTTTATTTGCACCATGGTGTTGGGATTTCCATAGCCCACCCTTGCAAGTGGCAGCATCTTCTGGATCCTAGTGCCTGCTAATGCTTTTTCATTTTGTGCCTGTCCTAGGGAACGGCAGAGAAGTGAAACCAGCTGTCCCTGGGGAAAACGGTGCATCTGGGGCAGGCAGGCAGGTGGTTATTTCAGCCCCTGCATGGCACGCTGTATGGGCTTCATTCATTAATTGTACTGTATGGTGCGAGCAGAACTCTACCCCTTATGACCTGGGTATGAAAGGTCAGAGTTCAAATTCATATTCCTGTACTTACGCACTCTTTTCTTTTTAGCCTTGGTGTCCACTCCTTTTGTTGTAACTATGTCTTGCCTGGTGAAATCAAACATATGTATCCTTTGACATTTCAGGTTAATTGTCAAAGGTTATACAGCATGATTCACGTAATGGAGATGTGGTTAATTTGGATATTTTCGAGGGCACAGTTGTGTGTACTATGCTAACAGTGTTAAATTAATAAGATATTAGGTACAGGTTGTTCTTTTAATTAGGATGCTTATTGTCTACTTGTGAAGGTTTTTAAAGCTGATTGCCTCATGTTGGCTTACCTGCACAAGTTTAAACATGGACGTGGCTGACACAAAATGAAATGAATGTTCCCTAGCATACTGTGGATCATCTTGCCCGCTCCTGTACATCACTGGATGTGATTGACAGCAGTTTGACATTTCCAAAAGTAAAGCTGGTTGCAGTTCATACAGCAGTCTCTATGGAATCTCAGCAGATGAGAAGCCCTGAATTATTATTTTTTTTTAAATGACGTACTAGTCAGGCTGCTAAGATTTAAAATGCAAAAGTAAGGCATACAGGCGGCAAACATTTTACTGCTAATAAAAATCACATACAATGTGCACTGGGATGGTGGTGCTCACGATAAAGACAGTTCCGCTCACTTAAGAAGTCGGGCACTCACCAGCAGTATGCAGAAGAACTCCACCAGAAAAATACATTTTACTTTTTATTACACAAAATGAAAAGTCACCGTGTGGGTACACGCTTGACGTGTTTCGGAACCCCTTGGTTCCTTTCTCAAAAGCTGTTGTGCCACCATAAAAAGCACACTTAAATACTTAACATCTCAACGACACATTGTGACATCACTAAGCACATTTTAAATACACTGGTGCAGATCCATCACATGTAGTAGTGCAGCCTTAATTAAGAAAGGACTTAAAATCCAGCTCTTTAATCATGTAATGAACACACTTCAAACCCTGTGGTACATTAAAACCAAGTGATCTAAAAATATATACATAGATCTTCCAAACCATGGGGTGGGGGGTGGGGTTGAAGGAAGGGGAAAACCAAAGAGGAGAGGAGGAAGGCAAAGGGGAAAAGGTAAATGACAATATGCATAGTAAATACAAATTACAATTGTAAAAGAACCATCAAAATGACACAGTATCTTTAATTCTATCTAGTGATGGGATGTACCCCATACGATCCACATAGAACTGCAGTAACGTAACATGGCAGAATGCTTGCCTTAAAGACCAGTAATTAATTTTTTTCCCCAAGTAAGGCTTCAGATTGAATCCAATATTTAAACCTGGTGATCTGGTAGCTGATAATTTTATGAACCAAAAAGTTTCCTTTTTTTTAATAGCAAGTTATCGAAATTGCCATCTCTAGGATTTTTACAAACCGTATCAATAATTTTGAACTTGGCACGTTTTTGTGGTGCAGTAGCTGAATTTCCAGAGGAGCTTAAAGTTTGTTTAGAGGGAGCAGCTTACTTTACCTGTGGCTTGCTCCCTCTTCACTGAGTTTTTCACCCACCCATCCTCCATCTCCTCCATTAATTAAATACTCATTGACTCTGCCTTGTGCCCTGTTCTGTTGGCCTCTGGTACTGAAGGGGTGGGGCACGGCATTGTGAGCAGAGCTAGAGCCTACAGCCTACTGTGTTAGCAGTCTCTGTCCTGCTGGAAAATATTAGTTCTGTTATTTATCATGCAGTCCTCATTCTACCCGCTTGTCCTTCTGTCACCTGTCTGTTGCAGCATTGCCCTGGATTACTTCACCCCTCCCACTGCTGGTTCTCCGGGCTTTGCTGCAGGTATGAGGGACTTCACCTTCTCCGATTTGCTGCCTGTCCCCAGGCGACTCAATAGCCATATCGAGTACTCTTGCCCAAAACTGGTTCACTTCCTCACTAGGCATTACAGCTCATCTAAACGCATCTCCAAACCTAGGACCATCCTCGCCTTCTTGATCAATGCTTCCTGGATTATTGTCCTCTCCTTATTTCTGGCAGGCGATGTAGAAACCAACCCTGGACCACTCGCTGCAGGGCTCCCTCCCTGTCCGGTCGTTCCTCCCCCCAGGCCCCATTCTAGAGGTCTAAAGATTGGCCGCCTTAATATAAGAAGCTTGGTAGCTAATCATGCTGAACTTGTTGTGTGGACCGCCACTCAAGGGCCTGATCTACTTGCTATTACTGAATCATGGCTTAAGCTTACTCTCCCTGACTCTCTGTGTGCCTTCCCCGGATACAACTTGTTCCAGGTTGATCGGCCCTCATCTCAGAGGTGGCGGCCTGGCACTGTTTTACAAGTCTTACCTTAATCTAGCCCTACTACCATGACCCTTGTTTGTGTCCTGCGAGGTACTTCATGCACTGCTCCTGCTGGGTGATTCCAAAAAGCTGCATATTGTTTGCACCTAAATGCCCCCGGCTTCCTCCAAACACGGGTTCAAGGAGTTCCTGGCTTTTCTCCCTTAAGTCACAAAAAACAACAAAGTGATTTGTCTAGGTGATTTCATTCAGGATTGGCTTGGCCCAAACTTCCTTTTCCTTGACTCCAATATAAGCAAGTCTAACCTAACACAGCTTATCTCGGTGCCTACGAGACATTCCAGCAATGGTGTTAGTCACACCCTCCTTGACGGGGTACTCATCAACAGGCCCGGACGGAATCCCTTCCATGGCCATGCTACCAGACTCCATTAGTGACCACTCACCTGTTACCTGTGTCTGGGATGCCTGCGCCCCCCCCCCCCAAATCATCACCATGTCTGACTTCTCCACCCTCGATACATCTGCTTTTCTAAGGGATCTCCAGCATGTCGACTGGACCCCGATATTCTCTACGGATAACGCTGACGTGGCTGTGGAACACTTTACCAACTCTCTGTGTTCCCTGCAGTCTAAGCACATTCCTTCCATTAGGCGAAGGGTGTGGGGCCTGCCTACCAAATGGTTAACTAGCCCTCTTCTCCAAATGCTTAAAGCACGGGACAAACTCTGGACCAGATGGAAAACCTCCTCCCTTCTCTCAGACTTTGCTACTTATCGCTCCCTTCGTAACTCTTACAAGAATGCGATACCTACTGCCAAAAGCGGCTACTACAGAGGCCTTCTTTATGCCACCTCTAATAACCCTAAAAGGTACTGGGCTCAAATAAACCACATAACGGGATGAACCACATCCCAAACTCCCCATGACTTTCTGATAGATAACATCTCCTGTAACAACCCTAATACCATAGCTAATGCTTTCAACTGTCTCTTTACGGCCCTCCCAAGCTTTGCCACTGCGATCCTCCCTAGCCTCACCTCTTTCCTCTCACCTCCCCCACCCACCACCCTCCTGTGGTTCTCCACCCGTTCTCCAGATTGGACATCTTTCGCACTCTCAACACAGTCTCTCCCCACGACAGTGCAGGTCCTGATTGGCTAGAACCCAGAATTCTCAATTTAGGTACTGCCCTTGTTGCCACCCCTGTCATGCGATCGTTCAACCTCTCCATTAACTCGGTTACAGCCCCCCTCTCCTGGAGAAATGCCAGGGTTATCCAGTCCTCAAAAAGGGTGATCCAAAACACCTAACAAACTACCGTCCTATTGCACTCCTGCTGACTCTCAGTAAACTCCTGGAGAAGCTTATCCATCGCCAGGTGTCTGACTTCATTGCCAACTTTAACCTGCAATCTCCTGCACAACATGGCTTTAGGCCAGACCACAGCACTAGGACGGCCCTAGTGCAATTCACCAGTGACATTAAATCTGCTATGGACCGAGGCCAGCTTACTGGGGCTGTTTTTATTGACTTGTCAAAAACATTTGACTCACTCAACCACAACTTGCTCCTGCATCAGCTAGGCTCTCTTGGCGCCTCCAAATCCACACTTACTTGGTACTCCAGCTATCTGCTTAGCCGCTCCCACTCCATCTTCTGTCATAAAATTCTCTCGGCCCCTGCCCTGCTTCGCTCGGGCATCCGGCAAGGTTCCAAACTTGTGCCCCTGCTCTCTTCTTTGTTTGTCAGTAACCTCCCCTCTGTACCCTCCCACTGTCTCTCCTTTACTCTATGCAGATGACTTGGTTCTCTATGTCTCCTCCAGCTCTATCCAGGAAATTAACTCCCACCTCTCCTCTGATCTTCATCGTATCCAAACTTGGCTTATGTCCCACCGCCTGGTGCTAAATGTTGCCAAGACCCAGGCTATGCTGTTTAGGTCACAAAGGAAATCTGTCACCTCAACTCCATTTCTCCAGGTCTGTTGTCTTGATGGCTCCCGTGTGGAGGTAACCCAGTCCTTCAAATACCTAGGGGTCATGCTGGACCCATCTCCTTACTTCGGTCTGCATGTCAAAGCTGTCTGCAAGTCAGGCAATGCTAAAATTGGACTGGCTTACCAAGTCTGGCAGTTCCTGACCCCTGCTGCCAAAATCTCTGTAGCCTAAGGCCTTCTCCTACCTGGACACTGCTACGCTCTTTCTGTCTTCGCTATGGCACAGGCAAACATCCTGCAAATGTGGGACGTTGCCTACAACAGTGTCTGCAGATTTGCGTTATCAGCTCCTCATTTTAAACACCACTGTACTCTTTACTCTGACCTCCACTGGTTATCCCCTTCTTCCTGCAGGGCCTATTCCTTAAGTTGTCTGACTGACAACGTTATTCGTTCTTCTACTCCCCTCCATGCTTGCTGCTATGCTCACCCCCATTGACTGCCCTCGTTCTCTCCAATCCATGTCCTTAGCTTTGCTGTTCGACCCGAAATGCGAAATGTTCTACCAGTATGGGTGAACTGCCTTCTACTTCTGTGCCCTCAAATTTTGGAACTCTCTCCCACCTGATCTTAGGCACACTAAATCCCACCACACCTTCAAGAAAGGCCTCTCCAATTACCTTGCCTCCCTTGACATTTGCAAATGTCCCTAGCTTCATGAGTCCTGCAAATCTACCATTGACCTGCACTTAAATTTCACCGTGGCTTCTGATTTCCTCCTTTCCCCTCTCTTCCTGAGCTACAGGCATACACTTTGTCTCTTTGTCTCTACTTGGGAACTGTCTCCTTGCTGACTTAGCCAACAGCACTGTCATGCTTGCACCTTTTTAATCCTAATTGTGCCATTTTTGCCTGTTTTGGTTCGATTATAATCATGTGTTGTGTACCTCCACTGTGTACTATGTAATTTACACCGCTGTATAACTGTTTTGGAACTCCCATTGTAACAGCACTGGATATGTATTTGTATTTACCTGTCTTTGATCTGTACTCTCCCAGGTCATGCCTGAAAATAGGCAGTTCTGTCTAGTGCACTTACCCAGTTATCAAAAGCAAATAAATAAATAAATAGTAAACATCATCTTATGACCCTCTTTTTGAACCACTGAATAAGATGAACTGCTGTGGCATAGAGCGTATCACCTTGCCCTGTTGCTCTCATATGTTCCCCAAGCAGTTGTTTAAATGGCCAATTAGTTTTTCCGACATGGAAAGCTTCACATATGCATTGCGCAAGATAAATCACCCCACTCGTGTTGTACGTCGCAAACTGTCTGATGTCAAACTCCTTTTCTATATTTGCACTTGAAAAAGTGAAACAGTTCTTAACTGAGTCACAATAAGGACGATTCTTGCAATGAAAGCAACCTTTTTTGTTATCAAGCCAGGTTCGTTCTTTTTTCTCCACGAAATGACTAGAGCTAGTCTGTCTTTTAAAGTGGGACTTTTCCTGTAGGACATGCGTGGAACAGTTGTGGCCATTTCTTTAAGTGCAGGCCCCCCCCCCCAAAGAACCTTCCAGTGTTTACAAAAAATTTCTCTTACCTCTTTTGCCTGTGAGAAATAAGTTGTGACAAAATTGAAACACCGCATACTGGGGGAATTACTTTCTAGTGGTTTGGTGGTCAAAAGGTCCTTTTTTCTGTGCTGTTTGCTAAAATTCTAGCTGCCTAAATATTTTCAGAGCTGTACCCTCTCTTTCCAAGTCTCTTCACTAACACTACCACTTCCTGTCTAAAAACTTCCTCTGTACTACAGTTAAGGCGTATCCGTATGGGGTATCACGTCACAACAGCGATGGGAATACAGTGAACAGCATCACAGTGACATTTTTGGCAGTTCGCTGTGATGGTCCACTATGTTCCCAACGCTGCTGCCTCTGGGGTGTTCGCCCTCTCCCCGAACCAACTCTGACTCGGAGTTGGTAATCCTAAGTGTGGGGTGTGTGGAGGGCAAGGCCCCCCACAGAGAAAACACTTTTCTCCAGTGGCTGCACAACACCGTACTGATGATCACTGTTCTCTGTGTCTAGTTCTGTGCTATTCCCTTTCCAAATGAGCAAGATATCATCTACGTAGTGTCCCCAAAAGACAATCTTTTCTCTATAGGGGTTATCAGTATGGTAAATGAAACTCTGCTCCCACTTTCCTACGAACAAATTCGCTACCAAGGGGGTGAATTGGTATATAGTGAGTCAGTGTCTAAGGTGACAAACATCATATCCTCATCCAGCTGTAAGTTGTTACATGTATTCAGAAGGTGTTTTGTGTCTTGGATAAAGGACAGCAACTTTTCTACCATTGGTTGATATAATGTTTGTCATCTTAGACATTGACTCCCTATATACCAATGTCCCTCACGAGGGGGCACTGGATGCTGCAGCGGCGTCTCTGACCTCTGAAGATGCACCTGACAATATACTTGTGGAACTGATTTTAAAACTTCTGGAGTTTGTTTTGAAATGTAATTGCTTTACTTTTAATAATGAGCTTTATTTGCAGGTAATGGGAATGGCAGTGGGGGCAACCTGTGCCTCCTTGGTAGTGAATTTTTTCATAGGGAAGTGGGAGCAGAGTTTCATTTACAGTTTCATTGTTTAGGGGATGCTTTATAGAAGATATCTTGTTCATTTGGAAAGGGAATAGCAAAGAACTAGAGGGGTTTCCTTCAGTATTTGCACAGCACCACATACAATTTAAGATTTATCTACACGAGTAATGACAGAAGTTAATTCCTTAGATGTCACTTTAAGTAGAAGTAATGAGGAGGCGTGGACACTAGGTCATATCAGGAAAAGGTAGATGGAAATGTTCTTTTGATTTCTTCTAGCTGTCACCCCCTCACATGTGAGGGGTAACATCTCTAATGGCCAGTTCCTATGGACACGCCGTAACTATAGCACAGAGGAAGTTTTTAGACAGGAAGTGGCAGTGTTAGTGAAGAGACTTGGAGAGAGATGGTACGGCTCTGAAAATATGCAGGCAGCTAGGATTTTAGCAAACAACAGAGAAAGAAAATACCTTTTGACCACCAAACAGCTAGAAAGTAACGTCCCCAGTATGCCGTCTTTCAATTTTGTCACAACTTATTCTTCACAGGCAAAGGAGCAAAGAGAAATTATTTGTAAACACTGGAAGGTTCTTGGGGGGATTGTGCCCTTAAAGAAATGGCCACAATCGTTCCACACATGTCCTACAGGAAAGCTCCTACTTTAAAAGATAGACTAGTTCATAGTCATTTTGTGGAGAAAAAAGAACGCACCTGGCTTGATAACAAAAAAGGTTGCTTTCATTGCAAGAATTGTCTTTATTGTGACTCCATTAAGAATTATAGCACTTTTTCAAGTGCAAATATAGAAAAGGAGTTTGACATCAGACAGTTTGCAACATGCAACATGAGTGGGGTTATTTACAGTGGCGTCCCCAGGATGAAACCCAATTCTGCAGCATTTTGCAGCACTCTGCAGAACGCTGCAGCAGACCTACTGGATAAAGCAATGTAATTTCAATGGCAATTAGTCCCTTTTGTCATGCAGGAAAGTGTGACACTGCCAGGATGAAGTGAGTACCACAGTTTTCTGCATGACAAAAGGGACTAATAGCAATTTAAATAACATTGCTTTATTCAGTAGGTCTGCTGCAGCATAATGCAGAGTGCTTTAAAAGAGGGTTTCATCCTGGGGGATGCCACTGTATCTTGCACAATGCACATGTGAAGCTTTCTATGTCTGAAAAACTAAAAGGCCATTTAAACAACAGTTTGAGGAACATATGAGAGCAGTAGAGCGAGGTGATCCGCTCTATGCCACAGCAGTACATATGAATTCAGTGGTTCAAAAAGGAGATCATAAGATGATGTTTACTATTATTGATAAGGTTTGCAAAATTCCTAGAAGTGGCAATTTCGATAATTTGCTATTAAAAAGGGAAACATTTTGGCTCATAAAATTACAAGCTACTAGATCACTGGGTTTAAATACCAGATTCAGTCTGAAACCTTACTTGGAAAAAAATTAATTACAGGTCTTTAAGGCAAGCATTCTATCATCTTAGTTACTGCAGTTCCATGTGGATTAATTTATGGGGTATAGCCATCCCATCACTAGATAGAATTGAAGATACTGTGCCATGGTTCTTTTACAATTGTAATTTGTATTTACTATGCATATTGTCATTTACCTTTTCCCCCTTGCCTTCCCCTTCCCACTCCCTTTTGGTTTTCCTTTCACCCTTCCTTCAACCCCAACCCCGATGGTTTGGAAGATCTATGTATATATTTTTTAGATCACTTGGTTTTAATTTACCACAGGGGTTTGAAGTGTGTTCGTTACATGATTAAAGAGCTGGATTTTAAGTCCTTTCTTAATTAAGGCTGCACTAATACATGTGATGGATTTGCACCAATGCATTTAAAATGTGCTTAATGATGTCACAATGTGTCGTTGAGATGTTAAGTATTTAAGCGTGCTTTTTATGGTGGCACAACAACTTTTGAGAAAGGAACCACGGGGTTCTGAATCGCGTCAAGCGTGTACCCACACGGTGGCTTTTTATTTTGTGTAATAAAAAGTAAAATGTATTTATCTGGTGGAGTTCTTCTGTATACTGCTGGTGAGTGCCCGACTTCTTAAGTCAGTATTTTACTGCTAATGCAGCAACAAAAACTAATAAAGTGAATTCCTGCCTGTTTGCCGTGAGTGGCAGTTGGGTTCTAATGTAAGGGACAACTGCATAATGGAGATGAATCGCACAGAATGGTGCCGTCTCCATTAAGCAGCTTCAGTTACATTTGTAGTCTTGGGGTTCTTTACCGCTCGTTAAATCACAGTATTATATATACAATAATATATGGGGTGGTGTGTTTCGTGAGAATTTTAAATACACCTGAGGTGTTGGATGCTCCATAAACCACGAGAGGAAAGCTTGAGGGATTTATTTACGCATCCAACACTCAGGTTGTGTGTGTAGAATTCGAGATCTTACTTCGAGAGGGCTCTTGCAGTAGGTAATACATATAGGACTGATGCTGGCCAGCGGCAGGACCCCACAGAAAATTTCTAGCTAACGGTCCCTGAGCGTGGGCCGCTTCATGTCAGGTGACCAGCGTCATCTGACGTCGGTATAAAGGGTGGTCGGACGCCCGCCTTCCAGTTCTTTCCTGCCGTTAGCTCGTGTAGCACCTCGCGGTAAAGTTCGTGCTTTGTCAGCCCTACCTTTCATCGATTTTTACCGAAAAATAGTTATTCTTCGATCAATCGTCAGGTACACCGTCTGTGTGTGTGTGTGTCGTCCCCTACACCCTCCGAGCACAAAACCAAGTGCGACTCGTGTGGCGCCCAACTGCCACACAAGGATGGCCATTCCCTGTGCCTTTTCTGCCTAGGCCCCGATCACCCGGTCGAGAAGTGCCAGCATTGTCTCAACTTCAACATGGCTACCCGTAAATGGCGCCAGCAGTCCCTGGAAGCCCATCTCCTCAAGAAAAAGATGTCTTCTATGGAAAAAGAGTTGAAAAAGTTGAGGCAGGCGTCTACTTCCCCCGAAGGACATCGGAAAAAGAAGGACAAGGAGAGGCAATGGGAGAAGTCCTCCTCTACCGCGTCTCCCTCTGGAGACACAGGCAAGGTAACGTCTCCCCCAGGGGACCATTCGGCCACCTCCAAGGGTTTGGAGGAGGCGTCGACCCGCCCGTCTGGCTCGTGCTCGGGCCTTGCGGGTGCCTCTGGGCGAATGGAGGCCTCCGCCCTCGGTTCGGCTGCAGGCTTGCAGCCTACTGGCGTGGGCGACTCCTCTAAGTTGGACGTCGACTCCTCCAATGTCTGCATGGAGAGGGTCGATAAGACACCCGACCCTTTGGGGCGGCGCGACCACTTCCCCTCGGACCAGGCTGTTCCTTCCCCTCGGCCCGCCTCTGGTGAGGGCTCGGTAAGCTGGGCGCCCGGCTCCTCGGCACCTGCGGAACTACGCCCTAAGCCGCCCGTCGGCTCCTCCCGATAAGCGCCGGGACGGAACCGACGACGGACCCTCCCACGCCCATCATACCTGGTTCCTGCAGCTCGCTGCCATCTGGGAGCCTGAGTCACTACCAGCCGACCCCGGGATGTCTCTCCTCCATCCCCGGGCGATGCGGCGGATCTTCCTTCTCCGTCAGACCCTCCTCCGTTGGAACCGGATCTGACGTCGGCCCCCCCGGACGCCGGCCCAGACGCTGGTACCTCTGCCGGTACCTCCGACGCCGGCAGGGGATGTTCCCCTTCTGTCGGGCCCTCCGCCCTCCGGGCCCCCTAATGTGGACCCGCCCGTGAGGCCGCCGACCGGGCCGTCTGTTCCGGCAGCTCCCCCGGCTCCCGGGTACCCGCCATCTTATCCAACGCCGTCGTACCTGGAACCACAGTATCCAGTGCCGCAGTACCCGACGCCGGTCTTTCTGATGCCGCAGTACCCGACGCCACAATACCCGATGCCGGGTTTCCCGCAGCTGGGTTTTGGATACTTGCCTTACCAGTACCAACCGTACACTTTTCCCCCTCCTCCTCCACCGCCCCCATGGCCGCCGGTGGATCGGCAGGAGACTCTGGCTTCCTGGTGGGCCGAGGCCAAGGCTCAACTCACTAAGGAGGTAGAGAGCAGCCTTACGACGACGGTGCCGCCACCGGCTCCTGTACGTCTGAGACGGCACACTTCCTCACCACCTCCGGACTCCAGAGCTCTTCCCTCTGGGTCCAGAGAGGGACAGGACATGCGTTTTCGGGTACCACCCAAGGAACCCGTTCCTCCCCCTGGTTGCGTAAGGGAGTCTTATTCTTCTTCCTCTTCTTCTTCCCTCTCGGATTCCTCGGACTCTTCCGAGAGATGCTCCGAGAGAGACAACGAGCCCCGCTTTCTGTCTAAACCCCGGCCGAGGACCCCTCCGAAGTCTTCACCGGAGGATCCATCTTTCACGGAGTTGCTTAGAAAAATCCAGGAAGTACACCAGTGGCACTCTTTGGAACCAGATCCTCAGCGACTTAAACTCACTGAACATCTGGATCTGCCCGTGACAGCTCCAACATTAGTGCCACCGTGGATCGAGCCTCACGCCGACCTTGTTATCACGATTTGGAAACAACCGTTGGTGTTAGCCCCACTTCCCAGGAAGTCTAACAGGCTATACCAGGCTCCCGAGGGTGTGGACTACCTAGACTCTCACCCTCATGCCGACTCGGTCGTGATTAGCGCCGCTCACGGCCGGTCGGCACATCCAAAACATCTGAACTTGTCTCCGCCTGATAAGGAATTTCAACTTCTGGACCAATATGGAAGAAAGATCTACGCCTCCACCACATTGGGAATTCGGGCCCTGAATTACATCGCCCATATGGGGAATTACCAGAAGGCTGTCCTTACCCAGGTGGAATCTAAGCTGGACTCCTTACCTGACTCCCAAGTCAAACAGGAGTTAGCCGACCTCGTCCGTTCTGCTCGTTCGGCCAGTCGCCACATTTTGCGGGCGACGTTGGATGCAATGGACACTGCCGGGCAGAGCTTCACTTTCACCGTGGGTCTACGACGTCATGCCTGGCTCCGCGTGTCAGGTTTGGTCCCGGAGGTGCAATCCGCTATTCAGGAGGCATCTTTCAGGGGGTCGGTGCTTTTCGGGGGTGATGTCAAAGACATCATCACCGACTTGCAGAAAAAGGGGACGGCTCTGAAATCAGTGGATTCCATGTACTGTCCCCAACAACAGCAGCGCCGTCCCTTTCGCAGACGGAATCGGCCAAAGGTGAAACCACAGGGAAGGCGGGCCACCAAACGTCGGGCCCCCACAGCTGCCAAGCCCCCTCCGCCCAAAAAAGTAGTGGGTGCTTCAGCTGCGGCGCTGCCCCACACCACCTGACTCCTTTCCTCTCCCACTGCCTCCGGACCCCCCCCGGAGGAACTGGTAGGAGGGAGGTTTTCCCTCCACCTTCCGGGATTGGAGAGGATAACCACGGATTCTTGGGTGCTCCACCTTATAGCGGAAGGACACTCCATAGAGTTTCTTCAGAAACCACCCCGCCACCCCCCTCTGAAGTCGTCGTACTCAAGGGAACATCTTCCTTTGGTCCAGGGAGACATCTCTGCTCTTCTCATGAAGCAAGCGATAGAGCCCATCCCCCTTCATCTTCAGGGGACAGGTTACTATTCCCATTTCTTCCTGGTCCCAAAGAAGACGGGAGATCTCAAACCGATTTTAGATCTCAGTTCCCTGAATCTTTATGTAGAGTACAAAAGGTTCAGGATGCTCTCTCTGCAGAGCCTTCTGCTCCTCCTATGGCTGGGTCAATGGCTTTGTACCCTGGATATGCAGGATGCCTATCTGCACATTCCCATTCGCCCCTCCCATCGCAAATACCTTCGTTTTGCGTTTCAGGGGGACTACTACCAATTCAAGGCGCTCCCCTTTGGTCTATCCTTGTATCCGAGTATTTACCAAATGCCTGGCTGTGGTGGCGGCCCACCTACGTACAATGGGAGTACAGGTGTTCCCTTACCTGGGCGACTGGCTCCTGGCGGCCTCGACCAGAGAGGAACTCCTGCGTTTTCTCTCCCTCACCCAGCAGGTTTTCGCTTGCCTGGGTATTACCATCAACCATTCCAAGTCTCATCTGGATCCTTCCCAGAGGCTACAGTTCATTGGGGCTATCTTCGATACGACCGTGAGCAAGGCCTTCCTGCCTCCGGACAGGGCGACTTCTCTTCAAACTCAGATTGTCCTGCTATCAGAACGCAGGAGGGTCTCGGCGAGGTCGGTCCTCCGTCTTCTGGGGCTCATGGCAGCCACTATTCCGACGGTCCCCCGAGCTCGACTCCACATGAGGATCTCTCAGTGGACTCTTCGCTCTCAGTGTGATCAACTTATGGACGACCTAGATCAATTCGTTCTGATCTCATCGCCGATGGTACGAGACTTGCAATGGTGGATGGTTCGAGAGAACCTGTTTCGGGGGGTCCCCTTCTTTCATCCTCCCCTCTCCCAGACTCTGACTACAGACGCATCAGGCGAAGGTTGGGGAGCCCATCTAGGCCCTCATCGGACCCAGGGCTCATGGTCCAGACTGGAACAAGCTCTCCACATCAACATGCTCGAGCTTCGAGCTGTGCTATATGCCCTCCAAGCCCTTCACCAATACATTCTTCCTGGCCACCTAGCTGTCCAGACAGACAACATGTGCGTAGTGTGGTACATCAACAAACAGGGAGGAACTTGGTCCTACCCTCTGTGCATGGAGGCAATGAGGGTTTGGGACTGGGCAACTCAACACGACCTTCACCTCACGGCGATTCATGTTCCAGGAGTCGACAACAATCTGGCAGACAAGCTAAGCCGCTTCTCTGCTCTGGCACACAAGTGGGAATTGGACCAAGAGGTACTAGACGATATCTTTCAGCTTTGGGGGACTCCGCAGGTAGACCTGTTCGCCTCTCTCCAAAACACAAAACTTCCCACCTTTTGCTCGCTCGTTCCAGAGCGAGGCGCTTTCTGGAGTGACGCTCTGTCTCTGGACTGGAAGGACAGATTCGTCTATGCTTTTCCCCCAATTCCTCTGATCCCACTAGTATTGCAGAAGCTAACCACAGAAGGAGCGAGAATGATTCTGATCACTCCTTTCTGGCCAAGGCAAATCTGGTTCTCTCTTCTACAACAATATTCAGAGGTTTCTCCTCTTCCTCTTCCTCTATCTCGAGGTTTGCTGACCCAGGATCAGGGGACCCTGGTCCACCCAGGCCTCAAATCCCTTCAACTACATGTATGGCTCCTGCAGACCTAGCCCAATCCCGTTTTGGTGTCTCTCCAAAAGTGGTGAAAATTTTAGTGAAGGCTAGAAAACCCTCCACCAGGTCCACTTATGCCATGAAGTGGAAGAGATTCTCTTTTTGTGCAGCCTCCAAGAACATGGAGCCTTTCTCCTGTTCAGTGGCCTTTCTGCTGGAGTACTTGCATCATCTCTTTGACCTGGGTCTCAGCCATTCCTCCTTGAAGATTCACATGGCAGCTATCTCAGCCTACCATGTTCCCTTTGCAGAAAAAGTTTTCGCTCAACTGGAGGTCTCTAAGACCTTTCTCAGAGGGGTCCTCCGTCTGAGGCCCCCCATCCGTACTCCTGCTCCCCCTTGGGACTTGAATTTTGTTCTCGAGAAACTTACTCTTCCTCCCTTCGAACCTGCAGCTTCTGCAGATCTGAAGTTTCTTTCATGGAAGACTCTCTTCTTGGTGGCCATCACTTCGGCTCGAAGAATTTCTGAGCTCCAGGCCCTTATGTGTTAAATCCCCTATTTGATTTTTCACAAAGAACGAGTTGCTCTTTGCACGAATCCTAAGTTTCTACCCAAAGTAGTAGCAGAATCTACCTTAAATCAGTCCATAGAGCTACCTGCCTTTTTTACGCAGTACTCTAACCAAGGGGAATATTTACTCCATACCATGGATGTTCACCAGATCCTGAGATACTACACCAACAGGACGAAGGATCTCAGAAAGACTAATCATTTGTTCATCTCTTTTGCTCACAAAAGGGAAGGCAATGCTGTTTCCAAGCAATGCCTGTCGAAGTGGTTGGCTCATTGCATCACTTTCTGTTATGACAAGTACAACAAGACCCTTCCGGGTCAAGGTAGAGGTCACTCCACAAGAGGCGTAGCAGCCTCTGCGACTTGTTTCAAAAATGTGTCTGCGGCAGACATATGCGCTGCCGCCACATGGACTTCCATCCATACCTTTATGAAACATTACAGTTTGGATATTGCCTCTTGCCGTGAGCAGGCTTCAGATTGGCTGTTTTGCAAGGCCTCCTGTCTTGAGGCTTGCACGGCTAGGGCTACTTTTTAGAGTAGTTCCCTCCTCCCGTGGCCTTTCCTTTGTTCCAGACTGCATGGGATTCAGTCCTATATGTAATTACCTACTGCAAGAGCCCTCTCGAAGTAAGATAGTACAGTTATGTAAGAACTTACCGTAACAGTAGATCTTCGAGAGAGGCTCTTGCAGTAGGTAATACCTTCCCGCCCTCCATCCCCCTAGGCTTTTTCAGCTCCTTTTCCAGGAATGGAAACATCTGCTTCTCTCTCGTCCGGGCCTTCCTGGCTTGTGGCGGGAAAGAACTGGAAGGCGGGTGTCCGGGACCGCCCCTTTATACTGACGTCATATGACGCCGGTCACCTGGCGTGGGGCGGTCCTCGACAGGGACTGCTTAGCTAGAAATTTTCGTGGGGTCCTGCCGCCGGCCGGCGTCAGTCCTATATGTAATTACCTACTACAAGAGCCTCTCTCGAAGATCTGCTGTTACGGTAAGTTCTTACGTAACTGTACTTTTACACACCACCCCATGTTTTATTTTATATAATTGCTGAGGAGCATTTTTTCGCCACAGCAATTATAAAGAGAAACACACCGTTGTCTGCCCCACCAGCTGCTCACCAAACTTCTTGTTTCCTTTCCTGATGCTTGACTGACTTCTCGTGTTTACTTTGTCTCCGTCTGCTCCTTTCTCTTGAAATCACTGCATAGTTGTTGTTTTTTTAATAACGTTTACTTTTTCCAGAACAAATATAGTGCTCACATTAGGAGGGAGCTACCGTTGCAGGAAAGAATGGCATGAGGAAGGGAAGACGGCAGCTGGTGCAGGTGTGGAGTGAGGGAAGAATGGCGCATGTTCACCATTATAACCAGCTGGTTATAACGGAAAATTATAACTGGGTTTCCCTATGGGAAAAATACACCCCAGTTATTATGTTTTTCATATTTTCTTTGACCCAGCCAAACCTTTCAAGACTCCAGAGACAGTTGCCCCTATGCTACTGACTTCCTTGCCTATGACTTCACAGGGAGACTAGAAAACCTTTATGAATGGCCAGTATTTTTTTCTTTCTACACCCCATTCCCTGCCTGTCACTCAGTAGGTGTTCCTCCCATGCTTTCGTATTTTGTGCCTTCCTCTACACCCCCCAAACTCCCACTCCTTCTGGCTGCTCAACACCCCTGCTGCTTCCTGACACCTGGCTCCCCAGGCTGTCCCTGCATCCTCAGAAGGTCCGTGGGGACCCCTTCCCCAGGGGAGAAGAGGTGAGTAGCATTTCTGGGGGTCTATCTTCCAAGGTGTGCAGGGCTGGGGGGGCAGGAGGGATGCGATAGAGGGACTGTGGCATGGGAGGATTAGGCAACCATCATCCATCAGGTCAAGATGGTGCTCGTTTCAGTTTTCTGGGCCTTGCTCAACACCCCAATGGTGTGCACCACAGCAGTGCCCTGGAGGCGGATCCAGCCGACGTATGGTCACCCACCCCGGCAAAGCGCCAGACACCACCAGGTGTCATTCTGCGAGCGGTGCTCCACAGCACCCTCCGGGAGTAGAGCATGCATGCAGACGCTCCATCACCCTACCTGCTGGGCTGCACTCCTGATGTTCTGCTCTTGGGGCTCAAACCTGGGTCGCCAGTGTGCCAAGCAGGTGCCTCACTGACTGGTGCCATGGAGCTGGATGCACTTTTCTGTTTAGTTGCTCCTTTTCAGATATCCAGACTCCAGAGGTCAGATGGTCAAGGTTGCAGTGGGATTGCTTGCTAAAGTGTGCTGTTGCACTTGGATAACCAAAATCTTCCTCCCTTGAGCATGAATGGAGTGCATTATGGAGGGATCAATCCAGCTTCTCCTGGGAAGGCAGAGCAGCCTGCCGCCATCCACATCAGGGATCAGCCTTGAAACTTAGATCCTTGGATTTGATCTAATAATATAATCAGCACAACTGAATGTGGTCTGGACCCTTAAGTAACGATTGAATGCTACAGTTGATTGTTTGTCTTGGTTTCCTTACCAGTTTCTAAGCAGTTCAGTTCAGAGCCAGCATTAGGCGCCCTAAGTCACTTTAGCCTTTTGTCGGCCCCAACCACCCATATGGGATTCCTTCCAGGACTGTAGTAAGTTATTAGTCTTTCTAATCTATTCTGTTTTTTTATTTATTTATTTATTTTTTTTTTACTAGAACCATTGTACTGCGTAGAAACAGCAGATATGAGACATCACTGGGCTGGGCAGAACCTTTCAGAATGGTATCCTAGTGCCACAAGTTACTTGCCATGGTCCTGCTCAACCAATCCAAGAGGGAAGGGCAGAATGAGTAGAAGGGGGCCTCCCTAGGGACTAGCGCTGCTGGGGCAGCCTGAAACATAAGCGCCTTACTGATCCTTTGGGTAGATACTTAAGCAAATGCACAATCCGTGCACACCTCAAAAATCTGGTTAAAGTCCTACTGTTTTGGGGATTCTACAACTTGTGTGACGTTTTTCCTTTTATTGCATTTGTGTTCTTTCCTTTCTACTTTCCTTTTTCCTGACTGCCCTCCAAATGGGATTTCTTTTATATGTAGTTGCTCCATGCCCTATATTGGTAGCTGTCAGCATATGATTAAAAATATACATATCTGGTCCATATGACATGGTAATGAAAGGGCAAAGTTCAGTTTGAAACTTTCTGCTATTTTTCAATTATTGTACATATGATTGCTTTCAAAATATTCACTTATTCAGTGGTAGAGAAATTATATTGAACCTCTTGCTTTTGAACTTCAAGGTAAATGTCAAAGTTTACTTATTTTGACTTATAACTGTGTCTAAACTGAAACTTTCACTTTAAGACTTAGCAGAGTTGTAAAAACACCGGGGGTCAAGGGCATACATGTGCATACCCCATTTCTAGTTTTCAGCATTTCCCTATTTTTTTCAATGTTATAGAAACATAGAAGTTGTCAGCAGACGGGGACCATATGATCCACCAAGTCTGCCCTTGGCTTCCTACCCCCCTACTTAGCTGCTTGCTTGTGTATCTCACAGTGTCTGCCCCATGCCCGCCTGAATTTGCCCACTGTCTTGGCTCCCACCACCTCCTCCGGCAGACGATTTCATGGTTCCACAACATGCTCTGTGAAGAAGAACTTCCTCATATTGCTTCTGAACTTTCCTCCCTTAAGTTGAAGTTTGTGCCCTCTAGTCTGCTGTAGTTCTTTACCTGAAAGAGGTTTTGCATGTGCACCATGTTGTTGCCTTTAAGGTATTTGAATATTTCTGTCATGTCCCCACGATTCCTGCGTTGTTCTAAGGAGTATAATTTGAGGTCATCCAGTCTTGCCTCGTATGGTTTCTGATGCAAGCCCTGCACCATCTTTGTTGCTCTTCTCTGTACCGTCTCCAGCCTATCTATGTCCTTCCTGAGGTGTGGCCTCCAGAATTGGACACAGCACTCCAGGTGAGACCTGACCAGGGACCAATACAGGGACATAATTACTTCATGCCTTCTGCTCGTGATGCCCCTCCCTATGCATCCCAGGATACCACAAGCCTTTAGTGCTGCCTTTTCACATTGTCTGCTGACCTTGAGATCATCTGATATGATCACTCCTAGGTCTCGCTCCTGCCTGGTAGCCACCAGCTGCTCCCCTCCCATTGAGTACAGGTTCCCTGGGTTACGCTTTCCCAGGTGCATGACCTTGCATTGTTTGGCATTGAATTTCAGTTGCCAGGTGTTGGACCACTCCTCCAGTTTTTGGAGATCAGCTTCCATGCTTTGCTGTCCCTCTGTTGTGTCTACCCTCTTGCTGATTTTGGGGTCATCTGCAAACAGGCACACCTTTCCTTCCAGTTCATCTGCAGTGTTGCTGATGAATATGTCGGCTCTAGAACTGAGCCCTGTGGGACCCCCGCTAGTCACCCTCCCCTCCACAGACACAGTGCCATTTACTAATACTCTCTGTGTTCTCCCATGTAATCAGTTTGTGACCCAGTTCATAACCTCGTGCCCAATTCCCATGTTCTCCAGTTTTTTTTGACTAGTGTCCTGTGCGAAACAGAATCAAAAGCTTTGCTGTAGTCCAGGTAAATAACATCCACTGCCCCACCCTGATCCACTGTTTTGGTTACCCAATTGAATAAATCAACCAGGTTTGTCTGGCAGGACCTCCCTGCCATGAAACTGCATTGATTTTTGTCGAGCTGACCAGTTTGCTCCAAAAAAAAGCTATGATTCTTTCCTTCAGCAGGGACTCCATTAGTTTTCCCCACAACTGACGTTAGACTAACTGGACGGTAGTTACCTTGCTGTTCCTTGCTTCCACTCTTGTGGAGTGGTACTACTGTTGCACTCTTCCAATCCTCCGGCACCTCCCCGCTCCTTAATGATTTGTTGAAGAGCACTGCTAAGGGGGCTGACAGTTCTCTTCCTAGTTCTTTCAGTATTCTTGGGTGTATCCCATCTGGCCCAATAGCTTTATCTACCTTTAACTTGTCTATTTCCTCCAGGACCCTTTCCTCTGCGAAAGGACCCATGTCTGTTCCTTCAGTCGGGCACTTCTTTATGCCTGTTGTTGGTCCGTTACCATCTGCTTCCTGTGTGAAGACTGAGCAGAAGTACTCATAGAGTGCCTCTGCCTTCTCCCTGACTTGCTCTGTGGTTTGTCCGTCTTTTTTTGTGATTCTAACAGTGCCCCTTTGGTCTTCCTTTTTTTCACGTATGTACCTGTAGAAGGTTTTGTTACTCTTTTTTTACTTCCTGAGCTATCCTAACCTCTGTTTGAGCCTTTGCATTTCTTATCACTTTCCCTGTCTCTCTTAGTTTTCTGTTTATATTGTTTTGTCTGCCTTGTTCCCTGACTCCTTGTACTTTCTGAAGGCTATGCACTTTTCTCTCACCATGGTTGCCACTTCCTCGGAAAACCATAGTGGGTTTTTCCTCCTTTTGTTCTTACTAACCTGACAAGCACACTGTGATGTGACCATGGTTATTGCATCCTTCAGCCTTGTCCAACATTCCTCAACGCTCCCTTCTGTTGAGTTACTAAGGTTGTCTCTTAGGCAGGCCTTCATGTTCGTGAAGTCTGCCTTCCTGAAGTCAAGAAACTTCAGTTTTGGAGTGTGTAAAGTCTACAGTCCTTTTTACCCTGAACCATGCCATGTTATAATCACTGTTGCCCACTTGGTTCCCTGCTTCGACACCCATAACCCTATCGCTATTTGTGGATATCAAATCTGGAACTGCGTTACCATTTGTGGGTGATGTCACTAGTTGTCTCAGGCCTGCTTCCTGTAGTGTGACTAGGAATTCCCTGCTCTTCTGTGATGCCTCTGTGTGGGTACTGCAGTCTGTGTCTGGCAGATTGAAATCCCCCACCAGCACCATGTCCTCTTTGCCTGACATCTGGAGGATGGTTTCCAGGATTTCCTTATCCCTGGCTTTCTCCTGATTTGGGGGTCTGTAGATTATTCCTACCCAAATGGGTTTCTGGCTTCTGGCCCCTATTGTGATCCATAGATCCTCTGTTTCCCCTGGTGCCTGCTGCAGTTCTGTAGCATTGATGGTATCCTTAACATAAATAGCTACCCCACCTCCCTTTTCCCCAGTTCTGTCTCTCCTAAACAAGTTGTACCCCGGGATAGTCACCTCCCAACCATGATTATTTGTGAACCATGTTTCGGTCACAGTCACCCAGTTTAGTCCTGCCTCAGCTACTGTGGCAGTGAGGTCAGTCATCTTGTTAGCCAGACTGTGTGCATTCAGGCATAGTGCTGACCACTCTTGCTGTGTCTCATTGTTTGTCATGCCTCCCTTGATCTTATTGCTTGTCCCTTTGTAGTTTTCCCTGTTTATGGGTCCTCCCTTTCCAGTGTGATTGTCAGCGCCAGAGTCAGAAAGGGTTTTATGTTCCCGGCTATCTGCTTTTGCTATCCTGGAGTGTGTAGATTTGGTGCTAGCTGGAGGGGGAGAGACAGCAGGCTCTGTGTGTGCTTCTTCTAGAGCTACTGTCATCTCCCCTCCTGCTAGTTTAAATATCCTAAGTGGATGTCAGATTTCTGGCCCGGTGCTCTGACTCCCTCTTTAGTCAGGTGGAAGCTGTCGAATTTGAAGAACTCCCTTTTCCAGAAGTTACCCCAGTTTCCGACAAAGTGGTGCCCCTTTGTGTGGCACCAGTCCTTGAGCCATGTGTTGAGCTCACTTATCTTTCTCTCTGATTTTCTGCCTGTTCTTCCCCTTTTCCCAAACAGGCAGAATCTCAGAGAATGCAATGCTGGATGAAAATGAAATCAATTTCTCGCCGAGCTGCGCAATGTGCTCCTTAACCTCCTTGACCGACCGGCTAACAAGGTCACTGGTCCCTAGGTGGACCAGGATGTTTGAGCCCTCTTCTTCCTTGTTAACTGTGTTGACTATTCGGTCAGTGTCCCTCCAAGTGGATGCTCCTGGGAGACATCTGACCTGCACATCTGCACGTTTGTTTTGTCTCAGATGGGGGTCCACACTGTGAATCTTGGAGTCCCCTATGATTATGATTTTTTTTTCTGTTGATGTTTTGTTTGTGATGTTGTTTTGCTATCCTGTTGCATTTGGCATTCCTTTGGCCCGTTATTTTTATTGAATATCAAATTAGAAACATTCTACGTGCATATCCAGGACTACTTACAATGCATAGTAATCATTACAAAAATACAAGGATATCTATTCATGTGATCCATCGTTACTCATAGAAAGGGTGATTTGAAAATTGGTCATACTTAGATTGATATGGTAAAGAAAATGCTAATTGCATCACGACCACGGGCTATAAAACTAAATAAGAGAAAGTCCGATGAGTCACAGAGCAACTGCTCATTGAAGTAGTCAGCCTATGACCTTCAGCAGTCCATGTTTTCTGTTGTGAATACAATGAAGATCTTCCCAATCAGGAAACAGTAGACTTTTTGTAAACCTCTCAAACCCACACCACAGAACAACTGTTAAACAATAAAACAAACATATCAAAGGTAATAAACAGCATTGTAATTTTACAGCGAAAAAGGTTTTCCTTCTTCCCTTTTAACAGGGAACCTTGCTTAAAGTGACACAGAACATATACTATACTTTGTCCACTTGCAAAAGTATAAGACCATCAGGTTAACCTCAACTTAATAACAAATATGACTTACTTTAAGGATAACTGCACTGAAACTGTACATCATTTTTCCCCCAGTAGATGCTTTTTTCATGTATGTGATCCCTTTCTGTTATTGTTAGATCTTTACTGGCCTTTTAGTAAACACAGTGGGTGTTTCTGATTACGATATTGCTGGTAAGTGCCATTTTAGCACTGTATGATGTCAGTTATGCCCATTTTGGGCCACAGAGTTCAAGAGTAGAACTTGATTGCATTGTGAAAACAATGAAAGTTCTTTTAACAAGGACATAAAATTTATCATGCACTTCTAAAATGGTACTGCCCACCACAGTGAAAAGCAGAAACACTCCGTGAATTTACTAAAAGTCCAGTACAGATGGAATAAAAACAGAATGTGAACCAGTATTAGAAACCCATCTTCTACAGAAACACAGGCTTGCAGATTCAAAGCAGTTCTCCTTTAGGTTGTGTGATTAGAATTATTGAGATCGCTGCCGGCCCAGTGGTGCTGAGGGTTGAGGCGCTGGATGCCATGCCACCTCGCCACGCCCGACGACCCAGGTTCGGGAGGCTCATGTCGTCAAGGGTTGGCAGGTGAGGGACAGGATCGAGCATCCGGAGGATCGCTCTGCTGTCCCGGGTGATCTGGGCTTTAGGGACTCTTGGCAGAGGCTAGGGGTACAGCCCGAGATCCAGAACTAACGGGGATTGGCTGCAGCAGCAACCCTGTAGGCACGCATAGAAGCATGCATGCTCATGCTGGGATGCATTGCACGTCCAAGCCAGTAGGGGAGGGACTAACTAAGAAATACCCCTCCTCCTGGTGATAGGTGTAGGCACCTCCTCCTCCAGTCCACTCCCAAAGTCGGACGCCCTCCATCTCTACCCCCCACCCAGCCCAGAGCTCAGCACTATAGATAGAGCTCCCTGGGCAGATAGGGCGGTCCTTGCTCGGAGGGTTCAGACCCGGAGGATGTGCCAGGCTAGGGGGTGCAGAGCAGGTAGGCGTCACGACGGGAGGTAGAGACCGGAGAACTTGGAGTTCGCTGGAGAGAGTTCACCGGGGTGGAGGTGAATAAACAAAGTTTGAAAAAAAGAAAAATATAATTATTGAGATGGCTGCAAATGCACAGGAGTGAGTTGGCCCAGTGGCATGAAGGGCTGAGGCACTGGGCACCTTACCTCCTGCCACACTGGCAACTGAGTTTGGAAGTGAGCACGGGTTGCCAGGGGTTGGCTGTGGTGGGAGAGTATCTGCAGGACTGCTGTCCTCTCCCGGGAAGGGGAGGCATGCCATCTGCACTCTAGGCTGCCGGGTGGAGGCCTGGTGGCAGTGCAGGCACAAAAGACATTGATAAGGGAGGGAGCTGCGGTACTGTAGCATGTGCATGCCTCCATGTACACGTACATACGTGCTACAGTTTCCAAGTGTATGGGGACAGAAAACCAGGAAAAGTGACCTGTGGACTATGTGAAAGCCTGTGCGCCTTTCTTGACCTGCACCATTACCCAGACTGCTGGAGCCATCTGAATGAGAGACTCAGGGTGGAGGGGCAGCCCTTCAAACACCATGAAGTCTTGCTTATATTAGGACTTATGCAGTATGCCCATGGCTTTGAACTGCCCCGGAGATGAAATAGTTAACTCCAGAGTAATCTGGAGTTCCACAGCGCGAGGGCGCTATTCAAAGCTCTATCTGGGTTGTTTGAACCCAAACTGTCAGATTCTTTACTCCGCTTTCACTGAACAGGCGCTCCGAGACCAGCTCCTTCAGTTTGGTTCGTTTTGCGGTTAAAAGTAATTTTATTCGGTTCATTGAACCAGGAAAGTGTTTAATTACCGCGGTTTTGGTTTGAAGCTCTATCTGGTAACCGTAAGTAAAAGAATATTAGTCTGTGTGGAAACTCATTATCGGTTCACTCTGAACCGATCGGTTTGCTTTAAAACTCATTTTCTTTGCATTTAGAGTGAGGTACCCGGTTCTTATCGGTCCTAAAAAAACCTAGTATTTTAAATTGTTTTTTTCCTATACCCGTGACACGGTTAGGGACCGATAAGGGTGTCTTGTCCTGGCAAGGCCGGAAAAAAAGGACAAGTTTGGTTAGGCTGGCATTATGTCTGAGAAACCCAAAAGAAAACGGGCCCACTGGGTTTCAACACTGTGATGTCTGTGGGGAAGCCTTTGCCAAGGCTGACCCACACCACCTTGTGTCTATTGTCTGGGGCTGACCACCTCCTGTCAGACTGCCAGGTGTGTAGAATTTCCTGCAGCCACCCTGGAAAAGGATTGGGCAGGCTCAGGGAATGAGAGGCCAAAGTCCGCTGACCGGATGGCCAGCCGGTCCAGCTCCGGCTGGACCAGAGGGATGCCCTCTGACCAGGCGTGACTTCCTCAGGCAAAGAAGAGCTGGTCCTGAGGAACCAGTCAAAGTAAAAGACAAAGAAATCAGCTAGTGTGGAGTCCAGTTTTGTCTCTTCTTCTGCTGTAGAAATAGCCAAAGCCATACAAATTGTCCAGTCTTTGTCTCAGGGACTTGTTGAACCCTCTCTGGTTGGAAAAAGGGGGTCTCGTTCAGGTCCAGTGGTTCAGGATTATGATGTTGAGGATTTTTATGAACCACAGGAGGGGGAGGAGGATTTTGATGATTGTACTTGTGATTGGGAAGGTCTGGAAGTGCCAATAGAACCGCACATTTCTCCAGACAGACCCTTTGAGTCTCCCCCTTTGTTGTCTGAGTCCCCCTCTCATTTCAGATTTTATAAGAAAGTAGCAGAAACTCTCCAGCTCCCCTTAGAAGAGGCTGTGGATGAGCAAGAGGAGCCTGACTATGTGGAAATGATGGATATTCCAGAGGCTAGAAGGTTGTCTATTCCTTTGCATAAGTCATTTAGGAGGCAAACCACTAAGATTTTAAAAAATCCTTTTTCTGTCCCTCCTGTAGATAAAAAAATGGACAGAAGGTATACTTTGTCAGGCCCTAATACAGACTTCCTTACTGAGCAGTGTAGTCATGTAGGTGTTGTTCAAGCTGCAGCCTGTGACAAGGCTAATATTCCCTAGCTACATCCTCCTGATAAAGATTCCAGGAAGATTGATGCCATGGCGAAAAAAACAGTATATGACAGCTTCTTTGGGACTCAGACAAGCTAATTATATGGCTTATGTGGCTAGATATCAGAAATCTAGATGGGACACTATATTGCAGTTGGCCAAGCAGGCTCAGGGCCCGCTGGCTAGTGAGTTGGAACAGGTGGCTGCTGATGGCATTGAAGCCTCTAAAGTTCAATTTCATGCTGCTGTTGATGTTAATGATGTTTCCTCTAGGGTCATGGCCACTTCTGTAGCTCTCATAGGTTGGCATGGCTCAGATGCACTAATCTGTCCCAAGATACCCAGTCAAAGGCTATAGATTTTCCTGTCATAGGAAATTCTCTGTTTGGAGAACAAACAGAAAATTACATGAAAAAGATGGATGAATACAGAACTACTTACAAAAGTGCCCAAGCTAAGGAGAGGCATGCCACTCCACAAGGCATGCCTCAGGGGTAGGGCAGGCCTTACCATAGGCCCTTTACCAATTCCAGGCATCCTCTGCTTTGCTGAGAGGATTTTTCAGAGGCAGAGGCAGGCGGGCACAGGCAGGCCCTCTCCTCTCCCCAACCTAAAGCCTCCTGCCAAGCAGGCACCCTGGCCAGGGTGTCTGGCCATTCTGCTGTACCGGTGGGGGCAGACTGGCTTATTTCTGCCAGAACTGGTTGTCCCTAACCTCGACAAATGGGTTCTGAGGTGGTAAGCCAAGGCCTGGTTCTCAGCTTCAAACAGTTTCCCAAGATGAGAGCCAGACACTTTCCCCTTCAAGTCTTTTAGAAACCCTTGCACTAGAAGTGGAGGTTTCTTCTCTTTTGGACTGCAAAGCAGTGGAAGGTCCCCTTGCCACCAGGGCAAGGTCTTTACTCAAGGTACTTCCTGACCCCAAAAGACAGGAGACTGGTGGCCCATCTTGGATTTAAGATTTCTGAACAAGCATCTTGTAAAACCAAAGTTCAAAATGCTAACTTTGGCAATGATTTTACCATCCTTGAGACCAGGGGACTGGTTAGCTTCCCTGGACCTCAAGGACGCCTATTTCCATATCCTAATCAGGGCCTCTCACCGAAACTACCTCAGGTTCGAACTACCCTCTGGCCACTACCAGTTCAGGGCAATGCCCTTCGGACTCACTTCTGCTCCAAGAGTTTTCACAAAATGTCTAGCTGTAGTAGTGGCCCACCTAAGAAGACAAGGGGTAGCTGTGTTTCCCTACTTGGACGACTGGCTCATTGTGGGTCAGTCACCAGAGCAGGTAAAATCCCACTTGCAAATCACTCAGGAACTCCTCACCTTTCTGGGGTTCCTGTTGAATGTTCCAAAGTCAGTTCTCGAACCAGTTCAGGTACTAACTTTTATAGGTGCAGAGCTGAACACAAAGTTAGCCAGGGCATTCCTCCCCTCCGAAAGAGTGGACAAAATTATTGCCCTGGCATCTTCTTTTCACCCTGCAGGTCTCTTGACCAGCAAGGCACTTTCCAACTCCTAGGGCACATGGCTGCTTCTACAGCTGTTGTGCCAGGAGCGAGATTTCAGATGAGGGACATTCAGTTCCACTTGAGGTCCTATTGGTCTCAAAGGAGGGACCCCCTTACCAAATTGGTCCCAGTGACCAAGACCTTGATCCTAGCTCTTCAATGGTGGCTGGATCAAAGCAACCTGTCCACAGGGGTCCCATTCCTACCTGTTCTTCATTCCCTCACCGTCACCACGGATGCGTCCTTGCTGGGTTGGGGGGCTCACCTGGGCGACCTTTCAACTCAGGGAGTTTGGTCCCCTCAGGAATCTCTGCTTCACATCAATCTACTGGAGCTCAGAGCTGTCTTCCTAGCTCTCCAGGTTTTTTCGGAAACTGTCCAGAACAAGGTTGTTCAAGTCAGGACAGACAATACCACAACAATGTGGTACATCAACAAGCAAGGGGGCACTCGCTCTTCAGCCTTGTGCACCAAAGCAATGAAGTTGTGGTCTCTGGCCTACTCCCTGAACACCTCTCTCTTAGCGGTTCACCTCCCAGGGAAGGACAATGTCCTAGCGGACGCCCTCAGCAGGATTTCTCAGGGCCATCACGAATGGGCTCTGAACCCTCAAGTGCTGGGGTCGGTCTTTGCCAGTTGGGGCACCCCTCAGATAGATCTCTTCACAGCCCCAGACAACCACCAACTTCCCCTGTTTTGCTGCAGGCCCCCAGTTCTGGGATCAGTCCCTCTGGATGCCTGTCAACTGAGTTGGGAGGGAAAGTTCCTCTATGCTTTGCCTCTGTTCCCCCTCCTCTTCAGGGTACTGGTGAAAATCAGAACTCAGCCTTGCAGAGTGATTCTGATTGCTCCAGACTGGGCCAGGCAGCCTTGGTACCCTCTTCTTCTGTCCCTCTCATTCCGCCCTCCCCTGACCTTGCCCAGGACCCACGACCTACTGACCTGTGCACAGGGGAGAGTGTGGTATCCGGACCTCAATTCCCTTCACCTCAAGGCCTGGTTCTTGAGGAGTTAGAATTTGCTGATTTACACCTTTCTCAAGGTGTCCTGGATATTTTGAAGGCTTCTAGGAAGCCTTCCACTAGAGCCACTTATAATTCTAAATGGAAGAGATTCTCATTTGGTGTTCCGAGAGGCAGATCACCCCAGAATCTGCTGACCTGCCTATTTTGTTGGACTATTTGGTCCACTTAAATTCCTTAGGCCTCAAACCAGCTACCTTGAAGGTTCATTTGGCAGCTGTTTCTGTTTTTATTTCTGCAGGAAACCAGTTTCCTTTCCTCTCACCCTGTGTTTTCCAAGTTTTCAAAGGGTTACTTCATACTAACCTCCCTTTCGGGAACCTTCTCCTGCATGGGACCTGAATGTTTGCATTGCCCAGCTAATGCAACCCCCTTTGAACCTCTGGTTTCGGCAGACCTCAAGTTTTTAACTTGGAAAACTGTTTTCTAGTGGCTATCACTTCAGCTAGGCGATAAGTGAATTACAGGCCTTGTCAGTGGAAAAGGATTTCATTTCTTTCCACAGAGATAAAGTGGTCCTCAGGACTAACAGAAAGTTTTACCTAAAGTGGTTTCAGATTTTCATCTTAACCAATCCATCTCTCTTCCAGTATTTTTACTGAGCACTCTTCTTCGGTGAGAGAAGGCTGCACAGTTTGGACGTTAAAAGAGCTCTTAGCTACTATTTGGAACGTACCAAGGGTCACAGGTTCGAATCCCTCCAGCTCTTCCTTACCTATGGAGATGTGGGTAAGGGGAGACCTGCTACTAGGAGGACAATCGCTAGGTGGATTGTCTCTTGTATCCAGTTCTGCTACCAAAAACTGGGTAAGGAGCCTCCCTCAGGCCTGAGGGCTCATTCCACCAGGGGTACAGCTGCATCTCTAGCGGCTGCTAGAGATATTCCCATTTGGAAATCTGTCAAGCTGCCACCTGGAAGACAGTCCACACTTTCACTAAGCATTATTCTCTGGACGCCAGTCCAGGAGAGATGCTCGCTTTGGCACAGCTGTGCTTCAGAGCCTATTCCTAAGTAGGTTCCTGACCCTCCTCCATGGAGGTACTGCTGTATAATCTGCATAAGTCCTAATATAAGCAAGACTTCATGGTGTTTGAAGAAAAATTACTCACCTTAGTAATTGCTTTTCTTCTCATGGAGTCTTGCTATATTAGGACAACCCTCCCTCCTACCCCTCTCAGAATCCCTACTTGGGTATGGGGTTGACATTTGGTGCAAGCACTGTGTCATGCCTTTTAGCTTCTAGTCCCCCTTTTCTTCTCTTGGGTTAGGAACTAGATAATTTCTGTTTTTTGTTAAGTGGTAGCTGGGCCCCTCTCTGGACTTGAGTCTTTTGGGCAGAGGGGGCCTAGTAGTGATGGTCAAGGGTTATCCTAACAATAATAGGTAATATTGTTTTCATTATTGTTTGTTGTTGTGTTTTGTGGTTCTACTGTTAGTAGATAGCCAATGGTTAGTGTAGGGCTTTTCCACACAGACTTGCTATATTAGTTTAGCCTCGTAAAGAACCTGACAGTTTGGGTTCAAACAACCCAGATAGAGCTTTGAATAGCGCCCTCGCGCTGTGGAACTCCAGATTACTCTGGAGTTAACTATTTCATCTCCGGGGCAGTTCAAAGCCATGGGCATACTGCATAAGTCCTAATATAGCAAGACTCCATGAGAAGAAAAGCAATTACTAAGGTGAGTAATTTTTTCTTCCCTCCCAGTCCTGCCACAGGGGGAAAGCCAAGGGGGATTGCAGCTCCAGGTAGGTCCAGGAGAGGTGGTAGCTGGCTGGGGAGAGGTGGGGAGACAGGGCTGAAGAGCTGCTCACAAGGTCCATGGGGAAAAAAACTTGACAGAAACAAAATGCACAGAAGTGGTATGTGCAGTGGGTGGTGGTGGCAGAGCTCCATGTAAGGCACTAGACGTATGTCCCTATAGTGCTAAACTGGAGTCAACCATGCATTCAGGGTCATCTTGGATTGTTGAGCCACTGCTCGAAGAATCAGCCAGGTCTCTGTTTGTGAATCCAAAGGGCTCTGAAAGATGCATGCAGCTACCTCCATCTTGCGCTAGCGCTGCGAGTAAAAATGCCTAGCTTGCCATTCCGCTGTCCAACACAGCATTAATAAAACCTATCCACTTTTACTTTGCAACATCATCAGAGAAAGTTAACATAATAGACAACCTTAAAAAGCAGCTGATGTCTGCAGGACAACTATAACAAAACACAGTATTTAGACACAGTCTAGCTTGCATTTCACATTTGTTCTGTATTTGTCCTCCTCATTATCTATTACTGAGGTCATCTACATGAAAGCAGGATCTTAGCTCCTGAAGAGTTCATCGGTTCCTGTTGCTTTCTCCCTACCTGATCTCAATATGCACTGCTTGTGACATCACAGTTACTCCCATGGCAGCAGATTGTGATGTCACAACAAATGATTATGACTGGAAGTGGGGAGTAAGCTATAGAGGGAGATTAGTTCAAGGAGATAAAGATCATGTATTCATACAAATTTCCTTAGTAATAAATAATGATGAGCAGAAATCTAAAGAATATATATACAGAATGCAAGCTGGATTGTACCTAATCATTGTTTTTCAACGTTTCCTGTGAGATGTCAGAAGCTCTTTAATGCAGTAACAAGTAAGAGCATAACCTGATCGGGCACGCTGTTCCCAGTGGCTGCTGCGCTTCTTTCTGCTGCCACCCGCATCACCCTTCAGCTACCAGCTTGTCCTCTTCTAAGATTCAGAGCCCCTGATTGGGCATGCTGTTCCCAGTGGCTGCGGCACTCCATTCTGCCGCCGCCGCATCATCCCTCGGCTACAAAGCTCGTCCTCTTCTAAGATTCAGAGCTCCTGATCAGGCACGCTGTTTCTAGTGGCTGCGGCGCTTCTTTCTGCCACCGCCTGCATCACCCCTCGGCTACCAGCTTGTCCTCTTCTAAGATTCAGAGCCCCTGATCGGGCACGCTGTTTCTGGCAATTACGGAACTCCTTTTCGCCGCTGCCTGCATCACCCCATGGGTACCAGCTCATCCTCTTCTAATGTACAATTCAATCTGAAGCTCCTTGCGTTCAGTTTTTGGGTGCTTGGCAGCAGCTTATCCCTGATTGGCCGCCTGGTACAGCATACTTCAGTGGATTGGCTACTCTCAGTAGCCTAAGGGCTTTTGCTTTTTCACGATCTTCAGCTCCTAGCAGTGTTCCTTTTCTCTGTTTATTTCAAACTAAATTTTAACTGCATACTATGTTTTTGGGCCTCCCTGCCTTTCAGCAATCTATTGCAGCAGTGTGAATTGCAGCCTGTATTTTACTAAATAATTCTGAACTGTAACCTGTATTTTACTATATAATTCTCTCTTTTGTAATTGCACCCTGTTATTTTTACTAAACAGCGCTTCATACTTATGCAACCATGTAAACCTAGCCCTGTCTTAATCTAAATAGTTTTCTTTCTTTTCCAGTCCTGTATTTTTACCAAAGAATCCTTTTTTTTTTCTCTCTCATCCAAATAATTTCTCTTCCTCTCCTAAGCTCTCTTTTCACTTACTCGCTCATTCCCTTTCACCTAATCCCCCCCCCCCGGAGCTCGGCGCTAACCCATCCTGCCCCCGACTCCATTCCTCTAGCTGCTGTTGTTCCTTTTCCTAGCCCACTATTTGGCCCACTTCCCTGCCGCCTCCAGCCCCTGCTGCTTTTCTGTCTGTCCCCCGCCCACTAATCCTGATTGCTAAATTTACCTCTCTCTTCTCTTCCAGATTCAGACCCCCTAATCGGGCATGCTGTTCCTGGTGCCTACGACACTGCTTTCCGCCGCTGCCTGCATCACCCCTCAGCTACCAGCTCATCCTCTTCTAAGGCACAGCTCGCAGCACTCAATTTGTTGGCGCTTGGCAGCAGCTTATCACTGATTGGCTGCCTATTGCAGCATACTTCAGCTGATTGGTTACTCTCGGTAGCCTAAGGACTTTTAGTTTTTCGCTATCTTCAGCTCCTAGCAATGTTCCTGTTCTCCATTTATTTCAAGCTAAATCATTTTCTCCCACCCCCGGCACTCTTTAAATCTGCAACCTGCACTTCAGGCTTCACCTAGCAGACCTATTTGTCCAATTACCAGCATCTGTGTCCTCCCACTGGGTGTAAACCTTAGATTTTTCTCCCGGAACCACCTCCTATTGTAGCTGATTACCATCATTTTGTGCCCAGTCAACTGCTAAACTCTAATGCCTGTACCCCCCATCCTCTGCTTCCTACACCTTTTACTGCAGCTGCTTCCAGCAAATAGTGCTCAGCTATTTGTCTTATTCTAGTAGTACCCTCCTTCCTATTCCTGTTCCACTGCCTTCTCCTTTCCTCTCCAACTCATGCCTTCACCTCCCCCCCCACCTGTTCCATTCAACTAAACCTTCGCCCCCAACTGTTTTTTCCATCCAATTTAAACCTTCGCCTTTCGCTGTATGTTGTCCTGGCTCTATCCCCATTTAGTACACTCTTAACTATCCTACTTGCACTCTCTCTGCCCCTTCACTCATACTCCTAATATGCCTCGCCCCATCAGCTCCTCAGTGCTCCCTCACCATGGGCCCAACCACACTGTGGCTTCTACTCCAGCCTTTTCTACCTGGACATACTACCCCTTCCAGCCTTGTGCTTCACTTTTAACCATGAAAGCTTTAATATTACACACTGAATCACTTATTGAAATGTCATATCCCTCCCTTCTACCACCTACCCTCTACACGACATAGACCCAGCTCTCCACCCTGGTATAAGAGGGCAAACATTCACCTAATTATTGCACTGTTGATCCTATTGTCTGGTGATATCAACCCGAACCTAGGGACGTGCCCCCTGGCCACCCCAGTTCCAGCATCTGTAGTTGCTGGCCCGTCTCTCAACAACCCTGTTATCCTTCCCCATGAGTTAAAAATTATACACCTAAATATCTAGAGTCTGCTTCCTGAACCGGACCTAATCCAGCCTCTAGCCGTATCTCGTGCCTCTGACATTATCATCCTTTCAGAAACCTGGCTAAATAATAAAATAAGTGACCCCACCCTCTCCATCCGTGGCTATACCATGTCCCGGCAAGATCGAACCGGCAGGGGCGGTGGTGTAGCAGTATATGTCTCCTCATCTATACAGTTTACCTCCATTCTTGCCATGTCAGCTCCCAAAGCCTATGAGGTGTTCATCTTATTTATTTATTTATTTATCAAGTCTAGGATTACAAATACCTTTGAGCCTTGGCTCTTTTACAAAGGTTCCACGTCAGAGAAATACAAATTATGGGGAACATCAAGACAGACATTACAACAATGTGGACATTGCAAACAGAGTACAGATTAATACAATTCAAGGGTAGCATTGTAACAAGGCAGCCAGCGGCATTTGTCAGAGAAAATAGACAACAGATAAGAAGTGCCAGAGTCATAGGGAGAGGGAAGGAGGAGAAGGAATGTAGGAAGGTGGGGAGAGGGTGAAAAGTGCAGCATTGGGTATACCAAGATGTGAGGGTAGAATCCAGTGAGGAGGGGAGGAGAGGGGGACCTCTAGAGCAGGAAGGGAAGTGGAGAAACAAGGTTAGGTTGGGCAGTCGCAGGAGCTGTTGGTAGTGAGATAGTTCCGGAGCCTAGTTTTAAACATACCAATTCGTGGGGCTGAGGCCATTGAACCAGAGTGGTGCTCGATAAGCAAAAGAGCGTTGTCCCTGTGAAGTGTGACAGTGGGGGACTTTCAGTAGCTGTAGCATGGATCTCCTAAGGCACCATTTGTTAATTCGGTGTTGTAACAGAGTTGAGACCCTAGAGGGTGCAAGGCCAAGGTAGATTTCTTTTCGTCATGGAGCAGGTGAGAAACTTTATGCGGTTTGATAGTTGGAGCCAGCCGGTCTGAGTGTACAGGTCACATGTGTGGGTGAGAGGGTGAGACGGTGAGCACCAGTGATGAGCCGACATGCCTTATTTAAGGCAGTTGAGAGGCGTCTAAGGGTTGTGGTTGTGGCCGAGCCATAAATGATGAGACCGTAGTCTATTACAGAGATCACAGAGCTCAGGACTGCAACCTACAAAGCTTCTGGCGTGAGGTGTGGTTTGTGTTTGTAGAGGAGACCAAGCCGTGTATTAGCAGCTCTAGCTACATTATCTACATGAAGTCCATAGTAGAGATTATGGTCAAGCTGTATCCCTAAGTATTTGAAGGACCCTACCTGATCTAGAGTGTTCCCCTGGGTGGTGGAGATAGCCAAGTGGTGTAGCTTGTGTGGGTTATGAGAGCTGCAGAAGAGCATAGATTTGGTTTTCTTGTCATTGAGGACCAGTTTATGATTAAGAAACTATGTCTCTACAGAACTGAAACCAAGTTGAAGGTTGTGTTGAAGAGTTGCAGGATCTTTGTGAGTGGAGAATACAACAGCATCATCGCATACAGTATGATCTGCTCAGAGCAGTGGTAAGAGGGAGTTTAAGAAAAGGCTAAAAGGATAGGGGCCAGTATGGATCCCTGTGGGACACCTGAGCAACCAGGCAGAGTGTCAGAAACAGCGTCCTCAATTTTTACTCTCTATGACTGGTTTTCTAAGTAGCTTTTAAACCAGAGAGAAGAGTCAGGTGATAGCCCGGCATTTAGTAGTTGGTGAATTAGTAGTCCATGGTGTACTGTATCAAAGGCCTTGGAGAGGTCGATGAAAACGGCCCCTGTGAGAAGGCCATTGTCAAGGGATTTGTGCAGAGCTCCAGTGAACTCAAAAAGGGCTGTGGTGGTGCTGTGACCTTTCCGGAAGCCGTGTTGTTGTGGACAAGGTATATTGTATTTATCCAAGTGGTCGGTAAGTTGATCAGCCACGATGCGATACGATGATCTTAAAACTATCCTTTCCCGTCTCTGTCCGTTTATATATTGATGGTGCCTATTGTCGCCCTGGTCTCCCCTCCTCTGTTATCACTGATCTCATCAGTACCATAGTTTCCCATATCCTATCAGGCTAACTATATATTATGGGCGACTTCAACTAAAACTGGTTATCTCGCTCCCTTAACAAAGCACACAATGACATCGATGCCCACAGCTTATCTCAACTCATACTGGAGCCAGCTCGGTTGAACCTTAAATCTGGTAACCATTCCCTAATAGACTGGGCCCTCACATCTCATCCCCATAGGGTTATCAAATCTGGCATATTACCCGATGTCTTGAGTGACCATCACATGACTTTTTTGGTACACAAAATCCACGGGACTAAGGCTCCCCACAAAATTCTTCAGATTCGTTTATATAAATGTTTAAATCTAGCTCCCCTCCTCCATGACCTGGCCGTTGCAAACTGGGAACCTATAACATCGTTTAAATCTATTGATGGTGCTTATGCCTATTTCCACAGTAAATTCCTGAAGGTTTGGGACAAACACGTCCCACTGCGGTGCACAAGGGTCAGGGACAGTCACCTCCCCTGGATAACCCCTGAACTCTTGGCATGTCTAAAAGCCTGGGATCTAGTGTGGAAAACTCATAAAGTTTCCAAGCTCCCAAACGACTACATCACCTACGGACCTTGTGTAACGGGTGTACAAGAGCCACTCGATTAGCTAAAGCTGATTCTTTCTGCTCTACATTTCAATCTTATATAAACAATCCCTCCAAATTCTTCAAAGTCATACACTCTCTCTTCACCACCCTCGTCAATCCCCAGCCCTCTCCTTAACATAAACAACACTCTCTTGTCTGACCACCTCAGTGTTGCAACTGAATTTAACTCTTACTTCACCTCTCGTGCCTCTGCACTCCTGTCTGCCCTACCTCCTCCCTCTCCCCCCCCCCCACTCACCTTCTCAGTCAAATGCCTTCTCCTTCACTAAAATCTCACCCTCGACACCCTGGCTGCTCCACACTCTCAACCCCACTAAAGGCAAGTCACCTGATGGTCTGGACCCTAAATTGCTTTATCTGTCTGCTCCTGCTATCTCTGTTCCACTTTCTGATCTCCTTAACCTGTCTTTCGCACCCGCTTCCATTCCAGCTGCATGGAAGGATGCCATCATTCTTCCCCTTCCAAAGGGCGATGACCCTAACGCCCCTGCAAACTATCGTCCTATTTCTCTCCTTCCTACCCTTACTAAGCTTCAAGAGCATCTGGTCCTCTCGCAACTCTATTGTTTTTCACCCCATTCCAGTTTGTGTTTTGGAAGAATCATTCCACTACTACCTCCCTGATTTAGGCTCACCAACTCCATCCTGTCAGGGATGGACAGTGATCAAATCAATTCTACCGTTTTTGTTGACCTAGCGAAGGCTTTTGTTACCGTCTCCAATCCCTTCTACTAAACGCCTTCTTGGTGGAAGGCCTATCTGTCCCAGCCACCAACTGGTTCAGGGCCTACCTGGTAGGCAGAACGCAGTCAGTCAGAATAGCTGACTCCATATCCCTCCTGCTCCCCATTAACAACGGTGTTCCACACGGTTCAGAGTTGGGCACCATCTTATTTTCCATATTTCTAAATGACCGCCCCTCTGTCTGCACATCCACCTCCATCCACATACGAACATACGAATTTGCCTGCAGACAAAGGCCTTATGGTCTGTCGAGTCTGCTCAAGAGTGCAGATAGCAACCCTATACTACAGCTGCTCCTCCTCCTCCCTCCCCTGACCGCCTCCCTCTTACCCTATCTCATCCCTTTTGAGCAGTCCACTGCTCTGCACGTCTACCATTTCCACAGGCAACCATTCCCACCCAGATGTCACCTCTCTCTCTCTCTGTAAAAAAAAAAAAAAAAACAGACTTCCATTTCCCTGAACCCCCCAATCTGAGATCGTGACCATGAGTGTCCCTACCCCCACTTAACTTGATTAGTCCCTCCATGCCTGTCTTGTTTATTCTCTTCATGTACTTGAAGGTTTCAGTCATATCCCCCTGTCTCTCCTCTCCTCTCCTCCAGTGAATACATGTTCAGCTCCCTCAGTCTGCTCACATAGTGCATGTCTCCTAGTCCCTGGATCATCTTTATTGCCCTGCGCTGCACCTCCTCCAGTGACATAATATCCCTCTTTAGGTATGGGCACCAGTACTGCATGCAGTATTCTAGGTGTGGCCTAACCAGTAGCCTATATAATGGCAGGATCACCTCCCCTCTCCTTGAAGATATACCCCGGCAATACAACCCAGCATTTTGTTGGCCTTTGCAGCTGCCTTCCTGCATTGTGCTGAGTTGTTCATTGAGCCTGTTATAATCACCCCAGATCCTTTTCCTCCTCTGTCATGGCTAGCTGAACACCCCCAAGCTGGTAGCTCCTTCTTGGGTTTTTTGCCCCGAAATGTAGCACCTTGCACTTTTTGGCATTGAACCCCAACTGCCAGGTGTCTGACCAGGTCTTCAATTTTGACAGATCATCCTGCAAGCCATGCCACCCTCCTAGATAATCCACTACTGCTCCCATCTTGGTGTCATCTGCAAATAAACTGATCTTGCTCTTGATGCTCATTGAGATGTCTGATAGGAACAACCCAAACAACACCGGTCCCAGCACTGAGCCCTGCGGTACTCCACTTCTCACTGCCCTTGGAGATGAGAGCTCTCCTCCCACCACCACCTTCTGCTGACTTCCCTGTATCCAGTTTACTACCCATCCAACCATTTTTCCCCTTGCACCTGTACCTGCCAGCTTACTACCCAGCCTTCCATGCGGCACCGAGTTGAGTGCCGTACTGAAGTCCAGAAACAAGACATCCACTGCATGGCCCTTGTCCAGCTGTCTAGTTACCCAGTCATAGTAATACACCAGGTTGGTCTGACAGGATCTGCCTGTGGCAAACCCATGCTGCCTAATGTTCTGCAGCCCATTGGTCTCCGGAAGGGACACCAGCCTCTCCTTCAGGATTGTCTCCATCAGTTTTCCCATGATAGATGGGAGGCTTACTGGCCTGTAGTGTCCTGGTTCATTGTTGGGACCGCTCTAATGGAGGGGTACCACTGAGCCCACCCCTCCAGTCCTGAGGTACACTTCCTGAGACCAGGGAGGCATTGAACAGGTCTGCCAAGGGCTCTGCCAGCTCTCTCGGTACTCTGGGGTGAATGCCATCTGGCCCTGGTGCCTTGTCCACCCTCAGGCCCTCCAGTACCCTGCCCTCTGTGATTCGCCCATTTTTCACCTCCCCCCGAGCCTGACCTCCCACCCCCCCCCTTGGTAGCGTCCCTCCTTTCTCCTTAGTAAACACAGAGCAGAAATATTCATTAAGCGCTTCTGCCTGCTCTGCCCCTGTTTCCAACCACTCCTAGCCCTCTTAATCCTTACTCTTTTGTCCCTACAACTCCTTTTCTCCCTGATGTACCTGAAGAATTCCTTCTCGATGCCTTGTGCCAGCCTGAGCTCCTTGGCTGCCCTTACTGCCTTCGTCACCTCCTTCGATTTCTTCGGGTAATCATCTCTGTCCTCCCCTCTCCCTGTTTTTTTAACCTGCTAAAGGCGGCTCTTTTATTTCTTACTTTCTCCATGACTCCAGTGCTCAACCAGATGGGTTTCTTGGCCCTAGTTCTCTTACTTTGGAACCTGATGCAGGTTTTGGTTGCCTCCTCAGTCCCCAGTTTTATGACCTCCCACCTCTGGTTAGTGTCCATATTAGTTTGGATTCTGGCTAGATACCCTTTAACTACCTCCCCTCCATCCTCCTGAAGTTGGCCTTCCTGAAGTCCAGCAGTCTTGTACCTGTTTCTACTCCCTCCTCACCCATTTTCAGTGTGAACCACACTGAGTGGTGGTCGCTTCCTGACAGTGGTTCTTCCACCCGCAGCTCCCTCACAAACTCCCCATTTGCCAGCACAAGGTCTAGGATGTTCCCTAACCTGGTTGGCTTGCTGACCATTTGCATTAGAAAGCTATCCTGGAATGTTATCTGCTTCCTTCTATTCATAGTGGCTGGGCTACTCCAGTCCACATGTATGCAGATAGCACGGTCCTCTTCACCTCTGGCCAGTCCCCTGTTGATGTAACTGCCAGACTTCAGCATGATTTCAATAAAGTTCAGCTGTGGTTAAGTTCCCGTCAACTCTCCCTCAATGCCAATAAGACAGTCTCAATGACCTTTGGGACTAGGCAGAGGCTCTCCAGGCTCCCTTCCCTCCCATCCTTCCATACCCTTGATGGGACAGTCCTTGAGGACACTTCTTCCTTTGGGTACTTTGGGGTGTGGCTTGACCAATACTTCACTTTCTCTGGTCATGCTGACACAATCCTGAATAAGCTGTGCCCCAAGCTCGGCGCATTGTATAGGAACCGTTGTAGCCTTCTGCTACCGGCTAGACATGAATGTGTTCAGAAGATGATCCTACGTATTTTTGACTACTGCGACGTAGTCTACAGTGCTGCTCCAAAGTCTTCCTTATCCAGATTGGATACCCTGTTTAACTCCTTCTGTCGCTTTGCTTTGTACACCCCACCTCTCACTGATTACAATAACCTCTACCATTCCCTGTCCTTCCCCTCTTTTGAAAATTGCTAAATTTGTGTCTGAATGTTGGTTTGGCTCTCTTCCCTCCTATCTTGCTTCTTCTCTTCTCACCCTCCCCTCTCCTTCCCATGCCCTTAGATCCTTTGACTCCCGCTTAATGGTAGTCCATCGTCGATTGACCTCTGCAGGTCAGATGGCCTTCTCGCATCACTTCCCTAAACTTTGGAATGCTCTCCCCCCCCCCAAGATTCCCCACTTATCCTCCTCCTACTCCATCTCTACAGCCCTACATAACCTCCTATCAGTAAATTGTACCTGTGACTAATTCCAGTCATACCTTGGCCTATTCCTAGCTTTTCCTTCCTTCTCTTTTCCAACCAGTGCCTAGTTTCCATCCCTTGTACTGCGCCTCAACTGCCCCTTCCACCCCTGTATATCAAACCTTGCCCCACCCCTTTCCTTACCCCCTTTCAATTCCCCCACACTCACTTCTGTCCTCCTGCAAGCTGGTTCTATACCACATCCCCTGAGAGAAAGCGTGTACTCTAACAGTTGCACTTATCTGTTCACAGGTGTTTTACTGTATTGCACTTGATATGTACATGGATTTTATTCTTATGTAATCCTTCTGTTATGCATACTCTGCACATGCTTTATTTGTATATTTGAATTTAATGTTTGTAGTGTATGTATATTTTGCCCCCTGTACCCTTCCCCCCAGGACGCACCGTGAGACGAGCAATGTTGTTGTTCAGTGTGCCCTTCCTGGTGGAACATTTCAATAAATAAAATGTAAAATGTCCAGAATTTATTCAGTCCTCCTCCCTTTCAGTATCTGGTTCCTCCTCCCGATGAGTACAATCCTCTTGATTTTTTTTTTTTCTTTTCTTTCTATCATGTATTTATGCCCCCTTTCTCCTCCGGCCCCCTTCAGCTTCCTGCCCAACCAGCCCCATCTCCCACCATCTCTGGGACTTACCTGGCCTCCGACACTCCCCTGCTGATTGTCCCCCATGGTGGGGCTGGGGTAGAGTGGTGAGGTTTGTGATCCCCACCCCAATGATCACATCCAGATTTGGAAGCCAGGGCCCAGTCAGTGGTCTGGGGCCTGCGAAGGGCAGGAACTTCATCCTAGGTTTTTTTGTTTTCTCCCCTTCCCAGGCCGATGACATGCTGTGACACAGGCGTGCGTCATAAAGATGCCACACAAACTCGGCACCTGTCCTCAGCCATTCAGGAGGCGGTCACTGTTGTGCCACTTAGCCTCTGTTAGGTGGTGACCAAACCGTAACTCGCGCTGTCCCCCCCCCCCAAAAAAAAAAAGGAGAGCTGTTTGTGGAGGCTCAATCCTTCTTCCCCAAGCCGGCCCGAGTAACCCTGGTCAGTTTTTGAACCCAGATCGGTGATATGGCAGGAGGTAAGGCATCCAGTGCCTCAGCTCTCCATACCACTAGGCCGAAATCCTTTCTGATTTTAATCAGTCTTTCACCCACTTCTGCTGGATCACTAAAAAGGGATGTTTTTCCGGTTAATGACAGACGTAATTTGGCAGGTAGAAGTAGGGAATGTGCAATGCCCTATTGCTTCAGTGTGTTCTATATGGGGTCAGGAGCTTTGCGATGCTGTGTAGTCTCATAAAATTGGCCTGGGAAACAAACTTCTATAGTTTCCTATGCAAGCTATAATTGACTCTTAAGTTTTGTGACCTGCAGGAGCTGGTTTTTAGTGTGAGGACCGTTAGTAGTTACTAGGATAGCGTGTGGCAGGTCGTCGTTCTCAGGTCACTGTCCTGGATTAATGCCATATGCTTTGATTGATTTGATTTGTGTACGGGTTAGTACACTGGGATGCAATCCCTTTTATAGGTACGACCCATAGTCAGTAATAAAATGCAGTTACACACAACAATCAACACAATAACATACGCAAATCACTGTTACAAAACTACAAATGACAACATACAGTAATACATTTATGTAGGAATAAACATTTCATGTCATTAAAATGAAACCTTCATTTTATAAACAATCACAACTACACAAAGTTCTGAGGTATGTCTTTAGGGTTTTCGCAAACAGAGCATAACTTCATATATTCCTAATTAAAAGCCCTTCTAAATTCCAACAAGGTTAGAAATAATTGATGCACATACTTCAAAATGTCTTGTCCTTCATGGCCCTCTGGGACTCCAAGCAGCCACAGATTAGCTACCGTGGTGCCACTCTCCAGTTATTCCAAATGAAGTCTAAGGATCTTGTTTTCTTGAATGACTCCAGTGTTGACTGTTATAGACTTCCCAGTCATGTCTTAGCCTGCTCGAAGTCTGTGACCACCAGTTCTAGTTTGATCTCTACCACCGCTACTCTGTTGTTGAAGGTATCCACCTTCCTGTCCAAATCTTTTACAGATTTCTTGAGGTCCTTAATGGCTTGAAGGACATTGCTATTCGGCGGCTCTGCAGTCTACTCCTTGCCTATGCCTTCCTTTCACCAACTCTGTCGGCAATAAATTTAACTTTTTTCCCATTCTGTGTAACCTGAGAGTTCAACCGACTGCCAAAGTAAGTCTACCGAACAAAATAAACTCACTAAGGAGAAGAAAATCAGAGTTTAAACACTTAAATTTTATACTTGTCTGGGTGTGAGTTGGGAGCTTCACGAAAGTGCATCTAATGCCGTTGGTTACTGGTCACGCCCCCTGGAAAATTTTCCAGTTTTAACATCATGAAGCTGAACATGACATATAAGTGAATTGTTTTGTTTTTTTTGCTCCTCCCTTGCTCCCCGGCTGGCCACTCCTTTGGGTCACCCAAGACCCCTGCCGACACTCTACCCCTGCCACTGACCACCACCCCACATGTCAGCCCCCCTGGGTAACCCGACGTATCCCTTTGTCAGACAGGTCCCTCCTCTCTGAGGGGGAAGGTGCTGGTTGGGACTGGCCAGCGCTACTTCCTGGCCCGGGTGCTGCTGGGGTGGACCGGGCTTGTCTGGGGCTTTCGTGGTGGCAGGGGACCGGCAACCATCATCCGGTTGGCCAGGGAGCCATTTTCATGGTTTTCCCCTTGGGAGTACGATGTCTGGGACTTCAAAGCAAGAGTTGACGTCTGTCGCATTCCCTACGCAGTGGGACCCGACGTGCTGTCATGCCTCCACCAGACATCGGCAGACACTGAGCCACACACCCCCCCTTCCCCAGGAGATGGTGAGCCGTCATGGGACGCTCAATCATCTTCCCCGGCTAGCCCTCCGACACCCAGGTCATTCCAGACCCAGGTCATCGGCGTCATGGTAAATCCACTCTTGGCTCATAAGTGAAATTTATGTAAAAAATTGTTGCTGAAGAGCTGGTGATACGTTCAGGAGAACTTTAACAAAACCTAATATTTAGACACAGTCCAGCTTGTATTTCCCATTACTGCTATATTCCTCCTTCCCATTATTTATTACTGAGGTAATCTGTATGAAAACATGATCTTCGCTCCTGAAGAATTCATCTGTCCCTGCTGCTTTCTCCCTACCTGAAGTCATAGAGCACTGCTGGTAATATCACAGTTACTCCCATGGCAACAGATTTTGATGCAACAACACACGATTATGAGTTGAAGTAGGGAGTAAGCTACAGAGGCAGATGGACTCTAAAGGAACTCTGAGGGATAAAGTTCATATAGTCGTGCAAATTTCTTTGGTAATAAATAATGGGGAGGAGAAATATGTAAAATATAAATGGAAGGTAGGCAGACTTGTACTTAATTATTATATTTTTTAAAGTTTTCTTTGAGGTGTCAGTAAATCTTTAAAACAAATGTATATGGAATACATAATGGTTTGAATTGGAGTAATTCTTTGCTGCTTGCTCCACACTATTCAGAGTCAACCCGTGATGACACGCTTATGCTTCCCAATCCTCGTTCCCAGCAAGGAGTACAAAGGGAACCAGGAAGAGAAAGCCAGCTAGTTTATTCAGCTGGCATGGTGATCTAAGGAGCAGCGAGGAATTATTTGTGACCACAGGATGCTTTTTCTCATAGAAGGAGACAAGTGACTTATAAAGACACCAGTTGGTGAATGAACTCACTGTCGGTAGTGTAAAATTATTTTGAAAAAGAGCAATGAAACTCAAATGCTGTACTAGCTAGACAGCACCTACTGAAACATAAAATAAAAAATGTATGTGTACTTTTTGACTCATAGGACCGCCTCCTTGATAAAGCCCTGAGAATATATGGCGAAGCGTTGGATTTATGATGGCCAGTGAATTAATTGAGGAAATAAGCCAAACAAAGATAACCCGCTTGGAGAGTCTGTTATTTTTGAAGCTACTGTTGAATTGGAATAACATAGAAACATAGAATTTGACGGCAGATAAGGATTGCTTGCCCCCCCCCCCAGTCTGCCCATTTCTCTACCTGATGGGTAAGCGCAGATCCTAGTTAACCAACAGCCTACTTCTTCCTACCCCCCACTAGAATTGCCTACGTCTGTCCCATGCATTCTTGAATTCCCCACTGTTTTTGACTCCAGACCTCCTCAGGAAGGTTGTTTCATGCATCCATAATCCTCTCCATGAAAAATACTTCCTCATATTACCTCTGAGCCGTCCCCATCTTCAAATTGTGCCCCTTGTTCTTGCACATCTTTTTTCTGAAAGATGCTACCCTCTTGGACTTTGTTGATTCCCTTTAGCTACTTGAAAATTTCTATCATGTCCCCCCATCTCTCCTTTCCTCGAGGGTATACATATTAAACTCCTTTAGTCTCTCTTTGTATGTCTTCTGGTGCAGACCCTGCACCATTTTAGTTGTCCTCCTCTAGACAGCCCCCATCCTGTCTATGTCCTTGCGGAGACTGGGTCTTCAGAACTGCAGGCAGTACTCCAGATGGGGTCTCACCAACTGTTTGTACAGAGGGATAACAACTTCCTGTTTTCTACTGGTGATGCCTCTCCCTATGCATTCCAGTATCTCCTCAGCCCTCCTTACTGTCTTCTCACATTGCTTGCCCACCTTTAGGTCATCTGATATGACTACCCTCAGGTCCCTTTCCATTTTTATTGTTGTTAGTATCTCACCCCCCGATTGTGTACTCTTCTCCTGGGTTTTTGTTTCCCATGTGCATTACTTTGCACTTCTTTGCAATGAATCTAAGTTGCCATACATTTGACCATTCCTCCAACCTTGCCAAGTTCCTTCTCATCCTTTCCACCCCACCTTACATATCAACCCAGTTGCAGATCTTTGTGTTGTCTGCAAAGAGACATACTTTTCCTTCTAGTGCCTCCGCAATGTCACTTAAAAAGACATTAAAGAGGACCGGTCCCAGTACTGAACCCTGCGGTACCCCGCTAGTAATCCCCCTTTCTTCAGAGTGGACTCCGTTTACTATTACCCTCTGTGTCCTGTTGTCCAGCCAGTTTTTTACCCAGGCTACCACCTTGGGACCCACTCCAAGGCTGGAAAACTTGTATATTAATCTTTTGTGTGGGACTGTGTCAGATGCCTTGCTAAAGTCTAGGTAGGCCATGTTCACAGCCCCTCCCTGGTCTACTACTTTGGTCACCCAGTCAAAGAAATCTATTAGATTTGTCTGACATGACCTTCCCGCTGTGAATCCATGCTGCCTTGGGTCCTGTGCCCTGCTGGACTCTAGGTATTCAACAATTCTTTCCTTCAGAAGTGATTCCATCATTTTCCGTACCACTGAGATCAAACTAACTGGTCTGTAGTTTCCTGCCTCTGCCCTGCTCCCACTTTTGTGAAGGGGAATCACATCCGCCCTCCTCCAGTTCTCAGGTACCACCCCATCCTTCCATGATTTATTAAAGAGGGTAGTCAGTGGTGTCACTAGTTCTACTTTTAGTTTTAACACATTTATTTCCACTGGTGAGTGGTAAGACCCATAATTCACGAGTGGTGAAGCTACACGTTAGTTATGAGGGTCTTATCACTCATGTAGGGAGACAGATGTGATATTTCATTGCAACACATGATGTATTTTACATATACCACACACTTATTTAAATTTTTTATTAGTGTTTTACCTTGTTTCAGCTTAAAACTGACTTTCTTTCCATTTGAACTCTGTGACCCATTGTTCTCTGTGTCTTATTTCCAGATTCTAAATGGAAATAACACGTTCTAAGAGAAAAAAATGTGTTTTGGGTGAAAAAACATTTTTATTCTGTTTGAAAAATAACATGATTTATTTACTGAATTTATCCCCCCACCAGTATGCGTGTGTGTGTATCTATCTATAGATAGATATGTTTGTATATAAATTTTCTGGTCTTTTATCTTTTCAGGAATTCTTTGGTGATTATATCGCAGTGAACCCACATCTTTTTTCACTTAATATTATCGGCTGCACTCAGGTGAGAACCCAGTAAGACTGCTACTTCTGGTAAGATTTTGACGTAGAACGTGAGCAGTCAGCTTTCTGCATTATTGTGTCAGAAATGCAGATCTGGTGATCAGTTTGTTTTATTTAGGTCTCCATACTTTATGTGGCAGAATCATTTTCTGTGGGCTCACAGTGTGTGGCAATCCACCCATCAGATGGACAGATACTACACATTTTATTCACACTCACATCATTGATATTCCCTACAGGCAGGGAGCACACGTCTCATATTTATAGGACAGGGTGATGTGCCATGTCCTGTAAATACGAGGCATGCTCCCTGCCTGGACATACAGTGGCCGGCTGAGAAGGTGTGAGGAGGGCTGCACTGGTCGTCGTAGGCAATCACAGCACTGCAGATATGGATAAGGTGAGGAGGGGGGGAAACCACTGGACACCAGGGATAGTTTGTTACTTAATTCCTGGCTGACGGTTTTGGGGGAGGAGGGGGGACCACTAGGACCAGGGATTCTTTTTCCCAGTGAGTGCCTGGCAGTTGGAGGGTGGAGGGCACTACCACCAGTGATTATTTTTATTGTACAGCTAGGGCTGGCGATGGGAGGGGGGGACCACTAGCCCCACGGATTGTAATTAGACAGTTGGGGCTGGTGATCGGAGGGTGGGGGGACCACAAGCATCAGAAATGCAGATCTTGTGGTCACTTTGTTTTATTTAGGTCTCCATAATGTTTATCGCAGAATCATTTTTTGAGGGCTCACAAATGTGGGGCGATCCACCCATCAGAGTGACAGATGCTACATATTCTATTCACACTCGCACCATAGATATTCCTTGCAGGCAGGGAGCGTGCCTCGTATTTGTAGGACAGGGTGATGCACCCAGTCCTATAAATACAAGGCACACTCCTTGCTTGAACATACGGCGACTGGCTGAGGAGGTGTAGGGAGGGCTGTGCCAGTTGCTGTAGGCACCTGTGGCACCTTGATACGGATAAGGTGAGTAGTGGGGAGTCAGTGCGGGAGGAGAACCAATGGACGCCAGGGATGGTTTGTTTTTTAATTCCTGGCTGGCGGTTGGGGGGGAACCACTAGCACCAGGGATTCTTTTTCCCAGTGAGTGCCTGGCGGTTGGAGGGTTGGGGGTGGGAACCACTACCACCAGGGATTCGTTTTTTATTGTAAGCTGGGGCTGGTGATCGGAGGGTGGACCACTGGCAACAGGCATTGTAATTATACAGTTGGGGCTGGCGATCGGAGGGCGGGGAGAACCACTAGCGCCTGGGATTATATTTTATACTTGGGGCTGGTGATCGAAGGGTGGTGGGAACCACTAGCACCAGGGATTGTAACTATACAGTTGGGGCTGGTGATCAGAGGGTGGGGGAACCACTAGCACTGGGGATTGTAATTATACAGTTGGGGCTGGCGATTGGAGGTTGGGGAGGAACCACTAGCACTGGGGACTGTAATTATATGGTTGGGACTTGCGATCAGAGAGGGGGGGACCATTAGCATCAGAGATTGTTGTGTCACATTGGGACTGACGAAGTGGGGGGGGGGTGCCACAGACCACAGGGGCAGGTATCCTCCCCCAGCAGCCAACTGGCTGGTTGGCTGCATTACCTTCGGTAGCCACTAGGGTTGCGCAGAGTAAGAGGAGGTTTTCATCAGTGGTGTGTGTGGTGCAAAAGGACCATGCAAAACTCTATTGTGCCCTGCAAATCTGCTGAATATCGGCTTGCGCTGATATTCCTGTCCCCACTCCACTATTTGCGTACCCCCTCCCCATTTTTGGTTTGCGCGGGCCCTACCCCTGTTTGCCCATGCAACAGAGCCTTTTGAGTATTGGGCTCCAGCACAAAACTCGGTTTGTGCGGGCAAATGATCAACCATACAGATGTCCTTCCAAGAGATTTTTTGACTTCCAGCAAAAAAAAAAAAAAATCACAGCACCAACAGAAGTCTGTTACACAGAATTCTCCCCAACATTTGAATTTCAGGATCTTCCAGTTTTTATGCTGCTTGCACGCATGTGCAAGAAACATAGTGCCATCATCTGAGTTTTCGGAGGTGTGGCACCCTGTCTTCCAATTCAGTCAGTGTGTTTGCGGGTGCAGCCGCAGTTTTCCAATGACTGCTGTAGCTGTCTATGATAGCAGTCGAAAATGCAGTGGCATACAGTTGAAAGGGAGAGCTCCGCTTCAGTGAGCAGAGCTCTCCTCCCCCCCCACACACACACGCAAGCACGCATATTGCCTGCTGATGCGCTTCCTCCCCCCCACGCACTCACTGTATGGCTGACGGCGGTGCCCAATTCCCCGGGCTCCACGCCCCACAAAAAGCTGTCCAGGTGCTACTGCCAGAGCCCACCCCAGCATGGCAAAAATGTTATAGCCGACAGGGGTGCCCAATCCCGTTGGCTCCATGGCTGCAGGACCCCCAAAAAACTTTCCAGGTACCACGCTGGGAGCCTACCCCAGCATGGCAAATCTTGTTATAGCCGACAGGGGTGCCCAATCCCCGTCAGATCCAGCCCCCAAACAGCCTTTCCAGCTGCCACGCTGGGAGCCCACCCCAAGCGTGGCAAGCGTCCAGCGTCGTCTTCATTAAAAAAAACAACCCAAAAACCTGTAAATAAAAAAAAAAAAAAAAAAAAGGTCCCTCTCAGTCTCACTGCCCCCACCCGCACCCACCCACTGTGCACCCTGCCTCCCCACCCCCTAAACCCCATATTTACCTCCGAGCTTGGCGCGACGATCATCGATGGACCGGAACACGTCTGCACTCTTCAAAGCTGACCGCGAACTGAGGAAATGCCGGTAAGCTGTATAATGGAATAAATAGAGTTTTTTCAACTTTGTTGCATATCTCAGGCATTTTTGGGAATTTGGGGCCCAAATTTTCAACATTGTGTTTTTGGGACCCCTCCTTATGAATTCTTGCACTGTCATGGCGTTAACCGGTCCCGAAGGAGTTTCGCAGTCACTGCGAAATCCCTTCAGGGACCGATTGAACATCGACACTGCTATTGTTTATAAGGTGGGCTCTCAAAAGCCTATGCTGAAATTTCCAGGAAAATTCTAAAATGATTGTTTTACTTAAATGTGTTGTGAAAAGTTCCATTTATCGCCTGTAGTATCATGTAATTTTAAATATTTTCACTCCAGATTTTCAACATTGCCATTTTACCACACCTCCTTGTGAGCAGTGCAGCTGTCATTTTCACATCTTGCCCAAAGCGTGTTTCCGCCCATGTAGCGCACAATGGTGCAGTCGGTGTGCGCAATCCATGTATGGGACACATTAAGAAAATCACAGTGACACTGTTCATGAGCAGAGATCTTAAAATGGCTATGTTGAAAATTTGGTGAGAAATTTCCTAAAAATGACTGTTTTACAAGTGTGCGTTACGCAGTTACTATGCAGGCTCGTAAGTTCGTGAATTTTCAATATTTGCACGCCAATGACTTCCAAATACCTAAACAGCACATACAAGCAAGCAACATTCGGCATTGACAAATGCTTGTTTATTACTGACATTTTCATTAGTGCAGGATGTAGTTCTATTGTTGTAGAGTGAGGGTGCGCTCCTGACCGATCGGAGAGCTTCTTTGCCATGCACATGAGATGGTCTAATTCTGTGAAGTGTTTCATGCCCGGTTGTCCATGAAATGGACCCACCGAAAGGTTTATTCTGTTGAATTTTGTAAAATTTTAGACGCCTTTGATCAGTGATACGTATTCATGCCCGTTGGCATTCTTATGAGTGTAAGTGTGCTATCAGAATTTTAGGGTGTCTGAACCACTCACCTGTAGTTTTTGGTTCATACACCCAAGGAATGCATATAAGACCACTCTTACAATCCCAAGTGTGCCAGCAGTGAGTGCATAGATGTATATTATAGATCAAGTGAACACCCTGGAACAGTCAGAGTGCTCCTTTCCCCTACACGCAGGACATTCCTGCTGTAAAGTGTGTCTAATGTGCAGGTGTCCTGAAAACGGGCAAATTCGGGGGAGGATTGTTAATTTTTAATATATTATTGATTGCCCTTGAGCAATAATGTATTAATATGTCCTCAGAGAGCACTCTTATGGCTTTTGGAGTGGTCACACTTACATTCTTAGAGCATCAGAACCATTCCTCTTCGGTTCGTGGTTCTCATACCATAAGAATGTACAAGAGACCACTTTTACGACTGTAAACGTGGCCTCCAAAGATGTTAACATACCAGCTTCATCTGTTCACATTGCTTATTCTTGCCATGAAGTCCATAATCCTCTGCTTATGACATCACAGCCTGTTTTCGAGGAAGTGGTTCTGGTATCACAGTCAGAAGATTATGACTTAAAGGCAAGAGAAGCAAAAGGAATAGATGAAGCCTGAGGGGCAGAGAGCCTGTTTTCCTGCAGATGTCTTTAGCAGTACCGCTTTGCTTGTCCAGAAATAGAATTTTTTTTTTATGTGATTTTTGTGCCCTGTTGATGCCAGCTATAGTTGTACTGCAGGAAGCCAGACCACTAAACAGTCAAACTCCTCAGTCCTGAACACAAGGAGAGGAAGGCAGAATGTGGTACTTTCAATGGTTACACGAAAACATTACCAATATCTCTGTACAGCGCTAGATGACAAACATATGTTGAACCAAATGCACTGCAGTTCGTGCTCCATCACTGCCTGCATAAATAGATTGGTTTGTAGTCACTATGCAGCTGGCATCTCTCAGGTGAATTGTAACCGATTTTAAGAGCCCCCCTCCGGTCTGTAATAGAGGATGTGGTGAAATTGTTAATGCCACTTCTGTGTTGATGCTATGTCCCAGTATTAAGCCTTTCTGGATAGCAGTTAAAAATCAGATAAGTAATGTTTTGAACATCGAACTAAGTTTTGAACCTGAATTCTGTTTACTGAGTACCTCTTTACATCAAGATTTACTACAAGGGAATAAGATGCACTCACTACATCTGGCATTATTAAATGCTAAAAGGTGTATTACCACATCTTAAAAAGAAGCTCTCGCTCCCAATATTGGCCTATGGGAAAAACATTTTTTTGGGAAAATAAGAGGTTGGAGAAAAATTTTTATTTAACTCGTAAAGGACTGTGTAAATACTGGGACATCTGGGAATCAGGACAATTGGCTTTGACAGGGGAAACTTTAAGTTTATTAGCATCATGGGGGGGCATACACCTATTTGCTGTTAAACCTGTAGGATACTTAGTATTACATTTTCTAGAAGGAGCATTATGTGTATGTAACTATTTATATTAGTTAGGATTATGAATATGGTCTGTATATTTATTGTAATGGTTATGTACTGTTTCATTTGTGTTGTGATTAGTTTGTTTGGATGGCCTGATTGGTCACTTGTTTTTTTGTTTTTTAATTTACTTATTATGCCCCCTCCTTCTCCACAACCTTTCCTTCCCTCAGATCCTCCAAGGCATTGGGTTGGCTACTCTCCGACCTCTTCCCCCAGGGCCACCTCCACGCTGCCTAGGGTTACCCCCCCCAGCGAGGAGGGGGGAGCAGTCTCCCCTTACTGCTCCCCACCACCTGCTTTAAGTCTTCGTCAGGCACCCTGGGGGATAGTTGAAGTGATAGAGCGACGTGTGAGAAGCTGTCTGCAGGTTCGGCCGTGGGTTCCTTCCGTGTTTCTCCCGTCCCTGAGGGCGTCGGCATGCTAGGAGTTCCTATGGACGTAGGCATGTCACAACGTGATGGCCGTCCTAGAGGTCACTGACGTCCTCCCCACCCATGGCATCCCTGAACTGCACCTCCACCTGTATTTATCCAGGTGGCAGTATTGCAGTGGGGATGGCTGCCCTCCCTCCCTAGAGGAGGAGAGTGATCCGAGGGATGCTCTGTCCTCCTCCCCATGCCCCGGTCAGCCCCCGATGACCCAAGTCCACACCCGAACCCGGGTCGCCGGCTTCGTGAGTGGTAGCGCTACCACTGCGCCAAGGGGCCGGCACCCATTGGTCTCTTGTGATGTCACAATGACAGCAGTCACCATGCTGATGTGGCATGATGAGGAACAACTCATTCAGCTTCAATGTGAAGTACCGCTCTGTGCCTCGGATCTAATACTTTTAGATTGAAATCTTTTAAATGGCAAAAAGCAATAAAAAGTGACAACTACTACTTTGATAAAATTATAGCATTTCTGTTTGCTCTTTCTGGCAATGCAATCTTTTTCATGGGATTTTATTATTTTTTTGCTGATTCTTTTCCTGTTTGCAGGGTCGGAACTGGGATCCTGCCCACTTAGCCAGAACGACCCAAGGGCTGACAGCTTTGCTCCTGTCCCTCAAGAAGTGCCCCATGATACGGTATCAGCTGTCTTCTGAGGTGGCCAAGAGACTCGCAGAGAATGTCAAGGTACACTTTATATTAGATTCAGAAATGGGCTTCAGGTCTTTCAAGGACTAGCGGAGGCAGGAAGGATTTTTAGACTGACATCCATTTTTAACACTATTTGTAGATTTGCAAACAGCACTCGCAATTGTGATCTATAGTCACAACTTTAATCTAATTCACTCTCCTGTCACACTGTTGAATAGTTGACTCTTTTTGATATTTAATGGTCAGATAAAAGTTTTAGCTGAAGTTTTAAACCTGTTATCCAGCTTCTGCTTTTTGCGTTCACTGGGGACGCACTAATATTTCCGTAACAAGAACTAAAATCAAGCTATGGTGACTAACACTTTTTTCACTGTGCATATTTGCTGTGGAACAGACTTTTCAACACTTCTGAGAAACACAACACACTAATACCATTTTCACACGGTAGAATTCCTCGAGCCGCCTGAAATTTTGGTCAATGTGAAACGACCTCGTAAGATAGTATTACGTGATATGGCTGTGATTCATACTAGCTACTTGGTTGGCCTCCTGAGTGAAAACTATTCATGCAGTGAGTGTGACTTCAAAGCACAAATACTGTGCTTTATAATACAGAATTCCTACCGTGTGAAAACAGTATTTTTTTTTTTTGTCGATTTGTTTGTGCACCCCCACTGCCTGGGGCTTTGTGGCGGGCGTACCCGCCGATCCGGTTGGGTTCCTTCATTGATGGCAGTATTTTTTTCCATAGCTTTTATGGTCCCCACCCCCAGCCCTGAGCATGGCCTTGGTAGCGTGCAGTGGCTGAGCAGCTCACGCTTCCACACGCTGCATGCCAGGCATCTGTTCTGCCTCCACCCCCGATGTGTGGGACCAGCGTGCCAACACTCAGCCACTACTAGGTGTCAGGTAAACGCCGGTCACTGATCCCACCCCTCTCTGGGAGAAGAGAGCTGTCCTCCAGACGCTCGATCCTCTCCCTCCCTCCTTGGCTGACCGCCAGCAACCTGCGTTTGCCACCAAACACGGATCGCTGGTGTGGCAGGAGGTAAGGTGCCAGTGCCTCAGCCCTCCACACCACTGGGCTGGCAAATGTGAAAACAGTATTGATGATTAAAAACAAATCGATAATTTCATTACTGCGGAATGTTCTTGTGCTTCTTGTAGTAAGTAAATGCAATATTGTAATTGCTTTGCACTGCTTGTCATCTGCAGCCTCTTGCCTTGGGACATGGTTGGAAACGGGTGACTAGTCCCAATTGTTTACTCCCAGTTATCAGTAAAATAACTTGAAGGAGTTCTACCAGCTAATGTGAAGCCCTGACCACTGCAGAGATCGGGCCTCATGTCACAAACCTCCTGTAGTCAGCATAATAAGTCAGTGATTTTTGTACCTCAGTACTCGTAAAAACTGGGCACAGCTGCGGTGCAGTCGGCATGTTTCAGTATGGAGCCTGTCACCTCCCGCGATCTCACTGCAAATAACGCAGGAGGATGATGATGCACCACTGCCCCTTCCTCACTGGTGCCCTTATGTACGGAGATTTTCTAATCTCCGTATCTCAGATGCCCACTTCTCTTATTACAGAATATGCCTAAATGCCATGGCTCACACATGGCATTTAGGCATATTCTTTAAAAATAGAAGTGGGCATCTGAGATATGGAGAGTATTAAATCTCCGTACATAAGGGCACCAATGAGAAAGGGGCAGTGGAGCATCATCATCCCTCGTTATTTGCAGTGAGATCGCTGGAGGTGACAGGCTCCATATTGAAACATGCCAGCTGCGCTGGAGCTGTACCCTGTTTTTTACAAGCGCTGAGGTAGAAAAATAACTGATTTATTATGCTGACTACAGGGGAGTTTATGACGTGAAGCCCCGATCTCTGTAGCGGTCAGGGCTTCACATTAGCTGGTAGTTCTTCTTTAAACAGAGGATGGCATTTTGCAAGTATGGACATGATCGGCAACCCCAATATTCTTATCTATCTCTTCAGGGTTAGCTATGGGCATCATTATTGATAGTGCACGCACCATGCAAGAACAATCACAGTATGCATAACTGAAAATAAAAGCTAGGTTGACACTATGGGGTTTGGACGAGCTGATGCTGGCCATTGTCCCATTGATATGCAGTACTACAGCCAATAGCTGTACTACAGAAATCTACAGAAAATTAATTTACAAAAATTGGATATTTCCAGACATGCTCTGAAGGAGCATGTATTAAATAGCTGCACAAAATGTATGCATTTCGCATAAGTTTACGAAATGCGGAAAAATCTTTTTTTTGTTACATCGTCTTTATTAAAGAAGTACTACAGTCAGAATTTGTAAAAACATATGTTGTGCAGAGTGTTTTGATTTCTGTGTGTAGTCCTTCTGTGTCCTTCCCTTTGTCTGCTATTAGGATTTTTTTTCTAAATAAGCCTGCTAGTTTTAAGGTAGTTTTATGGACCCTGGGGAATCTCCATTTGAGTATGATTTATTGTTCTTTTTTCCTACAATGCCTCCTGTCCCATGTGACACTGATGTATCCAGGACCATAAATTCACCAACTACTGGTTTAGAGTCAATTTTACAACAGGAGAGCTGTGATATTAAGAACTTACTTGTCCAGTGAGTACTAAATGCTACATTTACAGTTTTGCAAATACTTGAGGGCTAACTGACGGGGTTATTCTGTAAGAAAACCGCTAGAGTCTTTACTATTTATAGCATTGAGCTGGGGTGATGCTTCTATGGCTGTATGTAGTTTGATGAAATGAAGAGTTTTAAAAGCAAAACATTTACTTCTGCTGGCTACACCTGATACACACAAAGAAAACAAAAATATTAAATTAGAGCTGTTTAGTAGAGGCCAGGACGCTATCTCTAGTACTTGCTGGATCAGTAGTCCTGGACATATCACTGTCATATGGGACAGGAGGCATTGTAGGAAAAAGAAGAGCAATAAAGCTTTCTAAGATGGAGATCCCCAGGGGCCATAAAACTACCATATAACTAGCAGGCTAATTTAGAAAAAACTCTTAACAGCAAGTAAAGGGAAGGACACAGCAGTACTACTCACACAAATCAAAATATTCTGCACCACAGGTTTTTGCAGATTTTGACTGCAGTACTCCTTTAAGTGAGATTTTCAGTTAAAACAACATACGGTGGAAAAAAAGAAATAAGATTATCAACATGTATGTATTATACTTTCCATTTTTTTAATTATACACAAGGTTTGCCTCAGCTGCAGTTTAAATACAGTATGTTTCCACTGAGGTTTACATCATATGCCTAGGGAGCACATACAGATTTAAGTTATTACACAATATTAAAGGTAGACATAAGTAAGCAGGTTGAATCAAATAATAAACATCGTATTTATGGAACAAAACTGTGTCTGAAAAAATTTTCATGGAAAGTCTGCCTAAGTGGTAAATGTGGGAATGTTTTGCAGAAAAAATTGAAAAGGGGGCTCTCTGTTCAATCTCCAGGCTTTACTGTGATGTAAACAAATTGGATTTTCTCTTTATTTCTGCATGGCAGAAGTTAAAACATTTTAAAATTTTGTTTCCAAATTTTTTTTGACTGCTTGAGTACATGAAAGACCTTAAAAATGATATTGGCCCTACTTATGGATGCAAATTCCAACACCACAGGGCCATTCCACGTGGAAGAGTAGTACGACTGCTTACCAAAATACTTTTTTTAACCTAAAACACTGATTTAGTTTTTCCACCTCGTGCATTTTCCCAGTTTTGTGATACGAGTCCCTTTCTAGAGTGGGGTGGGCTGTAGTTTTTTTTAACTATAGAAGAAGAATTAAAATGAGCTTTTCATAGACAATGTATCCCAAAGTGCTTTACAAGCAACCAGAGACACTAGTAGTAAAATGACTGTAAATGGGTAATGGCAGCCATTTTGCACATCAACACCCTCACATGGCCTTGGACAGTTGCATAAAATATAGTGATCCAGTGCTGTGTAACGAAGATTTCCCATAAATTTCATCATACAGTGCCATTTTTTGGTGGTAATGTGTTGCTGGCAAAAATGTCAATACCCATTTTTCTTTCATTGTATTTCACTGCTGAACTGGGATATGGGGTTTTGAAGTTTTGAAAAGTTCCTGCTCTCTGGCCACGTCCACTATGGATAAGTTAAACGTTTTGTTTTGGTACTGTGCTGTATATCATCAGGCCTGTGTGCTGGCACCCTCTTAAGACATCCACAGTAGGAATCCATTATGTAGAGTCAAACAGTAACCTCTGCGGACAAGATTTTTCCCCAAATTGCAAGTGGTGGCCATCTTTAATGACCTATCAGTAATTATAAAATTAGTAATAAAAGCTATTGTAAAAATTATATGGAGGCTAAAAGACTATATGATGAAGTTATTTACTAATAAATACTGCTACTATTTTAAAGGGGAACAGTCAGCACCGAGAGCTTCACACCCAAGTGTGGAGCTGGTCCTAACTATCCTGTTAGCATCTGGAAGGTCTGGTATAGCCCATACCACCCTCCCTGGTGGATATTACTGTGCTTAGAAAATGGGTTATTTGTGACACTTTTATAAAATAAAAAAATAATTACTAAAAAACTGCTAGAAATGAATAGAAATCTATTTTTTGTAAAGTAGTCCCCCTGTTGATATATCTATCAGTACAGGGTGCTGCTGTTATGCACTGATTTTTTTCCCAGTGCTTTTGGTGTGTTCTTCTTTTCCTTGCCCCCCCACAACCACCACCACGTTGACATTTCCTAGGAGAGCTTAAATTTGATGGATTTTATAAAGTGGCTCTCCTACCTGCTTCAGTACTTCTCTTTTTCGTTAACAGCGTGACTGTTGCTGGATGCGAGTGTGGTCGGGAGACTAGTGTTGTTTGAAGTGAGCGGTTGGGAGAAACACTGAATTGTTCTCCCTCCCTAATGGCATATTGAAAACTTGATTGGTTCTTTTTTTGGTTCTCGTTTTTTTTTTTTTCCATGAACAGCAGCCACCATAGTTTGTGAGTGCAGTTGGGAGTGTATAAGTGGCTGAGTGCATTCAGGAGAGTGAGATCGAGAGAGTGATGTTGATTGGAGAGATGATGCTGCAGTAGAAGACAATGTTTCTGCTAAGGTTTTTATTATGTCTGTTAAGTAATAATGTTTCCTGATGGTTTGGTTACCAGGCATGGGTGTTAGGAAGCGGAAGAATGTAGTGGTGAACTGGGAAATGGGTGAGTGTGGTAGTAAGCGAGGGGAAAGTTTTGCGCGCAAAGTGTAAATTGGGACCAGGCCCACACTTGGGTGTGGGACTCTCAGTGCTGACTGCTCCCTTTAATGTTATGGGGTTTGGGTCCTGTCAGTGCCAGCTCTCATTTTTTGGGAGGAGGAAACTGGAAAACCATGTTCATGCCTCCAGTTTGTATTTGCTGTGTGTTTGTTGTGTTGATTTGCTAGCTGACTAAGTGGTGACATCCTAATTGCTTTAGATACCGGGTTTGATGAATTGATTTAGTCACTGGTACAAGTTGTTGACCTTTTTGGTGTGCCTTCATTTTGGATCCTTCTTTGAACTGTGTGATGACACCATTTGTCACTTGTCTCTCATCAGCAAATAATTTCCAAAGAGTGTGAGCTGTTTGATTTTCGGGGCACTGAAGTTCCTCCGCTGTTGCTTATCCTGGACCGTTCTGATGACGCTATTTCACCACTCCTAAACCAGGTAGGCTTATGTGCTTTAGTCGTCACTTACTTTGTAGTGCATAAAGAAGACATGATTACTATTATTTTTTTAATAACTGATTTATCTTGGATAGTCCAGATGAGATGCAACATCTCACTTTAGTTGGGTCCTGCTTCTATCCAGTTTGATGGCTGGGAAGAGGATTGAATCACGTGAAAGAAAGGAAGGCATTTTGTTTTATATAGTGCCTTACATACAGATTGTATCCCAAAGTACTTTACAGTCCAGGAGAAGGAGGCAGAGAACGTTGCTGCTGTTTTAGGCACCCAGGGAAATTCAAACAGTACAGGGATAAATTAAAGTGAATTGGAGTGAGATTAAGCACCTGGAGGTTAAATGTCTTGCTCAAGGTCACAGAGGCCATATCCACACCAGGGCTTTTAAACCATGTTAATATGGTTTAAAAGGTTTGAGTCCAGATTGTAGCACCATAAACACAGTGCTACAATCTGTGTTCCAAAACTGTGTTCGAACCCTGATCAGAGGTAGGCTTGAGCATGGTTTAGACCAACACAGTTGCTTTAACCCATGTTATCAGCGTTGTGGAGGAGATCCGTGCTGGAACATGGGTTAAAGCAACCACCCACGGTACAAAATCTGTGGGTTTCTTTTTCGATTCTTACCAACTTAAAAAAAAAAACCTGTATTTGTATTTATTTATTTTACCAGGAAAAAAGCTCCATTGAGCAGTGCTCATTTGCAAGGAGGTCCTGGGTAGGACAGTTAACATACAGTGGGTAATGATGCAAAGGCACATAATACAGGAAGTTAAGAAACAATTTCTAAACACAGGCTAACAGATATAATTTAATACAAAGAATAGCAGGACTATTAATATGTTGAATTTAACGACAGATGATATATACGGAGAGCTAAGTTACACACATCACTGTGCTCTCAGTGAGCTACTACTTGTCACAAAAATATAACTTATTCTGAAATCCCCTGTAGTGCTTGATCCCAATTATCCCATCTTACGTTGCAGTACCTGCAGTGCTTTGGGCTGGTGCCACAGTCATGCCTAGGAACTTGCTTGGGTTAGCATGGTGTCATATCGCAATCTGGATGCTCCGAAAGCCGTGCTGTAACTTGGATAGAAAACTTTTTTTAAAACATTTTTTAAAATGCTGCATAGTGTATACTGGGCCTTTGCGAGCCAGAGGCTGTGATGGGATTTGTGCCTGTGATTCTCTCTTTCACAGTTCAATGCTGTAACCACAAGGCTGCAGTGCCGTCCCCAGACTGGCAGTGTGCTTCAGATAGGAAGTTGCTTTCGCATCATGTAAGATTACTCTGAACATGTTGTTGCAGTTGGGTGGGGGGTGACTGCATCCCTTTATTCAATAGATTCAATGCTGTTAACTGTCTCTCTTCACATTTCAGTGGACGTATCAGGCGATGGTGCATGAGTTACTGGGGATCAATAACAACCGCATTGATTTGTCCCGTGTCCCAGGCATCAGCAAGGATCTGAAGGAGGTGGTGCTGTCTGCAGACAGTGATGAGTTCTACGCTAATGTACGTATATGTATAATTCCCACCTTATCTTGTCGTTTCACCCTATCCAAGATTGCTTTCTCTCTAAGAAAAAAAAGTCACGGCATTGCTACTCGGACAAAAACCGGTAGAGACCAGTACTGCATTTTACCTTTTATTTGTGGAAATCTGTCCAATTACGAACACAGACAAAACAAAATCCAGATTGTATTTCTGTTTATATTTTCACTTTGTAGCTGTATTTGACCTCCAAGGTTGTGGATTCTGTATAGAGATACTTATGTGAGATTTGTTCTGCGGTTTATCTTTCACTCCATTTCTTTATCCCCGTTTCACAGATCTGTGGTTTTCTCTTCCCTTGTTGGTCCTTTGTATATTTCTTATATTTTTTCTTTCTCTCCCTCCCCTGCCTCTAATTCTTCCCCCTTTTTATTGCCTTCTTGTCTTTGGTGGTTTGGTGCACTAAGGGGGTCTTGACCTAGAGGTGTTATTAACCAAATCTGGTGAATTAATTATAGGTTGGTCACTTATTCCCCCCAAGTGTTACCTTTCTCAGCCACTGTTTTCTATTTAGATAAATTTTAGTTTGGGAGGATTCCCTTTAAAATATCTACAGTGGTGGGATATGTATGTTTTTACTTTAAATAGTGCTGTAGAGTGTTTATACATTATGTATTTGTATTAGATATGGGCTAGAGGGGGTGTTGGTTCAGCACTGGTTTTATTGGATTAATTGTGCTATTTATAAATTAATTATATGTAAATAATCGTCAGCTGGATCATCTCCTTTAAATGTTGCCGCTCTCCAGGAGGCACCATTCCTTTGAAAAAGCGTATGGGTGAAACGTTAGGAGTTTACCTGCTCCAAACGATTTTTGTTTTGTCTGTGTTTGCAATTGGACTGATTTTCCACAAAAAAAAAAAAGGTAAAATACAGTACTGGTCTACTCATTTTTGTCTGCGTAGGAGTGCCATGACTTTTTTCTTGGGTTCGTGTTAGTCGTCACTGGCAACCATCTCACTGAGCGGCTCTTACTTGCCATTGCTTTTTCTCTCTTCATTTCATCCTGCTTGGTTCTGAGATGCGTTTGTTGACCCTCCTGAGTACTTTATTTATTTATTTTGAATTTTGGTAACTGGGTGGGTCCACTGAGACCAAGGATCCCTTTTTCAGGCAGGGATGTATGACCGGTTGTCGACAAACATTTTGTTGAACAACCAGACAGCGAAACCGTCATGTCGACCGCATTTGCAGTCGGCAGATGGTTTACAAGTTGGAGACATGTTTTCTTCAGGGGGCTTTTCCCCCAGAATCTCCCACGCAGGGGGCTGTGCCCCCCCCCGCACCCTCCCCACTTTTTATTTTCAACTCTGAGTCGGAGCTTATTAGGGGAGGGGGTGCAAACCCCCCTCGAATACAGTGCCTGGGTCTGTCGCCGTCTGCACAGCAACCTGGCACTGTAGTCGTAGTACTGACGGTTGCTGTGGAATTGTTGCTGTTGGCAGTGGATAGCTTTCAGGGGCAACCTGAAATTAGTTACATATATAGGAGCACATAGTACATGATCAAATGCAGCATGAACAACATAAAGATGATCAGATGACAGCATTTTACATACAACTAAGTAATACAGTAAAGATAGATGTGCATACTTATACAGAGTACATGTAGCGGTGGGACTGTACATGACTAGGTATTACTTACATACACTGGGGGTAAATTACATTATTCAGATTACTGACAATGGACATGCAGTTTCAGCAGTGAGTTGGTTCAGATTTCCTTGCCCCTTCATGTTAACTCCCAGCCCTCCCTATGATATCCCTTCCCCCCCTCCCCATCAGGCTGTCTGCGGAGACCTTGCCAAGTCATGTTGGCAGCTTGGCTGAAGGAGGGCTAGTAGATCTCTTCCATGAGTTGCTCACACTCCACCTGAACAGTGAGCAAGAGACCTGAGGCCACTTTCGAACTGGGATCTCCCACATCAGTGCTCTGCTATGGGGCTGGCCCTAAACCTGCAGCACAGTCCGAAATGGCCAATCCTGTCTACCTCAGTGCCATTGCTTCTGATGCTCTTGTGATCAGACAGCAGGGGATGCTGTTGTAGTGGTCTGCTGCATCTAACATTCGTACTTTTGAGATACTTGACCAAACCCAGTTATTGTCATTTTACATTTATTTTCCTGTCAGTTAATAAACTTAACACTTAGTACTGTGTTTCAAAGACTTCTGATTGTCAGGTCTTATTAGTCCTGTGTTTTGAGGCATCAGCCTGTTGTCCTACAAAACTCTGTTCTTCTCTACCTTTTGTCCCACATATCATCAGCCCTGGAGATACAAGTTCCATATTATGTCGAAAGTAGTGTTCTGTTAATATAGTTTCTTGTTAATACATCATCATTAATGATAAAAGACAACCTCAGTACACAAGGACTGGGGCAATGGTTACCCCAAAGGGCATTGGCCAGGAAGCCAAGTTTCAAAGAAATACAAAATCACACATACCCCCATAATGTAAAGAATCATGGGCTGTATATGCAAATCACCACAGAGTGTTATCATTAATGATTTTGTAACGTCTTCGTGGACAGCACCTTTGTTATGAGGGAGGGTTTCCAAGTGGTAACATTGGGGATGTCACACTTAATGCGGGACACTTTGGGCTGGATATTCAAAAGGGTTGCGCTACGCCCAATAGGGTTGCGCCTGCGCAAGTCTGAAATTGCACCATTCTGCCATATCCAGCAGGAGGCAGTTGCGCCCCAAGTCAAGCTGAGCAACAGCGCAATGCTAATGAAGGCATGCTGAACCGGAGGGGGAGGAACCATGCATAAACTGCACAGCCCGTTATTCAGCGGGCTGTGCAGAATGACAAGCGCTACCCCAACCTCGCCTGCACACAACTTTGAAGAAAAAAAAAAGGAGTAAGTCGAGGCCACCTACAGGTGAGCTGCACGCATTGCAGGGCATCACAGCAGCTGCCACCTGTGGGTGGTCCTCGACGATCCTCATGCCCCCGCAGCCCATCGCGGGCATATAGTAACCCCTCCCCGACTGGGCCCGATCACGGGCATAAGAGAAAAACCCCCCTCCCCGACCAGCCCGATCGTGGGCATAAGTAACAAAAACCCCTCCCCGACTGGCCCAATGCGTGGGCATAAGTGTAAAAAAATCCCCACCCCGAACAGCCCGATCGCGGGCATAAGTAACAACCCCCACTAGCCCGATCGGGCAGAACAGATTTCAACCCCAGAACATATCCCTGGTGGTCCAGTGGACGGAAGCCCGATCACGGGCATTAGAGTCCACCCCAAGGTCCACCTACCCTGGTGATCTAGTGGCCTCCCACCCACCCACCCTGAAGCCCCCGCTCCCCGTCAGCCAGGGGCGGTAGCATCCGCCCGCCAACTGACTTCTTTCGGTGAGCTGCCGCCCATTGGTTCAGAGCAAGAGCGCAATGGGCGTACAGTCATACATAAAGGCATCAGATATGTGAATGAATCATTCATTCACATATCTGGACTGCCTTGTACGGTATGGCTGCATGCCCATTGGCTCTTGCTCTGAACCATCGGGCGCAGCCCCACCGAGCAGTCGGGCGGCAGGTGGGATGCTGACGGGGGGCTCCTTGGGTGGGGGGGCCACTAGATCACCAGGTAGGTGGACTTGGGGGTGGTGGACTCTAATGCCCGCGATCGGGCTTTGCGTCCACTGGACCACCAGGGATATGTTCTGGTGGGGGTTGGAATTGTTCTGCCCACGATCGGGCTAGTGGGGGGGGGGGTTTTATACTTATGCCCGCGATCGGGCCAGTCGGGAGGGGGTTTTACACTTATGCCCGCGACGGGCCAGTCGGGGAGGGGTTTTTACACTTATGCCCGCGATCGGGCCAGTCGGGGAGGGGGTTTATACTTATGCCCCGATCGGGCCAGTCGGGGAGGGGTTTTACACTTATGCCCGCCATCGGGCCAGTCGGGGAGGTTTTTGTCACTTCGCCCGTGATCGGGCCAGTCGGGGGGTGGGGTTATTACATGCCCGCGATCGGCCAGTCGGGGTGGGGATTTTAACAGTTATGCCCGCAATCGGGATGCAGGGGGCATCGGTCCCCAACGGCTGCTGCCTGGCAGGGCGCCAGGCGCAAGTCCTCTGGGATCGGCGCACCTGCATGCTAATGGCATACAAATGGGGCCATAAATAGATGCAAATGGCCCCCTCTGCGCCTTGCATGAATTATGGCCCGATTTGCATGTCATCTTTTGAATATCGGAAATTTGCGCATGGCGCAATGGAACTTGTGCCACCGCATCTTGAATGCTCCACTCTGACCACTTGCAGTGGCGCAAGTTCCACTGCGCCATGCACAGTGGCTGTGGCCGGGGGGTGATATTCAAAGGAGTTGCTCAATAGCTAACCCTGCTGAATATCGCTTCACACACCCCCGCGCAACTCCTTTGTGCAGCGCAAGGGCTTGCGCCACAGAATGGCGCAGTTTGAATATCCGGCCCTTAATGTATATAAAGCTCTGCAATGTGATAGGTAAAGAGTAACACACAGTGATGTGTTTGAAATATACCCACAATGCTTCAGGGGTTGGGTGCAAGGCGAAATGCATATATTCCATATGAACGTATGAAATGCCAGCAGAAACCGGCCTCATGGTCTATCGAGTCTGCTCGATTGTGCAGCTAACCCCTCAACTTGCAGCTGCCCTCCCCTCCTGATTACCACCCCCACCTCTGTCCCACCCTCTCTTAAAACCTCCCACTGTTCTACACGATAACACCTCCTCAGGCAGAGTGTTCCACTTATCTGCCACCCTTTCCATGAAAAGTACTTCCTGATTTCCCTCCCAAATCCCCTTAATCTCAGCCAATGCCCTCTGGTGTCCCTCCCTGCTTGGGGTCCCACAGTGCCAAATGGTCAGTATGGGAGAATGCGAGTGTGATAAAAACCGACGGGAGAATGCGCCCCGTTGCATCATCGCACAGTGTCGACAGTTGGTCAGTCAGTAAGTCGGTAAAGTGTGATTCACACTTACCGACTTAGTGACTGACTGACAGTCACACGCATGAAATTGAACTTTACTTTCCGACGTACTGACACCGGGGTGCGAAGCAAGTTGTTGCATGATTTTCGCGCCATGTTGCATTTTGTCTTGTATACTCGTGCTAACTGACAGAATGTCTGCAAGTTAGTGCCTGATATTTACTGATGTGTTGCGTGTGTAATCTATAGAAAAATAGAATGTCTTCAGCAGCAGAAGCTAAAAAACGCTTGAATAGGGAAAAAATCAAATGCCTTTCCTGTGGGCCCGTCTTTAGCAGAGACTACCGATTAAAGTATAATAGACAAAGCCATGCCAAGGAGCCAGAACCTAAGTGGATTTATGCTGAAGAAAAGGTTGTGTCTAACCTGTTTGAAGCAAGTTTAATAGCCTCATCTAGCAAGAAATGAAAGAGTGATGTTGATCAGGATGTAAATGTTTCGGATAAACACTCAAGTTCTCTCACGTCTGTTGATAGTTCAGGTGACCGTGATCTACTGGCAAACATCAGATCCGATGAAAGCAATGCTACCTTCATTTTTGAATCTGAGAACGAGGAATTGCTTATAATGTCAAGCTTTTCAGGTATTTCAATTAATTGATGCCACCCAAGTCTAGGAAACTCCAGCCGAAACCTGGACGGGGGTCTTCGAAATTTATTTCAAAATTCTTTGAAATTCTCGAAAAACTTTCTATTTTTGAAATTCTGAAACTGTTTGAAGGCAAGATTAAAATCATGCGATGTGCTTGACTAAAACTGACTTCTGAAATTTTAATTTGAAATTCTGATTTCGAAATGATTTCAAAACCTGAAATTTTCTCACAGCCCGGAGTCCGGATGCTTTGGTCGAAAGTGCCCAAGACTTAATTGATGCTCAGTTCAGTTTAATATTTTCAAAGCAACTTATCTGCAACTTATCCCTATCCGTGACTTTTTCAGGAATCGAGGAAGTACAAAGGTGTCAAGTTTTGCCATCAATGTCATCAGTCTTGCTTCCTCCCCTTGTTGAAGATACGCCTCAACCTGCTGTTAGCGAAGCTAATGTCTCTTCTTTTTCCAAAACTTTGCAAAAGAATGTGCAAGTTGTTAACACAGGTGATGCTTGGAGAGAAGGATTCAAGAAGCATATAGAGGAATGTACTGATTCAAAAGTGTTAGTTTCCAAGTGCAAGGCAATAGTACAGAAACATTTTGAAACTGCATCACACATTTGAAGGGCTACGAACAGCTCAGACATGACCTCTACATCACTAAAGGAGCTCGCTCTTGATACAGTTGAATCGTCTGCTTCAGCACAGAATCACTAGCATGAGCTTGACTGCATTTTAAAGCGAATAGTTGAAATAGAAGAAACCCGAAGCTTAGAATTTGAAGATATGCCCATTGAGAGGAAAGTTGCTCATGATCCTGGGAAAAGGCCTTCTCATTTATCCGAGCACCAGAAACCATTTTTCCTTACTTTGGGTCCTTGTCAGCCTCTTCTCAAAGTGTATCCTGACGCACAAAATGTACTTGATAACCATCAGAAAAGAATGAATCCATGCTGGTTCGAGAAATACAGGTATCTTGAGTACAGTGTTAACAAAGACTGTGTGAATTGCTTCGTTTGCATGCTGTTTCCAGGTGGCCCGGGCCGAGAAAAATCTGACGAAGCTTGGTCGAAAAAAGGGGTTAACTCCTGGAATAAAATGTTGAGCAGGAGAAAAGTGAAAAAAGGAAAATTAGAGGTACATTTCTTGAGCTCATTTTATCAGTCATCTGTTCTCGATATGTCTGTGTTTGTTCAAGACAAACAAAAGATCGACGTTGTGCTAGATGCCAAATCCAAAGAGATAAGAATCAGGCAGGAAAAAGAAGCAGTGGATAATAAAAAGAGCATCAAAATATTGCTAGACGTAGCCAAAACTCTGGCCAAACAAGACATACCATTACGTAGAAGTGATAGTGATTTAGATGGAAACTTTAAACAAATTGTTGCTGTGGTTTCAAGATCAAACCCGCACTTTCAGTAATGGTTGCAAGAGAGAAGCAAGAAAACCGGTAGTGGTAGCGTCAGTTACCTCAGTCCCTCTTCTCAAAATGAGTTCCTGCAGATCATTGCTGAAGTTGTGAGGAATAGGATCGCCAAAGAAGTAAATGACGGTGGGGCATTTACAGTTATGGCAGATACTACTCCGGATTGTGCACACAATGAGAGACTTCTCATTTGTCTGCACTATGTTACAGATGAAGGTGTAACCCATGAGAGATTTTTATCCATAGTGCCAATTGAGTCAAAGAAGGGCATTGATATTGCTGAAAAGAATGTTAGTGTTCTAAGAGATTCTGGAGTGGTGCTTGAGAATCTGATGTATCAAAGCTACGACTTTACGAGCAACATATCCAGGTCTTGTCAAGGTGTGCAGGCACACATATCAGCTGAACTCCAAAGAGAAGTCCTGTATATTCGATGTACTGCCCACAGGGAAGATTTGATTGTAGAGAAGGCTTGCTCCGACTGCTTACTTGTCGAGCGAATGTTTGAAAATTTGCAGGAGCTGCATGTGTTTTTTTACCAGCGGCACAAAACCAGTTGTAGCTTACTGAAAAGCTCTAGAAGAAGCAGAATTGGCCTTGCAGCTCAGAAACTTGTCGTTGACAAGGTGGACTGCTAGAGTTGAAAGTTTGAGAGCTGCATGGGCAAGTCTTGTAAGCATAGTTGATATCTTAGAAAAGCTTCAAAGTGATGATGATCGCATCGTTCGAGAAAAAAGTCTTTCATTGTCAAAGCATGAAACTTTGTCTGATTTTATTGTTTCTCTGATGATCATGCCCAACGTCCTTGGAATAATGGAGAGACTGACCTTGAGTCTTCTGTCTGAAAACCTCAATCTCTTTGAAGCCAACAACCTCCTCAAAAGCTCTAGAGTCCTCTTGAATGATATTTACTTGGACAAATGTGAGATGAAAAACCAAATTGAAGCTGCAAAAGAAGTTGTAAAAAAGTTTGGAACAGATCCCGAGCAGGAATTTAGAGTGAAGCATCAACCTCGATTTGTTGATGCTCTAGTATCCCACAGAGCTGATCCTTCTGAGTATTTGAAATCTTTCTATGAGTTCAGATCCGTTATATGGACACTCATTGAAGGCAGTGAGGAGACCATCAAGGATATATCGGGTATCGTGGGGCCACCTTACAGATGTTTATTAGGATCGATGGATGATAGTACAAAGAGTGTAGAAAAGATTCTAAGTCTGTTTGGTTCTAAGAACATTAGTGTAGATGAGTTTCAGGGAGAATTAAGGTTGTTTAAAAAGTACCTTGACATTTTCAACCCAAAAGTTGACCGCCAAATCATTTAAGGCAATGTTCCAAGAAGTGTGTTTATTAAAAATGGTGTATCCGACCCTTTGGTTAGTTTTTGGACTTACAGCAACTGCCCCTGTGACATCTGCCTCTGATGAGAGACATTTCAGCAAGCTGAAACTCATTATGATGAGACTACGGTCAACAATGACAAGTGACAGACTTGATGATTTGATTATTAGCTGTGAGTCAGATACTGCTGAATCTCTGGACTTGGACGAACATTTGTCTATGTGGACTTTTAAGCGACCATGTAAAATGGATTTTTAATCTGTTGTTCGTTGTACAGTATGTTTTTTGTTTGACAAAAGTTTTCCAGTAGGTACTTTATGTATAAATATATGAAAATTTGGACATGTCAGTGTTCATTCAGTTGGTAGGTAAAAATCGGTAAGTCGGTCAGTAAAAATCGATAAGTTGGTTGGTAAAATTACTGTTCCCCCCCCAAAAGATTTTTTTTTTTTCCCCAATTGTTTAACCAGGTGAGACACACTAAGCTGAAAGCTTGTTTACAGGTGCAACCTGGGAGCACAGGGAAGTTAAGTGACTTGCTCAGGGTCACACAGTATGCAAGTGGGGGCTGTGGAATTCAAACCCAGGTCTCCAGATTTGCAGCTCAGAGCCTTAAACCACTGCGCTATACTGCCTCCATTTGACCTAATGACTTCTCTGTTCTCTCCCCCCTCTGATCTGAAGAATCCCTTTTGTATTAATTCTGTTAATATCCTTTAGTTACTTAAAGGTTTCGATCATATCCTTCCTATCCTTCCTCTCTTCCAGGGAATACATTTGCAGCTCTCCTAGCCTCTCTTTGTAGGATTTTCCCTCAAGTTCCTGTATCAACTTCTTACCCTGCACCCCCTCCAATAATCTGATGTCCCTCTTCAGGAATGGACGCCAGCACTGTATGCAGTATTCCAGGTGCGGGCTGACCAGTGACCTGTACAGGGGCAGGATCACTTCTCTGTGCCTGGAGGAGATTCCCCTCGCTATGCACCCAGCATCTTGTTTGCCTTTGCAGCCGCCTTCCTGCACTGAGCTGAGTGGTTCATACTCCCCATTATTAGTACCCCTAGATTCTTTTCCTCCATTATGCTTTCTAACTGTACCCCTCCCAACTGATATTTCTTCCCCTGGTTCCTTGCTCCAAAGTGCAGTACCTTGCGCTTCTTGGCATTGAACCCTAACTGCCACGTCTCCCGACCATTCCTCTAGTTTGGTCAGGTCTTCCTGCAGCTCCCTCCACTCCTCTATGTCATCTACCACTGCACTGATCTTAGTATTGTCTGCGAACAGACTGATCCTACTCCGGATTACGTTTGAGATGTCAGCTATGAATATCCAGAACGGCACTGGTCCCAGTCCTGAAGCCTGGGGCACCTCGCTCATAACGTCTCTTGGTGATTAGAGTCCCCCCCCAACCACCCTTTGCTGCCTGCCCCTCAGCCAGTTGGTGATCCAGTTGACAATTTTTGTCCCCACCCCAATGTATTCCAGATCTTACTTCGAAAAATGGCTCTTGCAGCAGGTTACACCATTAGGACTGAAACCGGCAGGTGCCAGGACCCCATGGAAATTTTCTAGCTAGCAGTATTCAGCGGGGACCGCCCCCGACATCAGGCATAGTACATAAGGGGGCGGTCCCCCAGAATCCCCAGTTCTTTTCTCGCTGTCAACTTGCCAGCATCGGCCTCTCAGTCTCTACCTAGCGCATGACGACTACAGAACTTACTGTGTTTTTCAAACTGATGTCCTCTCCAACTCCTTCACTTGAGGGTCACCTTTCTAAGTGTGCCTGTGGAAAACAGATCCCTTTCAAGGATCCTCACTCCTCCTGCATGCGGTGCCTAGGCCCGGACCACGATATCAAGGCCTGCACCTTTTGCCAAGGGTTCAATAGCCGCACCAGGATCCGCCGTCAGAAGGCATTTCAGGCGTATCTTCTGGAAGAAAAATTGAAAAGGATGGACCAAGAACCTTTCTCCAGGGGAGAATCTTCCTCGAAGGCCCATAAACACCGGGACAAGCACTGGGAGAAAGTAAGGTCCAGATCCCTGAACCGGGCCTCAGACTCCCGCAGCTCAGGCGCCACTAGATTGGACTACTCTCCCTCCAGGGCTCGGTCTCAGCCCCCCCCCCCCAGGTTAAGGTCGGGGCTTCAGGTGGCTCTTCTACGCTCCAGCCTGTCAAGACTTCGAGGCCCTCGGCTTCCTCCACTCCCTCCAAGGCCTCTTCCAAGTCTTCAGAGCGCCATAAATCTTCCACCCGACGTCGGGACACCGACTCCAGATCGGTCTCCCAACCTCCCAGAGGTCTTGACCCAACTCCTAGAAGACCAAGCACCTGACGTCCCTGAAGCGGGCGTCTGACCCGACGTCGGCTAAGCACTCAAGTCGGCCAGGCGCTCGCCGGAACCGAGGACACCAGCCAGACACCAGTCGCCGGCTGGGCATTCACCGGATCCAAAGGCGTCGGCCAAGAGACCAAAGTCGGCATCACACTCTCCAGAGCGGAAGACCGTTCCCACCCCCTGCCACCAGTGGATGCGGTCACAGGGACTCTATGGAGGAGGACGCTACACTGCCTGAAGACCAGGCGGGCGACACCGAGGATGCCGGTCTCCCGCGGGAACCTTCCCCAAACCCGGAGACACCCAAGGACCAGACGCCCGACCTCGGCGACAGACCACCAGTGCCAGGCCCGTCATCGGGCATGAACATAGAAGAAGTAAAGGAACTCTTTACCTTCTGGTGGGGCACTATCCGAAAGGAAGTGGTCCCTGTTAAACCTCCTCCGCCTACTCCTTCTTCGCCCCCTCCTCCACCAACCCCTAAAAAGCAGACTCCACCTCCTAGGGGCAGATCAAAAGACAGGAGAAGGCCTCCCTCAAGATCTCCATCAGGGCCTCTCAGCCCCAAGCGACCCAGACGGCGTCTGTACACTCCAGGGGAGGACCCCAGATCGGACACCTCGGACTACTCCAGATCTCCTTCTCTCTTTATCTCCTCTCCTGACCCACATGACCTCCCCAGGTCTCCTCCGGATGATCCCTCTTTCGCTGAGATCATGAGGCACATCCAGGACAACATGGGGTGGGATGCTGAAGACCTTGACCCTGAACGACAACGCCTTGCCTGCTATCTTCGGCAGAAAGATCCAAAGCCTGTGGTAGTACCACCCTTGGTTGACACTTTCGCGGATGTCACCAAGGCTGCGTGGAGGCATCTGCACTCCACTCCCGCAATGCTGAAGAAGGCCGACCGCCTGTACAAGGCCCTGACAGAGGACCAGTACTTGACCCAACAACCTCTGGCAGACTCCCTGGTCATCACGGCCTCGCATGACTGGTCTCAAAGACCACACCATATGAGCACACAGCCACCGGACCAGGAATCCAAGCAACTGGATGCCCTGGGGAGACGCACGTATGCGGCTGCTACATGCGCCATCAGGTCTCTGAACTACCTCACCCACATGGTACAGTTTCAGAACGCCCTGTGGGAACAGGGCCAGGACCTGGTCGATAAGATTCCGGATGGCGACCAAAAGGCAGAGCTCCTCAACCTTCTCCGCACAGGGTCAGATGTGGGTACCCAAGTGCTACGAGCCGCATACGATTCTGCTGACTCATCTACCAGAGCGGCAGCCTCAAGCGTTTGTCTCCGGAGACACTCCTGGCTCCACATCTCCGGCTTCACCCCGGACGTACAGAAGAACATTCTTGACGTCCCATATAACGGCAAAGTACTCTTTGGTGAACCCTTGGAGAGGGTCATCACAAAACTCCAGGACGCTGGGAAGGCAGTCCGATCTGTACAGGCCATGTACAGATCCAGGCCGGGTTCCTTTCGCAGGAACCAGAGCTGTTTTCACAGCCGGCATCAAAGGCAGCAGCCACGTTCCAGCCAGCAGCAAAGGGGCACTTTTCAGCGTAAAGCCCAGGCAAAGTCGTCCCCAGGCAGAGGCCAATGTTACACGAAATCGGCCCAGCCCGCAGGGGCCAGTGCTGCCACAGCATGACTCCTTCCCGGCCCCCACCCCTCCTCTGGATCAACGGGCGCAAAAGGTCAGGGGTCGCATCACTCGCCACTTTTCAGTGTGGCAGTCGATTACCACTGACCGGTGGGTTCTTCAATTGGTCAAGAAAGGCCATTTCATAGAGTTTCTTGACCACCCACCGACCAGACCTCCCCTTCTCTCCCATTAATCGGGTCAACATGCCCTGCTCGTACAGCAGGAGGTGCTCACGCTTCTGGAAAAAGAAGCTGTAGAGCACGTACCGTGGAACCAGAGAGGTCTAGGACATTATTCTCACTTCTTCCTGGTTACAAAGAAAACAGGGGACTGCCATCCAATATTGGACCTCAGCGACCTCAAAGAATCCGTCCTGTACAAACGCTTCCGCATGGTGACCCTTCCAGGTCTGATTCCCATGCTCAAGCAGGACACCTTTCTAGCATCCCTGAACATGCAGGATGCTTACCTGCACAATACCCATTGCTCAAGCGCACAGGAAGTTCCTGCGCTTCGAGTTTCAAGGTCGCCATTATCAGTTCCGAGCCCTTCCCTTCAGGCTGTCATCAGCACCTCTGGTGTTTGCGAAGTGCATGGCGGTCATAGAGGCATCTCTGAGGAGAAAAGGCCACTACGCGTTCCCCTACCTGGACGACTGGCTTCTCATGGCGCCCTCCCGGGAGGCCCTGATGTCTGCCATTCACCATACTCAGTCTCTGTTCGAGACATTGGGCATCATCATCAATCACGAGAAGTCACGCCTGGTTCAGTCTCAGACTCTGCAGTTCATAGGTGCAGTTCTGGACACCATCCAGGGGAAAGCCTTTCTCCCCCCGGACAGAGCGGAATACATCAGATCCCTCATCAGGGACTTTTCGGCGAAGACTACCGTTCCTGCCAGACTGGTCCTTTGCCTGCTCGGACACATGGCTGCGGCCATTGCAACAGTTCCGTTAGCCCATCTCCACATGTGGGTAACCCAGTGGATGTTAAGGGTCCCGTGGGATCAAAAGCATGACCATCTGCAGCACCCAATCCGGGTCACGAAGGCCATAATCCGGGATTGGCAATGGTGGCTTGATTCGAGGAATCTATTGGCAGGAGTCCCCTTCACTGCACCGTCTCCAATTGTGACACTCTCCACAGACACCTCAGGACTCGGATGGAGAGCACACCTCAACGGTGTTCGGTCTCAGGGCCTGTGGACGGCCCAAGAATCTCATCTCCACATAAACATCCTGGAAATGAGAGCAGTTCTTCACGTCCTGCAGGCCTTCCAGTCAGAGATCCCACCGGGTACTCTTCTGTTACAGACAGACAGTTCCGCAGTGATGTATTACCTCAACAAACAAGGAGGCACCCACTCCGACTCGCTGTGCAGGGAGGCCATGAGGGTGTGGGATTGGGTTTTGCAACACAACGCAAACCTCATTGCTGTTCATGTCCCAGGGGTCGACAATGTCGTCGCAGACGGCCTAAGCCGCTCTCAGGCCAAAGTCCACGAATGGGAACTACTCCAGGAGGTAGTAGAGGATCTGTTTCTCAGATGGGGCACACCAGAATTAGACGTTTTCGTGTCCCCATCCAACGCAAAACTGCCCAATTTTTGGTCGCTAGATCCAGGGCCTGGTGTTTTCTGGCGAGACGCGCTGTCCCTTTCCTGGGCGGGCAGATTCCTTTCTGCCTTCCCCCCTTTTCCGTTGACCCAGAGGGTTCTTCTGAAACTTCGCAGAAAGCAAGCGACGCTAATACTTATCGCGCCGTTTTGGCCCAGGCAGATCTGGTTCCCTCTTCTGCATCTGCTGTCCCGGGAACCTCCAGTGCCGCTGCCAATCAGCTCTCACTTGCTGTCTCAGGAGGCGGATTCTTTGGTCCATCCGGACCTACGTTCCCTGAACCTACACGCTTGGCTCCTAGAGACATAGCCATGATGCAACACGGGGTCTCGCAAGAGGTAGCAGACATTCTGGCTGCTACTAGGAGACTGGCTACCCATGCGACCTACACCATGAAGTGGCACAGGTTTTGTATATGGGTTCAAGCACGCGGTTTTTCGCCTTTGGATTGTCCAGAGAAGTTGGTCTTGGACTACCTGTTGTCCCTTTTCCAGACAGGCTTGGCTTACTCCTTGATTAAGGTACACCTCTGTGCCATCTCAGCCTATCACGTTCCTATAGGCCAATGCACTATAACTCAGTTGGGCACGACACAAGCCTTCCTGAGGGGTGTCCTCCACCTTAGGCCCCCGATTAAGGATCCGATTCCACCTTGGGATCTACCCTTTGTCCTGGAGCAGCTTACGCTGCCACCCTTTGAACCAGCCGCGGATTGCGAGCTACGCCTTCTTACTTGGAAGACGTTGTTTTAGTTGCCGTCACCTCGGCCAGAATAATTTCTGAACTCCATACACTTATGTGTAAAGAACCTTATTTGGTGTTCCACCAAGACGGGGTATCCATACGGACTAATCCTAAATTTCTGCCTAAGGTGGTCTCAGCTCTCACCCTTAATCAGGATATCGATCTACCAGTGTACTTTCCAAAGTACTCTAATCGAGGAGAAGCCCTCCTGCACACTTTAGATGTGCATAGGTGTCTCAGATACTACCTGACCAGAACAAAACGCCACCGAAAATCAGACCAGCTTTTTGTCTCCTTTGCCCACGGGATGTTGGGAGCTCCTTTTTCGAAACTGTCGCTATCCAGGTGGCTCATTCAGTGTATCACGCTCTGTTACCAGAAGCACAACAAGCCCTTACCGGGCACAGTTAAGGGTCATTCCACCAGAGGGGTGGCTACCTCCTTTGCAGCTTTAAAGAATGTGTCCACCTCAGCTATTTGTGCTGCAGCTGCTTGGAGCTCCATACACACTTTCATCAGGCATTATAGCTTGGACATTGCATCGAGGCGAAGAGCAGGTTTTGGTCTAGCAGTCCTTCAGGAACTTCTGTCCTAGGCTTGTTTTTGTTTAAGGATTTCTACTTTCCCTCCTCCGAATGGTGTGGGATTTCCAGGATTGCTAGGGAATCAGTCCTAATGGTGTAACCTGCTGCAAGAGCTGTTTCTCGAAGTAAGATAGTACAGTTACGTAAGAACTTACTGTAACAGTAGATCTTCGAGAACAGCACTTGCAGCACGAACTTTCCCTCCCACCATCCCCGCTGGAGAGAGATTCTAGTTCCAACATCCTTCTCCTAGGATCAGGTTTTTCAGCATCTCTCTGACTGTCATTTGACGGTGGATCCTCAGTCTCCTCATCTGATGTCATCCAGCGGCCGGGAGTCTCCGTCGGGAGAACTGGGGATTCTGTGGGACCGCCCCCTTATGTACTATGCCTGACGTTGGGGGTGGGACCAACGTCGAGGGTGGTCCCCGCTGAATACTGCTGGCTAGAAAATTTCCTTGGGGTCCTGGTGCCTGCTGGCTTCAGTCCTAATGGTGTAACCTGCTGCAAGAGCTGTTCTTGAAGATCTACTGTTACGGTAAGTTCTTACGTAACTGTACTTTTTCCCCCAGCCTCTCATGTGGCACGGAGTCAGAGGCCTTGCTGAAGTCCAAATATAGGACGTCCACTGCATGGTCCCTGTCCAGTTCCCTGGTAACCTAGTCGTGGTACTCGACTAGGTTCATCTGGCAGGATCTGTCCAATACAAAACCATGCTGATGGCCGTCTTGGAGCCCATTGTCTTCCAGAAAGGTCACCAGCCTCTCTTTTAGGATTGACTCCATGAATTTCCCCATGATTGAAGTTAGATTCGCTGGTCTGTAGTTGCCTGGATCATCATCCGGGCCACTTTTATGAATGGGCACCACATGGGCCATCCTCCAGTCCTGTGGCATGCATCCTGTGTCCATTGATGTACTGAACAGGTCTGCCAGTGGTCCCGCCAGGATCTCTGCTAGCTCCCTAAGTACCCTAGCGTGAATGCCATCCGGCCCCTTGTCCCCCCTCAGTGCCCTTAGTCCCTCCAGCACCCTGTCCTCTGTAATTCTGATATCAGTCGCCCCCTCCCCTCCTCTGCCCACTCCACCCTTCCCATGAGGTATCTGCCCCCCCTCTTTCCTTCGTGAACACAGAGCAGAAGTACTTATTCAGTGCCTCTGCCTGGTCCTCCCCCTTCTCCACCCACACCTCATCTTTCTTAATCCTCACAATCTGGTCTTCGTTTCTTCTTCTCTCGCCAATGTATCTGAAGAAGTCCTTTTCCTCGTCCTTGATTCCCTGTGCCAGTCTCGGCTCCCTGGAAGCCTTGGCCACTCTGACCAGCCTGGTAACCTCCCTGGACTTCTTCGTGTACTCATTTTTGTCCCCTTGCCCTCCCAATTTCCTGAGCCTCTGCAATGCTTTTCTCTTGGCCCTCACCCCTTCCCTTACCTCCTGAGTCAGCCAGCTCGGCCTCTTTACCCTCCCCTTCTTGTTCCATGTCCTGGTGCAGGTCTCAGTAGTCTCTGCCAGCCCTTTTTTTTTTTTTTTTTTTTTTTGGCATTATCTATTTATGCTCCTTACTTCCAACCCGGCTGCCCTCTCCTTCTGGCAGCCAGGTCTCACCCTACTGCCGCTCCCCTGATCTGCTGTCTGTCTCCTCCGCCGTCGCCTGTCACGACGTATCCCTTCCGGGGGGGCCCCCCCTTCCTGTGGCAAGGGACCGGGAGGGGAGATCGAGGTGCCTTTTTTCTGGCATCTCTTCGCATCTTAGGTGGCACAGAGGTAGATTCGGGGCTTTTTTATGCCAGGAGGCGGGCTCGTCATCCGGCCGGTGTACGGGTGGCCTTTTCCTTTTCTGTTGCCCCACCCTTTAGAAGGCATGCTTTGATATCCTTGTGAGCCTGTGCCGGCAGCACGTGGTCACCCACGCTGCAAAGTGCAAGGCCAAATCTGGCCACAAGGAGCCGCCAAGGCGATTCCTTCTGGGACCCTACCCCCGGGAGGAGAGCATCCAAAGGATGCTCTTGAGCCCTCCCTGCTGGTCTCCACTCCTGATGTCCCGGGCGTGAAACCGGGTCACCAGCATGCCAGGTGAACCCCTATCACCTAGCACCCCAGAGACGGCTCAGCCCTTTCTTAATGATATTCCATTTTTGGCTGGCACTCATACATGTCTGAGTTCCCAACAGATGCTCAACCAAAATTTCCCCCATCCTTTTAAAGTCCGCTCCCTTAAAATCGATCACCCTGGTACCTGTTCCTCCTGTTACCCTTCCCATATTGAGTGTGAACCATACCGTATGATGGTTGCTCCCAGCCAGGGGGTCCTCACTCCCTGATCCCTTACAGCCTTTCTGTTTGTTAATACCAGGTCCAGAGTCCTGCCATCCCTAGTCGACTCATGGAGCAATTGCACCAAGAAGCAGTCCTAAAATACATCTAGTAATCTCTGCTCCTTTACACATGTGGTGGTTGGGGTGTTCCAGTCCACCCCAGGGAGGTTGAAGTCCCCCACCACTACGGTGTCCCCCTTCCTACAGACTCTTCTAATCTGCTCAGCCAACTCCCTATCCAGGCCATCCCCCGAGCTGGTGACCTGTACACTACCCCCATCCTCAGTGTCTTTCTTTTAGAGTCCTGAAACTGCATCCATAAGGCTTCTGTCCTGCCCTCTCTCATACATCTTATCCCCTCCCTCATCGTATGTCGCCATGCCCCCCCCCTTCCCCCAGTCCTGTCCTTTCTGAATATCCTGTACCCCGGGGTCATCATATCCTAGTCCTGTTCTGGGTGGCTTATGTCTCCATGATGGCCACAATTTCCACCCTCCCCACATCCAAGAGAGCCTGTAGTTTGGCTGATTTGTTACCTAAGCTTCTCGCATTCAGCAAGACCACCCTCCAGCCTGTGTCTTTCTCCCCCCAACTCTGGATCCCCCCCTCCAATCCCTCCTTGTGTCCCCACCTCAAATACCTCTCTGATAGCTTGGGGGGTAGGCATGCTTGGCTCCCCCCCTTTGGGATCACTGCCTACTAGCTGTCCACCCGCCACCACCCCCACCTAGTTTAAATCTGTTCCTGATGCTATGTACACCTCTAACCTCTGCTTTAATACCCTTCCCCTCCCAGCTCAGGTGCAGCCTATCCCCTGCATATAGATCCTTATTTTCCCAGGTACTGCCCCAGTCCCCCACTATCCCATACCCCTTAGACTGACTCCATTCCCCCCAGCCATTTGTTGAACTCCCCAATCCTCCCTTTCCTTCCCGTACTTGCGCAGGGTACCGGGAGCACCTCTGAAAAGGCCACTGATTCCCCCACTTTCTCACATAGCCCTCCTAGTTCCTCAAACCTCCTCCTCACTACTTCCACCGTCACACCCGCCAGGTCATTAGTGCCCACATGCACCACTACATGTGGTTTCTTCCTGCCCCTCCTTGTGCATTTAAGAACCGCCTGCCCCCTCCCATCCGCCGTTAGCCCGGGTATAGCCTCCACCCATATTCTGCTATGCCTCTCCCCCCTGCTACCCCATCTGATCCCTTTAAGTGTGGAATCACCCAGCACTAGTACACCTCCTTCCCAGGGTATCCAATCTTAGAGCATGCCAGCTCACAAACTCCACCCTTCCTCCCTACTGCTCTCTCCCCCATCCTGTCCCCTGCCCCTTCAATGCTCCCTCCGTATCCCCCACATCCCTCCCCTCCACCCTGGCCCCCCCCTCCTGTACTCCGCCCCTGTCGTCCACCCCATCAGCAGTGCTTCTCTCCCCGTCACTCCTGCTGCCGTCCTCTGACTGACTCCTGACCCTTGTGGGTTTCCCTCTTCCTCCCTCTCCTGCTTGCCCCTGGAGATCACCCCTTCCTCCTCCACCAGTGTCACCAGCACAGCAAACCTATTTTCTGCCCATCCTGCCTGGCTGTGCTTCTGCTCCCCCCTGACTCTAGCCTTCCCACTAATGCTAGGCCCCTTGTTTGTTCCGCTCCTGCACTCCCCCCCCCTCCATCACTTCCCTTGAGCCACTGTTCCTCCCCTGCGGTGTCCTCATGTTATTTTCTGGATGTGACCCTCCTGCTTCCAGGCCCCTTTCCCCTCCCCTCATCCTCTCCAGCTCTCTACCATGCCACAGCACTTCCTCCTCCAGCCTCCTCAACCTGGTATAGATTAGACCCCCTCCTAGCCTCCACAATATGTTAATACAAACTACTGCCCCACATCCATTACAGCCCACTAGCCTACCCATGATACCAGTACTAACTACAAAAAACATTTCTGTCTATAAGCTTCTTACCAGCCCAGTCCCTACTAACAATACAATACCAACTCCACTAGCAGAGAAGCATAAAACGCTACTAACTATGATACCATACATTTCCCAGCAACATACAGCTTGAGGTGCTACACCAAAGTACAAAACACAGTACTATCTATAAGCTTGTAACTTGTTACCGCTTTCACCAGAGCCGCATATCACTCTATAACATTACAAAGAACAATCCCCCTCTGTTAGGGAATGTTAATGGATGCACCTGGTAGTGCTTTCCACCAATTCCAATGCAGCACCACCCCAGTATATATTGGGGCGGTGCTGCATTACAAAGAACAATCCCCTCTGTTAGGGAATGTTAGTGGATACACCTGGTAGTGCTTTCCACCAATCCCAATGTGAGGAAGTACAGCACCGCCCTAATATATATTACTTTACAGTCACACACACTGGTGTGTGTTACCATGCTTACAAAATGGATGCCAACTCTTTTAGCCAAAAAAGATAAAATCAGAAACATATTAGAGTTATCAACGAAGAACCAGAAGGGGTACACGGGGAAAGGGGAGGGGGCAAGGAAAAGAGAAGGGGGAAGCCAACATACAAATTCAGTGGCAAATCTCAACGGGGCAGACCCAGAGGCAGAACAAATTACTGGAGGAATCATCAGCACTGATTAATGGAAAGGACAGTGAACAGTTAGTGGTAAATATTTCATCTTATCCACTGTCCCAAGCGGAAATAAATATTCTTAACAATGATCTCTCCTTTATTCCTGCCACCACCATTAATCATTTTGATACCATCGTTGATAATAATGCCTTTGCACGAAAATTAAACTTCAAGGTATTTTTTCCCAAAAAAAGAGTTGATCATTTATCATCTTTTGATAACAATGTGGTCTTAAGTTTGTTAAATACAGATACTTTGGATTCCGTGGAGCAGGAACAACATCTTCAAACTAAACAATGGAAAAGGGGATAGAACTTCATTCCACCAATGAGTAGTACAGTGGGAGTCTTTTTACAAGCATGTGAGAAGGACATTGAGCTAATGATGAAGGATCCACAGAAGCCAAAATTTTGGAATTGTACCTTGGATGAAAGAAATGCTACACACAAGCTAAAGAATAATTCATCCATCACTATCAAGCCTGTGGACAAGGGCGGGGCTGTGGTAGTGATGGAAAAAGACAGGCTAAAGACAGAGAAAATATTGTTAAGGGAAACTGACACCTCTGGTCTCTGGAACCATGTTTGGAACATATAGTGGAAATCTACCTTACTTTTCATACAGAAAAGCGAAGAATCTGAAAGGCATTTTGGTCCACAGTTGGAGTGAAAAAACAAGGGTGGAAAATGAGTCTCATCTACCCAGAGGAAATTTTAAATGTGGCAGTTGCATAGCATGTAACTATATGGGTACTGGAAATAGTATTGTTTTGCCTCATTCTGGGCAAGAGATATGGCCAAATGCCATTATTTCATGTAGCACATAAATTTTTGTGTATATATAGCCATATGTAAGTGCCAATGCTTTTACGTTGGCAAAACAGTGAGAAAATTTAAAACTAGAATAATGGAACATCAGAGACATATAGGGATAGGTTCACCAGAGAATGCATTACATAGAAACATAAAATTTGACGGCAGATAAGGACCGCTTGGCCCACCTAGTCTGCTCATTTTCCTACCTAATGGATAAGCTGCAGATCCTAGTTAACCAACAGCTTACTTCCTCCTACCTCCCACTAGGACTACCTTATGTCTGTCCCATGCATTCTTGAATTCCCCCATTGTTCTTGACTCCACGACCTCCTCAGGGAGGCTGTTCCATGCATCCACAACCCTCTCTGTGAAAAAAATACTTCCTCACATTACCTCTGAGTCGTCCCCTCTACCTTCAAATTGTGCCCTCTTGTTCTTGCACATCTCTTTTCTTAAAGATGCTACCCTCTTGGACTTTGTTGATTCCCTTGAGGTACTTGACAGTTTCAGTCATGTCCCCTCTCTCCCTTCTTTCCTCAAGGGTATACATATTAAGCTCCTTTGGTCTTTCTTCGTATGTCTTCTGGTGCAGACCCTGCACCATTTTGGATGCCCTCCTCTGGACAGCCTCCACTCTGTCTATGTCTTTGCAAAGATAGGGTCTCCAGAACTGCACACAGTACTCCAGATGGGGGTCTCGCCAACTGTCTGTACAGAGGGATAACAACCTCCTGTTTTCTACTATTGATGCCTCTCCATATGCACCCCAGTATCCCCCCAGCCTTCCTTACTGCCTTCTCACATTGCTTGCCCACCTTTAGGTCATCTGATATAATTACCCCCAGGTCCCTTTCCATTTTCACTGTTGTCAGTATCTCACCCCCTATTGTGTACTCTTCCCCTGGATTTTTGTTTCCCAGGTGCATTATCTTGCACTTCTTTGCACTGAATCTGAGCTGCCATACATTTGACCATTCCTCCAACCTTGCCAAATCCCTTCTCATCCTTTCCACTCCATCTTGTGTATCAACCCTGTTGCAGATCTTTGTGTCGTCTGCAAAGAGACATACTTTTCCTTCCAGTTCCTCTGTAATGTCACTTATAAAGACATTAAAAAGGACTGGTCCCAGTACTGAACCCTGTAGTACCCCACTAGTAACCCTCCTTTCTTCACTGTGGACTCCATTTACTACTACCCTTTGCATAGTGATACACAGAAATGTGACGCCAGAGAAAGGCACCATGGCCCATCTAGTCTGCCCAACACCCTACCGCCCCCCCTTCTGTTATGCTTCCACCCTCTTTTCCCAACCCTTTAAATCTATCCCAAGCCCTCTTGAACCCCTCCACCGTTTCAGCTGCCACTACCTCCTCTGGCAGCTTGTTCCAGGCCTCCACCACCCTCTCCGTGAAAAACTGCCCCCTGACATTACCTCTGTATTGCCCACCTTCCAGTTTGTAGCTATGTCCCCTTGTGTTCACTCCCTTCTTCAATTTGAACAAGCTGTTACCCTCTACCTTATTTATTCCCTTCAGATACTTAAAGGTCTCAATCATGTCCCCCCTCTCCCTCCTAGTCTCCAGAGGGTACAAATCCAGCCCTTTCAATCTTCTCTCATAGGGTACATTCTGCATCCCTCATGCCATTTTGGTTGTTCTTCTCTGCACCCTCTCCATCAGCTCAGCATCTCTTCGTAGGTGAGGCCTCCAGAACTGCACCCCATGCTCCAGATGCGGCCTAACCATGGTTCTGTATAATGGCATTAGCACCTCCCTCTTCCTGCTATTAAAACCCCTCTCAATTTAGGCCAACATTCCATTTGCCTTTCCCACCGCCCTGCTGCACTGGCTGCCCACCTTGAGGTCAAGTGAGACCATAATCCCCAGGTCCCTTTCTGTTTCCTTCTCCTTAATCACCAACCCCCCAAGGGAGTAAGTTTCCCTCCTATTCTTCCTCCCCAGGTGCATCAGCGAGCATTTTTGTGTATTAAACTTCAATTTCCAGGTGTCAAACCACCTCTCCAGCCTCTCCAGATCCCGCCTCATGGCTTGCACCCCACTAGGTGAATCTACCCTATTGCAGACTTTTGTATCGTCTGCGAACAGGCACACCCGTCCCTCCAGACCCTCTGCTAGGTCAGTAACATAGATGTTAAAGAGTATTGGTCCTAGCACTGACCCCGTGGCACCCCACTTGTCACCGTCCATTCCTTGGAATGTGTCCCATTTACCACCACCGTCTGACTCCTTCCCTTCAACCAGTTTTCCACCCATCTGGTGATCCTGTTGTCCAGCCCTAGTCTGTCCAGCTTATGTACCATTCCACCATGAGGAATGGTGTCAAAGGCCTTATTGAAATCCAGATAGGCCATGTCCACTGCTCCTCCCTGGTCCACTATCTGTGTCACCCCATCGAAAAACTCTATCAGGTTAGTCTGACAGAACCTTCCCTAGGTGAAGCCATGCTGCCTGTCATCCTGCATGCCATTCATCTCCAAGTATTCTATCAACCTGATCTCAAGTAGTGTTTCCATTACCTTCCCCACCACCGAGGTAAGACTAATAGGACGGTAGTTTTTGACCTTGTTCTTCTGCCCCCCCACTTATGTAGTGTGACCTCCTCTGCCCTCTTCCAGTCTGTTGGCACCACCCCTGTGACCAAGGACAAGCAAGTTAAACAGCCTCGCTAGATGTGGCGCCATTTCATCCTTCCACCTCCTTGAGAACCCTTGGGTGTATTCCATCAGGCCCCATTACCTTGTCTACCCTAAGTCTACCCAGCTCTTCCCTTATTCCTTCAGCAGTGAATTCTGCCACAGCTACCTGCCTGTGGTTATCACCTTCCCCACCCCTTCCTGGTCCCCTACCCTCCCTTTCCTCCGTGAAGATTGAGGCGAAATAGCTGTTTAATGCCTCTGCTTTTTTGAAGTCCCCTTCCAGTATTGTTCCACTTTCCCCCCTTATCCTTCCAATCCCATGAGGTGCCCTCCTCCTTTCTCCAACGTACCTAAAGAAGGTTTTGTCCCCCCCTCCTTCCCTGCTTCGCTATCCTCTCCTCAGTGGCCTCCTTATCTTTTGCCCAGCCTCCTTTCCTTTTTTCTCTGTAGGTTTCCGTCCTCATCCTTTTGTGTCTTCCTGTACCTCTTGAATGCTTTAGTCTTCTCCTTGACCCCTAACACCACCTCTCTAGTGAACCATAGAGGTCTTTTCTGTCATCTGTTCTTTCTTACCCTTCTTATACATGAGTCCATGGCTTTAAATACCCCTCTCTTGATGGCTGCCCATAATTCTTCCACCCCCTGTACATCCCCTATCCTCAACATTTCTTCCCCAACTACCGTTCTCATTCCATGAAAGTCAGCCTTTCTGAAGTCCATTACCTTGGTTCTTGTCCTAACCCTCTCCCTGCCCGCTCTCACCCTGAACTTGACGGCCCTGTGGTCACTGGTGCCAAGCTCTTCCCCCACCTCCACTTCCTCCACATTGTCCCCATTTGTGAGGACCACATCCAACAGGTTTACATCCCTAGTGTGCTCCCTGACCCTTTGTTGCAGGAATATGCCCGGAAGAGCCTCCAAGATGCCTCTGCTCCTTGCGGAGATTGCTATCTGGGCCTCTCAGTTGATTTCCGGAAGGTTTAAGTTGCCAACTAGCACAATTTCCCCCTTCCATGCCATCCTCGCTACTGATTCTACAAAGTGTCTATCTCCTTCCTCCCCCTGCATAAGAGGCCTATAGACTACCCCAACACGCAGGTTTCCCCCCTGTCTAGGGTGACCCATATTATCTCTGTTTTCCCCCTCCTCATCCTGCCCTTCCATGGCCCCAATCCCTTCCCTGATATATAATGCCACCCCTCCCCTTCCCCTCCTGATCTTTCCTAAACAACCGATACCCTGGGATCACCGTCTCCCAGACGTAGTGCTCATTCCACCAAGTCTCACTCACTGCTACAATGTCGAGGTTCTCCTCCATCATGGTGGCCTCCAGTTCTCCCATTTTGTTCGCCAGGCTCCTGGCATTTGCAACCAAAGCCCTCCAACATGTAGCCCCATCCCATCCTTCCCTGCTGCTAAGTGGTCCCTTGATGAGTGTTGTGACTTGGGGGGGAGGCCGATAGCCTGTCTGCTCTGCCTCACGTAAGGTTGGCCCTGTCCTTAGCCACCCCCTCTTATTTAGTTTAAATTTAACTTCCTTGCCATGAAGTCCCCCAGTTTACTCTTTAGTGCAGCTACCCCTGAAGAGCTCAGGTGCAGCCTGTCTTGGGCATACAGCCCCTCCTCCTCCCATGTAGAGCCCCAGTCACCTATCCAGCCAAACCCCATCTGACTGCCCCAACCTTGTAGCCAATTGTTGAATGCCCTTATCGTCCCCTTTCTAGGTGTGCTCGCTCTTGGTGCTGGCAACACCTCAGAGAAGGAAATAGAAGTAAAAATAGTGTTGCTTCTACAGAACCTAGCAAGTTCCTCGAACCTTGCCTGTACCTCCATCAGACTGTTCCCTTCCAAGTCATCTATGCGCAGGTGAAACACCAGATGTGTCCTTTCATCCTGCTGTTTACCCCAGGAAGGAATACGATGCCTCACTTCCAGCGCCGTCATCCCTGGCATGCACTGTACCCATACTGCATTGTTTTTTGGTCCCTTCCTTCACCATTTTAGCCCCTTAATTATTGAGTCCCCCAAGAGTGCCACTCTACTGCCCCCTGCTTCCTGGGTGTCCTTTTGGACTCTAGCTTTGTGTCGTGGGGTTTGGCTCCCTTTGGACTCCTCCTCATGTTCCATCCTGACTTGGTTTCTGCCCCTGCTCATTTTTTGTTCCCCATCACCTAGTCTATCCTGATTTTTACCCACACCCAGCATCTGTACCTCTTCACCCTCTCCCTTTAGCCTTTCATCAGACTCCCCCCTCCTGTACCTCTTCATCCCTTGTACTTCCGCCTGGCTTCCTTCATTCCTGCAGACTCCTCCTGCTTCACTGCTTGAGCATGATCCAATTTCACCTGACCCCCCCTCTGACTGCTCCTGGCCTTCCCTCATCTGCATCACTGTGCGAGATTGTGCCAACTGTGCTTGATCCCCCTCCAACTGTTCCTGTCCTGCCCATCTCTGCAGAAGGTTTTGAGCACTGTACCCCATATGGTGAAGTCTTCCTCTTTACCACCTGCCTTGTCTGCATATTTCCCCTCTCCTGCACCTTGCCCAGTGCAAACCCCAAGCTCCAACTGCAGCTCCTACCCTGCAGGGTTTCCTCCAGTTCATTTTTTAGCCTCCCAGGATCTCAACTCCAGTTCTTCCAGTGCTTCCTTCCTGCCCCTTTTCTTATGCCGCATTTGCCCTAGTGCCACCTTTTGGTGTGTCCCTAATGTGCCCGTACCCTCCTCCACCCCTTCTTCTGCATGTGATGTGTCTGCCCCTCCTCCCCCTCTTCCACTGCACCCGAGATCTTTCCCCCCATGTCCCCCAGCCGCTCTGCACCCCCCCTTCTCTGATGGCTCTTGCCGGACCCCTTCTTCTCCAGTGTCCTCAATTAGAATACCTAGGAGGGCAAAACTATTTGTTACTTCCACCCTCTGATCCATTTCACCTATGCCTGCGTTGTCCTTCATACTGGGCATCTGTCTGCCTTTTCCTGAGCCTACTGTCTTCCATTCCTCCTGATCCCTGACTGACCCCTTTTCTCTAGCTACAGACATCATTTTTGTGCCTCTAGACTTCCTGCTGTCAGTTCCCACTGACTCCTTTCCTCCTGCCTCAGGTGTTACTGTCCAAAATCTGGACTTGCTGTTGTCTGTTACCACCTCTGGTCTATCCCCTCTGGATCCCCTTCCATCCTCTCCCCTCCCAAGCCTTTGACTTCCAGAACAGTGTATCTGATCCTCCAGTGAATCCACTCTGCCCTTTCCACTCCTTCCTTGGCTTATACTGTCCCGGTCTCTCTACCCCCTTTCCCCAGCTCCCCCCCCATTTAACCCCCACCTTAGCCCCGCCGCTTCCTCTCTCAGCTGAGTTAGCTGCTTACACATCATACAACCCCCACATCCTCCAAGCCCAATTTAGGATCATAGCCATTCCACAGCCACTGCCCCCACCACCCTGCCAAAGATCTCCCTCCCTTGGTCGCCCTTCCCTCTGTGCTGCCTTACCATTTCTTCCATGATACTTAGATACAGTCCTAAAATCACCCTTATGTATTCTTTGGGCCCCTGACCCTCACCCCCTCCTCAGCCCCAACCCACAGTCAAGACTTTTTAGAAATAATAAAGCATGTGCAAACCATAGGCATCAAGAATTAATAACCATAGCCACCACGTTCAAGTCCAAGTCATCAAGTTTAAGTCCAAATCCCCAGCACCTCCAGCATCAGGAGTCCAAGATCAAGTTCCCAGCGCCTCCAGTGTCAGTAGTCCCAACCCAGTTTATTTCACCTCAATTTCAGCTCTTTTGTGAAGGATTTTGTAGTGTCTGTGTCAATTTCCCATATCCATCAAGGTTGAAGTCCAAGTCCCCTGTGGAGAAATGCAGAACCCAGTTCCTTTGCTGCAAACCAGCTCCTCGCAGTGATTTCTTTAGCTCAGGACGGTCCTTGCTCCCACTTTTAGTCCTTCTATTGGTCTGGCTGGCTATTTTTAAAGCCTACCACCTTGGCACCTCTCTCCCCGATTGGCCTGATCCTACACTGTTGTTTGTGGTTGGCTGGCCGTCCATCCCTGCTTCAGTCGTCGAACTGCCACCTGTGCCCCTTGCTAGTTCAGCTCCAGACAGCTCAGCTCTCCTTCCTCTGATCACCAACCTCGACCCCACTACTGACTGCAGCCACAGCTCCATGCAGCTCTCCACTCTCCTTTCTCTGGTCGCCGACAACGACCCGCTTCCCCGCTGCTAACACAGCTAACAAACACAGGAATGCACAGTCCAATTTCTTTCTGTGCCACCTGGGCTATTGGTACAACTTTGTAATGTAATGTAAATGTAGCTTCTTTTAGTTAGCTGATTTCTGCTCTACAAGCAAGGCTAGCAACAGGAAGTTGTAATTTGAGTCACCTGCTTTTGTAGTGTCTAAGCCACACCTCCAATTAAGCTCTCTTTCTCTCTCTCCTCGTACTGGTTTAGCAAAGTAAGTTGATGCAGTACCCTTACCAGCACAGAACACACACTGACCTTCTTCCTTTTTTTTAACCCTAAATAAGACCCCTTCTACTTCTAATGATGTATCTGTCTGCTTAATCTCAACAGACACCGACTCCTGCTGAGATATAAGTGTTAAATTAATAAGAAAATTGGCAAATCACATTTGTTTAAAGGGAAATCGGCATGGCTTTACATTTTTTGGCTTAGAAAAACTAAATAATAACAAACTGGGGTGGCTTAAATAATAAATTAGAAACATAGAATTTGACGGCAGATAAGGACCGCTTGGCCCACCTAGTCTGCCCATTTTCCTACCTAACAGATAAGCTGCAGATCCTAGTTAACCAACAGCTTACTTCCTCCTACCCCCCACTAGGACTGCCTTATGCATGTCCCATGCATTCTTGAAGTCCCCACTGTTCTTGACCCCACGACCTCCTCAGGAGGCTGTTCCTTCATCCACAACCCTCTCAGTGAAAAATACTTCCTCACATTACCTCTGAGCCGTCCCCTTCTATCTTCAAATTGTGCCCCTTGTTCTTGCACATCTCTTTTCTGGAAGATGCTACCCTCTTGACTTTAATTCCTTGAGGTACTTGAAGTTTCTATCATGTCCCCTCTCCTTCTTTCCTCAAGGGTATACATATTAAGCTCCTTTAGTCTTTCTTCAGATGTCTTCTGGTGCAGACCCTGCACCATTTTGGTTGCCCTCCTCTGGACAGCCTCCACTCTGTCTATGTCTTTGCGGAGATGGGGTCTCCAGAACTGCACACAGTACTCCAGATGGGGTCTCACCAACTGTCTGTACAGAGGGATAACAACTTCCAATTTTCTACTATTGATGCCTCTTCCTATGCATCCCAGTATCCCCCCAGCCTTCCTTACTGCCTTCTCACATTGCTTGCCCACCTTTAGGTCATCTGATATAATTACCCCCAGGTCCCTTTCTATTTTTACTGTTGTCAGTATCTCACCCCCATTGGTGTCACGCTCCTGGTTTTGTTCCCCATGTGCATTACTTGCACTTCTTTGCATTGAATCTGAGCTGCCTACATTTGACCATTCCTCCAACCTTGCCAAGTCCCTTCTTATCCTTTCCACTCCATCTTGTGTATCAACCCTGTTGCAGATCTTTGTGTCATCTGCAAAGAGACATACTTTTCCTTCCAGTTCCTCTGCAATGTCACTTATAAAGACATTAAAAGGACCGTCCCAGTACTGAACCCTTGCAGTACCCGCTAGTAACCCTCCTTTCGTCACTGTGTACTCCATTTACTACTACCCTTTGAGTCCTGTTGTCTAGCCAATTTTTTATCCAGGCTACCACCTTGGGACCCACTCCAAGGCTGGCTATCTTGTGTATTAATCTTTTGTTTGGGCCTGTATCAAATGCCTTGCTAAAATCTAGGTAGGCCATGTCCGCAGCCCCTCCCTGGTCTACTACTTTGGTAACCCAGTCAAAGAAATCTATTAGATTCGTCTGACACGACCTTTCCATCGTGAATCCATGCTGCCTTGGGTCCTGTGCCCCACTGGCCTCTAGGTACTCAACAATTCTTTCCTTCAGAAGTGATTCCATCATTTTCCCTACCACTGAGGTCAAACTAACTGGTCTGTAGTTTCCTGCCTCTGTCCTGCTCCCACTTTTGTGAAGAGGAATCACATCTGCCCTCCTCCAGTCCTCGGGTACCACCCCATCCTCCCATGATTTGTTAAACAGAGTAGTCAGCGGTGTCACTAGTTCTACCCTTAGTTCTTTTAGAATTCTTGAGTGAACCCCATCAGGCCCCATTGCTTTGTCCACCTTCAATTTTATTAGTTCTTTCAGAACCCTTTCTTCTGTAAATGGACTGTTATCGACCCCCGTCTTCAGAGTGTTTCTCTTGTTTGGTTTAGGTAACTCCCCCTCCTCTTCCTTTGTGAATACTGAGCAGAAATATTCATTCAGTATCCCTGCTTTTTCACTGTCACCCTCTACCCACATTCCCTCCCCTTTATTAAGCTTCAGTATCCTTCTTTGGTCTTTCTTCGCTCCCTAATGTACCTATAAAAGGTCTTATCCCCCTTCTTAACAGAATTGGCTATCCTTTCTCGGTTTGGGCCTTTGCTATTCTGACTGCCTTCCAGCCTCTTTCTGCTTTAACTGATAAAGTTCTCTGTCCTGCTCCTTCTGTGCTTCCTTATATTTCCAATGCTGTCCTTTTCTCCTTAACCTTCCTGCCACCTCTTTTGAGAACCATAACAGTTTTTCCTTCATTGTGTTTTATTGATTTGTTTTACACAAAGGCTTGTTGCCTCTGTGATGGCTGTTTGATCACTTCCATTGTTCCTCCACCCCTCCTTCTTGCCTGTTTGACTAGTGCTTTTCTGAGGCACCTCTCATTTTCCCAAAGTCAGCCCTCCTAAAGTCCAGTACTCTTGCTTTTGTATGGCTTGATTGTATGGTGTGTTTATCGTGAACCACACTGTTTGGTGGTCGCTTGTTCTCAGATGGCTACCCACTTCTAAATCTGAGATTCTTTCTCCATCCCCATTTGAGATACCAGGTCTAAGATTGCTCCCTCCCGAGTGGGTTCCAGTACTAGCTGTCTGAGGCATGCCCCCCAGTAGGCATAAGAATGACCCACGCTTGGATGTGCCTGCAGCAAAGGTGCTCCAGTTAACATCTGGCATATTCAGGTCCCCCATCAACAATATCTCCCCTTTTTCTGCCATTCTAAGAAAGCCTTCTATCATTTCCTTGTCCATTCCTTCCCCCTGAGATAGGGGTCTGTATACAACCCCCATGCGGATTGTGGTGCCATTTCCTGTCTCCAGGGTGACCCAAAGTGCCTCATCTGCTCCCTGTTTACTCTTTAGTTCTGTTGCTTTGATCCCTTCCTTTACATAGAGAGCTACTCCTCCTCCTCCTCTTTTACCCTCCCTGTCCCTCCTGTAGATTGTGTATCCTGGTATGTTGACATCCCAGTCATGGTTCTCTGTGTACCATGTTTCTGTGACTGCCACAATATCCACGCAACCCTCTTCCATCAAGGCCACTAGTTCAGGGAGCTTGTTACACAGACTATGGGCATTGATACTCATCACCCTCCACTTTTTGATAGTCTTACCCCTTTTAGCCCCATTTCTGTCCTTAATGCCTTTGCCTTTTTTTACATTTAAATCTGTTCTACTCCCTAATAACTTCTGTACCTTGGTGTTTACCTCACTAATCACCATGTTTTGTGGGGGATTGATGTGTAAGGAGACTTACTGGCAATTTAAACTTTTAGCTGGTAGGCTTCCAGGCTTAAATGGACACTTTTAGCTGGCCCCATTATTTAAAAAGGAATTTCAGATAAATGAGTGAATAAGTGATTCACCATGCACTCTGTTTATCGCATAAAAATGATAATTTGTACATATGTTTTTAGTATATTTGCCATAAAATGTATCTATATATATTTAATATGTCTATTTGTGCTGTCTATATGGCAAAGCTTAGTATTAATATTTGCTTTAGTGGATATATAAACATATGTATTGTAACTTTATATGCAATGCTTCTCTTAGAATTGTACTTCCAATAGGCTGCTGTCTCGATTTAATTAACTGTTGTGAAAGGATGCTTATTTGCACATAGTGATTAAATATCAATGGATTTTATTGGCCACATTGCTATTGTGATGTTTTTGTGTTGTTGAAAAGATTGATTGATGTATTTAATTGGAAATGAGTTTAAGCAGGACATCACTTGTATATTATCACGGGTTTCTGGTGTGCTGCTAGGATATTGATTGAATGTAATTAATTGGTATTGAGCACTATAAAAGGCATGTTTAAATAAATATTTGTAATCTTGAAAAAGCGTCAAGGGCGACGTGAAACGTAGATGTTTTGTGTGGGGGTGCTACATTTAATAAAACTGCTGTTTTTAAAGTTGGAAATAAGTCTTCCTTTTTTATTTGGATTTGGGCGAGTCGAGGGTATTGCTGCTCTTTCATATTTGAGTTATGCAGTTATGAGAAAATAATGGCTGGACATGTGATGTCTTTTGACCAATGATATTACAGGATTTGTGTAGACTGATTTTTATAAATGTACTCACAGTGAGGTTGCCAAATCCTCATGAAAGCTTTTCTTTAGTTTTTTTTATTTTTTTTATTTGTTGTTTATTTGAAATTGTTTTATCAGGTAAACATACAGAGATACAAGGATAATCTCGATTACAGATGCGATGTAGGCAGAGGGTGTACAAGAGAAGAGAAAAACAAACAAACACAATATGTATATGTGATAAACTACTGTATATACACAGTTTGCAATAATTTAAAATGGGAACAACAGTGGATGAGCGGGATAATTGGGGCACTTTGATACACTGAGAACAGATCAATGTTGTGTACTATCGCAGTAAGAGACGGTTACAGTTTTGAGGTGGTGCTTGGCTCAGGCATCATCTGTTTTCAGATTTTCAAGCCTTATTTAGCTGCAGTACTTAGTTTTCAAAGGGGCTCTGGAGTGGCTTTTGAAACGGCAGTATCCACATATTTTATACAGATTACATATTGTCTGTACACTGGTTGCACAGGTACATAGTTTGGGTTCCTTAGATATGTGTAAGCAGTAACATATGATGGGTTGTGTGATGATGATAAATCAGTGCACCCCCCTAGGGGTGAAACGCCTCCTGACTTTACTTCCCTAGAAAGTGCATTGATTTAGGATTACCACATACCCTGAAGAGGGTTATTGTGCTTGTAAGCTGGCTCGCTGTTGTTTAGTAAACAGGCTTTTTGGCTACAAAAAAATGACATCTAAAATGTGACCGAGTATTGATTAGAAATTGATGTAAAGTTATGTTGTTGGTCTTGGTCAATCAGGTTTATTTAAATTTCAGCTGCATTTTATAAACAGGTATAATTAATACATGAGTGGTATACTGTGGGTACACATTTGTGCCTTGTAGATGCCATGATAAAAAAGGTACTAAGGAACTGGAAAAGCCAAAAGAAAATGAAAAAGTGGATTCCGCAGTAAATTAGTATCAAATATGTCTGTGAGCATGCTGCATTAGAGACCTGCTGCTCACCCAGCCTCTCTTACTTTGCAGAATATGTACCTGAACTTTGGAGAAATTGGCAGTAACATTAAGAATCTGATGGAAGATTTCCAAAAGAAGAAGCCAAAGGGGCAGCAGAAGCTGGAGTCAATAGCGGATATGAAGGTAATCACCCAAGCTAATCCACACCACTGACATTCCTCTATCTGCCCAAAGTGGTTAAAACTGATGATTTAAACAACTGGTGACATAATACTCTGACCCAGTTCTCAATTGCACTCTGAGTCTGCGAGTCTACACTAATGCGCCACTACCAAAACTTGCACCCCTTCCCCCACCATGTGAATGCAACATGGTACATATTTCAGATTTTTTTTTTTTTTTGCAACTTAACATGCTTTATTGGTGATTTTTGAGTAAGAATAAGAAAACATCTAACATCAAAACAGCAAGTTACAAAACAGTGTAAAATATATTTCAGATTTTAACATACTGGTATGCATCAGGACTCTGAATAAGATCACTGCTCATGGAAAGTGCCATGGGATCTTTAACTTCCACTTGGACAGCCACCGGAGGTGAGCAAAAGGGACCTCCGTTTGGCATCTCATTCGCTAAATGGTACCTCAACAGTGCAGCACCCTCTTAGTGCTGCTTTTTAGTGGGTATTGGCTCACATTCCTTGTATGAGACTAGAACCTATAACCTTCTGATCTTCCAGCCCCAGCGGTGAACGGGCAGCTTGCTGAGACACTGATATTGTTACTGTTTCTAGAAAGTTTGAGAAGGCACTTTTAAAGATCAGAAAAGTTGTGTCTTAACCTTGTTGTAACATACACCATCATCATTCAACTTTTGATTTTACTGTCTCTTTTTTTCTGCCTGTCTGTCTGACCTCCATCCCCACCTGTCCCCTATTTACTTTGTTGGTTGTGCTGACTAAGAAGTTGGTAGTTAGAATGAGGCAGTGGTAGGATCAATGACTTTTTTTTAATACATTACTTTTCCTCCATCTCTGGCATTGCACACCTACGCTAGGCTACATCCAGCCCTGTCTTCCACCCTTCTCTGTCTCGTGCGTGTTGCCCCAGGGAGTTGACGGAGGGCATTTCTGCTATGGTGGTTTCCTTCGGGAGAATCATCAGCCATGACCTCTCTTTAGGCCATTTATATGCAGAGGGACCAGTGTAAAGCATTATTGAGGAAAAGGGTGTGGGAGTAATAATTTCATACAGTCTGACGACAACTGCACAATGCAGTAGGGTGGTAGGAAGGGGGAAAAGGATGCTCGGGTGTATAGGGAATGCTGCCGTGTGCAGGTCACTGGTACTTCCACACCTGGAATACTGTGTGCAGTTTTGCAGACTGCATTTAAAGAAGGACAGGGACAGGGTGGCGGCAGTATAATGGAGGGTAACAAAGATGATCCAGGGACAGTAGGAAAGGACTTAAAAAGAGAGGCTGGCAGATGGAAACATGTACACTCAAGGTGAGAAGGGAGAGACGAGACATGATTGAAACATCATTTACTTGTTTATTTTTATTTGAAATGAGGTTACCAGGAAAGGCACACTGAGACAAGGCTTATTTCAAAGTGTGACCCGAGGGAGAGGGAACAAGGGTACAAGTACCAGTGAAAGTAAACATGGTACATTAATGGAGTACATAGAGCATACAAAATTATGAAATAAAGTACAGTCAGTTAGCTGGTATAGTACACAGATGATTATAGATCTAATACAGGCCGGGGGCAACAGTCAATTACATTTAAGAGCACAGTGTTGGGCAGAAATGATAGAATGTACACAAAGGGGGAAAGGGGCAAGAATGCATTGCCAAATAAATGCAAGCTGTGTATATCAAGGGCACCAAAGAATAGAAGGTCAGATACTGGTAAGGAGTAGTTTTAGGGCAAAATCAAAGGGGGAGAAAATCTCAAAGAGAGGATTTGAAAGCTATAATAGGGGGAGAGGTGGAGGAGGCTGGAAGATTGTTCCATATTGATGGGAACTGAAATGAGAATGTAGATTGTCCAGAAGAAGTTAACAGGCAGGAACAGAAAAACTGCAAGTCTGAGGAATGGAGGTAGTAGGTGGAAGATGGTATACAGGATAGGAGATGGCTACGGTAGGGAGGAAGAGAGGAAAACCAGAATTTAGAAAGACAGGAGATTCTGAGGATGGCACGGAGAGGGATTGATAGAGGAGACAGTGATGAGTGAGAGGAGAGGAGAGGGGTTTGTGGCAAATGAGCAGAAAGAATGAAGGAGAGGACCTAACCTGGCAAGGTAGGTTTTGGGAGCAGCCCCATAGCCCACGTCCACGTAGTCAAACAGTGACAAGACCATTTTGTGAACAATTTCCCTATGAACTGGGGGTGGGAGGGTAGTCTTATCCTTGAAACAGGTAAATACCTTCACGGGGTAAACAAGTTGGATAGCGGGGAACTGTTCAGTTTGAGTGGGAACACAAATACCAGTGGTGACTCCATGAAGCTGGCTGGGGGCAAATTTCAGAGATATTGACAACACTGGTCCCAAAACTGATCCCTGCAGTACTCCGCTCATGACTCCCCTGGGCTCTAAGTGAGCCCCGTTAATGTCTGCCCTCTGTGTCCTGCCCCAAGCCAGTTCTCTGTCAATCTGATATGTTTGCCCCCTACCTCAAGTCACCCAGCATTTTTATTGAAACGCAGGTGTTGGCTGTTGTCAAAAGTGTTTTTTTACAACTTAAGGAACATTGCCAGGATCAAACCCCTACTTCCCCCTGAGGACCTGCCCACACTGGTGCATGCCTTTGTGACATCCAGACTCGATTACTGTAATGCTATTTTTTTCGGGGTCTCTGGAGGTACCCTTCGCCGGCTGCAGTTGGTGCAGAACCCAGCTGCCAGGTTGCTGACTGGCCTTCCCAGGTCTAGCCATGTGACCCTGGTGCTGCGAGCTCTGCACTGGCTGCCAGTCAGGTGGAGGGTTATCTTCAAGGTGAGTTTACTCACTTATAAGGCCCTACATGGACTAGGCTCTGGCTACCTGGCTGATCTTCTGCCACCTCAGTCCACTCCCTCCACTCGTCGACTAGGTGCTTCCATGAAGTTCCCAGGACCAGATTAAGAACTTCTGTTGACCGGGCCTTTAGTGTTGCTGGACTGGTCCTTTGGAACTCCCTACCAGCTGATGTCAGGGAGGCCCTATTGGTTGAGAGATTCAAGAGTGGCCTGAAAGCTTACTTATTTTCTCTGGCCTTCCCTGACGTAGTGATCTGTGCAGCCAAAAATCTGCTAATTTTATATGCTGTACGTGATGTTTTATTCTGTCTGTGTGGATTTATTTACTATATCTGATTTGATTTGATACCCTGCCTGTTGTATGTTTTGTGTAAGGCACCCAGAGCCTCTGGGATTGGGCGCCATACAAATAAACTTTGCCTTGCCTTGATCAGCCTTCTGTGTGGAACAGAATCAAAGGCCTTGCTAAAGTGCAGGTACAAAACTTCCACTGCTTTGCCCCTGTCCACTGCCTTTGTGAACCCAACAAAGAAGTTTATCAGGTTAGTTTGGCAAGATCTCCCTATTACAGACCTTTACTTCCTCCTGTCCTACAACCAGTTTGGTTCCTAGACATCACAATTTGTTCCTTAATGACGTTTTCCAGCAGCTTGCCTACAGTCAGTAAAATCAGCCTTTTTCCCAACCTTCGCCACGATCCATGTCCCTGCCTTCATTAATTTTATAAATCCCTCTTTGGTTTTCCTTTTTCCTTTATGTACCTAAAAAGCGTTTTCAAACAGGAATCCATCAATGTTGCCTTACAAAAGTGCATCATACTGCCAGAGTGTGATACCCCAGAGATAGAACTTTGGTCACTCTCCTGCTGTTCTAATGTTAAATTAGTTTCTCCACTGAAGAGAGCAGTCGACTCTAGTCTTCTGGTCAATAGCTGTAACCCTTATTAGTATGATTTGTTGCTTTCATTGTTAAATTTAGTTTGTTGATGCTCTGCTTTAGTTAGTGTGTTTTTTATTTATAATTTACTAAATTTTGCAGTTTCTCCATTCCTTGATCCGTTCCCTGGAACCAGAGAACCCGAGAACCCTCATGGTAATGCGGTTCCTGCCTGAAGAGAACCAACGACATTTGGTTAAAAAATGTTAAAGCACTTCTTTTCAGTATGTGGTTCCTACCTATGGGAACCAGCCGTGTTTTGATTTAAAAAAAATAAATAAATAGTTCAACTGCTTTTACTTTCACTGGCATTTGACAGGTTTTCACATTTTTGAGAGAAAAAATATTTTCATTGAAATAGGTTTGTGACTGGGAACTGAATAATTTGATTTACAGGTCTTTTCAGTGATTTGGCATGACTGATGGACCTAAAAAGAGAACAGGACAAATGGGCTTTAGCAAGTGTACAGATTTAGCCAGCCTACTGGTGCAGCGGTAGCACTACTGCTTCCGATGTTGACGCATCTGGGTTCGAACAAGCCTCGTGTGCCAGAGGGTGGCTGGGGTAGGGAAAGTAGGATGAGCCGGACTGCTCTCCTCGAGGGGTGGGAGGGTTGGCTGTAGATTCTGGTGTAAGTGCAACTCCCACCAAAGGCTGGGAGTACAACACCAGCTCAGGATTGCGTAGCTGGAGCGGAGACATTGGTGGATGTCTCTAAGGCACATGCAGGAGCACGCAGGCCCTGCGCTGATGTCATTGCACGTCTACATTTCCAGGGGAAACCTTGAAGTAGCAGCACAGTGACATCAGGGCCCTTGCAAGCACTGCCTCTAGCCCACTTTGAGGGATGCCAGAGGGAGCAAGCAGATTAGCAACTCAGTCCTCTCCCTTTGGGCCTGGGGGAAGCTCCACTGTGGGGGCAAGCCACAGTCTCCCCCGGTAGTTCCCCGGAGCCGGCATTAGCGTGGAAGCGAACCTGAAAGGGGCAAACTGGCAGAAGTGGGGTATATCCCCTGCCTCCTCTAGGGGAATAAATTGAACTAAAAAAATTTACAAATTTTTTTCAGCTCCTGGCAAAGGCAACTGCGACGAACTTTGCCTAAAGTGCCTGGGTCTGGATCATGATTTTATTATTTGTGAACTGTGTAAAAAGTTTTGCCCTAAAACACAAAAGAAATGGGCTTTAAAAAGAGAAGAATTTATGGTTTCTCATTCTGCCTCTGTCACCAAAACACAGTAAAGGCTCAGAGGGAGTTCCTAATGGTGTTGGAAAGCATGCATCAGAGGGTTCTTCTCCTCATAAGCAGAAGTTCCTGTCAGAGGGGACAGATAATCAATCAATCAAAATCTTTATTTATTCAGTCGGACATCATTGAGCAAAGCCCATTTACAAGATGGACCTGATAGGTCAAGGATCAAATTGAAGGTACAGTAGCAGATATATACAGAACACTTGTATTTAAACAGATACAGTGATATAAACATATATACAAATGAAGGATAGAGGTTGATAAAACCTAACAGGACAAGGTAGGATACAATAAAAGTACACTAGAAGAAACCAGAATGTTCAAGTCCCAATAGAGGAGCCAAAGCAAGCATGCAACACAGGGTAACCGGTATTACAGGCTCCAGGGCAAACTAAAGCAGACAAACAGATATAATGATTGATGACTGCAAAAAATGATGATAAGCGGCCTCTGACGAATGACATGGAGGGGCTGGTGGGAGATTCAGATAGGGGCTAAGGCTACTAGTAGTAGGAGGTATGGAGGAGTGGTTGGGGTAGAAGTAAGTGCCAGGAGTTGGTGTGGAGGTCTTGGTAAGGGGAAGCAAAGCTGTAAAAAAGGTATGATGGGGCTGAGATACAAAATAAGGGGGCTGCGAGGGAGGGAAAAACTAAGGGGATGATTTATGGAAGAGCTGTCAAATAATTGCTGACTGAAAGGGGGAGGGTTGTGAATGTGACTGGACTAGGCCTTGTGGTAGCAGTTGCATTTCTCTGGGAAGAGACTTACGTAGAGCTTTTTAAAGGATGCTAGAGGTATAAAGTTGGTCAACTTTAGGGTCTTCTGTAGAGAATTCCATGCCATTGCTAGAGAGTAGCTGATTGCAGACCTCCCATGCCGGGTGTAGGCTTTGGTAACTAAGCTGGATGAAGTTGTTGCTTAGGGCATAGGACCTAGCTGTGGCAGTGTAAAGCAGTCTAAAATATAGGATGGAAGTTTATTAGACAAAGCTTTGTATATCCATAGTGCAGCATTTCTGTTCCTTCTGAGGTGTAGGGATGCCCATCCAACTGCAGCATAGAGAGAGCAATGATGAGTGTTGAATGGAAGATCTGTAATAAACCTTAGATAAAAAAGGATAAAGCTGCTCAGCCATCGGAAAAGCAGTGTAAAGATGGTACATATATCAGGGTGGCTGAAAGGCGGACCCCTAATTCTAATGATGGCAAAAATCCAAATAAAAGAGCCTTAGCGCAGGTACTGGAATCAGTGCCTACTAATAAAAACAATAAGAAAAATGTGTTAATGCCACTTCTTCTGTAAAAGAAAAGGAACAGGCAGTGGCGCAGAAACAAATGCCCTCAACAGAGGACATGACTGTGATATGGCAGTTTTACCCAACCTTCCAGGCTATGGGAAACTGCTTTAATGTACTTTCCCCCCCATCCCGACTTTGGTTCCAGACCATTTGCCTGTAGAAAAGGAGAATGTATATTTCAAGGAGGAGGAGGAAGAACTTGACATTTCACCTGACTAAGAGTTTGGCTTCCTTATTAGGCCCACAGAGGATTATACCTCTTGCATCACATTCTGCAAACAGATGATGAACACCCTCAGCATCCCCTCTCATGAAACAGAGAAGGATGAGGAGAAAATAGAGTTCATGGATATGATGGGGCTAGCCCATTCACAAGTCGCTCCAAAAGGCTACATTGAAAATCATGTCAGCACCCAATTCAGTTGCAGGTATTGATAAAAAAAAGTAAAAAAGAAGCATCAGGTGGACAGGCAGGGGATGAAATACCTGTATGCCCACCCTGATCATGAAGGAGTGGTACAGGCAGCTGCTTGTGAGGAGGCCAAGCTGCCTGTCTCCACACAGCCTCCTGAGAAGAATTCCAGAAAACTGGATACTTTAGCCAAAAAAAAAAGCGTACACAACAGTTTCCCTGCTCCTGCGGCAGGCAGCTTATTTGGCATACACAGCCCAGCACCAGAAAGCATTGTGGAATGTAGTGCTGGCAGTGAGTGATACTGTAGATGTTAAAGTGGCACAGGACCTGGCTGCCACAGCAAAGTCAGCCCTGGATGTCACTAAATACCAGTTCCACATGGCTGTAGACTCTAATGACTCGGCTTCATGAGTCTTAACTCATTCCAATTGTTTAACCAGGTGAGACACACTAAGCTGAAAGCTTGTTTACAGGTGCAACCTGGGAGCACAGGGAAGTTAAGTGACTTGCTCAGGGTCACACAGTATGCAAGTGGGGGCTGTGGGATTCAAACCCAGATCCCCAGATTTGCAGCTCAGAGCCTTAAACCACTGCACTATACTGCCTCCCTCATGTAGTGGCATTGAGGAGGATATCCTGGCTAAGGGCTACCATCCTTACCCAGGACTCTCGGGCGCTAAATCAGCTGATTTCCCCTTTGAGGGAAAATCCCTGTTTGGTGACAAAACAGAAGTGTACATGAAAAAAGTGGATAAACACAAGTTCACTTTTAAAAATAACGCTGAGAAAGAAAAGGCCTCTACTTCCTATAGGCCTTACTAAAGAGGAGGGAGGGGGCAGGGGTTACTATTAAAGACCCTAATCCTCATTGGTATGAACCTTGAAGAGCTACTAGAGGCAGAGGCAGGAGGGGCTCTAGGCATCCAGTAGCACCAGCCCACAAGTCACAACCAAAACAAACCCCCTGTCACTTCTGCCCAGGTCATCAGTCAGCCATTGCCAGTGGGGGGGAAGGCTGACCCAGTACTTTCAGGAATGGGTGAAAATTACCACAGATGAGTGGGTCCTGGAAGTAGCAGGTCAGGGATTGTCCCTGCAATTCAAAAGGTTCCCAAAACTGCAGAGACCAAAAAAAACTTTCCAGCTCAGTCACCAACAGAAAAACATTCTGCTGGAACTGGAAGTAAAGAAACTGCTGCAAGCAAAGGCTGTAGAAGAAGCCCCTACCTCACAGTGGGGTCTGTTTTCAAGATACTTCCTGACCCACAAGAAAAAAAGAGAAATGGTGACCCATTTTAGAGCTAAGATATCGGAACAAACATATCAGAATAGAAAAGTCTAAGATAGTCACATTGGGCACAGTGATACCACCCCTACAGGTAGGAGACTCGTTGGGGGTCACTGAATCTGAAAGATTCCTGCTTCCACATTCCAGTCAGACCCAGCCACAGAAATATCTTGGGTTCAGGCTGGAAAACTGCCAATATCAGTTCATGGCACTTCCTTTTGGCCTCACCTCAGCACCAACGGTATTCAGAAAGTGCCTAGTTGTGGTGGTAGTTCACCTGAGAAGACAAGGTGTGGTGATTTTTCTCTGCCTAAATGATTGGTCTCAGTGAAAACACAGTAAACGGCAAGGTGCTCCCTACAACAGGTAACAAGCACCCTACAGAGCCTAGGATTCCTGATAAATCTTCAGAAGTCTCAGACAGAACCAGTTCTGGTGCTGGACTTCATAGGTGGAGAGCCTACACCCACCAGGGGAAGACTTCTCTTCCACACGAGAGGGTATCAAATCTGATTAACAGTGCAGAATCCTTCACATTGGGCCACCCAAGGTCTGCAAGGGATTTCCTGCAGTTAGTGGACCACATGGCCTTATCCACAGCAGTGGTGCCATGGGTCAGGTTTCAGATGAGGGACATTCGGCATCATTTAAGAGACCACTGGTCTCAAAGATGGGATTCACTGTCCAAGCTAGTTCCAGTTACAAAGACACTTGTTCGGGCACTGGAGTGGTGGAAGGACGAAAGCAACCTCAGAGAGGGCCTTCCCTTCCTCCAGTAACCCCAGCAAGTATCCTCACAACAGATGCTTCACTCCTAGGGTGGGGCACCCACCTGAAAGATCTCACAATGAGTGGCATTTGGAGCCCACAGAAGACTCAAGAGCATATAAAGCTCCTTGAGCTCAGGGCAGTACTGCTGGCAATGCAGTCAGTTTCCTCCAGCTACAGGGTCAGTCTGTCCACATTCGGACAGACAATACTACAACAATGTACTACATAAATGAGCAGGGAGGAAGAACATCGTCAAAACTGTGCACAGAATCTATGAGGATCTGGCTTCTTCCTTGGACACAAAGATTTCTGCAGTACGTCTGAACAATGTGCTAGCAGACTCCTTAAGCAGAATCGGCTAGGGAATCACAAGTGGACCTTAAACCAGCCAAGTGTTGGCTTTAATCTTCAGAAGATGGGGTACTCCAGAAATAGATCTGTTTACCCCTTGGCAGCACAGCCAGCTCTCAAAGACTTGTTGCTGGTCTCCAGCAAGTGGCACAGTCCCAGAGGATGCCCGAGCTCTGGACTGGACAGGGAAGTTCATGTATGCCTTCCCACCATTCCGACTCATACAAGGAGTGCTTATAAAGCTCAGGAGAGAGCTGGCAACAGTGATCCAGATAGTCCCGGACTGGACCAGACAGGCTTGATACTAAATGCTTCTAATCCTGTCCAGCAGGATTCCAATCAACCTGCCACTGAGATACAACCTGCTGACTCTATCTCATGGCAAACTAACATTCCCAGATCTCGGAACACTATGTCTGAGGGCCTGGTTCTTGAAGAGCTAGAATTCTCTAGTTTCAGTCTGTCAGAGGAAATGCTGAGGGTATTGAAGGTTTCCAGAAAACCAGCAACAAGGAAAGCATACTCCTCTTAAGTGGAAGAAATTATCATGCTGGTGTGTCCCCAGGAAGATAGTCCCAATGTAGGCAGGGCTGCCTGAAGTTCTTGACTACCCAGTACAGTTACAGTCCTTAGGTCTGAAGCCTTCAGCTCTGAAGGTACACATGTCAGCTGTGTAAGCCTACACATCAGCAGGCAAAGACAAGCCACTGGCCTCACAACCTGTTTTTAAAAGGTTCTTTAAGGGCCTTAATCATCTGTATCCCCGCTGAAAGGGACCAGTCCCTCCATGGAACTTAAATATTGCCCAGCTGATGGAGCTCCTTTTGAGCCTATGGTTACAGCTGACTTAAAGTATGTCACATAGAAAACAGTTTTCCTGATAGCCGTGACACTTGTCAGAAGGGTAAGCGAACTGCAAGCCCTCTGTGCAGATCCAAACTACATAATCTTCCACATGGATAAAGTAGTCCTTATGACCAATAGAAAGTTCCTACCTAAAGTGGTTTCTGAATTCCACTTAAACCAGTCAGTTACCCTTCCTGTATTCTAACCTGAACATTACAGTACAGGTGAGCAACAGTTGCACTGTCTGAATGTAAAAAGGACAGTCGGTTACTACATAGATCAGGTAAAGGATGTGAGGTTCCAGAGCACACAGATTCTAGGATCGTGGATATGTTGTTCGTCCACACTTTCTGGCAGATTGCCTTTCCCTTTAAGGGTTGTCGGGACATCGTCAAGCTGGCTCCACCCACCCACCTGGGTGGTATGACCCCCTGGTTCCGCCGCATGATGCCAGATCTTCCTTTCCGCTGGAAGGTTCAGGTTCCCTCCTTAGCGCCTTAGAGAAAACTGTTCCCGGGTTTCGCCGGTGCCCCTGCGGGCAGAAGATGTCGTGCACCGACCTTCACGACACATGCGTGTACTGCTTGGGACATGACTCCAATCTGCAGGCTTGCGATCTGTGTCAGTTCTTTCACCTGTCGGTTCTGGAAGACCACACTGCCCGACTCCAGCTGGGGCAACCGTAAAAGCGTTACCCGCTGTCAAATCCAAGGACACCCGTTGGGTGGTCTCCCACTGCTGCGCGGTCCGCTGAGCAGCTTGAATAACTCAAGGCCTTTGAGGAGGAGGAGGTGGCTCAGGCCGTGGCTAGTTCTTCCTCTTTGGCCTTCATTCCGCTCCAATTGGGCTCCACCTCTTCGGCCTCCTTCAAAGAGCTGTGCCAGTCTCTTTCTACCAAGGGAGAGGGCCCTTCTGGGTCACACATTTTGCACTCTCGCAAGAAGGAATCGAAGAAAGAAAAGACTCAACATCGATGCTCTTGGGATTGGGAGCAGTCCTGCTCTCAGGAAACTCCGGTTTCGACTTCAGTCGAAATCACGGCTAAGGCCGTTGGTTTCACGGAGCCCCAGTCAAACCAGTCGGCTGAGACGCCTGTTGATGCGGCCGAGATTTTTCTCCAACCAATCGACAGGTTGTCGTCAGATGAGGCCTACAACTCTCTTTTTCGGGCTCCAGTGTTTCCGGTGTCTTCGGATGGGTTGGCTCAGCCCGCTGGGTCGAACCCGCCCACTCAAGATCCTGACCTGGAGGTGCCATGGGGCTCCCCTGCTCGTTCTGACGTCCCTCGTCAGCCCCACCAATGGTCAAGGTCTCGATCTTCCTCTACTGGGTCAGACAGATCTTGCCGTCACCGGCGATCATGTTCCCAACTTCACGGTAAGCGATGTCGCCGCTACTCTTCTTCATCCTCCTCAGATGAGGAGAGGCTCCGGTGCAAATTGTGTCGACGCTGTGAAGATTTGATGTGACAACAGCTGGTCTTGACCGCTACGAAGCCGACCCTGGTTTCTACCCTGGCTATCAAGTGGTTGTTGCCCAAACGGCTGACGTCCGCTCCTGCCACCACCACCTCTTCGGAGGTGCCGGCTCAGGCTCGGCCGGCTCGGCCAAAGCAGACTTCTCTGCCGATTGTGGTGGAGCTGCCACCCAAACAGCCGAAGTCCGGGGCCCCAACCAAGGATTCTCGGTCGGCAGAAGGGTTGCCCCATCTGCTGTCGGTCACCTTCACTCCCGACCACCCAAGGCGGGTCGAGGGCAACCCGGGTGGATGCCTGCTTTATGCAGATTCCTCTGAGTCTGAAGACTCCTCACTGCACTCACATCCCATCAATGTAGAGTCCTCTGGGGGTCTTTCCATGGATGAGGGACCCACCTCGTTCATGGGCATTCTTCGGCTCATCTCCGATGGAGCTCGATATCCCCAAACAGCGATTCTGGACAAAGGGGATTCTCCTACGGAGGCCTTCCCTGTGGCTGAGGCTATTGTTGGTCCAGCTCAGGAACAGTGGCAGCATCCCGCATCTTGCCCTGCACCCTCATCCTGGATGGCCCGCAAGTACGCGGTCCCAACCGGCTCCCTTTCAGGGTTTTTGGAGCATCCCTCGGCTGAGGGTCTGGTGACTGACTCCGTTCTTCGGTGCTCAGGCAATACGGGTGACGTGGATAGACCGCTGGACAAATAGTCCAAGAAATTAGACCATTCGGCAAAGAAAGTCTACGCTGCCTCTTCAGTCTGCCTTCGTCAGGCTAGCTCGGCCGTGCTGATGGCACACTTCTCCCAAGCCCTTTTGGGCTCCCTGGATGAGGCCATTCCTCACCTCTCAGCAGACCTTCAGACCACGGTCAAGCAGGTCCGGGACCAGGGAAGGGCAATGGCAAAGCAACAGCTCCAGACTGAACTGGATATCGGTGATTTGTGTGCCCACTTGGTAGCGGCCTCAGTAGCCATGCACCGTAGGGCTTGATTGAGGATCTCGACCTTTATGGCAGACACTCAACACAAGCTGGCAGATGTCCCCTTTTTGGGCACCAACCTGTTCGGGCTCAGTGTGGAGGGTCACTTCCAGCGCATTGAGAACTCCAGTGCCACCCTGGACTCTGTGACGTCTGCCCAGAGTGACAAGGGCCCCAAGCACCAGAAGCATAAGCCCTTTCGCCCTTCTACTCCTGCGGCTAAACCTGCCCAGCAGCAGCAGGACCAGCAGGCTCAAACCCAGAGACTGCGGGCCAAGTCAATGGCCTCAGTCAGAAAGCCTGGAGGGAAGGGACTTGGTGGCCCCTTTGCTGGATCCTCCTCCTCCAAGCCTGCTCAGTGATGGGTTGTGGGGTGTCACCCTCAACCCCATCACCTCTCCCCTGGGGGGGCAGGCTCCGCTACTTCCTTTCTGCCTGGTCCACTATCACCATGGACCGATGGATGCTGGAAGTGGTCGGCCAGTGCCTGCCTCTGGAATTCGAGCAGGTCCCCTCAGGCCGATCCTGCACCCCATGGGAGGATCTGGTATCTGCTGTTACACAGTCGGCTCTCCGAGACGACATCGCTCAGCTCCTCCGCAAGGAGGTCGTGTGCAGAGGTGTGGAACCTTTTTCAGACCAAGGGTTTGTTTCCAGGTACTTCCTGGTACCAAAACGGACGGGGGGCTGGTGCCCCATTCTTGATCTGCATGACCTGAACAGGCTCCTCAGGTCTCGCACTTTCCAGATGGTAACTCTGGCTCAGATCGTACCATCTCTGGAGCAAGGCATGCATTTTTCTCCCTGGATCTTCAGGATGCATTCTTTCACATCGCGATCCGTCTGTCCCACTGACAATTCCTCTGCTTCCGTGCCAAGGGAACCTTCTATGAGTTCCAGGCCATGCCCTTCTGCCTTTCATCGGCCCCCGGTATCTTCACCAAATACATTGCAGTAGTGGCAGCTTTCCTGAGGCGCCAGGGGGTCCGGGTCTATCCCTACCTGGACGACTGGCTCATAACAGGTCCCTCCAGGCAGGAGGTGGAGCGGTCCAGGGATCTGGCCCTCCAGACTTGCTTCGAGCTTGGCCTCCTGATCAGTGAGGCCAAGTTGGAACTTGTGCTGACGCAGGTGATTCATTTCATCGGGGCAGAGCTCGACTCTTGCCAAGCCAGAGCTCGGCTCCCGGCGGACAGGATGGAGGTTCTCTCCTCTGTTGCCCGATCATTTCTGGTTGGGCAGTTGCGCCCTGCCTGGGACTTCCTGCACCTTCTGGGCTACATTGCAGCCTGTACCAGCATGGTCTGATGGGCCCGCTGGCATATGCATTCCCTTCAGTGGGAACTGGCCGGCCAATGGTCTCATCACTCAGGTCACCTCGACCAGCTGGCCACCATGACTCTGAGGATGTGGGACGGCCTCTAATGGTGGCTCGTCCTGACTCATCTGCAGGAAGGCATCCCATTTGTCCGCCCAGAGCCAACGGTCATCCTGATGACTGACTCCTCGCTGATGGGTTGGGGTGCCCATCTGGGGGAACACAGAGTCCACGGGCTCTGGTCCTCTCAGGAGTCCAGATGTCACATTAACCTGCTGGAGCTCCATGCTGTTTGGCTAGCCATAACCGCCTTTGCTCTGTTCCTTCAGGGTCAAGTGGTCCAGGTCCAGATGAACAATACCACAACCATGTGCTATCTCAACAAGCAGGGTAGGACGCACCCCTTGCCACTGTGCAAAGAAGCTCTCCGCACATGGACCCTCGTGCTCAGCCTGTAGGCGGATCTCCTAGCCATTTATGTGGCAGGAGCCTCGAATCAGCTGGCTGATGCTCTCAGCCGCATGGGTGAGGCATCTCACGAGTGGTCACTCCATCCGGAGGTAGTGCAAGACCTGTTCTCCCACTGGGGCACCTCTCAGGTGGACCTGTTCGCCTCCAGGGAGAATGCGAAGCTGAGGCTGTTTCATGCCCGGCCCCCCTCAGTAGGGCTCGCTGCAGGGGGATGCCTTCTCGAGGCTGTGGATCCCAGGCCTTTTCTATGCCTTCCCTCTACTTCCCTTGATCCACAAGATGCTCCTCAAGGCCAGGAGGTACAAGGCGCAGGTGATCCTGGTAGCCCCAGACTGGCCACGCCAGTTCTGGTACCCAGATCTCTTCAGCCTCAGCTCCAGGCTCCCGAGGTGTCTTCCAGCATGCCCGGACCTACTCTCCATCAGTCAGGGGAAGGTACTCTATCCGGGCCTTCAATCCCTGCACCTGACAGCCTGGTTCCTGAGTGGCCAGAGTTCCAGGCTTTGGGTCTCTCCGACGAGGTTCTCACGGTTGTTGAGGCATCCCATGAGGAATCAACCAGAAAATGCTATGCCTTCAGATTTAAGACGTTTTCCATTTGATGTTAGGGAAAAGGGTTGAACCCCTCGTCCTGTCCAATGGCAAGCATTTTGGACTACCTGTGGTCCCTCTCCCAGCTGAGACTTCAGTCGACAACCCTTAAGGTGCACCTGGCAGCCATCTCTGCTTAGCAGGTGCGGGCCAGTCAGCAGTCAGTGGCGCAGGAGAAGGTGGTTTGGCACTTCAAGGGCCTAGATCACATATCCCCTCCGGTGCGTGAACCTCCACCTCCATGGGATCTACTGCTGGTTTTGGCAAAGCTCATGGGCAAGCCATTCGAACCGATGCACAGGTGTGATATCTCCCACCTGTCGTGGAAGACTGCCTTCCTGGTGGCCATTACGTCAGCTAGAAGGATGGGGGAGCTCCAGGCGCCCTTAGTGGAGTTTCCTTATCTGGTCTTCCACAGGGACAAGGTTGACCTGTGCCCCCACTTGAAATTCCTTCCGAAGATGGTGTTGTGGTGTTGGAGTTTCACCTTAACCAGGTGTTGACTCTGCCGGTGTTCTACCCCAATCACACCTCGGAGGCCGAGTACAGGATCCATACTTTGGATCCGAGACGAGCGCTCGCCTGCTACAAAGAGCGTACGGCGGAGGTTCAGGGAGAGGTTCACCAGCTGTTTGTCATCTGTGCTGAAGCCGCACCTGGCAGACCTGCAGCCAAGCAGACGATTGGCAGGTGGATCACTTCCTGCATTGATCTCTGCTATAGGTTGGCAAGTAGGGAGCCTCCCGTAGGGCTAAGGGCTCATTCCACCCGCCATACCACTGCGTCAGTGGCTGCTTCTAGGGACATCCCTATCCAGGAAATCTGTAGGGCTGCTACCTGGAAGTCGGCACACATCTTCATTTCCCATTACTACATTGACCTCGAGTCATGCCAGGATGCTGGTTTTGGGGCCTCAGTCCTCCAATCTCTGTTGCCTAAGAAGGAGGTGTGCGCCTTGCCTCCCTCCTCCTGGAGAACTGCTAGGAGTCTGCCAGAAAGTGTGGATAGAACAACATATCTATGATCCTAGAAAAACAGATTACTCACCTGTAACAGTAGTTCTAGGAGTGGTATATGTTGTTCATCCACACTGACCCACGCAGCCTCCCTGGCTTTGACGCACACGTCTGCTTCCAGCAGGCACGATCTAGCATCATGGGGCAGAGCCGAGGGTTATACCACCCGAGTGGGTGGGAGGAGCCAGCTTGGACATTCCGGCAAGAAAGTGTGGATGAACAACATATACCACTCCTAGAACTACTGTTACAGGTGAGTAACCTGTTTATTTTGTTACCTATGGAGAGGCTGGCAGAGGTATGCCAGCAGTTAGGAAAACGGTCTCTCATTGGATGGTCTCTGCCATACAGTTCTGTTATGAAAATGCTGGTAAAATGCCTCCCAGAGGCTTATGGGGACATCCCACAAGACAAGGGGCACCACTGCCTCCATGGCAGCTACATGGGGCATCCCCCTTCAGGAAATTTGTAAAACAGTTACCTGGAATACAGTGCACACCTTCACAAAGCTCTAATACTATATAGTCCAGGCGGTATGCTCGTTTTGGAACTGCTGGCTTGCAGAACCTTTTTCCTAAATAGGTTCTAGACCCATCCTCCCCGTGTACTGCTAGTGAGTCTGCCCTTTGTAAGGCATCTCATTGATGGATTCCCGTTGTTTGGAGGAAAAATGACACACTGCAGTAATATAGTTTCTTCTCAGGGATCCATCAATGTGATTTACAGTCCCTGACCCTGCCTCCCTCTTTAGAAACTGAAAATAGGTTTACACAAGAATTAGTTCTTAAGGTTGCATGAACATTACACATTGCAGTTCCTCAGCAGTTGTTAAAATGTGACCATTTTAATCTTCCATGATGTCTGCTTCAATTTGGTTGAATTTTTCAAAATTGTAAAGAAAATGTTGAACATTTCTGTAGTAGCCATTTAACTGGTTTTAGTGGTCACGGCTTCCCTAGCTATAGAAATAAATGCAATGTTAAAACAACATAGGGGCGCTAGAGAGCTGTTCTCCGGGCAGAATGCTTTGGCAGAATGCTGAGCACATCGGCTGAGCAGTTTACTTAAAAATACCTTTTTTGTTGTTGAATTCAGTTCTTTCTCAAGCAGAACTGTGTTTGTGTAGTTTTCAACTCCAGATGGGTACCGTTTTCATAATGGTAAATCCCTCAGGCACATGGAAAGGCTGGAGAGACCTCAAGCCACAAGGTGGATGGTGCACTGAAGTTTGCAGCAGACCCGCCTTGGCAACAAATGATTGCATCCATAAAAGCCATGCATATAGAAATGAAAAGACTGTAACTAGAGAAGTGTGATTCTGTAATCCAGGAACTCACTAAATCAGTGGTAGAGAGTGACAAGCGGTCAACGACAGGAAAATACATAACTTTATGGGCGGCTTGAGTCATTGGAGAACAAAGTCTGCACAGGCAATTTGTGTCTGATAGGAATGCCTGAGGGAGAGGATGGGCCCAGTTTCCTGGACTTTGTGCTCAGATGGCTGCAACCCTCTGTGGCAGTCCCTGGGGACTTTGACTGGTCTTCCCTCCGAGGAGCCTACAGAGTAAATCCCAGAGTAAGGCCTGCCAGTGTCACAAAGCCATGGACTGTGCTACTCTGGACTTTGGGAGCTGAGATCTGGAACACATTTCCGATGATGGCCCGTGTGACATACCCACTGACAATGAAATGGATGTAAAGGTGTTTCCCGACCTTTCATTTCAAACCTGTGCTTTGGGGATTTGATGGAGCATGACAATGCTTCCAAGCTTTAGGACTTGTCCATTCATTTTATTGCCTGCCACATTGAGGTTTACATATGCTGCCAACATCTGGCAGTTCACTGACCTGAAGAACGCAGGTCGGTGGCTAGAAATGACAGTGGCAGAGTTCACTGCTGAGGTTGCCACGGAGTCAGCAGCTGGAGACGACAAGTTGGGCAAGGCCTGAATGGTGTTTAAATCAGGAAGTTGTAACTGCCAACATCGGGACATCTTTGAGACTGGGGATGGGGGTTCTCTAAGGGGAATCTCTCAATGTTTTTGCAAAAATAAACCTTTTGAACTGAACAGACTTTCTCCCATACCATAAGCTTCTAGCAGAGACGTTTTCTGAACTTTGGGACGGGACTAGAATGTGGGCCACATGGTCCTATGTGGTGGTTCCAGCTGCCTTTACTTGATGTCGTTATGTCTGTGAAGGGGGGGGGGAGTTTGATGGTCCTGAATGAAGGCAGTTAAACAGCAGTATTTGTTAAAAACGTATACTTTTTTTCAGTAACAAAGTTTGTCTGACAAAAATATCAAGATAAACATTTTTCTTTTCATTTTCTTTCATTCCTGAACCAAGATATACGATTTTGATGTTTTTTTTTTAAATTCCCACGCCAATGTCACAGCCGGCATGAAAAAATTAAATATCTTGGCAAAGTGTTGTGTTGTGCTGTTTACAGTCAGAAACATGTGGAAGAGTGTGAAGGTTTGTGGGATAACAGATGGAAGCTTGCACTGAAGTGATTCTCAGAAATTCAGTATTTAATGAAATAAAGTACAGGAACAAATAAAAACAGACTGGAAACGTTCAAATAAAATAAAGCGATGAAGGAAACAAAATAAAGGTTTAATTCAGCAATTCAACATATTATCATACACACAGCACTAGAAGGTACTAGGCTGAGGGGTGTTGTGCTTCCAACACCTTATTCGATTCTGACTGGCAGCCATTCTTTGCTTGATATATAAAGGGGGTTGTGGACTTAACATTGGTCCATCTAGCTGTCAGTCATTTTAGTTTCGAAACTTTGCATTTTTACATTCCCCTATTAACTCATTTCTTAGTTACCTTGTTATATACATTTCTAATACCATATATACATTAAAATAATACATGGGTATCGTCATTCTAATCACTGGATCCACATTTTCCTTGAGTAAGCCATCCTGGAGTTCCTTCTCCCACTGTGTTCTGTATAAATGTGATGGAAATGAGGCCGTCCGGCTCTTAGAAAGAACATCAGTGTGAGGGGGAGTTCCACAGAAGACTACGTCTATCCTGGCAACTCAATCCAATACAACTAAACATTACCTTTATTTTCATATGCCTGTTAAATGTATTTAGTTTTAAGTACTTTCATTTGCTACACTTATGTACCTTCCTCGGTTCCCATTTGTACACGCAGTGTCTAAATGCTGAAGCTTGGTCGGCTTTTGGGAGACTGCAATTCTGAGGAACGCATAGCAAATGAAAGGAAAGAATTGCTTCTGTTTACAGACTACACTCCTTGCTTACAACAACCAATGTCTCTTACTTACAAACTCTCCTTTACCGGTATATACTGTCATTTTAGTTCCGAGTTGTCCCTCAATAGAGCGTTTTTCCAAGTTGCGTTTTTTCCTACCTCTGTGACCCTGCGCATGTTCGAGAGGTAGTTTTACCGAACATTACTTAAAACGGAAAGGCGAGCAATATCTATGTGCTCAAACCAAATATCTACCCCTGTAGTATCTTGGTATCTTACATACTGATACTACAAGGGAAAACAGATTACTGAAGGAAAAAGAAATTTATGTCTCACTGCAGCAAAGGTGCCGCATAGCGAGGTATTCATTACTTCTGCCTAAAACCCACATTTAAACTACGCTTCTTGTCACTGACTACCTTAACTAACCCTAAGATGATTATGTTAAGGTGTTGTTATACACCAGTTCAAAAATGCAGTTTAATCAACAGGATGCTTTTGGGGGGGGGGGGCTGGGGGCGACTAATAAATATATAACAAAACAAATGTTTTACATGGGTGGCCAGTCCATGCAGCACATACACACATAAACAAGAACATTAAGGTAGTGAAGGAAGATACATAAGGATTTCCCCAGCACACCTGTGATACACTGTTTAGGGCCTATCACATTGAGTCATCTTAATACATCTACAGTATGAATCTAGCATATACATTCAACAAGTAACATCGGGGAAGGGATTTTTAAAAATGATAACTGGCAACCATCTTTAATGATGCGAGTCATTAATTACAAAATCAGCTGTTTAAACCATTTTAACAACATCTGAGAAACCAAAAAATATACTGAGCACGGATCTTAGGTTGTCAGGAATACATTTTTGCTAAAAAAAAAAAAAAAAAAATGTGTTGAACTTGTGCAAATAAAATGTTTAATGGTCCATAGTTTAAATTGCATTTATCTTTCAAGTTACATTATTAGGGATGTCTGTGCTGAATATTAAAAGAGAAAAAGCATAGTTTGCCTGTTTTTTCATTAACTTGCAGAAATGTGCAAGTAGCAACTCTCAGAGGTTGTGGTTAACCTTCCTTTATTAATTCTACCTACTAAGGTTTTTTTCCCTCCACAGCCATTGAGAAGGCTAGCATTACTGTACTTTAACTACGGGCTATAACTTTTCACGATTCCCCACTTCCTACTGTACCAGATTGCAAAAAACATGTCCGATTATCAAATTATTCTGTTTTTTTTCAATAATGTTCATATGTACTTTTCTTTCTTTGTATCAAGTGCTACGATATTTCATGTCTTCAATGGAAAATAATAAACAGAAATTTAAAAATTTAAAATAAGGGGGTGCTGTTTAGCACTCAACTGAGAAGACACAGTTCCTACCAGCTCCATTGATTTAATACAATTTCGACATTTTTCATTACTTTAAGCTGTATTGGGCCCTGAACTATAGTGGAGGTGTATCCAGTATTGTCTCCTGAATCGATTGGTACCGAACTTCAGTATGGGGAAGACTCAGCGTAACATTCCTGGAGGCTCGAAAGCTCAGCCTACAACCAATTCACAGGCCTCAACATCTGTGCCTTCTGAATCAGGCACTGAGCCCCGTGGAAGGCTTTACAAATCTCCATTAAAGCCATCGATACAAAAATGGAGGCACTGATTCAGCGCTTTGGTGCGCAGGATGTTAAGATAGAGACTGTCCTAAAGACTGCTTCCACCACCAAAAGTAGCACAACGCAAGCTATGGCTACGTCGGCGAAGCTAGTCCAGGAAAATAATCTGCTTCGATATAGACTTGAGGCCCTTGAATGCGAATAGGGCCTCAAGTGTCCGATTAATTGGTCTGCCTGAAGGGGCTGAGGATCCTGATTTGCTTACCTTTCTCAGCAAATGGTTACCAGAGGCTTTGCACTTAAACCCAGAACTTGGAACAAAATTGATTAAGGCTTACAGAGTTTCCCCTCGATCAGCGGGCGCTCAGAAAGATTTACCCAGCACTGTTCTGATCACCACGAGTAGCCCGGGCACGAAAGAAGACATCATGCGTGCTGCAAGGTCCACAGTCCGCCTCAGTTATGAGGGACATACACTTCATATCTCTGGTGGGGTGATGCACTTTTGCAAGGCTCATGGATGGATCCTTGAGCAGAAACAACGTTAATTTTTTCTTCTCTCTCTCCTCCTTGACCCCCTTCCGTTTTTCTCAGCCCTGTCGCCGCTTTACTTGTTTTTTAATCATTCTGGCCTCTTTCGACTTTTTCAGGTAATCTTTCTGGTTGGTCTTGCTCTTTTCTGCTAGTATTTTCAGAATGCTACGCTTTGGCCCTTACTGCCTGTCCCACACCTCTGGAAAACCAAATCTGTTGGCTTTTTTTCTCACCCTGTCTTATGCATGATGCTGTCACCTCTGTAACGCCCCTTTTTATGACATCCCATTTGGCTTCTGTCCCTTCTGCTTCTTCTACCCCAGCCAATTTATATTTCAGCATTTCCACCCTCTTGTCAAAATCTGTCCTTCTGTTGTCCAGGACCTCATGTTTATTTACTGGGAGTGATGTGCTCTTGTGGTTATATTGAACCACTCTGCACTGTGGTTACTGGACCCCAGTGGTTTTCTCATCTCTTCTCTGACTGTCTCAGCATTTGACAGAACCAGATTGAGGGTTTCCCCCTCAATAGTCTGTTCCCTGACCCACTGCACGAGAAAGCTATCTTGCATCACATCCACCTGTGCCTGATGTCTTGCACTGCTAGCTGCCGGGATTTCCCAGTCCACAGCCGGCATAGTTGGGTCACCCACTATCACCAAATTAACTTTGGCTGATGCCTTTCTTTAATTTCTCTCTCTATCTTTGTGCTGTTTGAATCTCCCTGTATGCTGAAAACAGTAGCAAGATCCTCTCCCAGCCCTCTCCTGAAGTTTAAAGTGCTTTGGGATGCAGTTTTCATAACACTATTAAAACAAATTCATCAAGCTTGCCTGCTGCAGCAGTGCCTCCTGTGGCAGGAAAAGAGGGGGGCTGGCATGACATTGGTGACTTCACGAGGTTGGCCACCCCTGCTTGTCATAGGCTGTGCTGTGGACAATTGTCTGAATATGATTGGATGGTGGGAGGCCCTTAAGGAGACAAAGCACTGCCCTCTTTTTAGGAAGGTGCTGCTGCCCTGCCCATCTCAGAGCTGCCAAATAGTTTGCCATCCTTCCTCTCTGTCTTACTGCCTAATCTTATTCCCCGGGGCCAGCAGTGCACGGCCAGGTGGCCGGGGCCTATGCCACGTGGGGGAAGGCGGTGAAGCATCTGTGGTAGTGGTGGAGGATCTGGTCTGGTGATGGTCAGCCTTAATAAGTGTGCCAGAGGATTGACTGAAGTGAGCAGGATGCCAGGAAAAAGGAAGTAGTAGGAGTGGAGTGAGTTTGCAATATTGAATAAATTAGTAAAAATAAAAAACAGTCCTCTTTTCATTAATTCAGTGAATTTCAAGCTAGGGTTGCTCAGAATCCACTGAATGGAATTGGGAGTCCTCAGATTCCAAGCTTTTTTTGGGAGTTCTGAATTTCTGTATGTAATGCCCAAATTCTGAAACCTACAGCCCTGGTCAGAAATGGAATCTGATTCTAAGTATTTTACGACCGCCTGCCCCTAGTAGAAAAATCCTAAGCACTCCCCTTACTTACCTTATGTCTGGCGGAGGTCCATTGGTGCTAGGCCAGGGATGTTCTTGCATGCTGCTGTTGTACTGTCTAGTCTGCGTCCTCCAGTAGCCCCATATATAGGCCTAGCATCTGGCAGTGAGGGCTGGCATGCTGGTGGTCAACTCTTCCCCCACTTTGTCAGCAACCCCTCCTGAGTCCCCAGCTTCAGTGGTAGTGACTAACCCCCCACCCCCATAACCCAGTCCCTGCCAATAGAGATTGGATGATATTGTGACCCTCCCCAGGTGGCATGATTCTAGGCTGTGAGAAGGTCGTGAGGCACGCTTCCAGCCCCCCTCAGGCCCACCACTGGCCTCAAGGAACAGGCAGACCTCTCTCAGACGGCGTGATTCTAGGCTGCAAGAGAGGTCATGAGGACACTTCCAGCCCCCGCCATGAGGAACAGGCAGGGACGTGGCTCCACGCTTCTTCTGGTATTCAGTGCCATTACTCAGATTCATGCCACGCTGAATTTGTGTCGGCATACTGGCATGGATTGCTACTACATCATCACAGTCAGCTCGGTGTATTATTGATCTGCAGAGCTTATGTTTCATTTACTGTATTCAATTTGCTATTGTTACAGTGCATTCATTTTATAATATATATCTGTACATTTATTAACTGATATATCAATCCTTTTAATGTTCCTGTTGCTCTGATTAATGTATGCTGTTCCCATGTTATTTCGCTGCTTACCACATCATGTTTTCCTGCCTCGGAGAACCTGTACCATGCCATTACTTTCGGGTTCATTTTAATGTTTCACTTCATGCATATTTTTACTTTTTTTCGCTGTTTAAAGGGCGCATCAGTCTATTCTGTGCTTTATAGTTGGCAGCTGAGCTTAGGCCTGCAGTGGATATCACTGTGAACGTTCTGGTATATACAACTATTATTAGCCAGCTCCTCACATAGTTCCCTACTCTAATTAGCCACTTTCTGTACTCTGATGGCTCTTTTCTGTATTTATCTCTTTATAACTTGTTTTTATTTAATGATCCTAGTTTATAGGGACTCTTGTAGTTTAAGACCGTGTGGCTCCTTGTACTTCATTGATTCTCCCTATTCTTGCTACCTTCCTCAACTCCTAGCTTCCAGGCTCTCTGTACTGCATTAATTTCTCCCTCACTCCTCTTACTGTGCCCTGTCCCCGGCCCCTGACTGTTGGCTCATATTTCCCTCGGCTCTCTCTTTCCCTGGGTGGGATTTTGATTATGCTGTAACCTGACCTGATCCAAGTGACTGCCCCTCACCTACCTGTTTTAATCCTTTCCTTCCACAGACTCCTCCTTAGATGGCGCAATTCTAGTCTGCAAGAGAGGTTGTGAGGGCACGCATCCCCCCCCCCCCGCAGACATGAGAAACAGGCAGGTACTTGGCTTCATGCTTCTTCTGTTGCTCTGTGCTATTATTCAGATTCATGCCTCACTGACTTTGTGTTGGGGTACTGGCACTGATTGCTACTGCAGAGCAGTCGGCTCAGCGGTGTACCTCTCCTCACTCATTGAGACCTTAAACTCTTACTCGGATATCTCGACCCACTCCACTACCCCTCCTGTCGCCCATCATCCCCCTTCCTCTTTAAGCAAGTAATCATAGAAGAGGTCCAAAAACTACTCTAGTTGAACCAAGAGTCTAAGTTTGCAGGCCCCGACAGTACAGAACCAAAACTATTCAAACTCACAGCAAGTAGCTGGCCCTGTGATGTAGAGGGCTGAGGCACTGGCACCTTACCTCTTACCACACTGACAACCCTGGGTCGGGAGCAACCTCGAGTGTTGATGGGTTGGCCAGGGGGAGGAGCATCGAACGTTCCAAGGACTGCTCTCCTCCAGGAAGGATGGGAGGGGTTGACCACTGAGCTGCTGGCTCCTGGTAGTGGCTGGGGCTGGTGCAGGCTCGGAGGGCACAAATGTGGGTTGGCACGGGCCAAAGTCGGATGTGCAGTGCGCATGGGGGTCTTGGCAGCAGCATCCGCCAGCGCCTGCGTGCCCGCGATGGGGGATCACGCGGGAAAAACATCCTCCAGTGCACAACATCAAGGCTGGCCCTGCAGTGCTGCAGTGGATGCATTCAAGTTCGCTCCCCCTGAGCCTGGCCCCCAGGTCTTCTGCTGTGTGCAGGGTAAGTACCCGCTGTAAGGCAGCCTGGGGTGGGCAGGGCGAAAGGGGTCAGAACTCTGACTGGCCAGTGCGGGGGCCGAGGAGTCTGCTGGATGGGGAACCATAGGTACACCCCCCAGCCGAGAAGGTATAAAGAGATTAGGGGAAAAACTCTGCAAATGAACTTGCAAACCCCCCAAAACCCACATCTTCAACCTGTCCCTCTCCTCTGGCACTGTCTCTCTTGTTTGGAAAAATGCAGATATAGTGCCCATTTTCCAAAAAAGGAACGAGAAATTAACATCCAACTACAGACTTATCGCCATACTGCCGGCTCTCAGCAAAGTGCTTGAAAAAATAATGGCCACCCTACCAGCTTCATACCTGGCAAAATATGACCTTCTATGCCCTGCACAGCATGACTTCCGCAAGAGTCATAGCACCACCACAGCTTTACTCACATTATCTAATGCAATTTACTCATCCCTTGATAGAGGTGACTACACTGCTGCAGTATTTATCAATCTCATGAAAGCTTTCAACACAGCCAGTCACCCAATACTCCTAAATAAATTAAGCGGTCTCAAGATCTCAAATTATTCCTTACCCCGGTTTGCCAGCTACCTCTCTGAAAGGCACCAGTATGTCAGAATCGGCTCCTCCTTCTCTGATTAACTCCCTACTTTCCTTGGGGTCCCCCAAGGCTCAATCCTTGGTCCCCTGCTGTTTTCTCTGCACATCAATTCCATTAACCATTGCTTCAAACACTCCACTCCTCTGCTTTATGCAGATGACCTGGTGCCCTTTAGCCATGCCCCAGTGGTAAGTGACATCAGTCGTGACTTAGCTTTAGATCTCAGATCTGTACTGTCTTGTTCAAAGTCAACAGACTTCTAATGAACTATGCAAAATCCCAAGCAATACTCTTTGGAACCCCCAACTGTCTGAAAAATATTAAGGCCCCTTTAACTGTGACCTGCGAGAATGGCACCCCATTAGATACCGATAACCTCCTTCAAGTATATCGGGATCACACTAGATCCCTCTCTGGACTTATTCACTCAGTATGCAAGGCAGTCAACTCCAGCCTCAGAATTGCCTACTGTGCCAGACGCAACCTCTCACCATCAGCACCTATTACTATTGCTCGCAGCCTACTCCTCCCTAAGCTATCCTATGGTCTTCTGGTCTTCTCTCAGTCCTCCAACAACCTGCAGCACAAATGGACAGTAAGCTATAATGACATCTGCCGCTTTGCCTTAGCGTGCAGCCGCCTCACCCACCACTGCCAGCTCTACAGTAAGCTTGGGTGGCCCTCCCCATGGCTCTATTTGACCTCTCACTTGGCAGAACAGTCTATAGCATACTATCTACTCTGAAACTGTACTCTTTACCCTCCCTATTGGTACCCTGTGCAAATCATTACTCTCTCAGGTCCTCTGAATCTGAGCAGTTATCTATTCCAGTATCCAATATGCCATTATGGTCTTCTCCACTGTGGCTCCTAAACAATGGAACTGTATCTCGCACATAATGCATACATGCCATGAACCTAATACATTTAAAAAAACTATTCCGCCCCTTCCTGCTGTAATGCTCCACTTGTTCCTGTCCCTAACAATTACAACTTACTGCACTTTATCCTCTTAACTCATCGTCCATTCATCTATCCCTGTCACTAAGTTACCTAACTCTTTCTCCCCATACTCCACAGCACTTACACCTTACGTTACCTAGTCCTGCCCCTACTCAAACCCAGAAGCTTGGCCCCTGTGTTCCTGCTGTCTTGTCCCACCTTATATATTCCCCCAATATAAATGTATATCTTGCTGAAGTTATTTACTGAGAAACGTTATTGTTCCCGTTTAACTCGGAAAATGTATATTTCCTTTACTGTCTGTATCAATACCTAAAGTGTATTGTAGAATACTCTGTGTTCTTATTGTGACTCTGTATTCTAATCCTGATTTGTAATGTAATATCCTGGGTCATGCTTGAAAATAGGCAGATGTTTGCCTAGCGCCCCCTAACCGGTAAACAAAAACTAAATAAATAAAATAGTAGCAGGGGCAGGCTGTAAGGCTATTATTTTTATTAAATTCTCTGGCTGCTTTGTAGTAACCCCCACCCCCACCCCGGGTCCATGGCAGTCCACTCCCAAGTCTGAAGAACCAGATTGCCTAAACCAATGACTACAGATGGAAAGGACTATGCGCTGCGCTCCCCCACTCGTTTGACAGACTCCATCCGTAATCATGATTCCAGGCCCCAGACTCCCATTAACCCAGCATGCCTCTCCCCTAGCGGCTGACTGGAAGATTGCCCTGGGTAGCTCCCATCCACTACACACCTTGCTCAGTGTGTCTGCGTGCCTGCCACCCAGGGCTCTCTGTCAGTCGGCTACTACCTGGGGAGGGAGATAATGGGTAAGGGGAGTCTGAGACAGGGACTCTGGAAGGATGGACAGTCTTTCGAACAATTGTCATGGGGAGTGCAGTGCATAGTTTGTCTTGTCCTAGTCTGTATTATTAGCCAGTTTTGGAAATTCGATTCTTCAGACTTGGAGTGGACTGCCACAGAGTCGGGGCAGGGGTACTGCAAAGCAGCCAGATGATTTAGTGAAATTAATACTAGCCTGACAGCCTGCCCCTGCTACTATGGGCCTGGGGAGGGTCACAATATCACTCACTCCATGGGTCGAGGACTAGATTTGTGGGGGGGGGGTTAGCTTGGCATTAGCATTGAAGCTGGAGACTCGGGGAGGGATCACCAACATTGGAGGGGGAGAGTTGACCACCCCCATGCTGACCCTCACTGCCAGGTCTACATATGGGACTACTGGATGCCACAGATCAGACAGCACTACAGTAGCATGCAAGAACATCCCCAGCCTGCAGCACCATGGACCACCACTGTACATAACGTATGAGGAGGGAGAAGGATTGAGGGGGAAAGGCATTTCTTTTGACCCACTTAGGGGCTCATCGTGGTTTACTGGCTGGGGAGAGGTTTTAAAACAGATGTGTTCAGAGTTGGAAATGTAACTTTCTGTAGTGCTCCACATTGTCAATGGGTAGTAATTACAGTTGGGTTACTGTGCACCCCTGCTAGGGGAAATGGTATAGTCCAAAAGGCTGAATCAGCCTTAGAATGTTGGGAACATGAGGATTCCAGACAGCTGCAACTCCCCAGTCTAAACTGTGCAGTTGAAGGGGAAACATCACTCAAGCTTCTTTGAAGAAACTTTCAGCATTTAGGTCTTGGAGCTGCAATTCTGCATAGCTGGCTGAGGCTGCCTGGTGACAGGGAGTGCTCCTAAAAGGAAATCGTGCCTGTTAAGCTTTCAAATTGGCTAACCTGCTCTCACCATTTTCCATTGCCTGTGCTTGGATTGGGACCCACGTACGCCACTTAATTTAGGGTGTTGTTGGTTATAAACAAGGCCACTGATTTACAGTGATTAAAATAATGAAATTCCATTTTCAAGACTTCAGATTCCAGAATTACACCGATGATTGTTACTCTAATTTCCAGATTTTACCGGGATTCTGCTATCATTCTTTTAGTATGTGCATAAGTAATCAGAATTAAAGAAGGCTTAATATACAGAGCATTAAATAGAGCAAATTGAAAATAGTACAGTAAGGAATTAAAAGAAAAACACAAGTTTTGTAGATCTACTGATCTGATATAAAATGCCAGATTCCATGAAATCTTTGTTTTTACCGGTCTTCAGGCAGCCCTAATTCCGGAATTTTACCGGATTTTCCGTTAAAAAACGAAAAACAGTGGCTTTGGTTATAAAGGTCTTCGATTTAAACAAAAAGAAAATGCGGATTCCATGGTTAAGTTTTGAGGTCTTCAGATTTAGGGTGTCCCTAGGGGGTTCCCTCTTCGTCTCTCAGCATCGTTTACCCTCCCAGCCTCTCAGTTTTCAGGCTTACTGGTCTTTTTTGTGCCTTTTATTTACAAGTTTTGTATTGCCCTTTTTAGCTACCCCCCCCACCCGTTTGTGAGGAGAGTTGCCCGTTTAATTTTTTCTCTGTTGTGTGCTCTTACTAAGGTTCTTCACTGGTGGGAAGAACCTTTTGATTGAAGGGGAGCTGCTTTTCTCTCTGCCAGTTTTTGGCTTTTCTTGCTCCCCGACGTTTTTCTTTTGGCTCCTTTAGTGCCGTGCTCTTTCCAACGTTTACTCTGGTGCCTTTTCCATTGGGGCGCATGCTTCTTCTAATGGTTTGAAGCCCCTGTTTTTAAGCGCCATTCCTGTGCCTCCCCTGGGTGCACCGATATCTTGTTTAGCTTTCTGACGTCATGCACACGCCTGACTGAGAGCACGCCTGCGCGCCTGCTATCTCTCCTCTGCGAGAGACACGTTGGCTCTCGTTTTTTTAGTGTCTTCACCAAAGGCTCCTTTTTTTCTTTCCTCCTGCAGCTGACATGTGACAGGCAAAAGTCCTTTTCTGCAGAGGTTGGTGACATCAACCCAGTTCCGAGTGGTCTTGGGACCAAAAAGAAGTTTGTTCATCACAAGATCTTCAAGATGGAATCCCTGCACTCGATCATCCAAGCTATCCATTCGGTTCATTTCCTAGCATGAATAGATTTGAGTGATGCTTGTCTCCATATCCCCATACGTCAGTCTCATCATAGAGTTCACAGGTTCTCGATCCTGAACCAACATTTTTTAGTACAGGGTGCTCCCCGTTGGGCTGGCAACAGCCCCCAGGGTTTCTTCAAAGGTGCTCATAGTCCTGGTGGCTCAACTTCGACAGGAGGGACATCATGTTTATCCCTACATGGAAGATTTGCTCATTCAAGGGCCATCTGTGACATTAGCAAGGAAATCAGTGTCCAGGACTCTGGCGCTCCTGGAGTCTCACAGCTGGGTAGTGACTCACAAGAAAAGCTCTCTTGAGCCATCTCAGACCCTGGAACACCTAGGAGCGCTGTTCAAAACGGATGCCAGGAAGAAGACTATTCTGAAAGAGGTGCAGTGGCTGAGGAGCCAGTCATCAGCTTCAGCGCTCTGACTGCTACAGATTCTGGGTTTCGTGATGGTGGCGATAGAGCTAATCCCGTGGTCTCGCCTTCACATGTGTCCCCTACAGATGGAATTACTATCTGCCTGGGATCTGACCTCAGAGGATTATCAGGCCAGGATCCCCCTCTCACCACAACTGCAACAGTCTCTGAGTTGGCAGGTGAGTTTACAGAATATCAACAAAGGGTGCCCCGAGAAAGTTCCCCCAGAGTTGATCCTGACAACCGACACCAGCCTGTCGGGTTGGGGGGCAATCCTGGACCGCATTCCCAGGGACTTGGTCGGTGCAGGAACAGCAGCTACACATAAACATCCTAGAGATGAGGTCAGTGCACCTCGCTCTTCATTTTCAAAAGCCAGGTGCAGTTAAGAGTCATAAAGGTAAAGTCAGACAATGCAGTCATGGTGGCATACATAAACAATCAGGGGGGCAGAAAGAGCAGGGAGATGTCAAGGAAAGCCACCGATCTTCTGCTGTGGGCAGGGGAGAACCTCTCTCTGTCAGTAGTCCACTTGGAGGGGGAGTTGAACATTCCAAGAACATTCAGCTGACTGGCTAAACCATGAGAATGTCCATCCAGGGGAGTGGGTATTGAACTCTGAGGTGTTTGACCTCCGGTGTCCAAGGTTCGGTTATCCTCGGGTCGACCTGTTTGCCTCCAGTCAAAATGCTTAGGTTCAGAGATTCTTCAGCCGTTACCAGTGTCTATGGGCAGAAGCAGTGGACACCCTATCACAAGTGTGAAGCTTTGGCAGGATGTGTGCCTTCCCTGCTCTGCCTCTCCTCCTCAAGGTCATAAGCAAAATAAGGATCTCAAGAGGAAGTTTTCTTCTAATAGCTCCAGAGTGGCCCAGAAGACTGGTTCTCGGACTTAGTGAACCGAACTCAGCAACCACCATTCTGCCTTCCAGTGTGGGAGGACCTTCTCTCACAGGGCCCCATTCTACATCCAGATCTGGGACTGATGCAGCTTGCGGCATGGCTTCTAAATGGAGGAGGCTCTTGAAGCAGGGCTTCTCCAAGAAGGTGATGGAAACTCTGATGGCTGCAAGAAAGACTTCCACGTACAAAGTTTGTGCACTTGTATGGACTGTCTCTTTGGCTTGGGCCAGGTAAAGGAAGATCTAGTTTTTCAAAGCCACGGTTCCACAGATTTTGGATTTTCTGCAGGAAGGAGTAGAAAAGATTTGGCCTTAAGCACCCTGAGAGGTCAGGTGACAGCCCTTGGAGCCTCTTTGGCTTTGCCCCTAGGGACTAAATGGGAAGTCATTTGTTTTTTATGGGCTGTCCGCCGATCTTGACCTCTGTTTCGCTCACATGTTCCCCCATGGGATCTGAATCTGGTTCTAAATTCTCTGTCAGGAGCCTTTCAAACTGCTTTCGTCGTCTCCCTTGGATGTGCTGTCCTACAAGGTATGTTTTTTATTTGCTATGTGTTCAGCCAGGAGGATTGGTGAGCTCCAGGCTTTGTCTTGCAAGGAACCCTATCTTGTCATGTCTAAGAAACATAGATATAGAAACATAAACTTTGACGGCAGATAAGGACTGCTTGGCCCACCCAGTCTGGCCACTTCCCTGCCTATTGGATAATCTGCAGATCCTAGTTAACCAACAGTTTACTTCCTCCTACCCTCACTAGAATTGCCTTATGTCTGTCCCATGCATTATTGAATTCCCCCACTGTTTTTGACATCATGACCTCCTCAGGAAGGCCGTTCCATGCTTCCACCACCCTCCCCATGAAAAAATACTTCCTCTTGTTGTCCCTGAGCCGTTCCCCCTCTATCTTCAAATTGTGGCCCCTTGTTCTTGCACATCTCTTTTTCTGAAAGATGCTATCCTCTTGGACTTCGTTGATTCCCTTGAGGTACTTGAATGTTTCTGTCATGCCCCCCTCCCTCCTTTCCTCAAGGGTATACGTATTAAGCTCCTTTAATCTTTGTATAGCTTCTGGTGCAGACCCTGCACCATTTTAGCTGCCCTTCCCTGGACTTGCTCCATCGGTGTGAAACAGGTACAGTATAGTGACTTTCAGTTTGGGAAGCATGGAGGTGGACAACATCACACATGGGGCAGTTTGCATCAGGGCACCCTGAATAATATCACTCAATGACAGGCTTCATTATGTTTAAGTAGAGCAGGGCAGACTCCAGGTCATCTTCTGCCTGTAACATTTCTCTGTTCCTATGTTTTGGGCTGTGAAACTTGCTGTCAGATTCCTTAAAAGTTGTTCTGAATGTTACGACCATGGTAGGAATCGAACCTACAGTCTTCTAATCTGAAGTTGATGCCTTATCCATTAGGTCACATGGATCAGAAGATTGTACTCAGAACAGTCCCATCTTTCATTCCTTAGGTTCCTACTGATTTTCATGTGAACCAGGAGATCTGCCTCCCATCCTTCTGTCCTCAGCCTTCTCAACCAAGGGAGGAGTTGCAAAATTTGGGTTTGCAACGGGCTGTTAGGACATACCTTAAATGGTCTGCTGAGTTCTGAAAATCTTGACAGGTTATTCATACTTTTCAGAGCAGTCAAGCAGGGTTAAAAAGCCTCCAAGGCCACCCTAGCTAGGTGGTCAGAGCCTGCATTGCCAAGGCTAATGTTGCAGTAAAGAAGAGACCTCCGGCTCTCATTAAGGCTCACTCCACCAGAGCTATGGCCACTTCCTGAGCAGAGAGAGGGGGTCTGTTTTAATTCACTTCAATTTACTTTTTTATTTTACCAGGAAAGTACACCGTTGAGAGAACTCATTCACAGGATTTTAGAGCTGTGTAAGGAGGCTCCGTGGTCCTGCATCCAGTCTTTTACCAAGTACTACAGATTGGATGTCCAAAGCTCTGCAGATGTGGCTTTTGGCCACACAGTTTTGCAGGCAGCAGTCTGCATTTAAATTATTACTGTCAGTAGTTGACGTATGGGACAGTGTGCTCCCCCTCCCATTGTCTGGTTTGGGTTCTGCTTCTTAGAACCCAGTTGTAATTACTACCCATTGACAATGTGGAGCACTACAGAAAAAATAAATTTATTCATACTTACGTAATTTCCTTTTCTGTTAGCTCCAACATTGTCAGTGGTACCTGTCTGGGAGCCTTGCTGCCACAAGAGAATATTTCCCGATATGCCAGTGCGGGGACATTCGTATCTGTTGCAAGTCTGTCAGGACATTCCTCACGGTTTACCTGATATGCCAAACAAAAAACAAATAAAGGGAAACAGTTTTTTCCAGTTTGCAATGTTGGTTGCTGTTGCACAGATTCAACAGGTTCAAATTTGATAACTAAGAGTGCCTGCTTGTTGCAGGCGTGTGCCTACAACACATGCAATTTTTTCTCTTGGCAGTAACTATTTTCAAGTTGTTTCATAGCTTGCTGGGAGCCACAACTGCAACGCCCGTCTTCAGCCAGATGGCTTTATTCTGGATTGAGTCACATCTGTGTAGACACTTAATTTATATCTTATGTGTCAGGGCGGCTGGCGTGCTGTTTATTTACACTTTTGTCTGTCCACATTTAGGGGCACTGCATGAACAACAGTGACTGGAGAGTTGCAGCTGTCCGGAATCCTCATGTGCCCAAAATTCTAAGGCTGATTCAGCCTTTTGGACTATGCCATATCCTCTAGTAGGGGGGTGTACATTAACCCAGTTGTAATTTCTACCCATTGACAATGTTGGAGCTAACAGAAAAGGAAATTACAGTAAGCATGAAGGAAGTTCTTTTTCCAATTCTGATTCTGGCTCTTATGTCTTGGCAGGAATCGGAATGGAGTCAGATTTTCTGATTATCCGACAAATGGAAGACAGAATGGATATCAGTAGGTCTTACTTTAAGGGGGCTCTTGCAGCAGGCAGCACCAGTAGGACTAAAGCCGCCAGGTGCCAGAACCCCACAGAAAACTTCTAGCTAGCAGTTTACAACGGGGGACCGCCCCTGCCGACGTCAGCACACTGACGTCTGCCTGTGCTATAAAAGGGGCGGTCCCCCAGACCTACCTCAGTTCTTTTCCCACTGTCAACCTGCCCTCGTCTGATCTCCACGGACACCTGCTTAAGTCGACTGCCATTACTGTGCCACGTTTACTTGCAATTCTTTTCTTTATTTTTTTCTCAGTGTTAACATCGAATTTTGATTTTTCTTTCCGGTTTATGTTTTGTTCTCCAGTCTTGTCTTCTGACTGGCCAACAAAGTGTGCCTGTGGCAAGCAGATTCCCACCAAGGACGGCCACTCTTCTTGCCTGATCTTCCTAGGCCCCAACCATGACACCAAGGCCTGCAAGCATTGCCAGGACTTCAACCAGGCCACACAGAGACGCGATGGAAGACTCTCCAGAGTCATCTGCTGCAGCAAAGGCTAGCCACAATGAAGACGGAGCATCAGGCTAAAAACTCTTCTACTTCCCCGGTCTCCGGGGTTTCATCCTTTTATCCTTCCCAGAAGGAGAAGAGATCTGGCTGGAAGCACAAGCACTGGGACCGTCCTCGGTCCGCCTCTTGCTTACGGTCGCTGCATAGATCGGCTTCCGCCTTGGGGTTTCCTCCCGTGGGGGGGTCGTCTCATCCTTCCTCTGCAGTCCTCTCTCCCTCTGGGTTGCCGGTGGTCCTGCCACCAGCCCTCATTGATATCATGGGTGGTGGCTCTTTGGGGCAGTGGACGTCATCCCTTGCTTCACAGACCCTGATGCTCAGGCCCTTAGTACCTATGGTTCCGCATCCAGGTGGCTCAACCGGGGTTGGTTCCTCTGGTAGTGGGTCTACACCTGTGGCCCCCCCCCGGTCAAGGCATTGCCATCTTCAGTCCCCGACTCTGGGGTCAGTGCTAGCCCTTCCAGGTATTGCCCGGAGCAAGTGCTCACCTCCTTCTCTATTCAAGCGACGCCTCTGCCTTGGGGGGGTTGAGTCTCCCATGCAGGTGCCATCCTCGCCTCAGGGTCTTACATTGGCTGTTTCTCCAGACTGATGCCAGCCTTCACCTGCCAGGCCGGCGCCGGCCCCATCGACACCTACTCTGGCAACTCCTTCACCGTCATCACCTCTGCTTCAGCCTGAACCTCAACCAACACCCTTAAGCCCTCCCAGGGATCCCCAGCTAGCACCTGTTGGCCCTATGCCAGGGTACCCTATGCCGACTCCCCCACCGACATATACGTATGCTCCTCCCCAGTACCCTTATCCACCGTATACTCCACCTTCACCGGTGGATTATGACGCCTTATTCACGGTGTGGTGGGCTTTTATGAGGGACAGGGAAGCTCCTAGATGCCCTGCTTCCCCATCTCCTTCCAGGGACCCCCCTCCCTAAGATCGGAAGAGGGCAGGCCCCAGTGGCACCCATACTTATGGGTCTTCTGGGGTTCACAATGGGTCTTCTGACCCACACAAGCAAGACCATCGTCCTCCCAGTGCTGGTGTCTGGCAGTGAACTGTGGGGGGAATGAGTCCTCCTCTGCATCCTCTGCTTCGTTGGAGGACTCCTGGGGCTCCTCTGGGGACTGTGAACCTATCAAGGAGACCCCTAAGTCTCCACCCGATGATCCCTCTTTCCTCGATGTGATGCACCACATACAGTCCCTTATGGGATATTCACTCCAAAATCATGAATGCCCCCCTTTCCGGGCTTCTGTCTTGTTCGGTGAAGATGCCCTGGATATCATCTTCTGCCTTTAGGAATCTGGCAGTGCCCTAAGGTCGGCACATTCTATGTACCGCTCACAGTCTCGGCCTCCTCAACACCAGTCTTTTCATCTGCTGTCTCGACAACTCCCCTCCCGCCAAAGGGTCAACGGCCCCTTAAAGCACAAAGCCAGTATGCTGCCAGCAGGGGGATCTGCCCCTAGGGGCCCCCAGCGCGCCCGCAGCTGCTTTGCCCACCCCCCGTGTCTCTGCCTGACTCCTTGCCTGAACCCCATCTCCATCAGAGGCCTTGGGGATGGTGTTCAGGGGGTCGGTTCTCCCTCTACCTGGATGGATGACGCGCAGTAACCTCAAATCAATGGGTGCCTCAGTCATCGAATGGGGTCATACTCTCGAGTTTCTAGAAACCCCCGCTGGAAAACCCTCCCTCACTCTCCCATCCCATTACCCATGGGATCACATTGTCCTTACCCGAGAAGAGATCCAGGCTCTCCTGCGGAAAGGGCCATAGAGCCCGTCCCCTGAGCCAAAGAGGGAAAGGGTTCTACTCCCACTTTTTTCTAGTCCCCAAGGAGGCAGGGGACCTGAGACCAATTTTGGACCTCAGTCACCTGAATCTCTACATAGAGTACAAGTGGTTCAGGATGGTGACTCTTCAGGGCGTACTGCCCCTCCTTCGCCAGGGGGACTGGCTCTGTTTGCTCGATATGCAGGATGCCTACCTCCGTATCCTAGTTTTCCCTGCCCACCGTCGCTTCCTCCGTTTCTGTTTCCAGGAGGACCACTTTCAGATCTGGGCTCTTTCTTTTGGCCTCTACTCAGCACCTCGGGTGTTTACCAAGTGCCTGGCTGTGGTAGTTGTGGGCTCTGAGGAGGCAAGGCTTTTATGTGTTCCCATATCTGGATAACTGGGTGCTCATAGCCTCCTTCAGGAATCTGTTGTTACAGACCATGGAAGGCACCTTTCAGCTCTTCCAGACTCTAGGGATCACGAACAATCTGCCAAAGTCTTGTCTCTCTCCGTGCCAATTCCTCCAGTACATAGGAGCTGTCCTGGACTCATCTTGGGGCAAGGCTTTTCTGCCGGAGGACAGGACAGAATGCTTGATCACACAGGCCCACCTGGTTTCCTCCAGTTGTCAGGTTACAGCCAGAATGTTTCTTCGCCAGCCAGGGCACATAGCAGCAGCTATAACAACGGTTCCCCTAGCCTGCCTCCATACGAGGGCTCCCCAATGGACTCTTCAAATCTAATGGGATCAGCATTCCAATGACTTGGATCAACCGGTGCTGGTTTCTGCTCCAGTGGGGAGGACCTCGGAATGGTGGTAGAACTCTTCCAATCTCCTGCAGGGGGTCCCACTCTGTGTTGTTTCTTCTCAACAGATCCTCACCATGGATGCCTCGGGCCTGTGCTGGGGAGCTCATTTAGCCAATCATCAGACCCAGGGCAGTTGGTCTGAGTCGGAGCAGCATCTCCACATCAATGTGCTGGAGATGAGGGCAGTTCTGTATACTCTGCAGGCCTTCCAGACTCGCATTGTTCCCGACCTGCTACTGGTACAGACGGACAACATGTCCGTAATTTTCTACATTAGCAAACGGGGACACTCATTCTAACCCCCTTTGTCGGGAGGCTATGAGGGTCTGGCATTGGGCCATCGAGCACGGCCGGGAACTCTCAGCCATCCATGTTCCAGGCATCCAAAATGTCCTGGTTGACAGCCTAAGCTGGTCCAGGTTGAGGATGCACGAGTGGGAACTTCTGTCCTCAGTAGTCGAAATCCTCTTCGACAGATGGGGATGCCCAGAGTTGGACCTTTTTGCATCCCCACTCAGTGCAAAACTGCCGCTTTTCTGCTCGCTTAATCCAGGGCCTGAAGCTCTGGTGCGATGCGTTGTCTCTCTCCTGGAAAGGGAGGTTTCTGTATGCCTTCCCTCCCTTTCCACTTCTGCAGAGGGTTCTCCTCAAACTTCAGTCAGAGGGGGCAGAGATGATTCTCATTTCTCCATACTGGCCAGGTCAGATTTGGTTCCCTCTACTGCAGCGGCTGGCAGTGGAACCTCCTGTTTCCTTGCCCCTGTGCACCGGCTTGCTGTCCAGGAGGAGGAGGGCACCCTGGTTCATCCAAACCTCAAGTCTCTGCATGTCCATGCTTGTTCCCTGTAGACCTAGCTGTTGCTCGCTTTGGGGTTTCTTCCAGGGTTGCTGATGTCTTGGTGGCTGCTAGGAAACCCTCCATGAGAGCCACCTGTGCCACGAAGTGAAAGTGCTTCACCATATGGGCCACTGCTTGCCACCTTGATCCCTTCACCTGCCTGGTGAATCTGCTGTTACCCAGCCGGAGGTATCCCACACATTCTTGCGGGGTATCCTGCATTTGAAACCTCCCATCCAGGACCCTGTCCCTCCATGGGGGCCTTCTTTTCACATTGGAAAAGATCGCTGTACCTCCCTTTGAGCCAGCCGCAAGTTGTGAGCTGCGCTTTCTGTCATAGAAAGCATTATTTTTAGTTGCTGTTAGCTCAGCTCGCAGGATTTCCGAGCTTCAGGTTCTGATGTGTACAGAGCCTTACTTAGCTTTCCACAAAGACAAGTTGTATTTGTGGACTAATCCTAAGTTTCTGCCTAAGGTGGTGTTCACGCTAAACCAATCCATCCACCTACCCGTTTATTTCCCTGAATATTCCAATCATGGGAAGGCCTTATTGCATACCTTAGATGTTCATAGGGTGCTGCGTTATTACATGAATCGCACTCAGCTGGTTCACAAGACTGGTAAGTTGTTTGTTTCATTTGCCCCAAAGAGAGAAGGGGCTCCTGTTTCAAAACAGTGTTTGTCTAAATGGCTGGCGAATTGCATTGTGTACTGTTACCGTAAGTACGACAAGTCCTTTCCAGGGGCAGTCAAGGGTCACTCCAGTAGGGGTATGGCCACCTTTACTGCCTCCTTCAGAAATGTGCCTGCTGCGGACATCTGTGCAGCTGCCGCTTGGAGTTCAGTTCACACCTTTGTCCACCATTACAGCTTGGACATTGCTTCCAGCATAGGGTCAGTTTCAGCCTAGCTGTTCTTCAGGACCTTCTTTCTTGAACAGCCTTCTGTTGTCTGTTTGCCTCCTCTTGGCTGATTTTCAGTCAGTCCCAGTACTGCTGGGACTCCGTTCTACCGGTGTTGCATGCTGCAAGAGCCCCCTTAAAGTAAGATAGTACAGCTACGTAAGAGCTTACTGTAACAGTAGATCTTCGAGAGGAGCTCTTGCAGCAGGCGCCGCTTTCCTCCTCCTCCCCCTAATGTTGCTTCTCCTTTGCATTGGTTATTCCTTTCCTCGACTCTGAGGAACTGCCTTGGTTCTCCTTTACTTGTTTTTGTGCGTCGGGCTCTCTGGCAGTAGAACTGAGATAGGTCTGGGGGACAGCCCTTTTTTATAGCATGGGGTCCTGGTGCCTCACAGCTTTAGTTCTACCGGTGTTGTCTGCTTCAAGAGCTCCTCTTGAAGATGTACTGTTATGGTAAGTTGTTAAGTAACTGTACTTTTCCGAGTACTCCTATTTTAGCTTTGTTGTTACAGCCACCCTCTCACCACAAATAAGCAAAACACTTGGATCTTAGGTACAGCTAAGGAAGCCCTTTGTTGAAACAGTATTTTAGAGGGTCTAGTCTGATTTTTATTTTTGTGGAAAAATGATTTTTATTTTATTTCCAGGGGTACTTCAGAGTAGCAGTTCATGTTGTCCTTTTCACATCAATAACAAAAAAAAGGCTGTTTTACTCAGCAAGGGAGCGACTTGGCTGTCTTACTGAATCTTACTAGTGTGAGTTAAAGGGACACGGTCAGCTTTGCCCCCATTTTCTGACCAGATCTCAGCACTGTACCTGTATGCAGACCTTAGTCAAACATGTTATCAAAACTGCCCCTGTATATGCCAAAATGTATCTTTCTTACCTCATTTTATATGTTTTTATGTTTGCTTGCACGCGTGTAAAAGAAACATAGTGCCACCATACGTGTTTTCGTAGGTGTGCCACCTCGCTTCCAATGCCCTGCTCCTTCTTGCAGGCGCGACTTCACCACACCAATAGACATTTGAGCTGTCTATGACAGCAGTTCAGATGCAGTGGCGTGCAGCTGAAAGCAAAACACCGCTACAATGGCGTCAATGCGTGTGAAGCAATTTGCATACTGCCATCGTCGGCAGTATGCAAGGTCTCCATTCAACACTACGTGAGAACAGCTGTCATAGAGACAGCTCGCTTTTTTTTTCTATCCCCACCCCTACACACAAATCACCCACGCAGCACGCTGGGAGCCCACCCCAGCGTGCTCATGCACCCCCCACACTGTATTGCTGACAGGGGTGCCCAATCCCTGCCTGCTCCACAGTACTCCCCAAAAAAAAAATGAGATTTCCAGGTGCCACGCTGGGAGCCCACCACAGCATGGCAAAGTTTGTATTGCTGGCGGGGTGTTCAATCCCCGTCAAATCCTACTGTATCCCCAAAACCACACTTCCAGGTGCCATGCTGGGAGCCCACCCCAAGCGTGGCAAAAGTTCATATTGCTGACGGGGTGCCCAGTCCCCTATCATCACTGCCCCCACAAAAAACAAACACTTCCTGCTGCCACGCTGGGAGCCCACCCCAGCATGGCAAAGTTCTCGTCGTCTTCCTAAATTAAGGAAAAACCCTGAAAACAAAACGGCCCTCGTCGCCTGTCTTGCCCTCCTCCCCAATCTGCACCCACCCAGGCACTCACCTCCCCCATACTTGCCTCCGGAGCCCAGCGATGATCTTCGTGGACTGGGAACACGTCTGCACTTTTCAAAGCCGACCGCGAACTGAAGAAATGCCGTAAGCTGTATAATGGCATAAATGGTTTTTTTTCAACTTTGGTGCATATCTCGGTCATTTTGAGAATTTTTTCACCAAAGTTTCAACATGGGTTCTTGGGCCCCACCTCATGAACTCGGTCACTGTCATTTGTTATCCGGTCCCAAAGATGATTCGCAGTCATTGCGTGGAACCACCTTTCAGGATTTGAATGTGAAATGACAGTGTCACAGTTCATGAGGTAGGCCCCCCCAAAACCCTATGTTGAAAATTTGGTGAAACAATTCCCAAAAATGACTTTTACGAGCTTGCGTTACGCAGTTCCTACACACGCTCGTAACTTTGATAATTTTTAATATTTTCACTCCAGATTTTCTACATTGTCATTTTACCATACCTCCTTATGAGCAGTACAGCTGTCATTTTTCACGCCCTGTCTGAAATGTGGTTTCGCACTTCGGGCGCAGAATAGCACGGTCGCTGTGGGAAATTAGTGTTTGGGACAGATTACGAAAATCAGTGACACTGTTCATGAGCGGAGGTCCCAAAATACCTGTGTTGAAAATCTGCTATAAAAAAAATCCCAAAACTTATTACATTATGGGTGTATGTTGCGCAGTTTCTAAGCACGCTCGTGACTTCACCAGTTTTTGTATATTTTCACTCTAGATTTTCAACAATGCCTTTTTTACACCTCCTCATGAACAGTACACCTGTCACTTTTCACATCCTGTTCGAAATGTGTTTTCGCACCTGTGGTGCCAAATGGTACAGTCGCTGTGCAAAATTCCTTTCACCTAACGAACTGATAGTGTCACTGTTCATGCGGTGGGGTCACAAAAAGCCCATGTGGAAAACTTGGAGTAAAAATACCAAGACATGCCCAGGGCATTAGGGGTTTCGACCATAACACCCTACCCTGTAGGGATTGACAGGCGTCAGGGGTGTGACTTAGGATTGTCGACAGTAATGCTTATGCCATTCCACCCCAACCCCCACCCTGCAGCCACTGACAGACATCAAGGTGCGCCTTGGACCCTTTGCCCCCAGAGTTCACCCCGTTATCCTATACTGCGCCCGTTTCAGCATATTCCCTTATGGAATGAGGTGAATGTAAAGCCCAAACACCCCAAGGCACACCTCGACACTTGTCAGTGTCAGAAGGGTAGGGTGAGATGAAATGTTGTGACTGTCATGGGCGACGATCCAAAGGCACACCCCAGTGCCTGTTCATCTCTGCAGGGTGAGGGTGGAATTGGCGTCCGTTCAGTACTTCAGTGCTATTCCTATACTGCATCTGTCTAACTCCTGCACTTCCACTGCTAATGCCAGCAAGCAAACATTCGGCATTGAGAAATGCTTGTTTTTGTTTGAACTTGCTGTGTTTCCCTCTCTGGTCCCCGAGCACCTCACCTTCGGGTGACACCTGTGGTGTCAGCCCCTGTTTCCTTAACCTACCTGGAGCCCTGCAGAACCCCCATGTAGCCATGGATCTGCGGGATTTCGGCCGTGATGTACAAAAATGAATTACAGTACTCCCAGTGCTCGGTTTGCAGTCGTTCATAGATGGAGCATTTTAGAACAGCTTAAAGGGTACCTAAACAAGCAGTTTTTTAAAACTGCAAACTCCAAAATCTGGCTTCATATGGAGGTAAAGTAAAGGCTGCTGTTTACATGTATGCTAAAACTGCATTTATGTAAATAACATAAATGCAGTTTCATAGCTTTTGAAAAATGTAAACATCAGCCTTTCACATTCAAACAACAGCCTTGGCTTCACCCTAAGATGTCTGCCAAGTGTGTTAAGTGATGAGTCATGATGACATCATTTGGGCCGGAGACAGAGATCAACATATATTTCTACAGTGCTAATTAGTTCTTCTTTCCCTCTTTATTTTGAATTGTTGTACCAGAATGACAAATACCATGTATTACCTCATGGATTATTTTGATCAGTACACATTAGGCTATGATTTTGTTCATTTTACTTACTTTAACTTGCAGAAAATGTCTTGCAATCCAGATGATTTTTTCTTTGGCAGACTGCATTACAGTACAACACTTCAGATACCTGATGATCTAGTGGTTATATGATGCACTGATTTTTTAATTTTTTTTTGGTTAACCAGGAGAGAGACACTAAGCTGACAGCTTGTTTACAGGTGTGGCCTAGGAGCACAAGGAAGTTTAGTGACTTGCTCAGGGTCACACAGCAAAGTACCAGTCTTCTTCAGTTCCAAAGCTCATGCTCTCTTGTTTATCCACAAATAAGGCTTTCTTTTTCCATGTGAACCCCCTGCACCTAGCCTGCCTTCTGTTGAACACCCCACCGTCCATACCCTGCCCTTATTACTCCCTGGGGACGCATATGAGCTTGCGGTCTCATGAATAGAATTATCACACCTCAGATTGTAATCTTGTACCTCAGAGGGTTATGCACACCTATACTGATATGCATCATAAGCTGGCGCTGTTAAAAATGCCTCTCAAATCACTCTCCAGTTCACATTCTCAATGTCTGTCTTCTGCTTCCACAGTAAATATTAAGTGGATCACCACCCTTCTGCACAGTGATGGTAGTATGTACAGTTCCCTGGTATGTTTTTTTTCTCACCTTCCCAGCAATTCTTCTTCAGTACTTTTCTGTGCTCTGCTCCACAATGCGAGCTGGCTGGCTACCACCCTTCCAAATCTTGAATGTGCTATACATAACTCCCTCAATACTGTCCTTACAAATGTCAACATCCCCCCCAATACTCTCCTTACACTGAAGTAAAGTAACAGTTTAGGTGCAGCCCTGCCACTCTGAGTATTTTTCATTGTTGGCTGCTCTCATCCACAGTCAGGTAGTGAGCACAATGCTGGCAGCCCCACATTTCAGATCTCACAGTGATCTGCTTAGCGTCCTCCTTCATGTCTTCAACTAACCTGAAAATAGCTGTACCCTGTTGAAATGGCCTCTTCAGTTCCTCTCTGGCATTCATTCTTCTCACCTGCTCCCCACACCAAAAACTGGTGAGTTCACTACCCTTCTGCATCATGAATGTGGTTAGTACAGTCTCCCATATTAATAATAAACATGATCTACTAAGCCAGGCTGATAGCAGCATGGCACAAGTGGCAAAATAGGCTTTCCTACTCATATAAGATCTAAGCCACCTATGATTAGGCACTATTAAATGACGTGCATAATGATGTACACACCTGTCATTTAATAGTGCCTAATCAAAGGTAGCCTAGATCTTTTATGGATAGGAAAGCCCATCATTCCCCTTGTTCCCTGCTATGAGCCTGATTTATTGGAAAGATATTTTTATATTTGATATGTCAAAATAAAATGGGAACTGTACTACTTGCATTCATTATGCAGAAGGGTGATGAGCTCACCAGTTTTCGGTGTGAGGAGGAATAGTGAAGACTAAATACCAGAGGGGGACCGAGAAGGCCACTCTTGCAAGGTACTGCCATATTCAGTGAAGGGGAAGACAGAAGGAGAGAAATATGAGCAGATTACTGTGAGGAATAAGATGTGGGGCTGCCAGCACCTTGATCACTACCTGACCCCATTGTCCTGGCCAACATTCCCCTTCCTATAAAACCAGTGCATGCAATTGTCCAAGGCTGTGTGTGGATATTAATGTATGGAACAGCTGCCACTACACGTTGATTCACTTCACTATCAGTCTAGTATTGCTTGTAAAGCACTTTGGGATACAGTGTGTATGAAAACTACTATATAAATTCTGATTCTTATTCTTATTTCCCATGGAAAATGAGGACAAGACAAGCATATATTTGAGTTTTGAGAAAGTATGAACTCTAACATTGGACTGCACAAGAACTTTGCTACAAAAAAGTGGTGGCTCTAGGGGGTGGTGAACGGTGTGACTGCAACCCCCCCTCCACACATGTAGTAATGTACTTGCTTGTGGCTGCTGCTGCATTTCACTTTGTTGAAGAAGTCTGATTTATTGATTGTACAAATGTTTACATATAAACTATGGATTACATTTGTAGGTTCTGTCAAAAGCGTACTAGAAAAGAATAATAGCAGAAAATATGAAGGTTTAATAACAGTGTTAAAAAGTGCATATTAAGCATGCACACCACCCCAGCACCCCCATTGTAGCATCCTGGATCCACCATAACCACTAGACCACCAGGTTATTCAAGATTTATACTGCACTGTGGTTTGCCACAGAGAAAGTTGGTTGGATTAAAACACATTTTCAGCATGTTAAAGTAAACAAAATTAACAGAACCATAGCCTAACATGTGCATTATACAAAATAATGCACATGGTTTTGACCATTTGGGTGAAACAATTCTATACAAAGGGAAAAAAGAACTAGTTAGCACTACAGAGAGCCAAATATCTCTCTGACTTTGGCTCAGATGACATCACATTTGGTGGCCATTTTAGGAAGCAGGTAAGACAGTTTTTTCTAAATTGGAAGGCTGATTTTACCATTTTCAAATGCTCTGGAACCACATTTAGGTAAATTATGTAAATGTAGTTTTAGCATTAATGAATACAGCAGCCTTTCCTTTAGTCATCTCCGGAGTCAGATATTTGAATAGTTTGTTGTCAAAATATTGTTTAGGTATCCTTTAAGGGACCCGCGCAATATGTAGCTGCATGCTGAGTATGAAAAAATTGTACTTAGGGGCCACACTCGTGGCAGACATGCGGACCTGGCCTGGATGTGCTTCCGGTTTTCGGAGGACTTAACGTGGACCTGAATGGGAAGCTATGTCAGCAAAATGTATAAAAACGTTAAAAAAACATTATGTTTTGCATATATAGGGACGTTCTGCAGTAAATATGTGATAGCTGTGTGCCAACAGGCACACTATACACTTTTGGTCAAAAACGAAGGGGCAAAGCTGACAGTGCCCCTTTAAGTCTGATTTGACAGAGTGTCAGGCTGTATTGACCTGTAACAATACAGTAAGTCTCAGTCACACTCACAGAAAATAAAGCACAATCTTCACTTGTCTGTCTTCAGTGCATTTCAAACTTACCTTCCAAGTCTGCAGTGTGTACTAAAACCACAAGGTGGCACCAGAAGTACACAGATTGGGGAAATTGCTCCGTTGAAGCTGAAACAAAGGAAATAAGACAGTGATGGCAGAAGACCAATGGTTCATCCAGTCTACCCATAGTTCCCTATCAAAACTCGGGACCTGTTGTCCATACAGGACACTAGCCCTCACTGTCCACACCTTGTTCCCTTTACTACTACTGCCGCCCTGAGTTGTTTTTTTTTTATTCATATCTGAATATCAAATTAACTTGATTAAGCCATGGCTCATTTACAGTGAGGTCCCACTGGATTTTTTTTTACAAGATACCACAGACATTAAATTCAGCAAATAACTGTACAATAAACAATGAACAAAAAAATAACACTACAAAAGCTAAAAATAATTATAGAAAAAAATAATCACAAGTAGTACAGGCACATTTTAAAATGAAATGTCTTAACAACAACACAGATGTATTTTGACTTTATCATCAAGCCATTGTTTTATCCTACTCCAGCAAATCTTGCCAGATGCTGGTCTCGGAGTATGTGGAATATTATTCCAAGCGATTGGCCCATTAAAGATGAATGACATTCTACCTATTTCCCAATTACATTTGGGGACCACTAATTTCAGTTCTGTTGCCAATCTTAAAGAGGCCTGCATCTGTCTGTGAACAATATTAGTTGAGCTATACCCTGGGAGTTGCCTCCAAATGCCTTTGTGCATAAATGAAAGGATGTAATACTTCCTATGGTCACTCTGCCTCTGCCACCTCAGATCAGCATATAGCTGGCAAGAGAGATTCATACGAGGAGTGCTGAGTCTAAAGCGGGCAAGCCTTTTGTAACAGACAACAAGTCTCGCCAGCTTTCTCCCGGCTGCGCTTGTATACACAATATCCCCATGATCGAGAACTGAAAGGACCATTGTAGTCACTACCCATCTCCTGCTCTCCCAAGACACAAACAGTTTTACCCAGTAAAAGGCCCTCATTTACTAATATTGTTCAGCAGCTTCTCTGTATGAACAGCCCATCTCAAACTGGTATCCTGCCACATACCGAAATATTTGTGTGAATGAACTTGCTGTGTCCCGGTGCCATCTTCTGTCTTAATACTCAAAACCAATTCTTCAGCTTTATTCTTACTTCAACTAAAATGGTGCAGGGCTTGCACCAGAAGCCATATGAGGAGATATTAAAGGACCTCAAGATGAGAGATTTGATAGAAACATATAAGTATCTTAAGGACATAAAGAAGATGCAAGTTGGAGACATCTTTCAGTATAGGAGATGTACAAGAATGAGGGGGCACGATATGAGGTTGGAGGGGGCAGGATAAAGGGGAATATGAGAACAGTTTCCTTCATAGAAAGGGTGGTGATGCATGGAATAGCCTACCCCAAGAGGTGGTGGGAGTAAACACAGTGGGGGATTCAAAAATGGATGAGACAGGCACAAGAGAACCCTAGTGGTGGGTAAGAGGAGGCTAAAGCTGAGAACCAATTAGGGTCAGCGGCCACTGATACAGTTAGGGAAAACATGCAACATGGATGCCAGCAAATTCTATGTTTCCGTGTTTTGATTGAAAAAAATTATTTTAAGAACTAATTTGTGATTATTGAAGAAAATTTGTATTTAGTCAAAAGCATCTTGGAGGCTATTTTGGATTTTTTCTATAGAAGTATCAGATATCTATATAATTGTATCATCTGCCTGTAAGTGGTATTGAATCGATGGATCTGTGAAACTCAAATCATTCACACATGCATTAAATAGGAGTGGCCCCAATATTGAGCACTGTGGAACTTCAGTGGTAATGAGTGCGAGGCTGGATGAGTAGTCACTAATGGAAACTAGCTGTTTCCTTCTCTCAGGGTAAGATTTAAACCACTTAGTACAGCCTCCAGCCACACCCATCAAGGCCTCTTGTCCAGGTGAGCTGAATGTAACCACAATACTTTTTACTCTGTTCCAGCTGTGCTTGAAACCGTTGTGGTTTTGGTGCTCACTACCTCGGCTGGCATACTGTTCCATGGTTAAACCACACTTTCTATTAAATAAAATGTTCTCATAGCCCTCTTAAACTTCCCTTCTGCAGAGATTGAAATGAAGTTTTGCAGCCACTAGCCAGGAGGGCTAGTGACTGGGAAAATCCACCAGCTCCATAGACTTTTCCACTGGCCCAGCGGGTGTAGTAACTGAAAGGTTACCTTCTCCAGTTCAAGCCTACAGGGCTAGTTAAAGGAAAATCTGACTAGCCCGATATAAAATATACCAGCATTTGACTAGTGGGCCACTGCCTATTTTGGCCCCTACTCCTGTCAGTCTCCACTCATGCCCCTGTGTCCTTGAACTGTTATTCATGCTAATTAGTTATTTGCAGTTCACCTTGTTTACTCCTTTCAGAAACTCTGTCAGATCACCCCTCTCTCATCTCTCCAGTGAGTATATGTTGTGAGTATCAAGGGTGCTCAAGGACTTGGCTGTGGAACTGGCTGAACTCTTAGAGTAGGGCTATTCAGTAGCTCAGTTCAGGTAATAGTAGTTCCGAAAGACTGGAGGGTAAGGGACATAGTCCTGCTATACGGGGGGAGGGGGGGAGACAAGGAGCAACAATGGAATTACCGACCTGTCAGCCTTACCTCTGTAGTTGGTAAACTGATGGAGTCACTGACTAAAGAGGACCTTGTGGACTGCCTAGAAAGTAACAGTCTACAGGATAGGAAACAGCATGGATTTGTGACAGGAAGATCTTCTTCAGGGGTATGTCAGTCAGTTATCAGGTCACACCATAGGAACTTCACCATCGGTGAAGCGGGATCCACACAGAAGATTTTGGGGCTGCCAACACTGACGTCACCTGCTGATGTCATCAACCCTTTAAAGGCGTAAGCGGCCTCACTTCCTCCTCAGTTCTTTCCTACTGTTAAATCCTCTCAGATGGGTCTCTGTAGAAGCTCGGTCGCAATTCGTGCTATTTTTGCCATGACACGTCTGATGCTGGTGCCAGGGCTGCTGCCACAGGTATTTGCCTTTGTTGGTACGCCTGGCTCAGGGTATCCGGTTTCGTGGCAAATGTCCAGCAAAAGGTGCTTAATGCTCCCCTTCAGTGGATCTAAGCTTTTCGGGCCTGATGTCCAGGACATCATTATTGATTTGCAGGCCTCTGGTAGGGCCATTATATCTGTCCATTCGCTGTACCTTACCCAGCCTAGGAGAAGACAGCACCTGTCCTTTTGGAAGGTATTTCACAAGTCTGGTGTGGGCTCCCATCTCCAGGGTAACTGGAAGCCCTGTTCTGCCCTCCCTAACCCACTCATTCTCCTTAGGCCCTCCCAAGAAACGGCCCAGAAATTATGGATTAGTTCTAGCGGCAGGATCCGCCTCTGCCTGACTCTTTGCCAGACCCTCCCCTGTTCCAGTCCCTGATCAAGAGGTGGTGGTCAGAGATTGGTTCTCCCTCCATCTCAGTCAGTGGAGAACCATAACTTTAGACGTTTGGATTCATCACATTATAGAACGGGGTCACACTCTGGAGATTTTGGAACAACTTCCAGAGCCTCTGCCGGTACCCTCCACCTACCCTCCAGACCATGCCGCAGTCCTTTGGGAGGTGGTCCACTCCCTTCTCCAGAAAAGGGCAACTGCGCCAGTGCCCAGTCAGCAGAAGAACAGAGGGTTTTATTCCAGGTTCTTCTTGGTCCCCAGAATAACCGGAGACCTGAGGCCTATTCTAGATCTCAACCTCAATACAAGACGTTTACGTGGTCAGTCTTCTGGGTGTGTTACCCTTGCCCAAACAGGATGACTGGCTGTGCTCCCTCAATATGCATGGTGCTTACCTGCATATTTTGGTGTGTCCTCCACACAGGCGGTTTCTCCATTTTTTCTTTTACAGGGTGAACATTATCAATTCAGAATTTTGCCTTTTGGTTTATCCTCTGTGCCGTGAGTTTTTACAAAATTCTTAGCAGCGATAGCTGCTGCCCTTCAGTGAGAAGGCCTATACGTTTTTCCCTACCTGGATGACTGGCTGCTCAAAGCCCCATCCCAGGATCAGTTTCTTCACACCCTGGAGAGGACACTTCAGTTGTTCCACTTCCTGGGTATCACAGTCAGCCTGCCCAAGTCCGTCTTGATCCCATCCCAGAGGCTGCAGTATATAGGGGTGGTTCTGGGCTTGGCACAGGGCAAGGCCTTCATGCCTCTGGGTAGAGCTGAGTGCATCATCTCACCATGGTTTACTTGAGGTTCCTGGACCTCACAGTTGCAGCCATTGACACTGCCCCCTTGGCCAGACTGCACATGTGGGTACTCCATTGTGCCTTCCGGGTGCAGTGGGATCAACGCGCAGACGACCTGGAACAACCAGTGCTGGTCTCCTCTCTGGTTCGCAAGGTCCTTCAGTGGTGGATGGATTCCCAAAATCTCTTGAGAGGGATCCCATTTCCTGATCTTGTCTCCCCAACAGATTCTCACTATGGATGCAGAATGCACCTGGATCCCTTCCATACCTGGTCCCAGGTAGAGACATCCCTCTATATAAATGACCTCAAGAGGTGGGCGGTTCTGTATGACATGCAGACCTTCAGAACCACCTCTGTCCAGGCCAGCTGTTGATCCAGTCAGACAATCTCAGTGTGATCTACTATAGCAAGAAGCGGGGAGGGCGACGCATTCGTACCCCCCTTTGCAGGGAGGCAATGAGAGTCTGGTACTGGGCACTGGACCACGGCCTGGAACTCTTGGCAGTCCATTACCCAGGTGTGTTGAACACTCTGGTGGAGAGCCTCCGCCAGACTCGGTCCAGCATGCACAATGGGAAATTCTGTCGGCCATCACAGAAGATCTGTTTGACAGGTGGGGCTGTCCAGAGTTGGACCTTTTAACATCACCACTCAGTGCAAAACTGCCCATTCTAACCCCAGGAATCACTCATTATGATTAAACTGATGCAGTCAGTCTACTGTGTTGGACTGCGCGGAGAGATGGAAATATATGCAAATGATGGAATTCTCAGTTGGCTCAGGCCAATTTCAAACTGCTGTCCTAGCAACTGCTGCACTCTGAGTGCTTCAGATTCTTTACTCTGCCTGCCTAGTGAAGACGTCCTGGAGAGCTCTCCTTCAATCTCTTCAGAATCCATTTATCTAGTCGATAAGTAGTGTTTTTTATATATATTTCAGATTGCTGCCTTAGTTTTAGTTTATTTTGTAATTTGTGTGAATATTTTGTGTGATTTGCGGTTCCTTCACAGTTCCTTGGAACCGAGGGTTCCACTATTTCTAGTGAGGTTTTTACCTCAATTTTGCTATAATTGTTAGATCTTACTTCGAGATACAGCTCTTGCAGCAGGTTACACCATTAGAACTGAAACCGGCAGGCGCCAGGACCCCAAGGAAATTTTCTAGCTAGCAGTCTTCAGCGGGGAATGCCTCCGACAGTCCCGCCCCCGACATCAGGCGTAGTACATAAGGAGGCGGTCCCCCATAATCCTCAGTTCTTTTCCCGACATCGACATCGCCAGTATCGGCCTCTCGGTCTCTTTTCTAGCGTACAATGACCTTTGGAACAACGACGATTTCGTCTTTTGTCACGACTTTGGATTCAACTGATGTCCTCTCCAACTACTTCTCTTGAGGGTCACCAATCGAAGTGTGCCTGCGGCAAACAGATCCCCTTCAAGGATCCACATTTGGCCTGCATGCGCTGCCTAGGCCCGGAACACAACACCAAGGCCTGCTCCTTCTGCCAGGGCTTCAACAGTCACACCAGGATCCGCCGCCAGAAGGCCCTTCAAGCATTCCTCTTGGAGGAGAATCTGAAAACCATGGATAAAGAACCTTCCTGCAGGGGGGAGTTGTCGGGTAAAACCTACAAACACCGGGAAAAGGAAAGGCCCAGGTCCCCTGCGAGGGCCTCGGACTCCCGAAGCTCCGGCTCACAATCGGACTGCTCTCCTTCCAGGGCCCAATCGCAACCTCCCCCGGTTCAGGTCAGATCCTCCAGCGGTTCCTCCTCTTTGCAGCCCCTGAAGACCTCCAGGCCATCGGCCTCTTCCACTCCATCTAAGGCCTCGTCGAAATCCGGGGAGCGCCATAAATCTTCTTCCTGCCGGCGGGACTCTGACGCCAGGTTGGTTTCCCAGCCTTCGCATGGGTCGGATCCGGTTCCTCGCAAGACCAAGGACCTGACGTCCCTCAAACGGACGTCGGCCCACCCGACGTCGGCCAAGCATCACCGGCGCTCCCAGGAGCCGGCGACGCCTAAATACCCGTCACCGGCCAGGCATTCGCCTCTGAGGGCATCGGCCAGGGGACCAATGTCAGCTGCCCCAGAGAAGAGGACCACACCACCGTCGCCGGCGGGCACCGGTCAGAAGGACTCATCGGACGAGGATACCACACAGCCCGAGGACCAGGCGGGCGACACCGGAAATGCCAGGCTCCCATGGGAACCTTTCCCGGAGCGGGAGACCCCCGGGGACCCGTCGCCCAACCCCGGCGACAGGCCACCGGCGCCAGGCCCGTCGTCGGGCATGAATTTGGCAGAGGTAAAGGAACTCTTTACCTTCTGGTGGGACACAATTAGAGAAAAGATGTGGTCACCACACGTCCTCCTCCTACTCCTTCACCGCCTACGCCCCCTCCTCCGCCCAAGGGGCCTGTAGGACAGTCGCCAACCCCCAAGGAGCAGACACCACCTCCTCGGGATAGATTCTCAGAATGGAGAAGACCTCCTTCCAGATCCACCTCAGGGTCACCCAGTCCCAAGAGACCCAGACGACGCCGGTACACCCCGTCTGGAGAGGATTCCAGATCCGACACCTCAGGGCGCTCCAGATCGCCTTCTCCCATCAGCATTCCCTCTCCAGACCCACACAACCTACCTAGGTCTCCTCCGGATGATCCCTCTTTTGCGGAGCTCATGAGGCACATCCAGGAGAATATGGGGTGGGATGCTGAAGAACTTGACCCTGAGAGACAACGCCTTGCTCGCTACCTTCAGCAGAAAGATCTGAAGCCTGTGGTAGTGCCGCCCTTGGTGGATACCTTTGCGGACGTCACCAAGGCCGCCTGGAAACGTCCGCATTACACTCCAGCAGTGCCGAAGAAGGCTGACTGCCTATACAAGGCCCCTAGGGAGGACCAGTATCTGGTGAACCATCCTCTGGCTGACTCCTTGGTCATCACTGCTTCGCATGACCGGTCTCAGAGACCTCAGCATTTGAGCACACAGCCACCGGACCAGGAATCCAAGCAATTGGATGTCCAGGGTAGGCGCACATACACGGCTGCGACGTGCGCCGTCAGGTCACTGAATTACCTCACCCACATGGTTCAATTCCAGAACGCAGTGTGGGAACAGGGACAGGACCTGGTTGAGAAGATGCCCAATGGCGACCAAAAGGAGGAGTTCTTGAACCTCCTCCGCACAGGTTCGGATGTGGGGACCCAGGTGCTCAGAGCTGCATATGATTCTGCGAACTCTTCAACCAGAGCTGCAGCCTCAGGTGCGTGTTTCCGGAGACACTCTTGGCTCTGTCTCCGGTTTTACCCCGGACATCCAGAAGAACATCTTAGATGTCCCTTACAACGGCGAGGTCCTATTTGGTGAAGCCTCCGAGAGAGTAATCACCAAACTTCTGGATGCAGGGAAGGCAGTCCGATCTGTACAGGCCATGTACAGGTCTCGGCCCAGTTCCCTTTGTAGGAACCAGAGCCGCTTCTGTGGCCGGCTACAAAGGCAACAGCCATGTTCCGGCCAACAGCAGAGGGGCACTTTCACCCGCAAGGCCCAGGCCAAGTCATCCCCAGGCAGAGGCCAACGATTCACAAAGTTGGCACAGCCTGTCGGATCAAACGCTGCCACAGCATGACTCCTTCCCGGCCCCCACCCCTCCTCAGGATCAACGGGAAAAGAAAGTTGGGGGTTGAATCGCATGCCACTTGCTAGGGTGGCAGTCGATCACCACCGACAGGTGGGTTCTGCAACTGGTCAAAAAAGGCCACTATATAGAATCTGTAGGCAGTCCACCCACAAGACCTCCCCTGCTCTCCCGATATTCGGGTCAGCATGCCCTGCTCATACAGCAGGAAGTGCTCGCGCTTCTGGAAAAGGAAGCCTTGGAGCACGTTCCAGAGAACCAGAGAGGACTAGGGTACTATTCCCACTTCTTCCTGGTTCCAAAGAAAACAGGGGACCTCCGTCCAATACTGGACCTCAGTGACCTCAACCTTTCGGTCATTTATAAACACTTCCGCATGGTGACCCTTCTGGGCTTAATTCCCATGCTGAAGCAAGACACCTTTCTGGCGTCTTTGGACATGCAGGACGCCTACCTGCATATTCTGATTTCTCAAGTGCACTGGAGGTTCCTGCGCTTCGAGTTTCAGAGCCGCCATTATCAGTTCTGAGCTCTTCCCTTCGGGCTGTCATCAGCACCTCGCGTATTCACAAAGTGCATGGTGGTCGTAGCGGCGTCTCTGAGGAGACAAGGCCACTACGTGTTCCCATACCTGGATGACTGGCTTCTCATGGCACCCTCCAGGGAGCAGTGATGACGGCCATTCACTGCACCCAGTCCCTTTTTCAATCACTGGGTATCCTCATCAACTATGAGAAGTCACTCCTGGTGCCGTCCCAGAAACTGCAGTTTGTAGCAGCAGTTCTGGACACTGTCAGAGGGAACGCCTTTCTTCCCTCGGACAGAGCGGAACACATCAGATCCCTCATCAGGGACTTGTCGGTGAAGAAGACCATCCCGACCAGATTGGTCCTTCGTCTGCTCGGACACATGGTTGTGGCCATTGCAACAGTCCCGCTGGCTGGTCTCCACATGCGGGTAACCCAGTGGATGCTAAGGGTGCAATGGGACCAAAGGCAAGACCATCTGCAGCATCCAATCTGAATCACGAAGGCCATAATTCGGGATTGGCAATCGTGGCTAAATCCTGGGAACCTCTCTGCGGGGGTTCCCTCCGCAGTCCTGTCTCTGACTGTGACCCTCTCCACAGACACCTCAGGGCTCCGGTGGGGAGCACACCTTGACGGTGTTCGGTCTCAGGGCCTGTGGACAGCTCAGGAGTCTCATCTCCACATCAACATTTTGGAAATGAGGGCAGTCCTTAACACTCTGCAAGCCTTCCAGTCGGAGATTCCACCGGGTACACTCCTGTTACAAACAGACAATACCGCGGTGATGTATTACCTCAACAAACAAGGAGGCACTCACTCCTACCCGCTTTGCAGGGAGGCCATCAGAGTGTGGGAGTGGATATTGCAACGCGACGCAAACCTAATTGCAGTACATGTCCCGGGAGTGGACAACACCATCGCAGACAGTCTGAGCCGCTCTCAGGCCAGAGTCCACAAATGGGAACTTCTACAGGAGGTGGCAGATGATCTGTTTCACAGATGGGGCACTCCAGAGTTAGACCTTTTCACGTCCCCATCCAACGTAAAACTGCCCAATTTTTGCTCGCTAGATCCAGGGCCTGGTGTTTTCTGGTGAGACACGTTGTCCCTCTCCTGGGCGGGCAGATTTCTCTATGCCTTCCCTCCTTTCCCGTTGATCCAGAGAGTTCTCTTAAAACTTCGCAGGGAGAAAGCGACGCTCATTTTGATCACGCCCTTCTGGCCCAGACAGATTTGGTTCCCTCTTCTGCACCAGCTATCCTGGGAACCTCCAGTTCCTTTGCCAATCAGCTCCCATCTTTTGTCTCAGGAGGCGGGTTCGTTGGTCCACCCAGTCTTACGTTCATTGAACCTGCACACTTGGCTCCTAGAGACATAGCCATGATGTGATACGGGGTCTCGCAAGAAGTGGCAGACGTACTCTCTGCTGCCAGAAAACCGGCAACCCATGCAGCGTACGCCATAAATTGGCGTAGATTCTGTTTGTGGGCTCAAGCGCGCAGTTTTTCGCCGTTAGACTGTCCTGAAAAGCTGGTTCTGGACTACCTGCTTTCCCCCTTCCACTCCAGATTGGCTTTCTCCTCGATTAAAGTGCACCTTTGTGCAATTTCTGCTTACCATGCCCCCGTAGGCCATCGGACGGTGGCCCAGCTGGACACTACTCGTGCCTTCTTAAGGGGAGTCCTCCACCTTAGACCACCCATCAAAGATCTAATCCCTCCTTGGGACTTACTTTTCGTCCTGGAGCAGCTTACGCTGCCACAATTTGAACCAGCCGCGGATTGCGAGCTACGTTTTCTCTCTTGGAAAACGTTATTTTTAGTTGCTGTTACGTCGGCTAGAAGGATCTCGAAATTGCATGCTCTTATGTGCAAAGAGCCTTATTTGGTTTTCCACCAGGACAGGGTATCCCTAAGGACAAAGCCAAAGTTTTTGCCTAAGGTGGTTTCAGCCCTCACCCTTAACCAAGATATTGATCTACCAGTGTATTTCCCAAGGTACACTAATCGAGGAGAAGCCTTTCTGCACACCCTCGACGTGCATCGGGGCCTCAGATACTATCTGACCAGAACTAAACAGCTCCGAAAGTTGGACCAACTTTTCGTCTCCTTTGCTCACAGGATGAAAGGAGCTCCTGTCTCCAAACAGTCACTCTCGAGGTGGCTCATTCAGTGCATCACTTTCTGTTATGACAAGCGCAATAAACCCTTACGGGGCGCGATTGATGGTCATTCCACAAGAGGGGTGGCTACTTCTTTTGCGGCATTAAAGAACGTCTCCACCTCAGCTATTTGCGCAGCAGCTACTTGGAGCTCTGTGCATACCTTTATCAGGCATTACAGTCTGGACATTGCATCGAGGCGAAGAATGGGGTTCGGTCTAGCCGTCCTTCAGGGACTTCTGTCCTAGGCTCGAGTAATATTGAGATCTCTACCTTTCCTCCTCCCAGTGGTGCATGATTGCCACTATTGCTTGGAAATCAGTCCTAATGGTGTAACCTGCTGCAAGAGCTGTATCTCGAAGTAAGATAGTACAGTTACGTAAGAACTTACTGTAACAGTAGATCTTCGAGAACAGCTCTTGCAGCAGGTACCTTCCTGCCCACCATCCCCCTTTTGGAGGTAGGTCGTAGTCAAGCACCCACCTTATGGGATGGGACATTCCTATTCTGTAGTCTTTGCCATCTGGTGGCGGATCCTCGGTCTCCTCTTCTGATGTCATCCAGCGGCCGGGAGTCTTCAGTGGGAGAACTGAGGATTATGGGGGGACCGCCTCCTTATGTACTACGCCTGACGTCGGGGGCGGGACCGATGTCAGAGGCGGTCCCTGCTGAAGACTGCTAGCTAGAAAATTTCCGTGGGGTCCTGGCGCCTGCCGGCTTCAGTCCTAATGGTGTAACCTGCTGCAAGAGCTTTTCTCGAAGATCTACTGTTACGGTAAGTTCTTACGTAACTGTACTTTCTTGCGGTCGGTTCCTTAACCGCATATAATTGTTTGTTTTATTTAAATTTGTTGGTTTCTCGGTTCCCTTTTTTGTCTGGAACCGAGTAGTGCCCGGTTCCTGGAACCATTAGCAGTTATTTATATTTGAAATATTCGGTTCTAAGGAACCGATAATTTGATATATTTTCTTTAGCAATTCCTGCTCAGTGTCAGAGGCTCCTGTTGTTAAGCCAAAGAAATGCACAGGACCCACTGGTTTCAAATTGTGTGAATCTTGTGGTCAGATCATAGCTAAAGCAGACAGACATTCGTTGTGTGTTTTTTGTCTGGGCACTATGCATATTTTGTTTGCAAATTGTGGTATTTGTAAAACATTTTGTCCTAAAACACTCAAGAAAAGGTCCAAAATTTTGGAAAAAATTGCCTCTGCTTCTACTAATAATACTGGTGAAAGTGGCTCCTCCACCTCTGGCACAAGAAAGGATGGAGGTAAAGCTAAGGATCCTGATAAAGGATCAAATAAAGTTGAGCAGGGTAAGTCAGAAAGGTCAGTGGACTCAGGGACTGAACCTGTTCCACTTAAGAAAAAATGTCAGGAAAAGCATGTCACTGTGCCTCTAGCCGAGAAGGCTAAGGAGCTTCCAGCTGACAAAACTGGTATGCCCTCAGCTGAGGACATTGCCAAGGCTGTACAGGTCTTGCAAGCACTGCAAGCTGCAGTCCTGGTTCCAATACCGACTGCACCAGTTCCTGTACTGATTCCACCTTCTCATGAACCGCAGGCATCCTTTCCTGAGGAGGAGGATGATGATTTTGAGGAGGAACCAATAGACCCAGAGGTTTCTCCAGAACAGGAGTTTGGTCCTCCCCACCCCCGGGGTCCCGAGGATTATACCTCACATTATGCTTTCGTTAAAAGCGTGGTGGAAACACTCAGCCTCCCTCTGCAGGAGACAGAGGAGGATATGGAGGAAGCAGAATTCTTGGATATGATGGTGCTAGCCCCCACAAAACGTTTATTACTGTCTATGCATAAGTCCTTGAAAAAGGCAGCATTACAAATATTCCAAACTCCTAATTCTATTCCAGGAGTTGACAAAAAAGCTGATAAGAAATATCAGCTTGATAGCTGATTGTCTATTCAGCCACCCTGACCCTGAAGGAGTTGTGCAGGCTGCTGCCTGCGACAAAGCCAGAATTTCCTCCAGATAAGGATTTTCGGAAGATGGATACAATGGGGAAAAAAAGGTATATGGCTGCTTCTCTCATACTTAGGCCAATTATATGGCCTATGCAGTGCAATACCAGAAGGCACTCTGGAATGCAGTGTTAGCCCTGGCTGACAGAGTGCCAGGTGAGGTGGCAGTGTATCTACAGGATACAGCAAGAGCTGCTCTAGATGCCACAAAATACCAGTTCCACATGGCTGTGGACACTAACGATTCTGCAGCCGGGTTGATGGCTCTATCTGTCTCCCTTAGGAGGTTTGCCTGGCTCAGGGCCACAAACCTGACCTTGGACACCCAGGCCAACGTGATGGACTTCCCATTTGAGAAAAATTCACTATTTGGTGACAAAACAGAGGCCTTTATGAAGAAGGTAGAAGAATATAAGGCCACCTGTAGAAGTATTTCTAAGGATAGGCCTTCCACATCCTGTAGGGCCCAAACTAGGGGAGGCAGGGGTAGGGGATCCTATCCCAGACTATTTTTCCAGGCTCAGGCCTCTCAGCTGCAACAACAGCCTAGAGGATATTTTCAAGGAAGGGGCAGGATAGCCATGAGGAGAGCTTCTTCCTCCCCTGTAATTCAAGTGCAGCCCACTCAGAACCCCTGATAGGCTAGTACAGGTCACATCCCCTGTCATAAATCCACCAGTGGGTGGCAGACTGGCTCATTACCTCCAGGATTGGTATACCATCACCACAGACAAGTGGGTCCTGGAGGTGGTGAGCCAGGGCCTGGCACTCTGCTTCAAATCTCTCCCCAAGCTGACGGCTAGAACATTTTTTATATTTTATTTGCACCAGTTATATCTGCAGACAGAATTTTACTGGATGCAGAAGTAAAACGTCTGCTAGCAATCAAAGCAGTGGAGCCGGTGCCCCTAAACCAGCAGGGCAAAGGCTTCTAATCCAGATACTTCCTTACAAGAAATAAAAATGGGGGTTGGCAACCTATTCTGGATTTAAGACTTCTAAACAGACACATTCTGAAATGAAAATTCAAAATGGTCACTCTTGCACTAGTCATTCCCACTTTACAAAAGGGAGACTGGCTAGCTTTCCTAGATTTAAAGGATGCATATTTTCACATCCCCATCAGACCTTCTCACAGAAAGTACCTGAGATTCAGATTGGCCTCAGGCCATTATGAATTTGCAGCCCTTCCTTTTGGTCCGACTTCTGCCCCAAGGGCCTTCACAAAGTGTTTGGCTGTGGTAGTGGAGTTTCTGAGAAAACAAGGGGTGTCAGTCTTTCTCTACCTGGACGACTGGTTAGTAGTGGGTCCATCTCTACAATTTGCAGAGCAGGCCTTAGCACTAACAAAGTCTACTCTGGAATCCCTGGGTTTCCTCATAAATGAACAGAAGTCTCAGCAAACACCAGTTCAGGTACTCAAGTTCACTGGTGCAGAACTAAACACCAGTCTGGGTAGAGCTTTTCTGCCACAGGACAGGGTAAACAGCATTCTGCGGATTGCAAGCTCATTTGTGCCAGGAAAACCCAAACCAGCCAGAGAGTTCCTCAGGCTCTTGGGCCACATGGCAGCTGCCACCACAGTGGTACTAGGTTCCAGATTCCAAATGAGAGACATCCAGTTCCACCTGAGACAAATTGGTCGCAGAGGACATATCATCTGTCCAAACTGGTCCCAGTCACCCACAGTCTGCTACAGGCAGTGCAGTGGTGGGTGGACGAGCACAACCTTCGGGTAGGTGTGCCTTTCACAAAGGAACAACCTTCCTCAGTTCTTACAACAGATGCATCCCTTCTGGGTTGGGGAGCACACATGTTGGATTATACAGCAAGTGGCACATGGTCTCCTCAAGGATCCCTGTTGCACATAAATCTTCTGGAGCTCAGAGCAGTGTACCTAGCCCTGCAGGCATTTACTCCACATCTTCAAAACAAGGTGGTGCAGGTCAGAACAGACAACACCATTACTATGTATTACATCAACAAACAGGGAGGAACCAGGTCAGCCCCACTGTGCACAGAAGCAATGAGGCTGTGGTCCCTGCCTTACTCCATGAAGGTATCCCTATTGGCCACACATATTCCAGGAAAGGACAATGTGCTGGCAGACTCCCTCAGCAGGATAAGTCAGGACCACCACGTGTGGTGCCTGAATCCTCAAATACTCAGTTCGATTTTCAGACGGTGAGGCACTCCAGAGATGGATCTCTTTGCTTCTGTAGAAAATCACCAGTTACCAGTATACTGTTGCAGGCCTCCTCTCAGGGGCACATTACCCCTGGATGAGTTGGCACTGGATTGGATGGGGAAGTTTCTGTATGCTTTCCCTCCTTTTCCACTGATATTCAGGACCCTGCTGAAATTGAGGTGCCATTCGGCAACAGTGATACTGGTGGCACCAGATTGGGCGAGGCAACACTGGTATTCACTTCTGTTGGCTCTATCAGTGGTACCTCCAATTCATCTGCCCAGGAGGCACAAGCTGTTGACATCCTCTCAGGGAAGGATACTGTACCCCAACCTCAAATCACTAAGGCTTAAGGCCTGGCTCTTGAGGACTTAGAGTATGCTAATCGTAAGCTGTCAGAACAGGTGCTGACAGTACTTAGGGGTTCCAGGAAACCTTCCACTAGAAAGACATACTCTGCTAAGTGGAAGAGGTTTTCCATATGGTGTACAGGTAAGGGTGTTGACCTTTCCAGGGCTGACCTAACCATTCTTCTGGATTACCTAAAACACTTGCATTCTTTAGGTCTGAAGACACTCAAGGTTCATTTGGCTTCAGTTTCAGCTTATTTGTCAGCTGGTGAAGAGAGGGCCATGGCCTCTCATCCAGTCTTCAGGAAATATTTTAAAGGCCTTAACCTCTTGTACCCTTCTTTGAGGGAACCAGTTTCGGCCTGGAATCTGAATATCTGCATTGCCAAGCTCATGGATGCCCCATTTGAACCGATGGCAACAGCAGATTTGAAGTTTATCACTTGGAAAACTGTGTTTCTGGTTGCTATTACTTCAGCCAGAAGAATCAGTGAGTTACAGGCCCTGTGCACGGATGAAGACTACATCTCATTACACAGGGATAAAGTGGTCCTTAGGACCAATAGAACATTCCTTCCCAAAGTGCTGTCTGATTTCCATTTAAATCAGTCCACACTTTACCTGTCTTTCTTACAGAGAACTCCAGTTCTCCAGAAAGGAGGCTTCACTCCCTTGATGTCAAACGGGCACTTAGCCACTACATTGACAGAACCAAGTCTTACAGACCAGGTCACACTGCTCTTTCTTACCTTTGGAGAGGTAGGTAAGGGCAGACCTGCCACAAAACGTACAGTTGCTCTCTGGATAGTGGCATGTATACAGTTTTGTTATAGTAAAGTGGGTAAACAGGCGCCCCTAGACCTGAGAGCTAATTCCACCATGGGCACAGCTACCTCAGTGGCAGCTTCAAGGGAAATTCCATTATTGGAAATCTGCAAAGCAGCTACATGGAAAACAGTACACACCTTCACAAAGCATTACAGCCTGGATCTACAATCCAGAAGTGATGCCAAGTTTGGTACAGCAGTGCTGCACAACCTGTTTCCTAAATAGGTTTTCTGCCCAACCTCCGAAGGTACTGCCTGGTAGTCTGCATCAGTTTAATCATAATGAGTGATTCCTGGGGTTAGAAGAAAAAATTACTCACCGTAGTAATCTTGTTTCTTCAAAGGGATCACTCATGATTAAAGCACCCACCCTGCCTCCCCTACTAAAACCTATGAAAATTGTACTGCATCCCTGTTTTAGGATGTTTAAGCAATAAGGCACAACCGGGTGTGGGTTATTAAAGGAATAATGCCTGACAGGGTGGGTGTTATGTAAGCATTAATCACCGACAAAGGTGGCATCTAATGGGGAGTTAATGCATGGTTGGGACCGTTATGACATGAGGCCGGAGGCCGAGTGCATACAACAGTCCAACCATGCATTAACTCCCTGTTAGATGCCACCTTCAGAGGGGATTAATGCACTTGTAACATGGCAAGTGCAAGGCTAGTATCAGTTACATCCTGTTTTATTTCATATTCAACACAAATTAGCACAGCTACTTATTTCACTTCCAAAATTGTCTTTCAGCTTCCTTACTTTTCAAGTCTGTATCTAACTGTAAGCATGCGGGCGCACATTGGACGGCACACATTCAGTAATGTTGTGTCTACCAATTTGTGGCACATTTCACATTTACGCTCACTATCAATCTACTGATACATTAATGCTGGACCCGAGAAATTTCCAAGTTCTACTTGGGTACTGTGTTCCTCTTCGTCCGTTTACATCTGACACTCATCCCGTGCTGGATTCTGGGCAGAATCTGTTCACTGCATATTTTGCGACCGTGCTACACTGACACCACTGTTTTCTGATTTTTCTAATCGGCAGCACTGCGTCTTCTGACCTACAGGTGGCGCTTTCTGACCACCTCGGCAAGTTCTGCTGTTTTCTACACTCCTGTGTTTGCTCCCGACGTTCTTTTCCACCGCTATTCCACTCTCACTATCACTTTCGACTTCGCCTGCCTCTCTGCCCTGTCCCATCCATTCTTTCACCTCACGTACATGTCTCCTGCTCTGTAATTTCTCGAGACCTTCCCTATTACACCACTAACAGGAGCACCGCCTTTTTGAGCAACTCTGAATCATTATTCCGACCTATAGGTGGCGCTTTTAGCCAGTACCATTACTTCTCTCTTTCTACCTTATCTGTGCTTACCTCACTCATTCCCGCATCCATAGATCAGAATATTAACTCAGCCTTGAAGTGACAGGCTCACTTGTGCAGCCATTTACCAGTCTACACACTACACAGCACCCTGTCTGATATTTAAATGGCTTTCTACTCTCCTCTCTGCCCCGCCGCTACCAACTTGTCCTTTCTCATGACCTATTCTTTCCTGCTCCCACTTCTCCCGTCCCTACTGAGTGTATCGGTGACACACACAATTACCCCTTCTTTTACTAATATCTCACCTGCTTGCCCCTTGCAGCACGCCGCAACACAGTCCTCCCTGAACTCTCTCTTCTGGCTCTATCACTTCGCTCTTCTGCTCTCTCTTAGTCGCGCCACCTATTGGTCGACCTGCTCCCAGTCAGCACATTACAGCGATCCCTTTCTGAGCACGTTCCCGAGCTCAACACGGCATTATTGGTCTGAACGTTTTACAGCAACACGGCATTATCGTGCCACAATGCCGTGTTGCTCTTCTATCACCTAATGCTGTTCTGCCAATCCTCTTACTTGATTTCTCTTATTTTAGCTATGTTACAATGGCTTATTGTTTTACAATTAAAAAAAATAATTTTAAAGAATTCTTTTGTTAGTGTGTACAAATATTTTTGTTTCTTAAGAGAAAAAAGAGATCAGCCTTCATGTCCTACAAACAATCAGCAGGGATGTTATTCTAGGATAACATCCCTGCTGTGTCAGCCAACTGACCAATCAGAAGCTAGGCTTCTTTCTTGCCATTGTATAATTTTCCATATAGGTCGGGTTAGAGACTCACCTTTTGTTAACCAGTTAGTTCCCTTGTGGTCTCAAGTTCTTTAGGTTTATTTATTGGGAGTTTTTTTTTTACCTGAGAGGACAAAAAAATATTTTATAGAAATATTATTTTAGATAGTGGGTCTTATACCCAGTTTAGGCTACGTAAGAATCTGAAGCACTCGAGTGCAGCAGTTGCTAGGGCAGCAGTTTGAAATTGGCATGAGCCAATTCAGAGTTCCAGCGTTTGCATATAATTTCATCTCTCTGGGCAGTCCAACACAGGAGGCTGACTGCATCAGTTTAATCATAATGAGTGATCCCTTTGAAGACACATGATTACTATGGTGAGTATTTTTTTCATTTCTGCTCACTAGATCCAGGGCCTGGAGTTTTCTGATGAGATAAGTTGTTCCTCTCTTGGAGCGGGAGTTTCATTTATGCCTTCCCTTCATTTCCTCTGATTTAGAGGGTGCTAATCAAACTTCAGATGGAGGGGGCCAGCATGATCATGGTCGCACCCTACTGGCCATGGCAGATATGGTTTCCATTACTACAACAGTTAGCAGTGGAACCTCCAGTGCCTCTGCCCCTCTGCAGGGATCTACTGACGCAGGCTCAGGGAACCCTGCTCCATCTGAATCTCAAGTCCCTACATCTGCATGCCTGGCTCCCGAGAACATAGCCGTTGCCAGGTTTGGAGTCTTTCAGAAGGTAGCGGGCATCCTCGTAGCAGCTTGGAAGCCCTCCACTAGGGTCGCATATGCCATGAAGTGGAAGAGGTTTGCTATCTGGGCTGCCAAGCACCATCTGGACCCTTTTACCTGCCCGGTGAGCCAGATTCTGGATTACCTGATGCCACTATCGGACTCAGGCCTCCAGTTCTTCTCCCTCAAGGTGCACCCGTCTGCTTTCTCTGCCTTTCACAAGCCTGGGGAAGGTCATACTGTGGCTCAGCTGGATGTGTCCCATACTTTTCTTAGGGACATCCTGTGCCTGAAACCCCCAATCCGTACCCCTGTTCTGGCTTGGGATAAAAATTTTGTTTTGGAGAAATTGACCTCGTCTTCTTTTGAGCCAGCCATGACTTGTGAGCTACATTTTCTCTCTTAGAAAGCGTTATTTTTGGTTGCTATTTTTCTCAAAGTATTTCTGAGCTTCAGGCTTTCTGGTGTGAGGAGCCCTATTTGATTTTTCACAAAGACAGGGTGTCTTTGGACAGAAATCCTAAGTTTATTCCTAAGGTGGTATCTGAGTTTATCTTGAACCAATCTATCCATCTCCCTCTGTATTTTCCAGAGCGTGCCTATCCAGGGGAAGCACTGCTCCATACTTTAGATGTGCACAAAATTCTGAAATTTCTGCTCCAAACTAAGGACTGCAGAAAGACTAAGCTGCTTTTTGTTTCTTTGCCCCAGGAAGAGGGGGCATTCTGGTTTCCAAACAATGTCTGTCCAAATGGTTTTCCAGTTATATTGTGTCTTGCTACAGTAAACGTGGCAAGGAGTTGCCAGGGACGGTGAAAGCCCACTCCACAAGGGCATGGCTACCTTTGTGGCCTGTTTCAAGGGGGTCTCAGCCACTGACATTTGTGCTGCTGCTACCTGGAGTACCATCCACACTTTCACCAAGTGCTACAGTGTGGACATTGCCTCTAGAGCTCGTGCAGGCTTTGGGCGGGCTCTTCTTCAGAGCCTAATGCCCTAGGCCTTTGCTTGCCTTCCTCCCACACTGTTCTGCTGCACTTGTAACTGCATGGGATTCGTTCCTACGGCATGACCTGATGACTGAGGAACCCCCCCCAAAGAAGATAGAATGGTTACATAAGAACTTACTGTAACAGTAGATCTTTGATGGCTTCTCAGTCATCAGATCAGCCTTCCCTTTCACCATCCCTGTGTTTGGGGTTCTTGTCTCAGACTGGCTATCTGTTGTACCCAGCCTTTCATTTAGGCCTGGGCATCTCTCTCTTTTCTTGGTCCCCCATGGCACAGACTTGCTCTGTAGTCTCTAGGGGAAGAACCGAGGAGAGAGTGGGGACACTCGTGCTTTATTGGGTTGATGATGTCAGCAGGTGACGTTGGTGTGGGTGGCCCCAGTTGTACTGCTGGAACATCTTCCATGTGGATCCTGCTTCACCGATGGTGAAGTTCATGCGGTGTGACCAGATGACTGAGATCTCCTCGAAGGTCTAGCGTTACAGTAAATGCTTACATAACTGTTCTGTCTTCTCAGATCAACCTGATAGTTTTCTTTGACTAGTTAACAAAGGTAGTAGATAAGGGCCATGTTGTGGATTTACTCTGCTTAGATTTCTGCAAGACATTTAACTCAGTGCCACACAGAAAATTGCCGAAAAAGTTGGAAGACCTGGGCACAGCTAAGGATATAGTTAGATGGGTAGGAAACTGGTTAAAAGAGAGACAGCAGAGGGTGGTGGTAAACGGTCAAATTGGAAGAGAGGGAGGTCATGAGTGGGGTGCTGCAGGATTCTGTTGGGTCCTGTCCTCTTCAATATGTTTATCAGAGACATTGGAGAGGGCATCTGAGGCAAGCTGTGTCTCTTCACAGATGACACAAAGCTCTGTGATAGGGTAGATAGTGACAAGGAGATCAGGGAGATGCAAACAGATCTACAGAGGTTACATATGTGGTCTGAGGTTTAGCAGTTGAAATTCAAGGTTCTAGGGACGTGGCTATGATCTATTCACACTTCTTGGCAGTGTCCTTTCCCCTTTAAGAGCTGCCATAAAGTCTTCAAGCTGGCTCCTCCCACCCACCAGGTGGTATTTCCCTTAGCACCGTCCCGTGACGCCAGTTCTTCCTTTCCACTGGAAGAAGCAGGTGCCCTCCTTATCACTCTCACGTATACCGATACCCTTTCCTATTTTTTCTGAATATAAAACTCTACTTTGTTTTAGGATTTCTTCTTGCTGCCACAATGGATGAAGCAAAGTCCACTTCGGGGTTCCAGAAATGCGGTTGCAGGCCGCTTATGTCGCAGTCGGATCCACATACCTTGTGTGTTTACTGCGTGGGCCATGAACACGGTGTCCAGGCCTGCATCCATTGCCATTCTTTTTTACTGCCAACCCTTGAAGATCGCCAAGCCTGCCTACTCCTTGGCCATCCAGATGACGGGGATCCTCCTGTCCAAAGGACGCTTGTTGGGTGGTCTCCGTGGCTGTGGGGTCCACCAAGCAATGTGCGACTTTCAAGGAAGTCCTGGCCCAGCCGCAGTGCAGACCTCCTCGGCTTCAGCCTTTCTGATGCTGTCTTTGGGCACGTCCTTCATGGGGGTTCAAGGACCTGTGCCAGTCTCTGCCCACCCTTGTGCAAGGTCCTAAGGGCGCAAGTCCAAAAAAAACAAAGAAGGACAAAGAGAAAGAGACCAAGAAGCAGGCTCGCCGACGTTCATGGGATCGGTAGCGCTCCCAGGCCTCCGATTCCCATGCTTCGCTGCAACACTCTGCTTCGGTCGGTGCTTCGGATTTTGCCGCTGGCTCCATGATCTCCCCATCAGGCCAGCTGGCTGAGACTTAAGTTGATGTTCCGGCCGAAATTTTTCTTGACCTGAGTGACAATTTGTCTGCCGAGGAGGTGGATACCTCCTTGTCCAGGACTCTGGTTCTGACCTTCTCGGGGTTGGGGGGGGGCAGTCCACTGTTCCACCGCTCCCCACTCCGGAGCCCTAGGACTTGGAGAGGGCTTGGTCTTTATTGGCCCCTTCTGAGGCCCGCTGCCAGTTCCCCGGTGGTCTCAGTCAAGGTCCCGCTCCAGAAGCCTGGACTCTGGCAGCCCGCATCGTTCATGACGCCCGCACTCCAGGCGCTCGGGCAAGTGGCACCACTGCTATTCCTTGTCCTCCTCGGGCAAGGAGAGGCACCAGTGGCGCAAGATGCGTCAGTGCTATGAGGATCTCATGTGGCAGCAACTCTGGCTGACCCAGATTAAGCTGATTCCAGCTTCCCCGTCCCTTCCTTGGGTGCCATTACTGAAGCCACAGCAGACCCCGCCCTGGCGGTGCCTCTGCCTATCCTGGTGGAGCCACCTAAACAGCTGACGACCGTTGCCCTGACTAAGGATGTCCAGCTGGGCAAAGGGTTGCCCCATCAGCTGTCGGTCATCGGCACCCCAGACCGCCCTCGCCAAGTGAGTGGGGTCGCGGGTGGGTGACCGCTTTTCCATGATTCCTCGGAGGCTGAGGGGTCCTCCCTGCACTCCCGTCCATTGGACGTGGAGTCGGTGGGGGACTTATCAATGGCTCAGGGTCCCACTTTCTTCATGGGCCTGCTCCGGTTGATCTCTGAGTTGATGGGTGTCAAGCTGGCTCATCCAAAAGCAGGAGCAGTACCTGCCTACCGAGATCCTTGACCGAGGGGGATACCCCTATGGAGGCCTTCCCAGTCCAGGACGCCATTCTCAGTCCTGCCCTGGAGCTGAGGCAGCATCCAGCATCTTGTCCTGCGCCGTTGGCCTGGTCTGGATGGCCTGCAAGTATGTCATCCCTACTGGATCTCTGTCAGGGTTCACGGAGCATCCCTCAGCTGAGATGCTCATAGCAGACTCTGTTTTCCGGTGCACCGGCAATGTCGGGGATATGGACAGACCCCCGAAAAGGAGTCCAAGAATTTGGACCACGTGGCAAAAAAATGTGTATGTTGCCTCTTCAGCTTGGTCTTCGGCAAGCGAGTTCGGCCCTTCTGATGGTGCATTTCTCTCATGCTGTCCTGAGATCCCTAGATGAGGTGCTCCACAACTTCCCTGCTAACCTGCAAGCCGCTGTTAAGCAGGTACGGGAACAGGGACACACTGTGGCGAAGCAACAGTTCCAAACGTCCATGGACCTCGGGGACTCCTACGCCCGGTCCGTGGTCATGGCAGTTGCCATGCACCACGGGGCTTGGGTGTGCATTTCCACTTTCACAGCAGATACGCAGCACAAGTTGGCAGATATGCCCTTCTTGGGGACTGACCTGTTCGGGCCCCGGGGTGGAGGGGCACCTCACCAGAACTGAAAAGTCCAGCGCCACCTTGGACTCAGCGACTTCTGCCCAGGAGGATTCTAAAGGCTCTAAACCTTCTAAGAAGAAGCCCTTTCGGCCCACCTCTGCCCCTGTGGCCAGACCTGCCCAGCCCTAGGCTGGCCAGCAGCAGGCCTAGCAGCCATAGCCCAAGTCTGTGACCTCGGTCATCAGGAAGCCCGGAGGATGTGGTCCCAGAGGTCCCTCAGCTGGGCCTTCCTCTTCTTCCAAGCCTTCCCAGTCCTGAACTCCCCGGGTCCTCCAGTTTGCCACTTTGTTTCCGCCTGGTCCGCTGTTGCCATAGGCAGGTGGGTCTCCAGGTGGTCAGCCAGGGTCTGCCTCTAGAATTCGAGGCCCACCCACCCAACCAAGTCTGCGCCCCAACGGTGGACATGGTGTCAGTTGACGTTCAGTTGGCCCTTCAGGACAACACTGCCCAGCTCCTGCGCAAGGAGGTAGTGGCTCCTGTCCTGGACCCTCTACCTTAACCAGGGTTCATCTGCAGGTACTTCCTGGTACCGAAATGGATGGGGGGGGGCTGGTGCCCCATCTTAGATCTGCATGATCTGAACAAATTCCTCAGGTCCTGCACCTCCAGGATGGTAACTGTCCCAGATCGCAGTCCACACTGTCTTGCAGGTTACTTGCCACTTTAAATCTTGCTGGAAGGTCTTCAAGCTGTCTCCTCCCACCCACCCGGGTGGTAAAACCCTCACATCCGCCCCATGACGCCAGATCTTCCTTACCACTTGGAAGCTCGGGTTCCCTCCTTAGCACTCTCCGTTTTAGGCCTGGATCCAAACTCTTTGGGTTTTCTGAAACTAATTTTAAAATTTACAAGACTAAGGTCTTCATCTTCCTTCGCGGCTGCGATGGACAAATCGACTCCCGGATTCCGTCGGTGCCCTTGTGGGCAGAAGATATCCTGGACCAATCCACACTCCACATGCGTTTACTGCCTGGGGCTTGGCCACGATTCGCAGGTCTGCGACTTGTGCAATGCCTTTTCGGCTTCGGTCTTAGAGGACTGCATTGCCAGATTACAACTCGGGTGCCCGGAAAAATGGTACCTGCCGGTGAAGCCTAAGGAGGCCCATTGGGCGGTGTCTGTGGCGGTGGCTCCGCGGAGCAGCTGGAACATTTGATCACCCTCGAGGAGGTGGCGGCCCAGGCCGCATCTTCTTCCTCCTCGGCCGCGGCATTTATCCTGCTCTCCTTGGGCTCCTCCTGCACTGCTTCTTTTAAGGAGCTTTGTCAGTCCCTCTCCACTAAGGGAGAAGGGCCATTGGGACATACCAGTCGGTCCAGGACGAAGATCCAAGAGGTAGGAGTCCCACCATCGACGTCTGTGGGAGTGGGAGAGATCCCCTTCTCCGGACCGTCGACTCTCGACTTCGGTCGAGGTTGCGGCAACGGCCGCTGGCTTCACGGTGTCCTTGTCAGGTCAGCCGGCCGAGACACCCGTCGACTTGATCGAGATTTTTCTCAACCTGTCGGACAGTCTGTTGACTGGAGAAGCCGACGACCCTTCCTCACTGGTTCCCCCAGTGGTTACCGAGGGCTTTCCTGTGCCTCTTGTACCGAAGTCCCCGGTTAAGGTCCCTGAACCGAGGGAGGGGTGGGTTTCCCCTGTCCCCTCTCTGACCCACCCTCGGCGACCCCAAAGGTCTCTGTCTCGGTCTTGGTCCTCTTCCAGGTCCAGCCGGTCCTGTCGACATCTGCGGTCTTGGTACCGTGGAAAGCGGCGTTGCCGCTCGTCCTCTTCGGAGGATAGACTTCAGCGTAAGTTATGTCGGCGCTACGAGGACTTGATGTGGCAGCAACTTTTGTTGACCGGTAACAAGCCGACTCCATCTCCTTCTCCGGCCATTAAGTGGCTGTCACCGGAGCGGCTGAAACAACCCCTCGTTGTAGTCGAGGAGCCGACCCCGGCGCTGGCTGTTAGGCCGAAACCGGCTGTTCCACCCATTGTGGTGGAACCTCCGCCTCCACAACCGAAGACTGGGGCCCCGACCAAGGATTCTTGGTCGAGTAAAGGCTTGCCCGACAGGTTGTCGGTCACCCTCACTCCCGATCGACCTCGGCAGGTGGAGGGTGGCTCAGGTGCTCGGGTAGCTGTTCGCAGACTCCTCGGAGTCTGATGACGACTACTCCCTGTTCTCCAGGCCGCCTGACCTGGAATCTGCAGGGGGCCAGTCGGTGGACGAGAGTCCATCCTTGTTTTTGGGTATGCTTCGACTCATCTGAGTCTACTGGGATGCAGCTCGAACCCATTCAAAAATGGGCCAGGTATCCCCTTATGGAGATACTGGACCGAGGGGATTCCCCTATGGAGGCCTTTCTGGTGGTCGGAGCCATTGTGGGCCTGGCCCTGGAGTTATGGCAGCGACCATCATCTTGTCCCGTGCCTCCGGCCAGGATGGCTCGCGAGTACGCGGTCTACACCGGTTCACTCTCCGGTTTCTCGGAGCACCCCTCTGCAGAGGGGTTAGTGACCGATAGCGTTTTCTGGCGTTTCTGGAACACTAGGGACATGGACAAACCTCCCGATAAGGAATCCAAAAAGCTGGATTACTCGGGGCGGAAGGTTTACGCTGCTTCCTCCCTAGGCCTTCGACAGGCTAGCTCGGCCGTACTGATGGCACATTTCTCACACGCCCTTATGGGTTCCCTGGATGAGGTGATTCCTCATCTCCCGGCTGACCTTCAGACGACGATCAAGCAGGTGCAGGATCAGGGAAGGGCGGTGGCTAAACAGCTCTAAACTTCATTGGACATTGGTGACTCTTGTGCCCGGTCAATAGCGGCCGCAGTGGCCATGCGCCACAGAGCTTGGCTGAGGATCTCCACCTTCACGGCGGACACCCATCACAAGCTGGCAGACATTCCCTTCCTGGGCACCGACTTGTTCGGTCCTGAGTGGAAGGTCATCTCCAGAGGATCGAGAATCCAGTGCCACCTTGGACTCGGTCACGTCTGCCTAGAAGGACAAAGGCCGCCAGCAGCAGTGTAAGCCCTTTCGCCCTTCCGCTCCTGCAGCACGTCTGGCCCAGCAACACCAACAACAGGGCCAGCAGGCTCACACTTGGCTCTCTAAGGCCAAGTCTGCTGCTTCCTCCAGTAGGAAGCCTGGAGGTGAAAGTCCAGGAGGTCCCTCAGCGGGCCCTTCCTCCAAGCCTGCCCAGTGACGGGTTGAGGGGTGTCACCCCCAGCCTCGTCACTCCTCCCCGGGACTCCCCCGGGGGACAACTCCGCCACTTCTTTTCTGCCTGGTCAGCTATCACCACAGACCGCTGAGTGCTAGAAGTGATCGGCAGGGGTCTGCCTCTGGAATTCGAGCAGTTCCCTCCCTATCGAGCCGTCTCCCCACGGGGGGCAATGCGTTCCACAGCCTCTCTGTCTGCTCATCGAGCCGACATTACCTTGCTCTTCCCGAAGGAGGTGATCAGTGAGGTGGTGGACCCTCCTCCAGACCCAGGGTTTGTGTCCAGGTACTTCTTGGTCCCAAAACGGATGGGGGGCTGGCGCCCCATTCTCAATCTGCATGACCTGAACAAGTTCCTAAGGCCGCACACCTTCAGGATGGTCACTCTGGCTCAGATCATTCCATCCTTGGAACTAGGTGTGTGGTTCTGCTCTCTGGATCTCCAGGACACGTTCTTTCACGTCCCAATCCATCCGTCTCATCAGCGATTCCTCCGCTTCAGAGCAGAGGGGTCTCTTTACAAGTTCCGGGCCATGCCCTTCGGCCTCTCTCCAGCTCCCAGGGTCTTCACCAAATGCATGGCAGTGGTGACAGGATTCCTGCGGCGCCAGGGGGTCTGGGTGTACCCTTACTTGGATGACTGGCTAATTGCAGCCCCCTCCAGGTTGGAGGTGGAGCGGTCCAGGGATCTGGCCCTCCAGGTCTGCTCTCAGATTGGCCTCCTCATCAACATGGCCAAATCAGAACTCGTGCCATCGCAGGTGATTCAGTTCATTGGGGCAGGGCTCAACTGTGTTCGAGCCAGAGCCCAGCTCCCGGTGGACAGGGACGAGGTCCTTTCCTCCTTTGCCCAGTCATTTCTGGTTGGGCAATTGCGCCCTGCCTGGGACTTCCTGCGCCTTCTGGGCCTCATGGCCTGCACCCGCATGGTCCATTGGGCCCGCTGGCATCTGCGTCCCCTGCAGTGGGGGCTGGCCAGCCAGTGGTCACAGCGCTCCAGTCCTCTGGATCAGCTGGTGATGGTGACCCAGGAGATGTGGGACGGCCTGCAGTGGTGGCTCATCTCAGTTCATCTGCAGGAGGGTATCCCGTTTGTCCGCCTCGAGCCGACAGTCACTCTAACGACCAACGCCTCTCTGATGGGTTGGGGTGCCCATCTGGGGGAGCTCAGGGCCCACGGCCTCTGGTCCCCTCAGGAGTCTCGATGCCACATCAACCTGCTGGAGCTTTGAGCGGTGCAACTAGCCCTCACCGCCTTCGCTCCGTTTGTACGGGGTCAGGTAGTTCAGGTCCAGATGGACAGTACCACGACCATGTACTGCCTCAACCGTCAGGGCGGGACGCAATCCTTGCCTCTGTGCAAGGAGGCTCTCCGCATTTGGTCTCTCATGATCAGCCTGCAGGCGGCTCTCCTAGCCATCCATGTGGTAGGAGCCTCCAGCAATCTGGCCAATGCCCTCAGCCGGATAGGCCCACCATCTCAGGAGTGGTCTCTCCTGACGGAGGTAGTACAAGATCTGTTCTCCCATTGGGGCATCCCTCAGGTGGACCTGTTCACCTCCAGGGAGAATGCAAAGCTGAGGCTGTTTCACGCCCGCCCCCCTCAGCAGGGCTCGCTGCAGGGGGATGCCTTCTTAAGGCCGTGGACCCCGGGCCTCTTCTACGCCTTCCCACCATTTCCCTTGATCCACAAGGTGCTTCTCAAGGCGAAGAGGGACAAGGCGCAGGTGATTCTGGTAGCCCCAGACTGGCTGTGCCAGTTCTGGTACCCAGATCTCCTCAGCCTCAGCTGCAGGCTCCCGAGGCGGCTTCCAGCCCGCCCGGACCTGATCTCAGTTGACAAGGGGAAGGTTCTCCATCCGGACCTTCAATCCCTGCATCTGACTGCCTGGTTCCTGAGTGGCTAGAGTTCCAGGCCTTGGGTCCTTCCGACAAGGTCCTTAACGTCGTTGAGGCATCCTGTAAGGAGTCGACCAGAAAATGCTATGCCTTCAAATGGAAGAGATTCTCCATTTGGTGTCAGGACAAGGGGTTGGACCCTTCTTCCTGTTCCTTGGCTAGTATTCTGGACTACCTGTGGTCCCTTTCTCAGCTAGGGCTTTGGTTGACGACCCTAAAGGTGCACCTGGCAGCCATCTCTGCTTACTGGGCGCGGGCCGGCAAGCAGTTGGTGGCACAGGAGAAGGTGGTCAGGTGCTTTTTCAAAAGGCCTTGACCACATATCCTTCCGGAGTGAGAATCTCCACCTCCGTGGGATCTACTGCTGGTACTGGCTAAGCTCATGGGCAAGCTCAGGGTTCATCCACACAAACCACCCGACCTCCCCTGCTTTGACGCACAACCTGGCTTCCAGCAGGCTAGATCTGGCATCATGGGGCAGAGCAGAGGGTTTTACCACCCAGGTGGGTGGGAGGAGCCAGCTTGAAGACCTTCCTGCAAGATTTAAAGCGGCAAGAAACCTGCCAGACAGTGTGGATGAACAACATACACCACTCCTAGAACTCCTGTTACAGGTGAGTAACCTGTATTTCTGCTCACTTGATCTCCAGGGCACATTCCTCCATGTCCCGATCTGTCTGTCTCACTGGCAGTTCCTCTGCTTTCAGATGGAAGGGACCGTTTATGAGTTCTAGGCCATGCCATTTGGCCTTTCCTTGGCCCCCATGATTTTCATCAAATGTGTAGAAGTGGTGGCTGCCCTCCTGAGGTGCCGGGGAGTCTGGGTATACCTCTACCTGGATGAGTGGTTCATCGTGAGTTCCTCCAGGCAGAGGCAGAGTGGTCCAGGGACCTGGCCCTCCAGACCTGGGTCTCTCTGGGCCTCCTGGTCAATGAGGCCAAATGAGAACTCATGCCCCTGCAGGTGATTCACTTCATTGGGACAGAGCTTGACTTTTGCAAAGCCAGGGCTCAGCTCCCGGCAGACAGGGCAGAGGTTACCTCCTTTGCCCTGTCATGCAGTTGTGCCCGGCACAGGATTTCCTGCACCTATTGGAATACATAGTGGCCTGCACCAGCGTGGTCCATTGGGCTCACTGGAGAATGCGTACCCTGCAGTGGGAACTGGCCAGGCAGTGGTCTCAACACAGGGTTCACTTCGACCAGCTGGTCACTGTGACCCAGTGGATGTGGTATGCACTCCAGTGGTGGTTAGTCCCCAGACATCTGCAAGAAGGTATCTCGTTTATCTGCCTGGAGCTGACTGTCATCCTGATGACTGATGTCCCTCTCATGGGCTGGGGGAGCCCACCAGGGGGAACATAGATTCCATGGGCTCTCGACCCCCAAATAGTTCAGATGCCACATCAACCTGCTGGAGCGCAGGGCAGTCGGCTAGTGCTGACCGCCATTGCTCCTCCTCCCGGGGGGTCATGTGGTTCAGGCCCAGACGGATGACACCACGACCGTGTATTACCTCAACAAGCAGGGCGGCACGCACTCCATTCCGCTGTTCAGGGAAGCTCTCCACATCTGGACCCTCGTGTGCAGCCTGAAGGCCGATTTCCTGGCCATCCATGTGGCCGGTGTCTCCAACCAGCTGGTGGATGCTCTCAGCTGGGTAGATGAGGCATCTCATGAGTGGTCTCTCCATCCCAAGATAGTGCGCAGTCTGTTCTCCCAATAGGGCACTCCCCTTGGTGGACCTGTTTGCCTCCATGGAGAATGCAAAGCTCAGGCTGTATTGTGCCCACCCCCTCAGCAGAGAATACTGCAGAAGGATGCCTTCTCAAGGCCCTGGACCCCGGGCCTCCTGTATGCCTTCCCTCCATTCCCCTTGACCACGTGCTGCTGAAGGCAAGGAGGGAGAAGGCGCAGGTGATCCTGATGGCTCCGGACTGGCCCTGCCAGTTCTGGTACCCCGATCTCCACAGCCTCAGCAGCAGGCTCCCGAGGCATCTTCCTCTTTGCCTGGACCAGCTCTTGATCCATCAGGGCATGGTCCTCCACCCGGACCTTCAATCCCTGCACCTGACAATCTGGTTCCTGAGCGTCTAGATTTCCAGGCTTTGGATCTCTCCGAAGATATCCTCGTCGTTGTAGAGGCTTCTTCGAAGGAGTCAACCAGGAAATGCTATACCTTCAAATGGAAGAGGTTCTCCATTTGGTGTCAGGCAAGCGGGCTGAACCCTTTGTCCTGTTCAGTAGCTAGCATCCTTGACTATCTGTGGTACCTCTCTCAGTTGGACCTTAGGTCAATGACCTTTAAGGTGCACCTAGCAGTCATCTTTGCCTACCGGGCATGGGCCGGTCAGCAGTTAGTGGCAGAGGAGAAGGTGGTCTGGTGCTTTTTCGAAGGCCTTGACCACATTTCCCCTCCGGTGCGTGAACCACCACCGCCACCTTAGGATCTGTTGCTGGTTTTGGCAAAGCTCACAGGTAAGCCATTTGAATTGATGCAGAAGTGTGAGATGTCACACCTGTCGTGGAAGACCGCCTTTCTGGTGGCTATCACATCAGCCAGAAGTATCATTGAGCTCCAGGCACTCTCTGTGGAGTCTTCTTACCTGGTCTTCCACAGGGACAAGGTTGTCCTTCGCCCCAACCTGAAGTTCCTCCTGAAGGTTGTGTCGGATTTTCACCTTAATCAGGTGATTAGTCTCCCAGTGTGTTTTACCAGCCACACCTCGGAGGCCAAGCACAGGCTTCACATGTTGAACCTGCAGTGAGCGCTAGGTTACTATAAGGTGTGAATGGATGGAGTTTGGGGAGAGGTTCACCATCTGCTTGTCACCTGCGCTGAAGCTGCACCTAGCAAACCAGCAGCTAAGTGGACGATTGGCAGGTGGATTGTATCGTGCATCAAACTCTGCTATAGGTTGGCGGGTAGGGAGCCTCCCGTAGGGCTAAGGGCTCATTCCACCTGTCATACCGCTGCCTCAGTGGCTGCTTCCAGGGACGTCCCCATCCCAGAAATCTGTCGGGCTGCTACCTGGAGGTCAGCACACACCTTCATTTCTCACTGCCACATCGACCTTGAGTCATGCCGGGATGTTGGTTTTGGGGCCTCAGTTCTCCAGTCTCTTTTCCCTAAGTGGTGGGTGTGTGCCTTGCCTCCCTCCTCCTGGAGGACTGCTAGGAGTCTGCCAAGAAGTGTGGATAGAACATCCTATCCAGGTTCCTAGAAAAACAGGTTACTCACCTGTAGCAGTAGATCTTCTTTTGAGCTAATCTCTTGCAGCAGGCCATAACACATGGGATATTGGCCGCAGACATCACATTCTCCGGATGACTTCTCAGCAGTTGACCCAGGGACCTCCCCTTCCTGTCATCACGTGGTGTGCTTTTAGCATATATGAAAAGGGGAGGTCCCTGATACTCCACAGTTCTTTTCAGCAGCGACCGAGTAAGCATCACGTTCTCCTCCGGAGTCCAGCTTTCTTCAGTTCATCAACGAAGAGTTTTACTACCCAAAACTTAATTTCAGCAGGTTCATTTACTGATGTCTTTGGAACCCTTATTCTGACAGTGTTTCTGTGGCCATAGAATCGCGACTGAGGACCTCCACGAATGTGTGTTTGGTGCATAGGTCCTGATCGCAACACCAAGGTGTGTGTCCTCTGCCAGTGATTCAACAAGGCTACAAAGCATTGAAGGTTCCAGCAACTCAGGGAATACCTGATGGAGCAAAAGGTAGCCCTTCTGGAGCAACAGCAATGGTCCACTACGGGGGAATCTTTGACCTTCTCCTCGAGGTCTCGCAGGGGAGAGTCCTCCTCGTTGATGACTCATGGGACCAGGAAGAAATGCACATCCAGATCCAAGCATGTTTCTCCCGCCCCACCATCTTTGTTTCCGAAGTTCTCGATTTCTACTAAGAAGGTGAGTATTAGGAGGGAACCCACTGCTCTATGTCTTCTCCTGTGTCGACAGTTGTGAGTCCCTCTCTTCCTTCGTCGACAGCCCCTCCATCGACAACGACTGTTGGAGTTACCTTGCAGCTACCACCGCTGCCTCCTCCCCCATGTTTTTCTGGCTGTCGTCAATTGACGATGGCCTTGGTTCCGCCAACTGTTCTCCCATCAATGGTGCAAGCTGTGGGCCATTCCACAGTTCTCCTGTTGATGGTTCTCCCTTCGATGGTGGCTCCTTATCAAAGTGCCACCGTTCTTTCGTCGACAGTGACGAGCACTGCTTCATATACGACGATTGCTTTGTCCCCGGCTGGACACCCTTTTGGAAGCCCTATAATGGCTCCTCTGTCGTCATTGGTGTTGGGGTCTTATGTGCACCCCTCCACCTTGACGAGATGGCTGGGCCTCTTACCTTCTACCATTCCTTCGGGGGTCAACTGGCCATGGTGGATGTTCAGGCTATTGTCCAGTCCATTATGGGCCTTACTAGGTCCTCCTCTCGCCTTTCCGAGGTGGTGATGGTCCCTGCCTTCGCCCCCTCCAGGCTTTCTTTGGCCTCCAGAATGGAAAACTTCTCTCCAGCCTCTCAGGGATTTCATCCCAGGGAGGACGATGTGGCTGACCCATTCTTACAGGAATGGGACATGGCAGACTTAGAAGAAAAGGGGGAGGAGATGGACCAGGATCATGAATCCCAGGTGTCCTCCTCCGAGGTGTCTTTCCTTCAGGGGGAACCTAGGCCAGCACTACCCTGTTCTCCTCCAGATGACCCTTTCTTCTCAGATATCACGGTCCATCTGCAGAAAACATTTGGATTCCATACTACAAAACAGGATGCCTCCAGAAAAAAGTTGGCCCAATACCTTGGTATTCTGGAAAGCCCGACTTTGGTCATCCTTCCCCTTATGGATGTTTTTGAAGAAACCATCTGGGCTGCCTGGCAACAGCCATTCAAGGTACTCTCCAATTCCTGCAAGGTGGACAGACTTTATAGGGCCCCCTGTGGATCACCCTTATCTTACTACCCCACAAGCGGATTCCATGATTTGTAATGCAGCTCACGATAGATCTGCTAGACCACAGCATGTGAGTCCTCAACCCCCTAACAGAGTCCAAGAAACTGGATGTCATGGGGAAAAAAAGAGTCTATGCTTTGGCTACAGTGTCCCTTCGTATCCTCAATTAGGGTCTGGTATGTTTGCCCGACTCTCTAAATCCCGACGTTCATTATCTCGCCTCCATATTCCCCGACAGTGTCAAAATACTGACAATTATGTTACCGACTACATAAATCCCGTTCCTCAAATTACCGACTGTTTTCCTTTTAGGCTCACCTGTTTTACTTGCTACATCAAACGGCAAAAACACCACAAACGGAGGAAACATGTCAACATTCAAACTATTGCTAAACTGAAGCAGCACACAGCAACGTTTTTGATTTGATGACCAGTCCTCATAGCAAGGCCACCCAGCTCCCCACGCCCATGTAGTTCACCAGCCCTCACAGCAAGGCTGCACAGCTCCCACACCCCACACCCACAGAGCTCAATGGATGGAGCTCACTAAAGGAACAATGCACGACAGGGTGTGTGTCGTGCTGGGATAACGCCATGCATGGTGTGATTGGGCACAAGGCCACAGGCTGAGTGCGTCCAACATTCCAGGTGTGGCGTTATCTCAGCACGACACAGACCCTGGAGTGCATTATTCCTATTATACAATGGCTCGATTGTAAAACAGTGGAAAAAAAGGATAGAAAATATATTAAAAATATATATATATTTTACTGTTTTTTGCAGTGAGTAGGATTACATTATGACAAAATAGTGCAGATTTCTACTTTAGCCAGTAGGTGGAGCTGTTACAATCTTTGTTAGTGTTGACTCTGTTTACAAACCATTCTCCTGTATTAGCATTATTGCCATGGGTTTATAGTTTGGTTTGGGAGACGTTGTACAGGATTTTTTAAACTCTTTTTTTTTTCATGCTGCTGAATGCTGTAGTCTCCGTCCCCTTCCCCCCAGTCAACTGAGTTACTGCCAGCCACACGCTTATTTCAGGATACCTGCATGGGAGGTAGGGACATGTTATAGAAAGTGCGTTTGAGAAGGAGAGGAAGAACGTGTATGTACGAGTGAGCACCGCGGTGACTTTGTGAAAATGCGGTTGCTGACTCGCTCGCTAACTGGGCCACGCACTCACTTTCTGTATGGGGCTACAATTTGTTTTTTTACAGAAAAAATATAAGTACTTGTTTTGTTATGATGGCTGTGGGTTTTCTTTCCGGGGTTATCGTCTGTGGTGGGGGTGGGTTTCCGGGTGTGTGAGGGAAGCGCCGACTGGCAAAGCAGGTGCTGTACCAAGAAAGCTGCTTGTAGGCAGCGGAGAGATGTATGTTTTACAGTGAGATGTGGTCATCCCTGTGTTGGCACTAGAGCCATGGTGTTATGCCAGGATAACACAACGGGTCCAGTCCCACAGTGACCAATGACAGCTCAAGGTTCTTTCTTGCCATTGTATAATAGTTCTTATAGCCCTCACAGCAAGGCCATCCAGCTTCCACATCCCCACACCCGCCGAGCTCAATGGACAGAGCACACCAGTCCTTACAGCCCTCACAGCAAGGCTGTACAGCTCCCACATCCCCACACCTGCAGAGCTCAACAAATGGAGATCACCAGCCCTCACAACAAAGTACAGTGCACCAGGAAAGAAAACAAAAAATTGTTTTTCCATCGGAAGAACAGTGGAGATAGAATCTGCACTGTACACCGCCTGCAGGGACACCAAAGTTGCTCAGATCTCTGAGTATGTGAATGTTTTGCACAGCTAAAGTAAGCACCAAGGTTAGCTTTTAGTCTTTACTCACTAACTTTAGTTAGTGAGTTAAGTAAAGTCAGTCGCCTGTTTAAAAATGGTTTACTGGTGCCGCAGCGACAGTCGGCATGGAGACATCCCCGACAGCGAAAACCGCAGTGCCGACTGTCAGCATTGCAGTGTCGGGGATGCCTCCGTGCAACCATTGGGGGGCTGTGCCCCCGAACCTCTCCATGTGGGGGGGCTCTGCCCCCACACCCCCCGGTCTCTAGGATTCTGACTCCGAGTCGGGTCGGAGTTGGATGGGCCGGGGGGGGCAATCACCCAGCGAGGCAGTCCCAGTCGCCATACAGACCACCACAGCGACATGCAGATTTTGCCTGATTCCTGCCGATGTGGTGATCTTCACGATCAGGGAGTTGCTGCGGCAATGGTATACGTTTAAAAAATATAGTAAACATTGTTTCTAGGGACATGGATATGTTGTTCATCCGCACTGTCTGGCAGGTATCCTTGCCGCTTTAAATCTTGCCAGAAGGTCTTCAAGTTGGCTCCTCCCACCCACCCGGGTGGTAAAACTCTCGGCTCCGCCCCATGACGCCAGATCTTCCTTATCGCTTGGAAGCTCAGGTTCCCTCCTTAACGCTCTGCGTATAAGACTGGTTCCTAATTCTTCGAAATTTCGAATTTAAAAGTTTTTTTGCTAAAAAGACTTTGGTCTTCTCTCCCTCGCGGCTGCGATGGACAAACAGACTCCCGGTTTCCGGAGATGCCCTTGCGGGCAGAAGATGTCTCGGACGGATCCGCACTCCACGTGCGTCTACTGTCTAGGCCTGGAGCACGACCCGCAGGCCTGCGACCTGTGCTCTTCCTTTTCGCCCACGCCCTGAAGACCGTGGCTGCCTGCTTACAACTGGGGCGTCCCCGAGAAGCGATTTCCAGTGAAGTCAAAAGAGGCCCGGTCGGCGGTGTCCGCGGTGGCGGGCTCGGCGGATCAGCTCGAGCAGATGATCGCCCTCGAAGAGGAGGCGGCGCGGGCCGCTTCTACCTCGGCTGCGGCATTTGTCCCGCTCTCTCTCGGTGCCTCTTATTCAGCTTCTTTTAAGGAGCTTTGTCTGACCCTCTCTACTAAAGGTGAGGGACCAACTTCTGCTGGACCATTTTCTCGGTCCAAAAAGAGAGACAAGGGTAAGTCTCACCGTCGACGCTCTTGGGAGCGGGAAAGATCCCTCTCCCCGAGTTGTCGGCCGTCGACTTCGTCGATCGCCGGGGCTTCGCCACTGGTCTCAGCCGGGCGGCCCTGCCAGGCCAGTTGACTGAGACTCCCGCCGGCTGCCGCAGATTTTTCTCAATTCGCTGGACGCAGTTGTCTGCAGGAGAAGCCGAGAATCCCTCTCCCTGTTCCCCGGTGGGAGTTGAGGACCCCGTTGGCTTGTGCCAGAAGCCCGGTTCCGGAGCCTTCGGGTTGAACCTCCGAACCGAGGGGAGTGCCGCTTCCCAGACACCTCCCCGCACTGTCTCCGGAAAGCCGAGGTTCTCGGTCTCGGACTTCTTGCGGTCCAGCTGATCCCTCCGTCATAGGCGGTCCCGTCTCGCATCGCTGCAGCCGGCGCCGCCGCCCTCTCTTCCCTCGGATTTGGGAGGCTTCGCTACTAAGTTACAGGCCAAGATATGAGGAACCTTATGTGGCAACAGCTCCTCTGACCGAATAAGCCCGACGCCGTGCTCTTCCCGCCATTAAGTGGCTGTCACCGGGCGTCAAACAACCCCTCGTTTTATCCGGAGGAGCCTGTTCCCAGGCCGGTTGTTCGGCCAAAACCAGCTGCCCACCGATTCGGTGGAACCTCTGCTCCACAGCCGTTAGTTGGGGCTCGACCAAAATTCTCGGTCCGCTCAGGGACTGCCCCATAGGCTGTCTGTCACCCTCACTCCCGATCGACCTCGGCAGGTGGAGGTGGCTCAGAGCCCAGGCAGTCTTTGAGGACTCTTCCAGGTCCGAAGACGATTCCTCCTTTTCTCCAAGCGAATGGACTTGGAGTCCTCAGGAGGACAGTCGGTGGACGATAGCCCTTCGTCCTTCCTGGGATTGCTTCAGCTCATCTCGGAGTCCACCGGGATGAAGCTCGAACCCATTTCTAAGCGGGCCAGGTATCCCCTCACGGAGATTCTGGACCGAGGGGATTCCGCTACGGAGGCCTTTCCGGTGGCCAAGGCCATAGTGGGCCCGGCCTTGGAGCTCTGGCTGCGCCCTGCTTCCTGCCCTGTGCCTTCGGCCAGAATGGCCAGGAAGTATGCGGTCCCTACCCGTTCCTTGTCTGGTTTGTCGGAACACCCCTCGGCCGAGGGGTTAGTTACCGTCAGCATTTTCGGCGTGCGGGGAATGCTAGGGATGGACAAACCTCCGACAAAGAGGTCAAGAAATGGACTATGCCGGGCTGAAAGTCTATGCTGCGTCCTCCCTTGGCCTTCGCCAGGCCAGTTCGGCCGTCCTCATGGCACATTTCTCTCATGCCCTGTTGGGCTCCCTGGATGAGGTCGTTCCTCATCTTCCCGCGGATCTGCAGACCACGGTTAGGCAAGTGCGGGACCAGGGCAGGGCAGTGGCCAAACAGCAGCTCCAGACTGCTTTAGACATTAGGGACTCATGTGCCAGGTCTGTGGCGGCCGCAGTGGCTATGCGTCGTCGGGCTTGGCTGAGGATATCCACCTTCACTTCGGATACCCAGCACAAGTTGGCGGATGTCCCTTCTTGGGACCCACCTCTCTTCTGGGGTGGAAGGTCACCTGCAGAGGATCGAGAAGTCCAATGCTACCTTGACTCGGTCTCTTCCGCTCAGAAGGACAAAGGCCGCAAACCACAGCCTAAGCCCTTCGTCTCCTTCTGCGCCAGCGTCATCTCGGCCCAGCAACGCAGGGCTAGCAGGCTCGGGCTTGGCATCCCAAACCCAAGCCCGGGGCTTCCTCCAACAGGAAGCAGGAAGGTAAAGGCCCAGGAGGTCCCTCGGCCGGTCCCTCCTCCAAGCCTGCCCAGATACGGGCTGAGGGGTGTTGCCCCCAACCCCGTCACCTCACCCCAGGTTCCCCCCGTGGGGGGACGGCTCCGGCACTTCCTTTCCACCTGGTCCGTTATTACCACGGACAGGTGGGTGCTGGAGGTGGTGGGAAAAGGCCTGCCTCTGGAATTCAAGCAGGCCCCGCCCTTCAGAGCCGTCGCACCTCGGGGGGCCTCGGGGTCCGCAGCCTCACTGTTGGCTCGCGAGCCGACATCGCCTCCGACTCCAAAGGAGGTGATCAGGAGGTGGCAGACCCTCCTCAGACCCGGGTTTGTGTCCAGGTACTTCCTGGTTCCGAACCGGACGGGGGGCTAGCGCCCCATTCTCGACCTACATGACCTAAACAAGTTCCTAAGGTCTTGAACCTTCAGGATGGTCACTCTGGCTCAGATAATACCATCCCTGGAACACGGCATGTGGTTCTGCTCTCTGGACCTACAGGACGCGTTATTTCACGTCCCTATCCATCCGTCACATCGGAGATTCCTTCGCTTTCGAGCGGAGGGATCCCTTTTCGAGTTCCGAGCCATGCCCTTCGGCCTGTCTCCAGCTCCCAGGGTCTTCACCAAATGCATAGCAGTGGTGACAGCTTTCTCTGGGGCGCAGAGGGGTCCGGTGTACCTTACCTGGACGATTGGTTGATAGCAGCCCTCCAGACAGGAGGTGGAGCGGTCCAGAGATCTGGCCCTGCAGGTTTGCTCTCAACCGGCCTTCTCATCAACGAGGCCAAGTCGGAACTCGAGCCGAAGCAGGTGATTCTTTTCATCGGGGCAGAGCTCGACTCTCTTCGAGCCAGAGCACGGCTCCTGGCGGACAGGGCCGAGGTTCTTACCTCCTTTGCCCAATCATTTCTGGTTGGGCACTCGCACCCTGCCCGGACTTCCTGCGCTCCTGGGTCTCATGGCGGCCTGTACCATCGTGGGTCCGCTGGGCACGCTTGCACATGCGCCCCTTCAGTGGGGACTGGCTAGCCAGTGGTCACAACGCCATGCATCCATTTGACCAGCTAGTGACGGTGACCTAGGGGATGTGGAAGCCTCCAGTGGTGGACTGCTCCAGTTCATCTGCAGGAGGGCATCCCATTTGTCCGCCTCGAGCCGACGGTCTCTATCGACCGATGCCTCTTGATGGGTTGGGGTGCCCATCTGGGGAACATTGGGCGTGCCCTCTGGTCCTCACGGGAGTCCCGATGCCACATCAACCTGCTGGAGCTCTGAGCGTCCGCCTAGCTCTCACCGCCTTTGCTCCATTTCTTCGGGTCAAGTGGTCCGAGTCCAGACGGACAATACCACGCACTATGTATTATCTAAACCGCCAGGGCGGGACGCGCTCCATGCTTCTATGCAATGAAGCTCTCCGCATTTAGTCACTAGTGCGCAGCTTGGAGGCGGATCTCCTAGCCATTCATGTGATAGGAGCCTCCAACACCCTGGCCGATGCCCTGAGCCGGATAGGGGCTGCATCCCATGAGTGGTCTCTCCTGCCGGAGGTAGTACAAGATCTGTTCTCCCATTGGGGCACACCTCAGGTGGACCTGTTTGCCTCCAGGGAGAACGCGGAGCTGAGGCTGTTCCATGCCCACCCCCCTCAGCAGGGCTCGCTGCAGGGGGATGCCTTCTCGAGGCCGTGGACCCCAGGCTTCTTCTACGCCTTCCCCCCCATTTCCCTTGATACACAAGGTGCTTCTCAAAGCAAGGAGGGACAAGGCGCAGGTGATTCTGATAGCCCCAGACTGGCCCCGCCAGTACTGGTACCCAGATCTCCTCAGCCTCAGCTCCAGGCTCCCGAGGCAGCTTCCAGCTCGCCCGGACCTGCTCTTAGTCAGTCAGGGAAGGTGTTCCATCCGGACCTTCAATCCTGCACCTGACGGCCTGGTTCCTGAGCTGCTAGAGTTCCAGGCCTTGGGTCTTTCCCGACGAGGTCCTCAATGTAGTTGAGGCGTCCCGTAAGGAGTCGACTCAGGAAGTGCTGTGCCTTCAAATGGAAGAGATTTTCCATTTGGTGTCAGGGCAAGGGCTTGGACCCTTCCTCCTGTCCCTCTGGCAAGAATCTTGGACTATTTAGGTCCTTCATTAAGGGGCTTAGGTCGACGCACTTAGGGGTGCACCTGGCAGCCATCTCTGCTTACCGGGCGCGGGCCGGGAAGCAGTCGGTGGCGCAGGAGAAGGTGGTCTGGCGCTTTTTCAAAGGCCTTGATCACATTTCCCCTCCAGTGCGGGAACCCCCACCTCCGTGGGATCTACTGCTGGTACTGGCAAAGCTCAGGCAAGCTATTCAACCAATGCACAGGTGTGGAACTCTCTCACCTGTCGTGGAAGACCGCTTTCTTGGTGGCTATCACGCCAGCCAGAAGGATGGGAGAACTCCAGGCGCTCTGCATCGAGTCTCCTTACCTGGTCTTCCACAGGGACAAGGTTGTCCTGTGCCCCCACCCGAAATTCCTTCCGAAGGTGGTGTCGGAGTTTCACCTTAACCAGGTGTTGACTCTGCCGGTGTTCTACCCCAATCACACCTCGGAGGCCGAATACAGGCTCCATACTTTCTACCCGAAATTCGGAGAGAGGTTCACCAGCTGTTTGTCACCTACGCTAAAGCCGCACCTGGCAGACCTGCAGCCAAGCGGATGATAAGCAGGTGGGTCACCTCCTGCATAGATCTCTGCTATAAGTTAGCGGGCATGGAGCCTCCCAGAGGGATAAGAGCTCATTCTACCCGCCATACTGCTGCATCGGTGGCTGCTTCCAGGGATGTCCCTATCCAGGATATCTGCAGGGCTGCTACCTGGAAGTCAGCACACACTTCATCACCCATTACCACATCGACCCCGAGTCACGCCGGGATGCTGGTTTTGGGGCCTCGGTTCTCCAGTCTCTATTCCCTAAGTAGGGTGTGCGCCTTGCCCCTCCTCCCGAGAACTTCTAGGAGTCTGCCAGACAGTGTGGATGAACAACATATCCATGTCCCTAAATATAGGTTACTCACCTGTAACAGGAGTTCTAGGAATGGTATATGTTGTTCATCCACACGACGCACAACCTGAGCTTCCAGCGGGCCAGATCTGGCGTCATGGGGCGGAGCCTAGAGTTTTACCACCCGGGTGGGTGGGAGGAGCCAGCTTGAAGACCTTCCGGCAAGATTTAAAGCAGCAAGGATACCTGCCAGACAGTGTGGATGAACAACATATACCATTCCTAGAACTCCTGTTACAGGTGAGTAACCTGTATATTCTGTGATACAGAGCAGCCTCTGTTTGATTTACAGGAACTGACAACACAAATGGTAATTTATTACAGCCTCGGACAGCACTAGAAAACAGTATGTTGCTGTTAATAGTTTGACTATTGTATTACAAGTAATGTTCCAGCTTTGGTTGGTTGCTGTGCACTCATACGTTACTAGCCTGAACGTCAAACGTGAATAGCAAAATAGTTGGTAATATGAGATTTTCGGCATTTTGGTAGTCGGGAACTTGACCAGCAGTATTTTGACACTGTTAGGAATATGGAGGCAGGCAAATGGGTGTCTGGATTTAGAGAGTCGGGGAAAACGTACGGATCCCCTCAATTATATGGGTCACCTTCTCAAATATCAGGAGGAGATCCTAAAAGCTACTCAGGATCAGTACAGTCCCTTCCAGCTGGCCAGCCTCAAGAGGACCTTAATGCAAAGGTTTCCACTGCTGGGGCTGTTTGCCGCTACCTGCTCGGGGCTACCTATGATGCCGTTGATTCTTCGGCATGGGCCTCCTCTGTGGCTGTTTGCTTAAGATGCCATGTATGACCGGGGGTTTCAGGATTCTCACAGGATGTACAACAATTCATCCTCAATGCTCCCCTTAAAGGGGACAAACTTTTTGGGCCACAGGCCCAGGACATTTTGAAAGACTTACAGGACTTGGGGTCATGCCCTTCAATCTGTTCGGACCCTATATTGCCCTCAAGCAAAAACTGCATACAGTGGATCCTTTCATGGCTGCTCCAGTCGAGGTAGACCTAATGCTCAGAGACCACCCGCTAACAAACAAAAGGCTCAGTTAACTGTGCCTGGCCCAAGAAATGCCCTCAAAATTTCCAGTTTTGTCCCTACTGCACCTCAGCAGGGCCAGCCTTTGACTTGAAGGCCTGTCTCCGGAGGTGGTGGCAGAGACCCCCTCCATGGCCATCAGGGGCAGGTTTTCCCTGTACCTTGGAGGTTGGCAAGGGATCACGTCAGACCTCTGGATCCTTCCATTGGTCCAGTACGGTCATATGTTGGACTTGATCAGTCCTCCTCCCTTGCCTGCTTGGGTCTCTCCTTACACTCCAGACCATGCTTTGGTGCTGAGGGCAGAAATAGATGCTCTGTTACAGAAATGTGCCATAGAACCTGTTCCCACCCATCAGAAGGGCTCAGGATTTTACTCCTGATTTTTTCTGGTTCCAAAATGGACAGGGGATTTACACCCCATTCTGGATCTCAGGGGTCTCAAGCTCTACATACGGTACCAAAAATTCAGGTGACTCTCCCCACCCTGCTCCCCCTGCTGAATACGGGGGGTACTGGCTCTGTTCCCTGGACATGAAGGACGTGTACCTTCATATCCTGATGCACCTGGCTCATCGGCGGTTCTTAGGCTTCCAGTTTCAGGACTGTCATTTCCAGTTTCAGTCCCTACCCTTCGGCCTTTCCTCGGCCCCAAGGGTGTTTACAAAAATGTCTAGTGGCAGCAGCCCTCCACCAGGAAGGCCTTTACGTCTTTCCATACCTGGACAACTGGCTCCTCAAGGCGTCAACACGCCCCATGTTAGAATACACCCTGACCCCCACCCTATGGATGTTCTCCATGGTGGGCATCACAGTCAACCATCTAAAGTCTATGATGGACCCATCACAAACTCTACAACATACAATATAGGAGTAGTGCTGAACACCTCTTTGGGCATGGCTTTTCTTCCCAGGGTTCGGGCAGATGCCATTCTAGCAGTAATATTGAGACTGGAGACTTGTTGGTATGTCTTCTCAAGGGACTGCCTTTGACTCCTGGGACATTTGACGACTACCATTCCAACTGTTCTCTATGCCTGACTCAGCAGGAGGGCTCTTCAGTGGACCCTCAGAGTCCAGTGGGATCAGAAGATGGATGATTTTGATGCCTCAGTCCTGTTATCTTCCCCAGTGCTTCAAGCGTTGCAGTGGTGGAAGTCCATGGACAATCTGTTGAGGGGCATGTCATTCCATCCCCCCGTCCCAGATCTCATTCTAACGACGGATGCCTCTCTGTTGGGCTGGGATGCCCATTTTCAGGAGGTTCAGTCCCAGGGCTCTTGGAAAAAGGTGGAAGCTCATCTTCACATCAGCGTCCTGGAAATGAGGGTTGTCTTGTATGCCTTATAGGCCTTCGAGACCTTAATCCCTCAGGGTTGCCTTCAAGTGCAATCAGACAGTTCAGCAGTAGTTCACTACCTGAACAAACAAGGAGATACCCATTCATACCCTCTCTGCCGAGAATCCATGAGGGTGTGGTGTTGTGCAATCCAGAAGGGCATTTACCTTCTGGTGGTCCACATTCCCGGGGTGTCAGATACCCTAGCAGATGCCCTGAGCAGATCCCCTGCTCAGGCCCATGAATGAGAAATCCATTCCGATGTCTTAGAAGACGTCTTCCTCCAGTGGGGTTGCCCAGAGTTGGACCCGTTTGCCTCTCGGCAAAACACAAAACTGCCTCTCTATTGCTCTTTAGAGCTAGGTCCTGGAACTTTATGGCAGGATGCCTTATCTTGTTCCCGCCTTTTCCTCTCCTGCAGAGAGGTCTTATAAAACTGGTCAAGGACAGGGTGTCTATGATTCTCATAGCCCCCCCACTGACCGATGCAGATCTGGTTCCCCTTGCTTCTGCAACTCTCGGACCAGGATCCACTTCCTCTGCCATGTTGTTCAGTCCTCCTATCGCAGGAGAACATCTCCCTGCTGCACCTGGACCTTCACTCCCTGCACCTACTCACTTGGTTCCTGAGGACATAGTCCTTTCTCGCTATCAGGTGTCCCCAAGGGTAGCAGAGATCCTAAGGGTGACTCAGAAGCCCTCTATGAAGTGAAAATGCTTTTCCATTTGGGCCTCTTCCTGGGTATGGACCCCTATGGGTGTTCACCACAGAGCATCTTAGACTACTTGCACTCTCTGTCCGAGAGTGACCTGAAATATTCCTCGATTAAAGTACACTTTATGACCATTTCTGCATTTCATTAACCTGTGGACAACAAACCATTGTCCCAGTTGACTCTGATAAGAACCTTCTTGAAAGGTATCCTACACTTACATCCACCTATACAGGACTCGATCCTGGTGTGGGATTTGAATTTTGAGTGTGAAAAACTGACTGAAAGTCCTTTTGAGCCCACAGATGCATGCGAGCTCCGATTTTTGTCTTGGGGGGGAATGTTTTTGAATGGTGATTACATCAGGTAGACGTATCTCGGTGTTACAGGTGCTTATGTGCAAGCCACCTTACCTACAGTTTCATATGGATCGGGTGTACTTATGTACTAGCCCCTCCTTTCTCCCAAAAGTGTTTTTTGAGTTTACTCTGAATCAGTTCATTCAGTTGCCAGTATCTTTTGCAGAGCATGAGAATCCAGGGGAAGCCCTGCTTCATACTCTCGATGTGCATAAAACATTGAGACTTTATCTTCTCTGCACTGAACAGTTGTGAAAAACTGAGCAACTTTTTTATTTTATTCTCCCCAGGACGACGGCGTTCAGGTTTCGAAGCAGTGCTTATCCACATGGTTGGCCAGCTGCATTACGTTCATCTATAACAAATATGATAAATCACTCACAGGGTCTGTGAAACCCTACTCCACTAGAGCCATGGCTACCTCCATGGTGTGTTTTTGCGGCGTCTCGGACTTGGAAATTTGTGGGGCCACCATCTGGTCTACTGTACATACATTCATGAAACATTACAGTCTAGACATTGCTTCCAAGAAGTGTGCCAATTTTGGATGGCTATCCTCAACGGCCTCTTGTCCTAACCTCATATGGTTCGTTTCCTCCTCCTTTGGACATTATAACTACTTGGGATTCTAACCATATGTTGTGGCCTGCTGCAAGAGATTGGCTCGAAGAAGATAGTACAGTTGCGTAAGAATGTACCATAACAGTAGGTCTTTGAGAGTATCTCTTGCAGCAGGCCATGCTGCCCCACCCACTTTCCCCCTTGTTCCTGCTTCAAAAGGGTACCTTGCTCCATCCTCTCATGGAAGTCTCGAGCTGCTGCCTTTTTGTTCTCCTCGGTTCCCATTTGAGACCTGTGAGTCACTTTCATATTGGTTGCTAAAATGGAAAAGTACTGAGGAATATCAGGGACCTCCCCTTTTTATATGTGCTGAAGCACACCACGTGATGACAGGAAGGGGAGGTCCCTGGGTCAACTGCTGAGAAGTCATCCGGAGGATGTGACACCTGCGACTGATATCCCATGTGTTATGGCCTGCTGCAAGAGGCACTCTTGAAGATCTGCTGTTAAGATAAGTTCTTATGCAACTGTACTTTCTGGGAGTGGTATATGATGTTCATCCACGCATACCCACTCGACCTCCCCTGCCAGTGGCACACAATACTACTTCCAGTGGGCAAGAATTGGCATCACAGGGTGGTGCTAGGGGAGTTACCACCCATGTGGATGGGAGGGAGCCATCTTGAAGACTTTCCGGCAGCTCTTAAAGGGGAAAGGACACTGCCAAGAAGTGTGGATGAACATCATATACCACTCCTTGAACTACTGTTACATGTGAGTAACCTATTTTTATGCACTAAGGAGAAAAAAAAAGATAGAGTGGTGGATGGGAGGGGTTAGCTGAGCACTACTCAACGCTGCACTAGGGACCTGGGAGTCATGATTAGTGATTTCCATCAAACAAGCCAGCGTAACAAGGTCTACAGTAAGGGTAACAGGATGCTGGGGTGTATCAGAAGGGATACTGACAGCAGGAAAAAGGAGATTCTACTACCTCTGCATAGGTCACTGGTGAGGCCACATTTCACCACCTTGATCTCTCTGTTTATGTGGATACAATCCAGAAGAAGTTTTACCCCAAACGTGGTGCACTTTACAGGAATAAGAGAAGCATCCAGCTTCCTGTACGCAGAGAAATTCTCACTAAGATGATTCTTCCTATTTTCGACTGTGGAGACATTGTTTACAGTGCTGCTTCAAAGTCCACATTAGCTGGACTGGACCTCTCTCTTTCACTCTTTCTGTCGATTTGCCCTTGACAAACCCCTGGGTACTCACCACTGTTCTTTGTATACTTCTCTCTCCCTCTCCTTCTCCTCTCTTGATGCCAGGTGCCTTACCCACTGTGCTTCCTTTGTCTCCAAATTTTGGTTTGGCTCCCTCCCTTCGTATCTTACTTCTCTTCTCTCTTTCACTTTTTACTCCCTTTGCAATGCTTGTGTTTGCTGGCTTGCTCTCCTACCAGTTAAATCTGTTGCTGGCAAAGTGGCCTTCTCGTTCCATTTCCCTAAACTTTGGATCTCTCCCCTTTCCGTTTACTCTGTTCCTTCCCTTCTCACTCTGAAATCTCTCCTACATGAGTTCTCTGTTCGATCCTGCAGTTGCTTTTAATATTAGGGTAGACTTCTATTAGCTGCCTTCCACCCTACACTGACACTAGCACGGCCCCCTTCTCCCTGTCACTGTGAAGGTCCTTGTTAGTCAATCGGTGGTCCTTATTAATCTCCAGTTCGCCATCACATCATCATTTTTTTTTTTTTAACCAGGAGACAGACACTAAGCTGAAAGCTTGTTTACAGGTGCGACCTAGGAGCACAAGGAAGTTAAGTGACTTGCTCAGGGTCACACAGTATGCAAGTGGAGGGCTGTGGGATTCAAACCCAGGGCTTCAGGTTTGCAACTCGGAGCCTTAAACCACTGTACTATACTGCCTCCATTTGGCCCTGAAGTCACATTATTACAGTTATCAGGGGCAGTCTCCCAGAAGAAGGCAGATTTCTTATCTAGAGAGATTCCTGCATCAAGGAATAGACCGGCTCAATTCTTCCACATGGTGGACAGGTTATTACATCCGACCTGTCTCCGTGTGGGAGGAGCAGGTTCAAGCACTAGATAAAAGGAATTTGCTCTGTTCTTTGCTAACACTGTTTCCTCTATCGGGCTGAGATCTCCTCCAGTGCCTCTGGAAGGGGATGCGGGGTCCATGCTGAGATGCATCGAGGCACTCCTCGTGCCTGAGCTGAGCTTGATCCGGTTCAAGTGGAGGCGGTGGTGACAATGATCTTGAGGCTGTGACCAACACAGTGCGATCTTGACCAAGGTCCTACCCGCCTTTTGGTAGAGTGTTTGGACCTGATTGGGCCTGTGGTGGCCGAGATAGTCTGGAGTTCCTTGAGGAGTGGGATCTTTCCATCGACCTTGAAAGAGGCTTTCGTCAGGCCCCTACTGAAAAAACCCTCACTGGACCTGGAGTGCCTTAGCAACTACAGGCTTTTTTAGGAAAAGTTATGGAAAAAGTGGTGGCCATCCAGCTTGAAGAGCATCTGGCCGCCTTCTCCACTTAGGAGGTATTCCAGTCTGGGTTTTGAGCTGGGCACAGTACAGAGACAGCCCTGGTGAAGGTGCTTAATGATCTCCTGATGGCAAGGGACGGGAGGGAGCGTACCATCTTAGTCCTCCTGAACCTATTGGCAGTGTCTGACACCGTGGACCATGAGGTGCTACTTTACTACCTGCGGTACTGGTGTGGCCTGTCAGGAAACGTCATCAAATGATGCAGGTCATACCTGACAGGCAGAGTGCAGAGAGTGATGATGGGGCTTGCCACGTGTAGCCCAAAGCTTTTGTCCTGTGATGTTCTGCAGGGTTCGGTCGTGTTGCCCTTGTTGTTCACGGTGTACATGCTGCCATTAGGAGACATTAGGCAGTATAGGCTGGGTTTTTACTGCTATGCAGATGATACCCAGCTCTACCTGTCCTGTGCACCGGGTAACCAGATGGCGTCTTCAGTATTTAACAGCTGCCTGGAGGAAATTCAGATCTGGATGGTTTAAAACTGGCTTAGACTTAACCTAGACAAGACTGAGGTGCTAGTGGTGGATCCAGGTCATCGTCATGGTGGGGGTGTTTGGGGAGACCCCCCCTGGACTAGTGCTGGGGAGGATCCCCCTCACCCCATCCACACAGGCAAAGGATCTTGATGCTCAGGTGTTGGCTGTTGTCAGAAGTGAATATTACCATCTAAGGAATATTGCCAGGATCCGGGACCTAATTCCATCTGAGGACCTGCCTACACTGGTACACACTTTTGTTACGTCCAGGTTGGACTACTGCAATGCCCTGTCTGGAGGCAACCTCCACTGGCTGCAGTTGGTGCAGAATGTGACAGCAAGAATGTTATCGGGAGTCAAAAGAAATAAGCATATTACTCCTGTCCTCTGTGAACTGCACTGGGTGCCAGTCAGGTGGAGGATTGTTTTCAAGGTAGGGCTCCTGACCTACAAGGCCCTGCAAGGAAGGGGACCAGTGAACCTATAAGAACTCTTTAAGCCACATCGCCCAACCTGGGCTCTCCGTTCAGCTGAAGGTGGCCTCCTTGGGGTTCCCAGGGCTAGGTTGTGGCATTCTGGGGACCATGCGTTCTTGGTTGCCACGCCTACCCTGTGGAACTCATGACTTAAATATCTGAGGGAGGCACCCTCAGTAGAAACCTTTAAAACAGGTCTAAAAATATTTCTATTCCAGCAGACATTTGAACTGTAACTGATATATTAGCCTGTTTACTATAGATAGATGTGTTTTAAATGCTGCTGATTTTCATGCAGACTTTCTATGCTAATGTGATAATATTATTATTGTATGTCATGTGCTTTTTTTCTCTTGTTTTTAATATTGTACAGCACCCAGAGTCCCCGGAATGGGGTGCTTTATAAAGAAAGCGTCTGTCTATCTATCTATCACAGTGTATTAAAAAGTAAGGAAAATTCCCATTCATTTCAGTGGGGATCGTCCCGCTCTCAGGCACGTAATTCATCATGCAAGGAAGAACACAGAGGCATGTAGTTGAATCAGGAAGTGGAAGGGATTGGCTGGCCACCTTATCGGTACCAAACTACGACCCCTTGCAACTTTCAAAAGGCTCAACATGAAATATAAAAAATTTCACAGAGGTACTACCACAGACTTAAGGTACCATATTCCAGAAGTGGTACCTTAAGTTCACAAAATCAATTTAAAATCGTTGCAATTCAAAAATGTCTCCTTGATACAGTGCCCCCATACATTCCCATAAACAGATGAAAGGTGTGATCCTTTTTTTTTTTAATGGTGTTATTTTCTCCCGAACCCGGCTACAACCCCCCACACTCCGTGCGTTCCCTAGTGCCATCCCGGACATGAGACCCCTCCTTCAGCACCCCGCAACTTACCCTTCGGCGGCAGGGTGGTGAGGAGCGACTGACCCACCACAACGGATCCATGCCAGGGAGGCGTCCTCCAGGAGTGGCCCCGGGAACGACGCTTGCAGCCGGACACCCATTTTTCTGTTTTTCTCCCGATGGGCTGTGGCGTGCAATGACGCCAGCGACTCGAGTGCGCCAAGACGCCCCGCAAGCGCCAAGCACTAGTCAAGCCGCCTGCCACGCCCGCCTTGGCCTTGTCTTGGCGGCTACGTGCTGTCAATCCCCAGCCTCCGCTAGGGTCAGACAAGCACCGCCGGCCAAATCCCCACCCCGGAGATGGAGAGGTCTCCGACGCTCAGTTATCCTCCGCTTTCGCCGCCCTGTGTGTCGTTCGAACACGGGTCGCTGGCGTGAGGCGAGGTGTGGCGCCCAGCGCCAACCCTCAGCGCCACCGGGCCGGTGAAGGGTGTATCCTTATCCATTCTTGCTAGCAGTAGCATACACTGCTCAGCTGCATTGACCTGCATAGTGTAAAAAAACAAAACCTAGACGACTCCACTCCACCCAGGCAGTTGTTAATAAAACACGACAAAGTATTACTGAGCGAAGTCGTAGTACTGCAGCAACCAATGAAGATAAGATCAAGTCCAGATTTCATCTCAGTAGAATTAGGCTTTATTACCAAATGCGAAAAGATAACTTGCAAGAGTAATAAATGAAACAGTTAGACGCCACAGAATGATGGTTGTTTAGAACCAAAGTCTCACTTAGTCACTAAGTGAGACTTTGGTTCTCGGGAAGGGGGGAGCCATCTTTCTGTGGCGCTCTTAACTGTTTCAAGTTATCTTTTCACACTTGGATTAATAAAGCCTGGATACTTTTACTGAACTTAGAGACTCTGTACTTGATCCTTTATATCCTTATGGGTTGCTGCAGTATGCAAACTTCTGCTCACTAAGTACTTTTGACCTGCATAGTGTCACTGTTGACAGTGGCAAGAGTTTTTTTTTTTGTTACAAGCAAGGTGGGATCGACCAAACTGACTTAACAGTTCATGGAGCTGGGCCAGCCGGTGGCACTGAGGGTTGAGGTGCTGGACGCCACACTGGCGACCCGGGTTCAGGAACGGACTCAGGTCACTTGGGGTCAGCAGGGGGAGGAAGGATACAGCGTCCATAGACAGCTCTCCTTCCTCAGGAGGGGGGGCAGTGCGGCTCACTGTAGACTGATACCTAGTGGTGGCTGGGTGTTGGCACAGGTGCGTCTCTCGGACCAGGGCAGGGTACCCATCTAGGGCGAATGGCCACTTCTGTGGAGGCGGGGGCAGCTGCCTCGCCCATTGCACGGTTTGGGTGCCCAGGAAGAAAAAGTGGAAAAACGTCCGGGAGCCGATGGGATCCATAATGACCCGACACATTTGGGTTGGAGTATGAGTCCCTCCATGGGAGGACCAGAGTAACACATCAGCTCAAAAAAAAAAAAAAAAGTTCGTAGAGCCAGTCCAGCGTGTCAGCAATAGTACAGAAATCAACAAAGGACCACCCACCCCAATGTTTTTTTTATTTGTTTTTTAATTTGCTCTACTATTCCCCCTCAAGGACCTGTGCTCAGTCCCGTCATCCACTTTCCTGGGGCGTACCCAATCCGTAGGTACACCCTGGATTGCCCCTTGGATGGGGCCATCGAGAAGGAGCCCCCATTCCTCCCGCCGAACAACAGGATACAGCTCTGGTGGTGTCACAGTTCGGTGGTGCGGGACCAGCGGCACAAGGTGGGTTGCATCCAGCATGGTGCAGGTTTTCTGTTTTTTTCTCCCTGGGAGTCAGGATGTGCAGTGATGTCAAGGCATGCACACCAGCGTCAGCTGGCCTCCAGCAACTACTGGCACCGGCTGTCGGATCCCTGGCCTCCACCAGGGGTCAGGCAAACACAGAGACCTCTTCCCCCCTCCACCCAGAGAAGGAGAGCAGTCCGTGGAACGCTCAGTCCTCTCCCCCACCCCAGCTGGCCCGCCAGTGCCCAAGCTTGCTTCTGAACCCAGGTCATTGGTGTCTCGATCAATAGCACCACTACTGCCGCGCCGGCGGGCTAGTCGTCAACCCCCACCCTGATGTTTCATGACACACAGAAATTTGCTTCCAGGGGAAACCTGGGCATGTCTTAACAGCTCCTGCAGTGCCCTGCAGGAGATTCCCTCTGACTGTACGGACTCCAGTCTCTAACGGTGCAGTACAGAACTTGAAGTCTCACACTCCGAGGAGGCACGGCTCAAGTTCATCATTCTGGGATACAGACTAACAACTGCTACTTGCTGGAGATAGTTCTCCCAGAAGTGCCGAAATGGGTACTTTTGTACCCCAGCAGTTGTGGCTAAATTTGCTGGGACTAGTGTCTGCGAGTGCTAGAGACACTGTGGCTGACCAAACCCATATTTTTGGGGCATGCCCCCACCTCCAGTCCTTCTTGCAATCCATTATCCAGGAGATTGAGGTCATATTCAATTGTCTGGGCCAGATTACCCCCTCACTCATTCTACTCCCCATTCCTCTGGAGGCTAGTGCATTATGTAAGAACGGTGTGACAAAAGTCCCCCTACTGATTCTAGCGGCCAAAAAAGTCATAAGACTATGGCACACACAGATAGGGCCCCCACTTATGACACCTGGAGGGAAATCATGATAGAAATCTATACACCAGGACACACAACCTATTGGATCGTGGGCTGACCACCCTTATTTGAAATTTGCTGGCACAAGTGGGTATTATACCAGCTAGATAAATACTCAGCATTTGTTCCGTGAAGCCTAGTCCTCCTTCCTCTTCCCCGCCTTCTCTTTTCTGCCTAAGCAGTTTTCTGCTATACTCTTCTGTAACCTCCGTTCTGCTAGTCTTTGTCTATTCAAACTTTGCCTTGTTCAGAACAATTTTGGTAAAAGATTTTTGGCGCATTCTGAATAATGAGACACCAGCATATGGACATCGAGATGTTTATTTGACATAAACCTTGAGCCTCCAAGTTATATAGAATAATGGTTTTGACAGCCTCTACATGTTAATTAGTTGCACCTAGATACCATGTGTCATATATGGAATGTACAGTTGTTTTCGTATCTGTCTCCTGTACGTTTGCTTTCATTTCTTGGTATATAGTTTTGAATAAAAATAAATTAGATAAAAAACTGACTTCCTTAGGGATATGTTGGGGGGGTGAGGCGCTTATGGTTTTCTGACCCAGGTTAGCCCAGCTGAGATGCAGTATCTCATTTTCAGTGGGGTCTTGGCTTATACTTAATTTTGTGGCTGAGAGGACTGAAGCACAAGGAGAGCAAATAACATGCCCAAGTTCCAGCAGTAAGCCAGCAATCAGATTTGAACCTGTAATCTTGTGTTTCACAGTTCAGTACACCAGAGTGCACACCACTGGGTCTTTGATAGTATGCACTCATGGCCTGCAACTAGACGCAGTGTGATGTAATGGTTACAGCACTGCACTGTGAATCACGCAATGGTTACTGACTCCCTGAGTGACCTTGAGCAATTCACTTGACCTTCTGTACTTCAGTCCCTCTCAGTTACACAAGGTACAAGAAGAGACGTACTCACCAGCCAAATAGCTTAGAAGATCCAAACTCCAAAATCACTTACATGCTGAAACAGATTTATAAATCCTCAATGCAAGGAGAAAAAAATCCACACAACACAGTGACAACTGATTAGATGACCCAGCATTTTGACCAGATAGGTGTTTGTCAGTTAGGCCCCCTGACAAAGACTCGTCTGGTTGAAGCGTTCGGGTACCTAATTGGTTGTTACTGTGGCATATGTCATTTTTTTTCAACTTGCATTTGGGATTAATAAATCCATTTAGTCATAACTGATTTTGGAGTGTTGATTTTATAAGCTATTGGCTAGTGAATACACCTCTTCCTGTACTTTGTGCTTTTTTTCCTGGGACTGCACACCCCAAGGTCACACCAGAGGTTTCTGCACCACTGAGCGTAGACCCGCTTCTTGAACTTTCCTCTCAAACAACTGAACAGAAGCAAGACCCCACTGAAAACAAGATACTGCAGCTGGGCTGTCCTAGGCCACAAAAACATCCACCGTCTGGTCTAAATACACACGGTTGTCTTTTCTTATCTAAATATGATGTTCAGACCCTTATAATACAGAGGGGTTAAAAAAGGCAAAACAGTGTGCTTAATCCAGAAGAATGGAAGACAGATGTGCTGTGCGAACTGATGTAAGTCTGGTTGAGAAATATAGGAAATGGGGGTCTTTTTTTTTTTCATCAAATAACTTTTTTTGAGAGGGTGTTAGCTTGTTTGGAGAGAGTACATTTGACAACAGACTACATTTTAAAATGGCAGATGAGAGTTTATATCCAGAAGTAATATGACTGAGTTGGTAGCTCATGTTATAATTTTCCTTTATTAGGAGTCTGTTACAGTAATAGGGAAGGGGCGGGAGCCCCCCCACCCCGATGTTTAAATAAAATCAGTTGCTACTGCATATCCTTGAGTATTTTATTTCTGGCTATGAAATGTCATCGACCATGTTTTCTTTTTGTCACCTAATGCACCTGTACCCCTTGTTTACTTTTGCTGGATACTCCGTTGACTCTGAATATATGTTTATTTTTTTTTATTTATTGAAATCTTGGCTAACACCAGTGAGCAGATGCTTGTTAATTGGGTCCACGTCAGTTGAGTTACAGATTGATACAATTATACAAGGACAGAAGTACATATACAAAGTGGAGGTATACATTACACTTATTATACAGAATAGACACTACTAGGCATTGTACAGTGTACGTCTGCGTCCTGGAGCTACAACAGCAGTGAGCGAGTACAGGGGAAGGAAAAGAGAGGAGAGGGCTAGAGTTGGGAGTAGTAGGAAGGAAAGGATGGGGCGGTAGTAGGGGGTAGTAGATTGGGGGTGAGGTAGTGCCATAAGGGAAGGGAGTGTCGGGAAAGCGCTGAGTCAGTGCTACTCCGGGGTAGCAATAGCCGGGGAGGAGTAAGTGCTAGTGGGGATTATGGTCTTTATCGGTTATAATTACTGATTTCAGAAGTTGTAGTTAAAGTCATTGATGGGAGTTAGCAAGGGCAGGCACAGGTATTCGTGGCAAGTAGGTGTTGACGGTGTTTGTGCTTGAATGCGCCAATCATTGTGGCGTCTGAGATGCCTTGAGGTAGCGCTTTTGTCCACAAGGGGGCACGATAGGCAAAGCCCCATTGAGCCAGTGTGATGCGGCACCTTGGTACATGGAATACTTGTGAGGCGGCACTTCTAGTCTGTTTTGAGCCCTGAGGTACAGTCAGAAGGTTCTGTACCCCGGGGGGCAGAAAGTTAAGGGAGACTTTTTTGGCACATAGTCAGGTCTGGTATCTGATTCTTCCATCAAGCTGCAGCCAACGTGCCATGGCATAGAGATCACAGGTGTGCGTGAGTCTAGCAGCACCTGTGAGGAGATGGCACGCTTTATTCAGGGCAATAGAGATACGGTGGAGAGCTGTATCTGATGCAGATCCATAGATCACTAGCCCATAGTCAATGAGAGATGCAGTGGATCTATGAACTGCCATGCTCAGGGCTTCATGAATAAGACAGTGCTTGGGTCTGTCTAAGATCCTAATTCTTGTATTGATTGCCTTTGCGGTATTATCAATGTGCTTGGCATATGATAGGGTGGAATCAGTGGTGATACCGAGGTACTTAAAATGTCGAACAAGCTCAAGAGTGGAACCACAGTCATTTGTGATTGTAAGGGGGAAGGTTTTGGTTTTGCTTTGTGGGGTAGAGGACTTCCTAGTCTGTTTTTTTTTTTTTGTAATTCAGGACCAGTCTATGTTCCTTAAACCACTGCTCTGTGGATGCAAAGCTTTTTTGTAGATCCGCCTCTAGTAGTTCGGGGTCTTGGTTGCTGGTAAACAGGACTGCATCATCTGTGTACAGGAGCATTCGACACAGGCTGGAAGCCGGGAGATTATTTAGGAATAGGCTGAACAGTAGCAGCCCTTAAAAGGATCCTTGTGGAACACCAGATCTAACAGGTCTGCTGTCAGAGAGGACTTCACCAGTCCTTACCCTTTGGTGGCAGTTGCTCAGGTAGTTATTGAACCAGTCCCAGGTGTCAGAGTGAGAGACCAATGTCAGATAGCCGGTTTAAGAGGAGCCCGTGGTGCACCATATCAAATGCCTTTGATGAGTCAATGAAAGCTGCCCCAATCAGGTGGCCACGGTCTAATGCATGGTGGATGTACCCTAAGAATTCGAACAAGGCTGTGAGGGTACTGTGCCCACTCCTAAATCCATGTTGTTCAGGACACAATGGTTGGTGTTGGTTAAGGCAATCCACAAGCTGATCGGCCACAATCCTCTCTAAGGCTTTGGAGAGTGGGGCGAGGGGAGTATTGATAACGGCCTGTAGTTGTTGTGCAGTGTCCTGTCCCCACTTTAGTGCATTGGTGTGATTGTAGCAGATTTACAACGTTGGGGGAATTGTGAGTGACGGAGGGATAGGTTGATAATGTGAGTCAGAGGATCCAGGATTTTGTCCAGTGCTAGGCTTACAAATTTAAGGTCTAGGGAGTACCCACTGTGTCTTCCTTTCCCAAGCACCTTTTCCAGATATTTTCTGGCTTCTGTTTCAGTGACTTTCTTAAAGTAGAAAAGTGGCTGATTGCAGTGAGGGGCAGGCTCCCCTTGTGTATCTTTTGTGGTGGTGGGATTGAAGAAGTTGGCAGGGAGTACACTGCTCAGGTCCAAGAAGGCGTTATTCAGTGAGTTTGCAATGAGAATCGGGTCTGGGGATGGCAGTCCATCAATGGTGAGCATAGCTGGGGTGGTTTTGGGATCCTTTCCAGCGATAGCACTAAGGTTGTGCCAAAAGTACTTGCTGGAGTTCCAGGAACCAGTGAGGGCTTCTTTATAGTAAGAACATTTCGCCAGACGGATAGCTTTTGTGCAGTCATTTCGGCCTTTTTTGTTTTATATGTTTGCAGCTGTGCCATGCGCTCTCGCCATTTGACAGAGATGATCCCTAGTAGAGAGCAGGATGTGGATGCAGAATATATAATAACAATGATTCAGGTAATTTTTCCAGGCAAGACCCGGAAAATCTGGCTCTCTTGAAACACTACTAGTGTAGTCGAGCTGTTCCTCTGGGGTATGGAGCAGTATTTCCATGTATCTGTATTATTGTTTTTAATTGTTTCTTTTTTGAAGTTGGCACTACTTTGCTACCTAGCTGGATTCATGAGTAATATGTATGCCTTACTAACTAGCTGTGAAATGTTAATGGGGAATATGTGTGTTTGTTTTGTTGCTAGGCATTCGTTGAAAACTACCCCCAGTTTAAGAAGATGTCTGGAACAGTGTCAAAGCACGTGACTGTAGTGGGTGAGCTGTCCCGATTGGTCAGTGAGAGGAACCTGATGGCAGTCTCGGAGGTCGAACAGGAGCTGGCTTCTCAAAATGACCACTCCAGTGCTCACCAGGTATGTTTTTTTCTCTTTTTCAGTTTGGTTGTGATGTTTACCTTTTCCCAGCCTTATCAAAATATAGACTTTCAATTCAGGAAAAAAAAAAGACGTGTAGAACCTGTAAGCTGTTATTTCCAGTAGAACCTTTTATTAAAATAGCCCCCTGGCTGTAACATGTAAAGCTTCATGCCTAACGTTCTATTCAAGAGACCACTTTACACAGGATAAGAGGTACAGATGCTCTGTGCACTGATTGGCTGAAATCACGTAAGTGATTGATAATTTAGAACACAGACACATTGTGTCAACCATGTAACAGTAGAGCATGAACTATATCATACTATTTTAAAACGGTCTTTTCAGACTAGCCTGGTGGCATGGAGGACTGAGACACTGGACGCCATGCCTCCTGCCACACTGACAACCCGGGTTCGGTAACGGATCAGGGTTGCTCGGAGGCCAGCCGGGGGAAGGCAGGTTGAGCATCCATAAACAGCTCCCCTCCTTCAGAGAGGGGGAGACTGCATGTGCTGCTACTTGACTACCACCCGGCTGGGTGGCACAGCATGTGGACGCATCTCAAAGGATTGGGCCCAGGCATAAGAATATGTATGGCATCTTCACACCGCATGCCTGTGCCACTGCATGCATGCCAACCTCGAAGATGGGGAAAGAAAACTAGGGAAATATTGGGTGCTGTTCGGACAGTAAGTCTCATTCGCCTGCTCTGGCCCACGCCATTGCCTTCAAGACCCTGTGGCAGAAGAGGATTCAGACCAGAGGGGATGGCCCTCCCTCTCATGGCCCTGCGATTGGGGGGGTGTAAGCTGTCGGAGCAATCTCAAGGCAGGTGAGTTCTTGGGAGAGGGAGGTGGTGGCCAGTCAGGAGGTGAGCAGGGGCTGAAGAGCCTAGCCAGCACCATGGAGCAAGAATCAGCTCTATGGAAAAAAATAGTTTTTGCCATCAATTTGTTGATCATAACACCTACTGAATTCACTAAAAACCCAGTAGTGAACCACTGTTTGAAAAAATACTATGTAGAAAATAGTGGCTTGCATGTTCAAATGTAGCTCTACTTTAACACAATGCTGTTTGTATCCAGGGTTAAATTAAAGATCTAGGCGAAGGTGTGCAGTGGCTTCAATAACAAGAGATCTCCCATGTAAATAGATATGGGGATGGGGCAATGTGGCCTCCTTGGTGTATAAGCAGAGGTGCAGATGCTGCTGAAGCATCCCTTTGAAGATAGCTCGAAGGAGATGGAGAACTACTGAGGTGTGTCCTCTGTGGCCTCCGTTATGCCCTGCTGAAATGATACTGTCCAACTAAGAAGCAGATTCCCCAGAATATGAACATTTAACATGGGAACACAGGAAATGTTAGAAGGCGAAAAAACACAAGGGTCCATCGTCCTGGTCTCCTGCCATCCAGGCAGCTGCAGCATTCAACATTATGTAAAAAATTGGAGACCTCTGGGAACCCTCCTTCCCCAGTGAATTACATGCTGTACCCAGTAATGCTGCTGTCCACGAGGAACTGATCCAACCTGAATTTAAAGGATTCCACACTCCCCACTTGCACTGCCACTGCTCCCTTTGGGAGCTTGTTTCTTAGGTTTCTGGGGAAGCGATGCTTCCGTACATTACCGCTGATACCCCCAGCATAGGGTAGGGTATGCCCTATATAGTTCTAATGCCACGTACAAACTGAAAATGTTATATATCTGTTTATTCTTCCCTGGTTCCAGGGATAACATTCCTCACCTGTCTAAATGTTCCCCATGGCTTAACCTCTCCCTTCCTGGTAATAATTTTAGTTTCTCTCTCTCTGCTCCACCTTTTCGGTTGCTTCAATATCCTTTTTATACTGTGGCTGCAAGAACTGCACACAGTACTCCCACGTGTGTCCTTCCTAGTGCTCTACAAAGGGGCAGAATCACACCACTTCTACTGCATGTTATGCTTCTTTTAATTTAGGCCAGCATTCACCCTTTGACGAAGCTCTGTTGAGTGGAGTGCCAGCGCGGCTAGCCTTTTGTGAAGGCCGTTACTGTTTCTATCTCGCACTTGAATTTAATAGCATGTTTTGATACTACTGTATATCAGTCGTGTAGCGTGGTTTAATTCACTATCCTGCCTGGAGTGCTTCTCGCCTTTTGGACAGTGTTAAGAGTTTTGAGGGTGTGGGCGGCCCTTTCAGGATGCACCCGGGTCTCTGCACTGCAGCAGCATCGACTCAAGCCTTTGGAATTACAGCATTCGAGCTGCCTTTCTCACCGTTGTAGCGCATTACTGCGATAGATAGCTTCAGCTTCCCTTCAGTGCTGACCCTGCCAGGTTTTGTCATGCTCTGTTGCAGCTGTATTTTTTCTGTTTAAATTGCACCTCACAAGAATATTTCTGGCATACCCTTAGATTATTTACCTCAGATTCCATTTTCCACGTGTTGGCTTACTCCCCCAGTGCATTTAAGCCCCTTTTCAGATTGTTCTTCTCTTCCCTGTAATCAAACTACATCTTTATCTTTGTGTCATCCACAAATTCAATTACCTTACCAGAGCCCTGACTCCAGATCACCACTAAAACATTAAACAGTAGGGGTCCCAATACAGACCCCCAGGGAACCCTTCTGGTGACTCCTTCCAGAAGGACATCCCGTGTACTGCTAACCATTGAGCCCTAATCTTTAACCAGCTCTCTATGCATTGTGCTATATTTCCTGTATTTCTGAATATCCTCAACTTCAAAATGAAATTCTCACGAGGAACTGTGTTGACTGCTTTACTAAAATCTTATTATAATAATGTTAACTTTATTCTTAAACGGATACATTGAGTCAGGGATTCATTTACAGTGGTTTCCAGTTGCAACTGGATCTGGTTATAGCTTGGAGAAGGTACAGTTCATACATTATAGCTTGAGTCCAGACTTAGATTTACGGCACGGTTACAACAGTATTTAATATTTCACTTATCCCTCTCACGGAGAGAGACACTCGGTACCCAGCTGTTACACAGCAACATTTTACACTTACTGTCCATCTGTCTCTCACGTGGATAGATGAAACCCCATTCTATTAAGCATACGACATGCTGTAGGTTAATAGGGTGTATAGCCACCCATACCATGGGGTCTCAGCTTGCTTAGGTACAGCAGGGCCTTGGCTGCAAGCAGTGCAGAATGAACCATCCTTGTATCAGGCCAAATGTGGTGGTAGTGGAATGGACTGGTGCAGGCCAATAGGCAGATTGTTCCAGGCCTGAGGGCCGGCATGGGAGAAGCAACTGGAGTCTACACTGGTGCTCATGTGAGGAGAATTATATTCCAGTCCTGTCACAGATCTAAGCCCCTGATAGGTTCATAGGTTGGATACGAGTCAGGAGGTCAGAAAACCTATAGTAACTCACCACTTATCAGTGGAATTGTCTGCATTTGTGGATCCCATATGTCAATCCAGTGAGTTCTTAAAAGATTCCATAGTCTCATTAGAGACCACGCTGTCTGGTAGCATGTTCCATGCAGACACCACTTGTTGACTAAATCATTTGCTCCCTGACAGTTCTGTTCAATTCACCCCTGATCTGTTTATTGTGTGATCTAGTTGTTTTTGGTTTATAACAATCTTCCTGCAGTGTCCTGGACTCTACCAGGGCCAGGATGTAGTCAGGAACCTTACAATACTGTACCTGCAACATGGATGCATTTAGTACAACGTGAGCAAGCCTGTTGAGAACAATTAGGTTGCTTCGTGCTGATTTGTTGACTTCATCGTATAACATGTCCCCATAGTCCAGTAGAGGAGTTCACAATGTGCAGTCTTGTAGGATTAGGAAAGTGGTCCATTTTCCTATACAAGAAGCCAATTTTCAGGCGTTTTTTTTTTTTTTTTTTTTTATACAAGATTCTCAATGTGTAGGTTCCATCTTGGATGGGAGTTCAGCCACTGCGTGTGTATTTGCACTCATTAGTGAGCTGGAGCTCATGATGGTCTAAGGTAGTGATAACCATTTGTTGGTTAGTGCATTTTGAGTTTCCTCAGGGACCCCAGAACCATTATTTGAGTTTTGATAATGCTTTCCTTCACTTTTTTGTGACCCCACTCCAGCTTGTGTCACCTGATTTTTTTGGGGGGAGTGAGGGTTGGAGGCTGCCAAGTACCCTCTCCTTCCCATGAATTTTGTTTTCCAGGCCTGACACGCCTCATCAGGACCAGCACAATGATACTTTTACCAAGATGTAGAAGAATCTTCTTCAAGTTAGTCGGCCATTTGGCCAAGCTTCTGTACTGGTGGCCTGTTCTTGAAATTATGCAGGGCCGGCACACAGCCTAGTGGCTCTCTTAGGCCTAGTTTTTATTGGCCAGTCATGATTATTAAGAAGACATAAACACCAGGGGCAACTCCTTGAAGCTTGTGGGTGGAAAGTTTGAGCGATACCAGGAAATACTTTTTCACAGAAAGGGTGGTGGAGTGGAGTAGGCTGCCAGAGGAGGTGGTCTGTGCGAAATCGGGGGGTTCAAATGAGTGAGGGAAAGATACAGCAGCTTGATAAAGACCACACTGGGGGAGTTGAGAGCCTCTAGCGCTGTCTCATTGAACATTAGATAGGAATGGGCAGACACGATGAGCCAGGGGTCCTTTTTCTGCCAACAGATATATGTTTCTAGGTTTCTGAGTGACTGTTGATAACTGGCCACCGGATATTTTACAGCATTCTTTGTCATCCACTCAGTAGAGTGGGCAAGTGACTGCCTCTGAATCTGACTCCAGTGTCTTTTTCTTTGACAAGGGGTATGCAAATGCTAGACTTTCCTAAATGCTGTGGTATGCTGACAGCCTGGCTGTGTGCCCCAAGCTCATGATAGCAGGAGTGGAGGCGGCAAGGGTAATCTACTCTGGGTGGGCAGCCACGCAGTATTGCGTGGTGTTGCCACTGATGATTTGAGCACCTATCCCTCCCCTCTGACCTTAGCTAGCATTCATGCTCAGGAGAGGGAGAGGGTGGAGACCAGTGGAAAAAAGTCTCTTCATTTGCCACCAAGTGATGTGGTAGCCAACCACTGCCTATATTCACTGGGCACATCCTTCCCCTGATATTGCAACAGTTGTGATCTAGTCCTCCTGAGTGTGCCTTGGCTAAGCTGGAAAGAGGACTTCCACCCTTGAGGGACAAGCCAAGGTTGGGCCAGAGCTGCAGTTGGTGATTGGACTTGAAAGTGATCATCCCAGTAGATGGAGACCCAGAACATGAGCCCAGAAACGATAGCAACTGAGGATAGCCCAATGAAGGTGGAAGTGTCATCTAGTGGTTACAGCACTGGCTTGAGAACTGAGAGATCCCTGGTTCAAACCTTCATTGCCAAATAACTCACTGTGTGACCTTGGCATGTCCCTCAGCTTCTCAGTGCCCCAGTCCACCCAGCTTCAGAATAAGGTAGATGCAGGACCCCTCTGTAAACGAGATGTTGCTTCTCAGCTGGACTATCCTAGGTAAATATATTTAGATATATTGTGATCCTGGTCAGCAGGCTGTAATTTTATTATTACGATGTACAGTATAAACATATTTGGTGATTAGCAATAATGTGGATTGGTATATAATACACTTAGAGCCTGTTTTTCTGGTGGTTTCAAACCTTTTTCTTCATGTTTTGGAATGTAGAACCTGGTATTCTTTTTTTTTTTTTAAGTTAATCCTTTTTACCTTGTCTGGCGTCTACAGTCTGCATCCACGTCCTGGCATCCGTCCTTTCTCCGGCCACCATCTGGTTCTGCCTCAGCCCCCCCAAGGAAGCCCCCACTGCCCAATTACCCCCACGGCTTGCCCCCCCTCCCCCCGTGGCAGGGTGGTGGAGAGCCCGACTGCCCCCACCAACCAAGATTCAGTATTGGTAGTGGTGCCTCCCGAGGCCAGGTGTCCCTAAGACGGCCATCATCAAGCCGCTGTGACTGAAACGCCATGTTTCCCCTGTTTCTCCCTTGGCCAGCATGACCGGGCCTTCAAGGACGCCAAGGAGGGAGACGACGGGCCCCAAGACATGCTCCTCCAAGGCCATGCCCAGTCACCCCTCACAGTACAGTGCCAGTTCACTGCCCCCAGCTTCCGCCAGAGGTCGCAAGTGAGCTGACAGCTGATATCCCCCCTCCCTGGAGAGGGAGAGCAGTCCTGCGGACACTCAATCCCTCTCCGCTCCTGCCAACCCCCGGTGACCCAAGTCCGTTCCCGAACCCGGGTTGCCGGCGTGGAGCGAAGGTGGCATCCAGCGCCTCAACCCTCAGCGCCACTGGGCCGGCCAGAACCTGCAGTTCTTAACATTTTGGAACATGAAGAGCAGGGTTGCCCCTACATCAGTTACAGCAGCAGTCGCTAGTAGTGCTGTGGAAGCATGAGATGAGCTGTCATGGCAGTAGACAGCATCGTGCGCCAATCCAGGATCAGACATTTGAACTCTTTTAACCCATTCCTGTCACAACCTACCGTCCTGGTGTCATTTTTGTGAAATAACTGTACTGATGTTGAAAAACAGTCTCAAATTGTATTATAAAAGAATAACATAGCCCCCTCCCCCCCCAATTGATAATTCGCCAGATTCTCAACACCTCGTTAGTTTGGTGACGTTGCTCTTGTGCCCCTGCTGACACCTAACTAACTTGGCATAGAGAAGCTGCTCATTCTCAATGGAAGGGGTTGAATTATTCTATATTTAGTATACAGGGAAGTAGCACAGCAGGCAGTTTGTAGGAAGAGCAGTACATATGAACCATATAACGATGCTAAGAGAGAGAGAAAATGTACAGATTGTTTGATGTATGTGCACACAGTACACACGCACTCTAGAACTGCAATTCCAGTGCAAGGCATCGTGGGTATGCAAATTTCTCTGCGACGCTTCACCAGAACAGACCCCTTTTTAACAGGCTTGTACTAGGCCGGAAATGACAAACTACAGACATGTTTTGCCCTGTTGGGACTCCTCAGTGTTGTATAGTCTTTGTTTCGGCCAAGTATCGAGTCGGACCCAGTGATATGCAACATTAAACACATCCAGAGTTAGTATACCAAACAAGCAGTTTGCTGAAAGAGCAATGCATAGGATCCATAAAACGATGCTCGGAGGGAAGAAATATCCATATTGTTTGGTTTCTGAGGATCTCTCGAATCAACACATATTAATTCCAAAGCCCCAGCCCCAGTGCGAGGCATCATGGGTATGCAAATCCTTGTAAAAGGGATCCCGACAAGGCTTTGTCACAGCAGATATGCCTTTTAAACAGGCTTGTACATCTGATTGGCTTGCATTGGTATGTAACAAAATCCAGATATCAATCTTTTATAAAGTCTCCAGTACAACAAAATAAAGTACTAGTGTAAAGCTCCATTGAGCAAAGCTCATTTGCAAGGACATCCTGGGTAGGTCAGGTGACAGTGCAATAGTTAAGGTCAGCAGAACTGCAAACAGAAAGGAACATTATCCCAGTAGATGAAAGCTGATACATATATGCATAATTAATACACAGATATGCAAAAATGAAAGACAGTGATGCAAGAAAAAAGGGGCAAACAAGGAGGGCAAGCAAGGCAAATACATTGGCTGCAGTGTTATGGACTCCAGCTTGGTAGCAATTGTAGGTCTCTCTCTCACTCACTCATGTTGAGGACATGGGTTTGAGTGACCACTAATGACATCAGTGGCATCTCACAAAACTACCCAGAGAAAATCCTGCTGGCCAGTGGCTACTTAAGCAGTAATGACCGACGAACCGGTCATTTCCTAGAGATTAACGACCGGCTGGGGGGAATGGTGTGCGGGGGACCATCCCCACCTAGCCGGTTGTTAATCGAGAGGAAATGACTGGCTGAGGTCATTATTGCAATTATAAGTCTAATCGCAATAATGATTTCTTTTTTTTTTTTTTTTACTTTCTCTTTTTGCCCCCTTACTCACTCGGCTCCTAGTCCCTCTCTCAGAGCCCCATCATCTACACCTACTTGAGAGGCCCGAAGTATCTGCTCCTAAGGTGCTACTTGCTCCTGCTTACCTCTAGAGCCCCCGGATAACCCACCAGGCAGGGTGAGGGAGGCCTTCCCCTTACCTCCCCTGAACATCATGGGAGCGTGCACTGTTGGAGTCTGCCCTCAGAACCTCCTGTAGGCATGGTGCTGGAGGCTCATTGCCTGGACTGGGAGCAGGGCGCATTTTCCTTGTTCTCCCTGCCCCCAGAAGTCCGCACATGAGGAGGATCAATGAGCTGGAGATGCATGGAGACGCACCTCCGCTCCGGTCCTCGGTTGGCATTTGTCCCTCCCATATTTCCTGCCTCCTCTGCTGCACCGTCACCACCCTTGGTCACCCAGGTGGTAGCGGTATTGTGGCGAGGAGCGCTGCCCACCCCACCCAGAGAAGGAGAGCGGCCCGTCGGGTGCTCAGTCCTTCTCCCCCTGGCTGACCCTCTGACGGCCCAGGCTCGCTACTGAACCCGGGTCGCCGGTGTCACAAGCAGTAGTGCTACTGCTATGCTGATGGGCCGGCCCTTTTTATTTTATTTTTAAGATCATTTTTGTGGTGCTGTTTTTGTAGCGTCGTGTGCGGCGCACGTGAAATGCTGGTTCACGAATATTCAGTGAGAGTGCAACCTGCCACGCAGTATCTGTTACTGTGTTTTCCATATTCAGGAAGGTATTGTGCCATTTTATTTTATGTTTTGTGGTAACAGTTGTTGTAGAAATGCTGAGAAACTGGTCTTTTTTTTTTTTCAGGTACTTCCACACACGGCTCTTTCAATATTTGTTAGTGACAGGTCAGGTGCAGTGAGAAGAGACAGGGCAATGTGCTAAGAGCTGTGTGGCAGCCATGCCGGGCATTTCTAAGAGATTTCAGACCGGCACAGCAGCCAATCAGTGAGCTTCTTCAGCTCATGAATAATTAACTAGATTTATAATAAACATTATGCTGAAGTGGCTATCTGTCCAGTTATGCTGAAGTGGTTATCTGGTCACCAGGTTTGGGTTGTTTACCCAGTACAGTTTCATAAAATGGCCACCATTATTCAAGCTTTAAAACTTTAGTCTAGTTGCCAGATGAGTTCTAAACACCAAGATTTTTTTTCACCTTGCCTACACCTGACATGCTCATGAGGCCAGGTCCAATCCAGGAGAATGTACAGTCTGCTTATAATAGACCATTCAAAGTTCCAGTTCTAGGATCGTGGATATGTTGTTCATCCACACTGTTTGGCATGTCCCTTTCCCCTTTAAATCTTGCCGGAAGTCTTCAAGCTGGCTCCTCCCACCCACCCAGGTGGTGTATACTTCGGCTCCGCCTCATGACGCCAGATCTTCCTTTCCGCTGAAAGATACAGGTTGCCTCCCTCGTTCTCACGCATTTCGTTGGCCCTGGCTTTCAAAACTTCAGTTTTACCAAGACTAAAACTCATTCAAGTTAGCGATCACGCTTTTGCATCCTCGATCTTGGAAGAGAAATCTTCTCCAGGATTTCACCGGTGTCCTTGCGGCCAGAAGATGTCGCGCACCGATCCCCATCTCACGTGCGTCTACTGCCTTGGTGTCAGATGTGACACCTTAGCCTTCCATCCCAACGTCCTTTACGACCGCCTGGCACTTTTGAAGTTGGGGAGACCGGAGAAAAGGAGTCCTCCGGTGAAGTCTAAGGAGGCTAGGTGGGTGGTTTCCGTGGCTGTGGGTTCCGCCAAGCAGCTGGAACGCATGAAGGCGTTCGAAGAAGAAGCCGCCTGCGCTTCGGCGAATCAAAGCTTTTTCATTCCACTCAACCTGAGCTCCACCTTTACAGGTTCTTTTAAGGAGCTGTGCCAGTCTCTCCCCACCCGGGGTGAGGCGCCCGCGGGCTCGCACTCCTCCTGCTCTCGAAAGAGGGATAAAGAACCCAGCTTGTCTTTGTGTCGACGAAGGCGCTCTTGGGACCGAGAGAGGTCTCAGTCCCAGGAGCATGCGGTCTCAACCTCGGTCGAGATCGCTTCCTCGGCCGCAGGCTTCATGGACCTTCCGTCTGGCCAGACGACTGAGGAAGTGGCCGATGAGGTTGAGATTATTCTTGACCCAATCGACCCTCTGTCGCCGGCCGTGGCCAGCGACTCCTTGGAGAGGACTCTGCTCCTCGTGTTCCCCGATGAGACTCAGCCTACTGGTGTCCCCGTCGAGGTCCTGGTTCCGGACCCCCAGGTTTCACCGATCCCTCCGGTGTCTCCCCAGCGACCGAGTCAGCCTGCCTGATCTCAGTCGAGGTCTAGAACCCCCTCGGCTGAAAGCCCAAGGAGGAGCCATAAACGCTCCAAAAAGAGGCAATGCCACAGGTTGTCCTCGTCCTCCTCGGATGAGGAGAGGCTCCGATGGAAACTCCGTCGGCACTACGAGGACCTTATGTGGCAACAGCTGATTTTGACCCAGCAGAAGCCGGCTCTGCCGCCTACCCCAGCCATTACTTGGCTTTCGCCGCCGAAGCCGACTCCCTCGGAACCGAAGCCCTTGGTTCCCCTGCCCACGGGGCAGGCCTGTCCTCCGGTTCAGCCTTTGCTGGTCTCTCCACCTATAGTGGTGGAGCCGCTGCCTAAGCAGCCTGTGGGAGGGGCTCCTTCAAAAGAGGACCAACCAGATACCGGGCTTCCCCGACATCTGTCGGTCACGGTCACCCCGGACCGTCCTTGACGGGTCGAGGGTGATTTGGGCAGCAGGCTGCTGTATCCTGACTCCTCAGACTCGGATGTCACCGGGCTCCACTCTCATCCCAGGGATGATGAGTCATCTGTTGGCATAGGGATGGTGGAAAGTCCTTCCTCCTTCCAGGGGATCCTCCGTCTCATCTCTGATTCTACAGGGATGCCTCTGGAACCCATCCAGAAAAAGGCAGCGTACCCTCTCACGGACATCCTGAAGAGAGGGGATACCCCGCCGGTGGCCTTTCCTGTGGCCGAGGCCATTGTTGGTCTGGCACTCGAGCTATGGCAGCACCCTGCCTCTTGTCCAGCACCGTCTGCCCGCATGACCCGCAAGTACGTGGTGCCCATGGGGTCCCTTGCGGGGTTCACAGAGCACCCTTCGGCCGAGAGCCTGGTGACCACCTCTGTGTTCAGGTGTACTGGCAGCTCTGCCGACACTGACTGTCCCTCCGATAAGAAGTCCAAGCTTTTGGACCATTTGGCGCGGAAAGTCTATGCGGCTTCCTCCTTGGGCCTTCGTCAGGCCAGTTTGGCCGTCATCATGGCACACTTGTCTCATGCCCTTCTCGGGTCATTAGATGAGGTCCTCCCACATCTCCCCGCGGACTTGCAAACCACGGTTAAGCAGGTCCGTGGTCAGGGCCGTGCTGTTGCCAAACGGCAGCTCCGGACGGCCCTGGACATTGGGGATTCTTGTGCCCGTTCGATGGCTGCTGCAGGGCTTGGCTGAGGCTCTCCTCCTTCCCGGCAGATACTCAGCATAAGTTAGCTGATGTGTCTTTCCTTGGGACCGACTTGTTCAGCCCAGTAGTGGCTGGTCACCTACAGCGCATTGAGCAGTCCAGTGCTACCTTGGACGCCACTTCTGCCAGGAGTTCTTCGGGCAAGAACCAGCAGAAGAAAAAGAAGAAGCCCTTTTGGCACTCTTACCCTGCGGTTCAGCAGTCCTCCTACCAAGGAGGACAGCAGCATCAGCATCAGCAGCAGGCTGAAGCTTGGCGCCCTCGGCCCAAGCCTGGTCCCCAACAGGCCCGCAAAGGAGGCTGAGGCTCAGGTCCTGGAGCCTCCTCCTCCTCTAAGCCTGCCCAGTGACGAGGTGGGGGTTGCCACCCCTATCTCCATCACGCCAGCTCTGGGACCTCCCATGGGGGGCCGGCTCCGACACTTCCTTTCCGCCTGGTCCGCTGTCACTACGGACAGGTGGGTTCTCAAGGTGGTCGGTCAGGGACTGCCTCTAGAATTCAAGCAGTACCCTCCCAGCTGAGCCCACGCCTCTCGGGAAGAACAGATTTCTGCATGCACCCAGTCGGCTCTTTGAGACAACATTGCTCAGCTCCTCCTCAAGGAGGCAATAGCTGTCGTGGCGGATCCATCTGCAGACCCAGGCTTTGTCTCCAGGTACTTCCGGGTGCCCAAGCAAATGGGGGGCTGGTGCTCCATTCTAGATCTCCACGACCTGAATCAGTTTCTCTGGTTACGCACCTTTCGGATGGTCAGTCTGTCCCAGATCATACCATCCTTGGAGTGAAACATGTGGTTCTGTTCACTGGATCTGCAGGACGCGTTCTTTCACGTCCCAATCCGTCCATCCCATCAGTGGTTCCTCCGCTTCAGGGTCGAAGGGACCCTGTACGAGTTCCGAGCCATGCTGTTCGGCCTCTCAGCCGCCCCACGGGTCTTCACCAAATGCGTTGCAGTGGTGGAGGCTCATCTCCGGTGTCGGGGAGTCAGAATTTACCCCTACTTTGATGATTGGCTCCTGGCAGGTTCTACCCAACAGGAAGTGGAGAGGTCCAGGGATCTGGCCCTCCAGACCTGCTCTCAACTCCGCCTCCTGATCAACGAGGCCGAGTCGGAACTCGCGCCTTCTCAGGTGATGTGCTTCATCGGGGCAGAGCTCGACTCTTGTCAAGCCAGAGCTCGGCTCCCGGCGGACAGGGCGGAGGTTCTTTCCTCCTTTGCCCAATCATTTCTGGTTGGGTACTTGCACCCTGCCCGGGACTTTCTGTGCCTTCTGGGTTACATGGCAGCATGCACCTCAGTGGTCCATTGGGCCTGGTTGCACATGTGCCCCCTCCAATGGGAGCTGGCCGCCCAGTGGAATCAGCGTCTCTGTCATTTTGACCAGCTGATCACTGTAACCCAGAAGATGTGGGACGCTCTCCAGTGGTGGACTGCCCCAGACCGGTTGCAGGAAGGGATCCCGTTTGTTCTCCCTGAGCTGACGGTCATCCTTACGATGCCTCTCTCATGGGCTGGGGGCCCACATGGGGGACAACAGGGCCCATGGGTTCTGGACCCCTGAGGAGTCCCGATGCCACATCAACCTGTTGGAGCTCAGAGCAGTCAGACTGGCACTGTCAGCTTTCACTCCTCAGCTCAGGGATCAAGTGGTCCAAGTCCAGACGGACAATACCATGACCATGTACTACCTCAGCAAACAGGGCAGCACGCACTCCTGTCTGATGTGCAAGGAGGCGCTCCGCATCTGGACCCTCGTGAGCCGGTTGGAGGTGGATCTCCTAGTCATCCATATGGCAGGAGTTTCGAACCAGCTGGCGGATGCTTTCGGCCACATAGGCCAGACATCCCACAAGTGGTCTCTCCATCCAGAGGTAGCTTACAGCCTGTTCTCCCATTGGGGCAAACTGATGGTGGGCTTGTTTGCCTCAAGGGAAAACACTAAGCTGAGGCTGTTTCATGCCCGCCTCCCTCAGCAGGGCTTGCTGCAGGGGGGATGCCTTCTTGAGGCCGTGGACCCCAGGCCTCCTCTACGCCTTCTCTCCATTTCCCTTGATCCACAAGGGGCTACTCAAAGTGAGGAGGGACAAGGCGAAAGCGATTCTGGTAGCCCCAGACTGGCTGCGCCAGTTCTGGTATTCAGATCTCCTCAGCCTCAGCTGCAGGTCCCCGGAGCGGCTTTGTACACGCCTGGACCTGGTATCTCTGAACCAGGGACGGTCTTCCATCCGGACCTTCAATCCCTGCACCTCACAGCCTGGTACCTGAGTGGCTAGAATTCCAGGCTTTGGGTCTTTCCGAAGATGTCTACACCGTGGTGGAGGCATCTCGAAAGGAATCAACCAGGAAATGTTATGCCTTCAAATGGAAAAGGTTCTCCATTTGGTGTCAAGGTAAGGGTCTGGACCCCTTATCCTGTTCTGTGGCTAACATTCTCGACTACTTTTGGTCTCCCTCCAAAGGGGGTCTATGGTCATCGACCCTTAGGGTGCACCTGGCAGCCATTTCTGCTTACCGGGTGCAGGCCGGTCAGCCGACATTAGCGCAGGAGACAGTGGTCGGGCTTTTTTTCAAAGACCTGGATCACATATCCCCTCTGGTGTGTGACCCTCCACCTCCATGGGATGTACTGCTGGTAATGGCAAAGCTCATGGGCAAGCCATTCGAACCAATGCACAAGTGTGAGCTGTCACACTTGTCATGGAAGACGACCTTCCTGGTGGTTATTACATCTGCCAGAAGGACAGGGGAGCTCCAGGTGCTTTCGTTGGACTCCCCTATCTGGTTTTCCACAGGGACAAAGTTTTCCTGTGACCCCACCCGAAATTCCTTCCAAAGGTGGTGTCAGAGTTTCACCTTAACCAGGTGTTGACTCTGCTGGCATACTACCCTGATTACACCTCGGAGGCCGAGTACAGGCCCCATACCTTGGACCTGAGACATGCTCTCTCCTATTACAAGGAGAGGACGGTGGAAATCCGTGGAGAGGTTCGCCAGCTGTTTGTCACCTACGCTGAAGCCGCCTCTGGCAGACCTGCAGCCAAATGGACCATAGCAAGATGTATTACATCATGTATGGGTCTGTGCTGTGAGTTGGCAGGCAAGGAGCCTCCCAGAGGGATAAGAGCTCATTCTACCTGCCATACTACTGCATCGGTGGCTGCTTCCAGGGACATCCCTATCCAGGAAATCTATCGGGCTGCTACCTGGAAGTCAGCAAACAGCTTCATTACCCACTACCACATCGACCTTGAGTCATGCCGGGATGCTGGTTTTGGGGCTTCGGTTCTCCAATCTCTGTTCCCTAAGTAGGGGGTGTGCGCCTTGCCTCCTCCTCCTCCCGGAGAACTGCTAGGAGTCTGCCAAACAGTGTGGATGAACAACATATCCACGATCCTAGAAAAACAGGTTACTCACCTGTAACAGTAGTTCTAGGAGTGGTATATGTTGTTCATCCACACGGACCCACCCGACCTCCCTGGCTGCGGACGCACACAGCCTGGCTTCCAGCGGGCTAAGATCTGTGTCATGGGGCGGAGCCGAGGTATATACCACCTGGGTGGGTGGGAGGAGCCAGCTTGAAGACTTCCAGCAAGATTTAAAGGGGAAAGGGACATGCCAAACAGTGTGGATGAACAACATATACCACTCCTAGAACTACTGTTACAGGCGAGTAACCTGTTTTTACCTCCTCCCCCCATTTTATTTAAGTGGGAACAGTTAGCATTAACAGCCCCACAACTGAATGTGGGGCTAGACCCAATTTGCACTTAGTATGCAGAAAAAATGTTTTACTTACTGTTTACTGCAGTATAGTAGATTATATCAGGCTGATTCTACTACCTCCCAAGCTGACCTTGCTATTACCAGAAATCCAAGAATCCCCCACAGCTGATGTCAGAGCTGGGCTGCAGCCATGGAAGATTTTACAGATTTTATAAGTTCACATCAGATGTTTGCCGGTTTTGCTGTTCTTCCAGTGCTAAGTACAGTCCTTTATGACTATATTTCACCCCTGTAGCACAGGGGACTAGCAAACAAAAGATCAGAGCTTATAAAAACTATAACATGTACTTCAGGATGTGAATCCACATCTGCAGCCAACTCTGCTCTCAGCTGCGGGAGAGTCTGGGATTCCTGGCTACAACAAGTGTCATGGTGGGAGACAGCAGGAGTAGTCAGGTATGTAAGCAGTAACCCACAACTGGGCATGGGTTTTTAGAGAATTAACATGTGCCTCGTGTGAATTGAAAGGCATGAGGCCAACGGCCAAGTGACTTTCAACGCTTCGGGAAGGTGCATTACTTCTCAAGAAAGTAATGCTGTGGAGTGGGTTATTGCGCTAATAAAACGGAAAAAGATTTTATTTCCTTTAGTTAGGTTGTTCCTAGGTAGAATAGGAGAGTTTGGTAACAAAAGGCTGTGTGTCTTTGAATGAACCTAGCAACTGCATTTATTCTGAGGAAACCTATGCCCTATTGTGGGTTTTTGTCTTTAAAAAGTGGAGAAGATTTTTATTTTAATGGAATAAGGTTTTATTTTCATTTGGTTAAGTTGTTGCTAGGTAGATTAGGGCAGGCTAGTCACAGACTGTGCAGTCTCTAGGTAACTAACCCACGGTCATATACTGTATTTTAACCAATGAAGTTGTTCAGTTTTTTATACCCCATTTTGTAAAATCTAATATACTGCGGTATAGAGTAAATAAAAAAAAATTTTTTCACACAAACTTCAGATTGAGACCAGCCCAACACGTGAATGTGGGGATCTTACTTTGAGAGGGCTCTTGCAGTAGATATTCGCATATAGGACTAAGCCGCCAGGCGTTAGTACCACACGGAAAAATTCTAGCTAGCAGTGTCTGGAGGGGGACCGCCCCCGACGTGACGTGACAGATGTCAGCATGACGTTATATAAGGAGCGGTCCCCACGCCTGCCTTCCAGTTCTTTCTTGCTTTCGACCTGCGCACGTCAGACCATGTGGAAGAACACTGCTACTGTCGACGACATCTTTGGATGAGTATTTTTTCAGACAGTTTAACATTTAAATCGTTGTTTCTCGCTTTTTGTATACTGAAAATTGTCAAGTATGTCGTCTCTGACGCCTTCAGAATCACATGAAAACAAGTGTGACTCCTGTGGAACTCGGCTCCCTCACAAGGACGGCCATTCCCTTTGCCTTTTTTGCCTGGGCCCAGGCCATAAGGTTGAAGGGTGCGAGCACTGCCAGAAGTTTAACGCAGCCACACATAAACATAGGCAGCAGTTTCTGGAAGCCCATCTTTTAAAAAGAAAAAATGGCCAGTATGGAGAAGGAGCTGACGAAACTCAGGCAGTCGTCATCCTCTCTGGAGGGCCACCATAAAAAGAAGGACAAGGAGAGACATCGGGACTGGGAAGGGTCCCCAGCCATCCCACCGCCTCCCACTGGAGTCGCGGCCCTTAAGGTAACTTCCCCTCTGGGAGATCAGCCTTCGACGACCACTTTGGTGGCTACCAAATGGCCGTCGGGTCACCTGTCCAGCACGGGCTGGGGCCCGACGGGAGCCTCCCAGGATCAGGAGGCTCCCACCTCCTCTATGGCCTTAAATATTTATAGGCCTAGTGGTACGTGTGGGACCGGTAAGTCGAGTTCCGGCTCCGCCGGTTCCCGCACGGCTGTGGCTGCAAAGCCATCCGCTGGCTTCTCCGATGAATGCCCAGCCCCGGATCCTCTGTCAGGCCCCAGCAACAGGCCTGACAGAGAGATGATGGCCCAGCTGATGTTGGCTACGTAGCTGACGAAGGAGACTACTCCTACCTCTCCCTTACTGCCGATAGAGACGGTACCTCTGACTTCCACCGCGAGGGATGTGGAGGCAGGAAATCGCCTGCCACCGGGGGGTTTCGTCACCCCCTCCGCCAGAGCCTCAGACGCCAGAGCCGTCGCCGGACCAAATGATTGTCCCTCCGACTTCCTCATGCGTCTCAGTCCCACAATGCCCTCCGTCCAGCCCGATGCGAGGACCATCGGGACCCACTTGTCCGCCTCCTCCATCGGGGCCTTCTGAACACCCCATGGGATGCAGTACGGACCTGATGACCCCCTCCTTCAGGGCCGACGCTGGCCCTTCAGCCCCTCCATCAGGACCACCTGGAAACCCTTTCAGGCATCCAACGCGGGGCTATCTTCCTCAATACCCAACACCAGGATACCCAACGCCACAGTACCCGGCGTCAGGATTTCAAGTACCGGGCTACCCTCTGTCGGGCTTCGGCTACCCCTACTATGGAGCTATGGGTTTAATAACCCTCCACCCTAGCCACAAGTGGACCTTCAGACGGTCCTTAAGTCCTGGTGGGCAGAAGCAAAGTCGCAGCTCACGTCGGAGCTGGAGAAGCGTCAGCCACCGACAGCCCCGAAGCCGACTCCAAGGCCTCCTTCACCGGATCCTTCCCCATCGTCCGGCCCTAAGGGCCTGATGCAGCGCAATCGACTGGAACCATTACCTAACCCTAGGCCCTGGGAATTTTCCAGACCAACGGAATTCTCGAGGCCAGTAGACCTTACGCTCCAGCCATCAGCTCTCATAGTGACTAGGATTCCTCGGACTCTGATAGTGACATGGGCCACTCTGACTGTGATTTGGAAACACCTATACCGGAGGACCCAAAGCGTAAAGAGTCTCCCAAATCCCCTCCAGAGGACCCTTCCTTTTTGGAGCTCCTCAGGGAGATTCAAGCAGCCTATGATTGGCGCACAGTTGCCCAGGATCCGCAAAGGCAGAGACTGGCAGCTCACCTAGATTTGGCAGACTCTTCTCCAAACCTCATTATGCCCTGGATAGAGCTGCATGAGGATTTGGTTACTACTATATGGAAACAGCCTTCCTCACTGGCCCCAGTGGCCAGAAAGGCAGACAGGCTTTCTCAATCTCCACATGACAAGGACTATTTCAGTCTCCATCCCTAAGGCCGATTCAGTGGTCATTAGTGCAGCCCATGATAGGTCTGCTAAACCGAAACACTTTAGTGCCCCCGATAAAGAATCTAAAATTCTGGATCAATATGGGAAAAAGATTTATTATTCTTCCACCTTGGGAATCAGGGCACTGAACTACGTCGCCCACATGGGAGACTACCAAAAATCTGTCCTAGGTCAGTTGGAATCCAAGGTAGAATCTCTTCGGGATTCTACTTTAAAAGAAGAGATGGCAGATATAGTCAGGTTGGCTAGATCTGCATGTTCACACATGTTACGAGCCACCTGCGATGCAGTGGATGCTGCAGGTAGGGGCTCGGCTTCAGCCGTTAGTCTGAGGTGTGGCTTCGGATCTCAGGCTTGGCACCCGTGGTCCAGACGGCCATACAGCATGCTCCCTTTAGAGGGTCGGTCCTTTTCAGCGGAGACATCAAGGACATAATTACTGACCTCCAAGAAAAGGGCAAGGCCTTACGTTCTGTACAGTTCATGTACAAACCTCTGCAGAAACCGAAACAGCCATTTCGGAGACAGCAACGTTGCCAACAAAGAATCAGAACCAACATCAAAACAAACGGGCAACATCGGCTGCTAGATTCCACCCCCCCCCCGGCTAAGTCCCACAAAGCCTCGGGAGCTGAAGCCTCTGCCTTGCCTTCCACCTCCTGGCTCCCTAGCCTTCCCGCCTCCACTGGTCTGCACCCCAGAGGAGCCGGTAGGGGGCAGGTTCTCCTATCACCTACCAGAATGGGAGAAAATAACAACAGGCTCATGGGAGCTTCAACTGGTGGCAAAAGGCCACACAGTAGAATTCATAGACAGACCTCCAACAAGACCTCCAGCTCATTCCTTTTACCCACCCCACCACCTACCATTGGTAAGAGAGGAAATCACATCCCTGCTGGCAAAAGCAGCAATAGAACCAGTGTCTGTAAAATATCAAGGGAAAGGTTACTACTCGCATTTCTTCCTGGTTCGCAAGAAGACAGGCGATCTCAGACCAATTTTAGATCTGAGCTCTCTGAACCTCTGCATTCAAAACAAGAGATTTCAGAATGCTGTCTCTTCCCAGCCTACTTCCTCTCTTACAGAAGTGTCAGTGGCTCTGCGCCCTGGATATGTAGAATGCATACTTGCACATCCCGATCTGTCCACCACACCACAAATTCCTCCGCTTTTGTTTTCAGGGGAGCATTTCCAGTTCAAAGCCCTACCCTTTGGCCTTTCTTCGGCCCCCAGGGTGTTCACAAAATGCCTAGCGGTGGTGGGAGCCTTCTTACGCAGGCAGGGGGTCCAAGTTTTCCCATACCTGGATGATTGGCTGATCTCAGCCCCATCCAGGGAGACCCTAGCCAAGTCTCTGCATCTTGCCCTGAACACTTTCCATCGGGTGGGCATAACAGTCAACTATGCCAAATCCCACCTGGTCCCTACCCAACAGCTCCAATTTATTGGGGCAGTTTTGAACACAGTACAGGGCAAGGCTTTCCTGCCGCAAGACAAGATAGTTACATTGCAGCACCAGGTACACATGGTGGCCTCCCAGAGGAAGGTCTCAGCCAGAGCGATTCTTTGGCTGCTAGGGCTCATGGCAGTGGCCATCCCTTCGGTCCCCTTAGCCAGACTACACATGAGGGTCTCCTAGTCGACCCTCAGAGTGCAATGGGACCAGAGATCAGACGATCTAGACCATGAGATCCTAGTTTCACATCCGATGGCACACGATCTCTCGTGGTGGCTAAAACAGGACAACCTCTCCAAGAGGGCTCCATTTCGATCAGATAGTCCCTCACAAACCCTAACGACGGATGCTTCGGGCCTGGGTTGGGAAGCACACCTCGGCCCTCATAAGGTCTTTGGTTCCATGCTGAACTGTCTCTTCATATCAACGTACTCGAGATGAGAGCAGTGTTAAATGCGCTCGAGGCCTTTCAGCATCTCATTAATCCGGATCATCTTATGATTCAGACCGGCAACATGTGTGTAGTCTGGTACATGAATAAACAAGGCGGGACCCACTCTTATCCCCTTTGCTGGAAAGCAATGAGAGTGTGGTACAGGGCAGCCAACCAAATACACATCTGATGGCAGCCCATGTGCCAGGTATCCAGAACATCTTGGTAGATGCACTCAGCCTCACGCAAGCCAGAGCACACGAGCGGGAGCTCAGACAGTTAGTGGTAAACGACATCTTCGCAAGGTGGGGAAGGCCTCAAATAGATCTGTTTGCCTCCCCACACAACGCAAAACTACCAACCTTCTGCTTGCTTGCTCCAGGGCATGGTGTTTTCTAGCGAGATGTGCTGTCTCTTTGCTGGAGGGGTAGGTTTGAGTACGCCCTCCCTCCACTCCCGTCGATTCAGAGAGTACTAATGAATCTTCAGGCAGAAGGAGCACAAATGATCCTCATTGCTCCCTTCTGGCCGAGACAAATTTGGTTCTCTCTAGTGCAACAACTGTCAGTGGAACCTTCCTTTCCACTGCCGGTTTCTCAAGATCTCAAGTCCCTTCATCTGCATGCATGGCTCCTACTGACATAGCTGCTGCTCATTTTGGGGTCTCCCTGAGGGTAGCACAAATTCTGGTGGAGGCCAGGAAGCCTTCCACCAGAGCTACATATGCCATGAAATGGAAACTGTTTTCCATCTGGGTGGATTCGACAGGGATAGAACCTTTCGCTTGTTCAGTCATGAAGGTGTTAGATTACATGCTGCACCTCTATGATTTGGGTCTTAGCTATTCGACCCTAAAGGTCCACCTTTCAGCCATTTCTTCCTATCACATTCCGATAGGTCAAAAGACTTTGGCCCAGTTGGAAGTATCCAAAACTTTCCTGAAAAGGATTCTCCATCTGAAACTACCAATAAGGAGCCCTGCTTCTCCTTGGGATCTGAATTTCATTCTTGAAAAACTCACCCTGTCACCTTTTGAGCTGGTAGCATGTTGGGACATGCGCTACCTTTCCTGGAAAGTGCTCTTCCTAGTGGCCATCACTTCAGCTGGAAGAATTTCCAAGCTTCAGGCTCTGATGTATAAGGTACCTCACCTGATTTTTCACAGAGACTGGGTGACTCTGGGTACCAGTCCTAAGTTCTTACCCAAGGTGGTATCCGAATCCGCCTTGAACCAATCTCTGGACTTGCCAGTGTACTATCCAGAATACTCCAACAAGGGGGAAGCACTTTTGCATAGTAAGTAAGTAAAATTTTATTTTTAAGCACTTTTCAAAACAAAAGCGCTGTACAAAATTTAAAACAAACACTTTTAAAGATAGCAATAATTAATAGACAGTAATAAAATCATTCTCCAAAAGCTTTATAAAACAAATATGTTTTGAGCTCAGATTTAAAACTCTCGACGGTCAGGCATTCTCGTATCTGACGAGGTAGAGAATTCCACAGGGCGGGGCAGGATAGGAAAACGCATGTGCCCCAGATGTCTTCAGACGAACCCTGGGAATCTCTAGCAATCCCTCTTTGGCAGATCGGAGTGAATGAGAGGGGCAGTAGGGAGTAAGAAGATCTTGCAGGTATTGCAGTCCCTGTTAGTGTAGGGCTTTATAGGTCAGTAATCCGACCTTAAAGGTGATCCGCCACTGAACCGGCAGCCAGTGCAGTCCACGCAGCACAGGCGTAATATGACTAGTTCTAGATGTCCCAGTCAGAAGCCTGGCCGCTGCATTCTGCACTAGCTACAAGCGGCGTATATCAACCCCGGTAGCCCTAGGTACAGGGCATTGCAGTAATCAAGGCGGGTGGTCACGAAGGCATGGACCAAAGTAGGAAGGTCAGCCAGAGGAACCATGTGTTTCACCCAGGCGGTATTCCTAAGATGGTAAAAGGAAGACTTGACAACGGCAGACACCTGTGATTTCAGGGTCAAACCGTCGTCAGTAATAATGCCCAGATTACGCACCTGATCTGAGGTTGAGAGCTGGACACCATCACGCCATAGGCCTGACGGAACCGCAGCCCTACGATCTGCCTCAAGGTGACCCGGGTCCACAACCAACACCTCGGTCTTATCCGGATTTAACCTCAGCCAGCCAGCACTCATCCAGTCTTTGATTTCAGATAGACAGCTGTTAAGCATAGAGATCGCATCACCCTGTCTGGGAGTAATGGACAGATACAGCTGGGTATCATCTGCATAACAGTGAAAACCCAGACTTTATCGCCTAATGATGTCTCCTAATGGCAGCATATAACCTGCGAACAACATGAGCGCCAAAATGGAGCCCTGCGGTACCCCACAGGACAGAGAGATGGCGTCAGAGGAATAAATTCTGGTGACAGCCCTCTGTGTCCGGCCTGTGAGGAAAGATTGAAACCAATGTAGAACTGTACCAGACAGTCCACAAAGAAACCGTAGGCGCTCCAAAAGCACACCATGGTCCACAGTGTCAAATGCTGCAGAGAGATCAAGAAGGACTAGAATAGTACAAGCCTTTCGATCTCTCGCAATTAGGAGGTCATTTAAAACCCGGACAAGGGCAGTCTCAGTGCTATGTCTTTTCCTAAACCCCGACTGGAGAGTGTCATAGACATTGTGATTTGTAAGATGGTCATCTAGCTGTATCGCAACCACCTTTTCAGTAACCTTACCCATAAAGGGCAGGTTAGAGATAGGTCTGAAGTTAGCTAGACAGTCTGGGTTCAAGGAGGATTTTTTAAGGAGGGGTTGAACTACCGCCTCCTTTAGGGGATCAGGAAAGACCCCCTGCTTCAAAGACTTCAAGACAGTTTCACCAAGGATCGGGCCGATAACATCTACACAACCTAATAATAGTGGCGTAGGGCTCGAATCCAAACTACAGCTGGTTGGTCGTACAGTCTGAACAATCCTCACAATATCCATAAGTTCTGGCCTACTAAAGTCAAACCAGGTAGCATGGGTGTTTGATTCCTCTCGCCGATCTCCGCAGTCCCTTAAAGAGGGAGCTGGGCTGATGCCCGACCTAATGCTGGCAATCTTATTTGCGAAGAACCGAGCAAGTTCATCACACTTTTTTTGAGAAAAATCTCTTCCAGACTGCAGACAGAGTGGATTGCACAATCTGTCGACGGTCTGAAAGAGTTGAGCTGGTCTGTTCCACGCAGCAGCAATCACCCTGAACAGGAATTCTCCCTTCTTACAGGTGATTGCTGATTGATAGACACCATAATAGTCCATCAATCTAAGCCTGTCAGCATCCAGGCTGGATTTCCACCAAGCCCTCTCTAGCCTTCGCCCAACTCTCCTCAACTCCTTCAAGGACCCATCAAACCAAGGGGTTCTCGGGTGCAGAGTGAGTGGATGGACACGAACAGGAGCAGTTGAGTCCAGGGCATCACCCACCGCCTTATTATAGGCAAGTACGAGGTCCCCTGGACTCATGCACTCACTTGAAACACCCGATAGGTCCAGCACTGCTGATAGGCCCTCTGGGGTAATTCCCATCAAAGGGCGGTACTAGACCATCTCCGTAGGGGCAAGCCTATTTGGGGGTACCCTGAAGCTGAGTCTTATGGTGTGATAGTCCGTCCAGGCATTTGGTTTCACCCCCAACTGCATGATCTCCATCTCTAGGAGAAACACTAGGTCCAATGAGTGACCCCCTATATGGGTAGCTGAGGTAACCACCTGTGTAAGGCCCAACATAGTCATAAGTTGGAGGAGGTTATTCCCAAAGTGTGAGAGTTCATCGTCGACCCAGGCATTGAAGTCACCCAATATTAACCACCTGGGTGACTCCAATGCCACATCGACAATGAAGTCCGCAAACTCCTTCAGGAATTCTCCACCATCGCCGTGTGGACGGTAGATGAAAATTCTGAACCCTACACCTGCTCCCAGAATACACTCAAAGGATCGAGTGCAACCCACGGGTACATCCACAAGACCCAGCTCCGTTTTAAAGAAATGGCTACACCCCCACCCCTACGATCCAGCCTCGGGTGGTGTATCACCGAGAACCCAGCCAGAGTAGCAGATGCCAATACAGGACCTGCATTCTCATCCAGCCAGGTCTTGGTGTTGCATGCCAGGTCAGATGTTGCAACAAGATCAGCTATAATAGCGGTCTTGTTCCTAATTGACCTGGCATTACACAACACTGCCTGGGTTGGATGGGTTTTCAAGGAGGATCACAATATCTGCCCATAATTTACGGAGCCCTTGGGTATGGGAATCAGGCAGGGAGGACCCCTCTCCTGATCCCATTTCGCCCCAGGGCGTCTCCTAGTCCCCACTGTCTCTATAGAAGTGTATGTATTTTCAAATATTATAGAGGAACAGTGGCAGGATTTTTAGGACAGTAAATTAATAAAAAGGGAACTAGGAGAGCTTCAGTAGCAGACAAGTAGTGGAATAACAGTATAATTGCAGTATAATGTGGGGAGTGGTACAATGCAGTGGCTGTGGGGCAGCCATATTCAGGCAGATCTTCTGGACACTGAGGTGCTGCCCTATCTGCATGCATCTTTCTGGACCGCGGGATGAGGTAGCCAGACTCAGGCGGAAGTAAACTGGGTCAGAGTACCATCACCCCTATCCAGAGACCACTCAGTCCAATGCAGCTGCCTCAAAGGATGCAGAGAGCGAGGAGTACTTGGATGACAGTGGGCTCAGGGAGGGTTAGACCAGTCAGGCAGGCACATCCCAGATCCTATTCCACTCAAGAACTCATATGCCACACTGCCAAACAGGGACAACCAAATAGAGGTACCCAGAGAAATGGAAGGAAAGGATGTGGAGGTTAGCCAAGTGCAAAAGATGGAGATTAGCCCAGGAGGTGGATAGGCAGAATAGGGGCAAAATTAAGAAGGAGACAAGCAAGGTGAACCAGAGATAAAGGACAACCAAGGAAAGGGCTGGAGTAGAACAGCGAAACAGTCTAGGGAGGTCAAATCATGGAAAGTCATGTGCAAATGCCAGAGCCTTAGCAACAAGATGGAAGATCTGGAGGCTGTCATGGTGCAGTCAGACCTGGACATTGTGGCCATCACGAAACCTGGTGTAATTATAACCACGACTGGGAGTTGGCCATACCTGGCTGCAACATATTCAGAAGAGACAGGGCAGGCAGGAAGGAGGAGGAGTGGCACTGTATGTGAAAATGACATAAGGGCACAGAGATCCAGGAAGAACAAAATGGGGAGAGATACTGTGGGTTAAGCTGAAAAGGAAAATGGGGCAGCCATCCGCACAGGTGTGGTCTATAGACCACCAGCCCAGGAGGAAGAAACAGATAGAGCTGATGCTAGCCATCCAGAGGATGGCAGACAAGGGTGAGGTAGTACTGGTTGGAGACTTCAATATTCTAGACGTGGACTGGAGCATCCCAGCAGCAGCATCAACTAGAGCAGATTTATCCTGGACTCCTTCAGGTGCCTTCCTTAAGCAACTGGTCATGGAACCAACTCGGCAGAAGGCAATACTGGACCTTGTGCTCACAAACAGGGACAGTGTGATGGGGTAAGAGTGGGGAGCACCTGGGAACAGTGACCACCAGTCACTGTGGTATTGAAATCACAGAAAGAGCAGAACCAAACCACAAAAACACGTATCCTGGATTTTAGGGGGCAAACTTTGAGAAAATGGGAGATACTTGAAATTGGCATTATGGAATGGGGCAGAATCAGGGGTTGAGGAACAGTGGAAGTATTTAAAATGGGGATTACAAGAGCAACAGAATTATGTATTAAGCAGGTTAGCAAGAGGAAAAGGAAGAGGAGACCATCATGGTTTTCCAAAGAGGTAGCAAAGAAAGTGAAAGCCAAAAGATTGCATTCAGGCAATACAAAAGACACAGGCAGAAGGGATAGGGAGAAGTACCAGGAGAAGCAAAGGAGGCAGGGAGGTCAGTAAGGAAGCCAAAGCTCAGACAGAAGAACACATTGCAAAATCAGTGGGTAGAGGACAAAACCTTTTACAGGTACATAAGTGAAAAAGAAAGGCAAAGGGAGGGATAGTGAGACTGAAGGGGAGGATGGGGGCTGTGGAGGATGACAACAGTAAAGCTGACATATTGAACAGGTATTTCTGCTCAGTCTTTACTGAGGAAGAGGAGGTAATGGGTCTGAATGGAGTACAAGGGGTGAGAATGGTGCAGAAATGGACACAAGTCCCTTTACACGAGAAAGGGTCCTGAAGGAACTGGAAGTAATAAGAGTTGATAAAGCAATGGGGCCAGATGGGGTGCACCCCAGGGTCCTTAAAGAACTAAGAGAGGTGGTGGCTGAACCTCTTGCTATCCTGTTTAGCCGATCACTAGAAACAGGGGAGGTACCCAAAGACTGGAGGATAGCAGATGTAGTCCCCTATACAAAAGTGGGAAACAAGAGGAGGCGGGAACTACAGACCAGTCAGCCTCACCTCGGTAGTGGGAAGATCATGGAAGCACTACTGAAGGAGATTGGTGGAACATCTGGTTGTCAATGGACTACAGGACCCAAGGCAGCATGGTTTCACCAGGGAGAGGTCATGTCAGACCAACCTCATTGAATTTTTTGACTGGGTGACTAGGGAGGTGGATCAGGGGAGGGCAGTGGACATGGCCTATCTGGACTTCAGCAAGGCCTTTGACACTGTGCCACATTGAAGACTATTGCACAAACTGGGGAATATGGGTGTGGGCAGGACAGTAGTGCGGTGGGTAGGTAACTGGCTGGGCAGCAGGACACAGAGGGTGGTGGTAAATGGTTGTCACTCCACAGAGGGAAGAGTGACCAGTGGGGTACCACAGGGATCCGTGCTGGGACCGGTACTATTCAATATCTTCATCAGTGACATTCGCGAGGACCTAGAAGGCAGAATTTCACTGTTCGCTGATGACACAAAGCTCTGTAACAGAGTAGACACACCAGAGGATGTAGACAGAATGAGAAGGACCTGCAGAAACTTGAAGAATGGTCAGGGTTTGGCAGTTGAAATTCAATGCAAGGAAGTGCAAGATAATGCATATAGGGCACAAAACCCTGGCACAATATATCAGTTGGGGGGTGAGGATATAGCATGCACCAAGCAGGAAAGGGATCTTGGAGTTATCATCTCTGATGACCTCAAGGCAGGAAACAGTGTGACAAGGCAGCAGGTAAAGCAAATAGGATGCTGGGATGCATAGGCAGGGGCATCACCAGCAGGAAAAGGAGGTCATAATTCCACTATACAAGACACTAGTGAGGCCGCACCTGGAGTACACTGTGCAGTTCTGGAGACCTTACCTACATAAGGACATAGGGTAGAGAAGGTTCAGAGGAGGGCAACAAAGATGGTGCATGGATTGCATCACAAGTCCTATGAGGACAGGTTGAAGGCACTGAACATGTACTCCCTGGAGGAGAGGAGGGAGAGAGGGGATATGATAGAGACATACAAGTATCTTACAGGGAGGAACAGGGTGCAGGAATGCACTATTTTTAAGCGAAAAAGATGTTCCAGGACTAGAGGGCATGGGATGAAGTTGGAGGGAGGACGATTCAGAGGAAACGTGAGGAAGAATTTCTTCACAGAACGGGTGGTGGACAAGTGGAACACCCTGCCAGAGGAAGTGGTGGGGGCTGAAACAATCATGGGATTTAAGAATGCATGGGATAGACATAAAGGAATTCTGGAGGTCAGGGGTAAGGGGCAACAGACTTCCTGGAAAACATAAACTGAACTTACAAACTTAAATGGGCAGACTGGGTGGACCATAGGCCCTTATCTGCCAACACTGTCTATGTATCTATCTGCCCACCCCCTCTCCATTCTCCCACTCTGCCCAGTCCATCCACCCCTCAAACGTCTCCTCACTATCCCCAATGCACGACATCTTCTATAGACATTAGCCAGTAAAGGGGGACAATAAAAAGGGCAGAGATCCTGAAACAGAGTGGGAGAATAACGCCTGACTGTCTTAGAACCCTCCCAATACATCTTAATCGAAACAGTCAGTGAATAACCAAACAATTAAAATGACCAAACTATACTGTCTCACTGCCACAGTATAACTATCAATTGTGCACATACATTAACATCCAACACAGATAACCACACAGCCACACACGTGCCCAATCAATCAAAATATACACACTACAACAAGTCAATTTAAATTAAACTGGACATACACAGAATTCTCAGGTATGGTATGGACAGGACAAAGTCTCTCCATAAGACTGACCAATTGTTTGTTTCCTTAGCACCCAAGAGAGACGGCGCAGCTGTTTCTAAACAGTGTTTGTCCAAATGGTTGGCAAATTGCATTACCTTCTGCTACCAGAAGTACAATAAAACTCTTCCGGGTCAGGTTAAAAGACATTCAGCCAGAGGCATGGCTCCTTCTACTGCTTGTTTCAGGAATGTTTCGGCCTTAGACATTTTCGCAGCTGCAGCTTGGAGTTCTGTCCATACTTTTACCAAGCATTACAGCCTGGACATTGTGTCGAGACGCAGACTGGGCTTTGGCCTTGCTGTCCTACAGGGACTCCTTTCGTGAGTGCCCTAGAGTTGCTGGAAAACTCTTTCCTGCCTCCCATGTCTCAGACTTGTCTAAGGTCACTGCTTGGGACTCAGTCCTTTATGTGAGTATCTACTGCAAGAGCCCTCTGGAAGTAAGATAATACAGTTACGTAAGAATTTACCATAACAGTAGATCTTCGAGAGAGGCTCTTGCAGTAGATGATGCTTTCCCTAACCCAACCTCCCCCCGAGTTTCCTTCTGTGGTTCTTCATATTTTAGTATTGCTAGACTCCAGGAGCCCTGTCCTTTTCTCCTGTTGCACTCTTTTAGGTCTCCGGCGGGAGAACTGGAAGACGGGCATGGGGACCGCTCCTTATATAACGTCACGCCGACGTCTGTTGTGTGATGTCGGGGGCGGTCCCCTGCCGGACACTGCTAGCTAGAATTTTTCCGTGTGGTCCTAATGCCTGGCGGCTTAGTCCTATATGTGAGTACCTACTGCAAGAACCTCTCTCGAAGATCTACTGTTACGGTAAGTTCTTACATAACTGTACTTTCTTAGTGCTGTCTGTCCCCCTATAAAGGAAAATTGTCCAGATCTTCAACTTCCCACCCCCCAAAGCCTTACCTTCCGATTAAGCTTTCCGCAAGGAAGAGCCTTTACTTTATGTGCTGGAACTTACTGTATTTTAATTTTGTAAAGTCTGGAAGTTGGGAACATGGCAGACACTGCACAGTTCCATTCGGTGTGAAAGTTGCAGCGCCACACTGCTCGCTTCCATCCGCCATGTTCCCGACTCCCTGACTTTGCAAAATTAAAATACAGTAAGTTCCAGCACATAAACTAAAGGTTTTTCCTTACAAAGGCTTAATCAGAGGGTAAGGCTTGGGGGTTGAGATTTGACAGTTTTCCTTAAACGCATTTTGCACTGCAGGAAATGGTTGATATAGACCCCCTAAATCTAACAGTGTTCTTTAAGGGGTGAATCTCCATGCAGTTTGCGTATCTTTTTTTTTTACAAAATTCACCATCACACCATGGATGTTACGGAGTTCCTGCTCTTTTCTTCAGTGAGTGTTTTCCCCTCTGTTTTTGTTCCTTTTACTCTAGCTCGACCCCAGTGACTGTGGTCATGTTGGTTGCACCTTTTCTCCATCTAGAAGGGTAGGCAGGTGGGCGACTGCCTTCACAGCTAAGGCTAATGCTGCTCCTTGGTCAGCGGGTAGGGGTTGTGCATGCCCTGGGCCACTCCCTCCCTTCCCAGGATTCAAGCACCTCACATTTGCAATGCCCCTGACCCCCTGTTGGTTCCATTGTAGGACTCTGGGGCTTGCAGTTGAACCCTGGTTTTCCCAGTGGAAAAGCAACACATTGATGCTGCGCCACTGAAGCAGCCTTTTCCAGTGAGGGAGGCAGTGTGTGGCCTAGTACTTGAAGAGCAGATCTGTGAACCTGGAGACCTGGGTTTAAATCACACAACTGTCACCTACTCAGCAAATCACTTAACCTCACTATAATCTCCCTCTAATCTGTCTCTGTATAGTTTGAATCAACCTGTGCATGGGAAACAGCAATATCTTTCTCTTCCCTGTCCTGGATTGTGATGCATTTTGGGATACAATTTACATGAAAGATACCATATAAAACCAAATTCGAACTACCTAAAGTCAGTTCACTATCCACACTTAAGCACTTCCCACTGGGTATGGCTAAACCATTGGGCATCTTCTAGCAAGGCTCCTCCATCCATCTGTGGCATAATTCTGTGGCTCTTCCCTGACTGATGTCAGATCTCCCTTTACACTGGAAGGGACAGGTTTGTTCCTTCACAGTTCCTACAGTGATTAGAGGATTCTAAGTTTTCAGATGCTGTTTTCATGATTTCTTTTGGCTGATAGTTAGTTTCTAGGGGTGTGGATACAGTTCACTATCCACACTCTGGCAGTTTCACTGGAAGTGCTGATTCTTCTGACGTCTGTAAACTAAGCTGCTCCCACTACCCGGGCCGTATATCCTCTGGCTCTTCCCTGTGACGTTGGACCTTTTTTTTGGCTGGCAGGGACAGATCTCCTTTGCAGCTCTACAGCATTTGAGGGTTACCTTGCACAATTGGTGATTTTTTTTTTTTTTGTGCCCCAAAAAATTTCTTTAGGGATTCCACTCTTAAGGAATTCTTTAACTCCTTTGCTCCTGCTCTGCCTCGCTCGACAACCAGATGGACTTGAAGGAAGCTAAGCTGTCCCATGGCTTCAAATTCAGCATCATGCATCAGTAGAAAATGTCGAACGTGGACCTGTATATGTTTTGCTTTTATTGGCTTGGAACGCAGCACAATGTATCTGACTGTGGCCTGTGTCAGGCGATGCTTCCAGCATTGCTGGAATATCGTGCAGACAGGCTACTCTTCGGTCAGCTGGCCAACAGGAACCTGAAGATCCAACCTAAAGGCCTCAAGAAGGCCTTGTCTACATCAGGGTTGGCAGCCCAACTTGTGGCCTTGGAAGAGGAGGTGGTGGCTGCTGCAGTGGGCACCTCTTCGGCCTCGGTACTGCTGCCGTGTAGGGCCAGCTTGGATGGTCCTTCCCAGAAGGGTTCTGGGACATGTGCCAGGTGCTCCAGGCCTCCGTGGAGAGCCTTCCCACCATGGTGAGAAACACAGGCACCATTGGCAGTAGTCGTAGAATCAGGAGAGAGCACAGTCCTCCCACTCCCTCAACTCCCTCGACTGTAGCGCACCTCAGAAAGTTGGGAAATTCAAGTCTTCCCGTATTAAGGCAATTGGCTAATCTGAAGCCCGTCCAAACAGGAGACAGAACAGGCAGTGACAACTGCTTTACAATTCCTAATGGCTACAGGAGTCCTGCTGAACCCATCAAAGTCTCAGGTGGAACCCTCCCAGGAGTTATTGTTTGTCATAGGTGCAGTTCTGGACATGACCCAGGCTCAGGCCATTCTAGACAGCAGGCTATGAGCAGTGTTACAGATGGTATGCTATATCCTGGAAGGTAAGACTGTATAAGCCCACTCCTGCAATGCATGCTGGGTCTAGTAACATCCTCAGTGTTCGCAGTGCCCCTGGGACACTTACACATGAGGACAACCCAGTAGATGCTCAGTGTACAATGGTCACAAGCATCACACACTCAGAGTTACCCCATTCAGGTGACCAAACCCCTGGTGAGGTCCCAGATGTGGTGGTCACTGGAGGACAACCTCCTCTATGGCTTCCCCTTCTCCCCACCAGAGCCAGAAGTGATTCTTATCATAGATGCCTCCCTGTTGGGGTGGGGAGCTCTCTGTCAGGGACTGCAGACACAAGGTGTCTGTTACCAGTCAGAGACCCATCTCCACATCAGCGTGTTGGAGATGCGAGCAGTTTTGTACAGCCTGAAAGCCCTAGTGCACCTGGTCAGCTGAAAAACAGTCCTCCTTCAAACAGACAATAGGTCTGTCATATATTATATCAACAAACAAGAAGGAACACACTCTTAACCCTTTCTGCAGGGAGGCAGTGAGAGTGTGGGAATGGTGCCTGCAGCAGGGGATCCTGCTCCAGGCAGTCTGCCAGGAATCCAGAACTCACTGGCAGATGGAGCTCGGTTGAACAGAAGACGATTTTCGTGAGCGGTCACTACCTGCAGACATCCTGAGATTGCTGTTCAACGAGTGGGGCGTCCCAGATGTGAACCTTTTTGCATCCTCGCTCAATGCCAGACTCCCTTGATTCTGCTTCAGAAATCCAGGACATGGTGTTTTCTGTTAGGATGCATTCAGACTGCCATGGCAAAATCTGTTGTTGTATGCATTCCCTCCAGTCACTCTCATTCAGAATGTTACTCAAGTTGGAAGTGGATGGGGGCAAATGATTGTAGTGGCCCCCTGCTGGCCTCGGCAAATATGGTTTCCTCTGTTGACCAGACCTTTAGTCAGTGAACCAAGGCTTCTGCCACTCAGGATGGACTTGCTTATGCAGGGTTAGCTGATCTATCCTGACCTGTGCTCCCTTCACTTTCAGGCCTGACTCCTGAAGATACAGAAGTGAACAGGTATAATGTATCTCAGAGGGTCTCTGAAATAATTTTGGTTGCGCGTAAACCTTCCACCAGGAAGGCATACACAGCAAAGTGGAAAAGATTTTCCAATTGGTGCTCCAAAACCTGTACGGACTTCTTTTGATGTTCATCTGACAAGGTTCTCTAGTACCTTCTGGACCTCTCTGCTGGGCTGCAGTATTACAGTGCCTTCAGAAAGTATTCACCCCCTCTTGGATTTTGTCAGATTTTATGATATTGCAAACTCAAATTAAAATACATTTATATGGGATTTTTTTGTCACGTATCTATACAAATTACTCTATAATGTCAAAGTGGAATGAAACTTCTGGAATTTTTTGTACATGTAATTTAAAATAAAAACCTGAAATGTCTTGATTTGATAAGTATTCACCCCCTTTGCTATGACACTCCAAATTGAGCTCAGGTGCATCCAGTTTCCTTGTGAGATCACTCTAAAACTTGAATGGAGTCCACCTGTGGTCAGTTCAAATGGTTGACATGATTTCAGAGGAAATACACCTGTCTATATAAGGTCCCACTGTTGACAGTGCATGTCAGAGCAGAAACTCTACCATCAAGACCAAGGAGCTGTCCGTAGAACTCCGTGATAGAACTGTGAGGAGGCATAGATCTGGGGAGGGGTATAAAAGCATTTCTAGGGTGTTGAAAGTTCCCAGGAGCACAGTCAAGTCCATCATTAGGAAATGGAAAGATTACGGAACCACCCAGACTCTTCCTAGAGCAGGCCGTCCTCCCAAACTGAGCAACCGGGCAAGAAGGACTTTGGTCAGGGAAGTGACCAAGAACCCAATGACCACCCTGACAGAACTACAGAGTTCCATGGCTGAGATGGGAGAACCTGTCAGAGGACAACAATCTCTCAGCACTTCACAGATGTAGCCTCTATGGGAGAGTGGCTAGGCGGAAGCCTCCTGAGAAAAGGCACATAATAGCATGCCTGAGTTTGCAAGAAGGCACATGGCAGATTCTGAGACCATGTGGCAAAAGATTCTCTGGTCTGATGAAACAAAATTGAACTCTTTGACCTGAATGCAAAGCGCTATGCCTGGCGCAAACCGAACACAGCTCAGCACCTGTAACACCACCCTACCATGAAGCATGGTGGTGGCAGCATCATGTTATGGGATGCTTTTCAGCGGCAGGACTGGGGCATTTGTCAGGATAGAGGAACAATGAATGGAGCCAAATACAGGCACATCCTTGAGGAGAACCTGCATCAGTCTGCAATAGACCTTGGACTGGGGCGAAGATTTACTTTCCAACAGGACAACGACCCCAAGCATACAGCCAAAGCAACACTGGAGTGGCTTCAGAATAAGAAGGTGAATGTCCTTGAGTGGCCCAGCCAAAGCCCAAACTTGAATCCCATTGAGAATCTGTGGAAAGCCTTAGATTGCGGTTCACCGACGCTCCCCATCCAACTTGACAGAGCTTGAGCAAATCTGCAAGGAAGAATGGGCGAAAATCCCCAAATCCAGATGTGCAAAGCTGATACAGACATACCCAAGAAGACTCAAAGCTGTAATTGCTGCCAAAGGCTGTTCTACAAAGTATTGACTCAGGGGGGTGAATACTTAAGTAAACAAGATATTTCAGTTTTTAATGTTTCATAAATTTTTGTTACACAATAAAAATATTTTGGCCCCTTTAAATTGTTGAGTATGCTGTATGAATCAAGGGGGAAAAAATTATTTCAATGCATTAAAAATTCTGGTAGTAACGCAACAAAATGTGACAAAATCCAAGGGGGGTGAATACTTTCTGAAGGCACTGTACGTAGTTTAGGTCCACTTGTGTGCTATTTCAGCATACCACAAGCCTGCTGGTACCCTCTGTCTAGCACAGCTGCCACTGTTTAAGAGGTTCCTGAAGAGCATTTTGCACTTGAGGCCTCCCATCAGGAAGTCATTAGCTCCCTGGGATATTAACTTTGTGCTAGATATGATCACTCGCAAGCCTTTTGAGTCTATTGCAATGTATGACTGGAAGTTTCTAATTTAGAAAGCAGCATTTCTGGTGGCCATCACTTCTGCATGCAGAGTATCTGAAATCCATGATTTGGTCACAGATCCTCCGTTTACTGTTTTCTATCATTATTGGAAAAGATGGCAGTCACGCTGGGCTACCGTTTGTGAGAGGGGAGACTATATTAGTAATTTTTACTCTCTTACTTTTTAATTCATTTATTTAGTTAGGAATTGGGTTTAGGGTGGGTAGATTAGTTTAGAGGTTTAAGTGAGTTAAACGTAGGAGGTAGCTTTTTTATTTTATAGATAGTTGGGTACCTGTGGAGTGGCGTTTTCATTTTGCTATTGTGTACTTAGAGCAGCATTGGTCCAAATCCATGAACGGGCATCTGCGGAGCTGTGTACAGCATGCCTGAGGTCCAGTGTCCGTTAATCTGAGAAGGAGCAGATGAAGAATGGTCTGGTGTCACTGGTGTGGTTCAAGATTCTGCTGCAGGTCTGAGTTTTGGAGGACTGGTGTAAGATCAAGAAACACCCTGGAATTTGTGGTGTTGCCAGTGATTTCTATCTGTTTTTGGAGTCGTGTGAAGCTTCCCTAGGTTTGCTGCAGACTGTTTGCAGCATGTTTCTGGGGAAAGAAGGTCCGGTTACACCACTACCCAGAAAGCTTTGCTATACGGCTGTGAGTTCTTCTGAGTGGAGAAAAAAGGGAGAACATGAATTGTATTTACTCTGGAAGACCAAGGAGGTTTGCTTCAGGCTGTTGGGTGGTCCTGTTTGCCCTTGTCTGTCGGAGGCAAGGGGTTTCTGATTTTAACTAGTGTAGACCTGGACATGCCAGAAGAGTGACTACACTTAAGACTCTCAGTACTTTGTCTCTCCCAAGTAACGGAATGCTGGTTGGGCCATGAGAGAGCTTATACCAGATCTGAGACTGAAGCTCTTGTGTCCTAGCATTTGTGAGAGAGACCCCGGGCTGCACATGCCATGGGTGGGCTCCAGGCATTGCCTCTATTTAGCTTATGCTGATGATGCCGTCTTGATTTCATCTAATTATATAGGGATAAAAAGAAGTCTGCAAAAATTTCATGGATCTGTTGAGGCAACCCTAGAGATAAATTATGAGAAAACAAAATATCTAATAAGTAATAAACATTAGAAAAGAAGGGGAATGATTGTAGTTTAAATTGTGACAACTATGAAATAGAACGTGTCAATAAATTTTGCAATTTAGGAATAACAGTTACGTATAATTTGAAATGGAATGAACATAAAAAACTTCTAGCACAAAAAATTAGGAGATTTACACCAACTGTGGAATGATTCTCTTATAGGTTCGGTTACAGGTTTCTATGTTTCTATGAGACACTATAAAGGGAAGTATGAGGGCATTAAATGCCAAAATAAAAAGCCAAATACTATACGGGGCTGAAATCTGGGGCCAGGAAAACACAGATTAACTGGAAGTACTAATGAATAAATTTTACAAAAGACTCCTGGGTCTTCCTACAGAGGCTTCTTCTACACTGACCAGACTAGAACTTGGACAACTCCCAGTAAGATGCAATATTGAACAGAAACTGTCCGTATACTGGCTAAAGGTCTATAACATGAAAGAAGCAAGATTACCTCGAGTATGCTTGGACGAAACAATAAAATAAATGCAAGAAGGGTTCTCTTGCCCAAGCTTACAAACCCTAGAAAATATTTTGAAACCTTATGGTTTATTGGGTTGTCTGTCTGAGAGCCTCATAAACCCTCCAGAAATCATATAAGAGATTAAATTATGGAAATCCATACCCAGAAAGAAATGAACGTGAGCAGAAATTGTAAAATCAGCAGTTGGCTGGTTACCAATAGAAAAAGAGTGTTTGGGATGGAACCCTATTTGTCTAAAATGAAAGATCAAAATAAGAGAAAAATACTCATAAGATTCAGATTTGAGTATGACGACCGCCAGAGACTCAGAGGAACTTTTGATAAGAGCACAGTGAGAAACTGTGGTTGTAAGCTTGGGGAGGACAATCATAACACATTTATCAATAGGGGGTAGGAGGAAGTAAGCTGTTGGTTAACTAGGATCTGCAGCTTATCTGTTGGGTAGGAAAATGGGCAGACTGGGTGGGCCAAGCAGTCATTGTCTGCCGTCAAATTCTATGTTTAATTCTCTGCCCTTTGTACGGTTTTGAACGGAACTCATACCTGGGTAACATCCTGGCATCCCTAGATATGGAATCCAGGTATCAGATTACCTTTATGCTAAATTCTAGCAGTCAGGAATTGCTGGCTAGATTAGCAACATTTTGCACAATTATAGAGCGAACAAAACTTCATTTATCCCTAGGGAATGAAGATGCTGGTTTAGGTGGAATAAATGGGTGGGGTAGAATGCCCTGAACATGTAAGCATTAATCCCTGACAGAGGAGGGCACTACTAGGGATCAGTGCCTGGTTGGGGGGGTGCAAGAGGCCGCAGGTTGAGTGCTTCCAACCACCAGTCAGGCATTAATCTCCTAGTAGAGCCCGACTCTGGAGGGGATTAATGCTCTTGTAACATGGGCAATGTGCAAATGGGTAATATTGCATTATTATCTGTAATATATTATAGATACAGATAGATGCACTATTTCAGAAAATCAAATCAAATCAAATGAAATCGTTATTTATCCAGGCGATCATCATTGAGCAAGCTCATTTACAAGATGGACCTGCTGTTGTCCAAGACAGTTATTCATACATAGATTGAGAATACAAAGTATAACATGTGCAAAGAGTTACAAACAAATTTACAGAAAAGTGGTAGGTGCACGATATATATTCCAAGCATTCTTGTAGTAACATACATGCATCGCTCAACTTTGCTGTGGTATATACAGACTCCATGTATGCAGAAGTTGAGGTGGTATGTTTAGTCATTCTTAGTCAAGCCTCCATCAGAGGGTACAATTCTTTGCATTTCAGCCCTCAGTGGCCGTTTACCATACTTGGGTGGGAGTCCTGGGCTGCATAGGGGCCCCTAATGAGGTCTGTATGTTCCGCTTAAACGGTGAGAGGAAAGTAATATGGGAGAAGTGGTGCCTTGGGTGCCGAGGGCCACTATGGCAGCTGACTAGTGGATTTGATTAAAATAGGAAGGGGAGGAACTAGGTTCATGGCTGGATGCGGTAAGAATACGGAGTGAACCGTCAGCAGGACAGCTAGGAACTATGGAAACACTTACAGATTTCGACGAACGTTTTGTCATAAATGATCCTAAACAGGGCAAAACTGACAGGAGAGCTGAGTCTCAAGGATCTTTGTACCCTGTTCCAAAGCGTAGGCAAAGCGTGGCTTATGGCAGCCCTGCCAAAGTGGGTACTGATCCTGGGGATTTTCAGAGAAATTAGCGAGTGACTTCTTAGTGTGTAGCTACTGATTGGGCTCGGGGGAGGCAGGCAACAATGTAATCTGGGAGTTTGTTGGTAAGGGCTCGGAATGTCCAGCCCTTACCAACAAACTCCCAGAAATATATTGATTCTAATACAAAAGATAAAGTACTTTTGCTTTTGTCACTATCACATTTATTCATATAGTTGTGTTTTTTTTTTAACACATTGACAGGTTTGTGATTGGAGACTAAGACAATGATTAGTGCAATCGTTTTTTTTTTTTATTTCTATACATACAAACTGTTTTTATTTCACTCATTTCTCTTGTGTGACCGATATCCATTGCTTGTGGTGTGATGGCATCCTAATTTGCATATTTTGTTGACACGGCTTCTATTGATTTGCAAGTCGTTCTAGAACTGATTACTCACTTTGCTCCACATGCAGTGCTAGGCTGATAACCTCACACAGTTTTGCCATTTTGCTGATCGATAGAACCGACTACTGCACATGTGCACGTTACATTTTTAATTGTCTTATGCTCTGTCTTTTTGGTGCTTGTCTGCGTTCTTTGTCATAAAATATTCCATTTTAGTCCGCGCTGCTTCACTATCCAATTGCGACTTACAGTGGCCGCCGGGTGGCTGGGTGGGACATGTAGCACAGTTGGAACCATGTTTGTTCGTGGTGCTATGTGTGTACTGCATGAGATGCTTTGGTTTTATGCATCTTTAGGATGGTGTGTCTCAAATGAGAACAGCAGCAGTGGGCATTACTACGGGATTAATACCCGCTGGAAATTGATCACCTGATACATTTCTACGAATGGCTGTACTTCTTTTCGGTTAGGATTAAAACCCATGTTACAATGTGCAATAATAGCATGAGTTTAAGAATCAAATAATTGACCTTATGCGACTTCTTCACACTATATCACCAAGGTTGAATGCACTTTCTCTATATACCCAGATTGTATTTAATAATTTTTTATTGTGCACATTCTTGTCTATTTTTATACTTTGTATTTATAAGCTGTGAACATTTTGTAATGACAATGTTGTTTGTCAAGTCAGTAAAATTAAACTGATCTGAGAGAGACAAATAAGGTGCTTTTTCGATCAAAGGACTGTTTGGGACTGTGTGGTGGGCCCAGCGAGGAACCCTAATCGTGAGAGGGTTGGAGGGCCCCATGTTTTGAACCTACTCAAAAGAAAGTAGTGGTTACAGGAGTGAGAGCCTCGGACCGCTATCACGGTTGATTTGGTGATTACTGCTAATCTTTTGTTATTGTCACTTTATGGACTTGCTGCTAACCAGAGACAATTTTGGATGTGTGAGAGAGAACACTTTTCTAAATATTTCAAGCTGTGGACTTGAACTGTGATCTAGTGTGAGGGCTGCTCCACAGATTATAGACTCCCTTCTTTGTATTTGTTTTTATTGTTGGGAAGATTTGAGTGGGAGGGTTGGGTGGGAATTGTGTTGAGGGTTGCGGCAGTAAAGGTGAATGTGAGTGTGAATGTGTAGGTGAATGTGTGTGTGAGTGGTTATAAATAAAAGAGTGGGATTTTAATATGCTATATTAGTTACTGAATGATAGGAAATGGCTGTACTTGATAGACAATAGTGTTGGAGTGTATTTCTAGGAATGTGTGGGTTGAAGATCATGTGCAAAGTCATATTATGGAAAGTTGTCGAAATCCATAATAAAGTTAAATCCCTCACCTATGTGAGTTGTGTTGTGTTATTCTTTGTCAGCTACCTTCCATATCCTCCTGGTTTTTGATATTTAGTGGCTTATTTTATCTTTTGTTCTGCCTCTCACGCACGAGCTATCCACAGCTTGCTAAGCACCGCCCCCACTTCTGAAACGTCATTGCTGAGTGGCGCTTCATTTAAATGAGCTGCAGCTGTGGACACTCTTCTTATATGATCACTGTCTCAGGTTGTTTGGCCAACTGTTCACACTGTCGTCTGATGAGGAGACCGACATCAACAGCATTTGGGGTTCAGCCTGTATTCAGCCCTATTCTTACAAGCCTCTGGCCAGCCAGTCCCAAACTACATGCTAGGGGATGCATCCGGCAGCAGTCAGAGTTCCAATGCGGAGTCCCGCTCAGAGCTGAACGCGGACAAATGGAGATTATTTATTGCTTTTTTTTTTAAATGTTCTTTCATTTGTTTTACTAGTTTTTGTGACGCTGTCCAGGAATTTGTCAGCTGGGCCCCTACAGACAGTGATCATGCTCACATTAGTTGTCCAAATTGAAGTGGGCTGTTCTTTTTCCACTCAGCCTTATTAAAATGCTGCATCTGTTATTACCACTCCACATTCTCACTATGTCCAGGGCAATGGTAGTTACAAAATGATGCAAGCTTGGTTTAGGGCATGCCTAACCTATGTTTGTCTCCATATATTGTTACAGTGATGGTAAGGCATCTAGCTATCGTTTGCTTACCGGACACCGGTCAGCTCTGGAGCCGCCTGCATAACCTATGTAGCTGCAAATGTGCACCACTCCGGCACAGTGAATTTGCCCTCCCTAGCAGCCGGTGGTCGCCTCTACATTGTGACCTGCTGTCTGTGCCCCTTTTCCTTATGGACATGCTCATCCTGTTGCCGCATTGGTCTGAAATTCATTGTTCCCCCGGTCTCTACCCGAACGGATACCCGAACCCTACCTGTGTGGTCTTTACTAAAACCCTGTGTATCTCACCCCAGGTTTGCACTGGCTCATAAAGCCATTGAATTGGTTCTGTGGAATTGGACTTCATATTTTTGTTGAGGATGCTGCCTGCACTGTTTTGCTTCACTTGGTGATTTTCGTTCGCCTCTGATTAATTGCAGTGTCCCCCTGCCACAGCACGGGCAGAAAATCAAGCCATTCATTTATCATAATGAGATTCTGCTGCACTGTAACACCTGAAATGACATTTTATGTTTAAACCCAATATAACATATTTCTTATTTTATTATTAGATATACAGTATATGTATTGCATCATTTTTACAGACACATATTGGTGACTGATAGCCGTGATCATGGGCCTCTGCTGTATCCCTATCCCACTTGCAATGCCCTCCACATTGCTATGTAGAAATATACAATGCCTATTTGTTTGTGCCACCACCTCAGCTCATAGCCCCAATAAACCTTTGAAAAAACACATCTTCCAAAAAAAAGAAAAATAATTATTTCTGTTCCTTCCAACACCAGGTGTAATTGCAGTGCAGTGGGGCAAATGCAGTATATGCGTCTCCATCTGGGACTAACACATGTATGGAATAGGCAATTCACTGTGGATATTTATTTTTAAATATTTCTGTATGCATTTCATTTGTAATTCTACTTGTGGCCCCTATCATGTCCAGGTTTTCTTGTGTTCCCATGTAACGGTCTGACAGGTGGCCCATTAACTTCATATCTTCACCTCTTCCAGCACAGCACGACCATCACACACGAACGTTGTGGAGCATGGGGTAGAGGTGGCCCGATGTGCCGATCTTCTTCTTTGACTGGACTGTATTTTTATGTCACGCCTGCCACCTACACCATTTTGCTAGTGTTCGTGGTTTTCTGTTGCCCTGGATAAACAGCAGTTGGCCAGTGCCCGAGAGCAGACGGTCTGGCCATGTAACACTCTCTCAAGTGCAATGTACACAAACATACGTAGTCAATGATGCAACACCATTGCGAAGTGCACGGAAAATAAGAAATCAGCAAACGATAACACACAGAACACAGTTTTTGTAAATCGCCATCTTCAGTGTGACAGAAATAAACACAAAATACAATAGGTGTACAGTACGTGTTGCATTCTCATCCCAAAAGAGCACTAGGCACAACTGTAATAATTGAATGTGGATTTATTGCAGTCGCACACAGAACATGGCTTTTTATAATGCGTCTGTTTCCATGGTTTCTCAATTTAGGGATCTTGTTGATTTGTTTCTTTATTTACATGCACTTTGTCATTGTGTTGGACTGTTGCTTTTTTCTTTGTGCAGACTGATTGTGGCATTATCTGATGTAGCCTGACTTGTGACTGTTCTTCGTCAACATCCCACCGGGTGAAGTACAAATAGTAACAACATCAGTAAGGTGTTGGATGCTGTGGCATTTTTAGCTGAAAAACACAGTGCAATGTGATGATCAGTTCTAAAAAAAGTAAAGTTGCCCTCCCTAATGCCATGTGTGCCCTCTCTATTCATAATGTGGTGTAGGCTGCATTTGTACACATGTTCTGACCCAACCTGACAGTGACATTAAGGACATGTATATGCAGTATAATAAAACAATCGACACATCCGGCCACCCCTCTCCTCCATAACATGATTGTGTGTACTTGTGCTATGCTGGAATAGGAGAGCAGCACAGGGTAATAGACTGCACCAGCTACCCATTGTACTATATGTGAAGTGAATGGAAATAACGGCCTTGACTGGGGATGGCCACAAGAAGAATATCTAAATAATATGTACAATAATAATGAAATTAAAATCCACTGCAAGTTGCCTGTGCCATATAGGCGGCAATCACAGATGGAGGTGAATATGTTGCATTTGCCCCATTGCACTTGCTCCAACACCACCACTTGCCACATCAGATTTGATCATGTCGGGATCAGTCAGTGCAGCATGGTGGTGATTTGTTTGACACTCCTCACAATTTTGGTACAGCTGAGGGCTTGAAGAGGGCATAGATGCTATGCCCGATGGATCTGAGTTGTAATGTGTATGCCTACGTGGGTAGCCACAATCCAAACCAACAGGTCACACAGCTAGAGTGCCTCGCACACCAAAACACAGCACCCAGCCTCATGCTGTAACTGGGATTGTTAGGAGGCCCAAAAATAATTCCTTTATTTGGGGGGGTGGGGTGGGGGTTAGATTCATTTTGGAAACTTTGATTGCCACTGTGAGCCCTAATGGACTTTGTTCGCCACTCAGTGATGTATGGAAGGGCTGTTGTGTTGCAAGTGTGATAGGGACACACAGCAGTTGTACGATCAGGCTAACAGCCAGCAATACTTTCAGTAAAAAAAAAAAAAATTATATGCATATAAATATAGATGAAAAAATGAAAAATCACCAGGTGCTACCTAAAATAACACTTTCGATGTTAGGGGCTTCGATGTTACTGCACACAATCTCTGTAAAAATTTGGCCCCTGTAAAAAGTTGGCAAAGTAAAGAACTGCTCTGAAACACCAACCATGACAGGGGACATCAAGAGGAATAAAGCATTGTACAAAATTCTGTGTTGTGTTATGCCTGAACGGGAAGGCTGTGACTTTTGGACCATTGTGACCAGTGCTGTCATGGTCAAATCATGTGCAGCATAGCTTTACACTAGTTGACCTACACTACATCAGTGACACAATAGATGCACTGATGCACATGATACCCTTTATGCTGATCACTGTTCAGATGACTGGGTCGGGCCACACAAATACTGAAAATGAAAAAAAAAGTTGCTATGTTTGTGGTTGTTGCTTCTGCAATCGCTGTGCAATTTTGCCCATTTCTCCCTTTGCCGTGGTAGTTAGTTGATGCACAGACAACAGATTATAAACACACAGCGATGTACTTATCATGTTGCTTTTTATTATTTGGGGGTGCTGATCCAATAATTCATTCATTCTGGGCCATAGGAGTGGGGGATCAGAGTCACTGACTGCAGCAACACTAAGGGCATATGTGGAGACTAGCACAGACTATGAAAGGACAGGCAAAATATAAGACATGCTATCTTTTGAAACTGCTATTGCTCCTTGTAACAACGTTTGAAGACGCCCCTGTTTTACAGTTACATTAGCCAACGTTAAAAACGATTGGCCACTGATGACATGGTTCCAAAATGTATGCATCCCATTAGAGTACATATATACATACTGTATATGCAGTTCATGGGACAATAGCAAGCCATCAGCGGCTTTGGTAGTGAGATGATGCACAGGCATCAGATTATAGACACACAGCGATCTAGTTTTTATGTTGCTTTTTTTATTTGGGGGGTGGGCCGTGATTCAATAATTCATTCATTCTGGGACATTGGCGCAGGGATCAGAGTCAAGGACTGCAACAACACTAGTGGCATATGTGGAGACTAGCACAGAAGATGACGGGATAGATGAAAAATTAAACATGCTATCTTTTGCAACCACTATTGCTCCCGGTAGCAATTTTTGAAGATGCCCCTATTTTACAGATGCAGTCCAAAATGTGTGCATCCAGTTATAGTACATGTAGTTCATGGGACAACAGCAAGCCATCCGCGGCTTTGGTAGTGAGTTGATGGCCAGGCAGCAGATTCTATGCACAAAAGAATGTACGAAAGGATTTTAGGTTCCTTTTTTCTTTTTTTGGTGGGGGAGCGCATAATTCAATAATTCATTTATTCTGGGGCATAGGAGCTGGGATCAGAGTCAGGTCATGGGGCAATAGCGAGCCGTTCTCGGCTCAACACTCCACGATGATTTCAGCACTGGACACGCCCACCTAGAAAGCACAGTGTTGGTGTGCAGCTTCGGGGGCCAGAACAGAATGGGAATAAAATGAAATTTCATTAAAACTACTGGCTCAAAGTAAGTAAGAATGGTACAATTAGCAATTACTGACACAAGGATTAGACTAGTTGTGCTTAATAAACAAAATTAAAAAAAAAATGATCTTTAAGAACTTGTGTGGTCCGGTACTACTACTCTTCCAGGCTCTGCAAGCTCTGGCCATTCGAAAGCCCCCCATTAACATCGGAGATATATAATCGTTGCAGAGCATTGGGGGATAGAAAGAAGGTGGAGAAAATGGAGGTTTGCAGGGTCTGGGGGGGGAGCATAGTTGTGGAGGGGGGTGGGCGGATTGGGGTGGTGGAGACAAGGAGGCGCCCTTGGGCAAAATGGGCACAGAAGAGGGGTCCTCCCTGCCTGGTGCCCATACCCAAGGGCTCCACAATGTGTGGGCAAAGAGCTGGGCCAGCCTCATCTGCCTATCCTTCTCGGGCAGTTTTATGCAATGCCAGATCTATTAGAAACAAGGCGACAATTATTGTTGAGCTTGAGGCAATATCTGTTCTGGCTTACATCACCGAGACCTGGCTGGATGAAAGTGCCGGCCCCATATTGGATTCAGCTATTCCAGCTGGGTTCTCGCTGGTACACTGCCTGAGAAAAGATCATAGGGCTGGGGGTGTAGCCATCTGTTTTAAGTCAGACTTTGGCCTCGTAGCCCTCCTAGTGGGAAATACAAGATCCTTTGAATGTATAGCCATCCAAGGGTTTGCAGGAATAGGTTGCAGGATTCTCCTCATCTACTGACCACTGGGGGATGGGAAGGAATTCTTGCAGGAAGTCGCGGACTTCGTCATCGATCTGATGTTGGAGTCTCCCAGATGGATTATTCTGGGGGACTTTAATGCCTGGATCGACGAAGAACTCTCGCAGGTTTGGTCAAGACTAATGAATTTGTTGAACCTAACACAGGTTGTTACCTCTGCAGCCCATATTCACGGCCATTCACTGGACCTCATTTTCCTGCTTGGGATGGAGGTTTTCGATCTAATGGTGGAGCTGGTTGCCTGGTTGGACCACCATACTGTAAGATTCAAGTTCAAGGCACCCCCCAATAGACCTGCTTCTATGTAGGTGGTCCAGTACCGCCCTTTAAGGGGGATTGTCCCCACAAGATCTGATGGAGGTGCTGGACCTGTCAGGTATGATGACGGCGAAGAGCCGGGGGAGTTGGTATTGACCTATAACAGGGTTGTTGCCGAAGCCCTCAACTCTATCGTACCTGTCCATGTTCGACCCCTTACCTCTCATCCGAAGTCCCCTTGGTTTGATGGGCATAACACGGGGGATGAGGAGAAGGGGTGGAAGGTTAGAGAGGTGCTGAAGGAAGTCTGGCTTGGAGGAGGACAAACTTATATTAATAGCCCATTATAAAGACTATCAAACAGCAGTCTCCTGTAAGAAGGCAGAGTTCCTGTCCAAGGAGATTGCTGTGGCAACTAACAGATCAGCTCAGGTCTTCCGCACAGTTGATAGGTTGTGCAATCCAGCCTGTATCAGTTTGGAGGAGCCTATTCACAGTCAAGGTGTGAGGAGTTTGCTCTGTTCTTTGCCATTAAGATTGCTTCCATCAGGTCAGAGATTCAGTCAGCACCCTCAAACAGGCCTTGCAGTGATGGGCTGGAGATCACAGGCAATCAGCCTGTCTGGTCTGACTTCGACCAGTTGACTGTCGTTGATGTTGTGAAGGTTATCCAGGGGTTGCGGCCAGCCTGCTGTAGTTTTGATCTGGGCCCAATGTGCCTCCTAGTGGGGGGGTGTGGATGTCATCGGCCCAGTCCTAGCTAGGATAGTCCGATGTTCACTAGTGACAGGGGTCTTTCCAGAGCCCTTGTGTGAGGCTGTTGTAAAGCCGCTCCTGAAAAAACCTTCACTAGATCCGGATTGCCTGGCAAACTACAGACCTGTCTCTCTAACCTGCCCTTCGTGGGTAAGGTTATTGAAAAGGTGGTGGCCACTCAACTGCAGAACCATTTAACAACTCACAGCATCTATGATCCTCTCTAGTCGGGTTTCAGGAAAAGGCACAGTATCAAGACTGCCCTTGTTAGGGTGCTAATTGACCTCCTAGCAGTGAGGGATTGGAGAAGACGTTCCATCTTGATTCTCCTTGATCTCTCAGCAGCATTTGACACCGTGGACCATGGGATGCTGATGGAGCACCTGCAGGTTTGTTGTGGGCTGGCAGGTACAGTCCTCAACTGGTTTAGATCATTCCTCACTGGCAGGTCCCAGAGGGTGGTGTCAGGGATTTTTTCCTCAACAAATCTGTCGCTGTCATGTGGGGTACTGCGGGGCCCTGTTTTATCCCCCATGTTGTTTGCGGTGTATATGCTGCTGCTGGGGGACATTATAAGACAGTATGGGCTGAGTTTTCACTGTAATGCAGATGATACTTAGCTGTACCTGTCTTTTGCACTTGAACAGCAAGAAATGGTCCCAGTATTTAACAACTGTCTGGCTCGGATCCAAGACTGGATGAGGGCCAACTGGTTGAAGTTAAATCCAGACAAGACTGAGGTAATGGTGCTGGAACCTGGTCGCCAGGGAATGAGGGGGCAAGTTGGACAGGTCTCTGGGCTAAAGCTTGGGGATTCCCAGCTGCTCGCCTCGGATTGGGTGAGGAATCTGGTCGTTATTTTGGACAGTGGTTTGGCACTTAAGGCACAGGTGTCGACCGTGGTCCAAACCTTGTTTTTCTATCTGAGGAATATTGCCCGGATTCAACACCTGATTTCCCTTTGGGGGTGTGCCAGCTGTGGTATGTGCTTTTGTGACCTCTCGCCTAGATTACTGCAACGCCTTATACCTAGGGCTAGCGGAGGTAGATCTTCGCCGACTGCAGCTAGTGCAGAATGCGGCAGCCAGGTTGTTGACTGGCCTATCTAGGTCCAGCCATATTACACCTGTGCTCCTCTATCTGCACTGGCTACCTGTTAGGTGAAGGATCTCCTTCAAGGTCGGTTTGCTGACGTATAAAGCCCTACATGGGCAGGAGCCTAGCTACCTGCAAGACCTCCTGTGCCCCTACTGCCTCCTCCATCCACTCCGCTCCTCTGAGAGTGATTACTGGAGATTCCCAGGGTCCAATTAAAGACATCTGGGGCTCACACATTTGCATTTGTAGCCCCGACCCTGTGGAACTCTCTGCCCCGTCAGATTAGAGAGTACCAGACCGTAGACCAATTTAAATCTAAATTAAAAACACATTTATTTAAACAGGCATTCCCTGAAACAGCTTAATATCAATGATATATAAATAAGATGTATTACTGTTTTAGATATTTTATAGTATTTTTATTATATGTATTAATATGTTTTATGTAAAGGGCTTTGATTCATCAGAGAATTGTGCTATACAAGTAAAGATTGATTGATAAAGATAAGGTAGTGCTCCACACGCACCCCAAGTTTCTATTGAAGGTGATGTCGTATTTCCATATTAATCAGGCCTTAATTCTGCCTACCTACTTTGCAAACTTTTAGAATAAGGGAGAAAGAACTTCCCACTCACTGGATGTTAAGAGGGTCCTTAGGTTTTATCTGAACAGAACCAAAGACTTCAGACAATCCCAAACAGCTGTCTCTTTCAACCCTAATCAAAAAGGACAGCCTGTCACAATCAAGTGCATTTCTGCCTGGATTGTAAATTGCCTTCGCCACTACTATGCTGTGGCTGAGGTTAAATTGGAGGGCAGCATATACGCCCACTTACCAGAGCGGTTGCTACTTCCCTGGCAGAAATACGCTATATGCCTATTGGAGAAATTTGCAGAGCTGCAACTTGGAGCACAGTAGCTCTCAGTATCTATGCCGGGCAGCATGCCACCTTTGGCAGGAGAATTCTGAATGGATTACTTTCCTGAGTGAGCCCTTAGCTCCAGTCACCCTAGTCTGGGGGACTTTCTGTGAGCTTCGTCGTACTCTGACCTACAAGTGGAAATCAATGGTGAAGCTTGATTCTTGGAAGTTATTAAAAAAATTACATACTTGACGTAATTCTTGATCTTCCTGAATATCTTCACCATAGATTCACACACCCACCCACCATCCCCCGGATTCACTCCAGTACTGTTGTGGTCTTCATGCCTTTGTACTTGGTTTTGGCTACGAAGACACTGAGTTACTGGATTTGGTGGCCCTTCTTACATGGGCCACCAGGGCTGTCTTATGTCCTTAGGTTATGTGTATAAGTTTCTTGTTAGGTTATGTTGCTCACCTCTCTTGGTAAAAAGGGTACTGAAGAGGTTGGGGGCCGGTGCCAGACCTCTGAAAGGTTTTTACTCCCACTTGGCCCTGGCATCTCTGGCTCAGACCCGTAAGTGGGAAGCGATGGAGAAGACATTTAGGAAGATCATGAATTACGGTAATTATGTCCTTTTAATTTACTGGTGAATGACATCTATTTCCTTTCCTTTCCCAATGAGTCATTGGGATTTCTCAGGGACTGGGACCCAAATTTGCTGCCATTCAGAAGGCTGCATGTCCTATGTGTTTATAGCAGGCCGTGTGTTGGCAGAAGCAACTTCTGATTTGGGGGACCAGCTGTGTAGGCATTCCGGACCCAGTAAATCTCTTCCTAAGGTGTTTATTCCTTGGCAAATACCAGGGATTTAGTTCCAAATCCTCTAGCTGTATGTTTAGTTGTTTTATGCCTTGTATGCTTTGCTGATGGATTGTGGATCTTAGCTCACTTGTATTTTGACAGAGAAGTACAGTAAGTGTTTTTTTATATGCAGGCTGTAATGACAGAGAAAACACAGCTCCACATCACATTTTTGTGTCTATTTATTGTATATGAATTTCCTTTAGGCTCTGTAAATAATCGCCATGGGCTCTCCACCTATGGAGGGCTGTGCAGTATAGCAGCTAGAGCACAGAACTTTGGTGCAGGATCATATGCTAGTGAGGTCACTGGCTTACTTTATAAAATAGCATGGATAAATTAAACCATCTTGTTAGCAGAAACAAGTCACATAACCCTGTAATTATTCTCCATAAATACACAGATGTACTTTTAAATGTATGTTTTGCTTTACAAGCCGTTTTATGCTGGCCTTTTGGTGTAGTGGTAGACCTGCTCTCACGATGCTGGCGACCCGAGTTCGAGAATGAGCTTGGATCATTGGTGGTCCAGCTGGGGTGGAGGGTTGAGTATCTCTGATGAAGGAAGGGAGAGGTTTGAGTCTCACTGCCACACCACCTCCTGGTTGTCCAAAGGAGGAGGTACGGCTGAGACCGTAAGATGTGGGAAGGACGTGCCGGCACCGATGAGTGTGTACAATGTACACACATATCAGACAGTGTCTAGATGTGGCTCCCTTGGAGCGTAAGCACCAGAAGTGAAAAGATCCCTTATACAGCATGACAGACATCAGCCAGCTTCACAGCTGCCGACTAGGGCAGCTTCCCAGCAACAACCAGAGAAAGAGTGTCCTGAGGGGCTTAGGCTACTACAAAGGCCCTGCTGCCGGGGGGGGGGGGCAAGTCACTGTGGGAGGTTGGGAAGTAGTAAGCCCTTGGGGGGTGGGCTTGAGGACCAGAAAAAGGGGTCCACAGGGCCAGAGGGGCTTAGGAGCATAAACACTGATTTGAGTAACAAAAAAACAGACCATTTTATATGTGACATTGTGGAGGGGTTGTGGGATAACAGATGGACCAGACACCAAACTTCAACTTCAGCACACAATCTCTATGTGATGTTTATTAAAAATGCAGGCGGTAACCTGAAGCAATATCATATCCCTTCTTCAGTACATCAGTTTGCAGCAACAGACTATGCATGTCCTTTCTTTGCACTTGGCCAGCACCTACTGACTCACTGATCTCTGATCTAACTACCTTTCAGTGAAAAACCTTCATCCCTATGTGTCCCCGGTAGCTTGGGTACTGGGGGCTCAATAAGAAAAAAGAAAAAACAAGCTATAGACAAAGAACCTCAATGCAGAATCACTGAAAAAAGGGTTACCCCAAAGGGCATTGGGAACAAATCAAGTTTCAGGGAAATACAACATCATACATACGTCCATAATGCAAAACATCATGGGATATATGCAAATCACCATGAAATTTCAGACTTGTTCAGTTTACAGCAATTTACATGCATTTTAAATAGCACAACTAACTTAAGTTCTATAATAGTCGCCTAGTACTTTTTACCATTATCTAAAACACCTAGTGCCATGGTATTGTCAACATCTACAGGTTTCATAAACTTAAGGTATGTACATCAATGTATTGTATGACATAGTAGTGCTATTACATACTAAATCCAACACCAGTAAATACAGCCTGTTTTATATACTCTCGGAGGTCACCATAATAACCTCCCTGTATGAGGACCTGAGAGGGAAAAGGAAAATTAAAGAGGACACTATACCATAATCAAGAAAGAGAAGGGGATGCCCACAGATGGCCAACCTTATGGACTAGAAATTGTAAAGGATAGATTACACTAAGAAATAGAAGAACTGTTGCAACAGATTTAAGGAAAGTTCGGTCCTCGATAGTGGCAGCAGCTCCCTGTCACTCATCCCCCACCTTAAGAGGGAAGAGGTTATTGCAGACTGCTTACCACCTTCCTGTTCCAGGAGGCGATAGAGCTTCCACCCATCCATCTTCAGAAACTCTGTCTCGGGGTCCCTATTAACAATAAACATTCTATCATAAACATACTGACATCATCATTTGTTACCCTGAAGCATTAACACATTTCTCAATAGAGACTAACAGTACCTTTCCTGAACTATCTCCTTTTAGGGAAAGTATGTTGTATTTCTTAACCAAAAAATCTGGATGTCTGTAAAGTTCAGTACCATAGAAAAAATTTCTCTTGGGTGAGTAATTACCTGCTCTAACACCACCAGACATGTCAGTTTTAAGCAGGGGCCCAGTCCTAGGTTCAACCCCTCTATATAAACTCACTGTCTCTTGATTCATTTCACTTGCTACAGATACATACACCTGAGGGTAGACACTCTTTTGGTGTTACCCCAACAGAGGTTCCAATCCATTATCCAGCCACCTCCTGCTTTGTAGGTTTTTTAGCAAAAAAATAAAATGCACGTACCACCTCCTTGATCGTAACATATTGTAACATTCTGGCAATATTAGCTTCTTTAGCCTGCAGTATACCCCCAGTCAATTTAGCTGCATTAATACAAGAAAAAGTCCCCTTCAGCCCCATAGGCTTCTTGCTTGCTTGCATGGAGTCTTCAACCCCAGCACAATATCACTGGGCACAGTCTTACCTGGGGTCTCACATTCAAGTTCCATACATGCATCTCCCACCTCCAACAGGTAACATCCTGGGAACAAAGGAATATCCTGCTCAGTCAGGGGTCCTCCTCAAACTGAGCCCACAAAAAATCCTCCTCTGACTCTTTATCCAAACTCTCTGTCAGGAACCTCTCGAGCACCTGGCACCAGTTTTCCACCTCTCTGCATAGTCGGTCTGCCTGCAGCCATTGCCCACTTATCCAGTGGATCATCCTTATCAGGGTCTCCACCTCCAGGGTGTTGTCTCTCGCACCTCCAGTCTGCCTCAACCAGCATCTCTTCGTCGTCTTCAGGCTTGCCTTCCTCCGAGTTCCAGGTCCAGTCCAGGCAGCAGCTTCTCTCCATCTGTCAGCCATGGTTCGTTCTGGCCAGAACTCCATGGACTTTCTTCTCCGGGTTCTCCTCTGGCAACTCCTGGTGCATCGATCCACCTGGGATATCTGGGCGATATCCACCAGAAAATGTCCCCTCTTCGGCCAGTCCAGATGCTTCCAGCAAGTTATCCCACTTCTTACACCAAATCTGTGGAGGGGTTGTGGGATAACAGATGGACCAGACACCGAACTTCAAGTTCAACACGCAGTCTCTGTGTGTTGTTTATTCAAAATGCTGGAGATAACCTGAAGCAATATCATATCCCTTCTTCAGTACATCAATTTGCAGCAGCAGACTATGTATGTCATTTCTCCGCACTTAGCCAGCACCTACTGATCTCTGATCTAACATCTAACGACCTTTCAGTGAAAAACCTTCATCCCTATGTGGGGCCCGTTTACTTGGGTAGTGGGGGCTCAAAAAGAAAAAAAACAGGTTATAGACAAAGAACCTCAATGCAGAATTACTGGAAAAATGTTACCCCAAAGGGCACTGACAACAAATCAAGTTTCAAAGAAATACACCACCATACATACTTCCATAATGCAGAGTATCATGGGATATATGTAAATCACTGACATTTCAGACTTGTTCAGTTTACAGCAACTGACATGCATTTTAAATAGCACAACTAACTTAAGTTCTGTAATAGTCGCCTAGTACTTTTTACCATTATCTAAAGCACCTAGTGCCATGGTATTGTCAACATTTACAGGTTTCATAAACATAAGGTATATACATCAAGGTATTTTATGACATAGTAGTGCTATTACATACTAAATACAACACCGATAAATACAACCTGTTGTTTTATATATGCTTGGAGGTCACCACAATAACCTCCCTGTATGCGGACCTGAGAGGGAAGAGGAAAATTAAAGAAGACACTACAGCATAGTCAAGAAAGGGAAGGGGATGCCCATAGGTGGCCAACCTGATGGACTAGAAATTGTGAAGGATAGATTAGGCTAAGAAATAGAAGAACTGTTGCAACAGATTTAAGGAAAGGTTGGTCCTCAAGAGTGGCAGCAGCTCCCTGTCACAGACATAAGACACTTCTGGGATGTGTTGTTATGGTCAGTAATCCCATTTCTTGGGCCTGTTTAAAGGCACTCGGCTGCATCTCGGGCTCAATTGCACATCTGGGGTGTGTGATTATTGGCCCATAATGACACACCTTGTGTTTTATTGCATACCTGTGACCCTTATCCAATCATCGGGCTTGGGGAGGGGGTGTGAGGAACATTTTTGTTGGTCCCAGGTGAATCGAAGCAGCCAGGTTTTAAGTCACTTGCAAACGGGGAGGGGGACCAGAGGGTGAAAAAAAAAAAAAGGTCTCTGTGGTGAGAGCATATGCATAAAGCTATGCAGTTGAGTAAGTAAATGTTACAGGCCTGTTCACTTATCTGGTATTCATTTCAGTGGGCCCTACTTTATTTTTCTAGGAAAACAATCTGAGGTATGGTTGGTAAAATTTCACAGAACATAAGCTCATGCAGCAGGAGGCATTTCTGGTTCCCCTGGTTGGATGGCAGAACCCTGGTGGATTCCTGATAGCTGTGGGAATCTGTTGTACAGCACTGCAGCTCCCGCTTAGTGATGTTTAACAGTAGATTATGAGTGTTATCTCCCTCCTATGTGTATAAAAATGCAAGGTGATGGAGGCGGGCCAAGGATCTGTCCCAGTGCTCAAGCAGACTCTTTATGCATCCTTTCTAGTTCATTTGCTGCACTGTCAGACCTGTGGCTGTTGCTGTAGCTGTATGAGTCACAGCATGACTTGGAGTAGGTGGGTGGTAATGGCAGAAAAGGGAATGCACAGATTGTTTCCAAATAGTGGGTGTCCAGGAGGCACACGGTCCCTGCAGGGCACAGCTACAAGGCAGGGGCTGCACTGAAGTAGTTAACCGCTCTCCTGAACAACTCATCAGCTCACTGGGCAGACTTGGGAATTTCTGTTAGTACTAACGGGAAAGCTGAGGTTGTGTGGGTGTGAGAAATGGCGGCTTTGTCTCGCTGGGACTTGGCTGATGAGTTGACTGTACCTGAGGAAATATACACTGTAGATGTTAGTGTGTCTATAAGGGGTCATAGTGTTTGCAAAAGAAGTCAAATGAATAGTGTTTTAAATATGATTTTACAGTTCACTTACCCAGAATAACTCAATTGATTTGCAGTATATTTTTGCAGGGGGGGTGGGGGCTTCTCCATTTATGCATTCTTACAGCTGTGACCGAAACACAGAGGTTTTATGTTGCTTGATCAAGGTCATACAGTATGTTATGTAATGTAATAGTCTTTATTGTTCACCAAAAAAAAAAAAAAATGCCGGTTTTAATTTTCTGAAACAGGTAAAAGTTATCCCTTTAAAAGCAAGCGAAAAGTATATAAAATTGTAAATTTGAATACAACATCTAAAATCATTTTTTACTAAATACTGTTCATTTACATAAATATGTGTTACGCGGGGGGTGGGTAGTAGTACAACAGGAAATGGAAAAGAAAAGGGAAATGGGACATTTTTTAACCAGGAAAGGCACACTAAGCGGAAGCTTGTTTCCAGGTGCGACCTGGGGGCACAAGGAAGTTAAGTGACTTGCTCAGAATCACACAGTATGCAAGTGGGGGCTGTGGGATTCAAACCGAGGTCTCCAGGTTTGCAGCTCAGAGCCCTAAACCTTACCTCAGACTTCAGACCTTACTGTACTACACAGTCCCGAATTGTGAATGAATGTTCATTCACAATTGGTTTTAATAATATTAATATATCTCTGCGTATTATTACGCGGTGCGTATAAGGCGTACAACCCCTACTGTATGCTGTCAGTCGGAAGGCTGGGCAGCTTGTAGGTGGTGCTGCCACCGCCCTGCCTGGGGGTGCAGGGTGGAGGGGCGCAGTGGGCGGTGGGAGGGGTACCACAGGACCACCAGGGTGTCCTTAGAGCATTCCACACATGATCGGGCACTGGGGGAGGTTCCACTGGACCACCAGGGCTTATTTTACACATGGCGCGATTGGGCGAATGGGATGGGGTCCACTGGACCAGCAGAAGCGAACATGAGTGGTGCCTGCAGTGGCAGGAGGCGTCGATCCCCGATGGCTGTAGCCTGGCATGGCGCCAAGCGCCGTCGCCTGAGATGGCGCACCGCATGCAGATAGGAGCCATAATGACATACAAATAGCCCCATTTGCACCCTGCATGCATAATGGACTCATTTGCATGCCCAGTGCCTGAATATTCAAGTTGATACGCTTGACGAACTGCGCTGATGCATCCCCTGCACCCCACTGGCTACTTTTGCACTGGCGCAGCATCGCGCCTCAGTGCCATATTCAACGGTGCTGAGCCGTGGCGCAGCACTATTGAATATCGCCTGGTCCCTGCCCTGGCTGAGCCCAGATGCGCTGCACCCAGGCTTGTGCCCCTGCCTGGCACAGTCTCAGTATCCCGCCCATAATATTTTGCTGGTAGAAAATGTTGTTCCTGTACAAAAGCTGGAAACAGGTTTGTAGTTTTCCATTGAAATACATTGTCAGCCTTGCCAGTAAGACTTTTCTGACATCATAATACAAGAATTCCATAGGTGTCTTTTTTACTAGTAGCTGGCAAACTACAAATAAAATGATGAAAATGTAACTACAGAAACAAATAAAAGCAAACAAAATGATTACAGAGGCATCTAAAGGCCCCCCAACCTCCATTCTTTAGGAAGCAAACCCTTACTAAGCACTTGCTCTGTATCTGCACTCATAAATCAAAGCCCTCTGTCTATCCATATGATGGATTCAGCAGAGGTGACCGGAATGCAGCCTTCCCCACACTACTTTGTCAGTGTGCCTCAGCCTACCTCTTTAGTTTTGCTGTCCAAGTTAGGGTCAGAGGTTCTGGCTGTGAAACAGTCACTTTTCTGACGCACTGTCATCTGATTTCCTGTTTGGAATATAAAAACTGACCGACTTCCTGTTTTTACCCAGGCCATTGATGCTTCTATGTACCCAGCTTGTAATCCTGATGCATTTAAAATTTCTGTTCCCATGTCTCATGTTCGAGTTGCTTCACAGAAGTGAGGAGCTCAAATTTCCTGGTTGGTGGTAGTGGGGTTGGGGGTATTGAAATTGCAACCAGAGTTCCAGTGCTGATGTAGCTACCATTATGAAATGGATGTAAAAAATTCAGAAACTTGATTGACCGAGGATCTGATATCCCTGCACAACAGCACTGGGAAACAATCTTTAACCTTGCTAACCTGTTTACTTTAAAAAGGCACAGCTGTATCAGTACATTGCCATTCACTTTCTTGTGTTAGAAAAACATGTGGCATCTGCTATTTACTGGCCAAACAGCAACATATGGGTGGCCTGATTAAAACAGCTCTTTTGTTTCTTTCTCTCTCTCTTTTTTTTTTTTAGATTTTTAGTTATTTAAATGAAAAAAAAAAGCAAATAATTTCTTTACTAAGCATAATAGACCCATTTCATAATCACAATAAGGCTGTCCAGGGTGTGCTTTTACTAGAATAGCAGCACATCTCTGATCGTGGAAGCACTCAGCCTTTGGTCTTGAGCTTCAAACCCTGTGAGACCAGCTGTTACCCTGCACAAAGCGCACCCTGTCATGCCTTTTTGCTTAAACAGAGTCTCAATGCTAATGTGTGCTTAGAGGCGGAAGAGAGACAGCACTAGGCATGCCAGCCTAAACATTTTATTTATTTCAAATTAGGTGACCAGGATAGGCACACTGAACCGGTGCACATTTCCAGGTGCGACCCGGGGGAGGGGATACAACAGGGAGTGAACCAGCAGTAAAAAGTGATGACAGCAGGTTCAGGTGCATGTACATCAACAGTAAAATCACAGTGCAAGGAGTGAATTTCAGAAAAAGCAAAAAACAATGTAAAAAGTGTGCATGTACATTAGTTATGGGGCAGCCAGGATGAGAGCTACGGAAGTGCGATGCCAGCGTATGGCAAGATACTACAGAACCATAGTGGCGTAAAATTAAAATTACAGATTACACTGAGCTCTAAGGTATACAGTAAAGCAAGGCCACAAATGGGTAAAATATTGGACCGGGGGGGTGGAGGGGGCATGGGTTGTAATGTGAAGAGAAGAGGAAGAAGTTTAGCTGCAGGTGCATTCACTAATAAAGTGATGCTCAACCACACTTCATACCTTGTACCATCATGCAGACAATATTCAAACTGGCGGAAGGAAAGACAGTCACGCTATCGCAAACTGGCCAAAAGAAAGACCACTGCAGTAGCCCTTTGCATTTTTGGTAGCCACTGGCTTTTGGATTACCACTGTTAGATGATGCCTAAATGATAGTGATTTAAATTCTAGGGATTTGGATATGTTGTTCAATCCACACTTACTGGTAGGTTCCTTGCTGCTTTAAATCTTGCCAGAAGGTCTTCAAGCTGGCTCCTCCCACCCACCCGGGTGATAAAACTCTCGGGTACGCCCCATGACGCCAGATCTTCCTTACCGCTTGGAAGCTCAGGTTCCCTCCTTTGCGCTCTGCGTTTTAGGCCTGGATCCAAACTCTTCGGTTAACCCGAAACTTCTTAAAATTTACAAGACTTCGGTCTGTTTCTTCCTTGCGCTGCGATGGACAATCGACTCCGGATTTTGGCGCCCTGTGGGCAGAAGATGTCCCGGACCGATCCACACTCCACGTGCGTTTACTGCCTTGGGCTCGAACACGAATCGCAGGCCTGCCACTTGTGCAAGTCCTTCTCGGCCACGGTTCTTGAGGATCGCGCTGCCAGATTGCAACTTGGATGCCCCGAGAAACGTTAACCTCTGGTAAAGTCAAAGGAGGCCCATGGGGCGGTGTCCGTGGCGGCGGGCTTGGTTGAACAGCTCGAACAGATGATCGCCCTCGAGGAGGAGGCAGTCCAGGCCGCATCATCTTCATCCTCGGTCGCGGCATTTATACTGCTCTCTTTGGGCTCCTCCTACACAGCTTCATTCAAGGAACTTTATCAATCCCTCTCCACCAAGGGAGAGGGCCCTTCGGGACATTCCTCTTGGTACAAGAAGAAGGACTCCAAGGGTAAGTCCCACCGTCGACGTTCGTGGGAGCGGGAGAGGTCCCCTTCCCCGGATAGTCGACACTCGACTTCTGTCGAGGTTGTGGCTAAGGCCACTGGCTTCACGGTGTCCCCATTAGGTCAGCCGGCCGAGACACCTGTCGATGCAGTCGAGATTTTTCTCGACCCGTCAGACGGGCTGTCGACTGGAGAAGCTGACAGCCCTGCTTCACCAGTTCCCCTGGTGGAAACCGAGGACTTTCCTGTGCCGGAGTCCCCGGTTAACGTCCCCAAACCGAGGGAGGAGCAGGTTTCCCCTGCTCCCTCTCAGACCCACCCTCCTAAACACCGAGGGTCTTGGTCTCGGACCTCTTCTCAGTCCAGCCGATCCCACAGACATCGGCGGTCTCGGCACCGAGGAAGGCGGCAGCGCCGCTCATCCTCTTTGGAGGATAAGCTCCAGCGTAAATTGCGTCAGCGCTACGAGGATCTGATGTGGCAGCAGCTCCTTTTGACCGGGAACAAGCGGACTCCGTCGCCTTCCCCAGCCATTAAGTGGCTGTCACCAGAGGGCCGAAACAACCCATCCTTGTTATCGAAGAGCCGAAGCAGGCACCGGTTGTTCCGCCGAAACTAGCTGCGCCACCCATTGTGGTGGAACCCCCGCCTCCACAACCTAAAACTGGGGCACCGACCAAGGATTCTCAGTCTGGTCAGGGTTTGCCCCATCGGTTGTCGGTCACCCTCACTCCCGATCGACCTCGGCAAGTGGAGGGTGGCTCAGGCCCTCGGCAGCTGTTTGCAGACTCCTCAGAGTCTGATGATGATTCCTCACTGTTCTCCAGGCCCCTCGACTTGGGGGTCAATTGGTGGACGAGAGCCCATCCTCGTTCCTGGGAATGCTTCGGCTCATCTCAGAGTCTACTGAGATGAAGCTCAAACCCGTTTCAAAGCGGGCCAAGTATCCCCTAACGGAGATAATGGACCGAGGGGATTCCCCCATGGAGGCCTTTCCAGTGGCCGAAGCCAGTGTTGGCCCGGCTCTGGAGCTATGCCAGCGGCCAGCTTCTTGTCCAGCACCTTCGGCCAGGATGGCCCAAAAGTATGCCGTTCCCACTGGTTCACTCTCCGGATTCTCAGAGCACCCCTCCGCGGAGGGGCTTGTGACCGACAGTGTTTTCCGGCGCTGTGGAAACGCTTGGGACGTGGACAAGCCACCCGATAAAGAGTCCAGGAAACTGGACTACTCCGGGCATAAAGTCTATGCTGCGTCCTCCTTAGGCCTTCGTCAGGCCAGTTCGGCCGTTTTGATGGCACACTTTTCGCACGCCCTTTTGGGCCCCCTGGATGAGGTGATTCCTCATCTACCAGCTGACCTCCAGACTACGGTCAAGCAGGTGCGAGATCAGGGAAGGGCAGTGGCTAAGTAACAGCTCCAAACTGCTTTAGACATTGGAGACTCTTGTGCCCGGTCAGTAGTGGCCGCAGTGGCCATGCGCCGCAGAGCTTGGCTGCGGATCTCCACTTTCACAGCGGATACCCAGCACAAGCTGGCAGACATTCCCTTCCTGTGCACCGACTTGTTCTGTCCCGGGGTGGAGGGTCATCTGCAGAGGATCGAGAAGTCTAATGCCATCTTGGACTCGGTCACGTCTGCTCAGAAGAAAGAAGGCCGTCAGCAGCAGCGTAAGCCCTTTCAGCCTTCTGCCCCTGCGGCACGTCCAGCCCAGCAACACCAGCATCAGGGCCAGCAGGCTTACACTTGGCACCCCAAAGCCAAGCCTGTGGCTTCCTCCAGCAGGAAGGGGGAGGGAAAGGTCCAGGAGGCCCCTCAGCCGGTCCTTCTTCCAAGCCTGCCCAGTGACGGGTTGAGGGGTGTCACCCCAACCTTGTCCTCCTCCCTGGGTTCCCCATGGAAGGCGGCTCCATCACTTCCTTTCCGCCTGGTCCGATATCATCACGGACCGCTGGATGCTGAAGTGGTGAGGAAGGTCTACTGGAATTCGGTAGTCCCACCTGTCAAGCTGCCCGCCCGTGGGAGGTCACGGGGTCCACAGCCTCGGTCGGCACATCAAGCCAATATTGCCCTGCTCCTCCAGAAGGAGGTGATCAGGGAGGTGGCGAATCATCCACTAGACCTAAGGTTTGTGTCCAGGTATTTCCTGGTCCCAAAACGGATTGGGGGCTGGCGCCCCATTCTAGACCTACACGACCTGAACAAGTTCCTAAGGTCTTGGACCTTCAGGATGGTCACTCTGGCTCAGATCATTTCATCCTTGGAACGAGGCATGTGGTTCTGTTCTCTGGACCTCCAGGACGCGTTCTTTCACGTCTCAATCCGTCCGTCCCACCAGTGATTCCTCCACTTCAGGGCGGAGGGGACCCTTTTCGAGTTCCGGGCCATGCCCTTCGGCCTCTCTCCAGCACCCAGGGTCTTCACCAAATGCATGGCAGTGGTGACAGCATTCCTGCAGCGCCGAAGGGTCCGGGTGTATCCTTACCTGGATGACTGGCTGTTTGCAGCTCCCTCCAGACCAGAGGTGGAGCGGTCCAGGGATCTGGCCCTCCAGGTCTGCTCTCAGATTGGGCTCCTTATCAACGAGGCCAAATCGGAACTCGTGCCAACGCAGGTGATTCAGTTCATCGGGGCAGAGCTCGACTCTCTTCGAACCAGAGCACGGCTCCCGGTGGATAGGGCTGAGGTTCTTTCCTCCTTTGCCCAATCATTTCTGGTTGGGCAATTGCACCCTGCCCGGGACTTCCTGCGCCTCTTGGGCCTCATGGTGGCCTTCACCAGCATGGTCCGTTGGGCCTGCTGGCACATGCATCCTCTTCAGTGAGGGCTGGCCCGCCAATGGTCACAAGCGCTCCAGTCCTCTGGACCAGCCAGGGATAGTGACCCAGGAGATGGGGAACGCTCTCCAGTGGTGGATCGTTCCAGCTCATCTGCAGGAGGGTATCCAATTTGTCCGCCTGGAGCTGACGGTCACTCTAACGACCGACTCCTCTCTGATGGGTTAGGGTGCCCATCTGGGGGAGCTCAGAGCGCATGGCCTCTGGTCCCCTCAGGAGTCTTGAAGCCACATCAACCTGTTGGAGCTTCGAGCGGTCCGACTAGCCCTCACTGCCTTTGCTCTGTTTGTACGGGGTCAAGTGGTCCAGGTCCAGACGGACAATAGCATGACCATGTACTACATAAACCGCCAGGGCAGGACGCGCTCCTTGCCTCTGTACAAGGAAGCTCTCCACACTTGGTCCCTCGTGAGCAGACTGGAGGTGGATCTCCTAGCCATCCATGTGGCAGGAGCCTCCAACACTCTGGCCAATGTCCTAAGCCGGATAGGTGCTGCATCTCACTAGTGGTCTCTCCTGCCGAAGGTAGTACACGATCTGTTCTCCCACTGGGGCACACCTCAGGTGGACTTGTTTGCCTCCAGGGAGAATACGAAGCTGAGGCTGTTTCATGCCCGCCCCCCTCAGCAGGGCTTGCTGCAGGGGGATACCTTCTCGAGGCCGTGGACCCCGGGCCTCTTCTCGCCTTTCCCCATTTCCCTTGATCCACAAGGTGCTTCACAAAGGCGAGGTGATTCTGGAAGCCCCAGACTGGCCCTGCCAGTTCTGGTATCCAGATCTCCTCAGCCTCAGCTCCAGGCTCCCAAGGCGGCTTCCAGCCCACCCAGACCTGATCTCAGTCAACCAGGGAAAGGTACTCCACCCGGACCTTTAATCCCTGCACCTGATGGCCTGGTTCCTGAGCGGCTAGAGTTCCAGGCCTTGGATCTTTCCGATGAGGTCCTCAACGTTGTTGAGGCTTCCCGTAAGGAGTCGACCAGAAAATGCTATGCCTTCAAATGGAAGCGATTCTCCATTTGGTGTCAGGATAAGGGGTTGGACCCTTCCTCCTGTTCTTTGGCTAGCATTCTGGACTACCTGTTGTCCCTTTCTCAGCTAGGGCTTCAGTCGACGACCCTTAAGGTGCACCTGGCAGCCATCTCTGCTTGCCGGGCATGAGCTGGAAAGCAGTCGGTGGCGCAGGAGAAGGTGGTCGGGCGCTTTTTCAAAGGCCTTGATCACATATCCCCTCCGGTGCGAGAACCTCCACCTCCGTGGGATCTACTGCTGGTATTGGCTAAGCTCATGGGCAAGCCATTCAGACTGATGCACAGGTGTGACATCTCTCACCTGTCGAGGAAGACCGCCTTCTTGGTGGCTATCACGTCAGCCAGAAGGATGGGCGAGCTCCAGGCGCTTTCCATAGAGTCTTCTTATCTGGTCTTCCACAGGGACAAGGTGGTCCTGTGCCCCCCACCCAAAATTCCTTCCGAAGGTGGTGTTGGAGTTTCACCTTAACCAGGTGTTGACTCTGCTGGTGTTCTACCCCAGTCACACCTCGGAGGCCGAATTTAGGCTCCATGCTTTGGACCCTAGAAGAGTGCTCTCTTATTACAAGGAGCGGTCCGCTGACGTTCGGGGAGAGGTTCGCCAGCTGTTTGTCACCTACGCTGAAGCCGCACCTGACAGACCTGCAGCCAAGCGGACGATAGGCAGGTGGGTCACCTCCTGCATAGATATCTGCTACAGGTTGGTGGGCATGGAGCCTCCCAGAGGGATAAGAACTCATTCTACCCACCATACCGCTGCTTCGGTGGCTGCTTCCAGGGACATCCCTATCCAGGAAATCTGCAGGGCTGCTACCTGGAAGTCAGCACACACCTTCATTACCCACTACCACATTGACCTTGAGTCATGCTGGGATGCTGGTTTTGGGACCTCGGTTCTCCAGTCCTTATTTCCCAAATAGGGGGTGTGCGCCTTGCCTTTCTCCTCCCGGAGAACTGCTTGAAGTCTGCCAGTAAGTGTGGATTGAACAACATATCCATGTCCCTAGAAATACAGGTTACTCACCTGTAACAGGAGTTCTTGAAATGGTATATGTTGTTCATCCACACAACCCACCTGACCTCCCCGGCTTCGACGCACAACCTGGCTTCCAGCGGGCTAGATCTGGCGTCATGGAGCGGAGCTGAGAGTTTTATCACCTAGGTGGGTGGGAGGAGCCAGCTTGAAGACCTTCCGGCAAGATTTAAAGCAGCAAGGAACATGCCAGTAAGTGTGGATGAGCAACATATCCCATTCCTAGAACTCCTGTTACAGGTGAGTAACCTGTATTTATACGCTCCATCCTTGCCTGCTGCCTTAAGCAGGTCTGTCTTTGTGACATCTGTGCCCTGACAACATCCTATTTTTGTCTTTCATGACTGGCCTCCACCTCCAGTGTGGGAAATCCCCCCCCCCCGGTAGCACAGTCCAGGCTCAAATTAGTGCATGGGGCCCAAGCGAATCAGAAGCATTTTTCTGTGAGCAGTGTGAGTTTCCCCCTTTGTTTCACCCCCACCCCGAGGACAATGGCAGTGAGGATCCAAGCGCATGTATATATTAGTACACCAACTCAGGGCCAGCAGGCATTCTCTTCTTGCACAGCAAGATGCCACATCAGCAGTGTACCCTGTCACCAGGGTACAGAGGTGCATCAGGTTGCCTCCCTTCCCTGCAGGTAAGAAGGTTTCTGCAGGCCTGCAGTGGTGATGTGGGCACAAACCTAGGTCAGCAGTATGGGCTCTGGATACAAACCTGGGTCTCCGGCGTGGGCTCTGGATACAAACCTGGGTCTCTGGTGTGGGCTCTGGGTACAAACCTGGGTCTCTGGTGTGGGCTCTGGATACAAACCCTGTTCACTGGTATGGACTCTGGTTACAAACCTGGGTCTCCGGCGTGGGCTCTGGATACAAGCCTGGGTCTCCGGCGTGGGCTCTGGATAGAAACCCTGGTCACTGGTATGGCTTAGGATATAAGCCCTGGTCACTGGCATGGGCTCTGGTTAGAAACCTTGGTTACCAACATCGGCTGTGGATAACAAACTCTGGTCACAGGCATGGGCTGCCTGGCTGTGGGCTCTAGATACAAACCTGAGTCACTGACCTAGATGTGTACATGTGGCCCAAGTAAATCAGCAGCATTATTCCGTGAGCAGTGTGGCTTTCCTCTTTATGTCACCCCTTCCCTCAAGGACAATGGCAGCGAAGATCTAAGTATATGTACAAAATAGTGCATCAGCACAGGGCCAGCTTGCATTCTGTTCTTCCACAGCAAGATGCCATATCAGTTCTGTACCCTGTCACCAGGGTACGATGTGTATCAGGTTGCCTTCCATCCTTGGAGGGAAGAAGGTTTTTGCAGGCATTCAGAGCTAATGTAGATACAAACCTGGGTCACTAGCATGGGCTCTGGGTACAAACCTGGGTCTCCGTTGTGGGCTCTGGGTACAAACCTGGGTCTCCGTCGTGGGCTCTGGATACAAACCTGGGTCTCCGGCGTGGGCTCAGGATACAAACCTGGGTCTCCGGTGTGGGCTCTGGATACAAACCTGGGTCTCTGGCTTGGGCTCTGGATACAAATCTGGGTTTCTGGCATGGGCTCTGGATACAAACCCTGGGCACTGGTATGGACTCTGGTTACAAACCTTGGTCACCAGCATTGGTTGTGGATACATACTCAGGTTACAGGCGTGGGCTCCCTGGCTGTGGGCACAGGATACAAGCCTGAGTCCCCGGCATGGGCTCTCAATACAAAGCCGGATCACCAGCATGGCCTCTCAGTACAAAGCTGGGTCACCAGCATGGGATCTGGATACAATCCTGGGTAACAAGCATGGGTTCTGGATATAAACCCGAGTCACCAGCATGGGCTCCGGATAAAAACCCATGTCACCGTCATGGGCTCTGGATTCAAACCCAGTTCACTGGCATGGGCTTTAGATACAAAACCCAGGTCATTGGCATTGTCTCTGGGTACAAACCCAAGTCACCAGCATGGGCTCTGGATATAAACTGGGATCACCGGCATTAGCTCAGGATACAAACCCAGATCACTGGCTTGGAGTATGGATACTCACCATGATCCTCAAATTTGCTCCAGATACAAACTTGGGTCACTGGAATGATCTCTGGATACAAAGCCAAAGTCAGCAGGATGAGCTCTGGATACAAACCTGGTTCACCAACATGGGCTCAGGGGGTACAAATCGGGTCACCAGCATGGACTCTGGATGCAAACCCAGGTCACTGGCATGGCCTAAGGATACAAATTGGGGTCACCGGTACGGGCTCCAGATACAAACCCTGGTCACCAGCATGGGTTCGGGATACATATCCAGGTCACCGGCATGGGCTGTGAATACAAACCTGGGTGATTGGTATGGGTGCCAGATACAAAGCTGGGTCATGGGTATGGGCTCTGAATACAAATCTGGGTTGCTAGTATTGACTCTGGATACAAACTCAGGTAACCAGCATGGGCTCGAGATACAAACCCAGGCCACCGGCATTAGCCCTGTATACAAACCCTGGTCACCAGCATGGGCCCCAAATACAAAACCCGGTTGCTGGCATGGACTCTGGATACAAACCTGTGTATCTGGTATGGACTCTGGATACAAACCCGGGTCACTGGTATGGGCTTTGGATACAAACCCATCTCACTGGCATGGGCTGTAGATATAAACCTGAGTCATAGGCATGGACTTCGTGAAGAAATCCTCATCACTGGCATGGGTTCTGAATACAAACCCGGGCCACAGGCATGGGCTCTGGGAACAAACCCTGGTAACTGGCATGGGCTCTGGACACAGACCTGGATCACCGTCATAGGCTCTGGGCACAAATTAGGGTCACCGGCATGGGATCAAGGTACAAACTTGGGTCAGTGGCACTTTGTATACAAACCCTGGTCACTGACATGGGCTCTGGATACAAACCCTGGTTGCCGGCATGGGCTCTGGATACAAACCCTGGTCACTGGCATGGGCTCTGGATACAAACCCTGGTTGCCGGCATGGGCTCTGGATACAAACCCTGGTCACTGGCATGGGCTCTGGATACAAACTAGAGCCACCTGCATTGGCTCCGGTTACAAACCCTGGTCACTGCCATGAGTCCCAGATACAAACCCGGGTTACTAGCATGGGTTCTGGATGCAAATCTAGGTCACTGGTATTGGCCCAGGATACAAACCTGGTCACTGTCATGGGCTCTGGATACAAACCTAGGTTACTGTCATGGGCTCTGGATGCAAACCTGGGTCACCGACACGGGCTCTGGATACAAACGCAGGCCACCGGCATGGACTTTGGGAACATACCCTAGTCACTGGCATGTGCTCTGGACACAAACCTGTGTCACTGGCATGGGCCCCGGATACAAACCCATGTTACTGGCATGAGCTCTGGATACAACCCTGGGTCACTGACATGGGTCCTGGATACAAACCTAGGTCACCGGCATGGGCTGTGGATATAAACCTGGGTCACTGACGTGGACTCTGGGTAACAAACCCTGGTCACTGGCTTGGGCTCTGGATACAAACCGGGGTCACTGGCATGAGCTCTGGATACAAACCTGGGTCACTGACATGGGCTCTGGAAGTTGCTGACCCTCTGTACAGACAGTTGGTAAGACCACATCTGGAGTACTGTGTACAGTTCTGGAGACCCCATCTCCGCAAAGACATAGACAGGGTGGAGGCTGTCCAGAGGAGGGCAACCAGAATGATGCAGGGTCTGCATCAGAAGACATATGAAGAAAGACTAAAGGAACTAAAGATGTATAGCCTTGAGGAAAGGGGGGCATGATAGAAACTTTAAAATACCTCAAGGGAATTAACAAAGTCCAAGAGGGTAGCATCTTTCAGAAAAAGGTGTGCAAAACAAGGAGGCACAATTTGAAGATAGAAGGGGACTGCTCAGAGGTAATGTAAGGAAGTATTTCTTCACAGAGAGGGTTGTGGATACATGGAACAGCCTTCCTGGGGAGGTCGTAGAGTCAAAAACAGTGGGGGAATTCAAGAATGCGTGGGACAGACATAATGCAATTCTGGTGGGGGTAGGAAGAGACAGGCTGTTGGTTAACTAGGATCTGCAGCTTATCCGTTAGGTAGAGAAATGGGCAGACTAGGTGGGTCAAGTGGTCCTCATCTGCCGTCAAATTCTGTTACATTTAATTATGATTTTTTGGGTTTTTTATATCTTTATCTTGTACCCTTCATTTATTTGTACTTCAGACCTAGAACTTCAAATTGTTCACTTATTCTTAATTTTTTGTTAAGTATACTCTTTTTACCTGTTCCACCTTAGCTGTATGTATTTTTATTCTTTTCCATTCCCCCGGCTTGGACCTGGAAACGAGCCTTGACTTGGTGCACCTTTCCTGGTTACCAGTTGTTACTAAAGTAAATAAACCACTAGACCTTGCTGCATCTACTGGAGATGAAGGGGTTTGAGTCCATCATTCCTCTCAGGAGACAGTACTTTGTCCCTCACTGTGGCATGCCTTTCAGGGATAACAGTGTTCTGCAAGGCTTGACATACCTCTGCTAGGACCAAAATCAGGGACACTTTCTCTCAAAATTCAGGGTCTTTAGACCAGAATCAGGCACACCATATTTTATTCAGCGTGGCTGCACTGCACTGTACCATTTCGTGATGTGCACATCACATCATAGTGTAGTACAGTGCAACATTAAGTATCTTTATTTTCTGTTTTAGATGTCAAATTCAGTTGCATGCTACCAAACTGATGGTAGGCATGGGTGGGCCCCCCAAACAAAAGGCAGGTAGTACATTTTCTGTAGATTTTTAGCTTACTAGAGCTCAGTGATGCAGGCCCCTGCATGATTCATTAAATACTAGGTACGTGCTTAGATTTATTAAAATGTAGACTGTCCAGCACTGCACCGTGTTGCCACTCTTCAAGTTTGAATCTGTGCACTGCTCTTCAGGATCGGTGGAATACCAGGCGTAGAAACAGATTATCAAAACTTGAGTTCATGGTATTCTACCTCCCATGCCAGAAATTTTCTTAAATTGTACCCCTGCAGTTTTTAAATGTATTCCATAATACAGCTAAAGTAGATGGAATACAGAGCCACTTCTGGACTGGTAATCCATTCCTCAAATCTATATGACACCTTTAGCTGCCACTTTGCAGAGACACATAGGGTATAAAAACGCACCATATCAGCATTTCAGAATCATTATAAAACGAGTATCTAAGGCCTCTCCAAAAGTCATGGTTATATAGTGTTTTTTTAAGACAAACTGAGACAGGAGAGCTATCAATTGTCTACTGTAACAGTGTTTGTAATCTCAAACATCACTGAAACAAAAAAAAAACTAACAGCCAATTCCTCCCACTCCTTTTGACTGCATACATTTGAGGCATTTACCATGTTGTTTTATCTTTTTTGGGTAGCTGACAATGACCGAAATTAAGTTTTGAGACCTAGAACACGCCATATCCTCAGCCCCCAGAATTTTCATTATATTGCTAATGCCTTCGGTTAGCTAAGTATGGCAACATGAGTTTGATAGTCTGACAGTGAAACATTGCAGACGGTTTTCTAGCCGGCTTACACTGTTTGTGATTTTTTGAGAAATGGAAAAAGAAGACAACAAGAAATGGCAGAAAACAGATGTGCGGAGGATTACTCAGCAGCTCACCCGACACCCCGCATACAAGGTAGTCCATTCTGACTCTAGCATTTGGCTCCCTACTGCAGTGTCCCACACCTGGAGTCTGTTTCGGAAACAGCTACACATCAACACAAACCAGCACGCTGCGGTAGCCTCAGAAGTTTTGCAAGGCTGTTGCTGTCCCCCACCTGTCAGGGCAGTTTGGTTTTGCTGCCTCTCCTGGGACTCAGATGGCATCAGGAAGCCACTCAGCACAGCCAACTCCTCTGGCCACATCTCTGGATCTGCTAGCCATCCCTATCTTGCAGTCTGTCCTTCTCTCCACATGTTGGGTCAGCCACGCAGCCAGTGAGTGATCCTATAGCTTCCGCGATTTGGTGGGGATTTTGACTGTGCTGAAAGCTGAGTGTTCCTTCCTGCCAAGCCCGTTACTGTGAATCTCCCTTATAGCAGCAGCATGCAGGTTGGCTTTGGCTTTCCAGTGCTGCAGAAGTTTTGCACCATGGGAAAGGCTTAAGCAGCCCATGTATTTATTTGTTAAAGTTGGCATGTCAGCGCATACTAAAAGATGAGCACACCCGTTTGGCTCTTGGTGCACTCGATTGCTGTCAGACACTGATTGGTGTCTTCAGCAAGGAAACTGGAGTCTGCAGCCACCAGGGAGATTGCCTAGCACACTGGTGGGATTCAGGTTCGTGAATTTGCACAGGGCAGTCGGGACTTTGGGACGGAGAACTGAATTTGGGATTTCCTGAAACAATCAGGACACTTGAGAGGTATGCATCTTGGTGTCTGGGAGTTAGAAGTAGAATGAGATGTTTATGACAGGTGAGGAAACCATTGTTTCTTTTATCAGTAAATGGAGTTAGGATGGAAACCACATGTGTGAAATGCGCTGTTAGAATCTAGAAGAAAACTTGTTGCAGTTGTGACCTTTTTGCAACCTCCCCTCATCAGAGTGCACTGTTAGACTCTAGAAGAAAACTTGTTGCAGTTGTGACCTTTTTGCAACCTCCCCTCATCAGAATGCCTGGAAGACCAGTGATGGGAGCTGGCTGATTAACTCTGTGTGTTACCAGATCACTTGGTGTGATGAGTCACCCATCAATTATACTTTCTGCCAGGGGTCTTAGTATTCAGAGTGGTCAGTGTTTGTGTTGTATTTCATTGCATGGACATTTGTTTCGTGGTGGGAGGATTGTTTTGATTAGGAAGGAGTTCTCTGATTTTGTAATCTGTTTTGTTACTGGGCCACTGAGTTGTGTTTGGTTGGAGTGGGGCTTGCGAGAATGAAGGCATTGGTGCATTTTGTTTTTTGTGGGCTCTCGGTGCAACAGAGAAAATTTGAGACAAAGTGATAATCTCAAAATAGTTCACGGGAATCTCCTAGCTCTGTAGATGGGGGTGGGCAAGATAAAACATTTTCACTTTTGTCGTCTTCACCAAAAAGTCCAGCCACTTTCATTATTGTGTTTTTTTTTTTTTTTGTAATGGTTTTCCCTGCCCCCTCTCACCTTATGATAGAGTTACTGCAGCTGCTTCCTTCCTCCAGCTGAGAGGGTGAGCAAGCAGCTGTCTTACAGCTGTCACCAGTGTTGCTTCTTGGTTGGCAGGCCGACAGGTGGTATGCAGATGCTGGGCAGGTCTTGCTGCTGTGACATCCTAGTCCCTACCCGACCTCGGCAACTGTTGGGGCTTGACCATGCACCTTAGTCTCTGGCTCATCAGTGGGCTGGCCGGGCAGCCCCTTTATACAGTCCAAACAAGTACCCCCCCGTCTCCGGAAGTAGTTGTAGGTGTGCAGAGTATGTGTAGTAGAATCCCTACAACTTTATTAGGCTGACCATCTGCTGCTGCTACAGACTGAGTTCATGTCTTGCTGTGAGTTTGGAAGTCTTGGTACTCCAAGCAAATGGGATAACTCCTCTCTGAAGTGGTTATTCTGGGTGACCGAGGGCAGAGCATGAAAATGCAGCTGAGTGTTTAGAAAACAGAACTATGTTCCAAGAGATCCAGGTTAAAATCCCACCAGAAGCACTGGTTCCTTCTGTGATCCTCGGCCCCTCAGTGTGTTAACTCCACCCATCCGTAAAATTAGGTTGAACTAGGACACCACAGTGAACCAGATGTTCCATTCCAGCTAGGCTGTTTCCGGACAAATTATTTTGTTTTATTTTCACAAATCACCAGCTTGATATATTTTTTTTTAACTCGGTGACAGAGGTGGTAGCTAGGGGCCTGGCAGTGACATTTTGTACGGTACCTGAACTTCAGCAGGGCCTTTGATTCAGTGCCCTGTAGGAGGATTATACAGAAGGCAGAGAACAAAGGACAAAGGATGGGGCTAACTAGGTGGTTATGAGAAATGGTTGAGAGATTAGACTCAGAAAGTGGTCCACCAAGGAATCCATACTTGGCCTTGGCCTACACCAGCTCATCACTGAACCTACCAGAACCAACTACAAAACTGGATCTCAGACCCTCATTGATTGGGGTCCTGGTCTCACACCCTTCCCATGTCACTGCCTCCAGAGTTCTTCCCGACTCAGTGCTGTTTTCTGCTGATGGTCCACAAAAACACCCCCTCGCCCACACAAATTCATCCAAACCAGGCAGTTGAAGAAGCTGGATGCCTTCAAGTTTTCCAAAGCTGCCCTAGCCCAAGACTGGTCCTTTACTGAAAACATTTCTGACATCTACAAAGCGCTTGAAGCCTTTAGCAATGAGTTCTTTGCCCTCTGCGACCATTTCATCCTGCTTAAAATAAATCCGGGTTAAGGGTTCTAGCCAAGAATGGGTCACCTCCAAGCTTCGCAAACTAATGAGGGATAGGGACCGAGCCTGGAAGTTGTACAGAAAACACAAACCCCCCAACTCCTCCAAGACTTCAGAACCCTCAGGAACAGGTGCAGATCTTCCACAGGATCTGCTAAATCCTCCTTCATCCTGGAAAAACAACGTGCTGCCCAGGGGAACCCTAGGAGGACCTGGAACATTCTTAACAACCTTATTGGTAGGGGAATTTCTGAAGAACATATTTGTCTCACCTCCAAAGGGACAGCCACCACCGAGCCAAGCGAAATAGCCTCCCTTTTCAATAAATACTTTGGTGACCTCGAACAATACAAGCCCAGCTCCACTCCTACCCCGTTTACCCCTCGCACCCCCTCCTAGTCTCCCACCCCAAGTTTCATTTCAGTTACCTAACCCCTGGTGAAGTGGTCAAGTTAATCAGAACAAATGACCCAAGGCCATCCAAGGGCACCGACAACATTGAATTCAGAGTTCTCTGTCTTGTCTGTGACTCCCTGGCCATCCCTCTCAGTAACATCCTCAACCACTCCCTCTGCATGGGGTCATTCCCAAAAGCATGGAAGTGCGCCATTATTAAACCTCTTCACAAATCTGGTTCCAAGGATCTAGTATCCAACTACCAACCCATCTCCCTCCTTGCCCCTTTCTCCAGAATATTAGAGAAAGTGGTCCACAGGCAACCATGGAATTCCTCTCCAAATACAACCTGCTCACAGAGGCCCAGCATGGGTTCCATGCTCGACATAATACCGAAACTGCTCTTATCAAGTTCACCCACTCCATAGACAAAGCTAACAACGAAGGCCTCTACACTGGTGCTGCATTCATAGACCTCACCAAAGCCTTCGACCTCAATGATCATGAAGTCCTCCTCTGTACTCTGGCTGGCCTCCATTTCTCATCTGAGGTCTGCCTCTAATTCAAGGATTACCCAATGGGCAGATCCCATTGCACCGTTATTGGTGATGTCCTCTCTGAATCCTGCCCCATCAAATACGGTGTCCCCCCAAGGGTCCATCCTGTGCCCTCTTCTTTTCTCTCTGGTCGTTAACTCCCTGCCTGACATCTGTACCCCCTCTGGACTCATTCTCTGTGCTGATGATGCAGCCCTTTTCTGTCAGGACAAAACCCCCAATGCTCTCATTAACAAACGACAATTCAGTTTCAGCATACTTCACACCTGGTTCACGTCCAAAGGTCTTGTACTCAATTCCAAAAAAAAAACTAAGTTCATGGTTTTCTCCAACCCCTGCAAACCCTTTGACTTTGACCGCTACCTCTATGACAGCCTTGGTAACTCCATTGAAAGAGTCAGTGAATTCAAGTACCTTGGCTTACTCCTGGATAAGCACCTCAATTTCAATGCCTACGTTAGCCTCACAATCAAAAAAGTCCACCAGCGCCTCGGTATCCTGCACAGAACCAAGCATTACCTTAACAGGGAATCTAAATCTCTCTTAGTCTCTAGTTTCCTCCTTTCTGTCTTCGATTATTGTTCATTTGTCTTTCTCCCCCACCTCTCCATCAAAAATTTCTCCAGATTTCGAAATTCCTATCACATCGCTATCCGCTTTGCCTCTGGTCTCCCTAAACTCACACATCACTGTGACCTTTATAAGCTCATCAGTTGGCCCTCCCTTGAGGCCCACCTCAGCTGCAAGATGGCCACCTTCTTCTTCAAACTCTCCCATGGACTGCTCCCTGATTGCCTCTCCTCTTTCTTCCAGACAACCACCACCACCAGGACCACTAGACTGTCCTCCACTCTCTCTTTCACTGTTCCTTTCTGCCAGATCACTCAAGGTCAGAAAACACTCTCCTTTATGGGATTCAAGCTCTTCAACTCTCTCCTTCCAGAACTAAAACTCTGTCCCTCCACAAATGCCTTCAAACACAATGTCAGGAGACATTTCTCTCTCTCACCTGCATCTGCTCACAGCCATAATCTGGCTCCCCTTCTGCACTCTTTTCCCCTCACCCTCTGGTTAACCACCTCTGGCACTTACCGTCTCTTTCTAGCACTTGTAGTGTTGTTAATCCACCTAGGCTAGTTTTTAGATTGCACTTACATTTTTTGTTTCCCACTGCTCTATTATATTCTTGTTAAACCCTCATTGAATGCTTAACGTCACCTTGTATTTGTTAATTCACCAAGGCTGGTTCATGATTTGCCCTTTGGTCTATATTATCCTGATTTTATGTACCATTGTATTAACCCTTGCTGTAAGTTAAATGTTTTAGCCTATGTCATGTCTCATGATTGTTGTATGTAACTGGATACTTGTGTAAACAGGCAGCAATGCTCACATGTCTTTCCAGTATAACCAATAAAAATGAAATGAAGGTCATAAAATGAGTGCCACAGGGGTTTACCTCGGGGCAGAGACTGTTTGACAGACATATAAGTGACGTTGGGGTAGGGTAAAAAAGTAAAGCAAGTCTGTCTGCAAACAACACGCAACTCTGCGAGAGAGTGGATAATGATTAAGAGATTAGCAGCATAAAAAGGGGTGTAGAAAAGCTGAAGCAATGGTCCAGACTTGTGAAACAGAAGTTCACAGTAAGAAAGGTAATATGATGCACATCAAGAACAAGAATCCGCAGATGGAATATTATATCAATGGGACCACAGTAGAGCACATTATAGAAACATAGAATTTGATAGTAGATAAGGACCACTTGAACCACCCAGTCTGCCAATTTTTCCCTGCCTACAGTATCACCGCTGACCCTAATCAATCTTCGGCTCTTTCTCCCTCCCTTCCTTCCTTTCCACTGAGGTACCCTTATGCCTGTCCCATGCATTCTTGTACCTCTCCACTGGAAGGCTGTTCCAGGAACCTACCACTTTTTCTGTGATGAAGTACTTTCGTACTTCTTTCCTGAGTCTACCTCCCTCCAGCTTCAAATCATGTCCCCTTGTTCTTGAGGTCCTTTTTTTCTGAAAAATACTCTGCTCCTGTACCTTACTTACCCCCGTGAGGTATTAGAGGTCTCTATTGTATCAACCCCCTTCTCTCTTCCAGGGTGTACATATTGAGGTCCTTTAGTATCTCCTCATAGGGGTTTTGGTGCAGACCCGCCACCATTTTTGTTGCCCTTCTCTGCACAGTCCTCACTCTGTCTATGACCTTTGGGAGATGTGGTCTCCAAAATTAGACATAGTACCCAAGGTGGAGTTTTACCAGTGATCTATACAGGGACAACACCACCTCCCTCTTTCTGCTGGTGATACCCTCTCTGTGCACCCCAGGATCCCATTAGCCCTCCCAGCTGCCCTGGTGCACTGCCTGGCCACCTTTAGGTCATCCGATATGATTACCTGTAGCTCAGCTTCCTGCTTGATGGTAGTCAGTCACCCCCCCCCCCATTTCGTACTCCACCTCTGGGTTTCTGTGCCCTAAGTGCATTATTTTCCACTCTTTTGCATTGAAACTCAGCTGCCATACCCCTGACCACTCTTCCAGTTTTCTCAGGTATCTACTCATGAAAGGGACCTAGTGAGGAACTGTGCATAAACACGGTGAATAGTGAGGACCTGTGTATAATCACAGTGAATGGTGAGGACTTGTGTACAAACACGGTGAATAGTGAGAACCTGTGTATAAACAAGACGAATAGTGAGAACCTATGTATAAACAAGGTGACTAGTGAGGACCTGTGTATAAACACTATGAATAGTGAGAACCTGTGTATAAACAAGACAAATAGTGAGGACCTATGTATAAACAAGGTGACTAGTGAGGACCTGTATATAAACACTGTGAATAGTGAGGACCTGTTTATAAGGAATAGGGATGCGGTCACTGGGGGGCATGACTGGAGGTTGGTGGTGGTGGTGGTGGGGTAAAATCAAGAGAAACATTGGGAAGTTCTACTTCACTGAGAGGGTGGTGGAACTATGGTACAGACTGTTGGCTGAAGTGGTGGGGCGGCTACCTTAAATGGGTTGAAACATGATTGGTACAGGGCAAGGGGACTCCAAATCCTTGGGGGGAGCCATGTGAGATTGAGGAGCAGGGGTCCAGGGGGTGGGGACAGCCCAGCAGTACAGTAGGTTGGTGGATGTGAGGTAGTATAGGAATGGTACATGCAGTGAACCTTCAGTCTCCTTTTGCAGTCAGATTCTAGGTTTCATTTCTGTGTAAACGCTGCCAGTGCCAGTCTAGCACTCTCACTACTAGATATCAGAATTGTACTTCTGAGTGAGTGTGAGGAGGTATCAGAACCCTGCCAGTGCATCAGCGGTGTAGTATTGTACTATCAGTGGGGAGCAAACATGTAGGAAAGGAGGGAAAGAGTCACAAGGGGAAGAAAGATCCATTGGGAGGGACATAAAAATTGTCACATTTTAGTAAAGGCTCTTGTGTCTACTGTCCCTCTACTTGCGTGCCTTTGGTCTAGACTTAGAGGCATTTTGATGAGCTAATGTCTTTTGCCAATAGCTGGAAATGCCTTTAAGTGGGACTTTTGTTACAGTGCAGCTGAGATCTGACCCCTTGCTGACTTTAAGAATTCCTGGACACAGTTCAACATTGACTAAATACTGTCACTGTACAGCTCTCTCGTTGAGATCAAGTGTGTAAGTATTGTACACTCTTCGATTCAGTAGTCATACTTCCAATCATGTCATTCAGAATGCTGTTCCTACATGTTATGTGTAACCCTCAACTCCCTTCTCCCTCAGGAAACTTGTCAAGTCCACCTCTGAAAGCTTGAACAGTACTAGCCTCTTCAGCCTGACTCAGTAGGCTATTCTGTGTTAACCACCATTTGTGACAAGTAATGCTTTCAAATGCCACCCCTTATACTGCCTCCCCCTCAGTTTTGAGTGCATGTCCACTAGATCTTACTTCGAGGGGGCTCTTGCAGCAGGCAACACCGGTAGGACTGAAGCTGCAAAGGGCAGGACCACATGGAAAACTTCTAGCTAGCAGTCTATCATGGGGCACCGCCTCAGCTGACATCAGCATGCTAATGTCAGCCAATCCTATAAAGGGGCAGTCCCTGACACCTACATCAGTTCTTTCCTGCCGTCGACCCGCAGACGTCGGATCTTCACGGATGCCAGTTTCAGTCGACTGCCATTTTTCCCAGTTTTACACGCACTTTTCTTTTTTTCCTTTTTAGTCTTCAAAACATTACATTTTTGGTGTTACTTCCCCAGAGTTTGTCTTCTTCTCTTGCCTTTTCTTCCAGCCAGCCAACAAAGTGTGCCTGTGGCAAGCAGATTCCCACTAAGGACATCACCCTTCCTTCCTGCTCTGCTTAGGCCCAGACCACAACACCAAGGTCTTCCAGCACTGCCAGGACTTCAACCAGGTCACATAGAGACACCATTTGAAGACCTTAGAAAGCTACCTACTTAAACAGAAATTGGCAGTGATGGAGAAGGAGTTACAGGCTAAACGTTCCTCTACCTTTCTGGCTCAGTCTTCTGGGGCTTCTTCTTCAAAGAAGGAGAAAAAATCGAGTGGGAAGCACAAGCACTGTGACTGTTTTTGGTCATCCTCTTACTCGCGGTCACTGCACAGACCAGGCATCGCCTCTGGGTCTTCCTCCCATGGGGGGGGTCAGACCCTCCTGCCTCATCAGCCCTTATCACCTCTCGGCAGCTGGTAATCCAGCCTCGCGCCCTCATCTCTGTTTCTTGTTGCGGCTCTTCTGGGCAGTGGATATCGTCCCCTGCCTCTTAGCCCCTGACACTCAGGCCCTCAGCACCCATGGGCTCTCAGCCAGGCGGCTCGGCTGGGGTTGGACCCTCTGGCGGCAGGTCTTTGCCTGTCACCCCCCACGACCAAGGCGAAGCCTTCGTCAGTTCCCAAATCCGGGGCTGGCGCTAGTCCTTCCAGGCATCGCCTGGAGCAAGCACTTACCTCCTCCTCTACACAGGCGTTGCCTCTGCAATTGCCTGGGGGCTCTCTTCCCTGCAGGCGCTGCCCTCACCATTGGTGCCAATGTTGGCTACTTCCCCAGACTGTCGCCAGCCTTCACTGCTTATGCTGGCGCTGGCCACACCGACACCTCAGCCAACGGCTTCTCAACCATCGTTGCCGCAACCTCAGCCAGCGCCACAGCCGATGCCTGATGGTCCTCCTCAGGATCCACAACCAGTGCTGGGTGGACCTACGCTGGGGTACCCTACACCGGCTCCCCCGCTGTTGTACCGTACCCCCCCCCCAACAGTACCCGTATCCTCCGGTCTATAATCCACCTCCACTGGTGGATTATAATGCCCTTTTCACTGCTTGGTGGTCCTTCATGCAGAAAAAGGACACACCCGGGAGGCCTTCTTCCCCAGGAGCTCCCACCTCTGAACCCGACTCAGGCAGGACCTAGCGACCCCTGTGACATGGATCCTCCGGAGGGCGTACAAGTGTGGGCTTTGACCGGCGTGTGAACGAATGTTGCTCTCCAATGGTGGTCCCTGACAGTGAGCCGTTGGGGAACGACGACTCTACTTCTTCAGAGTCCTCTGAGGGCTCCGGGGGCTCCTCTGAGGGGCAGGACTAGTCTAAGGAGGCCCCTGATTCCCCTCCTGATGACACTACTTTCTTGATGTTGTTCCATCATATCCAGTCCCTCATGGGATGGGAAACAGAGGAGCTGGACCCAGAGCGCCATCTCCTAGTCATTTATTTGCGGAAAAAGGAGACCCCCCCCCCCAGTGGTGCCTCCTTTAATTGATTCTTACGAGGACATTACCAAGGCAGCATGGAACCACCCTTCCTCTGCCCCGGCCTTACCCAAAAAGGCTGACCGCCTGTACCATGCGCTGGTGGGCAAGCACTTCTTAGGGGAGCACCCCACAGTGGATTCTGTGGTCATGAATGTCGCCCATGACTGCACTAAGTGACCCATACATCTCAGTACCCACCCTTCGGACAAGGAGTTTAGACAGCTGGATCAGTGTGGCAAGTGAACATATGCCTCTGCCACCCTGGCCATTCAAGCTGTGAATTATTTGGCCCATATGGTACAGTACCAGAATGCCCTTTGGGATCAGGCGAGGAATCTGGTTCAGACTCTTCCGAAGGATCCCACCAGAACTCAACTGGCCCAACTCTTAAAGAAAGTCGGGCTCAGATGTGAGCACTCGTGTCCTATGGGTGGCATACGATACCCTTGATGCCTCTGGTTTTTGGGCAGCGACGAGAATCTGTCTTCATTGCCATTTGTGGCTTAGGGTGTCTGGCTTGGCTCCTGATGTTCAAACTAGTATCTTGGATGCCCCCTTTCAGAGGTTCCGTCCTGTTTGGGGGGTATGTTCAAGACATCCTCTCCCACCTCCAGGAGTATGGCGAAGTGCTTAGATCAGTTCCTTCCCTCTACCGGTCTCAGCCTCGGACTGCCCAACATCAGTCCTTTCGTTGGTCCTCTGCCAGCCCACCAAGGGCCAGCAGGCAAAGGGCTCCACAAGGCTCGAACCCCTCCAGCCACTGTGGCTGCTTCTAGGGCCCCTCAAGCACCCACAGCCACTCTGCCCACCCCTGGGTCCACTGCCAGACTCCTTGTCCGACCCCCTCCCCCCACCAGCAGATACCTTGGGGAGGCGGTCGGGGGTCAGTTCTCCCTTAATCTCGACGAGTGTCAAGCAGTGACTACAGGCCAATGGGTGTTACAGCTTTTTGAGTGCAGTCACACTTGGGTCCCTCTTCGGAAAACCTTCCCTTGCCCTCCCATTACACTTCTGCCCACCTCTCCCTCATCTGGGAAGAGATTCAGGCTCTCCTGTGCAAGAGGGCCATAGAGTCCGTCCCTCCAGCTCAAAGAAGAAAGGGGTTCTACTCCCACTTTTTCCTCATCCCCAAGAAAACTGGGGATCTGCGACCGATCCTGGATCTCAGCCACCAGAACCTGTACATAGAATACAAGCACTTCAGGCTGGTCACTCTCCAGGGACTGCTGCCCCTCCTTCACCAGGGGGTACTGGCTCTGTTCCCTGGACATGCAGGATGCCTACTTCCATGTCCAGGTCTTCCCAGCCTACCACCACTTCCTCTGTTTCTGTTTCCAGGAGGACCATTTTCAGTTCCGGATCCTTCCTTTTGGCCTTTCTTCCGCACCTCGGGTTTTTACCAAGTGCTTGGCGGTGGTGGCCGCAGCTCTGAGGACACAAGGCTTTTACGTGTTCCCATATTTGGATGACTAGCTTCTGACAGCCCTGTCTAGGGTTCTACTGCTGCAGACCTTGGAATGCACCTTTTGGTTTTTCTGGGCCTTGGGAGTCACGGTCAGTCTACCAAAGTGTTGTCTCTGTCTGTGCCAGCGCCTCCAGTATATTGTGGTGGTCCTGGATTTTTCCCAGGGCAGAACCTTCCTGCCAGCGGACAGGGCAGAATGCTTAATGGAACGGGCCCATCTAGTCTTCTCCAGTCATCAGATCCTGGCCAGAGTGTTCCTTTGCTTGCTGGGACACATGGCGGCAGCCATAGCCACGGTTCCTCTGGCCCACCTGCATATGAGGGTTCTGCAGTGGACCCTGCAGGTGCATTGGGACCAGTGCACCGAAGACCTGGATCAGCTGGTCATGGTCTCCAGTCTGGTGAGGAGGGCCTTGGAGTGGTGAGAGAACCCTGCCTATCTCCTGAAAGGGGTCCCCTTTCAGGCTGTGCCCCCTCAGCAGATTCTAACGACGGATGCCTCGGGTCTCAGTATGGGTGCTCAATTGACCGACCACCAGACCTGGGGATCCTGGTCCGAAGCGGAGCAACATCTCCACATCATTGTGCTAGAGATGCGGGCTGTTCTTTATGCCCTGCAGGCCTTCCAGACCCAAATTCTTCCCAGCCCACTGCTGGTGCAGACAGACAACCTATTCGTAGTATATTACATCAGCAAGCAGGGGGGCACTCATTCTTATTCCCTTTGTTGGGAAGCAATGAGAGTCTGGTACTGGGCCATCGAGCACGGTCTGGAACTCTCGGCCATCCATGTTCCAGGCGCCCAATATATCCTGGCCGACAGTCTCAGCCAGTCCAGGTCGAGGGCTCACGAGTGGGAACAGTTGCCCTCAGTGGTCGAAGATCTCTTCGACAGTTGGGGTCGGCCAAAGTTGGACCTTTTTGTGTCCCCACTCAGTGCAAAACTGCTGCTTTTCTACTCGCTTGATCCAGGGCCTGGAGTTTTCTGGTGTGACGCATTGTCCCTCTCCTGGAAAGAGAGGTTCCTATACGCCTTCCCTCCCTTCCCGCTTCTTCAGAGGGTTCTTCTCAAGCTTCAGTCGGAGGGAGCAGAGGATCCTCATAGCCCCCTATTGGTCATGTCAGATTTGGTTCCCCCTGCTCCAGCAGCTGCAGTGGAACCTCTGGTACCCTTGCCCCTATGCACCGACTTGCTCTCCCAGGAACAAGGCACCCTGGTCCATCCAGACCTCAAGTCCCTGCAGCTACATGTGTGGCTCCTGCAGACTTAGTTGTTGCCTGCTTTGGGGTTTCTTCCAGGGTCACTGAGGTCCTGGTGGTTGCTAGGAAACCTTCCATGAGTCACCTATGCCTTGAAGTGGAAACTCTTCTCCCTGTGGGCCGCTGCTTGCCACCTAGATCCCTTCACCTGTCTGGTGAACTGGATTTTGGAGTACCTACTCTTCCCATCAGATTTGGGCCTGGGGTACTCCTTCCTTAAGGTGCACCTTTCCATCATCTCTGCATACTTTGCACCTATTGAGGGCAAATCTGTTGCCCAGCTGGAGGTGTCCTACACTTTTTTGCAGGGTATCGTACATTTGAAGCCTCCCATCTGGGATCCTGTCCCTCTATGGGACCTTCTTTTCATGCTGGGAAAAACTCACTCTGCCTCCCTTTGAGCGAGTTGCAAGCCGTGCTTTCTATCATGAAAAGCGCTCTTTTTAGTTGTTGTTACTTCTGCTCATAGAATTTTCAAGCTACAGGCTCTGATGTGTAAAGGGCCTTATTTGTTTTTTTCACAAAGACAGGGTGTCTATGTGTACTAATCCTAAATTTTTGCCTAAGGTGGTGTCTGAATTTACATTGAACCAATCAATCCACCTACCAGTTTATTTCCCTGAATATACTAATCAGGGGGAGGCCTTGCTCCACGCTTTGGACATTCACAGAGTGCTTCGATATTACACAAATCGCACCCAGACTGTTCAAAAAAACTGATCAGTTGTTTGTTTGGTCTGCCCCCAAGAGAGAGGGGGGGGGCACCTGTTTCAAAACAGTGTTTGTCGAAATGGTTGGCAGAGTACACTGTTTACTGTTACCATAAGTACAGCAAGCCCTTGCCTGGGGCGGTGAAAGGCCACTCCACCAGACATATGGCTGCCTCTGCCTCCTGTTTCAAGAATATGTCTGCTGCAAAAATCTGTGCGGCTGCCACTTAGAGTTCTGTCCACAGTTTTATTTGGCACTACAGTCTAGACATCGCTTCTAGACGCAGGGCCAGTTTCGGACTCTCAGTCCTTCAGAGCCTTGTTTCCTGAGCCTTCTGCTTGCATCTTCCTCCTCCTCCTGGATGACCTTTGGGTTGATTCCAACACTGCTTGGGACTCAGTCCTACCAGTGTTGCCTGCTGCAAGAGCCCCCTCGAAGTAAGGTAGTACAGTTACGCAAGAACTTACCATAACAGAACTTTGAGAGGAGCTCTTGCAGCAGGCACTGCTTTCCCTCCCTCCTTCGCCCTGATAGTTTCTTTTCCTTTGCTCCTCTTTTGCCTTTTCCTTGGCTCTGAGGAACCGCTTCAGTTTTCCATTTGCCACCTGTTTGGGGTCTGTGGCAGGAGAATTGAGGTAGGTGTGAGGGACCATCCCCTTTATAGGATCGGCGGACGTCAAGACGTTGACGTCATCGCGTGTGGTCCCCCGTGATAGACTGCTAGCTAGAAGTTTTCCGTGTGATCCTGGTGTCTTGCAGCATCAGTCCTACCCTTGTCTGCTGCAAGAGCTCCTCTCGGAGATCTACTGTTACGGTAAGTTCTTGCGTAACTGTACTTTCTACTTGCTGTCGCCAGCTCAGACCTGTGTGTATACTCCACCCTGTTTAGCCCCTTTAGTATTTAAAGCACCATGATCACGTGCCCGCTCAGCTGTCTTTTCTGGCTAAATTTGTGCATGTCCAGTTTCTCCTTGTAGCTCTCTCCCCAAGCGGGTGGTGATGGCTCTGTAGTAGGGACACTGTCTTTGCTTTCTTGACTATGACAGCATATTGCTGGCATGGCTTTAACTTACTGTCAACAATTACCCCTATTTTCTTTTCCTCTGTTGTGCTGTCCACTGTTACACAACATAGATTGTCTGACCCAGAGTCCCGTAAAATGCACTAGTAATAGTTTTCCCTTGTGGCTGCCAGTCAAGGAAAAATATTATCATCACCATCAGGAAAGCAGATTGACTTTTTTGTTTGTGTACAGTCACACCAGCATCTGTGTTAGCTTGCAGAATGAATCATAGCGGACGTTGAAGCAAATCTATAAATAGGATTGTCCTTTCACTGCTGTTGCGAGGGCTTGCTAGGTAAGCCTTCTCACTTGGCAAGTAGTGAAATACATCTTTTGAAATTGATTTGCCTATCCAACATTTTAGCAAACTGTCCATGTAAACTGGATTTTGGTCCTCGCTCCTAGTTGTCCATCACTTTTGCTCCTTTGCCTTCTGGATTCATTGATTGCTTCTGCACACCACCTGTCTTGTCAGTCCTCGTCATCCACATTCTCAATTTGGTCCTGCTATTCCTCCTCCCTGACCATGAAAGAAGGAGGAGTTGTGCCTTGTATCTTGGAACTGGATGCTAGGCAGCGTGTGCCATCATTTGCTTGATTGGGGGGGGGGAGGAGCATGCATGGCTGTGATCCAAGGCTGCCCAGGTTCCTTTTTTTTGACTGCTGTTCTCCTCAGCCACTTGTTTTGATGGTCATGCTGATGGCTGGCCTGTGAGTGGTACCACGTGTTGCCAGCAGCACTGCCATGGCGCCACAACCAGGAGCCACTATGCAAGCTGTGCCACATCCACCCTCCCGTCCAGAAGGAGAGGGCCAACACAGATGCTTTGACACATCCTTGCCACCCTCTGCTTCTTACATCCTGGGCTTGGGCACAAACCTGGGTTGCCATGTGCCAGACCAGTTACCCTCTGCTCAGTGCCATGGAGCTGGCCTGGAATTTTTTTTAACATTAAAAGGGGAACATTGCCCGCTGGTGCAGCGGTAGGTTTACCGCTAAGTGGGCATGTGACCCTGGGTTCAGAATGGACTCGGGCAGCTGGAGGGCCGGCCAGGAGAAGGATTGGCCCATTGGCTGCTCTCCTTCTCCGGGAGGGAGGGTTGCCTGTCCCGCTACTCTACCGCCACCTGGGTGACCACAGGGATGGTGCAGCTGGGACAGCTAGTGGGGCGGGGAGGACATAGACCCCGGGAGCCAGGTGTCTGCATCCTGGCGTACTCCACCCTTGGCCCCCTTGCGTGCCTACATCAGGGATGGCACCAAAACATGGATAACGGACCTTGTGGATGCCGGCATAGATGGGGATCCAAGCTCCCAGAAACCATAACCCATCTCTCGGGGACTGTCCAGACTGCCCGGCACACACTAATGGACTGGAGGGACATCCCAGGATCCTCCTCCTCCCTGCCTGGGGAGGGTAGGCCAGGCAGCATGGGGCAGATCTTGCGGTATCCAGTGCAGGGGGTGGGCAGAGGAGCAGAGGATACCCCAGAAGAGGCGCATCCGTGAGATGGGGTAAAAAAAAAAAAGGGATGGAACATTAATAAACAGTAGGTATCATATTTTGAAAGTCCACAAAAAGCTGTTTTAAATGAGGTATGGGGCTTACCTGTAGCTGGCAGCGGTCCAGAGATAGCGATGACTTAATCTGTCCTGTAGTAATACTGCACTGCCACCATTTTTAGAACTTTGTGATAGAACATAGAAACATAGAAATTGTCAGTAGATAAGGACTGTTAGGCCCATCCAGTCAGCCTGTAAGCCCTGTAATTGTTCGTGGCCTCTGACCCTATCTGGTCAGTGGCTTTTCATCACTCCTCCGAACCTCAAGGTTCCCCTGTGCCTGTCCCAGGCATGTCGCCTCCCCCAAGCTCCCCCTCTTCCTACGTTATTCCAGCTGACCAGTACAACACTCCACCCACAGCTCAGCACCAAAAGTGTCCCTGCCCGCCTTGCAAGCTGGTTTCCTGCTTCATCCCTCTGTCTAGTGGCTACTCTAACAATGGCACTTACCTGCTGACATGTGAAAGCTTTTCAGGATTATCGCACTTAGATGTACATCATGTTTACTCTGTGTCCTTCAGATCCACGTACACTGTTCATACCTTTATTGTATAATTGTGTTACTGTTTTACTCTGTATGGTTATATTGTTTTACTGTTGACTGTACGTATACTTCCCCTGTTTCCTTCCCCCAGGACGCACCGTGAGACGAGCAACTTGTTGTTCAGCATGCCCTTCCTGGTGAAAAATTTAAATAAATAAATGTTTAAATCCCTCCACTGTGCTCACTCCCACCACCTCCTGAGGCAGACTATTCCATGTGTCCACCACCCTCTCTGTGAAGAAAAACTTTATCACATTTCCTCTTAACCTGTCCCCCTCCAATTTCATATCATGCCCCTCATCCTTGTATTCCTACATTGGAAGACGACTCCCCCCTGCACCTTGTTTATGCCCTTGAGGTACTTGAATGTTTCTGTCATATCCCCCAAGGCCTCCTCTCCTCCAGCAAGTACATATTGAGGTCCTTTAATCTCGCCTGATATATTCTGTGGTGCAATCCCTGTACTATCTTGGTCAACCTTCTCTGAACCGCCTCCACCCTATCAGCGTCCTTGCAAAGGTGCAGCCTCCAGAATTGCACACAGTACTCTGGGTGAGGCCTCACTAGTGTTTTATGCAATGGCATCACCATCTCCCACCTTCTGCTCGTGATACCTCTGCACCCGAGCATGCAACTGGCCCTCCTTGCAGCCTTTGCAATCTGCTTTGACACCTTTAGGTCATCGGAAATAACCCTCAGGTCCCTTTCTTCGTTGGTGATTGTCAGCACCCCCCAAAATCCTGTAGCTCTCCCCAGGGTTCCTCTTCCTAGGTGCATTATTTTGCACTTCTTTGCGTCGAACCTCACATACCTCAGACCATTTTTCATGTTTCCCCAGGTCTCTCCTCATTTTCTCCTCCCCTTCTGGAGTATCCATTCTGTTGCAGATCTTGCTGTCATCTGCAAACAGGCAGACGTTTCCTTCCAGCCCTTCTGCAATGTCAGTAATGAGGACACTTAAAAAGACTGGCCCAAGGACTGATCCCTGAGGTACCCCACTGGTGTCACTGAAGGTGAATATGTGCATAAAACTACTATAAACCTGGTTTGTTTTTTGTTTCGCCTTATTTCTCCTTTGTATAGCTAAACCTTGGTACTCTGTAACTTTCATAGAAACATAGACAGTGACAGCAGAAAAAGATCAGAGGTCCATCCAGTCTTCCCAAGTTCCCGATAATCCCTGGAACCTACTGTTCCTCCAGGGTACTAACCCTCCCCATCCTTTCTCTATTCTCCCTGGTCCTGTCACCCCAGTAACCACTATTCCCTTCATTATGTCCCAGCCCTGTTTGAATCCCCTGACTGTTTTTGTGCCCACCACTTCAGCTGACAGACTGTTCGAACATTTATCACCTAGCTTAACTTGCCATATTTTTTGTACGTCTCCCTCCTTGTTATTGTGGTGTGTCTTTACTGATATCTGCAATCTTAATGACCCAGGTTGTACCTGAAAACAGTCCCTGGGACCAGTGTACTTACCCGGTTAATAAACAAATATATGTATTTTATATAATTGGAAATGGACTATGTGAAGTCAGTTTAATAGCCCCAGTGTATTGTTTCTTGTGTTTATTTTGAACTACGATAGTACCATTTTTCCTTATTTGGGGCCCCTTGTTAATGCGGACATTTTCTTGCTCTTTATTCATTTTCTTAATTTCTTATGAGTCCCAGAACCCAATGACATCAGTTAAGTGGAATCCCTCAGTGAAACATTCCATGCAGGGCTTCTGATGTCACTGGGTTCTGGAACTGATAAGTAATTAAAAAATTAATACTGATTGGGGAAAATGGCTGAATCAACAAGGGACCTTACATAAGAACAAGCATTTGTCAGTACTGAATGTTTGCTGGCTTACATGGAAACGTAGACTGTGTCGACAGAAAAGGACCACCAGGCCCACCCAGTCTGCCCAGTATGCCTAGCAAGCCACTAGGACTTTGCTATTGCCTTCTGCCTGCCCCCTTCCCCAGAACTAACAGACCCCGTATCTGTCCCATGCTGTCCTGAATCCCCCCCCACCCCCACAGTCCCTACCCCCAGAAATAATGTAACTACTGGGAAGTGAACCCAGGCCCCCAGAATACCATTCCAGTGCTCTAACCACTGAGCTACAGGCTTACACACCAGGCTTGTATTTACTGTGTAGTTATTGGGTGTAGACAGTGCACACTGTCACCCTCAGAGCCTCCATGTCACCAACAGAGACCAGCTCAGATGCTCTGGCCCCACAGACACCACAAATTTAGGCACCATCATCCTTCTGGGCCCACCCAATACATGGGGTTGTGGTGATGAGCCAGCCAGAGTGTGTGTGTGTGTTTTGGGGGAGTACTGTTTGTGACCAGATTGTGTGTGGTTGGTAGTGGGGGTGGTGGTGGTGGGGTGAGATCAGAGAAAGGAAAACAGAGTGAAAGTCCTTGTGTTTTCTTTTCTTTTTTCTCCCCTACACCTTACCAACCACCAAGCACAGGCAATCTGGTCACAAACTACAGACACACATTCTCCTTCTGTCTGTCTCATCAACACAGCAGTGCACCAACCTACCAAATTAGCACAACCAGTCTCCACACCCCACCCAAGCAAACCTGTCCAGCTCCTGCACAACAACATGGTCAGTCCCCCACCCAGGTCTAGACATAATGGCCAAACTGGTACATTTTCTTTGAAAATATGAATCTCTTGGTTTACATTTTCTGTGTCCTTATTGCATTTCCTCCTCCCTCCCTTCCTTTCACCAGAAAGACATACTGAGCTGGCAATGGCTCATTTCCACATGTGTCCTGGGGGGAGGGGAAGAGAGGAGGAGGAGGAGAGAATCGATGCAAAATACAGGATAAAAATAACATAGATTGGAAATATGTATGTCAAAAAACAAGACAGTAATGCTTAAGAATAAAAACTGGCACACAGTAATAACATGCGTAAGGTATAACCCATGAGAGAGCATGGGCTACTTGAGAATTAATCCACGCCTTTGTGGTGGGGGGGGGATTGTGCGGCCTCTTGCTTGCAACCACCCAGGCATGGATTAATTTTCATGTTAACCCATGCTCTAGTGGGTTAGTTCACTTGTTACATGGTCCTCACTGTGCCCTACCTGCAGCTCGTGACCTGGTGCAAGCAGGTAAAGAGTCCTGGTTTAGGGGGAGGGTTGCAAATAGTTACTGACTGCTGGACAGGACAGCATCCATCTTATCCTGCATTATCGGACAGCTCGCAGTAAAAGTCTAGTCCTAGGGATCTGCGAGTGCTACAGCTGTAACGCTGCCCTCCTCACAGAATCCAATCTGGATCCTTCTCCACTTCACTTGGTGGCTGTTGGGCCGCTATGGTGGTTTGGTGGGTTTTGACAGGCTTCTGGTGGACTGCCAAGTTGCATGAGGGTGGGAGTAGTGGCAGGTGCTATGTGTGGAAAGCGCAGAAAAAATAATGGCGTGAGGCGAGGTGGATGGCCACTGCGAGGTAACTCCACCCTTGTCGCTGGGATAGGATTTCAGTTGGATTTTCGGTGTCTGTAGTGGGATGGACACAGTGAAGGGGTTACTGTGGGAGTCGGGGTTAGGGCATTTCATGGTTGCACATATACAGATGGAGACTGCAGCTGCAACACAGATGGCACCCAGTGCTTTCTGAAGTGGGAAGACTTTCAGGCTCGGCTGCTGATGTGTGGCCGGTTCCCTTCCTTCAACAACGCTTCCCCGTTTCGGCTGTAGGCGCGCTCCCGATAGCCACGTCCGCAGCAGGCAGGAACACATATGCACTCACTCTGGAGACTAACCATGGATTAATTCCAGAAACCAAGGATTACTTGGGAATTAATCCATGGTCAGGTGAGCGGTTTTAACGAATGAGAACGTTGCATTTTCCATACCCATATTACAAAGTAAATTTGCAGAGCTGATGAAAGAGCAAATAAGTATTAACATCAAAATAAGGAGAAGCAGGTTGAATGATGTAAGTGAAATGGAAAATGCTGAAAAAACATGATTAGAGTTTCAGGAAAAAGGGGTTTCAAAACAATATCAGAAACTACTGCAGGAGTGGGAAGAGAAATTACAGAGTAGAGCTTTAAAAGCAGGAAAGAATGGAGCAGAGCAAATAGAAAAGGGAAGAGAACCCCATAGTTTAGGAACATTGTGATAAGTTAAAAATAAAAAAAGCATTAAAAAGCAGTTCTAAAGGAGACCGCTGAGATGAAACTACATGGCTGATTCAGTTTGATGTGGTTTAAGAAAGATTTGTTTTTCTCTGTGTGTCTGTCTTTACTGTTTGTCCTTTTTTGTACAATTTACTCAGGATAGCCCAGCTGAGGTGCAGCATCTCATTTTCAGTTGGGTCCTTATTGTTCTAATTTCTGCAGCATGATTGCCTGGGACACTGGGAGCTTAAGGCACTTAAGTCGCACCATGATTATTTTGCAAGCAAACACTGGCACTGTTACACTGTTTAGCAACACTGCCAATTTCTTGCTGAAAATATTTGATTTTTAGTAGGAAAGTGGCAGTGGCACTGGTCTTATCCCCAGAACAGAGTGGGCACTAATCGCTGCACCCCACCAACACCCAAAGTCCACCCACCTCACCAACAAAGCCTGTTTCTCCACGCAAGCAAATCAGGCCATCTCCTCCAAAACATACCTGCTGCTCCCCTGAACTGAACACGACAGCTCCGGCCCCTGCGGTTAGACAGACAGGACCTGCAGCAACACAGATGGGCCTTGCAGCAGCACAGACAGCCCCCGCGAAACAGAGAGCCCCTGCAGAAACACTGCCGTTTTTCCCCCAGCCCAGTCAAGCTGACATGGCCAGTTCTCCACACACCCAACACAGATGGCCCCTGCACCCAACACTACAAGTCCCCCACCCTACCAACACAGCTCCCCCCAAACAAAATACAGCATCAACACAGCCAGTTCCCCCCCAAAAGAACACATCCAGCTTTCACCCAGTGAACATAGCTCCCCCACTGCACCAGCACAGCCAGTCCTCGATGCTACCAAGATGGTCAGGCCCCCACAAAATCACAGTCATGGGCTTACAATGAAGCTTGCACAGTGACAGGGCCTTACATTCTGTGTCTGCCCCCCGACTAGCAGCAGAACTAGCAGCAGCCCCACTCTGCCCAGTAGCATCGTGACAGTACCTGGGGCCTTATCATCTGTGTCCCCCCCGTGATGCTGTGTGGCTTGCTTGGGTGCTGTTGCAGCATGTCCCTTCCCCCATCTGCTGGCATCATGAAATGGCCAGTAGGATGACAGTAGACCCTGGACTGTAAAGAAAATGCAGGGGCACATTGAAAGTAATATACCCCACCCTCAAGTCACTCAGGGACTCAAACCAGCTTGCACAGTGGCAGATCGAGTCACCCGGACCATAAAGTAAACTCAGGGGCACACAGAAAGTTAGGCCCACCCTCATCCACACATGTGTGCCCAGCCCCCTCCTCCCACAATGTGAGTAGCTCACCCACCCCACAGCAAGCTCTCCTTCCTCATGCCCAGCTGCTCCACAGACAGACATTCAAATGCAAGCACAGCTGCCATCCAGCTACCACACCCCAGACATGTGTCCAGCTCCCAATTCAGCCAGCCTGTTTAGCCTCTCTTCTCAGCAAAGCAAAACCAAGAAGCATTTGTCATTGCAGAATATTTGCTGCTTGCCTTGTTGTTTTATCGGGTCCTGCTTGTACACATTCTTAATATGTATTAACCCAAGATAGACCAGATGAGATGCAATCTCATTTTCAGTGATGTACTGCTTTTACACATTTTTAGATTGTATTTACCCAGGATCGGCCACCTAAGAGAAAGCATCTAATTTTCAGTGGGCTCTCACATTTTGACCCCAAGTTTCCAACAGTCTTTGTATGACCTGATGTTAACATTATGATCAAGACAGGTGGAATTTTTAAAATCCCATTTGAAAAGTGATTTTGCAGTGCGGCTTCGAAGACATAATTCGGAGGGGTTTGGAAAAATGTCTGTTGTGTTCATAAGGTGAGGTAACACAAGGGATATGTTGAACATTAGGGGCCAAAATTTGCAAAAATATAGTTATGAGTAAACGTTGGAACAGTTTGTTTCTTCATAACTTAATTGCTTTTTCACATTTTGATCCCAGATTTTCAACATAGTCTTTTTATGATCCCTCTTTCTGAACATAATATGTGTCATTTATAAAATACTGGCCAGAATGTCTTTTTGTGCCACAAGCGCAAAAACACATTTTGGCCATGATTTGAAAAACACCTGTCACATTCATGAGGTGGTGTGAAGAAATGGCTGCGTTGAAAATTTGGGGTCAAAATATTAGAAATGACCAAAACTATGAACGAGCATTGAAAAATTTCAACGTAGCTTCATAGCTTTGTTGTTTGTCAGAGTTTGATTCCCAAATTTCAACATAGCTTTTGGCGACCCTTCTCCGCGAGCCCGGTCAGGACAATTTCAACCCCCGCCATAAAGATGATTTGTGGAGCATTTATGAAATCCTTTCTGGCTCACCTACCGTATTCATGATGTGGGGTCATAAAAAAGACCATGTTGAAAATTTGGGGAAACACTTAAAGGAGAACTCTTGTGTAGCGAAACTGCCCTACCCCAAACCCTCACCCCGGTTAGGCTTTTCGCAATGAATAAAACTGCAGAAGTTACATTTACTTTATTTTATGTCAGAACGCCACTGTCAGTCAATATGGTGGGTGCTGTGTGATGCCACCTCATGTTATAGCACGTCACTGCACCACTCACTTGTATGCTTCTCAATACAAGTGAGTGGTGCAGCATCACACTGTAATATGAGATGGCACCGCACAGCACCCAGCATGTTGACTGACAGTGGAGTTTATGAGCATAAAATAAAGTGTAAACACCTATGAGGGTTTGGAGGTGGGCAGTTTTCGCTACACAGGAGTTCTTAAAAAAAAAAAAAAGGCCAAGTTACAAGTATAAGTTCAAAACACATAGAAATGCATTGACCACATACGTGATTTCTTCAGTTCCCAGTCTAGCATTGAAGAGTGAAGATGTGTGTCTGGTCCAGAGAGGATTATGGTGTTGGACCCCCAGTAGGTAAGTAAGGGGTAGGAAGATGGGGCTGTGGGTGGTGAGAAGGGAGGTTATATGGGAGAGGGTAATGGTGGTGGAGGGGCAGTTGCAGCAGCAGACATCAGGGGACCATTTTCTTTTTTACAGAGATTAATAAAAATTAAAAAAAGACCAGAAGAATGTTTTTCTTTATTTCAGGTACTGATACTCGGGATTGAGCACTCCTGTGTCGGTGTCATGCTTGGTGGCACTGGGTGTGGGCTCCCTGATGTCATTCAATGGAAACAGATAGTGGATACTGGCTGGCACTGTGGTTGGGCACCCTGGTGTCAGAAATTTCAGAAGGAGCACAGGAAGCAGTGGGAGGTGAGCGTTGTACTTGGCAGCGGGAGGGAGTTCATTTCACAGACCGGGCACAGTGAGATGGGAGGGATACTTGGCAGTGGGAGGGAATTGATTTCACGAACTGGGCACCGAAAGCAATGGGCAAGTGGGAGGGATACTTGTCAGTGGCAAGTTGAGTTGGACAGGCTGATCACAATGCCACTCAGATAGCTGCTGGGCGGCAGATGAAAGGACAGAGCCGCTTTGGATTGGAGCGAGTCTTTTCTTTCAGCTTTGAGAAGTTTCCACCCAGCAAGCCAGGAATGATGTCATGACCAGCCTCGCTGATCATTGGAATGTTACTGTTGAGCCCACTGCAGTCGGAGCTGCATTGGTCCTGACAGTGACACACCTCCGAAAACCCTTATTACAGCAAGATGCTCACTTTGCACTGAGCGCACAAGCAAACGTAAAAAATAGGACTGTTTCAAAACAAATAAATGAAATTACACATTATGGGCATGAAACAGATTTTACTTATATCCGGATTTCCAATTATATTACAAGGGTAAAAAAAAAAAAGGGTTCTTTTCCCTATAATTACAGTGTAATTAGGTACAGACTCGCCCTCTGTGACATCACTAGGTTCTCAAATGGTGGAATGTAGTACCAATATAGGGCAGACTTAGTCATCACTATTTCTGGACTGTAGCAGCAACAGTAAAGCCCAATACCCATTTTAAAAGAGACTTTCACGTGCTTTCAATCTACTAGTGACATTGTTCATAAATGTAACCCTTTAAAATGACTAGGAATAATCCAGTTTTGCAAAGCCCACTGCTATGCTGATGCCAGTAATTGCCTCCTTACCATCTATCACCAAGGTGGTGGTCGTTTCAAAGTGTATAAAAGGGCCCAAGAGACAACTTGATGTCTTTCTAAAGAAAGGGGGGGGGGGGGGACAAACAGATCTGATGAAAACTGGAAAGGTAGGAGTGTGGGACTGAGATCGTCCATCCAGATAAGGCAGTCCTGTTTAGACCAATCAGTTTTCTCTTATCCTATTTCCAGAATTCTTGTGTTGGCTTCTGTCCCAACAGAAGTCAGAGCCTTAGCCTTCTTTTATTCTCTAAAGCTGCCAAACACTAGGACCACACAGAAACTTTTCTAGCTAGCAGTCTACCAGGGGGCCACCCAAGACATCACATGCTAATGTCGCTTCTCTCATGTAAACATGGGCAGCCCCATGCCCTCCTCAGTTCTTTTCCTGCCATCAACCATTGCACGTCGGACTCTTCAGAGACTCCGCCAGCTTCAGCTGACCGCCTTATATTTTGATTTTTTTTGTTTATACAAAAACTTCTCTTTGTTTTAGATCTAAAACTTTTCTCTATGTGACAGCTGCTATTGCTCCTTCGGCTTGTCAACGGGTGGCGGGTTTCCCTGAGTTGGACCTGGCTTTGGCCCGCCATCCTGGAAATGACTCCTGCGACAACGGATCCTCCTGCTGGGGTTGGGGGGGAGTGTCTTGGGAAGAGCCCCCCTCCTGGGTTGCCAAACCTCTCCTAAGAAGAGCTCCCTGGGCTGCAGGGCCCTGAGAGGCAAATGGGATCTCTTTCTCTCTCCCTCACCCCTGCTGCCTGAACCAGGTCATCTGTTTGGCGATACCGCTGCCTGTCTTTGCCTTCGGCGGCTCCTTACTTGAGATTTTCAGTGTACGGGGCCCCAATCCGGTGGCGGCTCCTGGGCGGTGACACCTATGCCTCTCCTGTCCTCTCTGGTTCCTCATCCTGCTTCGGGCAGGTCAGGATTGGGTCCTCTTCTGGCCAGTTTCAGCTGACTCAGGCCTTCGGCCCTAGGCCTGGGGACGGTGATGCCATTGCCACTCTCTCCCCCGCCCTCCCATAGCTCCATCGACTGCGATTTGGTGGGTGCTTGCTTTCCATGCTACATACTGGGGGCTGCAGGAATTTTGCCCTTGGAGTGTCGATACAAGCAGTAACTTGGTATGTTGGCAAAAAAAGTGTTCTTGAATAAGGCCCCTCCCCGCCTAGCTTCCATTTTCGCTAGATATCATAGCATAACTGCTACTAGGTCGCATACATTTTTTTCAGTTCCAAGAATGTTGACCTCAACAGGCCAAAGATCTTTTTTATACACACTACCTTCCTTTTTTAATTTTTTATCATCTGTTTTTGATTGTTTAAACAATTCCATCTTGACCTTTAAGACAAAATTGAAATGTTACTTATATGAGGATAACGATTGTAAATGTTCATCCTAATATGTAATGCTACATGTTTTACAGATGTTTGTATAGGATGTATATAAATGTGATTCTAATGTTCAATTTAATTGTTTTGTTGATGCCAGAGTCATTTGGAAATTGATTTTTGTAATCCTATATTGTTTTTGTAATACTTGTTTTATGTAATTTATTGTTTATGCATACTGGTCGACCATCTAAACGGGTCTTTGGCCCATGGACTTTCCAGTTTAAATAAATAAAACAAACAAGCAAACATACTCTTAGCAAATCTCCTCCCATCACCAATAGCACCCTGTGCCTCCCCCGGCGCCGTGCCCCCCCAACCTTGTGAGGGTCAGAGGGCTTTCGGCTTTCCAGGCCGGTTTGAGCCTGGTCTGGCCCCACCGTGGCTCTGCCCTCCACTGTCTCTGGCAGGAGCCAGCTGGACTTCCTCTGTCTACGTCACCAGCCCAGCCAGCACCATTTTGCACTAGCCCCTTGCCATAGCCCCGCCTGTTGGGATTGGGCTCAGTGGGTCTTGCTGTGTTGCCGTCCTTCTGGATCCTCTGGATGGCACCGTGTTGGAACCTAGCAGGAATGGGAGTGCTTTTGCTCAAATAAAAAAGCCGCCCTGAACCATTGTGATATGAACATCGGTGCCAGGAGGAGGGGGTCCTACCTTCCTGCTGCCCGCTGTTTTCGCTTAGCGGCTGTATTATTTGCAGGTGCTTCACCCATGGCTTCTGTGAGCTGCCCCAATGGTTTGCCAGCTTTCCCTCCTCCTTGTCTTAGCAGAGGGGCCCTCTGGGCCTGGGGCTCTTGCTTTTTACCCCCACCCAGGTGTTTGGGGCCATGCCAGCGCACTGTTCTCCTGCCTGCTTGCCTGTGTGCCAGGGCTTTCGCAGGTGTTGGGGCTGGGCCCCTGACTTGCCCTAGCTGCTGGGTTCCAGGGCTGTTCTTTTGTCTGCTTGGCTGTCTGTCCTCTCTCTCTCTCTCTCTCTTAGTAAGGGACCCTCTGCGTGCACCCTGGCAGGGGGCTTCCTGTAACCATGCCCTTGTCCAGGTGATGAGTGGTCACCCCAGTGCAACCCCATGAGGGGCATAGGGCTTTTCTAGCTCCCCCACTTGTCTTTCTGAATGTTCCCCAGGGTTCTTTGTACCACACTGGGGATGCCGTTCCTGGGTGCCAGTTGCTCTGGGGCCCTACCACTTACCTTGCTTACTATGTCTTGGGCCCAATGTACGTTGGGAAGAGACTCCTTTTTGCGTCTGCCTATGATGCTGCTGTAATGCCGTCACTGTTACCACCAATAGAGTGGCTGGGTTTAGCGCCTGTTTGAGGTGATACTTTTGGCACAGGGTGCTGAGCTTTATTTCTGCGGTGTTTCGGCCCACCCCTGTTGGGGCTGCAGGTTCTTACGGACAAAAGCGCGGCCCATGCCTGCTGCTTCACAGAACTTCAGTAGGAAGCTATGACTGACTCCCTGCTTCGATCACATCCTGCCCATAGGGGGACCGGATGGTGCCCATCCCCTCATGCCTTCCTTAGCCCCAGTCGGTCACCAGCCCTTGAGGTAAGTGAGGGACAGCAACAGCTCTGCCTCCCTCACCCTTCTCACGTGAGAAGGCCCCGGAGGCCGGTGATGCGGCATGGCCACCAGTGCTACCTTAGCCTGGCTCCTAACTTGCCCCCCCCCCGTTCTAATAGGGGTTGAGGGCAACGGGTCAGGTTTCCTCGCTATGGGATAGCTGGTGGGCAGTCATTGCAGGTGCTTGGGCCCTGCGGCTGATGGAGCTAGGTCCCACTCTAGAATCTTTGGAGTGGCCTCAGGTAATGCCTCCAGTTTAGGCTTATGCCGCCCCCCCACTGGCCCGCATTCCACTCCTGTGGGAAGGGGAGTTCTCTTGTAATGGCACAATTGAGCCATAGAACCTGTCCCTGTGGCTAAAAGGACCAGCATTTCTCCCTGGTCCCCTTCTGCATAGGGGTTTTATGTCCATTTCTGGACTTACGACATCTGATTTCCAGTACTCACAGTACTGAATGGTGTCACCTAAGGGCCTGCCACCCCTTCTTCACCAGGGAGACTGGATATGCTCCCTCTATATGCAGGCTGCACAGCTGCATATCACGCTGCGTGCTCACCCTTCCCCCCAGCTGTGCCTCAAGTTCTAGTTCCAGGGGAGCCCTACCTGTTCCGAGCATTGTCTTTTGGCCCTCCCACAGTGACCGGGGTTTTTACCAAATGCTCAGCAGTGGTGGCAGCAGCCCTTAGGAGGGAGGGACCCTAGATCTTCCCTTGCCTGGATGTCTGGCTACTCAGGGCGCAGGCCAGGGACCACCTACTCTTGACCCTGGCCCGTACCAAAAGATTATTCCATGCCCTGGGGATTACTGTTAATCTGCTCAAGTTAGTCTTGACCCCTGATTGGTGCCTACAGAACAGGGGGCAGTACTGGACACGGCTCAGGGTTTGGCATTCCAGCCCCAGGACAGGGCTGGCCACCTGATGGCTCAGGTCCAGCTGCTCTACAACAGCGGATATGTTTCAGCCAGTGCCTTCCAGTGCCTTCCCCAGGTTCTTGGGCCTGCTGGCTGGAGCCATTGTCACAGTTTCTTTAGCCAGGCTGCACATGAGAACCCCTCTTCCCCCACTGGACGTTGAGGGTCCAGTGGGATCCGCACTCCAGTGACCTAGAACAGCAAGTCCTGGTCTCCTCACTGGTCAAGGAGTTGATGCTCTGGTAGCTAGAACCCAGCCACCTGTTGAAAGGGGTTCCAGTCATACTTTTTTCCCCTCAGCAGATTCTCACCACAGATGCCTCAGGGCTGGCTACGGAGCTCAGTTGGGGCATCATCAGCTTCAAGGGGCGTGGTCCAGAGTGGAGACAGATCTCTCACATCACTTTCCTAGTGGTGAGGACTGTTGTGTATGCTTTACAAGCCTTCCAGACTCGTCTGCCTCCAGGCCTTCTGCTGGCACAGATGAACATCATCAGGGTTGTACCTTACATCAGCGAACAAGAGGGGACCCTTTCGTACCCTCTGTGTCAGGGAGCGATGAGGGTATGGTACTGGGCTCTAGACCAAGGCCTAGAATAGCCCACCATCCATGTCCAATGCATCCAAAACGTCCTGGCGGACAGGCTCTGCCGCTCGCTGCCTCAAATGCACAAGTGGGAACTACCGACCTCCATCTTAGAAGACCTGTTTGACAGGTGGAGTCGCCCAGAGTTGGACCTTTTTGTGTTTCCACTCGCTGCGTTTCTGCTTGCTCCGGGGCCTGGAGTTTTCTGGCGAGATGCGTTGTCCCTCTCTCGGAAAGGGAGGCTCCTCTATACCTTTCCTCCCTTTCCACTAATTCAGAAGGTGCTGATCAAGATCCACATGGAAGGGGCCGCCTTCTGGCCTCTTCAGATCTGATCTTCCTTACTTCAGCGGCTAGCGGTGGAACCTCTGGTGCTCCTACCCAGTGCACAGGCTTACTCTTCTGGGAACAGGGCACCCTGGTCCAGCTGGGCCTCAAGTCGCTTCATCTTCATGCATGGGTCCTGAGGATGTCACCCTTGTAAGATCTGGGGTGTCCCCAAATGTGGCTGACGTGTTGAGGGCCACGAGGAAGCCCTCCACCAGGGTCTCCTTCTCCATGAGTGGCAGTGCCGTGCTCTGTGGGCGGCTTCCCATCATCTGGATCCATTCATTGTCCAGCGAGTAAGGCTTTGGAGTAGTTGATGAATCTCTCAGACTTGGGCCCGACATACTCTTCTGTTACGATGCACTTGTCAGCCATTTCAGCGCTTCCACGTGCCTGTTGATGGCTGTACGGTGGCACAACTAGAGGTGTCCCGTACCTTCTTGAGAGGCACTCTTCATCTGAAGCCTCCCATCCTCAATCCATTCCCACCTTGGGACTTGAATTCTGTGTTAGGGTAACCTGCTTTAGCTTTTTTTGAGCGGGCCATGGCATATGAGCTACGTTTTCTGTCGGGTAAAGCATTATTTTTAGTTGCTACTGCTTCTGCTCAGAGGATTTCCGAGCTTCAGGCTCTAATGTGTGAGCCTCCTTATTTAGTTCTTCACAAAGACAGGGTGTCTTTTGGTACTACCCTAAGTTTTGTTTAAAGGTGGTGTCTGAGTCCACTTTAAATCTAGCCTTCCACCTGCCTGTTTTTTATCCTAAGCATGCCAATCCGGGGAAGCATCACTCCTTACCTTAGATGTGCATTGATTACTCAGGTACTGTACACAGTGTACTAAGGACTGCAGAAGGTACTCACAGTTGTTTGTTTCTTTTGCCTCTGGGAAAGAGGGCGTTCCAGTTTCTAAACAGTGGCTGTCCAAGTAATTGGCCAACTGTATTACATTTCGCTATAGAAGTATGGTGAGGAAATTGCTGGGGTTGTTCATGGCTGTTCAGCCTGAGAGATGGCCACTTCAGTTGCTTGTTTCAGCTGCAAAGAATCTTGGAGTTCTGTCCACACCTTCACTAAACACCTCAGTCTGGACATTGCCTCTAGAAGAAGGGCAGGCTTCGGCCTGGCTGTGCTTCAAGGCCTTCTTTTTTAGGCCTATAGCCTCCAGCCACCCAGACTAGTTCTTCAGTCAGAACTCCTTAGGACTTGCCCTGTAGGCGTGGCCTGCTGCAAGAGATACCCTCGATGAAGATAGTACACAGTTATGTAAGAACTTACCGCAACAGTAGATCTTTGAGAGGATCTCATGCAGCAGGCTATGCTGTCCCGCCCTCCGTCCTACTTAGCCTGAGGGCTTCTCTGCTTCTGTCTCTCTCTCTCTCTCTTTCTCTTTCTCCAGGATGGTGCGCCTTCTATTCCACCTTTACTGCCATTATGGGAACCTCTGGCCTTCCTCGGTTCCCCTGCAGAAATTCCTGCTTATGGTCTCCGGGAGAACTGAAGAGGGCGTGGGGCCGCCCATGTTTATATGGGAGGAGCGATGTCAGTGTGTGACCTCGTTATGGGTGGTCCCCTGGAAAACTGCTAGGTAGAAAAGTTTCCGTGTGGTCCTAGTGCCTGGCAGTGTAGTCCTATAGGTGTGGCCTGCCTCAAGAGATCCTGTCAATGATCTACTGTTATGTGACTGTACTTTTATTCCTGTATGTTAACTTGAAATGCTGCAGTGTATATATTGCACCAAACTCTTGTACAACATAAAATAAGTAAACTGACTCATGAAGCCCTACTTTTGGGGTTTCCCAGAAGGTAGTGACCCAGGTGTGGGGAAGGGGGTGTTGTACTAGAGAGGGTGGTCCTGCTTTGGGGTTGTTGGATTTGTGTGAAAAGTACTGTGGTCCTTCTATGAGGCAGTATGGCAGTGCATTGGTCCTAGTATGGCGTCATATGGATTTGATGTGGTCTTACATTGGAGCTGTGCAAAAGTGCAGTGGCAGTAGTCCTGCTTTGGGGTTGTGTGGAAGTGCAGTGGTTCTTCGGGTTGTATTGTAGGCAGTGGTCCTACTTTGAGAATATTTGGAAGTGCAATGATCCTACTTTGGGGTTGTATGATATGCAGTGTTCCTTCTTTTGGGTTGTATGGAAGTACAGTGGTCCTGCTTTGAAGTTGTATGAAGTGCAGTGTTCCTTCTTTCATGTAGTATGGAAGTACAGTGATTCTACTTTGGGTTATGCAGTAGGTAGTGGTCCTGCTTTAAGGTTGTTTGGAAGTACAGTGGTCCCACTTTGGGGTTGTGTGAAATGCAGTATTCCTTCTTTCGGGTTGTCTGGGTGTAAAGTGGTCTTACTTTCGGTTACACTGTAGTGAATGATATTGCTTTAAGGTTGTTTGGAGGTGCAGCATTCCTTCTTTTGGGTTGTATGGAAGTACAGTGATCCTGCTTTGGGGTTGTATGAAGTGCCGTGTTCCTTCTTTTGGGTTGTCTGGCGTACAGTGGTCCTATTTTGGGTTATAATGTAGGGAATGGTCCTACTTTGGGGTTGTGTGAATTGCAGTATTCCTTCGTTCAGGTTAAATGGAAGTACAGTGGTCCTACATTAGGGTTGCATAGCATGCAGTATTCCTTTCAGGTTAAATGGAAATACAGTAGTCCTACTTTGGGTTATACTTTTGGCAGTGATCCTGCTGTAGGGTAGTGTGGAAATGCAATGGCCCTACTTTGGGTTATACTGTAGGCAGTGGTCCTGCTGTAGGGTAGCATGGAAGTTCAGTGGTCTTACTTTGGGTTACACTGTATGGAATGGTCCAACTTTAGGATTGTTTGGAAGTGCAGTGGTTCTACTTTGGGGTTGTATGGAAGTGCAGTGATTCTACTTTGGGGTTGTGTGGAAGTGCAGTAGTCCTACATTGGGGTTGTGTGGAAGTGCAGTCATCCTACCTTGGGACTGTATGGAAGTGCAGTGATTCTGCTTTCGGGCTGTATGAAAGTACAGTGGTCCTCCGTTGGGCTATGCTGTAGGTAGTGGTACTACATTCAGGTTGTATGGAAGTGCAGTGGTCCTACTTTCGGGCTGTATGGAAGTTCAGAGGTTCTACTTTTAGGTTGTACAGTAGACAGTAGTACTACTTTGGGGATGTGTAGAGGAAGTGCTCCTACTTTAGGGTTGTATGGAAGTTGTCCTGCTCTTAGTTTGTACAGTAAGCAGTGTCAGAAACTCGCTCAGCCGGTCAGTCCTCTACTCCCAAAGTGCCAACCTCTGAGCGTATGATTTGTGTACAGTGAACAGAACAGGGTAACCCTCTTGTCTGTTTTGTGGGTTCAAGTCACCTTAGTCTCAAACTCTGGAGGGATTCAAACTGACAACCTTTTGTTAACATACCCAATTATCAGACTCAGATAATTCTGTCTTCGGGGGGCCAGATATCTTTGCCTACGGGCACCCAACCAGGTCTTTCAAATGAACCCTTGGAACTCTCTGCAAGACTTTAGAGAACTCTATCCATTTCCCAGTTTGGTATACCATAAGCTCATACACAGTGTTACTTATAACCTTTTAAAGCAGCACTTAAAATAAAAAGAAATGTCAAGGCACTCCAGTTTCCGTTGTAAAAATATCTCTTTACTTTAAAATATCAATACAGAACAAATATATGTCCCAACACATACAGCCTTAAAACAAACAGGTAAAAGTACAGTTCCTACAATTAATAACTTCAGACTAATCTTGTCTAAGGTCCTTGCTTCAGTGCTTTGATGGTCTCTCTTCCTTCTCTGTCAGAAATATTGTCTTGTGTGTCTCTGTCACGGTTCTTTCAGCAATTAAACACAGTTCTGAGCCGGCCCTTTCTGAGGTCACATAACTCCGCCTTGGTGTAACAACATCTATATTTTATCTCTCAGGATGTCCAAATAAAATATTTAAAAAAAAACATAATAGGTGACCTCACTGCCTTTCCTCCCTCGGGTTAACCAGACCAAATCGGTTTGTGCTTTGCTACACATACACCTCAAAAGTTTCTTAGATCTAAGTCACTGTATTCAAGCAAAAGTGTATTTGCCTCTTTAATCCCGTCTGGGCCTTGGAATCTACACCTCAAAGGTCTCTCTGATGTAATTCAAGGGTTCCCCGGGAAAGTATATTGGACCTTCCAAATTCGTCTGGGTCCTCCCTGGCCCATCCATCAACCTCTCTTCAATGTCCATTCTGGCTTCTCTCTGACACCTCTCCCTCTCAAGTTCTTCCTGACAACTACTGTAAGTCAAAGGATTTTCCCCTGAGGGAATTATGAATGGCTACTCTTATTTCCTGGGATGAAAGCAAATTGACAAGGCAATTGCACCCCAGATATCTGCAGTTTAGCTGTGTCCTGTCCTTTGAACTTATCCTTGGGGGGTCTTGATGTGTCAGTTCCAGTAAGACAGTAGTTTCCTCAAACTGACCTTCCCATGACATATTTTATATGTAATAAAAATGTGATACAGCACTCAGATCTGGCTGTCTACGTCACAGGCAGTAGTCCTACTTTGGGGTGTATAGAGGAAGTGCTCCTACTTTAGGGTTGTATGGAAGGAAGCGCAGTTGCCCTACTTTTAGTTTGCACAGTAAGCAGTGGTCCTACTTTGGGGATGTATAGTTGGCAGTTGTCCTGATTTCGGGTTCTACAGAAGGCAGTGGTCCTGAACTAGGGTTATATGAAAGTGTGTAGTGGTTCTACTTTTGAGTTGTACAGTAGGCACTGATCCTACTTTCCAGTTGTATGGAAGTACAGTGGTCCTACTTTGGGTTATGCTGTAGGCAGTAGTCCTACTTTGGGGTTGTATGGAAATGCAGTGGTCCTACTCTCAGGCTGTATGAAGTGCAGTTGCCCTACTTTAGGGTTGTACAGTAGGCAGTGCTCCTACTTTGGGGATGTATAACTAGGCAGTGGCCCTGCTTTCATGTTCTACAGTACATAGAAACATAGAAACATTTGACAGCAGATAAGGACTGCTTGGCCCACCAGTCTGCCCATTTCCCTACCTAATGGATAAGTTGCAGATCCTAGTTAACCAACAGCCTACTTCTTCCTACCCCCACTCCCTAGAATTGCCTTATGACTGTCCCATGCATCCTTGAATTCCACCACTGTTTTGAACTCCAAAACCTCCTCCGGAAGGCCGTTCCTTGCATCCACAACCCTCTCTGTGAAAAAATACTTTCTTACATTACCTCTGAGCCATCCCCCCCCCCATCTTCAAATTGTGCCCACTTGTTCTTGCACACCTCTTTTTCTGAAAGATGCTACCCTCTTGGACTTTTTTGATTCCCTTGAGGTACTTAAAACTTTCTGTCATGTCCCTCCTTTCCTCGAGGCTATACGTATTAAGCTCCTTAAGTCTCTCTTCATATGTCTTCTGGTGACCCCACCATTTTAGTTGCCCTCCTCTGGACTGCCTCCATCCTGTTTATGTCTTTGGAGATTGGGTCTCCAGAACTGCACGCAGTACTCCAGATGGAGTCTCACCAGCTGTCTGCACAGAGGGATAATAACTTCCTGTTTTCTGCTGGTGATGCCTCTCCCTATGCATCCCAGTATCCCCCCAGCCCTCCTTACTGCCCTCTCACATTGCTTGCCCACCTTTAGGTCATCTGATATGACTACCCCCAGGTCCCTTTCCATTTTTGTTGTTGTTAGTCTCTCACCCCCCCATTGTCTACTCTTCCCCTGGGTTTTTGTTTCCCAGGTACATTACCTTGCACCACTTAGCATTGAATCTAAGCTGCCATACATTTGACCATTCCTCCAACCTTGCCAAGTCCCTTCTCATCCTTTCCACCCCACCTTGTGTATCAACTCTGTTACAGATCTTTGTGTCATCTGTAAAGAGACATACTTTTCCTTCCAGTCCCTCTGCAATGTCTCTCATAAAGACATTGAAGAGGACAGGTCCAAGTACTGAACGCTGCGGTACCCCACTAGTAACCTCCCTTTCTTCAGAGTTGACTCCATGAACTATTACCCTCTGTGTCCTGTTCTCCAGCCAATTCTTTACCCAGGCTACCCTCTTGGGACCCACTCCCAGGCTGGCTAACTTGTATATTAATCTTTTGTGTGGGACTGTGTCAAATGCCTCAGATACCTTGCTAAAGTCTAGGTAGGCCGTGTCCACAGCCCCTCTCTGATCTACTACTTTGGTCACCCAGTCAAAGAAATCTATTAGATGCGTCTGTCATGTCCTTCCTGCTGTGAATCCATGCTGCCTTGGGTCCTATGCCCCTTTGGCCTCTAGGTACTCAACAATTCTTTCTTTCAGAAGTCATTCCATTATTTTCCCTATCACTGAGGTTAAACTAACAGGTCCGTAGTTTCCTGCTTCTGCCCTGCTCCCACTTTTGCGAAGTGGGATCACATCTGCCCTCCTCTAGTCCTCAGGTACCACCCCATCCTCCCATAATTTGTTAAAGAGGGTAGTCAGTGGTGTCACTAGTTCTACCCTTAGTTCTTTTTGACTTCTGGGATGAATCCCATCAGGCCTCATTGCTTTGTACCCCTTCAGTTTTAAGAGTTCTTTCAGAACCCTTTCATCTGTAAATGAGCTGGTATCAACTCCTGTATCCAGAGTGTTTCTGTTGTTTGGTTTAGGTACCTCCCCCTCTTCATTTGTGAATGCCAAGCAAAAATATTTGTTTAGTATCTCTGCCTTTTCACAGTCACCCTCTGCCCACCCCTCTCCCCTTTATTAAGCCTCACTATCCCTCCCTTGGTCTTCCTTCACTCCCTGATGTACCTGTAAAAGGCTTTATCCTCCTTCTTAGCTGAGTTGGCTATCTTTTCCTCGGTTGGGCCTTTGCTGTTCTGACTGCCTTCCCAGCTTCCTTTTGCTTTAACTGATACAATTCTCTGTCCTGCTCCTTCTGTGATTCCGTGTACTTCCTGAATACTTTCTTTGTCTCTCGAACCTTCCCTGCCACCTCCTTTGAGAATCATAGTGGTTTCTTACATTGTTTTGTTTTATTTGCTCCACACAAAGGCTTTTTGCCTCTGTGATAGCAGTTTTGATTATTCCACATTGTTCTTCCACCCCTCCTCCCTGCCCATTTGCTAGTGCATTTCTTAGGCACTCGCCCATTTTGGCAAAGGCAGCCCTCCTAAAGTCCAGTACTTTTGCCTTTGTATAGCTTGACTCTACTGCTGTGTTTATCGTGACCCATACTGTTCGATGATCGCTAGTTCCCAGATGGCTACCCACTTCTACATCTGTGATCCTCTCTCCATCTCCATTTGAGAGTACCAGGTCTAAGATTGCTCCCTCTCGAGTGGGTTCCAATACTAGTTATCTAAGGCATGCCACCTGTAGGTCATCTAGAATAGTCCCAATCTTAGAAGTGGCTGCTGCAACTGCACTCCAGTTAACATCTGGCATATTCAGATCCCCATCAGCAATATCTCACCTTTTTCAGCCATTCTAAGTAAACTTTCTATCATTTCCTCCCCCTGAGAGGGGGGTCTGTATAAAACCCCTGTGTGGATTGTGGTACCATTGCCTGTTTCCAAATTGACCCACAGTGCTTCCTCTCCTCCCTGTTTACCCTTTTGTTCTGTTACTTTGATTCCTTCCGTTATGTAGAGAGCTCCTCCTCCTCTTTTACCCTCCCTGTCCCTCCTGTAGATAGTGTATCCTGGTATGTTTTACGTCCCAGTCATGGTTCTGTGTGTATCATGGTTCTGTGACTGCCGCGATATCCAGATGTTCCTCCTCCATCAAGACCACTAATTCAGGAAGCTTGTTACCCAGACTATGGGCATTGGTACTCATTGCTCTCTCTTTTTTCGTCCGGCATCTCCTTCTCTGAGATCCTGCCAGTCTGGGAGAAGGGAGCAGATGGACGGAAGGTCAGAGAAGGGGAGATAGGGAGCTAAACACGTGGCTCAAGGACTGGTGCCAGGAAAAGGACACAGATTTGTAGGGAACTGGCAACAGTTCTGGGAGCGAAAGTTCTTTAAATTTGATGGACTGCATCTGACTAAAGAGAGTCAGTGCATTGGGGCAGAAGTTTGGCGTCTTGCAGAATATTTAAACTAGCAAATGGGAGAGGGTGCAGCACCCCATACGTCGGATCAGAACACCCCTCCCCCCTCAGCTAGTGGTCAAACAGGAATTCAGCGTGTTTGCCATTCATTTGCATCACCAGGTAAGAAAAAAGGTTTGTCTCCCCATACGATGCACAGGGGTAATGCCAAACTTCACCCAACAACTAACACACCAAAATCTGGCCAATGGAAAATCATGTACACAAATGCTCACAGCCTGGGAAATAAGATCCCAGACCTGCAGGCAATAATGTCAGAGGCTAAACTGGACATAGTAGCAATTAGTGAGACGTGGTTTACCAGTAACCACACTTGGGAGACTTCAGTACCTGGATATGTATTGTTCAGAAGAGACCGAGGTGCAAAAAGGGGGGGAGGGGTGGCCCTGTATGTTAATGAAAATATCAAAGCTACAGAAATTCAGAATACACATAAGGAGCCAGAAGAACTGTGGGTCACCCTGGAAACAGGTAATGGGACAGCCATAAGAACTGGGGTTGTCTACAGGCCCCCAGACCAGAGGGAGGACATAGACACATTACTGTTAGAAGATATACAAAACATGACAGCTAAAGGGAGGTTCTGATAATGGGAGACTTCAACATGCCAGATACAGATTGGTCAATACCAGCAGGAACATCTGCCAGAACTAGACTCATAGTGGATTCCCTGCAGGGAGGGCCTCAAACAACTGGTACAGCAACCCACAAGAGACAGGCTATCCTAGATCTAGTACTGACTAACAAAGAAGGGATCACAGATCTCCAGGTAGAAGGTCACCTGGGGGCCAGTGACCATCACATGGTATGGTTCAATTTGGCTACTACATCTAAATCATCCCATTCCAAGGCAAAATATGGGACTTCAGAGAGACTGACTTTGATAAGATGGCCAACAGAGTTAAGCTAGCCCTGGCAAAAAGAAACACAGGTGAGGAGGTACAGGCAAAGTGGGCAAGCATTAAGGATACAATACTTGAAGCAACATCCCATTGTGTTAGACAGAAAAGGAAGTGCAAAAGAAGAAGGAAACCACTTTGGTTCTCAAATATAGTAGCAGAAAAGGTCAGAGCCAAAAGGCTGGCCTTCAGAAAATATAAGGGAACACAGCGGGATGAAGATAGGGAGGCATACCAAACTGCCCTAAGGGAAGCAGGTAGGCAGTAAGGCAGGCAAAGTCCCAAACTGAGGAAACACTAGCACGAACAGTAAAAGAAGGTGACAAGACTTTCTATAGATACATTAGTGAAAGGAGAAAGTCCAGAGGGGTATTGCTGTTTAATGGAGAAAAGGGAGCATGTGAGGAGGGAGGACCCTGTAAAGGCATCTATCCTAAATAGATACTTTGCTCAGTATTTACTGAAGAGAGAAGGTAGGGCAGGGCCCACAGCTCAGCATCATGGACACCCAGGGGAGGGAGGTGGGCACTACTCCATCACAAAAGAAAGGGTCCTACAAGGAGCTTGCTAAGCTCAGGGTGGATAAGGCAATGGGACCTGATGGCATACATCCCAGGGTACTTAAGGAGCTAAAGGAGGGAACTAGCAGAGCCATTAGCAGAATTGTTTAGTGAGTCTCTGAGCACAGGAGAGGTCCCAGAAGACTGGAGAAAGGCTCATGTGATCCCCTCCACAAGAGTGGTAGCAGGGAGGGAGGCAGGGAACTACAGACCAGTCAGTCTTACCTCAGTAGTGGGCAAGATTATGGAGGCACTCCTTAAGGAAAGGATAGTGCAACACCTGGAATCCATAGGGCACAGGATCCAAGACAGCATGGGTTTACAAAAGGAAGGTCCTGTCAAACTAATCTCATAGATTTCTTTGACTGGGTAACCAGAGTGGTGGACCAAGGGGGGGCAGTTGATGTCGCCTACCTTGACTTCAGCAAAGCTTTTGACACTGTTCCACATAGAAGATTGATAAATAAGCTAGGTAGGCTGGGTGTGGTCAGAGTTGGTCAACTGGGTGGCAAACTGGTTGACTGGCAGAAAACAGAGAGGTGGTAAATGGTATACAGTCAGAAGAGATGCAAGTCACAGAGTGGGGTACCTCAGGGATCAGTCCTGGGGCCAGTCCTATTCAACATCTTCATTAGTGACCTCCGCAGATGGACTAGAGGGTAAGGCTTGTCTGTTTGCAGATGACACCAAGATCTGCAACAGAGTAGATGATCCAGATGGGGTGGGCAGAATGAGGAAGAGATCTGGATAAACTAGCAGAATGGTCAGAAGAGTGGCAACTGGGATTTAATGCAAAGAGTGCAAAATCATGCACATAGGAAGAGAAACCGAAGCCACTTATAGGCTGGGAGGGAGTTGCTAGCAGTCACAAAGGAAGAAAGAGACTTGGGCATCATCATCACTGATGACCTAAAATCATCAAGCAGACCTCTAAAGCGGTAGGTAAGGCTAGGGGGTGTTAGGGTGTATTAGTAGAGGTATCACAAGTAAAGGGGAGGTAATAATCCCTCTGTACAAGACATTGAGTTAGGCCCCATCTGGAGTACTCATGCAGTATTGGAGGCCACACCTTCACAAGGACATTAACCAAATTGAGGCAGTCCAGAGAAGGGCAGCAAAATGGTGCAGGGACTGCATCAGAAGACATATAAGGACAGATTAGCGGACTCAATATGTATACCCTTGAGCAAAGGAGGGAGAGAGGTGATATGATCGAGACATTTAAACACCTTAAGGGCATAAACAAGGTGAAAGAGTCTAACATGTTTAAATATAAGAAAATAGCAGGACAAGAGGACACAGCATGAGATTAGAGGAGGCCGATTAAGGGGAATGTGAGAAATTCTTTTTCACAGAAAGGGTGGTAGATGCATGGAATGGCTTACCACAAGAAGTGGTAGCTATGAATACAGTGCAGGGCTTCAAACAGGCATGGGATAGGCATAAGGGAGCAATACAAATGACTATGAATAGATAGGTCACTGACAGAGCAAAGGCCGATGGTACATTTATAAGGTAGAAAAAGAAATGGGCAGACTGGATGGGCCTTGCGGTCCTTATCTGCCGTCAACTTCTATGTTTCTATGTTTCTATGTTTTTGATGGCTTTACCTCTTGTAGCAACATCCCCCACTGACCTTTCTACGTTTGTCTTTTCCTCATTTAGTACCCTGTTTTAGAAACATAGACTTTGATGGCAGATAAGGACCTCTCGGCCCATCTAGTCTGCCCATTTCACTACCTACAGGATAGGCCGCAGATCCTAGTTAACCAACAGCCCCCACAAGAATTGCCTTATGTCTGTCCCATGCATTCTTGAATTCTCCCACAGTTTTAGACCCCACAACCTCCTCAGGAAGGCTGTTCCATGCATCCACTTCCCTCTCTGTGAAATAATACTTCCTCACATTGCCCCTGAGTCGCCCCCCCTTCTATCTTTAAATTGTGTCCCCTTGTTCTTGCACGTCTCTTTTTCTGAAAGATGCTACCCTCTTGGACTTTGTTGATTCCACTGAGGTACTTAAAAGTTTCTATCATGTCCCCCCTCTCCCTTCTTTCCTCAAGGGTATACATATTAAGCTCCTTTAGTCTCTCCTCATATGGCTTCTGTTGCAGACCCTGCACCATTTTAGTTGCCCTCCTCTGGACTGCCTCTATCCTGTCTATGTCCTTGCGGAGATGGGGTCTCCAGAACTGGACGCAGTACTCCAGATGGGGTCTCACCAACTGTCTGTACACAGGGGTGACAACTTCCTATTTTCTGCTGCTGATGTCTCTCCCTGTGCATCCCAGTATACCCCCAGCCCTCCCTACTGCCTTCTCACATTGCTTACTAACCTTAAGGTCATCTGATATGATTACCCCCAGGTCCCTTTCCTTTTTTGTTGTTGTTACTAACCCCCCCTCCCATTGTGTATTCTTCCCCTGGGTTCTTGTTTCCCAGGTGCATTATTTTGCACTTCTTTGCATTGAATCCCAGCTGCCATACTTCTGACCATTCTTCCAACCTTGCCAAGTCCCTTCTCATCCTTTCCACGCCTCCTTGTGTATCAACCCTGTTGCAGATCTTTGTGTCATCTGCAAAAAGGCATACTTGTCCTTCCAGTCCCTCTGCAATGTCACTGATGAAGACCCAATACTGAACCCTGCGGTACCCCACTAGTAACCCCTCTTTCTTCAGAGTGGACTCCATTTACAATTACGTTCTGTGTCCTGTTGTGCAGCCAATGTTTTACCCAGGCTACCACCCTGGGACCCACTCCCAGGCTGGTTAATTTGACTATTAATCTTTTGTGTGGGACTGTGTCAAATGCCTTGCTAAAGTCTAGGTAGGCCATGTCCACAGCCCCTCCCTCGTCTACTACTTTGGTCACCCAGTCAAAGAAATCTATTAGAGTCATCTGACATGACCTTCCCACTGTGAACCCATGCTGCCTTAGGTCCTGTGCCCCACTGGCCTCTAGGTACTCAACTATTCTTTCCTTCAGAAGTGACTCCATCACTTTCCCTACCACAGAGGTCAGACTGACAGGTCTGTAGTTTTCTGCCTCTGTCTTGGTCCCACTTTTGTGAAGGGGAATCACATCCGCCTTCCTCCAGTCCTCGGATACCACACCATCCGCCCATGATTTATTAAAAAGAGTAGCCAGTGGTTTCACTAGTTCCTCCCTTAATTCTTTTAGAATTCTGGGGTGAATTCCATTTTGTAGGGGGAGGCTGGGAATTCCCTGCTGCTTATCAGTGCCTCCCCCCTTGACTAGTTTAAAAGCTTGCCAATGAAGCATTTAAACCGATTGCCCAGAAGACTTGTTCCCTTCCTGGACAGATGCAGACCATCCTGCCAGTATAGGCTGGTATCCCTCCAGGTAGAACCCCAGTCCCCAATGAAGCCAAATCCCTGTGCTCCACACCATTTTTTCAACCATTCATTGAATTGCATGGTGCAAAATACCCTCGCCTCACCCATGCCATAGACAGGCAGCACCTCTGAGAAGGATACTGTGTGTGCTACGTGTCTTGGGCCCCTCCCCAACTCCACAAAGTCCTCCTGCAGTGCTCTAATCTCATATTGAGCCAAGTCATTCATCCCTAGGTGGACAGTGACGTCCAGCTCAGTCTCCCGTGCAGCTGTTCTCATGATCCCGAGGATGCGCTTCCTGTCCCTCCAAGCCTTGGCTGCAGGCAGGAACCTTACTTCAGTTTTCCATGCTCCCCCCAGTTCTGTCCCCCTAATAGAGTCCCCCACCAGAAGCTGCTTCCTTTCCCTGTGGTGTCCTCTGCCTCCTTCCTGTGGGCCTCCCTTGACAGTACTTCGCAACCGCCTTAGTCTCCTCTGCGGGTGCATCCATAGGGGAACTATGCTCCCCCAGAATGGTGTATGGATTGTGGAGTGGTACAGCTGACTGGGTGTGCCTCTGTTCCACCACCCTCACCCTCCCTGAGCCCACTGTGGCCAAACTACTGCGCTTTCTTGGCACTCTCTGAGGCAGTGTTGGTGACCCTAGTGCTCCCTCGGTTGATGAGGTTCCCTTACTACTGTCCATTGTGGCCTGAAGACTGGCAGTCTCCTCCCTCAGGGCCGAGAGTTGCCAGCAAATAGGGCAGCATCTGAGCCTCCACAAAGACTCCCAGATGACTGCTGCCCCACAGCCAGTACATTGCACTACTCCCCAAATTTCTGTCTGTCTTCCTGTTTATCTTGTGCAAGGATTTTTTTTTATCTTGTCTTTTTCTCTCTCTCCTTTCAGTTATTGTTTTGTTATATATAAATATACATATATTATATAATGTGTACACTTATATTGTCAGTGTAGTGTTCAGGAAAGGATATGACAGTGGTATGCACCTTCCCCGTTTAAGGAAATGATGTAAGAACCCCTGGTATAAAGGAAATGGTACCTGGGGTGAGGGGAAGGGGGGGATTTGGGCTCAAATTGTGCCCTCTCGAAACAATCAGCTGAAAGCTCTGACCCACCACTGCGATGAGTGTTGACCTTCCTGTCAGCAAGACAACCTGCACAACAATTTAATAGAGAAATTACCCTGCTAAACAGACAGAGAAAAATCAAACATCTGAGTCAAACACAGGTAAAGCTCCCCAGCCCCAATACAGTAGGCAGTTGTCCTGCCTTGAGGGTATATGAAAGTTTCAGTGGTTCTACTTTTGAGTTGTCGTTAGTCACTGATCCTTATTTTGGGTTCTGTGGAAGTACAGTGATACAGCTTTGGGTTATGCTGTAGGTAGCAGTCCTGCTTTGGGGTTACATGGAAGTGCAGTGGCCCTACTTTTGGGGTGTACTGGTTTGGGGATGTAAGGTAGTCAGTGTACCAGCCTGCTTCTTGTTCTCTCACCACCCACCCTGATAGTAGTACCTGCACAGAGTAAAAAAGTCCGAGAAGGACTAGTGAAAATTGTGAGAATAATTTAAACCATCACATACTGTGTAACAAGCAGATTATTCTCCCAGCGAGCACATTTTTTCAGTGCATTTGTGGTTCCTCTGAGGTCTTGCTCTGCAGCTTACTGCCATTCTTCATAGCAGATTTTTCTGAGGCTTTTTCATTGTTTTTGGAGTTGTGGAGCTGAATGGAGGTCTTGAATGTATTCCCTTTCTCACAGGGACAATGGCAGTGTTGTCTATCTGATTGTGTCCTGACCTCTGTCCCTCATGCACGCACAACATGGCATTAAACGCAAGACATTTTGACAGTAGGGCAGTCCTCTTACATGGTTTGGCTAGCCAAAGGATGCAGAACTCACCCGAAGACAAAAGTCATAGTGTTATCAAGAGGTTATTTTCTCTCTGAGCTGTGATCTCTACATACCATGTCTGACTGTTCCCAGATAGAAGCTCATTAGCCAGATTAAACTGACATTTAGTTGAAATCATAATGTTCCCTTGAGGAAGACTGCTAAATTGTGCTTTAAATATTGCTGCTGCTGTTAAGTGTTGCGGGGGTTCTGCAAACTTGAACAGACTGATAGACCGTAAGGCCTTTTCCTGATGGTTATTTTTGTACGTTCATATGTTTGTACATTATTGCCAGCCCAATACGCAGTGGTTATTGAACTGCTTGCCATGCTGGTGACCACGGTTCACATCCCGAGGCTGGGTTGTCGCTTTATGGTGACAGAAGGCTGATAATGTGTCCACACAGATACCCCCAGCCTTTGGGAATGGAGGGTTGTGCTGCCTGCTCCATGGCTGCTCCTTACTGGCTACAGGGTGTCAGCATGAGCAGGACACACCAAACACACAAGGAACATGTTGCTCCTGTGCTGCCATGCTTCTGTGCAACCATCTAGGAACCCTGGCTTGGTGTTATCCTTTGGAGGGAGAAAAGCAGAACAACGAGTGGCCTCCAGGATGAAGACTCTGGCATGCTCGTGCCTCATGCCTGCCATACTGCCCTTATGCCTGATTGTGGTCCGACTGGGGCAGGATGTCGGTCTCTATCAGCCAAGCTGTGGGGGTATGCCTTGTGTGCCTCTGGGGTGGTGGTGTAGACTACTGGGCTTGGTGGACACTAGTGGATCTAGAACAAAAGTGTTTAGCTCCAGGAGGAAAGATATAAGATTGCCAAAAAAAAAAAAAATGTGTATTATTTTATAATCCCCTCCAATAACAAAATCTCTTAATCCATACAGAAATGTCAAGGGATGGAGATGTTTCTGGTTGTAAAGAACAAGTTGTAGTAAAAAGTAATGGATAACTGGGAAAAAGTACAGACAAGAAAAGCAAGTTAAGTTCATCAGTTATGTACTGCTCATCCCTGGAGGGTGTGAGAATGAGGAATGTGTGCTTGGTCTTTTGCAAGAAAAGTTGTGTGTAGGATGATCCTTAAAGAGTTTATAGGGAAAGAACATATGACAAGTCGTTTGGTTTCTCTCTCTCTCTCTCTCTCTCTCTCTCAAACTCACTTCCCACACTCTTACACTCTAAAGTTGTAAGCATTGGAGTTCCTCTCTTGCCTCCTTAGTATTTGTAACCCATGATATTCCACTCCCAAGCATCATTAGTAGACATAGCTTCACAGGTTCCAAAACTTGCATGAGTACAGACTTTTGTGAGCTAAACTTGTTACTACTGGGAAGCTGAGGGGTCTATTAGTACGTCGGAAGGGTCTGTTACTGCGGGGCAGGTGTGGGGCCTCTTACTGTGGGACATGTGAGGGGTCTGCTGCTCTGGGGCAGGTGAAGAGTTCATTACTGCAGGGTGAGGGAGGGGTCCATTTCTGTGGGATGGATGAGGCGGGGTCTGCTCCAGCTGGACGGATGAGGGACTCTCTTACTGTGGGGCAGGTGAGATGACCTTTATTGCAGGGTGAATGAGAGGTCTGTTACAGTGGGTGGGTGTGGGGCCTGTTACTGCAAGGCAAATAAGTCTGTTTTTGAGGGGCAGATTAGGGGGCGGATGAAGAACCTTTGATTGTGGGTCAGGTGAGTTGTCTGTTACTGTAGGGTGGTTGAGGGGTCTTTTACTAATCATGGGTGAATAGTTTCTTACCATGGGGTAGGTGAGCGATCTGTTCTAGGGATGTGGATATGTTGTTCTTATCCACACTTGTTGGCATGTCCCTTTCCCCTTTAAATCTTGCCGGAAGGTGTTCAAGCTGGCTCCTCCCACCCACCCGACTGGTATAACCCTCGGCTCAGTCCCATGACGTCAGATCTTCCTTTCCGCTGGAAGAGTCAGGTTGCCCCCTCTTTGCTAACACTTTCTGTAGGACCTGGCTTCAAACACTTCAGTTATACCAAAAATTCGTCTCGTTTGAGCTAGCGACTGTGATATTTGTGACTTGGTCATGGAAGATAAATCTTCCCCCAGGATTTCGCCGGTGCCCGACCGGCCAAAAAATGTTGTACACCGATCCACATACCATGTGAGTATACTGCCTGGATGTCGACCATGACACCCAGACTTGTGAGATGTGCCTCGCGTTTCACCCGAATGTCCTCGACAATCATCTCGTACGCCTTAGGTTGGGCAGGCCCAAGAAACGGAATCCTCTGGTGAAATCCAAAGAGGCCCGGTGGGTGGTCTCCATGGTGGCGGGGTCTGCCGAGCAGTTGGAACAGATGCAAGCCTTCGAAGAAGAAGTGGCGCGGGCCGCATAATCCTCCTTTCGGTCGATATTTTTTCCCCTCAACCTGGGTTGCATGTTTTTGGGCTCCTTCTGGGAGCTGTGCCAATCCCTCCCCACTAAGGGCGATGGACCTGTGGGTTCGCATTCCTCCTGGTCCCGTATGAAGGAAAAGATCTGAAAAATTCTTTGTTTCGGCGGAGACACTTTTGGGATCGTGAGCGATCTTGGTCCCAGGAGCTGGCAGTATCGACTTCAGTCGAAATTGCTTCCTCAGCCACTGGCTTCTCAGCCCTGCCATCTGGCCAGTCGATCGAGGTCTCGATTGACGAGGTTGAGATCATTCTCCATCCCGTTGACCCATTGTCGCCCGATGAGGTTGACAACTCTTTGACTAGGACTCCGGTCCTGCCTCTTCCTGATGAGGAGACCCAGCCAGCTGGGAATCCCATCAAGGAACTGATCCCTGATCCAGATAAATCACTGGTTTCCCTGGTGTCTCCCAATCGACCAGTCCAATCACTGTTGAGATTTAGGACCCCCTCAACTGACAGGCTGAGGAAGGCGCATAAGCGCTCCAAAAAGAGGCAATGCCACCTGTCATCCTTGTCCTCCTCGAATGAGGAGAGGCTTTAGCAGAAACTCTGTTTATGCTGTGAGGATTTAATGTGGCAGCAGCTGATTCTGTCCAGACAGAAGCCAGCCATGGTTTCTACTCTGGCCATTACTTGGCTTTCACCTCCTAGGCCGAAGCCGACTCCTTTTAAACCGGTCAAATCGATTACCCCACCCACAGAGCCGGCCAAACCCTTTCAAACACCGTGAAGTCGTGCTATATTATAACAATAGCAGCAGTCAGCCACTGCAGCTGAACTGCCCCGGAGAGGAAGGAGTTAACTCCAGAAGATCTGGAGTTCTACAGCGCGAGGGCGCTGTGCCCAAAGCTCTATCTGGCAGTTTCAAATGAAACTGTCAGATTCTTTACTCCGCTTCACTGAACAGTCTCAGGAGATCAGCTTCTTCAGCTCGGTTCATTCTCGGTTCAAGGAGTATTTTCGTTCATTTGAACCGCAAAGTTATTATTTTACCGCATTTCGGTTTTAAAGCTCTATCTGGTAACCGTAAGTACTAAAATTTAAGTCTGTGTGAAAATTAATTATCGGTTCGGTTTTGAACCGATCGGTTGTTTTTTCTGCATTTTAAAAGTGTACAGTGGGTTTTAGAGTGCGGTTCCCGGTTCTTATCGGTTCTAAAAAAAACGGAATTATAACGGTTTTTTCAAATACCCATGACACGGTTAGGAACCGATAAGGGTGTCTTGCCTGGCACTGCCATCAAAAGGGCAAGTTTTGGTTAGGCTGGCATTATGTCTGAGAAACCCAAAAGAAAAACCGGGCCCACTGGGTTTCAACACTGTGATGTCTGTGGGGACGCCTTTGCCAAGGCTGACCTACACACCACTTGTGTTTATTGTCTGGGGGCTGACCACCTCCTGTCAGACTGCCAGGTGTGTAAAAATTTCCCTGCAGCCACCCTGGAGAAAGAGTGGGCGGCTCAGGGAGCAGGAGGCCAAAAGTCCGCTGACCGGATGGCCAGCCCGGTCCAGTACCCACTGGACCAGAGGGAGTGCCCTCTGACCAGGGCGAGACTTCCTCGGGCAAAAGGAAGGCTGGTTCAGAGGAACCAGTCCCAAGTAAAAAGACAAGGAAATCAGTAGGTCTGGAGTCCAAAATTGTGTCTCCAACTGCTGCAGAGATAGCTAAAGCCATTCAGATTGTCCAGTCACTGTCTCAGGGATCTGTAGAACCACCAACAGCTGGTAAAGGTTGGTTCGTTCAGTCCCAGTGGTTCAGGATTTTGAAGTTGAGGATTTTATGAACCACAGGAGGGAGGAGGAATTTGATCGATATATGTGTGGCTGGCGGGGTCTGGGCGTGCCCATTGAACGGACATTTCTCCAGACAGACCTTTAGAATCTCCTCCTATTCTGTCTGAGTCCCTTCTTTCTTTATTTTTACAAAAGGTTGCAGAAACCCTCCAGCTTCCTTTAGAGGAGGCTGTGGATGAGCAAGAGGAGCCTGATTATGTGGAAGTGATGGATATTCCAGAGTCTAGGAGGTTGTCTATTCCTTTGCAGAAGTCATTTAGGAAGCAAACAACAAAGATTTTAAAAAATCCTCATTCTGTCCCTCCTGTAGATAAAAAGACGGACAGAAGGTATACTTTGTCAGGCTCGGATACAGACTTCCTTACTGAGCAGTGTAGTCATGTAGGTGTGGTACAAGCTGCAGCCTGTGACAAGGCTAATATTCCTCTGGCCTCACATCCTCCTGATAAGGATTCCAGGAAGATTGATGCCATGGCGAAGAAACAGTATATGGCAGCTTCTTTGGGACTCAGGCAGGCAAATTATATGGCTTATGTAGCTAGATATCAGAAATCTAGGTGGGACACAGTATTGCAGTTAGCCAAGCAGGCCCATGGCCAGCTGGCTAGTGAGTTGGAACAGGTGGCTGCTGATGGCATTGAAGCCTCTAAAGTTCAATTTCATACTGCTGTTGATGTTAATGATGTTTCTTCTAGGTCATGGCCACTTCTGTAGCTTCCGTTGGGTTGGCATGGCTCAGATGCACTAATCTGTCCCAAGATACCCAGTCAAAGGCTATGGATTTTCCTGTAGTGGGAAATTCTCTTTTGAGAGACAAACAGAAAACTATATGAAAAGATGGATGAATACAGAACTACCTACAAAGTGCCCAGGCTAAGGAGAAGCATGCCATGCCACAAAGGCATGCTCCCAGAGAGTAGGGCAGGCCCTTTTCAGGCCTTTTTACCAATTTCAAGCCTCCTCTGCTGTCTGCAGAAGGTTTTCTTCAGAGGCAGGGGTAGGCGTGGCACAAGTGGGCCGTCCCCTCCCTCAGCCTAAGGCTGCTGCTAGCAGGCACCCTGATGGGGTGTCCAGGGCCGATTCTCCTGTACCAGTGGGGGCAGGTTGGCCTATTTCAGCGGAACTGGCTGTCCCTAACTTCGGACAGATGGGTTCTGGGTAACAGGCCAGGGTCTGGTTCTCAGCTTCAAACACTTTCCAAAGATGAGAGCCAGGCATTTTCCATCTGCAAATCCTTCAGAAGCCCTTGCTTTGGAAGCAGAGGTTTCTGCTCTGCTGGACTGCAAAGCAGTGGAAAGGGTTCCTCCTTGCCATCAGGGCAAGGGGCTTTATTCAAGATACTTTCTTACCCCAAAAAAGACAGGAGAATGGCGGCCCATTCTAGATTTAAGATACTTGAACAAGCATCTGTTGAAACCAAAGTTCAAAATGTTGACTCTGGCAATGATATTGCCTTCCCTAAGGCCAGGGGACTGGCTAGCTTCCCTGGACCTCAAGGATGCCTATTTTCATGTTCTGATCAGGCCTTCTCACCGAAAGTACCTCAGGTTCGAACTGCCCTCCGGCCACTACCAGTTCAGGGCAATGCCCTTGGCCTTACCTCTCGCCAGGGTATTCACAAAATGTCTACGCTGTAGTAGTGGCTCACTTAAGAAAGGAAGGGTTGCTGTGTTTCCCTACCTGGACGACTGGCTCATTGTGGGTCAGTCTCCAGGTCAGGTGAAATCCCACTTGCAAGTCACCCAGCAGCTTCTCACTTCCCTGGGATTCCTGCTAAACTTACCAAAGTCAGTTCTGGAACCAGTTCAGGTCCTAACTTTCATAGGCGCAGAATTGAACACAAGGTTAGCCAGGGCTTTTCTTCCCTCGGAAGGGTGGACAGACTCATCGCCCTGGCATCCTCTTTTTACCCTCACGGGTCTCGACCAGCAAGGCATTTCTGCAACTCCTCGGGCACATGGCTGCTTCCACAGCTGTCGTGCAGGGAGCAAGATTCCAGATGAGGGACATTCAGTTCCATTTGAGGGCCTATTGGTCTCAAAGGAAGGACCCCTTACCAAGTTGGTCCCAGTTACTCAAACTCTGATCCTAGCCCTCCACTGGTGGCAGGTCCAGAGCAATTTAAGACAGGGGTTCCTTCATTCCCATTTCTCACTCCCTCACCCGGATGCCTCCCTGTTAGGGTGGGGGCTCACCTGGGCGACCTTGCCACTCAGGGTATGGTCTCCTCAGATCTCTGCTCCACATCAATCTTTTGGAACTCAGAGCTGTCTTTTTAGCTCTTGGTGTTTTCAGATTCTGTCCAGAACAAAGTGGTTCAAGTCAGGACAGACAATACCACCACAATGTGGTACATCAACAAGCAAGGGGCACTCGGTCTTCAGCCTTGTGCACCGAAGCAATGAAGTTGTGGTCTCTGGCTTACTCCCTGAACACCTCCCTGATAGCGGTTCATCTCCCAGGGAAGGACAATGTCCTGGCGGACGCCCTCAGCAGAATTTCTCAGGGCCATCAGAATGGGCTCTGAATCCCAAGTGCTGGGGTCTGTCTTTGCCAGATGGGGCACTCCTCAGATAGATCTTTTCAGCCCCAGACAACCACCAACTTCCTCTTTTCTGTTGCAGGCCTCCAGTTCTGGGCTCAGTCCCTCTGGACGCCTTTCTGTTGGACTGGAAAGGGAAGTTCCTGTATGCCTTTCCCCCCTTTCCTCTCCTTTTCAGGGTACTAGTAAAAATCAGATCTCAACCTTGCAGAGTGATTCTGATTGCCCCAGATTGGGCCAGACAGCCCTGGTACCCTCTGCTCCTGTCCTTGGCAGTCCACCCTGCCCTGAGCCTGCCCAGAGTCCACGACTTACTGGCCTGTGCACAGGGGAGAGTGTGGTATCCGGACCTCAAATCCTCCACCTCAAGGCTTGGCTCTTGAGGAGCTAGAACTGTTGACTTACACCTTTCTCAAGGTGTCATGGATATTTTAAAGGCTTCAAGGAAAGCCTTCCACTAGAGCCACTTATAATTCTAAGTGGAAGAGGTTTTCCATCTGGTGCTCTGAGAGGCAGATTATCCCAGAATCTGCTGATCTTCCCATTCTACTGGACTATTTGGTCCATCTGAATTCCCTAGGTCTTAGACCAGCTACCCTGAAGGTTCATCTGGCAGCTGTCTCTGCTTTTGTGTCAGCAGGGAAGCCTGCCTCCCTTTCTTCTCACCCGGTGTTCTCCAAGTTTTTTAAAGGGTTACTCCATACTAACCCTCCTTTTCGGGAACCAGCTCCCGCCTGGGACCTGAATATTTGCATTGCTCAGTTAATGCAACCCCCCTTTGAGCCTCTGTCTTCTGCAGAGCTCAAGTATTTAACTTGGAAAACCGTTTTCCTAGTAGCTATCACCTCTGCCAGATGCATAAGTGAGCTACAGGCCCTGTCAGTGGAAGAAGATTTTATCTCTTTCCACAGAGATAAGGTAGTCCTTAGGACTAATAGAAAGTTTTGCCTAAGGTGGTTTCTGATTTCCACCTGAATCAATCTATCTCTCTCCCAGTATTTTTCACTGAGCATTCTTCCTCAGGTGAGAGGAGACTGCACAGCTTGGATGTCAAAGAGCCTTAAGCTACTATTTAGAGCGCACCAGAGGTCATAGAGTTCGAATCCCTCCAACTCTTTCTTACCTATGGCGAGGTTGGCAAGGAAACCTGCCACTAAGAGAACAATTGCAAGGTGGATTGTTTCTTGTATCCAATTCTGTTATCAGAAACTGGGTGAGAGTACCCCCTCAGGATTGAGGGCCCACTGCACAGGGGTACAGCTGCGTCTCTAGCGGCTGCTAGAGACATCCCCATTCTGGAGATTTGTCAAGCTGCTACCTGGAAGACAGTTCACACCTTTACCAAGCATTATTCCCTGGATGTCCAGTCCAGGAGAGATGCTCGGTTTGGCACAGCTGTGCTTCAGAGCCTATTTTCTAAGTAGGTTCTGACCCTCCTCCATGGAGGTACTGCTGTGTAATCTGCTATTGTTATAATATAGCAAGACTTCATGGTGTTTGAAGAAAAAATTACTCACCTTAGTAATTGCTTTTCTTCTCATGGAGTCTTGCTATATCTTATCCCTCCCTCCTGCCCCTCTCAGAACTTCTACTTGGGTAGGGTGGCGAATTGGTGCAAGCACTGTGTCATGCCATTGTAGTTTTCCCTTACCCTCTTTCCTTTGGGTTAGGGATCTAGATTGTTTCATTTAGGTTATGTATATTGCCCCTTCCTGGACTTGAGTCTTTGGGGAAGGGGGTTCACTATCTTGTCAGGGTAGTGAAACGAACCATAATACCATCAATTTTTGTTATTATGGCTCTGAGTGTTTCTTTGTTCTTTATATTGTTGTTATTACTACTAGTAGGTAGCCATGGGCTAGTGTAGTTTTTCCCACACAGACTTTCCGTCCTTTGATGTTAGCTCAGAAGATCTGACAGTTTCATTTGAAACTGCCAGATAGAGCTTTGGGGCACACAGCTCAAGGCTGTAGAACTCCAGATCTTCTGGAGTTAACTCCTTCCTCTCCGGGGCAGTTCAGCTGCAGTGGCTGACTGCTGCTATTGTTATAATATAGCAAGACTCCATGAGAAGAAAAGCAACTACTAAGGTGAGTAATTTTTTCTTCCGGTTCGGCCAAAATTTGTCTCTCTGCCAAGTGTGGTGGAGCCACTGCCTAAACAGCCTTTGGGGGAAGCTCCTACGAAGGATTCTCTGACAGTTCTGGGACTCCCACATAGGTTATCAGTCACTCTTACACCTGATCACTCCAGGGCATGTTCAAGGGGACCTTGGTGACCGACCGATTTACCCGGATTCTTTGGATATGGATGACACCAACCTACACTCTTACCCTCAGGACGATGAGTCTATCGGTAGTCTGTCGACGGAGGAGGGCCCTTTGTCATTTCTGCGGATTCTCCGCCTTATCTTTGAATCCACAGGAATGCCCCTGGAGCCTGTTTAGAAAAGGGTGGAGTACCCTCTTACAGATATCTTTAAAAGAGGAGATGCACTAACGGAAGCCTTTCCTGTGGCCAAAGCCTTTGTTAGCCCGTCCTTGGAGCTCTGGCAGCCTCCTGCCCAGTGCTGTCTGCCCAGATGGCCCGCAAGTATGCGGTGCTCATTGGGTCCCTCTCGGGGTTCACAGAACACCCCTCGGCCGAGGGGTTGGTGACCACCTCTGTGTTCAGACACGCAGGCAGCTCTATTGACACTGGTAAATCCCCAGACGAGTCCAAACAACTGGACCACACTGCCAGGAAGGTCTGTGCAGCCTCCTCTCTAGGCTTCTGTCAGGTGAGATCGGCCATCATGGCGTGCTTCTCTCATACCCTGTTGGGCACCTTAAATGAATTTCTAGGGACTTGGATATGTTGTTCATCCACACTGTCTAGCAGGTATCCTTGCCGCTTTAAATCTTGCCGGAAGGTCTTCAAGCTGGCTTCTCCCATCCACCAGGGTGGTAAAACTCTCGGCTCCGCCCCATGACGCCAGATCTGGCCTGCTGGAAGCTCAGGTTGTGCGTCGAAGTCGGGGAGGTCGGGTGGGTCGTGTGGATGAACAACGTATACCATTCCTAGAACTCCTGTTACAGGTGAGTAACCTGTATTTCTAGGGACATGGATATGTTGTTCATCCACACTGTCTGGCAGACTCCTAGCAGTTCTCCGGGAGGAGGGAGGCAAGGCGCACACCCCCTACTTAGGGAATAGAGACTGAGAAATCGAGGCCCCAAAACCAGCATCCCGGCGTGACTCAAGGTCGATGTGGTAGTGGGTGATGAAGGTGTGTGCTGACTTCCAGGTAGCAGCCCTGCAGATTTCCTGGATAGGCGTCCCTGGAAGTAGCCACCGATGCAGCAGTATGGCGGGTAGAATGAGCTCTTATCCCTCTGGGAGGCTCCATGCCCGCCAACTTATAGCAGAGATCTATGCAGGAGGTGACCCACCTGCCTATCGTCCGCTTGGCTGCAGGTCTGCCAGGTGCGGCTTCAGCGTAGGTGACAAACAGCTGGCGAACCTCTCCCCGAATTTCAGCCGTGCGCTCCTTATAGTAAGCGAGCGCCCTTCTAGGGTCCAGAGTATGGAGCCTATATTCGGCCTCCGAGGTGTGATTGGAGTAGAACACCGGCAGAGTCAACACCTGGTTAAGGTGAAACTCCGACACCACCTTCGGAAGGAATTTTGGGTGGGGGCGCAGGACAACCTTGTCCCTGTGGAAGACCAGGTAAGGAGACTCGATGCAGAGCACCTGGAGCTCTCCCATCCTTCTGGCTGACGTGATAGCCACCAAGAAGGCGGTCTTCCACAACAGGTGAGAGAGTTCACACCTGTGCATTGGTTCGAATGGCTTGCCCATGAGCTTTGCCAGTACCAGCAGTAGATCCCATGGAGGTGGAGGTTCTCGCACCGGAGGGGAAATGTGATCAAGGCCTTTGAAAAGCGCCAGACCACCTTCTCTCCTGCGCCACCGACTGCTTCGGCCCCGAAAGCAGAGATGGCTGCCAGGTGCACCTTAAGGGTCGTCAATCAAAGCCCTGCTGGAAAGGAACCAAAGGTAGTCCAATATGCTCACCAAGGAACAGGAGGAAGGGTCCAGGCCCTTGCCCTGGCACCAAATGGAAAATCTCTTCCATTTGAAGGCGTAGCATTTTCTGGTCGACTCCTTACGGGACGCCTCAACTACGTTGAGGACCTCGTCGGAAAGACCCAAGGCCTGGAACTCTAGCCACTCAGGAACCAGGCCGTCAGGTGCAGGGATTGAAGGTCCGGATGGAATACCTTCCACTGATTGACTGAGAGCAGGTCCGGGCGAGCTGGAAGCTGCCTCGGGAGCCTGGAGCTGAGGCTGAGGAGATCTGGGTACCAGTACTGGCGTTGCCAGTCTGGGGCTATCAGAATCACCTGTGCCTTGTCCCTCCTTGCTTTGAGAAGCACCTTGTGCATCAAGGGGAACGGAGGAAAGGCGTAGAAGAGGCCCAGGGTTCACGGCCTCGAGAAGGCATCCCCCTGCAGCGATCCCTGCTGAGGGGGGCGGGCATGGAACAGCCTCAGCTTCGCATTCTCCCTGTAGGCAAACAGGCCTGAGGTGTGCCCCAATGGGAGAATAGATCTTGTACTACCTCCAGCAGGAGAGACCACTCGTGGGACGCAGCCCCTATCCGGCTTAGGGCATCGGCCCGGGTGTTGGAGGCTCCTGCCACATGAATGGCTAGGAGATCCGCCTCCAGGCTGCGCACGAGTGACCAGATGCGGAGAGCTTCCTTGCATAGAAGCATGGAGGCGTCCCACCCTGGCGGTTTAGATAGTACATGGTCGTGGTGTTGTCCGTCTGAACCTGGACCACTTGACCCCGAAGAAACGGAGCAAAGGCGGTGAGAGCTAGGTGGACCGCTCGGAGCTCCAGCAGGTTAATGTGGCATCGGGACTCCCACGGGGACCAGAGGCCGTGCGCTTGGTGTTCCCCCAGATGGGCATCCCAACCCATCAGAGAGGCATCGGTCGATAGAGAGACCGTCGGCTCGGGGCGGACAAACGGGATGCCCTCCTGCAGATGAACTGGAACGGTCCACCACTGGAGAGCGTTCCACATCCCCTGGGTCACCGTCACTAGCTGGTCCAATGGATCGCAGCGTTGGGACCACTGGCTGGCCAGCCCCCACTGAAGGGGGCGCATGTTCCAGCGGGGCCAACGGACCACGCTGGTACAGGCCGCCATGAGACCCAGGAGGCGCAGGAAGTCCCGGGCAGGGCGCAGTTGCCCAACCAGAAATGATTGGGCAAAGGAGGAAAGAACCTCGACCCTGTCCACCAGCATAAACTCACTGATGTTTCTTTCCTGGGCTCCAATCTCTTCAGCCCAGGTGTGGATGGTCACTAGCCTTGGAGGGCATAAGCCATGCTCTTCTATGGCTGAAAGCAGGAGAACAGATAAGGGGAGTATAGGAATAAGGAAGTATTTTCCTCCCAGTTTTGTCTGATTTAGTACCACTTTCTGATTTTAAGAATTTATTTCCCACCCTACATATATAAAGTATATTCTTTAGAAATACACAGTATTGGCAGCTCCATGCAATGCTAGTAGCCCTTGCACCACACACTACGAAGATGACCGTAGAAGGCGGTCATTCAGGCTATCCAGTATGCTCGTATTGCAGGGTCTTCAGCCTATGCTACTGACCTTGCCCCCCCCCCCAAAAAAAGGGTCCTCCCCTTCTCTCCATCTGCTCCCCAAGCCCCATATTTTCCCCTATACCTATTTCAGCCTCTCTTGTAGCTGCTTAGTGACTTCATCAAAACCACCTCCTCGGCAGCCCATTCCATCTGGCCACTATCCTCTCTGTGAAGAAGTGCTTCTACCTGCTCTATCTCCCCGCAGCTTTAGCCTGGTCCTTGTAGTTCAGTTGCCAGAGATTGAACTAAAAAGGTGAAAGCATATGGGGTGGAGACAGAAAAGAGCATGAGTATCATTTGGTGCTGCAGTACAGGACAGTGTCAGAACTTGTTAAAAATAAGGTCACAACACTGTAGCATCATGAAGGTATCTTAACTTCCATGGCAACACCAGTCAAAGAGAGTCAGTGGCTGCAGGTGCCCAGTGGGTTTGAGATTTGGTTTAGAGGCAGGGTTCGAGACAAGTCAGCCGATGGCATTACAGTACTACCATTTAGATGAAAATACTACCAGGCTGAAGAATCTAGTAGTAAATACTTCCCAGTCCTAAATCTTATCTGGACTCCTGGCTGAGAGCAAGACAGCTCTTTTGACATCTTGTTTTTCAGCTGAGAATCTGGAGTCCCTGCTGCTCTCTCCCGCCCCATCTCTCTCTCTCTCTCCTGCCCAGTTGCCCTGGTCATTCTTGGCCACTTTGAAGACCCTCCTCCTCCTCCCAAACCCATCTTCTCTTGGTTGGTTTTTATTAATTTGTTCCTTTTATGTCCTATACCCTTTTGTCTATCCCTTGGGCTCCCTTGCCCCAGCTCTTCTCGTTTTCTTTCCCTTTGTTCCTCTCCTAGGTGAAGAGAACTGAGGAGACAAGGGGGCCAGCGTTGGTTACTGGCCAGTCCATGAGCACCACATCATATGTTTGCCTCTTGGGCAGCACCGTCTCCAACATCGGTCCCCTACCTCCAAAGCTTTTAAAGGCATGTGGTCCCGCGGGGTCCTGGTGCCTCTGGCACAGACCCACCAGTGATTAATGGTGAAGATATTCTGGAAGATCAAGAATTACGGTGAGTACATCATTTTCATTTACTTCCCACATGACATGCCCTCTCCCTGGGTCACCGGGGGCAATCGTGCAGTGGAAGGAGGTACCCTCCTTCCCCATGGCAGGAGATGTCCAGCTAGACACCAGAACCCCACCTCACCAATCGGCACCAGATGTCCCAGATTCGGGGTGCATACCCAAGTTGTCTGGATGTCAAGCAGTAGCCCTACTGTTGTGCTAGCCTGATGGCTATAGTATTTTGGTTTGTTAGCTTAAAATTTTCACAGATGCATGTAATCAGAGTAGACTTTAGTACACACTGACATTATCCATGTTCAGTTTTTAATAAAGGAAAGAGCACTGTGCCAGTCACTAAAGAACCTGTGGCACTGAGTCTAGAGAAAATGGTCACTGGATCAGCAAACGACAGACCTCTCTCTTTCACTAGTGTAATAAAGCACTGATTCATATCTCATAATTACCAGCAGATACAGACAAGCAATTAAAAACTGGCATTTTCAGAGGCATAAAACCAACATATTTGGACAAGCTGTCCACCTTCAGTGTTTATAATACCCATTTGTTTTCGCTTTTAGAAATGTAGAATCCGTCTTTCGGATGAGACATTAAACTGAGCTCCCGTCTGCATGTTCTAGTGTTACTCAGGTGGACATTAAAGATCTCATGGCACTTCTTGAAAAGAATAGGGGAATTTTATTTATAATAAATAAAATATAGCAAAAATATACATCATACATGTCTTTTAAGGCAGTTTACATATTATTAGAAAAGGGTAGGGGAATTTCTCTGGTTTCCTGGCCAGATTCCTCCATTCACAAAAATACCAGCAGCAGCTTATCCTGATTCAACATGTCAGTTTGCATCTGTATCCCTCCCACCCTCTGGGATGAGGCTGAACATAGGCAGACTTGCCAAGCCCTCCTTTCCCAGTCAACAGAAATTAAATAATGCAAGCTGGCCCATAGACTGCTAAGAGCATCTGTCCTTCCTGTATGTTTTTCCATTTATTTAATTCCCTGGCCGGCTGTCCGTTTTGCAGGGATATACAATGTTCAGAGGGACACAGCCTGATCAAGCTGCGAGATCGCAGCCTTCATATAGATGTCAGAAGGGTTTTCTTCCTGGTTTTTACTTCCCCAACCCCGATCTTGGGCAATGCCTGTGTTGGCCTCGCCATGCACGGTGTCCCGATTACGGCAGGAGCAAGCTCACTGGCCCAGCTATGGGGGGTCACTGTGATGGCAGTACCCATTGCCAGCCCTTCTCATCTGAGATGCACTGCTGTATTGCAGCTGTCTTAGCTATGTCTGACCCCAGTGCGATGCACTGAGTGTGTTCCCAAACCCAGGTTGTCCACACACAGCATGATATGCTAACACGTGCCCATTGGAGTGGCCTTCCATCTGGTGCTTCTAAAAGACAGGCAAAAATCTTAACTTGGTCAATTCTTTTGTTTGTTTTTCTTTCTTCAGAACGTGAGGAGGCTGTTACAAAACCCGAAGATGACCGAGCTGGATGCAGCACGACTAGTGATGCTCTATGCCCTGCGATATGAGCGTCACAGCAGCAACAATTTACCAGGGCTGATGGAGGACCTTGCCAGGAAGGGGGTTTCAGAGAGATACCGGAAGGTGAGCATTACCAAGTGGAGGACTCTTCGCCCTCCCTCCAAGCAAACAAATCCAGTTTTATCAAATGAGTAGAGAAAATACTGTGTCCTGATTGGTCAGCAGCCATGCATGGGCAGACAGCTACCCACGGCCAAAAAAAGTCTGGCAGTCGGGACACAGTGCTTAAAGTAAATCCATGTGCAATGTAGCATTTACATTTCAAACAGCTGCCATTTCTTTCCCCTCGCTTGAAACCTAAATCACCCGCCAAAAAGAGGTGACACTTGCCAACACATCCTTCTCAACACGTGTCTTCATATAGAATTTTCCAAATGTGTTCCATCACCTGTAGTTATCGTCTTTTTTATTGTTTAAAGTACACTTCCTAGCACAATAACAGTATCATCTGCTTGTCTGCTGCCGACTTTCTTGCATCGTGCTCACTCGCTTCCTCCTACACTTAGCTTGAGCCTTGAAAATTCAGTTCAGTTAAATAGTAAACTGTGAAAAAGATCTAGTCTAGTTTTCATTGTTGCTGCTCTGGTGCCACTCGGTTTCCTGTCCAACTACAAATCCCAAAGGTTGTGAGCTGCTTTCATTACTATTAATACAGCGCACAAGTATCTATGGCAGTTGTAGTTACTGACCAGTGCCTCTTAGTCTTGCATGCCTGTAGTGGTAGCACCCTTATAGAGCGCTGATTATTGAGCGCTGCACTTTTTGAGCGACTCAATAATAGTGCTGTTCAAGAGAACAAGTGGTGCATTACGGTGCTATATCCTGTATAACGAGTACAGCAAGGAACTGTACTCACTATTGCAGGATATAGTATTGTTTGAGGCCGATTTCCCACCGAGCTGCTTGCATAGCATTGTGGTGTACACCACCGCTTGCAATGCAAGTAGCCCCGGGTTCGGGTCCAGCTAGAGGTAGAATAAATTTTTTATTTCAAAATCCAATAACATACCCCGTGGTCCGCACCCCCCTCGGAGTTGATTTATTTAAGTTTGGGGGTGCGTGGGGCTACCCTGCAGCAGGGGGGTATAGCACAGCCGCCCCACATAAAAAAAAGATTTCTTTGTGCTTTGGGTAAGTATTGTAGCGACGGTCGGTACAATATCCATTGCCCTTTTGACCACAGGCTCAAGTTTGTTCGGTCTATGTGATAGGCAGTCTTTCAGACTCGCCTTTATCACATAGAACCCCTGTAGTCCCTCTCTGTCTCTCTCTGACAAAGAGGAGGGAAGTCAGTGCTGGGTGGGGTGGACTAAAACAAATTGGGTGAGGGAGAGACACAGACATTAACGAAAACAAAACATAATGAGCAAGGGGTAGAGACACAGATCTTCCCTGAATGAATCTTCACCATGGATTCATACATATGGGTCTAGGGCCAAAGGTACTAGGACCCTGCAGGAGTTTTTTTTTTTTTCTAGGAAGGGAGCCAACTTCGGCTACTGGTGCTGCTCCCATGCAGCACAAACTCCTGTGATACTGCATACCGGCCAGTAACTATTGTCGACTCCCTGATGCACCTCAGTTCCATTCTTCCCGCCATCGAGTGCACACTGTGTGAGCAGTGGCTCAGTTCGACCGCTGTAAAATTTCTTCTATGACATCACAGAGTTCTTCTATTCATGGTCCTGGTTTTGTTTTCTTAGTTTGTCCGTGAAGTACCGAATCCAAGGAAAAGAGTAAGGGATGAAAAAAAAGCCATGGTTATGTGTCAGTGTTCCTGTGGGAGGTCGATTGTGATGAAGGACTGACATCAGGTTTACTAGACCTATCTTGGCCCAGAACATTTTTAATCACAAGAGTGCGGTGTGCACATTTACAGAACTCATACAAACAGAAGAGAAAAAGAAATAAGTGCCTTGGTTATGACTTGAACCCAGGCCACCTGGAATACCATTCTGGTTGTGCTATCAGCTGCACCAGCAAGGCAGCTGAAAACTGGGATGTCCTGAGGCACCTTACTCTTAGCTGGGGCTTACGGTTCAGCCATCCTGGGCATGAGGATAACTAGCTACTAGAGGCATTTTTCCAAATAATGAGTATACCCTTTGGAGCAAGCTAAAGTCTCTGGCAGAGACTCTGCCAGACTTGGAGGCTAAACAAGGTATTGAATCCAACAGTTACCAGCTCAATGCCTCAGTGGATGCCTTTGATGTGGCATCTCACTCTGCAGCTGCAGGCATTTGCATCAGATGGCATTCCTGGCTGTAGACTGCTGGCTTCACCTAGGATGTTCAGCAACATATAATGAATGCCCCCTTTGACATCACTTAACTGTTCAGACAACAGGTGGAGCAGTCTTAAAGCATCTGATGAAACTAGAATGACTCTTAAAACCAGACGTGCCCCCTCTCAGAAGAGCAGGGGGCGTAGGTTCTTTAATAGCAAGCAGTCCTTTAGTGGCAAAGACATGGGAACCCAAAACGGAATCCGGCCTTCTCAGCCTCAGAAGAAAGCACAGCTGAAGGCACAGGCGCCAAAAGCACCTAGAGCCACTGTCTGAAGTGCCATCCACCATCCTGCCTCAGCTGCCTGAGGCAAACCTCTCCTCCCCACTGTGGGGGTGCCTGACCCGGTTTTACTGTCAGTGGGAATCTATCACGATGGACAAGTGGGTCCTCAGGATCATCCAAGAGGGTGCTCCCTGGATTTTACAGAAACCCCACTAGACTATCCACCCAGAATGCAACACCATTTGTTAGCTCACATGCCAGAGCTTCTAATGCAGGAGATTGTAGGCCGTCTGAGCAACAGGGCAGTGGAAGTAGTGCCAAAGTTAGAACGAAGCACAGTTCTACTCCAACTGCTTCCTAGTATCAAAGAAATCGGGGGCATGCACCCCATCCTTGATCTCAGAAATCTGAAGAAAGTCATGGAATGAGAAAAATTCGGAATGACTTTTCTGGGCTGTCTAGTACCCTTCCTGAAGCCTTAGGGCTAGCTAGCTTTCCTAGATATGCAGGATGCATACCAGCACATACTGGTACACCTCAGCCACTACAGATACCTCAGTTTTGTAGTGCTGAAGCAGCATTACCAGCTCATAGTCCTGCCTTTTGGGATTTCCTTGGTGCCAGAAGTCTTCACAAAGTGCTTTGCTTTTCTCACTGTGTACCTGAGAAAGTTGGGGCTCCAGATCTTCCCATACTTGGACAGTTGGCTAATTTCCAGCCTGTCCAGACAGGAGGCAGAACAAGCAGTAGCCACTGCTTCTCAGTTCCTCACTTACAGCGGAGTTTTGCATAACCTCGAGAAATCGGAGTTGTAACCCTTCCAACACCTGCTGTTCATAGGAGCTCTTCTGGATACAACCCAGGCCCAGACTTTTCTTCCAAAGAGCAGACTATGAGCAATTCTACAAATGGCGTGCTACATCATGAAGTGCAAGACTGTGCAGGCCCGCCCCAAGAAATGCATGCTGGGTCTGATAGCCTTCTCAGTATTCACAGTGCCCCTGGCACTCTTGCACATAAGAACAGCCTAGTAAATGCTCAATGCATGGTGGTCACAGGCATCACACCCTCAGACTTAGCTCATTCAGATGACTAAATCCTTAGTAGGATCCCTCATATGGTGGTCAGTGGAGGAGGATCTCCTCCAGGGTTTCACCTTCTCCCAACCGGAGCCAGAGGTGATCCTCACCACAGATGTCTCCCTGTTGCGATGGGGATCCCACTACCAGGGCCTCCAAACACACTGTGTCTGAGACCTGTCAAAGACTCATCTCCACATCACTGTGTTGGAAATGCTACCTGTTTTGTATGGTCTGTGAGCCTAGTGGACCTAGTCAGCCACAAACTAATCCTCCTCCAAACAGACAGCAAGTCCGTCCTGTACTACATCAACAAACAGGGAAGAGCACACTCTTACCCTTTCTGCAGGGAGGCAGTGAGAGTGTGGGAATGATGCCTTGTGCAGGGGATCCTGCTCCAAGCAATCTCTCTGCCTGGAGTTCAGAACACTCGGGCAGACGAAGTCAGTCGAACAGAGGCTGATCCTCACGAGTGGTCACTAGCTCCAGATGTTGTGCAATCACTGTTTGACTAGTGTGGTACCCCAGATATGGACCTTTTTGTGCCCCCACTGTCATCGAGGCACAGGTCAGGAAGCATAGGAAAACCAGGAGGAGTTGTAGAATTTGCAAAAAGTATTTTTTTGTACTAGCAGTAACATAGATAATTAAACAAACTTGTTCCGTATAACTATTTACAAAGGCAGAATAAATTAAGATCCATTTGAGTTTTCCTTCAATCTCTGTGTGTCCATGTCTCACTTTCTTGTAAGAAATTGCAGCTCTGTCTAATAAGTCTCTGCAATCCCCCGTTCTAACAAGCATCCTGTTTTTTTTTTTCTTCTAAAATGTTCTTGTATATTTCAGGCAGGAACACAATGTTCCAGAACTGAGTCCCCTTTTCCACAGCTTCTTCAAAAGGCTTAAAAATTGGTCTCAGGTTAACCCCTTGAGTTCCCAATAGCTTTTTGCAATTATCTCAAACTGTAATTATATACATTTCAACAGGAACACTATATAATTTCTAAACAAAGGGATCCTAGTATCAGTTACATTTCCACATAATGATCTGCATATATTTTTATACCAGCAGATATGTAATGGAGGAAAAAGACAGAACGGCAAGGGAAGACTGAGACAGTGAGAGGCAGAGAATTGCGAGACTGTTGGGGTGATCAAATCCTAGGTCTCATGAGAAAATCTGGTTGCGTAATCAGACAGACAAGAGACAGGAAAGGAAAGAACAAAACAGATCCCTGCATTCAAACTCTCCATAACAACTGGAACAGGGTCCTAGTCAACCCTGTCACACCCACTCAATGCCAAACTGCCTTGATTCTGCTCCAGAAATCCAGGACCTGTAGAGCTGCAACTTGGAATAAAGTATGCACTTTTACTAAGCACTATGCCCTGGCTGTTCATGCCATGTAGCATGCCACCTTTGGTAGGACAGTCCTGAATGGATTATTATCCTGAGTGTGCCATCAGCTCCAGCTGACCTAGTCTGCGGGGCTCTGTCTGAGCTTGGTACTCTGATCCACTAGTGGGAATCGGTGAAGCTTGATTCTTGGAAGATAATAAAATTACGCATTCATCGTAGTTCTTTATCTTCTAAGAATATCTTCACTATTGATTCACATTCTCACCCGCCATCCCCTGGACTCACTCCAGTGTGGTTGTATTGGTCTTCATTCCTTTATGCTTGGTTTCGGCTGTGAAGCACTGTTACTGGATTGGTGGCCCTTCTTACATGGGCCTCCAGGGCTGTCTTATGTCCTTGGGTTAAGTGCACAGTTACTTGTTAGGTTATGCTGCACCTCCTCAATAAAAAAGGTACTAAGGCAGTTGGAGGTTGACGCCAAGGTAAACAAGCAGCTACGTGTTCTGACGTGTGGTGCCATGCATGCACACTGCCTACCACAGCACCAGCCCTCTGAAAAGTTCTGGCTCCCGCCTTGGTCTTAATGCCTCTGGCTAAGACCCATTGTGAATCAATGGTGAAGATATTCTTAGAAGGTCAAGAACTTTGGTGAGTTTTAGTTTCCAACCGTGTCCAGTTGTTGCATGGCCCCCAGCTGCCATCTGCTTCCATGTCCAGTGCCTCCTGTTTATCTGTGTCCTCTGAAGGCACAGAATCCTTCCTGCACGTGTCCTCAACCTCCGAGTACTCCCTGAACCAGAGATTCCTGATGTGCATGTTGCAATTGCTGGACGTTGGCACCATTACCATGCACAATATGCCATACACACAGTCAGGAACTACTAGGAGCATTCAGTGATGACCACAGCATCATCCTTCCCTGGCCAAAGAGCCTTCATGGAGTGCTCCAGAATGAAGACATCCCTTCCCTCTACTGCCAGCCCCCAGAGACATCTACCAGTAGTATTATGCACCCACAGGCTCTACTGGCACAGTAACTCATCCCCCCTTAAGGGATTCCTGTTCTGCAGACCCCAGGTGGGCCTTATCGCCCAGTACATGACCAACGTCCTGATGTAGACTCTGCACAGACAGATGCATTGGGAGGAAGGTTTTCACCTCGGCTTGCACTGTGGTATGCATTGCGGCACATCAGGCACACCTAGCAGCTTATAGAAAGCACCTGTAGGTGCAGCTAGGATAGCTCCTAGCTGCTGTGCCACCATTGGAGTTAGTTAGATAAGCCTTTCTGCCAAAGGCCTGGAGTTGGCCAGGCACCAGACAGTGGCATCTTATGACGCCAGTGAGGTGGCCCCCAAGCTGGTGGGAACCGGAGTCTGCATTCGGTGAGTTGCATGGCTTTTCCTTTCTGAACTGGCACCTCTGGCCTGGCGAAAGGTGCTAAACTTCCAGTTCCAGGGGACTTACTTTTTAATCCTGGAGAGTCAGACAGGAACTCGGGCACTGCCTTGAGCTCCTGTCGGACTCTGAATATTCTCAAGCCTCACCAAGCCCATAAGAAGTCCTTACCCCGGGTGTCCTCCCCCATGCAGGGGGCTGAGGATGACTTTACCCTCAGGATGAGCTAGCTCCTCCGTAACCGGGAAGCTTGGTACTCAGATCCATGTGTATGAATCAGTGGTGAAGATTGATTCAGGGAAGATATGAAAATGACATACTCACTGTAATTGTTGATCTTTCTGAATATCTTCACCACTGATTCAGACTCATATCCTCCATTCCCCACTCAGATGTGAGCCAGGGCTTCTGACAGCTCACCCTGTGGGTGCTCCGTGTACTGCTGCCTCGATCTCCTCTGCCATGGCCCTTTCATGTCACTACTTGTTGTAACTAAAAAAAAAAAAAAAAAAAAAGGGTTGGGCATCCTGGGGCCAACCCTCACCAAGAAAAACAAACCAAAAAAAAGGGAGAGTGATGGGGAAGGGGGGGCACTGGTTCTCCCTATGAAAAGGGGGGGGGGCTTTTTATTTTCTTTCTTTTCTTTGACAGAGTGGGTAAGTGGCCACCTTCCCTCCATTTTCTCCCTCCTCCTTCCTGCCTTAGGTACAGTATATCCCCCATAGGGTAGATCCCTGTTAGCTGATGATTTGCAGCATGTGCCCTGAGCACTATCCAGTCTAACTCTACTGAGTAGATGCTCTGTCTGTGGAGGAGTGCAGTGCATTTTGTTTTTGTTGATTATCCTTTTCTGTGCGTTGGGATTGCACACTCTGCCTGGAGCATGCCAGAGGAGATATCCATATCTTGACTTACCAGGGCTGCTAGTCCTGCAACCTCTGTGCAACTTTTCCCCTTTCTCTATTCTCAGAGAACACAGGATTGTGAGTTTATTCTTGAATTTACTCAGACTTATCTTGTAGTATGGAGCTATTACCCCTTGGAAGTCCGGGTGTCATTTTCTGTCTTTTGGCACTCCTTACCATCTCATTTGTACAGAGATCCCAAATTGGGCTACCTCCTCTGCTATTTCTACTAGAGCCATTTGTTCAGGATTGCTGCCCTATGTCTTTTCCCATCACTACCCACTCTCTGTGTGGCTAGTGATAAGAGGCTCTGGCTCTTTTTTTAGACCTAGTACCCCTGTGCCATCTAGCAGGTCCAACCCTTAGTCTCTAAGTTGGTAGTAGGGTTCTATTTGTTTATTTATTTGACATCATATGTCCTTTTACCATTTCTTTGGGCTATAAAGTCACTAGTTTCTCTATTTCTCTCCACTTTGTTTGTCTCCTGATGAACAGAACTGGGGTGCATGACAGAGTTGGCAACGGTTATTGGCTGGGTGCATGGCACATGACAGAGCTGACAACGGTTATTGGCTGGGTGCATGGCACATGACAGAGCTGACAACGGTTATTGGCTGGGTGCATGGCACATGACAGAGTTGGCGACGGTTATTGGCTGGGCGCATGGCACATGACAGAGCTGACAACGGTTATTGGCTGGGTGCATGGCACATGACAGAGCTGACAACGGTTATTGGCTGGGTGCATGGCACATGACAGAGTTGGCAACGGTTATTGGCTGGGTGCATGGCACATGACAGAGCTGACAACGGTTATAGGCCAGTGCATGGCACCACATGGATATGTGCTACACACAAGCGGTGCCAGTAGCTGATGCTGTGATTGTGGGATGCTACTAAAAACTTTTTAAACAATAAATATATTTATAAATGTTCCCTAGTATTGGGATTTTTTTCCTACAATCCGAGTAGCCGTATATGTTGTGGTATGCTGTTAAAACTTGTATGATATGGCACCGCAGGAGCTCTGAAGCCGCTAGTTTGGTGATTTAAGTAGCTGATGCTTGTTCCTCCCTAGAGGAAAAAAGCTCCTGCGTAGTCCAAGTGCCTCCGGCTGTAGACCCATATGTATGAATCAATGGTGAAGATATTCAGGAAGATCAACAATTACGGTGAGTATGTCATTTTCATTTCTAGCAGCATGGGTGTTAGACCTGGCAGCAGAGGGTCATTTTGACATAACTGTATTGCTGTCTTGTTATAGTCAAAAACATTTTTTACTTTTTTTGTTTGTTTGATTTGGCAGTTTCCCTGGGGACTCATTTGAATAGTGCAGTAAGGCACTTCATGGTGTGAGTAGCTCTGTAATCACCGTACTTCCAGGGCCAGTAACGCACATGGCCTTCAGCTGCTTGCTTCATTATACTCCTGGGCATGCAATAATCACACTACTACTACCTACACGCTGTTGTGTCTTACTGCTGGCATGGAAATTTCATTAGAAGTGTTACCGAGGCAGAAGAGGTTAAATGGAGTTCTAACCCCACTTTGGAAGTCACAAAAAGCTGTATGGAGCTTTGATCTTGACAGGTTAACTCAAATACATTATTAGATCTGTGCTGTGAGGCATGGAGTCAAACTGCGAATCTCTTGTCGCACTGTACCTCCCTCTAACCAACAGGCCACGTTGACAGATTCACATTATTATTTCTGAACAGACAATAGTCAGACTATAAAACTCCGTTGAGCTCGGCAAGGTGGCTCCAAAGGAACGCATCGCACTCTGATGTGGGCAACCAGGGTTTGCATGTGAATCTTCCCTCCCTCCCTGGGCTGGAGGGGTTATGGGAGTGCTGCAGATGCAGCACACTCATGCCCCAGGAAGAACATTGCCCGTTACACCAGTGTCTATTGTAGGCAATGAGAAGGTCTTGACATCACCGATCAGGTGTACAGTGTGTGACAGACACAACATAGGGGAATTTGGAGAAGGAAAAGCCTAGGAACAAAATACTGCCCAGGTACTACAGTGGTGCCCCCCTCCCAACATTCATAGTCAGGGCCATGTCTGCTCCTCCTCTTCCTCTTGGAGCCTATTTAAAACATGAATACATTCTCCTGGGTTGGAGTTGCTGATTAACCTGGTCCTCTCCACGAGGGGGCAAGTGCCGGGGCTTTGCTGCCTGCCAGTGGTCTAGACTGGAAGGAGGTCAGAGACAAGTCAAGACACAACCAAAAATGTGGGGCAAGAGTGTCTCAAATATAAGAGACAGAGGACTGGTGCCTGAAGCAGGAGAAAAAAGTGTGAAATAATTAAAAAAAAAAAACTAAAGAATTCCTTTGTGCTTGAATAACAAATCTGTTCATTTTATTGCTGTACAGCTGGTTTCTGCAGTGATCGAATATGGTGGAAAGAGGGTCAGAGGAAGTGATCTCTTAAGCCCAAAGGATGCTGTGTCCATCACCAAGCAATTCTTCAAAGGCTTGAAGGTATGTTTATTTTAATATATTTTTATTTTGCTTTTTATTTGCACATGCTAGCCCAACTGAGATATCCTGGATCTCCTCATCGGTGGGGTCCTGCTTATTCCCATTTTTCCATCTGGGTGGACTGAACCTCTGAGAGGTTGAACTAATTTCTCAGGATTGCACAGTAAGTGGCTGTGTTGGTATTTGAACCTATGTATCCTGGTTCCCAACCCAGTGCTCTAGCCACTAAACTGAACTGCCTGTTTATTATAATTCGTATGCCTTCACCCTTCCCCTCTATATCTGCTGCAGCTGTGTGTACAGATTGATGCCTGCTGGCAGTCAGTGCCCTGTGAGACAGAAAGAATCCAAAGTCATTGCCCCCCCCCCCCAAAAGCGGAACTGATGTTTGCCGGGGGTTGCTCAATAGGGAATATTCACTATAATGAGAGAGTAGCATACTGGTGGTAAACATGAGACTTTGGCTACTGGTGTCTTGTTCAACACCCCACCCCACCCCCACCCCGACATATCTGGAAACAAGCTGTTTCTGGACATGATGCTATTCCTGGACAAGGCAAAAGTTTTAAAAATAAACTGAGAAGAATCACAGGATATCCAGTCCATGTATCTGTTAATCACGACTGAGCATGAATGGTTCATGAAGACTAGAATATGTTGCAGCTATAATCAAAATATATTATTAAGGTGGTAGAAGCTACTCTGAACAGCAGCTGGGCTGAGATCCCTTGGAAACCCTCAACATAGGGGAAAATAAATCCATCTTGCCCCAAAAATTCCTTGTAAAGGAGCATGTTCTTTCTATCAGAATAAACGGAAAGTGCAGCTTTACCAAAAATCAGGATGAACCCCAAACCTTCCCACTTTCCAAACGCTGCTGCTGCTTGAGCAGCTCAAAGATCCATGCAGATTCCATCCCATCCAAACCTCGCTTCTTACTCACCTTACCAGATGTTACTGATCAGTATTACGGAATCCTAATACCCCCCCCCCAAACTTTCCACAGTGCCATCTGTGTATCAAGGGGCAACTGTCAACACACATAGCTGTCACCCTCCTATCTGCTCCGTGAGTAATTTTCTTCGCTATTTTATTTTTTTTATTTATGCATTTGTTTAAGGAGAACTTCTTTTAACCTGCAAACCAATATTTTATGTATAAACTGCTTTTCAAATACTGGTTCCAGTTCTGTTGTTGTTACATCTTTACTGGCCTTTTAGTAAACTCAGTAGGTGTTTCTAATTTATGCACAGGTGGTAAGTACCATTTTAGAGCTGTATTATGTACATTATGTCCTTTTTCAGCTTTTCCATTGTTGCCACAATACATCCATGCAGTGTCAGTGACTCAGTAAGTAGCACATTTTCCTCTGGAGCTGGAAGATATGTATGCCTTTGTTTACATCTGACTGATCTACAAATTTTCTTTTTTTTTTTTAGCTTCTTGTTTTTTTTTTTTGTTTTTTTTACTTGTTTCATTATTTTTATCAATAACATATTCCTCTACTCTTCTTCAGTAAGTGCCATGGGATCTTTTACTTCCACCTGGACAGTGACCAGAGATGGGCAGAAGGGACCTCGGTTTAATGTCCCGTCCAAAGAATGGCACTTCATCAGTGCAGCACCCCCCTCATACTGCACTACAGTGTCAGTTTTGGGTATTACGCCAAGTACCCGGTGTGGGGCTAGAACCCAAGACCACCTGTCAGACCTCACATTTCACCTAAAAATACAGAAAACCTGTCATAACTAAAGACATGATAAATTAGTGCAAGGTGTCAGAAAGAAAAACGAGGATAGCAGGTGGGGTAACTTCTGGAATGTTGCTTCCAAAGGTTCTATACATGTCTCCACCAGCTCGTTTTTCTCCAAAGGTCCGACGACAAAGGTTATTTTGGGGGGGGGGACTTTTCCCTCTCATAGACCGAACTTAGCTTGGTGTCAGTTTTTATCCAATAGGAAGTCCAAAGGGGTGGCCTTCTGTTGTAATATGAATTGGCAACTATTTTGCCAGATGCACCATTTGCATACTGCAGTCAGCAATCTGATATTTCCAGGATGATGTTTATCCCACCCCCTGTGAAGAACCTGTAAACCAAAACATTGTATGACATATACTGAAAAAGAGAGTCATTCCATTTCCTTGCTAGCATCACCCATAGTTGTTTATTGCAGCTGCATTCAGAGGATAAGTGTTCCATAGTGTCTGGAATTTGGTGGCAACCCAGACGCAAACTATCTCTTTCAGATGTTGCTTTATTTTTTTATTTTTTTTATATACTTTATGTTTATTGGTTTCATTTGTTATAAAACAAATACATCCATATCTGAGACAGACCAGATACATATTGATAACCATCAGAGAGTTAAACAACTCCTTAATACCGGGATATGTGCATCTCAAATATTTTGATACCTCATATGGAGGGAACTCTACAGTATAATACTAAAAGAAGAAAACATATTATTAGGCTGTTTATAGAGTCCATGAGCAGATCGACTAACTCGAGTACTAAAGTCCTTGTAAAAAATCCAACGTTTCGTGTCCCCAATGGGACTAATGGCGTCGCTCTATATCCCTAAAGACAAGATTACTATTAATAACATTGCAAAGGCAGCAATCTACAGGTTTACAAAAACATCTTAAGTCATGGAACCTGGTCCGGTCTGAAATACCACAGATAGCAAGTAGAAATTGTATAAAATAAACTCTTCTTTCCCCAGCCTTGGAGCAAGTTAAACTTAAATTGTGAGACTACTTGGAAATCAGTATTCAGATGACCAAATTTATAGTAATTAATGCATTTCTATTTTTCAAGCTTTAACTTGTAGAAAATCCGTTATTAAAACTTTCCCCTGCCAGATTAGTCCCCAATCAATAATTAAGTCCCAGCATTATCAATGCAGTTGGAATGCAGAAATTAAATAAATTTAACCGTTTGATTTAAGTTAAATCAGCCCCCTACAAGCTCGTCAGGTTCACTGTCCTCTGTGCCATCATTTCGAGAATAATTCTGACGTTTGTCAGCAAACCGAGAAGTCCACTTGTCTGCCTAGGATGGGTCCCAAACTTTGCCCTCATGTACCAGTCGGAGTCGAGCTGGAAATATCACCACGTGAGTGATTGCAGCCTCCCGAAGTTTCCTGTGCACACCATCATATTGTTTGCATCTCACATGAGTGGCGTAACTAATGTCTGGGAACAAGAAAACCAAGCAGTCATCCTGTGTGACACGGCCAGCTTGCCTCACCAGGCGAAGGATTTTATCTTACGTACCGATGCCATCTGTAACCACCAACAAGGTATGTGGGGTATCAGAGTCCTCCCGATAACCCCTTGGAGTGATTCTGTACATTTATTGTAAGTGAATTGTTTGCCCTTCTAGCACCAGCTTCTCTCCCAACCAATCTTGCAGAAACATGAGCGGGTGATCCCCCTCAATCCCTTCGGGCAGACCGAGGATCCTCACATGAGACGATCGGGTCTGGTTTTGTAGTGTCTCTAATCTGGCTTTAAGATGGGTGTTCTCTTTTATCATCAGTGTAGTAGCTGCTGAAGTTGAGTCGGAATTCCTTTTAACATCGTACATTTCCGACTGTAGTGTCTCCACAGATCTTCCCGGACATAAAGTCTCCACCACTCATTCACACTAATGGGATCTACACTGGAGGTGCTAGGACCCAGCAGGAGCAAACTTTTTCCAAGAGGGCCGGTGCCAGAGATGGAGCCATGAGGAAGCGGCACCACGAGCCCCGGCTTGTGTGGTAAAGAGTGTCTCAGCGTCAACCCTCCAACCGCCTCAGTTCCTTTTTTCCCCCACCGTCGAGTGTGCTTCAGTGACGAGGTCGCTTGCCCGCCGGGAGTCCAACTTCAAACTAGCAGCATAGTTTTCAGTTTATTGTTTTGTAATTTATCACGAATTAAGTACCGATTACATTTAATTTTACTTATTAGAAAGAAGTCTTCAGCCCTCCATTGACGAGGTCGACCATGAGCGGGTCAGGTGACCAAGGGAGACTTAATGTAAAGCTGTTCAGTCAGCTGGGCTGGGTCGCGTCCACCACCCTCTGTGGAGGGGGTCCGACAAGGACGGTCCAGTGCTCGGAGGGATGGGCGGTCCCCAAGCATAAAAGGAACAGTGCCACTCTCAGCACCGTTTGGCCTTGAGCTCTTCTTGGGCCACAAGTGAAAAGAGAAGGCATCACTCGAGCCGCCTTTTGATGTAATATGGTGTGAGTCGGTCGTTGGGGCCAGAGCGCCAGTCTCCTCCTCTGTCGGAGTCGCTGGTTTCTGTTTCTGGTGGCCGACCTCCTCTACATCGGAGCCCGTCCCTGCCTCTTGGAAGGGCCTCTGATGAGCAGTTTCATCAGTGGGCCGCTCTTATGGAGCAGTGGTCTCGGAGGTTGATCCAGCCACCTGCTCCGGTCTCTCCGAGGCCTTTGAGTCATTCGAGGGAGCCGGTAGGTTGTTTGGACCTTCCTAGTTGCGCGGCGCCTTCTTCGGTGCCGTCGACCCCAAGTTCAAGTGTTTTCCCCCTCACATAGCTGCGGCGCAGGGGGCCACACCGATGCCTCTATCTCCTGTTAATCTTCATCCTTTTTCTTCAAATTGCAGTTTTCGGAACCTTGGGACACTCTCGGCGTCGTCTGCAGCTCCGGGGATGCTCTTGGCACTGACAACGGTGTCGGGGAGTCTGTCTGCGCCATCCTCGGCGCTGGGGGCTCTGTTGGCACCTTTGCAGTGCCGTGGACTCTGTCTGTGCCATCTGCGGCGCCGCGGGCTCCTTTGGCAACGTGGCCTCTGTCGGCACCATGCGCTGGGCTGTTTCCGATGGCGCCAACTTGCTTGTCTTTGGCGCCGTATTTCTCCGGCGCCAGGGCTTGGTGCAGCGCCGTCCAGCCTTCAGGGATTCTCGACTCCTATTTCTTCCTCTTCTTCTTTTTCTACTGATTTTCACTCCGTTCCTGTCCATACAGATCTTACTTCGAGACACAGCTCTTGCAGCAGGTTACACCATTAGGACTGAAGCCGGCAGGCATCAGGACCCCACGGAAAAATTCTAGCTAGCTATCTTCAGCGGGGACCACCCCCAACGTCGGTCCCGCCTCCGACGTCGGACGTAGTTTATAAGGGGGCGGTCCTGCCAGATTCCCCAGTTCTTTCCCGCTGTCGACTTGCATGTCTCGACCCTTCGGTTCAGTCTCTAGCGCGCGATGCGTGGTAAGGTTTTTTCCTATGGAAAATTCGTTCTCTATTATCAAGTTCTTCGCTGATGTCCTCTCCGACCTCCGGTCACTCCTCGAAGTGTGCTTGTGGGAAGCAGATCCCTTTTAAGGATCCGTACTCGGCCTGTGTCTGGTGCCTAGGCCCAGACCACGACACCCGGTCCTGCTCCTTTTGCCAGGGTTTTATTAGCAGAACCCGGATCCGTCGCCAGAAGGCCCTACAGGCATTCCTGCTAGAAGAGAAACTCAAGACCATGACTTACAAGGGGGATTCTTCACAGAAGGCCCACAAGCATGCTGAGAAGCATAAGGAGAAGGCCCCTTCCAGGTCCCCGTCTAGGGCCTCCGACTCGCGCAGCTCTGGTTCCAGGTCCGACCGCTCTCCTTCCCGGGCCAGCTCTCAGTCTCCCCCCGCTGCAGTGAGAAAGTCTTCATCCTCTTCCCAGGCCAAGACTCCCAGGCCTTCCTCGTCCTCCAAGGCCCTGGCCAAGTCGGGGGACGCCACCATCACCATAAGTCGGGTTCCCGCCTTTCTGAACCCGACGTCAGGTCTGCTTCCTTGCCTTCTCGCAAGACCAAGGAGCTCACCTCTCTGAAGAGGCCGCTGGACCCGACGCCGGTGCGTCCGTCGTCGACCTCTCGCCACAGGTCCCCGGAGCCGCCGTCGGCCAGAAGACCGTCGCCGGCCAGGCCAGCGCACCACCGGACGCCGGTAGGGGGACCGGCGCCCGCTCCTATTGAGAAGAGGACCCCAACGCCTCCGACCGACGTCGGTCGGAGACCATCACTGAGGAGGAGTTGACTCAGCCCGAGGACCAGACAGGCGACCCCGGTCCTGTCGAGACGCCCAGGGAACTCTCGCCACAACCCGAGTCCCCTGTGGAGCCGACACCGGGACCGAACGGCCATCCACCGGCGCCCGGACCGTCGTCTGGTCTTTCCTTTTCGGAAGTAAAGGAACTGTTTACTTATTGGTGGGACACCATCTAGAAAGACATGGTCCCCACTCCACCTCCGCTTCCTCCTCCTCCTACACCGGTTGCTCCTCCGGTTCCTGCACCCCCCTCTCCATCGGGGTTGGCAGGCCGGTTACCTCCTCCCCAGGAGTACTGGACACCTCCAAGGGGGTGACCAGACAAACTGAGACCTCCATCCAAATCCTCTTCCAGGTCACCCAGCCCTAAGAGACCCAGAAGACGCCGACGATCACCTTCGACGGAGGACACGGGATCAGAGTTCTCAACATCCAGATCCCCATCTCCTCTCTCCATCCCTTCTCCGGACCCACGTGAGATGCCAAAGTCTCCTCCGGATGACCCTTCGTTCTCGGATATTATGAGACACATCCAAGAGAACATGGGATGGGATGTGGAAGAGCTAGACCCCGAAAGGCTACGCCTTGCGAAGTATCTTTGGCAGAAGGACCCCAAGCCTGTGGTGGTGCCACCCTTGGTAGACACTTTCGTGGACGTCACCAAGGCAGCGTGGAAGCGTCCACGTTCGCTCCCGGCGATGCCGAAGAAAGCTGATCGCTTGTACAAAGCTCCCAGAGAAGACCAGTACTTGATTCAGCATCCTCAGGCCGACTCTCTGGTCATAACAGCCTCTCATGACCGGTCCCAGAGACCACAACATTTGAGCACCCTGCCACGGACCCAGAGTCCAAGCAGCTGGAGCGCCATGGGCAGGCGCACGTGCTTCCATACCTGCGCCATCAGATCCTGAATTATTTGACCCACATGGTGCAGTTCCAAAGCGCCCTGTGGGAGCAGGAGTCTGGATGCGGCTGAGAAACTGCCGGAAGGTGAGCAGAAGGAGGAGATGCTACAGCTCCTTCGTATGGGTTCGGACGTGGGAACCCAAGTGCTGCGAGCTGCGTACGACTCGGCCCGAGCAGCAGCTTCAGGTGTATGCCTCCGGAGACACTCTTGGCTCTTTGTCTCCGGTTTTACCCCAGACGTCCAGAAGAATATCATGGACGCCCCATTCGAGGGAAAAGTTTTGTTTGGTAAACCCTCAGAGAAGATTTTTACCAAACTCCAAGAGGCCGGGAAGGCGGTGAGGTCGGTTCAAGCCATGTACCAACCCATGCTTAATTCCTTTCGTAGGAACCAAAGCCGATTTCCTGGACGGACGCAGAGACAACAGTCCCGCCCCGCCCCACAACAAAGGGGCTCCGGCTTTCGCAGAGCCCAGGGGAAACAACCCGCAGGCCGAAGCCAGCGTACTCCTAAGCTGGCCCAGCCAGCAGGACCCTCAGCCGCCACAGCCTCACTCCTTTCCGGCCCCCGCCTCTCAGGATCAACGGGAAATTATGGTCGGGGGTCGCATTGCGAACTTCCTGCCGGGATGGCAGGCTATAACCACCGACAGGTGGGTTCTTCAGTTGGTCGGAAGAGGCCACTTTATAGAATTCGTAGAAAAGCCACCCTCGAGGCCTCCTTTGCTCTCCCGGTACCCGGGTCAGCACAAGTCACTGATCTGGCAAGAAGTACTCGCGCTCTTGCAAAAGGGAGCGATAGAGTACGTCCCGGAGAACCAGAGAGGACAAGGATACTATTCCCACTTCTTCCTGGTTCCAAAGAAAACAGGGGACCTCCGTCTGATTCTGGACCTCAGCGACCTCAACTTGTTGGTCGCCTACAAGAGATTCCGCATGGTGACTCTTCCGGGTCTCATTCCCATGCTGAAGCAGGATGCCTTCTCAGCGTCTCTAGACATGCAGGACAAATACCTGCACATCCCTATAGCCCAAGCGCACAAGAGGTTCCTGCGCTTCGAGTTTCTAGACCACCACCTTCGATTCCGAGCCCTTCCATTCGGGCTGTCATCAGCACCAGGGTCTTTACCAAATGCATGGCAGTCGTGGCAGCGTCTCTAAGGAGACAGGGCCATTATGTGTTCCCGTACCTGGACGATTGGCTTCTCATGGCCACCTCCAGAGAGGCGTTGTGACGGGCGATCCAGAGTACCCAGGACCTGTTTCGATCTCTGGGCATCCTAATCAACCACGAGAAGTCTCTCCTGGTACCGTCACAGAAGCTGCAATTTATAGGCGCAGTACTGGACACCGTCTAGGGAAGAGCATTTCTTCCAGACGACAGAGCGGAGCACATCAGATCCCTCATCAGGGAGCTTTCGTAGAACAAGACCGTCCCAACCAGAGTCGGTCGCCGCTTACTCGGACACATGGCTGCGGCCATTCCTACCGTCTCTTTCGCAAGGCTCCACATGCGGGTAACTCAGTGGATGCTCAAGGTGCAATGGGATCAAAGGCAAGACCACATGCAGCATCCGGTCAGAATCACGAACGCCGTGATTCGAGACTGGCAGTGATGGCTAGACCCAGGGACACTCTCCACGGGCATCCCATTTATAGCACCGTCCCCGGAGGTAATCCTCACCACAGACGCCTCAGGTCTAGGGTGGAGAGCACACCTGGACGGGGTGAAGTCCCAGGGTACGTGGACCCCTCTGGAGGCCCACCTCCATATCAACGTCCTAGAGATGAGGGCGGTCCTTTATGCCCTGCAGGCCTTTCAGTCAGAAATCCCGCCGAGTACTCTCCTGCTTCAGACAGACAACACGGCGGTGATGTATTACCTCAACAAACAAGGAGGCGCACACTCTTACCCCCTTTGCAGGGAGGCCATGAGGGTGTGGGATTGGGTAATCTGACACGGCGCGAATCTGATCACAGTACACGTTCCCGGGGTGGACAACACAATTCAGACGGCCTGAGTCGCTCCCAGGCCAGAGTCCATGAGTGGGTACTTCTTCAATAGGTAGCAGAGGATCTGTTTCTTCGATGGGGAACTCCAGAGTTGGACTTGTTAGCTTCCCCATCCAACGCAAAACTTCCCAATTTTTGCTCGCTAGATCCAGGGCCTGGTGTTTTCTGGGTGAGACGCGTTGTCCCTCTCCTGGGCGGACAGATTCTCTACGCTTTCCCTCCCTTCCCGTTGATCCAGAGAGTTCTTCTCAAACTGCACAGGGAGCATGCAACAATGATCCTGGTGGCCCCTTTCTGGCCCAGACAGATCTGGTTCCCTTTGCCGATACAGCTATCCCGGGAACCTCCGCTCCCGTTGCCATTCAGCTCCCATCTCTTGTCTCAGGAGGAGGGTTCACTGGTCCACCGGACCTTACGCTCACTGAACCTGCACGTATGGCTCCTAGAGACATAGCCATTTTGCGACACGGGGTCTCGCAAGAGGTTGCAGAAGTTCTTTCTGCAGCCAGAAAGCCGGCAACGCATGCGACGTACGCCATGAAATGGCGCCGTTTTTGTTTATGGTTGCAAGCACGCTGATCTTTCCCCTTTAGGTTGCCCGGTGAGAGCGGTGTTAGACTACCTGCTCTCCCTTTTCCATTCGGGCCTCGCCTACTCCTCTATCAAGGTGCACCTCTGTGCCATTTCAGCCTACCACCTTCGGTGGGACAGCGCCTGAGTGGCACAATTAGGTCTCTCGAATTTTTGAGAGGGGTGTTACATCTTAGGCCACCCATTAAGGACCCATTGCTCCATGGGATTTGCTCTTTGTCCTGGAACAACTCCGCCCTCTCTTGAACCTGCCGCGGATTCGAGCCACGTTTCTGTCGGAAACGCTGTTTTTGGTGCTGTTACATCAGCGAGAAGAGTTTCTGAGCTTCACGCTCTCATGTGCAAAGAGCCTTATTTAATTTTCCACCGGGACAGAGTATCCCTGAGGACGAATCCTAAATTTTTGCCTAAGGTGGTTTCTACACTCACTCTCAGTCAGGATATTGACCTGCCGGTCTACTTCCCAAAGTACTCTTAATAGAGGAGAGGCACTGCTCCACACCCTGGATGTTCACCGCAGCTTGAGGTATTACCTCAACAGAACTAAACAGCTTCATAGTTCGGAGCAACTTTTCGTTTCCTTTTCTGAAAGAATGATGGGCCAACCAGTATCCAAACAGTCCCTGTCTCGCTGGCTTGTCCAGTGCATCTCATACTGTTATGATATCAAACAAAAGCCCCTCCCAGGATCAGTCCGGGGTCATTCCACTAGGGGTGTGGCCACCTCCTTTGCAGCACTCCGAAACGTCTCCACCTCTGCCATATGTGCTGCAGCCACTTGGAGCTCTGTACATACATTTATCAGGCATTATAGCCTGGACATCGCTTCACGGCGAAGAGCCGGCTCCGGCCTGGCTGTGCTACAGGGTCTCCTGTCCTAGATTCAGGACCTGGAATGTAATTTCTAGTTTCCTCCTCCCAGAATGTTTGCAGCGTTACTGCTTGGGAATCAGTCCTAATGGTGTAACCTGCTGCAAGAGCTGTGTCTCGAAGTAAGATAGTACAGTTACGTAAGAACTTACCGTAACAGTAGATCTTCGAGAACAGCTCTTGCAGCAGGTACCTTCCCGCCCACCTTCCCCCTTGGAGGAGGCATGGCTTAAGCCCTTACTATCAGGAAATTTTTCCCTTTGTCTTCTGACGGTGGATCCTCGGTCTCCCATTTCTATGTCAGCCTGCGGCCGGAAGTCTCCGGCGGGAGAACTGGGGAATCTGGCGGGACCGCCCCCTTATATACTACGTCGGCGTGGGGAGGCGGGACCCGGCGTCGGGGAGCAGTCCCGCTGAAGATAGCTAGCTAGAATTTTTCCTTAGGGTCCTGATGCCTGCCGGCTTCAGTCCTAATGGTGTAACCTGCTGCAAGAGCTGTTCTCGAAGATCTACTGTTACGGTAAGTTCTTACGTAACTGTACTTCCCCCTGCACTGTCAGGAGATGATTTTGAGCCTGACCCAGATCTTCGTCTGGGTGATGATGATGCAGGAGCAGGGATTAATCCTGCTGCAGAGCCTGTAGTCGAAGACCTTTCCTTTAAGTCTCTGCTGAAAAATTTAAATTCCACTCTTTCTCTCCAGACTGCAGAAATCGATTCTGGGAAGCTTTTAAGACTCCCAATACCTACATGTACTGGAGATCCCTATGGAATTAACTCCTCCGCTACAACCATCCTTCAGACCCTCTCTCTCAGATGGTATGGAACAATCCCGCTCTCATCCCTTCCATGGCCAAGTCCATAGATAGGAAGTATGCTCCTCCCAAGAATCGACCCATATTGGCCTCACAAGCTTTTGCTGATCCCATTGTAGTCTTAGAAGAGAATGACAAGGTTGTCCTTCCTCAGGCATCTACAGCCCGGCCTATAAATAAAGAATCTCACAAGATAGACACCTTAGGTGAGAGAGTCTTTGCTGCCTCCACCCTGGGTATGCGTATTGCCAGCTACCAGGGCTATTTTTCCCAATATGAGTATGTCCTTTGGCATTTGCTCAAGCAAATGGTAGAAGCTCTGCCTGAGTCGGAAACTAATTCAGAGCTACTTCACACCATAACCAGGGGTATCAAGTCCAACAACCAGCAGGTTAAAGCAACGATGGACGCTTTTGATACTGCTTCCCGAGTGGCGGCCGCGGGCATTTGCACCCGTCGCCACTCTTGGCTACGTACTTCGGGCTTCATGAATGATGCCCAGCAGCAGGTCATGGCTTTACCCTTCGACGGTATGTATCTGTTCGGGCCCCAAGTAGAGCAAGCTCTGGAAGCCACACAGAAGACTAGGTCTGCCATTAAGACTGCTCGACCCACACCCTCACGGGGGTGGGGGGTGAGGTGTCAACAAGCGTCAATTTCATAACCGTCAATCCTTCCGGGGCAAAGGCAGAGGAGATTTTAGCAAAAATCACAACCCTTAGCCGCAAAAGAAAACGCAGCAGAAGGCACAGGGCCCCAAAGCGCCCAGTGCCACCTTCTGAGTTTCTGGCCCAGGTCCCGCTTCAGCTGTCCAAGGGGGACTCTTCCTCAGCAGTGGGAGGACATCTGACTTAGTTCTACAATGAATGGAAATCCATAACATCAGACAAATGGGTCCTCCAGATAATGCGCGAGGGGTACTTGCTCAATCTTTCAGAAACCCCTCCGGATCATCACCCAAAACGACATCCCAGGCTGTCAGTAATACAGTCAGACCTTCTTGCTACCAAGGTACAAGGCTTTCTGAACAACAGGGCAGTAGAAGTAGTTCCACTGGATCAACGAAACACAGGTTTCTACTCCCATTACCTCCTGGTCCTGAAGAAAATTGGTGGCATGTGCCCCACTCTGGACTTCAGGAAACTAAACAAGTTTCTTCTCAAGGAGAAAGTCAAAATGATATCGCTCGGTAGCCTGTTACCCTTGCATCATCAACACAATTGGCTAGCCTCCCATGACATGCAGGATGCCTACCAACACATTCCCATGCACCCAAAGCACCACAGATATCTAAGGTTTGTGGCACTGGGTCAACATTATCAGTTCAGAGTCCTGCCCTTTGGACTATCCTCGGCGCCGCAAGTTTTTACAAACAGTTGTGCAATTCTCACAGCGCATCTCAGGAAAATCGGAATACAAGTGTTTGCATATCTGGATGACTGGCTCCTAGCAAGTCCCTCCAGACAAGAAACTCTGGACGTTGTAGCCATGGCTTCAGACTTCCTCACTTCCATGGGAATCCTGCTAAATGTCAACAAATCGCAGTTGCAGCCCTCCCAGAAACTCCTCTGTGTAGGAACTCTTCTGGACACCTCCTGTGCGAAAGCTTTTCTTCCAAAGACAGAAGGAGCGATATCTTACGGATGGCCCAATACATCAGAGAAAACAGCTCGGTTTGAGCTATCTCGATGCAACGGATGCTGGGTCTCATGGCATCCTCTGTGTTCACTGTACCCCTTGCACATCTCCACATGAGAGCCTCTCAGTGGATGCTCAGTACTCAGTGGTCCCCGACCACTCACCCTCAGTCCTTTCTCATAAAGGTGACAGAACCTCTAAGGAAGTCTCTCACCTGGTGGTCGTAGGAGGACAACCTTCTGGAAGGGTATCCCTTTGCTCCTCTGGATCATCAGATCTCCATTACCACGGATGTGGCCCTAGTGGGGTGGGGAGCTCACTGCCAGAATCTCTACACCCAAGGTACGTGGACTCAGGACGAGTCCCAGCTTCACATAAATGTCCTGGAAATGAGAGCCGTCCTCCGTGTGGTCCAGGGCTTGAAGGACATTCTCTGTCACAAGAACATTCTCCTTCAAATGGACAACAAAGCGGTGATGTATTACATCAACAGGCAGGGCGGTGCACACTCTTACCCATTATACAGGGAAGCTATGAGAGTGTGGGAATGGTGCCTGCAGCACAAGGCTCTAATTCACGTGGTTTGCCTGCCAGGAGTGCAGAACGAACTGGCGGACTGTCCAAGCAGAACAAAAACAGATTCTCATGAGTGGTCTCTCGACTCACCTGTAGTTCAGTCACTCTTCGAAGAGTGGGGAACTCCAGACCTGGACCTTTTTGCATCCCCACTCAATGCAAAACTGCCTCTCTTCTGCTCCAGAAATCCAGGACCTGGCATTTTCTGTCAGGATGCGTTCAGGCTACAGTGGACAAAATGCTTTCTGTACACCTTTCCTCCTCCTCCCCTAATTCAGAGGGTACTTCTCAAATTCGAGGCTCAGGGGAACAAAATGATTCTCATTACTCCCTTCTGGCCTCGACAGATATGGTTCCCTCTGCTCAACAGTCTGTCGGAACCCCCTCCCCCAAAGCCGCTTCCCCTTCAGACGAACCTTCTGACCCAGGGTCCCGTCGTCTATCCCAATCTGAGGTTGCTTCACTTTCACGCTTGGCTCCTGAAGAGATAGAGGTGAATAGGTTCAATGTCTCTCGTAGGGTTTCAGATATCCTTTTGGCTGCGCATAAGCCAGCCACCAGAAAAACCTACACAGCCAAATGGAAGCGTTTTTCTCTCTGGTGTGCAAAATCCTCTTCGAACCCTTTTTCCTGCCCAGCAAATAAAGTCTTGGAGTATCTTTTAGACCTCTCAAATTCAGGTCTGCAATACTCTACAGTCAGAGTTCACCATTGTGCTATTTCAGCTTATCATAAGCCGGTACTTTCCATGTCAGTGGCTCAGTTACCTGTAGTTAAGAGGTTTCTTAAGGTATTCTGCATACCAGACCTCCTATCGGATGTCCAGTCGCAGCCTGGGACATCAATCTTGTGCTAGACATGCTCACTCGAAAGCCTTTTGAGCCTCTAGCTACCTGCGAGTTGAAATTCTCACTTAGAAAACGGCTTCCTGGTGGCCATCACCCTCCATAGAGTTTCTGAAATACATGCATTGGTCACAGCCCCAAAATACACCTTATTTCATAAGGACAAAGTAGTTCTTAAGACTCATCCTAAGTTTCTCCGAAGATTGTCTCAGAATTCCATCTAAACCAACCTTTGGTCCTGCCTACCTACTTTGCGAACTTCCAGAATGAAGGAGAACGTACCCTTCATTCCTTAGATGTTAAAAGAGCATTGCGATTCTATCTAGATAGAACAAAAGAAATTCGCAAGGCTCAGCAACTGTTTTTTTTTTTACTTCAGCGAGACCCGGCTGGGTCAACCTGTTGCTATTAGGTACATTTCAGTGTGCCTGGTGGCATGCCTTCACCACTGCTATTCTATGGCACAGGTTAAGCTGGAAGGCAGAGTGTACGCTCACTCTACTAGAGCAGTCGCGGCATCTCTAGCAGAAATCCGCAACGTGCCCATTGCAGACATTTGCAATGCAACTACCTGGAGCTCAGTGCATACTTTCGTTAAGCACTATGCCTTGGATGTCCATGCCAGATGACATCTTTCGTTTGGCAGGACTATCCTTAATGGACTTCTGTCCTAAATATGTGAGCTCTTAGTTTTTCCTGCCACCCGTCTTGGGGGGATTATTAGTTCGGTACTCTCCCATTAGTGTGAATGAGTGGAGGAGACTTTATGTCCAGGAAGATATGGAAATTACATACCTACCATAATTCTTGATCTTCTTGGGCGAAGTCTCCACCACTCATTCACATGCCCACCCACCATCCCCCACGCTCACCTTTCTGTTTTGGTGTTCACTCCCTCAGTGGCTGGGCTGTGAAGACTTCATTGTTGACCCTTCTTATACAGGTTGCTCAGACTATCTTATGTCTGATTTTGTTAGGTTAGTCCCTCTAGGTTGGTTAAGCTGCATCTTCTCGGCAAAAAAGGTACTGAGGCGGTTGGAGGGTCGACACCAAGATAGTCTTTACCGCACGAGCCGGGGCTCGCGGTGCCGCTTTCTCGCGGCTCCATCTCTGGCGCCAGCCCTCTTGGAAGAGGTTTGCTCCCGCTGGGTCCTAGCACCTCTGGTGTAGATCCCATTAGTGTGAATGAGTGGTGAAGACTTCGTCCAAGAAGATCAAGAATTACGGTAGGTACGTAATTTCCATTTTTCTCCACAGCGTTTACTCTGGTGCTAAAAGAGTCTATCTTAGCGTTCAAATCAGCATCTGAGGAAATAATTCTTTGCAGTTTTAGCCCAATCGACACCATGGTTTCTTCGGCATCGGGCTGAGAGGTGCCTGCATCTCTAGGCCTGTCCATGTGGGCTGAGTAGAGCTGGAAGAATTTTCCCCTGTTGCGCCAGTGCGATCCTTACGAGGGTTCCCCATTATAGGTTTCAGCCCTTCATCTTTTCACTGATGTAAACTTTTTTTTCACCAATATGCTCCAAAGTGGTAAATGTTTAGAATTTATAGCGTTCAATAGAGGAGCTAAGAGATATTGCTGCCAGCAAGCTCGGGCTCCTCAGCGCCCCCCCTAGATGTTGCTTTATGGTGGTGGTTATTCCAAACATTCAGTTTCTCATGGCAACAAAACCATGAACTGTCCAACATTTTTTGTGGGTGGAACCTTTGGTTCTACCAGTTCAAGTTGGCAGCATTCTAGGATTCTGGGGAGACACGAGAAGCGTGGTCTTGTAGTCAAAGCATTTATCTATGACTAACTCGTATAGATGTTCTTTTGTGTTATGGGTGGCATATTCCGTAGTTAGTTTCCAAGTCTTTAGTTTCCTAAAATGTTCCACTACATACTGTGGGATGGCTTCTGAGAGACCATGAAATACTCCTAGCCATCCAGATACCCAGTTCCTTAAAAAAAAGTCAAATTTTAATGCAAAAAAATGGAAGCTAGCTGGCCCAGTGGCACTGAGGGTTGAGGCACTGTACGCCACATCTCATGCCATCCCGGCGACCTGGTTTCCGGAACAGGCCTGGGCCGCCGGGGGTCGGCGGGGCAGAAAGAGGATCGAACGTCCAGAGGACTGCTCTCCTGTTTCGTGGGGAGGGTTCTACATTGTCCCGCTCGCTGTTTGCCCTCTGGTGGTGACTGGAGGGCAGTACGAGTCGGGAGGCGCTCCGACGTGGTTACGTCAGTGGGGGGATGTGAAGAAACAGGAGGGAAAGGAGCCTGGCAGGGATCCATGGCGGCCTGCCACGTTTCGGGCCAACCCCAGCTTCTAGATTGGGTCCCTGGGAAGGGGGTGCCACCTTGGTAAGTCATGGGGGAATCTCTGGGGTAAGTTAAGTCTGGTGTGACAGGACCTGAGAGAGAGTCTCTCCGAAGGAGGGCAAAAGCCCCTGCCAGGGCTCGGAGGATAAAAACCTATGTAAAAAAAAAAAAAATGGAAGCAATGGCCTACTGAATCCTTTAAGTATTGGGAATATATTATGAAATAAAAATATGCTACAGAAAAAAATAATAACATTGATCATTATAAGCCCACCTTTTTTAACCGACTGATAAGTCACATTTCTTCTTACAGGATTGAGCCAGCTGCCCCATAAAAGTTTACAGACAATGTTATACAACAAAACTTTTAAATTTTGAGGGATGGGAAAATATAACTGACGAATAAACAAATCAGTACAATAGAGGCTTTGATCATAAAAACATTTTTTCCCTTGGTCAGTGGCCATGCCTTCCACTTTTGCGTTTTCAAGTCAGCTATGAACAGTTTTTCCAGCCAGTTTTGTTTGTCCATATCCTGACCACCAAAGGTTATTCGTAGTATTTGTACAGGGCCTTTTGAGATTTTAACTACCCCCATAGTCTCAGCAGAGGGCCTCTTGTATCCCTAAAAGATACTCCAGTACATTTCCCCAAATTAAGTGTACATATTGAAATTAAAGAATATTTCTGAATAAGTTGTAACGCTTGTTCCCCCAGGGCTTTGTCCTGTATTGTGAGATATAAATTGTCAGCATAAGCAGAGGTTCTTGGGAATATATTCCCAACTATGTCTTGTACCCCTTTTACATGCCCACAGTGCTCTATATTCCGCAGCATGGGGTCTGTACAAAATATATACAAGATGGAGCTCATTGAGTATCGCTGCCGTACTCCTCTCCTGATAACCATTCTGTCACCTAAAACCCCATTCATGCAGCCGAGGCATACAGTAGTTTAATCCATCCAATAAGGAACCCCATACTGTTTTAAAACTGAAAATAGGAACATTTTGGAAATACTATCAGAGGCTTTCTCCTGATCAAAGTTCAGGAAAAAGCCATGGTTCCTACTCCCGCATTCGAAAAATTCCCATATTGGATACAGGTTATCCTGAATTTTCTGCCCTGCAACTGTATGTTTGGAATGGTGATATTGAAGTATTTACAACCTTAGATAATGTGGATCCTAATATTTAGGTCAACATTTTCCAGTCTGTGTTTAGTGAGCTTTTAGGCCTCCAGTACTTAATGGCTGTTTTAGATCCCTTTTTTATTTAAGAAGATTATTAAGCCTTCAGCAAATTCAAGGTGTAAGTGGTACTGGGATGACATATAGTTAAACACAGAAACCAGTTCTTCTGCCAGCTAAAACCTTACATACTTCCCCAGGGAGCCCATCGGGCCCAGGAGCTACCCCAGTGTAGAGAAAGCTTACAGATTTCAGTACCTCATCCGTTGTAATAGGGCTTTCCATGAGTACCTGCTCCCCCTGAGAAAATGCCGGGGGATTTATTGACGGAAAAAAAAGTGGCAGACCCAAGTTCATTAGGATGGTTATGAAACAGAAGCAGTGGCATGTTTAGATATAATCTGTCGGATGGATTCAGTATCCAGGATTCCCCTGTTTGTCCTCCATTTCTCCCATATGTCTTTTGTCCACCCTCTCTATACATCCCTCATAAGGGATTACACGTTGAGCCTTCCCCTGCGTGCCATATTTCTGTTCTAACAAAATGGAAGATGCCCTGTCATATTGTATCCATTTCATTTCTAGTTTGACTTGTTTTATTTGGTCTGAATAGCTGCCACCAGTCTCTTTAGATTTGGAAAGTAAATTTTGAAGATGTTTATGAAACCACAGATTATGTAAATTCTCCTTATTCTTGGAAGATTTGGTTTTCTGCTGAAAAAACTGTTTCAGGCCCTGTTTGGTATCTAGCCACTATAAAATCGGATCATCATACCGTACATATAAATACTGATTTCCTGGCTTTAAGCACATGCATTAATTATCTTCTTATCACTTTGTCTGATAGTATGGAAGGGTTCGGCCTCTATACCCCTGCCCCTTTAGGCGGATTTGGGGGAGGGCCTATCTTAGTTCTTACCAATTTGTGATCCGTAGTTTCAGTCAGAGTAGTGGTACCAAGGGTACCCAGCAGCCAATCAGATAAAAATGTAAAATCAGTTTGTGATGACCCAGGCTGTTTATAAAATGTATTTTCCGGGGTTACCTGAATATCTGCCATACTGTCTTTAAATGACTTCTCTATTTTCCCGCTCATATCTGTCAATGACAGTCAGCAATTAAAATCCCCAAACAAAATAAGGCCCCAAGCTGTAGATGAAAGGCTGTATTATTGTTAAAATTTCTACCCTTGCCAATTTTGTTTGGTGATTGTACAAATTAATAAGGTGCATATCCTTATTAGCTATAGCGATATCCAATAATAGGACCCTTCCAGGTACCAGATCCACCAAACGGGTTACCCTATATTTTGTTGAATTGAACAAAATACCTTCCCCAGAGCAGGGATCTTCCCCCAGGGACCCAAAAGAAGGACCCCCGAACCATTCAACAGAGGCTTTATTTGTTTCTCTGTTGGTCTTAGGCAAGTATCTTGGAGCAAAAAGCTATCATAGGACAAATCCTATAGGACAGAAATAGTGGTGGCTCTCATTCACTAATTCTTTTTTAAGTTGCAAATTTTTATTGAAATAATACAACAGTATAAGTATATAGGAGAACTGAACATTAACATAGAAATAGCATTCAGACTGTGTTATATACATGAAGCATTGCTGTTTCAATCATTAAGTCGAACATTCTGCAAAGAAGCAGAAAGAGAGCAATCACTGTATTCCCAGCCATACTTTATTTTTTAGCCCAGGCTCCTCTTCTCCATTTTGCTTTCATTCTCCTGGAAGATCTTGAGTCAGTTGAGGCACCTTCGTTATCCATAAATGGGTCAGGTTGGGCGGATGCCACTGAAAACACATGTAAGTCATCTTCCTTGTCTCACCAGGATTTGTGAGATTACAAGGCCTCATATTTATTCTCAAAAGCTATAGCTTCTGTTCTCAAGACTTTTGCCTTAGGTTGCCTTCTGCCACTTCTCTGAGTCACCATCTGCAGCTGCTCAGTCATGAGTGTGAAGGGGTGCGGTTCTCATCTGGATGTGTGTGTTCGTTCCTCTGTCTCCAAAGGTGGTCGGTCAGGTGAAATGGGAGCATCTACTGACATCGTCTGATTCAATACAGTTGTTTCTTCTGTAGTTTTCTGGGGTGCAAGGCTGTCTTGTCCCTGGTCCTGCGGGGGTGCAGGCATGGAGGTAGAGTGTTTGCTTGCCATGGGTGCTGCGTCCTTATCTGTTACTTCTTCTGAATGAAGCTGAGTGGTTGTAGCAGATTCGGTCAGATCCTGCAGCCATTGTGGTTTCTCCTCCGCTCCCCTCAGCTTTTGTCCCTTAACAATGAAGAAAGAAATCTGGCTCCACCTGTTCTGTAGGGTCATTTTCATTATGGGATCCCAGGGGCAGTTCCTGTAGGAGTGTCCTTTGTCCTCACATAGATTGCAACTAAGCGGATCTTGACACTGAATGCTGAGATGGCCTGTACTGGAACAGAGGGAGCATGTCACCTGATCGCATGCACTAATCAGATGAGCATAGGACCCACATCAAAAGTATGATTTGGGTTGGCCTCCATAGAAGAGGAAGTTTCTATCCTGACCTAAATAAAAACAGCTAGGCAGGTGTTTCAGACTGTTGTTGGTTTTGGAAGCCAGACTTTTATCCCCCGACATATGTGCTCCAAATCGAAGATGAGAAAAGTAGGGGAGTTCCCCTGTGTCATGGCCAATATTCCCCCATCAATAAAACAAGTACATGTACCTCCCCTCACAGGATGCACCTGGAAACAAGCTGTCCTAGCTTAGTGTGCCTTTCCTGGTCAAAAATTAAATGTTCTACTGCAAAACTCTGCTGACGAAGGGGACATAAACTTCATCGTGCAGTTCTGAAATGGTACTAAGCACCAGTGTGTAACTCAGAAACAGCCACTGAGTCTTAAGAAAATACCAGTAAAGACAGAACAGTAACAGAACTGGAACAAGATTTACAAAACAGCTTCTACAAGAAAATGACTTACTTTCTAAGTGCAGTCCTCCTTTAATGGGAAGGGCCCTTGGGCAACATTTGCCCAGTTACAGGGGTGACCCAGGGATGGCAAAATCAGAACAGAAGACAGTAACAGTAATATAGAAGTACATTGGAATACAAAGTACAAGGAGTAAATAGAAGCATGTGGAGAAGGCACCAGGAACCGCTAAATCATTGGTATCTGAATTTAGCACTCAAAAGAAGCTTGAGCAAATATTTAATGTTATGCTGAGAGCTGCTTTCCAAAAGGTTCAAAGGAAGGGTATTCTAGACCATAGCAGCGAGGAAGGAAAAGGTTTTCATGCCAAGAGCTACACTTTTATTTTTGTATCCTGTTTGAAACTAGCGTATCTTCTTCGAGGATATCTCCTTCCAGTGAGACTCATCTTAGGACTGTAAGCTGTCGGCATCAGGATCACCCAGAAGTTTTTGCTGACTGGGGCTACCCACATCGATGCGCCTTGTTGGCTCCTATATAATGTGAGTGTCCCCAGCATGCCTCAGATCTTCTAAGAATCAGTTCCCAGTCATCACTGGTGGCTCTGTACCGGAGCACTAGGACCCCGCGGGAGCATATAGCTTTAAGATTTTTGGAGTGGGGAAGATGGGAACGGCACCGCCCACAAGGTAAACGTATGATATGGCATTCATGGACTGGCTAGTCACCAATGCCAGCTCCCCCCACTCCTCAGTTCTGTTTTTCCTGCTGTAGAAGTTGCATCTCCATAGAAGTGTTTGGCTAAGTGCATCACCGTTCTGTTCACCACTTCACTCTACATCATACTGCCTCTTTCAACTCCGCACAGTCTCATTCGACGCTGCATCACTGTTATTTTCAGCTGTCTCTTTTATGGCGCTAAGTGCTTTTTTTGCAGATTTTTAAAATTTTCCTTTCAAGTTTGGTCATGTCCAGTCCGAGGCCTAAGAAGCAGTCCAGTAAAGGAAAAGCAATGGCTCTTCCCCTCATGCATTTGTGCCCCTGCAGGAAGAACATGTCCGTTCACGACCGACATGATCGCTGTTTCACCTGTCTGGGTCAAGACCACGACATGGATCATTGCGACGCCTGCTTCAGGATGGACCTCCGCACTCATAAGCTTCAGGCTGTGAGGTTGGGGCAGGATGCCCCAACCTTCGGAAGCTGGCGTCACACCCGGGACTCTAGGATCAGGTCCTTTGGCTCTTCCCCTGAGCCCCTGCCTGGTACTGTATGTACCAGGAGGGCCAGGCCACGGTGTGTCCTCATCTTGCTGAGACGGGAGGCCTAGGGGAGGGGTCTGTGGGACAGCCAGCCTCCTCCGGGGGGGCCTGTTGCACACCCTCCCAGTCTGGTGCCCCTCGGGGGGGTCTGGGACACCCTCGGTGGCGGCATCACAGCTATACACTAGACCTGCACCTGTGGAACTGTCGCTGACGAGGTCCAGTGCCGCTTCAGCTCCTGGCACTAAGGCTGGTGCCACTGAGTGGGTCAGTATCATCCATGTGACTGGGTTCCCTCCTGCTGTTGTATTCAGCACCAGGAGAGAAGCGGTCCCTAGGATGGGTTAGCTGGAGGTGACCCTGATCTCATCCTCTGACCTGGATGACGAGGATCGGGATGACCCCAACTGGCTGCTCGACTCTGGTCAGCGGGTGGACTCTTCTAGGCCTAGCTCTAGGCCATTGGCGTCATTGAAGCCTAAGAGTCCTCTTCCCAGTGCCGACGAAAGTGCCATCTCCCCTGCATCCCACCATGCCGTTTGCAGTGCCGGGGATGCTGCTGGTGCCGATTCCAGCACCAGTGGGGATGGCGGTGCCAGGTCTGCTGCCTGGTTGGGGTCTGATGCTGCTTCTGGTGCCAAGTTGAGCTCTAATGCCATTCGTGGTGCCAACTTGACTCAGGTACCATTTGCGGCACTGAGGGGGATGCTGGTTGTGCTCGTGGCGCTGAGGGGGGTGCTAGTGCTGCTCATGGCACCGGATCCCCCTCGCTCTCTGTCCTTGGCTCCATTTCTGTTTTTGGGCCTTCTTCAAAGGGCAGAGCCCTTTCAGGTGAGGCGGGGGTCAGAAGGTCTCGGTCAGCGCTGCACTCTGTATCCAAAGCAGCTAGGTGCTCTTGCAGGAGTCTTAGTGTCGACTTGAGTCTTTTGTCCACCCCCCCCCGAACCGTCTGGGTCTGCGGTAGGTGGAGAAAGGGGCCTCCCTGTGGGACCTGCATGGCTCTGACCTCCCTAGCTGGGGGTTTCCTCATGAGGGCACCACCTTGATCGCCCCTCCATAGTCAAGCGTTCTTCGGTGGGCAAGTAGCACGGCCCCCCTCCGCATGAGAGGTCACCTGTACGCTCTTGCAGCCCTGGCAGAGGACCTGGCCTGGTCCGCCACGACCCTTCTCCTCCTCTAACTCCTCCACCCCTTTTCCTGGGCATTTCTGATCCTTCAGGGACCATGACGTGGAAACAGTTCAGGGCCAGAGCAAGTGCATTCTCCGTCTACCTGATGGCAATGGACAAGGCCATCTTCTAGCCTGAAACCCCTGCACCGCCTCCCCGAGTCCAGCTCCAACTCATCTACTTCTTCCTCCTCTGAGCAAGAGGATACTTCTGTCCACTTCACCTCGGACGCTGATTACTCCAGTTATCAGCGCTTCCTTCCGGGGATGATGGAAGAGCTGCACATCTCCCACTTTGCTGGATGCAATCCTGTGCAAATGATGCTGTCATTCCTTGGCAAATACAGTTGTAACACTACTGTCATACCTCTGTTGGCCACAGCCATTTACAGAAACATCGCAGAATGTTTGGCTCTGTTCCTCTGCCCCCTCTACAGCCCAGAGGGACTGCCAGTGCAGGTATTGGGCACTCCTGAAGTCTCCAGGTGCCATACCTCACCCCACTTCTGGGGTACAGATCTTGGACACCCCTTCTGGGCATTGTCACCCTTGGGTTCCTTTGCCCCACCCTTTCTATCTTCTTACCCTTTTTTCCTCTACTAGGTCGACAGACTGAGGAGAGGGGGGAGCTGGCGTCGGTTACTGGCCAGTCCACGAGCGCCACGTCATACATCTGCCTCGTGGGTCGTGCCGTCCCCAATGCTGGCTCCCCCACTCCAAAAATCTTAAAACTATATGCTTTGCGGGGTTCTAGCATCTTCAGCACAGACCCACCAGTGATGAATGATGAAGATATTCTGGAAGATCAAGAATTACAGTGAGTAGGTAATTTTCATTCCTAGAGACGGGGATATGGTGTACGATCTACACTTCTGGCAGTATTTCTTTCCCTTTAATTCCTGCCGGAATGCCTTCAGACTGGCTCCTCCCACCCACCCGGGTGGTACTTCCCCTGCAGCGCCCTGTGACATCAAATTTTTCTTTCTGCTGAAAGCAGGTGGTTCCCTCCTTATCACTCTGCGCTGAGTAGGCTCTTTGCTTTCAGAAATAAAAAGTCTTCTTTCTTCTTGAGTCCTCAAACATTTTCGAACTCGTTCGAGTCTTCTTCATGGACGAATCAAAGCTGGCGTGGGTTTGAAGCGCTGCGACTGCGGGCAGAAGATGTCCTGGATGGACCTGCACACCTCGTATATCTACTGCCTCGGCCATGATCACAGTCCCCAGACCTGTGGCCTATGTCAAACCTTGCATCCAAGCACCTTGGAGGACCGGTAAGCTAGAGTACTTCTTGGGTGACCGGATGGACGGGACACACCCTGTCGATCGAAAGACGCCCGTTGGGCAGATCTTATCTGTCAGTCTTTACCATTCATCACAGTTAGGTATGTGGCGGAAATCGCGGCCCGAGGAGCTCTTTTTTTTTTTTCGGCAGGCGAACCGACACAGCAATGCTTTTGCGGCTCCTCGAGGCCGGTACAACAGCACTCGCGGGTTGGCCGTTGGTTGCTGCTGGCAGCCCTCGCCAGTTCTTCGTCTCCGCTGTAGATGTTGGACCGCATGTGGACCTTCTGAGGAAAAACTGCATCACAGCTGCAGCCTAGTTCGATCGGCCTATAACGTCGAAAAGTACCGTTGGTTCTGTTTCGCCATCTACTGGACACCACTGGCTGGTGAGAACGTGCTTTTTACTTATTTTCAGTGATGTTGGGTCTGTTTTTGCTTGTTTTATTGGTAGATCATATCTGGTATGGGGGGGCAAGAAATCATCGAAGATGGGGCGGCCTCCTATGAGTCTGTGACCCTGCGGCTGCCGTTACTCCGTTTACAACCAGCATGATCGATGTCTCACCTGTCTTGGCCCTCTTCATGACATGGATTCATGTGACGCCTGCTTCTCCATGGACCATCGAGTTGTCGAACTTCACACATGGAAAGTGGGGCGAGCGCTGCCAACTTCCGGGGGTCAGGCCCACACTCATAACGCCAAGACACGGTCTCTTGACTCTTCCTCCAGGTCCCCTCGCGGTTCTATAGGCCGGCACCAGCCTCGACGCTGTCCACCGGTGCCATTTTGAGTGTTGGCGTCGCTTGTGGTGTGGAGGACCCAGACAGCACAGTGGTTGGCGCCGAGCCATCTCTTGGTGTCATTTCTGCGGTCAGCACCGTTTGATGCACCGATAGTGGGAGCAGTACCGTGGGAGTTGTGGCTGCATCTTCTGTGGCTATTTCTGGTCTCGGCACCGTACTTGGTGCTGAGGGTGGAGATGGCACCATTTACAGCGCCGTGGTGGGTGGTGGTGCCATTGGTGGTGCCATTTCTGATCTTGGCGCCATGAACAGTGCCATGGGAGGGGATGGCACCGTGTCTGGCACCAATTTCGGCTTGGGTACCATGGTTGGTGCCGTCTCTGCCTCGGGCGTCGTTCACGGCGCGGAGAGTCGGTGCGAGCGGTGGTGCACAGCTCAACATGGCTCTTCTTTCAGCCCAGGAAGGGGCAGGGGTTGGCGGGTGGTCTGGCACCAGACCTCGGTCTCCACCTCTTCGGAGGGGGATTCCAGGTCTGATTCAGTCCTCGGAGTCTGCTGACCCCTCTGGGGTCACTTCAGCATCCCACACTTAGCCTCCCTCTGGGGCGCAGGCAGTGGTTCCTGATTCTGGGGTCAGTGGCTCTGACCAGCAGGTAGCGGTCCAGGCGGCCGTTGCTGTGCAGCCTGGAGTCAGGGGATCTTCTGCCCCCTCAGTTGGGGTACCCCCTTCTGTGGTGTGCCTGGACAGCCCAACTTTAGGGCCGACCAGAGCACCCGCAGAAGGGGACTACACAGAGTTGCCAGCTGCCTAGGCTGGTGTTTTCAAGGCAGAGGGCTCTTTCAGAGTCTGAGGGGTCAAGGGGCCTGAGTTGTCCGACCACCCAGGTTTGGGGAGGAACCGCAGTGCGGACCCTCATCCTTCCCTCTCTCTCCTCGAGAGGGTCCTCCTCTTTGAAGGCCAGGGACCATCCTTCGGGACTCTCACTGTCCTGGTCGCCTCGCAGGGGGGGACTCTTCAGGGCACAGTCTAGGCAGTTCCAGTGTGGTTGACCAGCTGTCGGGTGTTGGGCTTCCTGGAGCTCCACCTCTTTTGGGAGCATCTGGCAGGCTCTCTTGCCTGGATAGAGGATGTTCCTCTCCTTCTGTGGATCTGGCCCACATTCCTCTGTCCCCGTCTCCTTTTCTCCATGGTATTTCCAGCCCTAGGGGGCCTGTGACCTGGGAGCAGTTCAGGGGTACAGCTGCTCACTTTCCCACTTATGTTAGGGTGATGGACAAGTTGGTTTTCCACCCTCCCTCTGAGCAGCCACCCCCTGGATCTCCGAGATCTTCCGCTTCCTCATCCCCCTCTTCGGAGGGAGAGGAACCATCCGTCCACATCTCCCCCGCCGCTAATCTTGCTGCATATCAGCGCTTCCTCACAAGGATGATGGAAGGTCTTCGCATCACCCCTGGCTCTCAAGACAATCCTGAGCATGTGGCATGCACCTTTCTAGGTGATTTCAGTGCAGCCACCCTGGTGGTACACACCTGGCCTGCTCCCTTCCTGGAGGCGTTACTGCACTTCTGGCAACATCCCTCCTCCAGTGTCCCAGGCCCTAGGGAACTGAGCCAGAGGTATTGTGCTCCCCCAGAGTCTCTAGGTTGCATACCTCACCCTCTCTCAGGGTTGACGCAACTGGACACTCCTGAGGGACTTTTCTCCCTTCACCGTGACTGGCCCCCAGATCAACTCTTTTTGGATTTTGACTTCTGGGGTAGGAGGACCTTCCACTCAGCACAGATTTTTCTGTCCATAGCTGCACATCAGGCCCATTATGCTTCCTATGACAGGTTCTTGTGGCCCAGGCTAGGTCAGCTCCTTGCCTCTTTGCCTGATACGGAGGTAACCAGACAAGCATCGCACTCTCTGCTCGGGGCTTGGAGCTAGCAAGGCACCAAGCGAGGGCATCCTACGATGCCAGCGAGGTAGCTTCCAAAGTCATAGGGATAGCGATCTGCATTAGGTGGATGGCGTGGCTTCGTCTTTCCCAGTTGTCACCCTTGGCCCGGCGTAGGGTGATTTCCTCCGCTAACCGGAGAACCCATCTTTTCTCCCGCAGAGTGTGGCGGCAACTTCCTTCCCCTTCCAGGGGGCCCCAGTCTCACTCTCCACACTCTCTGGCCTCGTCAGACCCGTGAAGGTTCTCCCTTCCAGTGTCTCCCCCACTGGGAGCTAAGGGGCTTAGTCCCTTAGGGTCTTGGGGCCCCCTTCGGGGGGGGCTCGATACTCACCCAACTGTGATGAATGGTGAAGATTGACACAGATAAGATATGAAAATTACGTACCTACCATAATTCTGATCTTTCTGTGTGTCCTCATCATTCATCACAAATCCCACACACCATCCCCCCTGGGGTGTCAGTCTCTGGGTCCCTTCCCTCTATGTGCCTTCTCCTTTCCCTCCCTCCGGCCAGGAGTGAGGGAACCTTCAAACATGCAGGGGTTTCTTGCAGCTGGGGGGCTGTTCCTCATTGCCTGACTTCCTCCCCTTCTTAGGGGTGGGATGTTGACTGCCCCTCCTCCTTAACCCTTGTCCTTCAGGATCAATCCTTTTATTGTTCTTTTTTTAGAGGACGGGTCCCTCACTCTTATTTTTTGTTGGAGAGGGGAGAGGGCATACCTTGGCTTCGGTCCCCCTCCTCTCCTTAATCCATGACTCTAGGAAAGTCGTTCCTGTCAGAGTATCTCTTGGTCAAATTCTGTGCCTTGAATCTTGCTAGCCTTGCCAGGCTTCTAGCTACTTCTGGGCAGTAATTCCATCGAACAGCTGGGGATCAGACCGTGAGCCCTGGTTTTGTCCTCTCCCCTCCCACTTAATTCTTCCTTTCCTTCCTTCCCTTTCCTTCTCTCCCCTTTTTCCTCTTTTCCAGAGATTGGGGCCCCTCCCAATCCCATTAGCTTCTCTCTCTCTCCCTCTCCCTCATCTGTCCTCTTGGTCATTTATTTCTCCTTTTGTTTTCTTATATCTTTTCCTTTGTCTGTCCTTGGACTTCCTTGTCACCACTCCCAACCCTGTTTCTTACTCTCGGTGACTCAGAACTGGTGGGGGACAGCACCAACAACAACTAAGCAGCCAACCTGAAACCCGTTGTACCTTCGGCCTCGAGGATGGCGCCGTTGTGTCTGCTCTGCCCATGCAAAAAAAAAAAAAAAAAAGAGCTCCCTTGGGGTCATGACCTCCGGCCACAAATCCAACTATGTTGAAAGGTGAAGATAAAGATCAGAATTACGGTAGGTACGTAATTTTTCATTTTCGATGGCTGCGGGATCCGCAGGATGGCTTGCGGCTTTCGAGAATGTGGCGTCTCAAGCCATGGAGCATGCCTCTTCAGCTTTGGCTTTTGTGCTGCTCACCCTTGGTGCCACCTTTATGGGGGCATTTAATGATTTGTGCTAATCCCTTCCCACCCTTGGGCAGGGCCTGTCTAAAAGCACGAAATCATTGAAATTGTCAGAAAAAGACACAAAGAAAAAGTCTCATCGACGTTCGTGGGATTGTGAGCGCTCTTGGGCCTTGGATTCCCATGCATCTTGCAGGTTTAGACTACGGTCGAGCCTTTGGTCCGGGCCAGTGGCTTCACAGTCTCCCTGTTGGGCCAGTCGGCTGACACGCCCAACAACCAACCTGTCGAGATTTTTCTCAAGCTGGTCAGTGCGTTCTCATAGGACAAGGTGGATACCTCACTCTCTAGGACTCCGGTCCTACCAGTTACCAATCAGGGAAGGTCGGACCAGCCCACTGATCCAGACCCTAACCCTCAGGATCTTGGTACCTCGGGGGGATCCTCGTGTGTTGCTGCTTCCCTCCCCTTCTTGCCGTCAGTCCCCCCGATGGTCAAGATTGAGAACCCATAATCTGGAGTCGAGGAGCCCTCGCTGACATCGGCGATCCCCCTCTTGGTCCTCAGGCAAGCAGCACCACTGCTGCTCTTCCTCTTCAAGCGAGGAGAGTCTCCGATGCAAAATGCGCTGGCACTGTGAAGAGCTTTTGGGGCAGCAGCTCATGCTTTCCAGGGTTAAGCTGATTCCAGCCCCCACCGCGGCTCTTCCATGGTTCCCACCACCAAGGCCCAAGCCTAAACTGGCTTGGCTGGTTCTGGCTTCACCAATTCCAGCTTTTCCGCCCATTCAGGTGGAGCCGCCTCCCAAACAGCCGAAGGAGGGTCCCCCTCCTAAGGATGCCCGTACCACTCCTGGGCTTCCACGTCAGCTGTTGGTCACCATTACCCCCTGATAGGCCCATTGGGTCAGCAGGAACTCGGTCGGTCGACCACTTTTTGGCGCATCCTTAGAGTCTGAGGACTCCTCTCTGCATTCCCTTCCGTTGGACGCTGAGTTGGGGGAGGATTTGTCTGTGGATCACGGCCCCACTTCCTTTAGGGGCTTGCTCCATTTGATCTCAGAATCTAAGAGGATCTAGATGGAGCCTGTCCAAAAATGGGCCAAGTACTCATTGACCGAGACTCTCGACCAGGGTGACTCTCCTGGGATGGCCTTCCTGGTCGCCGAGGCCATTCTTGGTCCCGCTCTGGAGCTTTGGCAGCACCCTGTCTCTTGCCCAGTGCTATCGGCCCAGATGGCCCGCAAGTATGTGATCCCTACCAGTTCCCTGTCAGGTTTTACTGAACATCCCTCATCCGAGGGTCGGTGGCCAACTTGGTCTTTTGGCATATGGGCAACTTCGGGTCGTGGGTAAGTCTTCCGACAAAGAATCCAAGAAATTGGATCACATGGCCAAAAAGGTCTTTGTGGATTCTTCTCTCGGCCTTCAGCAGGCAAGTTCAGCCCTTTTGATGGCCCACTTCACTAATGCCCTTTTAGGCACTCTCGATGAGGTGCTTCCCCAGCTCCCGGCTGACTTACAGACTACGGTCAAGCAGGTCTGGGACCAGGGCTGAGCTGTGGCTAAACAACAGCTCCAGATGGCCATGGACATTAGCAACTCCTGCACCTGGCCCATGGGCGCTGCACTGGCCATGCACTGCAGGGCTTGGCTGTGGATTTCTACCTTCGTGGCAGATACCCAGCATAAATTGGTGGATATTCCCCTTCTTGGGCACCGACCCGCTCAGGCCGGGGAGTGGACGGACACCTCACTCCCATTGAGAAGTCCAGTGCCACCCTGGACTCTGTCATCTCTGCCCAGAGGGATCCCAAGGGCTCCAAGATTCAGAGAAAAAAGCCCTTTTGGGCCCTCACTGCCCCTGCGGCCAGGCCGTCCCAGCCCCCAGCTGGGCAGCAGGCACAGGCTTGGCTTCAACCGAAGTCAGTTGCTTTGGTCGTCTGCATACCAGGGGGGTCGAGGTCCTGCAGCCTCCTCAGCTGGTCCCTCCTCCTCCTCCTCCAAACCTGCCCAGTGATGGGATGGTGTGCCTCCCTCATACCCGTCCTGTCTCCCCGGGTCCTCTTGTGGGGGGCTGGCTCCATCACTTTTTTCCGCTGTCATCACAGACAGTTGGGTCCTCAAAGTGTTCAGCCAGGGTCTGCCTCTGGAGTTTGAGGCTTGCCGAGCCCATTCCCCCCACAGACATGCTGTCTGCCCTACGGGAGGACATTGCCCAGCTCCTCCAGCAGGAGGTAGTGGTTCAAGTCCCAGACTCTCCAGTAAGCCCAGGGTTTGTCTCCAGGTACTTCCTGGTCCCAAAGAGGATTGGGGGGGGAGCTGGCGACCCATCTTAGATCTGCAGATCCTGAACAAGTTCCTTCAGTCGCTCACCTTCAGGATGATCACTCTGTTTCAGATCATTCCATCCCTGGAGTAGAACATGTAGATCTTCCTGGATTAAGTCTCCATCACTCATTCACACTAGTGGGATAGCGCTGGAGGCGCTAGGAAGGCCAACAGGGAGGCAAACATTTTTTTCTAGTGTCGGCGCCGGTAGGGACTGCTGGTGATGCACGGTAATCATGAGATCGAGTCGCGCTATGTAGGCTATTCCTCGGTGTCGACCTCCAACTGCCTCAGTTCCTCTTCTCCCACCATCGAGTGTGCTTGGATGTCAATGTCGCTTGTCTGCCGGAGTCAAAGTTTTCATCTATATGACAACAGCTTTTAGTGTTTAACTGTTTCATTTAACTATTTAGTAGTAATTTCTTATTTTACGAACAAGAAAAGAAGATTATGAAGAAAAAGAAATTCTTTCCTGCCATCAACGGAGTCGTCCTTAGACGGTAGCGGTGAAGGTAGGAAGACTCTGTTTGAAAGTTGTTATGGCAGAGGCTGTGCCCGGTCGCCACCCTTAAATGCAGGGGAGGTCTGACTACAGACAGTCCTTGTGCTTTCCGGGAGAACAGTCCACAGCATGAATCTGGTGGTGCGGGGATCCGGCTCCGCTTAAGCTCGAGCTCTTCTTCCTCGTTTGGGAAGAAGAAGCTGTGCCGCTTAGGTTGCCAGTTAGTACGTCTGCCACGAGGATTGCTTCGTTGGAAGGCGATAGGCCTGAACTGACTTTTGTGGGTTCCCCTTGGCCCCACTCCTAACGGCCGCATTCTTGACTCTGGACTCCATCTCTGTCCTCGTTGGAGTTCCAGTGAGCAGTTTCACCTCTGGGCCGCTCCTGTGGAGCAGGGGGTTTGACTTTCCTTTTTTCCTGGCTGTGTTCCTGTTTTCGGGGCCTCCGGGCCTCGGAGCCGTTGGACTGGAGCCGTGTCAATTGGATCAGAATGAGCACGGTGCCCTCTTGGTGCCTTCGCCATCGTGTCGACCCCTCGTGCCTACCCCCCTCTTCCTTTTCCATGCTGGGGCCGGCACGGGCACCACCTTTTTCCTTCTCCCCATCTTCTCTATGGGCTTTTCCATGGTGTTTTTCCTGGCGCTGTGCCTGACGCCTTGGTGGCGCCGCAGATCCGGCGCTGTGGCCACTGGTTTGGCATCGGTGCTGTAGGCAGCGTCGCTGGTGTTTGGGTCGGTGCCGTGGGCTCTGTGTGGCGCCATGGGTGCTGTCATTGTTGTCTTCATTGCCAGCGCCGCCGGCGGTGCCGTGGGTGTCTCACAGTGCCACGGATACTCGCGGGTGCTCATGGGTGCTGTGGGCGCCCATGGGTGGCACCGGGCACCCGCGGGGTGTCATGGGTGCCATGGTACCTTTGGTGTCATGGGTGCCCTCGGGTGCCATGGTACCATGGGCGTCAGAGGTGCCCTTGCGTGCCATTACTGCCATTGGTGCTGAGGATACCTGCGGATTCCACCGTGGGTGCCCTCGGGTGTCTCCGAGGTTGGCATAGGTACTGCTTGGTGCCCTCCCGTGCCATAAGTGACGCTGGTGTCGCAGGGGTGCCAGTTGGTGCTGTCCGACAGAACTAGGGAAAGATCTCTGTTTGCGGACCTCTTCTTCTGCGGGAATTGTGGCAGGATGTTTCCACAGAATGAAGTCTTGTTCTGCGGATTATTTTTTCCACACATCTTAGTGGGTGGCAGTCTGCATCGGGTCTTGTGTCATCCAGCGGTTTTCCGCCGATGGGACTGTTCTGTTCTGCCAGCGGAATCTCTCATTCCGCTCAGCACTTTCTTAGCTCCCTATGTGGTGCCAAGCTCCTGGACACCCTTCCTGGTGGCGGAGTCTCTAGTGGCTCTGACCTAGAGCTCTCTTTGGGGTCCTTCTGCAGTAGAAGGGCATCTAGATGAGTCTCTCCCTGTCCTTCTGGTCAGTGATACAGCGGATAACTCATTTTATATACTGAAGGACACGTCCTCTCTATCATCAGAATCCATAATGGAAGCTCTTTTCAGTAGTTCCTCAGTAATGGGGTCCACCATAGTGTTCAGACTGCATCTGTACACCATACACCTCTGCGTCTAGACTCTTTCAGTCGTCAAGACAATCACACTCTGTGGAACATTCTAATTCAATGGTCGGGAGCCGCACAGACTCTTCTGCTCCTTTGATAGGGGTATACAGCCCCCTTCTGATGCTGCCCCTTCGGCACAGGTGGTTAACATCTGTCTAGCTATTATTATTAGTCCAGTCAAGAGTTCAGTTATGGATCCTCAGGCTCCTCCTGCTCCTCAGAGGGATGACATCCTTGTCATTTCTGTATCAGGCAATCCTTTGCGAAATAGCAGCCTGCAACCTTGTAAGGCTCGGACTAATGATAAAAAAAAAAGGGGGGGTTAGTATTATCACAGATCACAGCACAGGGCCTAGTTGGAATTTCGCGATACCACACTTTGGATCTGGTCAGGTTCCGCCTCAACCCTGAAGTGGTTATCTCTAAACTTTGGTAAAGAGTACCTGATTTCTTCTACCCCTAGGGGCAGTCCGATCCAGCGGTAGTATAGCTCACCTCTTTTCTCTAGAGAGATTTCTCTTATTCCGAGATATTTCCAAAACCTAGGCATCTATCTAGTCTGTTAGTCCCTCCTTTTTTTTTTTTTTTTTAATCAGGCTTTCTTCTCTTGATCAGAGCCTCGCAGCAACAGAAGTGACTCTTCAGCGAGTCGGAACTTAGATTCCTACTTCCATGCTTGCTTCAGCTTAACAGACGACATGCTCCTTTCTTGACCATAGGTCAAGTAGGTCTTTTTCTGAGATAGCTTCTCAAATAGTCACACCTTCAGTTCCTGCGCACTGGTTCCGTGCCAGTCACACATGAAGCTATCCTTTCCGACTGCATGACGGAGCTCTGATGTTTGTTTTTTTCAGCAAAGCAAACTAGAGTCCTTCCTACTCCCTTCAGGGAGGCCGGAGTAAGTAGTGCCTCACCGCATTGAGCCAGTTCTGCTGCTATTCGGTCACTTCAACAAATGGGTTAGCCCTAACTTGGTCCTGCTGTGTCCCTCCTCGACGCACATCTGCCTCTATTTGCCTTACAAATCCAGCCGGTTTTTTTCTGTTGGAATGTTTTTTTCTGCAGTGGACACGTCCTCCTGTACACTTTTTCCTTTCTTCCCTGAGTTCAGAGACTGCTACTACAGTTATACACAGAGGGGCAGGATGATTCCTTTTTGAAATATGCAGTGACTAGGATTTGATTCTGATAGACCACCACAAGAGGCTTCTAAGTTGTGCTTCGTCTTCCATCAGGAAGGTTTCAGTGACTAAGTGAAAACCATTCTCCTTGATGGGCTAACCCCAACTGGACCTTCTTTGGCGCACCAAGTAAGGGGTTCAAGAGCTCCTGGACCTGTTGTTTGCAGATCAGCCATACTTGGTAGTGGGGGTTCCGTCTCCGCTTTTCGGTCTACCCTGAACCTGTAGACTTTACCTCTGGCTCTTGCAGTTCCTGAGGTCCTTTTACATTAGATTAGTACATGTCTTTGACACTATTAGTTTTGGTCCTGTACCAAATTGTGAGTCCGGGTTTTCGACACTCTCTGAGTGGTTGTGGCTTCTTGGCAGTTTCATTTTGTGCCCATTGCAGTCGTCTGCAAAGTGGTGAGTTACAATTCAAGCACTTATCTTGTAAGCATCACGTTCTGGATGCTCTTTACAAGATGGCTCTTTTTATTAGCAGGACAGTCCTTTGCCGTCCTGTCTGGGTGAACCCTATCTCCTATCACCCTACTCAGGGTTGTGGGTTTTAGCTCGGTACTCTCCCACTAGTGTGAATGAGTGATGGAGACTTAGTCCAGGAAGATACAGAAATTACGTATTTACCGTAATTATTGATTTTCTTGGACAGTCTCCATCACTCATTCACACGCCTACCCACCATCTCCGGGGTTCACTCGTTTTTCTTTCCTGGTCTTCATGGCCTATGGTTCAGACTGTGAAGACAGTGTTCTTTGACCTTTCTTACAAAGGCCATCTGGGCCCTCTCAGGCCCAGAAACTCAGAATGAGTTATTCTCATTAGTTCAGCTGCACCTTCTTGGTTGAAAAGGTACTGAGATGGTTGAAGGGTGGCAGCCCGAGATAGCCTACACAGGCGGAGTCAATCTTGATTGCCAGTCCCTACCTCAGCATACGACCCTTCAGAAAATTTTTAGCTCCCGCTTGGTCCTAGCTCCTCTGGTGCTATCCCACTAGTGTGAATGAGTGATGGAGACTGTCCAAGAAGATCAGTTTTTACAGTAAGTATGTAATTTCCATTTCTGCTCCATAGATCTTCGGAATGCGTTCTTCCACGTTCCCATCTGTCCATCCCACTGCCGGTTCCTTGCAAGGGGGAAGCTCTATGAGTTCCAGGATGTGTCCTTCGGCCTCTCCTCAGCTCCCAGGGTCTCCACCAAGTGCATTGCAGTGGTGGCAGCCTACTTGAGTCTCCGAGGGGACCAGGTGTACCCCTACCTAGACAATTGACTGATAGTAGGTCCTTCCAGGGAGGAGGTGTAGCAGTCTAGGGATCCAGCCCTCCAGACCTGCTTGTCTTCTTGATCAATGAGGCCAAGTTGGAGCTCATACCTTCACAAGTGATTCGCTTCATTGGTGTGGTGCTCGACTCTTGCAGAGCCAGAGCTCAACTCCCGGCAGACCAGGTGGAGGCTCTCTTCTCCTGTGCCCAATCATTTTGGGTTGGGCAGTTGTGCCCTTCCCGGGATTTCCTGTGCCCCCTGGGATTCATGGCGGCTTGCACCACTGTGAGCCATTGGGTCCAGTGGGGAATGCGCTGTCTAGAGTGGGAGCTAGCCCGTCAGTGGTCTCAGCGCAAGGGCCACTTAAACCAGTCAGTCACTGTGACCCAGTTAATGTGGAACACCCTCCAGTGGTGGTTAGTCCTGGAACATCTGCAGGAAGGAATCCCATTTGTCTGTCATCACCCTGCCACACACACTGTCTCTTCTCTCCTCCTACCCCCTTTCCCGTTAACGTAGCCTAACACTGGCCTACCGCTACACTCAATTAAGCACTTATAACCTGCCCCATACCCTCTTATATGCACTTTAGTCCACCCTGTCATCTCTGTTTTCCTCGAAAATTGTGCTCTGACTGCATCTCTCCGTAAATTTCCTTTCCCTTCTTCCATTCTACCCTCTGCAATTTTTTGTTCCCTCCTTCCATTCTTCCTCTCTTTACTCCGATCACTGTAAATCTTGTATATTTATGTTACATAAATGGCTACCAATTACTATTGGGTCACCTTACCATCTAGTGCTACATACTGTTGCTAAGTTATTATATGTTTTGTTTTTTGGAAATTTAAAGTTTCTAGGGACATGGATATGTTGTTCATCCACACTTTCTGGCAGGTATCCTTGCCGCTTTAAATCTTGCCGGAAGGTCTTCAAGCTGGCTCCTCCCACCCACCCGGGTGGTAAAACTCTCGGCTCTGCCCCATGACGCCAGATCTTCCTTACCGCTTGGAAGCTCAGGTTCCCTCATTAACGCTCTGCGTATAAGACTGGTTCCTATTTCTTCAGTTGACCCAAAATAACTTTTAAGGTTTTCAAGACTTTGGTCATTTTTTCCCTCACGGCTGCGATGGACAAATCGACTCCCGGTTTTCGGAGGTGCCCATGCGGGCAGAAAGATGTCGTGTGGATCCGCACTCCATGTGCGTCTACTGTAGGCCTTGAGCACGACCCGCGAGGCCTGCGACCTGTGCTCTTCCTTCTCGGTCGTCCTGGAAGACAGCGCCGCCTGTTGCAGCAGGCGAGAAGTGTTACCACTCGGTAAAGTCGAAGGAGGCCCGTTTGGCGGTTTCGCGGCGGCTGGCTCGGTGGAACAGCTCGAGCAGATGATCGCCCTCGAGGAGGAGGTGGCGCAGGCCGCATCTTTGTCTTACTTGGCCGCAGCCTTTATCCCGCTCTCCTTGGGATCCTCCTATTCAGCTTCTTTTAAGGAGCTCTGTCAATCCCTTTTCACCAAGGGAGCGGGACCATCAGGACTTTCCTCTCGGTCCAAGAAGAAGGACTCCAAAGGTAAGTCCCTCTGTCGACGCTCTTGGGAGCAGGAGAGGTCCCCCTCCCCGAGTTGTCGACCATCGACTTCGATCGATCCTTCAGCTTTGGCCACTGGCCTCATGGTGTCCCCGTCAGGTCAGTTGACTGAGACACCCGTCGACGCAGTCGAGATTTTTCTCGACCCATCGGACGGGTTGTCGACCGGTGAAGCCGAAAACCCTCACTCCCCAGTTCCCCCGGCGGAGATCGAGGTTACCGTGGGCTTGCCTGTGCCTCTGGTTCTGAGTCAGCGGTCAAAACTTCAAGCCGAGGGGAGGCTGGTCTCCCACCCTGCCCAGAACCCTCCCTCGGAAAGCATGAGGTTCCGATCTCGGACATCTTCTCGGTCCACGCCGATCCCGTCGACATAGGCGGTCTCGGTACCGTAGTAAGTGACGTCGCCGCTCGTCCTCGTCTTCCTCCTTGGACGAGGAGAGGCTTCGATGCAAGTTGCGTCGGTGCTACGAGGACCTCATGTGGCAACAACTCCTTCTGTCTGGGAGCAAGCCGACGTTGTCGCCTTCCCGAGCCATCAAGTGGCTGTCACCGGAGCGGCCGAAGCAACCCCTCGCCCTAGCAGGCGCCTGCCCGGGCCTGTTGCTCAGCAAAACCGGCTGCCCCACGATTCTGGTGGAACCTCCGCCTCACGGCCGAAATTTGGGCCCCGACCAAGAATTCTCGGTGGCCCAGACCTGCCCATGGCTGTCTGTCACCCTCACTCCTGACCGCCCTCGGCAGGTGGAGGTGGCTCAAACAAAACAGCTCTATCGCGGACTCGTCCAAGTCCGGCGATGATTCCTCCCTGTTCTCCAGGCAGGTCGACTTGGAGTGCACGGAAGTCAGTCGCTGGGCGATAGCCATCGTCCTTCATGGGTTTGCTTAGGCTCATCTCCGGAGTCACGGGATGCAGCTTGAACCCGTATCAGCGGGCCAAGTCCCCTAACGGAGATATTGGACCGAGGGGATTCTCCCACGGAGGCCTTTCCGGTGGCCGAGGTCATTGTCGGCCCGGCCTTGGAGCTCTGGCAGCATCCTGCTTCCTGCCCTGCGCCTTCGGCCAGGATGGCGAGGAAGTACGCCGTCCCTACTGGTTCCCTGTCTGGGTTTTCGGAACACCCCTCAGCCGAAGGGTTAGTTACCGACAGCGTCTTCCGGCATGCTGGGAGCGCCAGGGACGTGGACAAGCCTCCCGACAAGGAGTCCAAGAAGTTGGACTACGCCGGGCGCAAAGTCTACGCTGCGTCCTCCCTTAGCCTTTGTCAGGCCAGTTCGGCCGTGCTGATGGCACACTTTTCTCACGCCCTGTTGAGCTCCCTGGACGAGGTAGTCCCTCATCTCCCGGCTGACCTGCAGACCACGGTCAAGCAGGTGTGGGACCAGGGCAGGGCAGTGGCCAAGCAGCAACTTCAGACTGCTCTGGACATCGGCGACTCATGTGCCAGGTCAGTTGCGGCCGCAGTGGCCATGCGCCGTCGGGCATGGCTGAGGATATCCACCTTCACAGTGGATACCCAGCACAAGTTGGCGGATGTCCCCTTCTTGGGGACCGACCTCTTCAGCCCTGGAGTGGAAGGTCACCTCCAGAGGATCGAAAAGTCCAGTGCCACTCTGGACTCAGTCTCATCCACCCAGAGGGACAAGGGCCGCAGACCGCAACCCAAGCACTTTCGTCCGTCTGCGCCGACGGCACGTCCGGCCCAGCAGCATCAGGGCCAGCAGGCTCGCACTTGGCATCCCAAACTCAAGCCTGCGGCTTCCTGTTCCAGGAAGCAGGGAGGTAAAGGCCCAGGAGGTCCCTCGGCTGGTCCCTCCTCCAAGCCTGCCCAGTGACGGGTTGAGGGGTGTCGCCCCCAACCTCGTCACTCCACCCCAGGTTCCCCGTCGGAGGCAGCTCCGCCACTTCCTTTCTGCCTGGTCTGCTGTCACCACAGACCGGTGGGTGCTGGAAGTGGTAGGAAAGAACCTACCTCTGGAGTTGGAGCAAGCCCGCCCTTCCAGCCGTCGCCCCCAGGGGCCTCGAGATCCACAGCCTCGCTGTCCTTCGCCCGAGCCAACATCGCTCTGCTCCTCGGAAAGAGGTGATCAGAGGTGGCGGACCCTCCTCAGACCGGGCTTTGTGTCCAGGTACTTCCTGGTCCCAAAACGGATGGGGAGCTGGCGCCCCATTCTTGACCTGCATGACCTAAACAAGTTCCTAAGGTCTCGGACCTTCAGGATGGTCACTCTGGCTCAGATAATACCATCCCTGGAACAAGGCATGTGGTTCTGCTCTCTGGACCTACAGGACGCGTTCTTTCACATCCCTATCCGTCCGTCTCACCAGAGATTCCTTCGCTTCCGAGTGGAGGGATCCCTTTATGAGTTCCGAGCCATGCCCTTCGGCCTTTCTCTTGCTCCCAGGGTCTTCACCAAATACATGGCAGTAGTGACAGCATTCCTGCGGCGCCGAGGGGTCCGGGTGTACTCTTACCTGGACAGTTGGCTGGTAGCAGCCCCCTCCAGGCAGGAGGTGGAGCAGTCCAGAGATCTGGCCCTCCAGGTTTGCTCTCAGATCGGCCTTCTCATCAACGAGGCCAAGTCGAGACTCAGACCCGGCAGGTGATTCTTTTCATGGGGGCAGAGCTCGACTCTCTTGAGCAAACCACGGCTCGGCGGACAGAGGAGGGTTCTTTCCTCCTTTGCCCAGTCATTTCTGGTTGGTCAAGCGCGTCCTGCCCGGGACTTCTTGCGCCTCCTGGGTCTCATGGCGGCCTGCACCAGCGTGGTCCGTTGGGCCTGCTGGCACATGCGTCCCCTTCAGTGGGGATTGGCCAGCCAGTGGTCACAGCACTGCGATCCATTGGACCAGCTAGTGATGGTGACCCAGGGGATGTGGAACGCTCTTCAGTGGTGGACCGTTCCAGCCCATTTGCAAGAGGGCATCCCATTTGTCTGCCCCGAGCCGATGGTCTCTCTATCGACTGATGCCTCTCTGATGGGTTGGGGTGCCCATCTGGGGGAGCACAGAGCGCACAGCCTCTGGTCCCCTCGGGAGTCCCGATGCCATATCAACCTGCTGGAGCTTTGGGCGGTTCGTCTAGCCCTTACCGCCTTTGCTCCATTTCTACGGGGTCAAGTGGTTCAGATCCAGATGGACAATACCACGACCATGTACTACCTAAACCGCCAGGGCGGGACACGCTCCATGCCTCTGTGCAAGGAAGCTCTCCGCGTTTGGTCACTCGTGTGCAGCCTGAGGCGGATCTCTAGCCATCCATGTGGCAGGAGCCTCCAACACCCTGGCCGATGCCCTAAGCCGGATAGGGGCTGTGTCCCACAGTGGTCTCCTGCCGGAGTAGTACAGATCTGTTCTCCCACTGGGGCACACCTCAGGTGGACCTGTTTGCCTCCAGGGAGAATGCGAAGCTGAGGCTGTTTCATGCCCGCCCCCCTCAGCAGGGTTCACTGCAGGGGGATGCCTTCTCGAGGCCGTGGACTCCAGGCCTTTTCTACGCCTTTCCCCCATTTCCCTTGATCCACAAGGTGCTTCTCAAGGTGAGGAGGGACAAGGCGCAGGTGATTCTGGTAGCCTCAAACTGGCCCCGCCAATGCTAGTATCCAGATCTCCTCAGCCTCAGCTCCAGGCTTCCAAGGCAGCTTCCAGCTCGCCCAGACCTGTTATCAGTCAATCAGGGGAAGGTGTTCCATCCGGACCTTCAATCCCTGCACCTGACGGCCTGGTTCCTGAGTGGCTAGAGTTCCAGGCCTTGGGTCTTTCCGACGAGGTCCTCAATGTAGTTGAGGTGTCCCGTAAGGAGTCGACCAGAAAATGCTGTGCTTTCAAAGGGAAGAGATTCTCCATTTGGTGTCAGGGCAAGGGCCTGGACCCTTCCTCCTGTTCCTTGGCAAGCATCTTGGACTACCTGTGGTCCCTTTCTCAGCAAGGGCTTAGGTCGACGACCCTTAAGGTGCACCTGGCAGCCATCTCTGCTTACCAGGCGCGGGCCGGGAAGCAGTCGGTGGCGCAGGAGAAGGTGGCCTGGCGCTTTTTCAAAGGCCTTGATCACATTTCCCCTCCGGTGCGAGAACATCCACCTTCATGGGATCTACTGCTGCTATTGATAAAGCTCATGGGCAAGCCATTCGAACCAATGCACAGGTGTGACATTTCTCACCTGTCGTGGAAGACCGCCTTCTTGGTGGCTATCACGTCAGCCAGAAGGATGGGAGAGCTCCAGGCGCTTTCCATAGAGTCTCCTTATCTGGTCTTCCACAGGGACAAGGTTGTCCTTCGCCCCCACCCGAAATTCCTTCCGAAGGTGGTGTCGGAGTTTCACCTTAACCAGGTGTTGACTCTGCCGGTGTTCTACCCCAGTCACACCTCGGAGGCCAAATAAGGCTCCATGCTTTGGACCCTAGGAGGCACTGCTTACTATAAGGCGCATGGCTGAAGTTCGGGAGGGGTTAGCCCAGCTGTTTGTCACCTACGCTGAAGCCGCCCTGGCAGACCTGCAGCCTAGCAGGCGATAAGCAGGTGGGTCACCTCCTGCATAGATCTCTGCTATAGATTAGCGGGCATGGAGCCTCCCAGAGGATAGAGCTCATTCTACCCGCCATACTGCTGCATCGGTAGCTGCTTCCAGGGGCGTCCCTATCCAGGATATCTGCAGGGCTGCTACCTGGAAGTGGCACATACCTTCATAACCCACTACCACATCGACCTTGAGTCACGCGGGATGCTGGTTTTGGGGCCTCGGTTCTCCAGTCTCTATTCCTAAGTAGGGGTGTCTTGCCTCCCTCCTCCCGGAGAACTGCTGAGAGTCTGCCAGAAAGTGTGGATGAACAATATATCCATGTCCCTAGAATACAGGTTACTCACCTGTAACAGGAGTTCTAGGAATGGTGTATATTGTTCATCACACACCACCGACCTCCTGGCTTCAGCGCACAACCTGAGCTTCCAGCGGGCCAGATCTGGCATCATGGGGCGGAGCCGAGAGTTTTACCACCCGGGTGGGTGGGAGGAGCCAGCTTGAAGACCTTCCAGCAAGATTTAAAGCGGCAAGGATACCTGCCAGAAAGTGTGGATGAACAACATATACCATTCCTAGAACTCCTGTTACAGGTGAGTAACCTGTATTTATTGATTTTCATATACACAAAAAGTTATAATACTTCATTTTCATTACACAAGGAGCACAGGCCGGACAAACAAAACACTACAAAACCCTCTACCTAATCTACTACCCCCCCTTCCAAGGAGTGTGCCAATAAAGAAACATGAGCTCTAGAAGGATAGATAAGTAAAACTATTAATGGGATTAGCTGACAAATCAACCTAGGGGATCAGTGCTAGTGTCCATATGAGAGACAGTGACTTTTACAGGTAAAAAGCATAAACCTTGCCCCATCTTTTATCAAAAATTGAATGCTTATCCCTTGAAAATGCTGTTACTCGCTCAGTTTGTAAATAAGTTGTGATCTCTATTTTGAGTATGAGATGGACAACTGATCTTGCCAATGTTTTAGCACCAATTTTTTAACAGCCATGGAGACTAAAGCCATATGGTATCTGCGCTCCTGGACATTGATGGTAGTGTAAATACCCAGAATGCAAACTTCCACTGTAAACAGTTCTGCGAGACCAAGCAAGGGGTCTAAAGAACCTTGGAGCAGCTGCCTCAACGATTTAACCTTGTCACATTGCCAGAATATGTGCAAGAGATCATCTTCCTTTATACCACATCTAGAACAGGAAAGGCTATTGAGATGTCTGATCTGATATAATTTGAGTGTAGTACAGTACATATTATTAAGTAAAGGGTATTGGGTAAGTCAGAGTTTGTCCTGAGTAATGTAATGGTAGCGATCCTTCCAAATTTGAGACCAATCAAATTGCATTTCTGGTAATAAAGAGGACCAAACCTTAGAGCCTGGGAGGGGATCTGGATTCCTGACACTTAAAAGGCAAGCATAGAGCTGAGATATTCCATGGGGTTTATTGGCCAGGGTCCACATCTGCTCTAGTATGCTGTCTAGCCTAGGCACTTGAGGTACCATACCAAACTGGTGTGCAATTAGATGCCTCAACTGAAACACTTTAAAAATTCTTGAATTAGGTAATCCAAATTTCACCAGAATGTCCTTAGACGAGAAAAGGGAATCTTGTGAGTATAAATCAATTACTTTAGCACCCTGTGGCAATGGTAGCCAGCTGCTATTTTGATGTTAGGATTACAAAGTAAAGATTGGACCATGTCCTGTGAAGGGGGAAATTTTGAGATAAGAACAGCATTGATGGAAAACCTTTAATGAGGCTCCCTTCGCTGATTGGTAGCGCTCTTGTGGCAAAGTTTTGAACGCAATAAAGAAAAGAGATGAGGCATCTAAGTTATGCGAAGCCAGTATTTGATTTTCTATTTGAAGCCATATTGGCTTATAGTTATCTTCTAATGGAAGTAACTATCTGCCCAACTTAGATAAGTATATTGCCCAGTAATACAGGAAGAAATTGGGTAGGCATAGTCCCCCATGTTTTTTAATGAGATTTAATTTTTGGTAAGAGCATCTGGGATGTTTGTTTGTCCAAATGAAACGAGATAACTGAGTGTAGGCGATGAAAGAAAGACAATGGCAGCCATATATTTAACATGTTCAAAGGATAGAAAATCCGGGGAAGAATATTCATTTTAATAATGTTTATATGTTCCCATAGAGATAGAGGAAGTGATTCCCATCTATGAAATCTTGTTGAATGACACCCACCAAATCCTCCAGATTTAGTTTCCGTATTTTGGAGACGTCTGAGGCTAGGAATATACCTTAGTACTTAATGGAATGTGGGGACCATTTCATTCCGAATTGGCAAAAGTTAGAACTATGAGTTAGATGATTTAAGGGGACTATTTCAGTTTTAGACTGATTGAGTTTATAGTTAGAGAACCTACTAAATTGTTGTATGATTTGTAGTGCACCCTCTAAAGAAGAAGTTGGGGAGTCAATGTGTAAAAGAAGGTCATCCACACAAACAGAAAGTCATCCACACAACAGAAACAGAGTGATTGAGATTGGGGATGCCTTTAATCTGGGAAGATGACTTGGTACTGCGAAGAAGGGGCTCTAAATAAAGGTTGAAGAGAAAGGGGGATAGTGGGCAACCTTGTCTTGTACCTTGATAAAGAAGAAAACGTGCAGAGAAGACCCCGTTACAGTAAATTCTAGCTGAGGGTGAGAAATATAAGGATTGGAGCCAACAAGTAAACTGGGGGGAACCCATTTTCCTCAACGTCATCCAAAGGAATGCGAGATCTACTCTGTCGAATGCTTTTTCTGCATCCAACGAAACAAGTGCCATAGGAGACTGGGAAAATTGGGCGACCTGAAAGATATGACTCCGTTTCCTGAGGTGATCCGTGGAAGAGCGTCCAGGTACAAAGCCCTCCTGTTCCGGGCTCAGTAGACTGGTCCATACTGCTCTGATATGCCAGGAGAGAAGTTTTGTTAATATTTTGATATTATAATTCATGAGAATGATCGGCCGATAACTAGAGGGTTGTGAATGTATTTTCCCAGGTTTAAGAAGAAGAACTATAGTGGCTTCTTGAGGCGACGGGTCAAGAGAGTCCGCTGAGAGCATGTAGTTGTAGAGTCTAAGTAATATGGGTGCTAAATCCTTAGAAAATGTTTTATAAAAGTTGGGGGGGGAACCGTCCGAAGCTGGAGCCTTGTCCAAGATTAAGTCTTTAATAGAGGCCTCCACCTCTGAGAGGGTTAAAGGAGAAACCAGAGAAATTTGCTGTTGTGACAAAGAGGGAAGATCTATAGAATTCAAATAAATTTCAGTGTCTTGAGACAATGGTTTATTGAGACGCCCCCCATATAGCGAACTATAGAAGTCCTCAAACACCTTAGATATTTCCCTGGGAGCAGTTTTGATGTTACCATCCTGAGCTACACCCGAGGGGATTAGCCTAGAGCTCTCCAGTTTACGTAGTCTTAAGGCAAGGAGTCGACCTGCCTTCTCCCCTTGGTTGACATACGTTGATTTAGTTTTCAGAATTGCATGCTCCGCTTTTTTCCTGAGTAAATGTGCATATTAATCTTAAGGGATGCCAGGGTGGCAAGCGAATCTGTCATTGTAGAACCAGAGGGAGAGAGAGAGTTCTGCTGTCCTAATTTGGCCCAGGAGAGATATTGCTTCTTTGTCTCTACATTTTTTCCTAAATGAGGTAATCTTAATAAGTTCCCCTCTAAGATAACATTTAAGGACCCCCCACAAAATATCCTGTCTTTGAACCGAACCCTTGTTATCATCTAGAAAAGCTTGAATAAGGGAATGTATTTTGGAAACAATAGTTTTGTCTTTAAGAATTTGGGTGTCGAGTTTCCAAATCGTATCCCTTTGGCTGAGAGGAACAAAGGTTAATGATGTCCATGCTGTAGAGTGACCAGATAGAACGATGGGTTCCAGATCCACCTGGAGTACACCTTGTAAAAGAGAGAGACTGATGAGAATATAATCCAGTCCGGACCATGTATGGTGAACCGTCGAGAAAAAGGAAAAAAGTTTCCTGCTATGGTTGAAAGTATGCCACAGGTCACATAATCCTAATACGTCTATAAAATCAGGCAAGGCCCTTTGAGGTGGCGATGTGGGTTTTAAGGTCAGGTACGACCTGTCCAGGTCTTGAGTATGAAGAATATTCCAGTCCCCTCCCAGAATTACGTAAATGGGTAAGAAGGCTGTGAGTTTAACTAGATCCATGAGAAATACAGGGTTGCCCCCTACTGGTCCATACGTAGAACCCAGGACAACTCCCTTACACATCAATGTACCTTTGACCAATATAAATCTACCATTTAGATTTATCACCGAAGTTTCTGGCATACAGGAATTATTATGTTTAATTAAGGTAGCCACACCCCTGCTAGCCTGCGAGTCCCCTGCTGAGAAGACTCGAGCTGTTCCCTGTCTTCTAAGCCACATGGCTTCAGTCACCATCAGGTGTGTTTCTTGTAGAAAAATTATATCCGCATTCAACAATCTGCAGTGTTTCAACACCTGCATTCTTTTCACCAGATTTCTGATTCCCCTTATGTTCCAAGTTATCACTTTAATAGCTACATTCGCCATATATAAAATTGTTAACAGGTAAACCATTTACTAGAGCACGCCTAGGTAAAAAAAAGTTATTCGGCACAGTCCTACGTTATCCCAACCTCATGAAAAAAGGCAGTACCCCTATTAAACCAAATATGCACTTTACCCTCTTGTGATAGACTGCTTAGAAATATACCCATTCAGGTTCCCCCAACAACTATGTACAAAGGACTTTGATACTTGAACAACCACCCGTATATGTCCGTGAGTCCTTATCCCAGCAACACCTGACTGCTCCTCTAGTAAGATATACTTAGAAAATAGTCGCCCATAACATGTTTTAAACCTATGTCTACATCTGTTGCCTACCCAGTAAATCAAACCGGGGAAAAGGGTAAAACAAAGTTTTGAGGAGCATTAGGGAGCTGCCCCCCACCCCACTTAGTCCATTGTGCAGCTCCCTTTAGGTTGCTTGGACTCGAGCAACCCCCCCACCTAATGATCAACCCTTTCGTATTGTACAAAGCCCCATTCAAAGCTACTTGACTTGACCTCTTTATGGTCCTCATAAACAAAGTTGCACGTGCCCCAGTTAAGTAACCCTCGAAAATGCAAACCTGTTGGAGTTTGTCCGTGTTATGAACCCCATTTGTAAGATTGGGCTCTCCAGTGTGGAAAAGTAAACTGTTCTAAGCCCAAGTACCTGCCCTAACACGTATGCCTTCCTGTGAAATGTAAACCCATTTCGAGAAGGAGTCATCATTCAGCAATATCCCATTGGCAAATTCACCATAAAAGGCATAAAACCACAACCTAATGTATAACATTTAAGGTTTAAATACTTGAGTCAGGGTCTGGAGTCCATATATGTAGGGAATTCCAAAAAAGTCAGCACCCAGTCCAAGCCAGATATATAAAATAAAACATTTATTTTAGACAAGTTCATCAGTGCAAACATACCGGTTTCTAAAGCATAATGCTCACGGACATGAAACAAACATCTTACGTTTTGCAAGGCTAAACACCAAGCTTCATCAGAGATAAATTACACACATATTTGATAACCTTAAATAGTGCTAAAAACTCGTGCAACCATAACCATAACAATTAATACAAAATGCATTCCTCCATTCATTTTCAAGGATAGCACTTAAAAGATCCATGAATTAGTGCCCACATTCAATAATTATTTAATCATTAACTGAATGTATGAACAAGGGCCAATGATATCAATTATTTTTAATTATGACAATTGAAATGAATAATCGTCAATTTATTCATTGGTACCTTCATTCATTACACATTTAATCCTTTTAGGCTACTATAATCAAAAGATAGATGGATCTAATTAGACATTAATTTAAAACTAACTAACAACGACAAAACATTGGAGCACAATTAAATAACAAGGTACCTTTACAAATTACCCAGTTATACCAACAATGGAGAGCATTTAATAATAATATAATAATAATATTCTTTATTTTTAATGCGCTTTCCAAAAAATCAAAGCGCAGAACAAGTTATAGGATCACATCATAATAAAACATTACAATACAAATTACAATAAAAATTATTAATACATTACATCAAACAACATGAGACAATAATAAAATCAAACCAAATCAGTCAGTCTCTTCCCCATAAGCCTTAATCCATAGGAAGGATTTAAAGGCTTATTTAAAACCCCCCACTGTCGCATACTCTCTAATCCGACGTGGTAGAGAATTCCAGAGGGTCGAGCCACAAACGAAGGCCCGGCACCCATGATTTCAAAATAACCTCGAATCTCCAGCACTCTCGCCGGCCGAGCGGAGTGGTCGCTCCGGGAGATAGGGAACCAGGAGCTCTTTCAGGTAGTCAGGGCCCAAACCATGCAGGGCTTTGTAGGTCAACAGACCAACTTTAAAGGTGATCCGCCACTGAACCAGCAGCTAGTGCAGTCTCCGCAGCACCGGTGTAATAGAGGAAAAACAAGAAGTCCCAGTTAACAACCGGGCTGCAGAGTACTGCACCAGCTGCAAGCGGCGGATATCAATCCCAGAAAACCCAAAGTTAAGGGAGTTGCAGTAGTCCAGACGCGAGGTCACAAAGGCGTGGATCAGCGTAGGTAAGTCCCCGGACGGAACAAGGTGCTTGATCCTAGCGATGTTCCTAAGATGGTAAAAGGAAACTTTAATGACGGCTGACACTTGATCACGTAGTGTCAGCCGATCACTCGCACATCGCTGTTTTTAGCTATATGCTGTGCTATACGTGAATTTAAGGTTGGGATAGGTGAGCACCTACGGTCTACAGATAAATATGATATGTCATACGCTATAGTACAGCATGTAGCTAAAAATAGCGATGTGCAAGTGAAACATATTAAATTCATAGGATTGGAAAAAGTAAGAGTACGACCGAGGGATGGTGATTTTAAAAAGGAAAATCGGACAACGTGAGAGTTACTGGATATTTATGCTTAAATCCAGGGAAGGTTTTGGACTTAATGAAAACATTGATTTGGCAGCATTTCTTTAAGAAAGTTGATGGTATTTCTAAACTAATGGGAATGCATAATATAGTAATACTTAACATGTTGAGATAAAAAGCTAATTTTGCTTAATGTTTGTATATAGATAAGCTTTGCAAATAATAGTGTGCTATATTGGGTACTCTCTATTGTTTTGAAATTGTATTTACATGTCTGATGTCATTAAATGCTCTCCATTGTTGGTATAACTGGATAATTTGTAAAGGTACCTTGTTATTTAATTGTGCTCCAATGTTTTGTCGTTGTTAGTTAGTTTTAAATTAATGTCTAATTAGATCCATCTATATTTTGATTATAGTAGCCTAAAAGGATTAAATGTTTAATGAATGACGGTACCAATGAATAAATTGATGATTATTCGTTTCAATTGTCATAATTAAAAATAATTGATATCATTGGCCCTTGTTCATGCATTCAGTTAATGATTAAATAATTATTGAATGTGGGCACTAATTCATGGATCTTTTAAGTGCTATCCTTGAAAATGAATGGAGGAATGCAGTTTGTATTAATTGTTACGGTTATGGTTGCACGAGTTTTTAGCACTATTTAAGGTTATCAAATATGTGTGTAATTTATCTCTGATGAAGCTTGGCGTTTAGCCTTGCTAAACCTAAGATGTTTGTTTCATGTCCGTGAGCATTATGGTTTAGAAACCGGTATGTTTGCACTGATGCACTTGTCTAAAATAAATGTTTTATTTTATATATCTGGCTTGGACTGGGTGCTGACTTTTTTGGAATTTTGTTCGTAATCTGTTATAGCACCAGTCCATCTCAGTGCGGTTCATTTTCTAAACCTGCCAGTCCATATATGTCCATGGCTGTTTGTTTGGCCCATAGCAGAAGGGAGAAGATTTAGAGCTCGGTACCAGCAAAAGGTCCGGCTTCAAATGGGACCTCTACAAACTGCCACCAAAAAGAAAAGTTCCACACCGGATAAAGGTCCTGGTCTTGTGCAAGGGACCCCAGCAAGCAAAACGGGGCTCTACAAGCCTGGAGGAAAAAAGAGAAACCTCGGCCTACCCATGCCATGAACAGGAGACCTTAATCAGGTACCCGTTTTAAGCTACAAACAATAATTCTGATTTGCTGACATTATGATTAAAAGGAAAACCATCTATAGAGTAGAAGAGCGAGCAATCGGTAAATTCAGCCCGTTTTAAAGAGATCCGGGAGCTTGCTTGCCAGGTCGCTAGTTGCTTATGAGGGTGAGTCAAGTGAGAGCCAGTTGCCCGTGTGGAAGGCTGTTCGTTTTTGTCTGACTTCGTAAGGCAGGTCCTGCGATATTCTGAGTTTGGTTCCTTCCCAGGTAATGGATTGCTGTTCTTTGGCTTTAGTTAGCACATGCTGTTTCTCAGTGTAACTCAAAAACCTTAGTATAATTGGATGAGGTAGAGCACCAGGCTGAGGTTTGGGTCTGAGCGATCTGTGTGCTCGTTCGATGTGGTAAGTGGTATTAAGTGGGAAGGGGACCCACCATCTTAACTAGGAGCTTCTGAATAAACACCGTGGTGTTGGGGTCTTCCTCTGACTCCGGGAGGCCAAGGATTAAAATATTGTTGTGACGACTCCTTCCCTCCAGATCCTCCGTCTTGAGTTGGAGTTTCTGTAATTGTTGCCGGAGATGGACCATCTCTGGATCTACTTTGTTTCTCCATTTCTCTAGTGATGCCATCTTGGCTTCCTCATCGCCCATCTTCCTGTTCAAATCGGCCATGTCCCCTCTGATCGATTTCAGCTCACTTGCGATCTCTATGAGGGTTTCTCTAAATGGTAGCAGCTCCTGTAGGAATCGGTCCTCTGTCAGAGGAACCGGCTGGATAATTGCTGCACTGCTTTTGCCCGATGCGCTGGTTTGGGCCTTCGATTTCTTGGGCATCTTCTCCAGTGAGGGAGGAGGCGTATGTTTTAGCTGGGCCTGCCTCATATCAACGTCCATCGTGGAAGCAAAACCTCCAATAACGATGTAATCTGCTTTGATATTAGTTGTTGTAGGCAGGGTCTCTCTTTGGTAAAAGTATTTAGGGCCGAGGAAGTTAGATTTTTGTGAGAAAAGGCAGTAAAGGTGGGTTAGACGCGGGAACTCTGAGTCTCAGTTGCTATCCAGTAGCTTGCATCACGTGATTCCGCCAAGTTATTATATGTGTTCCAGTGCTACCAACTGTTGCAGATTTGCTGTATGTGTCTTCATATCTACTATACCTAACTGTTGCATTGTTAGCCAATGTTGTCCACCTATAATTCCTCCTGCTCTCATTGTATGCAAGTAAGCAAATTGTATTCCAACATTATAACATTTGTCTATATTCTGTCCCATTGTTCTTTACCCCCCAGGTCACACTGGGAGATGAGCAACTTGTTGCTCAGCGTGCTTTCCTGGTGAAACATTTCAATAAATAAATAAAGTTGTCCACCTGGAGCTGGCTGTCACTATAATGACCAATGCCTCCCTGATGGGCTGGGGGAGCACAGAGTCCATGGACTCTGGGCCCCCGAGGAGTCCCAATGCCATATCAACCTGCTGGAGCTTTGTGGAGTTTGGCTGGTGCTGACAGCCTTTGCTCCACACATTTGGCGTCAGGTCGTTAAGATCCAGAAGGACAGCACCACAACCATGTACTACCTCAACAAGCAGGGCTATATTACACTCCCTTCCTCTGTGCAGGGAAGCTCTCTGCATCTAGACCCTCATGCTCAGCCCGAACGCCAATATCCTGGCCATCCATGTGGCTGGCATATCTAACCAGCTGGCAGATGCACTCGGCCAGGTGGGCGAGAACTCTCACAAGTGGTCTCTCCATCTGGAGATAGTGCAGAGTCTGTTCTCTTGATGGCGCACCCCTCTGGTGGATCTGTTTGCCTCCAGGGAGAACACAAAGCTGAGGCTGTATTGTGCCCACCCCCCTTAGCAGGGAACACTGCAGGGGATGCCTTCTCGAGGCCCGGACCCTGGGCCTCATGTATGCCTTCCCTCCATTTCTGCTAACCCACAGAGTGCTGCTGAAGGCTAAGAGGGACAAGGCACAGATGATCCTGGTAGCTCTGGACTGTCCCCAACAGTTCTGGTACCCCAAGCTCCTCAGCCTCAGCTGCAGGCTCCTGTGTCATCTTCCTCTACACTCGGACCTGCTCTCTTTCAGTGAGGGGAAGGTACTCCAGCCAGACCTTCAGTCCCTGCACCTGACAGCCTGGCTCCTGAGCAGTTAGAGTTCCAGGCTTTGGGTCTCTCTGAAGATGTCCTCACCGTGGTCAAGGCTTCTCAGAAGGAGTCGACCAAAAATGTTATGCCTTCAAATGGTGCCAGATCAAGGGTCTTGACCCCTTATCTTGCCCAGTGGCAAGCATTCTTCACTACCTTTGGTCCCTCTCTCAGTCGGGCCTTCAGTCAATGACCCTTAAGGTGTACCTGGCATCTCTGCATACTGGGTGCATGCTGGTATGCCGTCAGTGGTGCAAGAGAAAGGTGTTCTGGTGCTTTTTAAAGGCCTTGACCACATTTCCCTCCAATGCATGAATCGCCACCACCGTGGGACTTGTTGCTGGTGTTTGCAAAGCTTAAGTGCAAGCCATTCGAACCGATGCACAGGTGTGAGATGTCACACCTGTCGTGGAAGACCGTTTTCTTTGTGGCTATCACGTCAGCCAGAAGTATCACTGAGCCCCAGGTGCTCTCAGTGAAGTCTCCTCGCCCGGTCTTCCACAAGGACAGGGTTGTCCTTTGCCCTAACTTGAAGTTCTTCCCGGAAGGTTGTGTTGGAGTTTCACCTTAACCAGGTAATCAGTTTCCTGGTGTATTTCACCAACCACACCTTGGAGGCCAAGCACAGGCTCCATACTTTGGACCTGCAGCGAGCGCTTACCTATTATAAAGAGCATACGGCTGGAGTTTGGGAAGGGTTTCGCCAGCTCTTTGTCACCTATGTTGAAGCCGTGTCTGGCAGACCAGTAGCTAAGTGGATGATTGGCAGGTGGATTATATCCTGCATTGACCTCTGCTGTAGGTTGGTGGGTAGGGAGCCTACCAGAGAGCTAAGGACTCATTCCATCTGTCATACCGCTGCCTCGGTGGCTGCTTGCAGGGATGTCCCTATTCAGGAAATCTGCAGGGCTGCTACCTGGAAGTCAGCACACACCTTCATTTCCCACTGGCACATCGACCTTGAGTCACGCTGGGATGCTCGTTTTGGGGCCTCAGTTCTCCAATCTCTCTTCCCTATATAGGGGGTTTGCGCCTTGCCCCACCTCCCTGGTGAACTGCTAGGAGTCTGCCAGAAGTGGGGCTCGTACATCATATCTAGATCCCTAGCAGTGGGCCGATGAGTGCGGTTGATGGCGGCGGAAAAAAAAAAAAAAAGTTACGCACCTGTAACAGTAGATCTTACTTTGAAAGGGCTCTTGCAGTAGGTAATTACATATAGGACTGATGCCGGCCGGCGGCAGGACCCCACGGAAAAACTTCTAGCTAGCAGTCCCTGGCGGGGACCGGCCCCACGTCAGGTGACCGGCATCATATGACGCCGGTATAAAGGGGCGTCCCAGATGCCCGACTTTCAGTTCTTTTCCTGCCGCCAGCTCGCAAGTAAGCCATGGGTTAAGTTCTTATCGCCAGTCCTGTTACTTCGTCAGTTTTTCCGAACAAGTTTTCAGTAGAGAATTTTATTCTTCTTTCGTCAGGTGAATGTCGGTTTATGTCGTCCCCCTCAAAGAATAAGTGCGACTTGTGCGGCGCCCAACTGCCTCACAAAGATGGTCACTCCCTCTGCCTTTTCTGCTTAGGCCCCGACCACGCGGTCGACAAGTGTCCACACTGCCTTCGATTCAACGCGGCCACCCGCAGACAACACCAGCAGTCTCTCGAAGCCCATCTCCTCAAAAAGATGATGTCCGTGATGGAGAAGGAGCCGAAGAAACTTTGGCAGGCGTCGACCTCCCTGAAGGGCATAAGAAGTGGACAAAGAAAGGCACCGGAGAAGCCTTCCTCCGCGACTCCGCCGGAGTCGCTGGCAGAGTAATGTCCCTCTGGGGAATCGCCTGACGGCAGCCTCCAAGGCTTTTGAGGAGGTGATCGCCTGCCCGTCGGGTTCATGCTCGAGCCCGCCGGTGTCTCCGGGCAAAAGGAGACTCTAGCCCCAGGTACGCCATGAGGCCGGGCTCACTGGAGCGGGCAACTTCCTTAGGCCAGACGCCGGCCTCTGACGATACCGGGAGAAGGCCGCTTAAGACGATCGACTCTTCGGGTGGCGCACGGCAGTGTTCCCTCGGACTGGGCCTCCTCCCATACTCGGCCTGCCTCCGACTTAGGACCCCGAAGTCGACGCCGCCCTCTGGCATCCGCCGATTCGCCCATAAGCCACACGCCGGCTCCTCTGACATGCGCCGGCCTGAGCCTACGACAGACCCTGCCACGTCTGTCGTACCAGGCTCCCCGCAGCCTTCGCTGCCATCAGGGGAGCCCCAGTCCCCCCTGCCTGACCCTGGGGATTTTTCCCCTTCGTCCCCGGATGAGGCTCGGGACCCTGGGCTACCGTCCGATCCTCTTCCTGAAGAGCCGGATCTGATGCAGCTCCCCTGACGCCGGCCCCGGCGCCGGCTCCTCCGACACCGTTCCCGACACTGGCCCCGCCGGTTACCGGGTTCGGCGTTGGCCTCCGACGCCAGCGGGGATATTCCTTCCATCGGGCCCTCCACCCCACGGGCCTATCCCGACTGATCTGCCGGTGGAGTACCCGGCTGGGCCGTCTGCTCCGGCAGCTCCTCCAGTGCCTGGGCATCCGCTGCCATATCCGACACCAGTTTTCCCAGGTCCGCAGTATCCTGCGCCGCAGTACCCGGTGCCGACTCCTTCGACGCCGCAGTACCCGACGCCAGTATACCCGCAGCCGGGTTACGGATACTCCCCCTACGGATTTCCTCCGTACACCTATCCCCCTCCTCCTCCTCCACCGCCCCCTAGGCCGCCGGTGGATCTTCAGGAGACTCTTGCCTCCTGGTGGGCTGAGGCCAAGGCTCAGCTCATCAAGGAAGTCGAGAGCCTCCTCTACGCGACGGTGCCACCCCGGCCCCTGCACGCCCAGACGCACACTCCTCTCCTCCTCCGATTCCCGGGCCCTTCCTCGGATCCAGAGAGGGCAGGACACGTGTTCATGGGATTCCCCCAAGGAACCCGCTCTTCCCTAGTCGAGTCAGGGAGTCTTACTCTGCTTCAGATTCTTACTCTTCTCTCTCGGACTCCTCGGAAGCTTCCGATGGATGTTCCGAGAAAGACGACGAGCCACATTCTCCGTCCAAGCCCCGGCCGAGGACTCCTCCGGAGGATCCTTCCTTCACGGAGTTGCTCAGGAAGATCCAGGAGGTTCATCAGTGGCACTCCTTAGAGCCAGATCCTCAACGGGTTAAACTCGCCGAACATCTGGACTTACCCCTTACGACTCCTACCCTAGTGCCACCCTGGATCGAGCCTCACGCCCACCTTGTTTCCACGATTTGGAAGCAACCGTCGGCTTTAGCCCCACTTCCCAGGAAGTTGAACAGGCTATACCAGGCTCCGGAGGGTGTAGACGTTTTAGACTCTCACCCCCGTGCAGACTCGGTTGTGATTAGCGCCGCTCACGGCCGGTCAGCACACCCAAAACACTTGAGCTCGTCTCCCCCGGCTAAGGAATCTCGCCTTCTGGATCAGTATGGAAGGAAGATCTACACTTCTTCCACACTGGGGATTAGGGCCCTGAACTATGTAGCACATATGGGGGATTACCAGAAGGCCGTCCTTACCCAGGCGGAATCTAAGATCGACTCTTTGCCTGACTCCCAAGTCAAGCAGGAGTTGGCCGACCTGGTCCGTTCTGCTCGTTTGGCCAGTCGTCATATTTTGAGGACGACCTACGACGCAGTGGACACCGCAGGACTGGAGTTCTGCCTTTCCAGTCTTGGGCTCACTGCATGGCTCCGGTGTCAGGTCTGGTCCCGAGGTGCAGTCAGCGATCCAAGAAGCACCTCTTCAGGGTTCTGTTTCGCTGGTGATGTCAAGGACATCATCACTGATCTGCAGGAGAAGGGGACGGCCCTTAAATCTGTTGATTCAATGTACCGTCCCCATCCCTCACAGTGCTGTCCCTTTCACAGACGCAGCCGGCCTCAAGCGAAACCTCAGGGAAGGCGGGCCATTAAACGTCGGGCCCCCACAGCTGCCAGGCCTCCGCCGCCCAAAAAAGCAACGGGTGCCCCAGCTGCGGCGCTGCCTCACACCACCTGACTCCTTCCCTCTCCCACCGCCTCCGGCAGCCCTGGAGGAACCGGTAGGAGGAAGGTTCTCCCTCCACCTTCCGGGTTGGGAGAGGATAACATCGATTCATGGGTGCTTCAGATCATAGCAGAGAGGCACTCCATAGAGTTTCTACAGAAACCTCCGCCACCCCTCTGAACTCCGCTTACTCAAGGGACCATCTTCCTTTGGTCAGGGACGAAAATCAAGCGCCTCTTGTAAACAGGCTATAGAACCTGCCTCTCACCTCTACGGGATGGGTTACTATTCCACTTCTTCCTTGTACCAAAGAAGACAGGTGATCTCAGACCTATTCTCGATCTCAGCTCTCTGAACCTGTATGGAATACAAGAGGTTCAGGATGCTCCTTCAAACCCTTTTGCCCTGCTTCAGCCGGGCCAATGGCTTTGTGCACTAGATATGCAGGATGCATACCTGCACATCCCCATTCGCCCTTCGCACCGAAAGTACCTCAGGTTTGCATTCCAGGGGGTCCACTACCAATTCCGGGCACTCCCGTTTGGTCTTTCCTCGGCCCCCCGAGTCTTTACCAAATGTCTGGCGGTGGTTGCGGCCCACCTGCGTTCTTTGGGAGCTCAGGTTTTTCCCTACCTGGACGACTGGCTCCTGGCGGCCTCGTCCAGGGAGGAACTCCTGCATTTTCTCTCCTTCATCCAGCAGGTTTTCACTGGCCTGGGTATTACCATCAACCATTCCAAGTCTCACCTGGAGCCTTCACAGAGGCTCCAGTTCATCGGGGCAGTTCTCGACACATCACTGTGCAAGGCCTTTCTGCCTCCGGACAGGGGGGCCTCCCTCCAGTCACAGATTTCCCTCCTGTCGGAACACAGGAGGTCCCAGCGAGTCAGTGCTTGCGTCTACTGGGGCTTATGGCAGCGGCCATCCCGGCGGTTCCAGCGCCTCCACATGAGAATCTCTCAGTGGACTCTCCGATCTCAGTGGGATCAACGGGTGAGCGATCTAGATCATCTAGTTCTGATCTCTCGCCGATGGTAGAGACTTGCAATGGTGGATGGTTGAAGAACCTATTTGAGGGTCCCCTTTTTCATCCTCCCCATCAGACTCTGACCACGGACGCTTCAGGCGAGGGTTGGTAGCCATCTGGGTCCTCACCGAACCCAGGGCCTATGGTCAAAGATGGAGATAGTTCTCCATATCAGCGTGCTCGAGCTTGAGCAGTGCTGTATGTCTCAGGCCCTTCACCAATTCATCCTTCCGGTCACCTAGCTGTCCAAACGGACAACATGTGCATGGTGTGGTACATCAACAAGCAGGGAGGGACTCGGTCCTACCCGCTGTGCAGGGAAGCGATGAGGGTTTGGGATTAGGCAACGCTTCACAACCTTCACCTCACGGCGATCCATGTTCTGGGAGTCGACAATGTCCTGGCAGACAGACAGACTAAGTCGCTCGTCGGCTCTACCACACGAGTGGGAATTGGACGAAAAAGTTCTAAAAAGCATCTTCCAGATTTGGGGGACTCCTCAGATAGACCTGTTCGCTTCCTCCCAAAACACAAAGCTTCCAGTCTTTTGCTCGCTCGTTCCACAGCGAGACGCTTTCTGGAACGACGCTCTATCTCTAAGCTGGAAGGACAGATTCGTCTATGCTTTCCCCCAATTCCTCTGGTCCCTCGTGTGTTACAGAAGCTGGCTTTAGAAGGAGCGAGAATTATTCTGATCGCTCCTTTCTGGCCCAGGCAAATTTGGTTCTCTTCTACAACAATACTCAGAGGTTCCTCCTCTTCCTCTTCCTTTATCTCCTGGATTGCTGACCCAGGATCAGGGGACCCTGGTCCATCCGGGACTCTGTCCCTTCAACTTCATGCATGGCTCCTGCAGACTTAGCTCAATCTCGTTTTGGCGTTTCTCCTAAGGTGGCCGAGATTCTGGTGGAGGCTAGAAAACCCTCCACTAGGTCCACCTACGCCATGAAATGGAAAAGATTTTCTATCTGGGCTGCGGCCAGGAACGTGGAACCCTTTTCCTGCCCTGTGACCATTCTGCTTGAGTACATGCATCATCTTTTTGACCTTGGTCTCAGTCACTCCTCTTTGAAAGTCCATATGGCGGCTATTTCAGCCTACCATGTCCCTTTCACTGACAAGGCATTTGCCCAGCTGGGTATCAAAACTTTCCTCAGAGGGTCCTTCATCTCAGGCCCTGTCCGTTCCAGCCCCCATGGGACTTGAACTTTGTCCTAGAAACTTCCCTTCCTCCTTTGAGCCTGTGGCTTCCGAGACTTGAAGTTTTTATCGTGGAAGACGCTCTTCTTGGTGGCCGTTACTTCTGCTCGCAGAATTTCCGAGCTCCAGGCCCTTATGTGCAAAATCCCTTATCTGATTTTTCACAAAGAACGAGTAGCTCTTCGCACGAACCCTAAGTTTCTCCCGAAGGTGGTAGCGGAATCTACCTTGAATCAGTCTATTGAATTACCTGCCTTCTTCACACAGTACTCCAGTCAAGGAGAATACCTGCTCCATACCATGGATGTTCACAGGATCCTAAGATACTACACCGATAGGACGAAGGATCTCAGAAAGACTGATCAGTTGTTTGTCTCTTTTGCTCATAAAAGAGAAGGCAATGCTGTCTCTAAGCAATGTCTATCAAAATGGTTGGCCCATTGCATCACTTTCTGTTATGACAAGTACAACAAGACCCTACCGGGTCAAGTCAGAAGTCACTCCTCTCGTGGAGTAGCAGCCTCTGCAGCTTGTTTCAAGAACGTGTCTGCAGCAGACATCTGTGCTGCCGCCACTTGGACTTCAGTCCATACCTTTACTAAACATTACAGTTTGGACATTGCCTCTCGCCGTAGAGCAGGCGTCGGGTTAGCTGTCTTGCAAGGCCTCCTTTCTTGAGACCTGCTAGATTATTGGCTACTTTTTGGAGTAGTTCCTCCTCCCGGTGCCTTTCATTTGTTCCAGACTGCTTGGGCTTCTGTCCTATAGGTAATTACCTACTGCAAGAGCCCTCTCGAAGTAAGATAGTACAGTTACGTAAGAACTTACCGTAACAGTAGATCTTCGAGAGAGGCTCTTGCAGTAGGTAATACCTTCCTGCCCTCCATCCCCCTAGGCTTTTTCAGCTCCTTTTCCATTGAGGGAAATGTCTGCTTCTCTCTCATCCGGACCTTCTGGCCCTGTGGCGAGAAAAGAACTGGGCGGGCGTCTGGGACTGCCCTTTATACCGACGTCGTATGGCGCGGTGCGCCCTGACATGAGGCGGTCCGCCAGGGACTGCTAGCTAGAAGTTTTTCCGTGGGGTCCTGCCGCTGGCCGGCGTCAGTCCTATATGTAATTACCTGCTGCAAGAGCCTCTCTTGAAGATCTACTGTTACGGTAAGTTCTTACGTAACTGTACTATCTTCCACGGAGTGGTCTCTTGCAGCAGATAATATACTTGGGTCGTTGCCAGAGGTCATTGTGGCGCACAGCAGCTCTTCTAGCAGGCTTTTCCAGGGGCGGCCCACACATGACATCATCTTCCTGTTTCCTATATAAGTGTGGGTGGTCCCTGGTATCCTGAGTTCATTTTCCTGCCGTCTCCAGCTCGCACGCAGCAGCTAGAGCAACTTCAAAACAGCAGTCATCGACAAGAATTTGAGAAAACGATGAATTTCCAAAGAATCTTCAAGCAAGATAGTGCTATTTTGTTCTTGCAGTTGCGGTAGGAAAATCTACCGCTTCGACAACCACACCACGTGTGTGAGGTGTCTGGGACCTACACACGACACCTCTTTGTGCATACATTGCCAAGATTTTAACCAGGCAACCTGTCGATGACGGCTGCAGGAAATCAAAAACCTTCTAATAGAAACATAGAATTTGATGGCAGATAAGGACCGCTTGGCCCACCCAGTCTGCCCATTTTCTTACTTAACAGATAAGCTGCAGATCCTAGTTAACCAACAGCTTACTTCCTCCTACCACCCACTAGGACTGCCTTATGTGTGTCCCATGCATTCTTGAATTCTCCCACTGTTCTTGACTCCACGACCTCCTCAGGGAGGCTGTTCCATGCATCCACAACCCTCTCCGTGAAAAAATACTTCCTCAGATTGCCTCTGAACCGTCCCCCCTCTATCTTCAAATTGTGCCCCCTTGTTCTTGCATACCTCTTTTTCTGAAAGATGCTGCCCTCTTGGACTTTGTTGATTCCCTTGAGGTACTTGAAAGTTTCTATCATGTCCCCCTCTCTCCCTTCTTTCCTCAAGGGTATACATATTAAGCTCCTTTAGTCTTTCTTCGTATGTCTTCTGATGCAGACCCTGCACCATTTTGGTTGCCTTCCTCTGGACAGCCTCCACTCCGTCTATGTTTTTGCGGCGATGGGGTCTCCAGAACTGCATACAGTACTCCAGATGGAGTCTCACCAACTGTCTGTACAAAGTGTAACAAGGCGCAACCTTGCCACGGGATTCAGGCTCAGCTTTGCTGTGGTTAAGGAGTCTCAGGAAGACCAGTTTGTTAACATCAAACCAACCAGGTATATTTTTATTTTCTTAATATGGTTGGTGACACAGAACTTTGGGCTTCTGCCCTTTTCCTTTTTAAGCCCCACCGGGGAAAATGAAACAAAAACAGAAATAAAGAGTCCTAGCTCGGAGTGGGAGCACTGACTAAACAATCCCCGACCCTAACTAGAAACACCCCTTTTCCAGAAGGCTAGACCTTCTGGAAGAACACGAACAGTAAAACGGAAAACTCACAATGGAAATAATTTTTTTCTTTTTGGCCTAATTCAGGAGATCAATCTCCTGAGGGTTCCTTAAGGGACTCCTGTTCTGGAACATATCCAAGCAGCTTGTCAGCCCTCTACCCCTGCAGCAACTGCCTGCTGGCTTTTCCTTCCTGTTTTTAAAGCTCTCCTGTCTGTGCAGCTGCAGCTAATCAGCCAAATCAGCTGCAGCTGTACCCTGACTATCTTACTCAGGTAAACCCCCTCTCCTCCAGTACCTGAGTTTACCACAAAAGGGATAACAACTTCCTGTTTTCTACTATTGATGCCTCTCCCTATGCATCGCAGTATCCTCCCAGCCTTCATTACTGCCTTCTCACATTGCTTGCCCACCTTTAGGTCATCTGATATAATTACCCCCAGGTCCCTTTCCATTTTTACTGTTGTCAGTATCTCACCCCCCATTGTGTACTCTTCCCCTGGGTTTTTGTTTCCCAGGTGCATTACCTTGCACTTCTTTGCATTGAATCTGAGCTGCCATACATTTGACCTTGCCAAGTCCCTTCTCATCCTTTCCACTCCATCTTGTTTATCATCCCTGTTGCAGATCTTTGTGTCGTCTGCAAAGAGACATACTTTTCCTTCCAATTCCTCTGCAATGTCACTTATAAAGACATTAAAAAGAACCGGTCCCGGTACTGAACCCTGCGGTACCCCGCTAGTAACCCTCCTTTCTTCACTGTGGACTCCGTCTACTACTACCCTTTGCGTCCTGTTGTCTAACCAATTTTTTATCCAGGCTACCACCTTGGGACCCACTCCAAGGCTGGCTAACTTGTGTATTAATCTTTTGTGTGGGACTGTATCAAATGCCTTGCTAAAATCTAGGTAGGCCATGTCCACAGCCCTCCCTGGTCTACTACTTTGGTCACCCAGTCAGAGAAATCTATGAATTAGTCTGACATGACCTTCCCATCGTGAATCCGTGCTGCCTTGGGTCCTGTGCCCAACTGGCCTCTAGGTACTCAACAATTCTTTCCTTCAGAAGTGATTCCATCATTTTCCCTACCACTGAGGTCAAACTAACTGGTCTGTAGTTTCCTGCCTCTGTCCTGCTCCCACTTTTGTGAAGAGGAATCACATCTGACTTCCTCCAGTCCTCGGGTACCACCCCATCCTCACATGATTTAACCAGAGTAGTCAGCGGTGTCACTAGTTCTACCCTTAGTTCTTTTAGAATTCTTGGATGAAGCCCATCAGGCCCCATTGCTTTGTCCACCTTCAATTTTATTAGTTCTTTCAGAACCCTTTCTTCTGTAAATGGACTTTAAAGGAGCATAATTTGTCTCTCATGGAGAATCAGGGAGATCGTTCCAAGAGCTCCCCATCCACTGATTCTCTTAAAAAGCACAAAAAGGAGAAGGAGAATCCCTCCTCAAACTCTGTGTCTCGACACTCATTAACGGCCACCGTCACAGGTGCTCCACCGTCGATGAGGCGTCACATACTGCCTCTTCTTCGGGAGGTTGCTCCCTCTCATTGACGGCACTTTCCACTGCATTGACGGCAGTTTGTGATGAACCTTTTATAGGTTCTGTCGACACCCCATCAGTGGGGGCTCCTCTTCCGTTGACAGCACCATCATTTTCAGTGCCTTCTGTTGTTTCCCAGGTGGTCCCGTCAACGATGAGCCGCATTCCACTGGGTAAACTGGCTGCATTTGCTATGCATACTGTCCCTCCACCCTTGCAGGTGGGTACCCATAGGGGCCAAGCGGACAGGGATCGGGACCCTGGACTTTACTACCCAGGGGCAAGACCTGCTCAGGCTACATGTCCAATCTCCTCGATCCTCCCTTTGATTTCCCATAAATCCCCCCCCCCCCTTCTCAAAAAGAACCAGATGTTACTTCAGTAGTATAGCACGTCTTGCATGCCATGCGGCATGCTCAGCCCTCTGATCCCGGAGGGCCGAGTCACCTGTCCCGCTCACCTACTCCTCCACCAGAATGATTTCAGGGTGACAGGGACCCTTAACCAACCTGGTCACCTCCCTCGTTCGTGGATGACTGCCTATCAGATAAGGCTGACTTTCCGAGATATTTTACCGGAGGCCTGGAGGACAAAGAATTCCAGGATATGGATTTCCAGCCCCAATCTCCTCTATCGGAGATTTCCTCATTAAATGAGGACCTATCCAGGCATGCGGCTGCCTCTCCTCCTGTCGACCCATCTTTCCATGAGATGATGGTCCAAATCCAGAAAGTCATGGGTTTCTCTACTACCAAACATGACAAACAATGGAAGGATATGGCAGACTGTCCAGAGTTACCAGAAGATCCAGTCTTAGTGGTACCCCCACTAATCCAAACATACCAAAATGCTATGCTTTGCAGCCTGGCACCAGCCTTCTTCAGTTACGGCTATTCCACACAAGGCGGCTCACCTTTACCAGGCTCCTCTGGATCATCCCTTTTTATCCACCACTCCTGAAGCAGATTTGGAGGTGATTGCTGCCGCTCATGATCGTACTAAATGACCGAAACACATGAGCTCCTTACCTCCTGATAAAGAATCCTGTAGGATAGACTATCTTGGAAAAAAGGTAGTCCAATCAAGTACCATGAATCTCAGAATTCTAAATTATATGGGACATATGGTCAAACACCAGCATACACTCTGGTCAATAAACTCCCTCTTTCACCGGAACGAGAACAATTATTGGCCACAATGTCTACTGGCAACTCCATTTCCCATCAACTACTTTGTTTGGGATATGATGCTGTTGATACTTCGGCCTGCATTTCAGCATCCAGCATTACCATGCGTCCTCATGCTTGGCTTCGCATCTAAGGCTTCACACCTGATGTACAGCACAGAGTAGTTAACGCCCCCTTTAATGGGTCCAAACTATTCGGGCCAGGTACCCAAACATTGATAGATGATCTCCAGGCTTCAGGAAGAACTCTGCGTATGGTGCATGGCATGTACCATACTTATCAGCCGTCCTACCATCCTCAGTCCTCTTTTTATACCAAAAGAGATGGTAAATACAGAGGGTCAAATAGAGGCAGATCCTGAGGTCATTCCCAGTTTACCAGAACAAGTACCTCTGCCACTAAGGGTCTCACTCCCATCCTCTTGGTGGGGCTGGTCAGCCCGCCTCACAGTGACCTACTGGGGCTCTGTCCACGCTTCCTCGACCAGGTCTTGGAAGCTGTGAGCAGTCATTTTGCTCTCCATTTGGAGGCCTGGAAGATGATCACATCGCACGAGTGGGTATTCAGAGAGGTCACACTCTGGAATTACTTTCCAGAACTCCCCCTCATCCTCCCCACTCTGTCCATTACCCACCTGACCATATTCCTATTCTCCAGGAGGAATTACTGGCGCTTCTTACCAAGAAGGCTGTTTATCCAGTACCACCATCAGAACACCGAAAGGGGTTTTACTCCCACTTCTTCCTGCTACCCAAGTGAACTGGAGATCTCAGACCAATACTGGACCTCAGACAAATGAACATATACATCCAGTACAAAAGGTTCCGCATGGTCACCCTAAACTCTATCATGCCAATACTAAAACAAAGGGATTGGCTATGTGCCCTGGATATGAAGAATGCTTACCTTCATATCCCTATCCATCCTGCCCACCACAGATTCCTTCGTTTTCACCTGTTGGGTCAACACTACCAATTTTGGGCACTCCCATTTGGCCTTTTCTCGGCCCCACGAGTGTTCACCAAATGCCTAGCGGTGGTAGCAGCAGCCCTATGAAGGGACGGGCACTTTGTCTTCCCATACCTGGACTATTGGCTCATAAAAGCAGAGTCCAAAACTGCTTTACTTTCTTCCCTAGAAGCAACCTTAGCTGTGTTCCAAGCTCTAGGGATTATGGTCAATTGACCAAAGTCCAATCCGACCCCTACATAGTCGCTCCAATATATGGGAGTGGTCCTCAACACTGTCTCCACCAGGGTTTACCTCCCGGCCGACAGACAAGAGAAGCTTCTATCTCTGGCATTGCAGATACAAGCCCAGAAAGTTGTCACAGCCAGACGCATGCTGCATCTCCTATGTCACATGGCCGCTACCATCCCTACGGTAGCTTTCGCCCATCTTCAGATGAGACCAGTCCAATGGGTTCTCCAGAACCAGTGGTCTCAAAGAACAGGGAATTTCGAAGACAAAATCAGTCACTCCCTCATTGCGGTCTGCCCTAGTATGGTGGATGCTCTGAACCAACCTATGTCAGGGTATGCCCTTCCAGTCCCCACTGCCCCTGCAGACGTTGACCATGGATGCATCTCTGGAAGGGTGGGGTGCACACCTGGGTCCTTACAGGACACAAGGCAAGTGGACCACTTCTATCCCTCATCTCCATATCAGTCTCCTGGAACTGAGGGCGGTTCACTTAGCCCTCCAGGCTTTTCAACCTCACCTGTCTCCGGGACAGTTGCTGATTCAGTCAGACAACACCGTAGTAATATTCTACCTCAGCAAATAAGGAGGTACGAAATCCCGTACTCTATGCAGGGAGACACTTGCAGTCCGGCAGGAAGCCATTCGATAACACCTCACACAAACAGCCGTCCATCTAACAGGACATTACAACCTCCTGGCCGACTTTCTCAGTAGCCAGTCATCCGCACATGAATGGACACTTCATTATGAAGTGCTCCAGAAAATCTTTCATCTGTGGAAGACTCCGCAACTGGACCTGTTTGCCTCCCCAGTCAACCGCCGTCTTCCCAAATACTAATCCATTACCCCAAGGAAAAAAGGGACAGTCTATAGATGCCCTGTCCCAAGCACGGACAGAACTCTTCTTATACGCTCCCCACCCCCATTCCACTCCTGCAACGGACTCTACTGAAACTACAACTTGGACCTGCCTCCATGATTCACATAGCCCCTCTGTGGCCTCGGCAGGTGTGGCTTCCCCCCACTTCAGCAGTTCTCGGTAGAGAAACCCGTTCCGTTGCCAATCAGACCAGATCTTTTGACTCAGAATCAAGGGACCCTTCTACATGCCAACCTGAAGGCACTACACCTTCATGCTTGGCTCCTGAGGATGCTTTTATAGCATGTCTACAAGTGTCCTCTCCTGTTGCCAATACATTGCTGGCATCACATAAACCAGCAACCAGGGAAACCTATAATGCCAAATGGAAATGTTTTTCCGTATGGGCTGCTTCCCGATCACTGGATCCCTATTCTTGTCCATTGATGTAAGTCTTGGATTACCTAGCCTCGATTGCCGAGAAAGGATTAAGCTGTTCCTCCATCAAAGTCCATTTGGCCTCTATTTCAGCCTTCCATGAACCTCTGGATGGTAGATTACTGTATCAACATCATCTAGCCAAAGTGTTCTTAAGAGGAGTGTTACATGTTAAGCCATCTATCAGAAGACCAACTCCTCCATGAGATCTCAATTTCCTAATAGAGGAATTAACTCTTGAGCCCTTTGAACCGGTGGCCACTTGTGATCTCTGTTTTCTTTCATGGAAAACACTGTTCTTAGTGGCTGTCACTTCAGCTCAACGTATTCCCAAGCTCCATGCCCTCATGTGTAGAGAACCTTACTTGATTTTTCACAAGGATAGGGTGGCACTTCGTACCAACCTTTCCTTCCTACCTAAGGTAGTGTCTGAACACACCTTAAACCAGTCCTTGGAGTTACCAGTATATTATCCTAACACTCCAATCGAGGTGAACACCCCCTTACATACTTTAGATGTCCATTGTTTTTTATGATACTACATTAATTGAACTAAAACTATTAGAAAGACTTCTCAACTTTTTGTTACCTTCGCCTCAGTCAGGGAAGGTCTCCCAGTCACTAAACGGACTTTCTCCAACTGGCTAGCACATTGCATAACATTTTGTTATTCAAAATACAAAAAGCCGTTACCAGGACCTCTCCAAGCCCATTCTACCAGAGCTATGGCCACTACTGCGGCCTGCTTTAAAGGGGCTTCTATCACAGATATCTGCAACGCAGGTACCTGGTCCACAGTTCTCACTTTCACAAAGGATTACAACTTAGATATTGCTTCACGCCGTAGGACGGCGTATGGCCGGGTTGTCCTATAAGGCCTCCTGTCATAATGACCACCCTTTCTGGGTTTACTGGTTTACTGCTTGGGATTCATCCCAAGTGTATTACCTGCTGCAAGAGACCACTCCATTGAAGATAGTACAGTTACATAAGACCTTACCATAACAGTAAGTCTTTGAGGAGTGTCTCTTGCAGCGGGTATGATCCCACCCTCCATCCCCCTCCTTCTCTTTGAGAACAAATTCTATTCCAATGACTTATGGGTTGGGACTCCTGTGGTATCTCGGCTTCCCCTCAGTCCTCGCTTAGCGAGCTGAATCTGGCGGGGGAAACTGAGGATACCAGGGACCACCCACATTAATATAGGAAACAGGAAGATGATGTCATGTGTGGGCGGCCCCTGGAAAAGACTGCTAGAAGAGCTGCCATGTGCCGCGGTGACCTCTGGCCATGACCCAAGTGTATTACCTGCTGCAAGAGACACTCAGAGATCTACTGTTACGGGTAAGGTCTTACATAACTGTACTTTCTAGGAGTGGTATATGATGTACATCCACACTGACACACCCGACCTCCCCTGGCAAGTGGCACACCAATTCTTGCTTCCAGCAGGTAAGATTTGATGTCACTGGGCGGTGCCAAGGGGGTTACCACCCAGGTCAGTGGGAGGAGCCAGTTTAAAGACGTTCCGGCAGGAATTAATGGGAAAGGAACACTGCCAGAAGTGTGGATGAACATCATATACCACTCCTAGAACTACTGTTACAGGTGAGTAACCTGTTTTTTTCCTGCCATCAACCGCTCATCGGACCACTGCTGGTAAAGAATGCCAACAAGCTTGGAAAGTTTTGCTTTCACTGCTATCTCAAATTTGTTATTTCGAACTTTCTTTTGTGCTGCTGCTGACAGACAGGGAACCATTGTTCTGCTATTTCCACTGCAGCGTCATTCAAATTTTATAAAGATGATGACCACTGCATGGGTATTCGTTGCCTTGGCAAAGACCTTGACATTAAAGCCTGCGCAGTCTGTCAGGGCTTTAATTAGGCAACCAGGAGATTCTCAGGAAAGCTTTAGAGCTTCATCTGAAGCTAAAAGAAATGGAGAAGCAGGTTGCATCGAAGGCGGCTTCGCTGTCGTCAGCCGCATCTGTTTTGGTTCACCGTCGGCCCACTGCTTCCAGAGATCGACAGCGTCCACTGCTGATCCCTTGAAGAAAAGGGTCAAATCCTCTAAGGTGGCATAAAGACACTGTGAGAAGGAGATGAGGTGTAAAGAAAAGGCTGTTTCCCCAGATTGTTCACGTTCTCTTCTAAGAAGTAGTAAGTCAGCTGATAAAGACAGGTCCCAGACCAGGGCTATGGGTCCTACCCCTCCCCCCAACGTCTCTCAGATGGCAGAGTCATGGTCTGGCAATAGCTCTCTTCCTCTACTGGTGGATTCTAAGCCGATACCGCCATCAGGCACAGTCCTGTTGGCGGTTCCACCGTTGATGGCCCTCTCTGGGCTGATCGATGCACAACTCCTCGATTTAGACAATGTCAGAACTCTTTCAGTGCCTGTTACTGCTGTCACCATTGCTACCATCATCACTGCCCCCGGCTATGCCATTGACCTTATCATCGACACTTCAGTTCTTGCTCCCTGCTGTAATGGTGGGCCCTGAACAGCCTCCGTTGACGAGACATCTGTCAATGGTTTCTCCGTGTTATCTCCTTGTCCCATCAACCCTCTACTGATGACAGTTGACAAAGAACTGGAATACAGTTCAGAATACAGGAAAGAGGAGGAGCAGGAGGAGGCCATGGATGGAGAAGAGGTAGCAGTTGATGTAGCTGACTCAAGCTGTGCTCTTTCTTCCTGCTTGGAGGAGTGTGTGAAAAATACTTCTGAGTTTTCACCCGAGGATTCCTCATTTCAGGCCTTCCTTAAACAGGTACGGGCTGAACTGGGGTTTCAAGAAGGGGAGAAAGACTCATCCAAGAAAAATCTTCGAGTTCTTGGAGATGTCTACCTCCCCTACTGTCATCATTCCTACTGTGCATTCTACATTGGAGGATGCTACTTGGCATCAGCCAGCTCAATTTCCAGCAGTCCCAAGAAATACTGACAAACAATATCCTGCCCCTACAGCAAAACGTTATTATTCATCCAGCCTAAAACAGGTTCAGTGGTAATCATGGTTGCTCATGATAGATAAAAGAACACCCAAGCACATGAGTTCTGTTCTCCAGACAAGGAGTCGAGGAAGCTGGATGTGATGGGGAAGAGGACTTTTGCTTCTGCTTCCCTCGGACTAAGGATTGCGAATTATCAGGCATACATGATAAAATATCAGAATTGCCTATGGAAGACAATGGCCTCCCTGGCTAATAACATGCCAGATGGCCAAGGCAATATTGGCCCAAAAGGCTATTACTAATGGACAGTTGGCTGGAAAGCACTTGCTCAGGTCTGTTTGTGACACCTCAGATGCTGCAGCCAGGGCTGCTGCTTCTGAGATTTGCATCTGCCGTCATTCTTGGCTGCAGGTGGCAGGATTTGCTTCTGATGTACAATGATCTGTAATGAATGCTCCCTTCAGGGAGAAGCAGGTGTTTGGCGTAGACGTGGAAAATGCCTTGAGGGATCTACAGTCCTAAAAAATTACTTTGAGGTTCCTACACATTTTGAACCCGAAACCCTACGGAAGGGGTAGGGGTTCTTTCTGAAGGAGGTAAGAGCTGTTCTACCTACAGGCCTTCACCACCCTCCTCCTGGGGATCAGCTACTAATCTGTACAGACAATATGTTGGTGATGTACTACATCAGCGGACAAGGCGGAGTGCTTTCACATCCTCTGTGCAGGGAGGCAATAAGAGTTGGGCACTGGGTGGTGGAATGTGACATGGTTTTGTCAGCGGTGTTCCTGCCTGGTATCCTGAATGCACTTGCAGATTGCCTCCATTGATCCCTTGCACTCTGCCATGAATGGGAACTGTCAGACTCCGTCATGGATGATCTCTTCGAAAAATGGGGTCGACCTAACACAGTCTTGTTTGCATCTCCATACAACACAAAACTGCGGCGTTTCTGCTTGCTGAGTCCAGGCCCTAGAGCTTTCTGCTGAGATGCATTGTCCCTCTCCTAGAAAGGTAGGTTTTTGTATACTTTTCCTCATTTCCTCTGATACAGAGGGTTTTGGTCAAGCTACGGACTGAGCCAGCCTCCTTGACTCTGGTGGCCCCTTACTGGGCCAGACAAATTTGGTTCCCTTTGCTCCAGCAGTTGGCAGTGGACCCTCTGTCCTGCTCCTCCTGCAACAGTGACTTCTGACAGAGGGGCAGGATACTCTTGTGAACCCAGATCTGAAGTCCCTGCACCTCCACACCTGGCTTCTGAGGACATGGAACTCTCCTACTTGGTTTGCTCCCTGCCAGTTGCTGATGTTGTATTGATGGCTAAAAAGCCATCTACACAATACGCTTATTTGAAAAAATGGAAACATTGTACAGTTTGATGTCCTGTGCATGCCCTGGATCCTCTTATGTGTCCAATTCCTAAAGCGCTAGACTGCCTCTTATCCCTAAAGGACCTGCGGCTGGGGTATTCCTCTGTTAACATGGCCTCACAGAAGGCAAGACAGTCGCCCTAATGGAGGTTTCCTGTAGATTCCTAAGAAGTATTCTGCTCTTACACTCCCCCGTCCATGGTCCAGTTCTCATGTGGGACTTTAATTTGGCCCTAGAGATCCTTATTGCACCTCCCTTTCAGCCTGCAACTTGTGAGCTGTGCTTCCTGTCTTGGAAGGCACTGTTCCTAGTGGGTATGACGTCTGCTAGACACATTTCAGAGTTGCAGGCTCTGGTTACAGACTCTCCTTTTATTATTTTACTCAGGAACAGGGTTACATTACATACTAATCCTCATTTCCTTCTGAAGGTGGTGTCTGAGAGAACATTAAATCAGACTATTAACCTTCCCGTTTATTTTTCATCTCTCATGGATAGTGGGGAATGTCGTTTACATAGGTTGGATGTCTGCAGAACACTGCGGTGGTGTTTGCAATATACATAGGATTGCAGAAAATCCTCTCACTTGTTTGTGGCTTTTGCCCCCAGCATGGTGGACCTACCCCATTTCTAAACAAGGCCTGTCCAGTTGGTTTGCTTGTTGTATTAGATTTTGTCACCAGATGCACGGTAAGCAGCTTCTTGTTCCTGTTTGTGCTTATTCCACCCATGGGGTGGCTACCTTAGTGGCTTGTTTCCACATTGTGTCCACTGTGCTGCTGCCACTTGGAGTACGGTTCGTACGTTTACTAAACACTACAGTCTGGACATCATCTCTCGTAGACAAGTCCACTTTGGCCTCACTGTTCTGCAAGACCTACTTACAAGGGTTCATTAAGTTCTGCCTTCCTCCCTCTGTGCTTAGTACTGCTTGTGAATCATTCCGTAATGTGGCTCAAATGAAGAGAGATATCCTCGAAGAAGATAGAATAGTTACCTACCATAATAGTAAATCTAGAGAATCTCCTCCATTGAGCCACAACTTTCCTCCCTTGACCCCCGCTTTGGTGTGGTGAATATTCTGCTTGCTTTACAAGCTGGTTCTCCTATGCTGCATCATGTGGCATCTATTCTCAGGTTTCCATATCCTCTCCTGTGCGCCTGGTTTGTCCCTGGTTGCTTCAGACCCTGCTGGGCCGATGATCCTCAGAGCCCATCTCCGGCAGGGAACTGAGGAATGCTGGGACGCCCACTTTATATAGGCACCCACGAGGTGCATCTGCAGTGGTGATCATGCAAAAGTATACCGTCACCGTGCATCTTTGTGCAGTAGCAGTATACCGGTTATTCAGTGAGTACCGCACATTGCGCGGTAGTGGTATACCGCACTACCGATATACTTTTGCACGATCACCTCTGTACATAGGCAGCCCCAGCCAGCAAACATTTCTGTGTGGTCCTGACACCAACAGCTTACTGTTCCCTGCTGTGGCTCAATGGAGGAGATTCTCTCGAAGATCTACAGTTATGGTAAGTAACTATTCTTTCGTACCCTATTGTGCTGCAATACAAACATTTATTTATTTGTTATTGCTGAGCAGGAAGGTCGCACTGAGCTGTGGTTAGCTAGTTTTCAGGTGTGTTCTGGGGAGGTGGGTGACAAGAACCTGTTTTGTTAACCAGGGAATGTTGGCCAGGACACGGGGGAAAATCTCCTAGTCTTACGGTAAGTGCCATCAGATCTTCTAACATCCCCTGGGACCAGTACAAGAATGCAAAATACAGGAGAAAGGAATGGGGGGGTGGAGGGGAGGATGGAAGGAGGACTGGGGAGGGAAAGAAAAGAGGAAACAGAAGGACATTTGATCGCAAAATTAGGAGTAGTGCAGCTGTAGCTAAGTGCTTTGAAGTATGGGCAGTCAGGTGCACTGGTGAGTAAAAGCCTTCTTGTTGTGTTTTGGTACAGGGAGTTGAAAATGTGTACACCCAGCATCAGCCTCTGCTGCAGGAGATTTTAGACCAGCTTATCAAGGGGAAGCTGAAGGACAGCCAGTACCCTTATTTGGGTCCAAGCACACTCCGAGATCGGTGAGTGACATGCTGCATCTGTTTCTGCACTTGTAGCGGTGTTTAATGTTTAAGTCAGAGAGTGAGTGGGAAGGGGGGTTTGCAGCCGTTGGGTAACACATCATGTTAAGATGGATGGCTAAAGAATCAAGTAACTAACGTATTTGTTAGCTGACAAAAATGAAATCATATAGTTTTTTGTTTGTTTTAGTAGTAATGCTTTTCTGACCTCTTTAAAGTCATTATTGCTATTTTGAATTCTCTCATGTGGAAGGGTTGTGGGATAACAGATGGACCAGACGCAGTACTTCAGGTTCAACACACAATCTCTGTGTGGTGTTTATTTAAGACGAAGGGAACAACCTTAAGCAATGGCATATCCCTTTTTTCAATACATCAGTTTGCAGCAGCAGACTATGCATGTCCTTCCTCTGTACTTAGTCAGCACCTACCGATCTATATTTCCTGTGGAAATGAACTATCCCTATGTTGGTCTTGTGTGGGTAATGGAGAGACCAAAAAAAAAAAACCAAAAACAAGCTACAGACAAAGAACCTCAGTGCACAAGTATTGAAGCAAGGGTTACTCCAAAGGGCATTGGCAATAAAGCCAAGTTTCAGAGAATCACAACATCACACATACCCCCATAATGCAAAGCATCATGGGATTTGTATGCAAATCACCATGACATTTTAGGCTGGTTCAGCTTAAAGCAGGGATGCATGGTGCCAAAGGGCCTCTCAAACAAAATCTGTAATTTAAATGCATTTTAAATAACACAATGGGGGTTTTCTGATATCTCTACCCCGGTAACTTAATTTTTGTAATACAGTCCCTTAGTAACGTTTTACCTTTATCGAAAACACCTAGTGCCGTGGTATTTTCAGCATTTACAGGTTTCATACACATAAGGCATATACATCAAGGTATTTTATGACATAGTGTGATTGCATACCAAATCCAACAATGAGGAACACAGCCTGTTGTTTTACATGAGCTTGGAAGTCACCAAAATAACCTCTGTATGAGGACCTGAGAGGGAAAATGAAAAATTAGAGAGGGCACTATAGCATAGTCAAGAAAGGGGCACTCATAGGTGGCCAACCTTATGGACCAGAAATTGTAAAGGATAGATTAGGCTAAGAAATAGAAGAACTGTTGCAACAGATTTAAGAAACGGTCAGATCTTATCTGTGTCAATCTTCACCATTCATCACCTTTGGGTTATTGGCCGGAGGTCATGACCCCGTGGGAGCCTTTTTTTTTTTTGGGCGGAGCCAACGCACCATCGGCGCTGCCCTCGAGGCCGACGCACTGCGTAGTGCTCGCGGATTGGCCATTAGGTGCTGTTGACTCTGCCCTCCCACCAGTTCTTTGTCTCCTGCCATCAATGTCACCTCATGGGAAGCATCTAACAGATTTTGAGGCCTACTGCTACGCAGTTTTTGTTTCCGACTCTGTCGACTCCGAGCCATAGTTTGTCGCCCGTTCTCCTGCCGGTTCTGGTAGCCTACTCGACGTCGCCTGGTAAGATTGTTCCTTTTGTTTAATTTTGCGATGTCGAGTCTTGTTTTGGTGTTTCTTTTCGTAGGTCATGTCTCGGTCGGAGGGCAAGAAATCTTTGGAGACGGGACGGCCCCCATGCTGATGGTGCCCTTGTAGCCATAAGTTCTCTGTCACAGCCAGCACAACCGTCTGCCTCACATGTCTTGGCTCACTTCCTATTATGGATTCTGTACACACCTGCTTCTCCATGGACTGCTGTGTTATCGAACAGTGCGCGTGGAAAGTGGGGCGAGCTTCGCTGACTTTCGATGGTCGGGCACGCACTTGTCGGGCCAAGCCGTGTTCTCTTGGCCTTTCCTCTGGGTCCCCTCCTGGTTCTATACGGACCGAGGAGGAGGGAGCCTTGACCTCTCATAGCCTAGCCGTGGCCGAGGCCTCCGCAGTGCAGGAGGCCCAGTCAGTTCCTCCAGGGGACGGTGGGAGGTTCACATTGGCAGTCGCCTTTGGGAGAAGGCTTCCCGGTATCGGACCCACGCTTGAGGGTTCGGTCAGTGCCATATCCCGACACAGTCTTTCGATGCTATTTCGGCCTCGCGCCATTTCGGGGCCGTGGTCCTGACAGAGTTGTCGCCAGCGCCGTCTGTCGCTCGGTGCTGTGGCTGCTTTTGTGTGCTCGCGAGAGCCACGAAAGTGAGCGGCACCATGGGAGGTTCTACAGCCCATCTCTGACTTTTTCTCACCTCAGCGCCGAGGTTGAGTACGGCGCAGTGTCCAGCTCCGGGGCCGTTCGCGGTTCCAGGCATACGCACGGTGCCATGGGGGTTTCAGATCTCGGCGCCGAGAGCTCTGTCGGAGCCGTCGTCGGCACCATCTCTGTCCTCGGCGGGATGGCACTGTGGGAGTGTCTGGCCTTGGCGCTGTTCGTGGTGCCAAGAGTGCTGTTGGAGCCATCCTCGGTGCCGTTTCTTTCCTCCGGCACTGTGGGGGTGGGACGGTGCCATGTCAGGTTCTGGCTCGGAGACTGCTGCCCTGGTTGGAGCCATGTCCTCTTCTGCCACCATTCGTGGTGCTGCAGAGGACTCTGGTACCGACTCGGGTACGGTCTCCATTTCTGGTACCCTGTTTGGTCGGGATGGCAGCAGGCGCCCACTAACTGTTTGGCACAGGGCTTTGGTCTCCACCTCTTCAGAGGAGGGGTCGGACTCTGAGTCAGACAGGCAGTCTGGCTCCTTGGAGTTAGCTGCTGGCGTAGGCACCCTTGTAGTGTCCTAGACAGGCCGGAGTCAGCCCCCCCTCTGAGGAGCGGACAGTGACTGCCGGGGCTGGGGTCAGGGGTTCTGACCAGCAGGCAGCGGTGCAGGCCACCACTGCACTGCAGCCTGGCCTCAGAGGGTTCTCTGACCCCTCAGTGGTGGTACCCCCTCAGGTGGTGTGCCTAGATCGCCCAACTTTGGGGCCAATCAGAGCACCCACGGGAGGGGAGGGTGCCATGCCCTGGATAGCTCCTTGAGGAGCCAACCAGGGCTGTCAGTTGCCTAGGCTGGCTCTCTCGAGGAGGAGGGCGCTCTCAGATTCCAAGGGGTCGAGGGGCATGGGGTCTGTGTGGCAACCTTTTTCTGGAGTCCACCCGAGCTCTGGGAGAAGCTGTAGTGCAGATCTCTGCTTTTCCCCCTTGGTTTCTTTGAGAGGGCCCCGTTCTTTGGAGGTAGGGGACCATCCTTCTGGACCTACACGGCCCCGATCACCTCACTGGGGGGATTCTTCCGGGTGCAGCCAGGGCAGTTCCGATATGGTTGTTCAGCTGTCGGTTGTGGAGTCTTCTGGATCACCTTCATCTTCTGGCGCTCCTGGTGCGCTCCCTAGCCCAGGCAGAGGTCAGTCGATTTCTCTTGTCGGCTCTGTCCCTGTCACTCTGCCACACTCTCCGGCGCTCCCAGGCATCCTTAGTCCTAGCGGGCCTCTCTGCTGGGAGCAGTTCAGTGGCTGTGGCTGCTCGATTCCCTGCTTACATCAGGGCAATGGACAGACAGGTTTTTCAATCTCCCCCCAAGCAGCCACCCTCTGAGCATTTGAGGTCCTCTGACTCCTCATCCCCCTCTTCTGGGGGAGAGGAACCATCTGTCCACATCTCCCCAGCTGCTGATCTTGTGGAGTATCATGGATTCCTCGTGAGGATGTTGGAGGACCTGCACATCACCCCTCCCACTCAAAGCAATCCAGAGCACTCGGCGCACGCCTTTCTAGGCGACTTCAGCGAGGACACCCTGGTGGTGCCCCCCTGGCCTGCTCTCTTTTGGGAGGCGTCATTGCGTTCCTGGCAGAGGCCCTTCTCCGGAGTTCCTGCCCCTAGGGATCTCTGCCAGCGGTATTGCACCCCCGCCGGAGTCGTCAGGTTCCATGCCTCATCCTCAGTCAGGATTAACGCAACTGGACACTCCTGATGGGCTTCGCGCCCTCCACCGTGACTGGCCCCCGGATCAAGATTCCTTGGATTTTGACTTCTGGGGGAGGAGGACGTTCTACTCGGCACGATTGCCGCTCTCTGTCGCAGCACATCAGGCCCACTACGCATCCTATGATAGGTTCCTGTAGTTCTGGCTGGGTCAGCTCCTAGCCTTATTGCCTGACATGGAGCAAACCAGACAAGCCGTTGCACTCTCTGCACGTGGCCGGGAGCTAGCAAGGCACCAAGCAAGGGCATCGTACGATGCCAATGAGGTAGCTACCAGGGTCGTAGGGACAGCGATCTGCACTAGGCAGACGGCATGGCTGCGTCTTTCCCGATTGTTACCCTTGGCCCGGCGTAGGGTGATTAACTCCGCTCACCAGAGAACCTATCTCTTCTCTCATAGAGTGAGACGGCGTCTGTCGGGGCAACTTTCTTCCCCCTCCAGGGGTCCCCGTCTCACTCTCCCCACTCGCGAAGAGGCCCAGAAGGTTCTCGCTCTTAGTGTGTCACTAACTGACAGCTAAAGGACTCTGTCCCTTAGGGTTAAAAACCCCCTTCGGGGGTCTCGGCACTCACCCAAAGGTGATGAATGGTGAAGATTGACACAGATAAGATATGAAAATTACGTACCTACCGTAATTATGATCTTTCTATGTATCTTCACCATTCATCACAATCCCACCCACCATCCCCCTGGGGCCTCAGTCTCTGTGTCCCCCTCCCTCTCTCTGTCCTTCTCACCCCTCCTTTCTGTTAGTCAGGGGTGGGGTAAAGCAGGGACACATAGGGGGATAGTGTTTTAGGAGTGGTCAGGAAGGGGGGAACTCCTTCTCCAGTGCTTTGGCTCCACCCCTGTGAGGTGGGAGTTGGTAGCTGCCCTCTGTTCTCGCCACTCCTTGTCCCGTCAGTCCTTAGTTCCCTTGTCCTGTGGACATATCCTTAGTTTCCTCAGGAAACCAAAATTTCTTACACCAAAAGTTTTTTCCCTGATAGGGGGGAGATTAACCCTGTGTCTTGTCTTCTTCCAGAATAGCCGTTTTCTGCTTTTGGAGTTATTGCTAGTGATTCTGTGCCTTGAATCCTGACAGTGAGCCTTTTGGCTACTCCTTGCAGTTCCTATACAATCTGGAGACAAGTCAACATTAAAGGTTCCAGGGTATGGTTGTTACCTCTCCCCCAAAGCTTATCCTCAACCCTTCCTGTCTCCTTTTTCCTATTTCCAGAGATTGGGGCCCCAACTCAATCCCCTTAGTCTTCCTTCTCCTTCTGTCCTCTCAGTCATTTATTTCTCCTTTTGGTTTATATATCTTTTCCTTTATCTGTCCCTTGGACTTCCTTGTCCCACCCCTTTTTCCTCACCTCTCCGATGACTCTGAACAGGCGAGAGGGCGGAGTCGACAGCACCTAATGGCCAACCCGTGAGCGCTACGCAGCACGTCTGCCGCGAGGGCGGCGCCGATGGTGCGTCGGCTTTGCCCATCAAAAAAAAAAAGCTTCCGCGGGGTCATGACCTTCAGCCAATAACCTAAAGGTGATGAATGGTGAAGATACACAGAAAGATCATAATTACAGTAGGTACGTAATTTTCATTTCTCAAGAGTGGCATGATCTCCCTGTCACACCTCAGACATTTGCTAACCATTTTTATGTTTGATTGCGCGCATGCGCAAGAAACATTATGTGACAGCTTAGGAGAGAAGCGGGGTTATGGAGGTGTGGCACTGTAGCGGCCAATGCCCCCACTGCATTTTGAGGCTTGGCCCTCTTTCCCCAGTGCGGTGGCAAACTGCTGCTGACACTAGTTCAGCAAGCATGCCACCAACTTGAAACAAATTTGCCACTGCAATGAGGGAGCGACCCGTCATTGCAGGGCGTTACCTTACCTGGTGTAACATTTCAATTAACATGGTGGCGACTTTCGCCATCCACCTCAGAGTCCCCATGAAAGCCGATGCGGGAGCCCAATCCCCCTGTTGGCATGCCCCCTCCCCAGTTCATTTGCCGGCAGGGGAGCCCACTCTTCATCGGCATAATGTCCCTGTACATTTTGTTTGCCAAGAGGGGGGGTGCCCAGTCTCCCTCGGCATCATGTCTTCCCCTCCCACCAAACACAGATCCTTTTTTCTTTGCCAATCCCCATCGGCTCCAGTCCCCCCCCCCAAAAAAAAAAACACGCAGGTGGCATACTGGGAGCCCACCCCAGCATACCAAATCTACCTTGGAAAAAAGAAAACCCTCCCGCTGATGGTTTAAATATAAATTTATTTTACCTGAAAAGTAGAAAACGGTCCTCGTCAGTCTCAGTGCCCCTCCAGCTCTGCACCGCGCACTCCCACATCCCCCGCACCTCCCCACACCATACTTACCTCCGGAGCCCAGCGTGACAATCTTTGGTGGACCAGGAACACGTCTGCAGTCTCAAAAGCCGATTGCGAACTGAAGAAATGCCAGTAAGCTGTATAATGGCATAAATGGGGTTTTTCAACTTGGATGGATATCTCGGCCATTTTTGCGAATTTTGGCACCAATTTTTCAACATGGCGTTCTTGTGACCCCACTGCATGAATTCAGTCACTGTCATGTTGTTATTCGGTCCCGAAAGGTGATTTTGCGGTCACTGCGCGGAATCACCTTTCAGGACCGAGTAACAAAACAGTGTTACTGTTCATGAGGTGGGCTCCCAAAATGCCTATGTTGCAAATTTGGTGAAAAAATTCCAAAAAAATGACTGTTATGAGCTGCGTAGCAGTTTCTACGCATGCTCATAACTCAAGAATTTTTAATATTTTCACTCAGATTTCAGCATTGCCATTTTTCAACATTCCTCGCTATGAACAGTACAGCTATCATTTTTTCACATCCTGCCCGAAATGTGGTTTTGCACATGTGATTTACTAATGGCGCCGGTCGCTGTGGGAAATCAGTGTTCGAGGCAGAGTAACAAAATCACAGTGACACTGTTCATGAGCGGAGGTCTCAAAATGCATATGTTGAAAATTTGGTGAGAACATTTCACAAAATGACTGTATTTTGAGCGTGCATTGCACAATTTCCACACACACACCCGTAGCTTCGAGAATTTTTAATATTTTCACTCCAGATTTTCAACATTAACATTTTTTCACACTTCCTTATGAACAGGACAGCTGTCATTTTTCACGTCCTGCCCAAACTGTGTTTTCGCACATCTGGCGCAGAATGGCGCGGTCACTGTAGCAAATCAACATTCGAGACAGATTAACAAAATCACAGTACCACTGTTCATGAGCAGAGGTACCAAATGCTTTCATGAGGTGGGGGTCACAGAAAGGCCGTGTTGAAAATCTGTAGTGCAAATATCAACAAACGCCGGGGGCGTTATGGTTTCTAACCATAACATCCCACCCTGTTCAGACTGACAGGCGTCGGGGGGTGTGCCTTTGGATTGCTGGCTGTAATGGTCATGCCATTCCACCCCCATCCTGCAGCCAGTGACAGGCATCGAGGTGTGTGCCTTGGACTCTTCAGTCCCACAGTTCACCCCATTCTCCTATACTGCACCCATTTCAGCATACAGTATGTCCTTATGGAATGGGGTGACTGTAAATCCAAACACCCCAAGGCACACCTCAACATTTGTCGGTGTCTGCAGGATAGGGTGAGGTGAAATGGCGTGAGCGTTATGTGCAACGACCCAAAGGCATACCCCAATGTGCCTGTCCATCTCTGCAGGGTGCAGGTGGGGTTCGCGTGAAGTTCAGTACTTCACTGCCATTCCTATTCTGCATCTGTCTAACTCCTGCACTTCCAGTGCTAATACCAGCAAGCAAACATTCGGCATTGTCAAATGCATATTGTAGTACTTGTTTTGCAATTAATGCCTCAAGTCAATCAATATGGCCACCAGAAGTAGTTTTTAAAAATGTCTTCCCATGCTGTTAATTTTTTTTAACTGTATACACTAAATTCACACTATGGATTTGTTAGAGAGGTGCTAGCACCCATTTCTGGTGGTAAACAGCACAGCCTCAAGATAGTTAATAAAAAATCATAGGGGATGTGGGTAGAGAACAGGACTTTTAAATACTACAAAATCACATGCCTCAGTTCAGGGAGGAAGTAAAATTAGACAAATGCACATATTGTGTATTTTTATTTGTGCTAACTGTTGAAAATATTATTTTAAACACTTTTTTTCACAATACTGCTGTTTATCACTTACTGTGGTATCTGCAGATGGGAGATAGGGTTGGGAGGATCTTACTGGAGTATCCGGATTAAGCAGACCTCTGTGTGTGTGTGTGTGTGTGTGTGTGTGTGTGTGTGTGTGTTGGGAGGATCAGGTTATTAATTTCATTCTGGAAGGTGTCATCATATGGATTTGGATGGGGGGGTAGGGATTTTTACTTTGGTTCAGGGTTGGCTGATGAGTTATTTGTTACGGGGGGAGGGAGACAGCAGATGGAAGAAAGTGTTTTTTAGAACCCAGATCCATCTACAATTCACTGGTAAGCATGTATGCTATCCAGTGTGTTTTTTTTTTGCTCCCCCCACCCAGATCTGGTACAGGCCACATACAGTTTCTGTACCGGTTAGCCCTGCTGTCTGCCAGATCTTAACTGAATCATGCAAGTCAGTATCTATGTAACTGCAGGTTTCGTGTACCGTGACTGGTTGCTGGTGCCATAATTCTGTTTTTTTTTATATATATAATTTACTTATTTATTATGAAATTTTCAAAGGAACACACTACAATGTAAATAATTCAATGAATAAGTAAAAAAAAAAAAAACAGGCAAGTAATGCATTACAATAACTTAAATAGGCTGCCTATGACCCAGGCATTTAGATTGGGTAACTCATGTCAGATAAGAAGTCCACTGCTGTATTAGTCTTATAATGTTATCATCCTGCTCAGTTCTCGTTGGTCCAAAGTCTTGAGAGTATAAAGGATGTATGATCCTTGGATATCTTCGTCACTTCTACTGGATGTTGGAATAAAAGTTATTACTGTGTGAATGGACCAGTGGTCATGGATACTTGCCTCCCACAAATGTGACCTGCATGCCCTCCTTGTTTCAATTTACTTGTCGACTGAAACTGGATCTTATGGCTTAATCTAATAACAGTAAGGACAAAAATTAACATCAAAGCTGATAACAGAATATATAGGAATAAAAAAGGAAGAGGAGAGGTTTCCTTATCGCAGTTTTACGAGAGGAGTCACTATAATAGTCTTTTGTAAAGCCCCGTATCCAAATACAATAAACTAGAGTGCAGTTCAAAGGGAGTCCCTGGCATTATTCATGTGGAGTTCCAAAGCTGTCCCACAAGGCATCTCCGCTAGGTCTCCCAACCCCTCTGAGCCCCTAAGTTATTCAGGGCACAAACTCTGCATAGTGGTCTAAGTGATGTAATATCCACTTTCGCCATTTAAGCTCAAATGTTTCCATCCAGTCCAGCACGCTAGTGGTGAGCCACACTAAAGCATAAATTTCTCTAGCAAGGGAGATCCAGGCCTCCTGAGTAGGAATAGTTGTTGTGTAGCACAAGCAGGTAATAACTTTCTGGGCCACACTGACAAAAATGGTAACTTGTCGGTACTTTTTTTCGGTCTACGCTTACTCCCTCCAGCAGTGTGAATATCAGAATGTGTGTAGGTGTAAATAACTCTGCGTAGTCATATATATCTGTCAGATCTTTCTTTTGAGAGGGCTCTTGCAGTAGGACTCACACATAGGACTAAACCGCCAGGCACTAGGACCACATGGAAAACTTCTAGCTAGCAGTGTCTGGCAGGGGACTGTGCCCGATGACAGCGTGGCGCTATATAGGGAGCGGTCCCCACGCCTGCCCTCCAGTTCTTTCCTGCCGTTGACCTGCACATGTCGAACCTCATGGAAGAATGTTGTTACTGTCAACACCATCTTTGGATGAGTATCACTGTTTAAACTTAGCATTTAAATTACTGTTTTCTTGTCGATTTCTTGTTTAAAGTGTTTGTTAACAATTGTGCATGTCGTGTCCGACACCTTCAGAATTGCATAAGAACAAGTGCAACTCCTGTGGAACTCAAGCTTCCTCACAAGGATAGCCATTCCCTCTGTCTTCTTTGCCTGGGCCCAGGTCATAAGATCGAGGGGTGTGAGCATTGCCAGAAATTTAATCCGGCCACACGTAAACACAGTCAGCAGTCCCGGGGAGCTCATCTTTTGAAGCAAAAGATGGCTAATATGGAAAAGGAGCTGAAGAAACTCAGGCACTCTTTTTCCTCTCCGGAGGGCCATCACAAGAAGAAGGACAAGGAGGGAGATCGGGAAGGGTCCCCATCAAACCCGCCACCTCCAACCGGAGTCTGCAGCTTTGTAGGTAACTTCCCCTCTGGGGGAACCATCTTCGACGGCCGTGTTGGTGGCTGGTTAGTTGTGCCAGCTCTGGCCCAGGCTCGCACGATGGTAGCTTCCGGTAATCAGGAGGCACTCACCTCCCCTAAGGCCTCAAAGATTCAGAGGCCTAGCGGTACGAGTGGGACCAGTAAGTCAGGTTCTGGCTCCTCCAGGTCTCACACGGCTATGGCTGCTAAGTCACCCGCCGTCTCCTCCGACGTTCGCACAGCCCCGGATCTTCTGCCAGGCCCTGATAACAGGCCTGACGATGGGGTGACGGACCAGCTGACAACGGAGATTTCTCCTTTACCGCCGATTGAGACGGTACCTCCAGCTTCCCCCACAGGGGAACCGGAGGGCGGAGATCACTGGCCATCAGGGGCCTTGCCACCCCCTTCGCCAGAGCCTCAAACGCCTGAGACGCCATCGGACCAGATGAAGGCCTGTCAGTTCCTCAAGGACCGCCGTAAGGCCAGACGCCTGGACAGTCAGGACCCTTGGGGCATCCTACCCCGCTTCTGGATCCCCCATCGGGTCCCTCTGCACCCCCAGTAGGGCATTTTCCATACCTTTCAGTCCCACTGTCAGGACCGACACCAGGCCATTTGACCCCTCCGTCGGGTCCTACACTGGGATTGTCTGGCAACCCTATTGGGCTCCCAATGTTGGGTTCTCTGACGCCGCATTACCCCATGCCATAGTACCCGACACCAGGATTTCAGACGCCAGGTTACCCTCCATCGGGTTTTAATTACCCTTACTACGGGTACCTGAGTTATGGATTTCATAACCCACTGCCCCCACAACCACAAGTGGATTTGCAGGCGGTCCTTAAATCATGGTGGATGGAAACCAAGTCGCAGCTCACATCGGAGTTCGAGAAATGCCAGCCGCCGACAACTCCTACGGCAACTCCCAGGCCTCTTTCTCCGTCGCCACCTCCGCCATTGGGTCCTCGGATCCTGACATCGGACAGAAGACTGGAGTCATTGCCGCCTAATCTGCGGCCTCTGGAAATTTCCCAGCCATCTGACTTTGCAAGGCCGATAGACATTACGTGTCCTATGATCAGCTCACGCCACGAAAGCCGATCGTTGGACTCTGACAGTGATTTGGTTCACTCCGGCTCTGACTTTGAGTCCCCTATGCCTGAGGACCCCAGACCTAAAGCGTCTCCTAAATCCCCACCTGAGGACCCTTCTGTTTTGGAGCACCTCAAGAAGATCCAAGCAGCATACAACTGGTGTACGGTCGCCCAGGATCCGCAGAGACAGAGATTGACTGCACACCTGGATTTGTTAGATACCTCCCCAACCCTCATTCCGGCCTGGATAGAGCCACATGAGGATTTGGTCACAACGATTTGGAAGCAACCTTCCTCCCTGGCTCCGGTGGCCAGGAAGGCAGACAGGCTTTACCAGACCCCAGAGGGCAAGGACCACCTTAGCCTCCATCCGAAGGCTGATTCGATGGTCATCAGCGTGGCCCATGATAGGTCTGCAAAACTGAAACACCTTGGTGCTTCTCCTCCTGACAAGGAGTCTAAGGTTCTTGACCAGTACGGTAAGGGAAAAAGATCTGCTCTTCTTCTTCCACCCTGGGAATTGGAGCATTAAATTATGTCGCCCACATGGGGGACTACCAAAAATCAGTCTTAGAACAGCTGGAGTCCAAAGTAGACTCTCTCCAAGACTCAACCCTGAAAGGAGAAATGGCAGAGCTAGTCAAGTCTGCTAGATCTGCGTGCAGACATATGTTAAGAGCTACCTATGATGCAGTAGATGCTGCTGGTAGAGGCTCAGTGTCAGCTATTGGCCTCAGACGTCACGCGTGGCTTAGGATTTCGGGATTGGCACCTGAAGTCCAGACAGCCATATAGGATGCCCCTTTTAGGGGTTCAGTTCTGTTTGGGGGAGATGTCAAGGACATCATTACTAACTTACAGGACAAGGGCAAAACCTTGTGCTCTGTCCAGTTCGTGTACAAGCCACCCCAAAAACAAAATCAGCCATTTCGGAGACAACAACGTTGTCAGCAAAGACAACCTCAAAACCAATGTCAGAACATTGGGCATCTTCGGCTGGTAGAGCTCCCCTGGCCAAATCCCTGAAGGTCTCGGGCGTTGCAGCCTCCTCCCTGTCCACCGCCTCCTGACTCTCTAACCCTTCCACCTCCACTGGATTGCATTCCAGAGGAACCGAGAAGATTCTCCCACCACCTACCGGAGTGGGAGAAGATCACAACAGACCCATGGATACTACAATTGGTAGCAAAAGGCCACACAACAGAATTCACAGACAGACCACCAAAAAATCCTCCACGTAACTCATTCTACCCACCTCACCACATACCTTTGGTAAGAGAGGAAATAAACTTCCTGCTGGCAAAGGCAGCAATAGAACCAGTTCCAAAATAACATCACAGGACAGGGTACTGCTCGCACTTCTTCCTGGTACCCAAGAAGACAAGTGATCTCAGACCCATTCTCGATCTGAGCTCTCTGAACCTCTTCATGGAGTACAAGAGGTTCAAAATGTTGTCTCTTCCCAGCCTACTTCCTCTATTACAGAAGGGTCATTGGCTCTGTGCTCTGGACATGCAGGATGCCTACCTGCATATCCTGATTTTTTCCACCACACCACAAATTCCTCCGGTTTTGTTTTCAGGGAGAGGATTTTCAGTTCAGAGCTCTTCCCTTTGGCCTTTCGTCGGCACCCAGAGTGTTAGCGAAGTGCCTAGTGGTGGTGGCAGTTTTTCTACACAGACAGGGGGGGTACAAGTATTTCCATACCTCGACGATTGGCTGATTTCAGCTCTGTCGAGAGACACTCTGGCCAGCTCTTTGGCCCTTACCCTGGATATTTTCAACGGGTGGGCATCACAGTCATTCATGCCAAATCCCACCTTTTCCCTGCCCAACAGCTCCAGTTTATTGGAGCAGTGTTGGACACAGTCCAGGGCAAGGCCTTCCTGCTGCCGGACAGGATGGCAACATTGCAGCAGCAGGCACGCCTGGTGGCCTCGCAAAGAAGGTTACCAGCCAGGTCAATCCTTCAGCTGCTTGGTGTCAAGGCTGTGGCCTTCCCTTCAGTCCCCTTAGCCAGGTTGCATATGAGAGTCACCCAGTGGACTGTCAGAGTACAGTGGGACCAGAGATCCGACGATGTAGACTACGAGATCCTGGTTTCAGACCCAGTGGCTTGGGACCTTTTGTGGTGGCAGAACCAAGACAACCTTTCCAGAGGTGTTCTATTCCGAACAGACATTCCCTCCCAGATCTGGATGACAGATGCCTTGAGCCTGGGGTGCGGAGCGCACCTGGGAACCCACAGGACACAGGGTCCTTGTTCCCACAACGAACTGTCCCTTCATAGCAATGTGCTCGAGATGAGGGCAGTGTTGAATGCCCTGAAAGTTTTCCAACACTCATCCAACCGCTACAGCTCATGATTCAGACAGACATGTGCGTAGTCTGGTACATGAACAAACAAGTCGGAACACACTCTTATCCCCTCTGTCAGGAGGCAATAAGAGTGTGGTACTGGGCAGCCAATCACAACCTTCATTTGACGGCAGTCCGCGTTCCAGGTGTTCAAAACGTCCTGGCAGACACACTCAGTTGCACACAAGCTAGTGCACATGAGTGGGAACTGAGACAGTCAGTGGTAGAAGACATCTTTGAAAGGTGGGGAAGATCACAACTAGACCTGTTCACCTCCCCACTCAACACAAAACTACCAGCTTTCTGCTCGCTCGCTCCAGGGCATGGTGTTTTCTGGCGAGATGCTCAGTCTCTATGTTGGAAGGGGAGGTTCATGTACGCCTTCCCTCTACTTCCATTGATTCAGAGAGTACTAATGAAGCTCCAAGCAGAAGGAGCACAAATGATACTCAATGCTCCCTTCTGGCTGAGACAAATATGGTTCTCTCTGCTGCAACAACTGTCAGGGGATCCCCCAGTTCCACTGCCAGTCTCTCAAAATCTCTTGTCACAGAAACAGGGAACCCTGGTACACCCAGGTCTCAGGTCCCTTCATCTACATGCATGGCACCTATTGACATAGCTGCCACATGTTTCGGGGTTTCCACAAGGGTAGCACAGATTCTAGTGGAGGCCAGAAAGCCATCCACTAGAGCCACATATGCTATGAAATGGAAAAGGTTTTCCATATGGGCAGACTCTAAGGGGCTAGAACCCTTCTGCTGTTCAGTCACTCAGGTCTTAGATTACATGCTGCATCTCTATGACCTGGGCCTTAGTTACTCGACTTTAAAAGTTAATTTATCTGCCATTTCTGCCTACCATGTCCCTGTGGGAAGCAAGACTTTCACTCAACTGGAGGTATCCAAAACCTTCTTGAAGGGGATCCTACATTTAAAACCACCAGTACGGAGCACTTCTCCACCCTGGGACTTGAATTTCTTCCTGGAAAAACTTGCACTGCCTCCCTTTGAACTGGCAGCGGATTCTGACATGCGCTACCTTTCTCAGAAAGCGCTCTTCCTAGTGGCCATCACTTCAGCTTGAAGGATGTCTGAGCTTCAAGCCCTACTGTGTAAGGTGCCTTACTTGATTTTTCACAGAGACTGGGTGGCTCTGCAAACTAATCCAAAGTTCTTGCCTAAGGTGGTCTCGGAATCCACCTTGAATCAGTCACTTGAGTTACCAGTGTACTACCCTGAGCACTCCAACCAGGGTGAAGCAATTCTGCACACTCTGGATGTACATAGAATTCTTTGGTACTACACGAACAGGACAAAGCCTGTTCATAAAACTGATCAGTTATTTGTGTCCTTCGCGCCCAAAAGAGAGCGCGCTGCAGTTTCAAAACCGTGTTTGTCCAAATGGTTGGCAAACTGCATTACCTTCTGTTACCGGAAGTACAACAGACCCCTTCCAGGGGAGGTCAAAGGATGTTCAACCAGAGGCATGGCTGCTTCTGCTCGTTTCAGGAACGTCTCAGCCACCAACATATGTGCAGCCGCGACTTGGAGTTCCATCCATACTTTCACCAAACACTACAGTTTGGACATTGCTTCGAGGCGCAGAGCAGGCATTGGCCTAGCTGTCCTATAGAGCCTCTTATCTTTGGTTCCTGCTTACTGCAGACCCATTCCTACCTCCCATGTCTCAGACTTGTCTGAGGTCACTGCTTGGGACTCAGTCCTATATGTGAGTACCTACTGCAAGAGCCTTCTCGAAGAAAGATAGTACAGTTACGTAACAACTTATCGTAACAGTAGATCTTCAAGAGTGGCTGTTGCAGTAGCTACTGCTTTCCCTCCCACCTACCCCCTGGGTTTCTTCTACTCTTTCTCCTGTATTAGATTTTAGCTGCTGGAGCACACTCCTTATCTCCTGTCGCACCTTTCTAGGTCTCCGGTGGGAAACCTGGCGAGTGGGCATGGGGACTGCTCCCTGTTTAGCGCCTCGCTGACATCGGTCACGTGACGTTGGGGACAGTCCCCCGCCAGACACTGCTAGCTAGAAGTTTTCTATGTGGTCCTGTTATCTGGCGGCTTAGTCCTATATGTGAGTACCTACTGCAAGAGCCTCTCTCGATGATCTACTGATACGGCAAGTTCTTACGTAACTGTACTTTCCTGGATTACCTCCCTCCAGAAGGGGGTCAGCAGTTCACAGGCCCACATAATGTGTCGATGAGTCACCTTCCCACACCCACAGTCCCTCCAGCAATTTCCCCAGGGATACCCTGAATATTTTGCCACTATGACCGGGGTGTGGAAAAAGCGTGTCCGAAGCTTCCGCAGGAACTCCCTCCAATATGGCGAACTCAAAGCTCTGTATGCAGCTAGGGCCACACCCAACCATCCTTGGGGTGAAATTTCCTTCTGTAATACCTGGGACCATTTGAACCTGATTGATTCAGTGGAGTCCACAGCCCTCTCCCACATCGCCTTATATATAAGACTAATAAGATGGTCAGTTGATGTCCCAGTGCTATGGGAGTGAAGCAGTGTGGTTAGTAATGATGGTTTCTCCACTATAGCGGCCAACATCTCCTCATGGGGCTGTAAATAAGCTTTCACTTGTAAGTAGGGATGAAAGTTCCTTTGAGGGAGGCCATGGGAGGCCTGCAGAGACACGAACGGGAGTATGCCCGTGGGACCCTCCAGTTGGGATACATATTTCAGACTGCATTGATGCCACCAAAGGAAATTCTTATCTACAGCAGTAGGGATAAAATTAGTGTTATGAGCAACTGCCCTCAAATTAAGTTTCTAGGGACATGGATATGTTGTTCATCCACACTGTCTGGCAGGTATCCTTGCCGCTTTAAATCTTGCCGGAAGGTCTTCAAGCTGGCTCCTCCCACCCACCCGGGTGGTAAAACTCTCGGCTCCGCCCCATGACGCCAGATCTTCCTTACCGCTTGGTAGCTCGGGTTCCCTCATACGCTCTGCATATAAGACTGGTTCCTAATTCTTGATTTCCGAATTTAAAAAGTTTTGCTTAAAAGACTTGGTCTTCTATCCGTCGGCGGCTGCGATGGACAAATCGACTCCCGGTTTTCGGTGGTGCCCTTGTGGGCAGAAGATGTCTCGGACGGATCCGCACTCCACGTGTGTGTACTGTTTAGGCCTCGAGCACGACCCGCTGGCTTGCGACCTGTGCTCTTCCTTCTCAGCCTACGTCCTCGAAGACCGTGCCACCTGTTTACATCTGGGGTGCCCCGGGAAACGTTTTCCACCGATTAAGTCAAAAGAGGCCCGGTCGGCAGTTTCCGCGGCGGCGGGCTTGGCGGATCAGCTAGAGCAGATGATCACCCTCGAAGAGGAGGCGGTGCGGGCCGCATCTTCCTCGACCGCGGCTTTTATTCCGCTTTCCCTGGGTTCCTCTTACACAGCTTCTTTTAAGGAGCTTTGTCTGTCCCTCTCCACTAGGGGAGAGGGACCAACGTCTGCTGGACCTTCTTCTTCTCGGTCCAAGAAGAAAGACAAGGGTAAGTCTCTTCATCGATGCTCTTGGGAGTGGGAAAGGTCCCTCTCCCCGAGTTGTCAGCCATCGACTTCGGTCGATCGTTCGGCTTCGGCCACTGGTCTCACGGTGTCCACGTCAGGTCAGTTGACCGAGACTCCCGTGCGGCCTGATCGAGATCTTTCGACCCGTTGGACGGGTAATGATCGTCAGCCGGCAATCCTCTCCCTGGTTCCCCCGGTGGGAGTTGAGGATCCCGTGGGCTTGCCAGTGCCTCCGGTTCCGGAGCCCTTGGGTGTTCCCTCCGAGCCGAGGGAGGAGCCGGTTCCACCCATCCCCTCTCCGCACTGTCCTCAGAAAAGCCGAGGTTCTTGGTCTCGGTCTCGGACTTCTTCGTGGTCCAGCCGATCCCGCCATCACAGGCGGTCTCGGCACTGCGGTAAGCAGCGCCGCCGCTTGTCCTCTTCCTCCTCCTCAGATGAGGGAGGCTTCGGCCGCAAGGATTCGCGTCGGCGATACGAGGACCTCATGTGGCACAGCTCCTTTGACCGGAATAAGCCGACGCTGCTCGCCTTCCCCAGCCATTAAGTGGCTGTCACCGAGCGACTGAAACCCCCGTTACCTAGGAGCCTGTTGTCAGGCGGTTGTTTGGCGAAACCAGCTGCTCCACCAATTCCGGTGGAACCTCCGCCTCCACAGCCGTGGTTTGGGGCTCCGACCAAGAATTCTCGGTCGGCTCAGGGTCTGCCCCATAGGCTGTCGGTCACCCTCACTCCCGATCACCCTCGGCAGGTGGAGGGTGGCTCAGGTCCGAGGCAGCTCTTTGCGGACTCTTCCGAGTCCGACGACGATTCCTCCTTCTTCTCCAAGCGAGAGGACGTGGAGTCCTCTGGAGGTCAGTCGCTGGACGACAGCCCCTTCGTCCTTCTTGAGTTACTCAGACTCATCTGGAATCAACCGGGATGCAGCTCGAGCCCTGTATCCAAGCGGGCCAAGTATCCCCTCATGGAGATATTGGACCGAGGGGATTCCCCTACGGAGGCCTTCCCTGTGGCTGAGGCCATTGTGGGCCCGGCCTTGGAGCTCTGGCAGCGTCCTGCTTCCTGTCCTGCGCCTTCGGCCAGGATGGCCAGGAAGTATGTGGTCCCTACCGGTTCCCTGTCCGGTTTCTCGGAACATCCCTTAGCCGAGGGGTTAGTTACTGACAGCGTTTTCCGGTGTGCCGGAAATGCTAGGGACGTGGACAAACCTCCCGACAAGGAGTCCAAGAAATTGGACTATGCCGGGCGAAAAGTCTACGCTGCGTCCTCCCTTGGCCTTCGTCAGGCCAGCTCGGCCGTACTGATGGCACATTTTTCTCGCGCCCTGTTGGGCTCCTTGGACGAGGTGGTCCCTCATCTCCCGGCTGACCTGCAGACCATGGTCAAGCAGGTGCAGGACCAGGGCAGGGCAGTGACCAAGCAGCAACTTCAGACTGCTTTGGACATCGGTGATTCATGCGCCAGGTCAGTAGCGGCTGCAGTGGCTATGCGCCGTTGGGCATGGCTGAGGATATCCACCTTCACAGCGGATACCCAGCACAAATTGGCGGATGTCCCCTTCTTGGGGACCGACCTCTTCGGCCCTGGAGTGGAAGGCCACCTCCAGAGGATCGAAAAGTCCAATGCCACCTTGGACTTGGTATCATCCGCTCAGAGGGACAAGGGCCGCAGACCTCAACCCAAGCCCTTTCGTCCGTCTGCGCCCCCTGGCACGCCCGGCCCAGCAACACCAGGGCCAGCAGGCTGCACAGATCCCAAACCCAAGCTCGGGCTTCTCCTCCAGGAAGCAGGGAGGTAAAGGCCAGGCGTTCTCGGCCGGTCCCTCCTCCAAGCCTGCACAGTGGACAGGTTGAGGGTGTCGCCTCCAACCTCGCCACCACCCCAGGTTCCCCCCGTGGGGGGATGGCTCCGGTACTTCCTTTCTGCCTGGTCTGCTATTACCACAGACAGGTGGCTGTTGGAGGTGGTAGGAAAGGGCCTGCCTCTGGAGTTCGAGCAGGCCCCACCCTTCAGAGCCGTCGCACCTCGGGGTCCGAAGCCTCGCTGTCAGCTTGCCAAGCCGACATCGCTCTCCTCCTCCTCGAGAAGGAGGTGATAAGAGAGGTGGCGGACCCTCCCTCAAACCCGGGGTTCGTGTCCAGGTACTTCCTGGTTCCAAAACGGATGGGGGGCTGGCGCCCCATTCTCGACCTACACGACCTGAACAAGTTCCTAAGGTCTCAAACCTTCAGGATGGTCACTCTGGCTCAGATAATCCCATCCTTGGAACACGGCATGTGGTTCTGCTCTCTGGTCCTACAGGACGCGTTCTTTCACGTCCCTATCCGTCCGTCCCATCAAAGGTTCCTTCGCTTTCGAGCGGAAGGTTCCCTTTTCGAGTTCCAAGCCATGCCCTTCGGCTTATGTCCAGCTCCCAGGGTCTTCACCAAATGCATGGCAGTGGTGACAGCATTCTGGCGGCGCCGAGGGTTCCGGGTTTACCCTTACGTGGACGATTGGCTGATAGCAGCCCCCTCCAGACAGGAGGTGGAGCGGTCCAGAGACCTGGCCCTCCGGGTTTGCTCTTAGGTCGGCCTCCTCATCAACGAGGCCAAGTCGGAACTCGAGCCGAAGCAGGTGATTCTTTTCATCGGGGCAGAGCTTGACTCTCTTCGAGCCAGAGCACGGCTCCCGGCGGACAGGGCCGAGGTTCTTTCCTCCTTTGCCCAATCATTTCTGGTTGGGCAATTGCGCCCAGCCCGGGCCTTCCTGCGCCTCCTGGGTCTCATGGCGGCCTGTACCAGCGTGGTCCGTTGGGCCTGCGGGAACATGCGCCCCCTTCAGTGGGGGCTGGCCAGCCAGTGATCACGACGCTGCGATCCATTGGGCCAGCTAGTGACGGTGACCCAGGGGATGTGGGACGCTCTCCAGTGGTGGACCGTTCCAGTTCATCTGCAGGAGGGCATCCCGTTCGTCCGCCCGAGCTGGCCGGTCTCTCTATCGACCGATGCCTCTCTGATGGGTTGGGTGCCCATCTGGGGAACACAGCGCCACGGCCTCTGGTCCCGCAGGAGTCCCGATGCCACATCAACCTGCTGGAGCTCCGGCGGTCCGCCTAGCTCTCACCGCCTTTGCTCCGTTTCTTGGGGTCAAGTGGTCTGGGTCCAGATGGACAATACCACGACCATGTACTGTCTAAACCACCAGGGCGGGCGCGCCCATGTCCCTATGCAAGGAAGCCTCCGCATCTGGTCACTCGTGCGCAGCCTGGAGGCGGATCTCCTAGCCATTCATGTGGCAGGAACCTCCAACACCCTGGCCGATGCCCTGAGCCGAATAGGGGCTGCCTCCCACGAGTGGTCTCTCCTGCCGGAGGTAGTACGAGATCTATCCTCCCATTGGGGCACACCTCAGGTGGACCTGTTTGCCTCCAGGGAGAATGCGAAGTTGAGGCTGTTCCATGCCCGTCCCCCTCAGCAGGGCTCTCTGCAGGGGGATGCCTTCTCGAGGCCGTGGACCCCGGGCCTCTCGCCTTTCCCTGTTCCCCTTGTTACACAAGGTGCTGCTCAAAGCAAGGAGGGACAAGGCGCAGGTGATTCTGATAGCCCCAGACTGGCCCGCCAGTTCTGTACCCAGATCTCCTCAGCCTCAGCTCCAGGCTTCGAGGCAGCTTCCAGCTCGCCGGACCTGCTCTCAGTCAATCAGAGGAAGGTATTCCATCCGGACCTTCAATCCCTGCACCTGACGGCCTGGTTCCTGGCGGCTAGGTTCCAGGCCTTGGGTCTTTCCGGCCAAGGGTCCTCAACGTAGTTGAGGTGTCCCGTAAGGAGTCGACCAGAAAATGCTACGCCTTCAAATGGAAAAGGTTTTCCATTTGGTGTCAGGCCAAGGGCCTGGACCCTTTCTCCTGTTCCCTGGCAAGCATATTGGACTACCTGCGGTCCCTTTCTCAGCAAGGGCTTAGGTCGACGACCCTTAAGGTGCACCTGGCAGCCATCTCTGCTTACCGGGCATGGGCCGGGAAGCAGTCGGTGGCGCAGGAGAAGGTGGTCTGGCGCTTTTTCAAAGGCCTTGATCACATTTCCCCTCCGGTACGAGAACCTCCACCTCCATGGGATCAACTGCTGGTACTGGCAAAGCTCATGGGCAAGCCATTCGAACCAATGCACAGGTGTGAACTCTCTCACCTGTCGTGGAAGACCGCCTTCTTGGTGGCTATCACGTCAGCCAGAAGGATGGGAGAGCTCCAGGCGCTTTCCATCGAGTCTCCTTACCTGGTCTTCCACAGGGACAAGGTTGTCCTGCGCCCACACCCGAAATTCCTTCCGAAGGTGGTGTCGGAGTTTCTCCTTAACCAGGTGCTGACTCTGCCTGTGTTCTACCCCAATCACACCTCGGAGGCCGAATATAGGCTCCATACTCTGGACCCTAGAAGGGCGCTCGCTTACTATAAGGAGCGCACGGCTGAAATTCGGGGAGAGGTTCGCCAGCTGTTTGTCACCTACGCTGAAGCCGCATCTGGCAGACCTGCAGCCAAGCGGACGATAGGCAGGTGGGTCACCTCCTGCATAGATCTCTGCTATAAGTTGGCGGGCATGGAGCCTCCCAGAGGGATAAGAGCTCATTCTACCCGCCATACTGCTACATCGGTGGCTGCTTCCAGGGACGTCCCTATCCAGGAAATCTGCAGGGCTGCTACCTGGAAGTCAGCACACACCTTCATCACCCATTACCACATCGACCTTGAGTCATGCCGGGATGCTGGTTTTGGGGCCTCGGTTCTCCAATCTCTCTTCCCTAAGTAGGGGGTGTGCGTCTTGCCTCCTCCTCCCGGAGAACTGCTAGGAGTCTGCCAGACAGTGTGGATGAACAACATATCCATGTCCTAAATACAGGTTACTCACCTGTAACAGGAGTTCTAGGAATGGTATGTGTTGTTCATCCTCACGACCCACCCGACCTCCCCGGCTTCGACGCACTACCTGAGCTTCCAGCGGGCCAGATCTGGCGTCATGGGGCGGAGCCGAGAGTTTTACCACCCAGGTGGGTGGGAGGAGCCAGCTTAAAGACCTTATGGCAAGATTTAAAGCGTCAAGGATACCTGCCAGACAGTGTGGATGAACAACATATACCATTCCTAGAACTCCTGTTACAGGTGAGTAACCTGTATTTCTCGGCCAGCGTCAAATAATGACGTATTATCTGGAGCCACTGACGGAATGGCTCTCTGGTATATGGAGTAAATTTACTGAGTTGGATACAGTCTGTGTGGGGCGGTTACCAAACAGGTAATCCTATGAGTTTGTGCAAGTCATTTATTGTTAATTCTATTAATTTCCAATGAGTACCATATAGGGCGTTAAGCCAAGACAAGAGGGTTTGTGTCTGTGAGGCCATAAAATAAGGTAGATTAAGGACTCTTTTATCCCAGGGCAGCTGGAGAATAGAACATCTCACCTTTGGTGACTTCCGCCTCCATATGAAACGGGATATGAGTCTTTCCCAAGTCTGAAAGTAAAAATTGCCTGGAAGCATAGGAAGCATCTGCAAAAGGAACAAAACACGGGGTAGCACATTCTGCTGCACTGTCTCTACTCTACCCAAAAAACCTAAGGGTAGTTGAGACCATCTGGAGAGGTCTGTTGTTAGTTGTTGGGTTAAAGGCTCGTAGTTTAATATATCAGGATGTACGGGGTGTTTTGTTAGTTTGATGCCTAAATAACGCATGACCAGTTCATACCATTTAAAAGGGAATGTTCATTTTAAATGCTGTGTGGGGGGGGGTGTAATTGTAAAGGAGAACCTCAGTGTTTTGATTGTTTACCTTATAACCTGCTAGGATGCCAAACATCCTCAACCACGATTATAATGTTAAAGGGGAGCTACCATAGCAAATAAAATGTTTAAAGTTATTGCCGCAGTATTCAAAAGTGTTTGTGCTGTGCGTGAAATAGCGCACAGCCATCAGGGAGGCTTGGCACACCACAAGCCCCTGCTGGCAGCAGACACTGAGGAGCAAACGGGTATAGCATGTCCCAAACAGAATAGCGCATTTGCTTTTTGGTGACATTTTCTTTTTCATTCATTTACCCCAATTGGCGGCTCATCAGCCCTGTCCTCATCTCCCCCTGGCTGACACCCACCTCCCCTGGACCTACCTGGAACTTATTCCCCCACGGCATACCCCCCCAATGATGGGGCCAAGGGTGTGAGGGGTGTCCTCCACCCTGCCTCAGAGTCAGCATCCAGAAGGCCCCCAGAGATCCAGATGGTGGTAAGGGACAGGAGAGATGTGCTGGGCTTCATGTAGCCCATGGGTCCCTGTTTCCTGTTTTTCTGTCCCACGCCTCTGGCCATGGTGTGAGTTTGTGCATGTGGAGGCACAAATGCACAGTGAACCTTCGGCCCCCTTTCTGATCTGTTTCTCTCGTGCCTGCTGTGCCACCAAGCTTCCATCTGGTTGCAGCAAAGGGTCGAGATGGCATGCCTCCCCTCCCTGGGAGAAGAGAACGGTCCTACAGATGCTTGATCCTGTCCCACCCAAACTCGCTTCAGTGGCGCAGCATGAGGAAGGTGTCCAGCACCCCAGCCCCCCATGCCACCAGACCAGCCATCGGTGACACTATCTATGGCCGGTATGTTAATGACCACATATGGCATTTGAGGCACTAAGGACCATTTGTATGCCATTATGTGGCCATTAATATCTCTACGCAATACATTTGAACACATGCCCCCACCCTTATCTAGTCACCATTCACTACAACTGAAATCCCAAGTAGTTTAGTGATACCAACCCCCCACGTCCTGATCCTCAAAGTTATACAAACCCTGGTTGTCTAGTTGTACCCCTCGCCTGATTTCTGAGCTCAGTGTGAAACAATCCCTGGTAATCTAGCAACACCTGCCCGATGTGAAAGTGAAGCAAACCCTGGTAGTCTAGTGGTTCCACCCCCCAGATCTCCATTAAAAAACACTCCCTCGACCTCCCACCTACTCAGCACCCACCATCCCCACTCCCATATCTGGGACTGACTCATCTTACAGTAACCCATCCACAGTTTCTACAATACGCATGTTGGCCAGCCAAGGTGGTAAGAGGACAGTCTGTGCCGATTGCCATCCAGAGCTCTGCCCACCATCGTGGACAGGATGTTGTAGGGTGAGGCAGTGCTAGCCAGGTGGGTGGAGGGTGGTTTGTGCTGAGTGGATAGGCAGGAGGAGGAGGTGCCACTAGATTCCCACCTCTCTGAAGGAGCTGTTCATGCTGTGGGGCTGCTGCAGCCGTCGCTCCAGAGTCCAAGAGCTGTCTCTGCAGCACTATCACAACTCTTCTGGCCAGGGGCAGGGGGTTGGCACCGCTCCATAAAACTGTGTAGCCAATCTGGGAAATGGCTTCTAAAGGTAACCATCAGTGAAAATTGAAAATATCTGAACTTTTTAATTATTTATTACAAAATTATCCATTCATTGCATTATTATTCCTTTTAAATTTAAAATGTGGTTTATGTATTTTGCATACATATATAACGCTTGATTGCAAAGATCCATGAAACCACATTCCAGTCTGCTGTGAGTAAAGGGCAGCTGATAACTTCACCACCACCATAAACAGAGAATTGTATACATGGTGGCAATGAAGTCATAAGCAGCTGCCTTTTGGTGACAGAGACGGAATGCAATGTTGTGCCTTGCAAACAAAGCTGCAGTTTCATTACATGGAGAGATACATAATATTATATGTCGCACAGCATTTAAAATGTAGAAAACTGGATTAAAAGTTAATTAAATGGGTAAATATGAAAAAAAATAAGGAAAAACAGGTTGTAATTTTGTATTGTTGGTAACCTTTAATAAAAACCGGCAATTATTTAGTTCAGCGAGTGATAGTATATATAAGTATGTTGAGATGAACAGTGCATATCGTTTAGTTCTGTGACTAAAACCTCAGTGGGTTACAACTTTATGCAACTTTTTGTCCTTATCTCCATTTATCTGTATTAATTTACAGCCCCTTTATACTATATGCTGATGAAATGACTGTTACAGACGTTCACTTCATTTCTTCCAGTCTTTTGTATTCAGACATACTGATTTACAATCTTTCTGTTTAGTGATGTTAAAAAGGTATTAAAAATGAAAGTGGTAGAAAACTGGGAACAGACACTGTATATTGGAGATGCAGTAACTACACAACAAAGTTTTCAGCAAAATACACCACACACACACACACACACACATAAAACTTCTGTTGGATGTCATGTTACAAACTACCCTTCACAAGGTTGAGTGGTACAAGTTTATTCCGGTCCGTATGTGTTTCTGTATCATTCCACGTTGTCTGTGGACATTCATTTACTGTTGGGTTACACTTGCTCACCAACCAAGGATCAACACGCTTCAGAGCTGTCGCATCATTCTGTTACCCTGGCTTCTCTCCATTGTGAGGCAGTTGGCTTTGAATGCTAGGTCTTTGTGTGTTGGTCAGCATGACTGGCAGTAGGGGCCATCCGGCTCAAAGACTAGGAGTGACACCTTTGGATGAGGAAAAAAAAATGGATACTAAACCATACCATCATCGCCACCCCTAGCTCCACCCCTTTTCATGACTGATCATGCATTGCTCCTCCTCCAGAGTCATTTGTTATGCCAGTGCAGACTTGAATGGAGCAGTAAAAGACAGTACTTAAAGCAGCAGTTCAACAACGTTAACATACTGTACCTGTTAGATTTGCATTTCTAGGTTCTTTCTATTTATTTATTTACTTATTTTCGTAAATATATGTTTATTCAATGTTAAGGTCTGCACAATACATGGAAATGACAGCAAAATCCTGACTTCACATGGTTTGTCGGGTCTTTTGTTATACATAATAGTACAGTGAGCACCCATGAATAGCTGACTAAGGCGCCCCCTCTCCTAGGTACAACTTTGGGGGGGGGGGTATCTTGTGACAGTTCCTATCTAGGCAAGAATCACTGTCCAGTGGTACATAGAAACCCTTGTTTTTAGTGACCCAAGGTAGTGGTGGGGGGACAGGTGAGGGGTTGGGCATCCAATGGTACGTAAAACCCCTAGTTTTTAGTGCGCCAAGGAAGCAGTGGGGGGGCAGGTGAGGGGTTGGGCACCATCAGGGGAACGTATCCAGCTTTGGTGGTTGAGTTTATGTGAAATGAAGAAGATTCATTTAGAGCAAAATGTGAGTGGGAGTACCAGTATTCTGATATGGAGCCATGGCCGCTGGAAGTGCTATGGTACAGAGGTTGGATCATTACTTGTGGCATGCAGGAACCAACCATTCCATGGGAAGTGCAGATCTCTGCGCGGTCATTCAGTGAGTGTGTGATTTTTTCCATGTAGTTAATTTGATTGACTGAACGCCTCTAAGAGGTCAAATCTGGGAGTTGAGGGGGGTAATCCAAAGTTTTGTGATTGACGTCTTCGCTACTGTCCCCAATAAGTAACGGGAACTAAGGTCCCGGAATCCTCTTGGGTACTTTAAGAAAAGCTAATGAGCAGGAGAGAATGGGGCTAGTCTGCTAAACGATTCCTCCAGTTCTGTTCCTAGTGTCTGAAAGAACGGATGTAGGGATGGCCAGCTGTTTATTTATTAAAATTGTTTTACAGTGTATGCCGCTTGTAATGGACTAATTTGTCCACTACAGATTTGTCTGTTACAGCTGGCGTCCAACACATCTATTTAACATCAACAGTGCTGGAAGCATAGCGCGGCAGCATAGCGTGGGTAGCACATCGTGAAGTAGTGATTTTTTTTTTTTTTTTACAGTTCTTTTATGCTTTTAGTTAGCTATTGTGATTATCCTGGCAAGCCACACCAGTGTACTTTATTGAAAACAAAATGCTACAAACGAGCAGAACAAACCCCGCTAAAATAAAAAAAAGCTGTGAACTGTGCATGCACGTGTTGGCTCTAAAATGCTTTACTGTTCAGTCTGTTCAACTTGTTTTACCTGGGAATCCTGAGAGGGGCTAAAGTAATCATTGATGCTCGTCTGCTTACTGCCTGTCTTTGTGTACCTCCTCCACATCGATTCTGTCATGGAAAGCTGGTCCTATTTCGGAACAGTGTCATCCCTCTGTTCGACTGCACGTCTTAGGTTTAGCAAGGCACTCCTCACATCAGCAGGCATTACTTTCACTTCCTCCTCCTCATCTTCCACAGTCTCCTCATCCTCCGAGTCAGCATTTGGCCGCATCCCCTCGACTGCCTTGCTGATGTCATCAACATCAGATGTAAGTGCTTGGTTGCCTAGGTGACCGATTGCCTCGAGCTCCTCCTCCGACAGTGGATGCCGCTCATTTGCATCCTCGGGAAAGTCCGGTTCTTCAGCAAATGTGCCAATGTCATCATGAACCTCAAAGCCACCTTTTCTGAAGCACGATCGAATGGTCTCCATGGAGACTTTGTTCCATGCTTGCTGGATCATGCGCACGGCATCAAGCATGTTTATCCTTCAAACACAAACTGAAGCAGTGATTTCTTCATCTTGATCTAGTAAGTCCAATGCACATTACAGGATTGTTAATAATATATACTAGTATACTGTTTACAGTATCCCCCCCCCCCGCCGATCACATCTGTCCCATGCATTCTTGAATTCCCCCACTGGTTTTGACCCCACAGCCTCCTCAGGAAGGCCATTCCATGCATCCACCACCCTCTCTGTGAAAAAATACTTCCTCACATTGCATCCATAGTTCCCCTAAAACAGAGCATAGGTATACGCAAAGAATATGAGCTCGGCATACTACTGGGCCACTGTACCTGTGGCAGAGCCTAATATATCTCATTTTGACATTTATTAGATCCTGCTTGCATGAATTTCATAGAGACCGGTATTTATTCCAGTCGGCAGCTCCCCGTTAGAGCTTAAACTGACCCCAAGCCTTATCTCTGAGTTTCATATACCTCCTAAGTTCATGATCTAGCCATTTAGAGCAGAGTCCATTTACCCTACGCATTTTAAAGGAAGCGTGTTTATTGAGGACACTAAGTAAGTTGTTAAAGAAATCCAGAGCGAGGTCAATATTGGGCAGTGTGGTTAAGTCACCCCAAGGTATTTCAGATAAGCTGTTACAGAAAGTATTTTCACTGAACCCATTGTGGTCTCTAGCTATCAAGAATCTTGGCGGGTGTTCAGGCGAATTGTTTTTCCAGATGCAGAACACAGGAGAGTGGTCACTAAGGGCATCTGGGAGCATTACTGTGGCTTATATTCTGTCTGGCCTGTTAACCAATATCCAGTCAATAATAGAGTGGTTTCCAGTTTTAGATTGTCGGGTGGGTTCAGTTATTAGTCGAGTGAGAGGGAAATTTGATAGTGCAGACTTATCCACACTCTCACTCATCCAGTTAAAGGGGCACAGTCAGCTTTTCCCCTCGTTTTTTGCTTATTTACTATCACTGGGTTGCTATGCACATATCTGCTGAATGGTCACTGTAGAATGCATCTAAGTAAACCATAAGTGATTCCACTTACCAGTTTTGGTGAAATTTGTATTATTTGTAATCCTGTCATCCAAACTGAACGTCTCCGTGCACCGGAAGCGAGTTCATGGCGAGTGTGCGCCCAGAACGCGCGTCTACGTATAGCGCTGTCCCGTCGTGCATAATTTCACATGCCCACTGTAACAAGCATAAACAAAGTTAGCGCCAGTTATTCTATATGTGTCTTGGTATGTGAAACCCAAAACAGAGGGCTCGTTCCTGCACAAAATAGTTTGGAAACTTGGTGCCCAAATCCTGCGCATGCATAGTAGTGATCTGGTAAAAGATCCTGTGCATGCGCAAGAATTTGCCGCTGCTGCGCATGCGCGGGGTTTGGGCACCAGTTTTCTCTCTGTGGAGTCAGCAGGTTGTGTAGGTATAGGTAGTTATGTGGCTTTTAGGGAATTTTTAACAGAAATCAGTACACCGCCACCTTTTTTGCTTAACCTGTCCTTCCGGGATTAATTATATCCAGGAAGGTCAATTTCGTGATTAAGGACTTGGGGTTTCGATCAGGTTCAGTGATCCCAACAACGTCAGGGGAGTAGAGATTAACCCAAGCTTCAAGCTCGTGTGCCTTAGGCTTGAGGCTGCACATGTTCATGTGGAGCAGTTTTAGCCCTTTGGTGGTAGCCCAGATAGGGTCAAGGGGAAGAAGAGACCCCGTAATAATCAGGTCCTAGATTGTGTTCTCCATCTCCAGATAGGAGGATAAATCAGCTTAAGACAGCTCATAAAAGCAGTGACGAGTCGCGGAGGTATAATCTGGGAATCCTTTAAGAATGCGGCCGGGAGATAGCAGTTCCCATTTTTCCCCAAGGCCATGTAGTGTCAGTTGAGTGGGAGTAAACCTGGTGACCGATAGGCCAATGATTGGTAGCCAGGGCAGCTCACTGTGCTGGCCATATGGTGTGTTAAGACATAGGGCAATAACCATCATCATCATCATCATCAGTTTATTTGTAAAGGGCGCCCTTCCCAAGCTCAGGGCACCTGATCTTATGCATACCAGAGTAGCATTAATACCAAATGCTACAGCAATCACTTGGCTGACATATCAGGGACTATTTAATACACTACCCTCTAGTAGGTAGAGTTGTAGAGACTGCACTGGGAAGCCTTTAGTGGGGTGTGAGGCTTAGAACATTAGAGCACAAGGTAGAAGCAGACTATGAACACATCAAGCAGTAAGCTGTTTCAGGTTTTAACAGACCTAGCTTACCCACCTTGCCTAAGTGGGGAGCACTTGGGGTATTTAGTTAGACGCATAGACAAATCAAGGGACCTTTTACAGCAATTCACATTTCACACAACTAAGAGTTACCATACCAGAGTAGAAGGAAGTATCTAGCAGTCAGAGTACTGTTTAGCTAGTATCTGTATCTTAGGGTGATTCAGGACTCCTCCTTTCCCAGAAAGAGGTTGAGTCACCAAACCTTGTGCAGTTCAAATAGTTTGCTTATTACTGGATGCACTGCACATACAGTTGTCCACAGCAGGCTAGCTAATGTGCAACATTTAGTGCAGCAGTCAGATGTGAGGAGACTACTGCAGACCAGCTAGTATGCTATGTTAAGAGCCACAGCCAGACATAAGGAACAACACTGTTGTTCACCTCGAGAGGTTGTCATGACAACCATGTAAACCTCGAAAGTGGCTCGAGAAGGTTTAGGTTGTACGCGACACCTCGAAAAGTGTAAAAGTGTTGTTGTTTACTGCTGCCCATCCAATGTCTTTTATAGTGTATGGGCAACAGTGAAAAAAAAAAAGCTTATGACTTCTTTCCCGGTCGCGCCGTGATGTCGGGGACGCCCCGCCCATGTCGTGACAACACTCCGCTCGGGTCCACATTTGAAAATATATACTGTTGTCCTGCTTTTTGCCAGGTAATATTAAAACAAAACAGCACTTACTGGTCAATAAGAACTTCCTCCAGTGCCTTCGCTGAACTGCCATGGCCATTTTACGGACAACTACAAACCACGACTTGCGCATGTGCAAACATGATCAGGGCTGTTGCACCATCGATGTGACGTACTCACGATGGTGCAACAACATCGTGATGTTACATCAATGGTACAACAAGACTAGGGAAAGCTAGATTTTCAAGTAATACAGTGTTCTAACATACACTATATGCAATTTATATACACTGTTGCTCAGATAAACAGATTTTTCACAGCTTGTTTATGTCCACTCCTATTGCATAAATACAAAAACAGGTCTCCAGTAGTTGTATTTACTCTTGTTTGACCAGTTGCATCACAGTCCATCTGTATGGTTTGACCTGCTCCTGCTGCCTCCATGGCTGACTCTCAGGCAGGCTCTTGATGTCCTTTGCATGGGTTCTTCGTGTGTGGACCACAAACAGGATGGCTGCTTGGGCTCAGCTTGTAGATATACGAAGACGTCTTTCGATTGGTCCAAAGTTAGAGGTAGGAGGAGTGGCAAGTACTGTAGGGCTCCAAATGGAGCAGATTTGGCTGGTCCAGTGGTGATCAGAGGGGGAAGGTAGACCGGCCACTACAGAGCCCCCCCCCCCCATGACCCGTTTCTCCTGAGCTAGTAAGCGGTGTCTGCTGAGTTGCAAGAAAGTGCAGGGTTTCTGCAGATAGAGCCCTTTCCTTAAAGGGCTTCCTGAAAGAAAAAGCCACCCTCCGATTGGTCCAGAGTTAGAAGTAGGAGGAACAGTAAGCAAGGCTCCAAACAGAGCAGATTTGGCTGGTCCTGCGGCGATCAGAGGGGGAGGGAGTAGATAAGCCACTGCTGAGTCCCCTCATGAACCCTGTGTCCACTAAGCTGGCAAGCATCATCTGCCACTTGGCCAGAAGGTGCTTGGTTTTTGCAGACAGAGCCCTTTCTTTAAAGGGCTTCCTGAATAGCAAAGCCACCCTCCAGTTGGTCCAAGGTTAGAGGTAGGAGAAGTAGCAAACAGGGCTCCAAACAGAGCAGATTTCACTGGTCCCATGGGGGGGGGGTAGAACAGCAACTGCAGAGACCCCTCGTGACCCTTGTTTCCCCATTAGCTGGTGAAAACTGACAAAGGGTTAGGACAAAAAAAAAACTTAGCGAACAGACTAGGAATCCCCTAGAAAAGCAGATTTAACATGTATGCTAATATTTTTAGTAATGGACGCTGGAATCTAGCTTTTTCCACTGCTCTGCTGCTTTAAATGAAGATTTTCTTCAAAACTTTTATTTTTTCTTCCCAGATGCAACTATGCCTCCTGCCCCCCCCCCCCGTTTGCACCTGAAAATGAGCTTCAGCTCAGTGTGCCCATCCCGGCGAACAAACATTTAAATAAATAAATAAAAAAATAAATAAATAATTAAATCATTCTTTATTTTCAGATATCAGTTCTAAATTTATAGTGTGCATGTTGTTAATTTGCTTAAGTGGCTCCTGTTTAACCCCAAATTGCAGTCAGAGGCTGTGTTTTGCCATTCTGCCTGATTTCCTCACAGGGTATCAAGCAAGTATTGGCAGTCTTAATATTTTGGTCTGAATTTAACCTGGTGCCTAGATAAGCCTTTTTAAAAATATTCTCTCTTAGGACAGTTTTCCCATCCTGCTTTGCGTTGTTTGTTTTTTTTCAGCATAGACTTTTTCTCAGGATACTCCCTTTCCCCCCACCCTCAGCATTTCTGGGCCTCTCCAAGGTTTTTTTTGTGTGTGTGATTTCTTTTCTCCCCGACACGCTACTGCGTTAGCCACTCCTTCGGGCATTCCAAGGAGATACTGCCGGCCCATTCTGTCCCCTGAGCCTCCGCTCTCAGATAGCAGCCACCTTAGGGTGACCCAGCGTAACCCTTCGCTGGGTGGGTCCCCCTCCTCTGAGGTGGGAAGGCATCAGCCTGGGCAGGGCATGCAGACCAGCGCAACGTCTTAGCCACGAGGTACTGCTGAGGTGGATGGCTGCAGAGGCATTCATGGCCTCAGAGATCTGGGCAGCCATTATCTGGCGTAACACAGAGCCATTTTCCATTTTTCTGGTATGCTTCCCTCTATACACCATCGTGCAGTGCTCCTGGTCTCCACCACAGGCCGCTGCCGACTGACGTCTACCCCTAACCCACCCCAGGAGAGAAGAGCAGTCCTGCGAACGCTCAATCCTCTCCTTCCCCTGCCAGCCCCCGGTGTCCCGAGTCCGTTACCGAACCCTGGTCACCGGTGTGGGTTGAGGTAAGGCGTCAGTGCCTCAGCCCTCTATGTCCAAGGGGGTTTTGATTGACACAGGTGCACAGAATTGTCATAAGTGTGCAAAATTTGACACAGGTACACAAAAAGGTTGACACAAAGATGCAAGAAGTGACGCAGGTGTGCAAAAGTAATGCACACAAGTGATGGACTGCCCTCCACTTCAGTCTTGACAGCTACCTCTCCCTGCCTTGCCCCCCCTTCTACCTGCCTCACCTGCCCACCCTTTGCCCCCGGCATTTCCTGACTTTATCCCTCCCTCCCTCCCTTTAGAGCTCTTACCTTCACCCTCTACCCTCCGACAACGGCCTTCCTGCCTGCATACCCCCCACCTGCAGTGCTTATTTCTAAGATTGCCCTTGGTTGGTATGTCATGCTACCTAACATTTGGCACATTTTGAATTACTGGAATTTCCTAAGCCTCAGTCTCTTGCTTCTTTTTATTCTGTAACTATGTATTATTATGTCGACCTTTGTATGTATGTATACTCCCCATTCCTTCGACGTGGAACCTTTGTAAATGAGCAGTTCCTGCTCAAAGGTATTTGTAATCCTAGATTTCAATAAAATTAAAAAATAAAACATAATTGAAAATCCTGACGCAGACCCTACATTTTCTTTTTTTCATCTTTTATATGACAGAGAGACAAAGGTACTATGGTGTTCTGCAGGCAGTTTTCTGATAATAAGAACTGTAAAGCATGTGAAACGACCGTAAGATAATCTGTGTTTTATATGATCTTACTTTGTGAGGGTTCCTGCAGTAGGTCATCCTCGGGGACCCGCCCGGCCTCAGCTGATAAGTCGTAAGGGGGTTCGGCCCCCTTCTGCCCGGTTCCATCGTCTGCTAAGTCTGCCGCCTCCAGTGACTGCCCAGACAAGGCTCTGCAATCGGGGACTGCTGTTGCCTCACCCGACGTTCGGCAGAGCCCGGGGAAGACTAGCTCTCTTCCCCCTTCTCCCCCACTAATAACCCCGGCTTCACCTCAAGCTACTTTGGGGATGAGAAGAGTACGCAGGTCACCTTGACGTGGTGCATACACTGGGTTTCCAACCACTGCTAACCTGTTCGGATCTCCAGGAAGGAGGTCCCTCTGCCACCATCAGGTCCTTCATCGGAGGCACCTCCAGTTAGTTTGGGGGGGAACCATTCCAGCTCCGGCTTCTATCCTGACCCAGACTCATTTCCTCCGTCAGAGCCAGCGGGGCATGTTCTGACACTGGACCCCCCAACGTCAGTCTCCTCAGAGCCTTTTCATCTGCCCCCGCCACCAGCTGTTACAGCAGACCAGGTGACCTGATGTCTGATCCGGACGCCTGCCCCCCGGACTCCGGATCCGTTTCTGATGCTGGGCCTGGCGGCCCCAATTCCGACATCGGTGGTCTCAACGTTAGCTGTACCTACACCAGCTCTGCCTCTTATTTACAACACGGTGGGTCCCTGCCTCTTATTTACACCACAATGGGTCCTTCGTGGGCATGCCCAACGTCGGCTCCTCTGATGTTGGCTCTTTATTCAAAACCCTCAGTCCCACACTACCCCTCAGGGTACCCCGTGGACCACCTTCTGGCAGGTCCACCACCAGATTGGTCGTCAGGACATTATTATCCAGAATACTCCCCCTATCCAGGATATTCTTTATCAGGATACCATGGGTACCATTACCCACCTTCCCATGCTGTCCCACCACCTCCTCCTCCGGCGGCCCATCTGGACTTTTAAGACCCTTATTCAGTCCTGGTGGATGGAGGCGAGGACGGAACTTGTTATGGGCCTGGAGAGTTGACTCCCACCTTCTTGTCCCCCATGAGCTCGATTCGGTCCACAGTTCACGTTGTGGGGACTACACCCCGGATATTCCTCTTCCTGATTTGGACACACCAGGAGATTATCTGGACTCGGGAAGGAAACGTCTGAGGAGTCTTCAGGTCAAGAATCTCAGGTCCCTAGAGGAAATACCTCTCTGAAATCCCTTCCCGAGGATCCTTCCTTTTCAGACCTCTTGGGGTCCATTCAGCATTTTTGTAGTTGGGCGTCTGAGGAACAGGATCCCATGCGGCAAAGGCTCGCTGAGCATCTCGACTTAGAGTCTCTGTCCCTGATCCATTTTCCTCCTTGGACTGGACCTCATGAAGACCTGACACATCTGGTCTGACAACTGCCACATTCCATCCTGGCCATCCCCAAAAGGGCAGATAGAACTTACCGAGCACTGTGGGGGCTCCCTTTCTGAATACGCACCCCAGGGCGGACTCCGTAGTTATTTCAGCAGCTCGTGATTGCTCTTTAGCACCTAAACATATGAGCACTTCTCCTCCGGATAAGGAGTCCTGGCAGATTGAGCAGTGCAGTAAAAAGGTCTGCTCATCGGCTACTTGTGCCTTGCACTCCCTAAACTATGTAGCCCACATAGTGTCTCACGAAAAAGCCGCCCTGACCAAGCTTGAGGCCTGAATTCAGTCTCTAGATAATTTGGACCTCAAAGAGGAGATCGCCAAGGATATCCATCTGTCCAAAATCTCCTGCAGGCATGCTCTTCAGGCTACTTATGACTCTGTCAACGCAGTAGCCTGTGCCTCGGCAACTGCTGTCTCCCTTTGATGGCACACTTGGTTTCGCATCATTCTGTTTTAAAGCCCTCTCCATACACAACACAGTGAAGCTACTCAAAAGTCTACCTAAGCATGGCTTCTCTGGATCTGATGGGCTGTCTCCAGTCTTCCTTAAGCCGATCTCTCCAGCGATTGCCAGGCCACTCACCTTCATCTTTAACCTTGCCCTTTCCACCTCCTCCATGCCTGACCCATGGAAGATAGCTAAGGTTATCCCCATTCTTAAATCTGGTGACCCCAAATCCTCCGACAATTACTGTATGATATCCATCCTCCCTCATCTCAGTAAACTACTTGAGAGAGCAGTCTACAATCAGCTCACTGAGTACATAGGCAAATACACCCTCCTATGCAACCAACAGCACAGCTTTCGCAAGAATCATTCCACTGCCACTGCCCTCGCCCTTCTGATCGACCACATCCTCTCTAACATGGATAATGGGAAAGCCACCGGGGCTGTCTTCATCGACCTCTCAAAAGCTTTCGACATGGTTAACCATGCTCTCCTTACCTCCAAGCTTAGCCTCCTTGGTTGTTCTCAGAATGTCACAAGCTGGTTCACTAACTACCTTACCAATCGCTCACAATTCGTGTGTATTGGTCAAACCTGCACCCCCACCCTGCCTGTTTCTGTAGGGGTCCCTCAGCACTCAATTCTGGGTCCCCTCCTTTTCTCCTTATTTGTTAATGCAGTTCCCTTTGACTGCCTCAACTGTCACTCTCTCCTGTATGCCGATGATCTTGTCCTCTTCCACAGTGACAAATCCACGCTGCAATCTCCTCAGTTTTCTTGCACAACTATGCTGCGGCCCACAGCTGGTTCTCAAAAAACCTCCTCTTAGTAAATGCCAAAAAAACTAAATCCATGCTGTTCGGATCTAAGCCCTTTCTGGCCAAAACTAAAAACCATGCCGCCTTGCACATTCTCACCCCAGACAGCCCAGCCCTGGAGGATGTCAGTACCTACAAATACTTAGGAGTACTGCTCGACCCCTCCCTCACTGTCAATGAGCATGCAAATTCCCTTGTCAGAAGGTTCCATCAAAAGTTAGGTGCCGCCTGTAGATTCAAGCAGTACCTAACCCCTGAAGCCAGACTGCCATTGTCCAGGGTAATCTTCTCCCTATCCTTGACTACTGCTCCCCTATTTATGCCAGGACCTCAGCTACTGCCATGGCTAAACTCTCCCGCTGCCTACAACAACACCTGTCGCTTTGCTTTATTGGCCCTGTTCTCCACCCACCACTGTGCCCTCCATAATACCCTTGGATGGCTACCGCTACAAGGTCGCTTTGACCTAGCCCTCTGCTGCATGGTAGACGAGGTCATCCGCACTGCTCCAGAATCCCCCCTAACTGTCCTTCTGAAAACCAGAACTCTCCTCTGCAACCTCCACTCTAATGGTACTACCCCTCTAGCTGTTCCTAGGGTATCCACCAACATGGGTAACAGAGCTTGGTCTACAGCTGCCCCTTTGCAGTGGAACAAACTACCGGCTGAATTCCATTCCATTGACACACACTCCAGTTTCAAGTCCCGCCTTAAAGTCTGATTCCTGGCAAACTCATCCTGCCGCTGCTCCCTGGGGTCTGACACCAACCCACACTAGTCAACTCCCCAGCCCAGGGGTTACCCACCTACCCACACTAGTCAACTCCCCTGCCTACAACTGTTATATCGTATTTTTCACAGTAATATTTGACTTTCTTGCCTATACATATTGTGTATATATATTTTTTACTGAGTATTCTGTGTATTACTTGCTCACTGGACGATGCAGTCACACATTGTACAGTGTGCCTACGATTTGTTTGTTTTGTACCAAATCTCCTCATGTCCGATATTGAAACCTTGTATTCACTGTTCTCTAATGGACCTATGCATCAAACCAGTATATTGTGCATACTATTGTTGCTTGTATCAAATCTGTTTCATGTGTATTACTGTTACCTTGTACTCCACTGTCACCCTGCACCATGTGTTATGGCCCGGGTCGTGCCTGAAAATGGTCCCTGGAATCAGTGTACTCACCCGGTTATCGGTCATAAATAAATAAATAAATCTTTGGCCTTGCCAGCGGGGTCCAGGGAGCGATCCACGATGCCTCCTTTTGGGGCTCGGTACTTTTTGGTGGCGACAACAAGGATGTCATCACGGACCTACAGGTCCATGGCCAGGCCCGTAGATCCGTAAAGTCCATGTACCGATCGGGTGCTCAGGGTCAACAGCCCTTCCGGAAAAGGACCTGGAGGCAGCGTAAACAAGCCCAAAACTGTCGCCAGGGCAACGCACACACGGGCGCTTTCTCTCCCGCCTGCCTCCAAAAGCCAGAGACGCTCTTGATCCTCCCCTGCCTGTCCTGCCTCTTCCTGACTCCCTGCCCCACCCCTCCTCAACCCCAGTGCAAGGAGCCAGTGGGGGTTTGCGTGCCACGTGCAGGAGTGGTGAAGCATCATCTCCAACGCTTGGGTCCTGCATTTAGTGTCCAAAGGACACACCCTGGAGTCCTTGGAACCTCCTCCAGAGTCTCCACCATGAAAGATGGCCTACTCTCGAGACCAGACCATTCTAGTAATTGAGGAAGTGCAGGCTGTATTGGTAAAAGAGGCAATAGAACCGGTCTGTCTTCTTCACTGCGGACGGGGGGTTTTACTCCCACTTTTTTCTGATTCCAAAAAAGACAGGTGACCTGCAACCCATGCTGAACCTCAGCAGGCTCAGTCTGTTTGTTGAGTACAAGAGATTTGGAATGTTAATCCTACAGAGCCTCCTGCCGCTTCTTCAGGAGACTCATTGGTTCTGTGCTGTGGACATGCAGGATGCCTACATGCATATCCTGATTTTCCCCAACCACCACTGCTTCCTGTGGTTTACTTCCTAGGAGAGCATTTCCAATTTTGGGCTGTCCCCTTCGGCCTTTCTTCGGCACCCAGAGTTTATACCAAGTGCCTTGCAATGGTGGCTGCAGCCCTATGATGCCAGGGCATAGCGGTTTTCCCCTACCTGGACTATTGGCTGATTTCTGCCCTGTCCAGGGATTCTCTGGCAGAGGCTCTCTTAGTCACCTTGGAGTTGTTTTCCTAATTGGGGATTACAGTCAACATCCCCAAGTCCTCACTGGTCCCTACTCAGAAACTGCAGTTTATAAGGGGCAGTTTTGGACACAATCCAGGGCAGAGTTTTCCTCCCCTTGGACAGAAGGGAAACTCTTATTGGACAAGCCACTCTGGTAGCATCTTCCAGATATCTCCCAGCCCGAGAAATCCTTCGGTTGCTGGGTTTGATGGTGGCCTCCATTTCCAAGGCCTCCCAGCGAGGTTCCACATGAGAGTTTCTCTGTGGTCCTTATGGGTTCAGGGATCAGCTTCAGGACGATTTGGACCATCCGGTCCTTATTTCCTCCGCTCTGCAGAAGGATCTTCAGTGGTGGAGGGATCCCTCGAACCTGACTGTGGTTCTTTAGTTTCGGGGCCCAGCCCCCCTAGGCACTCTAACCATGGAGGCCTCCAGTCTGGTGTGGGGGGGGGATCATATAGGGGATTACCAAGCCCAGGGACTTTGGTCCCACTTGGAGATGTCATTGCACATCAATATGTTGGAGATGAGGGCGGTACTGTATATGCTTCAAGCGTTTCAACCCTTTCTCCCAAGGAGATTACTGGTGATCTAGAAGGACAGCATGTCGGTAGTCTGGTATATCAATAAGCAGGGAGGCACTCTATCATACCCCCCTTTGCAGGGAAGTGATGAGAGTGTGGAACTGGGAAGTTCAGCATGGTCTGTCTCTCATGGCAGTGCACGTTCCAGGAGTACAAAGCATCCGTGCAAACAGCCTCAGCAGGTCTTACACCCTCACTCACGAATGGGAACTTAATCAGGAAGTGGCAGATTCTCTGTTTCAGAGATGGGGGCGTCTGGAACTCAACCTTTTCACCTCCCCATCCAGTGCAGAACTGCCCAGTTTTGCTTGCTCGTTCCAGAGCATGGTGCCTTCTGAGATGGCACATTGTCTCTCTCTTGCTCTTTCTCTCTCTGGAACAGGGAGATTCTTATATGCTTCCCTCCTGTTCCCCATTCTCCAGAGGGTGCTTCTCAAGCTACAGGCAGAGAGTGCACAGATGATCCTAATTGTTCCTCTCTGGCCAAGGCAAATTTGGTTCCCACTTCTTCAACAGTTGGTGAGGGAACCCCTGGTTCCGCTTCCATTGATGCACACCCTCCTCACTCAGAATCAAGGTCGGCTTGTGCACCCGGGGCTCAGGACCTTGCATCTTCATGCGTGGCTCCTGCATACATAGTGAAATTGCGTTTTGGGGTTTCCACCAGAGTAGCCCAAGTCATAGTGAAGGCTCGAAAGCCCTCCTCCAGATCCACTTACGCTATGAAGTGGGAGTGTTTTTCTATTTAGGCAGCTTCCAAGGGTTGGGACCCTTTCACTTGTTTAGCCCCTCATGTCATTGAGTACCTGCTTCATCTTATTGATTCAGGACTATCATATTCCTCTCTAAAAGTCCATTTGTGTCATCCAGTGACGTCACGGAGTGACTAGGAGCCTAAATCCAGACACACAGAACCCAACTATTCAAATAATCCTCCAAAACTGCAGATAAATCATTCAAAAATGTCTCAAAACCCTGGAGGAGGATGTACAAACAGGCATTGAGGCAGAAATCAGGTCAAGGAAAATCTTAAACCCAAGGATGGCTTGAGATTGACCGAGGATTCTTCCAGCCGCTCAGTCTCCCCCACGAGTTCTCATGTAGCCGACTACGATACCGAAGGGGAGAACGAGCATTTATCATGCTCATGATTTGAAACTCTCCTGAGGGAGATAAGAGAATCCCGCAAGGAAAACAAACAAGAGCTTCAGACAGTTCAGAAACAGCTAACGACCATGGAGACACGTATGGGACAGATTGAGGGCAGGGTGCTGGAAGCAGAGGAAAATGCGGCCCAGCTCTCACAGATGGTGCGCACTCTGGTAGTATGGACAGGGGAACTACAAGCAAAATGCCTGGACCTAGAGGGAAGATCCCATAGGGACAACCTGTGTCTATATGGACTCCCTGAAGGAATGGAAGTGGTGCCAATGACATCTTTTATTGAGAACCTCCTCAATGATGTGCTAGAGTTATCTGCCAACTATAATCTCCACATAGAGAGAGCGCATCACTCCCTGCAAGCCAAACCAACGGACCCCAGTGCGCGCCCGCGATCGATTGTCTTCAAACTCAGCTCATATAGTGTAAAAAAGGGCATTCTGTGACGTGCATGGGCCAAGAAGGATGTCTGCTACCCTACGCATCATCTTTTCTTTGATCACAATTTTCCTCAGGAGATTCAGCAACAATGACTAAAATACCTCCCCATAATCAGTGTCCTGAAAGCAAAAGTCATCCGGTTCCACACTCCCTGTCCTGCCAGGCTTCGGATATTCTGGGAGAATGGCCCAAAAATGTATTCTGCAGTTGAGGAAGCAACTGCAGCTTTAAAGGAAAAACAGATCCAGATCCCAGATCTTAGGAACCAAAAAGAAGAGCTGCGAGGACAACAATGGCAATGCACAACTGGGAGGAAGCGCCTGGGCACCAAAATACTGCAATACACTGAAGCTCTCAACCGGATCCAGCAGTTGTTAAATAAAACAACCACATCGGAGGAGCAGCCAGCCTGAAGAGACTCTGGAGGGACTTGAACACAATGAGGTCTGCCACTTGGGACTCCTACCCCAAAGGCTGAACCACCTGCTCGCATTAAGTAACAGATGAGTAGACTTTGGCTGCTGTTGTAAAGTCTGGGCAGCGGGCTCTGAGGGGGGCAGGGAGAAGCAGGAACCCAGAGACATTAAGAACAACTATCTCGTAACTGAGTACATCTGTATAAAACTGCCTTTCTTTGCTTGTCCCCGCATCACCTTAGCCTGCACAGACTTTTACAGTCAACCAAAAGGTTTTAAAGTAAATGCAGCCTTCTGCTGAACACCAGTAGAATATTGAAATGAGGGGGGAGGTAGTGGTGAACCCAAGTCCCTACAAACCGACGGGCTCTCTATAAACATCAGTCAGTTGTACAGTAAATCATCTGACTTGGATGCCCTTTCACTGCCTCCGGGACACCCCGCCGTTTCTCCTTCCATGAGTCGGGGTTGGGGGGTGAACCAAGGAGGGTCAGGAGCTTTTTCTTTCTTATTTTCTTTCCTGGTTGATCCCAAACCCTTGCATCACTATGTTCTACCTATAGCAACACCTATTATATAAATGTATAAATGTTATGGTCTGGGTTCGAGTGTATGTTTGACCTAGCATGCAAGTGACGACGAATTGTACCCTCTGGTACATTTCATACAGAGCGCTTTTACATCTAAGCTCTGAAGGAGATCTTCCAGAAATGGAAGCTCAAGCACCCTTCCTTGATCTTCTCGTATCTGAGAAGACACGGAGGCTAATTTGGTCTATTAGCCTCCAAACTTGGAAGCTCGGTGACATACCAACTTTTCATGCTGTTTTGGTAAATATTGTTGCCCTATTGGCAGATTTGCAGTTGAAATGGTCCCTTGGGCTAAGGCAGTCTTATAGTGTGGGCTTTAGTTTACAGAATCAGAGTGAAATATATTTTTGGTACCTGAAGGGGAAGGCCACCACAGAGGGAGACTTTGAAAGTTTCAAATGACACCACAAACCTATACTTTTGCACATATATTGTGCATAGTATCTCTAACCCGATAAAACATAGTAAACTGTTGCAATGTTTAAAAAGAGCGGGAGTGGACATTTTGCTTCTTCAAGAAACACATCTGTCTCAGTCTGAACACAAAAAGTTCGAGAAGCTTGGATTTTCTCATGTGGTGGCCTCCTCTTACAAGGGAGGCCGACATAGGAGCAAGGCTGTATTGATTAGACAGGGAACTCTCTTTGACCTGCAAGACCAATTCATAGATAAAGAGGGCAGCTATGTTGTGATTAAAGGTACTCTATATGGCCAAAGGTCGACCCTAGCGTCCATCTACTTCCCCCCCAGCTACAGATCTTTCTTTCTATAGATCCTTTTTTTTTTATGCTTAGCACAGTGGGTGGTGGGACAGGTTATTTCTGGGGGAGACTTCAATCTTAATATCTCAGCAGGGTCAGGACCTCAAACACACAGTGGCAAAGCCACCAAAACAAGTAGAGAAGTAGGGAAACTACTTAATGAGCTGGGATATGAAGATGTTTGGCACCATCTTAATAGCTCCAGGCCCTGAAACACATTTTCTAGGGACATGGATATGTTGTTCATCCACACGTATTGGCAGGCTCCTTGCCGCTTTAAACCTTGCCGGAAGGTCTTCAAGCTGGCTCCTCCCACCCACCCGGGTGGTAAAACTCTAAGCTCCGCCCCCATAGCCAGATCTTCCTTACCGCTTGGAAGCTCAGGTTCCCTCCTTAACGCTCTGCGTATAAGACTGGTTCTAATTCTTGAAGATTCGAAATCAAAAAGTTTTGCTAAAAAGACTTGGTCTTCTTTTCTCGCTTATTCGTGGACAATCGACTCCCGGTTTCGGAGGTGCCCATGCGGGCAGAAGATGTCTGGGGCGGATCTGCACTCACGCGTGCATGCTTGGGCCTTGAGCATCACCCGCAGGCCCGGGCGACTTGTGCTTCGCCCTTTCGCCTACGCCCTGAAGACCGTGCTGCCCGATTACAACTGGGGCGCCCGAGAAGAGAATTCGCTGGTGAAATCTAAAGAGGCCTGGTTGGCGGTGTCCGGCGGCCGGGGGTTCGGCGGATCAGCTCAAGCAGATGATCGCCCTCGAAGAGGAGGCGGCGCGGGCCGCTTCTACCTCGGCTGCGGCATTTGTCCCGCTCTCTCTCGGTGCCTCGTACTCGGCTTCTTTCAAGGAGCTTTGTCTGACCCTCTCGACAAAAGGTGAGGGTCCAACTTCTTCTGGACCCTTTTTCAGGTCCAAAAAGAGCAAGAGTAAGTCTCACCGTCAACGCTCTTGGGAGCGGGAAAGATCCCCTTCCCCTTCTTGTCGACAGTCGACTTTGGTCGACCCGTCAGCTTCGGCCACTGGTCTCACGGTGTCCCCGTCAGGCCAGTTGACCGAGACTCCCGTTAACGCGGTCGAAATTTTTCTCGATCCGTTAGACGGGTTGTCGGCTGGAGAAGCTGAGAATCCCTCTCCCGGTTCCCCGGTGGGGTTGAGGATCCCGTCGGCTTGACTGTGCCTCCGGTTCGGGCCTTGATCAGGATCGTCCGGGCGAGGGTGCCGATTCTGACACTTCTCCGCCTTCCTTGGCCTAGTCGAGACTCTCGGTCTCGGACATCCTCGCCGGTCCAGCCGATCCCGCCATAGGCGGTCTCGGTCTCGGCACCGCTGCAGCTGTGTCAGCTGCGCTTTTCCTCTTCCTCCTCCTCAGACGAGGGGAGGCTTCGGCGCAAGTTGCGTCGGAGGTATGAGGAGCTCATATGGCAACAGCTCCTTTTGACCGGGAATAAGCCGACCCAGTCGTCTTCCCCGGCCATTAAGTGGCTGTCACCGGAGCGGCCGAAACAACCCCTCGTTGTAGCCGAGGAGCCTGTTCCCAGGCCGGTTGTTTGGCCAATTCCAGCTGCCCCACCGATTCTGGTGGAACCTCCGCCTCCACAGCCGTTAGTTGGGGCTCCGACCAAAAATTCTCGGTCGGCTATGGGTTTGCCCCATAGGCTGTCTGTCACCCTCACTCCCGATAAACCTCGGCAGGTGGAGGGTGGCTCAGGCTCGAGGCAGCTCTTTGAGGACTCTTCCGGGTCCGAGGATGATTCCTCCCTTTTCTCCAAGCGCATGGACTTGGAGTCCTCGGGAGGACAGTCAGTGGACGATAGCCCTTCGTCCTTTTTAGGATTGCTTCGGCTCATCTCGGAGTCCACCGGGATGAAGCTCGAACCCGTTTCTAAACGGGCTAGGTATCCCCTCACGGAGATTCTTGACCGAGGGGATTCTCCTACGGAGGCCTTTCCGGTGGCCGAGGCCATAGTGGGTCCGGCCTTGGAGCTTTGGCAGCGCCCTGCTTCCTGCCCTGTGCCTTCGGCCAGAATGGCCAGGAAGTATGCGGTCCCTACCGGTTCCCTGTCCAGTTTTTCGGAACACCCCTCTGCTGAGGGGTTGGTTACCAACAGCGTTTTCCGGCGTGCCGGGAACGCCAGGGATGTGGACAAACCTCCCGACAAGGAATCCAAGAAATTGGATTATGCCGGTCGAAAAGTCTATGCTGCATCCTCTCTCGGCCTTCGTCAGGCCAGTTCGGCCGTCCTCATGGCACATTTTTCTCATGCCCTGTTGGGCTCCCTGGATGAGGTCGTCCCTCATCTTCCCGCGGATCTGCAGACTACGGTCAGGCAGGTGCGGGACCAGGGCAGGGCAGTGGCACAGCAGCTCCAGACTGCTTTGAGACATCGGGGACTCATGTGCCAGGTCGGTGCGGCCGCAGTGGCCATGAGTCGTCGAGGCTTGGCTGAGGATATCCACCTTACCTCGGATACACAGCACAAGTTGGCGGATGTTCCTTTGGGGACTGACCTCTTGACCCTGGGGTGGAAGGTCACCCGAGAGGATCGAGGAAGTCCAATGCTACCTTGGACTCGGTCTCTTCCGCTCAGAAGGACAAAGGCCGCAAGCCACAGCCTAAGCCCTTTCGTCCTTCTGCGCCTGTGGCGCGTCCGGCCCAGCAACGTCAGGGCCAGCAGGCTCGACCTTGGCATCCCAAACCCAAGCCGTCAGCTTCCTCCAACAGGAACCAGGGAGGAAAAGGCCTAGGATGTCCCTCGGCCGGTCCCTCCTCCAAGCCTGCCCAGTGACGGGCTGAGGGGTGTCGCCCCCATCCCCGTCACCTTACCCCTGGCTCCCCCCGTGGGAGGACGGCTCCGACACTTCCTTTCCGCCTGGTCCGCTGTTACCACGGACAGGTGGGTACTGAAGGTGGTGGGAAAAGCCTGCCTCTAGAATTCTGCAGGCCCGCCCTTCCAGAGCCGTCCGCACTCGGGGCCTCGGGGTCTGCAGCTCACTGGCGGCTCGCTGCCGACATCGCCTCCTCCTCCAAAAGGAGGTGATAAGGGAGGTGGAGGACCCCCTCAGACCTGGGGTTCGTGTCCAGGTATTTCCTGGTTCAGCGGACGGGGCTGGCGCCCATTCTCACCTGCGACCTGAACAAGTTCCTAAGGTCTCGAACCTTCAGAATGGTCACTCTGGCACAGATAATACCATCTCTGGAACACGGTGTGGTTCTGCTCTCTGGACCTACAGGGCCGCGTTCTTTCACGTCCCTATCTGTCCGTCACATCGGAGATTCCTTAGCTTTCAGTGGAGGGATCCTAATCAGTTCCAAGCCATGCCCTTGGCTTATCTCCAGCTCCCAGGGTCTTCACCAAATGCATGGCAGTGGTGACAGCATTCCCTGCGGCGCCGAGGGTCGGGTGTACCCTTACCTGGACGATTGGCTGATAGCAGCCCCCTCCAGACAGGAGGTGGAGCGGTCCAGAGATCTGGCCCTCCAGGTTTGCTCTCTAGTCGGCCTTCTCATCAACGAGGCCAAGTCGGACTTCGAGCGAAGCAGGTGATCCTGTTCATCGGGCAGGCTGACTCTCTTGAGCAGAACGCGACTCCCGGTGGACAGGGCGAGATCTTACCTCCTTTGCCCAATCATTTCTGGTTGAGCAATCGCCCTACCGGGACTTCCCTCGCCTCCTGGGTCTCATGGCGGCCTGTACCAGCGTGGTCCGTTGAGCGCGCTGGCCATCCGCCCCTTCAGTGGGGACTGGCCAGCCAGTGGTCACAATGCTGCGATCCATTGGACCAGCTGGTGATAGTGACCCAGGAGATGTGGGCGGCGCTCTCCAGTGGTGGGCGTTCCATCTCATCTGCAGGAGGGCATCCGTTTGTCTGCCCGAGCTGACAGTCTCTCTATCGACCGATGCCTCTCTGATGGGTTGGGGTGCCCATCTGGGGAACACAGTGCATGGCCTCTGGTCCCGCGGGAGTCGATGCCACATCAACCTGCTGGGCTCCGGCGGTCCGCCTAGCTCTCACCGCCTTTGCTCCGTTTTCGGGTCAAGTGGTCCGAGTCCAGACGGACAATACCACGACCATGTACTGCCTGAACCGCCAGGGCGGGACACGCTCCATGCTTCTATGCAAGGAAGCTCTCCGCATTTGGTCACTCATGTGCAGCCTGGAGGTGGATCTCCTAGCCATTCATGTGGCAGAAGCCTCCAACACCCTGTCCGATGCCCTGAGCCGGATAGGGGCTGCATCTCACGAGTGGTCTCTCCTGCCGGAGGTAGTACAAGATCTGTTCTCCCACTGGGGAACACCTCAGGTGGACCTGTTTGCCTCCAGGGAGAACGCGAAGCTGTGGCTGTTTCATGCCCGCCCCCCTCAGCAGGGCTCGCTGCAGGGGGATGCCTTCTCGAGGCTGTGGACCCCGGGCCTATTCTACGCCTTTCCCCCATTTCCCTTGATTCACAAGGTGCTTCTCAAAGCAAGGAGAGACAAGGCGCAGGTGACTCTGATAGCCCCAGACTGGCCCCGCCAGTTCTGGTACCCAGCTCTCCTCAGCCTCAGCTCCAGGCTCCCGAGGCAGCTTCCAGCTCGCCCGGACCTGCTCTCAGTCAATCAGGGGAAGGTGTTCCATCCGGACCTTCAATCCCTGCACCTGACAGCCTGGTTCCTGAGCGGCTAGAGTTCCAGGCCTTGGGTCTTTCCGACGAGGTCCTCAATGTAGTTGAGGCGTCCCATAAGAGTCGATCAGAAAATGCTAGCCTTCAAATGGAAGAGATTCTCCATTTGGTGTCAGGCAAGGGCTTGGACCCTTCCTCCTGTTCTGTGGCAAGCATTTTGGACTATTTATGGTCCTTTCTAGTCAAGGGCTTAGGTCGGCGACCCTAAAGGTGCACCTGGCAGCCATCTCTGCTTACCGGGCGGGGGCCGGGGGGCAGTCGGTGGCGCAGGAAAAGGTGGTCGGGCGCTTTTTCAAAGGCCTTGATCACATTTCCCCTCCGGTGCGAGAACCTCCACCTCCGTGGGATCTACCGCTGGTACTGGCAAAGCTCATGGGCAAGCCATTCGAACCAATGCACAGGTGTGAACTCTCTCACCTGTCGTGGAAGACCACCTTCTTGGTGGCTATCACGTCAGCCAGAAGGATGGGAGAGCTCCAGGCGCTTTCCATCGAGTCTCCTTACCTGGTCTTCCACAGGGACAAGGTTGTCCTGCGCCCCCACCAAATTCCTTCCGAAGGTGGTGTCTGAGTTTCACCTTAACCAGGTGCTGACCCTGCGGTGTTCTACTAATCACACCTCGGAGGCCGAATATAGGCTCCATACTCTGGACCCTAGAAGAGGCGCTGGCTTATTATGGAGGCGCCGGCTGGGGGAAATCGAGGAGAGTGTTCGCCAGCTGTTGTCACCTACGCTGAAGCCGCATCTGGCAGACCTGCAGCCAAGCGGACGATAGCAGGTGGGTCACCTCCTGCATAGATCGCTGCTATGAGTTGGCGGGCATGGAGCCTCCCAGAGGATAAGAGCTCATTCTACCCGTCATACTGCTGCATTGGTGGCTGCTTCAGGGCGCCCCTATCCAGGAAATCTGCAGGTCTGCTACCTGGAAGTCAGCACACCTTTATTACCCATTACCACATCGACCTTGAGTCACGCCCGGGATGCTGGTTTTGGGGCCTCGGTTCTCAGTCCTTATTTCCCAAGTAAGTATTGAAAGGTGTGCCTTGCCTCCCTCCTCCGGAGAACTGCTAGAGTCTGCCAATAAGTGTGGATGAACAACATATCCATGTCCTAGAAATACAGGTTACTCACCTGTAACAGGAGTTCTAGGAATGGTATGCTGTTGTTCATCACCTGAACTCCTGAACCTCGGCTCGACGCGGCCACATGAGCTTCCAGCGGGCCAGATCTGGCGTCATGGGGTGGAGCTGAGAGTTTTACCACCCGGGTGGGTGGGAGGAGCCAGCTTGAAGACCTTCCGGCAAGATTTAAAGCGGCAAGGAGCCTGCCAATAAGTGTGGATGAACAACATATACCATTCCTAGAACTCCTGTTACTGGTGAGTAACCTGTATTTTCTCCCAAGCCCATGGTATGTACTCATGCATTGATTTCCTCCTCTCATCTTGAGAATATATAGGGACCCTCCAGAAAATGTGGTTTGGAGACTTTGTACTCTCCGACCATTCTCATATCTTTTTGAAAATTCAAACTGGTTTAACTAAGAAAAATATTTTCTGAAGATTAAATCTCTCTCTTCTTAGAGATGAGGGAGTCAGAAAGGAAATAGAGGAAACAATCAAATAAGCTGTACAAGACAATAATATAGCAGGTACCAATACCACACCCGCAGTCCTATGGGATACCATTAAGGCTATCCTATGTGGAAAATTGATAGGGATCTCTGCTCATAGGAAAAAACAAAGGGAAGTTAGGAGAACTCAGTTGGAACAACACATTAAAGATCTAGAAGACCAGCAGTGCCTACAGGTTTGCAAAACCAGAAATAAACAGTTAGCTAAACTTAAAACAGAGTTAAATAGTACATTAGATTATTCTGTTGAACAAGCCGGCCTGCCGGCGCAGCAGTTGGATTTCCGCTTGCGACGCCGGCGACCCGGGTTCGGGAACGGATCCGGGTCGTCGGAGGGCGGCGGGGAGAAGGATTGGCGCCGCGGGCAGCTCTCCTTCTCCGGGGAGGGTCCGACAGTACCGAGCAATGAGGGGCTCCTAAGCGGAGGCTGGGAGAACTCACGCTGCCGGCCTGTGGTGAGGGAGAGGCGAGGTAAGTGAGACGCTGGCATCATTACTGCGTCCCTGCCTGCCTCCTCAAGAGGGAAATATAGAGATAAATCCCTGCCTAGCGTCTAAATAGCGCTCTGCCCAACGTACCCTGATTGGCCACTGGAGCCGTTCTCCCTAACCAGTTACAGTTCCAGCGGCCAATAAGGAAATTCGGTACCGCGGCCCCGCTCTCTGGGGGGTAAGCCAGGGATGACCAGGGGGATTCGGCGGTGTCCGGTGGTCGGGGCTCCAGGGTCCGTGACCAGAGCAGAAAGGCCGACTAAAGGTAGGGGCATAAAGAGGAAAATAAAAAAAATTAAAAAAATTATTCTGTTGAACAGAAATTTTTTTTTTTAAGACACAAATATTATGACGGGGGCCTCGGTTTATACGGCTGTTAGCAGGCCAGCTGTGAGCCCAACGGGTCAAAGCCACTATTTCTAAAATTAGAGACCCTCAATCTAATGAAATGAGGAATACTTAACTCCACTGTTTCTCAGGCCTTCCTGTCTTATTACACCCAACTATGCTCCCCTGGCCCTAAGACCTCAGCACAGGAGATATCGGATTTCCTAACTCGACTCCATTTGCCCACCCTTTCAGAGCAGCAACGATCCATGTTAATTAAACCTGTATCCACCCATGAGATCAAAATTGCTATAGGAGCCTTGAAAACAGGGAAGTGCCCAGGCTCGGACGGCCTCCCAGGAGAATTCTACAAAACATTCCCCACTGCCATAACACCCCTACTTGAAAGGGTATTATTCTTCTCTATACCTCTGCCAAATAAAAATAATCCCCCCCTCCTGGAATGAGGCTATAATTTCAGTTATACCCAAGGCAGGAACGGACCCCACTCTATGCCCATCATACAGACCCATATCACCCATATCAGTCCTAAACACGGACTATAAGATATTTGCTTCTATTTTAGGAACCGGTTAATCCAATTTATCCCCAGTATAATACACCTAGATCAGTGTAGCTTTATTCCAGGAAGACAAGCCCAGGACAATATCAGACGTACCATTTTCCTCATAGAACATATTAAAAACCAATCCCACCCAACCCTTCTGTTAAGTTTGGATGCTGAAAAGGCGTTTGATATGGTATCCTGGGACTTTTCACATGGGGTCATTGCCTCCTTTGTCTTCCTTAAACAGTTCTTCGATTTAATATTTAAATTCTGCGAAACACCAAGAGACTATATTAGGTCCAGTGGACATATCTGGCAGTTTCTCCCGTTTCGAAGTACGAGGCAGGGATGTCCCCTGTCTCCATTGCTGTTCACCCTATATATAGCACCTCTAGCACAATCTATCAGGAGTTCCCCCGAAATTGCAGGAGTGAACCTAGCAGGTACAGAACACAAGCTGGCGTTGTTTGTGGACAACATCCTTGTATATTTATCTAGTCCAGAAACGTCAATGCCACAACTGCTTAAAAAGATTAGAGACTTCCCAGAACTCTCAGGTTACTCTCTTAATATTAATAAATCTGAAGCCCTCCGTTTTCGTTTTACACCCTCTCCCTCCCTGAGAAACCAGTTCAAGTTTAAATGGGACCAACAGAAGTAAAAATACTTGGGGATAGTCATACCAGAAAATTTGTCACATCTCGCTCCGAATTATTCCCCACTATTATCAAAACTGAAGCAAGACATGAGGAGATGGAGCCTCCTTCTAATGACCTTCTACTCCCTCTTCCTCTCCCTAAAAATGAATGCCCTACCTAGGCTATTATATCTTTTTCAGTGTATCCCCTGTATAATATCCCCCAAAGAAATTCTATCATGCCAGATAATTTTTCTCACTTTCCTTTGGAACAGTGAAAAACCCAGAATCAATCAATGCAAACTATGCCTCCCAAAGGAAAATGGGGGAGTGGGTATACCCTCACTACCTAACTATTGGATAGCAGCACAGACAAGAATTGCACTCCTGGGGGAATGATAACGATCGAGCTCATTGGAAGCAAATAGACCTTTCAAGACATTTACCCTTCCTCCTACAGGCATCATTATTCTCCAACTCACTATTACAACAAGTCAGACAACTAGTCCCTAACACCACTGCGACTGTCATAGAGGGGTGGCAGAGGAGTCTGTAAAATAGAGCCCTCCAGAAACATTTATGGAAATACCAGTGGTTCGTATATTACCTGAAGTTCACTACCAGTCAGCATAAAAGCTGGTATGGTAGGCAGGCGGCTCAGGGTTTGCATGCCCCCTGACAACTTCTTAAGGGGAACACAGTTTTTAGTTTTGAGGAAGGACAGGCAAAATATGACTGGACCATGGGGGAGAAACTATATTACTATCATATAAGGAGCTACATTAATGCTTACCTCAAGAAACAGGATTCTAGCACCCAGACATGGGAGGACCCTCCAACCAACCCCACACAGCCACATGTGGACCTCATTACAGGGTGAGCAGGCCATCTCAAAATTATGTAAATTTTTCACACTCCTACTTGCTTACCATGCTGACCCTATCAAAGCAAGCTGGGAGAGAGAACTTAACATAACAATAAGCATAAAAGACTGGCCTAAGGTTTGGCGGGGCTGATGGTCCACCTCCTCCTCACCTACTTGGAGAGATTTTGTGTGGCGTGTTCGAATCAGATATTTTCTGGTACCACTGGTAGTATCTCGCAGAACCCAGGAGCCCCTTCAAGCTGCTGGAGAGAATGTGGGGAGGGGTCAGCTACACACAGTCATATTTTCTACCTATGCCCCAATCTACATAATTTCTGGTCTTCAGTATCCCACCATATCTCCCGTCTGTTCGATATCAGGAGCCCACTGACAGGGGATAATTACCTTCTGGGTATTCCTTCGGTAGGAGTAAAGGGAAAAGACACCCTCTATCTCTGGTCTATTCTGCTTTGTGCTGCTGCTGCTTATAAAGCCATTACTAGAAAATGGCCTCAATCTGACCCTCCCTCCACATCAGACTGGAAAACTCTAATTTTAAACATTCAGCATAGTGAGCAGTTATCCTTTTCCTTACATAACAGAATGGAAGCTTTTGTTTCCTAGTGGACCAAATGGAAATTTTATCAAAATCAGATCTAGTATTTAATGATGGATGCAAACCCCTGGGAACTCAGATGAGCAACTAAAGTAATAGCATGGTTAGATATTATCCTTCTGACCACTCTACGAGACAGTGATTATCTAAATGTTCCTGATATCAGAAGGTTTAAACAAGCCAAAGAACTTCCATATACTCCTTTCCCCCTGGGTACCTATGAAATCCAAATTATAAAGGTGAAATAAAATAAGCCCATGTTGTTGATTTTGGTGTACTATCCTTTTGCAACAACATACTATTTATCTGATATGTATTAGCCCAATGTCTGTTATATATGTTGCATTTTAAATACATACATTTTTTTTCTATCTCATAATTGTTTTTTTAAAAATGACTTGAAATCTCAATACTATTGAACATTGTATGACCTTGCAGTTCATATCTGTTGTACTTGATCTCTTTACATATATGAAGTTGTATAAACTGCACAACCTTGAAAACAAATAAAGAGAAGTATAAAAAAAAAAAAAAGTCCATTTGTGTGCCATTTCAGTCTATCACGTGCTTGTGGATGGTAAGCCTGTGGCTCAGTTGGAGATCTCCAAATCCGTTCTGAAAGGGATTCTCCATCTGAAACCCTCCGTCCGCAGCCCTACACCACCTTGGGATTTGAATTTTGTGTTGGAGAAACTCACTTTTCCTCCCTTTGAACCAGCAATGAGCTGTGACTTGTGCTATCTTTCATGGAAAGTGCTATTTTTAGTTGCTGTTACTTCTGCTCGAAGAATTTCCAAGCTTCAGGCCCTGGTGTCCAAGGAGCCTTATTTGATTTTTCACAGAGACCAGGCGGTCCTCAGAACAAATCCCAAGTTTTTACCTAAAGTAGTGTCAGAGTTCACATTGAAACAGTCAGTGGAACTGCAGGTCTATTATCTGGCTCCCGGGAATAGAGGTGAGACGCTCTTGCATACCTTAGACGTGCACCGGATCCTAACGTGCTGTATTCACTGGACCAAAGATTCCCGTAAGGACGACCAGCTCTTTGTTTCTTTTGCCTCCAAATCTTTGGGGAAGGCTGTTTCCACACAGTGCCTCTCTAAGTGGCTGGCTAACTGCATTTGCTTCTGTTATCAGAAGTATGACAAACCTCTGCTAGGGGAGGTTAGAGGTCATTCCACTAGAGGCATGGCTGCTTCAAGCCACCTTTCTTCAAGACGTTTCTTCAGTGGAGATCTGTGCAGCAGCAACTTGGAGTTCGGTCCATACCTTTACCAAGCATTACAGTCTGGACAGTGCTTCTAGGCGGAGGGCCGGGTTTGGCCTCACCATTCTGCAGGGCTTTCTGTCCTAGGTTGGTTCCATTCAGTAACCTTTACTTTTTGGGTTTCTCCTCCTCCCGCATTTCTCTCAGTCTCTCTTTGGAGGGACTGCTTGGGATTCAGTCCTTTATGTGATGACCTCCTGCAAGAACCCTCTCGAAGTAAGATAGTACAGTTACGTAAGAACTTACCATAACAGTAGATCTTCGAGAGAGGTTCCTGCAGTAGGTCATATTTTTCCCACCCTCCTTCCCCGATATTATTTGTGACTTCAGAATCCGTTTCCTTTGGGACTCGGGCGGGAGAACTGGAAGGCGGGCGTGGGGACTGCCCACTATATAGGGTAACGCTGACGTCGGTCATGTGACATTGGGTGGGCGGTCCTCCACCAGCCATTGCTGGAAATGTTTGCCGTGCGGTCCAGACACCAGGTGGCGCTAGTCCTATACGTGATAACCTACTGCAGGAACCTCTCTTGAAGATCTACTGTTATGGTAAGTTTGTTACGTAACTGTACTTTCTGTCTGTTCTGCACTAGTAAGAATCTCTTGGCACCTGGTCCCTAGAATATTTGTTGCCCAGGTGAAGGTACATCTGCTTTTACATTTGACAGTTCCAATAGAATTACCAAGATCCCTCTTTTTTTTTTTTTATCTCACCAAGCTCTTTTACAAGGAAGATCAAATGACTGGGGCTCAAAAGGGTGTCCTGTCTTTTGCACATTACTTACAGTAGAACCCTCCCTTATAGGGAGTCAAGATCGGCAATTCCGATGTATTGGGACATCCTTCGCAGAACCTGGGTAAAATTATCTGTCCCAGCAAGGGACCCCCCCCCCCCAGCTATGTGATGTAGCAGGTTCCCAATGCAATAACACAGACCAACAGACACCGTTGTGCAGTTGGAACATAAAATAAAGCCTGCAGGACCTTAGTGAGTGTCAAAAGATTCAGCTTTTATTTGTCCACATTACAAGTCCTCAGTGCATATGTGCAAAAAAGCTCACAGAGGTCCAGTGCCACTCCCCCAGTGCTTCGACTTAAACACGTCTTCATCGGGGGCATGGCTGCAAGAGAGGAAATCCCGCATTTTGTGCATCACCTCATGAATATTCATTAAAATGCAAACAAGTGTGGTGATATAAATTCAAACAGGCTTTAAAAAATGCAGGTAAAACACAAACATTTCAAACAACATTAGTGCAAAAAATTAAATGGTATTCAGTGCACCATATCTATTACATGCACAGACAATTTCGGGTCCTGCTACCTGCATTTTGTTAAATCTGTTTGAATATATATCACCACCACACCTGTTTGCACTTTAATGAAATATTCATAAGGTGATGTACAAAATACGGGAGTTACTGTCCTGTAGCCACACCCTCTGATGAGACTTGTTTTAACTCGAAGCACTGGGGCGAGTAGAAAGCAGCTTCTGCTGCACAAGACCTTTGTTTGGGAGTTTTTTAAGTTCCAAGAGTGTGACAGTGTTTATTGGTTTGTGAACTTTGTGTAAGGGGTAGGCAGCCCCCTTTCATCCACACCACCCTTGCACAGAAGGTCGGGGTCTTACAGCTCAGGACAGTTCCTAATGCAGTAGTTATTTATTTATTTAAACGTTTAACCAGGAAATACATACTGAGCTGAAAACATCTCGTTTCCAGAAGTGTCCTGGGGAGAGGAGCGAAGGAAATATCTTAACTATATAAGAAACAAAGTACAATACAGTAATATAATAATTACAAACAGAATCATAAATAATTTAGGCAGACTAGTAAATGAAGGCACCCAGAATATAAAACACTGTACTATATACAGAAAGAAAGGAAGGGTCAAAGGCAGTTGCAGGAAGGATGACAAAAGTCAGAAAGAAGAGTCTTTAGGGAGGACGGAGAAGAGGCAGAACGAACAGAAACGCGAAGTGAGGACCAGAGTTTGGGAAAGAAATAAGAGAAAGCAGATTGGCCAACAACATACTTTTTAGAAAGAATAGTGAGAGAATGGAAAGTGTTATTGCAGAGAGGGCAGGAGGAAGACAGAAGAGGAGGAGGAGGGGAAAGAAGGTATACGAGATAGTAGGGAAGGGTACCAAACTAATAATCCATTAGATGCTTCCCAGAATAATCCTACTGATCCTTAGAATCTTGAGGAACCTCAGGATTCTGTAGATGATGAGGAAGGTAAATGGGTGGACACCTCAGTGTTCCTCGATCCCATCTCTATTTGATACAAAGCATATTTCTTTCCTAGTCAGGTAGACTTAATCCTGCAGCTTTAGGAGACTCAGTCTACCCCTACACTGAAACTTAATCCCATTCTGTCTACAATGCGGAGTGCACCTAAATGCTTCCCTAAATCCCAGCACTTTGTATTGATAGTTAAAGAGTGGGATATTCTGGAACACAACTGAGTGGCCTTTTCTGTTATTTTTTGGACAGGAAGCAATTTACTAAGTCACAGTTAAAGCATTACCCATTTTTTGACACATTGGTAAAAATATGTGAGATTCCTGCTCCTCCTCCTCCTCTCACTGATGCAGCAATCTCTTCTGTGTTTAAACAAACTGTTACCCTGGTGAAAAGCACGGCTACCCTTTCAGACCCTAACAATAAGCTTTTGGAAAGCATGTGTATTCAGCTTCTGGTTTTGCGTTGCACATCATGTTGGCCTGAGCACTGTGTGAATGATTGGCATTAGTAGATTACGTCCCTGAGGATTCTTCAATCAGGGATCTCCTTCCTCCTGTGCTTCAGCAGTCTCCTTTTTTGGTTGATTTTGTTCGGGATCTTGTGCCCAGTGATAATGCAAAATGACACAGAAGAAATGTTATCAGACTTGCTGTAATTTCTTGTTTGTTAGTCCCAGCGTTGCCACTGGGACCCACCCTTGAGTATGTTACTTTACAGAGATTATTGTGCAGCCGAGGTTTGGAGTAAATTCAGATATTATCTATCAGTTAAATGTGATGTTATAGTTTCTTTAGTACGTTGTTCTTTATTCAGAGGTTCTCTGGAGTGAGTTTATTAATATAGGCTACCATTGCAGAAAATAAGATGACAAAGTTACATCAGCCACAGACTAGTTGAAGCAGATTCTTTCCTAGAGGCATTGGAAATTACAGGGAATCCAGTACTGCTACACATCTCTGAGATAGGGCTGTGATTTTACTTTATCTTTTAAAGAATTAATAAGCCAATCTTGGTATTTTGTTATGTTGCTATATGGCTCTGAAAAAGTTGGTACTGAGGATTCAAAGCCATCTGCCTCAGAATGGGGAGGAGTCATGGTTCTGTTATGATGTTCTAGCTTTGGCGTGTGTTGAGGATGTGCACCCAGCAGTAAATTAATTTCAAGTGACAATGTTGGAACTCACAGAAAAGGGAAGTATGGTCAGTCTGATAAAATTTTCTCTGTCCGGCTGTATATGTGTGTTTGTATGTGTCTGTATGCCTGTCTACATCTGTGTGCCTCTGTATGTCTGTATGTGTTAGTGTGTTGCTGTGTTTATGCCTTATGGTATGTGTCTGCAGCATACGTTTATGTTTGTGTTAGTATGTGTATGTCTGTCTGTCTGCTGTGTTTATGTATGTCTGTGTGTATTGCCCTGTCCACACTCTGTAGTGGTTTCAAAAACCTTCTAGAGGTGATAGGAAACAGTATTTAGACCTCTATATGCCCTCTAGTTGTTCTTTTATTAGCTACCGACTATTCTAATGTTTTTTCCTTTTTTTTTTTGTTGAATTAATAATCTAATTTTGTTGCCTTTGTAACAACTCTGAATCCTTCTCTGCTCAGCAGTAGCTGCTCTCTGTTTTCTTACTGTCTGAACATTCTATGACATCAGAAACACCCATTCCAGGCCACTCAGATGAACAGCCTAGAATGGGAGTTTCTGATGTCATAGAATTTATTAGAAATATGAAAATCAAGAGCAGTAGCTGGTGAGGAGAGAGGAAATCAATGTAGATCTGAAGGCACCCCAAAGCTAGATTATTTGTTTATTAAAAAAAAAAAAAAACTCGTGAAAGCATGTCAGAATGCATAGCTGGCATGGAAAGGAAGATGGAAGGGTAGTTAACTATGTAAAAATAATTTTGTATTTCCTTTAACAAATGTTTCATATCTGTGTTAGGTGCATGGTTGTTAGAGCGCCCAGATAGCGCTCCAACACTATGCTTGTCTGAGCAAGTTCCCAAGCATGATTGAGGCACACGTACAAAGCATTGCAGGTGATGCAGTGCGTGCCGGGATATTCACATTCGGACGTGGATAAGAATTGTGAGAAAAGTGTCAGCATTTTAATTAATAGCTCATTGTGAGCTCAGGAATTTGTGTTACTTTTTTTTTGTTGTTGTTGTTGTTAGTTCATAATTCCCCCCCCCCAAAAAAAAAGAGTTTCTAGTAGGGACGTAGACATTGAGAGTAGAGGGGAATCTTCCTTGCTGGCCTCCTCCCCCTGCACCGATCCTGCTGGTCTCCATTGCTCCTCACAAGACCTGCAGGTGGAACACGAAACGCTTGACTGTCTCAGGGGTTTTAGCAGCAGGGAATCTTGTCTGGCTGCTCCCTGCACCAAGAAGCTGTTTACCGGACCTTGTCCTACCGCCACTCGCCACATCATATAGACAGCCTCTGCAGACCCGAAGTAGGATTTCTACTTACTGTTGGACTTGCCATTCCTGGAAGCCTGCTACTAGAGACAGCAATGGGGTTTTTCCGCCCCCTCCACTTATTAAAAGGACCCACTTGTACTGCTCTCTCCTAGGAACACTCAATAGACTGCTCCGATTTGATCTCTGAGCCACAAACATAGTTTCTTACCCCAGGAATACTCCAGTATTCCTAACTCTTCTGCAGTGTGCCTTCAAGTCAGATCTGCCAGGAGATAGAATGTTATGCTAATGGTGGAATCATTGGCATGAACCACTTTTCACATGCTGCCACCTATCAACTGCCTACATTCTAACTCTCAGATTTCTCTCTCCGCCTGTCAAGACCAGATGTTTGGAGATCTTCTCCTCAACATCTCATCAAAAAAGCCTATAAATAAATAAAACACTTAAGTATTTTTTATTTATTTTCATTTGCTGCCTCTTATCTTTATAATTTTGTTACCCATTAGCTAGTTTAGTTAATTTGAGTTGTTTTCTCGGTTTCTTACGGTTTGGTGTAACCGCTGAGAAACTGAGGCTCTTTAGTTACTTTTCAGGCGGGGTGTTCCTTTCTTTTACTGTTGTTTACATTTTAAACGTTTAAAAACGTTTTATTTGTGTAACCGATAACCTCGGTTACTGAACCGCTAGTCCCGGTTCGATTCTCTTCGGTTCACGGTTCCGCTCAGTTTCTCCGATCAGTTCCTGAACCGACTGCAACCGATAAAATTGCTTTCTTTTGAATTTTAAAATATTTGTTTAACTTATATATATATGGTTGCGGTTTTTTAGAACAGATATCTCAGAAAAACCTAAGAAAAGAACCGGAGAACCCGGTCTTAAGAACTGTACTGAATGTGGTGAGGTTTTTGCCAAGGCAGACAAACACTCTATTTGTGTTTTCTGCCTTAGTTTTGATCATTTAAAATCCAACTGTGAAATATGCAAAACCTTCCCGCATAAGGCGTTTGAAAAACGTCTGGAAAGGTTAATTAAAAGATTTAAGGGTCCCTCTGGCTCTGACCAGCCAACACCCTCAGGGTCTGTGGGTGAAACCACAACTCCAATTACTTCTGCCCCTGATATGGGTAACAAGAGACCTGCTGAATCGTCTAGCTCTCCGGTTCCAGCTAAAAAAACTAAACACACTGAACCCCCTCCTGATAAGGGAACTTGTGTGGTGCCAGCAGCTCTGTCTTCTCCCTTAGAGATTGCACAGGCTATAAAGATTCAACCCGCTTGCCTTTCCACAAGAGCATGGTGAGGAAGAAGAAGAAGAAGAAGGTGAGCCTATAGAGCCTGAGGTCTCCCCTGAGCAGGAGTTTGTCTCTCCTTCTGGGACTACAGAAGATTATTCTTCTCATTTTTCCTTTGTTAGGAATACCGTAGATGCCTTTGATGTTTCTACCACTGAGGTGGTAGAAGATGAAGAGTGTCTCGAAATGATGGGTTTAACTCCCACCAAGAAGCTGCTGCTTCCCATTAATAAGTTTTTTAAAAGGGATGCTCTTAAACTCCTGGGTCTGTCCCTCCTTTAGACAAAAGGTTGGATAAAAAATATTAGCTTGACAGGGCAGGGGCCGAATTTTTATTTTTACGCCCTGCCCACCAAGGGGTGGTGCAAGCTGCTACATGCGATAAGGCACAAGTCCCTCTGGCTTCCCACCCTCCAGAGAAGGACTCTCGAAAAATTGATAGTATGGTTAAGAAAGGCTACTTGTCAACCTCTCTGGCCATCAGGCAGGCAAACTGTCAAGCCTATGCAGCCCAGTACCAGAAGATTCTCTGGCCGTCTGTTCTAGGTATGGCTGAAAAAGCTCCTTCCTCTCTTTCTGCAGACGTAGCTGAAACTGCTAGGTTTGGCATGGAGGCTGCCAAATATCAGTTTCAAATGGAAGCAGATAGTAATGAGACTGCTGCAACGTGGATGGCAAATGCCATTGCCCAGAGAAGGTTTGCCTGGTTGAGAGCCACAAACCTTACACAGGATCCCCAGAATAAAGCTCTGGATTTTCCTATGGAGGGAAACTGCCTTTCTAGGATCATGGATATGTTGTTCATCCACACGTATTGGCATGTCCCTTTCCCCTTCAAATCTTGCCGGAAGTCTTCAAGCTGGCTCCTCCCACCCACCCGGGTGGTATATACCTCGGCTCCACCCCATGACGTCAGATCTTCCTTTCCGCTGGAAGATACAGGTTGCCACCCTTGTGCTCACGCATTTCGTAGGCCCTGGCTTTCAAATCTTCGGTTTTACCAAAATTAAAACTCGTTCGAGTTAGCGATTGCGCTTTTGCGTCCTTGATCGTGGAAGAGAAATCTTCTCCAGGATTTCGCCGGTGTCCTTACGACCAGAAGATGTCGCGCACCGATCCCCATCTCGCGTACGTCTATTGCCTAGGTATCGGCCATGACACCTCGTCCTGCAGCTATTGCTTGGCCTTCCATCCCAACATTGTGGATGACCGCCTAGCATGTTTAAAGTTGGGGAGACCGGAGAAAAGGAATCCTTCGGTGAAATCCAAGGAGGATAAGTGGGCGGTTTCTGCGGCTGCAGGCTCTGCCGAGCAGCTGGAACACATGAAGGTGTTCGAAGAGGAAGCCACCCGTGCTTTGGCTGATCGAAGCTTTTTTGTTCCACTCAACCTGGGCTCCACCTTCACAGGTTCCTTCAAGGAGTTGTGCCAGTCTTTCCCCACCTGCGGTGAGGCGCCCGCAGGCTTGCACTCCTCCTGATCTCGTAAGAGAGATAAGGAACTGAGCATGTCTTCGTCTCGGGCGAAGGCGCTCTTGGGACCGAGAGAGGTCTCAGTCCAGGAGCATGCGGTCTTGACCTTGGTTGAGATTGCTTCCTCGGCCGCAGGCTTCATTGACCTTCTGTCTGGCCAGACAACCGAGGATGTGGCTGAAGAGGTAGAGATTGTTCTCATTCGAATCGACCCACTGTCGCCGGCCGTGGCCGATGACTTCTTGGAGAGGACGCCGGTCCTTGTGTTCCCCGATGAGGAGGCCCAGCCCGCTAGTGTCCCCATCAAGGTCCAGGTTCCGGACCCTCGGGTTTCACCTATCTCTCTGGTGTCTCCCGAGTCGGCCTGCCCGATCTCGGTCGAGGTCTAGAACCCACTCGGCCGAACGGCCAAGGAAGAGCCACAAGCGCCCCAAAAAGAGGCGACGCCACAGGTCATCCTTGTCCTCCTCAGATGAGGAGAGGCTCCGACAGAAACTCCGTTGGCATTACGAGGACCTTATGTGGCAACAGCTGATTTTGTCCGGGCAGAAGCCGGCTCCGCCGCCTACCTCAGCCATTACTTGGCTCTCGCCTCCTAGGTTGAAGCCGACCCCCTCTGAATCAAAGCCTTCGATTTCCCCCGCCCGTGGGGCCGGCCCATCCTCCAGTTCGGCTTCTACAGGTCTCTCCACCGATAGTGGTGGAGCCGCCACCTAAGCAGCCTGTGGGAGGGGCTCCTTCCAAAGAGGACCGACCAGATGCCGGGTTTCCCGATGTCTGTCCGGTCCACGGTCACCGGACTGCCCTTGGCAGGTGGGGTGTTGAAACAGGCTGCTGTACCCGACTCTTCGGTACCGAATGTCACGGGCTCCTCTCATCCTGGGGACGATGAGTCATCCATTGGCACAGGGATGGAGGAAGGTCCTTCCTCCTTCCAAGGGATTCTTCGTCTCATCTCTGATTCTACAGGGATGCCCCGGAGCCCTTCCAGAAACAGGCGGAGTACCCTCTCACAGACATCCTCAAGAGAGAGGATACCCCGATGGAGGCTTTTCTGGTGGCCGAGGCCATTGTTGGTCCGGCACTATGGCAGCATCCTGCCTCATGTCCATCACCATCTGCCCGCATGGCCCGTAAGTATGCGGTACCCATGGGGTCCCTTGCGTGGTTCACAGAGCACCCTTCGACTGAGAGCCTGGTGACTGCCTCTCTTTTCAGGCATACTGGCAGTTCTGCCAACATTGACTGACTCCCCATTAAAGAGTCCAAGCTTTTGGACCATTCGGGGCAGAAAGTCTATGCGGCTTCCTTCTTGGGCCTTCATCAGGCAAGTTCTGCCATCATCATGGCACACTTCTCTCATGCCCTTCTCAGGTCATTAGATGAAGTCCTCCCACATCTCCCCGCGGACATGCAGACCACGGTTTAGCAAGTCTGGGATCAGTGCCATGCTGTTGATAAACAGCAGCTCCAGACGGCCCTGGATATTGGGGATTCTTGTGCCCGCTCAATGGCCGCCGCAGTTGCCTCTCGCTGCAGGGCTTGGCTGAGGCCCTCCTCCTTCCCAGCGGATACTCAGCACAAGTTAGCTGATGTGTCTTTCCTTGGGACCGACTTGTTCGGCCCAGGAGTGGCCGGTCACCTACAGCGTGTAGAGCAGTCCAATGCCACCTTGGATGCCACTTCTGCCAAAGGTTCTTCGGGCAAGAACCAGCAGAAGAAATACAAGAAGCCCTTTCAGCACTTTTCCCCTGTGGTTCTGCAGTCCTCCTACCAGGGAGGACAGTAGCATCAGCATCAGCAGCAGGCTCAAGCTTGGCGCCCTCTGCTCGAGCCTGGACCACAGAAGGCCTGCAAAGGAGGCCGAGGCTCAGGTCCTGGAACCTTCTTCTCCAAGCGTGCCCAGTGACGGGGTGGATGTTTCCACCCCTATCTCCGGCACGCCAGCTCTGTGTCTTCCCTTGGGGGGCCAGCTCTTCCACTTCCTTCCGCCTGGTCCACTATCACTACGAACAGGTGGGTTCTCGAAGTGGTCGGTCAGGGACTGCCTCTGGAATTCGAGCAGTACCCTCCCAGCCAAGCCTGTGCACCTTGGGAAGAACGGATTTCCGCATGCACCCAGTCGGCTCTTTGAGACAACATTGCTCAGCTCCACCTCAGTAGATCTCATGGCGGATCCATCTGCAGACCCAGGCTTTGTCTCCAGGTACTTCCTGGTGCCCAAGTGGACGGGGGGCTGGTGCCCCATTCTAGATCTCCACGACCTGAATCAGTTCCTCAGGTCACGCACCTTTCGGATGGTCACTCTGTCCCAGATCATATCATCCTTGGAGCAAAACATATGGTTCTGTTCACTGGATCTGCAGGAAGCGTTTTCACATCCCAGTCCATCCGTCCCATCAGCGGTTCCTCCACTTCAAGGTCGAAAGGACCCTGTACAAGTTCTGAGCCATGCCGTTTGGCCTTTCATTGGCCCCACGGATCTTCACTAAATGCATTGCAGTGGTGGTGGCCCATCTCCGGCGTTGGGGGGTCACAATTTACCCCTACCTTGACAATTGGCTCCTGGCGGGTTCCACCCAACAGGAGGTGGAGAGGTTCAGGAGTCTGGCCCTCCAGACCTGTTTCCAACTCGGCCTCCTGATCAACGAGGTCAAGTCGGAACTCGTGCCTTCCCAGATGATAGGCTTCATTGGGGCAGAGCTCGACTCTTGTCAAGCCAGAGCTCGGCTGCTGGCAGACGGGGCAAAGGTTCTTTTCTCCTTTGCCCAGTCATTTCTGGTTAGGTAGTTGCGCCCTGCCCAGGACTTTCTGCACCTTCTGGTTTACATGCTGGCGTGCACCTCAGTGGTCCGTTGGGCCCGGTTGCTCATGTGTCCCCTCCAACGGGAGCTGGCTGCCCAGTGGACTCAGCGATACGGTCATTTCGATCAGCTGATCACTGTAACGCAGAAGATGTGGGATGCTCTCCAGTGGTGGACCGTCCAAGAGCGGTTGCAGGAAGGGATCCCGTTTGTTCGCCCTGAGCCGACGATTGTCCTTATGACAGATGCCTCTCTCATGTTCTGGGGAGCCCACATGGGAGACAACAGGGCCCACTGGTTCTGGACCCCTGAGAAGTCCCGATGCCACATCAACCTGTTGGAGCTCAGAGCAGTTAGACTGGCACTGTCAGCTTTCACTCAACTCCGGGGTCAAGTGGTTCAAGTCCAGACGGACAATACCAGAACCATGTACTACCTCTACAGACAGGCCGGCACGCATCCCGTCTGCCATGCAAGGAGGTGCTCCACATCTGGACCCTCGTAGGCCAGTTGGAGGCAGATCTCCTAGCCATCCATGTGGCAGGAACAATGAACCAGCTGGCAGATGCTCTCAGCTGCTTAGGCCAGACATCCCACGAGTGGTCTGTCCATCCAGAGGTAGCTTACAGCCTGTTCTCCCGTTGGGGCAAACCGATGGTGGACCTGTTTGCCTCAAGGGAAAACACCAAGCTGAGGCTGTTTCATGACCGTCCCCCCTCAGCAGGGCTCGCTGCACGGGGATGCCTTCTCGAGGCCTTGGACCCCAGGCCTCCTCTACACCTTCCCTCCATTTCCCTTGATCCACAAGGTGTTACTCAAGGTGAGGAGGGACAAGGCGAAGGTGATTCTGGTAACCCTAGACTGGCCTCGCCAGTTCTGGTATCCAGATCTCCTCAGCCTCAGCTGCAGGCCCCCGGTGCAGCTTTGTACACGCCCGGACCTGATATCTCTGAACCAGGGGAAGGTCTTCCATCCGGACCTTCAATCCCTGCACCTCACAGCCTGGTACCTGAACGGCTAGAGTTCCAGGCTTTGGGTCTTTCCGAAGATATCTACACCGTGGTGGAGGCATCTAGAAAGGAATTGACCAGGAAATGTTATGTGTTCAAATGGAAAAGATTTTCCATTTGGTGTCAGGGTAAGGGTCTGGACCCCTTATCCTGTTCCGTGGCTAACATTCTTGACGACCTTTGATTTCTCTCCAACGGGGATCTACGGTCATCGACCCTTAGGGTGCACCTGGCAGCCATTTCTGCTTACTGGATGCGGGCCGGTCAGCCGACATTGGCGCAGGAGACAGTGGTCGTGCGCTTTTTCTAAGGCCTGGATCACATATCCCCTCCGCTGCCTGAAGCACCACCTCCGTGGGATCTACTGCTGGTATTGGCAAAGCTCATGGGCAAGCCATTCGAACGAGTGCACAGATGTGAGCTGTCACACTTGTCGTGGAAGATGGCCTTCCTGGTAGCTGTCGCGTTTGCCAGAAGGACAGGGGCGCTCCAGGTGCTCTCAGTGGACTCCCCTTATCTGGTCTTCCACAGGGACAAAGTTGTCCTGCGCCCCAACCCAAAATTCCTTTCCCGAAGGTGGTGTCAGAGTTTCACCTTAACCAGGTGTTGACTCTGCCGGTGTACTACCCTAATTACACCTCAGAGGCAGAGTACAGGACCTGAGATGTGCTCTCTCCTATTACAAGGAGAGGATGGCAGAAATTCGTGGAGAGGTTCGCTAGCTGTTTGTCACCTATGCTGAAGCCGCTTCTGGCAGACCTGCAGCCAAACGGACCATAGCAAGATGGATTACATCATGCATAGGTCTATGCTATGAGTTGGCGGGCATGAAGCCTCCCAGAAGGAAGAGAGCTCATTCTACCCGCCATACTGCTGCATGGATGGCTGCTTCCAGGGACATCCCCATACAGGAAATCTGTCGGGCTGCTACCTGGAAGTCATATCAACCTTGAGTCATGCCAGGATGCTGGTTTTGGGACCTCAGTTCTCCAGTCTGTGTTCCCTGAGTAGGGGGTGTGCGCCTTGCCTCCCTCCTCCCAGAGAACTGCTAGGAGTCTGCCAATAAGTGTGGATGAACAACATATCCACGATCCTAGAAAAACAGGTTACTCACCTGTAACAGTAGTTCTAGGAGTGGTATATGTTGTTCATCCACACGGACCCACCTGACCTTCCCGGCTGCGGACACACACAACCTGCCTTCCAGCAGGCTAAGATCTGGTGTCATGGAGTGGAGCTGAGGTATATACCACCCAGGTGGGTGGGAGGAGCCAACTTGAAGACTTCTGGCAAAATTTAAAGGGGAAAGGGACATGCCAATAAGTGTGGATGAATAACATATACCACTCATAGAACTACTGTTACAGGTGAGTAGCCTGTTTTTTTGGCAGCCACACAGAGACCTATATGAAGAAGGTGGACACATGTAAGGCCACCTTCCGCAGTAATTCTGCAAAAGAAAAGCCTTCCCCTTCTACTAGACCCTATAATAGGGGAGGCAGGGGCAGACAGTCCCACTCCAGGCCTTTTTACCAGGTCATGGTAGTTCCACAGGCACCTCAGTACCCCCAACAAGGATATTGTAGGGGTAGGAGAGGTGCTGCCCCAATCCAAACAGGATTCCTGACATACTCTCTCAGGTTGCCTCTCCACTTCCAGTAGGGGGCAGACTGACCCATTATTTCCAGAATTGGAAAACCATCACTACAGACAAGTGGATTCTGGAGCTAGTGGGTCCGGGACTGTCCCTAAACTTCAAGTCTGTCCCCTCTCTGAAAACAAGGGATCTTTCTTCGAGAGGGCTCTTGCAGTAGGTAATTACATATAGGACTGAAGCCGGCAGGCATCAGGACCCCACGGAAAAATTTCTAGCTAGCAGTCTCTGGCGGGGGACCGTCCCCTCGTCAGGTGACCGACGTCATGCGACATCAGTATAAAGGGAGGCCCCACCCCGCCTCCCAGTTCTTTCCACCGTTAGCTTGTGGCGCTGCAGTTAAGTTCCACTGCTTCGTCAGTTGGTCGTCGGTGGTTTACACCGTTTTTCTTTGATTTCTCTAAAATATTCGCAGGATTTGTTGCAGTGTGTCGCCCCTACCCTCAGAGCACAAAATAAGTGCAACTCATGTAGCTACCCACTCCCGCAGACAAGGACGGATGCTCCAGTGCCTCTTCTGCCTGGGCCAGGATCACTCCATGGAGTGCCAGCATTGCCTGAAAATCAACGCTGACACCCACAGACGGAGGCAGCAGTCCCTAGAGGCCCACATACTTAAAAAGAAAATGATCACCATGGAGAAGGAGCTGAAGAAGCTGCATCAGGCCTCCACTTCGCCCGAGGGTCACTGTAAAAAGAAGGACAAGGAGAAGCACCGGGACCGGGACTCCTCTTCCTCGGCCACCGCGACTTCAGCTGGAGTCACCGTGCTCCTCGACGGCCGTCTTGAAGGCTTCCAAGATGGTGTTGACCCTCCCTTCTGGCTCGCGCCCTTTGGGAGCCTCCAGGTCAAAGGAGGCATCCACTGCCAACAAGGCTGCCGCCGTGTGGCCTTCTGGTGCGAGTGGCTCCGGTAAGCCAGACGTCAGCTCCTCTGACGTCCGCCTGGAGAAGGCCGCTAAGTCGCTTGACCCTTCGGGGCAGCGCACGGTCTCTAAGTCGCCCCTCCTTCACGGCCTTCTTTGGGTGCCAGTTCCGCTAAGTCGGATGACTGCTCCTCTGACATCTGTCCGGACCCCGCCAGTAAGGCGACTGTTGGCCCCTCCGACTGTCGCAGAGCATTGGAACTGACACCGGACCCTGACGTCCAGTCCGCCGTCCCTGGCTCCCTGCAGCGTTCGCTGCTGCCCTCCGAGGCTCCAGCGTCTCCTCAGCTAGACCCCGGTGATTTTAATCCTCCTTCCCCGGGCGATATGGAGGATGCAGGCACGCTCCCGTCAGGTCTCCCTCCCGCTGGGCCAGATGACCTGAAGTCAGACCCTCGGACGCCGGCACCAACGCCAGTCTTGCCGACGCCGGGCGACATCCCTCTCCCCGATGCTGTCCCTACGCCGGACCCGACACCCGCTGGGCCTCCTATTCCCGGCCCACCTGCGGGGCCGTTCAGGCCTCCCCGCCGGAGCCCCTGGTGCCCGGGCATATGCCGTCTTTTCCGACGCCATCTTACCCAGGTCTGCAGTATCTGATGCCACAGTACCGACACCTTAGTATCCGGTGCCTCGGTACCCGACGCTGGGCTTCCCGCCATTGGGATATGGATACACTCCATACGGATATCCTCAGTATCTGTATCCCCCTCCTCCACCACCCTCCAGCCGCCAGTGGACCTGAGGGAGACTCTGGCTTCCTGGTGGGCTAAAGCCAAGGCTCAGCTCACCAAATAAGTAGAGAGTCGCCTTCCGACGCTGGAACCTGTTCTGGACCCCCCGTCGTTGAAGGCGAGAGACTCCCCCCTCCTGTTACCTGAGGTGTCCCCTGTGGTTCCAAGACAGGGGGTGGCACATTACCGCAGGAGCTTCCCAAGGGGTCCGTTCCTTCCCCAAGTGGGGAGGGGTCTTCGTCTCCTCCAACTTCCTTGGACTCCTCGGGCAATTCCGAAGGATGATCCGACTTCGATAACAAGCCATGAACTCGAGACAAGCCCCGGCCTAGGACTCCTCTGAAGTCCCCTCCAGAGGATCCTTCCTTCACGGAGTTGCTACGAAAGATCCAGTCATTGCATCAGTGGAAATCTTTGGAGCCAGATCACAGTAGCAGAAGCTGGCTGCACATCTGGATCTGCGCGAGATCGCTCCTACCTTGGTTCCACCCTGGATCGAGGCTCACGCAGACCTTGTTTCTACCATCTGGAACCAGCCGTCGGCCATAGCCCCCCTTCCAAGGAAGGCAGACAGGCTATATCAGGCTCCGGAGGGTGTTGATTTTCTTACTTCACACCCCAAAGCTAACTCAGTCATGATCAGCATCGCCCACGGCCATACAGCCAACCCAAAGCATTTGAGCTCATCTCCACCCAATAAGGAATCCCGCCTTCTGGACCAGTATGTTAAGAAGGTTTACGCTTCTTCCACTCTGGGTATCAAGGCCATGAACTACGTCACTAACATGGGGATTACCAGAAGGCCATCCTTAGCAAGGTGGAAGCTAAATTGGACTCCCTTCCTGAGTCGCAGACCAAACAGGAAGCGGCAGACCTGGTCCGTTCTGCTCGTTTGGCCAGTAGGCACATGCTACGCGCTACTTACGATGCAGTTGACACTGCTGGATGGAGCTCAGCGTTCGCCGTAAGTTTGCGGCATCATGCCTGGCTCAGAGTGTCAGGTTTGGTCCCGGAAGTGCAGTCTGCTATCCAGGAAGTGCCCTTCAGGGGTTCGGTGATGTTTGGTGGCTGCGGGAGAAGGGCACTGCTGTCAAGGAAGTTGACACCATGTACAGAGCTCCTCAGCCTCAGCGCCATTCCTTTTGCAGATGTGCACGGCCCAAGGTGAAACCCCCAAGGAAAGCAGACCAACAAACTTTGGGCCCCTCCGACTGCGGCGCCCCCCTCCCACCCAAATGGGCAGCGGGAGCTCCAGCCGCGGCGCTGCCTCTCACTTCCTGACTCCTTTCCTCTCCCACAGTCTCTGGGCTTCCCAGAGGAACCGGTAGGAGGGAGGTTCTCCCTGCATCTGTCGGGTTGGGAGAGGATCACTTCCGACATTTGGGTGCTCCAGCTGATAGCGGAAGGACACTCAATAGAGTTTCTTCAGAAACCTCCCAGAAAACCTCCTCCAAGGTTGTCTTACTCCCCAGAACACCTTCTTCTGGTTCGGGAAGAAATCTCCTCCCTTTCTGAAGGCGGCAATAGAACCCGTCCATCCCCATCTCCAGGGGACAGGTTACTATTCTCATTTCTTCCTAGTTCCGAAGAAATCAGGCGCTGTGAGGCCAATCCTAGACCTCAGCTCCCTGAACTTGTTCATGGAGTACAAGAGGTTCAGAATGCTCTCTCTTCAGGGCCTTCTGCCCCTCCTTCGGCCGGGACAGTGGCTGTGCACTCTGGACATGCAGGATGCCTACCTGCATATCCCTATCTGCCCGTCCCACCGCAAATACCTTCAGTTTTCTTTTCAGGGGGACCACTACCAGTTCAAGGCCCTCCCATTTGTTCTCTCCTCAGTTCCCCGAGTATTTACCAAATGCCTTTCTGTGGTAGTGACCCACCTACGTACCTATGGAGTTTAGGTTTTCCTGTACCTGGACGACTGGCTCCTGGCGGCCCCGTCAAGGGAGGACCTCCTGTGCTCCCTTTCCCTTACCCTGCAGGTTTTCATCAGCTTGAGTATTACCATCAACCAGGCCAAGTCCCATTTGATACCATCCCAAAGACTCCAGTTTATTGGGGCGATTCTGGATACGACCTCCGGTATGGCCTTCCTGCCTTTGGACAGGGTGGCCACCCTTTAGGCTCAGGCCAGCCTATTGTCCAGCCGCAGGCAGGTCACTGCCAGGTCAGTCCTTCGACTCCTCGGGCTCATGGCAGCTGCCTCTCCGTCGGTGCCTCGTGCTCGGCTCCACATGAGAATCTCTCAGTGGATGCCTCGGTCTCAGTGGGATCAATTGGTGGACGACCTAGATCGGGAGATCCTGGTCTCCTCTCTGATGGTTCGGGACTTGCAGTGGTGGATGGTTCAGGAGAACCTTTGCTGGTGACTTCCCTTCGGTCTTTCTCTCCCCTCCCAAACTCTGACAACAGACGCCTCGGGCGAGGGTTGGGGAGCCCACTTGGGATCTCAGCAGACCCAGGGCTCTTGGTCCAGACTCGAGCAGACTCTCCACATAGACGTTCTCGAGCTAAGGGCCGTGCTATATGCTGTACAAGCTCTGCATCTGTATCTGCTTCCCGGTCATCTGGCTATACAGACTGACAACGTGGGCGTAGTGTGGTGCATCAACAAACAGGGAGGAACTCGTTCCTACCCTCTTTGCAGGGAAGCGATGCGGGGATTGGGCAGTCCTTCACAACCTTCACCTTATGGCAGTTTATGATCTTCCTGGACATAAGTCTCCACCACTCATTCACACTAGTGGGATTAGCGCCGGAGGCACTAGGACCCATCGGGAGCAAACTTTTTGCTGGAGGGTCGGCGCGAGAGACGGCGCCGCGAGCAGCGGCTCGAGCGGTAATGACTATCTCGGCGACGACCCTCCAACCGCCTCAGTTCCTTTTTTCCCGCCGTCGAGTGCGCTTCAGTGACGACGTCGCTCGCCTGTCGGGAGTCAAACTTCAAACTAGCGCATAGTTTTCAGTTTATTTTTTTGTAATATTATCTCGATAGTAGTATTGCTTAATTTTATTCTATTTTCGTTAAAATTTAAATTTAACTTACTTGAAGAAGTCTCGGCCTACTGGACGGAGTCGACCATGAGCAGGTCAGGTGACGGTAGGGAGACTTCGTATGAAAGCTGTTCAGTCAGCCGGGCTGAGTCCGGTCAACCTCCTTCTCAAGAAACTCAGCGGGGTTCCGACAACGGTCAGTCCGATGCCCGGAGGGATGGGCGGTCCCCATCGGCATAAAAATAAACGGTCGCATTCTCGGCACCGTTCGGCCTCGAGCTCTTCTTGACCTGAGTCAAAAGAAGGCATCACTCGAGGTCGCCCTCTGATATGTTCTGCGCGTCGACGGTCGGTTATCAAGTAGCTAGTTGCCTATCTCCTTCTTCGGAGTCGCCAATTGCCGGTGACTGTCGTCCTCGACATCGGAGCCCCTCCCCGCCTACAGGTAGGGCTCCAGATGAGCAGTTTCATCAGTGGGCCGCTCTTATGGAGTGTTGGGCTCGGAGATTGGTTCTTCTGCCTGGCTCGGCTGCCACGGAGCCCCGGGCTCCTCCGGCGATCGGGTAGGGGCGGTTGGACCCCCTAGTCGCTGGCGCCTTCTTGGTGCCGGTGACTCCAGCGGCAAGTGTTCCCCCCTCACATGGCTGCGGTCGCGAGGCCACACCGATGCCCTTATCTCCTGGTTTTTTCCTTCCCTAAGCTTTCCAGGTTCCTGGGGCGTTCCCGGCGCCTTCCGCGGGGTCTGTTGGCTTGTCGGCGCCGTTTTCGGTGCCGTTGGGCCTTGCGGCGCCGTCCGTGATGCCGCGTGGTCTCGCGGTGCCGCCCCCTGCGGCGCCGTTGAGTCTGCGGGCGCTGCTTGACCGGCGTGGCGCGCTTGCCGGCAGCGCCGTTAAGCGTATCACTTTTTCGGCAGTGCCGTCAGCGGCACTCACCGTCTGGCGACGAAGTTGGCGGTGCCGCGTGCCTCTTCGACGCCGTGCCCCTCTGTGGTGCCGTTTTCGACCTGTTTTGCCTCCTCAGCGCTGGGGGCCCTCGGGGACTCTCCTTGTTTCTCTGCTGTTTCCTCCTCTCCTAATTTTCACTCCTTTCCTGTCCATACAGTCCTTCCTGGACCATCAGGAGATGATATTGAGCCTGACCCAGACCTTCGGTTGGGTGATGAAGTGGAGGAAACAGGATCTTTCTTTGCTACAGAGCCTGTGGTCGAGGACCTGTCCTTTAAGTCTCTGTTGAAGAACCTGAGATCCACTCTTTCTCTCCAGACTACAGACATCGATCCTGGGAAGATATTAAGACTCCAGTACCTTCGTAGCCGGAGATCCCTGGTTTGACTCCGATGATCCAGCCTTCCTTGAGGCGCTGTCTCAAATGGTATGGAATAATCCTGCTCTTATTCCCTCAGTGGCTAAATCCATTGATAAAGTATTCAGCTCCCAAGGATCGTCCCATTTTGGCATCCCAAGCCTTGCGGATCCTATTGTAGTCCTGGCAGAGAATGATAAGGTCGTTCTTCCTCAAACTACTACAGCTCGACCTATTAACAAAAGTCTAGTTAAGATTGATACATTAGGTAAGAGAGTCTTTGCTGCCTCCCTCTAAGTATCGTATTGCCAGTTATCAAGGCTATTTTTCTCAGTATGAGTATATCCTGTGGCACTCTTTGAAAAGAATGGTTGAAGCTCTTCCGGATTAGGACTCAAGTCAGAGCTTCTTCTCACCCGTTACTAGAGGTATTGGGTCCAATAACCAACAGGTCAAAGCCGCTATGGACGCTTTCGACACTGCTTCTCGCTCAGCAGCCGCAGGTATTTGTACTCGGCGCCATTCCTGGCTGTAATTCGCGAGGGTTATTCTCTCAATTTTTTGGAACCCCCCCCCCCCCCGAATTGTCCTCCCAGACGACAACCCAGGTTGTCGGCCTCTCAGTCAGACCTCCTCGGCTGAGATCCAGGGCCTTCTAAGCAACAGGGCAATAGAACTAGTGCCCCGCATCTCAAAGCACAGGTTCTACTCCATTACTTCCTGGTTCCAAAGAAATCTGGGGAATGCCCCATTCTAGACCTCAGAAAGTTAAACAAATTTCTCCCCAGGGAGAAATTCAAAATAATTCTAGGTACCCTGTTAGCTCTGCTGCATCAGCACGACTGGCTGGCCTCCTGGATATGCAGGGGCGCTTACCAGCATATCCCCATCCACCCGACCCACATAGAGTTCCTCAGGTTTGTAGCTCTGGGTCGGCATTATCAGTTCAAGTCCTGCCTTTTGGGCTATCCTCGCGCCTGCAGTTTTACAAAGTGTTGTGCAGTTCTCTAGCGCATCTCAGGAAGATAGGACTCCAAGTGTTTCCCTACCTGGGCCGATTGGCTTCTAGCAAGCCCTTCCAGCCAAGTTGACTTTAGGCATGCAAAGCGACTTCCTCGTCTTCTTCGTCAATGGGAATTCTGCTGAATTTGAAAAATCACACTGCAGCCCTCCCAGAGGCTCCTTTTCATAGGGACGGCTTCTAGACACCTCTTCGCAAGGCTTTCCTTTCAGAGGACAGAAGACTCGACATCCTTCGGATGGCCCGTTACATCAGGGAACCAATCGGTTACAGCTCTCTCGATGCAACGCATGTTGGGTCTCATGGCATCCTCGGTGTTCACTGTACCCCTGGCCCGGTTGCACATGAGAACCACCCAATGGATGCTCTCCACTCAGTGGTCTCCGACCTCTCACCCCCAGTCTTATCCCATCAAGGTGACGGAGCCCCTTCGAAGGTCTCTCACCTGGTGGACTAGAAAGCAATCTCCTGGAAGGATTCCCCTTTGCTCCCCGGATCATCAGATCTCCATCACCACAGGCGCATCGCTAATGGGATGGGGAGCTCACTGTCCTCCCTCCACACTCAAGGTGTATGGACTCAGTTAAACTCATCTCCACATAAATGTCCTGGAGATGAGGCGGTCCTCTCGATCCGAGCTCTGAAGGATATCCTTTGTCACAAGAACATTCTCCTTCAAGCGGACAACAAAGCTGTGATGTATTACATCAACAAGCAGGCGGTGCTCATTCTTATCCCTTGCAGGGAAGCAATGAGGGTGTGGAGTGGTGCTTGGAGCACAAGTCTCTGATTCAGGCAGTTCATCTGCCAGGTATAAAACGATCTAGCAGATCACCTCAGCAGACGAGGCAGACCCTCATGAGTGGTGTCTCGATCCAGCCGTAGCTCGGTCACTATTCAAAGAGTGGGGACTCCAGACCTGGACCTTTTGCATCCCCACAGCATAAAACTGCCTCTCTTCTGCTCCAGAAATCCAGGGCCTGGCATTTTCTGTCAGGATGCGTTCAGGCTGCGGTGGACAAAGCAGCTTTCTTCACGCCTTTCCCTTCCTCTAATCCAGAGTTCTCCTCAAGTTCGAGTCTCAGGGGACCAAAATGATTCTCATTGCTCCTCCTGGCCTCGGCAACTATAGTTTCCTCTACTCAACAGTATGTTGGCAGCCTCTCGAGACCACTTCCCTTGCAAATCAATCTTTTGACTCAGGGTTCGTTGGTCCACCCCAACCTGAAATCACTTCACCTTCATGCTTGGCTCCTGAAGAGGTAGAAGTGAATCGGTTCAACGTTTCTCGTAGAGTCTCAGACATCCTTCTGACTGCACGGAAGCCAGCCACCCGAAAAACGTACGCTTCCAAATGGAAACGCTTTTCTCTCTGGTGTGCAAAGTCCTGTTGGAATCCCTTTTCCTGTCCTCCTGACAAGGTTCTGGAGTATCTTTTGGACCTATCAAACTCAGGTCTCCAGTACTCCACAGTTAAAGTTCACCTTAGTGCCATCTCAGCGTTCCATGAGGCGGTTTCTTCCTTGACTCTGGCTCAGCTCCCTATGAGTGAAGAGATTTTTAAAGGATTCTTCATACAGACCCCTGTTAAGCGTCCAGTTGCAGCCTGGGACATTAACCTGGTGCTGGACATGCTCACTCGGAAGCCTTTCGAGCCCTTAGCTACCTGTGAGCTAAAATTTCTTACCTGGAAGACTGCCTTCCTGGTGCCCATTACCTCACCCCGCAGGGTCTCGGAGATTCGTGCCTTGGTGATGGACCCTCCGTATACTGTATTCCATAAAGACAAGGTAGTTCTCCGTACTCATCCTAAATTTCTTCCCAAGGTTGTGTCAGAATTCCATCTAAACCAACCTCTGGTGCTTCCCTCTTACTTTGCTAATTTCCAAAATGAAGAGCGTTCTCTTCATTCCTTGGATGTTAAGAGAGCCTTGCGGTTCTATTTAGATAGAACCAAGAATTTTCGCAAGACTCAGCAACTGTTTGTTTCTTTCAGCGACACCCGGCTGGGTCAACCTGTCGCTATCAGATGCATCTCATCATGGTTAGTGGCATGCCTTCGACATTGCTACTCCATGGCTCAAGTCAAGTTGGAGGGTAGAGTGTACGCTCACTCTACTAGGGCGGTCGCGGCATCTTTAGCGGAGATTCGCAATGTTCCAATTGCAGATATCTGCAACGCCGCCACCTGGAGCTCAGTGCATACCTTCATTAAGCATTATGCACTAGATGTTCATGCCAGGCGACATTCCGCTTTCGGCAGAACTATCCTTAATGGGCTTCTATCTTAGACGCGTGAGCTCTGGCTCTCCTGCCGCCCTTTTGGGGGATTATCAGCTTGGTACTCTCCCACTAGTGTGAATAGTGGTGGAGACTTATGTCCAGGAAGATATGAAAATTACGTACCTACCGTAATTCTTGATCTTCTTGGACGAGTCTCCACCACTCATTCACACACCCACCCTCCATCCCCCGAGCTCTCCGCTGTGTTGGTCTTCACTCCCTCAGATCTTTAGGCCGTGAAGACTTCTTTGTTGACCCCTTCTTACACGGGTCATACGGACTATCTAATGTCCGGTTTTTTTTTTGTTTTTTTTTTAAGGTTAGATTTACTCTTTACGTTAGTTGTGCTGCACCTCCTTGGTAAAAAAGGTACTGAGGCGGTTGGAGGGTCGTCGCCGAGATAGTTGTTACCGCTCGAGCCGCTGCTCGCGGTGCCGTGCCTCGCGGCGCTGTCTCTCGCGCCGACCCTCCAGCAAAAAGTTTGCTCCCGATGGGTCCTAGTGCCTCCGGCGCTAATCCCACTAGTGTGAATGAGTGGTGGAGACTCGTCCAAGAAGATCAAGAATTACGGTAGGTACGTAATTTTCATTTCCGGGGGTTGAGAACACATTGGCAGACCACCTCAGCCGGTCGTCCACCCACATTCACGAATGGGAACTGGATCAGGGGGTAGTAGACGATGTCTTCCTACACTGGGGAACCCCTCAGGTAGACCTATTTGCCTCTCCTCTCAACGCAAAACTTCCCGTCTTCTGCTTGCTCACTCCAGGGTGTGGAGTTTTTTGGAGAGACGCTCTGTCTGTAGACTGGAATAGCAGATTCATCTATGCCTTCCCCCAATCCCATTGATTCCGAGGGTCTTGCACAAACTCAGTTCAGAAGGAGCTCGCATGATCCTCATCGCTCCGTTCTGGCCAAGGCATGTTTGGTTCTCTCTTCTGCAACAGTATTCAGAGGAACCTCCGCTTCCTCTTCCTCTATCGCAGCTCTTGTTGACCCAGGATCAGGGGACACTGGTCCATCCAGGACTCGGATCCCTTCATCTGCATGTGTGGCTCCTGCAGACATAGTTCAAACCCAGTTCGGGGTTTCGCCGCAGGTGGCTGAAATTCTAGTGGAGGCCAGAAAGCCTTCCACTCGTTTCACCTATGCCATGAAATGGAAAAGGTTCTCTTTTTGTGCCTCTTCCAGAGATTTCGAGCCATTCTCTTGCCCTGTCGGGAGGCTTCTGAATTACATGCATCACCTCTTTGACCTGGGTCTCAGTCATTCCTCTTTGAAGGTTCACATGGCGGCTCTTTCCGCTTACCATGTTCCTTTTGGGGACAGATCTTTTGCGCAGCTGGAAGTCGCTCAGACCTTTCTAAGAGGGGTTCTTCACTTGAGACCCCCTATTCGCGCACTTGCCCCTCCTTGGGACTTGAATTTTATTCTCGAGAAGCTAACCCTGCCTCCTTTTGAGCCGGCAGCATCAGCAGACCTAAAGTTCTTTTCCTGGAAGACACTTTTCCTGGTGGCCATTACTTCCGCTTGACAAATTTCCAAGCTTCATGCCTTAATGTGCAAAATCCCGTACTTGATTTTCCACAAGGAACGTGTGGTTCAGCGTACCAACCCTAACTTTCTCCCTAAGGTGGTAGCGGAATCTATGCTGAATCAATCCATGGAACTGCCTGTGTTTTTTATGCAACATTCCAATCAAGGGGAGTACCTCTTACATACTTTGGATGTTCACCGGATTCTGAGATATTGCACCAACAGGACAAAGGATCTCAGAAAGACTGATCAACTGTTTGTCTCTTTTGCTCGCAAAAGAGAGGGCAATGCTGTTTCCAGGCAATGCCTTTCGAAATGGTTGGCTCATTGTATCACTTTCTGTTATGACAAGTATCACAAGACCTTGCCAGGTCAAGTCAAAGGTCACTCCACTAGGGGTGTGGCTGCCTCTCCTGCTTGTTTCAAGAATGTGTCAGCAGCTGACATCTGTGCAGCTGCAACTTGGACTTCTGTCCATACCTTTCTGAAACATTACAGTTTGGACATTGCCTCTTGCCGCCAGAGCTGGCCGGGTTGGCTGTTCTGCAAGGTCTTCTTAGGGCCTAAATACCGGTTGGGGGTGGACTGGGGGGTCAAGGGGCTTTCAACCTAACACAGAATTCCTGCTTTTGTCACTGTGCAACAACCCTAACTGATGCATTAAACTGAGTTTTTGCCTCTAATATATATATATATATATATATATATATATTATATATATACATACATATATATATATTATATATATTATGGTAGCATGGTAGTGCTACCATAGTTAGGATTAGGTACCCCATTTAATGTTAAATGGTGAAACTTTGCACATAATAACTTTGCTACCATTCAGCAGTTTGAGTGTATATGTATACATACATATATATATATATATATATATATATATATATATATATATATATATACACACATATACACGCACTGTATATATTGTTCCTCCAGTTGGAGGTTGGGTATGAAAATTTAAATTATTTCTTTATGTCTGTTACAGTTTTGGGCCCTGTCTTTCCATGCGTACATGAAATCTGAGGGTTAGAATGTAGGCAGTTGATAGGTGGCAGCATTTGAAAAGTGGCTCATGCCAATGATACCATCATTAGCATAACGTTCTATCTCCAGGCGGATCTGACTTAAAGGCACTCTGCAAAAGAGTTATGAATAATGGAGTATCCCCTGGGAGAAACAAGGTTACTATGTAAGTAACTTTTTCTTCTCTGACACTGCCTCTGATTCATGAAAGGAAAGTTACTATCAGCTAAGGTGACTAGCTTATACTGGGCTGTTGTACTGTTTCCTGTATGTGTTTGCCATTGATCTAATTAGTTCTTCTCAGCTCCTGGACACAATTAGCAGTTTGCAACTATGTTAGTTTGGTATTGCCATTACATTCTTAGTTAGGACCTAGAGTGCTGCCAATTTATTTAATATCATTCTTAATGCTGTACCAACTAGTAGGATACAGGCCCTAGTTTTTGAAATGTAATTTTATTTAGTTTGAACAACAAAATAAAACACAACAAGACAGGACAATCCAACAAGGTACAGAAAGCAGTAAGGTAAACGGTATCACCAAACCCCCACCACTCCACGACCAACCCCAAAAAAAAAAGCTACAAACCAACCCGCCTCACAAACCTGCCCCAGCAACACATATACAAGATATTGTCCAACCTTTTAACATCCTACCTCCCTCAACCACCCCCACCCCTTGTCCCTCTAAGGTTGCCTCAAAACAAAACTCAGTCTGGACAAAACCACATATCAGCATAAAACTACAGAACATGGTGTCTATAAAAGAGCAAGACAACACAGAAAACGAGAATTAACATAAAGTTGAAGTACAAAAGCAGACTTAGGGGATCGGGTCCCAAAATTATATAACTTAAAGCAGGCACAAGGCCTGGAGTTTACCCCACCTCCTCTGAAACAGGTCCATACGACCTTTAAAACTAGCAATCAAGCTCTCTGATTGAAGGTATGAAACTAATTCAGTCAACCAATCGGCAAATGACAGGGCCAATTGGTCAGTCCAATGTCTTAAAACCAATTTTTTAACAGCCATAGACACCAAAGCCATATGGTATCGACGCTCAACACTGTCTATGCGGGAATATTCACCCAAAATACTTCTCAGGACAGAAAAGCCGGACAGACCCAGAAGAGGATCAAGGTAATCCCGGACCAAAGACCACAAGGGGGCAACTTTAGGACAATCCCAAAAAACATGGAGTAAATTACCTTCTCCTTGCAAACACCTAGAACACATTGAATGAGAGACCTTCTTAAGCTGAAAGAGTTTAGTAGGAGTATAGTAAAGGTTATTGACAATATAATATTGAGTTAACCGCAACCTATCCTGGGTATGGTATCTATGCAGATCCTTCCATACACCAGACCAGTCCGGGGAAATGTCAGGTAAGAGACGTGCCCATGCACCAGAGCCTTCAACCGTCTCCTGGGATTTATAGTTCAGAAGAAAAGAATAGATCAAAGAGATAGAGTGGGATTGAGAGGCAAGATTAATAAAACCAGAAAGGAAAGGATAAACAACCGAATCCCTAAAAATGGTACCAAATTTCCGGCTAATCAGATGCCTCAGTTGATAGATTTTGAAGACATCTCTTCTAGGTATGTCAAATTTCTCCAAAATGTCACGGAAGAAAGAAGTGACTCGGCTGAAAAATTGCTCAAGTCTGGCCTCCCTGATTTGTAGGAGCCATTCGGCATAATCCAAGAACTATCCAGCCTAATATTGGGATTCGAATCACGGTTGTCCAAGATCTAAAGTGTCAGAAATGTGGAAGGACTTTAGACACTGCGCAAGTGACTTGAGAGCAACCCTCACCACACTATCAGATACCCACTGTGAGAGTACCGTAAAGGTACATAAGGTGAAACATACCTATCTATTTTGATCTCAGAGAGAAAGGCGTTCAAGTTGGAGCCAGATTGGACAGGCTGAGTCTGGATCCGTGAAAAACCATCTTCCCAACTTGAGAGGTGGGCGCCCGATAATACAACAAAGATTAGGTAATCTAAGGCCACCTTTCTCCTAGGAAGCGACAATTTGACATAAGAACGCCTAACCCCCTTCCCTAGCCAAATAAAATTAGAAAGCAGTGCATGAAGCTGCTGAAAATAGGAGATGGGAAGCCAGAGGTTAATCAGATTCAACAGGTAAAAAATCCGGGGGAGGACGTTCATTTTAATAATATTTATTCGACCCCAAAGTGAGATAGGAAGGGCTGACCATCGCTGTAAATCTTGACAGACCGAGTCCTTGACTTTATCCAAGTTTAACTTTTTCAGGAGAGAAGGATTAGTGGAAAAATAAATCCCTAAATATTTAATGGATCTAGGGTCCATCTCATCGAAGGAAGAAAGTTCCTGCTTATTAGTATGCACATTTAGTGGGTAAATTTCAGATTTGGAGATATTCAGTTTATAACGCGAAAAGGTACCGAACCGTTCAATAATTTTCATCACGGCCTTCAGAGAAACAGCAGGATCTATTAAATGTAAAAGAATGTCGTCTGCATAAGCAGAGAGAACAAGTTCTCGCTGTTGTAACCTGATACCTCTAACCTGGGGTGATGTTTTGAGCCTAATAAGCAAAGGTTCCAGATACAAATTAAATAACAGGGAAAGAGGGCATCCTTGTCTGGTACCAGTATATAAACGAAAAAGGGGGGAAAAAACGCCATTACAACAGATTTTAGCAGAAGGACAATTATAGAACATCCGAATTTTATTCAGGAAATCAGGCGGGAAACCCATTCTCTCCATAACTGACCAGAGAAAGGACCAATCAACACGGTCAAAGGCCTTTTCGGCATCGAGAGAGACCAAAGCCGCCGAGTATGAAACAGACTGGACATGATGGGAGATGTGTGACAGGGTCCTGAAAAATGATCGGCCGCAGATCTACCAGGGACAAATCCAACCTGCTCGGGGCTCAACAGACCAGACCTTCTTAATTCTTTCAGCTAATATTTTAGCGAGGATTTTCATGTCATAATTTTGGAGAGAAATAGGTCTGTAATTAGCTGGGTCCGTGAGAGCCTTATCAGGCTTAGGAATTAAAACAATAATAGCTTCGAACAATGTAGGATCAACATCAGGAGATACCGATAGGTATTCATATAGCTTGAGGAGAATGGGTGTCAAGTCCTTGACAAAGACCTTGTAAAAGTTTGCAGGGAGACCATCGGGGCCCGGTGTTTTGTCAGGAGCCATAGAGGCAATAGTTCTCTCAATCTCCTCTGATGAGATGGGGGCCAACAAGATATTTTGCTGGGCCTCTGATAAACAGGGGATGTCAATCTCCCTCAAATATGTATTTAAATCCGAGATGGAATAAGATACAGGAGGTCTACTATAAAGGTTTAGATAGTACTCTAAAAATATGAGCAATACCTCTGGGTGAGGAGACCACAGCACCAGATGAAGAAAGCAGAGAGGAATAATCCTGGAGCTCTCCAAGCATGCATAAGCATAAGGCCAAAAGCTTACTGGATTTCTCCCCATGATCAAGATATTTGGCTTGGGTTCTTATCAAACAATATTCCGTTTTCTCCTTCAAGAGATCCATATATTCGTTTTTAACTGATACTAGCTCTTTAAGATCTGTTAAAGAAGAAGTTGAAGAGTACCTACCTTCTGACTCCCTGATTTTACTCATCAGAGATAAGGAATTTGCAAGCCGCTTTTTCTTCCTAAGGGAAGCCATTTTAATAAGCTGACCCCTGAGAAAGCACTTCAAGGCAGACCAAACCATATCCAGTCTTGGAGTAGAATTCAGATTTTCTGCTAAGAAGAGGGAAATCAGAGAGCTGATATCCGAGACATTTTGAGGATCCTTCAGCAGTTGAGTATTCAACCGTCAAACCGAGTCCCGGGAAAAGTCCGGGTCTATGGAAAGTCTGATCCAAACTATGGCATGGTCCGATAGGATAATTGGCTCAATGCCAGATAGCAAAAGACTCGGGAGAAAGGAATACTAACTAGAACCATATCTAGCCTCGATTTGGTACCATGTGATTGAGAATGAAAGGAAAAGCCGAAGAGAGGGATTAGTAAGCCGCCAGGGATCACATAAACCCAACAACGACCTTAGATCCTGAAAAGCTCTGTGAGCCGGAGAAGGGGGACGCCCATCTTGAGGGTCTCTATCCAAGATAGGTGAACAGGGAATATTCCAGTCCCCTCCCAATATAAACTGGGCAAGAAGAAATTTAGACAATTTGTCAGCAAGGGACATGAAAAATTCCGAATTCCCCCCCACCTAACCATATATAGAGCCCAGAACCACATTGCCACCATTGAGAATACCTTTGACCAAAATAAACCTCCCCTCTGGATCAGATACAACCGTCTCTTTCGTGAATAAGACATGCTTTTTAATGAGGACCGCCACCCCTCTTCTAAAACAGGAATTTCCAGCAAGGTAGTGTTGAGAAAGGCAGAGCGAGATAGCAGCTTAGTTTCATCATGGCTTAAATGTGTCTCTTGCAAAAAAAAGGATATCAATTTGAAAAAGTGAACAGTGATTAAAATCTGCAGCCGTTTGACCCGATCCTAAGTCGCGTACATTCCAAGAAGCTATTTTAAAAGTATTCATGACCATTTTAAATACAGTATGAAAAAAACCAGTATCCAGACAAAGTTAACAATATAGTAAAGAAAAAGGCGCACCCAAATTGAAAGGGCTGGAAAGATAGTATTTTGCTCAGGCAGACCCAATTTAAAACCCAACAGAGAAGATCCCACCAGTCCGTCCCCACCAAACCTGTACCAGGAACTATATTGGTGGACTAAACTGATCTGCCTATAAATTCCCAGCCACGTACTGTAGTCCCAACACCAAAAGCCCCCAACCCACACTACTATACCTAAAAAGCCTTCCCATCCCGAATACTTCATACAACACAACCAACTAAGTGAATCAACCTATAATGATACGGCAATATTTGACAAAACCAGCAATAGCTCCCCCCCACTCCCCAAACTACCCCATCGATGACTAAGCAGAAAAAAATAGACAAGGGCAGACAAACCACCACCCTCCCCTGCCATAAACCCCAAGCATAACTATTTACACCTGGGGCCAGGCCAAGGACCAAAAGGAATCAGATAGAAGACCAGTGGCCTGACCTCCCAATCCCCTTTGCAACCTTTGAAACCCCAGCAGTGACTGGCCAAACCAAAGAAAGGAGATACCACCAAAAATTGACTCCATAGCCGAAGGAATCAACTCCACAAAAAATAGCCAGTAATGATCCACCACCAGGAGAGGTCAGCCAGCCCCGTTTTTGGCTCACGTTCCACATCCAGCAAGCGGCTGAGATGCCAGGCCCAAGCAACCCCCGCCGCCCCAGACACCAGCAGGTCAGAAAGGAACAACAAGGGCTTAGGAAAGAATCCTCCCCACCCAAACTATCTCTCCCTCCCGACCGCCTGTAATCCTTACCACCCCATTTCGACAGTCCACAAGGTCGAGACACCAAATCTTACTCACCCACAAGGGACTGAGTCCACCATAAAGGTGACCGGATCCAGTAGCCGAACAGGGGCCAGGAGAAACCCTCGCTTAGGCCCAGTGTTTCTGGGGAACAGTATTAATGGGACCAAAACCGGTCCCACCGCAGGAAGTCTCCCCGAGGAAACTCCACTCAGCAACTAGGTTCGAAAGGTACCATGTTCCGAGGTCTGTGAAGACACCCGCCCAGGCCTGCAGAAAAACGCCAGCCATCCCTACCAGCCAACAAGAAATCCTAAGGTAAGGACCGAGCCAACTTACTAAAAGGAATGACAGACCCCGAACCACCAACGAGGGATAAAAGAATATTTAAGCGCTAGGGTCCAACATCAAATTTAAAATAAAACCAGAAAGCACTCCCTAAAACATAAGAAACAGGGAAAAATTATGCAGCTCAGTTGATACTCGGAGGAAGCAACGGCAATGCAATTTTAAGGAGAGAGTGCAATGAATCTCAGCCAGAGTTCTTAAATAAGTCCGGGAGCTTAACAGCCAGGTCCTTCCTAGCCAGTTCAGGGGAAATGTAGCTGTGAGTAGAGCCTCCAATTGTAACTTTAAGTGTCGCGGGGTAAATCATTCTAAAGGGAATGGAGGCAGCAATCAGTTTTTGGACTGCAGGGTGGAAGGCTGCCCTCTTCTCTCTGGTTTCCTTTGGCAGGTCCTGGGTAATCCATATTGGTGATCCCCACAGTATCTCCTTTAAATCTCGAGACTTGCTGTAGACATGCTGTCTATCTATATAACTCAAAAACTTCATAATAATAGGGCGGAGGGATCCAGATGAGGGTGGGGCCTCAGCGAGCGTGGGCCAGCTCAAGTGGTACAGAGGGCTGATTGGTGGCAGGCCTACCACTTTAGAAAAAACTTCTGAAGAAAGGCTAAGAGATCTGGGCCTTCTTCCATTTCAAGCAGGCCCAAGATGAGGAGGTTATTCCGACGTTTAGCCTTCTAAGTCCTCCGTTTTAGCTTGAAGTTTTTTAATCTGTTGTTTAAGCTCAGACACCTCCTTTTCTGACTTGGATGTCCATTGCTCTATGGAAAAAACTCTGACCTCCGCATCAGACACGCGGTAGAGACCGAGGGACAGGTCGCTCGAAGGATTTAAGCTCACCAGCTAAATCCTGCAGAATTTCTTTCACCGGAGATAATTCTTGCAAAAATCTGTCCTCCGTGAGAGGTTAGATAGCTGCAGCTTGTCCCACTTAGTTCAGGCTTTAGACTACCTTGGTTGCGTTGCTTCTTAGCAGCCTTTTCGGGAGATGTGGGTGGTGTGTGTGTCTAGCGAGGCCTGTTTCCCATCCACCTCCATCCTGTTGAAATATACAGCTTATATTGAACAAAAATCGGTCCCACTTGATGTCGGAGGTATGTTCTCTCCTTTAGTAAGAATCTCCGTCGATTGATGCGCCGGGAAGTTTTTAAAAACCAGCGATTTGGATGACAGGAGGGGAGAGCTCTAGGCCTCAGCTGCTGCCTAGCTGGATGCCATCACGTGACCCCATACAGGCCCTAGTTGATTCGACTAGCTCTACTCCAGGCTGGTGCTCTTTCCTGTCTAAGAGTGCCAGTTGCTTAATAGTGCCTTGCTTGGTTGTCAGCCTGTCTACATTGTCAGTTTAGGATATTAGCCCCACTGTGCCAAAGTCAGGTTGTGTCTTAACCTCTGCATAGACTATCCTCATTTGCTTGGGGCCACCTGAACCATGACTGAACTAGATACGACCTAGTAAGTGGTGAAGTTATTACCCCCTTTTTAGCTTCTGTCTTTTGTCTCTCAAAATGATAAGTAGGGTCCTGTCAGCAGCACTATATATCCTGATGGTCCTAAGCTCTGACCTTGCCATACAATGTGCATCCGATACCCCCAGTCAGTCATGCCAACGATCAGTAGATGGTCTCTCGGTTGAGTACCCTCTGATACCCATTTATTGGCCTTGATTTACATGAATGAGCTCAGAAAGAATGCAAACTGGTATATGCTACTGTCCTATCCGAGTAGCCATGTTCAACGGCCCATCTTTCTCTCCCCCAGACTGCTGGTAGTACTAGTGACCATAAAACTAGTACTGGCAGGTGATATCGAATTGAACCCTTGTCCTTTTGGCCCCAATGGAAACATCAGTGCCACGAACATCTCGATGTGGGCCTCCACTAAGGGAGTTAAGATAGCACACTTAAATGCATGTAGTCTCAGGCCAAAAATGCATGAAGTGCAGGCTTGGGTAGATACATACTCTCCTGACATACTAGCTGTCTCACAGACCTGGTTCAAGCCCATATATACTAGCCCATGAAGTGGACCTCCCGGGCTACAAAATGTTTAGATCAGATGGTCAGTAGGAATGGTGGTGGTGTCACCCGGTGTACTAGATCCTCTATTAACACCTTCTCTGTGACCACAGATACCCAGTCTAATTCTGCCAGTGAAGTGATATTCATGAAACTATTGCTGGGTGGGACAAAGCTACTAATTATTGGTTGTGTATAAAACCCCCCCCCCCCCCTCCCCCAAAAGGATGCCAACACTGCTTTTAAGGCTACTGTGGCAGCGATCCAAGGGCTACCCCTCATCGAAAAAATTATCGTTGGGGATTTTAACATCCACTGGGGTGCCTTGACTGATATTGAAACAAAATCTGTTCTAGCAGACCTAAACTTGTCCCAGATAAGGTCAGGCCCTTACAAGGCTTAACATGAAAACTGGCAACCACTGTACCTTGGACTGGATCTTTGTATTCAGACCCGAGAGGGTGAAACTGGCTGGCATTTTCAGTGACTCAATTAGCAATCATATCCCAACATTTCTAACCTGGAGTACTGACTTTCTAGGAGTGTGGATATGTTGTTCATTCACACTCATTGGCATGTCCCCTTCCACTTTAAGTTGGATTGGAAGTCTTCAAGCCGGCTCCTCCCACCCACCCGGGTGGTATATACCTTGGCTCCGCCCCATGAGGCCAGATCTTCCTTTCCGCTGGAAGATTCAGGTTGCCTTCCTCGTGCTCTCGCATCTTATTGGCCCTGTTATTCCAAAAATTCATATTGTTCGCATTAGCGATCACAAGTATGCTGCTTCAGTTGTGGAAGACAAGTCTGCCCCCGGATTTCGTTGGTGCCCTTGCTGCCAGAAAATGTTGCGCACCAATCCCCACACTGCGTGCGCCTATTGCCTCGGTGTCGACCATGACACCTCGAAATGCTATATGTGTCTTGCCTTTCATCCCAACGTCCTTGATGACCGTCTCGCACGCCGGAAACTGGGGAAGCCAGAGAAGAGGAACCCTCTGGTGAAATCCAAAGAGGATTGGTGTGTGGTTTCTGAGGCTGTGGGATCCGCCAAGCAATTGGAACGCATGCAGGCGTTCGAGGAGGAGGAAGTGGCTCGTGCTGCAGAGACTTCTCGGAGCTTCTTCGTTCCACTCAGTTTGGGCTCCACCTTCTCGGGTTCCTTCCTAGAGTTGTGCCAGTCTCTCCTGGCCAAGGGAGAGGCGCCTGCGGGCTCACACTTTTCTCGATCCCGTAAGCAGGAGAAGGATCCGGGATCATCTTCGTCTTGTCGGAGACGTTCTTGGGAGCGGGAGAGATCTAGATCCCAGGAACATGCGGTCTTCACCTCGGTCGAGATCGCTTCTTCGGCCGCTGGCTTTTCAGCCTTGTCGACAGGTCAGTCAACTGAGTTATTGATCAATGATGTTGCGATCATGATCGACCTGATCGATCTGATTTCGCCGACTCCAGTCGACAAATCTCTCGATTGAACCCCTAATCTGGTCTTTCCAGATGATGGGACCCAGCCTGCTGGGACTCCCATCAAAGAAGTGGTTCCTGATCCCGAGAAATCACCGGTCCCACTGGTGTCTCGCGAGCGACCGAGTCTGCCCGTCCGATCTCGATCGAGATCTTGGACCCCCTCGACTGACAGGCCAAGGAAGAGCCATAAGTACTCTAAAAAGAGGCGACGCCATTGGTCGTCCTCGTCCTCCTTGGATGAGGAGAGGCTCCAGCGGAAACTCCGTCGGTGCTATGAGGACCTCATGTGGCAACAGCTAATTCTGACTGGGGACAAGCCGACTCCGGCCTCTACCCCGGCCATTACCTGGCTTTCGCCTCTTAGACCGAAGCTGACTCCTTCGGAGCTGATTAAATAAGTTCCTCCGCCTGCGGAGCTGGCAAAACCACCAGTTTGTCCAAAAATGGTCTCTCCACTGATTGTGGTAGAACCACTGCCCAAACAGCCTGTAGGAGGGGCTTCTTCCAAGGAAGATAGAAAAGACACTGGGCTCTCGGTGGTTGTCGGTTACGGTCACTCCAGACCACCCTCGGCGGGTCAAAGGTGACCTGGGCGGTCAGCCGTTATACCCAGATGCCTCGGATTCGGACGTCACTGGCTTGCATTCTCATCCAGGGGATGATGAATCAACCATTGGTTTAGAGACGGAGGAAGGTCCCTCGTCTTTCCAAGGGATTCTTCACCTCATCTCTGAATCTACAGGGATGCCCCTGGAGCCCATCCAGAAAAAGGCAGAGTACCCTCTTACAGACATCTTTAAGAAAAGGGATACCCTGACGGAGGCCTTTCCTGTGGGCGAAGCTATCATTGGCCCAGCCCTAGAACTTTGGCAGTGTCCTGCCTCTTGTTCAGCTCCGTCTGCCCACATGGCCCGCAGAGTAGAGCCTGGTGACCACCTCTGTGTTCAGGCGTACTGGCAGTTCTGCCGACACTGACCGACCACCTGATAAAGAGTCCAAGCTTTTGGGCTATTCAGCCAGGAAGGTCTATGCGACTTCCTCTTTGGGCCTTCGTCAGGCAAGTTCAGCCGTCATGGCACACTTCTCTCACGCCCTTTTAGGATTGCTGGATAAAGTCCTCCCACATCTCCCCACGGACATGCAGACCATGGTCAGGCAGGTCCAGGACCAGGGTGGAGCTGTTGCCAGACAGCAGCTTCAGACGGCCCTGGACATTGGGGATTCTTGTGCCTGCTCGATGGCCGCCGCAGTTGCCTCCCGTCGCTGGGCTTGGCTGAGGCTTTCCTTCTTTGTGGCAGATACCCAGCATAAACTAGCTGGCGTGCCCTTCCTTAGGACCGACTTGTTTGGCCCAGGAGTGGCTGGTCACCTTCAGCACATTGAGCAGTCCAGTGCCACCTCGGACGCCACTTCTACCAAGGGTTCTTCGGGCAAGAACTAGCAGAAGAAAAAGAAGTAGCCCTTTTTGCATTCTTTCCCTGCGGCTCAGCAGTCCTCCTTTCAAGGTGGACAACAGCACCAGCAACAGCAGCAGGCTCAGGCATGGCGCCCCCGGCCCAAGCCTGGACTCCAACAGGCCTGTAAAGGAGGCCGATGTTCAGGTCCTGGAGCCTCTTCCTCCAAGCCTGGTCAGTGACGGGGCGGGGGCTGTCAACCCCCCTCTCCTGTCACCTCAGCTCTGGGTCCTCCCATGGGTGGCCGGCTCCTTCACTTCCTTTCCACCTGGTCCATTGTCACTTTGGACAGGTGGGTCCTCGAAGTGGTCGGTCGGTGACTGCCTCTGGTATTAGAGCAGTACCCCCAAGCCAAGCCAAGCCCCTCGGTGAAAAGAGTATCCGCTCAGACCCAGTCGGCTCTCCGAGACGACATCGCTCAGCTCCTCCTCAGGGAGGCAGTAGCTCCAGTGGCAGATCCTCCAGTAGACCCAGGCTTTGTCTCCAAGTACTTCCTGGTGCCCAAGCGGACGGGGGGCTGGCACCCCGTTCTAGATCTGCACTAACTGAATCAATATCTCAGGTCACACACCTTTTTCAGATGGTCACTCTGTCTGAGAAACGTGTGGTTCTGTTCACTGGATCTGCAGGATGCTTTCTTTCATGTCCCAGTCCGTCCGCCCCATCAGTGGTTCCTCCACTCCAGACTCGAAGGTACCCTGTATGAGTTCCGAGCCATGCCATTCGGCCTGTCATCTGCCCCACGGGTCTTCATCAAATGCATTGCAGTGATGGCAGCCCATATCGGGGGGGGGCAGGATTTATCCTTACCTCGATGATTGGCTCCTAGCAGGTTCCACCCAACAGGAGGTTGCGTCCTGCCCGGGACTTTCTGTGCCTTCTGGGTTACATGGCGGTGTGCACCTCAGTGGTCCGTTGGGCCTGGGTGCACATGCGCCACCTCCAGTGGGAGCTGGCCACCCAGTGGACTCAGTGCCATGGTCATTTTGACCAGCTGATCACTGTGACCCAGATAATGTGGGACACTGTCCAATGGTGGACTGCCCCAGACCAGTTGCAAGAAGGGATGTTGTTTGTCCGCCTGAGCCGAAGGTCATCCTCATGACCGATGACTCTCTCATGGGCTGGGGAGCCCACATGGGGGGGAAAAAGGACCCACGGGCTTTGAACTCCCGAGGAGTCCTCATGCCACATCAACCTGGTGGAGCTCAGAGTAGTCAGACTGTCACTGTCAGCTTTCGCTCCTCAGCTCCGGGGTCAAGTGGTTCAAGTCCAGACGGACAATACCACAACCATGTACTACCTCAACAAACAGGGCAGCAGGCACTCCTATCTCAGGAGGCGATCCACATCTGGACCCTCTTGAGCTGATTGGAGGCAGATCTGCTAGCCATCCATGTGGCAGGAGCCTTAAACCATCTGGCGGCTGCTCTCAGACGCTTAGGCCAGACATCCAACAAGTGGTCTTTCCATCCAGAGGTAGCTTACAGTCTGTTCTCCCATTGGGGCAAACCGATGGTGGACCTGTTTAATGCCTGCCCTCCTCAGCAGGGCTAGCTGCAGGGGGATGCCTTCTTGAGGCCATGGACCGCAGGCCTCCTCTACGCCTTCCCTCCATTCCCCTTGATCCACAAGGCGCTCCACAAGGTGAAGGTGATTCTAGTTGCCCCAGACTGGCCGCGCCAGTTCTGGTATCCAGATCTCCTCGGCCTTAGCTGCAGGCCCCCGGAGTGGCTTTGCACACGCCCGGACCTGATTTCTCTCAGTCAGGGGAAGGTATTCCATCTGGACCTTCAGTCCCTGCACCTCACAGCCTGGTACCTGAGCGGCTGGAGTTCCAGGCTTTGGGTCTTTCGGAAGATGTCTACACTGTGGTGGAGGCATCCAGAAAGGAATAGACCAGGAAATGTTATGCTTTCAAATGGAAAAGGTTTTCCATTTGGTGTCAGGGCAAGGGCTTGGACCCTTTGTCCTGTCCAGTGGCTAACATTCTTGACTACTTTTGGTCTCTCTCCAAAGGGGGTCTAAGGTCATCGACCCTTGGGGTGCACCTGGCAGCCATCTCTGCTTACCGGGCATGGGGCTGGTCAGTCAACGTTGGCACAGGAGACAGTGGTCAGGTGCTTTTTCAAAGGCCTGGATCACATATCCCCTCCGGTGCGTGAACCTCCACCTCCATGGGATCTACTGCTGGTATTGACAAAGCTCATGGGCGAGCCATTCAAACCAATGCACAAGTGTGCCTTGTCACAGTTGTCATGGAAGACAGCCTTCCTGGTGGCTATCATGTCTGCCAGAAGGACAGGGGAGCTCCAGGCACTTTCGGTGGACTCCCCTTATCTGGTCTTCCACAGGGACAAAGTTGTCCTGCGCCCCCGCCCGAAATTCCTTCCGAAGGTGGTATCAGAGTTTCACCTTAACCAGGTGTTAACTCTGCTGGTATACTACCCTGATTACACCTCGGAGGCCGAGTACAGGCTCCATACTTTGGAACTGAGATGTGCGCTCTCTTACTATAAGGAGAGGATGGCGGAAATTTCAGGGAGAGGTTCGCCAGCTGTTTGTCACCTACACTGAAGCCGCTTCTGGCAGACCTGCAGCAAAACGGACCATTGCAAGGTGGATTACATCATGCATAGATCTGTGCTACAAGTTGGCGGGCAAGGAGCCTCCCAGAGGGATAAGAGCTCATTCTACCTGATGTACTGCTGCATCGGTGGCTGCTTCCAGGGACTTTCCTAGCCAGGAAATCTGCCAGGCTGCTACCTGGAAGTCAGCAAACACCTTCATCACCCATTATTACATCGACCTTGAGTCATGCCAGGATGCTGGTTTTGGGGCCTCAGTTCTCCAATCTCTGTTCCCAGAGTAGGGGGTGGGTGCCTTGCCTCACTCATTCCAGAGAGCTGCTAGGAGTGTGCCAATGAGTGTGGATGAACGACATATCCACGCTCCTAGAAGAACAGGTTACTCACCTGTAACAGTAGTTCTAGGAGTGGTACGTGTTGTTTATCCACACGGACCCACCCGACATCCCCGGCTGAGGACGCACAACACCTGTCTTCCAGCAGGCTAAGATCTGGCATCATGGGGCAGAGCCGAGGTATATACCACCCGGGTGGGTGGGAGGAGCCAGCTTGAAGACTTCCGGTCCAACTTAGTGGAAGGGGACATGCCAATGAGTGTGGATGAACAACATATACTATTCCTAGAACAACTGTTACAGGTGAGTAACTTGTTCTTCCCACCTCCCTCCCCCCCAGAACCTTCTGGACTAGGGACTTCTCCAGATTCGAACGTGAATCCTTTCTAAGATCCTTAGCCAGGATAGACTGGGCTCAGGTCAGAATTGCCCCTACTCTTGATGCTGTCCTTGATATCTTCATAAGCTACTTCATTTCTCTCTCCAATAGGCATGCCCCACTGAAACAGATGAGGGTCAAAGGTCAGCATGCCAAATGGTTAACTAGAGAGCTCAGAACACTCATGAGGTCAAGGGATAAGGCCTGGGACAACTTTAAATCCTCCAGTCTCACTAAGGATTGGTTACGCTTTAGAGCTCTGTGTAACAGATGCAAAAAGGAATCGAAATCGGCCAAGAAAAAAGTTTCTTAGAGATCTAAAAGCTTCAAATTCTAACCCAAAACAATTCTGGACACAAATTAATGCTCTGTTAAAAGGTCAGAACTCTCTAGGGGATACTGACCTAATATGGAATGGCATCCGGCCTCTAATGGGATTAATGCATATTTTACAGATCTTAACAAACACAGAAGTCTTTTGGGTAGAGACCTCCCACCCACCAACCGAACACGATTAATGTGCCAGGCCACCGACTGTAATTTAATCTCAAACTCATCTCTCGAAAAGATGACCTCAGTCATCTGCTGAAGGTAAATGCTGCGGGTGCTGCTGGCTATGACAAGCTTACCCTCAACCTATTAAGATTAGCTGCCCCTGCCATAGCCTCCCCCATCACCTGGATCTATAATAGATATTCATTTAAGGGAGAGTACCCTCCTTGTGGAAAATGGCTTTAGTCACCCCAATGCACAAAAGTGGATACCAGGAGCTGGTGGAAAATGACCGGCCCATTTTCATCCTCCCAACGCTAAACAAAATCCTAGAAAGGTTAAGTTATAACCAAATACAGGACTTGCATAGAGAGGTATAATATCCTGACCCCTGAAAAGCACGGCTTTAGGAAGCATCATGGGATAGACACTGCCCTTGTCAGCTTGACCAACTCCATCTTAAGTTCCGTAGATCAAGGATTCCTAGTAGGTGCAGTCTTTATAGACCTCATCAAAGCTTTTGACTTGGTGAACCACCAACTGTTAATTGGTAAGCTGAAATCTCTGGGTCAGGATGACTGGTCCCAAAAATGGTTTTCAAGCTGTCTCAATGGCAGATCTCAAATAGTAAGGTGGCAAGGTGCTCTCTCTGATCAACGGCCCATCCTAGATGAAGTCCCACAAGGCTCCATTGTAGGGCCTTTATTATTTTCATTATTCATAAACAACCTCCCCCAACACACCAGAGGGGCCAATGTCACTCTATACACTGATGACGCAGTACTCTATAGAACTGCCCTAACCTCAGCCAACCTGAATGAGCAACGAGGTAAAGACCTCTTGTCATTCAAAAGCTGGCTCCACTCAAACAGACTCATTCTCAATGGGAACAAAACTAAGGCTATGTTGTTTGGGCCAGACCGCACTAGAAAACTGTCACTCGGCCTCTCTGATCAAACAAAGGTTGAGGTAATCAACTCCACTAAGTACTTAGGAGTCCATCTTGACCAAGATTGTTCATTTAGAACTCACATTCGATACCTAACCAAAACTATTAACCAAAAGGTAGGCCTTATGTACTGGCTTAGTCCTTTCCTTACCACAGAATCCCGGATTAGAATTCTCAATGCATCCTCCACCCTACCCTTCTCCACGGGGCTCCAGTGCTACACTCGCTCAGGAGTACAGAACTACAGATGCTTAGGTCCCTCTATCACAGGAAAGCCAGGTTTGCCAGCTCAGCCCGGTTCCATGATCACCATTGTCTAATCTTGAGGTCCTTTGGATGGCCATCACTTGAAGGGAAACTGAATTATCCCTCCCTATGCCTAGCTTACAAAATAATGCAGGATAGTACCCCCGGCCCCCCAGCCTCAAAAATCTGCTGCAACTTAAGCTATGTAGCCGATCCTTAAGGTCCTCAGAACGCCGTCTGCTCCTGGTGCCAAGACCTCCTGTGGCACACAATCCTTCTCCACCTCTATCCCTTCCCTGTGGAACTCACTCCCTTCCTGTATCCAGTCCTCTGCTTCCCTGAGAGGCTTCAAAAAGGAACTTAAGTCCCACTTACTGAGTCTGAGCAAATGTTCATGTTACAAATAATAAGGTCTCTATCCTGCTGACATGAATCTGTTTGTACTTAAATTGCAATGTGTTACTTAAATAACAATGTATAGCGTGTCTCTGACTCCCTGTTACTGTTGATTGTTAGCTATGTGTTACAACCGACTAATAATTTGATTTATCCCTCTGTATGGCTCGTCTCACATGCTCTGTGATACATATAATGTACATATGTATTGCTTTCTGTTACCTGTAATTAACTCCGGGTCGCCCCTGAAAAAGGGACCCCCTGATCTCAGTGGGCCTACCTGGTTACCAACATTAAATAAATAAATAAATAATATGGTTCACTTATGCACACATGGGCAGTCTCCCTTTAAGAGCTGTTCTTGCTGGACAGTCTTCAGGCTACGCTTCTCCCACCACCTGAGTGGTATATCCATTGGCTCTGCCTGTGATGTCAAACCTTCCTTTCCACTGGAAGAGGCAGGTCTCCTCCTTTGCAGCTCTGCATGTGGCGTAGGCCCAAATATGTTTTACAAGTGCGCCGGTAAGCTTACTTCTTTCTTCAGACTTAACAAAGTATATCCTTGGTTCCATCTCCAACGTCGACATTATGGATCATGGGGATTCTTCTCGGTTATAAGCTGTGTGTCCAGTGTAGCCAGAAGATGTCTTGGATGGATTTGTACATGTTGTGCATCTATTGCCTTGGTGAACAGCACAAAGTTGCTGCCCATGGCCTGTGCCATGCTGTGCTTCCCTCCTCCCTTGAAGACCACTACAGCCATCTTTTTCTTGGTCGGCCAGCCGTACAGGACCCTCTGGTGAAATCGATGTAGGCACATAAGGCCGCCGCCATGGCTGCGGGGTCCACAGCCCAGATAGCAGCCATGGAAGAGGCTACGACTAAAGCCACAGCAGAAACCTCGTCAGTCACCACGCTGTTCCCGTCAGAGGCCAGCATGGATCCGGTTTTCGCTAGTAACTTCAGAGAGATGCACAAAACCCTCCAGACCTTCGGGGAGAGCCCTGCCTGCCATGGAAAGAGTACAAAATCCAAAATGTCCTGCCGTCGGTCATGGAATCAGGAAAGGATGTGCTCTTACTGCTCCCCTGACTGCTCAGTGGAAGGAGTCCCTTTGTCCACCCAGAGTCATCAGTCAGTTTGACTACAGACGCATCTCTGGTATAGGTGTGGGGAGCCCACCTGGTGATCCACAGAGCCCACGGGCTCTGGATCCCCTCGCAACATCAGCTTGCTGGAGCCCTGTGCAGTGCGCCTGTCTCTGATGGAATTTGCCCCTTTTGTCTAGGATCACGTCGAGCAAGTCCAGGCGGACAGCACCATGACTATGTTCTACATGAACAAATAGGGCGACACACACTTCCTTCCCTTATGTCGGGAGGCCCTTGTGACGAGGAGCTCCTGCCACTCTTGAGGACTGACATTTTCTTAACTCTGTTGCAACAGTTCTTCTATTTCTTAGCCTAATCTATCCTTTACAATTTCTAGCCCATAAGGTTGGCCACCTATCGGCACCCCCTTCCCTTTCTTGCTATGCTATAGTGTCCTCTCTAATTTTCCTTTTCCCTCTCAGATCCTCATACAGGGAGGTTATTGTGGTGATCTCCAAGTGTATGTAAAACAGGTTGTGTTTATAGTTGTTGGATTAAGTATGTAATAGCACTGTGTCATAAAATACCTTGATGTGTATACCTTATGTTTGTGAAACCTGTAAATGTTGAAAATACCATGGCACTAGGTGCTTTTGATAATTGTAAAAAGTTCTAGGTGACTATTATAGAAATTAAATTAGTTGTACTATTTAAAATGCTTGTAAATTGCTGTAAGTTGAACAAGTCTGAAATGCCATGGTGATTTACATATATCCCATGATGCTTTGCACTGGGGAAGTACAGTATGTGTGATGTTGTGTTTCTTTGAAACTTGGCTTATTGTCAATCCCCTTTGGGGTAACCCTTGTTTCAGTGCTTCTGCACTGAGGTTCTTTGTCTTTAGCTTTTTTTTTGTTTTGTTTTATTTAAGCCAGCAGTACCCAAGCAAACAAGGCCCGCATAGGGGTGGAGGCTGAGTCTTAACTGCTAAGTTAGATCAGAGATCAGTGTCAGTAGGTGCTGGCTAAGTGCAGAGAAAGGACATACATAGTCTGTTGCTGCAAATTGATGTACTGAAGAAGGGATATGCCATTGCTTAAGTTTATCTACTGTATTTTGAATAAACATCACACAGAGAGTGTGTGTTGAACTTGAAGTTCGATGTCTGGTCCATCTGTTATCCCACAACCCCTCCACAGCCCTCTGCACCTGGACCCTTGTGCACAGCATGGGTGCTGATCTCCTGGCGATTCATGTCGCGGGAGCTGGCAGATGCCATTAGACAGGTGGGCGAGACATCGCATGAGTGGTCCCTGCATTGGGAGGTGGTCAACCACTTGTTCTTCTTGTGGGGCACTCCCTGGGTGGACCTCTTTGCCTTCAGGGAGAACACTAAAGTGAGGCTGTTTTGTGCCTGGCCCCCTCAGTCTGGGACACTGTTAGGGGATGCCTTTGCGAGGCCCTGGACCCCAAGCCTCCTGTACGCCTTTCCTCCCTTTCCCTTGATCCACAAGGTGGTGGTCAAGGTGTGGAAGGACAAGGTGTGGATGATCCTGATAGCACCAGACTGGCCCCGCTAGTTTTGGTACCCAGATATCTTCATCCTCAGCAGTAGACCTCCGTGGAGGTTGCACCAGCACCCGCCTTTTTTGAAAACTGTCATTTTATTTCAGGTTTTAACTTAATGGAATCACAGTTCATGTGTACAGGAATGCAATAATATGTGCATATTATGACAATGAATAAAAGTATTAGCCATCCCCTGAAACGTACGTGAGGACAGTAGTCAATTTTAAAATTTAAACAGTGATAAACATATAATTAGTATAGAGATTATTGACAAGTAAAATTAAAAGATCATAATTATATCTTCCTAATAAATGTCCTTCTGAGACAAATATTCAAAACCGTTCTGCACTTTTTATCTGGAACTACAGGGGTAAGTGGGGGGATGGCCCAGAAGGCAGTCTGCCCAAGAAGGTGGTAGTTGGATAAAATTCCCTCTCATCTGTATAAAGAAGGGTCTCCAAAAGGAGAAACAGAAGTAAAGACTGGCCCAACCCCATCAGACGAGCACCAGTATGCATCATATCTCACATCCGAGTTCTAAGGTATCTGATCATTTCTGAACTGAGTTATATAAAGAAACCAAGTGTTCCAGCGATTTATTAATTCAGGAACCTTATTTTGAATTCTGTCATATGTTCTGATTTATATGTATCATATACTGTGTCTTCCCAAGCTGAAATGGAAGGGGGCTCCGGGCAGAGCCATAGTCTAGTTATGCACTTCTTAGTTCCCCCCCGTAAAATGTTAAGAAGGTATACTTGATGTGGGTTTCTTAAACAGCGGGGATAGTGAAGCAGTAGCCCCATAGCCGGGGAAAACACGCCTAGTACCAGGAAGAAATATATAACTCTATTTCTTATCATTGACCAGTACATCATCACAAAACCGGGCAAGACCAGAGAATGTGGGTATGCATGGCCACGTCATATCCGCATATCCTCCAACAGGAAGAATCACCTCCTGCCAGGTACTTAGCAGTAATCTGAGGTGTACAAAAGTATCTGGACACCACTCTCTAGGAGTATTTCCTCCAAGTGTAAGAGCTGGAGGTTCTATGTTGTCTTCTCCAAATCCGGAGCCAATCCTCCTGGGACAATTCAATCTGAAGTTTTGCATCCCAATGAAATTGTACCAAGTCCATGATTTGTGTTGGTGCCCCTTGTAGGGCTTTATAAAGTTGAGAAACCAGGTGACTTTGGTCACCACCCTTCTCTAGCTGGATGAGGAGAGGACACGGGGGTAGTCTGAGTAGTAACATCTAAACCAATTTTTGAGCTTAGAAAATGATGGATTTGTAAGTACCTATAAAAGTCGCTCCTATCTAAAGAAAACTCATGTTTAAGTTGGTCAAATATTTTAAACACTGCGTTGTCATAAAATTGGTGTGTGTATCATAGACCTCTGTGGGCCCAGGATTGGAAAGTAGTATCTAGTCTTGCCGGAGCCCAATCAGGGTCTTCCGCTGGAATTCCCAACCAGGAAGACAGAAACCCACAGAAGGGGTGAGCCAAGAACTTCGTCCAAGAATGGAGCATCTCTTTTGTGAATCTGGAAGCCCTCTGCATCCTTGTTGTACTGTTAGGCTGAAACACTGAGGAATAGTGCAGGGGGCAGGTTGCCATAGTTTGCTCTGTTATCATCCAGGGTGGGACATGAGTTCGAGGTGGTAGCCAGGTAGTTATATGGGCGAGCAAAGAGGCTATCCAATAGTGGAATATATTAGGGAGTGATAATCCACCTCTTTGTTTAGGGCATTGGAGCATGCCCAGTGCCAATCTAGGTTGTTGGTTTACCCATAAGTACCGACTAATGGAGTTGTCCCACAACGGAATGTCCTTCACTAATAGGGGTAGGGGAATATTTTGCATTACGTATAAGATCTTCAGGAGAGAATTCATTTGAATAGACTGAACTCTAGCCATTAGCGATAGAGGAAGGGGGGTCCATCTCTGCAAATCCAAATTGATTCTGGAAAGAGTAGGGTAATAATTCAGGTTATATAGGTCAGTTAACTTTGGTGGGATTTTAATTCCTAGGTAAGTTATATACGTTTTATCCCATTTAAAGGGATATTTCTGAATAAAATCTTGGGGTTGGGGGGTTGTATAATCAGGGCTTCAGATTTGTTTGTGTTTATGGTGTTGCCTGTGAGAATCTTTATTTCTTTTAGTAAGGTAGTTAAGGTTTGTAGTGATTCTTCGAGATGAGTAATATAGAGCAGGAGATCGGCAGCATAGTACGCTATTTTATGATATGATAGATCTGAAACTTTATATCCATGAAGGCCGGGGGTTTGTCGAAATAGCTGAGCTATGGGTTCTACGAAAAGAGCAAACATATATGGAGAGAGGGGACTGGCCTGTCTGTACCCCTATGTAACGAAAAACGGTCCGAATGAGAACCATTCAACTTCACAACCGCCTCCGGATCTGTGTACAGTATATTCCTGTAATCACAGCTGTAAAAAGGTCAGGAAATTTAAATTTTTGTAAGGTCACCTGAAGAAACTCCCATGAAACCATATCAAAAGCCTTTTGGGCGTCAAGGCTCAATATGAGGAGGGGAGACTTTGTAGACTGGGCGTGGTCTATAAGATGTAATGTTCTTTTGATGATGTCCGTCGTCTGCCTGCCTTTAATAAATCCTGACTATTCTGGATGTATTAGTGAGGGAAGAATATGGTCAAGTCTGTGAGCCATAATACTTGTATAAATTTTATAATCTTGATTGAGTACGGAAATAGGACGGTACGAATCACACAGGTGTGGGGTTTTTTGGGGTTTCAAAATCACTGAAATTGTTGCTTGTCTCCATGAGACAGGGAAAGAGGAAGTAGTGTGGGAAGATTGTAGCATCTGAAGAAGGGGAGTTCGTAAGAGATTTCATGTGCCTTTGTAAAATTCCACCCCAAACCATCTGGGCCCGGGGATTTCCCATTCTTGAGGCCTTGGATTGTGTTTTGAAGTTCTAATTCTATAATCGAAGCTACTGTCTGTGTCTGTGTAGCCAAAAGAACAGGAAGGTGAAGATGGGCAAGAAAAGTTGAGATTTTGTGTGAGTCGGGGAGGAATAAAGGGTCTGATAATACTTCTTAAAGGCATCTAGTATTTGTGATGTCGAGTATCTAGTTTGTGCGGATATGGGGTCCTTTATTTTAGAGATGGTATAATGTTGTGTTTGATTTCTAAGGCGATAGGCTAGAAGTTTAGAAGCCCGAGCTCCGCCCTCATAGTAGTGTTGCCTCAACCAGGCCAAAGCCTGCTCAATTTTAACTGTCAATAATTGTAGAATCTTGGCTTGTGTTTGAGTTATTAAAGGTAAGAGATAAGTATCTCCTTGCATATGGACCTCCTGGAGGAATTTAAGTTTTTCTGGTAGGGCTAACAAATTAGCCTCAGCCTGTTTTTTTTCTTGTGCAAAGCATAAACTATTATACAGCCTGTGAGAACTACTTTAAGTGTGTCCCAGAGGGTCTGGGTGGAGGCATTGTCTCCAGTGATTTCCGGGATACGTTTATCCAACAGATTCCGAAATTCTTTATCTCTGAGCAAGGACGGATTAAACCTCCATTGAGATAACAAGGGGGGGGCAAGAGAGTAAAAATAGGAGTGGTGTATAGACCTCCTGCCCTGGCGGAGGAGCTGGAGGAGAGTCTGGTGGCAGATGTTGGGAGACACTGCAGACTGGGCAGAGGAACGGTGGTGGTGTTGGGGGACTTAAACATGCCAGGAACAGACTGGGAGACAATGACATCCTCTGTGACCAGGGAACAGAGGTTGTTGGATGTCTTTCAAGATATATTCCTAACTCAGCAGGTGAGGGAAACGACCAGGGAGGCATGGGTACTGGCTGTGGTCCTGGCAGACAGTGACCAGATTGGGGGCCTGGAGGTAAGGGACCCATTGGCGGGGAGTGACCATGCCACAGTCTGGTTCTGCCTGGACCTAGGAGGGCTAGAAGGCTGCACAAAGATGGAGGTAACTGACTTCGGGGGACGGATTTTAAGGAAATGGGAAGGATCCTTAAGGAGCATTTGGATGTGATTGGGTCAGACATGGACGCTGATAGTAGGTGGGATATCATCAGGAGAGGGGTGCAGGGTGCCACCAGCACCTGTGCAAGTAAGAGCCAATGCGGTGGGCCGAAAACCCTGCTGGTGGACCAGGGAGGTCCAGGAGGTGGTGTGGGGAAAGAAGGCAGCCTATAAGCAATTCAAGTGCTCAAGAAGTGAAAGGGATCGAGGGGAGTATGAGCTGATGGCTAGAAGGGCCACTAGGGTGGTGAGGACGGTTAAGGCAAGGAAGGAGCAGAACCTGGCCAGGGAAATTAGGAGAGGGAACAAGGGGTTCTTTAGATACATTGGGGAAAAACGAAGGGTGAAGGGGCAGATTAGCAGGATTAAATCAGGGTAGAGATGGGCACAAGACCCGGGGGAGCAGGCTGAGGTACTAAATGAGTACTTCACCTCAGTTTTCACCAAGGAAAATGGGGTGCTGCATCATACATGGAAGAGACAGAGATACTGAGGAGGGGACCCTTACCGATCGGCGGGTCTGGGGAGAGGGAGGCATCACTGGCAAGAGGGAGGGCTAAGCAGGAGAAGGTACTGGAAGTGAAATCACAGCAGAGAGAGTGAGGAAGCCTCAGCTCCCTTAAGATGGAGAAAGCACCGGGGCCGGAAAAATTGCATCCCAGGTGCTGAAGGAACTTGCGGATGTCCTGGCGAAACCCCTGGGCAGACTTTCCCACCATCTCTCTGAGGGACAGGGTGGGTGCCCAGGACTGGAGGGTGGCGCATATAGTGCCTATCCACAAGGGGATCAAGGAGGTGGCAGGGAACTACAGGCCTGTCAGCCTGACATGAGTGGTGGGCAAGGTGATGGAGGGGCATTGTCAAGGAGAGGCTGGGGGGACCTGGAAAGTCAGGGTGCCTGGGCGATAGACAGCATGGATTCATCCTGGGGAAATCGTGTCACACAAACCTTGTGGAGTTCTATGACTGGGTGATGAGTGCCTTGGACCTGGGTAGACCAGTGGACGTCCTCTTTCTAGACTTCAGCAAGGCATTTGACTCTGTTCCTCACGTGGGCCTGTTGGATAAGCTGGGAGAAATGGGGGTGGGGAACCAGATGATCAGATGGATAGGCAATTGGCTCCAGGACCGGATAGTTGGCAGGATAGTCTCATCCCCAAGGGGGGTCATTAGTGGGGTCCCACAGGTATCAGTCCTTGGGCCCCTCCTGTTCAACGCCTACGTCTCTGACATAAGGACAGGAATCAAGAGTGAGATGAGTCTCTTTGCAGATGACTCAAAACTGGGGGCGGTGGTGGATGGGGAGGAGGGGAGGGTGGCCCTACAGGGGGACCTGGAGGCTCTAGATAGATGGTCTAGAAAGTGGAAGCTGAGGTTCAATACAGGGAAATGCAAGGTACTCCACCTGGGGGCCAGAAACCCGGGCCAAGTGTACACCCTGGGGGGGGAATGCTGCAAGTCTTGATGGCTGAGAGGGACCTGGGGGTGGTGGTGGATGTCAAGATGAACAACTCTGAGACTTGTAGGAGGGCAGCAGCCAAGGCCAACAGGATGCTGGGATGCATCACTGGGATCACCTCCAGAAGGAGGAGCGATACTCCCTCTGTATAACTGCTTGGTGAGGCCGCACCTTGAGTACTGCATGCAGTTTGGAGGCCACACTTAAGAGGACATTAAACTCCTGGAGAGGGTCCAGAGGAGGGCAACCAAAATGATTTGGGGCTTGGGGGACAGGACCTATGAGGAGAGGCTCGAAGAGCTAAATATGTACACATTGGAAGAGAGAAGGGACCGGGGGGACATGATAGAGGTCTTCAGGTACATGAAGAGGGTAAATAGGGGAGAAACAGTCAGGGTGCTTCGAAGGAAGGAGGAGGGGCCACTAGAGGGCATGGGTGGAAGCTGGAGGGGGGAAGATTCAGGGGAGAAAGGAGGAGGTGCTACTTCACTGAGAGGGTGGTGGAGCCATGGAATGCGCTGCCTAGGGGGCTGGTGGAGGCAGAGATGGTGATGGGGTTCAAGAGGGGGTGGGACAGGTACAGGGGAAGGGTTCTGGAAACAAAATCTCATGCAGCAAGAATATCTGGAACTGGGAAGGGAGAAGCCAGAGAAGGCGAGGGGGGCAGCAAGGTCAGCACCCAGGGTGGGGGCTGACCAAACGAGCAGACACGAAAGACCATTAGGCCTATTCTGCTGGCATTTTAGTATATTAGTATGAGTGTTTATTTAATCTTTTTGTATATTGAGATCCAGAGTGATGGGGGCATGATCAGATAAACAGATGTTTAAAATCTCAGCAGACCGAACCAGGTCAGCGTGTTCCTTACCTAAGCAGAAGTAATCCAGTCTAGAATAATGCTTAAAGGCATTGGAATAATAAGTAAATTTCCGATGTGAGGGAGAAAGCTGTCTCCATGCATCCACCAAGCCCACATCGTGGATAAGGCGTCGGAGGTGTTTTTGTCCAGATGACTGGGGGGAAAAGCACACTGCTGAAGAGTCAAGCGAAGGATTAAGCTAACAGTTAAAGTCCCAACCCAAAATTAAAATACCTTGCTCCCTGCTCAGAATAGCATCCATAAGATGCTGTATGGTAGAGGCATTGGAGCCCAGTGGGACATAGAGACTGCACACTGTTAAGATCTGTTGATTCAGTTTGACTACCGCCAATGCCAGTCTGCCTTCCCTATCCGCATATTGGTCGAGGAGCTGCAATTTAGAATGTTTTGGAATTAGAATCACTGAGCCTGTCCTCCTCCCCCTCTGGTAGGAAGAGTCAACTACCTGTGAAAATCCTACTTTGAGCAATTTTTGATGCTCGGTGGAGGAGAGGTGAGTCTCCTGTAATCAAAGGATATCTGGATTTAATTTTTTTAAGTGCTCGGAGTGTACGATCCCTCTTGATGGGGCCAGCCAGTCCGTTTACATTATGGGATATGAATTTAAAGGGTGATGCATATCTATGTTTACGTGGACCTCCTGGCCCTTCCCCTCCCGAGACAGAAACCCCCTGGCTAAACAACCACTTCAAGTTCCTGTTTTATACAACAAGTAATATCTGTATAATTTGCAATGATTTAATGCTCTGTGATCCAAAAATAAAAGAGAAAACAATAGCTGAAAGAAAACTGTAAGAGAACTTGCATGCCAGCTGGGCACGCTTGTATAAGTGTATGCAGTGTGAAGAAGAAGAATAATTATTATGTACAAGCCCCAGTTGTGGGGCGTTTCTGTGACTTCCAGCAATGCATGCTGTAATAGAGCAAGCATTTGGGAGCGGTTGTCTGACTGTCCAAAGGTGGGCTCCCAATCTACAATGCAGTGTGGAGCCCTGGGGAGACTCCTGCCCCTAACTCCAAGAAGGGAGAGGATTGAAATAGGGATAACCAATATCAGGGGTAGAACAAAATAGTAAGTGGTGGCAATAGGAAAGGATTTGGGAGGGGAAAAAAGATGCAGTTCCCTTATGGCTTGAGTCTCAGGGTGCAAGGATCTCAGGTCCGTTCCCCTATAGATGGGGATGAGTGTGGGGGGGTAAGATTCAACAATTACACCCTGGGATAAGTAGCCAATGGCTGGTTGAGGAGACATAGCAATAAGGTGTGAGCCATTGCCTATCCTTGTAGATTTAAAAATGGGAGAGAATAACAATATTTATAAAATAAAGTTAAACCAAAGGTGTGGAGAAAATATCTCCGAATATCTACTTCCAAAGCTCTGTCCTATTTGTCAGCAGCCTGGTTAGTCATATATTCTAGTCCACAATATATAAGTAAAACAAAATCCCAGATGAGTAAGCTTTAGCCTCCCACTCCAAGATGTATAAAATGAGAATAATCCTAGTGGCATACAGATTCAAATTAAATGTCTTATTTAAGTGATTATAGGATAGCTTCTGAAAGTTTATAAAAATCCTGGTTATAATTCCTATATGATTGTATGGGATAAACAAAGTTCTGTTGTAGCTCCAGACGTGTAAACTATAACAGCATACCCTCCAGGGTAGTGGTCCGGCTATATTCGGGCTAACAAGGGGAGATGGAGGTGTTGTGCAGCTGAAAGACAGCAGAGGGTTGAGAAGGTCCAGGGGAGGCCCCACATTCATGTTCCCTATGAAGTGGGAGGAGAGGAACATCATCAGAAGAGGGAGGCCTACCGGAGAGCCGAGACAGGAACCCCACCCACACCGTAGACCTCTCAGGGAGCAGAGAGCGAAGGAGGGAGCTCTACCGCTGGCCTGTTATGAAAGTATAACCACTCATCTGAGGGGACCAGGGTAGACAGAGAACGAGCCCTCCTAGCCACAGACTATCTGGACCTCCACTAATAGGACCCCGCTTCTTATTACATCTGTGAATCATCCAAGCTTTAATACCCTCTGATGCTGCCAGACCACACCAGGCTGAGAAGACCCTTAAACTGCAACCTATTTAACGGGCTAACGCAGTAAGGTCAGTTGAGTCGGCTAGAATGCAGCCCCTACTGTGGTAAGCGTCTAAGTCCGAGCAGGCTAATCGACCGCTCTGAGTCCACTAGCCCCCAGTCATATCCGGTGTCCTCTTTAAGCCCCTATTTAACGGGGATAAAACAGATCTAACAACCTCTTGACCCTTTCAGATGGGAACAGAAGAGGTATGGGTCAGTATTCTCCCACCCAGCGCAGTCCAGCAGCAGATCATCGCCTTACAGGGTCCACATCAGGAGGACATTCAAAAATTCTGAGCAGGGCTTGCCCCCTGCCAACCCCCCGGACCACAGCAAGGAAAGCAGGCTCAGAGGGATCCTCACCATCCTCGCCTCCCACACATTCCCCATCTAGCAGCAGTGTCTGGGTCGGGCTCACCGCTCGGCCCACCGGACACCTGCCCGCCCCCCCAAAAAAAAGCGCTCTGAGATTGTATGTTAGTTTGTTCAGAGCAGATTATCGGGTGTGGTGTAATCCACCACAAAGACTTACCAAGGCATGAGGCCCTGTGGGGGCCCCCCCCCCACACACACACTCACTGCGAGCTAAGAGTCCTGCATCTGAAGAGATTCAGCTGGTCTGCCTGGAGAACTGTGCCAACATTTTTTTAATTGAGGCTATGATGGCTCGCTGATCTGGCAGTTGTCTGGGGGAAGTCACTCCAGAGGAATCCCTGTCTTCGGATGCTCTCCTCGGTAGGCAGATCGAGGTTGGTAAAGTGTAGCCCCGTTTTTTGAGGTCCATACATGCTTCCTCCATGTTGTTGTAAGACTGTTGCCCCAATGGAAACTGAATCACCAATCTGCTTGGGTATGGGGTGATGAATTTGAGCTTCTGCCGTTTAAGGAGAGGGAACAACGGAATGTATGCCTGCCTTCTCTGCATCGTGACGGGGGCGTAGTCGTTATCCACGAAGATGCGGTTATCTCCACAATAAAGGTGTGATTTGGCCCAAGCCTGCTTTAAAATAAATTATTTTGTTTGGAATCGGAGCAACCTTATGATTATAGATCTGGGGTGAGCAGACGTTTGAGTGGGTTTTGGGCCCAGAGCTCTGTGTAGCCTCTCCATCTCAAAGTTGTAATCTGGATCCAACTCGAGGGCCTCTTGCAGGAAGGTCTCTACAAAAGAAAGCAGATTCGGTCCTTCGCTGTTTTCAGGGAACCCATATAAGCGAATATTTTTACAGTGACTATGGTTTTTAGCGTCCTCCTGATGCTCAACCGTAAGCTGACAGAGGTGAGCAACTTGTTTTAGGGTATCCTGCAGCTGAGAGGTGGTTGCGGCCTGTTTTTGTGTCCGTTGGTCAAGAGAGGAGACTGTAGAGTCTAGCTCTGTGAGATCTCTTTGGAACGTCTCCTGAGTTTGTTTAAATAATTGGAAGTCTGATTTGAACTCCTGGAGCTCCTGTAATATTTTATCTAGTTTGATGTCCATTTTGGCTGGCTGTTTTGATTTGTTCCTTCTGTGCGGCCTAGACTGGGACATTTGAGTAGAGAGCGTGGAGGTCCCCGAGTCGGTCGCTTCTCCATCAAAATTTTCTGTGTCCGGGCGAAGTGTAACAGATCTATTAGTTCCCACTCGCAGATTGCATGCAGCCATAAGGTTCACTGAGCTATTTCGGTAGGATTACTGGTACTGCGGCTTATTGATCAACTTTAAAGAGAGGAGTGGGCCGAGAGCTCGAGAGTTATGCTGCCATGTAGCCGGAAGCTATACCGGAAGTCCCAGCACCCAGCTGTGCTGTGCTGTCATCAAGGGAAGATCCCACACCCAGATCTTCAACCCCTGCACCTCATGGCCCAGTTCCTGAGTGGCTAGAGTTCCAAGCCATGGGGCTTTCTGACAATGTGCTTCACACTGTGGAGGCATCCCGAAAGGGGTTGACTTGTCAATGCAATGCTTTTAAATGGAAAAGTGTTTCCATGTGGTGTCAGGGCAAGGAGCTTGATCCCCTTGCCTGCCCCTTGGCTAGCATCCTGGCCTGTCTGTGGCCCCTCTCCCAACTAGGGCTGAGATCAACAATCCTAAGGGTGCACCTGGCAGCCATCTCTGCATATCAGGTGTGGGCTGGTATGCTGATAGTGGCACAGGAGAATGTGGTTGGGCGCTTCTTTAATGGCCTTGACCACTTGAACCTGTCTGTGCATGACCCACCATCACCTTGGGATCGTTGCTGATTTTGGTAGTGCTCGTGGGCAAGCCTTTTGAGCCTATGTATAGGAGTGAGATGTCGCACCTGTTGTGGAAAACTGCCGCCTTCTTGGTGGCTATCACCTCTGCCAGCAGGATTTTCCACAGGGACAAGGTTGTCCTTCACCCCCACCTGAAGTTTCTTACAAAGGTTGTATCAGAGTTTCACCTTAACCTGGTAGTTAACTTACCAGTATACTTTACCAACCAATCTTCAGAGGCCGACCATAGGCTCCATACGTTGGACCTACGACAGGTGCTCTCTTATTATAGAGAGCATGTGGCCAGAGTTCGGGATGAGGCTTAACAGCTCTTTGTCACATACTCTGAAGCCGCACCTGGCAGACTGGCAGCTAAGCAGACGACTGGGAGATGGATCGTCTTCTGCATCCACCTCTGCTATAGGTTGGCTGGTAGGGAGTCTCTCATAGGGTTTAGGGCTTATTCCGCCAGACATACCGGTACCTCAGTGGCTACTTTCAGGAACATCCCCATACAAGAGAGCTGTTAGGTGGCTACCTGGAAATCAGCACACACCTTCATCTTCCATTACAGCATCGACCTTGAATCACCCCAGGATTCTGCGTTTGGGACCTTGGTTCTCCAATCTCTGTTTGCCAAGTAGGGGTGCGTGCCTTGCCACCTTCTCCCAGAGAACTTCTTCGAATCTGCTTGAAAGTGGATAAGTGAACCATATCCATGCCCCTGGAAGAATAGGTTACTCTTCTGTAACCGTAGTTCTAGGAGTGGTATATGGTTCACATCCACACAACCCACCCAGCCTCCCCTGAACCTGATCCCAGCTTGTGAGATCTGACATCATGGTGCAGAGTCGGGATATACCACCAGGTGGTGGGAGGAGTTTAGCTAAAAGACATTCCGACCAGTAACATTGTTGCAGTGGAGCTGCCAGAGTGTGGATGTGAACCATGTGTCACTCCTAGAAAGTAGTTAAGTAAGAACTTACCATACAGTAGATCTCTGAGGGGATCTGTTGCAGCAGGCCATCACATGTAGGACTCCATCGTCAGGCACTAGGACCACACGGAAACTTTCTAGCTAGCAGCATACCTGAGGAAGCCACCCACCTCTGACGTCACTCTCTGACATCAGCTACCCTATATAAGTGAGCGGCTCCCACGTCCTCTCCAGTTCTCCCACTGGAAACCCCAGAATACCCGGCTGAGGGAACCAGGGATGAACCCGAGGTTCAAGGAAAAAAAACAGGAAAGGCTGAAGGTCTCCCCTTGGAGAGGAAGCAGAACAGGATAACAGGCCAAGGAGAAGGAGAGAGGGAAAAGCAAGGCCTTCTGCAAGAGATCCCCTCGAAGATCTACGGTTACTCTTACGTTCTTATGTAACTGTACTGTCTTACTTTGGGAGAATCTCTTGTAGCAGGCCATCATATGCAGGATGAGTACCAAGCAGTTCCAAACCTGACAGAACCAGCAAGCTGGGTGGAGGTGAAATCACCTAAGAAAGAAGGCCCTGTGACACAGCCAGGCCAAAATTGTCTCTACGCCTAGAGGCAATGTCCAAACTGTAGCACTTGGTGAAAGTGTGGACTGAACTCCAAGTGACTGCTGCACAGATCTCTGCAGCTGATGCATTACGGAAGTTCGCGACTGAGGCAGCCATACCCCTGGTGGAATGACCATGAACAACTCCCAGAAGGACCTTGCCATACTTCTAGTAAGAGAAGATTAATACAGTTAGCCAACTGTTTGGACAAGCACTGTTTAGAAACAGGTGCACCCTGTTTTCCTAGGGCGAACGAAACAAACAGCTGAGAGGACTTCCTAACCTCTTTTGTCCTGTGCATATAATAATGCAAAATTCTGTGCACATCCAGAGTGTGGAGCAGTGATTCCCCTGGATTGGCATGCTTTGGATAATATACACGGAGATGGATGGATTTGTTCAAAGTAAACTCAGATACCACCTTAGGAGGAAACTGAGGATTAGTACGTAAAGACACCCTGCCTTTGCGAAAAATGAAATGAGGCTGCTTACACGTGAGGTTTCAACAGGTAGAAGGCAGCGCTCAGAATTAGAGAGGGTGCAAAAAATGTATATGCAGTCACCACAGAAATAACTGCACTCCAAACTTAAAATTCAGCTGGAAAAATTTTCTTTTACTGTATCAGGATAGTACTTACAAAGTACAAATCATATCCATATCAGTGTTACAAGTAGAAACACAATGCACACAAATTCAAGTCCCCCCAGCCTCCCGAGGAAGGGGTTTGAAACCACGAAGCGCAGAGGTTTTGTCACAGTGTGGGGACTTGAATTTGTGTGCATAGTGCTTTCTACTTGTAACACTGATCTGGACCCTAAATTGATCTCTAAATCAAGACTTGGCAGTGAGAATGCCTTATAATTTTATCCTTCTTTTAAATGTCTGTTTTGACTGTTTTTAGTTCAAGTGGCAGTTGAACTTTGAATTAGTCGTTTTGGTTTTGTCCACAGAGGTGAGAGCTCTATGGACCTCAATAAGACTTCTTAAATTAAAGATATATAGTGACTGCTTTTTGATCTGCTGCTTTACAAATTATAATATAATTTTGGTTAATTTTCATCATATTTATATTAAGTTATATATTGTTAAGTTAATGTTTGGGGTGGTTTGTGGGAGGAGTTTTGAGTGTGTTGATTAATTGATGGAGTATATGTTGTGTTAGTGTGTGGATATTGTATTGTCTGTAAGAGGGCGAAGTGTACGAGTGTTGGTGTATGTTTTTGGTTGGTGTTGCTTGCTGCTTGCTTGTGGTAATGTGCTGGGGAGGTGTGAAGACGGCCAGGCGCTATTCCCTCTCCAAGCTCAGGGACCTCCGTCCTTTTCTGTTGTCCTCCTCTGTCCCCAGAAGCATATGGGGTGTGTAGAGCTCTGGAGATAGTTGTGGGGGGTGCTGGACCTGGGGAAGAAATGGAGAGTGGTGGGCGGATTGGAGTAGTGGGGGCAAGGAGACGCCCTGGGGAGAAATGGGTCCAGGAAAGGGGTCCTCCCTATCTTGTTCCCATACCCAAGGATTCTGCTTTATGCAGGCAGGTAACACGGTCTTTCTTGATTGCTCGTCCTACTCGGGCGGTGTTATGCAATGCCAGATCAATTGAGAACAAGACTGCTTTAACAGCAGATCTTATTGGGTCATCAGATCTGGCTCGCATCACCGAGACCTGGCTGGATGAAAATGTGGGCCCTGTTTTGGCTTCAGCAGTTCCAGCCAGTGCTAGGTACATTTCCTTGATATTCGTTGATTGGAGGGGAGGGACTGTAGCCATTTGTTTTAGATCAGAACTGGGCCTTGTGGAGGTACCAGTGGGGACCACCAACTCCTTCGAGTGTATTGTGGGAATGGGTGTAGGGTGCAGGATACTTCTTATCTACCGTCCACCCAGAGATGGGAAGGTTTTCCTTTAAGAAGTCGTGGACTTCATCATCTACGAGGTTTTGGGATCACCCAGCTGGTTAATTCTGGGGAATTTTAATGCCTGGGTCAACGATGAATTCTTGCAATTTGGACAGGACTTCCTCCAACTAATGACTTTGTTGGGCCTCACACAGGTTATTACCTCTGTGACCCACAACTGTGGACACACTTTTGACTTGGTGTTCCTCGTGGGGAAGGAGATCTCCAATGTGGTGGTGGAGTCAGTCAGTTGGTCTGACCATCATACCATAAGGTTTAGTTTCGTGGCTCCCCCCAATGGCCCTGCCCCCATGGAGATGATCCAGTACCACCCTTTGAGGAGAGTAACCCCAGATGGTCTAATGGCAGTGCTGCACCTATTGGGCATATTGAGTGAATGCATGGATCCAGGGAATCTAGTACCAGCCTATAATAAGATGGTGTTGGAGGCCCTAGATTCCATAGCTCCTGTTCGGGTTCGTCCCCTCACTCTTCCCCCAAGGTCCCCATGGTTTGATGGGATCTTGAAGGAAATGAAGAGAGTGGAACAAAGGCTAGAGAGGTGCTGGTGGAAATCGGGCCTGGATGGTGACAGACTTAGGTTGCGGACCATTATGTTGCTATCAGTCGGCAGTCACCCGTAAGAAGGCAGAGTTCCTGTCCAGGGAGATTGCCGCTGTGCAAAACCAACTAGCTCAGCCCTTCTGGACTGTCGACAGATTGTGCAGTCCAATCTGTCTTCAACCTGGTGGAGCCTTTTCACAAGAGAGATGTGATGAGTTTGCTCGATTCTTCACAGATAAGGTTGCCACCATCAAGTCTGGGATCAGTTCAGCCCTCTCTATTGGGTTTAGCGGAGGTCGGCTGGGGGCCGCGGACACCCAGCTCGCTTGGTCTGACTTCGGCTGGTTGGAACTCATGGACATCGTGAGGATCATCCAGTCTTTGCAGCCAACCTGTTGTAGTTTGGACCTGGGCCCAACGCACCTTCTTGTAGGGTGCGTTGATGAGATTGTTCCGGTCCTAGCCAAGATAGTCTGGAGTTCACTGGAGAGGGGGTCTTTCTAGACCCCTTAAAGGAGGCAGTTGTACAGCCACTCCTTAAGAAATCCTCCCTTGATCCGGACTCTCTGGCTAACTACAGACGCGTCTCTAACCTGCCCTTTTTGGGTAAGGTTATTGAGAAGGTGGTTGCGCTGCAGCTGGATGATCACTGATCCATCCACGATGTCTATGATTCTCTCCAGTCGGGGTTTAGGAAGAGACATAATACCGAGATGGCTCTTGTCTGGGTGCTAAATGATCTCCTGACAGCGAGAGATTGGAGAACTCGTTCCATCGTGGTCCTTCTTGACCTTTTTGCAGTATATGACACTGTGGACCATGGTGTGCTATTGGAGCACCTGCGGTTCATCTGTGGACTGTCTGGTATTTTCCTCAGATGGGTTCGATCTTTCCTCGAGGGTAAGACTCGGAGAGTGGTGTCTGGGATTTATTCCTCAGCCCCTCTCCCCCTATTCTGTGGGGTACTGCAGGGCTCCATCTTGTCGCCTATGTTGTTCGCAGTGTACATGCTGCCGTTGGGAGACATTATTAGGTGATACGGGCTGAGTTTTCACTGCTATGCAGATGACACTCAGCTGTACATGTCAGTTGTGCCCAGGCAAGATGGCTTTCTCTCGGCTTTTAACAACTGTCTTTCCGACCGCCAGGACTGGATGAGTGCCAGCTGGCTGCAGTTGAACCCGGCTAAGACTGAGGTGTTGGTTGTGGACCCAGGTCATAGGGAGGTGGGTTTGTCAGCAGGGCAGCCTTCTGGGCTTTGGCTTGGTGGTGTTCAGCTGACCACCTCAGACCAGGTGCAAAACCTGGACGGTTATTTTTGACAGCGGCCTGACTCTTAGATCTTGGGTGTCGGCTGTTGTTAAGACCTCATTTTTCCATCTGAGAAATATCGCCCGGGTGAAGCATCTGGTTCCTCCTGATGATCTTCCAATGTTGGTCCATGCCTTCCCACCTTTACTGCTGCAATGCCCTTTACCTAGGGCTACCAGGGGTTGATATCCGCCGCTTGCGGCTGGTGCAGAATGCGGTGGCCAGGCTTTTGACTGGTACTTCCAGGACTAGTCATATTACACGTGTGCTGCGTGGACTGCACTGGTTGCCAGTACAGTGGTGGATCACCTTCAAGGTCGGATTACTGACCTATAAAGCCCTACATGAAGAGGGACCCCGCTACCTGCAAGATCTCCTTTGTTCTTACTGCCCCCTCCGCCCACTCCACTCCGCCAACAAGGGATTGCTGGAGATTCCCAGGGTGCATTTAAAGACATTGTGTGCTGTCTTTTGCTTTTGTAACCCCTACCCTGTGGAATTCTCTACCTTGTCGGGTTCATGAGTGCCTGACCGTCCAGAGTTTTAAAACAGCACTAAAGACTTATTTATTTAGCCAGGCGTTCCTGGACTCTGTTATATGATTTTTATCTTTTATTGTATGCTTTTCAGTTCATGACTTATTTATATGTTACTTGGAAATTGTTTGTTCTAAAAAGTTTTATCTTTATGGTTTTATGTGCAAGCACTTTGGTTTCAGAAAAGCACTTTTTTATAAATAAAGAATGAAATGATATGCAGAGATGGCAGACAGATTACCTTGATGAAAGAGTACTTCTAGGAGCGTGGATATATTGTTCATCCACACTCTTTGGCATGTCCCATTCCCCTTTAAATCTTGCCGGAAATCTTCAAGCTGGCCCCTCCCACCCACACGGGTGGTATATACCTCGGCTCCGCCCCATGACGCCAGATCTTCCTTTCCGCTGGAAGATTCAGGTTCCCTCGTGCTACTTCTACAAGTACCATAGGCCCTGGATTCTAATCGGCGGTTTTCGCCGCATTTGCTTTCCTGAAACTCGTAAGAGTTTACAAGTCCGATCCGAGCGCATCAGACATGGAGGACAAGTTGTCCCCCAGGTTTTGCTGGTGTTCTTGCGGACAGAAAATGTCTCGTACCGATCCCCACCTCTCGTGTGTTTATTGCTTGGGTATCATGCATGACACCACCGCTTGCACCATCTGTCTGGCCTTCCATCCCAACGTCCTGGACGACCGCAAGGCATGCCTAAAGCTAGGGAGACTGGAGCTTCGCAGTCCACCGGTGAAATCGAAGGAGGCCAGGTGGGCGATTTCCACAGCCACGGGATCCGCCGAGCAGCTCGACCAGATGGCGGCTTTCGAAGAGGAAGCTGCTCAAGCTTCGGCCAGCCGAAGTTTTTTCGTGCCACTTAACCTGGGCTCCACCTTCACAGGGTCCTTTCGGAAGCTGTGTCAGTCTCTCCCTACCAAGGGTGAGGCGTCCTCGGGCTCACACTTCTCCCGCCCTAAGAAGAGGGACAAGGACCCTAAATCATCTTCTGTCCGAAGAAGACGGTCCTGGGACCGATAGCGGTCTGATTCTTAGGACCTGGCCGGTCTCGAGCCTCCAGTCGAGATCGCTTCCTCGACCACGACTCTCGGACCTTCCGTCAGGCGGGGCACAGAGGCCGAGACCACGGCAGAACGGCTGAGCTTTCTCTCGACCCGATCAAGCCGTTGTCGCCGACCCTGCTTGACGACTTATTGGAGAGGAGACCCATCCTTTCTTTCCCCGATGAGGAGACCCGTCCTTCGGGTATCCTGATCAAGGGACAGGAGATGGAACCTCAGTTTTCACTGAATCCGGTCTCGCCCGATCGACAGAGCCAACACCATCGGTCTTGATCGAGGATTAGGACGCCATTGGTCGAAAAACCGAAACAGGGTCACAAACACTCCCGGAAGAGGCACGGCCGCTGATCCTCATCCTCCTTGGACGAGGAGAGACTTTGATGGAAGCTCCGTCGATGTTATGAGGACCTCATGTGGCAACAGCTAATTCTGACCGGTCAAAAGCCGGCTACTCTGGCTACACCGGCCATTACTTGGCCCCAGCCTCTTAGGTCGACGCCAACTCCTCCGGAACCCAGGACTCTGGTTCTCCCTCTGGTAGGACCGCCATGCATTCCTGTTTGGCCTGTTCTGGTCTCCCCACCAATTTTGGTGGAGCCACCGCCTAAGCAGCCTCAGGGAGGGGCCCCCTCGAAGGAGGATCAGACAGATACAGGCCTGCCCCATTGACTGTCCATCACTGTTGTTCCCGATCGCCCTCGGCGTATTGAAGGGGACATAGGCAGGAGACCCCTGTATCCTGACTCCTCGGACTTGGATACCACTGGTCTTCACTCACACCCTGATGAGTTGTCAGTGACAGGCCTGGAGGAAGGTCCTTCCTCTTTCCAGGGCATCCTTCGACTTATTTCAGAGTCCACTGGTATGCCCTTACAGCCTATCCAAAAGAAGGCGGAATATCCTCTCAAGGATATCCTTAAGAGGGGGGATACCCTGACGAAGGCCTTCCCAGTGGCCGAAGCCATTGTTGCCCCAGCCCTTGAGCTATGGCAGTGCCCTGCCTCTTGCCCGGCTCCTTCTGCCCGCATGGCTCGCAATTGCACTGTACCCATGGGGTCCTTGGCAGGCTTCACTGAGCATCCCTTGGCCGAGAGCCTTGTGACTGCCTCAGTGTTTAGAAGCACGGGTAGCTCAGCAGATACTGACTGCCCTCCGGACAAGGAGTCCAAAAATATGGACCATTCTGCCCAGAAGGTATATGCGGCCTCATCCTTGGGCCTTCGGCAGTGATCATGGCACACTTCTCTCACGCCCTCTTGGGATCGCTAGATGAAGTCCTCACTCATCTCCCAGCAGTCATGCAGACCATGGTTAAGCAAGTCCGTGACCAGGGCCGTGCTGTTGCAAAACAGCAGTTCCAGATGGCTTTGGACATTGGAGATTCCTATGACCGTTCACTAACAGCCGCAGTGACCACTCGCCACAGGGCCTGGCTGAGATTATCCTCTTTTCCGGCGGATACTCAGCACAAGCTAGCTGATGTGCCCTTCCTTGGCACCAACCTCTTCGGTCCAGGAGTGGCAGGTCACCTCCAGTGCATAGAGCAGTCCAATGCCACCTTGGATGCCACTTCTGCAAAGGGTTCTTCGGGCAAGAACCAGCAGAAGCGCAAGAAGCAGCCTTTTCGGCACTCTTCTCCTGCGGTTAGACAGCCCCACTTCCAGGGAGGTCAGCAGCAACAGAAGGCTCAAGCTTGGTGCTCTAGGCCCAAGCAGGGTCCCCAACAGCCCAGCAAAGGAGGCCAAGGTGCCGGTCCAGGAGCCTCCTCCTCCTCCTCTAAGTCTGCGCAGTGATGGGTTGGGGGTGGCCACCCCTGCTCCCGTCACGCCAGTTCTGGGTCCTCCCATGGAGGGCCGGCTCCACCACTTTCTTTCCGCCTGGTCCGGTATCACTTCGGACAGGTGGGTCCCGGAAGTGGTCGGTCGGGGACTGTCTCTAGAGTTCGAGCAGTAGCCTCCTTGCCGAGCCCATGCCCCATGGGAGGAAAGGATTTCAGTTGGCCCTTCGGGACAACATTGCTTAGCTCCTTTGCAAGGAGGTGGTAGCTCCAGTGCTGGATCCTCCTACAGACCCAGACTTCATGTCCAGGTACTTCCTGGTGCCCAAGCGGATGGCTGGTTGGCGCCCCATCCTAGATTTCCACGACCTGAATCAATATCTCAGGTCTTGCACCTTCCGGATGGTAACTCTGAACCAGATCATACCATCTCAGGAGCGAAACATGTGGTTCTGTTCACTGGATCTACGGACGCGTTCTTTCATGTCCCAATCCGTCCCAGTCCATCCACTGGCCCAGTTCCTCCAGCTTCAGGGTCGAAGGACCCTATATGACTTCTCGAGCCATGCCGTTCGGCCTGTCATCGGCCCCTCGGGTCTTCACCAAATGCATTGCAGTGGTGGCAGCCCATTTATGGCGTCAAGGGGTTCGGTTATACCCCTACCTCAACAATTGGCTCCTGGTGGGTTCCTCCCTGCAGGAGGTAGAGAGTTCCAGGGACCTGGCCCTCCGAACCTGTTCCCAATTAGGCCTCCTGATCAACAAGGCCAAGTTGGAACTCGTGCCCTCTCAGGTGATGGGCTTTATCGGGGCAGAGCTCAACTGTCGTCAAGCCAGAGCTCAGCTTCTGGAAGACAGGGTGAGAGTTCTTTCCTCCTTTGCCAAATCATTTCTGGTTGGGCACTTGTGCCCTGCCCGGGACTTCCTGCGCCTTCTAGGTTACGTGGCAGCGTTCACCTCAATGGTCCGTTGGGCCAGATTGCACATGTGCCCCCTCCAGTGGGAGCTGGCCGCTCAGTGGACTCAGCGTCATGGTCTTTTCAACCAGCTGGTCACTGTCACCCAGAAGATGTGGGACGCTCTCCAATGGTGGACTGTCCCAAGTCATCTGCAGGAAGGGATCCTGTTTGTCTGCCTCGAGCCGACGGTTGTCCTCACGACCGATGCCTCTCTCATGGGCTGGGGGGCCCACGTGGGGAACAACATAGCCCACGGGTTCTGGACCCTCAAGGAGTCCCGATGCCACATCAACCTGCTGGAGCTCAGAGCAGTCAGACTGGCACTGTCAGCTTTCACTCCTCAGCTCCGGGGTCAAGTGGTTTAAGTCCAGACGGACAATACCACGACCATGTACTACCTCAACAAACAGGGCGGCACGCACTCCCATCTGCTATGCGAGGAGGCGCTCCAGATCTGGACCCTCATCAGACGGTTGGAGGCGGATCTCCTTGCCATCCATATGGCAGGAGTCTCGAACCAATTGGCGGATGCTCTCAGCCGCATAGGCCAGACATCCCACGAGTGGTCTCTCCATCCAGAGGTAGCTTTCAATCTGTTCTCCCATTGGGGCAAACCGTTGGTGGACCTGTTTGCCTCAAGGGAGAACACCAAGCTGAGGCTGTACCATGCCGGCCCCCCTCAGCAGGGCTCACTGCAGGGGGATGCCTTCTCAAGGCCATGGACGCCAGGCCTCCTCTACGCCTTCCCTCCATTTCCCTTGATCCACTAGGTGTTACTCAAGGTGAGGAGGGACAAGACAAAGGTGATCCTGGTAGCCCCAGATTGGCCACGACAGTTCTGGTATCCAGATCTCCTCAGCCTTAGCTGCAGGGCCCCGGAGTGGCTTTGTACATGCCTGGACCTGATATCATTGAACCAGAGGAAGGTATTCCATCCAGACCTTCAATCCCTGCACCTCACAGCCTGGTACCTGAGCGGCTAGAGTTCCAGGCTTTGGGTCTTTCCGAGGATGTCTACACCATGGTGGAGGCATCTCGTAAGGAATCTACCAGGAAATGTTATGCCTTCAGATGGAAAAGTTTTTCCATTTGGTGTCAGGGTAACAGTCTGGACTCCTTATCCTGCTCTGTCACTAATATTTTAGACTACCTTTGGTCTCTCTCCAAAGGGGCTCTTCGGTCATCGACCCTTAGGGTGCACCTGGCAGCCATCTCTGCTTACTGGGCGTGGGCTGGTCAATCGACATTGGCACAGGAGACAGTGTTCGGGCACTTTTTCAAAGGCCTGGCTGGATCACATATCCTCTCCAGTGCGTGAACCTCCACCTTCGTGGGATCTTCTGCTGGTTTTGGCAAAGCTCATGGGCAAGCCACTCGAACCCATGCACAAGTGTGAGTTCTCACACTTGTTGTGGAAGACTGCTTTCCTGGTGGCTATCAAGTCAGCCAGAAGGACAGGGGAGCTCCAGGCGCTCTCGGTGGACTCCACTTATCTGGTCTTTCACAGGGACAAAGTTGTCCTGCGCCCCCACCCGAAATTCCTTCCGAAGGTGGCGTCAGAGTTTCACCTTAACCAGGTGTTGACTCTGCCGGTATATTACCCTAACTACACCTCGAACGCTGAGTACAGGCTCCATACCCTGGACCTTAGATGTGCTCTCTCCTACTACAAGGAGAGGACGGCCCTGATTCGGGGAGCGGTTTGCCAACTGTTTGTCACCTAAGCTGAAGCCGCTTCTGGCAGACCTGCAGTCAAATGGACTATTGCAAAATGGATTACATCCTGCAGAGGTCTGTGCTATGAGTTGGCTGGCAAGGAGCTTCCCAGAGGGAAGAGAGCTCATTCTACCAGCCATACTGCTGCATCGGCGTCTGCTTCCAGTGACATCCCTATCCAGGAAATCTGTCGGGCTGCTACCTGGAAGTCAGCAAACACCTTCATTACCCATTATCACATCGACCTTGAGTCACATCGGGATGCTGGTTTTGGGGCCTCGGTTCTCCAATCTCTGTTTCCTAAGTAGGGGGTGTACGCCTTGCCTCCTTCCTCCCGGAGAACTACTAGGAGTCTGCCAAAGAGTGTGGATGAACAACATATCCACGCTCCTAGAAAAACAGGTTACTCACCTGTAACAGTAGTTCTAGGCGTGGTGTATGTTGTTCATCCACACGCACCTCCCCGGCTTTAGGCACATCATCTTGCTTCCAGCGGGCTAAGATCTGGCGTCATGGGGCGGAGCTGAGGTATATACCACCCGGGTGGGTGGGAGGAGCCAGCTTGAAGACTTACGGCAAGATTTAAAGGGGAAAGGGACATGCCAAAGAGTGTGGATGAACAACATATACCACTCCTACAACTACTGTTACAGGTGAGTAACCTGTTTTTAAGGCCCGAGTCTGAAAGGGACAACAGGTACTCCAGAATCTGATTAACCGGACAAGTAAAAGGATCCAAGCGGTGCGAAGCTGCACAAATGGCGAAGCGCTTCCACTTTGTGGAGTAAGTGGCCCTTGTGGAAGGTTTGCGAGCCGACACCAAAACCTCTGCGACCTTGTGAGAACTCCCAAAGCAAGAAATGGCTATGTCCTCAGGAGTCATTCATGAAGATGGAGCGATTTGGTCTGGATGGACTAGAGTACCCTGATCCTGGGGGAGCAAGCCTTTGCACAGTGGTAGGGGCAGTGGGGGGTTCCACTGCCAGTTGCTGACGCAGAGGGAACCAGATTTGGTGAGGCCAAAATGGAGCAATGAGGAGCATGGTCACCTCCTGCATTTGCAGCTTGATGAGAACTCGCTGATAGAGAGGGAAGGGAGGAAAGGCATACAGAAACCACCCTCTCCAGGAGAGGGACAACATGTTTCACCAGAAAACTCCAGGCCCTGGAGCGAGCGAGTGGAAAAGCAGCAGTTTTGCATTGAGTGAGGATGCAAAAAGGTCCAACTCTGGATGACTCCAGCAGTCAAACAGATCTGCCACTACAGAGGACAGGAGCTCCCTCTCAGGTGCCCGAGACTGAAACCAGCTTAAACTGTCCACTAAGATGTTTTGCATGCCTGGGACATGCATGGCTGAAGGATGAAGGCCGTGGTCCAGTGCCCAGTACAGACCTGCATAGCCTCCCGATACACAGGGTATGAGTGGGCTTCCCTTGCTTCTTGATGTAGTGGACCACACTGGTGGTGTCTGTCTGGATCAGCAGCGGGCCTGGGGAGAGCCAGGTCTGGAAGGCTTAAAGGACATACAGAACGGCCCGCATCTCCAGAACATTTATGTGAAGATGTCCCTCGGCTGCAGACCACACTCCTTGGGTTTGGTGAGCCCCTGAATGAGCCCCCCATACTGAGCTGGATGCATTTGTGGTCAGGATTTGCTGGGGGGGATAAGTAAGGGCACCCCCCCTCCCGGGAGGAGGCTGCTGGGCTCCAGCCACCATAACAGGACCCTCATTACCGGGTCCAAGACTCAAGACCATTTGGTCGAGATCGTCTGTACCCTGATCCCACTGTACCCTGAGTGTCCACTGATGGATTCTTATGTGCAGCCTGGCTAGAGGGACAGTGACTGTGGTGGCCACCATGTGACCCAGGAGGCATAGGAACAAACAAACTGCGACATGACGAGCGCAGTACAGCATTCTGGCCAGCTCCATCAAGTGGTCTGCCCTGTCCTGGGAAAGGAAGACCATGTCCAGGACAGCCCCAATATATTGAAGGCATTGGGAGGGTGAAAGGAACGACTTGGCCAGATTGATGGTCACCCTGAGGTCCTGAAAAAGGTGGCAGGTGTGCTCCAGGGTTAGCAGGAAGCACTCCCTGGACAGGGCAGCTAAGAGTCAATCTTCCAGGCAGGGAAAAATATAGAATCCTTGGCACTGGAGGGCAACTGCTACCACTGCTAGGCACTTGGTAAAAACCCTAGGGACTGAAGACAAGCCAAAAGGGAAAGCCCGTAATTGGAAATGAGCCCCATGGAAGTGATAGCGTAGAAAGCTCCTGTGAGATGTACATATCTTGATGTGAAGGTACACATCCTGCATGTCCAGGGAACAGATCCAGTCCCCCCCCCCCAGTGTCACATAGGGAGAAGGCCCTGCAGCGTGACCATTCTGAATTTCTTATACTGAATGGATAGATTTAGGTCGCTGAAGTCCAAGATTAGCCCGCGTTCTCCCGCGTACTTGGGGACCAGGAAGAAATGAGAGTAGTACCCCTGTCCCTGTTGGGAGACAGGAACTGGCTCTGTAGCCTGCTTTTGAAGAATGGCATGGATTTCCTCCCAGATCAGGTGTACATGATGGGGCAGACAGTGAGACTGAGAGGGGGGGTTGTCTGGAGGCCATTCCAGGAACTCCAGAGAAAAACCCTATTTGATTAACTGAAGCACCCAGCTGTCTGATATGATCTCCCTCCACTTGGGCAGGTGGAGGAAGAAATGCCCCCCGACTAACACCTCCTGCCCCACCTGAGGAAGAGGGTTGGGCAGGGAGACAGGAGGGGGGAGCGTACGCAGGGGTGGGGTGCTGGTCCCCCTTGGGAATTTTTGCTGTCGGAGGTGGCTGGTGTGAGCAAGGCAGATGCTGCAGTCACGTTTGCCCGGGGTTCTAGCCAGCTGTCGGGCTTGGCGTAGGGGCTGACCAAAAGGCTGTTTCTGGGTAGGCCTGGGCTGGGTTTGATAAAAGGAATGGACCAATCTAATGGCCCTCCCTGAAGCCTGAAGTTCAGTGAGGCTGTCCTCTACATCACCACTGAACAGCAGGATACCCTTGAAAGGAGCATTCAGGATGGATTGCTGAACATCCTGCATGAACCCTGAGACCCAGAGCCAAGAATACCGGCAAAGGCAAACGCTGGTGGCTGCAGCCTTGCCGATGTATCCACAGCATCGTGCCTCCCCCCCCCCCCCCGAGAGTGAAAGGACAACCTCCTGGACCTTGTCCCACAGGAATTCTAACATTGCAGCATGTGGCCAAGGTAATTGAGGGCCCAGTTGGCGAGAGTGGAGGAAGCTGACATTCATTTGCCAAAAAGATCCAAACAGCAGGATTCCCAGTCTGGGGCAGGGAGCCGAGGTGTTTCGGCTGTTTGAAACATTCGTGGCTGAAGGCCTGCTCTCTGGGGCATGATAAAGTCTGTCTGCCTTGTGAGACATTGCTGGGAGGAGATGGGGCCGATGCCAGGTCACCATCATCACATCCTCATAAGCATCGATAAGCGGGGGAACCACCAGTGGTGGGGCACCAGGCCTACACAGGTGAATGGCCAACCGCCTACGCTCAGGTTCCTGCTCCTCAGACCCAAAGCCCATTGCCACCTGGATGTGGCACATGACCACAGAAAAGGAGGGGTCGTCCAGGGGGACTGTGGAATGCCCTTGGGTGTGGAGACCCCTTTGGAAGACCCGGAGGAGGGAGAGAGGGAGTCCAAAGCACGTCCCCTTTGTCCAGAGCACTTTCATCCCCAGAATCAGGGATGACCAGGTCTGGGTGGTTTTCGTCCCATTCATCAGCCGGGTGAGATGGGGAAAAGGCCAGCCGGGGTGGCTGGGAGGTATGCTGAGGGGTGGGAGACGTAGACCGCTGCAGCGGGTCCTGCGGTGGAGGCGGCGGGGCTGCCGTCGGTACCTGTGAATGCAAGACCCCCCAAAGAGAGGACACCAATCCCTGAATATTCACCATGACCAGCGTAGGCCTGACAGAGGTGGATAAGTGTAACCCGGGGAGCCCCTGGTGTAGGAAGAGGGAAGCCAGGATAAGACCCCTGGGAGCTTGGCGAGGGTAATATGGACCCTTGGGCATCGGCCGGTGAGGGTTCTGCAGCAGAGCAGGTGACATAGGTGCCAGCGAAGGGTGAGCCCTGCATGGGGCAGAGTGAGGGCTGGGAGCCGGCGAGAAGCCTACCTCCAGAGGGTGCGTGGACCGATGTGAGGTGTCTGACACCAGGGAAGCGGGCGACAGGAGGGTTGACGAAGGTGCCTCAGCATCCGTGGAACCCGTGTTGGTGGGGGGACTGCTGACGGGGCTGCTCTGCTGTGTACCCGAGGAGATCTTGGGCCTAAGCAGCAGGAGCCTGGCTGGCTGGGAGGATCCCTGGCCCGAAGCTCCTCTGACAGTGACTGAGACAGTGGCAGATGGAGGAACCACCGTTTGCCCTGAGGTAGGGGGCATTGTTGGGATGCGGGGTCAACCCCTCCGGAGGGGGAGAGTGCAGCAACCTCGAGCTGGAAGACAAAGACCAGGACCAGTGCTTCTCTTTCTCCCAGTGCTTGTGCTTGTGCTAGGTTTGTCCTGGGACTTGGCCGGAGCTGAATCTGAGGACTGTACCTGGGAGGCCAAAGTTTGGGCCTGAGTGGCCCAAGGTTAAGTCTGGGAGGCCGGAGAAGATGACGCCTGCAACTCCTGCTCCATTGAGGTGACCTTCAGCTTGAGTAAGTGCCCTTTGATTGTCCGCTGATGGCGTCGTCGGGTGATAGCGTTGAACGTCTGGCAGAACTCAGAACACGAGACGTCATGGTCCGGGCCTAGGCAGAAAAGGCGATCTGAATGGCCATACTTTTGGGGAATTTGCTTGCTGCAGGTACACTTGTTCTGATGCTCCAATGATGAGGATGGAGAAGAAGACAAAAAAAGACAGAAAAAAACATCAAAAGATGGGGAAAGAACTAAGGTGAGAAAAATTAAAAAGGTACAAAAATGGCGACTGAAGCAGCGGCAATTTCCTTGCAGATCTGACATGACTTGGTCGACGGTGGGAAAGAACTGGTGAAGACATGGGGAGCACCCACCTATATAGAGTAGTTGACGTCGAAGGTGGTCAGCCCTCATTGGTAGACTGCTAGCTAGAAAGTTTCCGTGTGATCCTAGTGCCTGATGGCGGAGTCCTACGTGTGATGGCCTGCTGCAAGAGATTCCATCAAAGTAAGATCTACAGTTACAGGTAAGTAACCTATTCTTTTGGGCGGCAGTGGTTGCCTTAATCCATGTTACAGAGCGAATCACATCCACACTGTTGTTAACATGGTTTAAGGTAACCATGTTGGTCTAAAACCGTGCTGAAGTCTACCTCTGAGCAGGGTTTGCGTACTGTTTTAGAACACAGATTGTAGGATGTTTTTTACCATGCTGAAGTCTACCTCTGAGCAGGGTTTCTGCACTGTTTTAGAATACAGATTGTAGGCCGGCCAGGTGGCACTGAGGGCAGAGGCGCTGGTCAAAGCACCTCGCACCACGCCGACGACCCAGGTTCGGGAGCGAGCATGAGTCGCCTGGGCTGGCAGGGTAGGAGAAGGATTGAGCATCCGAAGGACTGATCCTGCTCTCCAGGGAGGGGGGATTCATGACAGTCGGTGCCCGACTTCCCCTTGGCAGAGATTGGGGGGGGCGGAGATGCATGCCGTACTCAGGGAAGGAGTCGGGAGCAGATTCCTGGATGGGCACGCGTACGCTCATGACCGCTGGCATCATTGCACTCCCACCGACTCTGGGGAAGCTCGGAACAGGGAAAAAGTGGCACCTCCTGCGGCTTGATGGCTATCCGCGAGTGTTCGTCATCAGGACGCTGGCACCTGAGCTGGATCCATTCTGGGTGAGGAGTTAGGGGGCTCCCTGCCACCCCGCTGCGGGGGGTAAGCTGCAGGGGCTATAGGGATGCCAGCGGTTCCGGGTGAGATGGACGGCTGCTGGATCCCAGCTGACAGGGATGTGAGAGAACAGCTGGGGTGCAGTGAGGCAGCCACAGGAGGATAAATAATCAACCCCCCCAAAAAAAAACACAGATTGTAAACTTCTGGTGACATCACCGAGTGGAATGGCTGCTTGAACCTCTGCTCCCACTTCAACGGCAACAAAATCAGTGGGCATCCATAACTAAAAAGCAGAATCTCAAGCAAAGTTTGACAAATTCATAGACTACCATACCACGACAGTCAAATCATGGTGTAGAGGCATAGAAACATAGAATTTGATGGCAGATAAGGACCGCTTGGCCCACCTAGTCTGCCCATTTTCCTACCTAACAGATAAGCTGCAGATCCTAGTTAACCAGCAGCTTACTTCCTCTTACCTGCCCCTAGGACTGCCTTATGCCTGTCCCATGCGTTCTTGAAGTCCCCCACTGTTCTTGACTCCACAACCTCCTCAGGGAGGCTGTTCCATGCATCCACAACCCTCTCAGTGAAAAAATACTTCCTCACATTACCCCTGAGCCGTCTCCCCTCTATCTTCAAATTGTGCCCCCTTGTTCTTGCACATCTCTTTTTCTGGAAGATGCTACCCTCTTGGACTTTTAACTCCCTTGAGGTACTTGAAAGTTTCTATCATGTCCCCTCTCTCCCTTCTTTCCTCAAGAGTATACATATTAAGCTCCTTTAGTCTTTCTTCGGATGTCTTCTGGTGCAGACCCTGCACCATTTTGGTTCCTCCTCTGGACAGCCTCCACTCTGTCTATGTCTTTATGAGATGGGGTCTCCAGAACTGCACACAGTACTCAGATGGGGTCTCACCAACTGTCTGTACAGAGGGTAACAACTTCCTGTTTTCTACTATTGATGCCTCTTCCTATGCATCCCAGTATCCCCAGCCTTCCTTACTGCTTTCTCATTGCTTGCCCACCTTTAGGTCATCTGATATAATTACCCCCAGGTCCCGTTCTATTTTACTGTTGTCAGTATCTCACCCCCATTGTGCGCTTCCCTGGGTTTTTGTTTCCCATGGCATTACCTTGCACTTCTTGCATTGAGTCTGAGCTGCCATACATTTGACCATTCCTCCAACCTTGCCAAGTCCTTCTCATCCTTTCCACTCCATCTTGTGTATCAACCCTATTGCAGATCTTGTGTCATCTGCAAAGAGACATACTTTCCTTCCAGTTCCTCTGCAATGTCACTTATAAAGACATTAAAAGGACCGGTCCCAGTACTGAACCCTGTGGTACCCCGCTAGTAACCCTCCTTTCTTCACTGTGTACTCCATTTACTACTACCCTTTGCGTCCTGTTGTCTAGCCAATTTTTTATCCAGGCTACCACCTTGGTACCCATTCCAAGGCTGGCTATCTTGTGTATTAATCTTTTGTGTGGGACTGTATCAAATGCCTTGCTAAAATCTAGGTAGGCCATGTCCACAGCCCCTCCCTGACCTACTACTTTGGTCACCCAGTCAAAGAAATCTATTAGATTCGTCTGACACGACCCTCCCATCGTGAATCCATGCTGCCTTGGGTCCTGTGCCCCACTGGCCTCAAGGTACTCAACAGTTCTTTCCTTCAGAAGTGATTCCATCATTTTCCCTACCACTGAGGTCAAACTAACTGGTCTGTAGTTTCCTGCCTCTGTCCTGCTCCCACTTTTGTGAAGAGGAATCACATCTGCCCTCCTCCAGTCCTCTGGTACCACCCCATCCTCCCATGATTTGTTAAAGAGGGTAGTCAGTGGTGTCACTAGTTCTACCCTTAGTTCTTTTAGAATTCGTGGTGAATCCCATCAGGCCCCATTGCTTTGTCCACCTTCAATTTTATTAGTTCTTTCAGAACCCTTTCTTCTGTAAATGGACTGGTATCGACCCCGCCTTCAGAGTATTTTCTTGTTTGGTTTAGGTAACTTCCTCCTCTTCCTTTGTGAATACTGAGCAGAAATATTCTGCTCAGTATCCCTCATGCTTTCACTGTCACCTCTATCCACATTCCTCCCTTATTAAGCTTCAGTATCCTCCTTGGTCTTTCTTCGCCTCCCTAATGTACCTATAATAGGTCTTATCCTTTCTTAACAGAATTGGCTATCCTTTCCTCGGTTTGGGCTTTTGCTATTCTGACTGCCTTCCCAGCCTCTTTCTGCTTTAACTGATAAAGTTCTCTGTCCTGCTCCTTCTGTGTTTCCTTATATTTCCTGAATGCTGTCCTTTTCTCCTTAACCTTCCCTGCCACCTCTTTTGTGAACCATAGCGTTTTTTTCCTTCGTTGTGTTTTATTGGTTTTTTTTTTTACACAAAGGCTTGTTGCCTCTGTGATGGCTGTTTTGATCACTCCCCATTTTTCCTCCACCCCTCCTTCTTGCCTGTTTGCTAGTGCTTTTCTGAGGCACACTGAGGCGGGAGCAGAAGGAAAATTTAATCTGAACCGTAGCCCCAGTCACTCTCCATCACGGGCCTTGGACTCAGCAGTTGGTTCAGCTGGAGAGGAGGACTTGGCTTCTCACAGCAGCTCCATGGATAATAGAGCGACATCCACAGACATCATGAAAATGCTCCATAAGATAGATTGCAATGTCTCTGACATCAAGCAAGACCTAAAGAAGTTAGAGAGGAGAACCGAGGTGGTCAAGAGTGGTCTAAACTCAGTCCAGGAAGACTGTATCACTCTTACCCATGTGGTGCTTTATTTGCTGTGGCTGGAGAGGGAGTTAACCAAATGGGTGGAGGATTCGGAGGCTTGAGGCAGGAGGAAAAACATCAGGATTTTCAGATTCCCGGAGGGGTGCGAACAAGATGACCCAACTGCATTTGCCAGATCCTGGTTGCAGCAAGAGCTAGACATTCCCGAATCAGAACCTCTGGAGCTGGAGAGAGTGCACAGAGTGCTTGGGCCAAAACCTCAGGCCAGAGCGCCTCCATGCTCACTATTGGTGAAATTCAACCGGTTCTCCACAAAAGAATATGTTTTAAGGAAGGCATAGGGTAAGGAAGCCCTTAACCTGAATGGGAAGCGAGTTTATGTACATAAGGACTTTCCTTCAGTCATAATAATAAACAGCTTAATCTGGTTCAAGGTCAGTTGGCATTCATCTGTATCCCCCTCCCCCGGGTCGTGCCTGAAAATAGGCAGGATTTGTCTAGTGCACTTACCCGGTCAAGAAAAGCTAAATAAATAAATAAATAAAATAATGCAAAAACAAAAACAAGTGCTGAATTTGATCAAGCAATTGAAAGGAAAAAATGTGAAAGCACAGCTAAGATACCCAGCTAGACTGATCGTCCAGTGGCCTGAAGGGCAAAAATCCTACAGCTCCTTGGTACAGGCAGTAAAACCCTAGCAAAAAGCGGGTATCTTGATCCCAGATATCCAGACTTAAACGAGCATTTCATACTATGCCATACCTGGAAGGCAAGAAACAAGGGATCTGGGACAGCTGGTAAAGCGGGAGCGGGACCTGATGGAAAGCTGTCCCAGGAACTAACACAACTGTGCAAATCCCTGAAAGGTAAACAGAAACCTTGACAGAACTGTCGCTAGCAGGAAAAAAGAAAACTGATTAATCACAGCTTTGCTTTCTTTGATTCTGTGCCCAAAGCTGCACGGCTGAGCATGCACTCAGTTGTTGAAATTGTGTCCGCTCCTCTCCGCACCCTTGTTTCCCCAGGGTCATGACAATCCAATCGAGGCCAACAGAAAGTGGACCCCTGGAGGGGAGAATTGTTCCCACGATCTGAACTCCAGACAGTGGAAGAAGAAGCAGTTCCCCCTTGTCAGGCCCATTACTTTGATCCTCACTGGTCAGAGGAAACCCCCCTTTTCTCAGACAGACTCATAGAGAAATCAGTAACTGTCGGGGGCCCTCTGATGCTATTTGAATACCATCCCAACTGTAGAGATTGTAAGAGAGCTCACACACCTCTCACAGGGGCAGGAACATTTTAAAACCAACGGTAATCCATGACACATGCTGTAAACATCAATCAGAAGGAGATGGAGAAATTCTTCCCTGCGGCCTGTTGCTGACAGGTGAGTGGATCATAAGCATGAAAATGGTGATCTTTTAAACTGGAGGCAGCCAATTTGAAGCATAGCAGAGAACCCAACATGTGATGGGCTTTTGCCCGGCTATGATGTTCTTTACCCTAACGGCCTAGCTGATTCCCCAGAACATTTAAGCCGAACCTCATGCAGTAGTGCATAGCAGGACAATGCATTATTATCAGAGTGACACTCTGTAGCATGAAACTATGTAAAGATGTTTAAAATGAGATGGGTTGTAAGGAGTAAAAATCTGTTGCTGATGACGTGTTACCCCTGGAGATCTAACACGTAACGTTTAACAAGATGCATTGGGCAGGGGTGTAGGGGGTGCTGATAAAGTCTTGATATTAAGTATATGCAGAACTGTGGAGTGTATGCCTAATCTGGTAAAAAAGGGAGAAGAGAGCCTGGGAAAGGATTAACCCGAGCTCACGCCCCCAGCTACCAGACAGCATGCCCAAAACTAAACTAAAAAGTTTCTAAATATTGCAAAGCTTCAAGTTGCCATACATAGAAACATAGACTTTGACGGCAGATAAGAACCCCTTGGCCTGCCCAGTCTGCCCATTTCCCTACCTAGTGGATAAGCTGCAGATTCTAGTTAACCAACAGCCTACTTCCTGCAGCCCCCAACTATAATTGCCTTGTGTCTGTCCCATGCATGTTTGAATTCCCCCACTGTTTTAGACCCAACGACCTCCTCAGGAAGGCTGTCCATGTATCCACCACTCTCTCCATGAAAAAAAATTTCCTCACATTACCCCTGAGCCGTCCCCCCTCTATCTTTAAATTGTGCCCCCTTGTTCTTATACATCTCTTTTTCTGAAAGATGCTACCCTCCTGGACTTTGTTGCTTCACTTGAGGTACTTGAACGTTTCTATCATGTCCCCCCGTCCCTCCTTTCATCAAGAGTATACATATTAAGCTCTCTCATTCTCTCTTCATATGGCTTCTGCTGCAGACCCTGCACCATTTTAGTTGCCCTCCTCTGGACTGCTTCCATCCTGTCTATGTCCTTGCGTAGATGAGGTCTCCAAAACTGCATGCAGTACTCCAGATGGGGTCTCACCAACTGTCTGTACAGAGGAATAACCACTTCCCTTGTTCTACTTGTCGGAGAGGAGGTAGGTGACCTGCAACTACAGGACAAGGGGAACCACCTCCTCTGCACTACTCCACATGTACTGTTTCCTTCAGAGGGCACGCTGCTACCTAAGGGGCATCTTTATAACCACTTAGCAGGACAGTGTGTACAGTCCCGAAGTTAGGCTACCTAACTCTGAATCAGAGGGAAAGTCCCTCTGCTGCAAACTCTTTCTGCATTGTTACAAGTTTCTAACTTATTGCTATGGTTGTTCCTACCTGTTTTACTATTGTTAAACTGGTTGTGGGATTTGCTGGGGGGAGGGGAGAGACCCTGGAGCCATAGGAATATCAGATTGCACTAGCTGAAGCTAACAGAAGAATAAACACATGGCTTATCACTCTCACTATGTTGAAAGCTGTGGAAGTGTGCCAACCCAAGGAAAGGAGTGTGACCCAGTACATAGATCATGGGGAGCCTTAAAATAATATCCCTTAATGTTAAAGGGATCAGTTCAGTAGTGAAAAGATTTAGTGTGCTTAGAGATTTGGCTAAAGCCCAGTGTGACATTGATTTACTTCAAGAAACATATTTATCCGTAGAAGAACATATGAAGCTCTGTCGAAACTGGGTGGGGGAGGTAGTGGCCTTATCACACCACAACGCAAAGAATCAAAAAAGGTCTTTCTTTTGAAAAAAATGGAACTTTCTCCGATAAGGAAGGTAGGTGGGTGGGGTTGTTGGGCAAAATAGCAGAAGAGTCATACATGTAGTAAATGTGTATTGTCCTACTCCACAAGTGCCTCTGTTTTTTAGGGAGGTGTTTGGGAAAATCACAGCTCTCCCGGAAGGTTAGTTGGTGGTGGGAAGTGATTGGAACATGGTGGAAGACCACAAGCTGGATAGATCCTCTGGCACTCCTACTTCCATGAGAAAGGGAACCCAGACCTTTACAGCTTTGAGAGAAGCAGTAGGATTGATTGATATGTGGCGGTAACGCTACCCGACAGGGAAGAATTATACGTTTTACTCACATACGCAGGCCTCATACTCTAGAATAGACAGGATCTATACACAGAAGATATGGGGGCATTCTGTGGTAGACATAAATTTATACCCAATTTATTTATCTGACCATGCCAAAGTCAGTGCCACCTTGGATCTGGGACCCACTGAGAGGCAGTCTGTTTGGAGGTTGAATGTTGGTCTCCTGAAAGAGGAAGCATTCACCCTCAAACTTAAAGACTCAAATACTATTTCAAAGAGAATTTAGGGACAACTAAGCTAAAGTTTATATGGGATGGCTTGAAGGCAGTTCTGAGAGGTGAGGCCATTGCCCATACAACTCATAAGAAAGGGGAGATCTATAATAAGCAGCTACAGTTGCAGCAAAAGATTAAAGAAAAGGAACACATACATAAGATGGGTGGGGCAAAGGTGTTAAATGAACTAAAGACCCTTTGGGCAGATTTAGAAAATCTTCTAAAAATAAAGACAGAGAATGTCAGCGAAGGCAATAGGCAGATAGGTTCATCCCCGGCTATTAAACCACTGCAAGGAAATGGTCAGCTAAAAACTAAATCAAAAGAAATAGCTGACATTTTTAAAGATTTTTATGAAAAACTATACACTTTTGAAATAAATACAGGACAGAAGGAATACACACAAGCCTTCTTAAAGAAGATCTCACTGCCCAGACTGACCCCAGAGCAGGCAACTCAGATAGAACAACCATTTGCACAGGGGGAGATCCCAAGGGTTATTAAAGAGCGCAAACATAATAAATCACCAGGGCCTGATGGCTTTGTGGCAGAGTTCTACCAAACATTCAGTGCTGGGTTAGCCCCTGTCCTTACTCAAGCGTGTAATAAGTCACTCGAGGGGATGCCCAGACTCATGGAGGAGAGCAGTGATTTTGGTTTTGCCAAAAGCAAAGATGTCACTACCTTTGGGGGATGTCGTCCAATCTCGCTTTTAAATTTGGATGTAAAGATTTTCGCAAAGCTAATTGCAAACCGCCTGCAGCAGGTAATGACTCGGTATACCTGGACCAAACCAGGTTTATTCCTGGCAGGCACATGCATGATAATATTAGAAGACTACTGGCCACGATGGTTGGAACTCAGCAAGAGCGCTTGCCCACACAGAGGGTAGTAGTGGCATTAGATGCGGAGAAAGCGTTTGACCGCTTAAATTGGCAATTTTTAGATGCAGTAGTGACTAAATTTAACTTCAGTGATAAGTTTAGGGCTTGGATTGGGGCACTATACACGAGACCGTTGGCCCAAATGCAGTTAAATGGGATCCTGTCTCAGCCATTTGCTATTAAACGGGGGACCAGACAGGGATGTCCACTGTTGCTGCTTCTCTTCACTCTTAGCATGGAGCCTTTGGCAGAGTCCTTCTGCACACATCCAGAAATTAAAGGAATAAAGTTAGAAGTGGATAACCGCACATCTATGTATGCGGATGATATACTCCTTTATGTGCAGGACCCGGCTAAAACGCTCCCAAAAGTCATGGCATTGCAAGAAGAATATGGCTCAATCTCTGGATTCAAAATTAATGAAACTAAATCAGAGATTTTATCAATAGGTGCCCCATCCCACAACAGATCAGACAGATGACTAAACTGAGATGGACTTCTAAGGGATTCATATATTTGGGGGTGCAGATAACAGCAGACCTAACGAAGCACCATAGAGCAAACCACTTAAGCCTCCTAGAGGAAATGAAAAAAGATTGTACCAGATGGGCAGCATTACCTCTGTCATTAGTGGGAAGGTCAGAGACTTTAAGGATGAGTATTTAACCATGGCTGCTTTTTCTGTTCGATGCCCTTCCTGTCTGTCTTCCGAAGTCCTTCTGGGGTACTCTTAATATTATTTGAACCAGAAGTAGTGCGTACTAGGAGCATGGTGCTCTAGAAACTCACCAAATCTTCCAACAGATTTCTGGCACACACTAATCCTTCTAGAGGGACGCAAGAAAAATTCAGCTAAAACTCAAGATGATTTCATAGAAAGATTTTAATGCCACTCCAAGTGAAGAAACGTCCCACCTGACATGTTTCGGACTGGACAGACAACCTCGATTTAAATTATAAACACACCATGTGATTTCATGACGTCATAATTCAGTGTCTTATCATTGGTTACATAGGTATAAGGTGACTAATGCAGTGAATGGAAACCACCCCCAAAAAAGTGCTATAGTATAAAAAACATTGTATAGGGGAATAAAAAATATAATACATGGTGACTACCAATACAGTTTTAAAACCAAATTTAGATCCTTTAATAAGCTAAAAACTCTTAATATTACCCTCAGGAAATTTATATGGGGAGGAAAGAAACTGAGAGTGAAATGGTCTGTCCTGTGTCTTGATAAAGTTGGGGGTCTGGGAGTCCCTGACATCAAGGGATATTACTGGGCAGCTCAACTGCAACATTTTCAGGCTTACAGTGAATCAGGCCCATTTCTGGCCTAGGTGCAAATGGAAAATAGTATGATAGGCCATAAAAGACTAATTGAGTTGCTGTTCAATAAACAGGATGGTAGGTGTGTAAGGGCTCTGCCGAATCCATGGCTAAAAAACATTATTAAAGGTGTGGAAGGAAACATTACAGCATCTCAAAATAAAAGATGACATCAATAGTCTTACTCAGATCACAACCTGTAGGGATTTTGTCCTGGGTCGGAACAATCCCATCTTTATCAAGTGGAAAGGGCTGGGCCTGGTGAGGTTGGGACAGCTATGTAGTGAAGGCATTATCAGAAGCTATCAACAACTGCGAAAGGAATTTGGATTGCCCCACAGGACTTTTTCGGGTACTTACAAGTCAGACACTTCCTTACAACGGATGGGAGACTAGAGTTATGTGGGTAGGGGGAACCTCACCCACTGTTGAGCTGTTGCCATAAGCTGTTGGAGGGTGGTAAAGAGGAACGTCTTGTTTCAAAAATGTACAAACTAAGCAGATTAAGTGACCTCCAGGCAGAGAGGCCATACAGCTCAGGTGGGAGAAGGAAATAGGTAGGCCTATTCCAGCTTTTCTATGGGACAGAATGTGGAGTCAGGAGCAGAGGATAACAGCATCTCCCTCATGAAGGGAATTTAGGTGGCAGGTGTTAAGCCACTGTTTTAGAACCCCTACAGTTACCAAGCATTATGGTAATTTCCCGACTGACAAGTGCTAGAGGGGCTGCAATCAAAAAGGGATGCAGGAACATATTTTTTTGGGTTGCCTCAAATTGGAGCAATATTGGGAGGAAGAGACCCAAATTGTCGGAGCCATATTTAAGATACAGATCCCGAAGCAGTGCAAAGTGTTGGTGCTGGGGAAGACGCCACCAGAAATCCGCACCACAGGACAGAGGTACTTGTTCAATATTCTAATAGCTGCAGCCTCCAAAGCAGTAACGAGAAACTGGCTATCAGACAAGCCTCCAATGGTACCACAATAGCTGGAAGGCTGTAGGCAGATAAAAGACATGGAAAAACTCACAGCACAGCTCCGCCTGCATTCGGGGAAATTAAAATCAAGGTGGCTCCCTTATTATGAATTTTTAAGTGAGATGGAGGGTACATCTCTGCTAGAACTTCTAGCTAGGGAAACACTGGGAAACTGAAAGTAGACATAAGGCCTCAAACAACTGGTACAACAACCCACAACAGATAGGGCTATCCTAAATCTAGTACTGACTAACAGGGAAAGGATCACAGATCTCCAGGTAGAAGGTCACCTGGGTGCCAGTGACCATCACATGGTATGGTTCAGTTTGGCCACTAGAACAAAATCATCCCATTACAAGGCAAAAATATGGGACTTCAGAGGAGCTGACTTTGATAAGATGGCCAACAGAGTTAAGCTAGCCCTGGTAAAAAGAAATACAGGTGAGGGGTACAGGCAAAGTGGGCAAGCATTAAAGATACAATACTTGAAGCAACATCCCATTGTGTGAGAAAAGGAAGTGCAAAAGTAGAAGGAAACCACTTTGGCTCTTAAACACAGTAGCAGAAAAGGTCAGAGCCAAAAGGCTGGCCTTCAGGAAATATAAGGGAACACAGCAGGATAAAGATAGGGAGGCATACCAAACTTCCTTAAGGGAAGCAGAGAAGGCGGTAAGGCACGCAAAGGCCCAAACCGAGGAAACACTAGCACAAACAGTAAAAGAAGGTGACAAGACTTTCTATAGATACGTTAATGAAAGGAGAAAGTCCAGCGGGGTTATTGCTAAGATCAAAGGGGATAAGGGGGCGTGTGAGGAGCAGGACCATGTAAAAGCATCTATCCTAAATAGATACTTCTGCTCAGTATTTACTGAAGAGAAGGTGGGGCAGGGTCCACAGCTCAGCACCATGGACACAGAGGGGAGGGAGTTGTTCACTAGTCCCTTCACAAAAGAAAGGGTCCTACAAGAGCTTGATAAGCTCAGGGTGGACAAGGCAATTGGACCTGATGGCATACATCCCAGGGTACTAAAGGAGCTAAGGGTGGAACTAGCAGAGCCATTATCAGAACTGTTTAGTGAGTCTCTGAGCACAGAAGACATCCCAGAAGACTGGAGAAGGGCTCATGTGATCCCGCTCCACAAGAGTGGTAGTGTGGAGGAGGCAGGGAACTACAGACGAGTCAGTCTTACCTCAGTAGTGGGCAAGATTATGGAGACACTCCTTATGGAAAGGATAGTGCAACACCTGGAATCCATAGGAGCACAGGAACCAAGACAGCATGGGTTTACAACAGGAAGGTCCTGTCAAACTAATCTCATAGATTTCTTTGACTGGGTAACCAGAGTGGTGGACCAAGGGGGAGCAGTTGATGTCGCCTGCCTTGACTTCAGCAAGGCTTTCAATACTGTTCCACATAGAAAATTGATTAATAAGCTGGGTAGGCTCGGGGGTGGGTCAGACGTTGGTCAACTGGGTGGCAAACTGGTTGACAGGCAGAAAACAGTGAGTGGTGGTAAATGGTATACAGTCAGAAGAGATGCAAGTCACAAGTGGGGTACCTCAGGGATTAGTCCTGGGGCCAGTCCTCTTCAGTATCTTCATCAGTGACATTGCAGAGGGACTGGAGGGTAAGGTTTGTCTGTTTGCAGATGGCACCAAGATCTGCAACCGAGTAGATGATCCAGATGGGGTAGACAGAATGAGAAGAGATTTGGATAAACTAGCAAAATGGTTGGAAGAGTGGCAACTGGGGTTTAACGCAAAGAAGTGCAAGATCATGCACATAGGGAAAAGAAACCCTGAAGCCACCTATAGGCTGGCATGGGAGTTGCTGGCAGTCACAAGGGATGAAAGAGACTTGGGCGTCATCATCACCAATGACCAGAAATCATCCAAGCAGACCGATAAAGCAGTGGGTAAGTCTAGAGGGATGTTGGGGTATATCAGTAGGGTATCACAAGTCGTAAGAGGGAGGTAATAATCCCTCTTTACAAGACACTGGTTAGGCCCCATCTGGAGTACTGCGTGCAGTACTGGAGGCCACACCTTCACAAGGATATTAGCCAGATTGAGGCAGTCCAGAGAAGGGCAACCAAAATGGTGCAGGGACTGTATCAGAAAACATGTGAGGACAGAGTAACTGAGCTCAATATGTATAACCTGGAGCAAAGGATGGAGAGAGGTGATATGATTAAACATTCAAACACCTTAAGGGCATTAACAAGGTGAAAGAGTCTAACATGTTTCAATATAAGAAAAACAGCAGGACAAGAGGACACAGCATGAGATTAGAGGGAGGCCGATTAAGAGGTAATGTGAGGAAGGTCTTTTTCACAGAAAGGATGGTGGATGCATGGAACGGCTTACCTCAGGAAGTGGTGGATATGAATACAGTGCAGGGCTTCAGACAGGCATGGGATAGGCATAAGGGAGCAATACAGATGAGTATGACTAGATAGGCCATTGACAGGGCAAAGGCCAGTGGCACATTCATAAGGTAGAAAAAGAAATGGGCAGACTGGATGGACCCTGCAGTCCTTATCTGCCGTCAACTTCTATGTTTCTATAATCTCAACTGAACTCGATGACATACCAAATCCTGGGGGGTCTCATGAAAAGTCAAGCAGGATAAATTAATTCTTCTGAATACTGCATTGTATTTTACTTGAAGTTATTTAGGTATTGCTTGAGGGTGGGGTGGGGTAACAGGTTACATTGACTTGCTTCTTTTTTTTATTTGTTTCCTTTTGCCTTTTTCTTAATGATTTATGGGGGGGGGTGGATATTAAATTTATGTAAAACTGAACTGTGAACACCTTGTAAAATGTTAAGGATTATATGAAAATTTCAATAAAAACTACAATTTCAAAAAAAAGAACACAGATTGTAGAACGTTTTTTACCGTGCTACAATCTGAACACAAACCTTTTCAACAGTTTTAACAGTTAATGGTGATAGGAAACTGTTTGTTTTTTTAAGGTAATAGGAAACAGTTTTTTACACCTCTAGATAGCCTCCTATAGTCCGTCCAATATTCTGACGTTTTGGACTTTTTTTGATAAACTGATTATCTAATTTTGTTGACTTTGTAACTACCCCGAATCTCTGTCTCCTTAGCAGTTGTGGCTCTCTTTTCATACTGTCTGAATATTCTGTGACATCAGTAACACCTGATCTTCAGCAGGGTCATCTCAGTCATCAGGTCACACCATATGAATCTCACCATCGGTGAAGCAGGATCCATACGGAAGATTTTCCGGCAGTACAGCTGGGGCTGCCTACGTTGACGTCACCTGCCGACATCATCAACTCTATAAAGGCATGAGCGACCTTGCTCCCTCCTCTGTTCTTTCCTGCCGTCAGCTCTGTTTACATGGGTATCCACGGAAGCTCTGTCACAGTTTGTGCCATTTTTTGCCTACGAATTTTCTTTTTGCTTCGATTTAGAATCTCTCTTTCTAAGAGATTCCCCTACTTTGTTTATGTTGAGTTATTCCTTGCTCTTCTCTATTCCGTTGCTGCCACAGCAGAAAGAAGATTGCTTCTTCAGATGACCACGGCCTCTTTTTCTGCTGTCTTGGGCCTAACCACAACATTTCTGACTGTAAACTCTGCCATAAATGTAATTTTCTAGGGTCATGGATATGTTGTTCTATCCACACTGGTTGGCATGTCCCTTTCCCTTTAAATCTTGTTGGATGGTCTAAAAGCTGGCTTCTCCCACTCACCCGGGTGATGTATGCCTCGGCTCCACCCTTTGACACCAAATCTTCCTTTCTGCTGGAAGATTCAAGTTCCTCCTTACCGCTTCCATGTTGAGTAGGCCCTCACTTAATCCTTCGGACAAATTAACGAAAAATCATATTCATTAGAGTTTCTCCACGTAAATTGCCATAGTGACTGTGATGGAGGACAAGTCCTCGTCCAGGTTCCACCGGTGTCCCTGCGGGCAGAAGATGTCCTGTACTGACCCGCACACCACGTGCGTTTACTGCCTGGGTCATGCGCATGATACCCAGGCCTGCGATTTTTGTCGCGCCTTCCATCCTGCAGTTTTGGATGATCATCTTGCATGTTTGCAGCTCGGAGGACCGGAAAAAACGGTAGCTTCTGGTCAAATCCAAAGACACCACGGCTGTGGGATCCGCCAACCAATTGGAGCAAATGAAGGCCTTCAAGGAGGTGGCAGCTCGCGCTGGCAAGCAATGCTCTTCAGTCATGGTCTTTGTTCCGCTCAAACTGGGCTCTTCCTTTCTCCAGATCCTTCAAGGAGATGTGCCAGTCTCTCCCGACAAAAGGAGAGGGCCCTTCCGGTTTGCATACCTCCTAGTCCCGGAAAAAGGACAAAGGTTCGAGAGAAGACTCATTGACAACGCTCTTGGGACAGAGAGAGGTCTCAGTGCCAGGAGTCTCCCATATCAACTTCAGTCGCAATTGCGACCTTGGCCGCTGGCTTCACGGTACCCTCGTCAGGACAGCTGGCTCAGACATGGGACGATGATCCGGTCGAAATAATAATTGACCCCGTTGTCAACTGATGAGGCTGACAGTTCTTTATTTAGGACTCCAGTCCTACCGGCCACCGTGGAGGAGACCCGACCCGCTGGGACTCCACCTGTGGTTTCTGTCCCTGACCTGGAGAAGCTGCAGTTCTCTCCGGCCCCTTCTGAGCACCCCCGGTGGTTGAGGTCTCGGACACCCTCGTCTGACAGGCTGAGGAGGTCTCACAGGCGGAGCTCCAAGAAGCATTGATGCTGCCATTCATCCTCATCCTCCTCAGATGAGGAGAGGCTTCAATGCAAGTTGCGTCAACACTATGAGGACCTTATGTGGCAACAGCTCATGCTGTCCAGTCTGAAGTCGACCCCGGCTTCCATTCCTGCCATCACTTGGCTGTCGCCCTCTAGGCTGATGCTGATTCCTCCAGAGCTGGTCAACACCGCCCCTCTGCCCGCAGAGCAGGTGAAGACCCACCCAGCTCTGCTGAAGCCGGCCTCTCCACCTAAGCAGACTCCTTCAGTGGGTTCTGCCAAGGAGTCTTGCCCCGTTCAAGGCCTCCCGCACAGGCTGTCTGTCACCATCACTCCCAACCATCCGCGGCAGGTCGAAAGTGACTCTGGTGGTTGGCCGCTCTGTCCAGGCTCGGGGTCTGAGAATTCAGACCTGAATTTGCGTCCATGCAGTAACGATTCCATGAGTCTGTCGACAGAGGAAGGTCCCACGTCCTTCTTGGACATCCTCCGTCTCCTCTTCGAATCAACGGGTATGCCCTTGGAGCCTGTTGAAAAGCGGGCTGAATACCCCCTAACTGATATCCTCAGAACAGGGGATTCCCTGTCTGAGGCCTTCCCAGTGGCCAAAGCCATAGTTGGCCCAACCTAGGAGCTTTGCCAGCACCCAGCCACCGGCCCTGCATCTTCAGCCTGCATGGCCCACAAGTATGTAGTTCCCATCGGCTCCATTCGAGCGTTACACAGCACCCCTCGACTGAGGGGTTAGTGACCGACTCTGTGTTTCGGTGCTCGGGCAACTCAGGAGACACAGATAGACTTCCAGACAAAGAGTCTAAGAAATTGGATCATTTGGCCAGAAAGGTCTACGCTGCCTCCTCGCTTGGTCTCTGACAGGTGAGCTTGGCCATCATTATGGCACATTTCTCTCATGCCCTTTTGGGCGCTCTGGATGAGGTGCTTCCTCATCTCCAAATGGACCTTCAGACTATGGTCAAGCAGGTCCATGATCAGGGTCAGTCCGTTGCTAAACAGCAACTCCAGATGGCTCTGGTCATCGGGGATTCTTGTGTCCGTTCAGTGGCAGCTGCAGTCGCCATGCGCAGCAGGACCTGGCTGAGAGTCATGACCTTTACGGCAGACACCCAGCATAAACTGGTGGATGTTCCTTTCCTGTGTACCAGCTTGTTCAGTCTAGGAGTCAGAGGTCACCTCCAGCGTGTCGAGAAGTCCAGTGCCACCTTGGGTTCCGTTACTTCAGCCCAGAAAAAAAAACAGGGTTCAAAGAAGCAGAAATTAAAGCCCTTTCAGCCTTCTTCCCCGCAGCCAAGTAGCTCCATTACCAATCTGGGCAGCAGCAGAAGGCTCAGCCTTGTCACCCTCAGCCCAAGTCAGGGGCTTCGATAGCCCGTAAGCCTGGAGAGAAGGGCTCCAGCGGTCCCCCCACTGGATCCTCCTTCTCCAGGCCTGCACAGTGACGGGATGGGGCATGCCAACCCCATGCCCATCCCGACTACTCTGGGTCCTCCCGTGGAGGGTTGGCTCTGCCACTTCCTTTCCGCCTGGTCTGCTGTTACAATGGATAGGTCGGTCTTGGAAGTGGTTGACCAGGGACTGCCTCTGGAATTCAAGCAGTACCCACCAAGCTGAGCCCGCATCCCACGAGAGGAGAAGGTATCCGCCCACACTCAGTTGGCTCTCAGAGATGACATTGCTGAACTCCTCCACAAGAAGGTAGTGGTCAGAGTCACAAATCCCCCTATCAACCCAGGGTTCATTTCCAGGTACTTCCTGATCCCTGTGACAGGGCTGAATATGGCCCTGACCCAGTTGTTATGGAGAGTTTGAATGCAGGGATCTGTTCTTTCCTTTCCTGTCTCTTGTCTGTCTGGTTGCCCAACCAGATTTTCTCGTGAGACCTAGGATTTGATCACCCCGATGGTCTTGCAGTTCTCTGCCTCTCAGTCTTCTCTTTTCTGTCTTTACCTACCTTGCATATCCTGCTGGTATAAAAATATATGCAAATCATTATGTGGAAATGTAACTGATATTTAGATCCCTTTGTTTAGAAATTATATAGTGTTACTGTTGAAATGTATATAATTATAGTTTGAGATGATTGCAAAAAGCTATTGGGAACTCAATGGGTAAACCTGAGAGCAGTTTTTAAGCCCTTTTTCAGAAGCTGTGGAGAAGGGGCCTCAGTTCTGGGACATTGTGTTCTTGCTGCACCTGCCTGAAATTTACAAGAACATTTTAGAAAAACCAGGATGCTTCTTGGGGGTTGCAAAGACCTATAAGAGAGCTGCAGTGTTTTGAGAGACACAGAAATTGAAGGAGAACTCAGACAAATCTTTCAGAAATGATCGAACAATAAAGAATACTACTAACTGAGCCACAGACCCAAACAAGGATGGTAGCGTGTGAATCTCTGAAGTGTTAGCCCACCATTTCTGAAACATTGCCTACTTCCTTGTTTCTTTCGTCCGTGGTTCTTCTTTTTCGACTGGGCAAGGGTCCAGCCACTGACCCCCATCCCCAACCACCCCACACTACACTCCTTTAATAGGGTAGCACAGTTGTGACATTTCCTGTAGCAAAGCAGGAAGGGGCGGATCAGAGGGGTATCCACACAGTAAACGTCATTTACAGGGGCACAAGTAATTTAACTTGTTGTAACAAGTTATACAGAAACAAACAAAACACTGAATCAAACTTTTGCTTTCATTTTCCTCCTTCTAATTACTCTGACCAGGTTATAAACCCAGCAACTTATCTGGAATGGATATTATTAACTGCAGGTACTGCGGGACACTTTTTAGAAGGGCAGTTTTACAGGATTTAGTACACTGTCCTACATGCTTGGCCATTGGAGATCTAAGGGCTCAGCTCCAGGCAGCATGGGCAGAGATTGTGTACCTCAAATCGCATATTCAGGAGAAATTATAAGAACCACCCGCCATTTCCCCAACATCCAACAGGAGCACCTCGACCGCAGAGGGTAGTTGGTCTGGGAGGTTGGCAGGTGGTTGGGATGGGCATTCGGGTGCCCTATCACTCTGTGCTCTCCAACATAATCACCTCCACAAACCACATAAAAACTACCAACAGGTATCTGCCTCTGTCTCGGAAATCAAACAAAGTCAGAGGACACTGCAGCACAGGAGCTAGCACAACAAACCTCGCCCAAAACAGGAACCAAAACAAAAAAAGCAAAAAGGAAATCCAAAAAACTTCTGATCATAGGAGACTCCATGATTCGGGGAGTTGATACCGATCTCCAGCCAGGGGTAATGGTCAGATGTCTCCCAGGTGCATCAGTGTGGAGAGACACTGACCGCATTGCTAAAATTGTACAGGAAGCAGGAGAAAACATCAATGTCCTGGTACACATAGGGACTAATGATCTCTCCAGCCAGTCAGTTGTGGAGGCCAAGGAACACCTGACCTCGCTGGGTGACAAACTATCATCCATTTCATCCAGCATCTCCTTCTCTGAGATCCTGCCAGTCTGGGAGATGGGGCAGATGAACAGAAGGTCAGAGAAGGGAAGATGGGGAGCTAAACATGTGGCTCAAGGGCTGGTGCCAGGAAAAAGGGACACAAATTTGTAGGTAACTGGCAACAGTTTTGGGAGTGAAAGTCCTTTATATTCAATGGACTGCATCTGACTAAGGAGGGAGTCAGTGCATTGGGGCAGAAGTTTGACATCTTTGCAGAATATTTAAACTAGCAAATGGGGAGAGGGATGCAGCACCCAATACGTTGCATGGGAAGAACACCCCTCCCCCCTCAGCTAGTGATCAAACAGGAGTTCAGCATGTTTGTAGTTCATTTGCATCATCAGGTAAGGAAAAAGGTCTGGCTCCCCATATGATGCACAGGGGAAATGCCAGACCTCGCCCAACAACTAACACACCAAAATCTGGCCAGTAGAAAAATTATGTACACAAATGCTTGCAGTCTGGGAAACAAGATCCGAGACTTGCAGGTAACAATGACAGAGGCTAAACTGGACATTGTAGCGATTAGCGAGACATGGTTCACCAGTAACCACACTTGGGAGACTTCAGTACCCGGCTATGTACTGTTCAGAAGAGACTAAGGTGCAAAAAAGGGGAGGGGGGTGGAGTGGCCCTTTATGTCAATGAAAATATCAAAGCTACAGAAATTCAGAATACACATAAGGAGCCAGAAGAACTGTGGGTCACCCTGGAAACAGGAAATGGAACAGCCATATGAACTGGGGTTGTCTACAGACCTCCAGACCAGAGGGAGGACATAGACACATTACTGTTAGAAGATGTACAAAACATGACAGCTAAAGGAGAGGTTCTGATAATGGGAGACTTCAGTATGCCAGATACAGACTGGTTAATACCAGCAGCAACATCTGCCAGAACTAGACACATTGTAGATTCCCTGCATGGGGAGGGTCTCAAACAACTGGTACAGCAACCCACAAGAGACAGGGCTATCCTAGATCTAGTACTGGCTAACAGGGAAAGGATCACATATCTCCAGGTAGAAGGTCACCTGGGGGCCAGTGACCATCATATGGTATGGTTCAGTTTGGCCACTAGAACTAAATCATCCCATTCTAAGGCAAAAATATGGAACTTCAGAGGAGCTGGCTTTGATAAGATGGCCAACAGAGTTAAGCTAGCCCTGGCAAGAAGAAATTCAGATGAGGGGGTACAAGCAAAGTGGGCAAGCATTAAGGATGCAATACCTGAAGCAACATCCCATTGTGTTAGAGAGAAAAGGAAGTGCAGAAGAAGAAGGAAACCACTTTGGTTCTGAAAAACAGTAGCAGAAAAGATCAGAGCCAAAAGGTTGGCCTTCAGGAAACATAAGGGAACACAGCGAGACAAAGATAGGGAGGCATACCAAACTTCCCTAATTGAAGCAGGGAAGGCAGTAAGGCAGGCAAAAGCCCAAACCGAGGAAACACTAGCATGAACAGTAAAAGAAGGGGACAAGACTTTCTATAGATACATTAGCAAAAGGAGAAAGTCCGGAGGGGGTATTGCTAACATCAAAGGGGATAAGGGAGAGTGTGATTAGGAGGACCATGGAAAGGCATCTATCCTAAATAGATACTTCTGCTCACTATTTACTGAGGAGAAGGTGGGTCAGGGCCCACAGCTCAGCACCATGGACACTGGGAAGGGAGGTATGCACTAGTCCCTTCACAAAAGAAAGGGTCCTACAAGAGCTTGATGAGCTCAGGGTGGACAAGGCAATGGGACCTGATGGCATACATCCCAGGGTACTAAAGGAGCTAAGGGTAGAACAAGCAGAGCCATTATCAGAACTGTTTAGTGAGTCTCTCAGCACAGGAGAGGTCCCAGAAGACTGGAGAAGGGTTCATGCGATCCTGCTTCACAGGAGTGGTAGCAGGGAGGAGACAAGGAACTACAGACGAGTCAGTCTTAACTCAGTAGTGGGCAAGATTATGGAGGCACTCCTTAAGAAAAGGATAGTACAACACCTGGAAATCCATAGGCGCACAGGATCCAAGACAGCATGGGTTTACAACAGGAAGGTCCTGTCAGACTTATCTCATAGATTTCTTTGACTGGGTAACCAGAGTGGTGGACCAGGGGGGAGCAGTTGATGTTGCCTACCTTGACTTCAGTAAAGCTTTTAATACTGTTCCACACAGAAGATTGATTAACAAGCTGGGTGGTCTTGGGGTGGATCAGAAGTTGGTCAACTGGGTGGTAAACTGGTTGACGGGCAGAAAACAGAGAGTGATGGTAAACGGTATTCAGTCAGAAGAGATGCAAGTTACAAGTGGGGTACCTCAGGGATCAGTCCTGGGGCCAGTCCTCTTCAATATCTTCATCAGTGGCATTGCAGATAGACTGGAGGGCAAGGTTTGTCTGTTTGCAAATGACACCAAGATCTACAATAGAGTAAATGATCCAGATGGGGTGGGAAGAATGAGAAGAGATCTGGATAAACTGGCAAAATGGTTGGAAGAGTGGCATCTGGGGTTTAATGCAAAGAAGTGCAAGATCATGCACATATGGAAGAGAAACCCTGAAGCCACCTATAGGTTGGGAGGGGAGTTGCTGGCAGTCACAAGGGAAGAAAGAGACTTGGGCATCATCATCATCACAGATGACCTGAAATCATCCAAGCAGACCACTAAAGCAGTAGGTAAGGCTAGAGGGATGTTGGGGTGTATTAGTAGGGGTATCACAAGTCGTAAGAGGGGGGTAATAATCCCTCTTTACAAGACACTGGTTAGGCCCCATGTGGAGTACTGCGTGCAGTACTGGTGGCCACACCTTCACAAGGACATTAACAAAATGGAGGCAGTCCAGAGAAGGGCAACCAAAATGGTGCAGGGACTGCATCAGAAAACATATGAGGACAGATTAACGGTGCTCAATATGTATACCCTAGAGCAAAGGAGGAAGAGAGGTGATATGATTGAAACATTCAAAAACCTTAAGGGCATTAACAAGGTGAAAGAGTCCAACATGTTTCAATATAAGAAAAATAGCAGGACAAGAGGGCGCAGCATGAGATTAGAGGGAGGCCAATTAAGGGGTAATGTGAGGAAGTCCTTTTTCACAGAAAGGGTGTTGGATGCATGGAACGACCTACCTCAAGCAGTGGTGGATATGAATACAGTGCAGGGCTTCAAACAGGCATGGTATAGGCATAAGAGAACAATACAAATAAGTATGAATTGGTAGGCCATTGACAGAGTAAAGGCCTATGGCACATTGATAAGGTAGAAAAAGAAATGAGCAGACTAGATGGGCCTTGCGGTCCTTATCTGCCGTCAACTTCTGTGTTTCTATGTTTCATGCCCACCCCCCTCAGCAGGGCTCACTGCAAGGGGTTGCCTTCTCAAGGTCCTGGACCCGGGCCACTTTTATGCCTTCCCTTGATCTACAAGGCACAGATGATCCTGGTCACCCCAGACTGGCCCTGCCATTTCTGGTTTCCAGATCTCTTCAGCCTCGGCATCAGGCTCTTGAGATGTCTTCCAGCCCACCCGGACCTGCTATCGATCAGTCAGGAGAAGGTATTCCATCCGGACCGTCAATCCCTGCACCTGACAGTCTGGTTCCTGAGCATCTAGAGTTCCAGGCTTTGGGTCTCTCTGATGATGTCCTCAATGTAGTTGAGGCATGTAGGAAGGAGTCGACCAGGAGGTACTATGCCTTCAAATGGAAGAGATTCTCCATTGGGTGTCAGGGCAAGGGCCTGGACCCTTCATCCTGTCCAGTGGCTAGCATCCTCGACTACTTTTGGTCTCTCTCCAAAGGGGATCTTCAGCCTACGACCCTTAAGGTGCATCTGGCAGCCATTTCTGCTTACCAGGTGTGGGCCGGTCAACAGACGGTGGCACAGGAGAGGGTGGTCTGGCGTTTCTTTAAAGGCCTTCACCACATATCCTCTCCAGTGCATGAACAACCACCACCGTGGGATCTACTGCTGATACTGGCAAAGCTCATGGGCATGCCATTCGAACAGATGCACAGGTGCAAGATGTCACATTGTCATGGAAGGCCACCTTCTTGGTGGCTATCACGTCAGCCAGAAGGATTGGGGAGCTCCAGGTGTTCTCTGTCGAGTCTTCCCTATCTGGTCTTCCACAGAGACAAGTTTGTCCTGCACCCCAGCCCGAAGTTCCTTCTGAAGGTGGTGTCGGAGTTTCACCTAACTCAGGTGATGACTCTGCCGGTGTACTACCCTAGTTGCATCTCGATGGCAGAGTACAGGCTCCATACTTTGGACCTGAGATGAGCGCTCTCTTATTACAAAGAACGTACAGCTGACATTTGGGGAGAGGTTCATAACGATTGTTAGATGGATAACATCATGCATTGATCTGTGCAATCAGTTGGCGGGCAAAGAGCCTCCTGTAGGGAGAAGAGCTCATTCCACCCGCCATACTGCTGCATTGGTAGCTGCTTCTTGGGACATCCCTATGCAGGATATCTGCAGGGTTGCTACCTAGATGTCAGCAAACACTTCATTTCCCATTACCACATCGACCTAGAGTGATGCTGGGATGCTGGTTTTGTGGCCTCACTTCTACAATCTCTGTTCCCTAAGTAGGGGGTGTGCGCCTTGCCTCCCTCCTCCCAGAGAACTGCTAGGAGTCTGCCAACCAGTATGAATAGAATAACATATCCACGATCCTAGAAAAACAGGTCACTCACCTGTAACAGTAGTTCTAGGAGTGGTATATGTTGTTCATCCGCAAGAACCCACCCGACCTCTCCGGCTTCGATGCACAACCCTCTGCTTCCAGCGGGCGAGATCTGGCATCAAGGGGCGGAGCTGAGGCATATCTCACCCGGGTGGGTGGGAGGAGCCAGCTTTTAGACCATCCGGTAAGATTTAAAGGGAAAGGGACATGCCATCCTGTGTGGATGAACAATATATACCACTCCTTGAACTACTGTTACAGGTGAGTAACCTGTTTTTACAATCCTTAGGCAATGCAGAAAAGGCTTTTAAGAAGTTTCTCATGGAACAACAGGTAGCCAGTTCTGGGCAGGGGTCCTCGGGGAGGGGGGCCTCTTTCCCATTCGCTGGTGGCTTGGTCGAACTCACAGGCCTCCAAGGCCCAGGACGCGTCCTCGGCGAAGGGTCACAAGAAAGACCGAGATCAAGACTGCTCCCCCCCCTCTGGTGGTACTCCCCGATGGCCTCTGTTTCCTTGTCCCGGTGGTTCCCCATCAGCTGCAGTTGCAGCTGCACCTGCACCAATGTCTACCGCTGTCCAGGCCTCTGCTTCTCCCAGGCCCCTACCTACAGCGCCACCTCCCACTTTCCAAGGAGGCCTGTTGTCAACCCTCGGGTCGTCGACTACTTGGTTGTCAACCCTGGGTCAGCACCTTCTATGATATCTGATGCTTCCCCAGGCCCGCAGTCGTGGGGGCTCTTGGGCCCTCAGGACTCGATGGAGGGTTTGTCATGCCCTGTGCCAGTGACACCCCCCACTGTCGATGCACGAGTCTCCTGCCGTCGACCTCAATACCCTTTTGACTAAAATAACTACAGCCCTGGTACACCAGCTGGGCTGTTACAGGCCGGAGTCCCCAGCTCAGTCGACAGCCCCGTCGTTAACGCCAGTCAGGTCTTCTCAGTCTGTGACTTTTAGACCTTCCGTCGATCCCTCCTTCATTGGACCTCAAGCTAGAGCAGGTCGACATCGAAGAGGAGTACCACCCTGACCTCATCCTCTCCAATGAAGGGGAGGTGGAAGAGGGACCTCTTTCCCACAGATCTATGGCTTCTTTGGTGAGTGAGGACTCTGTCAAGCATACTCCCAGGTCCCCTCCTGAATACGCCACATTCTTCAGTCCAATGGAGCAGCTATGGGCTTCCTTACTGAAGAGGAGGATCCCACTAGGAGAGACCTGGTGGACTTCTTGGAAATCTCTGCGTCTCCCCCGAAGGTCATTCCTCCCATCCTACCAGCTCTGAGGAATGCCACTACTGTGGCCTGGCACCACACAGACATGGTCCCTGTTATGCCTCGGAGGGCAGATAAATCTTATTATGCCCCACAGGGCCTTCTGTATGCTGCCCAGCCAGAGACCAATTCGGTGGTCATTAAGGCGGCTCATGACAGGTCCTAGGTGCCCAAGCACCTCAGTTCCTCCCCCCCCCAGACAGGGAATCCAGGAGGATTGACCCTTGGGGGAAGAGGGTTTATGCCTCCTCTATGTTGAGGCCCTGGATTGCCAGTTATTTATCCCATATGGTCAAATCCCAGAATACCATCTGGAAAAGGGCAGGACAGCCGCTCAAGCCTTCCTGGAATGCTCCCAGAAGCAGGAGGTTCTTAAGTCCATACAGACTGCAGAGGATATCAGTAACCACCTCCTCAGGGCCTTGTATGACATACTGGACACTGGTGCCAGGGCTGCTGCCACAGACATTTGCCTTAGTCGGCATGCCTAGTTGAGGGTCTCGAGCTTTGCTGCAGATGTTCAGCAAAAGGTGCTCAATGCTCCCCTTCAGTGGCTCTAAGCTCTTCGGACCTGATGTCCAGGACATCATAAATGACTTGCAGGCCTCTTAGAGGGCTATTAAGTCTGTCCATTTGCTCTACCATACCCAGCCCAGGAGCAGAGAGTGTCTGTCCTTTCGTAAGGTCTCCCACAAGGCCGGTGCCAGCACCGTCCCCAAGGCAAGTGGAAGGCCACCTCTACCCTGCCTACCCCCTCTTCTTCAGAACCTGCCACCAAACTGCTGAAAGGCAATGACTCCACCCCAGTGGTCCGGTTCACCACCGCCTGACTCCTTGCCAGATCCCCCTCTTCTGGTCTCTGACCAAGCGGTGGAGGCTGGAAGTCGGTTCTCCCTCCATCTCAATCATTGGAGAACCATCACTTCAGATGCTTGGATTCTTCAGTTCATAGAAAGGGGTCACACCCTGGAGCTTCTGGATCAGCCTCCAGAGACCCTCCCTTTACCCTCCAACTATCCTCTGGCCCATTTAATGGTTCTGCGGAAGGAGGTACAGTCCCTTTTGCAAAAGTGGGCCATTGAGCCAGTGCCTAGGCAGCACAGGAACAAGGGTTTTTACTCCAATCCTGGTCCCCAAAAGAACCAGAGATTTGAGGCCTAGCTTAGATCTCAAGGCCTTCAGCCTCTACATCCAGTACAAAAAGTGTAATTTGGTCACTGTTCCAGGTCTACTGCCCCTGCTCCGACAGGGTGGCTGGATGTGCTCCATGATATACCTGTACAAGACACATACCTGCACATTTCATTGTTTCCTCAGGCAGTTTCTTTTCCAGAGAGAATACTCTCAGTTCGGAGTCTTACAGTTTGGCATGTGCTCTGCGCCGTGGGTCTTTACAAAATGCTTAGCAGCAGTTGCAACTGCCTTGCGACAGGAGGGCCTGTACACGTCTTTCTCTGCCTGGACGACTGGCTTCTCAAAACTCTGTCCCGAGCCCAGCTCCTTCAGACCCTGGAGAGGATCCTCCAGCTGTTCCATTGCTTGGGTGTCACAGTCTACCTGCCCAAGTCGATCATAGTCCCGACCCAGAGACTGCAGTATTATAGGAACAGTCCTGGACTTGGCACAGGATAAGGCCTTCCTGCCTCATGACAGTGGAGTGCCTCATTTCCCAGGCTTAGGAGGTTGCCCAGAGCCGTTACATCTTGGCCAGGGTATATCTGAGACTTCTGGGTCTCATGGCGGTTGCCAGTGCCATGGTCCCCTTGACCAGGCTGCACATGCGGGTGCTCCAGTAGACCCTCCAGGTGCAGTGGAACGAACAAAGGGACAACCTAGATCAGCAGGCATGGTCTCCTTGCCTGCCAAGAAAGTGCTCCAGTGGTGGATGGACCCCCAGCATCCGTCAGCAAGGGTCCCATTCATGATCTCCACTCCCCAGCAGATTCTAACCACGGACAGATGGGTGGGCAGAAGGGGACAGTGAAAAGCAGGGTTACTGAACGAATATTTCTGCTCAGTATTCACAAAAGAGGAGGGGGAAGTGCCTAATCCAATTAACAGAAGCACTCTTGATGGGGGGTCGATCCCAGCCCTTTCACAGAAGAAAGGGTTCTGCAAGAACTCCTAAAACTGAAGGTGGATAAAGCAATGGGGCCTGATGGAATTTACCCCAGAATTCTAAAAGAATTAAGGGGGGAACTAGTGAAACCACTGACTACTCTTTTTAATAAATCATGGGAGGATGGTGTGGTACCCAAGGACTGGAGGAAGGCGGATGTGATTCCCCTTCACAAAAGTGGGACCAAGACAGAGGCAGGAAACCACAGACCTGTCAGTTTGACCTCTGTGGTAGGGAAAGTGTGGAGTCACTTTTGAAGGAAAGAATTGTTGAGTACCTAGAGGCCAGTGGGGCGCAGGACCCAAAGCAGCATGGGTTCACAGCAGGAAGGTCATGTCAGATGAATCTAATAGATTTCTTTGACTGGGTGACCAAAGTAGTAGACCAGGGAGGGGCTGTGGACATGGCCTACCTAGACTGTAACAAGGCATTTGACACGGTTCCACACAAAAAATTAATAGTCAGATTAACCAGCCTGGGAGTGGGTCCCAGGGTGGTAGTCTGGGTAAAACATTGGCTTGACAGCAGGACACAGAAGATAATTGTAAATGGAGTCCACTCTGAAGAAAGAAGGGTTACTAGTGGGGTACCTCAGGGTTCAGTACTGGGTCCAGTCCTTTTTAATGTCTTTATAAGTGACATTGCAGAGGAACTGGAAGGAAAAGTATGCCTCTTTGCAGATGGCACAAAGATCTGCAACAGGGTTGATACACAAGGAGGCGTGGAAAGGATGAGAAGGGACTTGGCAAGGTTGGAGGAATGGTCAGAAGTATGGCAGCTAGGATTCAATGCAAAGAAGTGAAAATAATGCACCTGGAAAACAAGAACCCAGGGAGGATTACACAGTGGTGGGGGGGGGAGGTAGTGACAGCAACAAAAAAGGAAAGGGACCTGGATGTAATCATATCAGATGGCCTTAAGGTTACCAAGCAATGTGAGAAGGCAGTAGGGAGGGCTGGAGTTATACTGGGATGGATATGGAGAGGCATCACCAGCAGAAAACAGGAAGTTGTTATCCCTCTGTACAGACAGTTGGTGAGATCCCATCTGGAGTACTGCGTCCAGTTCTGGAGACCCCATCTCCGCAAGGACTTAGGATAGAGGCAGTCCAGAGGAGGGCAACTAAAATGGTGCAGGGTCTGCAAGAGAAGCCATACAAGGAGAGACTAACAGAGCTTAATATGTATACCCTTGAGAAAAGAAGGGAGAGGGGGGACATGATAGAAACTTTTAAGTACCTCAGTGGAATCAACAAAGTCCAAGAGGGTAGCATCTTTCAGAAAAAGAGATGTGCATGAACAAGGGGACACAATTTAAAGATGGGGGGTGGTTCAGGGGCAATGTGAGGAAGTATTTTTTCACAGAGAGGGTAGTGGATGCATGGAACAGCCTTCCTGAGGAGGTTGTGGGGTCTAAAACTGTGGGAGAATTCAAGAATGCATGGGACAGACATAAGGCAATTCTTGTGGGGGGTAGGCAGAAATAGGCTGTTGGTTAACTAGGATCTGTGGCCTATCCTGTAGGTAGGGAAACGGGCAGACTAGGTGGGCCAAGTGGTCCTTATCTGCCGTCAGAGTCTATGTTTCTATGACACCTCTGGCCTGGTCTCCGTTTGATATGTCTTTCCACATAAACGTCTTAGAGATGCGGGTGATTCTGTATGCCATGCAGGCTTTTCAGGACCACCTCCTCCCGGGTCAGTTGTTGATCCAATCAGACAACCTCAGTGTGGTTTACTATGTCAACAAGCATGGGGCACTCATTCGCACCCCCTGTGCTGCGAGGCAGTGAGAGTCAGGTACTGGACCATGGACTGGCCCTCTTGGCAGTCCATGTTCTGGGCATTCTCAACACCCTGGCAGACAGCCTCAGTCGGACACAGTCCAGGATGCATGAATGAGAACTCCTGTCATCCATCACATAGGATCTGTTCAACAGATGGGGTCATCCAGAGTTGGACCTTTTGGCGTCCCCACTCAACACAAAATTGTCCAGTTTTTGCTCACTAGATCTAGGGCCTGGAGTTTTCTGGTGAGATGCATTGTCCCACTCTTGGAGTGGAAGGTTCCTTTACGCCTTCCCTCTGATTCAAAGGGTACTAATCAAGCTTCAGATGGAGAGGGCCAGCGTGATCCTGGTAGCACCAGACTGGCTGCAGCAATTATGGTTTCCATTACTGCAACAGCCAGCAGTGGAACCTCTGGTGCCTCTGCCTCTCTGCAGGGATCTGCTGATGCGGGCCCAGGGGACTCTGGTCTATCCCAACCTTGGGTCCCTTCATCTGCATGCTTGGCTCCTGAGGACTTAGCTATTGCCCAGTTTGAGGTCTCTCAGAAAGTGGTGGGAGTCCTAGTGGCAGCCCGAAAGTTGTCCACTTGGGCTACTTATGCTATGAAATAGTAGCTGTTTGCCATCTGGGCTACAAAATGCCATCTGGACCCCTTTACCTGTCCAGTGACCCAGGTTCTGGAGTATTTGATTTCCCTGTCAGACTCGGGTCTCCAGTACTCTTCCTTCAAGGTGTACCTCTCGGCTGTATTTGCCTTCCACGAGCCAGTAGACGGTTATACCGTGGCTCAGCTGGATGTATCCCATACCTTTCTCAGGGGCATCCTGCATCTGAAACCTCCAATCTGTTCTCCGGTCCCCACTTGGGACTTGAATTTTGTTTTGGAGAAACTGATGGTCTCCCTTTGAGCCAGCGGCATCTTGCGAGCCACGCTTTCTCTCTGGGAATGCACAGTGTTTAGTTTCTATTACTTCTGCTCGAAGAATTTCCAAGCTTCAGGCTCTCTGGTGTGAGGAGCCTTATTTGATTTTTCACAAAGACAGGGTGTCTTCACACACAAATCCTAAGTTTCTTCCCAAGATGGTATCAGAATTTACGCTGAACCAATCCATCCACCTCCCCCTGTATTTTCTGGAGCTTGCCAGTCCAGGGGAAACACTGCACCATACTTTAGACGTGTGCAAAATTCTGAAATATTATCTGTTCCGAACTAAGGACTGCAGAAAGGCAAAGCAGCTTTTTGTTTCTTTTGCCCCAGGTAGAGAGGGCATTCCTGTTTCTAAACAATGTTTGTCTAAGTGGTTGGCCAGTTGTATTCAGGGCTCCAGATAAGATTTTTTTTGAGAGGAGTACTGTACTCCTCATTTTGAAAGTGAGGTGAGTAAAACCAAATTCAGATGCGTACAAATGTCTGGAGGGAGTGGAGTGAGGAGTACATTTTTAAAAACAATTTAGTGTTTTTCTAGATAAGAACTGATCAGGTGCCAACAGTGCCCTAGATAATAATGGCAGGCAGGTGTAATTTACTAACTATTTTTAAAATAAAATTGGGATGCATGTAAGTGCTGTAAATCTGGAAAAAACTGTTCCATTTGAATTACCAGTTATGTTATGAAGCACTGTTCTATGGAGTGTGTCACATTTACAGATGTTGAGTGAGAATTGGTACTTATTAAAAAAAAAATCTTTGAAGAGTATTTCCTAAAACGAGGTGAGTGAAATAGGTCGGTACTCCCCTTATCTGGAGCCCTGGTTGTATTGTTTTCTGCTACAATAAGCATGGCAAAGAGTTAGCAGGGGCAGTCAAAGCACACTACACAAGGGGTATGGCTACTTCTGTGACCTGTTTGAAAGGGGTCTCAGCCGCTGACATTTGTGCTGCTGCTACCTGGAGTACTGTACATACTTTTACCAAGCATTACAGTCTGAACATTGCTTCTTGAGCCAGAGCAGGCTTTGGCCATGCTGGTCTTCAGGGCCTTCTGTCTTAGGCCCTGGCTTGCCTTCCACCCAGACTGTCCTGCTGTTGCTGGTCACTCCTTGGGACTCATTCCTATGGTATGACCTGATGACTGAGATGCCACCAGAGAAGATAGAACAGTTATGTAAGAATTTACTGTAACAGTAGATCTTCGAGGGGATCTCAGTTATGAGGTCTGCCTTCCCTCCCACCACCCTCCGGTTTGGATTCCTGTCTCAGACTGGCTATCTGGTGTATCCAGCCTTTTATTCAGTCCTGAGCACCTCTCTCTCCCTCCCTCTCCTCGGTACCCCATGGCATAGGTTTGCTCCCTTAGTCTCCGGGGGGAAAGCTCTGAGGAGGGAACGGAGCCGCTCACGCCTTTGTAGGGTTGATGATGATGTTAGGTGACGTCTGCATGGGCAGCCCCAGTTGTACTGCTGGAAAATCTTCTGTGTGGATTCTGCTTCACCGACAGTGAACTTCCTGTGGTGTGACCAGATGACTGAGATCCCCTCGAAGATCTACTGTTACGGTAAGTTCTTTTTTTTTTTTCAATTTGCTCTTTTTGCTGTATCTGGACGCCGGTGCATCTGCCCAGTCATGGACCCCCACGCTTCCACTCAGATATAGGCCTTTGCTCTCCCGACACCCCTGGCTAACCCCCCAGAAGTGGGGTTCCGGAACTGGACCCCATAGTGCCGCAGTTCTTGTGACTGAACCGGGGAGCTGGCCTGGAAGCTAATCAAAGCCGGGGGCAGGCTTAATTAATGGCGGCCATCTGCGTGATTTTTCTTTGTTTTACCCCACAGGGACGGGGACATGCAATGACATCCCGCATCCGCCCGGCCCCTCGTAATCCAGGCGTCGATCACCTGAGGTTCTCCCGGCCTCCACCAGGAGTCCCTTGAGCACCGGGCACTCACCTTCTCCTCCCCCCGGAGAAAGAGAGCAGTCATAGGACACTCAGTCCTTCTCCTCCAGCCGGCACTTCAGTTCCAACTATTACGGTAAGTTCTTACATAACTGTTGATCTTCCACAAGGATAATCTCTTGCAACAGGTAATACACTTGGGTCATCATCAGAGGGCGTTGTAGTGCACAGCAGCTCTTTTCTAGCAGTCTTTTTCCAGGGGCTGCCCACACATGCCATCAACATCCTGCTCCTGTATAAGAGTGGGCGGTCCCCGGTATCCTCAGTTCATTTTTCCACCGTCTTCAGCTCGCTTGCAGCAGCTAGCGTTTGTGAAGCAGTCATCGATGAGAACTTGAGCAGGGAACAGACTTTCCCTCCCCTCCATTTCTGATCTTCATTGATGAAAGTCCAAAGAATCTACAAGCAAATCATCATTATTTTGGTCATGTTGTTGCGGTAGGAAGATCTACCGTTACGACAACCACACCGTTTGTGTTGGGTCCCACACACGACACCATCCCCTGCAAGCACTGCCAGGAATTCAACCAAGCAACCCAACGACGACGGCTGCAGGAGATTGAAGCTCACCTAATGGAGCAGAAATTGTCTCTCTTAGAGAAGGGGACCATCCCAAGGAGCCCTCCACTGCAGCTTCACACAAGAAACATAAACATAAGGATATATCATCCTCCTCATAATCAGGCAAACGTTAGTCAATGGCCACTGTTACTGGTGCTCCACCATTGATGATGCCCAACGGAACTGCTACCTCATCGATGGAAGTTTGCACTCTCTCGACAGCGCTTTCTGGCACCCTTTCAGCAGTTTCTATGGAACCTAATGTGAGTTCCATTGACGTCTTGTCTCCTGTCGACGACGTCTGCTTTAAGCATTCCACTACCTCTTCATTTACTGCCCTGTCGACGACAGGCCAGATTTCCATGGGGAAAACTAGTGGTTTTGCTATTTCTGCTGCCCCTCCTTCTTCACAACCATTCTCTCACAGGGATCAATCTGATAGGGACCAGACCTGTTTATACCTCATGTCCTATTTCTTTCACAGTCCCTCTGGTCTCCCAGAAGGCACCTGCCTCACCCTCTACTACTACATCATTGGACATAGCTGCAGTGGTACAGCCGGTTTTGGAAGTGATGAGGCATTCTCAACCCCCCACTCCAGGAGAGAGGCATTCTCAACCTCCCATTCCAGGAGCGGCAAGTCACCCTTCCCATTCCTCCACCCCTCCATCCAAACGCTTCCAAGGTGACAGGGAACCCTCTCCACCATGGACCCCTCCCTTCTATGATAAAGACTATTTTTCAGAAGAGGCAGAATTTCCAGGAGAATTTGAAGATACTGAGCTTCAGGACTTTGACCCCCACCCCACGTCCTCTGTCTCCACTATTTCCTCCTTGCATGAGTATGCTTCCCGACACACATCTGCCTGTCCACCTGATGACCTATCCTTTCGTGAGATGATGGTCCAAATTCAAAAAATCATGGGATTTTCTACTACGGAACATGATAAACAAAGAAAGGATATGGCAGATTATCTTGACCTGCCTGAAGAGCCTGTAGTAGTGGAACCCCCACTTATACAAACGTATCAAAATGCTGTACTGGTGGCTTGGAACCAGCCCTCGGCCGTTCCTGCCATCTCTAGAAAAGCAGATCACCTTTACCAGGTTCCTCTTGACCATCCCTTTCTTTCCACTACCCCTGAGGCAGATTTGGTACTGATCACTGCAGCTCATGATCGTGCAAATGACCAAACTACATTAGCTCATTACCCCGATGAGAGTCTGCCATCTTGATTACCTGGGTGGGGGGTTTCAAGTGGGCACCATGAATCTCAAATTCCAAACTATATGAGACACATGGTTAAATACAGTTCAACCTCGTTTATCCGACCCACTTAGGGGACATCCGATATGGTCGGATAAACGGGATTCCATCAGTCCTCATTCTTTCATTACACACTCACGATGCAGTAATAGTTAACAATTTATTCCCGGTGCAAAATGTGAAAAATCCAAATCTTTATTTCATTTTTAGTGCTTGGTGCTTACTTTAAAACATTTTACATGCAGTAGTTTAATTTAGCTTTAAAATAGTGATCAATTGACTTTTGTTTAAAGCATCATGTAAACTTTTATTGCATGCGCTTCTTAATGCTTAGTAGCAGCATGATCTGTATAGGGTCACAGTCCGGTTGTGATTCCTGGTAAAGAATAACCTTTTCAAGGTACTGTACTGCCTCTGTATGACTTGGCATGATAGGAGCGGACTCTTCTGTCTCTGACTCATTTTCATCAGGGTCTTCTTCTTGTTCCTGCTCCGTTTTTGTCACCATCTCCACGATGCCGTCATCAGACAGAATCTCCTGACCTTGCTCGTGGGCATCACTCAGCAACCACTCCTGCACTTCTTCAGCAGATGGAGGATCAGCAGTAAACCACCAGCCACTATCATATCCAGCAGCGGTTGAATAAAAGGCTCAATGCCATCATCTGCTGCGCCTAGCCTCTCACCACAAAGGCGAGGTGGCGAATCCCATGCCGCTTCTTAAATCTGTCCAGCCACCCCTCACTTGCTGAGAATGGTCCCGAAATAGCAAGACGAATGTGGCAAATTACGTACCTTTTTCTTTAAGGGTGGGCCAGATATCAGGTGCCCTTCTCTCTCCTGCCTGAACCATGTGTAAATTGCAGCGTCGCATTGCTCCTCTTTACACATCCTGGTGTTTTTTCTTGTATCGGATCCAGCAGCCGTCTCCATACTGACAGCAAAGTCCCTTATTTTTTCTTTTGCAGACTTTATATCGCTAATTGTGGACTTCCCAACTCCATACTCCTGTGCTAAAGCAACAGCACGCTCACCACCTTCAAGCCTGTCAATGATTCTCAGTTTCTGGGACACGGAAAGGACTACCCGCTTTCTTTTGCCTGAGGGAGAATCCATCGCTACGAAGTACTGTATGCTGCTGCTACACTGCATGAATCTTGTCAGAATGACACAGCTCATTAAGTGTTCGTTAAGGTCAATAGGTCACAGCTGCAAAGAATTAAAGTTAATTACAGCACATACCAATGACAGCTTTTGACAGCGTAAGATGAAAATACGAAAACAGTGGGGGACACATATCAGGTTCGTTAAATAGGGAGGTTCGGTAGTACGGGGGTCGGATAAACGGGGTTTGACTGTACCAATGTACCCTCTGGTCATCTGCTATAGAACTAGTCAGTAAACTTCCTCCATCCCAGGAGAAGGACCAATTATTGGCAACAATTTCCACCAGCAATTCCACATCCCAACATTTGCTCCGCTTAGGGTGTGATACAGTGGATACTTCTGCTAAGTATATATTACAACTTCCTCTCAGATGACATGCCTGTTACGAGTAACAGGATTTACACAGATATACAGCATAAAGTGGTAAATGCCCCTTTTAATGGATCTAAACCTTTTTGTGCAGGTACCCAGATACTTCTGGATGATCTCCAGGCTTCAGTTCGTACCTTACATACGGTACGTGGCATGTATCATTCCACACAGCCATCTTACCAGTATCACTCCCAGTCCTCTTTTCAATCAAAGAGAAGTGGCAAACATAGAGGTACTTACAGAGGCAGATTCTGTGGTCATTCTCAGCCATCTTCCAGAATGGCCACACCTACCTCCAAGGGCTTCTGCTCCAACCCACCCCCGGGTGGGGCTGGTCAGATCACTTCCCAGTGACCAACTAGGGATTGCCCGGGCTTCCTCGACCAGGCCTCAGAAGCCGTGGGCACTCTCTTTGCCCTCCATTTAGAGGCCTGGCAAGGGATAACACCAGACGAGTGGATACTTCAAATCATAAAGATGGGACACACGCTGGAACTCACCTCAGTGCCTCCTCATCCTCCCCACTCTGTACATTACCCACCTGATCATATCCCCATTCTTCAAGAGGAACTTCAGGCACTTCTTCACAAGAATGCTGTTTATCCGGTTCCTCCTTCAGAGTACCATCAGGGATTTTACTACCATCTCTTTCTGGTACCCAAACACACCATGGATCTCAGACCTATTCTAGACCTCAGACAACTGAACATACACATTCAGTATAAAAGGTTCCAGATGGTCACTTTAACATCCATTATGCCAATGTTAAAACAAGGGGATTGGCTTTGCACATTAGACATGAAAGATGCCTACCTACATATCCCCATCCACCTCGCCCATCACTGGTTCCTTTGCTTTTACCTGCTAAGACAACATTACCAATTTCGGGCACTCCTTTTCGGTCTCTCATCCACCCCGAGAGTCTTTACCAAGTGCCTAGCGGTGGTGGCAGCGGCCCTGAAATGGAACGGACATTTCGTCTTCCTGTACTTGGGCGATTGGCTCATAAAGGCAGATTCCAAAACCTCTCTGCTTTTGTCCCTCCAGGCAATTCTCAATCTGTTCCAGTCCCTAGGAATTACAGTCAAGTTGGCCCAAATCCAATCCTGCTCCTACCCAGTCGCTCCAGTATATAGGAGCCATTCAGGACACCATCTCCACCTGGGCTTACCTCCCTGCCAACAGACAAGACAGACTTCTGTCTCTGGCTTCCCAGATGTGAACTCAACAATTTATCACAGCCAGATGTCTCTTATACCTTTGAACGTATGGCAGCAGCCATCCCTACGGTGGCCTTTGCCCGTCTACACATGAGACCAATTCAGTGAACTCTTCAGAATCAGTGGTGGCAAAAAACAGGGGATTTTGAAGACAGAATCAGTCACTTCCAGTCTACGCTTAGCCCTGGACTGGTGGACCCATTGTGCCAACCTATCTCAGGGCATGCCTTTCCAGTCCCCTCCTCCCAGCAGACATTGACCACAGATGCCTCCCTCGACAGCTGGGGGCACACCTGGGCCCCCTACAGGCCACGGGGAAGGTGGCCCCGAATCTCCATATCTCCTTATATATAAATCTACTGGAAATGAGAGTAGTCCACCTCACCCTTCAGGCTTTTCGCCACCACCTTTCTTCAGGGCCTCTACTGATCCAATCAGACAACACCTCAGTGGTGTATTACCTGAACAAACAAGGACGTATCAAGTCCTGCACTCTCTGTAGGGAGATGATGATTGTTTGGCAGGAAGCCATACTTCAACATCTGTCATTGATTGCCGCCCATCTACTGGGACGCCACAATACCCTGGCCAACATTCTTAGTCACCAGACCTCCACGTACGAGTGGACACTTCATCATGAAATTCTTCAGATGATCTTTCAGTTGTGGGGGACCCTGCGTCTCGACCTTTTTGCCTCCCCCAGCAATCACTGACTCCCCAGTTACTATTCCATTATCCCAAACAGAAAGGGACTGTCTATAGATGCCCTGTCCTGACCGTGGACAGGACTCTTCTTATTTTCTTCCACCCCACCGTCCCACTCCTGCAACGCACGCTACTGAAGTTACAACTTGAACCTGCCACCATGATCCTCATAGCCTCTCTGTGGCCTTGGCAGGTGTGGTTTCCTCTGCTTCAACAGTTCTCAGTGGCACACCCCATCCTGTTGCCAGTCAGGCCAGATCTGTTGACTCAAGATCAGGGAACCCTTCTTCACCCCAACCTGAAGTCATTACATCTTCACGTTTGGCTCCTAAGGACCCTTTCATAGCCCGCCTCCAAGTCTCCTCACCAGTGGCTAATATTCTGTTATTATTGGTAGTATTATTGGCTTCATACAAACCATCTACCGGGGAAACACATAGTGCCAAATGGAAATGCTTCTTCATATGGGCCTCTTCCCGGTCTTTGGACCCTTATTCATGTCCATTGACTAAGATATTGGACTACTTGGTTTTGCTTGCTGAGACAGGCTTGAGCTACTCCTTCATTAAAGTTCATTCGTCCTCTATTTTGGCCTTTCATGAGCTCTTAGAGGGGAGACTACTTTATCAACACTATCTTGCTAAGATGTTCTTAAGGGGTATGTTACACCTCAAACCTCCCATTAGATGGCCCACCCCTCCCTGGGACTTGAATTTCCTATTGGAGAAGCTAACCCTTGAACCTTTTGAGCTGGCGGCTACCTTCGACCTCCATTTCCTTTCTCAGAAGACAGTATTCTTAGTTGCTGTCACTTCAGCTCGCCGTATTTCTGAACTTCATGCCCTAATGTGTTGAGAGCCTTACTTAATCTTTCACAAAGACAGAATGGCTCTTTGTACCAATCCCTCCTTTTTACCTAAGGTGGTCTCGGAACACACCCTAAATCAGTCCATAGAATTGCCAGTCTACTTCCCTGAGCACTCTAATCAAGGAGAATACCTCCTACACACCTTAGATGTTCATCATATTCTGAGACACTATGTAAATCGAACCAAATCTTTCAGAAAAACTCCTCAACTTTTTGTTAACTTCGCCTCAACCAGGGAAGGTTTTCCAGTTGCTAAACAGACCCTATCCAACTGGTTGGCACATTGTGTAACCTTTAATATAACAAACCATTACCAGGACCTGTTCAAGCCCATTCTACCCGAGCCATGGCCACTACAGCGGCCTGCTTCATGGGGACTTCTATTACAGATATCTGCAATGCAGCCACATGGTCCACCATACCTACTTTCATGAAGCACTACAATTTAGACATTGCTTCTCATCATAGGACGGCCTTTGGCCGCGCTGTTCTACAAGGCCTTTTCTGTCATAATTTTCCACCCTTCCTGGGTTTACTGCTTGGGAGTAATTCCAAGTGTATTACCTGCTGCAAGAGATTATCCCTTTGGAAGATAGTACAGTTGCATACTTACTGTAACGGTAAATTTTCGAGGGGTATCTCTTGCAGCAGGTACGATCCTTCCCTCCATCCCCCTCCTTCACTAAGAGAGCAACTTCTGATCCAAATATATATGGGAAAGGGATACCTGTGGTGCTTCGGATCTCCCTCAGTCCTCACTTAGCGAGCTGAATCCGGCGGGGAACTGAGGATACCAGGGACTGCTTACTCCTATATAGGAGCAGGATGATGATGATGTCATGTGTGGGCGGCCCCTGGAAAAGGACTGCTAGAAAAGAACTGCCATGCACCACAGCACCCTCTGGCGACAACCCAAATGTATTACCTGCTGCAAGAGATACACCTCGAAGATCTACCGTTACGGTAAGTACTCAACTGTACTTTTCTAGGTTAGTCAGATGAACAGCATGGAATGGTGTTATTGATGTCATGGCATGTCTCAGAAGTATGAAAAGAAAGTTCAGTAGCTACTGAGGGCATCGATCTCTATGTATGTCTGAGGGAATCCTGAAGTTAGGTTATTTATTCATCACAAATTGGTCAGAACTATTCAGAATACATAACTGGCATGGAATGGAAGATGGGAGGGCAGTTAAATATGTAAAAATAATTTCTTGTCTCCTCTAAAATGGTTTAAAGACTCTAATGTGGACATGGTGTAAGTCTGTCTTTGTGTGTCTGAAGGTGCTTGTCTGTTGGTCTGCATGTGTTCATTTTTTATGTACACTTGATCTTCAGCTATGCCCTTAGTCCCACAGCATCTACCTGTGCTGTGATCAGGAGACACAGACACCTAGCTCCATCTACAACTAACTTACTGCTGCCACTGCCCCCCCAAGGGTTTCCCTCTGTGGTGGGTCGGGGGGTCCAAGACGGTACCCCCCCCAGCCTGACTAGGAACCTGTAGCAGACAGCAGGCTGCATAGCATGGGCTGTAGTGTGCTGGCAGCCCTCACCCAGCCTGGTATTTTTATCCCAGTCTCTTTCCCCCCCGCCCCTGAGAGCAATCTTGCTATCACAGCAAGGAGATAGCTGATTAAGGAGCTGGAACTTTACTACTAGAACTCTTCTGACTCTGCTAGAGAGTAAGAGCCTGGTACAGGGTCTGCAAGGCAAATTGGGATCTTCATTTAGGTTAAAAAAAAACACACGCAAGAGTTGTTGTGCTTGTCTGAGTTGGGGGAAGGCAACTGTTTTCATCTTTGCAGTTAGCTGGGTGAGGAGGAGAGCTGTAAATTGGGGGGGGGGTAGGCAGAAATAAACCAGGTGTCTCTATTTAGACTTCCCTGTTGCTAATTTTTGGCAGAGAGCAATCTTGCTGTCACAGGAAGGAGGCAGCTGACTAAGGAGCTAGAACTTTACTACTAGAACACTTCTGACTCAGCAAGAGTCGGAGCCTGTTACAATGCATAGCACAGCTGCAACACATGAGTACTCACACTTCCCACCCATCCATTCACCCGGAGGAAGTGCTATTTTTATAGGCATCAAAAGTGATTGACAGCAGGCAGTTCCTGGGCAGGACCAGGAAGTGAGGGAGTAAAAGTCCACAGCAGGAACCTCCCCTTATCAGTGTCTCTCACACACACACACAAAATTTAGTTTTGTTTTTCAGGATGGAGGTGGTAAGTTGCAAGGGTTGTGGTGCACTCGTCTTCAGGAGTCTGCTCTGGAAGATGGATCAGTGTTCTACGTGCAGGAGTCTGAATGATCTTCGAGCTCAGCTGGACGCAGCATGGAGGGAGATAGCTAGACTGCATCACTAGCTAATTTTTATTTGTTTATTTATTTCTGATCTCGGATTAACCATTTGAGCTCAGAGCTCTTTACGTAGATTCCACGTTAGTACATTTAGAACAAGTAGGTGATTTACAGAGGATTGAGACAAACAAGGCAATAGAATTAGAATGAGAACATTAGGTACATTTGGTCTTTGAACAAAGGAATGCAAAGAAATACAGCAAAAACTAAAACTGGAATAGGTAAACACAGTCGGATACATACAGGAACAGACTAAATAAGCTGTGCCCAACAGGGAGCCTGTTAGTTGTCAGCAACACAAGGGGGTTAGCGCATAGAAGTGCTGGAGACAAGGGGTGGAGGGTTGAGCCCCAAGTGCAGGGTGTCCGAGATAGAGAGGTCTGTTTGGCAGAAGAGCAGTTGGTAAGAGATGCCTTTGCTAGGTGCTAGCGATGGCAAACACATTAGGATTACTGTATTAAATGTTTTTTTAGGTTATTTTTGAAGGTCCACAGAGTGGGCAGGCTAATAATGTTCTCATGGAGGGAGGTGAACCACAACGGTGCCTGATAGGCAAAGGACATTTGTGCTTGAGATGTCTGACATTTTGGAGTCAGGAAGGACTGCAGTGCAACCATGTCTTCTCCCTCAGAGACCCACTGGCCCTGGGGGTTGGAGAGTAGTGGATCAGGGGTGCGGGAAGATTTCAAGGATGGACGACGCAGGATCTGTTCAGACCAATACCATTCCAACAAAGAACCATTTTTTATTACTGGAGAAGATGAAGGATCCTGACTCAGTGAAAGGTAACCCTGAGCTCATCGAGGGGACCAGCTGTAGTGGAGAGACAACATCCAAAGGCAGCAAAGAAACACGTGGTGAATCCAGGAGTAAGCAATTTCTTGTTCTGGGGGACTTGAAGATCAGGTGAGTCGATTCCCACCTGAGTAAAGGTATGCAACCTAAGGTGATGGTTAAATGCTTCCCTGGAGCTTCAGCACAACACAACACCGAATGCATCAGGAGGTTGGTAGACGTTCTGATTCATCTCGGTACGAATGATTTGTCTGCTCAAACAGTGGAAGAAACCAAGCAAAATTTAATTAAGCTGGGGGAACGGCTAGAGGCTAGAACGACCACCCTAACATTCTCGGAGATCCTCCCAGTGTGGAGCAAAGGGGATTGCAAGTACACAATCAGGAATAAGCATATTGAGGAATTCATTGCTTGGCTACGTGGATGGTGTTGTGAAAAAGGATATCATGTCATAGGCCCATGGGGGAGCTTCTGGAAGAGGAAGTTGTTCAGGTTTGACGGACTTCACCTAACAAAAGAAGGTGCGAGTGCTCTTGGTCAGAAATTCGACGTCCATCTCGACCATTTAAATTGGGTGAGGGGGGAATCTACACTAGGGAACCTATCAGAAAATACACTTCTGATAGGAACTTAGTCGTCACTCCCCAACGAGCAGGAATTTCTCTTCCACGACCTAAGAAAACACGTAGAAAACAGTTGGAAACTATCAGAAACTGAACACAGGGCCACGCATCCACGGGCCCAAGAGCAGAACCAATAGTAGCGAATAGCAGCAGGGGTACCAGACCATGGAAAGTGGTATGCATCAATGACAGAAGTCTGGGAAACAAAATAAGTGACCTGTAGGCAATGATGGCGGATTCCCGAGTGGACCTGGTGGCCGTCACAGAGACTTGGGCCTCAGAGAAAAATGCTGGGACCTTTCGGTCCTGGACTACACCCTGTTCAGACAAGATAGAAGGGAGGGCAGGGAGGAGGGGTTAGCGTTATGTGTAAAGGATGGGATAAATGCCATCTCAGTAGATAGCATCAAAAAGGAGGATGTGGAATCCCTGTGGATGTTACTCAGGTCGGCAGTGGGGGAGAGGATCCACATAGGTATGGTATACCGGCCTCCGGGGCAGGCTGAGGACAGGGATGAAGAGCTCCTAGAGGAGATCAGAGTTGTAGCACAAAAAGGGGATACAGTGGTGGTAGGAGAACTGAATATGCCCGATGTTAACTGGAGCATCCCACGGGCAGGTTCTACTAAGAGCCGAAAGGTGGTTGATGCCCTACAAGACTGCCTCCTTACACAACTAGTTAGTGCCCCGACTAGGCTGGACACCATCATGGATGTGGTCCTTACTAACTTGGAGGTAGTAAAGGCTACAGGAGTTGGAGAGCCACTGGCCAACGGCGACCACAACTCTGTGTGGTTTGAGTTAGCCCTAGGGGGTAGAAAAATCACAATGCAAGACAAAGGTTTTAAACTTTAGAGGAGCCTATTTTGGCAAAATGAGAGATGTAGTCAGAAGCAAACTGTTAAGGATCCAGGAGCATTCAGATGTGGAAGAAATATGGGGGCTGGTTAAGTTAACCATTTTAAAGGCTACCAGGGTGTGTGTAAGAACAGTGACCAAAAAGAACAAACACAAGCAAACAATATGATTGAGTGTACAGGTAAAGACTGCAATCAGAACCAAAGGGAGGCCTTTCATAACTATAAAAGAACTCAGGAAGGTGGCGCATGGGAAGCCTACATTGAGAAGAAGCAAAGAGTATGGTGAAATCAGCTAAGGCCGCAACAGAGCTTCGGTTTGCGGAAGGGGTTAAAGAAGGGAAGAAACACTTTTTTCGATATATACAAGAAAAAGAGAAAAGGAGAGGAATAGTTAGACTCGGAGATGGTGACAGAGTAGTGGAGAAGGACAGGCAGAAGGCCACTGTTCTGAACAACTTTTTTTGCTCAGTGCTCACCGAGGAAAATAAAGGCTCAGTACCAGACAGTGGCATCAAAGCTGCTGACAAAGGTGTTCCACAAATGGAAGCACCATCAGTCACCAACAGCAGGGTTAGAGAGGCCCTGGATCAACTCAGGGAAGACAGGTCACCAGGGCCTGATGGAATACACCCAAGGTTGCTAAAAGAGCTTGCAAGTGAATTGGCGGGTCCCTTAGCACCTTTATTCAGCAGATCACTTCAGACACGGGTAATGCTGGGAGACTGGAGAAGAGCTGATGTGGTACCTCTCCACAAGGGAGAGGGTGGGAAGGAAGCAGGCAACTACCGACCAGTCAGCCTTACGGTAGTAGAGGGGGAACTGATGAAAACCTTAATAAAACAAGTCTTGATAGAGTACCTAGATAAGAACGGTATGCAGGATGACAGGCAACGTGGGTTCATGGCAGGAAGGTTGTGCCAAACGAACCCAATCATATTTTTTGACTGTATCACTAAGGAACTAGACAGAGGCCACCCAGTGGACCTTCTCTACTTTGATTTCAGTAAGGCCTTTGATTCGGTGCCACACAACCGCCTGCTGAAAAAGTTGGAGGACCTAGGTGCAGCTAAGTGCATAGTCAGTTGGGTAGGTAATTGGCTTAGGGACAGAAAACAGAGCATAGTGGTCAACGGGGTCAGGCCTGATGAAGGCGTGGTCACTAGTGGTGTGCCCCAAAGCTCAGTGTTGGGGCCAGTCTTGTTTAATGCCTTTATCAGTGACATTGGCATAGGTATTCAGGGCAAAATTGCCCTATTCGTGGACGATACCAAGCTAAGAGGAAGGATTGACAGCAAGGAAGTGATTAAGGACCTACAGAGACTGGAAAGATGGTCCAACGTCTGGCAGCTGAAGTTCAACGCAAAAAAATTGTAAGGTGATGCATTTGGGTAAAGGGAACCCAAGGACAGAGTACCACCTCAGTGGAGTCCAGCTCAGCCCACGCAGGAAGAACGGGATCTAGGTGTCATTATAAGCAGCACCCTTAAACAGACAAGCCAGTGCAACAAAGCTTATAGCTAGGCCATCAAAATGCAGGGGTGCATACGGAGAGGATTCAACAGCAGGAGAAAGGAGGTAATACTGCCACTCTACAGGTCCCTGGTATGGCCCCATCTGGAGTACTGTGTCCAGTTTTGGAGTCCACATCTGAAAAAGGATATAAACAGGTTGGAAGCTATTCAGAGAAGAGTGACCAAAATGATCCCAGGGCCTTCATGGACACTCATACGAGGCGCGTCTGGAAGCATTAAATATAGTCTCATTGGAGACAAGGAGGGAGAGGGAAGATATGATTGAAGCATGCAAGTTCCTGAGAGGAATAAATAAGGTGCCACCCTTTGACCTGTTCAGCAGAATCTCCGACTCAACACTAGAGGGCACAAGTGGAAGTTTGGGGGGGAGGCTGCATGAGGGATATTAGGAAACACTATTTTACAGAAAGAGTCGTGGAGCTATGAAATAAACTGCCAGCTGAGGTAGTGGAAGCAAAGTCTGTGACATCATTCAGGCTGGGGCAGGACAAGGCTAAAGCACAATCAAAAGCAACAGGAGCAGTAGGAGGCATTAGGCAGAAGGGGGGGTTAGGTTCTGGAATCTGAGAAGGTTCAAGGAACACATGGGCAGACTAGATGGACCCTTGGTCTCCTTCTGCCATCTTATTTTGTATGTGACCTTGTATATATGTTTTTAATTTCCGCAGTTAAAGATGGCTGCCACTCACAATTTTAAAAAAATCTCTTCCATTGAGGTTACATTTTGAATGTGCATACTAGACTCACATTGTGTGTTAATTAAGATGGTGCTACCTCATGTTTCTGACGGTAAACAGCACTGAACTACACCAAGATATTTTTTAATGTTTTCATTGCTGGCATGGCACAGGAGCCAGAACGTTTAAAAACATCATCATTTCTGGCCCAGTGGTGCAGGGAGCTAAGAGCTTAAGTGCCTTACTTCTTGCCACGCTGGCAACCCATGTTCATGAACGAGCGCCGGTTGCTGGGAGAGAAGGGCTTGAGTGCCCATAGGGCTGCTCACCTCTCCTGGGAAGGGGAACTGCACGCTCTGCTGAATGACTGCTACCAGGTAGCAGCCTAGTGGCAGTGCTAGTCTAGAAGGGCAGTAGCAGGGAGGTGCTGCGGGACTCCATAGTGTGCACATGCCTCCACACGCACACGATGACGTGCATGCCCCTGCGAGGGGAAATGAGAGAACAGAACTAGTGGAAAAATGGCATGGCAGGCGTTCATGAAGCCCGCCTGCTGGCTGTTATCCGCCACATCACCAGGACCCTGGACTGGAACTGGAACTAGATTGTGCTTTGGGGTTGGGGGGGCAGCCCTCCCCTCCCTTCCCCTCCTGACCCTGCCATGGGGGTAATTCATGGGGGTACTGCGGAACACGGTAAGCCCTGGGGAGATGCTGGACAGTGGGGGATTAGCGGTCGGAGCTGAATGGAAACCCAGCCTGCCCTGGCCACAGGAGGAAAAAAAACCTTCAAAATCCTGTATCTCAGTTCAGGAAGGAAAGTAAAGAAAAGGAAAAATGGATATATTGATGTTTGTACCAGAAATACATTACTGCTGAAAATAAACTACTTGGTGACTAATAAATACTGCTGCTTTAAGGTAATAAGGCAAATAGTATGACTTGCCCTTTGCAACCCGAGTTACAGTTATCTTACAAGATTCACAAATCAAGAAAAAGAAAAAGAAGTGCTTTTTCACTGAAAGACTAGTGGATGCTTGGACTAGCCTCCCAAAGGAGGTGGTGGGGCAAAAACAGTTGGGGGAATTTAAGACTGCATGGGATAGGCATAAGGGTACCCTAGGAACAGGTGAAAGAGGGTGAGCTGCATATCAGCTAGGGTCTGTGGATTGAAATGGGTAGACAAAATGGGAAGACTGGGTGGGCCACACGGTCCTTATCTGCAGTCAACTTCAATGTTTATTCACAAAACAGAATCTGTTATTCACCTGATGCCAATTTTAAATAATCGTTACATTGAGATGTACTGTATTTCTCACATAGTTCCTTTACAGGAGTGCAGTTCTGTAATTCTTTATTCTCTGTCAAATCAAGCATTAGATCAGGTGGTGTTATTTCAAGGGGGGGGTTAGAAGGGGTTCACGGATACTGGGAGCCAAACCAGTCTTGTACTGTAACAAGGAGAGCCATACAATCAAGGCCCAGTGTATTTCACTCCATTCCAGGGGCACTGTTGTTCCATGCATCACTTCATCCATCAGAGCAAGAGAATAATGCTTTGCAATTGGATTTTGAAAATCCCTAAAGCTGTGCCCTGACCCTTTCAATAAAGAGCTCTTTTTCACTCCCCCTCCCCCAGCACATACAGTGGCGTGAAAAAGTATTTGCCCCCTTCCTGATTTTCTCTATTATTGCTTATTTGTCACACTGGATGTTTTCAGGTCTTTAGAGAAAATGTAATATTAGATAAAGGGAACCTGAGTGAACAAATATCACTTTTTTTTTTTTTTAATTTCACTTATTTAATGAAAAAGTTAACCAACACCAACTGGCACTGTGTGAAAAGTAATTGCCCCTTACACTTAATAACTGGTTATGCCACATTTAGCTGCAATGACTGCAACCAAACACTTCCTATAATTCAATATCAGTCTTTCACATCGCTGTGGAGAATTTTAACCCCACTCTTCCTCGCAGAACTGCTTTAATTCAGTAACATTTGGTAGGTTTCAGAGCATGAACTGCTCGTTTCAAGGTCCTGCCACGGCATCTCTATTGGGTTTAAGTCTGGACTTTGACTAGGCCACTCCAAAACTTTAATTTACTTCTTTTTAGCCATTCTGATGTGGACTTGCTTTTTGTGTTTTGGATCATTGTCTTGCTGCATGACCCAACTATGCTTCAGCTTCGCTGACGGAAGGATGACTGGACATTCTCCTTAAGAATTTTCTGGTACAGAGCAGAATTCATGGTTCCTTTAATTATGGCAAGTCATCCAGGTCCGGGCAGCAAAGCATCCCACACCATCACACTACCACCACCATGTTTGACTGTTGGTATGGTGTTCTTACTGTGGAATGCTGTGTTTGCTTTACGCGAGACATTATGGGATCCATGTTGTCCAAAAGTTCCACTTTGGACTCATCTGTCCATAGAACATTTTCCCAAAAGGCTTGTGGATCATCCAGGTGCTTCTTGGCAAATGAGAGGCGAGCATTTATGTTCTTCTTGGTTAGCAGTGGTTTCCGCTTGCTGCTCTCACATGAAGCCCATTTTGCCCAGTCTCTTTCTGATTGTGGAGTCATGAACACTGACCTTAGCTGAGGCAAGAGAAGCCTGCAGTTCTTTGATGTTGTTTTAGGAGCCTTTGAGACTTCTTGGATGATTTTACACTGCGCCTTGGATTAATTTTGGCAGGCCGCCCACTCCTGGGAAGGTTCACTACTGTTCCAAGTGTTCTCCATTTGGAGATTATGGCTCTCACTGTGGTTCGATGGAGTCCCAGAGCCTTAGAAATAGCTTTGTAACCCTTTCCAGACTGATAGAGAGCAACAGATTTTTTTCTGATCTTTTCAGGAACTTCCTTTGATCATGACATAATGTGCTTGTTGAATCTTTGTGCTGGCAACGTGACTCTGATGGCAAGGGCCAAAATAAGTGAGGTTTATATTGAGCAGGGCTGGCTGTAATCAAGCCTGGCTGTGTTCAATCAGCTGACTCTAATTATCCCTTTAATTGGGTTGATTTAACTAGGGGGCAATTACTTTTTCACACAGTGCCAGTTGGTGTTGGTTAACTTTTTTCATTAAATAAATGAAATAAGTAAAAAAAAAAAAAGTGTTATTTGTTCACTCAGGTTCCCTTTATCTAATATTATATTTTGTCTAAAGACCTGAAAACATCCAGTGTGACAAATATGCAATAATAGAGAAAATCAGGAAGGGGGCAAATACTTTTTCACGCCACTGTAAATGAAGTGAAACAGGAGAACCGGTCTGGCTGACTAGCCTGAGAAGGAGACGTTATAGACCCTCTGTTAGTAACCAGAGATGCGTACCTGCCTGTAAAGATCAGTTCGACACTGAGTGTAAATATTTCATAGGTGAAAGCAGCAGTGGGAGCTGCAGATCAGGCTTCAGTATCTTTGGAGCACTGGTGTTCTGTGATATGGATAGTGGCAGGAATCCGATCTCAGAAAACTTCATTGGGAAAGCTGAAATTTGCCTTTTTTTTTTTTTGTCAGACTTTTTCTTCCTGATGAGGCCACATCAGCTGTTCTGTGATGACTACCCAGCCACATCTGCCACTAACCTCACCACTTCTCCCAGCTCCCGCAGTTATTCCTTCTGCGGCAGGGGTCTTCATGGCACTGTCCTCCACCTGGAAACGTAGGATCCTGGGCAGGTAGCATCATGGGGTGGGGCGTGAGCATGCCAACTGCAGTTATCCTTCAGGCAGTGCCTGGGTGCTTTTTCTTCCCTTGTAGTACTAGCCTCCCACCAGCCGGTGGCACATGCTATAGCTGTTGGGGCCTCGCATGTTATAGCTTTCTCTGTGGCTAGAAGGTGAAAGTTCCAGGGCCCTACCACAGGGCTGATACTGTGGAAGCACGTTGCCAACCCAACCATTCCAGGACACACTGCCACTGGCAGCACTTGTCAATCCTTGGCTGCCCATTTGCCAATGTTTCAGGCTTATTCCTGAACCCGGATTACTAGCATGGGACCGCGTGTTCGATCAAGTGTTGGTCATCTGTCATTTTTATAGACAGAGGTGTTTACTGTTGCAGCATTCCCAATTCATAATTGCTACCCTCTGTTTTCTTTCTGTAAATGTGTCTCTGATTTTGGTTTTCGATCTGTCTGATCTGACTTAGGCTCATACACATTGCTAACATTGCACTCCGAGGTAGGGTTGGTGGGGGGGACTGTACCCGGCTGAAGGTGACCTCCTTCGGATCTCATGTTATGCCCCAGTTGCCTTAACATGTTTGTTGTGCTTGTTTGGATACAGATGTCATGGCATTTTTCAGAAACATTGGGGACATCTCCTTTGTCCTGGCCAACGTTCCTTCTTTCAGTAAAAATACAAAAAAAAAAATGAGAATTCGCACACTATTGCAGGAACTGGGTGCAATCTCGGGTAGCAAACCCCAACATCTCTCTTTTTCTAAACAAATATATTTATGCAATAGGCATTGCAACAGATGAGGGGTGGTAAATCCATTTATTTCCACTCGTGTGTGATAAATAGTGGAACCTCAGATTTATCACACCTCCTTTGTCAATCATCTCCCCTCCTACAGGCACTACTTACACACCATCACTTCCCATTTTCACAGTACCATGTACAAACCAGTAAAAACTAAAGCACACTACCTGTGCAGAAACTGTCATAGATGCCAGCTCCTTCACTATACAGCATCCTCCTTGATATGCTGTAATATATAGTTGAGCACACACACTAGAATTTTTTTTAACTCCAACTGCTGTGTACTGTATATGCTGTCTCCCATCCCCCCCCAGCTTCATGTTGTCTCCAGTCCCTTCTCAAACTATCCTGTCCTATCCATATTAGTTTGCACTAAACAGTACCTCTATTTAAATGTTTCTCTCCTGTGCTTTTCAGTTGCTCATTTCTTTCCTGTTCTCCCAGGGCTTTCTCTGTGGCCACATGAATCTTCCAGTCTGTCTGTCTGTCTCTCCGTGAACTTGCACCAATTCAGGATAAATACAGTAAAACCCCAACATTAACAAAACAAAAACCAAAAAAGATGGACTACAACCTCCAGCACCAGCTCCTTGCCACATGGAGCTGATACTGGCACTCAAAGCAGTGGCGGAGCCAGGTTTGGGAGTGTTTGGGAGCCTGGGTGGGCCATTCAGTCAATCCTGGGCTCCACAGTGGGCACTGCACAGTGAATAAAGATGGTGGTGTGGTACCACTACTCACACTAGGGCAGCCAGGAGGGACGACCGACCCCACAGCCCCCCCTCTAGCTCTGCCACTGACTCAAAGGCTCTGACCTGCTCACTAAACCCCGCTACCGTATTAGCTTCAATTTTTTGAAAATGCAAGTAGCTCAGCCAGTGAGCTTCCATGTTGCAGTATCGGCACTCGCGTCATGCCGGTGCATCCATGTCAATAGCACACTTCCACAACTGTGAGGCACTGCTTCACCAAAATGTCCAGCACAATTTATTTATTTAAAAAAAATACATATATTAAACAAAAAGCATCTCACAAAGGTTCTCGTCTATTGCAAACTATCGTAGTCTATTGCATAAATAGAATATGCAATGGGACTTTGTGGCCTAAATTATTTATGATACTTTTGACTATTTTACAAATGTTATATGTGTAATAATCCAGGGTTGGATGTGCATCAAGGCTATATATATATATATATATATATATATATATATATATATGTATTACAGCAGACCTGGGTTTGATTCCCACAACCTCCACTTGCATACTTTGTGAACCTAAGCAAGTCACTTAACCTCCCCAGTGCTCCCAGGTTGCCCCTGAAAACAGGCGTTTTACCTAGTGGGCCTTCCCAGTTACTAAAGAAAGACAGACAGACAGATGGCAAAACACAAATGATGGAATGCACTGAAAAACACGTTGCATGGCCTGTAAAATTCTGACAACATACAAAGACTGTGGGGGGCTTATGCATATGCATACTCAAATTTATTAAAGCCTGTGCCACATTTCACAGCTGTAAAGTATGACAGTGCTAAAAATGGCATTGAGGTCCACGTGCAAAAGTCAACATATTGTAGAAACAGCAAATTTTGTAGAACTGAAAGAATGGGCCACAAGCAGCTAAATGACAGAATCACCCAAATGCCGCGGTACCTCATTCCCATGAACATCATGAAATACTTTTATGAAAGGAAGATTCTAAATTAAAATCCGACTTGGACTGTGTTCTGTCTTCACCTTGTTGCAGGCCTCAGGATATCATTGCGTTCATCATTGGAGGTGCAACATATGAGGAAGCGCTGGCTGTTTACAACCTCAACCGTACTATGCCTGGTGTCAGAATTGTCCTGGGTGGAACCACTGTCCACAGCACAAAAAGGTAAGCAGATTGTCAGCTGGAGTATTGGTTTGTACAGGAAAGTGTAAACCTTGTCAGCTAGGTCAGGAGTTAAATGAGGTTTTGTATTCTGATCTGCCATCATGTGGGGGATGGAAATGGGTAGGGTCTATTGATTTTAAGCTACCTCATTCATGGTTAACACTAGGAGGGTTGAAAAATAGAAAGTCTACACCTTTAACAAAGATTTGGGTGTTTTGTTAGGTGAAGGGCTACATTTCAGCCTTCTAATAGAGAGGTGAGAGACTGGGTTCCAAAATGACTAACCAGTGGGACACCACTAGCCTTAAAGGGAATGTGTACCATTAAAGGAGATGGGTACCATTAAAGGGAATGTGTACTATTAAAAGGTAATGTGCACCATTTCCTATATAATTATTTTAATGGTGCTTAAATGACCCAGTAGTTTTGATTCTTAGCTGAGCTCAATGTCTTTAGTAAAGTAGAAATATATACCTTGAACACAACAATATGGAGGCAGCCATTTTGTTGACATGGAGGCTGTAGTAGTGATGTAATCTATGTAACATCCTCTCCAGTCCGTACAGTCTGCAGTGAGAATGGTGAAAATAGATAGCATATGTTGACAGGGTTCCTGTTAATTAGCGATGATAGTGCTAGATTTTCTTTTACAAAACGGTGATTGTGAGAATTTGATTCTTTTCTTTCCAATTTAATATCAGCATGAGCAATTTGTCCTCTCCTACTTTACTGCACTCTGCGAGAGCCTGGTGAGGCCATGACATCTGTGCCACTTACTTCTTGTCTACAGAATGGCTGCCTTCTAAGTCAGGGCTCGCGCATTACGGTGTAAGCTGCATTTTCTCTGTAGTACTAAAGAGATCAGCTGAGACTAGTCTAGTAACTCAGTGCCTGGATTTCTGTATTAACTGTTACTCATATGGAAGGGCTGCCTGTCCCCTTGAATGTGATAGAGCTGTGGAAAGCCATCACCGCAAGACATTTGAAATGCAGAAACCTTCCTGCAAAAGTTAGTAGCTTTAGTGAAATGAATGCCCTTCAGGGAATAATTACTATTTTAGCAAAGCCCTTGGAAGATAACCATCATCCACAGTAGGTCTGTAGCATCTAGCTGTACTATATTCTTTGTGTTTTTTAAAGGCACAGTACCAGGTTAAAAGGCAGGTGCCCCATGCATAGTCACAGTGTTGTGGTACAGAGTACTTGCAGTGACCATTTTGAGCCACTGTTCCATTTGGCACCTCATTGGGGTCATAAGCCTTTTCCTGTGCTGTTGCAGTGGGCATTATAACTGCGTAGAGAAAGGGACACCGGTAGCCAGGATAATGCTAGCTTGCTGGTCACTCCTTTTTTAAAACATAGATGGGTCAACATTCTTTTCATGTTGCTCCAAAGCTTTGGAACTCCCTACCTGTGTATTTGAGGCAAGTCACATGACTGTGTCTGTCACAATTCAGCATGTTAAAGGATGTATACCACATGTAAGCCCACTAACTTGTGTCATAGAGAATAAAGTGTGGGTCGAGGTGTGTAACGAGAAGTTTACACACACCCGAGGGGTTAGATGCTACATAAACCCCGAGAGCCTGGTTTCCCTTTTTTGCCACAGCAATTATATAAAATAAAAAGCTGTTGCTCTGCGACCGTGGTCCAGTTTCAGTGCGCGGTCCGTGGTTGCCGTCAGGACTGACACATCTTTTTTATTTTTTTCTTTGGTAGGGCAGGCATATGTTTGTTTCATTATTAATTTAAGTACATTTACATTTTGAAAAACACACCACCGATTTAGAGTGGTGGTTCTCAATTCGGCGAAAAGGGAAGCAGACAGCGCCGGGAAGTCAAGAACTTAGGTGGACGCATGCGCAGAGTGAGGGAAACCATGCACATGTTTTCTGTTATAAATGCTCCTTTATAATGGCAAATTACGCCACGGTTTCCCTACGGGGAAAAAAAGAGGAAGCCAGTTACTATAGCTCTTTTACAGTTAGGTGCAGAGTGGCACTGTCGCAGGGGGATGGACTCCAACTCCTGCCGACAGCCCCCTGACTTTGTGTATCGCATAATATTGTGGTGGCACAACAGGGAGCCTGTAGCTCCTTCATACTGTGCCTTCACATAGTGCAACTGTGTAGGGGCTGCAAAGATCTCCTGAATTAAAATCCATTACATTTATGGTAGTGACATTAGACTGTCTTCGATCTGGACTTTAGCTCTACCATTATCAGTATATTAAACATTTCCCACATTAACTACATTAAATATTTCACACAGCAGTTCCTCTCTCTGTTTCAGAAACATCTGACTGTCCACAGCTTACCTCACAATTGCTGTGTTTGTGACCTCACAGTCCGCTGTTATAATAAGTACTACAGTGGCATAACAAGTGAGAGTTTTTTATACGGACAGCATGGAAAACTATGCAAAATGTAGTGCAGAACCTGAGAAAAAACATAGTTATAGTAATTTAAGGTCAAAGCGAGCGTAGGTAGGCCCTCCTTCCTAAGCAGGGACCATCAAGTGCAGAATGCTGTGCAAACAAGTATTAATTTATAGGGATGTCCCGCCCACCCTACTACCCAGGGTACTCTGTCATTCCCTTGGTAAGTAGAAATGTGACCAGGCTTACCTGGAAGATTTGTATTGTCTTCGCATCCACTCCCTTGGCTGGTAGGCGGTTCCATAGGTTCACCATCCTCTGGAAGTAGAAGCGCCTCCTAACAGTACCCCTGAATATGCCACATTGAAACTACAGTGTTTGTCCTCACGTAGTGCCAGAGCACACCAGATCAAACATTGCTATTTGTTCAGCCTTACTGATTATTCAATATTCAGAAGATTGGGATGTTGTCCCCCCTCTCTACACTACCACCTCCACCACTTCCATTTCTCCGGGGTGAACTTGTTAAGGGCTCCCTAGTATCTCCTCACAGATTTTATCCTCCATATTCCTGATCATTTGGGTGGTCCTGCATTTGCAACACAAATTAAATTTAAATAAGATGTTCTCCGATAATGTACAATAAGTGAAGAGAATATGGTTCTGTAATGACATGCTGATATTTCAGTGGGCATGTCACCTGATCAACATGGGTGAACGTGAACAGCTGTTCAGAAAATCCCGGCCTGTGTTTAAAAACTGGTCCCAATATGCACTGGTCTTCTGAACAGATGGCGTCTGAAACCAGACCACCCTCTTCCTCCTTCACTGGAACTTATCCAAGGACTGTGAATTAGGGAAGTGCTCAGAAACTATCCTAAGACTAATGAAAAACAAAAGATCAATTTGTCTGCACAACCCCAGAAAGAGGGAGAGGTTAGCATGTTGTGTATGGACCAGTGGAGTCTGAGATGTGCTGCAGAAGGTTGTACTGCTACAGTGCCTCTTTCGGGAGAAAGTGGAGCAGTATGAGACGTGGGTGAGCACACAAAATCTTGCCCTCTCCTTCCAAAATATGATGAAATGTGGGTCGGGCAGGCTCGTCTCGATTTGACCCATATTCATTCTGTCATGGTTCTGTTCTCAGCCTCTGTGTGTGTGTGCGCCTGTGTGGGTTTTTTATTGGGAGGTGGTAGTGGTGTAGATCATTGGCTAACTATACATCTAGGACCCCCAAATGCATTTATGTTGTGCCCAAAGGAAGATTCAAGCTTGAGATCTAACCAGTAAAGGTTCTGCTCAGTAGGTGGCTATTCTGGCCTTCCTGCTCTTTGGCAGGTTAGTTTACCTCCTGCCTTCATCATGTAATACGTTTCAGAAATCTAGCTATGTCACACTGGTGTTTGAAACCCCTACCATTTTTGTAATACTGTTTTTGATGCTTCATATCATTGTGGCAGTATATTTTTGTCACCTCTACCATTTTGTAAAAACTGCTCTTGGCTTTTTGTATTCTCCCAGGTCATGCCTACAAATAGGCATGGTGTTGTCTAGTCACTCTAGTGCACCTACCCGGTAAACAAAAACTAAATGAATAAATATTATCCAAAGCTTCTATGCTTGTCCTGTGGCCTGATAACTTAGGAAGAATATACTGAAACCAGGAGTAATATACTGGAACCAGGAGTAAGTGGTGGTAACCTGGAATAATGTTTTTGTCCAGCATCCCTTTGGCTATTCAAGAGAAGTGTAGTGAAAACAAAACTGTGTTTTTTCCATATAGCTTTATGGACCCTGGTTGCTGCCACATGCCTGCTTCAGGTGTCCACAAGGTTCCTCCAGTCCCATCCACCATTCCCCCGCTGTAGTACCAACAGGGATCCACATGGGGTGGGACCCGAAGGTGTCAGCACCGTCATGTAAGGTGACCAAGTTGCATTGGATTTTTTCTTAGTTTTGTCTCTGTCACTTTCTCATCCCTTCCCAATGCCCGGCACTGGACGTGCATTTCAGCCTATGTCCCTCATGTGCATGTAGCGACACCCTGCAGAAAGGACACGCTCCCTCATTCCACCACAGGAGTCGCTACAGTACCCGAACTTGAGCACCTTTCTTTCTGGTTGGAAGCACTGCCGTGCAGCAGTGCTACCCCAGTCCCCCAGCTGCTTGACCTGACTCCCCACTTCTGCTTCTGAACCCGGGACACTGGCACGGAAGTGCACAGCCCTTCCACTGGTTCAGTGGGTGGCCCTAAAACTAGATTAATTTTCTTTGATAGGAGCCGGCATGTCCATGCGTTCAGTTATATGGACTTTTGTGATATAACCATTGGCCAGTACAAGAAAAACAAAACTTATATTACACAGTGTGAAGGAATGTATTTTGTGTATAATCTGTATTTGGTGTTGTGTTATATGGGCAGAAATTTTATTTAAGAGCGTACAGGATTCCACATTAAATACAGCAGTAGTAGGTTTATGGGGGTGGAGAGAACCAGTCTTTTGGAACACTTATGAGCTTCGTACCCACCCATATATTAGGGCCTGAACTAAATGACAGGCTAAAAGGAAGTTTAGATCTTACTTCAAGAGTCAGCAGTTACAGCAGGTAACACCGTAGGATTGAAGCTGGCAGGCGGCAGGACCCCACAGAAAACTTCTAGCTTGCAGTCCATAGCGGGCACTGCCCCCCAACGTTGGCCTGACCCCGGACGTCACACATGGTACGAAGAGAGGGCTCTCCTCTCCAGGGAAAGGTGGGAACGACCTGCCTGACAGTCGCTCACCCCCTGCTGACAGACCCCGGAGTGGCACTGGTATTAACTGTGAAGGCAGCTGCTCACCCAAGCTTCCAGCTAGAGGAAGGGTGCAGCCATGAGGACTCCAGTGTCAGGGTGGGGAATAGGGGGAACCAAAGGGACACAAAAAAATGGGGGCAAAACAAGTTCTGCCCAGTAAACATGTATACAATCTGAGTCTGTCTCAGGCATGTTTCATCTACTAATAAACCTGCTGACACGGGGGATCTCAGGGTGGCTGTTTATGCCATGGTGAGGAAAGAAATCTCACTGTAGACCCACAGTAGGTTTCCTAGCAAACACCTTTTGTAGATATGTGCTAACATATTTGACGAATTGGCATTTTTAGTTTGGTTCCTATTTCTGTATTTATATTTGTCATGATGGTGTTCACAACCTCTTGGCACACACTTGATGAGGAAAGGGTGGCTTGTCTCTGCCCTTAGTCACACGATCATAATGAGACTTGGCTGAAAACTGCTGACTTTTAAATGGGGCGGAAGAAAATGGGAAAATCTCTGAGAGCTGCTTGGATGATAGTCCAATCAGGCTTACCAGAGGGAAGATCTCTTCGGCCTGTGTAGCTCCCCTGCCCTTCAGCTGAGTCTCCACTGGCTAACCGAGGAGCCATCCTTTATGGGATTCCACACTCCTTGCCAGCTGCTGATTAGAAAATACAAGAAATGCTTAAGCCCCCTGCATAATTAAGTCCCTCCAGCAGCTCAATTACCAAGCAGAAGCCTAAACCAAGACGGGAAGTGTCAGGTGACCCAAATCTTCCCATATGTCGTGGGAGTAGCCTTTGGAAACCCAAGATGGGAGGGGGTGACAGGGCTCGGAATTCAAACACCAGCGCGCTTCCTAAACAGCTGTCTTCCACTGTTGGTACAGAGCAGTTGATGAGAATGCCTAGTCAATTTAAAAAGCAGGCATCCACTTCAGCATATAATAACATAACCATTCTGTATTCAGCTGTCACACATTAAGGGCAACTTCATTTTGTTTTGCCCAGGTTTTTCTGTACATTTGGCCTACTTTTCAGTGAGGTCTGCATAAAAAGCTCTCAGATTATTTGACTACATAGTCTACTTGTGATGACATCATAGTGCGTACCTTGACACTAGACTGTGATGTCACAAACACAGCTAGTGTGAGGTCAGTTGGGGGAGATCAGATGTTTTTGAAACAGATCTGGTAGAGGAATACAAACTTGTTAATGTATGAAATATTAAAAAGGGTGATAATGGAATGAAGCCAAAACTCTAGAAAACACTCAATTTAAATACAACTATAAAGATAATTGACTTTTTTTCCAGTGGACAGTTTCTCTTTTTTTTGTTCCTTAACGGTACTTCTTGCCCCTTAACTGTACTTTTTGCCCCCAGTCTACATGGTTGACTCCCATCCACTGATGACCCCCCCAACCCCTTTACCCGCCAAGTCTCTAAGACTTATGTATAATACCTCTGTTCCTCCGTAGCTTGCCTTCTGCGGTAGGGCCATTGAGGTTTCCCCCAAGTCCCCTACAGACATCATGCTTGATCAAGGTAAGGCGGTGTGGGGCCTGCAAAGGGCTGTCATATCATCCTGCTGTAGTCCGTGTGGTTTTCCACTTTTCCTTGAGTCCCCTTGAATGCCTCATGGGCTGGGACAGCCCTGACGTGAGCATGCTTGATTGCATCCATCACCATCAAGAGGCCTCCCCTACCCCATAGGGGCTCCCACCTGCACTGCCTCCTGTGGTCAGCCAGATGGCAGTAGCGCAGTGGAGCTCACACGCCCTTCCTCCCTGGAGGAGGTGGTCCTCTGGGATGCTTGATCATCCTCCCACTGGCTATCTTCTGATGACCCAGGCCCACTTCTGAACCTGGGTCGTGAATGGTAGCACTATGACTGTGCTGACGGGACAGCCTACACCCTTGCTCTTTAAGAAAACAAAACTAAACAGAAAGCGTGCAGCCTTCAGAGCAAAACAGTTTGTCTCTTCAGGTTTGTACATTGCATTGTAAATCATGACGTCATTCTTAGCCAGTCAAGATTATTTATTTCTAAATATTCCTGGTCCTCTTACAACCATAAGTGAAATAGTAACTGCACATATAAACATATATAATTTGCCGCTTTGTCCATTGTAGAGACCTAGAAACATAGACTGTGATGGCAGAAAAAGACCAAGGGTCCATCCAGTCTGCCCAAAGTTGCCTGGGACCTAGTGTCAATCCAGGGCCCTAATCCCCCCTCCCCCCGCTCATCCTTCCTTACCCCTGTACTTGGAATATTCTGTCCTACCTGTGCTTGAAGCCCTCCATGGTCTTGGCACCCACCATCTCGGCAGGCAGACTGTTCCTTGGCTCCACCACCCTCTCAGTAAAACAGTACTTCCTCCAGTTTCAGTTCATAGATACATAGATGTTGACGGCAGTTAAGGGCCTATGGCCCATCTAGTCTGCCCATGTGCACACGTACTTAGTTTCTTCAAGCTTCTCTAGAACTAGGTAGTCCTCTTCCTCCAACTACCAGGATCCCCTGATGCCTATCCCATGCATTCTTAAATCCTGTAATTATTTCAGCCCCCACTTCCTCCTCCAGCAGAGTATTCCATTTGTTCACCACCCGAACCTCCCTCCAGTTTCATCCCATGTCACCTAGACCTGGAACATCTTTTTGTATGAAAAATTGTTTTTTCCTGCACCCTGTTCCTCCTCGTGAGGTATATATATGTCTCAATCATATTCCCCCCTCTCCTCCAGTGAGTACATTTTCAAGTCCTTTAGCCTGTCCTCATAGGCTTTGTGATGTAATCATTGCACCATCTTGGTTGCCCTCCTCTGAACAGCCTCCACCCAGTCTATGTCCTTACATAGGTAAGGCCTCTAGAACTGCACACTGTACTCGAGGTGTGGCCTCACTAGTGTCTTGTATAGTGGAATTATGACCTCTCATTTCCTGCTGGTGATACTGTCTATGCAACCAGCATCCTGTTTGCTTTTCTTGCCGCCTTGTCACACTGACTTCCTACCTTGAGGTCCTCACAGATGATAACCCCTATGTCCCTTTCCTGCTTGGAGCGTTCTGTATCTCTCCCAGCTGATATGTTGTTCCTGGGTTTTTGTGCCCCATATGCATTATTTTGTATTTCTTTGTGTTACCCACATGTTGCTGAGCTGGTGCTCCTGTTAAATAGCTCCGTTTGGTGCACTTCGTTTATGCCCTTCCGGAACTTGAAAGTCTCAATCATGTATCTGTTGTATTGTATTGTATTGCATTATATGCATGTCTTCATGGATCGAAGCGGTTTGCTGTTGTCCAGCAGAGCAGATGTACTGTACTTTGCTCGCAGCAGTTTGGGTTCCAAGCACTTTGTGTATTTACTGTAGTCAGCACTGTCCCTAGTAATCCAGGGGTCTGTTGTGAACAGTCTTTGTTCGGGCCCGATAACAAGAGTGAAGGACTTCCAAAACATTCACATCGATGCAGTTGCCATCTCACGTGTATATGTTCAGTTTAAAGCATTACCAAAGGTTAGGTTATTGTCACGTATAAAATGGATCATGTAACCCTGTTACCTCACTGGTCAAAGCACAACAAATGACCATTGATTATTCTCTGAAAATTGCACTCCTCGCCTAAACATATTTTCACCAACTAAAACCACAGTTCCTAAGTGAGATAAAGCACTTCAGGTTGTGCGGTCTTAATGGAATAATGCAGGACTCAGGTGGTTGACGTATTCGGCCACACCTTGTGTCTAACAGCCATCTGAGGCATGCATTATTTTTTACAACTCCATTCCCAGTTATGTGTTATCTCCTACTTAATCTAACCCTAGAAAGGTCATGAGACAGGAGGTGAAGCCAGGTGCCTTATGCCCTATGGGTCAGATAAATGAAGGAAGGTAACCTAAACCCTGGAGTGCCTTAATGATATTAATCAGCTAAATATATATTTGTTAACTTTTTATCTGTGTCCCCATTTATTCCTTGCCTGCCTTTTCGAAGGATGTGGATATGTTGATCTTACTTCGAGATACAGCTCTTGCAGCAGGTAGCACCATTAGGACTGAAGCCGGCAGGCGTCGGGACCCCATGGAAATCTTCTAGCTAGCAATCTTCAGCGGAGACCGCCTCCAACGTCGGTCCCGCCCCCGACGTCATACGTAGTACATAAGGAGGCGGTCCCGCCAGATTCCCCAGTTCTTTCCAGCCGTCGACTTGCATGTCTCGACCCTTCAGTTCGTTTCTAGCACGTGACGCCTGGGTAAGTTCTTCCGTTTAGGAAAAAGTTTGTTTCTACTGCATAGTTGCTGTCTGATGTCCTCTCCAACCTCCGTGGAAGGCCATCCATCGAAGTGCGCCTGTGGGAAGCAAATCCCGTTTAAAGACCCGCATTCGGCCTGCGTCCGGTGCCTAGGCCCAGACCACGATACCCGGGCCTGTTCCTTCTGCCAGGGATTCAATAGCCTGACCTGGATCCGTCGCCAGAAGACCCTACAGGCGTTCCTGCTTGAGGAAAAGGTTAAAGCCATGGACGCAGCCTCCAAGGGGGAATCTTCTGATAAGGCCCGGAGACACCTTGAGAAGCATAGGGAGAGGGTGAGATCCAAGTCCCCGTCTAGGGCCTCTGACTCCCGTAGCTCCGGCTCCCAATCCGACCGCTCCCCTTCCTGGGCCCGCTCTCAGCCTCCCCCTGCAGCGGTGAAGACTCCTTCTGGTTCTTCCTCTCTTCCTCAGGCCAAGACCTCCAAGCCCTCCTCTTCTTTGGCTTCCAGGGCCCTGCCGAGGTCAGGGGACCGCCACCACCACCACAAGTCCGGTTCCCGCCATTTGGAGCCCGACGCCAGGTCAGTCTCCTTGCCTCCTCCCCCCCAGCAGAAGACAAAGAGCTGACTTCACTCAAGAGATCGTCGGATCCGACGTTGGCCAAACACCATCGGTCCCGAGAACTGACGACCGCCAGACACCCGTCGCCGGTTAGGCCTTCGCCACCACGGATGCCGGCCGAGGGACCGACGTCCGTATCTACAGAGAGGAGAACCCCTACGCCTCCCACCGACGTCGGTCAGGAGGCGATCACGGAGGAGGAGCTGACCCAGCCCGAGGACCAAACGGGCAAACCCGGTCCTGTCGCACCCCACAGGGAACCCTCCCTGGAACCCAAAACCCCTGGGGAGCCGACGCCAGAACCAGACGACCGGCCATCGGCGCCCAGTCCGTCATCGGGCCTTAGCATTTCCGAGGTTAAGGAGCTGTTCACCTACTGGTGGGATACTATTAAAAAGGATGTAGTTCCCACCCCTCCTCCTCTTCCTCCTCCTCCACCTGCGACTCCACTGGCCCCCGCGCCCCCCACTCCATCCGGGGCTGCAGGCTGAGTACCTTCCCCCCAGGAGCCCACGGATCCTCCTAGGGGTAGACCAGAAAAGAGGAGATCTCCGTCCAGATCCTCTTCAGGGTCACCCAGCCCCAAGAGATCCAGAAGACGCCGTCATTCGCCTTCGACAGAGGACACGGGATCGGACTTCTCGGACGGATCCAGATCCCCCTCTCCGATCAGCGTCCCTTCTCCGGACCCACATGAGCTCCCAAGATCTCCTCCGGATGACCCATCGTTCTCGGAGATTATGAGACATAGTCAGGAGAACATGGGCTGGGACGCAGAGGAACTCGACCCCGAGAGATTACGCCTTGCCAGATATCTTCGGCAGAAAGATCCAAAGCCTGTGGTGGTGCCACCCTTGGTGGACACCTTCGTGGACGTCACCAAGGCAGCGAGGAAATGTCCACACTCGCTTCCGGCGTTGCCGAAGAAAGCTGACCGCCTGTACAAGGCCCCTAGGGAGGACCAGTACTTGGCATCACATCCTCTGGCCGATTCTCTGGTCACTACAGCCTCTCATGACTGGTCCCAGAGGCCGCAACATTTGAGCACCCTGCCACCAGACCCAGAGTCCAAGCAGCTGGGCGCTGGGCAGGCGCGCACGTATGCTTCCGCTACCTGCGCCATCAGGTCCCTCAACTATTTAACCCACATGGTACAGTTTCAGAATGCCTTGTGGGAGCATGGACTGGATCTGGTGGAAAAGATGCCAGAAGGTGAGCAGAAGGAGGAGTTGCTACAACTCCTCCATGCGAGGTTGGATGTGGGAACCCAGGTGCTGCGAGCAGCATGTGATTCGCGGACTCCTCGGCCCAGAAGCGGCAGCACCGAGGCGTATGCCTCCGGAGACACTCTTGGCTCCGTGTCTCCGGATTAACCCCGGACGTCCAGAAGAACATTCTGGACGCCTCGTTTCATGGAGAAGTTCTTTTTGGTGAGTCCTCGGAGAAAGTCCTCACCAAACTTCAGGAGGCCGGGAAGGCGGTACGGTCTGTCCAGGCCATGTACAGACCCAAGCTTAGTTCCTTTCGTAGGAACCAAAGCCGTTTTCGTGGCCAGATGCAGACACAGCAGTCCCGCACCGGCCCGCAACAGAGGGGCTCCTTCTCCGCCAGAACCCAGGGAAGTAGTCCGTGGGCAGGCCAGCGCCCAGCTAAGTCAGCCCAGCCCGGGGACCCTCAGCCGCCACAGCATGACTCCTTCCGGCCCCTGCCCCTCAGGATCAACGGGACACCAAGGTCGGGGGTCGTATCGCGGACCACCTGCCAGGGTGGAAGTCCATAACCACCGACAGGTGGGTTCTTCAGTTGGTCAAAAGAGGCCACTTTATAGAATTCGTGGACAAGCCACCCACAAGGCCTCCTCTGCTCTCCCGTTACTCGGGTCAGCACATATCACTCATCAGGCAAGAGGTACTCGCACTCCTGCAAAAGGGAGCAGTGGAGTATGTTCCAGAGAACCAGAAAGGATCCGGATACTATTCCCACTTCTTTTTGGTTCCGAAGAAAACAGGGGACCTCTGTCCAATCTTGGACCTCAGTGACCTCAACATGTCGGTCGCCTACAAACGGTTTCGCATGGTGACCCTCCAAGGGCTCATTCCAGTGCTGAAAAAGGACGCCTTCTTAGCGTCCCTAGACATGCAGGACGCCTACCTGCACATCCCAGTAGCTCAGGCGCACAGGAGGTTCCTGCGCTTCGAGTTTCTCGGCCACCACTTTCAGTTCCGGGCGCTCCCGTTCGGACTGTCATCGGCCCCCAGGGTCTTTACCAAGTGTATGGCAGTCGTGGCAGCGTCTCTAAGAAGACAGGGCCACTACGTGTTCCCATACCTGGACGATTGGCTTCTCATGGCCGCCTCCAAAGAGGCGTTGTTACTGGCTATTCAGAGCACCCAGGATCTGTTTCACTCTCTGGGCATTCTTATCAACTACGAGAAGTCTCTCCTAGTACCGTCCCAGAAGCTGCAGTTCATAGACGCAGTTCTGGACACCGTCCAAGGGAAGGCTTTTCTTCCCGACGAAAGAGCGGAACACATCAGATCCCTCATCAGGGATCTCTCGGCAAAGAAGACTGTCCCCGCCAGGTTGGTCCTTCGCTTGTTCGGACACATGGCTGCGGCCATTCCAACCGTCCCTTTGGCATGGCTCCACATGCGGGTAACTCAGTGGATGCTCAAGGTGCAGTGGGACCAAAGGCAAGACCACATGCAGCATCCGGTCAGAATCACGAACGCCGTGATTCGAGACTGGCAATGGTGGCTAGGCCCGGGGACACTCTCTGCAGGGTTCCCGTTTACAGTGCCGTCCCCAGAGGTAATCCTCTCCACAGATGCCTCAGGGCTGGGGTGGGGAGCACACCTGAATGGGGTGAAGTCCCAGGGAACGTGGACCCCTCAGGAAGATCACCTCCACATCAACGTTCTGGAGATGAGGGCGGTCCTTTACACCCTGCAGGCCTTTCAGTCAGAAATCCCATCGAGTACTCTTCTGCTTCAGACAGACAATACGGTGGTGATGTATTACCTCAACAAACAGGGAGGCGCACACTCTTACCCCCTTTGCAGGGAAGCTCTGAGAGTGTGGGATTGGGTAATCCGACACGGCGCGAGCCTGATTGCAGTTCACGTTCCCGGAGTGGACAACACAAATGCAGATGGCCTGAGTCGTTCCCAAGCCAGAGTCCACGAATGGGAACTTCTTCAGGAGGTAGTAGAGGATCTGTTTCTTCAATGGGGCACTCCAGAGTTGGACTTGTTCGCTTCCCCATCCAATGCAAAACTGCCCAGTTTTTCCTCGCTAGATCCAGGGCCTGGTGTTTTCTGGTGAGACGCGTTGTCCCACTCCTGGGCGGACAGATTCCTCTACGCTTTTCCTCCCTTCCCGTTGACCCGGAGAGTTCTTCTCAAACTGCGCAGGGAGCACGCAACAATGATCCTGGTAGCGCCTTTCTGGCCCAGGCAGATCTGGTTCCCCATGCTGACGCAATTGTCCTGGGAACCTCCAGTTCCGTTGCCTTTCAGCTCCCATCTGTTGTCTCAGGAGGAGGGTTCACTAGTCCACCCGGAACTACGCTCACTGAACCTGCATGCCTGGCTCCTCGAGACATAGCCATTATGCGACACGGGGTCTTGCAAGAGGTGGCGGAAGTCCTTTCCGCAGCCAGAAAACCAGCAACGCATGCGACATACGCCATGAAGTGGCGCCGTTTTTGCTTGTGGTCGCAGGCACACGGCCTTTCCCCTTTAGAATGCCCAGTGAAAGTGGTTCTGGAATACCTGCTTTCCCTCTTCCATTTGGGTCTCGCCTACTCCTCCATTAAAGTTCACCTCTGCTCGATTTCTGCCTACCACTTCCCGGTAGGACAGCGCACAGTGGCACAGCTTGATGCCTCTCGAGACTTCCTGAGAGGGGTGTTACACCTTAGGCCACCCATCAGGGATCCCGTTCCTCCTTGGGACTTACTCTTTGTCCTGGAACAGCTCACGCTTCCCCACTTTGAACCTGCCGCAGATTGCGAGCTGCGTTTTCTGTCGTGGAAAATGTTACTTTTAGTTGCTGTCACGTCAGCAAGGAGAGTTCCGAGCTTCATGCTCTCATGCGTAAGGAGCCTTATTTAATTTTCCACCAGGACAGTGTCTCTGAGGACGAATCCTAAATTCCTGCCTAAGGTGGTCTCTGCCCTCACTCTCAACCAGGACATCAATCTGCCTATGTATTTTCCAAGGTACTCTAATAGAGGAGAGGCGTTGCTTCACACCCTGGATGTTCACCGCTCCTTAAGGTACTACCTGAACAGAACTAAACAGCTTCGCACATCGGAGCAACTTTTTGTATCCTTCGCTGAGAGGATGCTGGGCCAACCAGTCTCAAAGCAGACCCTTTCTCGCTGGCTTGTCCAGTGTATTTCATTTTGCTACAACAGCAAACAGAAGCCCCTCCTGGGTACAGTCCGGGGCCACTCGACAAGTGGGGTGGCTACCTCCTTTGCAGCACTGTGCAACGTCTCCACCTCGGCCATTTGTGCTGCAGCTACTTGGAGCTCTGTGCACACATTTATTAGGCACTATAGCCTGGATATTACATCACGGCGGAGAGCCGGTTTCGGCCTTGCCGTTCTACAGGGTCTCCTGTCCTAGAGTCAGGACTTGCTCAAGATCTTTCCTAATTTCCTCCTCCCAGAATGCTTAGAGGCGCTATTGGCAGGAATCCGTCCTAATGGTGTTAGCTGCTGCAAGAGCTGTATCTCAAAGTAAGATAGTACAGTTACGTAAGAACTTACCGTAACAGTAGATCTTCGAGAACAGCTCTTGCAGCAGGTACCTTCCCGCCCACCATTCCCCTTGGAGGAGAGTGCGGCCTACCAGGCCTGGACGGAGCTCACGCTATCTAGTCCTTTTTCTTCTGATAGCGGATCCTCGGTCTCCCCTTCTGATGTCATCCTGCGGCGGGAGTCTCGGCCGGGAGAACTGGGGAATCTGGCGGGACCGCCTCCTTATGTACTACGTCTGACGTCGGGGGCAGGACCGACGTCGGAGGCGGTCCCCACTGAAGATTGCTAGCTAGAAGATTTCCGTGGGGTCCTGACGCCTGCCGGCTTTAGTCCTAATGGTGTTACCTGCTGCAAGAGCTGTTCTCGAAGATCTACTGTTACGGTAAGTTCTTACGTAAGTGTACTTTCTGTCCACACTTCTGGCAGTATCCTTTCCCTTTAAGAACTTGCCAGAAAGACTTCAAGCTGTCCCCTCCCTCCCACCTGGGTGGCAACTCCCTTGGCTCCACCCCATGACACCAGATCTTCCTTTCCACTGGAAGAAGCAGGTGCCCTCCTTACCGCTCCTGCGTTGAGTAGGCCCTTGCGCTAAATCTTCGGAGTTACTTGGAAACTTAAACTCTTTGAGTTTCTAGTCTTCAGTTCAATCTTCGTGACCATGATGGACAATAAGTCCGCTCCCGGGTTCCGCCGGTGCCCTTGCAAGCAGAAGATGTCCAAGACTGACCCACACGCCACGTGCGTCTACTGCCTGGGCATGGCCACGATCCCCAGGTCTGCGACTTTTGTCGTTCGTTTCAACTGTCTGTTCTGGAGGACCATCTCGCCTGCCTGAAATTGGACCACTTGGGCCAACGGAACCTGCCGGTCAAGTCCAAGGACGCCTGTTGGATGGTCTCCGCTGCTGCGGGGTCCACCGAGCAGCTTGCGGCCTTCGAGGAAGAGGTGACTCAGGCCGTGACTCATTCCTCCTCGGCTTCTACCTTTGTGCCGCTTCAGCTAGGCTTGACCTTTACAGGCTCCTTCAAGCCGAGATTATTCTCGAACTGACCAACCAGTTGTCGACCTAAGAGGCCGATACTTCTTTGTCGAGGGCTCCGGTCCTGACACAGACCATTGGTGAGACGGATCAGCCCGTTGACCCGCCACCTCTGGTCCCCGACCCTGACCAGGAGGAGCCTCGGCATTCACCGACTCCCTCCGAGCCCCACTGCCAGTCTCCTTGGTGGTCAAGGTTGAGGTCTCGATCTTCCTCCCGTGTGTTGAGCCGGTCCCGTCGACATCGGTGCTCCTGCTCTCGGCACCATGGGAAGCGGCACCACCATCATTCTACATCCTCATCCTCCTTGGGTGAGGAGAAACTTCGGTGCAAGTGACGTCGATGCTACGAGGACCTCATGTGGCAGCAGTTGGTGTTTACTGGCACTAAACTGACCCCGGTTTCTGCACTGGCCATCACCTGGCTGTCGCCGAACGGCCGGCGGTGACTCCACCGATGGAACCGTTCATAACTGTCCTGACTCTGCTGACTCTGGCTTCTCCACCGATCGTGGTAGAGCCTCTGCCCAAACAGCCAACAGTTGGCACTCCAACTAAGGAGTCTCGGCCAGCCAAGGGGCTTCCCCATTGACTGTTGGTCACCATCACCCCGACTATCTGCAGAGGGTCAGTGGGGACTCTGGCGGTCATCTGCTTTTTGATGACTTCTTGGAGTCCAAGGGTTCCTCCCTGCACTCCCATCCGGTCAGTGTGGAGTCTGTGGGGCATCTCTCGACAGACGAAGGCCTCTCTTCCTTCCTGGACCTTCTCTGCTTGATCTCAGAATTGACTGGCATGAAAATGGAGCCTGTCCAGAAGCGGGCCCATTACCCGCTGGGTGAGATCCCTACTGGGGAGACTCTCCTACAGAGGCTTTCCCAGTGGCAGGAGCCATTCTTGGCCCTGCCCTGGAGCTGTGGCAGCACCCCGCTTCCTGCCCTGCACCCTCTGCCTGGATGGCCCGCAAGTATATGGTGCCCACCAGATCCCTTTCGGATTTGATAGAACACCCCTCAGTCGAGGGGTTGGTGGCCAGCTGTATTCCAGCACTCCAGCAACACTGGGGATGTTGAAAAGCCACCTGATAAGGAGTCCAAGAAGTTGGACCATGCGGCTAAAAAGGTCTATGCTGTCTCCTTGCTTGGCCTCCACCAAGCGAGCTCAGCCCTCCTCATGGCCCACTTCTCCAATGCTTTGCGGGGTACCCTAGATAGGGTGCTTCCTCATCTGCCTGCGGATCTCCAGACTATGGTCAAATAGGTCCGAGATCGGGTCTGGGCTGTGGCCAAACAACAGCTCCAGACTGCCATGAACATTGGGGACTCTTGTGCCCGTGCCGTGGCGGCCTCAGTGGCTGTGCACTGCAGGGCTTGGCGGAGGATCTCGAACTTCACGGCAGACACTCGGCACAAGTTGGCAGATGTCCCTTTCCTAGGCACCGACATGTTCGGGCCTGGGATTGAGGGTCACCTCACTCACATTGGGAAGTCCAGTGCTACCTTGGACTCTGTGACATCTGCCCAGAGGGACCCCAAGGACTCCAGACAGTATCAGAAGTGGAAGCCCTTTTGGGCCACCTCCACTCCTGCGACCAAACCAGTCCAGCAACAGGCGGCCACTAGGCTCAGGCCTGGCGACCCCGGCCCAAGTCAGTGGCCTCAGTTGTCCGTAAGCCAGGTGATAGAGACTCTGATGGCACCTCAGCCAGGCCCTCCTCCTCCAAGCCTGTTCAGTCACGGGATGAGGGGGTGCCTCCCTCACACCCATTATGCCTCCCCTGGATCCACCCATGGGGGGCCGTGTCTGCCACTTCTTTCCACCTGGTCCGCTGTTACCATGGACAGGTGGGTTTTAGAAGTGGTGGGTCATGGTCTGCCCCTGGAATTTGAGCAGTACCCTCCTTGCCGAGCCCACGCCTGACGAGAGGACTTGGTGTCTGCAGACATGCTGTCAGCTCACAGACGACATAGCCCAGCTCCTCCAGAAGGAGGTCTTGGTTCCTGTAGCAGATCCTCCGGAACACCCAGGTTTGTCTTCAGGTACTTCCTGGTGCCATTCTAGATGTGCCTGACCTGAACAAGTTCCTCAGGTTGCACACCTTCAGGATGGTAACTTTTGTCTCAGATCATATCGTCTCTAGAGCGAAACATGTGGTTTTGCTCATTGGATCTTCAAGACGCATCTTGTCACATCCCGATCTGTCCATCTCATTGAAGGGGCCTCCATTTTCGAGCCACAGGGACCCTCTTTGAGCTCCAGGCCATGCCATTCGGCCTCTCCTAAGCCCCCAGGGTCTTCACCAAATGCATAGCAGTGGCGGCAGCTTACTTGAGGTGCCAAGGGGTCCAGGCTTACCCTACCTGGACGACTGGCTGATAGCAGGTTCCTCCAGGCAGGAGGTGAAGCGGCCTAGGGACCTGGCTGTCCAGACCTGATCCTGCAGACATGCTTCCAACTTGGCCTCCTTGTCAATGAGGACAAGTCGGAACCCGTACCCTGTCAGGCGATCAACTTCATTGGGGCGGAGATCGACTCTTGCAGAGCCCGAGCCCGGCTCCCGGCGGACAGAGCGGAGGCTGTCTCCTCCTTTGCCAGATCATTTCGGGTTGATCAGTTGCGCTCTCCTCTTTTGCCAGATCATTTCGGGTTGATCAGTTGCGCCCTGCCCGGGACTTCCTGCGCCCGCTGGGCTACATGGCAGCCTGTACCACTGTGGTCCATTGGGCCCACTGGAGAATGCGCTTCCTGCAGTAAGAGTTGACCAGCCAGTGGTCTCAACGCTAGGGGCACTTTGTCCAGCTGGTCACTGTGACCCAGCGGATGTGGGACACCATCCAGTGGTGGCTGGTCTCAGCACATCTGCAGGCAGGGTTCCCATTTGTCTGCCCACAGCTGACGGTCATCCTGACGACCGATGCCTCTCTCATGGGCTGGGTGCCCACCTGAGGGAACAGAGTCCATGCACTCTGGACCCCCAAGGAGTCCCGATGCCACATCAACCTGCCTGAGCTCTGAGCAGTTCGGCTAGCACTGACTGCAATCACTCTGCACATTTGGGGTCAAGTGGTTCAAGTTCAGATGGATAACACCATGACCATGTACTAAGTTAACAAACAGGGCGGAACACACTCCCTGCATTTGTGCAGGGAAGCTCTCCATTTCTGGACCCACGTGCGCAGCCTGGAGGCGGATCTCCTAGCTATCCATGTGGCAGGAGCTTCCAGTCAGCTGGCGGACGCTCTCAGCCGGGTGGGCGTTGCGTCTCACAAGTAGACTTTCCATCCAGAGGTACTTCACAGCTTGTTCTCCCAGTGGGGCACCCCTCAGGTGGACCTGTTCACCTCAAGGGAAAACACAAAGCTGAGGCTGTTTTGTGCCCACCCCACCTCAGCAGGGAATGCTGCAGGAGGGGGATGGCTTCTCAGGGCCCTGGACCCCAGACCCTTCTGTGCCTTCCCTTCATTCCCCTTGATTCACAAGGTGCTGCTCAGGTCCTTGAGGGACAAAGGCATAGGTGATCCTGGTGGCTCCAGACTGGCCCTGCCAGTTCTGGTACCCAGATCTCCTCAGCTTCAGCAACAGGCTCCCAAGGCGTTTTCCTCTACGCCCGGACCTGCTTTCCATCTCTATGGGGAAGGTATTCCATCCAGACCTTCAGTCCCTGCACCTGGCAGCCTGGTTCCTGAGTGGCTAGAGTTCCAGGCTTTGGATATCTCTGAAGATGTCTTCACCATTGTGCAAGCATCTCGGAAGAAGTCGACTAGGAAGTGCTACGCCTTCAAATGGAAGAGATTCTTCATTTGGTGTCAGGGCAAGGGGTCGGACCCTTTGTCCTGTCCAGTGGCTAGCATCCTTGACTACCTTTGGTTCCTCTCTGTCGGGCCTTGGGTCGATGACCCTTAAGGTGAACCTGGCAGCCATCTCTGCTTACCAGGCGCACGCCGGTCAGCAGTCGGTGGCACAGGAGAAGGTAGTCTGGCACTTCTTCAAGGGCTTTGACCACATTTCCCCTCTGGTGCGTGAACCACCACCAGTGTGGGACTTGTTGCTGGTTTTGGCAAAGCTCCTGGGCAAGCCATTCGAACCGATGCACAGGTGTAAGATGTCTCACCTGTCATGGAAGACCACCTTCTTGGTGGCCATCACGTCAGCCAGAAGGATCAGTGAGCTCCAGGCGCTTTCAGTGGAGTTTCTTTACCTGGTCTTCCACAGGGACAAGGTTGTTCTGTGCCACAACCCAGAGTTCCTCCCAAAGGTTGTGTCGGAATTCCACCTTAACCAGGTGATTAATCTCCCGGTGTATTTCACCAGTCACATCTCGGAGGCTGAGCACAGGCTCCATACTTTGGACCTGCGACGAGTGCTAGTCTATTATAAGGAGCGGACGGGTGGGGTTCGAGGAGAGGCTACCTACACTGAAGACGCACCTAGCAGACTGGTAGCTAAGGGGACGATTGGCAGGTGGATTGTATCCTGCATCAACCTCTGCTATAGGCTGGCAGGTAGGGAGCCTCCTGGAGAGCTAAGGGTTCATTCCACCCGTCATACCACTGCCTCGGTGGCTGCTTCCAGGGATGTCCCTATCCAGGAAATCTGCAGGGTTGCTACCTGGAGGTCAGCACACACCTTCAGTTCCCATTACCACATCGACCTTGAGTCATGCCGGGATGCTGGTTTTGGGGCCTCAGTTCCCCACTCTGTTCCCTAAGTAGGGGTGTGCACCTTGCCTCCCTCCTCCTGGAGAACTGCTAGAAGTCTGCCAGAAGTGTGGCTAGAACAACATATCCACGTCTCTAGAAAAACAAGTTACTCACCTGTAACAGTAGTTCTAGGACTGGTATATGTTGTTCATCCACACAGACCCACCTGTTTGATGCACACAGCTGCTTCCAGGGGGCAAGATCTAGCATCATGGGGTGGAGCTGAGGGAGTTACCGCCTGGGTGGGTGGGAGGAGCCAGCTTGAAGACTTTCCGGCAAGCTCTTAAAGGGAAAGAATACTGCCAGAAGTGTGGATGAACAACATATACCACTCCTAGAACTACTGTTAGAGGTGAGTAACCTGCTTTTCTATCTGCCCAAGCCCTTCAGCCTGCCATTTGAATTCTCCAGGTATCCAGTTTACTGCCAGCATCTTCTTGACATCCTACTTTGGCATCTCCAGCCCACAGCTTATCCCTATGGGAGGACTCCCTAATTCCCAAAGTCAGGGGAACATATGCTTTTGATAGCTGAGGTTCTGCTAAGTTGTTCGCTTCATCCCATCATTAGTGCGTGATCCCGAAGAGAGACCCAGCCAAGCCTGTCTGGTCTGTCAGAATGGCAAGTGAGCTCCCTTGCTTTGGGACCCCAATGCAGTACCCGATCTGGACATGAAACACCACTGCATCACTTGCCACATGCGTGTAAGGCCGCTCCAAAGGTGCAACTTCATTCCTTCTCGCATGGCTGCAGTCATGTAATAGAAGAAGGAGCCCTCCCTCACAGAGGTAGGAGACATCCAAGGCACATGCCTGGACTCTGCCTCGCCAGTCAGCACCAGACGTCTTGAGCTGGGGTGCAAATCGGCGTCGTCTGGGTGGCAAATAGTAGTGCTAGCCAGCTGGCCTGAAATGTTTTTTATTTTCTTAAATTAGTGTTTTATAGTTGGTTTATAGTACGAGGGTCTCCAGCTGTTAATGCAGCTTTCAGAATGTGTGAGAGCCACTCTGAGTGCTCCATTTTCAGCCGTTGTTTTCTTACAGATTCTTACAGTCCTAGTCACGTAAGCACTAAAATTATATAATACAGATGGAATGGAGATCTCCAAGGGAATATACCAATATGGAACATGGCTTAAGCATTCCCCACAAACAATAAAGATTACCTCCTCTCCTTTATGGAGGGAATTTTTGTGGAAACATCATAACCGATACTTCTGTACCCCTGTGGTGCAGACTTCTTCTACGTGGGAGAGGTGTTGAAGAAAGTGTGGCGAGGCATGAGCAGTTCAGATCCATGTTTTTGGGGCCTTCCCCAAACTGACTAATTATTGGAGAGAGATAGAATTACATTTACATAAGTTATTTGCCCATAGTTCAACTTTTACCCCAAGCCCGAGTCTCCTAAACACACCCTAAACAAATATGCCACTCCATGGTAAATTAAAGACCCTACTGTATATGTTATTACTGACAGCACACAGGGCAATTACTAGGTTTTGGTTGGAGGAAGGGGCACTTACCTTTCAACAATGGCTTGTACTAGGAAGGTTTCAGATAACAGAAGGCCGAGGCCCATAGGTTTCATCTCCTGCACTAGCAGGTCATCTCATCCCAGGCTCAAATAACAGATGACTATCTAGCTTGTTTTTGTAAGTTGCAAAGGTGCTAGCTTCTGCTGTGTCCCTCTATAAATTGTTCCAGAGTGGAATAATCCTTTGCGTGTAAAATGTTCTTCTCGGGTTCCTTTTAGGATAGGTCAATCTAAGCTGATGCTTATGATTTCTTAGTGGTCTATCTCTATTATTATACTGTAGCTCAAGACTGTCCATTAAGTTATTAGCTTTCGAGATTTTGTACATTAGTAGTAAGCCCCCCCTAATTCTTCTCAATTCCAGTGAATAAAGGTCGAGGCTTTTAAGTCTGTTATAACTTAATGCATGCATTCCATTTATTAATCTGGTCATTCATCTCTGGACACTCTCTAAGCCATCAATATTCCTTCTCAGGTGTGGACTCCACAATGGTGCGCAATAGTCCAAGTGGAGCCTAACCATAGCTCTATAAAGTGGGACGATACAAGCCCTGCTCCTATTTGTAAAGGCCTTGACAATACAACCAATAATCCTATTGGTCTTTTTAATAACTTCTTCGATATACTTGTCAAAGCTGAGGTCATTAATGACCAGCACCTAGAGAGCTTTCTCATTTTCTATTGTTTTCAGCCTAATACCATTTAAAGGAGAAGTAAACAGTGTAGGGGTTTCTCAAATTGTGAAAGCCCATAAAAAGATATTTTAAATGATGTATGGAAGTTCCTTTTAGGTGTCAAGAGTCCTGAGATATGAATATCTAAGTACTCTGTAAATCAAAACAAGGCAGCAGCCATTTCATGGGATCCTGAGACAGAAAGTGATGTCACTGAGGGGCAAGTTGTAATTAACAACATAGAGTTGGCCCCTCAGTGACATCACTTCCTGTTTCAAGATGACATGAAATGGCTGCTGCTTTGTTTCGATTTACAGATAATTTGATGTTCATATTTCAGGACTCCTGACACCTACAGCTAAGCCTAGTACCTCATTTGAATGGTCTTGTCTTGGGCTTTCAAAATTTGAGTGACCCCTGCAATGTTTACTTCCCCTTTAACTAATATTCATACTCTTCATTTTTTTACTCCAGAATGCATAACAGCTGACTCTTGGAGATTAAACTGCATCCCGTTTCTTTTAGCTCACTCCTCAATTTTCTTCAAATCAATTCTGAGGTTTCCTGCCTTCTCACTATTCCTAATCTCACTGCCTATTTTAGTGTCATCCGCAAATTTTGTATAGTAGTTAGTTACATGAGATGTCATATCTGATACAAAGGACTGGTCCCAAAACCAACCCCTGAGGAACCCCACTCTTCACTGGGCCTCTGCCAGACATATAGTCCCTAACCCTCACTTGTTGCGTCCTGTTACTTAACCATACTCTCACTCATCTAACTAGTACATTATTTATCCCTGTTGTAACCATTTTCTGAATTAGTATATCATGGGGTACCTTGTTATAGTAAATAGGCTATATCATATGGAACAACTGTCGTATTCTGTGCGGAATTGTCTGCAGAGGTTTTTGGACATCTGGCAAACTTGGACGATGCAGATGTTGGACTTTGACCCATGATTTGCACAATAAACTTTATTGGATGTATTGATTGTTATATTATCAATTTTGCCTTTATCGGATCACATGTGCTTTTGCTCCTATTACTTGTTGCTTGTGACCTACTAACAGAGTTTCACAGGGACTTACATACAGTATGTAATACGAGAATCTACAGTCTGTCGGTGATAATTCAAAACTGTCACTGTGTTTTTATCCCTGTCAAATCTGTTTGTAACCTGAATGTAGTATACCCTGTCTGTGTTATCTGTTGGTCTTTACCGTTAAAAAAAAAAAGTAATAAACATTTGAATACAAAAAAAAAATCTTACAGTGTGTCCCAACATGGGGAGGGTGGCATCACAACCCACTGCCATAGCAACCTCTGCAGTGGACAGCGGAGCTTGCCTCTCTACAGGCACTTAGTGTGCGAGCGCAAGGCTCCGACCGAGTGGACAAAGGGGCGTTGTAGAGAAAATTGGTGGTCCCCTGGATATGATGGATTGCCTTTGTCTGACCCCATGCCTGCCTCCCTTTCCACACTGGACTGTGGTCCATCAAGGGGTAAGCTGTGGGGGAAGTATGGAGTGAGGTATGGGAGATTGTCTGGATTGGGAAGCTACCGACAGGGAGCCCGATGGATAGTGTCTGAACGAGGAGGATTAAGATGACTTTGGAAAGAACAAAGAAGATGTGTACACCTACAAAGCATTGGACATTCTATTCTGCATATCCACACACTAGGCAGCTTGCTTAGTGACACAACTGCCTCCAGCTGGTCATAAATGTGGCAGTACACATGATCACTTACCCAAAATGATCCACGCACATTCCTACGGTGCTTCAGTTCCTTCACTAGTTATCTGTACACCAGCAGATAGATTTTAAGATTCTGTGTTTACCCTTTATATCTATTTGCAGCTTTTGTCTTGGTAACATAGAATGTGACTGCAGATGGGGTTCTCACAGTCTATCTAGTCTGCCCAGCTTCTTACCCCCCACCTTTTTAGGCCTTATGTCCTGATGACCACCTTGTGTTTGTCCCATGCAGTTTTGAGTCTCCCCACCATTTTAGCTTCCACAACTTCTTGGGGAAACCTGTTCCAGGGTTCCACCACCCTTTCTGTAAACAGAACTTCCTCACATTCCCCCTGAATTCCCCCCTCCCCAGTCTCCTGTTCTGCCCCCTGGTTCTCATGCAGTCTTTGGTCTGAAAAAGGTCCTGTGCTTGTACCTTGTTTATATCGTTTAGGTATTTGAAAGTTTCTATCATATCTCCCCTCTCTCGTCTCTGCTCGCGTGAGTACAAGTTAAGTTGACACAGTCTCTCCTCATATGGCCTGTGATGTAGTCCCTGAAGTGCTGTGCGCGTGAGCATGTACAGTGATGTTACTAACTGCATTACCCACCCACAGCTCCTGCAGGAACTGAAAAAGGATAACTGCCACCGAGCAGAACGATGAAGCCTCACTTCCCTCCACGTCCACAATCTGGCCTCTCTCCTTCGGCCTGAATAAGTTACAGACTTCACCTCTGCTGGCAATCTTCTGTCAGATGGGTACAGATGATTGGATTGCACTCATTGATTGCTATCCAAGCATCTAGTATCTAGTGGCAGCATCTATACTCTCCAAATACGTTGTTGCTTGGCGCACACAGATTGCCCTAGGCACCACTGGGCTGTTGGCTCGGTTTCTCAGTGCACGGTATAGTCTGCTTGAGAGCATTTAGAGGGCAGCTTACAAAGTCATTATCTTAGTTTTCTCCCTTGCCTTAGGCTTTGTGAGTGATAGTCCCGGCTCGGGACTTCCTATACGTTTGACTCAGGTACAGCCTGCCTGCCCTTGGTGGTGAGGGGGGCTGCACCCTGGGGGAGGAAGCTCTTCTCTTGCCTCCTGTTAGGTTTTTAGTTGTTTATATTGCAGTTTTTTTCTTTCTATATCTATATCGATTTTCATTCTTGTATCTTATTGTAGCCACAGTGCTTGTTTTCTACTCTCCTTGCTAACCGAACTGGGACAGTTAGGGCATCAGAAATGGTTCTAGGGACGTGAATATGATGTACGGAACCATACTTCTGGCAGTATCCTTTCTCTTTAAATCTCCAGCTGGAAAGTCTTCAAGCAGGCTTCTCCTACCCACCCACCCAGATGGTAACTCCCTCGGCACCACCCCGTGACGTCAGATCTTCCTTTCTGTTGGAAGAAGACGATTCCTTCCTTACCGTTCTTGCACTGAGTAGGCCCTTTGTTTTCTAAAACTTTTCGCTTTGCAAATATTCTGTCTTTAGGTGATTCTTTCACTTCGTCCATGATGGATGACTCAAAGTCGGCACCAGGTTTTAAAAAAAATGCTCCTGTGGGCAGATGATGTCCCAGACGGACCCGCGCACCATGTGCTTCTACTGCCTTGGCCATAAACGCGATCCCCAAGCTTGTGGCCTGCGTCACACTTTGCATTCTTCAATCTTAGAATACTGGCATGCACGACTTCTTTTGGGGCAGCCAAATGAACGGGATCCTCCAGTTAAATTCAAAGATGCCCGTCAGGCGGTCTCCGCGGCTGCGGGGTCTGCTGAACAATTGGCAGCATTTGAAGAAGCTGTGGCCCAGGCTGCAGAGCATGCTTCTTTGGCTTCGACAAGGCATTACGAGATTTGTGCCAGTCCCTTCCTACCTTTGGGCAGGGCCCTTCTTTGGGCATAAAATCTAAGTCCAAAAAAGAAACTAAGAAAAAGTCTTATCGTCGATCATGAGATCGCGAGCACTCTCAGGCCTCAAATTCCCATGCTTCTGTGGAGGTTTCGACTACGGTTTATCCTTTGGTCCTGGCCACTGGCTCCACTGTCTCCCCGTTGGGCCAGTTGGTTGAGAGACACGTTTTGTCCAACCTATTGAGATATTTCTCAAGCTGATTGACCTGTTGTCGCCAGATGAGGCCGATACCTCCTTCTCTAGGACTCTGGTCCTGCCTCTTACCTCCCAGGGAGGGTTGGACCAAAATGCTGATCCACTCCCTCCTCCTCATCATCCAGTGAACCAGGTATTCACTGGTTCCCTTTGAGGCCCACCATTGGCGGCCCCGATGGATGAGGTCCCGATCCAGAAGTCCCGAGTCAGGCAGAGCTCGCATTGCCATTGGCACTCCAGCTTTCAACATTTGGGCAAGCGGCATCGCCACCTGCTCCTCCTCTTCTTCCTCCTCCTCCTCATCGGACAAGGAGATGCTTCGGCACAAATGCATTGATGTTATGAGGAGTTTATGTGGCAACAGCTCATGTTCTCTGGGGTTAAGCAGCTTCCTGCTCCCACCCCTGCTGTAACATGGCTCCCACCTCCCATGCCTCAACCTGCTCTGGCTCAGCCGGATCCTCCTCGGCCTGTTCTGGCTTCTCCGCTGATCCAGGTGGAACTGCCTCCCAGACAGCCAACAGTGGGTCCTCCCCTTAAGGATGCCCATATTTGCCCCGGGCTTCCGGGGCGGCTGTCTGTCTCCTGATTGATCGATCCCCTAGGGTCAGCGGGGACTCTGGCAGTCGACTGCTCTTGGATGAATCCTCTGAGTTGGGGGGCTCCTCCTTGCACTCCTGTCCATTGGACACTAAGTCGGCCAAAGATTTGTCAGCGGAGCATGGCCCCACCTCCTCCTTGGGCCATCTCCATTTTATCTTGGAGTCAGTGGGTCACCAGATGGGGCCCATTCAGAACTGAGCTAAATACCCACTTACTGAGATTCTCGACCAGAGTGACTCCCTTGGGGAAAGCTTCCTGGTCGCCCCCGCTCTGGAGCTTTGGCAGTAGCCAGCCTCTTGCCCTGCGCCATCGGCCCAGATGGCCCGCAAGTATGCGTTACCTACCATTTCCCTCTCGGGATTCACCGAGCACCCCTCAGCTGAGGGTCTGGTGGTTGACTCTGTTTTTACGCATACTGGCAATGTCGGAGACGTGGATCAGCCTCCCTACAAAGAATCCAAGAAATTGGATCATATGGCCAAAAAGGTCTATGCTGCCTCTTCTTTTGGCCTCCAGCAGGTGAGTTTGGCCCTTTTGATGGCTCACTTTGCTCATACTCTGTTAGGCATGCTCTATGCGGTGCTTACTCAGCTCCCAGACAACTTACAAACTACGATCAAGCGGGTCCGGGATCAGGGCCGAGCTGTGGCTAAACAGCAGCTCCAGACAGCCATGAACATTGGCGACTCTTGCACTCGATCTGCGGTGGCTGTAGTTGCCATGCGCCGCAGAGCTTCACTGAGGATCCTGACCTTTACAGCAGATGCCCAGCATAAGCTGGCGGATGTCCCTTTCCTGGGCACCAACTTGTTCGGGCCAGGGTTCGAAGGGCACCTTACTCGTATCAAGAAGTCCAGTGCCACCTTAGACTCTGTGACCTCCACCCAGAGGGATCCCAAGGGCTCTTAAGTCTCAAAAGAAGAAACCCTTTAAGCCCCTCTCTGCCCCTGCAGCCAAGCCATCCCAGCCTCCAGCTGGCAACAGGCCCAGGCCTGGCATTCCTGGCCAAAGTCTGTTGCTTCGGTCGTCCCAAAACCTGGTGGTCGAGGCCCTGCTGGTTCCCCCACCATTAACCATAGGCCAGAACAATTTTTGTAAACGTGTGCCAGTTGGCTCGGCCTGCCCCAACTACATCCTCCATCAACAACAAACCACAGGAGTGAGGGATAGACCAAACTGCCTGGCATACATGTTAAAAAAATTGTTCTGTGCCTGTCAGTTTTGCCCATGGCACACGATCCACCCACCATTAACCAGAGGCCAGAACAAGTGATTTGTTTGCCCAAAGGGAGAGATTTTTTTGCAGAGACCATGTTTTTTCACAGAGCAGGCTTAAATCACGGTCTCCACAAAAAAACAAAACACGCCCATGATTTTCCAGTGGCCCTGGTTATAGCCACTGTTTCAGTAGTGTAGTGCTGATGTGTACTACTGGAGTCCTTGCTGGAGTGGCTGGTCACTTTTGTGCTAATGTGTGTAGGAGTGAGTGAGTGCTACTGTGCATTGCTGGACTGTGATGGATGTAGTGGGAGACAGATAGAAAAAGCAAGGCTGTAAATAACAAAAAAGGGGGGATGTAAATGAAATAGACGAGGATAATAACCTGTGCTGAAGTACGCTGTACCCCTGTTATTCAATAAACGTGAATAAAAAAAAATGTAAAAAAAAAACTGTTAATTTACTGTTGAGGGATCTTCCACCCATTAAATTCAGAGAGTAGTGTTGGTATTCAGGAGGTCAGATGGCATGGATTGCGAGAGGAGGTCTCACTACTACTCCATTTAGCCAGGACAAAGGAGAAAAGAAATCTAAGGTGTTCTGACATCTGTTTGATTGTTCTTGAGAGGACTTGCCAAAGTAACTCTGGGTTAATTCACAATAGAACCAAGGCATCTTGCCCTCACTCCTCGATCTGACCAATTAGTTCACCGTGTTACAGTGCCTCTCAAACCTGCAAGCCTGTATACTCTGTAGAAGTATTTGTTCAAGTATTAGTTCCCTGTTAGTAATGGTCCTTCATTAGACACATCTGGTGATACTGATTCACACACAAGTGGTAAGGACCATTTTAGAACTGTATGATGTCGTTTGTTATTTGTTAATTTCTTACATTGTCACAATGCGTCTGTGTCCTGCTATAGAACTCTGTGGTTGAAGGGGATATAAACATAGAGAATACTGGATGGGCAACTATGCACAACCAGTGTGTTCTGCCACAGAGGGGTTCTGATTCCCTCTGACCTTGAGAGCGACGCTCGAGAGGTCCATGGGAATCAGAACCCTGAGGTGGCAAAACACACTGGTTGCGCATAGAGTTGCTCATCCTGTATTTTTTATCGTGTATAGTACTGTGTGAAATATGTTTGTGAGTTCTTTTGCTTTCAAAATGAAACTGATTCATGCAGTCTCTAGAGGTTCTAGACTGCTGTTCTACCACAGTTGGGTAGAATCAAATTCCTTGACCTTTGAACTGTGGTACAACAGCATTTTGAAAGGGATGGAATTCTATACAGGACAACACTCCACTATACACTATAACATCATACAGTTTTAAAATATTACTTATCGTGAGTGTGTAAATCAGAAACACCCACTGAGTTTACAGTAAAGGTCAGTAAAGACTAAAAAATAACTGGAATGGAACCTGAATTTAACAAAAGTGGGAGGAAAATGCCATACTGATTTACCACAGTTCTGTAAATGTGGCTTAATTGGGCTTCCCAATGACCTGCACATCCTGGCGATCAAAATTGGGAGGCGGACTGGAGGGCACGTCTGAAAGACACCAGTGGGGATCAACTGTGGAGGGTTAACAATGGGTTCTGGCACTACGGCAACATCTGCTGGAAGGACCAGGAGCTTTTTGCACTGTGTGCGTGCGTAGGCCAATAATTAGCTACTGCCCTCACTGCAAGTAAGTGGGAGGGACACACGAGAAACCTGGAGGAGAAAAATCATGCACTGTGAGCTGCCTAAATGGTGGGTGCTTGCACTCTCTGCCCTTCTCCGTGTGGATCCCTGCTGGCTGTGATGGCGGAGGAAGGTGGCAGGCAGAGATGGGAGTTTGTTGGCGGAAGACCTGAAGGAAGGAGACAGTGACAGCTTGGGGGGAATCGAGCAACTATGAGAGAAAATAAAATTCCCCAAGTCAGTTTGGTACAAGACCTCTTGACCAGCAGATTAATCCCGCTGATTCTACTGCCCTCTGCCTTCTCCCACCCCCCACACATGCTCATTACCGCTTAACTGCCCTAGCCATCTATCAGGTAGAGTGAGGTAACTGTGTGGAAGCAGGGCCTCACTGAAAATAACATACAACTTATCTGGGCTATCCTTGGTAAGTAAGGCCTACTTCAAACTTGTGTATGGTATCATTTTATAATGCGATCCTGTGTCCTATCCAGGTGCATAAATATTACAAACATACATAAGAACATCCGAAAATTGCCAGCAGAAATTAGGCCCTCTAGGTCTAGCTAGTCTTCTCGAGTGTGCAGCTAACCCCTATAGTGCAGCTGCATATTATCCCCATAAGGTGTTTCTTCCTATAGAAATGCCATATTTTAGATAGGATTTCTTTATTTTCTATACCACCATGAGCAGGTGTTTTTGTACATGATTTGTTTATGATTGTCAATTTTTATATTGTATTTGAAATATTTTTTTTTATTATTTATTTGTTTTTTTGTTTTGTTTTTTTCTCATTCTTTGGTAACCAGATAAGGCCCGCTAGGCACAATTTGTGCCCGTTTTCAGAGGCAACCTGGGAGGACTGGGGAGGTTAAGTGACTTGCTCAGAGTTACGCAGTATGTAAGTGGCAGTTGTGGGAATCAAACCTAGGTCTGCTGGATGTACCAATCTCATTTGCAGCTCAGTAGTTCTAACCTCTAGGCTGTACTACCAGCACCAGTCAAGGACGTCAATGTCAATCAATAAAGACTGTGAACTTGAACCTGCTGTGGAAAGTGCAGGCTTCTAATGGCTTTCGTGCAGATTGTCAGGCTTAGAAGATAAAGTTTCTGTATTGCACCTTTTAAAATACTGCTAAGCCCAAGGGTACTGGCAAATTGGGCAGGCAGGCGCTGTATTGTGTGTAGAACAGGACTCATAATTTACTGGAACACCAGCAGTAAGATGCAGTTGACAGTTCAAGCCTGACCACATGTAATTCTATCCAGGAGCAGCGTCAGTTGCGGTCTACTGATCCTTGTTTGTACTGGAATATTTATCCACCCAAAGCATACTGCTCTGTCTCTTGGGTTTGGCTACCAGAGCCCCAGTAGTAAAAGATGTAGGTCTGGCACAAACCAGACCAGTTTGCACTGGCACGTCTAAGCCTGAATCAGAGAGGACTACATTGGAATCCTTAAGCACTACTAGGTCCTGTGTACATGAGTCAGTCCAGCTGTATGGGTGCTAACTTGCGGAGTTTGCACCACCGTGCTGGATTAGGACCCAGTAGCAAGACACTACTCTGTGTTCTTTGCCAGTGTTCAGACACCAGAATGTCCATATCCTCTAAGAATAATTATACAATGGCAAGAAAATTTCCTGGACTCCGATTGGTCAGTGTGTGCCTGAGACAGTGATATTACACAATAATATCACTGTGTGCACATCATGGCTGCCATCCACTTCTTTTTTTCAGAAACAAAGATATAGTGCCACACTAAAAATCTACTAAAACCTTTCTTAAATATTTTTTTTTATTTTGTATAACATCGAGCCATTGTATAATTGCACTAAGGCACTCCAAGGTGTGTGTTATCGTGTAATAATGTCACTCCTGGGGTGGTGGAAGCACTTGGCTTCGCCTCGTGCTACCCACCCAGGAGTGATGATGAGAGATAGCCATACCTGGCTACAACATATTCAGAAGAGACAGGGCAGGTAGAAAGGGAGGAGGAGTGGCACTGTATGTGAAAAATGACATAAGGGCCACAGAGATCCTGGAGGAACAAAATGGGGGAGAGATACTGTGGGTTAAGCTGGAAAGGAAAATGGGGCCAGCCATCCATCCACACAGGTGTGGTCTATAGACCACCAGCCCAGGAGGGAGAAACAGATAGGGAGCTGATGCTAGCCATCCAAAGGATGGCAGACAAGGGTGAGGTAGTACTGGTTGGAGACTTCAATATTCCAGACGTGGACTGGAAGATCCCAGCAGCAGTATCAACTAGGAGCAGATTTATCCTGGACTCCCTTCAGGGTGCCTTCCTCAAGCAACTGGTCGTGGAACCAACTTGGCAGAAGGCAATACTGGACCTTGTGCTCACAAACAGGGACAGTGTGATGGGGGTAACAGTGGGGGAGCACCTGGGGAACAGTGACCACCAGTCATTGTGGTTTGAAATCACAGAAAGAGCAGAACCAAACCACACAAAAACACGTATCCTGGATTTTAGGGGGGCAGACTTTGGGAAAATGGGGAGATACTTGAAAGAGGCATTAAGGGGAATGGGGCAGGAATCAGGAGTTGAGGAACAGTAGGCAGTATTTAAAATGGGGATTACAAGAGCAACAGAATTATGCATTAAGCAGGTTAGCAAGAGGAAAAGGAAGAGGATACCATTATGGTTTTACAAAGAGGTAGCAAAGAAAGTGAAAGCCAAAAAGATTGCATTCTGGCAATACAAAAAGACACAGGCAGAAGGGGATAGGGAGAAGTACCAGGAGAAGCAAAGGGAGGCAGGGAGGTCAGTAAGGGAAGCCAAAGCTCAGACAGAAGAACACATTGCAAAATCAGTGGGTAGAGGGGTCAAAACCTTTTACAGGTACATAAGTGGAAAAAGAAAGGCAAAGGGAGGGTAGTGAGACTGAAGGGGAGAATGAGGGCTGCGTGGAGGATGACAGCAGTAAAGCTGACATATTGAGCAGGTATTTCTGCTCAGTCTTTACTGAGGAAGAGGAGGGTAATGGGTCTGAAGGGAGTACAAGGGGTGAGAATGGTGCAGAATTGGACACAAGTCCCTTTACTCGAGAAAGGGTCCTGAAGGAACTGGAAGTAATAAGAGTTGATAAAGCAATGGGGCCAGATGGGGTGCACCCCAGGGTCCTTAAAGAACTAAGAGAAGTGGTGGCTGAACCTCTGGCTATCGTGTTTAGCCGACCATTGGAAACAGGGGAGGTACCCAAAGACTGGAGGACAGCAGATGTAGTCCCCTTATACAAAAGTGGGAACAAAGAGGAAGCGGGGAACTACAGACCAGTCAGCCTCACCTCGGTAGTGGGGAAGATCATGGAAGCACTACTGAAGGAGAGATTGGTGAACATCTGGTTGTCAGTGGACTACAGGACCAAGGCAGCATGGCTCACCCAGGGGTGGTCATGTCAGACCAACCTGGTTGAATTTTTGACTGGGTGACTAGGGAGGTGGATCAGGGAGGGCAGTGGACATGGCCTATCTGGACTTCAGCAAGGCCTTTGACACTGTGTCACATAGAAGACTATTACACAAACTGGGGAATATGGGTGTGGGCAGGACAGTAGTGTGGTGGGTAGGTAACTGGCTGAGTGGCAGGACACAGAGGGTGGGGTAAATGGCTGTCACTCCACAGAGGGAAGAGTGACTAGTGGGGTACCACAGGGATCAGTACTGGGACGGTCCTATTCAACATCTTCATCAGTGACATTGCACAGGACCTAGAAGGCAGAATTTCACTGTTCGCTGATGACACAAAGCTCTGTAACAGAGTAGACACACCAGAGGGTGTAGACAGAATGAGAAGGGACCTGCAGAAACTCGAAGAATGGTCAGGGGTTTGGCAGTTGAAATTCAATGCAAAGAAGTGCAAGATAATGCATATGGGGCACAAAAACCCTGGCACAATATATCAGTTGGGGGGTGAGGATATAGCATTAACCAAGCAGGAAAGGGATCTTGGGGTTGTCATCTCTGATGACCTCAAGGTAGGGAAACAGTGTGACAAGGCAACAGGTAAAGCAAATAGGATGATGGGATGCATAGGCAGGGGCATCACCAGCAGTACAAGGGAGGTCATAATTCCACTATACAAGACACTAGTGAGGCCCCACCTGGAGTACAGTGTACAGTCCTGGAGACCTTACCTACGTAAGGACGTAGACAGGGTAGAGAAGGTTCAGAGGAGGGCAACAAAGATGGTACATGGATTGCATCACAAGTCCTATGAGGACAGGTTGAAGGAACTGAATATGTACTCCCTGGAGGAGAGGAGGGAGAGAGGGGATATGATAGAGACATACAAGTATCTTAAAGGGAGGAACAGGGTGCAGGAATACACTATTTTTAAGTGAAAAAGATGTTCCAGGACTAGAGGGCATGGGATGAAGTTGGAGGGAGGACGATTCAGAAGAAAGCGTGAGGAAGAATTTCTTCACAGAATGGGTGGTGGACAAGTGGAACACCCTGCCAGAGGAAGTGGTGGGGGCTGAAACAATCACAGGATTTAAGAATGCATGGGATAGACATAAAGGAATTCTGGAGGTCAGGGGTAAGGGGCAACAGACTTCTAGGAAAACATAAACTGAACTTACAAGCTCAAATGGGCAGACTGGGTGGGCCACAGGCCCTTATCTGCCGACACTGTATCTATGTATCTATGCAAGCAATAACACATGACGAGGTGTGGGTTATCTCCTGATAAAAGCATGCCCAGGTGCGTTGTTAGGCATGAGGCACTTGTGCCAAGTGCCTTATGCACCTGGGCGGCTCTTATCGGGAGATAACCACACTCGGAGGTCTTATTGCCTTATAAATGGGTCTACCTGTAAAAAAAAAAACATTATTTAAAAATGTTAGGTAAGAAGGTTTAAAAAGTTTTTAAAGTATGTTAATATAAATGAAAAATAGAAAAGTTGTCCCTGTCCTTGTACTGTATTTATAATATGTAAAAGAAGCCACTAGAGGGCATTGTTGTGTATATGCCCCCCCCAAATACACAGACATACATATATAGATGTTGTTTTATTTTTATTTAAGTAGGAGGCTCTTGAGGCAAATGAGATGGCTTGATTTCGCTGGGAGCAGGTTAGAATCGAGTGTAAGTCGGGAGGTGCTATGACCACTTGAGGCACTCCTCGATTTGCAGTGAAGTCGTATTTAATTTTGTTATATTTGAAGGCTGCCACTGGAGTGTATTCCTTTGCCATTTGTGCTTTTTTAGTTCCGATTTGGAGGTGGGTATAGAGAGGGCAAGGAGTACAGGATTACCTGTGCCAACTGCTGTGGTGAATCAGTTGACCTTTGACTGAGGCACTTCCGGTGTTGCGGTCGGGTTTTTCAAGGTTACGAGGAAGGTACGGCAACGGCTTCATGGATGTTTTTTTAAGTAGAGAATTTGTGGATTTAAAAAAAAAATGGAGAATGGGTCTGTGCAGAGTTTGCTTCTGTTGGTATGTGCAATTCGTTTCAAAGATGAAATGAAGGAGCGGGTACATGGACAGCACTGGGGATCGTGCTCATGTGTCTGAATTGAAATGGAGGTCAGATTCATTTTTAAATATTTTATTAACAGTTCAGCATACTGTGCAGTTGCTAGAGAAATGGAGTTTGGCTGACTGTGTCTGTGTGTGGGAAGTATGTGGTTTTCAAGTGAGACAGCTCCAGTATTGTAACCGCTTTGAAGATAGGGTTGTTTTTTTTTTTACTGAAAGATCGCAGAACTGCAGCGGCTAGCACAATGATCTGCATAGTAAAAGGTCCTGTCTGGCTGAAGAGGTACCAGTTGCTACAATATACGCTAATAAGGACACAGCTAAAGGTACCTCTCAGCCAATCAGGAGCCACAGAACTGTCGACCCATTTTATAATGCACGATAACACACACCTTGTCGTGCCTTATTACTTAAATCTTATCCATAGAGCCCCACTCTGTTGTCTCAGACCTGAAGGCACTAGGACCCTGTGGGTTTTTGTCTACTGTCGGTGCCAATTCAAACATGACACTGCACACCTGAGCCGGTAACCATTATCGATGCCCTAACTACTGCAGTTTTGTTCTTCCCCACTGTCAGTAGTGCACCGTTGGAGTAGAACTTTCCTTTGCCTCAGTGGATTTTTCATTCTTGTGCTCCTTTTACATATGTCGGGTAGAAAGGCCAAGTTCCCAAAACCAAAACTTTTGTGGCCCCTTTTTTAGTTGTGTAGGTGCCAGAAAGACATAGTCTGTTCTGGCTGACATACTTTGTTTCTACTGCATGCACTCAGCTATGATGTGGAGGCCAGCGACACCTACACCAGCTTTGATTACCATGTGTTAGAGCTTTAAGATCTGAAACTGGGACATCCCATCCCTGACTTCAGGGGTAGGCATCATCACAAGAGGTCTTTATGTAGGTCTCCAGACTGTTCCTTCTAGTCCTCTCGCCGTGCTTTAGAGCCAGTTGAAGCACTGAGCTCTCCAACCCATACGGAACAGGGGTTGTGACGGAGTGTTAGGTAGTGATGGGAAAACTCTTGGCTCTTGCCGGATGGCTGGGGAGCACCCACCATGGTCTGGAAGCCATCGGCTGCATACCACCCTGTTGCTAGGGTCGGCACCTTTGTTACAGACTTCTTTCGTGGGTACATTTGCAGCTCTGGTGTTGGTGCCATATGCAATACTGGCATCAGTATGGCTGCCATTGTCAGCACAAGCCGTGGCACTGACACCACCCACGGTTTGGGGGGCAGCATTGTTGTTGCCGCCAGTGGAGTTTTTGGCATAGGTACATGCCTCAGTGTCGGTGTTGCTCACAGTGTCTGGGCTGGTATCAGCCTCAGTGCCTCGGCTTCTGCTAGCGCCAGTATCAGTATCCACTTCAGAACCGAGGCAATCCCTGAAGCAGGGCCCTCTCAGAGTCAACTAGTCATCATCAGTCTAGAGACTCCTCTTGTGGACAGCCACGCAGTAGTCACATCCAGCTTGGTGCTACTGGGCTGGGATGCTTTTCTTGATCCTCTTCGTCTCAAGTGAGAACCCTAAGCAAGCCACGCAGTCCACAACTGGGAACAGGTGTGGTGACTCATCAGCCACCAACATCCATTTTAGGCTTATGACGTATGCCCCAGTCATTATTGGCTGAGACCCTCAGACCTCTTGGTCAGTTGGCTCAGCAACATTTTTGGCAGTGGATGGAAAATGTGCAGGCCTGGTTTAGGGAAACCCACCCAGCGTCTTTCCTAGCACCTTCTTTAGTTCCATCCTCTGTCATGTTTTCACCCTCTTCTCCCTCAACATCCTCCTCAGAGGACAACACATCTTCCCTGTACCTCTCCTTCACCACTGAATATTTGCTCTTTCAGTGATGTATGAGGGAGCTGCATTAGGCACTGGAATAGCCCTATTTGGATGGCACAAATTCTGATCCCGTGCCACTAGATTTTCTTGCATGGCCTAGTCAGGACACTGTGGTAATCCCTCCCTGGCATGGGTGCAGCACTGGGAGAGGCAGATATAGCAGTCTGAAAATGCCCCTTTTCCACACCACCGGCTCCAAAAGGCTTCCAAGCAAGATACCGGCTCCAGTGGGGTCTTCTGGGGATCCTAATCACCCAGTAGTGATAATGATGTCTTTCATGACCCCATAGCATAGTAGACCTTGTAGCCCAGACTCAGCTGTACTGCTAAGAATTAAAACTAGACAGACAGAGGGCCGGCCCGGTGGCACTGAGGGTTGAGGCGCTGGATGCCACACCTTGCGCCATGCCGGTAACCTGGGTTTGGGAGCGGACTCTGGTCGCTGGTGGGTTGGCCGGGGGGGAGTAGGCTTGAGCGTCCCACAACAGCTTGCCTTCTCCGGAGAGGGAAGAGGCCTATGCCCGCGCACTTGCCTGATTCCGAGTAGAGGCTCAGAGTACTGCAAGCCCCAGTTGTAGGGGATTGGCAGCTGCAGTACAGTGTGGACGTCTGCACCTTGCGCCATGACGTCAGGCGGTTACACGCTCTAGAGGAGGGAAGAAAAAAGGAAACTGCCTGCCGACTGGAAGATGGGCTCAGGAGTGTGCTCAATGTGCCCCTCGCCGACCACAGCCGGGTTGACGAAATGAAGGATTACAGGGTGTCTGGTCCTCCACTTCATCCCCACTCAGGGGGGTAAACCGCAGCTGCATGGGGGCTATAGGTAAGTACGAGTGGAGCGGGAGGCAGGAGGATGACTCCTTGTGGGGCCCTGAAGGGTCAGAGTCGGCAGGACGTGGGACGGTTAAAGTGTAATTCAAACAAAAAAAAAAAAACTAGACAGACACACTGGGGAGGAAGATGATGGTGCTCTCAGCCAAGTCATCGCTGACCGTAGCATCATACCAAGCGCACGTGGCAGCCTTCCGCTGTTGTCTGTGGGGTCATATGGATGTCTTGCTAGCTGAGTTGCCTGTGAGGGACAAAATACTGGCTGGTCTTGACAGTGCTAATAAGGGTGTGGAGACAGCTCGGTATCAGATGAGGGCATCATATTATACTTTGGAGCTGGCCTCATGTTCAGTAGCATCGGCTGTCTGTCTCAACCAGCTGCCTTGGCTACGCTTCTTCTAGCTAGGTCTCGTTGCTGCCAAAGGCCATGAATGCTGTGTTCCAGGGAACATCCCTTTTCTCCCACCAAGTGGTGCAACTGCTGTCAGACCTAGCAACACCTTCGGACCCTTGGAATCCACTTCACTCACCTGTTCAGTTGATGGAGCAGGATGATCCAGGCGATCACCTCCTCAGTTTTCCCATGTGAGGACCGAGGCCCATGTCCTCTGATTGAGCCTACTCCTTCCTGTTAATGGAAAGTTCCTACTCAACCAAAGAGTGGAGCTCTATGGAGAAGAATGATTCTTAGATGGTAGGGAAGTTACTCTCTGTAACTCCAGATTTTCAAGAATATCTTCTCCATAGAGCCACTCTCCACCTACTGTCCCCCCTCTCTTTTTTATTGGATTTAGAGCCACGGTTTTGATCACTGGCTCCTGTGGCTCACCCTCTTTGGCAGTACACCTCCTTATACACAATTTTTCTTTCTCTGCGTTCTCTAGCTGATGCCCTCAAGAATGGTACCCATTACTGCCATGTGGGTTGTTTGTGTGTGGGTACAAAAAAATGATTGTACGAAGGTGTTTTGCAAGGGAGACCAGGGTCAGCTGTTCACATTCCCACCTTCTTACCCCTTTTTTTTATTTCACAAGGATACATCCTCTGTCCTGTAATACTATAGCTTTCCTCCTTTTCTGTATTGACTCTCCGATTCATATTGGCTTCTCAGTGTGACATATAGTCTTACCGTGAACATCTGACAGAAATGTCTCTCAGGCTGCTTAGCACTGCACCCCCAGTGCTCTTCTCTTGCCATCACTGTCACAGACTCTACTTTATAGAAGGCTGGTTTTGGAGCCTTTGTTTTCCCTTTTTGTCCAATAGTGACTTACTAATATTCAAATTTTTTTGAGCAGACAATACTAATAAAACCTTGCATGCTGTTTTCCAGCAATACCCAGCCTCGTGTGTGGCTCTTCCTGTACATGGCTACAACTTTGTTTCTGCTCCTGCACACCATGGCATCTCTCGGAGGTGCCTACATGAGTCTGACCCCTGCTACTCCCCACCCTGACACACCACTCCGGTTCTCCCTTCCTTCATGGAACTTCCCAGTGCCCTGGATCACCCCTCGGGGCAGGGCCCGCCACTCCTACCTTGGTGGGTGTCTGTCTGAGATTAGAGTGTCCATCCCTCTCAGGAAGTCGGCCGTGGATCCTGGGTGTGGCTTGTCTGGTGTTGGGGATGTGAGGGAGGTCCCTGAGGCACTTGTCGCCTCCTCGGCATACCAGGGTATTTCTTGATTGGTCCCCAGACGTGGGTCGTGCAGTGCTGCCCAGCCCATGACGTGGATGCTGCCACCCACGTCTGGAAGGCAGCCACCCGACGTCTTCCCCTGCATGCTAGCCATGAGCATTACAGTGCTTCTGGTCTCCACTGGGGGTCACTGTGGTGCCGGGCTGTCCCTGGATCCGTACTTGAGAGAGAAGAGCAGTCCTCCAGATGCTCAATCCTCTCTCTCCCCCGCCAACCTGTGGCGGCCCAGGCTCATTCCCGAACCCGGGTCGCCAGCGTGGTGCAAAGTGTGGCATCCAGCAACTCAACCCTCAGCGCCACCGGGCTGGATGTCAAAATACCATATTAATATCAAAATTAGAATCTAAGCCCTAACTTGTGTGGGCGTTGGACACTAAAACAAGTATTTCTTACAATCCTGTTTTTTTCTGATTGGTCTAATTTCATAGACCTAATGGCACCAGAGGTTTGTGCCCGACCATGCATTTTTCTTCCTTTCAGTTTAGAGATTCTGGGTTGCACTCCTACCACAGTGATGGGTAGTCCTTGTTATTCTTTCATTCCTTGTGGGACATCAGCTGCAGAGGTAAAGTGCCAAAAACATTTTTTCTTCTGTCCATCACCAAGGCAGATATACAGTTCTTTCCTGGCAAAATCACTTGGTGCTCTGTCCCTTATTTTTTCCATTAATTTGGATACTGGACTTGCTGGACTGAATACTCTTACTCTGTGATACCTACAGGTTCCAGCATGCCCTAATAAAAAGTTTACCCCTGCAGGGTCCTATTGCTTTAGGCCCCAAGAGCAGAGTGTGGCTCTATGAAGATTTTTAAAGAGCTGATATTATGGTAAGTAACTTACCTGTTTGCTAAGGTGGGGTGCAGGAAGTCCCCGTACACTGACACCCTAGCCCCCACTGAACCAACAAGGATGTGTATGTGTGTGTGAGTGAGAGCGAGCAAGCAATCGAGTGTGCGTGCGTGCGTGTGTGTGTGTGTGTAGCCCTCCTGTGTCAGTAGACACACATACATACAAAAGACCACCACCCCCCATGAGGAAGGCCCAGTTGTGGAGCTGAGGTGCTAGGGATTGCAATATCTGTTGTGGAAACAATAAACCGTTTGCCTGCCTGAATTCATGTTTGAGTGTCCGTTTACTGACCTGGAGTGCTGCAAACTTTATTTCGCAACACAAACAAAGGTCCTGCGCTTCGTGCTCCTTACAGCTGTTGGTGCTGCAGTGTTGTTGCAGGGTGGTAGGCCATACTAGTAACTGTATGTTCAGCAAGCAAGCAATGGCCCACCCACTGTGGGGCAATGCAGTGACTGTACATTCATGAATGACCTTGCGACACAGGTGACCCGTATACGCACCTCAAACAGGGCACGCTGAAGGACCAGCATGAGGAGGATCTAGTGTGCCATACTGTAGGATGCTGCTCTCCTCTGGGGAGGAAGGCAGTGCGCCTTCTGCTTTATTGCCATCCTGGTGACCACAGGCAACAGAGCAGCTGAGATTGTTGGGCATATTTGGGAGGTGAGAGCATGCAGGTTCTGTTGTCTCAGGTGAGCCGGGACCTCATGCATCATATGCATGCTCACCGGACGGCAGAAAAAGCGAGGAAAGGGGTACCCTATGGGTGGATGGATGGATGATTTCCTGCTCCGGCCCCCTTGCAACTTCGGCTTTGCCCACCCACTTCCAGCAAACATCTCAAGTGCCCCATCCTCTTGCTCCATGACCAGGTGCAGAGCCAACACCTCCCATGGGGCTGAAGAAAGGGTCATGCCTCACAGCAGTCTGAGGAATATGTTTGTAGAGGGGTGTCTCAAGACCCTGGGGAGGCTTCCAGACAAAGCTCCAGGGTTGGGCTGGAGTCATCTGAGCTGGGCAGAAGGAGCTTCCAACAGGGGGCCATTAAGGAAATAAAAATGCCTTTAAAGAAACACCCATTGGCCTTGTTATTATAGTGGAGGTTGGTGCTCAGCACGGCGTTATACTATCCAGTATGCCATTATCATGCACCAGGAGTTTGCACATGCTAAATGCTCTGCAGACCCTTCAGACATGGGGTCCTGCTTCCTTAAGCTGCGGCTGTGGATTACTACAGCCTAGATAAATGAACTGTCCCCATAAAAAAGGCTCCAGCTTTATTTGATTTGTCCAGGGAAAGACTGATTAGAATTGCTGCTACATTTAGCTACTTGAAATTAGAGCACCATGCATCAGTTTTAAATTTCCGCTCATACAATTTGTGTAGATTGATTGGTGTGCTAGCACCATTTCCTAATCAGTATAAAAGATTGTTTTCCTGCCCAGTTTTATTCCTTGGTATTTAAAGACTGGGTCTGTCAGATCTCCCCATGCCCAGAGTAGGTAAATGACCAAATGTTTCTTTTATTTATTTATTTTTTGTGATTAAATTTTTTTTTTTAATGCTCATAAAAGGATAACTTCATATTCACGTACAGTTCTCATGTACAGAGTTGGTTAAAAAGCAACAATCAAGAGTTTAGGTGATCCATACAGACATTACAATAGTGTTTGCAAAGAAGTCCTTGGTGATATTTCAGTGTGTTTCAGTTAAGCACTGTAGAGGGATAGAGAAGATTGGAAACTGACTCCTAGAGATAATAGGCTGAAGTAGATACGTGATGAAATCCTGTAGATTCAAGAGCCTGCAGGATGTATACTTACAGTTCTCCATTTCCTCTAGTGGAGCCAAAACAAAGGCAGCTGTGCTAGTGCACAGACTTCTTGTCCTTGCAGCTACCTGTATGTATGGAAGAGGAGGCTATTACCTCATTTCTGCCCTGTTGAGGGCAGCCCAGGAGGAACTCTTCATTATGGGGAGATAAAATAGCCCTGCCAGAGTGTGTGGCACTCTTCGAGTTTCCCCGTCGCTGTATATGTGACCTTTTCATAACTATCTGAAGAGCCTAGTTCCACTAGACATTCTTCTAGTTTTGGGAGGCACTTGCTCCCACCAGGGTCTTAGTATAACCTTCTTTGCAGAAATCAGGGCCCCTGTTAGCTATCATTTTTGTGATGCAGAAATGTGGGGGAGGTCTTTATTGTCCCTCAGCATAACCAGTTTTGAGGATAGTGCCAGGTGTGGTGAACTTAGGCTTAGCAGGCAGTCTGAATTTCATCCCAGTACTTCTGAAGTGCAGAGCATTCCCTTATGATGTGTGTGACTGAGCATAGAGCAGAGGTGCACCTCCAACACCTGTTGTCTGGGATCAAGCCCCAGGAGTGCAGTTTCTGGGATGTCCTATACCAGTGGAGCAGGATTCTGAATTGCAGAAATCCATTTCTGGTATCTTTGGTCCCTTTGAGCAGAATAGTCCAGTTATTTTACTAGAGTCATGGTATGATCAGAATGCTGTGTTGCACTGCCCATTTTTCCTAATGGGGATGTAGGATTGGGGTTTTTTGTCAAGGAGCAGTTTATACACCTGACTATTGCATAGGCTCCCTGCAAGCCCATGCATGAGTAGGTGGTCTGAGTCATTTGGACGCCTTCCGAGTTGCATAAGAACAAGTGCGATTCCTGCGGCACTCAGCTCCTGCACAAGGACAGACATTCCCTCTGTCTGTTCTGCCTGGGACCCGAGTGCAAAACCGAGGACTCTGAGGCCTGCCAGAGTTTCAACCAGGCCACATGGAAACACCGCCAACAGGCCCTGGAAGCCCACATTCTCAAGCTGAAGATGGCTACCATAGACAAGGAGCTGTAGAAGCTGTGGGGATTGTCTTCCTCCCCAGTGGGTTTTCAGACTCCCACAAGAAGAAAAAGAGGGACAAGGAGAAGCACCGGGACCACAATCGGTCTCCTTCTTGCCCACGGCCTCCTTCAGGGGCCGCAGGCGCTGAGCGGCCTCTCATTAACCCACGTACTGCTCCTCCGGCCAAGCCTGCTGCTTCTTCCACAGAGCAGCACTTGGTTCCCCTGCCTGAGGTGGTCACGGTTCAGGCGGGTGCCTCCGATGTTTCAGAGAGCTTCACCCCCTTAGACCCCTCAAAACCCCAGGGCCTAGGTCTGGTGGCATGGCTGATAAGTCGATCGTCAGCTCCTCTGACGACTGCCCGGCCCTGGCTGATAAATCGCACACCAGCTCCTCTGGCATTTGCTCAGTCACTGCACTTTCTTTGGGTCCCGATAACAGACCTGGCGTCAATCCTCCAGATCAGCACATGTTGCGCCACCTGCCGCAGCCCTTCCTAGTGGGTTCTCCCTCTCTGGATCCTCCTCCTCCTCCACCTCCTCTGGTGGAGACTCCTGGCTCACCTGTCCATTCTGAGCCACAGTTGAAGGAGCGTCCACCTCACACCACCCTAGTGCCAGGGCTGGAACACCCAATGCTGGCCGTCCCTCGGGAGCCGGCATCTCCTGCGCCATTGGCTCTCCAGTCTGGGCCAGTTTTCCCCACTCCAGACTCCAGTAGGATCCTCTGCCTCTTTGGGGCCAGCACTGGAATTTCCTACAGCGGGTCCAGCACCAGACCTGATCTTACCGGGCCCTCCTCACCCTCCATCAGGTCCCACAGCCCCTCCTTCTGGGCCCACACCTGGTTACCTGCCATCAAGGCCTCCATCAGGACACTCTGCTCCGCCATCGGGGCCTTCGCCGTGTCTCCTGATGCCAGGATTCCTGGTGCTCCACTACCCTTCTCCAGGGTATCAGATGTCAGGATACCCCACGCCAGGGTATCCGACGCCAGGCTATTCAGACTATGGTACGCTGGGTTTTCATTACCCGACACAGGGCTATACAATACCAGGTTATCATTTTCAAGCCTACCTGCCCGTCTGTCAGCAACCCCCAACCCCGCCTCCTCCTCCACTTCCTCAACTTCAGATGGACTTCAGGGCGGTGCTTCAGTCTTGGTGGACTGAGACCAAGTAACAGCTGGTTTCCGAGTTGGACTGGCATCAGCCGGCCGCGTCTTTCACACTAGGCTGCACAGACCCTACGCTGAGATCCCTTTCTCTGGTGGAGTCTCGCCCCTCTACCTTGGGACAGGCGTCACTCCCTACTGCAGTAACTGGTAATGATAGGGGGCCTCGTGGCCTCATTGCAGGAGATCTCGATTCCACGGGCTGTGTCCCTGGACAGAAGCCCATCTTCAGATTCGGACTCTGACTCCTCTGCCTCCTCTCCTTCGGGCTTTGAAACCCCTCGTCCATAGGATCCCAAGCCCAAAGGTTCTTCCAAATTCCCTCCAGAGGACCCCTCTTTCACAGAGATCCTCCAGAAGATTCAGGAGGTGAATGGGTGGGAGACTGAGGATCAGGACTCCCAGCGTAAGAGGTTGGCAGAACACCTAGATATGCCCAAGCTGTCCCCACTGCTTATTGCTCCATGGATTGGACCGCATGAAGACCTGGCCTCCATGGTCTGGCAGCAGCCTTCATCTGTGGCTGCAGTCACCAAGAAGGCCGATGGACTTTATCGAGCCCCTAAGGGCAAGAACCACCTTAGTGTCCATTCCAAAGGAGACTCGGTGGTCATTAATGCAGCCCATGACTGTACGGCTAAGCCTAAACAGATGAGCATCTCCATTCTGGACAAGGAGTCAAGGCAAATAGACCAGTTTGGGCGGAAAGTTTATTCGTCTTCCACACTGGCCCTTAAAGCACTAAATTACCTGGCACACATGATTAGCTGGCCCAGAATAGATTTGTGGTACATAATGTCAGAATTCAAGGCCTTGCCCAATTCTGAGGCTAGAACTAGGATTGCCCAGGTGGTCAGGACAACAGAAATCTCCTGCCGTCATTCTCTTAGAGCAACATACAACGCAGTGGACGCCTCTGCTCAGAGTACCACCACGGCTGTCAGCATGCATAGGTACTCCTTGCTATGGGTTACCGGTTTGGCCCAAGATGTCCAGGCAGCCATCCAGGATGCCCCATTTAAAGGACCTGTCCTTTTTGGGGGTGACGTCAAAGACATTATTACTGAGCTACTGGACAGTGGCAAGGCACTGTGCTCTGTTCATTCTGTGTATCGCTCCAGTACTGTGCCAAAGCAGCCTTTTCGTCACCAGCCCAGGCCTTAGACTAGGCAACAGCCGACCAGACATCAGAACAAACATTGGGCCCTTTCGGTAGTGGCCACCCCTCCAGCCAAGTCTCAGCGGGCTGCCGGAGCAACACTCCCCCACACCCCCTCCACCTCATGGCAGGGCCCCCAGCTTCTGCTTCCAGCTCTGGAGGAACCGGTAGGGGGCAGATTCATCAACCACCAGACCGGGTGGGAAGCGATCACTACAGACATGTGGGTCCTTCAGCTAGTCACTCAAGGCCACACCATCAAATTCACAGAGAGACCTCCAAGAAATCCTCCCAGTCTCTCTCACTACCGAAAAGGTCACATTCCTCTCATAAGAGAGAAATTCCACTACTTCTCAGTGCAGTTTAACCCCTGCAAGGTATATAGTTTTTTAAACCAAGGATGGAAATGAGAAAGGAAAATGTGGGAGCACCGGGATTTGAACTCCGGACCTCTGGTATGCCGTTCCAGTGCTCTAACCATTAAGCTACAGGCCCACTGGGAGGAAATTCATCCTCTTCTGACAAGATCAGCCATAGAGCACTTTCCTCAGGCCCAGGAAGGAAAGGGTATTACTCCCACTTCTTCCTGGTCCCCAAAAAGATGGGAGACCTCCGTCCGATTCTGGACCTCAGCACGCCAAATCTGTACGTAGAGTACAAAAGATTCTGGATGCTGACACTGCTTCACCAGGGACATTGGCTCTGTGCACTGGATATGCGAGATGCATACCTGCATATACTGATTTTTCCCTCCCACTGCCGCTTCCTCCACTTTACCTTCCAGGGGGAGCACTTCCAGTTCAAAGCACTCCTCTTTGGCCTTTCCTTTGCACCCAGAGTGTTTACCAAATGCTTAGTGGTGATGGCGACAGCTTTACACCACCAGGGGATATATGTGTTCCCATACCTCAACGACTGGCTCCTGCCTAGCGGCCTCCATGACCGCTACCCTGGACCTTTTCTGGCAAGTGGGAATTATGGTAAATTACCCCAAATCCCACCTGGTTCCATTCCATCACCTCCAATTTATTGGGGCGGTGCTGGATACTGGTCGGGGTCAGGCCTTCCTCCCATTGGACCAGGCGGAAACCTTGCATCAGCAGGCCATCCTTTTTATTTATTTATGACTTTGATAACCAGGTGAGTGCACTGATCCCAGGGACCGTTTTCAGACACAACCCGGGCTATAACACATGGCAACTCCCATCCTAGTGGCAACCAGCCGATGGACCATGGCCCATTCCATCTTACGCCTTCTGGATCTTATGGCAGCGGCTATCCCCATTGTCCCCCTAGCCAGGCTCCACATGCGGATTACTCAGTAGACACTAAGGGTGCAGTGGGACCAGAAATCAGACGATCTGGATAACAGGATCCTGGTGTCCGGCCTCATGCGTCAGGTCTCAGGACCTCCTTTGGTGGCAAAATCTGTCCAGCCTCACCAGAGGGGTTCCTTTTCAGGCACCCCCTCTGGCTCAGATCTTGACCATGGACGCTTCCGGTCAGGGCTGAGGACCTCATCTGAGCGACCACAGGACACAGGGATCCTGGCCTCAGCAGGAGCTATCTCTGCACATCAATGTGCAAGAGATGTGAGCTGTACTATATGCCTTCGGGTTTTTCAGCCTCTTCTTCTTCTTCCTGGGCCTCTCCTGGTACAGACAGAGAACATGTGTGTGATCTGGTAACTAAACAAATAGGGAGGCACACAGTCGTATCCTCTGTGTAGGGAAGCGATGTGCATGTGGCCATGGGCGATACAGCACAGCCTGCAGCTCATGGCAGTGCATGTCCCAGGCATTCAGAACATTGTGGCGGACACTCTCAGCCGCACTCAGGCAAGGGTACACGAGTGGGAACTGAGGCAGTCAGTAGTCGAAGACATCTTCGATCGGTGGGTTCCACAGATCTTGATCTGTTCACCTCCCTTTCCAACGCAAAAGTACCCAGTTTCTGCTTGCTTGTTCCCGGGTGTGGTGTTTTCTGGTGAGATGCGCTGTCTCTTTGCTGGACAGGGAGGTTTTTGTACACTTTCCCTCCCTTCCCGCTATTGCAGAGGGTGCTTTTGAAACTACAGCAAGAAGGGGCTTGCATGATTCTCATAGCCCCTTATTGGCCTTGCCAAGTATGGTTCCCTCTGCTTCAACAGCTGAGGGTGAAGCCTCAGATTCCTCTTCCCCTCTGCCTGTACCCACTGACTCAGGACTAAGGCAAGCTGGTCCATCCAGGCCTCAAGTCCCTTCACCTTCATGTGTGGCACCTGCTGACGTAGCTGTTGCACGCTTTGGGGTCTCTTCCAGAGTGGCACAAGTCCTTGTGAAGACCCGGAAACCATCCACTAGAACCACATGTGCCATGAAATGGAAGAGGTTCTCCATTTGGGCATCCTCCAAGGGTTGGGACCCTTTCTCTTGCCCTGTCCCACAGATCATGGAATACCTCCTGCATCTCTCTGACCTTGGCCTTAGTTACTTTTCTCTGAAGGTCCACTTGTCTGCCATTTCTGCCTACCACACTCCGGTGGATGGCAAAACCTTGGCCCAGCTGGAGGTTTCCAAAACCTTTCTGAAAAGAATTCTCCATCTGAAACCTCAGATGAGGAACCCGGTTCCTCCATGGGAGCTGAACTTCATTCTTGAGAAACTCACTTTGCCTCCCTTTGAACCATCCATAAGTTGCAACCTGCACTACCTTTCCTGGAAAGTGCTCTTCTTAGTTGCCATTACTTCTGCTCAAAGGATTTCCACGCTTCAGGCACTGATGTGTACGGAGCTATATTTGATTTCCACACAGACCAGGTGGCTCTGCATACAAATTCTAAGTTTCTGCCAAATGTAGTTTCTGAGTCTACTTTGAATCGGACCATACACTTGCCAGTGTATTACCCTGAGCATTCTAATCAAGGTTAGACCATTCTGCACACACTCGATGTGCACTGAACCTTGCATTGTTATACGAACCAGATGAAGCCAGTCCATAAGACAGATCAGCTTTTCATTTCCTTTGCACCCAAAAGAGAGGGTGCTGCAGTTTCTAAACAATGTTTGTCCAAATGGTTAGCAGACTGCATTTTGTTTTATCAGAAGTATAACAAGCCCCTTCCGGGGGAAGTCAAGGGGCACTCAACTAGAGGCATGGCTGCCTCTACTGCTTGTTTCAGGAATGTTTCTGCTGCAGACATTTGTGCGGCAGCCCTTGGAGCTCTGTCCACACCTTTACCAAACACTACAGTCTGGACATTGCCTCTAGGCATAGGGCAGGCTTCGGACTAACAGTCCTTCAGGGCCTCCTGTCATAATCTGGTACCTACTGCAGACCTTTCCTGCCTCCCGTGCTTCAGCCTTTGTCTGAATTACACTGCTTGGGACTCAGTCTTAATGGTTACTACCTACTGCAAGAGCCCTCTTGAAGTAAGATAGTAAAGTTACGTAAGAAAGGAAAATTACGTACCTACCGTAATTCTTGATCTTCTCTTGTATCTTCACCATTCATTACTTCCTGGGTGTAAGCCGGAGGCGCAGACCTGCCACGGGAGCTTTTTTTTTTTTTTTTTGTGTTCTGTTTCAACGGCCCCGCCCGAGAGCTTATCGCTACACGTCTATGCGCAGAAGGCCGCTAGTAGCCGATCGACCTCCTCCAACTGAGTTCTGTGAGCCTGAGAGGCAAAAGTGAAAGCAGAAAATATAGATAGGAGGCAAGATAGCCGAGGATAGCAAAAAGGAAGAATGAACTGAAAAGGAATAAGCCGATGGAGGAAGGACAGAGGAGATAAGAATATCCCTAGCCTAGGGAGTGCAGGGCCTCCTTACCTGGGCGACTTAGGAGGAGAGATGAGTAAGGAAATGAGAAAATAGAAGAAGAAGAAGAAAGAGAAGAGAGAGATGGATGTTGAAGGGACCAGAAGGCCTAACGAGCATAGTTAGTTTGTAGCTGAAGGCTCCGACTAAAGGGGAAGCAAGAATCCCCGGAGATAGAGCTGAAGAGAAGGTTCACCGAACTCGCTTAGACAGACTCAGGAGGGCATAGTCCTCATCTTCAACATGCCATTGCCTTGGATACCCACCTCGGCTCCTGGCCGCGAGGGCCTTTTAAGTGAGGACAGCCGAGGTGGAAGAATAAAACCCCAGCAGCATGAGAGCGCTGCTCAGGGTTTAGAAATAGAAATGTAAGCCTTCAGGCGCTTCAAGATAGAAATGGACTCAGACTGACTGGCTAAGGCCGGCAAGGCTTAGGCTGGCTAAAATTGATATGGTCAGCAGAGCTCTACTGTAAAAATTGTCCAGGAGGAGATTTAAAGGGAGAAACCACTAGCAAAAACAGCAGAGGGATAGCCTACCTTCTATTTGCTTTCTTGTTTGATTTCTCCATTTTTTTTTTTTAGTAGATGCATGACCCAGATACCAAGATGCCTACAGCAGTCGGAGAGTTCCTCAGCATTTTTTTTTTTTTTTTTTTTTAAAGAGAAAGGAACAGACGTACTCGCTCCTCTGCTCTGCAAGATAAGAATAGAGGGGAAACAGATTTCAGGGCAACTATCTGAACACGGATTGCAGGATCAAAACTGAATAGCCTGAGCCAGGCCAAAAAACCCCAGAGGTATCTTGCCATAAGAATAGCAAGAGATAGTTGTGCAGTCTGATCGCCAATGCAATCCACGAGATGGCCCATGAATCTTAGAGTAAGTAATTTTTCTGGATTTTAGAACCCCCTCAAAAAAGATATTTTTTTTTTTTTTTTGGAAAATTTAAGGAAATTTTCCCTATATTTCATATAAATGCAGAGAGAGGAAGGAGACGGGAGGTGGAGAAGCCACAGGAAGAGGCACTGAGGGATGGTGTGGTAGTAATGAATGGTGAAGATACAAGAGAAGATCAAGAATTACGGTAGGTTACGTAATTTTCCTATCTTCCTTGTCAATCTTCACCATTCATTACTTCCTGGGTGAGCATAGCCCTCTTCCCTGGAGGGGAAGAGGCCACACCCTGAGGGGAACAAGACCCCAGCCTTCTGCTGGTGAGAAACAGAAGGAGAAGACCCTGGCTTATTCAGAAAGCCTAGAGGGAGAAGAGCTAGGAGGTGCCTCCCGAGGACGAGGAGACGGAGGAGCCCCTGTAAAGTCTCCCTAGCTCTGAAGAGAAAAGACGGGTCCTCGGAAGGCGGAGCTAATCACCCTACGCCGGGCCAGGGTGACAACCTGAAAGACGGGCCATGCCGTCCGCCTGATGCAGATCGCTGTCCCCGCAAGCCTGGAAGCCACCTCATTGGCGCGCGTGAAGATGCCCTTGCTTGTGTCTTGCCAGCTCCAGGCCTACCGCAGAGAGGGCAACGGCTTGTCTGGTTTGTTCGTGACAGGCATAGATGCCAGCAGCTGGGACATCATCGACCACAGATGCCGTTGTAGGCAGCGTGGTGAGCCTGATGTGATGCAATACAAGCACTCGCATACGAGCAGAAGAGAACACTCTCGCTTCCCCAACGGTCGAACTGGAGAGAGGTCCGAACTGTTGGTCGTGGCGCCAGGCAACGGCGCCCAGAAGGAGTATCCAGGTATACCAAACCTGAGGACGGGTTGGGAAGGGAACCTAGAGACTCAGAGGGGCACAATACCTACGCTGGCAGTCCGCGGGCTGGGAAGAAGCGGCAGGGACTGCCATGACCGATAGACGCCTCCTGGAAGGGGATAGGCCAGGAAGGTACCACCAGATGCTGGGCACTGAACTCACCAAGGAATTCACGGCCTCTGCTCGGGTATTGTCTCTTCTAACGAGGAAACCGGAGATCCCTCACCATCCTCGAGAGGAAACGCTGATATTCTGTGAAATCAGCATCGGAGGACAGATGAGCAGGGGTTCCTCCCTCGGAGGAGGGAGACGAGGATGATGGGGAACTGGAATGCCCAGAGGATTCCTGCGGCGTGGAGAGCCGAAAGACCCGCCATGCATGTACCTAACGATGAGGGGAAGGCCGCCGCAGAACCCCTGAACTGCTCCCAGGATAACGGACCCGTAGGGCCGACATGGCCTGGGAGTGGGGGTGGTGAAGGCAGAGAGATGGGAGAGGGGCACCTCCGCTGAGGCAACTGCTTCCGCGAGGGCTCTGGAACCGGGAAAGGAGCCCTGGAGAGGGGATCCTGAAATCAGACCAGGCCGCAGAACGGAACTCTGGGGAAGCGGAGCCTGGAAGAGCCCTGGGGAGAACCTCCCTGTGACGACGCCGGGACTGCATGGATCCAGAAGGGCAGTCCCACAAACGCCGACCAAGGACACCCTAGAATCCTGAGGGAGGGGCGAGGCTCACTTCGCCCTGGCCACCCCCTGAGGTGGCTGGAGGAAGACCGAGCAGCAGACCCCTGCCCCCCCGACCCCGGACTCCAGAGAGGCCTCCTCCCACCACAGCTGCCCCTGTCCCTGAGAGAGTGACAGCACCCTCGTAAGGTAGCTGTCACCGGGCTCCAGAGAGGGGAGCCTCCCCGCGCCACCTCCGCCTGCCTGCCCCAGGGCTCCGGCCACCCCCAGCCGGGAAACCCTCAGGAGGCGACGTAAAGGGGGATGAGGGAGGGGCCTGCTGCGCCGCCTGGCACCTTCTAGCCACCGGGGACCCAGACTCCGAAGAGTGGGGGTGCCAGGATGGGTCCACGTCTGAATCATCGCCCTCCGAGGAGGACGAGACCAGCAGGACCTCAATGCTGGCCACCCCAGGGGTCCCCGAGGCTACGGGGCCGCGAACGGCCCCGGTACCAAGGGAGGCGCCGCTCGCCTCCCTCACGCCGGTAGCAGCCAGGCCTAGCTCCACACCCCCAACGGCGCCGGCGAGGCCGGCACCGCCTGGAGGAAGGACCAGGCCCACGGCGCCGGGCGCGTCGGAAGGCGGCATGGTACCGCGACGTGCGCCCTGTCCATCGACGCCAACGGCGCCAAGGCCCAAAGCGGCATTTCGCCAACGGCGCCGCTTCATCGGCCGGCGCCGCGAACGGCGCCGATCCAAAGCGGCGCACCGGACGCGCCGCTTGATCACCGCGCCACAACGGCGCTGGGACTCAAAACGGCGCTGGAACGGCGCTGCTCGATCACCGGCACCGCGAACGGTGCCAGGATCCAAACGGGCCCGAAGGCGGCGCTGAGGGTCCACCCGAAGCTAGGGCTCAAAAGACGAGGGCCTCGCCACGGGGAGCTCTGCACTCAAGAGGTGACTGCCGAGGCGGTGTCGGCGCCAGGCCCGGAAGGGACACGATGCTCCCCGACACCGCAGAAGGGGCCCTCCTCGGCAAGAAAAGACGAGGAGACCCTCCTCCTCAGATCAGATAGGCCCGGGAGGGGACCCGGGAAGGGCCTAGAAACCTTACCTGAGAATCCTTGAGCGACGCCGCCCTCAAGGTCGCAGGGCTTTGCCGAGCTTGAATGCTGGATTCTCGAGGACACGGCGGTCCATGGAGAAACAGGCGCCGCACGAATCCATGTCATGGTTGGGTCCCAGGCAACGAAGACAAACGCTATGCCGGTCCGAGACGGAGAAATGCCGCCACAGTAACACCGACGATAGGGGCGCGTCTGCCTTCAAACACGCTTAGCTCCGGACCCGGACATAACGCCAAATCAACAAGAAAAAATAGAAAACACACCCGGGCCGCTTTAAAAAGAAAAGAACGGTCTTACCGATCAGCGCCGAGTGTGTGGAAAGAGGAGTCGCTGACGCAGTGGAGAATGGACGCCCGAAAACAGGTGCTGCCTCGACGGCGGGAGAAACAGAACTGAGTTGGAGGAGGAGTCGGTCGCACTAACGGCCGCCCCGCGCATGATGCATGACGTCGCCTCGAGGGCGGGGCCATAGAAAACTTTTAAAAAAAAAAAAAAGCTCTCAGACGGGCTCCCGGCTTACACCCAGGAAGTAATGAATGGTGAAGATTGACAAGGGAAGATCTTACCGTAACAGTAGATCTTCTAGAGAGGCTCTTGCAGTAGGTACCTTTTTCCCTCCCACCTTCCCCCTGCTTCTGCTGCTGCTTCTTTCTAGCCTTTCTTTAGGCTTCAGGAGTCCACTCCTTTCTCCTGTCGCACCTTCTTAGGTCTCCAGTGAGAGAACTGGAGGGCGGGCATGGGGACCGCCCACTTTATAGTGTCACGCTGCGTGACGTCGGGTGGGTGGTCCCCCACCAGACACTGCTAGCTAAAGTTTTTCATGTGGTCCTAGTGCCTGGCGGCTCTAGTCCTATTGGTTATTACCTACTGCAAGAGCCTCTCTTGAAGATCTGCTCTTATGGTAAATTCTTACGTAACTGTACTTTTCCAGAGCAGGACTGCTTTGTAGGTCTTTTACTTAAAACTAGTAAATACAGTGTTTAAAAAAACTACTGCTATGATTAAGGTCTTAGGAAAAGAGTAGCAGTCAAGAACTAGGTTAGACAGGACAATAGACATAAGAAAGGACGTGACAAACAATGACGGATAACACCAGTGTCATGCTTTGGGTGGTCATGTCCTGATGGCTGACTCTGTCACTGCAGCCACCGGACTAATCTGGATTTTATCCCCTGCCCCAGCACCTTCCAGGGATATACCCTGTTCAGGCTGGAGCCATCACGGAGATGGTAGCAGGGTGTGTTTTTCCTCCCCAGCAGTCCGCATTCCTGTGACCACTTTGTAACATAGGCAGTGCCATTATCAGCCTCGCACACACACAGCATGCCTCTTTGGAAGGAGCAGGCTCCCTGGCCTGCCAACAGGGGTTGCTGTGGTGCTGGAACTTGCTACCCCAGCCAAGACATGCTGCCTCTCAGCAGTTACCTGCAGCCTGGCCTGACGCAGTGAGCCAAGTCCGCTTCCAATGCCAGGTCACCTGTGCGGTAGTGCAAAAGTGTGGCCGCTGGGCCATCGGGGTCGCCCTAGCCACCAGGGCATTTTGCCTACATAGGTAGAGATAGGTGTGGCATACTGGAGCTATCTACTCGAGTGGTGCCTGCACCAACAGCTCCGATCGCACTGGGACCCTCTCTCACTATTGAACATGAGTTTTGCTATCCCTTGTAGTGACAGCATTGGGTACTGAAGTTAGGAAGCTCAAAATTCTGCCACCTAGATTGTTGGAACACTTACTTTATTTTGTACTGCTCCAGCAACATGCAGTGTCTCCCTGCAGTGATGCACGGTAAGTTGGGTAAGGGACTTTCAGACCAGAAATCATGGTGGACCATTGCCATTTCATGTGAGCCATCTTTTAATAAACTGTTTAGAAATGGTGGGCCAAAATATGGTTTATATCCAAATGGAACTAAATTTTAACCTGTAAATCTTTTTGAGGAAAGCTCAGGGAAGTTAAAATGAAGGGAAAGGGAGAGAAGGATTAGGTTACACGACTTGTAGGGACACACAGTAAGTGGTGCTTGAGGGATTTAAACCTATATCTCCTTTATGCTGTAACCACTAGGTTATACTGCCTCTGGCTATACTGACACTGTTTTTACATTAGGCCAGACTGTGACTTGATTTTCTCACTCGTACTCTCGAGTCTCCACTTTACAAGGAGATGTGCTGAAGTCTAGGCTTTTATTGTATTATAGGGCACATACAGTACCTTCGTTCCACCTGGACAGACTGAGACAGACAACGAGCTTTGGAGAAAAATGACCACAGCCATGTATTTATTTATTAGCCAATTATTCAACCAGTACAGTCAAAACCCAGTGTGTTGTGCACAGCCAAGTAGTCTTGGATGGTCAACTCAATCAGCTTGATCCGATTCAGAAATATTGGCCAATCCCCTCTCTACAGGGGACCACCTGCCAATCACCAAACCCTGTGAGGACACTGGCTCCGGGGCATGAGGGTTGGCTGTCTGGGCCGGCTATGAACGTGTCCTCTCCATCAAAAGACACCACCATGCTGCGAGCATACACTCGAAGAGGCTGCTTTCCTGACTGTCCCCCCTTTAACAAGGGAAACTCCAGCCATCCGGCACTGACCTCCTGTCAGTCTCAGAGAATCTGGCTACATGAGACTCGTGATCCCCCTGTTACGCCCTCTGCACAGATCTTCCAAGATTACCAAGCCGCCCACTGTCACTTACACATATTCATGACTGTGACATCCCCTTCTAACCTACCTGCTTCCTATTCTCTCCCCGACACCCCCCTTGCTGGAGAAGAAAAAAAAAAAAAAAAAGGAAAACCCTGTGGGAGAAAAAATGAGAAAATTCCATCTTGACCCCTAAGGTGATCTCCCATAATGGGACAATAAGTTCCCTATCCCTCCCCCATACCCCACTCCCCTTGCTTTTATGAGGGTGTGGTTTGGGTAGGTTCAAACCTGAAGGCAGGAAAATGAGAGTAAGCCTGTCCTGTGCAGCCCTTTTTTATGGGCTATACTCCTTCCCCTGGTCTCAACCCACCCTTCCCCCTGGAAACCTTCCACCTACCTGTCCCTTCCCCCAGAGGGCAGCTACCTCCCACTGTCTGCCCACCCAGGTGTCACTCAATACCTGCCCTCAGACAAAGCCCCACCTCCTCATGCCTTGTAGGCTCCTTTATTATTATTTTTTTTCCATCCTTTAGTTATCCTTCCAGGCAGTCAGCGGTTTGTATCGGCCATCCGACACTGGGCATCCGCGGTTGGTCGGGTACCTCCCACATAGCTGTCAGAACCACCGAAGCTGGTGTGGGGGGTTTCATCCAACCACGGCCCCCTGTTTTTCTGTTTTCTCCCCTTATTCCCTGGAGATGCCAGACAAGGAGGTTGCATGTGCATGGAGGCGAGCACGCGCGCCTTGACCTGAGAAAGCTGCACTCCACCCACCCCTGGCCTAGTGCCCTTCTCCATCTCTGCCTGCACCACCATCACACCTCCATGTGGTGGTGGTCAAAGGCCAGGAGAGACGGCCTCCCCTGTCCAGGTGAGGAGATCTGCCAGCGGCGACTCAATCCTCGTCTACCGTCTCTGACCCTCGTTCGGTAGTGCTTGTTCTCGAACACGAGTCGCCGACGTGGTTAGAGATAAGGTGTCCAGTGCCTCAGCCCTCTACACCACCGGGCCGGCTGCTTCTTTATTATTTTGCTTCACATTTCTCTCTCCCCCCACCGCTAAAACCCATGTGACCATGGCTAAACAAAAAGTTCTTCTCAAACACCGGCCTTCCCAAGCTACATCACAGCTGTTATCCATTCTTTCTCCTGCAGGAGACTTGGGGATCAGGAGAGATGGCAGCCATCTTGCTTCCTGGACTGCTGGGAAAGGAGCCTCAGCGCAGGGGTGTTGTGTTTGCTCTCAGAGTGGGGGTAGGGTGGGCCATATGCTTTGTGCTTAACGGCACCCCCTGCAGCTAGTGCAGGAACTGTATATGGTATAGGGTCTAGGAGTAATCCATTCAGTGGTGCCCAAACCATGGTGGACGACCAGGTGCTGCAGTTCAGCTAGAACCCTGTGACGGGACAGGACGGGATACTGGGGCAATCCTAGGATTAACAAAGAAAAGAGTAAAAGTGTGTTCTGAGGCCCCACCTTACAGGCTTGTAGAAAAAAAACATCCACTGATAGTTTGAGTAGCTCAGCAGCCGGAAACTGATGCACTGTCCTAAGTACAAATGTTAATAAAACATCTAGGTTTAAATGTTGTTATCTTAATAATCTCATTAGACCCAGAGAGTTGGAGGATGACGGAGGGCTGCAATTTTCACCGATCAGCTGTCCTGCGGAGAGCTGTTTCCTGCAGAATTATTACCTCTCTGGCTTCAGCCCCAAGGGAGAGAGGTCTTCCAGTAAGTCAGAGAAGCAGGAGCTTTGGAATGAGATTGCAGCTGTTCAGAATGGTGGTTTCTGACTGGCTTGTGTAGAATGGAATGCTGGATCTTAACAGGCTGAGAGAGCGCCAGGTTAAGAAAAATAGCTGTCCAGAGGAGGAAAAACATACAGTTCTTCTCTGGGTTTTTGAAATGTTTATACAAACTGCATTCTTTGTGGAAGTGCGTGTTTCCCACAGGTTAAAGGGGAATGCAAAGGCCACCAGCAGTGGCTGAAAATGATCTTTTACCTTTATTTTTGCAGTCTTTTGTCATTGTTTTGGGGAAGGGGAATTTGCAACTAAGCTCTTTTTCTTCAGATGTATTTTTAAATGCCATTAGGACAGGGACGGCGCACTGATACATAGCATTGGGCCACTGATCTCACCACATCTGTCAGTGTAGCAGTTTGCATAAAGAGGTTGCAGGTATAAACTATGTTTTACCATTTTTAGATTTATTTATTTATTTATGCACCCCATACCTTTCTCTTCCTGGCTCTCCACCCCCTTCTCTCCCCAACCCCTCTGACTTTCAAACTACATGTTGTTTAAGGCTCAGTTTGTCTCTCCTGGTGAAACTTTTGAAATAAATAAATATTAAAATGGGTAACCACCCAGTGGTATATAAGCTGCCACTAGCCATAGTGTAAATTATAATGCTCCTGTGCGGTTCCTTAGTCAGGCCCCATCTTGAGCATAGTGTGCAGTTCTGACCCCTGTTGCTATGGAAGGATATTGACAAGACTGAGACGGTGCACTGGATGGCGACCAAAGTAGTTGAAGACTTGAAAAATCATGGGCAGTGAGGACCGATTGCTACAAGTGGGACAGTTTTTCCTTGAAAAACAAACTCCAAGGAGACTTGCTTACAGTATTCAAATCTCTGAAAGGGATAACACCAACAGATCAAGTGCAGCTCTTCAGTATGTACAAGGGCAAGGGGACACACCATGTGTATGAAAGTAGGAAAATTCAAGGGAACTGGAAAGAACTACTTCACATAATGAGTGATGGAGGCTTGGTATAGCTTCCCAAGCAGGTAGTGTCAGTCGACACTATGTTGACTTTGACTCAGGCTGGTTAAGTACCTCGAAGAAAAAAGGGGGATGCTGTTTTCACAGAGTTGGTGAAGCACAGCACTTGACAGGCCACTGGTGACTTTTTTACCTAGCTTTTTACCCCTGCCTCCTTGCCATCCTGTCTACGTTAAACCGAACTATAAATGGTGTTCTTTCCTGTATCTGTGTGTTAGTATGGAACTGAGTTGCATATTAGTTTGACCCTTATGGTCTGTAGTTTGACAGTGTCCCTTTAAGCTACTTGGATGACAGGGGAGAAAGAGGTTAAATTCCAAAAAGCTGTGTTGCCAGGTGTTTTAAATTCTGTATCTTGCTTACTGGTTGTTGGAGGCAGATACATATCGCATTTCTCTTACTCTGTGCATAATGAAAGAGAGAACAGGCAATAGATATGTAATGAATGCAAGAGACCTCCTTAATGGTATAACTTTCTCTGCTCTTAAGGGAGATTACTAACGGGCAGGAAATGGGAGCTGTGCTAGCTGGCATCTGCTTACGTTCTCCTAGTGTAAGCGCTACCACCACCACTCTTCCCAGATAGCTAATGTGTTAGTGTAGGGTCTTCTCACCCATGTGCCTTTGCTATGGGCTTCAAACAAGGGAAAGTCATTCACAGCTAGTGACTTGCAATAACTATGTTGTAGCACGTCAGCAGATTCAGACATTGAACTCTTCCCGTTAACATAAGGGCTGAAGGTGTAGATTATCGTGTTAAGAATAAAGTGCTAGCAAATTCTAAAGGCATTTTAATTGGTACATTTAGTGCTTTCATTATACAGAATGTTCACTTGCAGTGTTTAAATTTGAGTCCTGATCTCGCCAGTGTGATATGTCCTCTGTTCAGCTGTCTCTTTTGGCCATTATGTCCATCTGTTTCCATCCATCTCTCAATTCATCATCAGTGCAATCTAATCTGTTGATGTGCCATATGTGCAATTAAGCAGTAGAGAGGAGCCGTGTTTTTTTTTGGGGGGGGGGGCAGTCAGAATGGGGGCTGCTGAGGAGAATCAGGAGATACACAGAATATGGGGAAAATAATATTCTAGGGACATGGATACGTTGTTCATCCACACTTATTGGCAGGTTCCTTGCCGCTTTAAATCTTGCCGGAAGGTCTTCAAGCTGGCTCCTCCCACCCACCCGGGTGGTAAAACTCTCGGCTCCGCCCCATGACGCCAGATCTTCCTTACCACTTGGAAGCTCAGGTTCCCTCCTTAACGCGTTGCGATTAAGACTGGTTCCTAATTCTTCGAAAAGTTCGAAATTAAAAGGTTTTTTGCTAAAAGATTTCGGTCTTCTCCTCGCGGCTGCGATGGACAAATCGACTCGGTTTTGGAGGTGCCCTTGCGGAGCAGAAAGATGTCTAGAGACGGATCCGCACTCCCGCGTGCGTCTACTGCCTGGGCCTTGAGCACGACCCGCAGGCCTGCGACTTGTGCTCTTCCTTTTCGGCCTACGTCCTTGAAGACTGTGCTGCCCGATTACAACTGGGGCGCCCCGAGAAAAGAATTCCACCGGTGAAATCTAAAGAAGCCCGATTGACGGTGTCCGCGGCGGCGGGCTCGGCGGATCAGCTCGAGCAGATGATCGCCCTCGAAGAGGAGGCGGCGCGGGCCGCTTCTACCTCGGCTGCGGCATTTGTCCCGCTCTCTCTCGGTGCCTCATACTCGGCTTCTTTTAAGGAGCTTTGTCTGACCCTCTCGACCAAAGGTAAGGGTCCAATTCTTCGGACCTTTTCCAGGTCCAAAAGAGCAAAATAAGTCTCTCCGTCGGACGCTCTTGGGAGCAGGAAAGATCCCTCCCCTGTCGACAGTCGACTTCGTCGACCCTCAGCCGCCACTGGCTTCACGGTGTCCCGTCAGGCCAGTTGGACGAGACTACCATCGGCGTGGTCGAGATTTTTCTTGACCGTTAGGCGGGTTGTCGGCTGGAGAAGCTGAGAACCCCTCTCCCGGTTCCCCGGTGGGAGTTGAGGATCCCGTTGGCTCGTCTGTGCCTCCGGTTCCGGAGCCTTGGTGGGATCGTCCGAGGCGAGGAGTGCGATTTCCGACCGCCTCTCGCCTTCCTCGGCCCTGGTCGAGACTCTCGGTCTCGGACATCCTACAGCGGTCAACCCATCCGCGGGTCATAGGGTTTTCGGCACTGCGGCCAGCGGCGCCCCGCTTCTTCCTCTTCCTCGGACGAGGGAGGCTTGGCGCAAGTTACGTGCGGAGGTCACGAGGAACTTTGTGGCAACAGCTCCTTTTGTCCGGGGAATAAGCCGACCCAGTCGCCTTCCCCGGCCATTAAGTGGCTGTCACCGGAGCAGCCGAAACAACCCCTCGTTGTAGTCGAGGAGCCTGTTCTCAGGCGGTTGTTCGGCAATTCCAGCTGCCCCACCGATTCTGGTGGAACCTCCGCCTCCACAGCCATTAGTTGGGACTCACCAAAAATTCTCGGTCGGCTTTGGGTTTGCCCCATAGGCTGTCTGTCACCCTCACTCCTGATAAACCTCGGCAGGTGGAGGGTGGCTCAGGCCCGAGGCAGCTCTTTGAGGACTCTTCTGAGTCCGATGATGGTTCCTCCCTCTTCTGTAAGCGCATTGACTTGGAGTCCTTGGGAGGGCAGTCAATGGACGATAGCCCTTCGTCCTTCTTAGGGTTGCTTCGACTCATCTCGGAGTCCACCGGGATAAAGCTCAAACCCGTTTCTAAATGGGCCAGGTATCCCCTCACGGAGATTCTGGACCGAGGGGATTCTCCTACGAAGGCCTTTCCAGTAGCCGAAGCCATAGTGGGTCCGGCCTTGGAACTTTGGCAGCGTCCTGCTTCCTGCCCTGCTCTTCAGCCAGGTTGGTCCAGGAAGTATCAGCGGTCCCTACGGTTCCCCTGTCCGTTTTTGGACACCCCTTGGCGAGGGGTTGGTTACCGACAGCGTTTTCGGCGTGCCGGAACGCTCAGGATGGAAAACCTTCCGACAAGGAATCCAAGAAATTGGATTATGCCGGGCTAAAAGTCTATGCTGCGTCCTCTCTCGCTTCGTCAGGCCAGTTCGGCCGCCCTCATGGCACATTTTCTCACGCCTGTTGGGCTCCTAGATGAGGTTGTCCCTCATCTTCCCGCGAGATCTGCAGACTACGGTCAGGCAGGTGCAGGACCAGAGGCAGGGCAGTGGCTAAACAGCAGCTCCAGACTGCGCGACAGTCGGGACTGTTGCTAGGTCTGTCAGTGTCGCAGTGGCGCGTCGTCGGGCTTGGCTGAGGATATCCACCCTTACCTCGGATACCCAGCACAAGTTGGCGATGTTCCTTTTGGGGACTGACCTCTTCTGCCCTGGGGTGGAAGGTCACCTGCAGGGATCGAGGAGTCAATGCTGCCTTGGACTCTGTCTCTTCCGACTCAGAAGGACAAGGCCGCAAGCCACAGCCTAAGCCCTTCGTCCTTCTGCGCTCATGGCGCGCCCTGACCCAGCAACGTCAGGGCAGCAGGCTCGCACCTTGCATCCCAAGCCCAAGCCGTCGGCTTCCTCCAACAGGAAGCAGGGAGGTAAAGGCCCAGGAGGTCCCTCGGCCAGTCCCTCCTCCAAGCCTGCCCAGTGACTGGCTGAGGGGTGTCGCCCCCATCCCTGTCACCTCACCCCGTTCCCCCCGTGGGGGGACAGCTCAGACACTTCCTTTCCGCCTGGTCCGCTGTTACCACGGACAGGTGGGTACTGGAGGTGGTGGGAAAAGGCCTACCTCTGGAATTCGAGCAGGCCCCGCCCTTCAGAGCCATCGCACCTCGGGGGGCCTCGGGGTCCGCAGCCTCACTGGCGGCTCGCCGAGCCGATATCGCTCTCCTCCTCCAAAAGGAGGTGATCACGGAGGTGGAGGACCCCTCTTCAGACCCGGGGTTCGTGTCCAGGTATTTCCTGGTTCTGAAACGGACGGGGGGCTGGCACCCCATTCTCGACCTACACGACCTGAACAAGTTCCTAAGGTCTCGAACCTTCAGGATGGCCACTCTGGCGCAGATAATACCATCTCTGGAACACGGCATGTGGTTCTGCTCTCTGGACCTACAGGACGCGTTCTTTCACGTCCCTATCCGTCCGTCACATCGGAGATTCCTCCACTTTCGAGCAGAGGGATCACTCTTCGAGTTCCGAGCCATGCCCTTCGGCTTATCTCCAGCTCCCAGGGTCTTCACCAAATGCATGGCAGTGGTGACAGCATTCCTCTGCGGCGCCGAGGGTCCGGTGTACCCTTACCTGGAGCGATTGGCTGATAGCAGCCTCCTCCAGGCGGGAGGTGGGCGGTCAGAATCAGCCCTCAGGTTTTCTCTCGAGTTGGCCTTCTCATCAACGAGGCCAGAGTCGAACTCGAGCCGAAGCAGGTGATCCTGTTCATCGGTGCAGAGCCGACTCTCTTCGAGCCAGACACGGCTCCAGCGAGACAGGGCCGAGGTTCTTACCTCCTTTGCCCAGTCATTTCTGGTTGGGCAATGCGCCTGCCTGGGACTTCCTCGCCTTCTGGGTCTCATGGCGCCTGTACCAGCGTGGTCCATTGGGCCCCTGGCATACGCGCCCTTCAGTGGGGACTGGCCAGCCAGTGGTCCAAGCCTGCGATCCTTTGGACCAGCTAGTGATAGTGACCCAGGAGATGTAGAACGCTCTCCAGTGGTGGACCGTTCCATTCCATCGCAGGAGGGCATCCCATTTGTCCGCCCCGAGCCGACGGTCTCTCTATCGACCGACGCCTCTCTGATGGGTTGTGTGCCCATCTGGGGAACACTGATGCTGCGCCTCCTGGTCCAGCGGGGTCGATGCCATCAACCTGCTGGAGCTCCGGCGGTCCTCCTAGCTCTCACCGCCTTTGCTCCGTTTCTCGGGGTCAAGTGGTCCGAGTCAGACGGACAATACCACGACCATGTACTACCTGAACCGGCCAGGCGGGGGCCGCGCTCCATGCTTCTATGCAAGGCTCTCCGCGTTTAGTCACTCGTGCGCAGCCTGGAGGCGGATCTCCTGGCCATTCATGTGGCAGGGCCTCCAACACCCTGGCCGATGCCCTGAGCCGGATGGGGCTGCATCTCACAGTGGTCTCTCCTGCCGGAGGTAGTACAAGATCTGTTCTCCCACTGGGGCACACCTCAGGTGGACCTGTTTGCCTCCAGGAGCAGCAGGCTGAGGCTGTTTCATGCCTGCCCCCTCAGCAGGAGCTCGCTGCAGGGGATGCCTTCTCGAGGCTGTGGACCCGGGCCTCTTCCCTTCCCCATTTCCCTTGATTCACAGGTGCTTCTCAAAGCAAGGAGGGACAAGGCGCGGTGATCCTGATAGCCCCAGACTGGCCTGCCAATTCTGGTACCCAGATCTCCTCAGCCTCAGCTCCAGGCTCTCGAGGCAGCTTCCAGCTTGCCCGGACCTGCTTTCAGTCAATCAGGGGAAGGTGTTCCATCCGGACCTTCAATCCCTGCACCTGACGGCCTGGTTCCTGAGCGGCTAGAGTTCCAGGCCTTGGGTCTTTCTGACGAGGTCCTCAATGTTGTTGAGGTGTCCCGTAAGGAGTTGACCAGAAAATGCTACGCCTTCAAATGGAAGAGATTCTCCATTTGGTGTCGGGGCAAGGGCTTGGACCCTTCCTCCTGTTCTGTGGCAAGCATTTTGGACTATTTATGGTCCCTTTCTAGTCAAGGGCTTAGGTCGACGACCCTAAAGGTGCACCTGGCAGCCATCTCTGCTTACCGGGCGCGGGCCGGGAAGCAGTCGGCGCAAGTAAGGTGATGGGCACTTTTCAGAGGCCTTGATCACATTTCCCCTCCGGTGCAATAACCTCCACCTCCGTGGGATCTACTGCTGGTACTGGCAAAGCTCATGGGCAAGCCATTCGAACCAATGCACAGGTGTGAACTCTCTCACCTGTCGTGGAAGACCGCCTTCTTGGTGGCTATCACGTCAGCCAGAAGGATGGGAGTGCTCCAGGCGCTTTGCATCGAGTCTCCTTACCTGGTCTTCCACAGGGACAAGGTTGTCCTGCGCCTCCACCCGAAATTCCTTCCGGAGGTGGTGTTGGAGTTTCACCTTAACCAGGTGCTGACTCTGCCGGTGTTCTACCCCAATCACACCTCGGAGGCCGAATATAGGCTCCATACTCTGGACCCTAGAAGGGCGCTCGCTTATTATAAGGAGCGCACGGCTGAAATTCGGGGAGAGGTTCGCCAGCTGTTTGTCACCTATGCTGAAGCCGCATCTGGCAGACCTGCAGCCAAGCGGACGATAGGCAGCTGGGTCACCTCCTGCATAGATCGCTGCTGTAAGTTGGCGGGCATGGAGCCTCCCAGAGGGATAAGAGCTCATTCTACCCGTCATACTGCTGCATCGGTGGCTGCTTCCAGGGACGTCCCTATCCAGGAAATCTGCAGGGCTGCTACCTGGAAGTCAGCACACTTCTATTACCCATTACCACATCGACTTTGAGTCACGCCGGGATGCTGGTTTGGGGCCTCGGTTCTCAGTCTTTCTTTCCTAAATAGGGGTGTGCGCCTTGCCTCCCTCCTCCCGGAGAACTGCTAGGGTCTGCCAATAAGTGTGGATGAACAACATATCCATGTCCCTAGAAATACAGGTTACTCACATGTAACAGGAGTTCCTAGGAATGGTATATGTTGTTCATCCACACACTCCACCGACCTCCCGGCTTCGACGCACAACCTGAGCTCTCCAGCGGCCAGATCTAAGGCCATGGGTCGGAGCCGAGAGTTTTACCACCCGGGTAGGTGGGAGGAGCCAGCTTGAAGACCTTCCGGCAAGATTTAAAGCGGCAAGGAACCTGCCAATAAGTGTGGATGAACAACATATACCATTCCTAGAACTCCTGTTACAGGTGAGTAACCTGTATTTACTCGTCAGCACTGTGACATACAAACTGTGAAAATAATATGGTGAGGACATGCAGACTAGAAATGAATAGTATTCCAGTGGGCATGATATTGGAAGGTGCAGGAGGGTCAGAACAGATGACATGCCTCCTGGGCCATTCTCACCAGAGATGTATCCTAGCCAGTTGGCCAGATGTTCCCTGAGCCCCACTGCTCATGGAGCAGTACAGCAAGGGGGAGGCCCTCCAATGGAGTACTGGTGCCTTGACTGAGAGGGATTCTTGGTGGCTAAAAGAAGTCCCCAAAATATCCAGAAACACCAGTGGAGGAAAAACAGAGCTCAAACATGACAGCTTGCGTCACAAAGGAGTTGGTTAAGTTGTGGAAGTGCTAGCAGTGTTCAAGCTTTCAAAGTTAAGACTGGACCAGTGATGATCAGTCCTGACTGGCTCTGGAGCCACATGAGTGGTCAGCATTCACCAAGGAGCCACAACATATGCCTCATACGAAAATTTGGCAGACGCACTTCAAAGGTATACGAACATGTAACAATACCAGCAGATTTAGGCCACAAGGTCTGTCCCATCTGCTGGAAAACGCAGCTCACAGTTCAGACAACTGCTGCTGCCCCCTCCCCTTTCTGTCCCTCCCACCAAATTTTCCCTCCCTGAGTTCACCACCCTGGTCCGTTCTCTCCCTACTTGTACCTTTCCTCTGAACCTATCCCATCCCTTCTTAACTCCCCACTGAATCCAGTGAGATCACCTTAGGCAGTGCATTCCAAGCCGCCACCACCCTTTCCATGAAGTAATGCTTCCTCAGCTCCCTTGTGTACCCCCCCCTCCCAGTTTCTGGCTATGTCCCCTCATGGTCCTTTCCCCCTTCAATCTAAATAATAATAAATAATTTAATATACATTTATTGCATTTACTAAAAACATTTGTGGTCTGACAGTGGAAAATACTGCACTAAAATCATCAGTGAAACTGCTATTAATTTGCCTGAAACAACTGAAATAAATCTGTTGATCTTTTATCTCTGTTCACTGCACAGCCCAGCAGGGTGTTCACAGCACAGACAGCACAGCCCAACAGTGATTCAGCGTGCTCAGTGATCAGTTAACCGTAACCTTTTTTTTTTTTTTTTTTTTTTACTTTGAAGAGGCACAGATGATAAGGTGGTGATTAATCATTAGATGTTCACAGCCCTACAGTGGTAACATGTATCCATGGTTTTCCACGTTTAAGAGCCACAAGGAAATTAGGTTATTGGGCGTTAAAGAGCTGCAAGTTTTACTGTGAAGAGCCACTTGCGGCTTACGAGCCGTGGAGAGGGTGTCACTGGACTAGACAATTCCTGAGGGAGAATGGCATTGAGGGTTACACAGCATAAATAGGAGTAGCCTACTGGCTGATGAGCCTCGAGGTGTGTTCATATTCATTTATTTTAGTTCTTTGATAACAAGGTACAACCCACTGGCGCAAGGCCCGTTTACAGGGGTGACCCCGGGAACACTGGGGATGGTCAAATGACTTGCTCAGGGTCACACAGTATGCCAGTTGAGGTTGTGGGAATCAAACTCCGGTCTGCTGGATGTACCAAGCTTGTTTACAACTTTTTGCACTAACCTCTAGACCATACTGCCAGCCTAATGAGGTATAATTTCTGTTGTGTGGCAGACGAGGTGGACAAGATGGACTCTTTAGTCCCTTCCTTCACCCCAAAATAAAAAAGCAAATTGAAAAGAATTTTAATATTGCTGGCATAGAGAACATCCTTACAATTAAAGATAAAATTAGGGCTGTCACATGGTATCTATAACTCATCAAAGGTCCAAGCAGGAGGCCTGCGTTCAACTTCCAGGCCTAGAATTTCTGTGTTGGGCTGCTGGGAAAGGATGCAACATCTGAGCATGTGTGCTCCTTCTCCAAGATGGGAGGAAGGCTTGTGTCAGAGTGGCAGTTTGCCCTGGTGGCAAGGATTACCAGCACAACAGGTCAGCAGTGGTGGTGGGGGCAAGATGTCAGATGAATGCTCCTCTGAGCTTCTACATGATGAGGATCCAGGTGTAGAATCTAAACAGGATAAAGTGCCACCAGCTGTGTATGAAGGGCCGAGTCTATCCCCCCACCTCCAAGGCCCATCTCTGCCACATATATTCCCAACTGGTGGTGGTGGCAGCCCAACGGGGACAAGCCATGAAGGGGAAGTTACCAGCAATGGGTGGCACAAAGCTAGAGGATGTTCCAGAACCTGAGCTGGATGGCACGTGTGAGAGAAGAAAAGTATATAAATGATTGTTATGCCAGTTATTGGCAAGAATACAGTTATTGTATATAATCTGCATTGATCAGTAAAGATGAAAAGAATACTGTACCATGCGCCCTCATTTCAGCAGCATTTAGTTCCAGTAGTTACACGGTTACATAGTAGATGTCAGCAGAAAACGATCCCTTGGTCCATCCAGTCTGCCCTAGGTACAAGTTTAGTTTCTACTTTTGTAGTGCAGATCCTGCCTGTCCTGCGACCTTTCTTCCATCCAAGGATCACAATTAACTTTTCTGGACTAAGCGGCAGGGAAAGTAGGACAAAAATGTTGCAGCCCTGCTGATTATTGCACTAGCCTGTCGACTCCAGTGGGAATGTCTCTTGAGTGGGACCATATCACTATACAGATTCTTCTGATACCATCACCCACACTTCAGTCCATAAGCTAAAAAAAATTACTGGTCACATCGGGGATCTGGAAGTAAGCCACACTAGCCCGAGGCAGTCTAGACTGGATGGGCCAGTAAAATAGTGTTAAAATTGACATCTGGGGCCGGCCTGGTGGTGCTGAGGGTTGAGGCTCTGGACACCACACCTCATGCCACACCAGTGACCCGGGTTCGGGAACAAGCCCGGGTTGTCAGGAATCAGCAGTTCGGGGGGGGGGCACAGAGCAGGATTGAGCTGCCGCGAGGCGGTTCTCTCCTGGGGCGGGATGAGGGGTTTCCGTGTCCCTTGACTGCCACCTGGTGGAGGACGGATGGCAGTTTGGGCTACGGGAAAGCTTGGAGATTGCCAGGAGTGGGGCAGAAAGGGTTGAGCCGGTGCCTGGAGTGCGTGTGCACCTCCACATGCATACACTGCCATGTTTGCCAGTGTCCCAGGAATTATGGGGAGAAAATGGGTGGAAAACTGTAAACTGCATATAGAAAAAAAATTGACCTCTGTAGGGCCAGTCCAGTAGCGTAGTTGTAGCGCTACTGCTTACTATGCTGGAGACCCGGGTTTGTGAATGAGCACGGGTTATCAGGGAGCTGGATGATGGAAGAGGATTGAGTGTCCCAGAGGATGCTTTCTTCTTCAGGGAGACATGGCAGTGCAGTCATCACCTGGGGATCCACAGGTGGTATCACAGTCAGAGCCACTAGAAAAGGCTAGGGTGATATCTCTTGATGAAGCGAATGCATACATAGTGTGCCTGAGCGTAGTTTGCCTGGTTCACGACATCCTGAGGCTGAACCAGAGAGAAAATACGACAACCCCACCACCACCATAACAAGATGAAACTGGTCTCCCTCGCAGGCAATGCACTGTCGACTGAGCTGCCCAGAGTGAGCTTGGGGTACCCACTCGGCCCCACCAGGAGGGGTATGTTTTGAAAGGTTTGGAGGGGTGAGACAAAGTGATGATGGGTGATGGGCCTGGAGGAAGACTAAGCTGAATGGGGTGGGCTAACGGCTGGAGGATAAGTACCTATATCAAGAAAGACAAGTCAACCTGTGTAGATATAAAGATTCAAAATGAGTCTGTGAGACATGCCTTAAGACCTTAGATTCTGTTTTTTTATGTATGTTTGTGTTTTCTTTATATGTATGTGTGTTTAGTGGTGTCTTTGTGCCTTTGGGAGTTTGGTACTTTGCAAAAGGCTACATCTATGTTAAAGACATTTCTCTGATATATATATATTACACTCTTTGCAAAAAAACTTTGTTAATGCACCAGTTAGGTTTCAGATTAAAGCAACAAAAGTAGAGAAATGTGGTGTTAGGGTTCCAAACCCTAACACCCCACCCCCACCCTGCCGGCAGCAAAACGAAAAGCCATTATGGTTTCACGTCTCCCGAGTTTTCATAAATCAGGCCCGGGGTGTTCCTTGGGGTTGTCAGCACTAATGCTCAGTCTGTTCCATCAGTAAAGAAGCTGAGATGTGCAGACTGTGTGAGAATGTAATGAGCGTTAGGGTTAGGAACACCCCAGGCCTGATTTTCAAAGACTCAGGAGAAGTGAAACCATAATGTTTTTTCCTTTTGCTGCTGACAAGGGTAGGGGTGGGGTGACCACATTTCCCTACTTTTGTCACTTTAATCTGAACCTTAACTGGTGCATTAACAACATTTTTTGCAAAGAATTTTCTTACTTTTTGGGTTATTAAAACCGTATCCTTATTCATGCTGGTCCCAAACATATAAAGTAATTTATTTGCTTGGTTGTATGACTTGTTAAACTTTCAATGTTTTCCCTTTGGGATTTTGGGTGGTTTAATTTTTATGTTTTTCGTTATATGGCCCCTAAATTGTTTTTGGGGGGGTGGGGTATTATGTATTATTCTTGTAGTACACATTAAGACCTTTGTTTTGATATATAGCGTTTCCTTTAAGTGCAGATATTGAGGGAGTTATGGCTTGTTGAAGTTGAAATGTGGGGAAAAAACGGAGTCCAGATTCTTGTTTGTATGAAAGAAAAACCCTTATGAAAAAGGATTCGTTCATACCAGAAAATATTCAGGAAAAACACTAAGTTCAAATTCTTTTTTCGTATGAGAGCAGCCTTTTTCATATGAATGAAAAAACATATGAAAAAGGATTCTTTCATATGAAAAAAAATTTGGACTTCGTTTTTTCCCAGTTCTTTTTTTCATACGAGGATCCTTTTTAGCATGTTTTTTGGTTCATCTGAAAAGGATGCCTTCCTCTGAAAAAAGAATTTGAAAAAACTTCTGTTCCAATTCTTCTTCAGTATGAAAGGATCCTTTTGTGTATGGCCCAGTTCTTTTTCATATGGCCATACGAAACAAGGAAATCGAGTCACAAAAAAATATTTTTATAATGCATAAAAAATACATTTCTTGGTCATTTTTGCAAAAAGTAACTGCAGAATCCATGTAACAGGGTCCTGGTTAGCAAGATACATGTGTTGGTGTCTATGAAAGATCTCATTTTTACGGGTTTTCAAAATTTTTTTAAACAGAAACAAGACGGCAGCCATACAAAAAAGGAATTTGTCCTCATGAAAAAGGATCCTTTTTCGTATGGACCAGATTCTTTTTTTGTTCCAAGCAGCTATCCAAAAGACCGTACTGAGCATGATCAGACATGAAATTTTAAAACCTTAGAACTTTGGAACGGATTAATATTGTTTCACCAAACCAGCGAAAGGCACAACAGTTGGCCAAGCCCTTTTTACCATGAAAATTTCAAAGCAAAATTCCAAACAGTATAGGTGCTAGGTGATGACAAAAAAAACAGCAAAAAGACGTGATTTTTTTCCCCGCACGTTTTTTGGTATCTGTATCTCGGAATCCGCACATCTGACTGGAATAAAACTCACGTCAAGAGATCTTGCTCGAGATCACGAGTGCAAAATTTTGTGCAAATCCATTGAATGATTGCAAAGCTATTAAAGTGCGAAGTTTGAACTTTAACATAGAAACCCCTGCTCAGCCCTAACTGTAGTGGTGCTACCACGCCACTATAACAAAGTATAGCTGTTGTGTAACTGTCCAGCCTCCATCCAGAAGCTAAAAAAAAATTGGATTTAAAGGAACTGTGTACACCAAAATTCCAATAAGGAATCTCAGCAGTTTGGTTTATCAGCCCTCTCTGCTCAGTCGTGCTATCAGGGTAGCTGTGTCTGACTTTTTTTCATAACTTTGCAATGCAAAACGTTCTGGTTTGGTTCTCTGCTATCTTCCTTTACCCTCTTTCCAGTTTCTCCCTTTACTTTATTGATTCTAGCTCCTTTTCACTCCTCTTATTCCAAACCTCAGCTAGGCAAGCTGCCTTATACCATCTCAGCACCTCTGGAATAACCTCCCTCCTTTCCTGCAAATACTTCATTCGTGAATGCTCCTCGCACATCTGTTCCTCTTACTAATTGCCCCTCTTTTCTCTGTTACCCCTTGACTACCCATGTTCCTACCCTGCCATCTCTTTTCTCGCTCCACGTTTTCTCTCCCCACCCTCTCCTACCTGCTGCGTGCCCTAGTCACTATTGCGGTAACTCCTGGTGTGTGTTCTCACCTCTTGCCTTTATCTTTATTTATTGTACTTAAAGCAGTAGTGCAACAAAACATTGTTTTCCCAAAAAGCTACTTTCACCTACAGTTATTAAAAATGTCTGCATACCTGTCAAATCTGCTTTTCTAGGTACCTTCTATGCTACGACCCTTAATTTATTTTTTTCTTTTTTTCATTTTTACAATCCTAACCCTTGCTCGGTTTACAATGATATTTCTAAGCCAAATGTGGCAGCCATCTTTTTTTATAAATACACACAAAGGCACTGCTCCATATTTCAACTATTCATAGAAACAGAACCAGCATGTATCAAGGTGCACATTGCCCAGGACATAGCTATAAAACACACTCTCAAATGAAGAAAGGCCAGCACTCTCATAGAAAGGCAAAGTTCATTTCACATTTACTTTATTAAACCTTATCGAAGCAGCAAGATGATACAGCAATAGTCCATTATGCGGTCTCAATCATAGAAAAATGTTCTTTTGTTTTTCCCCCGCGGACATCCAAATGCCGTGAACTGTGAATCATGCAAAGAACCACAAATCCATTTACGTTTCAGTGCTGTTACTGGCACCTTCCTCACATGGGCCCTGTCCACACTACCCCTCTGTAACGTTACAGAGTGCCCAAACCGTTACGCAGCGGTTTGCGTTTACCTATGCGTTAACGGAAGCGTTCATAACGTTGTTGAAACCACATATGAGATGGTTTCAACAAGCGGTTATGAAAACTAATTACACCTTGGTAACATTCACGGGGTGTAGTGTGGACGCGACACGGTCCCCTAACATAGCGCAAGCTGTATTGTGGGATTGGTAGCAAGCGGTAACGGGGTCACATTGAAGTGTGGATCAAGTGCCAGTCCCGTGAACGGACACCGTGGACACTGCACCGCCTCCCCGTTGTAATGGTTTCTATCCGTTATGGGGTCTGAGTGGTGCAGTGTGGACAGGGCCATGGAGAGCCATTTTTTTTCTTAAGAAAAAAATTCATTTGAAACATTTCTAAAATACTCACATTTTAGTGGAACTAGAAGTTTTAACACCAAATAAAACTTGAAGATGCCTGGAGTCTTTCATAGTGAAAAAAGTTAGTGTCAAATTTATTTGCCCAGTTTCGTTGCGCTGCTGTTTTAATTGGGTGTTGATTTGGTATATTGTATAATTTTTTTTTATTTTCACTTGTATATTCTACTGTTTGTAGTTTATTTAAACTGTTTGGACATGTCTGTGGTCCTTGTTCCCATATTCACTGCCTTTCTTTTACCTCTGTTTTACGTGACTCACCCCCAACCACCACCACCATACACAGACAGGCCTGGAAATCGGCTTCAGATAAACATCCTTTCCCAGCCAACAATTTCAAATTAAATTAATAAAAAATCATTGGTTCCCTCTGGACACCCACCAGGACAGCACCAGAGATTGGCAGAGAAAGAACCTAGGCTTTCAAACAACATGAAGTCTTGCTGTATTCTGACAATTGCAGTTAGCCCCAGCCTTTAAACTGCCCCGGAGACAAAGAGTTAACTTTTCTATGCATGGCATAGAATGTTCATCTCGAGCTCGGTTGAAGCCTCTGCCTGTTGTTATTCGAACTGCAACCACCAGATTCTTTACTCCGCCTCACTGAACAGTTGCTCCGGAGATTTCTCTTGCTGCTCTGTTCAAAGTCGGTTGAAGTGTCGGTTTTCGGTTGTTTTTTTCTACCGAAATGTTTCCGCATAGTCGGTTCAAGTCTCTGTCTGTGGTACCATGAGTACTAGATAGGTTTTGTTCCGTTTTCTGTGTGGAACTTGTAAAAGTGTGGGAACCGATCATTTTGAGATAAAATTTGTACTTTACTTTAGTGTGTGGTTACTGGTCCGTATCGGTTCAAAAAAAAAAACCGGTTTTTAGTACGTTTTTTTCAAGACCGACAGGTCAGGAACTGATAAGGAGAGTCTTGCCTGGCGGTTGCGAAAAAGAGGAATTTGGTTAGGTTGGCCATGTCTGAGAAATCCAAGAAAAAAACCGGGCCCACTGGGTTTCAACACTACAGTGTGTGTGTGTGTGGGGAGGTCTTTGCTAAGGCCGATCCCCACACCACCTTTGTTTATTGTCTGGGGTTTGACCACCTCGATTCAGACTGCCAAATTTGCAGAAATTTTCTCAAATCTACCCTGGAAAAGAGATTAGGTAGACTGAGGGAAAGGGAGGCCGAGAAGTCCGCTGACCCGGATGGCCAGCCCGGTTCGGTTCCGACCGAACCAGAAGGAGTGACCTCTGACCAGGGCGATACTTCTTTGGGCAAAAGGAGAGCCGATTCCGAGGAATCGGTTCTGACAAAAAGAAAAGACAAGTCGACCGGTTCGGATCCAGAATCTCATACTCTGAACACCGATGAAAAAGCCAAAGCGATTTGCATTGTGGAATCACTTCGATCGGTTCCAACTTTCCGGCACCTTTTGGCAGGGGCTCGGTTCGGTTAGTTCCCCCAGTTCCGGATTATACCCTGGAAGAATTTTATGAACCGGAGTTTGAGGAGGAAGGAGAGTTGGAAGATGATTATGGTGATGGTGAAAGTCTGGATGTGCCTATTGACCCGGACATCAACCCAGACAGACCTTCAGGTGTTTCTCCTCCTAGGCTTTCTGAGTCCCCTTCATGCTTCATGTTTTACAAAAAGGTGGCTGATACCCTCCAGCTTCCTGTGGAGGAGGCAGTGGAGGATCAGGAAGAGCCTAACTATGTAGAGATGATGGACATCCCAGAGTCCAGGAGACTGTCTATTCCCCTCCACAAATCTTTTGGGAAACAGACACAAAAAATTCTTAAGTCTCCCAATTCCATACCTCCTGTGGACAGAAGAATGGACAAGAGGTATACTCTTTCAGGCTCAGATACGGAGTTCCTTTATCAGCAGTGCAGCCATGTTGGGGTTGTACAGGCTGCTGCCTGTGATAAGGCAAGCATTTCCTTGGCATCACACCCCCAAGACAAGGACTCTAGGAAGATTGATGCCATGGCAAAGAAGCAGTACATGGCATCATCCTTGGGACTCAGGCAGGCTAATTATATGGCCTATGCAGCCAGGTACCAGAAGTCCAGGTTGGACACTGTATTGGCACTGGCTAAGCAGGCTTCCCCCCCCAGCTTGCCAAGGAGCTGGAGGAGGTAGCTGCGGATGGGATTGAGGCATCAAAAGTTCAGTTTCATGCTGCTGTAGACTCCAACGATGTATCAAGAGTCATGGCTACATCTGTGGCTCTTTGGAGAATGGCTTGGCTCAGATGTACTAGCCTCTCACAGGATACCCAGGCTAAGGCCATGGATTTTCCTGTAGTTGGTAATTCTCTGCTTGGGGAGCAGACAGAGAATTACATGAAGAAGATGGATGAATATAGGACCTCTTACAGGAGTGCTCAGGCCAAGGAAAGGCAAACAACTCCTCAAAGGCAGCAGTCCAGGTGCAGGGGCCTTTCTACCAAGCACAGGCCTCCTCTTCCTTTTCACAGAGGGGGTTCTTCAGAGGGAGAGGCAGAAGGGGGATGAGCAGGCCTGCATCCACCCCTCGGCCTAAAGCCCCTGCCAAGCAGACACCCTGATGGGTCTTCCCGGGTCGATTCTCCTATCCCAGTAGGGGGCAGGCTGTCTTACTTTGTCCAGGACTGGATGTCTGTTACATCAGACAAGTGGGTCCTGGAAGTAGTAAGCCAGGGACTGGTTCTCAGCTTCAAAAAATTTCCAAAGATGAGAGCCAGATCTTTTCCATCTGCAAATCTCTCAGAAACCCTGGCCCTAGAGGCAGAGGTTTCTTCTCTTCTAGCTCTAAGAGCTATAGAGAGAGTGCTTACCCTACACAGGGGCAAAGGATTGTACTCCAGGTACTTCCTAACCCCCAAGAAGACAGGAGCGTGGCGACCCATCCTGGACCTAAGATACCTGAACACACATCTTTTAAAGCCAAAGTTCAAGATGGTAACTCTGGGAATTATCCTTCCCTCTCTAAGGCCAGGGGACTGGCTAGCCTCCCTGGACCTCAAAGATGCCTACTTTCACATTCCCATCAGGTGCTCCCACAGAAATACCTCAGGTTCAAGTTGCCCTCAGGCCACTGTCAGTTCAGAGTAATGCCCTTTGGCCTAACATGAGCCCCAAGGGTATTCACAAAGTGCCTGGCAGTAGTTGTTGCCTTCCTAAGACGACAAACGATTTCCATTTTTCCATATTTGGATGACTGGCTCATAGTGGGCCAGTCCCCAGACCAAGTCAAGTCACACCTGCAAGTGACCCAGCAAGTGCTCACTTCTTTAGGATTTCTTCTCAACCTACCAAAATCAGTTCTCGAACCAGTGCAGCTCCTCACCTTCGTGGAGCAGAGCTGGATACAGTACAAGCAAGAGCCTTCCTTCCACTGGACAGGGCAAGGGCTCTCATAGAGCTGGCCTCATCATTCAGCCTTCAGGTGTCTCGACCAGCAAGGCACTTCCTTCAGCTATTGAGCCACATGGCAGCTTCTACAGCACAGCAGTTGGACCACAGTGGGCTCAGGAAGGGTAAGGGTGGTGGAACAGAGGCACACCCAGTCAGTTGTTACACTCCACAATCCATACACCATTCTGGGGGAGCATAGTTCCCCTATGGATGCACCCACAGAGGAGACTAAGGAGGGTGCAGACAACTGTCACAAGGGAGGCCCTCAGGAAGGAGGCAGAGGGCACCACAGGAAAGAAAGCAGCTCCTGGTGGGGACTCAATTATTAGGGGATAGAACTGGGGAGCAGGGAAAACTGAAGTAAGGTGCCTGCCTGGTGCCATGGCTTGAGGGAGGTAAGCTCATCCTTAGGATCACGAGAACAGTTGCACGGGAGTCTGAGCTGGACATCATTGTCCACCTAGGGACAAATGACTTGGCTCATCATGAGATTAGAGCAGTGCAAAGGACTTTGTAGAGCTGGGAGGGGCTTAAGACAAGTAGCACACTCAGTATCCTTCTCAGAGGTGCTGCCTGTCAGTGGCATGAGTGAGGCGAGGGTACTTTGCACCATGCAGTTTAACAAATGGTTAAAAAAATGGTGTGGAGCACAAGGGTTTGGCTTCATTGGGGACTGGGGTTCCACCTGGAGGGACACCAGCCTATACTGGCAGGATGGTCTGCATCTGTCCAGGAAGGGAACAAGTCTTTGGGCAATTGGTTTAAATGCTTTATTGGCAAGCCTTTAAACTAGTCAAGGGGAGGCACTGATAAGCAGAAGGAAAATCCCAGCCTTCCCTACAAAACAGGGTACTAAATGAGAAAAGACCAAGGTAGAAAGGTCAGTGGGGTTGCGCTACAGAAGGTAAAGCCATCAAAAATGGAGAGCAATGAGTACCAATGCCCGTAGTCTGGGTAACAAGCTTCCTGAATTAGTGGCCTTGATGGAGGAGGAAGATCTGGATATTGTGGCAGTCACAGAAACATGGTACACACAGAACCATGACTGGGACGTAAACATACCAGGATACACTATCTACAGGAGGGACAGGGAGGGTAAAGAGGAGGAGGAGTAGCTCTCTACATAAGAGAAGAAATCAAAGCAACAGAACAAAAGGGTAAACAGGGAGGAGGAGAAGAAGCACTGTGGGTCAATTTGGAGGCAGGCAATGGCACCACAATCGCACAGGGTTGTGATACAGACCCCCTCTCAGGGGAGGAAATGGACAAGGAAATGATAGAAAGTATACTTAGAATGGCAGATAAAGGGAGATATTGCTGATGGGCGATCTGAATATGCCAGATGTTGGAGTGCAGTTGCAGCAGCCACTTCTAAGAGTGGGGTTATTCTGGATGCCCTACAGGGGCATGCCTTAGACAACTAGTATTGGAGCCCACTCGAGAGGGAGCAATCTTAGACCTGGTTCTCTCAAGCGGAGATGATGAGAGGATCACAGATGTAGAAGTGGGTAGCCATCTGGGAACTAGAGACCATCGAACAGTATGGTTCACAATAAACACAGCAATAGAGTCAAGCCATACAAAGACAAAGATACTGGATTTTAGGAGGACTGACTTTGCCAAAATGGGTGAGTGCCTAAGGAATGCACTAGCAAATGGGCAGGAAGGAGGGTGGAAGAACAATGGGGAATAATAAAACTGCCATCACAGAGGTAACAAGCCTTGTGTAAAGCAAATAAACAAACGAAGAGGTAAGAAACCACTATGGTTCTCAAAGGAAGGTGAAGGTTCAAGAGAAAAGAAAGCATTCAGGAAGTACAAGGAATCACAGAAGGAACAGGACAGAGAACTGTATCAGTTAAAGCAAAAGGAAGCTGGAAAGGCAGTCAGAACAGCAAAGGCCCAAACCGAGGAAAAGATAGCCAACTCAGTTAAGAAGTGGGATAAACCTTTATAGGTACATCAGGGAGCAAAGGAAGACCAAGGGAGGGATAGTGAGGCTTAATAAAGGGAGGAGGGTGGGCAGAGGGTGACTGTGAAAAGGCAGAGATACTAAACAAATATTTTTGCTCAATATTTACAAAGGAAGAGGGAGGTACCTAAAACAAACAGTAGAAACACTCTGGATACAGAAGTTGATACCAGCCCATTTACAGAAGAAAGAGTTCTGAAAGAGCTCTTAAAACTGAAGGTGGACAAAGCAATGGGGCCTGATGGGATTCATCCCGAATTCTAAAAGAACTAAGGATAGAACTAGTGACACCACTGACTACCCTCTTTAACAAATCATGGGAGGATGGGGTGGTACCTGAGGACTGGAGGAGGGCAGATGTGATTCCCTTCACAAAAGTGGGAGCAAGGCAGAAGCGAAACTACAGACCTGTTAGTTTAACCTCAGTGGTAGGGAAAATGATGGAATCACTTCTGAAGGAAAGAATTGTTAGTATCTAGAGGCCAGAGGGCGACAGGACCCAAGGCAGCATGGATTCACAGCGGAAGGTCATGCCAGACAAATCTGATAGATTTCTTTGACTGGGTGACCAAAGTAGTAGATCAGGGAGGGGCTGTGGACATGGCCTACCTAGACTTTAGCAAGGCATTTGACACAGTCCCACAAAGATTAATATACAAGTTAGCCAGCCTGGGGTGGGTCCCAAGATGACAGCCTGGGTAAGAATTGGCTGGAGAATAGGACACCGAGAGTAATAGTAAATGGAGTCCACTCTGAAAAAAGGGGGGTTAGCAGTGGGGTACCACAGGGTTCAGTATTAGGACCGGTCCTCTTCAATGTCTTTATAAGCGACATTGCAGAGGGACTGGAAGGAAAAGTATGTCTCTTTGCAGATGACACAAAGATCTGCAACAGAGTTGATGCACAAGGTGGGTTGGAAAGGATGAGAAGGGACTTGGCAAGGTTAGAGGAATGGTCAAATGTATGGCAGCTTAGATTCAATGCTAAGAAGTGCAAGGTAATGCACCTGGGAAACAAAAACCCAGGGGAAGAGTACACAATGGGGGTGAGATACTAACAACAACAGAAATGGAAAGGGACCTGGGGTAGTCATATCAGATGACCTAAAGGTGGGCAAGCAATGTGAGAGGGCAGCAAGGAGGGCTGGGGGATACTGGGATGCATAGGGAGGCATCACCAGCAGAAAACAAGAAGTTATTATCCTCTGTACAGACAGCTGGTGAGACCACATCTGGAGTACTGCGTGCAGTTCTGGAGACCAATCTCCAAAAGACATAGACAGGATGGAAGCTGTCCAGAGGAGGGCAACTAAAATGGTGCAGGGTCTGCACCGGAAGACATATGAAGTGAGACTTAAGGAGCTTAATATGTATAGCCTCGAGGAAAGGAGGAGAGGGGACATGATAGAAACTTTCAAGTACCTCAAGGGAATCAAAGTCCAGAGGGCAGCATCTTTCAAAAAAGAGGTGTGCAAGAACAAGGGCACAATTTGAAGATAGAAGAGGGCGGCTCAGAGGTAATTCTGAGTATTTTTCACAGAGAGGTTGTGGATGCATGGAACAGCCTTCCAGAGGAGGTTGTGAGTCAAAAACAGTGGTGGAATTCAAGCATGCATGGGACAGTCATAAGGCAATTCTAGGGGGTGGGGGTAGGAAGAAGTAGGCTGCTGGTTAACTAGGATCTGCAGCTTATCCATCAGGTAGGGAAATGGGCAGACTGGGTGGGCCAAGCGGTCCTTATCTGCCGTCAAATTCTATGTTTCTAAGTGGTCCAAGGCGCAAGATTCCAAATGAGGGACATTCAGTTCCACTTAAGAGCTTTTTGGTCCCAAAGACAGGATTCCCTTACCAAACTAATTCCAGTGACTCGAACTCTGATCCAAGCCCTGCAATGGTGGCATGATCAGGACAATTTGAGGCAAGAGGTTCCATTTGCCACTCAGTCTCATTCAGTGGTCCACACCACAGATGCTTCCTTGCTGGGCTGGGGAGCTCATTTGGGGGAACTTACCACCCAGGGACTGTGGTCGCCTCAGGAATCTCTTCTACACATCAGTCTCTTGGAACTCAGGGCAGTGTTTCTGGCACTGCAAGCTTTTTCCAAATCAGTACAGATCAAGGTGGTTCAGGTCAGAACGGACAACACCACCACCATGTGGTACATAAACAAGCAAGGAGGCACTCTGTCTATGGCCTTGTGCACAGAGGCAATGAAGTTGTGGTCCCTGGCTTATTCCCTGCAAACCTCTCTGATAGCAGTTCACCTTCCAGGAAAGGACAGTGTTCTAGCAGATGCACTGAGCAGAATATCCCAGGGCCATCATGAATGGGCCCTAGATCCTCTGGTGTTGAAGGTGATTTTCTCAAGATGGGGCACTCCAGAGATAGATCTTTTTGCAGCCCCAGACAATCACCAACTTCCTCTTTTGTTGCAGACCCCCAGTCTTGGGCTCAGTCCCCCTGGATGCTCCGATTCTGAACTGGGTGGGAAATTTCTGTATGCTTTTCCCCTTCCTCTCCTGTTCAAAGTGCTAGTCAAGATAAGGTCACAACCATGCAAAGTGATTCTGATTGCTCCAGACTGGGCCAGGCAGCCATGGTATCCCTTGTTGCTGTCCCTAGCAGTCCATCTTCCCCTGTCTCTTCCCAGGAATTACAACCTGTTAACATCCTCTCGGGGGAGGATTTGGTACCCCAATCTTCAGTCTCTCAATCTCAAAGCTTGGCTCTTGAAGAGTTAGAGTTTGCAAATCTACATCTTTCCCAAGGGGTTCTGGATATCCTTAAGGCTTCTTGAAAGCCTCCCACCAGAAAGACTTACAACTCCAAATGGAAAAGATTCAGCATTTAGTGTTCTAAGAAGAATATTTCTCCAGACTCTGCTGAATTGCCTACGGTTCTGGATTATATGGTCCATCTCAATGGCCTAGGTCTCAGACCAGCTACTCTCAAGGTACACTTTGCAGCTGTTTCTGCTTTCCTGTCAGTAGGCAAGTCTTCCTCTCTGTCATCCCATCCTGTATTCTGTACGTTTTTCAAGGGATTGCTTCACACCAATCCCCCCTTTAGGGATCCTGCTCCTACTTGGGATCTTAATGTTTGCATTGCTCAGCTTATGCCACCCCTTTTGAGCCTTTGTCCTGAGCAGAGCTTAAGTACTTGACTTGGAAACTGTGTTTTGGTAGCCATTACTTCTGCTAGGCGGTATCAGTGAATTGCAAGCCCTGTCAGTGGAATCTGATTTCATCTCTTTTCACAGAGATAAAGTGGTCCTTAGAACTAACAGAAAGTTCTTGCCTAAAGTGGTTTCAGATTTCCACCTCAATCAGTCAGTATCTCTCCCTGTTTTCTTCACTGATCATTCTTCCTCGGGAGAGAGGAGGCTACATAGTTTGGATGTTAAAAGATCCCTCAGCTACTATATAGAGCGTACCAAGGGTCACAGGTTTGACTCTCTCCAGTTGTTCCTCACTTATGGAGAGGTTGGGAAGGGCAAACCTGCCACTAAGAGATCTGTTGCCAGGTGGATTGTTTCTTGTATACAATTCTGCTATGAAAAACTGGGTAAAACTCCACCCTCAGGCCTGAGGGCTCATTCCACAAGAGGTACAGCTGCTTCCCTGTCTGCTGCCAGGGATGTCCCTCTCTTAGAAATTTGTCAAGCAGCCACCTGGAAAACAGTCCATACTTTTACCAAGCATTACTCTCTGGATATCTAGGCTAGCAGTGATGCTCGGTTTGGCACAGCAGTACTTCAGAGCCTATTTCTAAAGTAGGTTCTGTCCCTCCTCCATGGAGGTACTGCATGGTAGTCTGCAGTTGTCAGAATACAGCAAGACTTCATGTTGTTTGAAGAAAAAATTACTCACCTTAGTAATTATATTTCTTCTAGTGGAGTCTTGCTGTATTCTGACCCCCGCCTCCCCCTCAGAACCTAGATTTTTGGGATGTGGGTGGGCAGACGCAGTGTTGGCACCCTAGAGGTGCCACCTTTTTACACCTTCTTTTTCTTTGGGTGGAATGTTATTTCATTTGATTGGTTTTTGGTTTTGGTTTTCCTGACTTGTCTTACTTTGGGGACCTAAAACATTATTTTTCTGCCAGTTGGCTAGTTAAAAATTTTGCAGTTTCCACACAGAACACCTAGTGAGTTTTGCTCGTAAAGATCTGACGGTTGCAGTTCGAATAACAGGCAGAGGCTTCAACCGAGCTCGAGATGAACATTCTATGCCATGCATAGAAAAGTTAACCCTTTGTCTCCGGGGCAGTTTAAAGGCTGGGGCTAACTGCAATTGTCAGAATACAGCAAGACTCCACTAGAAGAAACATAATTACTAAGGTGAGTAATTTTTTCTTACTTCTCATCCAGCAGTGACATACTGCAACAGTACAGCACTCCTCCTTCCACCCCTGGTTGGGCAGAGAAGGGACCTCAGTTTTATTTCTCATCCAGAGATAGCACACCAGAGAGTATGGCACTCCCCATTGTGCACTGTAATGCTAGTGATTTGTGTACGTGAACCAGGTTCTGGTGCAAGGTAAGAACCCGTGACCTTGCCGAAAGGCAGATATGCTACCATTTGAAAAACACTGCCATTAACCACCCGTTTAGAATCTTTGGGACTAAAGACTATGGAGGCAGTATAGTGCAGTGGTTTAAGGCTCTGAACTGCAAATCTGGTGACATCCAGCAGACCAGACCTGGGTTTGAATTCCACAGCTTCCACTTGCAGACTGTGTGACCCTGAGCAAGTCACTTAACTTCCCTGTGCTCCCAGATCACACCCGTAAAAAAGCTTTCAGCTTAGTGTGCTAGTCCTGGTTAAACAACTAACTTCCGAGATGGTTCTTAGATTGCCTTGATTGTTAAGGCTAATATTCATCAAATTTCACATATGTTGCCTACAGTCTGTGCAGATCAATAAGGTTACTGTATTACTGATTGAGTTGTGTGGGTTACAGCAGAGTAATGGGGTTAAGGACGTGGGTCAGGGACTCTACAGGATGCTAATGTGTGGGTAGCTGAGACACTGGCAGGCAAAGTGCTTATGCAACATTGTTGATGTTGCCCCAAAGTGCTAACATGCTGTAAACTGCCCTTAAGACACCGAGCGACACGTTGTCCTTAGGATCCCTGCAAAAAAGGAACCCTAGAGTTGGCTAATGTCTCAAGCAGCCTGTGAATAATTTACCTGAAAGGTGGTTTAAAGTGACAGGATTTGCATCTGAAAACAAGAATTGAAACCGAGCCCACATGGACAGACGTTTTGGAAGCTTGTTAGCCAAGGGCTGGAACAAAAGAAAGGCTTATCCCCCTGACAAAGAACCAGTGCAGTTCAGAGTGCAGGGGTCTGTTTCTAACCATTTCCATGTTGTACAATATGTACGTGTTATCCTGAATAAAATAAGCATCGGCCTTATTTGTATTTATATACCTCTGTCACTGGTGGACTGCATTCCTCTTTTTGTTTGCACAGTCTTGAGTGGACATTGAAAATGTGTGAGAGGGACTCGTCCAAATTACCAATTACATAGCATTCTGATAATTAAAGAACTTTAAGCCATTCCTTTCTTTAGTAATGAGGACATTTGCAGGAAAGGGGGATATTAAGTTTCATGGTGGGGGGCAGTTTGGCCAGGTGGATAGACAGCAGAGTTGTGAGCCTGGAGACCCTGGTTTGAATCTTGCAACCGTCACTTACTCACTGTGTGACCCTGAGCAAGTCACTTAACCTCCCTGTTCTCCACCCTTCACCCGTCTCTCATCTGTCCGCTTGATCACAGTATAGTAACCCCAAAGGTTTCTGTCCAAAATAACGCCCAAACCTCTGCTAATTAACTAAATTGACTTTTCACCAGGAAAACAAATGTGTATCAAACAAAATTATTTATAGTCAGAATAATTATAGAAAATGGAGAAAGAAAACTGCATTCTCAAATAATACCTATGAGTTGTGTAATTTAGCAAAACATAGGTATCCTGTAAATGCAATCCTGTTGGGCCAGCCCCGTGGTGCTGAGGGTTGAGGCACTGGATGCCACACCTGCGGCCTGGGTCATCAGGCATCGGCTGGAGGGGGGGAGGCGGGAGCTGGATTGAGCTGCCACAAGGCTGGTCTCCTCTCCCGGGGAGGGACATTGTCACTCCCGCCACACAGCTACCACCACATGGAGACCTGGGAGCAGTGTAGGGCAGAGGGCACCATGAAGGGAGCGTGTTGCACGAGTGTCGTATGCGTGTGCCTCCACGTGCGCACATGTAATCGCACAAGGGGAGGGGGGAACACAGAAAAAGGGGATGGCAAGTTTCATGACCTCCACGGGAGTCAGGCTGTTGGAGAGAGAACTGAGCCCCCGGGGGGGGGCTGCCTGCAGGCCCTTCGAGAAAAAGCTACATGAAAAAAAATAAATGCAGTCCTGTTGTCACATTGTAACCCAGCATAAAACAGAGATCATTTTAAGAAATTGTAAACTATTTATTTTATGAACTTGCAGCTTTATGCATTTGCTACAATTTCACTGAACTCATATGAGCTTACTTAATCAAAATTCTCATTATTGTGGCAAAGTAATTAAGTTAATTAGTAGTGGTTCAGAAGTTATTTTGGACAGAAAAGTTGTCACACTTTTGGGGTCACTATACTGTAATCTGAATCTCCTGGTGGCCTGATGTCTCTCAGCTCAGTGTGTGTGCCCTCCTGAGAGAATATTTTAAATAAAAAGTGAAAAAAGTAATGAAGCACCCTCCCCATTGTAAAGGGCTTTTGGAATACAGTTTGTATGAAAGGCAGTATAGAAAAACAAATGTCTTTCCTTAATAGTAAATGCATGTCGAAAATAGAAAAAAAAGAGTGCCTTTCTTCGCCTCGTTTCTCATACTTAATCCCAAAATGATGATATAATCCACTGCTTTTGAGGTCACCGTCCATTGTTGAGGAAATGATTGACGTCCTTATTTAATTTATTTTTTAAGTTAATTAATTTATTTTTATTCATGAGAAACTGATAATCCATTGACTCAGGGCTCATTTACAGTAGATCATTTCCAGGTGTGTCGTGGGAGGACAGGGAGGTTAAGTGACTTGCTCAGTCACACAGTATGCAAGTGGAGGTTATGGGAATCAAACCCAGTTCTGTTGGATGCACTGAGATCATTCACAACTCATTAATGTAACCTCTAGGCTATGCTGCCAGCCAAAATTTGAGGATTATAGCCTTAGGTAGGAAAAATTAGCACTAAGCATTGCTCAGCGGTGGAATAGACTTCACAGAATACGCCAGAAACATGCAGTCAAATTGTTTAGAAACTCTCACAGGCATTTAAATTTTTAATTTTTTTTTTTTATTTATCCAATACGTGATCTGGGATATATCCCATTGAGTCAGAGTCTTGTTTACAGTGTGATTGCAGGGCGAGAGATGGCAGGTCACAGAGATTATAATTTATACAAACACAGTTACACAAAGTATCTTATCCTATAGGAAGTAACTGTCCCTGCTAAATCTAAACAAATTACATATTGAAGATGTATAATTTCGACCACCCTGCACTACAGAACAAAGAAAATATAGTTCATTTTAAGCCATACTGTAGGTCTGGTATAGATGTGAACATGAAATGCTATATGAACTATTTAATGTGAATACAGAAGTTAGTTTAAAAAAAAAAGCCAAGTGTCTCGGTTTAAAAAGGTATAAGGTTTTAGCCTGAGTTAAACTGGAATGGTTCATATCAGATGCAGCTCTCTTCCATTGTGAAGTCCAGCACCTAACACCACCTGACATCACCCCACATTAGTCTTCAACTAAATGTTTGTTTATATTGGGGGGTTGACCGGGAAGGCCTGTTTTCAGCCTCATCCTGGGGAGAGGGGGAATATACAGATGCAAACTTACATACAGAACCAGATTAAGCTGTTGGTTGTATTTTACTAAATGGGTGGTAATTCAGCCAGAACACGGGGGAAATCCCCCTACTGTTTTCAAGAACTGCCATGGGCTCTTTGACGTCCACCTGAACAACCACTAGAACAGGCAGACGGTACCTCGGTTTAACGTCCCATTCGAAAGACAGCACCTCAGAACTGCAGCCCCCAATGATGCATTACAGTGTCAGTATTGGGATTTTTATCCCAAGTTCCCTGTGTGAGTCTAAAACCCACAACCTTCCGATCTTCCAGCCTCAGAAGTGAGTGTGCTACCTGCTGAGCCACTGACACTGCAGTGTTAGATTTTGGCCCAGTGTTAGATATTTGGTGTTGCATTACAATGCATAGAGTATGTTCAGCAAGAATCTGTGTACTCCCTGGAGGAGAGGAGGGAGAGAGGGGATATGATAGAGACATACAACTACCTTACAGGGAGGAACAGGGTGCAGGAATACACTATTTTCCAGCGAAAAAGATGTTCCTGGACTGGAGAGCATGGGATGAAGTTGAAGGGAGGACGATTCAGAGGAAACGTGAGGAAGAACTTCTTCACAGAACGGATGGTGTACAAGTGGAACACCCTGCCAGTGGAAGTGGTGGGGGCTGAAACAATCATGGGATTTAAGAATGCATGGGATAGTACATAAGAGAATTCTGGAGGTCAGGGGTAAAGGGCAACATACAGTACTTCTAGGAAAATATAAAGTGAACTTACAAGCTCGAATGGGCAGACTGGGTGGGCCATAGGCCCTCGTCTGCCAACAGTGTCTATGTAGCTATGTAATCTGTGGAATAAGAAATAACAGTGCATAGAGTATGGCCAGCCTGGGCCCATCGAATATAACAGTGTATAGACTATGGCCAGCCTGGGCCCATCAAATATAACACAGCATAGAGTATGGCCAGCCTGGGCCTATTGAATATAAAATAACAGTATATAAAGTATGGCCAGCCTGGGCCCATCGAATATAACACAGCATAGAGTATGGCCAGCCTGGGCCTACTGAATATAAAATAACAATATATAAAGTATGGCCAGCCTGGGCCCATCGAATATAACACAGCATAGAGTATGGCCAGCCTGGGCCTATTGAATATAAAATAACAGTAGATAAAGTATGGCCAGCCTGGGCCCCCAGATATAACAGTGTATAGAGTATGGCCGGGCCCATCAATATAACACAGCATAGAGTATGGCCAGCCTGGGCCTATTGAATATAAAATAACAGTATATAAAGTATGGCCAGCCTGGGCCCATCGAATATAACAGTGTATAGAGTATGGCCAGCCTGGGCCCATCGAATATAACACAGCATAGAGTATGGCCAGCATGGGCCTATTCAATATAAAATAATGGTACATAGAGTATGGCCAGCATGGGCCTATCGAATATAACAGTGCATGGAATATGGCCAACATTCAGCAATTGTCGGCAGTGCACTCAAGTCAGTAAGGGTGCTGTAAAACTACAATCACAATGTAATAAAGAATCAGCACTCTAGACACAGGATTCAGTGAGAAAATGTAAGTGATGTTTACTGAGCTGCAAAATTTCAGTCCTTACAATTCCTACAGACTGTGAATACACGCAAATACAAAAATCCAGCCCCAACGGTGATGGTAGACTAGCCTCAGCACTTCAGGGTGCTCTACCCCTCGTCAGGAGACGTGACTTCGAAGAGATTTTTGGTGTTATTTAAATACCCCAGAAAATAAGTGAAAACACATGCAATATTAATTGAACCATTAATTCCTTGAACATAGGGCTCATTCAAAGAATGGGATGTTTGTTGAACCAGACACTGTGGCTCTAATTAGTGTGGTCTGAATTTCTCCAGCCTCAATTAGTAAGGTCAGTGTAACAAGTGAATTACTTTATATCCAGAACCACACTGCCACAGTGAGTGGTCAAAGGCAAAACTCCAAAACTAAACTGTGCTTTTCTTAAATCTTAAATAAACATATATGTTATATAATCTTATTTTCTTTATTATATATATTTTTATTGCATCATAATAAACAGGACACTCCGAACCTCTTAAAAAAAAAAAAAAAAAAAACGGAAAAAGAAAAAATTGTAAACATATGAATATTTAACTATATACACACATATTTATTGAAAAAGGCATTAACAGGATGGCAAAGTCATAGATATCATTTTTCATATAATCAAATTCACAGAATGGCAGCATTGTCAAAACACAGACCACTGTCCTAAACACAATTTAAACATCAGTGTATATATGGCTTCCAGTCCATTTGGCCATTAAAGCCTTTGAGTCTCAAACATTTTAATTTAAAAATCCACATGGATTCTTTTCGGTCTAATATGAGATCCCTGTCACCACCCCTTATTCCCCATGGTGCATGGTCAGTACCCATCTATAATATCCTATGAGCGTTCACATTTGTTATTTCAGAAAGATGTTTAGACATGGGGTGCGTTGGGTCGTTCCTTCGTATAGCCCTGTAGTGCTCTTGTATATGTTCTTTTAGCATCCTTGTAGTTTGTCCCGCATATATCTCACCACAGGGCATATACTACATACTTGGTGCTGCACATTATGAAGTCCCTGATTTCCACTTGTCTGACCCCCCAAATTATTTGGATTTTTTAAGTATTTTACCTTGTACAGCTGAACTACAGGTTTTACATCTTTTACAAGGGAAGAAACCTTGTGGCTTCCTACTTAGCCATGTGCCTTGCTCTGTAGTGGGTTTTAAAGCATTTGAGGTCAAAAGATTCCTCAGACGTTTGCCCCTTTTAAATGTAACCAATGATCCGTTTGTACCTATTTCTTGTAAATCTTTATCTAATGCTAATATGGGCCAACGCTCAAAAATAACAGCCCGTATGTCCATATAAATCGGACTGTGGTTCAAGACAAAAACAATCTTCTTCGGGGATATCCTTCTCTTCCCTCTGTTTAAGTAGCTGTGCCCTATCCATATTCTCCACCTACAGGAAAGCCGATTGTAATGTGTTTTCTTGATGACCCCTTGTTCTAAGGCTGCAAAAAAATGTGTGTGTATATAGTTATATATTCATATGTTTAAAATGTTTTCTTTTTCCTTTTTTTTTTTAAGACGTTTGGAGTGTCCTGTTTATTATGGCGCCATAATAATAAATACAAATTTGTATCATAAAGAAAATAAGATTATATAACACATATATGTTTATTTAAGATTTAAGAAAAGCACAGTTTAGTTTTGGAGTTTTGCCTTTGACCACTCACTGTGGCAGTGTGGTTCTGGATATAAAGTAATTCACTTGTTACACTGACCTTACTAATTGAGGCTGGAGAAATCCAGACCACACTAATTAGAGCCACGGTGTCTGGTTCAACAAACATCCCATTCTTTGAATGAGCCCTATGTTCAATGAATTAATGGTTCAATTAATATTGCATGTGTTTTCACTTATTTTCTGGGGTATTTAAATAACACCAAAAATCTCTTCGAAGTCATGTCTCCTGACGAGGGGTGGAGCACCCTGAAGTGCTGAGGCTAGTCTACCATCACCGTGGGAGCTGGATTTTTGTATTTGCGTGTATTCACAGTCTGTAGGAATTGTAAGGACTGAAATGTTGCAGCTCAGTAAACATCACTTAAATTGTCTCACTGAATCCTGTGTCCGGAATGTTGCTTCTTTATTACATCATGGAGTATGGCCAGCCTGGGCCTACTAAATATTAAATAACAGTGTATAGAGTATGGCCAGCCTGGGCATATTAAATATAAAATAACAGTGCATAGAGTATGGCCAGCTTGAGCTTATTGAACATAAAATAACAGTGCATAGAGTATGTGCAGCCTGGGCTGAATGAATATTAAATAGCAGTGCGTAGACTATGGCCAGCTTGGGCTCACTGAATACAAAATCGCAATACACAGAGTATACCTAGCCTGGACCCATTGAATATGAAATAGCAGTGTATAGGTTATGGTCTCCTGGGGCTCACCAAATGTAAAATAACAGTGCACAGAGTATGACCAGCCTGGGCCCATCAAATGTGAAACTACACAGTGCATAGAGTATGGCTAATCTGTGCCTGACAAATATTAAATAGCAGTGCATAGTGTATGGCCAGCCTGGCCTCAAATACAAAATCACAGTACACAGAGTACAACCAGCCTGGACCCATTGAATATGAAATAGCAATGCATAGGGTATGGTCACTTGGGGCTCATTGAATATAAACATAGAAACATAGACTTTGATGGCAGATAAGGACCGCTTGGCCCATCTAGTCTTCCAATTTCCCTACCTACAGGATAGGCCGCAGATCCTAGTTAACCAACAGCCTATTTCTTCCTACCCCCCACAAGAATTGCCTTATGTCTGTCCCATGCATTCTTGAATTCTCCCACAGTTTTAGACCCCACAACCTCCTCAGGAAGGCTGTTCCATGCATCCACTACCCTCTCTGTGAAATAATACTTCCTCACATTGCCCCTGAACTGCCCCCCCATTATCTTTAAATTGTGTCCCCTTGTTCTTGCACGTCTCTTTTTCTGAAAGATGCTACCCTCTTGGACTTTGTTGATTCCACTGAGTTACTTAAAAGTTTCTAGCATGTCCCCCCTCTCCCTTCTTTCCTCAAGGGTATACATATCGAGCTCCTTTAGTCTCTCCTCATATGGCTTCTCTTGCAGACCCTGCACCATTATAGTTGCCCTTCTCTGGACTGCCTCTATCCAGTCTATGTCCTTGTGGAGATGGGGTCTCCAGAACTGGACGCAGTACTCCATATGGGGTCTCAGCAACTGTCTGTCAGAGGGATAACAACTTCCTGTTTTCTGCTGCTGATGCCTCTCCCTATACATCCCAGTATACCCCCAGCCCTCCCTACTGCCTTCTCACACTGCTTGCTAACCTTAAGGTCATCTGATATGATTACCCCCAGGTCCCTTTACTTTTTTGTTGTTGTTACTACCTCCCCACCCATTGTGTATTCTTCCCCTGGGTTCTTGTTTCCCAGGTGCGTTATTTGCACTTCTTTGCATTGAATCCTAGCTGCCATACTTCTGACCATTCCTCCAACCTTGCCAAATCCTTCTCATCCTTTCCACGCCTCCTTGTGTATCAACCCTGTTGCAGATCTTTGTGTCATCTGCAAAGAAGCATCCTTTCCTTCCAGTCCCTCTGCAGAGTCACTTATGAAGACATTAAAAAGGACTGGACCCAAAACTGAACCCTGCGGTACCCCACTAGTAACCCCTCTTTCTTCAGAGTGGACTCCATTTACAATTACCTTCTGTGTCCTGTTGTCCAGCCAATGTTTTACCCAGGCTACCACCCTGGGACCCACTCCCAGGCTGGTTAATTTGACTATTAATCTTTTGTGTGGGACTGTGTCAAATGCCTTGCTAAAGTCTAGGTAGGCCATGTCCACAGCCCCTCCGTGGTCTACTACTTTGGTCACCCAGTCAAAGAAATCTATTAGATTCGTCTGACATGACCTTCCCGCTGTGAACCCATGCTGCCTTGGGTCCTGTGCCCCACTGGCCTCTAGGTACTCGACTGTTCTTTCCTTCAGAAGTGACTCCATCACTCTCCCTACTACAGAGGTCAAACCGACAGGTCTGCAGTCTCCCGCCTCCGTCCCAGTCCCACCCCTGCGAAGGGGAACCACATGACACTGCAAAGAGTACGGCCAGTCTGGGCCCATCAAATATGAAACAACACAGTGCATAGAGTATGGGCAGCCTATACCTGCCAAATATACAATAAAAGTGTATAGAGTATGGCCAGCCTGGGCCCATCAAATGTGAAGCTACATAGTGCATAGAGTATGGCTAATCTGTGCCCAATGAATATAAAATAGCAGTGTATAGACTACGGCCAGCCTGGGCCCATCATATATGAAACAACAGTGCATACAGTATGGTTAGCCTGGAGCTATCAAATATGAAATAACAGTGCATACAGTATGGCCAAAAAGGGCTTGTCTAATATGAAATAGCAGTGGATAAAGTATGGCCAGGCTGGGCTCATTGAATATAAAATAACAGTGCATAGAGTACGGCAGCCTGGGCCCATCAAACATGAAACAACACCGTGCATAGAGTATGGCTAAACTGTGCCCGACAAATATTAAATAGCAATGCATAGAGTATGGCCAGTATGCAACCTCCACTTGCATACTGTGTGACTCTGAGCAAGTTACTTAACTGCCCAGTGCTCCTAGGTCGCCCCTGAAAACAGGCACTCGTGCCTAGTGGGCCTTACCTGGTTACCAAAGACTAAAAAAAAACATAAAATAACAGTGCATAGAGTATGGGCAGCCTGGGTCCAATTAATATTAAATAGCAGTGCGTAGACTATGGCCAGCTTGGGCTCACTGAATACAAAATCACAATACACGGGGTATAACCAGCCTGTACCTGCCAAATATAAAATGAAAGTGCATAGAGTATGGCCAGCCTGGGCCCATCAGATGTGAAACTGCACAGTGCATAGAGTATGGCTGATCTGTGCTTGATGAATATTAAATAACAGTGCATAGAGTATGGCCAGCCTGGACCAGACAAATATTAAAAAAACAGTGCATAGAGTGTGGACAGCCTGGGCTCAAATACAAAATCATAGTACACAGAGTATAACCAGCCTGGACCAATTGAATATGAAATAACTACATAGAGTATGGTCAGCCTGGACCCATCAAAAATGAAATGAGTGGATACGGTATGGCCAGAAAGGGCCTGTCTAATATGAAATAACTGTGGATAAAGTATGGCTAGGCTGGGCTCATTGAATATAAATCAAATCAATTTTATTTTTAAAGCACTTTTCATAACCGAAGCTCTGTACAGACAATAAACAAATATCAAATAAACAAAATTAAAACAGATTAATACAATAAAATTAGCCAAACTTAGGGAAGGCTAAGTCAAATAAATAAGTTTTTAATTCAGTTTTAAAACTGTCAACAGTCAGGCGCTCTCTCAGCCGACAAGGCAGAGAATTCCACAGGGTTGGTGCAGAAAAAGAAAATGCACAGAGCATAGAGTACGGCCAGCTTGGACCCTCAAATATGAAACAACACAGTGCATAGAGTATGGCCAGCCTGGACCCATCAAATATGAAATAACAGTGCATAAGGTATGGCCAGACAGGGCCCGTCTAATATGAAATAACAGTGGATACAGTATGGCCAGGCTGGACCCATTGAATGTGAAATAACAGTGCATAGAGCATGGTCAGTGTGGGCCCGTGCAATATGAAATATTGTATAGAGTATGGTCTGTCTGGGCTCATCTAAGATACAAGGTTCAAGATTTTTATTTAAAAGAGGAAAAAGTGTTAAAACCAATTGAACTTGGATTCCTGATAAAGGTTGGTACAAGAGACGTAAATGTTACTAATACAAATTTATACAAGATAAAAAATAAATACAAACAAATATAAAATAAAAACAAAACTATGTAAGTTGAAAATGAATGACGAGGCAACAAAATTACCAACAACTTCAAAAGTAACTGTAAACAAAAATCACAGCAGACCAGACGAATGGCCATATCATGAATTATCAGTGCATAGAATATGGTCATCTTGGGCCTGTTGAATATGGAATTGCAGCTCATCAGATATGGCCAGCATGAACACATTGAATATTAAATAATAGTGTACAGGGTATGACTGGTACGGGCCCATTGAATATGACATAAGAGCATGGTCAGCGTAGGCCCTCACAATATGAAATAAGAGTGTATAGAGTATGATCAGCTTGGACCCATTAAATATGAAATTTCAGTGCATAGAATATGGTCTACATGGGGCCATCAAATATGAAATAACCACTACTGCGGTCACTACAGACAACACCTAAGAAAGATCATATGGGAAAAAGAGTACACCTGACTCACTGCAGATATCTAAAGGAACTCTTGAGAAGACTAATGGTACTACCGTTGCTTATCTCGAGTAACATACACCCAAACCCCGGCCCGCCTTTAATAAGACCTAGTGAGTTAAGCAGATCGGGGTCTCTCTCATTAGCCAGCATCAATATCTGCAGCCTGCTCAAAAAACTCTGAGGTCTTTACCACCTGGGTCGCCCAGCACAGCCCAGATGCCCTATCAGTGGTTGAGACCTGGTTGTCGCCAAATATCCCTGACGCTGCTCTGACCATACCTGGGTATACTGTCTTCAGGCAGGATGGACTATGTAAAAAAGGGTGTGGCTGTGCCTTATACTTGAAAGAATCCCTGTTGGGGCATGCTCTGTCCTTACCCATTACTGGTGATGAGCTGCAGATCTTTGCTATTAAGGTCATACTTGGGGCCCACAACAAAGCTCTGACAATATCAGTCTATATTCCACCCAAACTGACAAAAGCAAGCCTGAACCCATTCGTTACCTGCATCAATAGCCTAAAGCTCAACTCGGAAGTTATAATGCTTGGGGATTTCAATGTAAATTGGCTTGCCCCCAGCGCAAGCAATTACAAGGATGCCTTGTCAGCAGCAGACTTCACCCAACTTGTTACCTCACCAACAAGGGTCAACTATAGAACTGGGACCAATTCCATATTGGACTGGATACTCTCAAACCACCCTGATCATATCACCCACACTAAAGTCCTTCCTGACTCAATAAGTGATGACCATTCTCCATTCCGGTGCTTATGGACTAATAAATTCTCTAAACCCCCAGCAAAAACAGTCAACAGTAGGATACTTATCAGGGGACACCTTGAGACAATAAGGGCACTCCTGTGGCAACAAGATTGGTCACCGCCAGCCCGGTGGTGCTGAGGGTTGAGGGGCTGGATGCCATACCTCACGCCACGCTAGCGACCCGGGTTTGGGAGCAAGCGTGGGTGCTGGTGGTCAGCAGGGGAGGGTGATGGGTCGAGCATCCATAGGGCAGCTCTTCTCTCCTTGAGGAGGCATCCAGGGTCTTTCCAGCGCAGTAGAGACCCCCGGTGGAGATTGGAGGTACTACCAGTGCGGGAACAAGAATCGGGGACGAGCGCAGCTGCTGACGCCATTGCACGGCTGCACTTGGGGGGCAAGCACAAGAAAATCCCTCTAGACCACCAATGAGATGACGGTGGCCCCAGTGGAACACCCACATCCCAATGCCGGCCCAGGCACGCTCTGGTCTCTCCATGGCGACCCGACAATTGAAGGTAAGGCACCTCACACTTAAGCGTTGACCGCCAGGGGGCGGGTGGAACCAGTTCTGGAGGTGGTCCGTGGGTCGGGCCTGCCTAGGTCGTTAGGGAGGAGAGAGCCTGAGAGAAGCGGGGGGTTCAGGCCAGGAGTTAGGGTAGTATCCACGGGGGCAGTCCTGAAGGATGCCCGGGGGTCTGGATACATAAATAAAGTTTCCAAAAAAAAAAAAAAAGAACAAGATTGGTCCCTAGTTGATACTGCCCCAGATGTAGATACTGCGCTGCAATACTTTATCTCCCAGTTCAATGCAACATGTGATATCCGTGCCCCTTACAAGAAATGCAAAATCAAGGGCCTTGACAGTCCCTGGATTACAGGCAATCTCCTTCAACAAATGAAAGCACGGGACCACCTGAGCAGTCCCCTTTGAACGTGTCTCCCTTTCCACCAAACTCCCTCCTATTGCCTTTCCTGGTACCACCCTTTCCCCCATGTCTATCTCCCCCCACCCACTCATTACTTGCTTACTCACTGCTGGTAATCCATTCTCCTTCCTCTTGCTGAACGCCCCCTCATCTCCTCATGCTTCTCCCTGAGGCCTTTCTCAGGCCTAGCCTGCCCCAGTATAATCTCAAACTAGGTCTTAGGCAACTCTATCGGCAGTTCTTCTGGACAATGCTGTACTGACTGCATTAATAACTGTACATACTACAGTATGTATGTGTGATTTCAATAATTCTGTATACATACGTTACATGTTTTGATTATTTATTTAGCTTTTGTTGACCAGGTAGGTACACTAGACAAGTTATACGCCTATTTTCAGGAACGACTTGGGAGAGTACAGAAAAGATACAGATACAAGCAGAGTACATAACAATAAGTAGAGCCAAGTACATTGAATCAAGAGAAACAGGCTAACGTAGATAGTCTACTGTAAGCAGTAATAGGTAATATACATACATACAAAAAATAAATAGTCTAGGTCATTCAATGGCAGGGACAGTAATCACAGTGTACGTGAGAACATTAGCAGATCCACAGAAACAGATTAGTTCCTGAGTATGTAATCAAGCAAATCACGTGTAACCACGTGCGAGTCCAATGCAGAGACCATAACGTTGCCCTCTACTGTGAATTGATTCCTGAACAACTTAGCTTGATAATTTTACCAAACTTATTCTAGTATCTATGTATCCTGATGGGGAACCTTTGTAAAAGAGCCTCTGGATCAAATGTGTAAATCTGAAATTCAATAAATTAAAAAATAAACCACGGTCTATGACCAGTTTGGTTCATAAGAGGCAGTTGAGAAATAAATTACAGCATTTTGAGTATGCTCAGCTAGGTCCCATCCAGTATAAAATAACAGTGGGTAGAATATGGCAAGAATGGGTCCATTGAATATTAACTCATTTGCTCCCAGTGGCCATTTTGGGTCGGATCTAGCAATGGATGGTTCCGATGCCATATGGCATCTATGGGAACAAATGTGTTAAAATCAGTTGAAAAGTTCAAGAGTAAGCAGCCCATTTTATAACTTACATAGGAACTTAGAAGAAGATGGAAGAAGGCCTACTAGTGACTCTCTTAAACAAACCAGCCAGTGTAACAAGGCCTTCAGCAGGGCTAACAGGATGCTAGGGTGCATTCAGAGAGAGTTCGACAGAAACATAGAATTTAATGGCAGGTAAGGACCGCTTGGCCCACCTAGTCTGCCCATTTCCCTACCTAATGGATAGGCTGCAGATCCTAGTTAACCAACAGCCTACTTCTTCCTACCCTCCACTAGAATTGACTTGTGTGTGTCCCATGCATTCTTGAATTCCCCAACTGTTTTTGACTCAACTGTCTCCTCAGAAAGGCTATTCCATGTATCCACAACCTTCTCCGTGAAAAAATACTTCCTCACATTACCTCTGAGCCATCCCCCCCATCTTCAAATTGTGCCCCCTTGTTCTTGCACATCTCTTTTTCTGAAAGGTGCTACCCTCTTGGACTCTCTATTCTCTTGATGTACTTGAAAGTTTCTATCATGTCCCCCCTTTCCCTCCTCTCCTCGAGTGTTTGCATATTAAGCTTCTTTAATCTCTCTTCCTATGTCTTCTGGTGCAGACACTGCACCATTTTAGTTGCCCTCCTCTGGACAGCCTCCATCCTGTCTGTGTCCTTGTGGAGATAGGGTCTCTAGAACTGGACGCAGTATTCCAGATGGGGTCTCACCAACTGTCTGTAAAGAGAGATGACAACTTCCTGTTTTCTAATCTCCCTATGCATCCCAGTATCCCACCAGCCCTCCTTACTGCCTTCTCACATTGCTTGCCCACCTTAAGGTAATCTGATATGACTACCCCCGGTCCCTTTCCGTTGTTGTTGTTGTTATCTCACCCCACACCGTTGTTACTCTTCCCTGGGTTTTTGTTTCCCAGGTGCATTACTTTGCACTTCTTTGCATTGAATCTAAGCTGCCATACATTTGACCAGTCCTCCAACCTTGCCAAGTCCCTTTGCATCCTTTCCACCCCACCTTCTGTATCAGCCCTGTTGCTGATCTTTGTGTCATCTGCAAAGAGACATACTTTTCCTTCCAGTCCCTCTGCAATGTCGCTTATAAAGACATTAAAGAGGACTGGTCTCAATACTGAACCCTGCTGTACCCGACTAGTAACCCCCCTTTCTTCAGAGTGAACTCCGTTTACTATTACCCTCAGTATCCTGTTGTCCAGCCAGTTTTTTACCTAGGCTACCACTTTGGAACCCACTCCAAGGCTGGCTAACTTGTATATTAATCTTTTGTGTGGGACTGTGTCAAATGCCTTGTAAAGTCTAGGTAGGTTATGTCCACAGCCCCTCCCTGGTCTACTACATTGTTCACCCAGTCAGAGAAAACTATTACATTCATCTGACATGACCTTCCCACTGTGAACCCACGCTGCGTTGGGTCCTGTGCCCCACTGGCCTCTAGGTACTCAACAGTACTTTCCTTTAGAAGTGATTCCATCATTTTCCCTACCACTGAGGTCTAACTAACAGGTCTGTAGTTTCCTGCCTCTGTCTTGCTCCCACTTTTGTGAAGGGGAATCATGTCTGTCCTCCTCCAGTACCACACCATCCGCACCACAGTAAGAAGTAGGGGGTACTGTTATCTCTGAATAGGTCACTGGTAAGGCCACACCTGGAGTACTATGTCCAGTTCTGGAGTCCCCACCTAGAAAGGTATAGGAACAGGCTAGAGATGGTGCAATGTAGGGTGACCAAGATAATCATTCAGGGCCAGGAGGGCAGATCCTATGAGGATCGACTAAAAGCACTGAACATGTATTCTCTTGAAACCAGACAAGAGAGGGGCATATTATCGCATCCTTCAAATTCCTGAAAGGAATAAACAAGATGAACTGTGAAGAGCTAGTTACAAGGAATTAAGAAGCAAGGACAAGGGATCTTGAGTGGAGGTTAATGGGGGAAGATTGAAAAAGGATGCGAGGAAGTAGTGTTTTACAGAAAGAGTGGTTGAGCTGTGGAATGGTCTGTGCCAGAACCATAAGTGGCTTCAAAACACATCTGGAGTAGAGCTATAGTAGTCAATCAGTGGGATGAGGGAGGTGGAAACATGGAGGGCAAAAAGGGGAATAGGGTAAGCGAAGACCCCACAGAGACAGTAGGTCCAGGGGTATGATAGGGTAATTTGGACAAACTAGATGGACCGTTGGTGTTTTACAGCCATCTTTGTCCATGTTTCTGCTGACCCACAGAGACAGTCTCTCACTTCTCAGCAGCTATAGCACTGAAGGCCCCCTCCCCTGCTTCACATGCAGTGATGAAATAAGTATTCTGTGCAAACATGGACCAATATATAGGGATTACCTACACACTCTACTGCCTTGGGTACCCATTGATTCCCTTGGCATGCAGAAACTTGTCCAGGATTAGCTTAAAGACTTGTACTGTCTTCATGTCCACTGTCTCCATTAGTAGGTGTTCCATAGGTTCACCACCCTCTGAGAGAAAAGCTGCCTCCTAGCGTTATCAGTGAATTTTCCACCTCTGAGCTTCAGGGTTTGTCCTTGTGTCGTGCTGCAGAAAATCAGATCAAACATGTCTGACCGTTTGGTCTTGTCAGTACCCTTCAGTAAGCAAAACACTGAGATTATGCCTCCTTTCAGCTTTTTTCTCCAGTGAGAACAGGTTAGCTGATCATTTTGGTGGCCATAATTTGCAACCTCTTGACTGCCTCAATGTCCTTTTTGTATTGATAAATCCAGCAGTCTAGCTCTTCACAGTTCATCTTGTTTATTCCTTTCAGGAATTAGAAGGATGTGATCATATGCCCCTCTCTTGTCTGGTTTCAAGAGAATACATGTTCAGTGCTTTTAGTCGATCCTCATAGGATCTGCCCTCCTGGCCCTGAATGATTATCTTGGTCACCCCTACATTGCACCATCTCTAGCCTGTTTCTGTACCTTTCTAGGTGGGGACTCCAGAACTGGACACAGTACTCCAGATGAGGCCTAACCAGGGCCTTGTAAAGTGGCAGGATTACTCCCCCAGTTCTGCTGGTGACCCCCCCCTCCATTTTAATGCACCCCAACATTCTTCTGACCCTCTTTTTTTTATTTTTATTTTTTTATTTTCTTTATCCACCCTCACACAGCCTTAAACTCTCTCGGATGGGGGCATTCAGCTTACCTCCTTCCCGCCACTTCTGAGACCCTGTCCTGACACTTGGGAGGGCTAACTTCTCCATTTTCCAGGCTTCCACACCTCACCGAATGCCACCCTAACGTGTGGACAATCCGTGGACCGGGGAGCTCAGAGGACAGCCGGTGTACACGACTGCTGGGCATGGGGGGTGGCTCCCCATCGTTGCCTATCAAGGCTGGGTCCATTTTCCTTTTTACGGTTGTTCCCCTGGGCTCGGATGTGCAATGACACCCTGTTCGACATGTGCATGCTCCCGTGCGCACTCGAAAGGCGTCTGCCGCAGCCCTGATCCCCTGTGTCGGCCGACCAGGCAGGGCAAACACCTGGTAGCCACCAGGGGGTGATAATGCACCGGCATGGGCAGGTCCCCCTTCCCGAGGAAGGAGAGCAGTCCTCCGGATGCTCAATCCTTCCTCATCCCCACAGACCCCCGGTGACCCATGCTTGTTCCCGAACACGGGTCGCCAGCGTGCCGTGAGGTGTGGCGTCCAGCGCCTCAACCCTCAGCGCGACCCTCTTGACAGCAACTGTCCCTCCTTCATAACTATTATGCCTACTCCATACCTTCCACCTCAACCCCCCTACTGCTACCTCCTCTCTACCTTTAGTCACTTGCATCCTGGTTTCGTTGCTTAATTCTCCCTCGGATATAGTGTGTATGCTAGCTCCTAGCCCAGATCTAGTCCACTAGAGTCTACCGCATCATTGTTGTATTGCTTATTTATTTATTTGCTTTTGTTTACTGGGTAAGTCACACTAGACATCCATGTGCCTATTTTCAGGTGCGACCCGGGAGAGTTACATACTTGAATTATACAGATACAGTGACTAAATACAGCTTTTACATACAGTGACGTGAATAATACAACTTTTACATACAGTGAGTTGACTAAGATAGTTTTTACATACAGTGAAGTGTCAGAATACATAGAGGAGTGACAGTCAGTAAAAAACAGATGAGCCCGGGGTGGGTTACAGGGGGCCCGGGAGAGTTAAGAGCTAGGCCATACATAGACCGTGAGTGAGTCAGGATTATGTGCAATGGGAGTGCAGGCAATACCAGTTAAGGTGACCCAGAAAGTCATTGCTTGGCCAGGTAGTCAGTAGAGTAAGTGCAGTGGTCCCAGAGAGCGCAGGGCCCCCCGTGCCAGCAAAGTGAGGGACGAGATTACGAGGTGCAAGGGCAAGTGGAGGGACCCTTCAGAAAGTTCCAGAGGGAAGTTTTAAATCCAGTGTGAGAGGGGTGGACCGAGTAAGGGCTGGGAGTGAGTTCCATAGTTTCGGGCATAGCTGGCCAAGGCCGATCACCCTTGAGGCGTGTCCTGGGAACTGGGCGGTTGGTTGCTTCGCTGACCTAAGATGGTAGGTAGTGGTGTCAGGGTTGAGGGGAGGGCAAGGTGGCAGGGGTGGCTGATCTGACGATGTTGTCAATGAAGTTACCTATTACAAAGGTGCAGTTGCTTCCAGAGGGAGCCATTGGAGACGAGGCAGACGCTGCAGCGTGTGTAAGGGGAGGATGGAAAGCGCGGCAGCAGATGCCAATGTAGGCCGATCCCATTTCGGGAGAGGATTTTGGCACAGGGGCGAAGGTCACGAGTCCGTAGCAAAGGGAGGGGAGGAGAACACCCCTGGCTAGAGCCACCCGAGCAGCTGGGGTGAGGCAATTTTTAGCTCTGTAGGCGAGTCCGAGTTTAGCATTCGTGGCCTTACAGATGTTACGGACGTGTAGGGAGAGGTCCAGCTGAGGGTCAAGAGTGACGCCAAGATATTTGATTACGGGAACTGTCTGCAGGGGCTAGCCATCGGCCCCATAGATTAGAAGGGGGCCGGGGGGATTTAGTTCTACTCTGGGAGCCAAAGAGCATGGCCTGCGTTTTCTTAAGGTTGGTGGAGAGCTTGTGAACCGCCAGCCAAGACTGGATCCGCTTGAAGTCTGAGTTAAGTTGGGAATTTATGGTGTCAATGTCATGATCACCGTTTAGAATGACAAGGTCATCAGCGTACAAGGTGATTAGCCCATGGGTGGATTCAGATGGCAGCTCGTTGATGAAAAGGGAGAAGAGCGCCGGACCGAGGACGGACCCTTGGGGGACCCTGCATTGGACAGTGGTGAGATGGGAATGGGTCTGGTTTAAATTGGTGTATTGCTTTCTACCAGTTAGGTAATTGAGGAACCAGGCATGGGCGGGGTAGAGAGTCCGAGGGAGGGGAGAGTGGAGCTGAGGAGGGAGTGGTCTACCCTGTCAAAGGCCTTGGAGAGATCCACGAAGACCACGCCTGTGAGGTTGCCCTGGTCGGTGGCTGTTCTGATACGTGAGGTGACTTCAGCAAGGGCGGTGGCCGTGCTGTGCCCCTTCCTGAACCCGTGCTGGGCCGTCTGCATGTATATTATGTATATAATTTTCTGTATTTCTTAACTATGTTATGATGGCTTGACTCTCCGTAAAATTTGCTATGCTTATTTGGATGTACTCCTCCCTCTACCCCCTCCCCCAGGACGAACCGTGAGACGAGCAACTTGTTGTTCAGTGTGCTCTTCCTGGTGAAACATTTCAATAAATAAATAAAAACTGTGCCCTGCTTGTCCTGCTTCAACCCCTCAAGCATTTATTTAGGTTTACCTTAAAAGCCTTTATTGTAGGCCAGCCCAGTGGCACAGAGGGTTCAGGCACCAGACGCCACTCCTCCAACCACGCCAGCAACCTGAGCTCAGGAGCAGATTTGGGCTGCTGGTGGTTGGCCAGGAAGATGAATATTGAATGTCTGATGGACTGCTGTCCTCTCCTGGGGAGGGGGGGACTTGCCCCACCACTGCAGTGCTGCCATCACATGGAGACATGGCGGCAGGGCAGACGGTGTGACAGCAGTGTGGAACGGCTGGTGGCAGAGTGCGTCATTGCACGTCACCGGCTGAGGGGAGAAAACTGGGAAAAACAGAGCCAGTGGATGATGCCTGGCTCACGTCTAACCTGCAACGCCACCCAGTGGTCTCACTGCAACTGGATTGTAATCCATAAGGGGAGGATGGCTCTTCCCCCTCCTGACACCTCCATGGTGGCAGGCTGTGGGGGAACATGGCCAGTGAGTATCAAGGGAGGCTGTTATCTGGTTGGGAGTGGGCTAGGGCAGAGAGGGCTAACCAGTCTCAGGTGCAGAAAAACCACTGTAGAAAAACTAAACCTCACCTCATTTTACAACCTCTGCTGATAGGCTGTTCCAAATGCCAGCTACCCTGTGTGCGAATAAATGCTTCCTTTGTTCACCCTTGAATTTGTCACCTACCAGCTATAGGCTACGCCCCCCTGTTGTTTTAATATTCTACTTAAGTCTTAAATTAATGCTATGCATTAGTGTTGGGTTGTTCATCACTTTATATGACTGGATTGTTTCTTTTCATCTTCCTCTTTTCAAGGCAAGACCAGTTTAGCTTTTCCTCATAGCTCAAATCTGCCTGTCTAGTTACTAGTCTTGTTGCTCCCTTTGTACCCCTCCTTTGCAATGCATGCATCATTTTTCCTGTAGTGTGGTACCCCAAATTGACCACAAGGACAGTCTGTCCCTCCCTATCAGGAAGGAAATAATTTCCAAGTTTATCCTTCCTCGTTCGACTACGCGGATGTGGTCTGTAGCTCAGTGCCGAAATCCTCCCTGGCCAAACTAGACCCTCTATTTCATGCTTTCTGCTGATTCACCTCTAATCTCCCTTACCGCACTCATCATTGCCTCCTCTACCAATCTGTCTTCATGCCCTCTCTCACCAACCGCCGTCTGGCACATTGTACAACCCTTATCGCTAAATTCTGGTTCAACTCCCTTCCCTCCTACCTCTCCTCCTAATTAACACTTACTCCTAGTACAGGCTACTCCTTACGCTCACGTGACCACCGATCCTTCGTCCTGGCCACACCCCATACACTTGCCGGTAAAATAGCCTTCACCAATCATCTCCCTACCCTCTGGAACTCTCTTCCCCTCGCTGTACGTAATCTGCCAACAGTATTGTCCATCAAGAGAATTTTTCAAGCACCTCCACCCTCCCCATGCCAATGTTTCAACCCTCCCTAATTCCAGATACCACCACATCATGGTGCAGACCCTCCTATCATCGTGCCAACTCCAGTTCCTACTCCTATCCTGTTGTCCATTATGTGTCACTGTGTCGTCCACCTGGCCATTCCTACTTCTGCACTCTACTCTTTGAAAGCACATCATTGTGATATATACCTAATGTGTTATTAACTTTGTATATTATTGTGTCAGCTGCTAGGTCATACTCCATGTACATCCTGTAACTGCTGACTGTGTTCATGTATGCTCGCGTATCATATGCTGTTCTTCCCATTTGTATTATTTAAATGTTTATTGATTATGTGTACTTGTCCCTTACCCCCTGCCCCGGATCGCACCTGGAAACGAGCCTCGGCTCAGTGTACCTTTCCCGGTTATCAACTTTTGAATAAAATAAATAAACTAAATACTACAAATGTGGTTTCACCAGTGATCTGTACAGTGAAACAGCTTTTCTTTTCCTACTTGCCACACTCCTCATGGGGTTCAAGCAGTCTTCCTCGGTTTGATACAGGGGGACTAGTGACTGGGCTCAAGGGGTCCAGGTGTCCAGGGTGTGCCATCTTCTCACAGATCAAAATGTGGTTGCAGGACTTGGGACAGGCAAACCAGAGTGGAAGTCTGCGACAGCCAAGTGCAAGAAGGGAGTTGGCTGGGTGCAGGCAGGTGGTTTGTCACAGCCACTTAACTTACGAGCAGCAAAGTTTTGAGTGATGACTGAACTGGGTCATTGCTCTAATACCTTTTTTTTTTTTAATCTAATATCTCTCTTATGGATATATATATACACTGTTGTTTATACTGTGGGGAGCATTTATGTCCAGATGATTTATTTCCGATGATCGTTTCCTGCATTGCTAATAGATCATTACATTATTCTGTCTTACTAATTGATGTACAGAAGTTAGTCCAGTGACAGTTTCTACTATGAAAATCTTCATGATTTCTCCAGCCCGTTCATTCAAATGATACTCCTTATATCTACTGGTCAGCAGCCATACATGGTGAGACCACTACCCACAGGTAAAAAAAAGTGTTGGCAATCAGAATTGCAGTGCATCACCAAAATCAAAGAGCCAAACATGAAGAACTTTCACTTTTTAAATAGTTGCCATTTTATTTACCTCAGTCAAAAAATAAAGTGTGAGACATATCACAGCCAGTTAGCTACCAATAAACTCATCTTCTGAATTGCTAACTGTGATGTAAAGTTTTTCACACCCTCTGTACTGTTTTCATTCTTTAGGGCTGGCCTGCATAACAGTCCAGTTCCTGTTGGGATCAAAGGCAGGAAGGGTTTTGCAGCTGTCCCATTGAACTGCATTGCGAATTACGCCTTTTTATACCTGCCACTGAGAGAATCTGTGCCTTGCTTTTGCTTTTTGCAGCTGTCTTTAATCCTTTAACTTTTTGTTGACTGCAGCAAGAAGAGTGCATGATAACCTGTTGAGCAAATGGCAGCTCTTACGAACCTGCAGCTGACCTAGATGATATTACTGAAGAAGTCCTTGGGTTGTTCAGCCTAGCGCGCCCCCCCCCCCCATGACAAGAATGACAGTGACATAGCTCATAAAGGAAATATGGTACATTTAACTCTGTCTGTACAACCTCATGAATGGAAAGCTAGTCTTTAAGTTTTTTTCTAAGAGAAAAAAATGAAATTGCCAGTATAAAACAGAGTTTCTATGGGTGTGGATATAGTTCACTTAGCCACATGATGGCAGTTCTTCCTAAAGAGCTGACTTGTCGGAACATCTTTAAACTAAGCTCCTCCCACCACCTGGGTGGCGTACCATCAGCTCCACCATGTGACATCAGATCTTCCTTGCTGCTGGAAGAGTTCAGTCTCCTCCTTCGCAGCTCCCTGTGTTGTAGGGCCTAAAAGTGCGTCATTGGCCAACTTTGATTATTTTCTCCACCTTTTCAGTATTCTGCTAGTTTCTCGATTCTTCTCCAGCTCTCCACAATGAAAAATGGAAGACAAGGAAGCAAAGCAAACTCTCAGCTTCAAGAAGTGCATCACGTGCAGGAAAAAAATGTTGCAGATGGATTCACATGTGTCGTGCCTTTACTGCCTAGGGACAGCACACAATGTCACGAGTTGCGGCCTCTGTCAGACAATGCTACCTTCATCTTTAGAAGATCACAAGGCTCGACTTCTCAGCTGAGACCCAGAATTAGCAGCCTGCACTGCGGTGGGGTCCGCGGCCTAACTTGGCAGCCATGGAAGAGGCGGCAGCGAAGGCTGTGGCGAGCATCTCGTCGGCCTTGGCACTGCTTCTGGTTGGGGCCAGTGTGAGAGCACCTTCACAGGGGAGTTTCATTAAATGTGTTGGGCCCTCCAGACCTTCCTGGAGAGCACTGCACGCTATGGTAAGAAGCACAGAAAGCACTGCTGTTGGTCGTGGGACCAGGTGACATCACGCTCCTTCCACTCCATTGACTCCCCTGACCATTGAAGCATGTCTAGCACCCAGCTTCAGCTGAGCCTAGATTGGTCAAGGGGCAGGTCGCTAGCTCCACAGTACCCCGGTCAGTCTTGCCAACCTCGACACCAGTCAGGTGATCAAGATTTTCCTTGACCCAGTCAACCAGTTGTCGGAGGGGAATGACGAGTAGATTTCCAAGACCCCGGTCTTCCCGCTCCTCATTCAGGAGGATGTGGAGCAGTTGGTGTCTCCGGCCACTGCTAGTTGGGATCGGCCTCCACCAGATGCCATGTAGTCAAATCCAGTGCACGTCATTTACATTCCATTTCTGGCAGCTTCTCCTCAACTTGAGCCCCCTGGTTAAGGTTGAGATCGAGTTGCTCCTCAAGCTCTCAGTCCCGCTCAGCCAGGAGACATCGCTATCAACGCTTCTTGTCCTCCTTATCCTCCGATGATGAGAGACTCTACAAGCATATGTGACGGCGCCATGAGGCACTCCGCTGGTAACAGTGGGCCTTGGCAGGGAAGGATAGGGCTCTACTCCCAACCCCTGTGGTCGACTGGCCAGTGCTGGTCAAGCCCATTGCATCCTTCTGAGACAGCTGTTGTCAGCACCTGCCTCTCCACCCTAGCAAAGGGAACTACCTCCATGGCAACCCTTGTGGGTAGCCCTGTCTAAGGACTCCCGTGCTGTATCTGGCTTCCCAGGCTGGTTATCTGTGGAGATCATCCAGTCAGATGACTCAGGGGTGGTTCACAGCAGTAAACAGTCGAGGGCCATCTTTAATGAGTCCTCTGGTGACTTTGATGGGTCCTCTGTGCAGTTGTCGAGGATGCATACATTCGACTGGTGATCGGTCGAAGAATTGACCACTGACCACGGGCCAGTGTCATTGTGGGCTCTCCTCAGACTTGCCGGAGTTCATGAATGCCCCTATGGTGCCAATCTAGACAAGCTCTAGCCAGAGCCGACACAGCTGTGGCAAGCTTCCGAATCTCCAATGAGCTAGTGCTGCCAGTGCCGCCGAATGCCATCTGCAAGATGGCAGCGATGTAACTGCGCTGCATGGCATTCGCGCATGTGCAGTTGTGGATGGCAGTATGCCATTCGCAAGATGGCAACACCAGCAGCACTGCGTGCATGTGCAGTTCTTGTCCCAGAATGCGGAAGTAACAGCCGAAATAGTGTGGCTGTTACTCCATATCGGCTGATCATGGTGGAGTGTTACAAGCTCCATTGGACTTTCAGAAAGATGCTTCCAAAAATCCAGCAGAAGGTGCCACGATCGGCCGTTTTAAAGGCACTGAAAGTAAAACGACTGTAGGCTCCGCCCACAGCCATAAAAAGGGCTAAATACCCCTTTACTGACATCCTTGCTAAAGATGAATCCTTAGGGGCTGCTTTTCCCATGGCTGAGGCCATTATGGGACCAGTCTGGAAGCTTTGGCATCATCCTGCCTGGCACCTTCAGCCTGTATGGTCTGCAGATATGTGCTCCCTACCAGCTCTCTGCCCGGGTTCTCAGACCACCCATCGGCCGAGGGTCTGGTCTCCTGGAAATCCAGAAACACTGGGTGTGATAGGGTGCAGGTGTTCGTGGACAAAATGAGTAGTGTGACACACGTAGCAATTCTCTTGGTAGTCCAAATTTTATTTCTCTTAGCAATATACTCCTCTGTTGCAGGACAAATGCATTACAGCAAACTCACTTAGTAATAGGTATAGCAATTAGAATTGTTCCACTGGATTCCTCTCCAGATTCAGATGCTCAGATCCTGGTCTCATCTAACCTCCCTAGGATGATATCTTTTTTTTTTTTATATATACACTGTAATACCCATGTGACAGGTTAACTCCACCCACCAATACATGTTAAATATATTTTCTTTAAATACTCAAGAATTATTTATTTCACAGTTAAAAAAAACACTTTAAATCAATATTAGAACTTTTGTAACATCTTTACAGTATATTTCTACAATTCTAAACATTTGTAACAGTCTCCTTGTGTCAAGAAGCACCACCCACCTCTAATTGCACTACAAAAGAAATCAGAAGGTGGCCGGCCAGCTCTTAGAACGGTGCCAGTGCCAACAGAGACTGAACTCGGGGCTAAAAATGCCGCAGAAGCAGCAACACCCTCGCTCCCACGAAGACCCAGAAATAGCTCACAAATACCTGCAGTAAACTCAGGAGGGTATGTAGAGTACTAGACCCCTTTTTATTTCCAGAAAACTCAGTGCTAAAAGGAAATTAGAAGGTTAAATACCTTCACGACTATGCGCACATTCGAGCAGGTGTAAAATTACCGGAGCTCGTATGTGCATTGTCGCACAGGAATTCAGCGGCTTAATTTTTCAAGAAAAGCCGCATTTTAAACAACTCTTAACAGAATACTTCAGGAAATAAGCAAAAAGAACTAGGATGTTTTAAACTATTATTTTTAAAGTCTAAAAAAACCACAAAGAAGCACAATAGGGGATTTTTGTTTTTATGCAGCATCCTGCAATAACGTAACAGAGGGTTTTTCTTTATCTCCCTCAACCAACCGGATTATTAAGCCGGCATTTAAGCAGGGGATACCCTGCCAAGCAAAACCAGTTTTAAGCACTCCTTTTTCGGGGAAAAACAGGGCTCCTTTTCTACAAGGATCACAGTAAGTTTATAAACGCATTTCGTTTTTAGATTCACTGCGCCTTTCCTTGGCTATAGATTACACTCCAACTCAAGGAAATGGGGGGGGGGGGAGTTTAGTAATGCAAACATTTCGGAGCGTTAGCTGACATTAACCAATCATAAAGTTCAGCTACCAACTTTTCGTCTTACTAATGCTTTGCTACGGCAATATGGAAACCATTCCCTTTTCTTTTATGCCAGACAAGTTAAAATTTGTATTCAATGAAAAACGCAATGGAGCGCATACGCCCAGATTCTAATATAACAGCTAATCTACACAGCCTGTCTGTGCAACAGCGCACACTAACACAAGGCATCTAGGCAGAAGCCACAAATGCACTTATAGCTACCTGGGGGGGGGGGGGAGAACTTAAACCTTCAACCATAACTTGTTTAATTGTATACTGATCTCTACAGGTAATTTAATTTGTCAAAGCACAATACAAGCACTTTCACTTTGGCAGTCTTTTAAACATGACTCTCTTACTACTATTGCTTGGGACTAGCAGAAAACAAACAGATGAAACTCCTTTGAACAGGCATGGACAGAAAAAGGAATTTCCTAAGTAGTTTCTACAGCCTTTTATCACACAGAGCTATTTCTTTTTTTGTAAATGGGGCTAGTCATTAAGAGGAACAAAACAGGATGCTTGCACTAGAAGTAGTACAACCTCCCTTTTCTCTTTTAAATAAATATCTTAGCCTGCTTCGGTAACCTACATTTCTCGACCCTTCCCTGTTTCAATAATACTCGGTTGGACCTTTATGCTTTAAAAGGGCTCCAACCCTGACAATCTATGACGGAGAAGAGTGTAAAAGGCGGCGGCTAAGTTTTGCTACTTTTCCAAATTAGCCGCTAGTTTCTTTCGCTTCATTCAGGCTGGCGGTGCAAAGCACTGCCCAGCCCGAAAACGCTCTGACCTTTGTTACCACTAATTTCAAACATTATATTTTTCATTCTAACATTTAATTCTGGAAATAACACATCTTTTCTAACATACTGTGCATGACAGAGAATATCTAGCACAAGTTTATGAGGCCCTCAAACTGTCACAGAGCCACTCTGTGACACTGGGGACATGGAAAAGCCCCCTAACAAGGAGTCGAAGAAGCTTGACCAATTGGCCAAAAAGGTCTATGCCACTTTGGTCTCCATCAGGTGAGCTATGCCCTAATGATGGCTTACTTTGGTCACTCCCTGTTGGGAGTACTCGATAATGCCCTCCCTCTGACAAGCAGTTACCGGTAAAAGTCATTAGATATCAAGATAAAGCGCTGGCTAAGCACCAGCTCCAAACAGCCTTGGACATCAGCGATTCCTGTGACCCTGCCAGGGGAAGCAGCTGTTGTGATGCATCACAGGGCCTGGCTGAGGCTCTCCATGTTTAAAGAGGACACTCTACTTAAGATGGCCGCTGTCCCTTCTCTGGGTATCATCCTTTTTGGCCCGGGGTGGATGGGCATCTCACTAGGAGAGAGAAGTCCAATGCCACCCTAGATTCTGTAGCTTCATCCCAGAGGGACCTGAAAGGCCAGAAGAAAAAGGACTTACAGTTTTGGCCCTTTCAGCAGCAGCAGCCTCGGCAGCAATGGCCCCCGCAGGAGCAGTTCCAAGCCTGGCATCCCAAAGCCAAATTCTCTGGCCAGGGGCCAAAACAAGGCAGGGGGTAAGGGAAGTGGTGCCCCTCCAGACGCAGTGGCTGATGCCTTCTCCAAAGCTGCCCAGTGACAAGTCGGGGGTTGTCTACCTCCTCCCTCTCCAGTCCCTGACCCAGCTCTTTGTGGGGGTCAGCTTCGCCACTTCTGGCCTCACTGGTCCCTCGTTAACTGTGGACAAGTGGGTTCTCGAGGTTGTAGGCAGAGGGTTGCCTCTCAGCTTTGAGGCTCTCCAACCTTGCCAGTCCCACACTCTGAGGGAATCTTCGGTGTCACAGGACACGCTGTCTGCCCTTAGGGAGGATGTTGCTCAGCTCCTCGCAAAAGGAACAGTAGCCTGTGTCCCAGATGCCCTGGCAAATCAGTGATACCTCTCCAGGTACTTCAAACAACTTGAAGTCTTGCTGTATTCTGACAATATGCAGTTAGCCCCAGCACTTGAACTTCCCTGGAGAGGAAAGAGTTAACTCTATGGAGAAGCATAGAACGTTGAGCTCGAGCTCGGTTTTCAAATCTCTGTCTCTGGTACTTACCAGTGTAACCGTCAGATTCTTTACTCTGCCTAACAGTGAAGTCGCTCCGGAGATTTCTCCTTTGCTCGGTTCGGTAGAGTTTGAATCAGCGTTCAGTTTTTCTAACTGATTTATTATTTTTTCGGATTTCCAGCCTCTCTCTACGGTACAGGTAGTGTCGTAGATACTGTAGGTAGTGACTTTGTTTTATTTCAATTCTGTGGAAATTGTTTTTTGTTCGGTTTCTCATCGGTCAGTCCGGTTAGGAACCGACCTTTCTTGCTTGTTTCTGTTTGTTTTAATTTTTCTGGGATTAGTGTGATGTTCCGGTGCCAATCGGTTTCAAAAGAATGGGACTTTTTCTGGTTCTTTTACAGAACCCGTAACACGGTTTGTAACTGATCGGTGAGTTATTATCTGGCTTGAAAGCTTTTAAGGGTAATTGTTAGGTTTGGCTATGTCTGAGAAACCCAAGAAAAAAACTGGTCCCACTGGGTGTCAACACTGTACCGAGTGTGGGGAGGCCTTTGCCAAGGCTGACCCCCACCTCATCTGTGTTTACTGTCTGGGGTTTGACCACCTCAAAACAGACTGCTAGATTTGTAAGAATTTTCCTAAAGCCACTCTGGAAAAATGATTGAGTAGGCTGAAGGAAAGGGAAGCTGAGAAGTCCGTAGATCCGGATGGCCAGCCCGGTTCAGTTGCAGCTGAACCTGAGAAGGTGTCTACTGACCTAGGCGATACCTCCTCGGGCAAAAGGAGGTCCGACTCTGAGGAGTCGGTTCCATCGAAAAGGAAACGTAAGTCAGCCGGTTCGGATCAAGCACCGCATACTCCAACCGCTGACGAGATAGCCAAAGCGATTAGCATAGTTCAGTCGCTTCGCCTGGTTCCATCCGAACCGGTACCGCCGATTAGGTTGTCAGTTCAGTCGGATCCTACTCCATCGGATTACGATCCAGATGCTTTTTATGAGGAGTGGGAGGGAGACGAAGAGTATCCCGAGGATGAAGACAAAGACAACGACTTTGAAGATCTGGATATGTCCATTGAACCGGACATCTCCCCAGACAGACCCTCCAATATCTCCCCTCCCAGGCTTTCTGAGTCCCCTTCACACTTCTTGTTTTACAAGAAGGTGGCTGAAACCCTCCAGCTCCCAATGGTTGAAGCTGCTGAGGAGGAGGAAGAGCCTGATTTTGTCGAGATGATGGACATCCCAGAGTCCAAAAGATTGTCTATCCCTCTTCACAAGTCCTTGGGGAAACAGACAAAAATGATTTTACTGACACCTAACTCCTTACCTCCTATGGATAAGAGAATGGACAGGAGGTACATGCCGTCAGGCTCGGGTATGGAGTTTTTATACAGTCATTGCAGCCATGTTGGGATAGTGCAGGCTACAGCCTGTGACAGGGCTAACATTCCTTTGGCTTCACACACCTCAGACAAAGACTCCAGGAAGGTCGATGCCATGGCCAAAAAACAGTATTTGTTATCTTCTTTGGGACTCAGGCAGGCTAACTGTATGGCCTACACAGCCAGATACTAGACGTCCAGGTGGGATACGGTTCTGGAACTGGCTAAACAGGCCTCCCCCAGCTAGCCAAAGAGCTGGAGGAGGTGGTTGCTGATGGAATTGAGGCATCCAAAGTGCAATTTCATGCTGCTGTGGACTCCAGTGATGTGGCATCAAGAGTCATGGCCACATCTATGTCTCTTAAGAGGCATGCTTGGCTCAGATGTACTAGCCTTTCACAGGATACCCAGGCCAAGGTTATGGATTTCCCTGTAGTGGGTTACTGTTTGGGGAGCAGACAGAGGCTTACATGAAGAAAATGGATGAGTACAGGATCACCTACAGGAGTGCACAGGCCAAAGAGAGGCAAGCCACTCCTCAGAAGCAGCAGTCTAGGGGCAGTGGCAGGCCTTCCACAGACCTTTCTACCAAGTTCCGGCTTCCTCTTCCTTCCCACAGAGTGGGTTCTTCCGAGGGAGGGGCAGGAGGGGGGTGGGCAGGGCTGCATCCTCTTCCCAGTCCAAGGTTCCTGCCAAGCAGACACCCTGATGTGTCAGCCCGGATCGACTCCCCCATTCCAGTAGGAGGCAGACTGGCTTACTACTTCCAGGCCTGGATGTCTGTTACCTCAGACAAATGGATCCTGGAGGTAGTAAGTCAGGGACTGGCCCTCAACTTCAGAAAATTCCCAAAACTGAGGGCCGGGTCTCTTCCACCTGCATCCATCTCAGAGACCCTTGCCCTAGAGGCAGAGGTTTTTTCTCTTTCGGCTCTCAGAGCCGTAGAGAAAGTTCCTTCTCAGCACAGGGGCAAAGGCCTGTACTCCAGGTACTTCCTTACCCCCAAAAAGACAGGGGAGTGACGACCCATTCTAGACCTAAAGTATTTGAACAAACACATCACAAAACCAAAATGCAAAATGGTGACTCTGGGAATGATTCTTCCTTCTCTAAGGCCAGGGAATTGGCTAGCATCTCTGGACCTCAAGGATGCCTATTTCCATATTCCTATCAGGTGCTGCTACAGAAAGTACCTCAGGTTCGAGTTGCCTTCAGGCCACGATCAGTTCAGAGCCATGCCCTTCGGCCTAACATCAGCTCCAAGGGTGTTCACAAAGTGCCTTGCAGTAGTAGTTGCCTTTCTCAGAAGGCAGGGTATTTCCATCTTGCCATATCTGGATGACTGGCTACTTGTAGGTCAGTCCTCCGACCAGGTCAAGTCAGCTCTTCAAATCACTCAAGACTTGCTCAGTTCTCTGGGGTTTCTTCTCAACCTCCCAAAGTCTGTTCTCGAAACAGTTCAGTTTCTTACTTTCATAGGAATAGAACTGGATACTATCCAAGCAAAGGCCTTCCTCCCTCTGGCAAGGGTAAATGTCCCAACAGATCTTGCTTCCTCCTTTCGACCTTTGGTCTCTCATCCAGCAAGACAGTTTCTTCAACTCCTGGGCCACATGGCAGCTTCCACTGCAGTGGTGCAGGGAGCCACATTTCAGATGAGGGACATTCAGTTCCACCTAAGGTCCTTTTGGTCTTAGAAAAGGCTCTTACCAAATTGATTCCAGTCACTCAGACTCTGGTCCAAGCTCTCCAGTGGGGTGGTTGGACCAGGACAACCCTCAGACAGGGTGTCCCATTTCTCTGTCAAGTCCC